>CM065943.1:5000000-10000000 GCA_033459515.1 Theretra japonica
TAATCTTATCTAATTTTTGACTTGTTTTATGGTTTTAGTAAAAGCTAATTGCGACTGTTGTCAAATGGTAAAAACCGTTACGAAAAACGATTGCAGATAATCTCTGAGGCATATAAATAAATTAATTAATTTTATTATCCATCCATCAACCAAAGGAAGTCCACTGCTGAACAAAGGCCTCCTCCAATATTAAACCTTGCCTGGAAGAAATTGCCTAGTGTGACAAGGCCGCCACTTGTACTATTATTATTAAGTAATTTCTTTAAAGTAATTGTTGTCTATGTAGTGCAAAAATGATTAAATAAATAAATTTAATGTAAGCGAGCTCATATTCGCTGCCTGACTTCCAAGAATTTTAAGTGTATGTGAAGTCTACCAATGTGCGCTAGATTAGCGTGGTGGACTAAACTGTAGCTGGGGCTGGTAGGATGTTCTTACCTACCCCGATGGCGACAGCTGTACATACTCATCATAAACCGGAAAACTCGTTATTATTGTATTACATTTAAAATCAAGACCATTGCAGACATTTTTCATGCCGGCACGTATTTAAATATTGCGACACGCAATGCGAAAATCAAAATATCTGCCGTGCAAATTGGGATAAATTCAGAAGCACGCTATCAATTAAAAACACGTTTCACTGGAGCGGAGGGCGGGCGAACCTTTTGTAATTTTATTCCCGCCGGAACGAAATTTTCACCCGTGTTTTTCGGTAAAACATACATACATACATACATAAACACACGCCTTTTTCCCAGAAGGGGTAGGCAGAGGTGCTACCAGAACACCCACGTTTCGCCTTGTATATTCCGTCCCACGATGTGATAGGGGGCGAGCCTATCGCCATATCGGGTACAAATTCCTAAATTCCATTTCAATTTCGGTAAAACTTTACCTAAAAATAAAAAAAGAGCACGGTATACGATCACAACTCATCATACGTTGTTTGCACAGGCAATACTATTGATAAAATATTCAATAATCCAATATCATTGGATACAATATTATCTTTGTTTGTTAATAAAATATTATTTCCATTTCTCGGTAAAGTTAATGCCGATATTGAGGCATACGTAGGTAGACGCAAACCTCTCTAAAATTTAATTTCGCGTAATACTAATCAAATATTTACAGTATAGAATTGAACAGTGATTGTTAATTTAGTTTAGATAACTGGTGGTAGGTTTCTCATATGTAGGAGGCCGCGTGGGTAGGTACCACCGCAATGCCTATTTCTCCCGTCCAACAGCAGTGTAAATGCACTGTTGTGTTCCGGTTTTAAAGGTCATTATAGCCAGAGTAACTATGACTAATGAGACTTAACATATTATGTTCCAAGATGGCGAGCGCAGTGGAATAACTAGCATTGCTTTGTAATTCATAGTGTTGTTTGATATTGCTACTGTCCATGAGTGGTTGTATTGCTTATCATCAGGTGAATGGCTCGTCTCGCCATTAATAGCAGTAAAAAAAATATAAATAGACCCAGAAACTATGAAGTTACTCGCATCTTTTATCCAGTAACAGCTTATGAAGGCTATGAACCTGAGGTATGTAAGCTTGTCGGGCTGGAAATTTTCATATACCTAAGGTACGGGACTGCAGAGCCCATCACGACAAAACGTGTCATTCATAATTTTGCATGGAAATAAGCTTGGTAAACTATATGTCGCACTAGTATCATTTCTGCCTACTCCTTCAGGTACATAGGCATGGCATGACAAATATAATAATTTATAGTTATTTTATTAAAACTCGGTTTATAATTGAAAATATATAGCTCTCCACAAAAATTTTAAAGGTACTGAGTCCGTTTCAAGGCAGACTGTTGTAAAATATTTCATTGTCTCATGAAATTATGGGAGAAGGGCTACCAGAGGTCCTCCGGGAGTAAAATAATTTGTTTATTATGAATGAAAATCATTGGGACCTGTAATTCCACAGGCTCCCCTATTCCAACTGTTATTTAATTCAGCACTCACATAATAGATGTCACTATGCACAAATATCTCTCAGGACTCATTCACACGAGAACCATTTTCAATGAGTGGTCAATTGTGTTGCGAATGGGGTCGCAGGTTCCCACAGCGATCGAGCGTTGTATTGATATTTCCGGACCGATCTATCAAGCTCGTAAATTATGGCAATTGGATGTTTCATTGTACGGCAAAGTGACTACAATGAGTTTAAAAATAAGTACATCCATTGGCGCGAAGTTATCTCCACTCGCAAAACGACCATCATTCTTGATGGTGAAAAGGCTGTCGTAGAGATCTGAGCGTTGTTTAATTGCCAGATTAAATATGCATGGTGTGCAGCAGGCGGACCTTGTGTCACCTGGGGATAGACAACCGTCTCCCGCCTATGGTTATTTGGATTCTCCTGCACTTAGCACCAGGAGCGCTCTGCTCACTCTGTCCTGCCAGTATTAAAGATAGGTTTTTGCTCGTAATACGCTAATTTATATCCATCCTGATTTTTTTTCTTACGTTTACAAGTCCATGATACTCTACGTGAAATTCATTAAATAAAACCTTTAACTTTTTTGTAAATGTATGACGCTAAGAGTTTATATTCTAGAAACTTAAAAAGTCGTGGCAGTTATTTGACAAAAAAAGTGACAAATTTAAAAATTGAATACGACGCTTCTTAAACAACATGAAAGCATTTCGCCGTCAGTTTTCTAGAAAATGTTATACAGTAAACACAAAAACTAAATAATATTTAAAAAAAATCTCAAAAAATTAGACTTCTAAATTATTTCAAGTATTAGTTTTTTTTTATCTGCTAAGTACAATACTAAGTTAGAGAGATGGCTTGCTGCGGTGGCCCTTGCGGTTCGTGCTTCCCTTGCTGTGGTCCCTGCTACCCTTGCTGCAACCCTTGTGGGTCGTGCTGCGGTCCGTGTGGGCCTTGCTGTGGGCCCTGTAAGCCTTGCGGCCCTCCATCTTGTGGACCTCCTTGTGGCCCATCTTGTGGCCCACCATCTTGCGGCCCGTCGTGCGGGCCATCTTGCGGACCCCCGTGTGGCCCGTCTTGTGGCCCCCCTTGCGGGTCGTGCTGCGGGCCGTCCCCGTGTTGCGGACCATGTGGGCCCTGCTGCGGACCTTGCGGCGGCCCCTGTGGCCCGTGTAGGGGACCTTGCGGCCCGTGCGGATCGTGTGGGCCCTGCGGCGGCCCCTGCTGATAGCCACATAATACGAGTGATGTCGGAGTGAGTTCCACGTGCTTGTCGCTGTTTCGGATTATAAAGTGAACGTAATTGTAAGAATAAAATGTTGTTTCGAATAACCTTGTTTCTTTGCACACGTGGATTTACAAATGCCTCGCAAAGGTTTTTATAGGCTTCATACTCGCCAATTTATTTCAAAGGTTTGTAAGGGACGTGATCTACATTTTTAAGATTCTACTTCACAATATTCAACTGATAATCTATACAATTCATTGTAGCAAACACACCTATACAGTACGCACAATTCACTACGTCAGATAGCAATTTTTACTATTAGCTGATCAGCTGTTGACTCCAAATGTACAGCCTGTAGGGTCCCGTCGCCCTTTATGGCCTTCATGCTCGGGACCTTTTATCTAATCCCGACAGCTCTCGATTTCCAAATTTGGGGCCGGAGTTTGTATTCTATGCGGAGCATAGATCACTCCATAGCAATATACGCAGAACTTAGAACGTCATGGGTCGGCACCCATGTTTCTTTGAAATTGCTTGACAATTTCTATATTCTTGCTTCCAACTGAGACCATGGACCGAGTCCACGAATCCTGCTTATAACTTTGGTGTCTGTCACCTCACCGGGTTAGACTGGGTGAGGAACCACGGAGTTTCAGATTCCCTGGTCCGCCGAATTTAGAAATGAAAAATCGGGAGACCGCGATTGAAATAGGTATGGCAAATCTCCAATAGGCTCCAGTCCGTCTCCAGCCACATCAAAGCAATGGTAAAAAAAATTGTCCTGATATTAGTAGCATCTCTGCATACTCCTTCGAGGATAGACATGACCGTATGCTTATTATTCAAATGTAACATCAAGGTTCGCAAGCGTGGCCGACAACGCTGATTGATATATTTTATGTTGCCCCTTGCGATCTACATAAGCTTCAAAAACTAACTTGTAATACAAGGTCACCTTCCCCCTGATCCCAATACACTCCGTAAAATTGTGCAAATTGACCTTATATGGGAGAGGAGAGGTAGATCTTCGCACATGTCTACATACCGAGGGTCCACCGAACAGCAATGAAAGCAAGCTATAGACGACCCAATGTTGATACTATCACGTCATGACTTCTCGTATTCGTTCTCGTCTCGTAAACTTTTAATTTGTTACGACTCCCCAATTTAATAATAATAATAAATACACCCACAGTCATAGTCCTGACCCACAGATGTAGTTCCTAACCCACAATAAGATCGAGTCATGTGTCGTGGGTATCAGGAGCTACTAGAGACTTTTCGGACTCGCAAACACCCAGATTCGAAACAAATACTTGTGGTTCACTCAAACATGTTTCGATGCGGCGATCCAACCCGCGGCGTCCTGTTTTACAGCTGGCGTCCAATCAAACGGCGCCATAGAGGCTGTCAAAAATAATAAATTTCCTCTTTAAATTACTAGTCCACATGATTGAATTCTACTGCGATGTGTTCTATGATTGGAAAACAATTTTAATACGGAATTAAACTTGTTTGAGGGACGACTTCATCTACCTCACTTTCTAACGATTGCAGACTATTTTGGCAAACAGTTCTTACGTTTAAGAGGTGGTTTACAGTTCTTCAATTTCCAAGACATGGACTGCTTATCACATTTCTTGTGGATCATGGTGGCCATGGCATATTTCCAATTTATGAGTCGTCTGCTAAACACGACAAAGAAAATAGCTACTGGTAAACAGGCGGCACCAAGCCAAATACACAAGCGTATTATCTACAACAAAAACAAACGCAGTGTAGTTACTTCAATCCTTGCTCAGGGGCTTTTCATCGCGATTAGTTATGTATATGCATCAGTTATATGCATAACGTACGACTGTCTAACGCGGGTTGAATAGCTAATAAGTGCGGCACGGAAGAGATATCAGATTTCCAGTAACTAAAATGCTACGAATTGAAATGTTTTTATAAGGAAAGTAGGTAACGAATACATCGTACCTAATACATTTTTTAATGAAAAATGTTCTATCAGTACGTATTTGGTAGGTATTTCATTTGTTTGTCACTACAATAAACTACCTCGGTGGTTCAGTGGTACGGTATGATTGCAAAGCTGAGATCTCGCGTTCGAACCCTGGGGGTCGGACAAATTGATATAGGATTTTTCTATTAATTATCAGCCCGAAGTCAGGAATTTGTGCTCGATATGGCGATAGGCTTGCACCCTATCACATCGTGAGACGGAATACACAAGGTGAAATGTGGGTGTCCTGGTACTTGGTAGCACCTCTGCTTATCCCTTCTGGGAAAAAGGAGTGATTTTGTGTATGTATTTATGTACAATAATAAAATAAAAATAACTACGCGCGAAGGGCACGAACTAACGTTACGTACAAGAACATCCTATGCTTAAATTATATTTTTTTGATTTATATTCACGTGATTGTGTGTGCGAAATATTTAAAAATATTGACAGTTACATCCAACAAAAGACACCAAAACCTTCAACACCTCTAACAAAAACAAATTATCATCCACAATTTTATTCTCCACAAATGTTACAAGCTCACACCAGAAATCACAGTCGTACAAGCACTGGTTTAACCGCAGGCAGGTCCGCAACAGCTTCCACAGAGCCCGCTGGTGCAGCCGCCGATGCAGCCGTGTCCACAGCTGAAGTACGACCCGGCTACGCCACCTCGCGCTCTGCACAAAACAATACTTTTTATATTCAAATGCAACAGTACCATAGTAAAACTTATAAGTGTTTATTATGATTATGTTGGAGATCCTAATAAATAAAAATAAAATATTGATAAAATTACTACAGTGCACCATATGATGAAGCCAAGCACAAACACATACTGTGCTTGATTTGATGTGCGTGGTCATTTAACAATGATATTTCCAATATCACGAGCATACTTTTTACCCACAAATGGTTTTCATTGCTTAACATAGCCAATTTCCAGATATTTCCAAAGAGATTTCTTACTATTGGCCAGCATTGACCTCCTGCGATTTCTATCAGGTCATCTATAGTTGCGAATTAGAAGTTTATTTTAGCAACAGTTTCGAAATACTTACCCATGTATAACACCTCGATCACAACAGGGGGACACGCACTGCACGCCCCTGGTGTGGACACAGCAGGGGCCCACGGAACAGCACTCACATCTACGTGCCATCGGCCCACATGGCCCTGACATCGGCCCTTGGCATCCCAAGCAGCAATTACGAACGGGCATTTTGAGTGGTTAAAGTTTATGGAAGTTTTTCGAGTTTTTCAATATTTTTTTTAGAATTTTTCAAGAGCTTTTCTATAAAAAATCCAAAATGGATGATGCGTGAATGAAGAATGACACAGAGAATGAAGTAACAAGTGATGTTGTTTTCTTTTGTGTCACTATGATACTGGCATAGAAGTTTATATTGAGGCTAATTGTAATTACAAACTTCTTTTAATATTTAGGTAACAAGAAATAAACAACATGATAAAATACATCATTTTATATATACATATACTTTTTCCAACAGTGTTTTATAATCTAACGTACTATACAATAGTCAATAGGTCCCATTTTTGCCATATTCCTAACGATAAAAGAATCCGAGCAAAATATCAATGCAACATATTAATATTATTTTTTTTAATTAGCAAAACCGAAATATATCTGTTTTTTTAAACGCGATATAATTTTTCAGTCTGTTAATTCATTGTATCTAATACCATAAGAATCTTTTAACTTTACGCTATACAAACTTACCCAAGCAAACTTTTTGCAAAATAGAACGAAGCAAAAAGAAAAAAAAACGAAACCTCAAACGTCATTGAAAAAATTGCCAGAAACCTCCCTAAACTAAGAAAAATCATTAAAAAAATCCTAAAATTTACAAAAATGCCGTGTTGTGGATCCTGTTGTGGGCCTTGTTGTGGGCCGTGTTGTGGGCCCTGTGGCGGGCCCTGTTGTTGTTGCCAGACTGCCGGCCTGGCCTACCCAGCCCCCTTCTGTGGGCCCTGCGGAGGAGTCTGCATAGGCCCCTGCGGAAAACCCTTCGGGACTTACAGCTGGCGGTACGCGCCAAGACCATGCCCCTGAACCAACATTTTAAGACTTGTCTCCGTATTGTGATTTGTATTTTGTTAATAAATAAATTTTGAATGCCGTAGCTGGTTTTACTTAGTTCTTCCTATGATCCTAATGCTGCAACGTAACCCGTATGCCAGTTGGGCGCGCTCTTAAGTTTCAGACCCGAGTAAGCGACATGAATTTCATAAATGGATATTTTTAATTACTACACACATGTCGTTCCGATTGAATTTGGTATTAGTAATATCAACCGGTCCTCGGATCTCATTTCTACATGGGGTTCCAGGAATTTGGTTGAGTTCACGTGCAAAAAATCCCCGTTTTCTTCCTTCCCCAAACTTCAGGGTATTCCCCTCAATTAGTGTGGATGGATATCCGGTGTGATCTCAATCCAAGGAATCACATCGAGGGCGTAATATGTGCCACATCACGCAGAATTGGGAGTCCTGAATAAGGTGCGTCGGTTTTTCACGCCCGGTCAATTATAGCGCTTGTATAAAGCGTAGATTCGGCCGGCCATGGAATACTATTCGCACCTCTGGGATGGATCCGCCCAGTACTTACTCGATGCCTTGGATAGATTGCAGCGGCGGGCCATCCGCATTGTAAATGATACAGACAGAGGGATGTTGCCTCTAAGCGTGTTCTACCGTCTGTACCACGGTGAATGCTCTGAGGAATTGTTCAGTTTGATCCCGTCCTATCCTTCTTCTGTTTCTTGGGCGCTCAGTGTCTCAAAAAATACAAAGGAAAGGAAATTTACGATCACATCACAGTGAATTGCTAGCTTTGTCCAAGGGCTTTCGTAAACTAGGGCGGCAATCTTAATATAATCTATAATGTACGTTCTTTCTCTTACTTTTACTTTAGGAAAGAAATACTCAATCTATTCTTCATCCTCGTCCTTACTTCTGAAAATCGCGACCACGTACGATCAGTCTCCATTAGCGGTCGTATGCGGTGTGAACCGCACCGTGTATGCCCCCGACCGACTAACTTCACAAGTACGTCAGACCATTAAAACTGTTTCAAAAGCTGGGTACTCACTAGCGAGCCATAACCGTAACCGTTGCCATGTATGTAATCCTAAAATATATCCAAAGTATAACAAACCTACTCCGAGCGGTACGCGTGCGGCCCACATCAAGCCCATGATTGTCACGTTTTGCAAAGGGCGCTCGCAGTTTCCGTACACACTAGACCCTCGTTACTGTATCTGTTTGCTTACAGTTACACCTCACTAAATGAGTATGTTTGGTAAAAGCGTTCGGGGTGTCGGAAGCGACTTCATGAGCCTAAACTTTCACACACGTACACATTAGAACTTCGTTACTGTTACTTACAAGTTACAGCTCGTTAGTGAGTACCCGGCTCAAGTACTTGAACAAAACACGATCGAACGAACATTACGAACTTTTCGGCGCCTCCATACGGTAAGTTCTACGAACTTCCTATTTATTAGTAGTAGTCAGTACCGTTTAGTACGGCAGAATAACTATACACGCTTCGAAACGATGGTAGTACTTCCTTACGATTTGAACTTGTTAGGTATTCGGTGAATTTCAAAATGGTCGCAAACGTGAAACGTGACGTAACAAACATTCGAACTCATGCAGAACATTACTTTAAAGTCACGTTATTCGACTGTAGCAAACTTTTAGTTGGAATTCCAGAAATATCGACGATTGTTATTGACCTAGTTTAGCTATCGTATTCCCAACATTAAGCGCAGAGAACTTTCATGCACGGAATATGGATGTCTTATTTGTACTTTATTTTATACTCGCTTGAAATATTATTCAAAAAAGTAATATAGATACTTATTCAAAGATATGATAAAAATTAGTTGTAATGTGACGTAAAAATTTGTTTTAAATATGAATGAAAAGCAATTCGGTGGTATTATGGAGACACTCACAATCTCAATCTCGCCCTTATTCACAGACAATTTTTTAAACCAATTTTAGTTATCGATTGTTCTGTCTCTTTCGAACGACTTTTGAATTCAATTTGAGCGAAGAAGACAGAATATTCTATAACTAAAATAAGTTTTAAAACTGTCTTTGAAAAAGCCGAGAATCTCTATCGCCTGTGCGCACTTTTATGGCGGTGGCGTCATAACTATATAATCTCATAACAATGACTAAAGCTAATGGTTTAGTTATTGTTCTGTGTATAATGCATCGATTTTCTATCACTACTACTATTCTACTAACCGATTTGACCCATTACAATTCCGTCCAAATCCAGTCCTGGGGGGTTACTATATGTTCCGAAACTAAACTCGAAAGTTCGGACGTTCGACGTTTGCAGTACGTTTTCAATTTTGCACATCTAAAAATCAACACTATTCCCTATGTATAGTTAGGACATACGATAGAGGATTCGAACATTTTGTGGAGTACCTAGGCACATTCGTACAGTTTTACGTGGGACGTCCGAAGTTCTGAGTATCCTTTCAGAATATAGAGTACCCCCCAGATCCAGTCCGAAATAACAATATTTAGTGAATTTATAAAATTCTTTCGATTCTAGTCTTGAGAGAAAATAATTTTCAGACAAACATAATAAAAAAAATACGGATCTACCTAGTTGTGCCGATTGCTACAGATACCTAGTCGTTCTGTTACAAATTGCTGCTAAACCTAATATTCGGCGTCCGGTGAAAGCTATCAAGAATAGCTACTAGCGACTCAGTTAACGCAATCTAAGTAAGAATGAATGTTTATGAATCTACAATATATTAATAAAAATAAAACCGTTACAAAACTAAAATAAACATGCGGACGTAACGGCGAATGATGATTAATAATACAATGAAATAATTTCACAGTAAGAGACAGCAAGGTGCGAGACCGGAAGTGCGCCCATTTTGTAGAACGTCGCCATCAGATAACATGGCGGGCGGAAACGGTGGGCGATGTACTCGCGATAAATAATATTATTTCTAATGGTTTTGTCTCACATGTAGGTAATGGACTTCACATGTTTACAAAGTTATTAATTTGTGCGATAATTCTAAGAATCTAATAATTGGATGAATTTACCGCATCATCCCATTCACACATTATGTGCCTACTTGCAAAATGGTTTTTCTTTGTAACTATAGCAGATTAGTTAGTGATTAGATAATACGAATGTTATAATAAAAACCTTATCTATCAATTTCAATTCACGACCGTAATGTCCAGTAACAATAGAGAAATTAAGTTTTTAGGACAGGCGTTTCGCTAACAAATTGATATGTCTTTAGAAGAAAATATTTTGAAGTAAAGATTTTTCCTCCACGACTGTACCAAATCCACTGACTTAGAGGTTCAAGGAAGCTCCTACAAAAGTTTCAGAAAAATATAATTTTCGTTTACCACCTTTTCCAGAACACTAGAAAGTGGTATAACTAGGTATTGTAAGGTCTAAAGGAATTGGTTTTAAATGATTGACTGCGCATTAAAATTATTGCTATATTTTGTCGCAAGACTGGCTAGATTAAATTGTTCCGAAATTACAATGTAGACAATAATAGGCGCATTTCAAAGCGTCACATTTTCTACGAACTAAATATAACTTGGGAAATATCCATGGCCCATTATTATTTTTACCCCTATTCTAGTAAATTGCGTGAAAGTCACGAAGACTCTGGCCTGATTCGAGGAATTAACAAAAAATTTCTATAATAGTACCAGTGATGACCAGTATGTCATGGTCTACGCACTGTTAAATAATATAATTCGCTGGGGATCAGAGTACATTGGTTGTTATAGCAAGGGGGCACGGTTTCACAGAATCCTACATAACCACGGGCCACGTTGTCCGACACGCCTTCCACGAAAGGTGTCCCCTAACAATGTCACGGCATATTTTTAGTCTATACATGTTTAATAACGTGATGTTAATCCCCTCGAACACATGTTCGACGCGCGTTACACAATATGGACATTTTACCACGAATATTTGAAGTTCCGTGAAACTCGAAAGCGATTGGGAAAAACGTTTCATGCTGTTAAAATGTATACATTTACATGCATGTATCAGCCCATATACGACCCACTGCAGGGCACGGGCCTCCTCCACAATCGAAAGTACGATTGGGAATGGTTAGGCCATATAGTCCACCACGCTGGCCTAGTGCGGGTTGGCGGACTTTTACATACGGGACGGGAATTACAGACGGGCTGCTAGCTCGTCTGCCTAAAACAGCAATAAAAAAATTAAAACAATACTCTCTTCAGTGTACAGTCCCATACAATCAAGGGCCACAAAAACTCCCCGAAAGGATAGCGCTCAAATATTTGTCCCGGATATCAAAATGTTCTTATAAGAGTAGAAGAAAAATAAATCCTTTTATTTGATATATAAGTACTATGCATACATTTTAACCGTTTTTTTTACTAAGAACGGTATAATTACAAGAAGTTCAGAAAATGAACCGAGGGAAATAAATATGAAATGAAATGCCGACTACCAAGAAATTACCAAACTTTTGGAACTCCCTAATTAGTTTCCGCAATTTCGACGTGAACTTAGAATAAATTAATACCAAGTTCTTAGTAAGGTCTCCTGAGATCATCCGGTCATGATCAAGTTACCATTTCAAGGTAAAATTAAGTAATGTAGGCACTAAACATCTTTTATATGTGTTGTGAGCAAAACCATGATGTAAAAGATTTCCTTGTACTGGTATATGAGCTCAGCATTCCAATAAGTCCATAAGTGGGCGGACAACCTTTCTAAATAATTTGATTTTCTCAATGTATGATACACAAGTAAATGTAAAAAATATTTCTCATACAAAAGAATATTTGTGGCTTATGTAGGACGCAAGTGGTAGAGCCACGCTGTTGTCAGCCATGACTTAATAAATGGGTAGGCTCATGGGGCGGTACCACTGTCTCACAGGAGATCGACGTAAAGTAACCATTCTAGATCCATCTACATTACAAAATATATCTTTCTAGCGTATTGTAGTCTGTACCTATTGTACGCATTTCTTGAAGCGACCACTTTGCTGTCGCGTTTCGTTCGATAAGTGAGACTGCCGGATGCCCAATACCCAAAGGGGTATTGGGAAAGCCTCTTCCCATCTTTTTTCTACCCCGCTCCCCTCCCGATTTGATGGGCCGGCAACACATCCATGATCCAAGCGTTTATGGATGTTCATGGGTGGTAGTGATCATTTACCATCACGTGACCGTGCTTGCTCGTTTACCGAACCTATTCTACATAAAAAAAAGGGAATGGAGTTAGTCCATAAAAACCAAACATTAATTATTTGCATTGAAAATATAATGTAACTATCTTCCCAAATGAAACCATCACGACCAGTACGCAGCACATTTATTTAATGAACTCCACAAAGAACTAGAGACATCAGTGGCAGTTGTAGCAGGGTCCGACGGGGGAGCAGCAGCAGCCTTGCACGCAGGGGGTGGCGCACGTCGGCATGGGTCGGTCGCAGCCGCTTGGGCAGCGCGCGAACGTGCCGATGCTGAAGCACCGGTAACAACCATACTGGTACGGCATTTTTTGTATTTTTTGTTATAAAAATGTATAGACTTTTGATGCGGTGATCGCTTTTATTGACGTTGTTGTACTTCTTTTTTTTGAGTCACTGACTGCCAGTGGCTGATATGTTCATAAAAAATTGAAATGTTTTACGTTTTTTACTTTCATACAAAAACCATTGTATAAAATGTCACAAAATTGTTTGCAATAAAAATACTTGTTATTTTTTGCAAATTGTTAAAATAGTTATTCACAATCAAAAATAATACTGGCCGAATAAAAACATTTTAAAAACTGTCGACCAAAAAGCATTTTTATCCAGTTCCTTTTTGTTCCCACTTCAGTTCGGTCTGTTATTGTTTCAAAATTGAAAGTGTGTTTCGGCAAAAGCAAAAATGCCTGTATACTACGGTGGGTTTGTAGGGGGCCCGCAAGGGGGTGGATACTGCCTGTACTCGTACTCGTGTAATCCTAGTATTGGGGGCTGCGGGCCCTGTGTACCGCCGCCTGGACCCTGCTGTCCTCTTTCGTGTTAAGTCGGGTAAGTTTTGACAGCAAAGCCAGCATCCTCAATTTTCACCAACTTAGGCGAAACACCATCTCATACAATGACGTTTTAAAATTATAGCTTTTGTAAATCCAAATCTGTATACCTACAAAGAAAATCTAGAGCAGTTAAATAAACAAAATTATTAAATCTTTTGAAAATTAACCGTGGATTCCTTAACATAGGGAAAGGTTTTGCTCACCACGTTGGGTTTTGCAGGTGGTAAACTTCACATACTTGAAATTCTTGTGTAGTATTTTCAGTCATACAATATTTACTCGCCAGCGTTTCCCTTATTATATTTAATACCTACACGTACACCATGTAATTTTGGTGTCGATAGTTGTCCTAAAATCGATCTAACGACAGTAGTCCATTCTGCGCCCAATAAGTTTTTTTTTTTGTTTCAGAAGCGTTCCCGCCTTCTCAGCTAGACAATGAAACTGTTCCGTTTAGTTTTTTATTAAATTGATGTGTGAAATAAAATCGTTTGTATCTAATGTCCGTTTTATTGGTAGATATTTTACCAAGAAATAATACGATTGTGTAATCATAATACCTCTATTCTTTTCCAACATCATGTACATTTATACCAGTGCTCTACACATACAAATCGCATATTTTAAAGCCTACACAACGATTACTCTTGTACAATCACAGCGTAAAAGCCGTTGAACTGCCAACACCATCGCCATACTAGAATAGGTTGCTTTACTCATCGCTTACTCGTTTGAGCAGAAAGCGAGAGGCAGCCTCACGATGCGCTCGTTTAGCGTCTAGACACGCCGAGCTTGCGAAACGTCCAGTATACGTTACGCCACAGAACTAAACCATTTTCAAGTGTAAAATTGAGAAATTAAAACCAAGTTAGTCTTTCCTCTTCTATAGTGCGAATGCACGAGGCAATACGTATACGTCGTCCCTTGCAACCACTTGCAACTGAGCCGCTCACATTGAGCGCCCTTTGAGCACCGCCATTTACCGACAGCGAGCCGGCTCGCAGGAGCGATGCTCGCGCGCGGCTATGTTCAGATTGGCTCGCGAGGCAAACGCGTCTCCACACCGCGAGGCTTGCTCACGAGCAAGCCTCGCAATGTCGATACTCTGCTTTAGGATAGCTTTTGGACATGCAAGAGCAACTTTTGCTAGTATCTGACAAAATTAAGAAATTTAGCCGGTAGCTTTTAGCTCTTTCTGCGAGGAATAGAATGGCATTTCCTTAGCATTTCCAAGCGCAGTTCTAGTGGACCCTATTCATCTTCCACGCATGTGGCATAGTTACGTGATAAACGCACTGTGTGGACGTGTTGCTGCTGATTGTACACCTTCCCCGAGTAATACAAGCGTAACGGCTAATGCGTAGTGCACTAAGGCCAGATTCTCAACCATACCCAAGAGCTAATCCCAGGGGATGCATGCAATAGCATTAGCATAAAGCCGGGTATAGATATGGCGAGGCTGGCTCGCGAGGCATGTTTCGCGAAGTGGAGACGCGTTTGCGAGCCAATCTGGACATTACCGAGCGCGAGCATCTCGTGCGAGCCGGCTCGCTGTCGGTCAATAGCGGTGCTCAAGGGGCGCTCAGTTGTATGGGACGCATTTGTATTGCCTCGTGCGCTCGCTACATCTGTAAACGCAACTAATGTGTTTAGTTCCATAGAAAACATGCCGACGCCTCGCAGGTTTGGCGTGGGTCGGCCTGACTAACAACCTCGCGAGCAGCCTCGCAATGCCAATACGCGGCTAATATCTGTTGAGAGCAAGTAGCGAAAATCTTTCGAGTCATTGAATTGCGCAAAATAAAAATGCTTTTCGTATGTGACCTGAACGTATATTTCATTACACAAAAACGGATACAAATAAGACACTGTTCAAAAAGCGAACTGCGAGATCGCGACACTTCGACAAGCTTCACGGGAACCGGCATTGGCACCTTGGTATATTTCAATGCCCGATTCGCAAGACGCCACAGCACCGACTTGACCTCCCGAGCTCAAGAAGGCCACCACCAGGCGTGCGGTGACGGAGATAGCTCAACGTCGACTCTACGTTCCACTCCTAGAGGAGCTTTGGCTCATGAACGGAGTCTACGCACGCTGCCAACACGCGCTGCTGCAGCATCACGCGCATGCAGGTCCCCGCCGCTGGGCTTAACAGCAACGATAACAGCAGCCGTAGCACGGAGAACAGCACGGAGAGCAGCAGCTGTAGCACGGACTACAGCAGGGGGCACAACCGCAGCAAGGATAGCAAGGCATCTTCTCTTTTACTTAAGACTTGTCGCGAAACTATAGACACTTTGTTAGAGGTTAGGGGATTGGATTGTTTGATAACATGTACTTATTGTTACTGTTTATGGTTTTTATGTGTTAAAGGATTGGAGTTTGATTTTGTTATGCCCCTACATTGAGCTGCATCGATAAAGAAAACTTCTAGAACGCCTATCAGTTCCAATTTTAAATTTGGAAGTAATTCATATTACTGAATTTGTGTTATATGCAGCCAATAACGGCCAGTACTTTTTATTTGTTAATCGGGAATACCTTTTTGCATTTAAAAATTATACATACCATAAATACTCCTTCTACTATTTTTAATTGTATTTTATAAATCTCTTCCGTCTCAGGTAACTGTATGCAGATCCCGAAAATATGAAATTAAATATGCAGTCACAGGCAACTAACTGCATTCGAATAGGAAACCACAACAAGGAAGACTCCCGTTCATACGTTCAAACTTTAAATAGCATTGTCGATTTACTGGTATTTTATGTTTGCATAATTGTCTGAAGGTTATATTTAATGTAAGTTCCTACAACGGTCACTATTTTTTAATATATATTATTTATTCAATAAAACTGAATATTGATACAATATTGTTTTATGCACATTGCACAGTACAACTTCCTTGCTTTTTTAAAACAAAAAATAATTAAATGTACAATAGGAGTGTATCTATTCTAGAATAACATTTATCAACTAAAAACGTATAAAAAGAGTAACACTTTATGAAAAGAGCCGATAATATACCGAAATAATCAACGCCCCTTTTCAAATATTTTTTTTTCCAAAAAACAATACATAGAACGCTTATCAATACACGTCATAATTACTTGGACGCATAACTTCACAGTTCACATGCCTTTAATTAATTAACATAATCAAGCAGAAACCGCAGCGCGCAACTTCATTTGTATTTAAGCCGAAACTATGGGTTTACGGGAAATAACGTTTGAAACTGCTGAAACGCTACGTGCTTTCCGAATTAATATTATCACCCAACCTAATTACACTTCGCGTCTATATGTGACCCACTTAATGTGTGCACGCCTTAACTTCTTCGAATTACTATATCCAAGAAGCTAGGCTTACGGCCATTTTAACCGACTTCTTCATAGACCGATTCAAAACTTATTTTAGTTACTAAATGTTTTATCCCTTCCGAACGACTTTTGAATTCAGTTTGAGCGAAGAAGACAAAACATTCGATAACTAAAATAGGTTTTAAAACTATCTATGAATAAGGTCGATAGTGTTTTAAACACAATTTGTGGGGTGATTTATTAAATATAGAGCAGGAAAGTGAATTCTGGCACCACGCTGTAAACTGAAACTGAACAGTAAACTGAACGAATCGCGGCGTCAAAGGACAAAACACTCTATAACTAAAAAAAATCACTTGTAAAATTCTTGTTATTATAGGTATTTACCTCATTAGGTATATCTACTTGTAATTCTTTATTTTATTGTTTTTTTGTTTAGTACTTATGTAGAGTAATATAGTTCATACCCGCTATAGTTTAAGCTGATATGGTATTATGAGTATATACATACAAATAAACATATATGGATATACATATAAATAAACAAATAAAAAATAAAAATTAATACTTACAACATACATAAGTGCCATAACTTTAAAAATTTTGCACAGGCTGTAAAATTTATTGTAAGTACCTATTCAATTTTACTTATATATTTTATTTTATTAATTTTGTCAAAAAATTTCTTCGTTGGTAGAAGTAGGAAGGGCAGCGGCCCTGCCAGGATTTGAACCTGGATCTTCTGATCTGTAGTCAGACGCGTTACCCATTGCGCCACAGGGCCTATGCCTAATGTGTCAAAATTATGATTCAGTTAACTACATGTGATTTATAATTATTATGTGATTTGTGATTATAGTCATCCTGGTTCACTAAGTTTCTTTGTGTTGCATTTCAAGCTCTGTGTAGCCCTGCTTTTTCAAGAAAGTAAAAGTTATCTAAAGCCCAGTTGTTTATACAACTAACTTTGGCGATAACTTTAATTTTGGCAATGTAATCGCTATGCATTTGATATTGCAAATCGTTGCAAATTGAATTGTCTGTTTTAAAATCATCCGTTGTCTCATAAACATCGATAACACATGAATCGTAAATGCGTCGTCGGCCTTGCGAGGTCGGCTTTGCTTGGAGGGAACGGGACAGAAAATTGAAAAGGAAGATCCGTGGGTATTGTTGGGTCACCGACAATCTCAGTCACAAGGAATCACGGTAGCAAATCTGTCGCTTAACGCCGGTCTTATATGAAAAAACGAGTGTGCTTTGGACCACACGATTGAAGTAAAACTTCTTTAGCTCCATCTATATAATTGATAAAAGTTACCTTTATCACGAATTTTTACAATGGCCTCTCCTGCACCACCACATATTAATTTTAATCACATACATAAATGTATATTAACAAAACAAAAGAATACGTACCGACAATTAACCTCAAATCTATATATCTATGCACTTTAGTTTTATGTTAAAAGTCACGTACTTTTAGTACAAGTAGGTACTTTTGTCAAGAATTTTCACTTACACTTAAGTTTAATTATGACTAAATTAACTTTTTTTCTCCACAGATATAATTGAACACATTTTTTCCAAACGTGCCCAAAGAGGTAATACATAAATAGTCGGAATTACGAAAAACCCAATATTTGGTTTTCTTTTTCACTCGGTATTATTGTAAACCCAAATCTCGACACTGGCTAGTCGGAACATAAGTAAATGAGAAAATTATAGTGTGATGAAAACCCGTTTAACTTAAAGGAGTCTTCTTGAGGTAGAATATAGGATTTTTAAGATTTATCATACTTTTTACAAAATCTACAATTTTCTACACCGTGAATACGTAATATTTTAGTTAGCTTATATTTTAATCTGTGACACAGCTATAAAAAATAATTATTATAAAATGAACGGTATTATTATATGATTATTATAAACGCGCTGAATAGATACTTTTCGTGACAACAATTATACTGAAACCTTTTTGTTGGCAGAAATATTCATGTAAAAAGTGTGTAAGTCTATCAAGAAAAAGAGAGAAAAACACATTTAAGTAGTTAAAAGATTTATTGTAATTATTCTTACTTATGCTTCCTTGTTACTGTTATTAATACATTTTCGAGGGGCCGTGCACATGTTTATTATTTTGATACATCAAGCTAGTCGTGTTAGTATGAAAAGATATCTGAAACTACCTTATACAACAATGAAGAAAACAATATTGAGGATGAATTCGTACTGGCTTTCATGGTCGGTTTCACGTCTAAGCTATTGGCTTCGCATAACAGCAATGATTTCTCAAAGTTATTGTATACATGGCGACGACAAACATTGTAACTTAATTGCTTATATGTGCTGCAGTATGGCTGGATCCAGATAGCGCATTGAATGCAAGATACGTCGTAGAGAATAAACACAAAATAACTCAATCGAAATGAAAACATATTCTGATCAATTTAATTTTAAATACCTACACATACTTTTAGAGATAAATTATTATACTACAAAGTTTGACAAATACTTCATACTAATGACTTGACAGGTGTCAAATATGAATATTGCTTACATTATTACAATATAATGTAAAAATGGTAGACATATTTTTTATCATATTATTATCTCCTTATTTTTCTTATAAATCTTATTCCGATGGTGTAAGATGAAAATAAAATGAGAAATAAACCTAAAAAAATAAGCCTGATTTTTTAGTCGTCATGAATTTCTTGTCCGTACTTGGACCAAATCGACTGATATCATTCAGGGATTAATCAAGGATCTCTATTGACAATTTTCAACTTCCGTTATCTTCGTCGTGTCACAGTATTTCCGTAATGCTCCCGTCATGAATTCGCCAGTTTACCCCCCAAGTCAAGCGTGCCTAAAGAAGTTTTACTTCAAAAGTTTAACTTCAATAAGTCTTAAATCTGTCTATGAAAAGTCTTAAATCTGTCTATGAATAAGGCCATTAAGCAACAGCTAACAGCCGTAAGTATGTTAGAATTTGAAGAAATGAGTCATTATACTCATCACATCATGTACGCTGCTGAATAATGAATATAGACCTCCCTTAAACAATTCAAAACTTTCCGGAAAGGGTCTAGTTAAAACGGATCAAATTGCGCAGAAAGTAATAAAAAAAGTCGACGATAATTCACTAAAAGCAATTACCATGCTAAAAGTAACTTATTACGCCTAGCAAACTCACCGGAATCTTCCTCCTGAAACTAGATGGTCAGCTCCGATAATAATGACGTGTATAGTATCACAAAACACGACTCACACCCAATTGTCCACGAAAAGGTCGAACTGAGACAAAAAAATCCACGCAACACCACAGCACGCGCTACATCAGGAACATCACGATACTAAACTACAAGCCCAGTGCGAAGGGAAACAAAAACAATCTACCCTCAACTCAATAATGTTTGCACGGAATAAATTACGTAATATGCAGATAATGGCTTGCTCCTTTAAATTATTGATACACCTATATAATTATATTTACGTGCGTTCACACCTATATATACTAAAGAGAGTAAGGCAGAAGCATTTAGATACATCTTAAACTTATTAATTGCAGCCAGAGCAACTACTTGACCTAATGAGACTTAACATATTATGTCTCAGGAAGCGAGCATAGTGGAATGCCAAGCATTGCTTTAACATTAATGGTGTTGTTTGGTTTTGCTACTGTCCATGAGCGGTCGTATCGCTTATCATCAAGCGAATGGCTTGCTAGTCTCGCAATAAAAAAAACTAGAAGATGGGTTACAACAGCCTACACCTAGTAACCGCTTTCGGTCTTGTCAGATCGTATGACCAACGTCCCCCTTGCCCATTGACAAAATATAGTTAAATATGACGTATAAAATACTAAGATATAAGTTCTCCTGTACTGGTACCATGCACGTAGCTTCAATGTAAAAGAACATTGCATAAGCGCTAAATATTGTTTTCAAGATTCGCTTCAAAAGCATTTTTTTCACATCAGGTAGCTCACTGTATAAAACGGTCTGCAGACTTTAATCGCCCACAGCTGGGCAGAGGATTCCTCTACAACCGAGAATTAGATTAATGAGGGCTTAGGCAATTTTCCATCACGGTGGCCTAGTGCGGATCAGCAGCTAGCTTGTATTTTATTTTTAATAGTTAAACATTCAATAAAACACTTTAAACAAAATTGTTACTGGATTGGTCTCGAATTCATGATTTGATAGCGACCTCATTGACTTCCTTTGGCGACATCTATGTATATGATTAGTAAACTATTTGGATTTAATTTTTTAGCTTGACACTGCGTGTTAAAATAAACGGAATCCAAAAATATTTGGGACGGTTTTACTATATTATGTTGTCTAGTGAAATTGTCATAAATGTATTAAAAGTCATTAAGCTATTTCCTTTCTTTCTGAAAGAAGTTTTTAAAATGTACATCAACGGTATTCCGAATGACAACGCTGTGTTAAAAAAATGGACAGCCTCCGTGGGGCAGTTGGTTAGACACCGCGCGGGCTGTGAAACGGGAGGCCGCGGGTTCGACCCCGCACCGAGTCAAATGTTTGTGAGAACGACAGGTATTTATTTCAGGTCTGGGTGTTTGTGAGACTGAAAAATGTCTCGTAGTTTCTGATACCCACGACACAAGACTGGGTCTTAGTACGGGGTCAGGACTCAGGACTATGTAAGTAACTGTTGGGTGTATTTATTTTATTTATGTATTCGATTGTAGCAAATTATAATTTTATTCAATCTTTATCCACAGGCTTATAAAACTGTATGAAGTCCTCAGAAATT
This sequence comes from Theretra japonica, assembly GCA_033459515.1. Taxonomy (NCBI): domain Eukaryota; kingdom Metazoa; phylum Arthropoda; class Insecta; order Lepidoptera; family Sphingidae; genus Theretra; species Theretra japonica. The sequence continues at coordinate 5,021,423 of CM065943.1, forward strand.
CCTCTGCTGCATATAAGCATCTCCCAAAAATGTCTAGAGCGGTCTCTTAAAAACGCCCTGCATATCGTTTTTGCGGATTTTACCAGTTACATAATTCATTATGTTTTAGTACTGCGTACTGAGAGAGTTCGTGCAAGTGCATTAAAACTATAAATATCACAATTTATTTCAATCAGATTGGATATGTTGCAGCCAAACTTTTATTTCACATTCCAAATAAAAAGATAAAGATAAGGTGTTGGTAGAAACGAAATAAATGAAAGACAAGTAGACATGACCCTCCACTATGATTAGCCATTTATATTTCGCCCTGTGGTCCGGGGGTGTAAGAATTCTGCCACGGTATCCCCTGCCCGTCGTAAAAGGCGACCAAAAGGGGCCATCAGAGTCACTGGGAACACTGCGGGGGCGGTGCGCCCTGACTTATAACGGCTCTGAGGCGAACGACAGTGCCTCGTCTCTGTCACGGACGCCCATAACAGCTAAAAGGGCGTCCAAAACAGTCGGAAGTGGGGTTCATCCGGGCCCCACATCAAAGAAGGACCAGAAATGGTTATGCGCGGGGCGGTCACGCGGACGTAAATCGGGGTGCCTTTCACCCTGGGATGTCCGGTACCGCCCACAATGCGTGTGACGGTTTTCAAGAGGTTTTTAGTCAGTATGCTGGCGTAGGCTTGGTAGGGACCCAGCTTGGCCACAAATCCGCATTGTGCCAGGCTGGAAGGCCAGAGACACTGACATACCCCTTTCCACCTCCCCCGGGGCAACGAAAGGGGAGCTTTTCCTCTTGAACAAAAAAAAAAAAAAAAAAAGTGTCGTAACTCGAAAGTATCGGAAAGTACTGATACAAAATTTAAATAAGGTTAAATATGACACTGTAACTATACCTCGGTAAAAATTCATCGCTTTGAATATTTATGAAATTCGCAGTAAAGGGAACACGATGCGAGCACGCGTGGCTCACATCCATCATTGTACCCAGCATCCCCTTTTTTCTGGGAACCCAACGTGCGACACGAGTAGGTGTCTGTCTATGACAGCTGACTAGATTGTGATTTGTGAATCAACCGGAACTGACGTAAATATTTTTAGATACGAAATAAAAATATCGTAGTTATAAATAATTCCACTTATTTTTCACTAACGCATTAAATATTAAAATGTGAGATTTATCGTACGTGTCTTATAACGTATTTTCACACTCAGATTTTCATATTTACTATTTATTAGTACAACTTATAATTTATCATGTATTTGATGCACAGAGCTCAATGGGGTGTCATTGTTATTTGATCTAAGTATTAAGAATGCATTATTGCCTTGTTATTCTTCTTTTTTACTACTTATGATGTAATCATTGAACACCTAATAATTTAATTAAGTCATAATTTTCATAAGTCATTCGCTTATTGGGTTTCTGAAGTAGCTCAAGCACATTTGTTATTCATAGGTAATAAGTATAGCACGACGCAACAAGATCTGTCGTGTTTACGTATCCGTGGAATTTCAAGATTTAAATTAATTTAATAAAATGCGAGTTGAGTGGTAGTTATAACAGCATTAGCCGCCCTCGATCTTCACGGAACGTATTACGTAGCCTAGGGTTCAGTATAAGAATAGGAAACATACCAACTTTTTCTTATTTTCTCAGAAAACCGTCGCGACGTCGTCACAGATATTGCCTCTTGATATAAAAATTCCTAAGATTTCTCTCTTGAAAATCCTAAATTCTGAGAAAAGATGAGATTGACGAACGCAAAGCTATAACTATCGTTGTCGCCGTATAGAACTAATGACATCATTAATCTTCAAAAAAGTCGTTTCAATTGCCCGCCCAAGATATTTGGCCGAATTTCAAGACAAATAACTCGACGAGAGGTGATGATTTAAACGTCGCAATTGTTCCACGTTTTGATGACATGCCTAGCCCATTACGGGCAGGATATTTTGGCGTGAACCTAAATAATATATATATACAAACGTGTCTCTAATTTTATTGATTCAAATTACAATAAATTGATACGTTATATCAAGCCATATCAAGATGTTTATTAGGAAATCCACCTTGATTGGTATAGGTGGTACTATGCCTTGGTATAGCACTGATTAATAATCGTAATTTATTTGACATTTTATTTTCTGTGTTGCTATAAAATAATGTTAATAGCTCGTACATGGGCTTCGGGTTGAGTTGCATAGAAAACCTACTATATGTTTGCAACCCACAATACCTGTCAAGTATGAAGAAAATAAATCTTAGTAGGTACAAGGTATATTTTTTATCTTCGTATCACAAAGGATTGGCGATTTTTAACCACGGCTCCATTTGGCATTATATTTATTTCTTCTGTTTCTCTAATGGAATAATAGTCCACGGAAATGTTAATTTTTTTAGGTCTTAGCGTGCGTCTTTCAGAGGACGAAATCCATTTGCACCCCTTCTTTCAAGATAGCGGCCGGAGGACAAGCGTGGCGACTCTACAATCTTGAACTTAAACTTATACTAAGCGCCCCTACACATCAAAAAAATAAAATTGAATCCTCTGAAAAACGCAACCCCAAATTTAACTTTTCAATGGACTTTAAAGATTTATTCAATATTGCAACGTTGATTTTTATATATTTATATTATTATAAATTTTTTTAAAAATATTCTCTTACAAGACTGTAAATGTCAACTTATAGTTCAAAAAACAGTAACAAAATGAATTGTTTTTACTGGAACTCAGAAAATGGATAAAGCAGTGCTGGGAATTGGCTACATTAATAACTATACCGATTCCACGTAATTTTTTTTCATTAAAATCAAACGAATGTAATACTGGGACGTTATATTAGTTATTTCTTAGAAAAATATTGCAAGTAGGTATACGGGTAACCTACCTGAAACTAAATAAGCACTTCAATATTAGAAAATAAGTAAACTCGGTATTGTAGATAGAGAATATGTTACAAAATGAACATAATCCTATTATTTTATTTATTAAAAAGTACAGAAAGGCGTATTTGAAGCTACGCCTAATCATACAGTTCATAAATATTAGTGCTATCGTAATAAATCGCGTTTCTGAAGCTACTTATATAATAGCTTATATAATAATAGCTTAAAATTAATAAAATATTATTATATTTCCATTGTAGAATGCTCTTATAGAAAGAACCTAATGCATTAGTGGTAAGATGAAATTTTGGAATATTTAATGCGAAACAAACAAGTGGAATTAACTTTTGAAATTTCATCGGAATTGTCACGATTCTAGTCTCTTCAAAGAAGAAAAGTCATTTCATGAAAATGTGCTTGCGATCGTAGCTTGAGATTGCAAAATTCATATTTGTACGAGGTCGCTTTATTTTTCCTATTTATGCGATAAGAATTTCAATGAGCTAGACTACTCCGTAAATGTTTTAGCGACTAATATTCGAGTTTTACTTAGAAGTGCTACTATTGGTAAAATACTTACTGTATTTTGTTAACGTTAAATGACATTCCTGTAAACAGAATTTATAAAATAAAATATTTTTTCACATTAGTCCACGCGCAAGGTGGACAGAAGAACTGCGAAAAGATTTAACTGATGTAGCTTCTAAACAATCGCTATCATACGTAAATGTGGGGGATAAAAGGCCTATATCCAAAAAGGAGATTTATTATAATGATTTAGTGAATTCAAAAATATGGTTTAAGATAAGATTAGCTTGCGTAAAGAAGCAAACAAATACGTCAAAATAAATGCCTAATACCAACAACATATTACGCAAAAAGTATTCCCCTTTATTGTTTATTATATAATTCCAGGAGTTAATTAACATAAAAACAATGCGGTTAATACAAATAAAATATAATTGTCACAATTCTCGCAACAAAACGATTATGATATTATACCTACCTAGTGCCTACTTATTTATTACAGCCGTTATGAAAATATACAATTCATTATCCTGCATTTTGTATCGACGAATTCAATATTATCAAAAAAAACGTAATAAGGAAACAACGGTTTTAGTCCACTATAAATCATTAATTATATTTTTTAACCTGTTGTGTGAAGAATAAAGGCCGTATTCCTATAATTCTTATCAGCAGTATAATTTTAGAATGTCTGTATTTAATTTTAACGTATTATAGCGAATATCTTTATAAGCACTATTTTCGTATATCCACCATCGTACACCACCCAAACAGATCATGTACCACGGCCAATCAATAGCAAGCAAGCGGGCAGAATTGCGTCGACCGGCAAAAGATTCCATTTGTAGCCAGTTTATGCCTAATTGGATTGGCCTACACTTATGTACCATCGAAGGGAATGTAGTCAGTAATCACTGCATTTAAGTATAAAAAAGAACATTATATATCTGTATCTGTAACAGCCCATATACGCCCCACTCCAGGTCACGGGCCAACTCTAATTGAGAGTACAATTGAGAGGGGTTAGGCCATGTGGTCCACAACATAGCGCGAGTTTGCGAACTTTACACACTACCTTTATAAATAATTACAAATTCATCGTATTACGTGGTGACTGGACTATCAATACACACATTACTCCTAAAAGTCACAAGTGTGGCCTAGAATTTGAACCCTCAACGTCGACCCTCTTTTTATTTCAAAACCCGTTTTTAAATTCAACTTGAATACATTACCTTTTAATCTAATGTTTCTCAGGAAGATGGTTTAATGAATAAGTCCCTGTCTCAGATGAAAACCACGATAAATAATTACACAGAATTATATTACATCATTTATTACATGGATAATTTAATTAAATACAAACAAATTATTGTATTCTTCTTTTCTTACTTCTAGATGCATGGCCCTCGCCGCCATTTTCATCCACGTGCAAAGTTTGTATTGGTGTCATCAACGTCGATGCATCGTTGATATCTCCTTGCTCTTCTAGACGAACATAAAATACATTAATTTGCTGTACACGTCTAGCAAATCTTCGACATACGAAACAATTGTCTGTTTCTTACTAAACAAAAGGGGTTAATTAAAACGAAATAATTAAAATGCTCTCTTAAATACGGATTCGTGAGTTTGGTCACAAAATATAATAATTGCTTTGCTTTGTTTAGATCCTAACCAAAATAAATCAAACACAATAGAATCACAACATTGCGATCTACATATTTATTTTATGTACTCCGTTACAATAGGTAAAAGCCGAAACCTTTTACTAAATATATACATATACCTTATTCTGTGAATTATGTACAAAGTGGTAAACAAAACAAATTGAATTGGCCGTACGCCTTTGTGTCCTTACTAGGAATCCGTAATCAAAGCTGTGAAACTTTAATTAAAGGAAGCTTGATGGCGTAAAAGGAAACATTCGCACATATCGCCAAATGACTGACGCAAAGCAATTACCAAATGACGCGGGACCAATTATGTAGGTAATGTAATACATTTAAAGATTTCTTAGATTTACGCAAATGTTGGTGAAATAAAACTTTATTTTTACGTTTTTTTTGGGAGTCCGACTCGTGACCACGAAACCTGAACAATAATCAAAACATCGCGTCGGGAAGTTAAAAAATGAGAAGAAAAATTAAACCAATCAGCAATAAAATCCATAATCATTCGTTTTATTTCAATATATAATTTTTTTTTTAATCAGCCCATATACGTCCCACTGCTGCTCGGGCCTACTCTACACTCGAGAGAATCGATTGAAAGTGGTACAATACGTAATATGTTATTAAAATATGAAAGGTATGCGTGGGACAATTAAACAAGTCCTGAGCTAATGAAAATACTGCAGTGTTAAGTATATGAAAGTAAATAGGCACGAAAAAAAATTTATAAATTTGACAAAAATCATCAGCTGTGAAAAAAAAGGCCAACGTGAATTACTTTCAGATCCAGGCAATAGGCATAAAGAGATGCCTGTAGGATTCTTCAAATTGTGTCTTAAATGGTATTTTCAATGCAGAGAATCGTATATCAATATGCAAGTATGAATAGCGAACACAATAAGTTTTTTGGATTTCCTGAGAGAGGTCGCTAAGTTTAAATTTTATCCAACAGAAGATATTACCTTCCTCCCTGGTCTCATCAGGATCGTCTCTGGTCTCCCGTGCGTTCAGCACCTCTTGTAACACAGGAGCTTTGATCCTGAAGTCACGCGCTGTCCCCAGCGACATGTATTGTTGCCAATTTAACTAAAACAAAGTGTCGACATTATTATCACGCAGTTAATATACCTAATACACACGAATTATTGCCATCAGAATAACATACAAGTCTTATGTCTTTGGTATGAAAAACTACGAGAAACTTTTCCATACGACAAATATTCCAACCCGTAACAAGTATTGTGACGAACAAGCATTTAGCGCGGTGCGGAAACCCGCTTTCTCTCGTTTTAAAGCTAACACGTTATTGTGAACAACAAACATTTGTCTCGGTGCGGAAATCAAACCCGCGGTCTCTCGGTTTAAAGCTTCTGTATTGACAAATGCGCCACGAAGACTTTCGCATCAAGAAAGCGTCTAAGAGTAAAACATCCACACAATTCAAGCCACATTACTTCACAATAATAAAATTATAGACGTGTTTAGACCTCTACAATCAGCCTTTCTATGAAGGTTTCAGTGGTGCGGCAAACAAAAGCCGGTTTCAAAGAGAAAAATCATATAACAGTATATTGCCTCCGCCGATCAAATAAAACGGTTGGTATTTGTGTGCGTTTGCATACAGGTGACAATACCTACTATTTCACATATGCCGTATCGGTGTTGCAATTTGTATGTACTGGCAATATGCCGGGTCTGTGTAGAAATAGTTGCTACATACAATGAAACTACAGCACATTCGTCTGCATAGCGACTACAGTACACGATAGTAGGCAACCCGTCAAAGTGAGGCACGCAAATATGTGGCGTTTCGGCTTCGGCCTGTTTATATGCGTTTTCGACCAGGCCGACATAATTGTGTCGACCAGCCAAATGCAACAATCTGCCTAATAAATATATTTACTAACTATTGGGTAAGGGCAAGCTGTCATTAGCAGGCATGGCAGGCGTTGCTGTCATTTCATTACGCCAGTGTAAAAAATATACTGTTTGGCAGCCACACACGATACAGTATACTTGCGCAAGTCCAGACTTGCGCAAGTATACTGTATCGTGTGTTGGAAGATAATTGTGCAAATTATTCACTTGCACAAGTTCTTTAAAAAGTTCCAAATTTCAATTCCCAACTTGTGCAAATTTGCGTTTGTGCAAGTTTACATGAACGTGTGTGGGAGCGCGCGCAAGTTTCAGTCTGTTCTAGCCACCGTACGCACGCACGTCGTTTTGGTTTCGCAAATTGATGTGCGAATAATGGTTTCTTTTTATTAACCAGTCTTTAGTCCATACTTTTCGATTTCTCTTGTGAGTTTTCAGTTTTTTCGTAGCTAAAATAAAGCCAACTAATGCTACTGCATCATCCATAGCACAAAACAACACAACCAGGTAGCTCACTTTCAAGAACAATGATATTGTTTTAAATGGAGCAGGTACGCACGCTTGTACGAATATCAGTGAAATGATATTTGTGCAAGCATGCTTGAGCCGTTTGTGGTCGGCTCCGAAATACGTGAATTTGTACAAGTCCAAGCTTGCGCAAGTATACTGTATCGTGTGTGGCTGCCATCACCTATGTATTTGGTACCTATGTAGGGTGCCTACTTCTACCTCTCTCCCCTCACCTTGAACTGTTAATTGATATACTAACCTTGCCCTTATTAGCGAGTAATATAACATTCCTAGTATACTGCTCAGCTTCCAGCACTAGTCGTGGGATGAGCTTGGTGTCTCGCAGCACGCGGCTCGCCTTCTGCTGTTGTTGAGACGCTTCGAGGTACGTGATCAGGTTGTCAGTCACTGTAGACAACTTCTTGCCGCTCAGCTTTAGCAGGCGTTCAAATCTGTACAAATAGTGACTACCTTCAGCTGCAGACAATTAAACCCCATCTATACTAATAAAAACATTAACAGTTTATTTGTTTGATCGCGCTAAACTCAGGAACGGCACGTTTGAATTGATAAAATCTTTTACAGCTCATTGGATAGTCAATTTCTCAGGAAGGCTGGATGCTATGTTCAATAGAAGCGGAGAAAAAAATGTTGCAGAAACGGGGAAATTTCATTTTTGGTGTGGAGTGGAGTAAAACAATAAATAATTATCTGCACCGACGGGCGACGTTGGGCCGACCTGCTAGTCTATGATAATAACCTAAACGTTTTCGGTCACGGCGATGTTAACTGGACCATCTCAATGCTAAATAGGACGTTGCGGCTACGTCTTTTGATGCTCTCTTGTTTGAGTTACGTATGTACCCTGGTTCGTTAGGGCCAGCGCAGACTGGGACGGTATGCCAAGAGATTTAATCGAGAAATCCCTTCCGATGCTGCGGCATCAATTTTAAACAATAGAATTTATATCGTATTCCTCCCAGATAAGTTTGAATACCCTTTGGTATAAAATTTAATCCCTTGCCATGCCGGCCTGGTCTGCGCTGGCAATTGGTAAAGGTATACTCGCATTTGGGACACATCGACACCCTGACGACGCGTGGGCGTCAGGGCGTGCAGGGTGTGGTACGCCTACTAAGGCTTCGTATATACTCTCCCAGTAGTTATATAGAAGCAACTGAGTCCGATGCTTTATTAGCACGTTCCGAGAAATGAACGTCTGTCGAGTTTTTGCCATTTTACAATACTAGTGATTCCAGAATATAGTTACAGCGACTGTTTCAAATTATTTTCATTAAAGGACAAAACAAATAAATTTTCTCAGAAATAGCAATAAAAGTACGTATTCATAATAATAGGCTACATTTCTAATTAATTCTTGAGACGCGTCCCACGCACTCTGCTTACTGAGAAATCCTATTCCCGATCAAATGTTAGGAAACAATATTAACCATTAATATTCAGTAACACAATGTACAATACATTCCCTCATTCTTTTATTTTCCTTATCTTTCTCCTCCTATAAAGTTAATGAAATGGTAAACATTAACATTAGGTGAGCCGTTTGCTTGTTTGCAGGAGGTAAGCAATAAAAAAAATGTCTATGGTCTACTCTACAGCATGGAGTCGTCAGACACACTGCGGGGAAGTTGCGCCCTCATTAACTGCGATTCCGAAATGGATGACAAAGTGCATGGGCCCTTATCAGTCATAGACGCTCATAACACCTTAAACGGGCTTCCAAATCCTGTTGCAAGTGGCGGACAACTTTGACCCACATAAGAGGGACCAGCGTTGGTTCGATGTTGCGCCGGGCGATGACAGGGAAGGAAACTAGACCCTTCTCGCCCTCGTATATCCAGTACTAACCGAAATGCGAGCCACGGCCACCTAGGAGTTTTAAAGGGTATGCTTGTGTAAAATTTCTTAGCGACGGCTTGACTCGATCGCGATATCCGTAAGCCTGCTGGGCTGGAAGGACGGTCACACTGGTATACCCCTCCCAGCTGCCATCGAGGTAGAGCTTAACAGCTTTCTTCACGACAAAAAAGTCTATAGTATTAGCTATACGATCTCACAGCCAAGAACGTAAACACCGGCCGAAATAGGGAAGGGTGGGTCGGAACTCAGACCATAACCAGCTGGGACAACGCTCAATAGAGACAGACTACAGTAGTACGTACCGCACGAGTACAGCAGTGTCCACGTCGATGTGCTTGGCGAGTGCGGCGAGCGTGGCGTACAGGCGCACGCACGCGCACAGCACGCGCTCGCTGCCCGCGCCCACCGCGCAGCGCAGCGCACCCGCGCGCGACACCCACGCGCACACCTGGCACAGCTGCACCACCAGCGACTTGTACACCTCCTTCAACTCTACCACGCAAAATAACCATTTTTGTTAAGTTAAAGGAGGCCCTCCAGCATCGTGAAAGTATAGAAGAACAATAATGTTTTATAAACTCCAAGCATTGCACATATTCCTGTACAAATGACGTATTGACTGCCCAGAACTTTATAATTCAAGTGTACGGGGTAACTTTTTTATTAAATAGATCACTCGATATTCATTGTGTGATAGTGAGCGTCACGCCTGCCCATAAACAGGAGCAAATCCGCTCAAAACTTGTAAAGTACTGCAAGGCGTTTGCACCGCGATCGCGATTTCATGACATTGAAAGTTAAATAAAGCTCTTACTGGGTAATCACGGGCTAAAATGTTCTTTAAACCAAATCACAACAGTGGCTACTACTAACAAACTGCGCTTTGGCAACTGAAATATACATATCAATAATGCCTATCTAATGACTACTAGAAACTAAAAATCGCTACAAGACACTTTTGTAAATTACTATCAATTTGTATTTCTTGTACAATTTAAATGCGATGATCACTAAATAGCCTCAAGAATAAATTAGGGAAGTTTTTATATTCTTAACCCAAATATAATTAACTGGAATCAAAGAAAATCTTCAATAGGTACGTACTGCAATTATTCAATACGAGTAGTCATATAGGATTCATGATTAATGAAAAGCATGAGCAGTACGTAATATATCCATACTCCGTAGCAATTTAAAAGCTGTAATATACCACATACTTGTCAATGTAAATGTAATACCATTCAGAATAGGTACTCAAATTCGACAATTAATTAATTTTTAAAGCAATATTTTTGTAACGGCGCAAATGTAAAGAGAAAATATAAACAAGCCACGTTCTATATAAAGTTAATTAATTTTGTGTATTTCCAAGATTTCTGTTACTTTGCTGAACACATAAAACATTGCCCAGCATTACAAAGTTATTTTCAATTTCGCTAAGGCAATCTGCGGAACCACAACACCAAAATATTGTTTGATGAGTAAAAAAATCTGAGGAAAAAAAGTGGTTAGAATTATAATATTCGTACGAAACTAAAAAGTATAATTGTTATTTAAAAGTATATTAAATTAAGTAGGTAAATGAAATACTTGCTAAGGAAAAGCTTTACTTCAGTGTATTAAAGCTACGGTACCAATACTGAGTCGGTTCGTCCAGGTTGGCACAGGCATTTGACAGTAAAACCGACTTAAAATACCAGATAAGTCGGTAAAAAAATTGTTTTTAATCAGAGTATCAGAATAACTTCGCATTGTTTAAATTTCTATTTCTCATGAAATAACACTAAAAGATTATTTCCTCAACACATTCCCTTTTTAAGGGCCTTTTTAGTCAGATAACATTTTTATTTTGTCCTCTTATTTAGTGGTTTAAGATATTTCGAGCGTCTAAATCACCATTAGAAGCCAAAATAAGAAACCTATGTTTAGTAATAATCATAGTATTCACAAATTATCTATTAATTTAAAATTTTCTCCACCTAACTCTTAAGATGACAATATTTTCATTTTCTTTTTATTATTTTTATATTATTTTTTAGCCTATGTTGTGTCCCACTGCTGGGCAAAAGGCTCCCCTTTATTACCCCACTTGACCCTGTCCTCGGCGAGCTCTTGCCATTTTAGCTCGAATACATACAACTCCACTTCCACCGCAACTTCGGTCTTCCGCGATTTTTTTTTTTTCTAATATTATTACTAATTAATTTTCCTTTTAAATATGTTCTGTTTGATGGATAAAAACTGGTTTGAAAAGTACAGTTTTCGAGCCAAACAGCCCACGGAAGGCGTAAACACTTTTAAGGTGGTGGAAGGATCTTCAATAGTAAATAGAAAAAGATAATATAGATTGTCTGATCTATGAAGTAGTAACAACGTCTTACAAGTAATAGCCCAAATTCACTACTTTTCAATAAATTAAATGGAAAAAGAGGACGACGCTTACTCAAGCCACGGAAAAGAATTTAAATTGATAACCTTAAATTGCGTTGTAGATTAAATATCCAAAACATGCGTACAACTTTTCAAACTTATCATAAAGTTGTTCATATCAGTTACGGCCTTATTCCAAAGCGATCGCAATACTTGAAAAGTTCTTACCTTATTCATTTTCATTTCTACGCTCTACTGTCAAGCTCGCGAACTAATTCAAAGTAATAAATCTTTTCCCCGTGTTGCTCACTATTTAGATTGCCTCGGTGGCGTAGTTGTACTACGATACCATTGCAAAGCTGAGGTCTGGGGTTCGAATCCCGGGTAAAGTGATAATGATTTTTTCAATTCATTATCAGCCCGGAGTCAGGAATTTGTGCCCGATATGACGATAGGCTCGCCCCCTATCAAATCCTCGGGCGGAACATACGAGGCGAAATGGGTATCATGGTGGCACCGCTTCCTAACCCTTCTGGGAAAAAGGCGTGAGTTTATGTATGTATGCTCACTATTGTTACTTCTCTGAGTAAAGTTGTATAATAATTTATCTTTTAGTAAGGATTTCTTTGAATTAATTTTAATTTATTCGACAATTTACCGTAGCAAATTCGTCCTTCGACAACTTTCTATTTTAAGGACCTCCCGACATCCTATTTTTTGGAAGGGACAAAAAAATTGGATAAACTTTGGATGGAATGTATAGAGCTGAAAGGTGACCACATTGAAAAACAAAATGATTTTTTATCAATAATCCTGTGTTTCGTTCAAAAAGTCACGAACTTATTGACCCGCTCTCGTATCTTAAAAACTAAGAAGAAACTTATGTACGAATCGTAGTGTAAGAATATTTACTATTGATACTAAGACTAAGAAAATTGGCAAAGGTAACAACCATCACAATGCCTATATAAAACCGTCTCATTATATCATAAATGTTTAATAGGAATGTAACAAAATATTAATATACAATAATATTAATAATGTATTGTTGGATCGAGAATATTTTTAGTGATACCAATAAAACGACATTACTTAGTGAAAATTCATGACAGACAACATTTTATCTTTTTTAATACAGAAGAACCATAAACAGAATTCCATAGAGATAAGTTTATTTGGTGTATAGAACAATAAAACTTTCTCAACACCCCAACTACATCAAATAAACTAACTTAACAGCCTCTGTGGCGTAGTTGCTTAGATGCCGACTGTCAAACGAGAGGCCGCGGGTTCGATCCCCGTACCAACAAAAATGTTTGTGTGGCCCACAAATCTTTGTGTCGGGTTTGGGTGGTTGTGAGACCGAAAAGTCTCTCGTAGTTTATGATACCCACGACACAAAACTTAATTGATCTTAATGTGGGGTTAGAACTATGTATGTGACTGTTGGGTGTATGTATTTATGTTTGTATTTATGTCAAAACAAATACACGTATTTAATATATTTGACTAATCCCTAATCCTACAATACATTTGTAATGTTTTAAAGGACTCAAGGCTTTAGCCAGAATATCAGCTTGCATATCAGTTGTCGGCAAATATTTCAAATCAATAATTTTATTATTTATTACATCTTTTACAAAATTATACCGAATATCAATGTGTTTGCTAAATTTTACGTCATGGCACGGCCGGATTAGAGGCTTAAATGTCGTCATGATTTTGGATTCAGTCTGTGTATACCGTTTTAATGCAAACTGGTATAAGTGTGTCAATAGAACGAGTGATGGGTATATTTCACTGGTATGCAATGCGTCGCTGGATGCAGGCGGTCTCCAACAGGTCACTGTGGAAATCATTGGGAGAGGCCTATGTTCAGCAGTGGACTTCCTTTCGCTGATGGATGGATGGATGGATATGGATGGATGGATGATACAATGCGATAATTGCAATGCATTTAGCTTCATATCACTCATTTAATCGTGCCAGTAAAGAAAATTAAAAAAGAAAAAATGAGGAGGCGAAGTTTATATGAAACACTGTATACTTGTATTCTATCTCAGTCTCTCACAGGCTAAATCCTATATGAATATGTTTACCTCATTTTAGTGTCGCTTTTTTGTTTCATCGAATTTAAATCACATTGGAGCTAAGAAGTTTCACTTAAATAAGTGTAGATTGAAAAAGGAGACGTTTACTTACCTCTATCAATCCTATTCCTCGTGGTGTTGGCGGCAGTGGCACACGCCACAGTCAAGTCCCTTGCTCTATTCAACAAGTGTTCAGTGCACTTGAATCTGTCTCCTAGGTGAACGCAGATGTAGTTCAGTACAGTATGACCTGACTTTGAATCTATTGTCGGGAATGTATCTGTTTCTTCATTTGTTGACGTGTCTTCTTCCTATTGGTGATAACATTTATTTTTTTAAGTTCTATCGATTCACAACTCAAAAACACGCTAAATATTACTACAATGGCAGTAATTACTCAGATGCGTAAAAAAACTTTAAAAATGTTGATAAATAAAGGCTTCGCATATAATTTAGGCAAATCTGAATCCATTAAGATTATATGGACAGATGCACCATTATTTTGCAGCAGTAAAACATAATGGATAAATAATTATTTTTCTTTTTTTTCAAACAGGTTTTCATCCTACAGATATTTCACTATGACACAAAAATCACAGCCACTGTGTCTATTTCAATGTATCAAGACATCATTCTGTAGGAAGAACTAAGTCTAAAATGAAAAAAGACAAATATAACTATATACTATACAGGGTCTATCAAGATTGCTACCGGAAACGAAGCCAGGTAGTAGTTTTAGTGACCACAGACACGATGCAACTGAAAATTTTGGAAAAAATGCGGCGATGTTTTTTGTAATGTTTTAAATATCATTGTTTTTGGGTGGTAAATCGATAGTTTTTGCTAACATTATAAATTAAAGCCTTGCGTACTATAGCCTCTTTAAAAATAAAAGGGTGGACATTATTTTTATAGGGAAATGTATGTATTTACCACCCAAATACGATGATAGGAAAAAATCGCTTTTTTTGCAAAAAAAATTATTTGCATTGTGTCTACAGTAACTAAAGCTACCACCTGGCTTCGTTTTCGGTAGCAGTCTTGATATACCCTGTATACTAACATCAATTAGTCCCAAGGCGGTGGTGAGTTTAGTGAGTAAGTCGTCCATGAGTTGAGATTCTTGCTGGTCTCTACAGCCGGCGGTCAGTAGCGGCGGTATTAACGACAAACAGTCTTGGCTTGTTGTGCGGACGTATTCTTCTAGTTTTACTATTATCTGCAAAAAAGTTTATATTTTAACATGGTCCTTTATACTACAGGCACGATTGATTTTTTTATTAGATAATTTGTTGAGAGTTTGAAATATAATCCTGTTTATTTTTTATCGTGACTCGTATTGGTGATGTTCAAAAGGACTTCAAAATTTTAAGTTTCGATATGTAACTGTTATTTGAGATTTTGGGAGGACTAAGAAACATATTTTGCATCTCAAATACAGCGAGTTTAATGGATATTCTGCAGTCATGGGCGTTGTATACTGTATCAGCCCATACACGTCCCACTGCAGGGCGCGGGCCTTCTCTCAATCCAAAGTAAGATTGAGAAGGGATAGGCCATATAGTCCACTACGCTGGCTTTGTGCGTGTTGGCGGACAACGATGTATACTAATGTGTTGATTGAACTGGTCTATTGGACTAGTAGCAATATTTTGATTAATAATATACATACGGCAGTGAGTGCAGGCGTGCAGTCCACCCTGGCAGTGAGCAGTATGGCGGCAGTATTCAACAGCACGGGGGTGGCTCGGTCCGCGCCAGCATTGCTGCCATCTACTGAGCTGTCAGTCTCTACTAGTGCACAGTGAATTTGTTCCAGTATGGTAGCAACACACTCTGCTGCCGACGAGTCAGGGAGACTGGCTGAATTAAAAATATCGATTGTGGAATTTGGTAATGTTAATTATAGTTATACATTGGATCGAGGGGGTACTAGAAATGCGTCTTTTAAGTATGAAAAAATTTGAACGTTTTCGTTTTGAGACAAATATTTATCGCAACAATATTGAGTCGTTTTAGAACTAGCAAATAACGCTTTGTATTTAATTAAGTAAATATTTTTTCTGTATTATTATACGAGTAATTTGTTAAAAATGATTAAATACATACTAATTTTAGTCAAGAAAAATTCCATCTTTAGAGAGTAATTGGGTGAAAATAACAAATTGAGACATGTCCGAAACACTTCAATGCAACTGACTGTTGTTTGATCGTCAAAATCATACATATTTTGAAACCTGTAACAAAACAGCATTTGTGAATAATTATTTTAGATACATTAATAGCCTATTGAAAACCTTTAAAAGGACGATTACTAATAAGCCCCTGCAACAGACAACTCTAGGGTTGTTTTTAAAAAATATGCGTGTATATAATTTTAAAGACTGATCGCTGTACAAACGTCGTCTATAACAAGAAAATTGTATTCATATCCAAATAGCGATTGGCAAATACAAGGTGTAGATCCTGCAATATACCACGCAAGTGCATTGAGTTCTAGAGTTATACTGTGTATTTTATACCCAGGTTTATTTTTATTGCAATGAATGGCGAGACGAGCATGCCATTCGCCTCACGGTAAGCGATACAACCGCTCATGCACAGTAGCAAAACCAAACAACACCATGAATTACATAGCAATGCTTGGCATTTCACTGCGCTAACCATCCTGAGACATAAGGTGTAAAGTCTCATTATGTGTAGTAGTTACACTAATATCCTTTAAACCGGAACACGACAGTGCATTTACACTGCAGTTTGGCGTAAGAAATAGACATTGCGGTGGTACCTACCCAGGCGGCCTCCCACTCCCATAATATTAACTGGCGAAAAATCTTTGGAAAAGGACTAATAATACTTCTAAATCAATAGAGTATTACCTGGAAACACATCTATGGTACAATATCCGTGCCAACTCAACGACGTGTGTAGCGACCGCTCGCTTGTCGATGTGTTCGTTGGAGAGAACGGACGACACGCACTTCAACGCCCAATGGTGGAAGTCTTTTCTGCCGCGCAATAGATTGCGCTCCTCCATTGACGACCAGGGCACTTCTTCACTGAAAAAACATATTATGTTTAAACATTTAGTTGTTTCTATTGAAATAAAACTACTTATTAATTTGGTAAAGGTCGCGGGACGTCGCTGGATGCAGGCTGCCTCCAACAAGTCACTGTGGAAATCATTAGGAGAGGCCTATGTTCAGCAGTGGACTTCCTTTGGCTGATGGATTAGATTGGATTGATTGGGTTAATTTATCACGGACTTACTTAATTTTACATTTTTTAACTTGTCGACGTTTCGATTACTTTACAGCTTTACGGCGCGAACTCGCCCCGTGAGTCGTGACCACGAAAAAAATTAGTTTTATTTCAATGTATAACATTCGCGTAAATATAAGAAACCATTAGGATTTATTATTTTTGAAATTTGTTTTGATTAGATACAAACTGAGAAGATATCCTTATATGCGAAATAGGAAGATGCATTCTATTTGTGGATATATTATGTTTCTTACCTATACAATAACTCCATAACTCGGATGCAAAACCTAAGGTCCCATACACACGGAAGCGTCTTGAAGGGTCCAGCTCGGTCTTTGACCATATTCGTCAACTTGGTTGGACTTTTACCGGCCGGCTTCTGTGATTTTTGGCTTTTTTGGGATTTTGCCACCTCACTCGTCTCGTTAAGGGATTTACGACGTTTTTTCACGGATTTCGGCGGAACCTTTAAAAAGTCAGGCATTCATGAAGAAAGCAACATAAAAAAACAATAGGTCAGTACAAACGACCGTATTTAATGAATTTCCATAAAAGCTTATTAAATTATTTCTAAATTAAAACGTACACAACATACACCACTAGATGTCGTTACTAGGCTTGTAAAAAAGAGTTAAAATAAATCTCTCCATTGAGAAAGAAGAACAGACAAGCTGATAGAGACGACACACATTTTGTCGCGTTCGGAGGTTAGAAATAGTCGATCTACCTGTTTTATTCTAAATAGACTTAAATATGTATCTCACCTTTGTTTTTTGATGCAATTGATCGTAATCTTTATACAGCTTATACACAGATTGTGCTATGTCAGTGCTGCTTGGATTCCACTGCATAATTTTATATGCTATTAATGTCTCGTAACATTGCAATGTTTGCTGAACAACCAAACTCTTTGCCTTCGACTCCGGAGTCAAATCAGTGAGGGAAATGTTTTCCTAGAACAAACATTTATATTTTATTCTTGTGTACAGGTGGTTTGTAAAAATGGCGTAATGATCAAACCCTCTGCAAGAAAGAGGGCAAATAAACTTTAATTTTTTTAAATATATTTTAAATAGAGTAATTACAATATACCTACCTCGGTTTTTTTTTCTTTTTTTTTTATCAGCCCATATACGTCCCACTGCTGGGCACGGGCCTACTCTACAATCGAGAGACTCGATTGAGAGTGGCTACCTCTACTTCTGTTAATCTACATAAAATACCTTATTACCTATCTCTGTTGATTCATCTCATTGAATATTAATAATTATTTTCAGATACTACTATATTCCGTTGACAGTCTAAGCTGTTCATTAAGTGCATCGATACTACTAAAACCGGCACTGAATATGCCGATAACCACACACGTACCTAGGAGGTAAAGGTAAAGGTACCGTGTGAGAAAATAACGAAGTAATAGAAAGTACAATCCTCACCAAATCAACGTATCCGAAGTGTTCAGTGGTGCACAGGTGTTCCAACATGGCCTTGAGTTTGTTCCGGAGGTGCGCGCCGGTGTCCGCGGAGTCGCCGCCCAGGATGTCTTCTAAATCATCCTCGTCTACCGGCTGGAGAAACTGCGCGGCTACGTATAGCAGTCTTGATATCGGCTCCTGGGAGAAATTAATAATTAATTATACTAAACAATCACACACACAGTCCTGACCCCACAGCATATATAAAATTCAGCTTTTGTACTATAACGCTGACAAAACTACATTTTATCGACGTTTGAAGACATCGTAATGTATAATGAATTTTTACTGGTAGTAGCCGCCTGGGTAGGTACCATCGCAATGTCTATTTCTCCCGACAAACAGCAGTGTAAATGCACTATTGTATTCCGGTATAAAGAACTTTGTAGCCAGAGCAACTACTGGACATAATGAGACTTAACATCTTATGTCTCAGGATGACGAGCGCACTGGAATGCCAATGGAAATAATTCTTAAATACTGTCAGCTGTCTCTAAAATGTTAACTGTTAAACAACATAGCTATATTTTGTTAAAATTACCAACTTACCGTCAACACAGCGGTAATCGCATTAATCTGCACACACTTATCAATGAGCAATGGAGCACCCACTCCGTCTTCCGGTACATATTTGTTCAAATGTTCGTACAACAGCTCCAGAACTGGCTCGTGGAGCATGGACTTCTCTTTTACGCACTCGTATATTCCTGCATTCAATGGTACATATAAATATATATAGCAGCGCGTGTATAGCACATCGCTAATATAAACTGTTTGTTTTTATAATCTTTTGTTAAAGATATTCGACTAATTTAATACTGTTTGTGTTTGTACATTTTTTTTTTTCATTTATTTGGTTCACAAAACTGGTTACAAACAAATGACATTCCTTAAAAACAACGATACAGTAGAGCATACAAAATACTTGCAACCTTCTAGAAGTGAACACGACATGCATAAATTAGAAGTTAATATTAACAAAAATAATAGATGTAGGAAAAATGAAAATCTAGAATGAAAGGACGCGGTACAAATCGTGTCTGGGTTATATTATATATTTAAATGTTTTAATCTTAGCTGAGGCAGGCGAACCAAAAAAGATGTCATAATCATTACAAATACTATTATAAGAAGAGCACATTCGATAAAGGGGTGAATGTTGACCGAGATTCGTTTTGTACAGGGGAAGAGCGAAGGTTTTTCGATTTAGTAAGCGGCTGCTAGGACGAAATACGTTAAGTTTAAGACGTTGCAACATATCAGGACAACTAACGTGAGAATTGACAAGTTTGTATAAGAACATTACGTCGGCAACTGTTCTACATGTAGATTACTACATGTAGATTACTACAAAACCAAGTTTAATAAAAGAACAGCTTTTCACGATTTATTATCAAATCGCAACTGAATGAATATAGATTTTTCTAAAAACCAAGTAAGTATTCAGTTTTAGTTTTCGTCAAAATCGGGCTCGTAAGTCCTTTCAGCATTTTTCGCTATTCCTCGAAGTTTCGGGTTTGGCCATATTTAAAAAAATCCCCATGTATATTTGCAACTGAATGCGGTTTTATTGCACCTGTTGACGAGTGTCATAAAAGTCTACAAAACGTGGCCAATTGTTTTCATACACACTGACACGCCATCTACAGAGTATTTATGCTTTTGAATTCACATACCCAAAATACTATATAGATATAGAGGGCGCTGTACACAAATAGTTTATAAAACAATCGTAAATATCTACGAAATTACATGTGTCGCCTACAGCACCTATACAATGTTTGATAATATATCCAGTAACTTACTAGTGTATAGTAGCTCTTTCACCTGTGCGTCTTGTACAAGACATCGTCGAAGTATTGACACCACTTCCATGCACATCGCTTCGTTGCGGACTCGTGACGTCACTCTGAAATAAAAAATATTAATTAAACCAATAATTCATTAACTTATTG
Source organism: Theretra japonica (assembly GCA_033459515.1). NCBI lineage: Eukaryota > Metazoa > Arthropoda > Insecta > Lepidoptera > Sphingidae > Theretra > Theretra japonica. Next base: position 5,041,925 of record CM065943.1, read on the forward strand.
CACAGGATAGATAAGCGGTCTTTGCCCTGTCCTTATATTTATGACAACGGATTTATGTCAATGGATACAAACTTCGCAATATTTCTACATATGACTCATAACTCATCAAGCGTTTTTTAATATTCCGGGCGTGTGCTAGCTCCAAACACACAACTATGTATATCCCGCAGTGAAGGGTAGAAATAATCCAAGTGTATAGTTACTGTGTGGTGAACGGTCAAACTAATGCAAGCATGCATGACTGACTGCCTTCGTGGCGCAGTTGGTCAAACGCCGGCTTTGAAACGCGAGCCCGCGGGTTCGATCCCCGCACCGAGGCAAATATTTGTGACACAGTTATTTTCGTTTCTGAGGTGTTTGTGAGACCGAAAAGTCTCCTACGACACAAGACTGGATTTGAATGTGGGTCAGAGCTATGTGTATTTATTGATTAGAATGTAGTTAGTAAAGGTCGCGGGACGTCGCTGGATGCAGGCTGCCTCCAACAGGTCACTGTGGAAATCATTAGGAGAGGCCTATGTTCAGCAGTGGACTTCCTTTGGCTGATGGATGGATGGATGGATGATGTAGTTACTGCGTGCCGTGCTGCGTGGCGTGCAGGTCCACGGTGAGTTGCGTGAGGTAGGACGTGGCGCTGTAGGGCTCGCTGCAGTGCGGCTGGCTCGCACCCGCGCCGCGGCACACGCGCACCTCACGCAGCACCGACAGGAACCCGCACACCGACAGGCAGCGCTGCACGCAGTCCCTGCACACATACAATACATCTATAACATCAATACAATCCAATCCATTAGCCAAAGGAAGGCCACTGCTGAACATAGGCCTCTCATAATGATTTCCACAGTGACCTGTTGGAGGCAGCCTGCATCCAGCGACGTCCCATTAATAATACTAACACATTAATAATAATACATTAATGATACTACTGGCTAAACAATAAAACTGACTTTCCTCAGATGCGTGCGAGTCTCACAAGGAAGTTGAATGAAAAAATGAATGGAGAAGTATTTAATGGATGTCAAGATGTTATTATGTGAAATGAGATGTAAGATATTCATCATCATTGATCACAGAAAGTCCAGTGCCTCATTGTAAGCAGCTTGCATACATTGACTGCAAACTTTATGAGGCCATCTTAGGTATAAGATAAGCATACACTAGAGTTAAATTACTTAATATAATTTCTAAGGCTCATAATAAATTAAGGAACAAATAAATCAAAACTAGCAACAACCCAAAACCCCTGGCGGTACTGTTTCGAATAAAGTGTAATTAAATATGAACATTTACCGCAATATAGACGAATACTAAATGCACTCAAATAAGATTAAATGAAAAACATACCTTGAATGCAATCCTTTCCGGCACACCATGACCAGTGTATCTCTAGTCCTGGTGCTGAAGTTGAGGAGTGGATGCACGGCGTCCAGGACAGCGGCCGCTGACATAAAGTCTGTAGGCGACGGCTGACAGTTCTCGAATATCGTGCCCAGTTGAGTACACCGCTCCAATGATACCGGAGTCAACTTGCACAACACATATAGGCAGTCTGTAAACCAATATTTACTGTTGAAATACATTTTAACCAGATCTGATGGTCAATTTATTATACCATAAGATAAATTCAACAAGAAATTGTTAAGCAATTTTACAATGGAACATGGTTGAACATGCCTGGTTGAACGTACGCAACTCCTATGTTTCGAGTCCAACCAGTATGGGGTTAGGCAGAAAGGGAATAAGCTAAAAGCCCACTGCACCTCATCATAATGACCAACTTTTACTATGGGAATTGAGACCAATCCTGAACTCGCAATAAAAATTTGCTGTTCCATTCATTTTGTACAGTAATGACAGTAACAACAGCGTGTAGTACCTGCATACTGTCTCTGCGAGCAGTAGCCGGCCAGTCTATCCGCCAGCTGGCTGAGTATATGCGGCGCGGTCTCCGGCTGCGCCTTGCTGAGGCGCACGAGTATGAGCTTCCCGTGCGACCAGCACGCGCCCGCCGCCGGCTTGCCGCGACCCACCGCCAGCAGAGAGAAGGCCAGGTTGATCAGCCCTATCACTGTGAGCTGACGGTGATTGGCGCTGAAACACGTTTAGATAATTAATAATATTTTGTGAATGCAACTTGAAGTGGCAATGGGCCGGGCACATAGCACGGAGAACTGATGGCCGATGGGGCCAAAAAGTTCTCGAATGGAGGCCACTAAGCGGAAAGCCCACCGTGGGACGTCCACCCACTAGATGGTCCGACGACCTGGTAAAGGTCGCGGGACGTCGCTGGATGCAGGCTGCCAACAGGTCACTGTGGAAATCATTGGGAGAGGCCTATGTTCAGCAGTGGACTTCCTTTGGCTGATGGATTGGATTGGATTATGAATGTTATGGTGCAATTATATTTTCGATCAGATGCTAGTTTTAATGTTAACACTACAATCATGTGATGAGTCTGTCTGCCATACTCCCTCATAGCAAGATTTAAGTACCAGACAAGGTTGTTACCAATGGCGGCAGAATGACTGTAAAATATTTCGCCACTCATTCGATCCCTATACCGAATCGAACGATAGTGTGGTGTAAACATTATTTTACATCTGCTTAATCGTCGTTATATCATCATTTATTATGGAAATTAGGCAACAACCTTCCAAGCGAACATATCTCGATGTAGGCTCACCTTTCAGTAGTAAGGACCTTCAGCACGGCCACGACGTCGACATCAGGCGGCAGCACGGAGCGCACCCACGCAGACTCCTTGCTGCGCAACTCGTCCAACTCTCGCTGCTCTATCGCCGCCTTTATTACCTATACACACTTATATTTTAATACGGATGTACCTCCGGTTGCTGTCTTTTCACAACTCAATTTTTAAAATAATTGCAATAACAGGAAAATAGGTACCTCTGGGAGTTAAGAGTAGTTATAAACTTTTTAACTTCACTTCATTCAACTCCTACAAGGAGAAAAGAGGTCGAAAGGTTTTTATATTAATTGATAATTTATTTTTTCTTGAGAGTAAGAAAGAGCAAATGAGCAATTTCATGAATGTATAAATTAGTAACAATACGAGAAACTCACATCTAAACAAACAGATCTAAAATCAGCCCCTTTATCAGACAGAGCCAATGCGAGATCCATAATAAACGGCGCTTTCAACAGCTGCGTCTTCGGCCATGACTTAAGATGCTTGCGAACCAACTCTGGCTCTGCAGCACCTTGGCTTATATGGTAGATACAGGTTGATAGGCAACGACTTAACTCCGCTGGACTGTGTGGTACTGCAAGAGAGAAAAACATACTAAATATCATGCTAATATTGTGCAACTATCGAATTAGATCTGTATCAGCCCAGATACGTCCCACTGCAGGGCACGAGCCTCCTCTACAATGGAGTGTACGATTGAGAGTCAGTGAGTGATACGCACTATAACGGTGAAGGAAAACATCGTGAGGAAACCTGCCATACCTACCATAATACCATAGCGATTTGTATAAATTTCAATGGTATGTAAAAGTCCGCCAACTCGCAGTAGGCCAGGGTGGTGGACTATATGGCCTAATCACTCTCAATCGAATTAGATAAAATAAGCATGTAATTTGAACAATTACTGTAATTAATTTAAACAAAAAAATATATTATTATTAAATGAGTCCAGTGCGATACATAAAAAAAACTTTTCTCTTGGAAGACACCATTAATTAAGAAAGCAATAGAGGACTTCATAGATTAAACATAAAACAATTAAAAACATGCTTTTTGTTATATACAACAGGGTTTATTTTCTAATGCTTTTCCAAGGAGGGTGGAATATTTTTATATTGTTTTAATAATAATAAATGAATGAATACCAATATCATCTATGTCCATTGTTGTCGACTCAGAGTCCTGTGGAGGTGGCTCTAATTTGGCGTACAATCGTACACTGAAGTATTGGCTCAAATGCCCCAACACAATATCCAAGTCATGTAACTTGCACAGCCTTAAATAAATAAAAACCCATTTGAATATTCAAATTTATTAAAAAATATATCATACGAACTGATAGGCAAGTTGTAATAGACATCAAAGAGTTATAAACATGTCAGTATAGATATAAACAAATTTGACAGCCTCCATGGCGCATTTGGATAGACGCCACCTGTGAAACGAGACGCCGCGGGTTCGATCCCAGCACCGAAACAAATGTTTGTGTGATCCATTGGTATTTGTTTCGGGTCTGGGTGTTTGTTAGTTCGAAAAGTCTCTCGTAGTTTCTGTTACCCACGACACAAGACTCGATCTTAGTGTGGGGTCAGTACTACTACTGGGTACAGTACAACTATGTATGTGACTGTTGGATGTATTATTGTTATAAACACATTATGAAAAAAGTACTCACTTCAAAAGTTGATGCACTAGTGGTGGCAATGTGTCAGGAGGGATATCAATCACGTAAGAACAGATCTTATTAACAACCTGTTTGTGCGCTTCACGGGACAACTGCAAATCTCTGCAAATTGCAAAAAATCATGTAAAATTTTAAAACAGTAGAGCTTTGTGACCTATCGGTCATTACAGCTAGAACACCAATACAATGTATTGGTTTGACCATGATGGTACAACTGGGTACCATCTCACAGAAAATCAATGTGAATAATTGCAATGCTGTTGAACTTTGTTTAGTAAGTGACTTTTTCCTATAGCTAAAAGTGGGATGTTTATGTTTAAATAGATATAGGCCACCATAAAAGAAAGGAAAACTCATAATAGTATCTCATGGTTTAGGTTAACCCTGTGTAAACTTGGTTTTGCAATCATATTTGTGTTGAATAGCAAAGGATACTGTATCTGAGGTGTGCCCTTGGATTTGAACGTTAACATGTTGGCAGCCACGTCTAGTCTGTTAACCAACAGGCCACCACACACAGTATAAGTATAACAGTCACCATCAGACACATTTTAAATGCCTGTGCGAATTTCGACACCCATAATAAAAACAAAAATATAAATCCAACACGACTTACTTGAACATAGCAGCTAGTTGAACATACTGCTTCTCTTTCCATTGACATTGGCAAAGTGTGTGTACACATTGCTGTTTGAAATCACCACTAGGCATCTCCGTATCACAATGCTTCACCTTATCATGAGAAGAGACAACACTCATACACTCTGGTAGCACATCCCGCCAACTACAAAAATTAAAATCCAGGAATAAAATATAATAATATTGTCTTTAAGTTATTCTTTCAATTTTATAGGCAGAAATGGTTTATTACTTTTGCCCTCAGTTTAATTTCATGAATTGACCCAAATTAAAGAATATTATGTACTTATATTTGTCATAGTTAAGTGTTCTTTAACAAAATTATAACTATGATATTCTAATGTTCATTATCTTACATCATATTAACATCACTGTCTTCAATAATTGACTGCACACTCTCATTGCACCACCTCACAAGATCTTCAACTGGCATCCTCGGCAGCTCCAAACACAGTCGGCTGACCACATCACCACAATGAGTAATAGATGTTGTCTCCTTTCTCATCACTTTCAATACAATATCTATTATCTGCCAACATAAATAAATAAATAAACATAATTTAAGTTTTAATTGAACTAAGTTTGATGATTAATTGAAAATAGTGAAATAACAATCCATTTTGACATATTATTATTTTGAAGCATCAATGTCATGTGTGTATTGATAGTCAATCACCAATTACTATAATGGTGAAGGAAAACATCATTAGGAAATCTCCATACCATAGCAATTTGTAAGAATTTCTAGGATACGAAAAATTTTGCCAACCCGCACTATGCCAGTATGGTGGACTATATGGCCTAACTCCTCGCAATCGTATTCTCGATTGTAGAGGAGACCCGTGCCCTCCAGTGGAATGTATATGGGTTGATACAGGTACAGAATGACTGATACATATTGTCATACGTAAAGTTAAACTGTTAATAATTTCTGATTAAAAATATACTGTGGATAAATTACTTTTCACATTTTTATTATTTACTTGTTTAAATTTGTATAAATATGTACCATTTTTTTTATATTTACCTTTACTTTATGTCTGGTTGCCGATTCACCCTCACAAAATCCATTGAGGATACAGTCTAAGACATCCGCACCATCACTACTTAATATACGACGTGATAAGTTATTTAATATCTGCAAGTTGTAAATAAATATTACCCAAAGTTCACAACAAAACTATGTCTCCACATTACTGCATTATACCTGCTGCACATTTTGAAGACAATATTCATTTAATTCATCTCGTTTGCTATGGACATGTCCAAGTTCTTTTATTTTAGTGAAAATTTTGTTAATTTCCATGTTTATCACTTACAAGTTACAATTAAAATAACAATATAACAAACATAAACTATTTAACCGCCAGCATCCATGACAGGCCGGCAAGTAAACAAGAATTATCAATTTAGATTCGTTTGGAAATCGAAGTTTCCTACTAATCAAAAAATAAAAACTACATCATGCACATATAGCTAATTGGGGTAACATTGTTATTATTTAAAAATGGACCTACGTAGAAGAAAAAGAATTATCTCAATAATAGTTCCTACGTATAGAAATAATGACCAGTTCTTATTTTTTATAGAAACTTTGCTAAAATTTCTTGCATAAGTAATCGGTAATTTAATTTTAGCAAAATTAAATTACAGTTTACTTATGCACTCAAAATATTAGCAGCCTTATTCATTAACAGTTTTAAAATATATATCGGTTATCGTATGTTTTGTCCCTTTCTATTTTCTAACGAGTTTTGAATTCAGTTTTAACAAAGAAGACAATATATTTAAATCATAAATTGTCCAATATTCAATACTCGTTAATATATTATCCAAACACAATAATACAAAGATATAATAATAATACCTCATCAGTAATCAAGAGAAACACTTAATTATTACCGAAAAACGAATAAAAATATCGTTAATATGAGTATTTTATATTGATTTCTATTTACGATATTTTTATTCGATTTTGATGAATAAAATATACGAATTTTGTTTACAAAATACGTACATTTTATTTATCTAGTCAATCAAACTATTCTTTTTTCTATTTGCCAGATACTACACAGCAAATAACCCAATTAGAAATAATTATTTAGTAACAAGGAAATATCTTTATTGTAATTTGTAAGGTTTTGTCATTTGTGTGAAAACTGAAAACTCACAATTTTTTTCTTAAGTAATTTAAGCACCAGTCACCATTTTTAATAGTTCTCCTTAAATTTGAATTATTTTATTTATTTCATATTTATAATTCTTTAAAATTATCCCCCCTTGTATAAATTAAATTTTGTTGGCAAAACAAGTATATAATACCCTTAATTTTACTATTCTTTCATATATTATGCTGTTCTTACCAATAAATTAATTCAAATTTTTGGTTGTTTTATTTTTATTTCAGGAGGCCAACAATAGTATAATTCACCCTACGTTTAAACATTTTTATTTTTTTGCTGGTATACTTTTTAACGTCTTTTTCGATGACGTCATCAGTTTATGTTTAAAACAAGAGTGTAGTTACGAAATTCACAAATTCCATTTATCAAACGCCCCTGTTGTGTACAAGTTTGTATACATTGTAATTTTTATGCAAAATATATTTATTTCGAACGAATTTCGTGTTACAAAAATCGCATAACCTTTTACACGAAGGAAAGTCAATCAGACGTTACGTTACTTTTGGCGGCATTGCACGAAGCCACAGAAATAGATTTCCTTGTGCAATAAACAAATTCACTGTACCGATTCACATAGAAATGGTGTTTGTGTGATATATTACGTGTATAAACGTATAAAAGTGTGAAATGTCGTTAAATCGGTGATAAGTGATAAAGAACGCTGCGTCAGTGATTCCTTTAATATGGAGAATCCAACGGTTAGTGGATTGCGGTCAAGGTCCCGGTCGAAGACACCTTTCCTACGATCGAGCTGCGACGGCGAGAACTGCGCTGATGATGAGGATCACACACACCACAAGACAGGCAGAAAAACACCAGTGAAAAGAAGTACCCCTGTCAAGTAAGCAGTTTTTTAGTGGATCGTAATTTCTACCTTATATACACGTCGTTTTTGTCTGTTTTCATTATATATTCAATCCCATTTACAATCGTTCCTTTACGTAACCTTACAATGCTTAAAGTTATGTTATGGAACAGACAACAAAAAATATTCAGAAAATAATATTCATGTGTAAGTCATACAGTTCAAAACATAAAAATATACTTACCAGAATAATAGTCTACAAAGACTTTGCATTTATTATTTTTTGCTACCATAAAGACATTGTTAATTTTTGCTATATTAAATGACTACTGCTACTATCACTAGATGAAGGGTTATCAAATCCCTAACTTATGTCTTATATTAACAGAAATTAAACAATTAAAGGAAACATCCATAAAGTTTAATATTATTACAATTAGTACAGTCCTGCCCCAGGTTTTATTACTTACTTGATGTTTTGGTGTTAATGTGTATGATAATGTAAAAAAATTGGGATACAACATTCTTTAATTTTTTGCAATTGATTTACAGCAACAATATTCCAATCATCCATTTATAATTTGTCATACTCCACCTTATCTACATGGCATGTTACTGGGTACTAAAAGATAACTTTATCAACATTGTATAAAGTTGTTCTTACTGGTGTACTACATAAAAACTCATTTATTGATAAACTCAATACAGACTCAATGCATACAGACATGTCAATGGCCTTATCAAAAGTTGCAAGTGCAGAAGTATATTTATAAAACATCAACCACAAGTAACTATTTCAATGTATATTTATGTTTACTACATTTTCCTTTTAAGGTTTTTATTCCTCTTAGAATATTATTCTGAATGTAATTGTGTGATTGCCAAACTATAAAAGTAAAAGTAGGCAACATGTTATTGACTTGAAAAAAATATTATCAGTTGATTGAACAGTAAAAACTGAAAGTGAATTACAATGATAAAACTGGCATGCCTGCCTTGTAAAGTCTGCCATCGGCATAAGACCTGCATTATTTAAAGACCTATTTCATAAAAGAAGATGTCAGGCAAGTGAAATGTCATAAAACTATAAGTCTAATCATTCTGAAAAATGTGTGAAAAGTTATGTTGCACTAACCTTGTGCATGTGGAATAAGGTCTGGCAAAGAGACTTGCTTTGAGGTAGTTTTCGCTTAATGGTAATAATAAGCATCTTTTCTTAGTAAGTGCCAATATGAATAATATTAATAAATAATTGATCTGAGTAATTCAATGACTAAGTTGTAATTTTATAATATCCTGAAATACTCAAATTCTATTTACAGTTTTTGTTAAATACTGTAAACCTTATCATTGTAAACATAATTTTTAAAATATTCTTGCACATTGTTTACTTGTTTGAAGTTTCCGAAACATGACTAGAGAAACAGGTTAAAATTAACCTTGAATAAATAGAACATCAGAAATTATCAAATGTTTAAATATCCACAAAGCAAACAGATAACAGAGCCATTGCATTGAACCTGACATACATTAGAAAGCTTGTAATAATGTTGTAGCAATGATTCAGTAGAATTTTATCATCTCTTCGTGTGACCAATATCATCAGCCCATATAAGACCTCCCTCTATAGTTAAGTGGGGCATTTAGGTGGAGAAGTTGGTCTTTCATATATCATTGCTATACTTCACATACCTAGTTTTGAAATTCTAACATATATTTCAGAAACATGCTGATTGCCTTCACTGTAAAAATGAGTGACAACTTAAAATACATACAAAACTATTAACTACCAAAGTCAGAAATGTGTGCCTTGGGCTTTAACCTGCACACCCAATTTTAGTCTGATCTGTTGTCAATATGCTTTACTTAGCAATTCTCTTTGATCTGCTGGGCATAGACTTTCCCCACAGCGTTCCTTTTTTAATTATTAAAATGTGTCAAAAATCCATTTTTTGTATTGTATTGTATCAGCCCATATACGACCCACTGCAGGGCACGGGCCTCCTCTACAATCGAGAGTACGATTGAGAGTGGTTAGGCCATATAGTCCACCACGCTGGCCTAGTGCGGGTTGGCGGACTTACACACCGTAGATTTTTTTTTTTTAAATCGCTACGGTATGCAGGTTTCCTCACGATGTTTTCCTTCACCGTTAAAGTGCGTGGTGATTGACTATCAATACACACATAACTCCGAAAAGTCAGAGGTGTGCCCTGGGATTTGAACCCGCGACCACCGTGAACATGTAGGCAGCCGAGTCTGGTCCGATACCACGAGGCCACCACTTACTCTTAAAATCCATTTACATATACTATTTCAATTAAATATTTAGCAAGCAAAACAATACAGCTTTCATTTCATGCATATTTTTGTCACATAATTTTTATCAGTATTGCGTTTCATGTTTATTATTAACCTGCCATAACTGTTTATCTAATCAACACATTCTCTAATGAAATTATTTTCACATAATCAATATAACTATGAACTACTAAGTGAAAATATTTATCCATAATGATTGCTACAGACCGGATTATAATATGCATTCGAATATTTACCCCATTTTCAGAAATAATTACACATTTTGTCTAAACTCTAGTGATTGTGCATATTTTCACTCTTGATAAGAGTAAAATTAAATGCTAAAATTTGTGAGGCCCACAAGTATTTGTTTCTGGTCTTGGAGTTTGTGAGACAGAAAAGTGTCTCTTAGTTTCTGATAACCACGACACAAGACTTCATTTATATTAATGTGGGGTCTGGACTATGTATGTGACTGTTGGGTGTATTTACTGATATTATTTTTCATGCATATTTTAAGCTTTTTATGTTGCATATAATCCGGTCTCTGACTATTAGTTATTACCAATCTTACACTTTTGCAAGACAGAACTAATACATAATTAAATGTATTAGGTTTCACTCATTTTCTATAGTAACAATGAATGATGCATGAGCCTCTAGTTGTTTGGTAATTGTCTCTATCTGACACATAGATTTGCAATAACATGGATTTAATTCAAGTTATAGTATAATTTATCTTGTGAGTTAATGACTTGATCTTTCTATTAATGACTTGGGTCCTTATTCATAGACAGTTTTAAAACCTATCTTAGTTATTGAATGTTTTGTCTTCTTTGCTCAAAATAAATTCCAAAGTCGTTTGATAGGGGAAAAAATGTTTGTAAACTAAAATAGGCTATAAAACTGTCTATGAATAAAGCCAAAGGTCTTTCTGACATCATCCCTTTTTAAAAAACTGAAAAAATTCAAAATATATTTGAATTTATAGACTCACAAAATGCAAATTATTTAACTTGCATTATGTTTAAAATCCACACTTGATAAGATTATAATATTAAGGTGATACATAGCCCGTTACTAATGCGCTGCATAATTTTGTGATATTAACTTGCATTTATAATCATATTTGTTATCATATAAAACCTACACATTTAGTGAATGATACAGTGTACACTCTCAAGGCCTTTGATAGTACTGAGGATAACATGTAATGACATCACAAACTTGAATTCCATGGAATATGATGTCATACCTTGGTATTGACAAATCATTATTTTGGCCTTACCTATTTATTGTTTGTCATAAATGTTATCAATGTTTGCCATATAAATTGTTTACATAGTAGATTGTTACGATATTTATCAACCAAGTATCCAGTATGGTATTGCAATATGATTATTAGCCATCATATGTAAAGGGGCCATATACAGACTGATTCAGAAAGACAATATGCTTATTTATCTTACTATGACAGTTCTAAATTTTGTGTCTATGGTGGTGATTATACAAGTAGATATTATTTAAAAAAAAAACAATATTTTGTTACCTTTAAAAAATCGCCATTAAAAGAGTTAGTATATAAAATAAACAAATAAATAAATATATCAAACAGTCATATTAATATAATGTGTAGTATTGTCAACACACTAAGATCAAGTCTTGTGAAGTGGGCAATAGAAACTATGGGACACTTTTCGGTCTCACAAACACTCAGACCCGAAACAAATACTTGTGGAGCATAGAAACATTTTTCTCGGTGCGGGGATCGAACCCTGCGGCCTCTCGTTTCACAGCCGGCGTCTAACCAACTACCTCACGGAGGCTGTAAATAAATATTAATTATCCAAGTTGGACACTTAGATAGTGAACTGCTTTATATATAGAATGAAATTCAACAATTTCTTGCGGTTATCTCGTATAGCTTACGTTTATGGCCTTGGCAGGAAGTGAGTTCAGTGATAACGGTCACCTGGCACCTGGTGTATGTATTCGTATTTGCATTCAAATAAACTGGCCTCTTTAACTGAGTTCACTCCTACGAATCTCATTACCTACCACTATTTTATTTTATTTAACACCTTGTACAAGTCAAGGTCAGACGGACTTAATGCCTCTGGGTATTTTCTCCCAGCCAACTATAAGGGAGTGCAGAGAGACGGAAGCAGGTGCTTATTAATGAGGTAGTAAATAAATGAAAAGAAAAAAGAAATATTCATAATAATGAGTTTATATATTTATACTTATACTTAATTGTGCTACATACAATAAATACTTTATAATGTATAAACTTAGGACAAATCGACGATTTGCGCGTGGAAAATATAAACTTAGTTGCCGCGATTCCAAAAAATATTTCAAATACGAGTGACCTTTTTATTTTGCATACATCTGTTATATTTAATTTATATTCAGTAGTATACTTACTATAAATTAGAAGGTGAATTTGCATTTGATGATTTGACTCGACTTGTTTTAGTTCTCCGAATAAATATTATGACTAGAATAACAAACATTGAAGATACACCGTTGAGTGTAAATAACGAACATTGACAATAAGGACCATATGGGCATTTTTTGTAGAACCCAACCATGAAAGCATGGTCCAAATCATCTCAATACAAACTGTACCCTTAAATATGTTTGCATGCTTGTTTATTTTTACTTTTGTGCCCATCCGGCTTCCTTCATCCCTCTTTAAAGACGAGGAGTTATAGACAGTAGTCTCGACTTGGGTTACAGTCATTTACAGTTTACAATAAGCCCCTATTCTTTGTTCCAGACAAATTAGCCAGCCGACGTCAAAAATTATAACGGAAACTATCACAGAAGTCGTGGAATACACGTCGCCGCCGGCGCACCGCACCAGACAGTCGATGAGGTCCGCTGGAGATAAACTCGTCAAAACGTCAGACTACTCCTCAGAAGAGAGCCTGGACAGACTCAAGGGACACCGGAAAGAGATATATCAGGTAAATTGAGATTTGATTGCTGTGTTACAAATTATAAAGCTCTTTATTGAAGAAGCAATTGTGCGTTTTGCAGAAGCGTTTAATTCAATCGAGCCTTCCAAATTGAATCGTGATCCGTACGCATAAAATATGTTCTCGCACAAGAATCATTATCATTGTTATCAATATAATGCCAGGTAAAAGTATGCAAGGTATTATATGGTGGATCGATTTCAGTAAATTCTTCACTATTCATCAGACTGGCTACACTTTGTCAATTATAAAAAAGTGACGTCATTATCCTAATTATTATTATCGGCGAGGACTAAATACCAAAAGATTAGCTAGATAATATTATATTTGTGCATTAGATAACATTAGTTAACTACAATACAAACTCGTTTGTGTTATTTAGACTTTTGAAGTGATTAAAGTTTAAAATAAAGGTAAAAATTGTTAGTAAATAAATAAAATATAGAAGATCGTGAAAACAGACATGGTTGGCAATTTTTTCGTAATTCATATTTAGTTAGTAAATATTTATCCGTTTGTGTATTATGCCACTAAGACATCGTTGTATTAGTTTTTCAAATGTAAAAATCGAAGCGAAGTCGTGAAGCTTAGTTATACATAATTTGGTAAGCGAAAACAACATTGAACTGAATGGACTACAAATCGTTACATTAGCACAAGTATTCTGATTCCACTAAGCGATGGATGTTGTAACACGTGGCGGCGAACAGAAAACAAAATGCCCTATTGTTCGCTTGCTCTTATGTGTTTCGCAACCGCGTTGTGCCATTATACAATGATATTGAACTTATTTATATACAAAGCCAGATTTATTGAAAAATATTATTTTAAATGGCGTTTTGAATTTAATTCATCATGCATAACAATTGTTATTAAATGCATTATGCAATAAAAATAAAGTAAACAAAAATCTTTTGTATTACTGCCATTTAAATATTTTACTGCGTCTTCGTACAAATAAACATACTTCACGAAATCAGTTAAATGTTTCTCACACGACGCTTAAACAAATACATTAAACGGAATTGCAATAATTAATTTAATGTTTACGGCTCTTGTATGAGGTTTGAAAATACGAAGTTATAAATAAAATTATTGCATGACGTGTGAACTGCGCGCTTTCGTCCTATCTCTGTTTTTAATGCTGTGTGCATGGGTGTGCAACGATCGATATAAAAGGGCAAAGTTTAGCGGGCAGTACCTATCTATTGTTATGGTACACTTTCACTGTCCATGAAGGCTAGCATTGGATATATCGTTCGATAAAACAGTAGGTTGTTTGCTTTGAGTGCAAATATGCAATATAAACAACACTTTAAAAGGGTGTACTTGATTCATAAAGATGTTTTCAAATATTTACGTTCAATACTCAATACGTATTATTTTGATAGTGTTCAGAAGAGACGAAACTGCATTCGTAAGGTTACAGGAGATTTAAGAGTAAATAACAGATCGTCTGGCAAAATAATGCAGGAAACCTGTTAAAATGGCTATGCTAATAATTTATATCGCAGTCTCAGTGTTACTTTTTTCTTATCATTATGGATGATGCCACATTCTGTCCGATAAATATGTCATATTAAAATCAATGAATTGCGTAGAAACGCTGCGGCCCTGAAAATGGATGAAAATATTTATACAATACCGAGAAATATTGCACGTTATTTCTCCATGAAAACTATTCTAAGCAACCAGCAGCAATTCCCATAATTATTTGTGCGAAGTGAACCTTGGTTTACTTAAACACGTGCTTTGCTCATCTTTATTTTACGTCGTGGCCTTACATTCGTATTTTAGGGTGCATGACGTAAAAGTAACATCGCACGAAGATTTAATAAAATTTTGCTTTAAATTGTGACTCAAACACATTTGTTTGCCGTGAATTTGAAAATTCAGAGCACATTCGCCAGTATTTTGTTTAACAAATTAGCATAGTATGATTGTAGAAGTTTTGTTTTTCGCCTCTAGTAAATGCATATAGAATTAATAAATTAAATCAGTCATCAAATTAATTTATTATGTTTCAGAAACTGTTTTCTTTTTAACTTTAACCCATTTAATTCCACGGATGAACTGGTCTTAATATGAATATGTGTTAGCAAATTTACTTTAACTTGCAACTTGATCATGTTTAATGTTACCGAAACGTATTTATTAAGCATGTGTCTGGCAAACATATCCATATTCAATATTTGTAAAACGGTTCGATCTCTCATAGACGCATCATTCGAAAGTTTTATTTTAACTCGTCAAAGTTCATTTACCTTTTTATCTGAACCATTAAGTTTTAACTGCATCTGCAGCCGAATGTGTCTTAATTGAAACGTAATTATAAGAGCTACATAAATAACAATCAAGCAATTGAACACAGACGCCCGCTGTAATAAACGTTTTCCTATTGCATTCTGTCTCTCTTTACTGCATATTTGTACATGACCACTTGATTTTAGTCTATGGATTGTGTTGTCTTTTATGCAAATTTATTCAGACATTGTAATTATTTGCTTTTAAGGCGGTTGAAATTTCTATAAATGTCCCGATGAGCGAAGTTGTTCGGCCGCGTTCAGATATTGCCACTGGTTCTTAGTACAATAACTTTATTTATTCATCTGTCGCGGACAGACGTGATCCCAGTTCAAAGAAATGTATAAAATATGTATCGTATTATATTGCGCAGAAAATAATTTAAAATATTTTTAGTAAGATATCTACATCATAATAGGAGTGTTGTTAATTGTTTTGATTGGCGCACGCTAGTCGCGGTGTCGCTAAGCGTTTCCAGGAGGAAAACACCATAATTCTTCCAAATATAACTCGAATCAGACTTCCCCCGCGTGGTTTATTCTTGCCCGTACCCATATGGGTGTTATTATTTTAAGCCATCTGGCTCTTTTCAGTACTAACTAGCGTATAGTAGTGATCGCGTTGATTCGCAGTTTCTGTGCTTAATTACGTATTATACAATTGTTTGAGTGTTGGCCTACTTTGTTTTGTGCTTTATTTAGATATTTCCAAGGATTTGGGAGCGGTACGTCTGTATGGAGTTGCTATGGTGATTCGGTGAGTATTACGCAAGTTTAGATCGAGGTATTCGTTGGTCGAGGTCTGTGCACTGATGTCTCACATTTACTCGTACAAGGTCAGTAGATGAGTGCATAGTTAGTGACGTTCCGTATACGTGAATATTTTATTCTCGGTACGTGTCATTTATTTAGTTTCCGAAGCCTTGTGATTGAAGATAAACTGTTGACGACATTATGGATAGTTGTAAAACGCGATTTGCTTATTGAAATGTTACATTTTGTTTACGCCGGGAGGAAAGATGCGATTTAAATAATAAAACGAGCAAAAGCCCATTTTATCGCTTGCGGCATGAATTTAGGAAATAACGTATTTGTATACGTATATAAAATAAGTATTTTGTGACAAAATACAATTCAGTTTTGTTTGTTAAAATTATTATTTTAGTGAATAAATCGATTTGAAAAATTTTGTCGTATTTATCAGTCAGAGTATCTTTGATTATTTTCTTCAATATACAATGCGAAATAATGGACATGGATTCGTTAACATAAAACATTGGTGGACATCCCAACGCAATTAATGATCAGTAGACCAAAAGACGATCAATTAATTCTCAGAACAAATGAACGTCAAAGTTTCTTTGGTATACTATAAATATTGTAATTACGTTATAGTCATCATGATGTTAAATGTTATTATTGACTATAAATAGATGTAATTAGTAACTACAACTAGCAATTAGAAATTAAAATTATATTGTTTAAAAATAATGTCATAGAATTTAGCAGATGTTTGCTTGACAACGAGGAAATAAATACATATACTGCTAATGAAATAAACGTAGTACACTGCAAATTAATTTCCGGACATAAACTAGTCATGGTTTCCGTTACGACCTTGTTTTACATGTAATTATTTCTTACTTCATTAGGTACTTAAGCCCCATTTACACGGAGAGTTTCTCTGGGCGAGAATCGTATGCGATTATCGCAAGACATAACCGCCATCTCTATGGATACTCTATATTGTGTTCTGACAAATGTTAACACGATGCGACTTTTTTAATATCATTACGACAATCATACCTTCGAGGCGAGAAACTCTCGTGTAAATGGGACTTAAAGCTAGTATAGGAAAATTTGCACCAAAACAGAACGTTATGCGATATTATAATGTTTAATAATAATAGTTAAAACTCTCCGTTTGTGTGACGCGGGCTTTAAAATGGGGCTGCAACCCTTTTTCAAATTCCTTTCTTTGTTAAAACATATTTGGTTTATATAAATAGTGGAGAGGTGAATATTAATAATATGAATTAATATCGCGTCATACTACATACAAGGGCAATTTCCCGTGGGTGGCAAGGACAAAACATAACAAAAACCGACGAGCCATAAATGTTGTTAGTTTTGACCGTTTGTGCTAGGAATCCGTTGCTTAGCAGAACCGCTATATAAATTATTTTGTAACAGATCGATCAGATAATGTCATAGAAGACATGTAATAAGTTATTGCTAATTAATTATTTTATTTTATAATACATGTTAGTCGCGACAGTGTATTATGCCGGGATAAAAAGTCTTGGGATAATTATTATGCAAAAGATATTGTAGACACATTACCCTGTTGCATGAAAGACGGAAACTGTGACGTCTACTATTCACTGTTATGAAGAAATTCCAATTACTTTATTCAATGACTATCTCGCGGTATTTCTTAATAATAAAAAATGAACGGCAAGACATCTTTCCCAGTGCAATTATTATGCAGCTGCCGTGTTGCCTGTTGGCTAATTATTATCAACTTCCGTCGTACTCTATTTGGACATCCACTGAGGTCAACGGTATCGGCTCGCCTTGAAACACGCTGGCTTCGCATACCGACCGTGCCTTCGTAACGTTCCATTAAAGAAATTTCCTTTATTTAGAAATCTACGAACCACGCAATGGAAAGAATTATAATCATACACTCGTACATAATAAGGATTTTTATTCGTTACCTAATTGTGATTCTTTACATTTCTAAACACATTATCGAACTGAGACTAGAAAAAAAATGAATAATGAATCCAACCCGCAACAGTGCTGGATAATTATGACTTGGCGTTATCAGCTTTCTCGATATCATTAAAATAACTGTGCTATTTTTGTCTGCCCTCCAACACGACTGTTCGCGTGTTCCTATGTTAAGCCTACACGTCAATAAGTAATTCTTATCATTACTTAAATGATAACGAGTAAGCAGACAGTTTAAAATGTTTCAATATTAAACAAAGCAACGAAAATATATCAAAATTCATAAAATGTATTTTGTTGAATTTCAATTATTTTATACCTTTATTTCAAAGTATGTAATAAGTAATAACTAATAAGTAAAAGTTAAGTCGTTATACTACCAATTTCTAATTAAATTGATAGCTTGCCGAACCAAACCATTTGATACATTAACATGTAAAAGAGTCGAATTATGTAGAAAGTTTTTTGTTTCGAAACGTTTTTCTATTTCACCCTTTTTCATAATTATTTTTAACTGATCCACTGCGTCACCTGTTGCGTTATGGCAACCTTGATAGTTCTACCTATATAAAGTTTTAGATACATTGTAGTGTTTTGACAGTTGTTAAGAATATTACACAACTCCCACTCACTGAATTAGTTAGAACAGAAGGCGTGTGAAAAATCAATATTCCGATGGACATTGCTGTCTTTAGATCGATCTGGCCTTTCAAGTTTCAGTAAACGTTTGTTGTTTTAAATCGACTAAAGTTAACATTTTTTTCAAGAGTTAATTACGTTTTATCTAGTCGTAAGCCGCAATTAATGCGTAGTGGTTATGGGCTGTTGAGTTATCATGTAACCACTAGATAAACCGTCACCTCACTTTTGTACATGCCTGATGTACGTCAATGTAAAGAATTTACTAAGTCGATTAACACCGGCACCAGATAATCCAATTATTTCAAAGTGTATCATCGTTCTAAGTTTTACGAGTAGTACTAGTAGTATCTATTTGAAAAGAAAAAGAAACTATATGAGTAAGTCAGTTTTAATATGATGTCGAGCAAATTTGAATTTTTCTACATATAGTTAAATTGTAATGTTGATTATTTATATTGATGAATCTACTGTCCAAATTTTTCAGTGTTAATATATTCGTAAAAAACACTTATTGTAATAGATATCAGATACTATTTCAATCGGAATGTGATTTTCATTTACCGTCATCGCTTCCCAGAAAACCTCATCACTTAACATGACAAACGTGTAAATGATACTCCCTTACAAGCACAAGAACGTGCTGAGAACGTTTGCCGAGGAGCCACGTGTTTATTTCCTACATTACCGATCGATGCACAGCACGCCCAGTAGTTAAAAACTCAAGGCTCTAGACGCTAATTTATCAGTAAATAAATGCTGTCTGCATTTACGAGTAACTGCGCAACAACAGGAAGCGATGTAGACCAAGGCTGTTGCATTTGCATTTCGTTTATATTTCACTCCAAGTTTAAGGTTACAATACTATTTCTCGCTACGTTTTTTGGGGCTCCAAAATTCAATGTCAAAGTCCTACATTGAGTCATGCGATCCGCATCATGCTTCACGGTTCCATTGGCACTGAAACACTTTTAAACTTACCCAACGTTTTTTTCTCTTGGCCGTTAGATATGATGTCATCACTGTGAATGACATTTGAAGTTTGTTTGGTATGCGAATGATTTTGAGATGACGTTATTACGCTGCTTAATATTATAATCTTTTTTTATATTTTACCTCATCATGTTTAATTTTTATTCAAGCCAATAATAACGGAGATTAAATGAACAATAATAAGACGGAATATCATCGAACTAAATAACATTTCGTAAATAGTAATGTCTAAACAATGAGATCGATCGAAGAGATACTGACATATAAAATGTACGTAGACTAGTTTCGTGACTACATGATAGTGTGCGTTTCAAATGTGGCGTCATTTGTGGTAATTACACAAGTTCCGTGACTTATGAGTGCTAAAATTACACATTCACTACCGTTGAAACGATTCCAGAAATGTTTTAAGTAATCACGGGAAAGGTTTCGCGCCATTAATATAATAATATACGTACCTGTGTGGAGTTTCTAACCGTTACAAACGAATAAAACTTTAGCCTTCCATAACATTATTTTTTCTATCCTTACGATTTCATCTCATTGATTCTACTGACTTTGTATTTATTGTGTAGGAAATTGGAAAACATTGCTTACAGGAAAAAACCTTAACTGAACTTACGTCCTCACGTGTGTTTTTTAATCGTAGATATGTAAATCTCAAGTGACAATGAATACTGTACGAAATACAAAGTCTTTCATAGTTCTTGTCTTCTTTTTTTATTAAATTATACATACATATGTACATAAACTGGCGCCTTTTTCCCCGAAGGGGTAGGCAGAGGTGCTACCAGGGCACCCACGTTTCGCCTTGAATGTTCCGTCGGACACAAATTCCTAACTGCGGGCTGATAATGAACAGAAAAATCCAATATCACTGCTCGAAATGCAGTCAAATTATTAAATTATGTGAACCTTATTAAATATTGTGCAAATTAAAAAAAAACAGAAGTCGTTTCTGAAACCGAGTAAGAGTGTTTGTTTCGGTTTTACTTGACGCAGGCATTGTATTTTTGTATTGTATGGTATCAGCCCATATACGTCCCACTGCAGGGTACGGATCTCCTCTACAATTGAGAGTACGATTGAGAGTGGTTAGGCCATATAGTCCACCACGCTGGTCTCGATCGACCCAGTTTGAGGTGTGCCCTGAGATTTGAACCCGCGATCACAGTGAACATGTAGGCAGCTGCGTCTGATCTGTTACCAACAGGCCACAACGCACATAGACATTGTATAACTTCTTATAAAGCAAGAACAGTGGGCTATTATATTCCTATATGGGTATTGTTAATTAGGCTTCAACCAGAATTTCCGGTTTATTTTTCTTAAAAAGTATCAACTTAAAAGGCACAGTGTACCTCATTGAGGCGTGTTGTAAACGTGGGACTTGTTTGAACGCCCTGAAACTCTCTTTGTTGATTTAATCAGTGAGCGATAACGAAACACACCATTCAGATCGCTACTGTGTACATGCTGGCGGATTATTTACAGCTTCCGGGGCGCGTGTAAATCAAGCCTTTATTAACAACGCAACATTTTAGATACGCTTATCTACACCTTCTGTCATGGATTACCACCTTGCTTGATCAAACAGGTTCTTGCGACCATTTGCAGCACCATAAAGTCTGGATCAGTTTGCCGCTTCAAGTGTGTTCATAATTTCTGAATTCTGACTCCTGTAATTAAAATGCAATGTGCCATTAAATAAATAAACAATAATAAATACAACCAAACAGTCACATACATAGTCCTGACCCCACATTAAGATCAATTAAGTCTTGTGTTGTGGGTATCAGATACTACGAGAGACTTTTCGGTCTCAAACACCCAGACCCGAGACAAATGCTTATGGGCCTCACAAACATTTGTCTCGGTGCAGGAATCGAACCCGCAGCCTTTCGTTTCACAGCCGGCGTCTAACCAACTGCGCCACGGAGGCTGTCAAACTTTAGCAAGTCGGTATAATTATGATGGATGACAGGAGATAATCACTTCTCCCCAGCCGTAGCTCCATCAGCAGTGTTGTCAATTAGCCGTGTCAGAAAATAAGGAGCAACAAT
The DNA here is from genome assembly GCA_033459515.1 of Theretra japonica. Taxonomy (NCBI): domain Eukaryota; kingdom Metazoa; phylum Arthropoda; class Insecta; order Lepidoptera; family Sphingidae; genus Theretra; species Theretra japonica. Next base: position 5,063,965 of record CM065943.1, read on the forward strand.
CTGGCACTCACATTCATTAAAAATTTGACTGCAGACAGATAGTTTTCGAATTATTCTACTTCGAATCATTTGACTAATAACATAATCCACTTAAACTTTGTATGCATCACAGCGCCTACACAACCGCAGAACATCTCAAACGAGTGGGTTCATTGGTATTGTTTGTTCACAGAATGAGATCAACAGTCAATATGAGCGCGTGTCGTCGAGATCGCAGAACTACAGCACCATCAGTGACGTCGGCCTCAGTCCGATACACACGTCACACAATGTGACCGGTGATAGGTGAGTAATGAGCATACGTCATTACTATTTGTGTTGATTGTGACCTTACAACAAGAAAACATTACATTTATAGCGTAAAGTTAGTCATTCATATTTCTGGATTATGTGTTATTTGTGTTTAAGTGTGAATTGCTTCACTCGGTGACCTAAGGAGGAAACAGGGTTTGTGGTAGTCATGGATGGATGATTATTTATACAATGTTTTGTCACCTCCATTTTTTTATTGCATAGGATCGGCAAATGAGCAAACATGTCACCTTATGGTAAGTGATCACTGCTGCACATGACCATCCACAACGCTGGTTCATAGATGTATGGCCGGCCTTTAAAATCAGGAGGGGAACAGGAAGGAAAAAGTATGTGAAGAGGAAAGGGGTATTGAGCATCCGGCAATGATCCTTGATGTCATGTGGGTTGTTTCGGTGCGGAATAGTATAATTTTGCAATTCGTACGCAAAATACATATCTTGGGACTCAACAGAAAGCAAAGGCTAGCGTCTCTTTCTAAGTTATACTTAGGAGGGTAAGCTCTGCGAAAGGTGTAGATGACTAATGCCTCTTCTGCCTACTGCGTTAAGAAATAGGCGTGAGCTTTTGATAATGTATACAGAAAATGTCTACAGATTAACAGATCGATGATTGTAAAGTGCATGTGTTCTAAACTATTGCGATGTCATATACGTATGTATGTCATGTACGTAACGTCTATATGGCGTTATTGTTAGCTTTTGGCAATCTACAGCGGTGTTGTTAGGTAATAAATATAACTATTGGAATGTACATCGTGCGTACTACTCCTATGATGTAAAGTCTACCTTGTAGTCTGTACAGCACGCGTGAAGGCATACCTGTTCACAATTGTCTTAAAATATTGCTTGGTATTATTACCAAATAAATAAAGCTAGTACAATAAAGCTAATCATTTTATCCTCCACTGGTTGTCTAATACAGATTACGGGACATCTTAGTATTTTACTTGTGATTAAAATTGCGTTTTGTAGATTAACGGCCTTATTCAAAGATAGATTTGAAACCTGTTTTAGTTATCGAATGGTTTTGTCCCTTTTGAACGACTTTAGAATTCAGTTTGAGCGAAGAAGACAAAACATTCAATAGCTAAAATAGGTTTGAAATCTGTCTATGAATAAGGCTTTAAATACAATACGAGTTAATTTATGAAACTGGCGATCAAAATTTGTATCAATCTACATATTTTCATTCATAAACCTTGGAAAGTAGGCACGTTATTATTTTTAATTATGGTTAACATGAGCCTCCAACGTTGATAAGAACAACCTTGATCGCTTTTCATACATCCGCTGCAACGAGCTCTTCACCTCATTTAGTGAGTTATCTGTCGGTAATCTCGACCCACTTGCTCTTCCTATTACCGACCATGAAGCTTCCCATGACTTCATTAATGATAAATTTATCGGCGAACCTCGCTTCGACTAATTAATGGCAGCAGATACATCATTAATTAAATTGAAGGGAAATTGCTGTAATAAAAGTGTGAAACGTATCTCGCGCGTCATAGTGAACAGTATTTGCATGAAGGGTTCATGAATAACTTTCTTCATGCAGTAAATATATTTTTACCATTCAGATACTTAACATACTTGCATATCTATTTCAACGCTTTTCCTTTCATATAAATTGGACGAATTTACAAATAAAAATATCTAAAGAATATAAAATGCCCTAAATTTACACAAAAAAAAATGTAATTAACCTCATTTTCCACTTTTAAAACTTACAAATACCTATGGTGTTCGGAAAAATCTTGGAATAGTATCGACCTCCACCGATGTTTTTGTATCGTGTGTATATTTCGTATTTATATCCTCGTGGATTATTAACATAGGAACAAAGTATTGCACACTGGTACACTTGGAACACGTCCAATTTTTTTACACAACTGTCCGTTTACGTCGGCTGACGTCGTCATTCACGTATTGCAAGGCGAGTTTTATTAACAGTCATAGCATACGATTAGCATGTCGCGTTTTGAAGATCATTTACTTATCTGTTTTACTTACGTTCTCATGATGTGGATGCAATTCTTATTTCATATTACATAGATTAATGAGGTTGAACTATCTATAATTTGTTGCCCCTTTTTGTCATAGTTAGGGTAAATTATGCAATTAGTTCATCTTTATGCTGAACGGTTTTTGTCGTCAGTAGATACTGCGACGCAGGCAATATATTTTTTTACGCTATTTTTAATTTCATGCTATCATAACGGCTGTAGCTCACGATAAGCGAGAAATTAAGAAAATATTGTCTAAAAGCTTTGTTTTTTTGCTGAATTGTGTAAAAATATTGGACGAAATTAGCATGTTTTAGGCTTAGATTCTGTGACGAATGGGTAATAATTTTTTGCGCTATTATTAATTATGGGAAGTAAAGAAATACTAGTGACTGTGACAAATGGGGAAGGCACATTTTTATTACAGTTATAACTTAGGTACCACAACGTAATCAGAATGGTTTACGTCTTTTATGTTTGGGACTTGAGATCGGTTGTTCGGATACTGCAGCAATATTTTAATCAAAATATTAGGCGCGCCGATTGCTCCACGTTAACTTTTGTGCGTATTATGCCACTTAAACCTACGTCAGCGGTTTCCAGATAACCTCTCTTATTACACATTTTCTCCCTCTATCTCTTTCCTTCTCAATTTCTCACACAATAATTATGATATGCATATTATAATATAGTAAAAATAATAAATAAGAAAATGGTTATTAAAAGCTAGTGGCCTTTCGTCAGATCCTCCCGCATCGGCAGCCCCACATACAGCGCATGCTCTACGGACAGCTCGTTCGCGGAGCAGGCGCTCGCAGACACTAGCGCGCTGCTCGACAGGGACCCCAGAGGAGAACACTTGCCCTCCAGACTCTATAAGATGGCCGGCGAGTACTGGAAGTGAGTACAGTCGCCACACGAATGTTGTTGCTATTGAAGGTGTATTGTCTTTGGAATAAGGCTGAGGTATTCTAGTACGCTTACTAGAATACCTCAGCCTTAGACGCTTCTATTGACAAGTGTAACGTCCACGGCATAAGTAGATAGAGAATCTGACATCGGTAGAAGCAGATGGCTGGCCATAAAAACCAACAGATTGCTCTGGTGATTATTCAAGGAGCCCTGTGTTAAGCAGTGGTCATCAAGTTTTCAATGATGAAGGTGTGTTTTTTTCAATTCGTTTAAAGAAAAATTGAAAGCATAATATAAAAGTTGTATAAGATTTATAAAAAGAATAACTCAGCCACAAATCAAATTAATTCAGATGGAAAAATGTCATGGTCTATTTTTTTAGTAATTTAGTGATACGCAATAATCTGAGGCATCTATCGTATTTATTTAATGAACCATTTGTTTGACAAACCGCCATCGGGTTAAATAACTGTACATGTACCAAACATGGTCTGTTATTCAAAAATATAAAAATAATGACCAGTTATTTTTAAAATTTACTTATACTAACAGTGGGTATTTAGAAAAATGGTGACACGCTTACACACAATCGACTGGCTGGACCGAGTTGACGAATTATTGTTTTATTATTATGTTATTTGACAAATACTATTGTTAGTTTATGAAGAATGGCTAAAGTGTTAAATTTTGTGGAAATAGAAACCACTGAACAAGTATTGACATGGAGGTAAATGTGTTCACTTTATAATATTGATCAAGTCAATAATTTTTAATAAAATTTATTCAAGTTGTAATAATTATATTGAGGTATTATCTAATGCATTATTTTAACAAAAATATGTGTAATTTAAATCTCTAATAATGTAAATGACGTGTTTATTGCATCTGATGTTTTCTCACTAGAATAAAACCTCAATATAAATAAGGAAGCGAAACCTTTATTAGAGCATAAGTGGCTGTATCTATGTCCTATAACATGTTACGGTGCAGTAGCAACAATAAAATTAGCAGTTCTATATTTGCACCACAGTGAAGCGTGTGCAAATGTCAAACAACTATCCCAGAATGTAATAACTACTTCACAGCTCTTTGAAATTCTTATTGTTGCATCTATATAAATGTTATTGAAGTTGTTTCTATAGCAGAATGAATAAATTATGCATTGTGTACTGAAAATGGTTGCCATAATAGTGAGATAAGTGCAGTGCAAGTGATAGAAATATTACGTTTAGCCCTCAAACTAATTCAGATTCTATAAATCGGAAATCATGTATGAAGGCCTGAGGTTTGCGGAAATAAAAAGGTATAAACATTTCACTAATAAGACTATACATATATACATTATCGATCCCCGAATGCAGTAATATTTTGATAGACAAATGTTCAAACACGTAATAAGTTTTGATTTCCATAGTACTAACAACTGAATTTGATAAATATTATTGAGCTGTTGAGTAAAGCCAATTATAGAATTCGAATTGTTGTTATTGTTGTATATATAATAGCAATTTGGATTAATGATATCTATACGTTTAGCTAATTCCTGGAGCTATTCGCTCTTTTAAGCTTCAAGCTATTCACAATAGTAGATTTTTATGTCGTCAGCTTATATACATCTAGTAACTGTTGCGAGTGTGGAGACTCACTGCTGGTTATACATATGAATATTACGGTTACATAGCAATTTTTTTTCCAATCCTTCATGTATCGTATCAGCCCATCTACGTCCCATTGCAGGGCACGGGCCTCCTCTACAATCGAGAGTACGATTGAGAGTGGTTAGGCCATACAGTCCACCACGCTTGCCTAGTGCGGGTTGGCGCACTTACATAACATAGATTTTTTTTTAAATCGCTACCGTATGCAGGTTTCCTCACGATGTTTTCGTTCACCGTTATAGTGCGTGGTGATTGACTATCCATACACACATGACTCCGAAAAGTCAGAGGTGTGCCCTGGGATTTGAACTCGTGACCACCGTGAACATGTTGGCAGCCGCATCTGGTCCGTTTACCAACAGGCCACCCCACACTTCCCTCATGCCTCTGCCATAAAAACTAAATACGATACACTTGTGTACAGCAAATACCCGAAGACGGACTACACGTACTCGCCGCTGTCGAAGGACCGCGTGGAGCTGGCGCCGGGGCAGGTGGCGGTGCCCAACATGTCGCGCCGCTCGCTGTCGCAGTTCCGCGTGCAGGGGCCCAACACCAGCGCCGACGAGATCGACCGCCTCGCCGCCACTAACGCGTGGACCGCTACTACCGTGCGGAAACGGTTTACTGTTAGTATCTACATTTTAAAATAAATCAGTAGCAATAGACCCATCAAGGAAAACCTCTACTAGAAACCCTTAGCTAAATTGACTGAAAACTGACATGCTGGCCATAAGTGCATCGGCACGCTTTGGATGCCCCAAGAGTACAGACTTCAGCCCGTAAATTATGGATGAAAATGTTTAAAGTACTAATGTTACGCTTAAAATTCAGATACTTCAATACTACATTCCATTGCAGGAAAAGCTTAGGTTGTACCACTTAAGAAAACTAAATCTGAGGAATTGTTTGTTTTTAAATCTCAGGTTATTATCAAAACTGTTCCTCATGTTCACAGTCGATAGACAGCTCAGACGACGAGAGCGCGTACATCCACAACAACGCACTAGCACAGGATCAGCGGTGGTGGATCACGCGGTTGCTGCTCACCATCGTCACCAGCATCACCACCTCCACCAGCAACGCGTATAGACGCATCGTGGGACCCTCGCACCGATACCCGTACACTGACAGGAGGCCGGCGAAAGGTAACTTATACCTCCATCTATAAAACTCAATATACGAAAATATTGTATATATAGACAATACATCATATTTCAAAAATGACATATGATTTCTTTTTGGGAAAAATCATAGGAAGAATTTATGAATTTATCTTCACTTTGCTCAATCCTGACCATTTTCAATAATCAGTTTTTTTTGTTTTCGACCTGACTACTTATCTGTCCCAACTGCCTCTCTCACGGTGTTAGTGTTTTTTTTAAATAATAATTGTAGCCTGTTGCTTTTTAAAAAACCATTTATTTTGCAGCCAGTTTACTGTCGCGGACAGGTTCTGTTGTGACAGCGCCCTTCTACTGGATCTACTCGATATTAAAGAACGTCGTCACCACTACTGTTACAACTGTCACTGAAACGGTCAGTATGCAATAATAATACAACTATATTATGTATAGTAAAGTCGAATTTGCGTTTAAAATGCTTTTGCAATTGAGGACTATTTTAAGTTTATGTAAAGCTTCTCTTTCACGTCCACACTGTAATGGTACCAACGTCACGTCCTTTACTTTACCCTGACAATTACCCAATTATAGTTACCAAGTTTAAAATGTTTCTTTCTCAACACTGGATAGATTTATAAAAAATCTTTTAAAGTTTAAATTTTTTACATCATATTTCAGTAAAAACAAAAAACGATCAATTCCCGTATCTTTTTAAAAATCTTTTAAAGTTAAGATTTTGGACATCATATTTTAGTAAAAACAATCAATTCCCCTATCTTTTCAAGTGACATACTGAAATGATATTTTATCTAAACAGTTTTCACACACTAACCACATTGCCAGAGTTGTTTAAAAATGGTTGAATATTTGTTTCAGATAACTCCGAACCACGTGTCGGAGAGTGAGAAGTACGTGTCTCGCAGCGGCAAGGAGAAGGCAGTGCAGCGCGCGGCGCGGCGCCGGTGGCCCTGGCTGCTGCTGGCACTGCCTGCCCTCGGGTATGCGTGTAAGTACACCACACACTCATCTACATTCGCTATATTAGGAAATACGTGAACTTATTGAATTTTAAATCTAATTCTAATTGATGTAGAGTAAGTGGTTTAGAAATGTGGAAATCATTGGGAGAGCCCTATGTTCAGCAGTGGACTTCCTTTGGCTGATGGATTGGATTGGATTGAAGTGGTTTAGATCATTCTTAGTTGTTCAGGAAATATGCTTACTTTTTATTCAACTTTATTAAATAGAATATTACAATGTAACATCAGGAATTTAATAAAATATCCCGTAATAATACGGTGATAGATTTTTTGTACTTGATCAATCTACTCATGTAATTACTTGGTGATAATAATATGTATAAATATCAACATTATCACATACATAACACGCATTCCTTACAGCGCACTACACATATGAAAATTGGGATCATCTTGCGATGGTAAACTTTACCGATTTCCGATTAGATTTACCAGAATTCTCCAACATGAAGATGCCTGAATTGTCGCTACCGAACATCACTCTGCCCGAAATCAATATACTGCCGAAAATGCCAGAGATAAATATCACCCTGCCAGACATAACGGACAATTTGCCAGAGATGTCAAAGGCGTACACTCAGTACAAAGATATTGTTCAGAACAGAGTGGCGGACGCGTCAGACTACGTCAAAGTGGTGGCTGAGAGTTGCTTCGAGGAGGTCAGGCGGTTCTGGAACGGAATCATTGGATGATTGAGACTTCTGTCAAACGCCTTTGCTTTTAAACCCGTTTCTAAACGGAAAAGGGTGTATAAAGTCCAGCAATATGTTTGACTTCAAAATTAATAACGTTTACAAAAAAAAAATCGTGCTAGCTGTCTGAACACACTAACACTTGGTATTTTAAGTAAAGGTTCTTGTGCTAATATCTAGAAATTTAATAAAAATGTTTTTGTCACAATATATTAATGTAAGAAATAACGTAGTGAGTAATTGGATACATTTAGTACTTAATTTGATTCATAGAATGGTCCCTGGTACCTGTTCTTCGTTTAATCATCTTGAATACTTTCATCGGCGAAATTGTGTATTTATCTATTGTGTTGATTTGTTTTTATTTTATTTGAATGCTACGATACCTGCAATATGCGTACAACGACATGCTTTATATTATTTTAGTTTGCAACGAGCGCACACGAAATTAGTATACTATTTATTAATTAAGTTCCACCAACCATGCTTTAACTATAAGGAGATTTGACTTTTTGTCTTGTATTTTATATTCATAGTAGACTAGATTTTTTTTCTGCCACTGGATATTTTGAGACTAAGTGCGACAAAAGTATCTATGAAAAATACTAGCTTTGACTAAGGCCTGGGGGTCCGTCAAAATTTTTATAATAGCTACACTCCCCTACGCTGTATTATATTCATGAGCAATATTACATTTAGTATAAACCAAATTTATTTCAACGTAATAATATGTACGCCTATCAAGAGATATAGCCTATGTTTTTATCTTCTTATTTATTTTTGATATAATTTATTTGCATAGGTTTATTTATTTGTTGTAACGTTACAGTATAGTTGACATCACAAACCATATTGATTTCGTGTGCGTGCGTTTTATTAACATTTCACAGAAATGTATGTGCTTTAATGAGAATTGTGATTTCATTTCATATAATTTATTTGAAGGGAAATTATTTATTTTAATTATGATTGTTTTAATTCATTCCGCCGCGTAGATTTTATTTTTGTTGCGCTATGCATAGTTTTATTGCGGCGTTTTATTATTTAAGTATTTTGTGTACCTAATTTGACGTGTTGCCATAATATTGGATGTATGATTTTTGTTCTGTGTCTACTGATGTTTAAAAATTTGGTACTTTATTTGTCATGACAATGTCCTCTAATAAAAATTGTTGTTATAATACCTGGAATTACCTTTGCATTCTATTTCAATTTATAATTGTTTCTGAAACTCATAGTGTAGGTGTCCCAAAGTTATCGCTATCAGTTAGGCGAATCCCGTAAACTGGATATAGTTGCGTTTTTAATATATTTTCCGTGTCTTACCTCAAAATCTAGGTTGTTGGTCCTAGTTGTTGCCAATTGACACTGGCATCAAATGTTAAAACTTTTTAAATTGACTTTTAATTCAGGCACACGACTACACTATGATCAAATCATTTATATCCACCCTCCAACGGACGTGTGGATATAAATGACGTCACGGACAATGAATGTCACAGACTAGAATGGTGGAATAAGGTCTCACTTATATAGAAAGAATAGTAGATATTTTTATAAATTTATTTTACACTGTAAAAATACTTGACACCTCCTAACCCTGTCACTTAGGGCAAAATGTCATGACAAGCGCTCTAAGCTTTATTATATTAGGTTTAAAAAACTAACACCCTAGTCATAAAATCTTCTAAAAGTCGTCGATATTGTCTGCCTAAATGTTAGTAAATATAACTATTAGTATCCAAAGGAATTCAAAAATTTCTTAGACATCAGTATTAATTGTATTGAAAGTTTGATTGTTATTTCTATGAATAAAAAACTGCAATAGCACACTGTTCATACTTCATAGATAATGTACACACCTGTGAAATTGACATTTCCAGTGATTTATGTAATAGATGTATAAGATATATTATTTTCATATTTAATTATATATTATTTTGTTTAAGAAATTCTAAATAACTATTGGAATATTGATTTAAGTGTAGTTTTGTCACAGTGATTGTTCTGTGTGAAAATATGTTTATGTTGTCTTGTTTTCGACTTGGAGTTCTTAAATGAAAGTGATCATATACAGAAAATATTTTGTAATTCAATTACATATCCCTGTAGGCTCTATTTTTCTTGTGTTGTACTAATGCCAGGCTATTTTGATTTAATTATATATTTTGTATGCAACATGCCTTTTTCATTCTGTTCCCACATAATTCTTCCCTGTTAAAATTGTGTTCGATTGAAATTCGGGGAAGGATAGAGGCCAAAACTTCACCTATAAGAAAGTGGACGTACTCTGAGGCACGCTACACTTTTAGGTGAGTTAAATTCATTATTATAACGTAATTTTTAAAACTCTGTCCTTCCCTGTCTATTGATTTTTTATTGTCGGTTAAATTTCCTTTTAAAAGTTTTATGTGGGAAGGACAGAGTTCCGAAGAAACAAATTTTAAATGATTTTTTCTCGTTTTCAGGTTATAATTATTCTGATCACATTTTGCCTCAAGAACAACCTATAGTGGACACATATAAGCCGCCACAGATAGTTCAAGACCCCGACTTATCCAAACGACTGGACGCTCTCGAGAGCTGGGCGATGAGCGTAGACAATCGACTCAAATTCTTCGATCAGAAACTGTCCAAATATGACAATATCGAGATTAAAATTGAGCAGCACTCGTTGAAACATTTGCAGCAGAACCTAATGCAGATACTGACGCAGGACAACTTGAACATTATAGCGACTCAACTGAAATCATTTTTCGATAAAAATTACGTCACGAAAGAACAGTTGCAAGCGATAAACTTGGAGATTCAGGAGAGATTGGTGAATGCCCTAAAGCCAAACCTGGATGAGGATACAATCCGGCAGTTGATCAAAGAGCACGTGACAGCCTTCGAGTCTCGCCAGATGGAGCTCATTGCTGATAGGGTGAATGATTATGTGAAAGAAGTGAGGGTGACTAATCAGGAGTCTGGGCTAGACGTAGAGGAAGTGAAGAAAATAGTCACCAACATGTTGAATGTGTATGACGCCGATAAAACTGGAATGGTAGACTACGCGCTGGAGTCGGCAGGTGAGTGCTTTGTATTCTTGTTGGTATCCTACATGTAATTTTAGTGATTTATAAAATTAAATTAAATGAATAATGTATTAAAGTTAGAAATATTATATAATATGAAATATAGATGTAGTAATTAGAAATCTGATATAACACAGATAAACAACAATTTGTTCCGTATACTGAAACTACGAAATCAACACTTATGTCTAAATAAGTGAAACAAAATTAACTGAAATTGAGAGCGTTGCAAATGCATTTTTCTACACGACTTTAGCGTGAAACCATAATTATGTTCACTTGATGAGAAACAACTTAGTAAGTTATTTGGTAAATGCGTTGAAGCGATTGGATTGATGCACATCGCTGTGTAAATCTTTGAGGGAGGTGTAAATTCAAGTACGTAAATAAAGTGAATAACCATGACAACGCAGGAGGCGAGGTGGTGTCGACCAAGTGCACGGAGCTGTACCAGATCAAGACGAAGCAGTACTCGTTCCTGGGTCTGTTCGCGGTGTGGGTGTACACGTCGCCGCGCCACGCGCTCACGCCCGGCGCCATGCCCGCCGAGTGCTGGGCCTTCCAAGGATTCCCCGGATACTTGGGTAACAACACTCATATTAAATATACCCAACACAACAGGCGCATAAGTTCGGAACCCACACTAAGATATACAGGGTATATCAAGACTGCTACCGAAAACGAAGCGAGATGGTAGTTAGTAGTAGTGACTTAAGACAAAATGCAACTAAACTTTTTGCAAAAATACCGTCTATTTTTTTTTCCTATCACCGTATTTGGGTGGTAAATACATACATTTTCCTATAAAAATAATGTACACCCTTTTATTTTAAAGACGCTATAGTACGCCAGGCTTTAAATTATAATTTTAGCAAAAGCTGTAAATTTACCACTCAAACACAATAATATTTAAAACATTACAAAAAAAATCGTCGCGATTTTTTTACACAATGTTTAGTTGTATCGTGTCTAAAGTCACTAAAACTACCACCTGGCTTCGTTTTCGGTAGCAGTCTTGATATCAGTGGCGTGCCTAGGGTTTTGAAGTAGGGCAAGCCCAAAACTTTTTTAAAGTATAATACATGTTTATTTAAAAGGAAAAAATACTAAGAACGAAGAAAACATATGTACGTCAGCAGACCTAACAAACAATCTATCAAATATTAAGATTAAAAAAATTATAGATTACATGTGGATATGCAACCGTAACTTGGTAATACACTAACTACTGAAAACTTCTAGTAGGTACACTAGCACAACGGTAGCTACTATGTTGCCGTGATTACTTCGCAGTTAACCGAAATTGCGGACAGAAAATATTATTAATGCATTAGCGTTAAGTTTTTATGAATTACAAGTAATAACATGCCTTTTGAAAGGTCCACCTAAGTTATTAAAATCATTATACATCATACAAACATTCTAATATACAAGTGTCGCTTGAAAAACATGTGAAACACGACTATTTAATAACCCATTTGAAGGGGAGCATGTAGAAATCAAATTACGTAGGTAGTTTTTTTAAACTGAGCTGATAAATGCCTCTTGTAATTTACCACGAATTTAAGAAATGCACAAACCCGGCGTTGTTTTCGCGCCAGTTTTTTTTTTTCAATATAATCGAATTAAATTACCTTTATACCAGCAATGAACACTTATATCATCACACTTAAACCATCACAGGAAACAATACAACTCATTTTAGTTTCAAAAAGCTTAATGAACATAAAAAACTAATCATTAACCTAAAAACAGAACTATAAATACAATTGCACAATGCCAAAACACCTATGAAGTTAGTACGAATCCGTTCAGAAATTGTGAAACGAAACGTAAAAACAAACATTACAACATGCAATTACAATTTATTAAAAAAATATAAAAACCACATTATTTTTACCTAAAAAATTATAAAATAATTTCAAAAAGGAACAAACATAATTTAATAATAACAAATATAATTTACTAAACGAATATTGTTACACGTGACGACCTTCAAACGTACGATGTTCACTCCGCGAAGCTGGGCTTAAACGGTTTGATTTTTTAGTACAAATTGCTATAGTTGCACATCTGTAACTATACATTCGTATACTGTTTCCATTCGTTTATTTTATTTTTGACAGTTCACGCCTAAAAAGTACGACATTACAGTAGAACAATATTTTGAAATAAAAGTAGATACTTTCTTGACGGGTAACGCCCACTTAGAGTTGTGCCATTCGTAACGAATGACCACAGATAACAAAAACGATTTTGAATAGAATCAATCAATCGGAATCATTTGAAATAAAATTACATTAAAATGCTAATGAAAACAGTTAAACGTAATATAGTACCCAATATTAGGATCGAATGTATTTGCTGCAAATTAATTAATATGAATAAAGGTATACGTATTGAAGTGACTTTTAATAAGAGTTTAATTTAAAATAATTACAATGATTACAACGAAAATAAATGTTTAGTACCTACTTGTAATAAACAGTTAAACCATGTTGGAATTCATAGTACTTTAAGGAAGTGATAAGAATATTAACTTAACATGAGTAAATGGTTTATTTTAATATAATTATTAAATCAAGTAACTTAAATATCCCTGAAGTTTTATAAAACAATGCATGGAGCAAAAAATAAAATATGTATTAAATCGATTAAAACTTGTTCAAAAATAAAATCGTTTGTTATAAAAAATTGATTCGATAACGCATCAGGCCATCACTATTTGATTCAGTACTCGATGTGTCAAAAATAAAATAAACGAATGGAAACAGTATAGTGGCAGAGTGTAACATTTCAACCTTAAGTGTGAAAGAGACAGCATGAGTTTCCAAAAGCCTCGTAAAAGCACACGAGAGAGAAAGATACATTTAAAGAACGCGAGTTACGTCTTTTAGAAAATGCGTGAAGTTACGCGAGAGGTTAAATTATTGAATGAATTTAATACAAGCGTTGCGAGGCGCGGGCGGCGCTCCATCGCTCGTAGTTGCGTTTCATTGAATTGCGCCGCGCAGCGACGCGACCGAACGCGGTAAATTCAAAAATGGTATATGTGTCGTAATAAATTACTGTAATGTATTGAATGTAATGGTTTCTGTTCATTATCTTGTATTTGCGTATTAAGTAGGGCAAGCCGGGCTTTTGGGCTTGTATGGAAGTACCGCCACTACTTGATATATACCCTATATCTATTACTATAAATATTTGATTTAAAATTTTGCAGGTGATCAATATTTTTGTAATTTGACGAGTACTTTAAGTTAGAAGTAGTTATAGAAATTATACTAATTTTGGTATTTAGATATTTTTGGTAGATCAAGCAATACCAGTCCGTATCAGTGTACTATGCATTCATAAAGAGGATTTGTAATATTTTAGATTAAATAATTAAGATGTTAAATATAACTTGTAGAAACTGTTTATGATATTTCAGTCGTACGCACATACGCAATAATTGAAGTAACTGGATTCTCAATCGAGCACATGTCCAAGTTGCTTGCAGTTGAAGGCAAGATCGAGTCTGCACCTAAAAACTTCTCTGTATACGTAAGTATTGTGACATATGATTTTTAAATATTAACATTGCAAATGATTTTTAAATCCTAACATTGCAAATCCATATGATGCAATCGGTCATGGCGCTTATCATTAGGCGAATGGCATGCTCGTCTCGGCATGAATGACGTTGAAATGGAATGAAATGCAATAAAAGAATGAAATAATCTTATGCTGTTTGTTTTCAAGGGTCTACAAGGCGAGTTGGACCCGGACCCGCACCTGTTCGGCGACTACATGTACGACGCGAACGGCACGTCCATACAGTACTTCCCCGTGAAGTACCCCAAGACCACCAACATCGGCGGCGTGGAGTACCCCGTGGCCTTCAACATGATCGAGCTGCGCGTGGAGAGCAACCACGGCAACCCCAACTACACCTGCCTTTACCGCTTCCGCGTACACGGCAACCCGCTCGCCGACATTCGCCAAGCCACGCAGGACAGCATCCGGGACACGAACACCTAGCACGCGCTTCGGCGACGCCTGGACGCCATACGCAAACTACTATCCATATTTATCAAGGACTTACCATATTGTGACTCTCCAAAATAACAGTGGAATTTAAAATAATAAAATTGTGTTCAAATTAGATCATTCCTAGACATAATCAGTGTAGCTGATAAGAATCGTGGCCTTAATGGATGTTAAAAATATTATTAGTTACGAAGTACAAATACACGAAACCGTCGACTTACAAATCATGTGCTTACTTCATTAAATGTGTTGTGTAGATGCATAGGACATGCGATGTCATTTGTTAAGCATTCTGTAAAAATACTGATACTTAAGTCGAGATAATTATAATGATATTTTTACTCTGTTCTACACGCGTAAGCTTGCTCAAAATTAATCTGATTTTTGTTTAATATTTTCTTAACTTAATATATTATTTCAAACTATAGTAAATAAAGCTTTCATGTAACTATCTTCAATAACTTTCTTCAAACCATCTGATTTCCTTTTGCCAGTACGGAAATTAGATTAATTTTGTATCAAATTGTGTTATATTTTTAACCCCCGGTTGTTGAGTGTCAAGGATTCCGTGCGTTTGATAATGTAACATAGTAATAATATTACGAACACATTTTATATTAGTTGAACAGTACATAATGTTTAAGAATCACTTGTAATTTATAACATTAGAAATCTCGTTTTAATACCGCACAACGGCCGTTTTAAATACGCTTAGTTCTGATATCGTTTTATTACAATATTTATAAAGATTTTAACGTATTTTAAGGTTTTATAATTAAGGTTTGGATTTTAGATTAAGATTTTTAGCGTGTTAATGTATTGATTAGGAAACGACAGTATAATTTGATACATCATTTACGTAAACACATGTTTTGCCGCACATTGTTGACAATTCATATTTTAATATTTACACTTTGATACAGAAATGACTATTACATGTTGCCACAGTTTATATTTGAAACATGTTATCCTACTGCGTCGTTTCCATGTCGATAGTGCTAATTTTAAACGAATGGAGTTAGGCTTAGTGAAGGAGCTAGTCCAGTTAGACGTTAATAAATTTTATGCCAATTAATTTAAATGTTTTAGCTGTCTCGAACATTTATTGTAGTGACTAGTATGACGGGCTTTGTTAGCGCTTTGCTTGTGAGAATAGGGACTATTGTAGAATAACAGGATAAGTTCAGGAATTTTAATTGCCATGAATACAATATTACTCACAAATCGTTAATGTTGTTATTTGTCCCAGGAAATGTAACACGGTTTATGAAAATGGAGCCAATGTCTCAAGTAATGTGTGACGATCTTATTAGAATAGCTAGTTTTATTCTCATACACGATACAGCTATTTTGGTATAAATATTAACACTTTCCCATATTTGTTTGTATTGACTGAATTATTTATAACAACTCCAGACTGTAATTTAGGATATATTTTCAGTTTATAAAAATGAACATAATGTTACAATTATCCAAATATGTTTGTTGGATGAATTTGTTTATTACAAACATGAATTTTACTAAACCGATATCAATTTATAACTTTTCTTTTAGTTTTGATCAGACTACATCGGAGTATAATTTAATTTTTTACCGAGTTTGTGGCATGATTCACGCGGATAAATAGTTTTTAGATACGCGGGAGGTTAAATTGTTTGGTTTCCGATGATATAATTTTATACCAGTCGCAAAATTTAATAATCTGTCTCTCTATATACCTATACACGACTAATATTAAATCAACAGTTGGTTTATTGCCTACTATCATTATTCATATCGATTAGAATTAGTTATATTTAAATACTGCGAAGTTACCACTAACATATACCCTTTTTCTAAATGTATTTGTATAACTTTACACTTAATCACGACAGATCCATACATCATATTTTGTTAGTTATTAATTGTTAACAAAACTACAGCAGTTGTATATAATTTGGCTTTTTAGAGGTAATTATTTAATATCAATTGTGTAAAACTATTAATAATTATTGAACACAATTGGTACGATTTTGTTTTAATTCGAAAACTGAAATTTAGATTTAAAAAATCCCGCAGTGAAGCATTGAAATAAAAAGTCCATGATTTTTGTTAATGCACCTAAGATTGTAATTATTTTTGATACTAATACTTAGGCTCGAAGACGTCATTTTTACAGTTTAGAAATACATTTAAAATACCCTGGTTTGTGTTGTGGTTTTGGTTGTAATTCCTATCTTTGAAATGTCTGCCCTTAATGAGAGTGCATTGTCAATCTCGATGAGTCGTATAAATTGAAATATTTTACCTTTGGCCGATGAAGTAAGCGTTATTATTTAAATCGCATATTAATGTGTATCGAAAGGTTATGACTATTTTTCACATGGTTGATATGTAACAAAATTACGCCTTTCGAGAAAAAATATTACGAGTTGTTTAATTTTTAATATTATCAAATTGTTTTAATTTTAAAACTTTTTGACGGTATTTTACCTCTTGTACAGCACATTTTACTAACCAAATTATAGCTGCTTAAAACTGTGTAATTATGTAACATGATTTTTGTGATGTTCGAAATAAACAGTTGTATAAAATATTTTTGGATTATTTTTTACAGGGATTTGATACAATTGTTGTCAATGATGATGATTAAAGGTCATTAATTTAAATTATTATAAATTATATAATTATGGGAAGATGGCATCATATTATGAAGTAGTTTCTTGGTGGTATAATAGTGTAGTATCGGTTTGTAAGTAGATAGTGAAATTTAATTTTATATCGATTTCACATTGTTATGTATTGTTGCTCACTTTGCTGTGCCACTCAAATAAAAAGTGTCATTATCATAAAATTGATGATTTATTGACTAATGAACTACCAGTGCAGAGTTGACCGTTTTACTGATCAATTGATTCTGCCTCATATTTTTCTTATGCAAACTAAATGGTATGTAGGTAAAGCTATAAAAAAGTATAATAAATATGTGATATGTGTGAAAAATTAATCACATGACGATACAATAAGTTAAGCTTTATAGGAATTACGTTTTAGAATGCGGATTGCTTAAATGAATTTTTATTTAAAGAAGTTATGAAATTACAATTTCGTAATCTTCTTGAAATACTATAAAACGTGTGATATTTTTTAACTAAGCACTTTTCTTAAATATCTCTGCACAAAAAAAACATGAAAATGGATATTTTTCCTTACAAAAAACAACGGCATTACTAACGTGAGTTAATTAATGCCTTAATTTACCTAGGTACATTAATTGTAGAGTACCTATACTAAACTAAAAATTAGTAAAAAATACTTGTTATTAATATATATGACGTCTTATAAATCGGTACATATCAAGCGGATTGACGTACTTTACATATTATGAGTGTAAAATCCTTCACTGTTAAAAAAAACATAGGAAGTCATCAGGTTGAGACCGATTCCATAATAGGGAATTCTTAAAGAGACATGGCTTAAATTATGATGATGATGACACGCTTACGGAGAATTTAGAGGTGCGTCCCAGATGTTTCGAATTACATTATTGTATAAAAAAATCGCTTTTATGTTGATACTTAAGACCCAAGTAACCACTGCAGTACTGCCTTATGCATCTCACTTTTAAGCCAGAGGCTAATTAAATATGTATCTGGCTCAATGCTTGGGCAGAAACGAACATGGGGACAATAATTTTTGAGTCCACTTGCCACATGTCGGTCACCACTAACCTTGTCCGCTCAATCTAAATAATTAGAAAATTTTTCTTTTTCAGCGTTATGACTGCGTTTCTAGTCAGGAGGAGACGCGATGAGTGACATTTATGATGATTGATGACTGTAATTGGTCGATTTCTATACATTTCCGCTCCGCTCATCTCCATTTCAGTGGAAGCGAAGCCTTGGTGCATACTGACCGGTGTTACGCGGTGTAATAAATAAATATATCCAATGGTCACGCACATATTCCTGATCCCACACTAAGATCGAGTCTTGTGTCGTGGGCCTGAGGAACTACAAGAGACTTTTCGATATCACAAACATTTAGATCCGAAACAAATACATGTGGTTTTCACAAATATTTGTTTCGGTGCGGGGATCGAACTCGCAGCCTCTCGTTTCACAGCCTACTTCTAACCAACTTCGCTACTGAGCCTGTCAATATAATATTCGCAGCGAGGTAAGTACCTCGTGTTCTTAAATCGTTAGTAATAAGTAAAAACACAATGTTCGTGCTCGTTGCAACGTACCTGTCTGCACGAATGTTCGCTTTGTAACGTGTTACATTACGCACCAAACACTGGTCAATACTCAGTACT
This sequence comes from Theretra japonica, assembly GCA_033459515.1. Classification (NCBI taxonomy): domain Eukaryota; kingdom Metazoa; phylum Arthropoda; class Insecta; order Lepidoptera; family Sphingidae; genus Theretra; species Theretra japonica. Next base: position 5,083,114 of record CM065943.1, read on the forward strand.
CACCTTTATATTATCAGCATTCGGAATGCTGAATAATGTAAGCAATCACTGACCAGCGCGCTAATCGTTTTTGTTGGCAACAATAGTTCTGTCGATGATAATTATAAACCAATCCTTATTATTGAGATGCAAGATTTTCAACAATTGGAACACATAGGTACTGACAATACGGCATTTCATGAGGCATACTACATATTATTATTTTTCCCACGATATACTGTTAGATATTGGAGACAAACAATATTTAATAGTCTTTTATGGGTGGGTATTCGCTACTTAAACTTGTTCGTGCAAACTTAGCAAGATACATAAGAGGAATGTTCATATGGGATATGTTGGGTGGGTAAGTTGACGCTAATACTATTCAAGCATCTTTACGATTGTAAATGCATACCTACCTAGTTAATGCAGTGTATATACGAGTATCATTGACCTATTATCAATTTGTATTTCATGTTTGTGTGTAGATGCAACATTGGAATTAATTTTAAGTGTCAAGCGAGTCTCCAAAATGTTAGCTTACCTACTTACATTATTGTCAGAATTAGAGGGGAGTAATCTACAAACGAACTAGCATTAAAACAATGATTAAAACTTGACCTTTTATTAATAGTTTGACATCATTGCATGGGGAACAAAACAATAATTGCAGGCGTGCGTAAATATTTATGGCCAAGCTCGCTCCCAAGTTCGTTCTATTTCTGTTCGTAGGTCAATGTCGGTCATTGCGCTCGGCAACGATCTTCATGCGTACGAACGAAATACAGGGTAAAATGGAAACACAGATGTAATTTTTCAGATTTTTTTTTTGTATTTTCGTTATTTTTTATAATTTATAAATGACCTAGTAAGAAAGTAGTCTTATCCGTTTCAGCACATACAATCATCATTCACGAGATTACAAAAAATCCTTTGGCGAGTGCAGTACCGAGGCCGGCGGTCGAGGCGCGCCCGCGGCGCCGCGCTCCGTCCTGCCGTCACTATTACGATTTAATTACAATAATATCTTACGTACAATTAAATTAACGGAGATTACAAGCCTGAGTTGAGCAGCCGGCCGCGGGACCGGCCGGGCCGCGGGCTGCGGGGCAGCGTCGCAACCAGCGCTTAGAAGCACTTCCTGTGTACAATCGAGGGGCCAGACTCGTCGTACTCCTGTTTCGAGATCCACATCTGCTGGAATGTAGAGAGGGACGCGAGGATCGATCCACCGATCCATACGGAGTACTTCCTCTCTGGGGGAGCAATGATCTTGATCTTCATCGTAGATGGGGCCAGGGCTGTGATTTCCTTCTGCATACGGTCAGCGATACCAGGGTACATGGTGGTACCACCGGACAATACTGTGTTGGCGTACAAGTCCTTACGGATGTCCACGTCGCACTTCATGATGGAGTTGTAAGTGGTCTCGTGGATGCCGCAAGCTTCCATACCCAGGAACGAGGGCTGGAAGAGAGCCTCAGGGCAACGGAATCTCTCGTTACCAATGGTGATGACCTGACCGTCGGGAAGTTCATAGGACTTCTCGAGCGAGCTGCTGGAGGCAGCGGTAGCCATCTCCTGCTCGAAGTCGAGGGCGACATAGCAGAGCTTTTCCTTGATGTCACGTACAATTTCACGCTCAGCCGTGGTGGTGAACGAGTAGCCGCGCTCGGTGAGGATCTTCATGAGGTAGTCAGTGAGGTCGCGGCCGGCCAAGTCCAGACGCAGGATGGCGTGGGGCAGCGCATATCCCTCGTAGATGGGTACTGTGTGGGAGACACCGTCACCGGAGTCCAGCACGATACCGGTGGTACGACCGGACGCGTACAGCGACAGCACGGCTTGGATGGCCACGTACATGGCGGGCGTGTTGAAGGTCTCGAACATGATCTGTGTCATCTTCTCTCTGAAACAGAACAAGTGCGTTAGACTTTGTTGAATACCCGACAGACAAATTGTACTGGTTGTGAAATGCTATGTTCACTTCGTAAGAGACTGGGGTGAACACATACCTGTTGGCCTTGGGGTTCAGAGGTGCCTCGGTGAGCAGCACGGGGTGCTCCTCAGGCGCCACACGGAGTTCATTGTAAAAGGTGTGATGCCAGATCTTCTCCATGTCATCCCAGTTGGTGACAATACCGTGCTCGATGGGGTACTTGAGCGTGAGGATACCTCTCTTGCTCTGGGCCTCGTCTCCGACGTACGAGTCCTTCTGTCCCATACCGACCATCACTCCCTGATGGCGGGGCCTGCCCACGATCGAGGGGAACACGGCGCGAGGCGCGTCGTCGCCCGCGAAGCCGGCTTTGCACATGCCGGAGCCATTGTCTACTACCAACGCAGCAACTTCGTCGTCGCACATTTTGAATTAGTCTGAAAAAATGATTAAAGCTAGTTATTATCACTGTATTACTACACAGGTCCAATTAAACTATACCGCAAATAATTGACTAAGTACTAAATATTTCTTAGAATGGTAACCATTTACGGAATCGGTGGGTCGATTGCCCACGCGACCGTTACAATATAGGAGCTAAGTGGGCGCTAGTCACCAAACAAAACCGAATATGGCTAGATTTATCTCGAAAGGAGAGGCGGCTTTAACGTGGCACTCGAAACGCGGCGCGACCACATTTCGCGTAGACAGGTCGCTCTTACCGAACGAGAAAGTCGGATTACTAGATGAACGACTTTCTAATTGGATTGTTAACCGTTCAGAGTTGGAATAGCGAACACGGGACCACGCCCTACCGCAACCGGCTATCCAGACTCCCGGACCGGCGTCGCAACGCCCAACCCTACCGACGTGTCACTGACCGCACACACAAGTAATTACACTATTTGCTCACGCGAATATTTCACTACACGAAAAAAATTACTGTCACATCTGTATCAACTTACTTTTAATTAAATAGTCCTAATACAATAAATAAATTAACTTGCTATTGCACAGCCTCGGTTTCGCTGCACAACGCCACAGCTCGAGCTCACTTCGTGGAATGTCAGCTAGCGCGGCAGGCGGAGTATATAAATGAGGCTGGTTATCGGGGCCCCCCCGCCCCGCCGCAGCCGCCGCTCCCCAACCGCACAGTACGGCACAATACATGAGGTTTCGTGGCCATATATGGTATTCCGCTGCAGGGAGCATGCGCGTACTCCCCCGCCTCCCTTCGCGTCTCCTACCTCCCCTCGAGACACCCCCGCCGCTGATAGCGTGCCGCTTGATAACGATGAGATTTTCAACGAAGCTCACATTGGGATCTTGGCAACCAGACGGGCATTTTAAGACAGGACGGCTCGATAACACGCACTATTTACTCATACATACACGTAACACACTAAGTGAACGATAACGAAAGTACAAACCGTATTGGCATTGGCAACCGTCCAAAAATCTTTAACGATGCAGCTTTGCACTTGAGTAGATATACAATTTGAGAATGAACTTACGGTTCCCGAACATAGCGTTTAGTTATTCAACTTAATTGGCAAGTTAACCGTTTATGAACCATTCGTATAGGATTCATTACATGTTACATGCGAGTAAACAAACAAAACACCTTTAACTGATCCGATATACATAGTAAAAATTAAAAGAACTTACCAGTAATTATAACGTTGCAAAGAACAACAAACGGAGCGTTTGCAAACCGTGAGAAATGAATGCCGGCCGGTTTCCTTCTGTGTTGTTCGCTCGCTCGTGGAGGTCGATCTGCTTCACTAGAATACGCGTTACGCCGGCGCCCCGCGACACAATCGACTCGCCCAACCGACCCCTACAGGTGCTTAAAAATATCCAATATCTCGGCTATTTCCTACACAATGACGGTTAAAATGACATACAAAATAAATTAATAAATAGCTACAGTGACAGATGTCGAGCAATTGTTAATAATTTGAATTTAGAGTTACAATGAATGTTGCAAAAAATGGACTCGCCCAAGCCGCTCCACTCAGCGCAACCGATGGCCTTACCATATATGGGCATCGGTAAAATCCTGGATTCTGATTGGTGCAAGATGGCAACGGTCGTCGTACTGACGAGACGCACACAAACACATGCATGGAATTTTTTGTTTGTGTTCGTGTCTAGTAACAAGACGGTTCCATTCAATATTATCGTCTGCATGGAGGTAAAGTAACTTGAACAAGTTACGGAGGCTTTATATTAAACGCGTTGGCGTTTATTTTATTAGATTTTCATTTGTGTAGAGTAATAATGCTATATCGCGTGCCTTATCTGCTATTGATTACCATCACGTGAGACATCTATGTACATGGCAGATAAAATGTACCTACTGTACACAGAAATATATCAAGGCTTTAATGCTTTTATATTCTGGTTCTATATTGTCATCTATATATAAATAACATTACGTGTAACTAAAAAGAGGTTATCCTGTTTACATTTCATGGTGGTCTAACTGTAAAGGCTTGTTAAAATATTTTATTTACTTGCATACCTACTATGTTTAAAGTATATCCAACAATTTTACGATTATTATAAAACCTACCAACTAACTAAATTCAGAAATTAATAAGTAGGTGATTACTGCTTACCTACAGAATTCCCATTTGATAAGTTAGTACCTATGGATATTTGACTTCCATTTTATTTAAGTCAAAATACCTAAATGTGAAGTAAGTATAGGAGTCGAGAATGTTGGAACGCCGTCCAATTAGCGCATTTCCCCCGATACATCTGTTTCGCTTCGTTGAAATCTTCTCCAATAGAAAGTATCCCAATTTCATACATTACTCAAATTTAATTATACCGATCTACTATCTACTTACTTACATGTTTTACCTTCTTTTTTATATATTATCTGACTGTAATTATTTATTTTTTTCATTTTGAAACACGAATTGTAAAATCTTTTTAGGCTTTATTTAAGGAATTCATTAGTCACCTCTACAGTCTACGAGGTATCAATACGTAGGTAAGTATACATTTAATTTTTCTTTTTATACCCACGTAGTTACGTCTGTAAACCATTGTAGATGTAAAATAGGTAAATAATATATGAATTATGTAACGAAATATATCTTGTGATAGATAAACCCCGTCTATTTTGTTATGCAAATAATTATAACATACGTATAATGGTAATCATAATATACATCTCGGCGTTATGTTATGACAAAGCAATGATAATCCTGTTTATCTGTTCCGGAGACTATTGCCGGCATAATGTGGCTCTGTCTGAGTCATGGCTGACTCGCGCGTGCGTACTACGGCGCTGAGTCAATAACGTTTTGTGGTACCAGCAACTCATTTCTTCGTAAATTAATGTGACTAATCTCATAATACTTTTTTTTTTATTCTTTTTTTTTTCTGTTTTATGAAAACCTTATCGTATCAAAGCGTACGTATATTTTTTCAACTAAACATGCTAAGAGTGATTTTTATTCGCTCCCTTTTTTGTATTACATTTTTTTATTCATTACTATTATTTTATATTTATAAAAAACTGCCTCATAAGCTATAATAAATATTAAACATAGTTATTTTGGAGACAATATGGCAATATTACAGGTAACGCAATATACAAGAGGATTTTAAAATGTACCTATGTAGGTAATAATAAAAATAATATTATACCTCCCGCGTTTTTAAAACGGACTAAATAATAAACAAGCTAATCTATACCTACGCAGTTTCCTAAACACATTTCAAATAACCAAAATTGCGATTGTAAATTTTGAATAGTAAAGTTTGGTTGGGTAAAGAACTGAATTTTTGTACGATGAAAATGAAAAAAGAAATTATTTTGTGCTTTGTAAAACGTAATATGTAAACTAATTACATGTTACTTTTGTACTTAATTTATATTCGTCTATCTATACTGTACCCAAAACAGGAAAAATAAAATACTTTTATCTAAGTAACATATTCTTCTATCTTGTTGTCTCAAGCACACCGAGTACAATAGCTCAGATAATTTCAATAGTACATATTTATACATTTTATTTTCTATTTTACTAACAGATTGTCCACGTACAAAATATACCAACGTACCTACCTGATAAATATAATACTCATAATTCAGTGTTCTGTGGAATCTCTGAATTGATAATTAAAATGAATAACGTCATATTGTAATTCTGCTTTGATTGACAAGTCTCAATACAAACATAAATCTTACGATCAAATTGTGCGTAACAACATCTTATCAAGAAATCTATTGTCCGGATTTAGCTATTGTCTTTTATTCGTTGCATATGAATAAAGGATACAGCGAAGATTTATAGAAAAATGGTAGATATTTAATTTTATTACACGAGAATAAGGAGAAATGAGTCAACGAAGGAAACTCGCAGACATCGCACAGAATTATAAACGTGTAGACCATTGTATTGTATACGCCGGTTGTGGAATACATAATGTTTAGTATTCTTGAACGGGTGAGTCATTAACATGTGCATGTTTGATGAACCTTGGAAGACTGGTGACATTCTGACGTACCAGACATGCACGTCGTAAATCTGTTCGTATGTAATTAAATTATTTAGCTGTCTCTTTAGAGATCACAGTCTTGGAAGATTTACTGAAAACTGCGTCTGGTTTTTACTTCTATGTGCTATGAAATATAAATGATATCACGAGTCCCACCAACGCAATCTCTTTCTCAGGAAGTCCACTGCTGAAAATAGGCCTCCCCCAAGGATCTCCACATTGACCTGTTGGAAGCGGCCTGCATCCAGCGACTTCTTGCAACCTTAACCAGGTCGTCCGAGACTCAAGAACAACTCAATCTATCTGAGATATTTTTGTAATATCTTCACATACTTATTAAGTCTAACATGCGGTTTTTTGCTGCATGCCGGATGCAAATATTAAATAATAATTTTTGTCCTTTATCTCCATGTACAAATATATTTTATGCTCTTTGTATGGTGATAGGTTATCCCTGTCTCATCTTGGGACGGAAATGGATTCTGTGGGCGGCTAATGGTGGCACGTTTCACGTTTGCCTACCCTTCGGAGTTCAAAGATACAGCAAGCGCGTTTAATATGTAAAAACGAATTAACAATGAACTTCACATGAGATCAGTCGAAATATTTTTCTTGACAAGCCCAGTAAAACATTAAATAATGTTCTATGCCGAAATCAGATTGCCGCAGCCTCCATAGATAGTCAATTATAAGGTGCTTGAGATAATAGTAGTTGCAAGATCATTCCATTCTATCACCTTACTCTTCAACCACAGACATCTGCTATACCTATGCTTTCCCTAAGGATAGAGATCTGTTGCTCCAGCGATTTTCTGTTACCTAAGCTAGGCTGTATGTCTATCTAGTAGGTGGATTTCAGATGCTTCGTTAGCCAGTGCATGGCGTCTGCTCTAGAAAGTTTTTGCCTCATCGGCCATCATTTCTCTGTGTTAAGAACATGTCAACTGCAACTTCTACTGGTGTTAGGTCTCTCATATTATGTAAGAGGCCACCTGGGTAAGTACCACCGCAATGTCTATTTCTCCAGCCAAACAACAGTGTAAATGAGCTTTTGTGTTCCGGTTTGAAGGACATTGTAGCCAGAGCAACTACTGGACATAATGAAATTTCACATTTTATGTCTCAGAATAGCGAGCGTAGTGGAATGCCAAGCATTGATTTTTAATTCATGGTGTTGTTTGGTTTTGCTACTGTCTGAGCGGTCGTATCGCTTACCATCAGGCGAATGGCATGCTCGTCTCGCCATTCATCGCAATAAAAAAAGAAAATAAAATCTTTCACTTGTTAATCATTTGGACTGTTACTTGTTAGTGATCTTTATACTCACTCATACGGATATCCTCATTCCTGATTCAGTATGGAAATACCATCTATCATTGACCAGTTTGTTAACCATTAATAAGGCTTTTGATTTCAACAATTAAGTTCTGACAGGCAATTTGGAGTAAGAGCTAGATATGTGTGCGACCGTATAAGATCTCTTCTCGGTCATTAAGTAGTGTTAAATAGAAATATAAATCAATGAAGTATTATAGAGTAGGTAGTATCTGCAAAAATGTGGTTTCGTAAATAAAATTTGCCGCGGTCCATGGCCTTGTAACTTAAATAAAAGGCATTATTCATACCATGCCATAAATAAAAATATTGTATTTATATAAGTGTTATATCCCAGTCTTACACTAAACAACCGTCTATGTGGATTACATTTAAATATATTGTTTAACTTAAAACAGTCTGTTATACTCGTATATACAAATTTTATACCATATTATAATAAAGCATAATTATAAAAATCCTTTTGCCTTATAAAACTAGTGAGGAAGGTAATAGCAAATTCGTATAGGTTGACCTTACAAAGGTTGCCGGAAATTTCCTTATACTGCTACAAAGCTACTAAATTGCTTCCTGGCCTTAGAATATGCAAACGACACTCATGAGAATTTTGACAATAAGTATAAAAACATATTATTTGTGTAGTGCATACATAAGGATACTGTTGAAAACCAAGATTCTTTGCCAATAGGAAGTTCACTGTTGAACATAGGCCACACCAAAAAAAAATCCGTGACAAAACAAATATCTTGATAGGTAAGATTTGAATCCAGTTACCTACACTGTCAAATTTTAACTAAAATAGTTTTAATATTTCTTTCCGTGAAACATTTTATAAGTCATATTTGATTTTAATTTCCGTGGAATTGTTCAATAATTATTTTACGTTTGCACATTCCTTACGCACTAGTCATTTACATAATATGTACTTACCCGTAATATTTATATTTATACTTGTAACAGGAAAATCCGAACACATATTATTACTGAACTGGTTAATTCTGAATTTACGAATAATTTATATAAAAAAAATTGGTTCCTTATACGTCCTTAAATCAATTCGGAGTTTTGGGAGTCGTTACTTACAGGTACAAGACATGTTTAGCAAAGTATTTTTAAGCTTCTTTCCTTTTTTATTGACACAAAACATTTTTGCTAATATCCACGCCTTCGCAACTGTCTGATCGCATATGCACATTTACAGTTCATTAGGAACTGGGGCAGAAATTAATTGTCCACAATCACATTACCCACGTATGATCGCGTCATTTGTCAACATTGTGATGCACGCTGGCCTACTTGCTAAAAATATTCAACCCTAGCAACATTTCGTCCTGTGCATACCAGATACTTGTCAATATTCATTAGTATTGAGAGGCATTAAGGGGTATTTTCGTACAGTAATGGGAGATAAAAATAACAAGCATGGTTGTGACTGGGGACTGACGGCACCAGTTTGCTTTTGTGATTTTTTGTCAACCTGTCCGTGGTACCATGCGGGTTATTGTTGCTATTTCCAGCGTTTTATTATTATTTCAATGGGTGGAATCCTGGTTTTGTTGAAATGAGACTCGCATGCTCCATATGGAGCTGTTTACTCGTAAAACATTTAAAAAAGGTTACTATGTATTTTTCAGGATCCATAGTCATTATTAATTTATTTATTACGCAAATGTTATATAGGAAAACTGTTAGTGGGCACATTGTAAAACATTTCTCTATTAAACAACTCACAGAAAGGTTTGCTCCGTTTAGCGTACCATGATTTCCGCAACCGTAAAATCAAAACAATTCTACGTAAAAAAAATAGAATTATCGTAATACATAAAGTCCACAACAACCGTAATGATATAGCTTATTTCCTCTACAAATCCTCAATTCAAGTAGTGTTAAGAATTCTCTTTATTCAAGTTTTAGTTCTGTTCGTCCTGCTTCCCCTCTGATCAAGCTCTGGCATGACTTGTAAAGTCCTGACTCTACGTAGAATGCTTTTAACTTTTATATGTGTACTTATACGTGAATACTTGTTGTAATGTTATGTGTGAACGATTTGTCGATTTTGTTTGTGTAGAGGAGTCAGAATTGCTCGTCTCCATGAGTTTGAAATAATTTGTACCTACTTTAATTGTCTATCTTTTGTATGAAATCTCCAACTCAAAGACATAATACAGTCAGGTATAATGTAGTAGCTTGATTCAGATTTCATCAGACGAACCGAAACAACGGTGTAGACAAATTGAATTTCAATGTACTTCGGGGCACGCGAAACACAATTATCCGCTCAAAATTCTGTGGAATTGCTAGTAAATTCAAATCAGTGAAAAACTCACGTCATCGTATAGCCGTAAGGTTATAGGAGCTGCACAAATTATTTGGTTAGGCAAACACGCCCGTCTAGTCGGGCAGACGCATCGAGGGGTGCGGCGGGCTAGGGACGTAGGGGGGCGGGGGAATGAGATCGATCGTCCTCCCGCACCTCGCCCTTGACCCTCGCCTCTCCGGGCGGGGTGGCTCGAGGGGACGCCACTGTGAGAGCGAACCGACGTCGGTCGCTCGCATAAAATGAATATTTTACATCGCTGGATAGTGGATAGAATACAAAGAATCATTTCAAAATTTACTTTTTACATGCACAAACAGATACGTCGTAAACACCTCAATCTTGAGATGAATCAAGTACAAATATTTGTAGAAAAAATTCTCACACAACCAATTTTTCACATAACCAATCAATTTATTTACTGGTAGAGTTATGATTTAATTTCCTCTACGCAGTTGCTTCAATGAATGTTGCTAAATGTGTAGAGAGAGATACCCAAATACTTAACATATTCCTTAGTTTTCTCATGCATATTAATGACATCTAGTTCAGTTATTTAATAAACAGCATGATTTATTATACACATAATAAGTAGGTACCTATTAAGTTAAAGTTGTCGAGTTATTTAGAAAGATGTTCGAAAGTTGATTGAGTATGCCTAATATTTGCATCGAAACAAGTTTATTTATTAATTCATATTATAAAGGCAGAGTAGCGTAGTAACAATGTGTTAGTAAATACAAACCCACGTTCGAATCAAGACAAAATAAACGCCCAGAAATAGATGCATTGCGTACGCACGCAGCAGACACGGCTCCACGGGTGTGTCCGATCTAATTTTAAACATTTATATTTGGACGGAACTAAATGTTGCTCTAGGTCAACTATTATAAACCCTAGACGATTGACTACTCTCACTTGAACTATGAGTCTACGAAAACAAAGAAAACGATTCAGAAAGGCTCGAGGATGCACGGTCATGAGAAAACGTGGAACTGAAAACGGTCACGTATGGTCATTTATGTGTGGTGATTATATTATTTACACAGTACACATAAGCTTTATTATTTAAAAAAATTATCTTAACGCCAAAAATATCACCCAGATGTAATAAAATGATTTATTAAGTAAACCAAACAACTTGTATAGAATTGCATTTACATAAAAAAATGCCCTTAGCTAAATGTTAAGTCTAAAATGTTTAGCTATAAATCTTCACTCAGTTTGTCTTTGAGCCGTTATAAAAAAAAATTATAACAATAACCTTAATGAGAGCTCGTGAAGTGAAGCACGTATGGTGTTACAATATAAAGGACAATGTAGCATCAGTGTATACGGACATCTGTAGTATTGTTTTGATTAAACTAGTCATAAACTAAAATACATATAATTAGCCAGTATTTATTTAACGTTTCGTTGAAATTACGCGCTTCAAACTACTTGCGGTTTTCCTCCACTAAGAATGTAGTAGTTGTTAAGTTCTTCACTCTAATATGAATGTACTCAGCATGTGATATTGTCCAAATATGGCACTATTGATTTTAAAACAGTTACTCAGAAACGTCATCGAAATGAATTAATCACGTTATTTATGGTGTTCTTTTAAAATGTTTTTTTCCCTATTCATCATCCCATTTAAGTCGAACATAGGCATACCGATTTCTTCACAGATAAAATAGAAACACTAAATACTTTTCTGAAACAATGGATAAGAATTAAAATTATGTATATCGATTTCAGCATAATGTTGCCATTTAATAGTTGAATAGTAATCGATGTCTGAATATCAAAAGTTGCATACGACAAGCTCGTAAAAAGTAAGATGCAGTTATGCAAATGTCTCTTACCAAAAACAACGACAGCTTTTACATACAACGCGGAAGTATCGCGTCTGTTATGCAATTTAAAATTAAATAATTCGAGAAATTTATGATCTAATAAACCTTTGACACGTAATCAATTACATATCTACATAGACGTATCTATATTTGGTGCTGTATATTATTTAAGACCTGTCAATTATTAATTGGTACATGAGGGTGAATTGTATCATACATAGGATATAGCTCGTTTGATAAGTAATATTGAGATCATCTTTTAAATATAAACTACAAGATATTATAATGATCTCCAGAGGTTCAAATTTGTGGCTTTATACACAAAAAAGTAACAGAGGGGCCTCAAGTAATACCTATAATAAATTCAATTTTTGGATAGGTGTAGTAGGTGTCAATGACTTTCACAAAGACTGTACTGTACCTACTGTATCCGCCTATATATATCATAATGCAAGGCACGAGCCTCCTCTATAATCGAGATTACGATTGAGAGAGGTTAGCCCATATAGTCTACCACGCTGGCTTAGTGCGGTTTGGCGGACTTTACATACCATAGAAATTATTACAAATCGTTATGGTATGCAAGTTTCCTCACGATGTTTTCATTTACCGTTATAGTGCGTGGTGATTCATTATCAATACACTCATGACTCCGAAAAGTTAGAGGTGTGCTCTGAGATTGAACCCGCGACCGCGTGAACATGTTGGCAGCCGCATCTGGTCCGTTACCAACAGCTGACAACGCACTTTATAAAGACATTTATTCCAAATTATACACAAGAGATTCAAGAATGCAGTAGTACTAATTGTACACAACAGCTAGAGATACAACATTTTAAGGACAACGAATATTTGCTTTTAGGCTTCGATCAACAATACAGTATTGTTTTTCGTTTGTTGTATTGTTGATCGAAGCTACATAACATAAGGTACATATTAAGGAAGGTACATACGAAGGTACATATTAAGCAGTTCCTGTTTAAACCCTTTTGCTGCCTTAAGCCCTAATCCATTTATTACGCCAAAGCTTATTTTTGTATAATATTTTCTTGTATCTAAATTACAAACAAAAACAATACAACTCACTGTACAAAATTTAGCGTAAAATTTTCAAATCGCCACAAACAATATCAGCTGCGCGTTTTTTATTCAAATTGACAGCAGCTGTTCCACTTAGGTGGGTTAACGTCATCGTCAGGTCGATGTGCGCTTCAAACGTATCGGCTGCAATAAACATATGCATAATTAACTCAAGGACAACAACTTAAATAGAGTGCAAGGGGCAGATGCCAATGCAAGGTCACATGAATCACACTGATTAGGATCTAGGAAATTACTACGCATCTTAATTTTTTATTACTCATCTGCCAAAGGTTCCTTGTATCCGAGACACGTCTCACTATTCCCCAAAGTGACCTCATCATACAAACATCTAAACTTTTGTTAAGACAGCAAAACATTTATGTAATTGACTACAAATTACTTTGTTATCACTGCTGGTCAATGACTTCTATAGTGTACTAACACACGTAACAAAGGCTGACCTCTTAGTGATTGTATGGGAAAGAAAAGTAATTTCAAGGTCACGGACATCCGTACACACCTCGGTAAAGTATAGGCGCACCCACTTGATAATATAGGAGCAGTCATTACACCTAAATTTATAAATAGTATTGATAACAAAGCAATTAAATACAAGGATTGAAAGTTGGGTGTGGTCCTACTGTCGTTAGTAACAAGGTACCCTATTAAATGAAACTGCCTCACCCATATTTCAACAATGTTTCGATTTGTTGTATTAAACTCATTGCCATCACGAAAACTTTGTTGCTAGCTGGTTTCCAAATGACTTATCATTTGCGCTATTCTTTATGTTTCAAATGCTTTACGCAATGAAACAGCAGTAGCTTTAACTTTATTAGCTTTTTTAATGTACAATTATTTCGCACATCGTATCTAATAAGCATTACTGCACATTTTGAATTGTTGGTCAAAACTAGTCGTTAGTGAGATACCTCTACAGAGCTTACGGGATGGAGGATTAGAACTGTAGTGGCTACTGGTTAACAGTCACAAACGGTACTCAACGACTTTGTTTTAAATAGAATGAGTTTTATTTTGCAGGCTAAAACTAGCGGAAAGAAAAGTCATATTTATACCGGTATATAAATTGTTTTATTACAAATGTGGGTTAGTAACGATTTATAAATAAATAAAAATCTTTGTCAAAAATAACGGAATCAACAACGTTCCGTTCAATTTACGTAATATGCATATTACGACACCTTACAACCTATTTTAAATACTGCACTTAAATACAAGATCACAAGCGTAATTTGAGCCGCCCGTTTATTAGCATGGTGTAGGGCATCATATATTACGAATAGTCTCACTTGGCGTTTAGAAGCACTTCCTGTGCACGATGGAGGGGCCGGACTCATCGTACTCCTGTTTCGAGATCCACATCTGCTGGAAGGTAGAGAGGGAGGCCAGGATGGATCCACCGATCCATACGGAGTACTTCCTCTCCGGAGGAGCAATGATCTTGATCTTCATCGTGGATGGGGCAAGAGCAGTGATTTCCTTCTGCATACGGTCAGCGATACCAGGGTACATGGTGGTACCACCGGACAATACTGTGTTGGCGTACAAGTCCTTACGGATGTCCACGTCGCACTTCATGATGGAGTTGTAAGTGGTCTCGTGGATGCCGTTAGCTTCCATACCCAGGAACGAGGGCTGGAAGAGAGCCTCAGGGCAACGGAATCTCTCGTTACCAATGGTGATGACCTGACCGTCAGGAAGTTCATAAGACTTCTCGAGTGAGCTGCTGGAGGCAGCGGTAGCCATCTCCTGGTCGAAGTCGAGGGCGACATAGCAGAGTTTTTCCTTAATGTCACGTACGATTTCACGCTCAGCGGTGGTGGTGAAAGAGTAACCGCGCTCGGTGAGGATCTTCATGAGGTAGTCAGTGAGGTCGCGGCCGGCCAAGTCCAGACGCAGGATGGCGTGGGGCAGCGCATATCCCTCGTAGATGGGTACTGTGTGGGAGACACCGTCACCGGAGTCCAGCACGATACCGGTGGTACGACCGGACGCGTACAGCGACAGCACGGCTTGGATGGCCACGTACATGGCGGGCGTGTTGAAGGTCTCGAACATGATCTGTGTCATCTTCTCTCTGAAATAGAACGAGTGAGTTAGACTTTGTTGGAGACCCAGAAGACAAATTTCACTAGTTTATGAAATGCTACTTCGTAAGGGACTGGGGTGAACACATACCTGTTGGCCTTGGGGTTCAGAGGTGCCTCGGTGAGCAGCACGGGGTGCTCCTCGGGCGCCACACGGAGTTCATTGTAGAAGGTGTGGTGCCAGATCTTCTCCATGTCATCCCAGTTGGTGACAATACCGTGCTCGATGGGATACTTGAGCGTGAGGATACCTCTCTTGCTCTGGGCCTCGTCTCCGACGTACGAGTCCTTCTGTCCCATACCGACCATCACTCCCTGATGGCGGGGCCTGCCCACGATCGAGGGGAACACGGCGCGAGGCGCGTCGTCGCCCGCGAAGCCGGCTTTGCACATGCCGGAGCCATTGTCTACTACCAACGCAGCAACTTCCTCGTCACACATTTTGAATTAGTCTGAAATGAGAAGAAATAATGATAAAAACTCGATAAAATTATTATGTAAACACAATTCTCTTTCGTAGTGGTTTTACAACCACTAAAATATTATAGGACCTGTTTAGGTCATATAATATTTTTCCCACACTTTTCAATAATTTATTATTTCTCTTAAGAATATCCGTCAAATTAATTTTATGCAGTTTCACAAGTTCCGAAAACTATCTTTGACAATTTCACTTCACTGGTTATGTAACTACTGTTATATAATTTTCTCGGCTCACTTTATTTTAACGCACAACTGTTAAATTATTCGAAGTATTAATTAAATTCTTTAAACAAATACAATTAAAACCAACATTTAAAAATAGATATAAAAAACTTACAGTTAAATAAATAATTTAAATGACTAGTAGCGACTCCGTGCTGCTCCGTTCAAGCACACCTCACTAAATGAGAACCGGATCGCGAGGATAAACTATATAAAACAAGCCTTATCAGAGTTCACATACTATAGGCAACAATTTATTTCCGACCAATCGCGAGCTGACTCAGTTTTTGTCACCATATATGGTAAGGCTCACTCTATCAACACACGTTGATAAGGAGACGATGGCTCGATAAGTGATTGCGTCCCTACGCGTACACACTCACGTGGCTGGCGGATTACATTTACACCGCTACTCCGTACACAGTACTCCACGCTCGGCACCCGCTACACCTGTCTGTTCTTATTGCTGTCACATTCTCTCTCCGCGCAAAAACTTGGATTTCACTACATTCAGTGCTTTCTCTGTGAGTCGGCAGATCTGCGCTAATTGTTACAAACGACTGACATTAACCTAGAAATATTTTATCAGCCCACAATTCGTGTACCGTCAAATACGTAATTGCATTAGAGAAACAATATTGTTCATTATAATTACGAAAAGATCAGAAAGCATTACTAACTAACGTGGTAGTAAAATATTTAATGTAATAAAGTAATGCTAACGCATTCATACAGTTATTTCGACGCATGCGTATCTGAAGATTTTATGATACCTAACCGGCAGTAAATGGATATACTGTATCAGGGTTTAAAAAATAAGTTACCGTGATAATATTGTGCTTTGAATTATATTGAATTGTCTTTTTACGATAGCTTTTATTAACATTTTAGACTTAGGTATTCATTATATTTTGGCTATGAATTATATGAATTGTTAACATCAATATTCTTTGTTATATATGGATGATAGATGGAGAGAAACAGCTCAAAATATCTGGTGTAGTAATTTTCTTTGAATTTTCTACTTAAAGAATTAACCAGAAGAAAACTAGACTTCGTTAAATATTAATTAGAACATCATGATTAAAATTGAGCTGCAAGAAATTGCCACAGAAATATTAGCATGGTTAGTCGTTAGGAACTCATTTTACTAAAATATTGGCAATATCTTGAAAATATTTTTATTCCGGCAGGTATTGTAGCTTATCATAGACTACAATATATATTTGTAAACCTTAGGGGGTTCCTACTTTATATTGCCAAATCGAAAGTAATCTCCACGTAGTTAGTATCATTTGAAACTTTAATTAAATAACACAACCATGGAATATATATTTTCAATATAAAACAGCAATGTCATAGCATAATCCCTATTGTTTTTTTTTATCGACATTTATACATATAGTAATATGAAATGGTTAAGCGTTAATTGCAAAATGTTATCGCAGTATTGTAACATTAATCATTAGTAACATTTTTCCCAATTAAAAAAGGATATTAATCGCTGGAAAAGAACATTATCATTTCATATTATATTATGTATTTTAATTGGTGCGCAGCTGGCATTGGGCCAATTTGATCAAGTACAGCATAAAATAGATTATTCATATAAAAAGTACTTAACGTTTTTGAGAATAATAATTATGATTAACAGTTACATACATAGCCATCTACGTTTATAAGGTCGTATTGAGGAAAAAAAAGAAATTATGACTAACCACGGTGTTGAGAAATATTATCATTTCCAAAAACTGAATCACACGGATCTCGATATGTAGGTTATAATACTTACTCACAAAAGTTACATTATAACCATGTCATATATTTTGTGAGTCTGTTTCAGTTCCAGGCATAAGGATACAGGAAGTCATGCGCTACGGGTAAATGATCCGTTAATGGTAGTGGACCGTGAAAGAACATGATAAAATGTTTGACAATGACGTTGGCAATGATTACCATCTGGCCTTAGCACAAAAACATACCTTAAACATGGTTGTAAACGTACACTTTATTTCTAGAATTACTAAATCCACCATGTCCCTTTTCCGTAGTTTTATCCCGACCGATGCCTGGGTCCGCTTACAAGATAAATTTTTCACCCGATTTTTGGTTCCCTTGGTTAAATTCCAACCAAGGTTAGACTGTTGCTTCTAATAATTATCTTCTTTGCCGACTTTTTGTACCTCCCACTATTTCGGCGAGAGATAACAATTTCTTGCTGCCATCAGAATATCCTTATACTCTATTTCGATTACACTGCACTTACCATCACATGCATTACAGTTACTTTGTCCTCACAGTATTAAAAAAAATCAGCAATCGTCAGTACCTAACATTATATAAAGATTAACGAGACTTCTTCACACACAATCTAAAAGTATTGATGTTTCAATTAATTTAATAAAAACATGTGTAAAATTTAATTTTTGCGTATCTTCGTTTTGTAGAGTGTCTCTAATATTGATCAACACCTCGCCGTACATGGACAAAACAGCCATCCGCATTCCGCCGTTCATTCTGCCGTCTGATGAATAGAAACTTTTTTATTCAAATGCAATTTTCGTATTGAAAACATCCTGTTCAGAAATGGATGAGATTCTGGCGAAATACCAACGTTCAATGTGAAAGTGTGTGGTATAATAGCGTGTTGCTCGGGTAATAAGCACAATGACACGAGTTCACATCGTATATACTGCATTCCTACAAAATATTCGCAAGGTGCTTAATAAGGCCTTGTGACATGTATTAGTTAATTTCAGTAGGGAGATTTTAATAGCTTAAACCAGTATTAGAAAATAAAAGTCAGTACCCAGTTTTCCCTTTTCCATCATATTTTTCGAAGACATCTTTCAAAGTTAATATTAAAAATGAAGAATCACACCGTTCTCTAAGGAATCTGTGGACAGTGGATGAATTCTATATCGAAAATATTAAACCGCTCCAATGCAAAATTTTATTTCCCCTAGCCAGCACATTGAGTAATCAATACATCCAACCCCTCTGAGAGGAATGATTCACAAATATGTACATAAAAACGTAATTTCGCAGTGTCTGGTATCGATTTTCGTTCACCCTCCGGCGGCTGGTGCAGCGGCGGTAGGGTGCGCCATGGGGTTGCAGCGTGACTCACCCCCCTGGCTACACCCTTTGTCATTTCAAATATGATGAGTATTTTCCTAATGTCCTTTATAGTTGACGGTAAAACACTTATATTAATATACGTAGTCATAAACATCAATTTCCTTTGTCTGAAGCATTAATTAGAAATATGTTTTGTAATGGCAAATACTAAATAAATATTGATTAAACAAAATGTGTAGATATTAATTGCTTTCTAACCATAATTAACATGCAATTAGTTAACACATTTAAATAGGAAATGAAGGATCAAAATTTAAGCACAGATGTGTCATCTTGAGACTCGTATTTTATTGCCGTTTATCTTAAAACTAGAAAACACCAATATTTAACGAATGATATTGAAATGTAACCTCAGAGGCCCTCCTCGTGAGTCACCGATCGATTTCTCACAGAGCATTTGACACGATGAGTCACGCACATAATGTAAACTGTCGGTGACGATTCGTCTCGATAATATACTTGTTCTATCATTAGTTTGTATGTACGTCATTGGAATTTAAAAGAATGACGTGATTTTAAATAGATTGGTATTCGATAAGGTTATGAAGCGCTAAACTGCGCCACGTGGTTAACGTGCGTCGTAGTTACCTAGCTATAAATTTAAGCCAGGACACACCCTGCAACATGGTGGCTCGCCGTCTCATCGAAGTGGAATATTTGACTTTAAAATGTAATATTTCAATGAAAAATGTAATGTCTATCAATTATAGTGCGAATTTTAAGATACTTTTCTCTTCTAAATTGTTCGCTGCTCATTATGATACCTACTATTATTATGATACTTTTTTATGTTTTCCCTATACCTAGTTGTTGGCACTGATGAATTATCAACTTTTATTTGAGTATAAATATTGATATGTTAATGAAAAAATAATTAATGAGTAAGTAAGCGGTTGATGTCTTCTCAAAGACGAAACTAAAATTTATTCGTAGAGAAAGGGAGAGGCTTAATTTCTTCCGACTTAGATTAAATACTG
This sequence comes from Theretra japonica, assembly GCA_033459515.1. Lineage (NCBI taxonomy): Eukaryota > Metazoa > Arthropoda > Insecta > Lepidoptera > Sphingidae > Theretra > Theretra japonica. Next base: position 5,103,057 of record CM065943.1, read on the forward strand.
ATTAAGTATAATTAATTCTTATACGGCCGTTACACCGACTTTAATAACTTTATGCTTAGATTTCTCTTTTTACGAAAAACAATTTTGAATTTGAAATTAATTAATTTGAATTTTATGTAAAATTTCTTTAAAAAAATGCCTTGGCTACAAGAGGTAGGTACAAGTCACGCTATTTAACAAAAACTTATTATACAACTACTGTAATTTTAACAGGGTAGGTACAGCAAATTTCTACCGCATCACGGCGATCCATTATAACTGTAGCTTCAATGGGCTACAGGAAAATTCTACCACCTCAATGCCGACCCCTTATTACATTCGTTTTGACGAATTATAACAAGACTATCACTCAAGTCTCGATCCATTTCGTAGCTTAGTTGTAGGGGATTGCAACAAGGCTCTATGACTCCAGTTCCTATTTCCTAACTGTTTTAATGAAACTTTGAAAATATAGGAAGACTACCACTTTAGTGCTGACCCGTTGATACTATAGCGTTAATGAGCAAAAGCAAGACTACTACTTCAGTACCGACTCATTATTAATGTAGCTTTGTTACAGCAAAGAAAGAAATAAGAAAACATTTATTATCGCATGGCCAACACATAAGAACAAAAATATTAAATATAAGGCCATAATAACGTGCTAATATGATGGCCAGACAACAATGATCCCCCATTGAGCTACATATATGCTGCTATACAACATAGCTGTACTGCAGCGATGATTTTCAACGGGGATCCGTGTGACATCCGAAAGCTATGTCCACGGCAATAAGTCAAACTTTACAAAATAACAAATCTCTACTAATTAAAAAAAATCATGATTTGCCTAGCGCAGGATTATTTCCTGAATTACGCTTATCGCAAAATTATGAGCCAAATCATTCTACAACGCTGATATATAAGTGTGCGATAACGGCAGGTAGAAAAATAATATTCCTAGCAGTATAACTAACGTTGTTTTCACAGAACAATGAGCTTATTAAATACATACGAGCACAGGAACGCGACGTGATTATTTACAGGAAAAATGCTTTGTCGCAGGAAACATGTTGATTCACTGCTAATATATTGTGGTTCGACACATTTATTTTCCTAAAACAGCTATAAATAATATTTCGCATTATGTTTTATTTTTTTATCCGCATTTAACAAAATTAGGCACGAAACAGATACGAAATAGGAACTGTGTAACTATGCGTTCTAATCGGTTGAGTTATCGCTGATTGATAGTTATCGTTGTCGACCATCAATCTAGACAACACTTTTGATGGACTGCATTGCTAAGAAACATGAAGTGGGTGATGCAAAATTTTATCTAAGAATAATTGTATGTAAACCACGTACGATTATCTTTGGAGACAGATTTGATTTTTCCTGTTTGTTTGACAATATCGGCTGCTGGAGATACAAATTATGTAGTAACTACGAATGGTTAAAATATAAAACTGAACTAATACGTTCATTTTCATGTGACTTCAAACTTGACGATAAAGCAATATTGTTCATATTTCTGTGGTTCGTACAATTGTTCCAGATTCCAGTGGTAATGGTACACATACGTACAATGCGGTCCTCAAACAGGAATATGTGTAAAAAAATATGTTTTATATATTATATCCTTATAAAGTGGGCTGAGGCCTTCCTTATCGATTATTCTATTTTAAGACGGTCGATGGAGGGCACAGGGTGGTGTAAGCTCCTTGAGGTCGCTCAATGAGGACCAACATCCCTTCGATTCTATAGAATCTTCACCCACCTTCGTCTTTGTTAGTCAACTACGTAATTTGCTATGATTACTATATTCAATCATAATTTTAAACTTCATAACGACAAATATAAAATAATAGCACAGTTTCATCGTAATGTGCGAGTTACAATGAAAAACTGATAAGTAACCGTTGACACACGTTATCATACGATTATCAGAATTGACGTCACCTATCTCGAAGATTATATACATTCTCGAGTATTCGTCTATATAAATTATAGTTTCTTCCGTTACATCATGCTGCAAATATGTCGTAATTTATATATCAGCTGATACACAAACATTTTGAAATATACTGGTATTTTCCCGTAGGCAGGAGTATTTTCATTATTGTCCAGGGCTATAGAATTCGCTTTAGTTGTGTACGCATAATAGTCTGGCCGGTGCGTTTGTTCGGACTGTGGTTGTGTGAAGGGGTGTATCTCCCGAGATCGGCTGGGGCCGGGCTCGCCGGGTACTGAGTCTGCGCAGAGTCGCGGTGGCGTGAGGCGGAAATGGTGTGGAATCAAAGGGCGGCGATGGTGCGCCATTTTCCCCCCGCCCGTGTATTGATGTTTAATGCAGTCGGCTCGCAATGTCTGCATGCTGCTATGGCTATTTAGGAATGTAAATATCAACGGGGGATTGACGAACAAATGTTGAAACTTGTATAATGGATTCTAAATTTAAATTTAAAATCTAGTTTGAATTTATTGCTGACTCGATAAGTAATTACGTAAATATGCACTATAATAAAACCGACATTAATATTAACACATTATTGTAATATTTCGGCTTCAAACAAAGACACTTCGTACGGTGATAATGGTTGGAATGTAATTTTCTAGTGTACAATATTATCGTAGAATTTATGACACTCTCAGTGTGATTTGGAAGATTTAATATAAATTAAATTAAAAATAAAATATTTGCAAAAATCGTTTGTAATAATTACATATTTTTCAGTAGTTAATTATATTTCACACGATATTTATGGTAAAATTGATAATACTATACTACGTCATAATATATAAAATAATATTTTGTTCTGATTTTACCCTAAAGATGATATGAATTTTGCAGTACCGTTTACCGACAACAGTTGTTATTTCAGGATAAAATTCATGTTTATTTGTTCCAATTAGACACATCCGTACAAATAAAATAACCTATTTAATTAATACATTGTAAATTATTCTCGTCGATTATTCCTTCTAATAATTGTGGCAACGTTTTCCTCATGTGTTATTTAATTAAACGTTTATCCCAACTGCATTAACGTTACGCACAAAGTATATTTACGGAGTATTTAGATAAGTCAAAATGCAATTATTTACATATAAATATTATGCATAAGACCAATAAAAGATTTCTTTAAAATGTGTCACTTTAAATATGAATATTTTTCGGAAATGAGTTTTCAAGGAAGGCCGATATTTAGTTCTGTGACGTGTTCCAGGAATGATATTTATAACAGTGTAGTGTATAAGTACTAGTTATGTATATAACCATATGAAGTCATTTTCCTCGTGCTGGGTACAAATCTATGCCCGTTTTGTGGTGGTTTTAAGCCTTCTTAAGTGCCACAAATAGGTACATCACAGGTTAGTGTGAAAAACCATCCAGAGATAATTTCAAAGGCTTTAAACACTCGTATATTCTAAAGACTTCATTAAATAGTTCTAACGTTCTTTGTATTATTTATTATCTTACTTACCTAACTTATTATAATATTCTATTTGTACTCATTGATTTAAAAACTATTCATAATTGTTTATTTTTTCTTATATACTTCATATTTTACTGGAAAATTGCATATTTGATACGTATTATTTAATTACGTAAAGATGTATGTATGATGTATTATATCTAGCGACATTACTACCACTTTAAAATACTATGCTATTTAAACGTGCTGCAACATTTTCAGGACATCGTGTTTTAAAATAGCATGCGGTCACGTGATCACATAATTCTTGACGAACACAAGGTCGAGGCAATCCAGTCGGCTGAGTTCGACGCATGCACGACCAAGTTCATTGCACACTTCGTACTTACGACTTTTCATAGAAGAAAGATTAACGATCGCCCGCCATTTTGTTTGTGCCAAAATATGGGAAACAATTGTTGACCATAAACATTGCTATACGGAATGAATTTTCCAGTGAAACTACGAGCGACAAATCATCAAAGGAGCCATAGTCACGAGTCAAAAATCCAAGTACCTATGAAGTTTTAGTTTTCATAAAAATCAACCTCGTACCTAACTCTTTTGAATTTTTACTTTTCCTCAGTTTCGGATTTGGCTAACTTGAAAAATCCACCCGTAGGCCATAAAGTAGGTGTCATAAAGTAGAGCGAAAATATTTGAAAAAGTAAACGAATGTGCGGCCAGTATTCTCGCGATATCATCAACAAAATACGCTATCTTGATGTCGTAAACTAAGAATTTGGCAGAGTGTATGTTCTATGTTGCAAATATTTTATCTTGCTTATGTAATTCAGTTTGAGTTAAAATTACATTTTGTTGTAACAATTTAGTTTGTATGACATTTAGTGTCTATTTGTTTTCCCAATAACTTTTAGCTGTGTTATTGTGAGACATAATGGTTAATATCAATAAGACATATTGCTCAAACAAACCGTTATCTCAGACATTCAGCGCAATTTATCTTCTAAATAACAGTAATCATATCTGTATTGTATCATCTCTTTATTACAAAGAGCTTTCACTTATAACGTGTTTTTAAAATTCATATTTTTAATGGTCGTGTTTTATATTAATCTAGGAAAATATAGAGCTCGTTAATTGTTTTGATAACTGCTACTTAATGTAGTTGAAAGAATATTAATTAGTAACAGGCTTTTGAAATGCTCAAATTAAAATAATTCCTACGTTTTTGTTTTAAATTGGACCTGATATGTGATATTTATCTCTATGGATGAGGATTTAATTTTCTAGTACATTTTGATTTTTTGTTCAGTGTTCACCCATTTCAGGTAAAACTCTAACCGAGCTTTTGTTACCTGCCAAGTGCCTGTATAACGTTTTTGCCAATGTAACCATGAGTTTATTATTTAAATTCCAAGATAAATTAATTATGAACGTCTTAGGTATTAAATTGTCATATTCTTCTTTAATACAAGTTTAAAATTTACATGTACTTTAAAGTTCAACTTATAAGTACATTATAAGACTCAGACACTGTTAGAAAGCATTTGATTTAGCTGTTAAACTGCCAGGGCAGACCGCTGCATTACTCATCTTCAGATATACAAAAAGAGCATTAACAAAACAGCAAAATTAAGACGGAAATTGCCTTAGCTCCACTGCTGACAGCAACGATCCCAAACAGCGTATGTGCCGTTGATTTCACGATTGCCTTCGACATAATATAACTCCATGTTGAAGCAGTTAGCCGCACAAAAGGTTGGTAGGAAACCTTAAATGGCTTAGTAGCCGCGCAGGCGCTGTGAGCCGACGACAAACCCATTTTTGGCCGACACTGGCTTTAAAACGAAGGCTTGAGCCCATATCTAGACAGTATATTCCATAACTGATTACTTCCAACAAACGCCTGTTTTGTTCTCCAAACTATGCTTATACTCTACGAGTAAATATTACAAATACGAAATGTTAATGATTAATTATTTATACAAAATCAAAACGTATCAAATTAGTTTTAGTGTAAGAACGTGTTTATACTATAGCATTAGAAACTAAGATGGTTAGAAATATACCTATCAATGAACACCAGTTATGTATTAATATCTGTATAAAATTACTTCTCTTTTATGATTATGGTTTGTAATAATTAAATCTAAGTTAATGAATTAACTGAGGATATGTTGTTTACATACAATTATAATCTTGTTAATTACCTACTAGTTTAGTCTAATCTTTCCCATGAACCAATTTCCTACTATTAATTAGTTATAAGAGGAAGGATTATGAGGAAACAATGTACAATAATTTATTTATTTGCAAACCAAGTGTATAGAGTTTAAATTTAATTGTATTAACAGGACATCAAATTGTTCATATTCACGTATTCTTGAACAAAGTAATTGTCGTATGTGGATAATAACATTGACAAAATAATTTTAACAGTAAAAACTGCCTAGCGCATTTTAGTTGGAATTTGTGTTTAAAACTTGCTATTATCGGGACTCCATGTCAGGGATATGACTATAGTTAATAATTTTAACGACGATCCAAACTAAAACTAACAACCATTGCTTTCTAGTAGTAGACATAAACAATAATAGTCCCGATAATAGCAGAAAAAAATTGCTTTAGTTTTGTGTGATCATAAGATCACACAAAACTAAAGCTATTTTTTTCTTAATTTGATTACAGGAGAACAAAGACATGCTGTGATCCCTGTCATCCCGTCAAGGACACTACTTACATTATCCAAACCAAAAACCAGGCATGGAAACAGTTGTTGCAGTATAAAAACTTCGTGAAACATCTGGCGGAAGGAAGGAATGCACAAACAGCCTCGTTCGTGTCAAGGTGAACGAGGTTATGGTGTTGAAGTTTAAATTATCACACTTATAGCTCTTTTTTGTGTTTATATTCTGATTGCCACTCTATTTAAATTAATTTATCCATATTTTTTTGTAGTCCAAGCAAGAAGAAACGTTAAGAAGCAAATGTTTGATCTGATAAAAACTGTTCATAGAAATAGACTTATTATTTATATAATTTTCAATATTAACTACATTACATAAGCTTTTACATAAGCCTTACATAAAATTTTGGCACAGCTTATAACCTAATTCGTAACCTATAGCACTAAAAACGTAGTGGACAAAACCAGGAGTGTAACCAAAATCATAATTAATTTATTGTGTGAATTATATAGGTGATATACACTACAAAAAATGAGATATGTCATACCTACAGCATAGTTCCTAAAATAAACGTTATATTTAAAGCATAAAAACTCGTGACAGAAAGAGAACCAAGCAACGTCACAATCATGTTTTGCAACTGGACGTTTCGGTTCTCGATTCTCCTACATGTTTTACAAATTACACGATAAATGTTCGTGTAAATAAAACCACAGAAACCCACAGCCTTAAAAGAATTGGAGTGCCCAAATACGCGGAGAGATCGTGGGCTAACAAATATTGATGACTGACAAGACTCGAATTCCTAATTTATACAATTCTTATTGCTGCTTCGTTATTTAATATACTCAGAATTCCGTGAATGGAAAATTAATTAATTTTATTGATGAGGGACCTCATTTTCCAGAATCCAATACGTTCCTTTATATTTTTTCTCGCGTTTCTTTTCAAATTTAAGTCACGTTTTGACCCAGATCAGCACGAATGGGCACCTATTTTATAAAATAAAGACATTCAGACCTCATTAAATTTGCGTTTGACCAATGGGGATAAATTAACGGATGGAAGTTACAAATTAAATCTCCTTATTTTTCTAACCAGTGATATACAAGCAATACTAGAACCTGCGATTTCGTGTAAAAGTTTAGTAGACTGAGCCACTATGAGCCTAGCTATTTTGGGCACCAAACGAACGTAACGAACGTTTGTACGTGGTCTCACCAATGCTCATTGTGTTACAAATTCATCATCAGCCCTTCCACGTCCACTGCTGTAGATAGGCCTCTCCTACGGCACGCCACTGGGCTTGATCGTATTGAGCTACTGAGCCAAAAACTTATAAGATATTATTATTACCAGTACACCTCTAGACTAAGGCTTATTGATTATGCTAGGAACCTCAGCTCATTTCAAAAAAATATTTACTCCAAATAAAATAAGTACTCCGCATCTTCAATACCTAAATCATTGGCCTAATGTTTTGAAAACGTTCATTATAACATTAAATTTATCTTTTTCAATGAAGAATGATGTTGTAGGTGGCGAAAAACTACGGTTACGAAGCTTTACGTAAGGAATGTTGGCGCTAAGGTTTTCATAATCAACAAAGGGGAAACAAAGATCTGCAGTCTGATCTCTTATATTTGTAATTTTTTAACTATAATACATACATATCAGTGTGTACTCCATTCGAGACCTTTAGAGACTTAATAGGATAGAACGAGCATTGCATGAATTCCTCTAATAAATCACAAAAACAATTGTAATAAAGCAGGACAAACCCGGAACAATTCAATATTTTAGTTTAATTTGTGTAGAAGTGTTTGATAAGGGAATACTCCTAACAAATCTTTGAACCGGGTGATCTCATCGTCTGATAATTTTAGTCCTTGACTTCATTTTGTGCATAACATAAAAGACTATGTTACGGCACCTCCCACGCTGAAGGGTAGAGTGGAATTCTCGACGGCATTTAATAAAAAGGAGCCTGCGGACGTTTTTATTGTCTTTGGAACAATATGGCTCCGTAGTCCGTACAGAATAAGCAAAATAAAATTACAAATCTCTACAAAAATTTTAATACAAAATTATTTTTAAAAATGCAAACGTTTATAAATTAAATATATTATAGGTAGAAAAGTGTCTCCAAACGAATAGGTCATTAATAAACGGAAACGGGATCCGCAATTTGATTTAGGCGGAAGGATATTAGAAAAAGTTCTTTCACTTTCGACATGTCGACGTGAATAAAAAGGGAAATTAAATAGATATTGATTAGGTAAGTACACATATAAAAAAATTAAAATCTGTTTTGCAATTTTAATCTTTATACTGTTATATTTATTTATTTTTGTACTTCTTACTTCTGATTTTATTTTATGTATCACTACAACGACTAATCTATCTGGGAATCGAATTCAGGACTTTATTCACAGCCAGTGGCATTACAATGCATATATACATGAGTAATGTCCATTACTCCTTTATAGTATAATTACGTATCTTAAACAGGGATCTCTAAAGTTAACTGCGAAACCGGTTCGTATGTATGAATAATATACTAAAATTAGCGATAAGGCAAAACGGAGAGAACTTCCGACAGCGGTCTTTGGCCTCGAGTCCGCTCGTATCCGTTACAATTTGAATTCAAAGCGTCAACGGCTTGGATTTGGCCACATTTGGCTAACGGATGCCCGCCCGCCGCGATAATCATGCACTGACGATAATGATCGATTGTACCAAAACATAACTCTGATGCAAGGAATATTAACATTTGTTTATTAATACTTTATTTATTTATTACACATAATACGAGTATATCTACTTACATCTTTCTACACATCATTATTGGCAAATCAATTCAAGAATTTGTAACGCGTGAGTTCGTAAGACATCAACGGAGAATTAAATATTTGCAAACAATTCACATGCAATGAATTTATTACGATTTCTTAAAAAGAAATTGATGTGCGTAACCAATCATTCTAATATAATGTATATATTAACTCTTCTATCTGATGTAAATATGTTTTAAGTAAGTATAAGGTAATTAAAATATTTTTATAGTAGACAATTGGTAAACGAATAAACAGCTGATTCGGTGGAAAGTGATTAGTGATTACTGATTACCATAAATCATGGAAATCTGTATTACGCTTAAATATTTCTATTTACTGCGCATTATAGACTTTGAAAGTTGAGGAAGGACCGACTTAAGGAAGGAGGATGTTTTTTAAGATTTTCATAATACCGGTTATGGTATCAACTTACTTTGAAATAACCAAATTGTTGTTTCACAGTATCTTGAATCCTTGTCCGTACGTTGCTAATTCTTGTTATTAATGAAAGTGTAATCATATTTCCATATAATTTTACAACAGCTTAGATAAAATCGTAGATTAACAGTTTTCAAGAATCATTTGATAAACGTGAATTATTGGTGTATAATGTTTCTAATCGACATAATTACGTCCCTATGATAACATTATGTGTAATTGTAAAATATCGTATAATTTATCGATAAGCGCTTTATAGGTGTGGTAGCGAAACTCGTGAGCATATCTTATTCTTTAGTCTTAATAATATCAATTCCTTTTATTTACGCCATTTCTATAGAAAAGGAAACTGACTCAATTACTTTTATTAGTAATAAACATAATAATATCTTAATGATCATTTGCAATAAATCATTTCCTATATTAAAAGTATTTTGCATTTATTCCTACTTTTGAAGAATGTTTATATATCAATATCAATAAATACAACCTTTTCAAAATTATCACTACCTACGTCCACGCCCAACCACGTATTTTTTACGCAAAACAATTTGATCCCAGCTATATAAACAAAATATATATTTTAGACAATATTTTTTTCGAAACAAAACACAATTTTAGCGCAATACTAGGATGTAACTATGCCCTTTTGGAGCTAAGTTATAAGGCCCGCAAAATATTTGGGTGCCTCACCATGCGTATTAACTAATCGGTCCCGGTCACCAGTTGGCAATGGCAGCTGCAGTTAATCGGCTTCCCGGACACAAAAGTAATAAAATCCCATCTGTACATGAAGCTGCAAAACATACTAAATCGCAAAACCCACTTATACTGCGTAGGGGGTCGATACTGAGTAGTGGTAGATACTCGTTAGACATATTACACACTAGCTTCTGCCCGCAACTCCGTTTGCGTGGTTAACTTTATAAAAAAAATCCCATCCCGTCCCGTCATATCCCGCCTTGTGCCGTCTCATTCTCACTCAAGATATGGAGTCCAGTCCCATCCCACCCATGTGAGTCGGAATTCCTCCCTCATCATTTGGGATAAAAAGTGTTAATCCAGGGTGTCAGCTACCTACATTCCAAATTTCATTGAAATCCATTAAGCCGTTTCTGAGTTCATCGCGCACAACCGCAGATACAAACAGACACACAAACAAAAATACAAAAAGCATTGTTAATATAGTCCCCCAATATTAGTTTTTCTCATTTATCTTCCATGTACAGACATCGATCGGTTACAAATCTATTATATGTATAGATAGTTAAAACTATTCTGATCTTAAATATTATAAGTAGTATAAATTGGGTGGAAAATGATGTTGTTGAATGTATATCACATGTGTTGTGTGTTTAATTTTTATAAGCTTGATTAATCACAATACGCATGGTATATTAAAAATAATATATAAACATCTTGGATCTAAAGAAATAGAGGATTTTTCTTAGGTATTACAATTTCTAGGTGGAGCACACCTAATATTTGGTTCTTGTGATAATATGTGTTCATCGAGCCTGAGGTTCATGGGTTTAGCGTATCATATAAAAATATACCGTGGCTTAGTCTTAAAGCATTCGATTCGAAAACAAATGGCTGCATCGTAAGTCGTAACCAACGCCACGTTTTATAATTCAGACGGAGTTTGCATGACCTTCAATGGAGTCAGGAGAGGCCACGCGTTTAAATTTCATACGTTACACATTATCAAATTGTACGTCAGACAATTACATCAAACCATGTCGTGGAAGGTAAATTGACAACATCATACATATTTATAGAAAACTGGATAACAACGATAAATCGAAACAAGTATTTATTAGAACATTTATTCGTTTGCTTGCATGACATTTGTTTTACATGAAAATGACTCATACAGTTATGTATTAGGTATGATAAAAATATTTATCACTCGAGGTTATCAGGCAACGTATTAAATGTTACAAATAAACGTTTTCCATAACCCCTGGAGTTTGTTCGTTCTAATTAGCGATGCTATTTTGACAAGGTTCACATCGGTTCACATTTATGCCACATCTTCACCATTCTCCTAGTACTTACTAGAGGTACTTACAAGAGCATTCCACTTCATACTGTACATAGTAGCTTCAGTATTACAATTTTTATTAAAATTGTTAGGTAAATAAATGAGATGGGCCTTATTCAATTGTTTTAAAAACTTTTTTGTTGAATATCAGGATGGTTTCCTCGAAAGAGCCTTGACCAACTGAGTCGTAAGCGTAGATCATTTACTTATCACAGTACTTATCATTTTCTTTCAATTACAGCTTAAAAACGAAAAAATCTTATAAATCACAGTCGTGAAAAAATAAAAAAATATTACAAGGAAGAAAAATGTGTTCATTCCTAATTTGTTTTATTTCTTCTAAGTAGGTGTTTTCAAATTATAATATTTTTCTAAATAATGGTTTTGAATACATAATTTAGTAGTGACTTGGTTTTTTCAGCAGTGGCTCCCTAGGACTGATGATGACGACTGATTTTGCAGGGTCCGAGTATAACAGACAATAAAATGTGATCTGACTACAACAATAGTTATTTCACCGCACGCCTGCGGTTTGTGATATGGTCGATAAGTTCTATAAACGTCGTTAAAGGCCAAGTAAAGATATTTTAATAACAACAAGAGCATGTCGTCCATACGTGTCTGGCTCATAACCCTGGTACTGGGTCAAGATTCCGAAGTCGGCCTGCAAAGCGCTGGGTAGATATACCAGGAAAGATTAATTACCTGTTGTTTTAACAGGCATATCACACAAATTGGGACATTATAGATACTACGTGAATGAAGAACGAGTACGAAGACAGATTGCAACATCAACCGAGGTAACACTAGGTACGAAGCAAAGAAGAAGAACTGAAACACCTTACATTACATAAAACAAACAATGTGTTAAAAACGGACATGATAGCAATGCATCGTACAAAATGAGATGAATGTTGCAGAAATCTGGTGTTTACCAGTATGATAAATCTTTTCATACGCGTACACCAATTACAAGTGAACGAAAGCCCATTTCATCTTAATTACCAGTTCGATATTTCACATCGTGTATTGTAGGTTAGTGGGTAAGAAGAACAATGATGAGTTTGCATGAATACAATCGCGTGCTGTCGCATCGGCGCAACGTTGAAAAATAATTGTTTGTTTAGTTTTTCATGGTAAACGTAGACGTTCAATGCAGCTTTCATTGGAATTATGAATAAACTAACCAACAACCTTACATGGTTGTCTTCAGGTCTCACATTTTGTGAGGCACAAAATTTCTGTGTCACATTTTCAAAAATAACGTTCGGGAACTTCGCCATTTACATTCTAAATGGACTATTCCCTTAAAGGATGTGATTACTAAACCAAAATGTTCTACATGAAATGTCATATGTTACACAGAGATGGTATTTTGGACAGAATCAGATTAAAAATGTTACAATATATCGTTTCACATTAACGGAGACGAGTGTTCACACGTGAAAGCGATGAGATTGCATGAATAGAGAAAGTGCTGTACCCGATGTGAACAACTTTATGAAAGTAACATCTACATATTGCTAAAGGAAGGAAAATGACCTCGGCACCTGTTTACTGATTTTTAATCAAATCTTTCACACTTTTGGGAAATATGCTGCCATCTGTTGGCGGTTATGGTTGAATACTTTACTTTGCGACGCGACGGTGCGGATGTCCGTTGAGACGGAAATAATAAAAATGTCCTTTTGTATGCCAACAGAGTAAAAATGAATACCTATCTAATACATTATGCTCCATTTATTTCCTACTGTTGGGTAAAAGCATTTATTTTTCCTTACGTTGGTCGCGATCTGTCACTGCCAATAAGTAAGTACCTACTTACCATGTACTTACCTACTCGCCTGTTTCAAATTTCAATAGGTTTCAATGATTTGAAATCACACCGGCTACGGTAGTTATTAATATTTTCTTTTAAAATATAATAATGAATAGCGTTGCTCATTGTTTTTGTACATTTAGCATTGGCTAACTAATTCAAATTTAATTTTTCGCCTTCTTACGAGACATTTATTTCGGCCATCAAGTTTTCCAATCAGTTTTTCTATCTGCTCCACTGTTTTCCATTTACCTTGAAGGCTAAATCGATTTCCAGTAAGTCCGTCTGGAATTCGAATTAGTAACATTAGAAGAAACGGGTTTAACGTAATGAATTATTTTATTCTGGTACTAATACGCACGTCATATGCAGACCATTTTGTTGTTATTGTAGGTAAATCAAGGTTAAATATTTTCCTTAGTATACAAAATATGTACATATTATGTTCTGCGGCAATATCAAAATATGTTGGAATATCTCCTTCTATGGTCATATGAAATAAGCTACTGATAAGTAACTAAGTTTGACAAACCTATTTCTATTGTTTTTTTCTTTATTAGACTTATGTAAGTACACCTTTATTAGGGCTGATTATGGTCCCTAAAAACTATTTCATTTTAAATTATATGTTTATGGACCCCAATATGCTGAGTAGCTAAGCTGTAAGGGTGTTATCTATTTTTTATTTAAGCCGGTTTATATCTAAATGAATGGCCCTTTAAATTTAATCATGAAAAGCATTTCCTTTACCGACTGTAGATCATTTTAAAATCTTTTGAGTAACATTATTGAATTATATAGTTCTCAATTATCACTCTAATCTTCGTCTTACTCGTTTGTTACATAATTGGCTATCATGTCTCAACTACAAATCAATTTATTATGTTTCCGTAACATTACCGGCATCAGACAACATTGCAGGGGTCTGGGCTAACCGCAGCCTCCCTTCCCCCATCAATACATACCTACCCCATTCCCCATGTCTGCAGCGTTCGAAGCTTGCGCAGTAGTACCTAATTAGCCAATACTGATACACGTGATGCACATTCAGAGAGCATATAATGGATGGATGTAATGGAGGGATGGTAAATACAAAACTACATCAAATCCACAAATTAGGTAATCATGATTATTTTTTCTATAAAATAAGCCTTCTATCGAATAGGAAAAGATTCATATTTGTACTGGTTTTATGTGGATTGTAATTTGCAAACTGCATACATACATAGACTCACGCCTTTTTCCCAGAAGGGGTAGACAGAGGGCAACCAGGACACCTAAGTTTCGCCTTATAAGTATGTCCCATGATGTGATAGGGGGCGAGGCTATCGTCATATCGGGATAACTTGCAAACAAATCATTGGAATTGCTGCAATCTGTTAAGTTCAACATATTAAGAAGGTGCTTTTTTGTATCTTTAGACAATGAACACAAGGATAATCTATGTGTATCAAACCGTTGGATAATCATTTGTGTGTTAAATATAGGTTATACAGAGCAATTTCCCACGCCCTTTCTACACAATGGAGTTTTATAGGCGCGGTACTGACGGCTGATCACAACCATATAAGGAGAATTCCACACGACGCGCATCACGCCGGATAACCGTAGTGGTCATGCGCGAATGCGTCCCGTCGAGCACGCGAGTTCTTCAGACATCCGAAAAATGATACCGCACTGTAACGGAACGGTTAATTTGATAATTTACCGGCTCTCACTTGAATTTTTAGAGTTTAAAAACCGTTTCAGTCCGTTGCCACTTGCATTTCTTCTCAGCTACTACAGCATTGCATATGTTCCGCTAAAAAATATACCGTTAAAATTTGTCTAACAATCTAATTGTATTTTTTAAGACTTTCATACATACGTGTGGACCTAATTACTTGAGTAAGTTACGCTCATAAATAATTAATTAATGCCTAAGATTTTTTTATATTATAAAGAATAAAACTTTATAGTTTTATTACATACTAGGGGCCGGCCCGGCTTCGCCTGGGTGCAGATACTTTTTGAGTCCAGTTCACATCTGCATCATATTATTTTCCGTACTGTTTAATTTATATGTAAGTATTGAAACACAATGCGGTCCGATCCCGCCACGTCCCGTTATACCCCGCCCTGTCGCGTCTCATTCTCACTCAAGACATGTAAACCTGTCCCATCACATCCCTTTCGAGTTTAAAAAGCAATAAATATATTTGAATTGCTCATCCCACGGGAGCACTACATTTTTTGGGATAAAAAGTAGCCTAAGTGTTAATCCAGGGTGTCAGCAACCTCCATACGAAAGCCGTTTCTGAGATCATCTTGCACAACCGCACAGGAAAACAGACAAAAATTCTAATAAACATTATTTTGGGTCCTATAATGTTAATACAGTCCCCTCATATTAGTTTGTTTCATTTATCTTCCATGTACAGACATCGATCGGTTGCAAATTTAATATATGTATAGATTTTGCAACAATCACATTTTGATACATGTTTAAGATGACTATAAAATTTTATACAGCATAGTTGATTTCAATGTGATCGCAGCTGTTGAAAAAATTTATGTATGTAAAACATCCTTGAATATTAATGACACAATAAAATTCTAGGGAAAAATATTAGTTCTGGTGATGTAAATATTGGGGTGACAAAATTTTACTGTGAACTGTGAAGACATTGTATATTACTCCATATTTTTATATTGAGGCTTAAGTTGAAAACACCTTTACCTATTCTTGTAACTTATTGACTGTAAGAAAACATTTTTTACTCAAACAGGTATTTTATGAAAGAACAGGTGTTGTGTTCTGTTTAGCCATAAAAAGATGGAAACATGATGCCTTCTCGCCAGCCATGTTTAGACACAGTCATGTCAACTCATTGCACACTTGACCATAAAGAATAAGCTACTTTGATCCCTTTCAGACAGGTAAATGTATACAGTAATAGGTAGGTAGTAGGTACTGAATATATTTATGTTCAATACAAAATAAATAACAAAAGTGAACACATACAACAGACACAAGGATAGTCCTCGCTCCTCATCGATAGGTATGAGAAACCATAGACCAGGGGTGGCAAACCTTTATCTATCAACTTGCCATTTTTTATGAAGAAATGTTTAATAAGGTCATAGACGTGCCGTAAATAATTTTAATTTCGTTGTTATTGGGGAAACACACCTTAAATATTACAATAACAAACGAGGGCGGAATATGTTTCCTTGTTTTATATATTTTTTCTTGATAGGTGTTTTTCTTCCTCAGTGTATAATGAACTTTTGATCGTTGGCGTGCACAAAATATTATGTCACGTGCCATCAATGACACGCGTGCCATTGGTTCGCCGTCCCTGCCATAGACTAATATATAACACTGGAAATGAGAAACTATGACACTTTACGGTCTCAAGAAATCAGGCCCAAAAGGCCGAAACAAATATTTGTCTCGGTACGGGGATCGAAATCACGGCGTCTCGTTTTATAGTAACGCGGCGTCTTACTACCTACGTAGGTACTACGTTACGGAGGGTGTACAAGCTCACGACTGGTTCATCAACGAAGTATTTATGAAGACCGTTAGAGTGCCACTGGAGCCACTTCCACTACTCCGGGAATATATTCGTATATAATGATGGGGGTGAAGCTTTCGAAATGCTACCACAAATTTCAGACTGGGGCAAATAGTGCACCCACTGGTCAAATTAGTTACGCTAACTTGGTCGAATCCGGCAATAATAGAGTATTTTATTATAAGTGAGAAAAAAACTAAAAACAATACATCTATATACTTAGTAGAGCATTAACCGATCAGAATGTGTTAATTTCAATTTACAATTTCAGAATATATTTCATTATTCGTTTTGATGATTTACTTTTTTAATGTCATACAAATATGCGAAACGGTTGCCGCCAATTATGGATGCCGGAATTACGTAAATCCGTTAGTAAATAGTAAAATATAGTGTTTAACAAAGTTCTGACATTATTCTTCCCATACATTATTTTTCAAATCAAA
Organism: Theretra japonica; assembly: GCA_033459515.1. NCBI lineage: Eukaryota > Metazoa > Arthropoda > Insecta > Lepidoptera > Sphingidae > Theretra > Theretra japonica. The sequence continues at coordinate 5,120,313 of CM065943.1, forward strand.
TATAATTACTATTATATATATTAATCATGTTTATTGCAAAAATTCCCTCTTCGCCATGGAGTTCATAAGTATGCTCTTCAGTCTTCACTAAGCACTGCGTTGTTTGTAGAGGTTATGTGTACTAGCGGAGTGACGTTATCACACGAAACATGGCATCTAGCGTTTTCTTACATTTATGCGCGGAGTTTTAAAATGCTAATTTAAAATTGATTTATGTAGGGACTATGGATCAAATAAAACGTTATTTTTTTACCAGTTTGTGTTTATCTTAGGAACAACTCAGAATACTTTGAAAAAATAAAAGAGTGGAATACTCTATTCATTATTCTAAACTCGAAACATGACTTATTAGTTTCCTCTATGATGGGGCTTATACCACCATGACTGTACAGAATAGTGGTGGACTCGATCGAATCGACTAGGGATATCATTGAATCTTGTTGTATATTAAAAAGATCTAATATTCATAATTAAAAATAGTCAGCGAGAAAGTGTCGCCATCTATTGACTAATTTAGGCAAAATGCTCGTTACTAGGCTGGCTATATTACGCCACCTGTTGTCAATATAGTAATAAAATGAAACCGCAAGAATCGCATACACAAAAGTTTGTAATGTTAGCATATTAGGAAGGGTGCAAAATGAAAATAATTTTAATATTTTTAGATATCACATTTTTTCCAAAGTTCGTTTAGTAAAAAACTAAAACAGCTGGTATCGTTATTCGACCTTCTTGTCTATGGTATGGCAATTTCATACTTTTAGCATAATGTATTTCGTCATCTCTCTCACACATAAGTAAATGAGATTCAGCTATTTCTTTTTTACTTCAATGCTGTGATAACACTGCTCTTTAACACAATCCAAAATAATCCAATTGAAGAGCCTCTTGTACGTCATTTCATAAATTTACGAAGGATAGTCCAATTGTTTTTAAGTTTTTCATTAAAAGACGGATATATTGAGTGTGAATAAAATAAGATTCGCGCATAAACAAATGACTTTTGGTAAAAGCACTACTTCAAACTGGAACTTCTATATTAGCAATAATGGAAATTACACTTTACAAGCTATGACAGAAAATAGGTAGGTTGATATACAATAGGTAAATACAAGTCAGTTTTATCATATTTTATTGCTAATTTATAAAATATAATGTTTGTGTTTTAGAAAACGGTCGAGAGAAGATGACATGTGCGAATTTATGCCACTGTCAAAAAGAATCAACAATCTACACATAAATAATAATCTTGCAAGCGTAGTTGCACCTCAAAGTCAAGAAGCTAGTCAAATAAATGGAGTAAACATAGAAAATGTTGCATCTTCATCTAGTTCATCGACTGATTCAGAGAGGAGACCGAGCTATGATCCAGGAATTAGTTCTTCTCAAAGTAGTTATTACTACGACAACAAGTTGCTGTTTGAATTGCATTTAGAAAGAATACAAAGATCTGGACAACAGTTCCCTTTTTAATTTAAGTTAGTTAAGGTTTGTGTGTATTATTTTATTATAATTGTTTTAGTTAGAATGTATTTGAGTGGAATATAATAATTTTAATAAAAAAAAACATTATGTTGTGATTGTAGTAGAAAGGTTTTATTTTCACTAAGGTCTTGATAAATAACGTCGAAAACAGAATGACAAATTTTCGACCAATCACGATTCACAATTTATGCGCCACCTGGCGATAAATTTGACAAACTCCTAAACAGTATGGCGGATTACATTTGTCATAAATGGTAAAAGAGAAGGGGTGTTGTTATTTATGTGGTATTTATCAAAAAATATGGATTTTATTACAAAATTAAGCAACTGATGAGACGGTGATATTCTGTCGTGCTGGAGAAAATTTAAATTGCAAGGTAAGCAGTTATAGACATCGATTTGTTTACAACGTGTGAATATCCATGACCTTATTTCCGAAGCGGTACACAGTAGTACCGTTAGACGGGGCGCGTGGCCACCAGAGCGCCCGCGAAAGAGTGCCGTGAGGGCCGCGTCAACCCCTCCTCTCGCGATTTTCCTGGCGGTGGAGGAAGGAGCCGGGAGCGGGAGTGATTTGGTGACGGCACATGGAGGGGATCCCGCATCTTGGTGGGGATGCGTCGCGTCCGCGTGATGGACGTACCGTCGGCCAAAAGGAACTGGTAGGGGTGAACAACCTTCGATTTCTGCGTGGTTCCGCCCACGACAGCACGAACACCCTTTTAAAATTTTCTAATTAAACCCCGCTTTAATAATTGCGTAACAGAAAAACTTAATTCGGCCATATTTGATATAGATTCCTTTGTCTCTTGTATGATGCACAATAATAATTTAAACAAATCACACAAACTTTAATATTTTTTTTATATACCATTCTACTAATTCAGAATAAAAATACAATATATTTGTTAAGTACATATTTAAAGTATCTCCAACATAAAAGATTTGAGTTAAGTAATAAGGTCATGCTTACACTTTCATACCTTATTAAAATCTCATAAAATTGGCAGGTTTTAAGTTAAAAATTTAAATATACATACTAAACTAAAAAACTTAAGGTTTCAACTTTATTACACTGTATCATACATACAAGTAGCACTACTAAGATTACCCAACAAACAGACTCCTTGCAGCCACTGAACCACAACCACACAGCACTGTGTGTCTTGTGAAAGTACAGCAAAGAGAAAGTGAGCATCACGCTAGAGCTACATGCGCACACACACAAATTGCCAGTATGTATAACTAACTGGTCGGGCCTGCATAAAAAACTTTCTTTAACCCACTTTCTTGGCCGTCTACAATCATCTTTTGCCTCTCACCATCGATTTGACGTTAGTGTTGTGCGTCTGGTGGTCGGTAGTGGTATGCCCTACCAGTGTCCCAGTGTAGTCCCGTAGTGCAACGGCGCGGTGGTGGGATGTCGGGACGTGGGGGTATACACAGCTGTGAATGACGGAAGTGGGACAGTGCTTTTTATTATTGTTTTTCTCGGACGGCGACGAAACTGAAGACTATGTGCGATATGCAGAAAATGCCTTCAAGAGAAGATTCATCTTGGTACATAATTACAACCGCATAATGCTTTCCATTTTTTTAGAAAGTGTAATCTACTGTTATGATATCTATAACATCATAAACATTTAATATTATAGATAAATAATTTTACCATAATGCAACAAATTACATTATAAGTTGTTTTTACTGTTGCCGACTTCATATCTCTATATTATGCTTATGTGGCAATTTCATTTTTATTTGATATTATTTACAACTTTTTAAATATTGTATGAATAAGAATTATGCCGATTAAAAGTTATAATAGCCTTTGGATTAAAGGAATACAAAAGAAAATTAAGGGGATTAGAAGTTTCCAATAGAGCTATGTATAATGTAAAATTATAATTAGATTTTTTTAAATCAATTCAGCCATTCGAAAGAAAATTTGAATTTTGTAAAATGTAAGTAATAGTTTAATGAAGTGCTTGGTTAATATATCACTCTGGTAACTAACTCTATTCATACTTTGAAAAGAAAAATGTTACCCATACAAAATCATGTATTGTCTGTCGGTTTGTTTGATAAGACCCTTTTCTAAGGAAATTTCAGGTTGAATTTAGTGCCAAATGATATGTTTGTGGTCCCTGGATGCTGTAAAAGAAAAATATGACATTGAAGCTTTGATTACAACAGCTTTTTAAATATTTATGTAGGCACAGCGATACCTAACATATTATGTATTCTGTATCAGCTCATATAATCCCAATGCAGGGCACTTGCCTTCTCTACAATCAAGAGTAAGATTGAAAGGTTTAGGTTGTATAGTCCAAGCTGGCCTCGTGGGGGTTGCCTATAATATGTATTAGTTAAACGTTATTAATAATTGTTAATTGTAGTCAAATAATTATCAATTAATTTTAGTATTACAAGGTATAGTACACTCTGACTCATAACTTGGCATAATTTATCTGTGAGTCTGGGGCAATATCATTCCCTTTATGTGACATGCAAATTATTATCAACACGGATGTCAGGACATGAATAATTTTACAATTATGATAGTCAACATTATTATATTGGATATGTAAAAACTTAAAATCAGGCAATATATATCTATAGTGATATATAAAACTTATGTTTATTGGTAATATTTTATCAACATATTTATTTTGTTTCTTGGAAATATTATGCTACGGTTTATTAGCAAATTATTAACAAGTCACAATCCTTTTAACAACATTAAGATGATGTTTTAATAGTAATAAAAAACCATAGATGCTTGGCAAACTGTTTGGTCTCAAACTTCACCCCAGGACGCACATCTAAGACTATTTACTGGCTTAAACAATTAACAGCAACGAAATAAGGACATTATATACTGCAGAATTCATTACAAGAATTTATAAATGTACGCTTCTTCCCTCTTAATGATGGGCATCCTTGTCTCCGTGAATGAGATAAATAAATGGTTTATTTCAATACTGTTATTAGCTATGTACAATGAATAAATTTTAAGTACGCAATATACATCCAATAACTACGTGGTGTCCTGTTGGTAACCGACCAGACGCGACTGCTAACATGTTCACGGTGGTCGCGGGTTCAAAGGCCAGGGCACACCTCTGACTTTTCGAAGGTTATGTGTGGTGTGATAGTCAATCACCACACACTTTAATGGTGAAAGAAAACATCGTGACGAAACCAGCATACCGTAGCCAATTTAAATAATTTATACGGTATGTAAAGTTTGCCAACCTGCACTAGGCCAGCATGGTAGACTATATGGCCTAACCCCCTCCTCAATCGTACTCTCGATTGTAGAGGAGGTCCGTGCCTTCCAGTGGGAAATATATGGGCTGATACAGATACAGATCCATTTATAAATGCAACCAGATTCGGTCTAACGGTTGTGATCGAAACACCCACTGGAACCTCTGACCTGCCACAGTTAGTAACTGTAAAACGCTTTATACGATAACAAAAAATGTATAAATGTTAATCATGAACCCAAAGCGGCGTACTACTATAGGTACCACTATATAGTCTTCTCATCAAGGACGTTGCTAAGCACTCACCTCGACTTACTCAACTATCATCAGTCAGCAGCTATTCTGTTAGCGAGTCTGAGAGCGTCCTGCATTGCTTTCACCTAGCTGCAACGTCAGCTATTCTATTGGGTGTAGACTCATATATGAATTAGCTACAATACCCAAGAATTGTCACGACCAGTGTGGTACAAATATTTCATTGAAAACTAACGTGATATTAACGCCTTTGGTGTGCTTCTTACTCGTGGTACGAGATTGCCAAGGACCTAAAAGTTTATGGTAATAGCCAATAACAACCAGCGTACCCAATGGTGGAAAGTCGTCAAAGTGGCCGACAAAATTACATAATATTAAGTCGCATTTCTGGTTCCACCTGCAAGATAGAGTGGATATCTACTCGTATAACAATTAACATAAAGTACATTCGTGAGTACATTGTCGGTACAATGTTGTTCCAGTAAAAAGGAAAATCATAATTACAATCATTAAATGGAGCTGTATATGATCCAGATCATGGACATCCTCAAAGCATTAAGATATATAAGGGAATACGGGAGCAATCGAGTGTAGGGTATTGTACTTAAGATTTAGATCGGCATTACTATGTGACATTGGGCCACAGTCCAACAATGTAAAATGACAGTTTAATGTCACACTTTGTGATGTAATTAATACGATAAACAAATTAAAAATACTAGTCCCAATTTTAATTTAAATATTTCCAACCGTCGTAGATATAATAACATTGAATCCATTTCATTCTCAATATGGTAAACTGTAACTACTTACAATTCCATATAACCTCGTTGTACGAGAGGAGAGTTATTAATCGCTTATTCCTGTATTCATCCATTATTCCAGCAACCGAAAGGAACGTGTTATAAGTTTTCCAGCCAGGCACTCTAATGGCCTCTACACACGTAACGATATAACTGTGCAAGTCTCAGTTTGCACCAGCATACTGGAACGTGTGTGAGCAAATAACTGCGCAAACTTCATACAAATTTTCGATTCGAGACTGGCGCAAACTCCGACTTGCACAATTACTGCACAGTTATATCGTTACGTGTATGGTGGCCATTACAGATATTGTGGCTGTTACGTTGCCTACCAAATTCTACACCTGCATTCCGTTTAAAATCCTAGGTAACAGTTCCGTTCATTAGGGGGATACATTAAAAGCCACGTTTCTATTAGATCAACTGGTTCATATTCTGAGTGACGTAAACATTAGGTATGCCAGCTTAACTTTAGTATCGTAGGACCAACTAATTTTAGCTTCGTAGCTATAAGATGATTAAAACTATTTTTGAATTCGTTGCCTCAGTAGCAGGGGCGGCGCTACCTAAGGGCGATTGTGGGCGATCGTCCACTGCTTCGCAGGTCAAAGGGCCTCGTGTTTGCGACTGTTAAAACTAAAAAAAAAAATAGCGTTTTCAGGGGGTGTCGTAAAATGTATTTGAAAAACTTACAGCTCAGAATTCAGATTGTCCTCAGTCATTTAATAACCTCGAAAGGGTCAATGCTGTCTTTATTATTGTGGATGCAGATTGACTAGTATTTATAGTACACAACGTCAAGGAATCAAACATGGTACCGAGCAGCTGTCTTGATTTTGCAATACTGGTTTTGTGAACCATTCAATGCTATTTGGAATATACTTAAATATTAAAATCTTACTGAAATTGTTTTCAGCTAAATAAATACTTTCAGTAATATGGAGCAAATAAACACGAATATTTATTGTACAAAAAATATTCGGCACATCACCTGAACATAGATCTGAAAGTTGTGTTCAACTGATTGGATATTTGTTTCCGCTCGGATAGTGATTATCGTACACGATGGTGGAACACGGTGATCCAGGAATGTGTCGCGCTCTTGACTCTGGGTTCAGAAAGCATACCTGTGGATATTCTATTTAATTGTATTTAACTTACCAACAAGTTTAATGTAGGCGCTTGGTAGTAGCAGTTTACAAATCGTAATCGATGATCCAGGAAACCTAAAACAAATTTTGAATAAGATTTAAAATAACTAAGATAATTAACTCAATGTTTACAATCGCATTTAACGATCTGTCTCGTTCTTTATAGTGAAGAAGATTCGGAGATGAATTTCGCTGCGTTCTCGGCGGTGGGTGCGGGCGGCACTCACTTCGTCACCACTGGGGGACAGCTGCCCGTCGCCAAGCTGCAGCAAAATGTGTCCAACAACGGCACCGCTCTCTCACAGGTACGTTATTTACTTAAAAAAAACCGTTGCAGATTTAAGAGACTGACCACTAGAACTTACAATGTTATAAAAAATACCACCAATAGGTCCTAATTCTTAGTCCGTTCTTACATACTAATGTTATGTTTTGTCATGTATCACAAAGTAAGATTTGTGGCCCCACAACACAAGCTGAAACAAATATTTGTGGTTCATACAAAACAAAAAATTTCTCGGTGCGGGGATTAAACCCGCGGCCTCTCGGTATCATAATCGGTTCCTTTACCAACTACGCCACAGAGGCTCTTAGTAAAGCCACTAGGATCGAAACTTTATACTGGATGCTCGTGTGTTGCCTATGTCAGGCATTCACAGACAAACTTTCAGCTTTTATAAAATGACGAAAGTCTGGCGGCCACCGGCTCTTGGACTATTACTAAACAATAGCATAAATTTAAAAGAATACTGTTTTTTATGTTCTTCCTACACATGTTTATTTAAAGATTGCGTCATATAGTTTTTTATAAAACACATCAAATAAACAAATGTGTTATGGACTGTATTGACCAGTGGTCATTTGTCTATATTGATATTACGGTAGTTTAAATTCAAATTAACGTTTATCATAGTCTTACAACTTGAGTATTATTATAAATGCAGAGATTCGGTCATATTTCTCAAATGTACCGTGTCCCGGATTAGCGCATAATGTAATTGTTATTTATAAATGGTTTCCTACATGTAGCAACCAAACCCGCGCATGTGTTGTATACACTATACATGTCTGGGTGTTTATGAGACCGAAAAGTCTCTCGTAGTGTCTGATACCCACGGCATAAGACTTAATTGATCTTAATGTGGGGTCAGGACTATGTATGTGACTGTTGGGTGTATTTATTATTATTATTATTTAAAATGGTGTATCTTGGTGTAGCATATATAAAAAAACAGCTCGGTTTTTGCCTCATGTTGCTTCAATATCAATTGAATAAATACATTGAATGTGTATTGAAACCGCATCATTAAAATTAGCCATAATCTCCTTTAACTAATTTCGACATTCAATGATATATTTTTTAATCCAAATAATTGTCTCTATCGATCGTCTCTATCTACTCTCTATCGATTCTCTCGGTTGTAGAGTAGGCCCGTGCCCAGCAGTGAGACGTATATGGGCTGTAAAACAAAAAAATAATTGTCATCTGAATCACGAATAACAATATTTAGATGATGAGTGATATGGATATCATAAAGATCATGACCATTTACAAAGAGCTGGCCATCAACAATTAACGCTTTGACACAGGTAGTAATTTATTTTTATTTTATCAATCTCAAGCCTTGTAGTGATTAGAAATAAAAAAATTATATTTCTTTTTTTTGTGATAATCTTTTTTTTTATATTATCTAAGTTGCATTCTACCATTAAGTTTCATCATTACTCTTCATGTCTATCGAGATTTCATAAATATAACAATGCCTGTAATACAACTTCAACCTCTTAAAGTTACAGTTAACTTAGGGATACATTTTAAATTGTATTAACCAATGAAATATGGAGGCCTCGCTTTTGATACAAAATATTTAATTATAATTTGACTATTAATTATTCAAAGGTTTGACGACGAATGTTTCGTCTTCCGCAAAATATAGTCTTAAGCAAAAATTACAAATGGCGTAATATTAGAAAAATAGAACAGAACGTTGGTATCGCCTTACAAACAAAGAATATATATGTGGCGAAATATTAGAAAAAAAGAAAGTACTTGTTATATCACTACGAACAAAAAATAAAAGGTACTTCATATTACTTAACTTGGCAATAAATAAGTGTGTCGTAGGAACGCTAATTGGCAAAAAAATCAGTTTAATTGCATACAAAAATCAAATGGTTTGTTATCGTTTAAGTGTGTTACAGAAAATGCATATTGTACACATTTGTAGTAATCAAGGGCCCTGATAATACATAACTAGCAATTACATAATGGTATCTAACATGTTTATATAACTGTTCACGGAAGTCGGAATGTAAAGTTAGAGCGTTGTTGTTTATTTCAATCGATTTTTTATTGAATACTCGAGAAATACAATAAACTAAACTTTTTAGCTGATCTGTTTATTTACTGTATAAATAACATGAAGGTTGATTGGTCTAAAAAGGTTGTAAAAAACTATTAAATTGAATTCGATCAGACTTTCGTAGGTAGAGGCCATAAAGAGACGTAACATATTTATTTAAAATTCCTATACTTTCAAGCAAATAAACTGGTAAGAACACAATGCAGCTTTAAAAGAAACCTTCAATGAAGACAACAGAACATTTAATTGTACGAAAAGTGTAGTATAGAGTTCCGGCTATATTCATAGACAGTTTTAAACCGTATTTTAGTTATCGAATGTTTTGTCCCTTTCGCACCACTTTAGAATTCAGTTTGAGCGAAGAAGACAATGCTTTGCCTTACTAGTACAAAGTACTCGCAAGCAATAAGTGGTAATTGAAACAAGTGCCAATACAAATCCGTCGTGTACGGTGACGTAATAGAGTGAAAGTTAACGGACATATAACTAAAATTATACTGAACTAGATAAAGACAATCCCACGCATTCGGTCTTAATGGAGCGACTGAAATAAAAAGCAGGAAGTGTTTTAAATGTAACTTCTCAACTTGCGAATCTGAGAATGTTTTATGACGTTGCTTTCCCAAGTATGAGAATATCATTTCAACGATTATTAATATTGTTTATTTCAAGTATTTTTTTTTGTTTTAAATATAAAACCAAATGCGTATGACCACGTATAAAATGGAATTCTCTGCTATTTTAGTTTCTTGTCTATACACAATATTATTTGCTTGCGTCTACGTTCCGTTCTCATACTATGAGTCAGTCAGCTGTCCCTACAATATGAGTATGACTCATCGTTCGCGCAACTCGCAAGGTTTATACACGAGAAACTTGTATAATTTTAAAAATCTCGTTTTACAAATAAACCCATCAGAACGTGAATTAACACCGAAATGTATTTTCCTGCTTACAATTTTCTAGCATTACTCAGCTTGCTAAAGATATATTTTAATGTTTTTTTTTTTTTTAAATGCGTTGAACAATGGCGATTGTAAATTTGTATCCACAAAAAAATATGAATATACTAAATACCTAGTAGAACGTATTACATTTTGGTATATTATAAACTTACAAATAATATTTCAGTGCACATAAATGATCGTATTAGTATATGTTAGTAATATTATGGATTTATTATTTATATTTTGGTTACATGTATGTATTTAAAGATAGGTTAATTTTTAGTTACAATCCGTAAATTTTTATTATGTGTAGTGCCACGCACGGTGCGAGGATAGAACGTACGCAAGAAATTAAGCGCTTGTAAACATAAAGGTCACACGCAGTGAGATAAGATAGGTCAGGCAAGTTACTAGCGGTTTCCCTTATTATTAAGTAGTCTTTTGCGTAAATATATTAGCAGTTTTCGTGGCGGTTTGTGGTTGGTTGAGAGCTGTCTGTGAAATGGGAGCCTTCAGGTTAGATCCCAGCAGGACATAATTTTTTGTGTCGCCTACAAATATTTGTTATGAGTCTCGGTGTCAAAAAATCTATAGTAGTTTGTGATACTCGCGAGTCACGACACAATGCTTGGTAGTACGTACCTTATTGTGGGGTCAGTTTTAGGTATGTGTGGGAATATTGGATGTATTTTATTAAGTATTTAGCTACATCCCAGTAATACGGATTCAGTCCGTTTCCACCAGGTCTCTATTGCAATCCTTGGATTAGGCATATGATCATGAAGAAAGAGGCGTAGTTACAATGTTATTTCCAAGATTACTTATGACTGTATGTACATATATGATATAGTATTGTGTATTGTCGCAGGTGGTGGGCATGGTGGGCGGCGTGTCGATGGGCGAGGGCGTGCAGTACGTGCGCGCGCTGGAGGGCGGCGCGCTCCAGCACACGCCGCAGCTCATCACCGTGCCCATCGCGCTGCCCGGAGCCAAGCCTGGTATGTACCGCACCACACACTCCTATATACTTCTTGCTTAAGCAACCAAACCTTGAGACCCGCCTGATGGTAATTGGTCACCCCAGGTATAGCATAGGTATCTATCGTAAAATACCTGTTTCTAGAAACTTAGTTCTTAAGAATCAAGGTTCCTATTACCCCAGAAGAATGTAAAAGATCGTTCTAGAAGTATACACTCCAGTCACCGGCCCAAGTGGAAACGCTTTTATTATGCATCGGACTTATGGTCCGCTTAGTTTCCGCTGATTAAAAGCCTAGAATATAATTTTTAACATACAAATTGTACTTATGATATTGCATTTTTCGCACGTATTCTCTCGCTAGCGTTGATTGGCTGTGAGTACAGACACAGAGTATCAATGATGACATAACTGGCCTACATTATGTGAGCCACTGCTAGGTTGCAGCCTCTTCTCAAATTACGGGAGATTGCGCCATACTCAGCACGGTGACGCAATGCTTTCTCGGAAGAACAATGTTTTTTCATATTAAAAGGGTTTTTTCTAGTGCTTAAAATCTTTGCTTACTTACAATGTGTCATATATATACATAATATGATAAATTTGTAACGGATCGATGTCTGTACATGGAAGATAAATGAGAAAACCTGATATGGGGGTACTATATTAACGTAATAGACCCGAAACAATGGTCAAATGTATGGGATGGGACTGGATTACGTATGTTGAGTGAGAACGAGACGGGACAAGGCGGGATATAACGGGAAGGGACGGGATGGGAATTTATTTATAAAGATAACCACACAAACGGAGTTGCGGGCAGAAGCTAGTGTGTTATATGTTGTTTTGAAATGTGTCTGTTGATGATAAATTAGTAATGGTATATAACCTCTATATCTGATGTGAACGATTTAAATACAAATAGGTATCAAAATAAATACATTTCCAATTTATGAGGGGGTTTATTTCGCATTCGTACTTGAATGACTCTTTCTTGGTCCACATTATAAAATACACATACATCGACAATATAATAGTCCAAGTGAAATAGTTATGTTTTAATATTAAACTTTATCGCAGGTGATCCTCAACCGACGGTGCAGATCCAGGTGCTAAGTCCAAACCTACTGCAAGCGCAGCAGCAGCCCAAGTATCACATGCAAATACCAATACAAGGATTGCAGCAGGGTATGTATCAACATATTTAATTGACAATAAGGGAATAAAACAATACAAATTCCTTAAAATAACTTTAAAACGCCACTTAAACAAGCTTTGTAGAAAAAAAGCTTGGAAGTAAATTGTTCAATTTGAAATATTATGAATTATATTGGAATCTGCCTGCATCCATGCAACCTTAACTAGGTCGTCCGTCCACCTAAAAACGGACGTCCTATACTTCGACAATAGGATTATATTTTATAACAGTCGTAGGTTTTTTCTTAGAGTATCTATAATATAGAGGGAGAGCTGTCATACATTTGCGTTTTCAAAAACGGAGATATTTTTTTGTTAGTAACGTTGGTAGCACTGTTATGTTAGTGAAAAATGAACTAAATAGGTAACTGAAAGTATATTTCGTTATTATCCGCCTAAAACGAGTTTGAGTGGAATTCAATAGCCCTAAACCTTTTTTTTTATTTTTCCATTTTCAAATAATCGTGCATGGAGGGCAGAAAAAGGCGGCCCAGCACCATCATTACCTCACATACCAGCGCTCCCTCTATATTAAAATACTAAGAGGTATTTTTATACTGCCATGACAAGGAGACTGCAACGCCCCTGGCGGTAGCGCAGTGCTGTACAGATAGAGTAGATAGTATCAACCATGGCATGGACATGTTGTAGAGGTAATGCAATGTGAATGTCGTTGCAGGCGGCGCGGTGCTGACGGTGGCGTACTCGCAGGACGGTAACGAGGGCGGCGGCATACAGCTCGTCGGACAGAACACCTTGGGAGAAGGTCAGTACACACAGTTTTATACCTTACTGTACATTAGCCTGTATATTAGCCCATAATGGCCTACTGCTGAGCCAAAATTGTTATTGGTCTCCTAAAGTTCATTTATTGATCATTAACTTTGCCGGACACACAACTAAACACTGGGAGAAAAATAGTTCATCTGTTTCTATTATCTCTCATGAATCGATAGAATTTAAAGTCACAAACACAAACTGGGCTTTACTTTCGCGATGCGTTCAGTTTATGTCGTTTAAATATGCAATTTTTAGGTCTTTCTGTCTTTTCGATTAATCTTTTCTAAAAATCTTTAAAAACTGGCAAGAAGGCACCCACTTGGTATAGGCTCGCATGCTCATTGGCCGATGTTATAAAACCCTTACGAATTATGAAATGTACACACTGTATATGTTGCAGGTTTGCAAGTGTTGGCTGCTATACCGCAAGAGATGCAACTGGTCCAGCCGACACAAACGCAGACAGACAAAGAACACATACAAAGTAATATGCATCAGGTAAACCAATTCAAACCGAGTGATAATGTACATATAGTTTCGTAATTTAAAGGAACATTGCTGCCTTTTGAGAATGGATGATAGAGAATAACTTGTAGAAATGAAAAGGGCAAGTAAAACTATCTTTATGTTGAACTGCTTGAAACGATAGTTATCAGTTTAATTATAGAATCATGATTGACTATGACATGACTTACATAATACATAGGTATTTTGTCGATTTAGAAATATTGTATAAATCCAAATTATATTAAACAATATATGAAACATAAAAGCTGACTCAAAAGTTTAGCATGTAAATATCTGTGGCTAAGCATGATGATGATATATGAATTATTTTGCAGGTGTTCATAACCCCGAATCAGCAGATAATAATCAACGCGCCCGAGGACCAGAAGACGTTGAACAACAACACGAGTACAAACAACAACAACTCCGACATCACCAGCATCGTGATCAAGGAGGAATATGACGACAACAACCAAATGGATGACGTTAGTACTACATATATAGATATATATCTCTCTCTCTTTAGTCCACAGAAAGTCTACTGAACATAGCCTCATAGTGTTATATTGAAACATTAGTTTAGAGAAAAAAATCCTGTATGACTATCCATTACAAGGCGTTTGGGTAAATTACCTAAAAGCCTTTATACAATTTTCTTAAATTGATTTAATTTTATTATCTAAAGCAGTATCTTTTTTTTTTATTAAATCCATGCAAAACAGTGTCCATATTAATGTATACTTTCGTCAACCGTTTTACTTTAAAGTTAAAAACAAATTTCCATTTGGATTGTTTCAGGAAAGTTCGCAAGAAACGGAATCAAACGAGACATTGTGGCAGATCAACAGCGGCCAGCAGGAGCTCGCCAAGTATCTCAGCCAACTGCCGCCACAGGTGACCTATTGTACTATTATAATGCCGATAACTACTTCAACAATAAACATATGGCGGGGTATAGTTGTCGCATGCACACAACAGAGCTAAAAATCTATTAATATTGTTCAACAAAGTAAAACTCCTATAAAGTGTGTTTAGGCAGACAATAAAGGGTGGCGCACACTGAGCAATATATTGATAGGATTATCTTGGCTATGTCTCTAGTCGGTACATATTTTGATTCCATTGCATTGCAGTTACATCTGGTGCATTGTAGATTGTAGACAGTTTAAAAAAAATGATTCTTTGTCGCTTATGTTCGCGAGAATGTTCGTCACGGTCATTAGCCTCCTAATTCATTTTCGTTATATAGTATATATCTTTAATCCCCTCTTATTCAAACCACCCTAATGTGCTTGTGTAGGTAGTATGTATGTCTTCCTATTAAATAAATAAATAATAAATACACCCAACAGTCGCATACATAGTCCTGACCCCACACTAAGATCGAGTCTTTGGTCGTGGGTATCAGAAACTACGAGAGACTTTTCGGTCTCACAAACACCCAGACCCGAAACTAATACCTGTGGTTTACACAAATATTTGTTTCGATGCGGGAATCGAACTCGCAGCCTCTCGTTTCACAGCCGGCTTCTAACCAACTGCGCTACGGAGGCTGTCTGTTATTGAGATAAACTATTGAGCTTAAAATTATTTATTTCAGCAAGCACAAGGACTGCCTGTATCATTGCAACAGTTCCTAAGACTGAACCCGACTGAAGTAAAGAAACAGGATATTGAAAAAATGGAAATTGAGATGGCGTCAATTGAAGACAAGCAAGAGGAACCGGTCGCGGAAGCTGTGCTTAGTGAAGGTAAGTGCTTAGGAAGTAAAGTATGCTGAACTTGAATACCACTTGATTATCATTTCGTTTCGATATTTATATTAATACTCAGAACATATATATAATAGGAGACAAAATTTTCCAAGTGATTGTTGCCAATAATTGTTATATTATAAAACAAAATGTTCTATTTATATACCCGAGATTAAATTCTGTACATCACATATAAACTTCCCAAACATACCGAATTCTTTTTGTAAAATTGTGCCATCAAACAAGCTTGTCAATACTGCTAGCAGAATAAAGTAAACTCTTTGAACTTGACAGATGGAACTCTCCGGATACAAAGTAAAAAGAAGAAGAAGTACAAGAAGAAGCCGCCGAAGCCAGCGCGGCCGAAGCCCGGGCAGGTGGTGATCGCCACCGCGTCCGACGGCACGCCCATCTTCTGCTGCCCCGAGTGCCAGATGGCCTACTCCGAGAAGGAGCAGCTCGAGATACATCTCATAGTGCACAAGATCGAGAGGAGGTTTATATGCGGCATCTGCGGGGCTGGGTGAGCATTCTTGATCTACTTTTATTTTTTAAATGTATTTACGTAATCTAAAATATCGAAATGCGTTGCTCAACACCTGTTAGCTTCGATTTGAACTGATCTGGCTACTTTATATATTAATAGTATTAAATATGTGTTAGCAATTGCTAGTTATTTAAGATAGGAAAACTCACTACACCAAAAATCTAGGTGCTAAGTCATGAGTGTAATTGTGTTGTAATGGAATAGGAAAGTAGTAAACTAGCATAAAACATTGAAGGTTTGAAGATAAGTTTTCCGATATATTAGCCGAAACATCGCGCCTAGAATGTAACAAAAATAGCGGCAGTATTGCTATGTAGCGGGTGGAATATAATACTGAGTGTACGTGTGCAGGCTGAAGCGCAAGGAGCACCTGGAGCGCCACAAGCTGGGCCACAACCCCGAGCGGCCCTACGTGTGCGCCGTGTGCCGCAAGGGCTTCAAGCGACGCGAACACCTCAACCTGCACACCGTCATACACTCCGGCGTCAAGACCGAGATGTGCCTCGAGTGCGGGAAAGGTAACGCATACCACTACATTATTTGCTCTCAACCATAATTAAGGCTCTAGACCAGCTATACTCAACCTGCGGCCTGCGGGCCGCATGCGGGTTGGAAATATATTGAGAAATATTTTAAATGTACCTCTCCGTAAATTTACTCTCACCGAGTAAAAAATCAGTAACCGGACACGGGACAACCCCACCGCGATGAGATGCATTAGTCGACCCGCCAAACCATGATTATAACGTGTTTGTGGCCTGTATAAAAGAAAGGTTAAGTACCGTTGCTCTAGACAGACCAATTGCATTTCAAATATACTTAGACTGCAAATATGCCGTTTGTCCAACCAAACTATTAAAGTCACTGAGAATTAATCCACACGTGTTCCCTTCATATAGTCCTGGGTCCTTCCGGCGTAGCCTGAAGAAGCGTCTTTGGAGGACGGCATAATGGTATCGAGTGGCATGGCACCGCAGTCTGTTAACATTCGACATCCTGTCTGTGGCATCGCACTTACCATCAGGTGCAGTGCAGTAACTATGCAGTGCCAGAATTTAAAATAAAGACCCAGGCCAAGCACTAATGATAAATATATAATATTTTATGAAGTCAGCATTATATATCACGCATGTATATTTCTCAGGTTTCTACCGTAAAGATCACCTGCGCAAGCACGCTCGCTCGCACGAGAGCAAGCGCGCGCGCGACGAGGCGGAGGCAGGCGGCGCGCCCGCCACCACCGCCAACACCGCCAACACCACCATGCCCACCGTCGAGGTCAAGCCGCTCTCCTCCAACAACATCATGCCCGAGATCACCATACACGTTAGTACACTGCCGCCTATGCATTCAGTTAAGTTAGTCAACCGGCACTAGGTTAGTGTGTTGGACTTTCATGTGTCCAAATCCTTCTCAATCGTATCTTCGATTGTAGAGGAGGCCCGTGCCCGGCATTGGGACTATATGGGCTGATAAAGTATTGAATAAATAGTCAGGATGGCATATTACGGTTAGGTCAACTTAACATGCCGTAAAAATTCTTGTAAAATCTATGGTACGTGAGTTTCTTCATTATGTTATCATTTACTGTTAAAGTGTAATAATTGCTTGTCTCTAAACACTGCCTTTATTAATTCATGATAACTTTGCAACTCGCCAGTATATTAAATTGCATGTACAGTTACAATAACAGTGGTTGTGTACTAGGTACCGACGAGCGCGAACATGCAAGTGCCGGTGCAGATCAACATTCCGCAGCACGTGATGTCGTCGCTGGCGGCGGCGCAGGCCCCGCAGGGCGCGGCGCGCAGCCCGCCGCCCGCCGGCGCCAGCGCGGCACAGGGCGCGGCGCACAGCCCGCACCACAACGACGCGCATGCGCAGCTCGAGGCGCTGCTGGCGCAACACACCTGACGACGATACAACACGCGACTGCAAGCACGCCGCAACGCCAAGTGATCCTCATGCCTAACACTGCCTTCGGATTTGCTTCGTTCAACTCTACATTTTAATCAGCCGTCAGGATTTAAATAACAATGTCAATCTCTAAAATCTATATGAGATTTTATAATGTTCCATTTAAACGTAGCAAATTTGAGTGCCGGTAGGACGATCACGCTATTGTCAATTATGTAAGTGTCGATTCGAAATGGATACGTAAAATGACTGCGAGGTGTGACTAGTCCCTCAAAAGTGAAATTGAGAAGGTGATGATGACAGTTTTGTGAGAATTAATATGTACCAAGACATCAAATTGTTGCGTCGTGGAAGATTATTTTATAAATATGAATATTTTTGTGTAGTATTTCGATCGGTAAGATATAGTCGGTGGCTGTCCGCACATACGATTTGAAACAGTAAAACGCACATTGGTTGATACATATCATCATTGTTGTATATATTGAATTCGAATTAAGTTAAAGAAACGCCATGACAAGTTTCAGGTCATTTGTCTATGATTTTAAAATATAGTTGTAATTTTCATCTTTCGCCCAACCATGAGATTATAGTGAAATCATATATTCAGGGAACCAATTCTGTCCAAAAACTGATTTTAAAATTAATGTTAACGTTATAATATTTCAGTGTTTGTATACTCACTTTAGGCAAGGTATTAAAGTTTATGACTTCATTTTGAAATATATAACTCTTAATTTTTATATTCTAAAGTGGAGTACATTATATTCATAACATTGCAGCTAGCTTATTAATAAGATGAGCATTGGAGAATATTTTTAATGTTTACCATTTTATATTACTGTCGTTTTTTTATGAAACCGGGTATTGTTGAATACAAATCAATGCAACGATCATTTCACATTGTAAATATCATCATAACTGTGATATTGTCATTCTAAATAGATTCACTGTGTTATACAAATCCATAATCATGTTTTGATACAATTTATTTATTCTCAAGTGTATTGCCGGATCAAGGACAATCTAAATATATTTGCAATATTGGAGATAAAGTTTAGTGAGGTATATTTTATTATCCTTGTTGTAATTGATTTTTGTGCTATTTTTTACATGGATATCAATGGGTCCCAGAAACAGAATTGATGAAAAATAAGACTCAATTTAATTGATTATTCATATGTATTTAGCGTGAATCGTACTTACAGATTTAAAACAAGTTTTAGTTACGAAAGTTTCGTCCCTTTCGAACGATTTAGAATTAAGTTTGAGCAAAGAAGACAAAACATTTGATAACTAAAATAGGTTTTAAAACTACCTATGAATAAGGCCGTTAGTCTTTTACTTTACGAAATATAAAAGGAAATTTTCCTAATATTTCAGATGTGATTTGTACTTGGGACTTGTCGATATATCATTAACTACTAGGACTAGAATCTAGAATGTAAATAAAAAGGACTAAATCTTGACATTGTTGTCTGTACATTGCACTAGGCCTCGAATCTTAGTTTATCATAATAATCTCTGCAAATGAAGACCATCAGCAATTACGAAGAGATGAAAACCAAAAATATTTATGATCATTTGTTTTTATACATTATAGTATGGTCGTTTAGAGTAACATAATGGTTATAACTAGTTCTTGCTTCCCAGCTCGTTCGTTAATTTCATCATGTTCTTGCTTGTTGCGCACTATATGCTTGCGATTAATTTCCTGAAGTTGTAATGAATGTCGTATGTGTGATATTACATTACTATGTTAAATGATTAAAATTTGTAAAAAGCATAATATATTTATTTTAGCGTTACACTTATCTTTTGCTAGTTCATATAACGATTATGTATGTTTCACATTGCGAAAATCATTGTTAACAGTGCATAAAATCATCTGTTCCTCTTAGATGTATTGATCGAGCAATGAAAATGAGTTCTGATTTAATGAAATCACATTTTAAAGTAAAAAGAATATTTGTTAGGTTAATGTTGACAATAAAATGTTTGACTGATTGTATATCAATACGGGAAAGTAATATCACATCGCGGTCACACATACGCCAGTCGTTAGCGAGCGTCGATCCAAGTCGATACTACCATACGATATTGTCAGCTTTAATGTAGGTGTAAATTGATTTTGAATTATATTTTTGTACGTAGGATTAAGTTTGAAAAGCATCACTAATTGTGGCATGTTTGTCATTTTACAATGTTAGGGACTACTTAAAAGGTGCTCTATGGCGTACTTTCACTCGACTCGATCGCTTATGTTGGGGACACTTGCCGTCAATTAATAGCTATAATTAATATATTCCAGTATCAGCTGCAGAATTCATCAAAAAATATTTCATTATTATTTAAAAGTCATGTAATTGACTTTTAAGATAATATATTTTTGGAAAACTAATGTATGATGACTGTTTTTTTACAAAAATTGCCAATATTTTACAACACCCAAAAATATGAAGTAATAGTTTTAGAAGATTATAAAAAGATTAGAATCTCGTCACAATATGTTATGGTCTTGCAGCTATTTCTGTATCTTATTCTTTGCTTACTCGGGTATAAAATATGTTTAATGCATGGATTGAAGATTTATCAACATAACTGTACAGAGATCGAGAGAAAGTGAAAGTATAACGTTTAGACAATTTCCACTATACACTTCCCTCTAGGCTGTAAGTTAGTATGTTAAATTTTGATTTAAGCTTTACTCACTACTTTTTCTGTAGCTGTTGCTTTATTTTTATATTCAGGTGATGTCTAGTTTATAAAAAGCTAAAAAGCTACTTTCTGGAACTATTTTGGGAATCCGTATGTTGCATAAAGTGTTACATATTTCCTAATAAATAAGAGACAATATTTTTATTCTGTTTATTTTATAATCTTAGTGTAGGTCCAGGTTAATTGAATAAACATTTTTGTATTTCCGAAATTAGTAGACGAAAGTATTATAAAATTAAGACATCGTATTAGATAATCTCACTTCCATTGGGAAGTCTTATGTAAGTCTTTTGTAAGTTGTAAACTTTTTGTATGAAATGTTATTTATAAAGAAAACATCTGGAGTAATGAGATTAAAAATAAACCACTGATTTGGAAACGTGGCTATTTTATTTTGCTTACCCCCAATGAAAAAGCATGTATGAATTATTTATAAGGATACAAATTCCCATGTATTTGTAAGCATGTTTGTGACGTGATGAAATAATGAATAATGTTTAAGTAATGAATTATTTTTTGCTCAGTTAGTAGAACGTACGTGATAAGTTTGTGCTTAATGGTCTAAGAGCCCGTGAAGACCTTCCCCCATCTGATAATCAGATGAGACATTTTTTTTATCAAATATTATTGATTAACAAATGTTTGTAGACATATTATGTCTATGATAACTTGCATATCGAAAAGTGTTAATGGCTATTTTTAATTATTTTTATTTTATTTTTGTAGGCAACTCTATACGATTAGTTTTGTTATTAAATTAACTTTCTTAAAATACGAGTTTGGATTGGTTGTCAGATCGGCGTAGCTCCCCATATTGACTTTTACCTGTTCCATCTGCTTGCCAGGTAGCCATGAAAGTAAGTAAAAAGGTAGGCATATTTTCTGTGTAAAAAAAATAATTGTTACTATTATAGTTGAGATGAAATTCATCAAATTCAAAGTAAAGGCGATGAAAGATAATTGATAAAAATTAATTCAATTAAAAATAGCCATAAAGACTTTTCGAAAAGCATGTTTATTAATCAATAATATTTGATAAAAATTATGTCTCATCTTGTTATCAGATGGGTGAAGGTCGATCTTCCACAGCTCCTCTGCTATAAGTAATTGGGGTTTGATTCCAAATGGGGACGAAATTCTATTATGAAATTAAATCCATGGCCAGTCTTAGGGGCGGGAAATATGCAGTTATTAATATCATTCAGACAACATTATTCTTTAAAAGGAATTTGTTTTTATTACTTTCCAACACATTAAAAACATATCCTACAATTCTTACCCAAGGTTAATTACACGGATTTTACAATTTAAGACTGCTTTAAGCTATTTATATGTATAAAATAAAATATAGAAGAAACCGAGGCTCATAATAATTTATTGAAATACTTACCTGCAAAGCAATGTGCAAAAATTTACCAGATATCTATTCGCTTCGAGAAATCTTATGCACGTAGGTAGTTGGAAAAAATGTAATTTACCGAGCTTGAACAGTATTGTGTTAATTTTATTATAATCGGGTTTTATCTTCTAATTGTGCTTAGCCTGTTGTGAAAAAAAGCTATTCTGGTTATACTCAAATTCTTAAGCTATTTTATAGCTTATTTGCTCAGACCTATAATGTGTAAAATGTTCTTTGATCTTTGCAAAACATTGGCGGGAGACAAAGTTGAAAGTTTTCCTGTTGGCCGATCGCCCCATGGGCCACCCATCCCCGATCTTAATGGGCCACCCTGCAACTCGTTCCCATGAAGATTTCAACAAGTCCCCTTGAAGAACTACACGTGTACGTCGCGCCGTGCCCCCGTGCCCACTCCGCGCCGCCCCCGGCCACCGCGCAGCCGCGGCCCCGCGCGCACCACGCCCGCGCAAGTCGCCATCTCTCACCGATCTTATTTCATCAACCAGGAACAATTAAATCGCAATGAAAGTGCATTCTCCACTCGAGGAAAAGGTAACTGTTTGATTATCTTTTCGTTCTTTTACGCGGTTTCGCTCGGAGACGTGGCTTTGCGCGTTTAAAGATTGATGGTGTGAGAGCGCGGGTCGGTAAAAATAAAGCGTTAGAAACGACTGGGGTGAGGCAGAATGGCGGGGGTTGAGTGATCGCCCTACAAGGGGTCGCACCCTTTGATTCATTGTATTGCGGTTGGAACGGCATTCACCTGTCCGAGTGGGCGAGTGCATTTTAAGTCTGTGCATATTCTCATCTAATGTGTGCTAACGTAAACATGTTTAACGCGATTCCAGGGGTATTAAGCTGCGATGAACTTCACTCCATTTTCTGGTCATATTCCGACCGCAGCAGCGATTCCTACTATCCACCAGTTCGCAGCAAAATTTGGTTACGAAGGTACAGGGGCCAGCACGGGTGGCGTGCTGCAGGAGACTCGATACCAGACGACTGGTAGCGGTGGCGGGGTGCAGTTTGCCGTGGCACCAGCCACTGGTACAGTTTCTCTCGATGGAGTGAAGTTCAGACAAGCCGAGAGCGTGGTGGTCGTCAGCAGCGCGCAGCCTGGGACGGTAGCACTCGCAGGGATTGCTCCGATACATACTGGTATGTGGCTAATTGTAGCGCGAAAATAGTCTTGGTTATTTAAATTAGTTTTGTTGGTTTATATTAATTTTATTAATTTTATTTATTTTTATTTTATTTTAAAACATGGAAAACTTACAGCTAATAACAAAAGAAGTAAACAATATAGTAAATAACATAAAGCCAATGACATGTTCTCACTTATAGAAATATTATCTACATTCTAGAATTAAGATGACCTTTACCTACTGAAGGGTTTTTTTTTTGTTCAAATAGGTACCTATAACGTAATTACATATAACATAGGTATAGGATAAAAAAATATGTAAACACATGTACCTACCCACCTAAATAGTTCGACCTAAAAAAAACAAATAATGTGTGTTAGAGATCAGAAATGACGAGAGACTCTTCTGTCTCACAAAGGCTAAAGCAAAAAATTGTGGATCATTGATATAAATGTGGAAGCACAAATAAACAACCAGTCCAAGAGATGCTAGTTTATTACTGACTTGACAGAAAACAATGTTCAAAAGCGCGCGCATCGGTTTCCCGCCTTTTTGGCAAGCATAGACAATATAAAATACATACCAATCATACAAACATTTGCTTCTGTGCGCGAATCGAACCCGTGGCCCCTCGTTTCATATCCAGCGGTGTAACCAACTTAGCCTTCGAAGTTGGCACGAAGTATATCGCTGTTTATCACAGATTATGAATAGATACGTATATCTACGTATGCCAATACGAAGTATCTTATAGTTTTATGATTTTAAACGGTAATTGCCATTGCAGTTAATACTGGAGTGAAGTACCAAACTATATCGGCTTCGACTTCGTCAGTGAACCTTGGTAACATAACGTACGGTGGCCAAGCCAGCTATGTTCAGACTGAAACGGTGCAACAGCAGCTCAAAGCTGAGCAGAGGACCGACAAGAGAGAGTACCGGGAGGAGTTGCACCATGACCTTATGGCCACCATGATGCACCAGCACCAAGGTACTGTGATTTACTTTTCTATCTAGTCTTTGTAATATGGAAATAATTTGCCAGTGTTACAGTATAAAAGTAAAATTTATATATGTTTCTTAGGCAACTATCAAAAGGTGTTTCCTTGGTAGTCAGATGTTTTTGATGGTTCTTTCAACTTGTCAGACACAATTAATCTGACAACTTCCAAATCCACCAAGATCCCAATTTCATAATTGTTGATCGTGTGATGCCTATGTTAGAGACATGCACGGACAAACTATCAGCTTTTATAAAATGACGAAAATCTGGCGACCACGGGCTCTTGGTCTATATGTTTATCATAAAATAATTAAAAAAGACATTAATATCATAGCTTCTCTTAGAAAATCATAGGCATATCTCTATATCAATATTTATTTTAGGTACAACTTCGATGCAAATGGCATTTTGTTTTAAAAATTGCTGATTTTTTTTACGAGAAGAAAGCTGTTAAACTTTAATATTCCCAGGGTACTCCGAAAGGGGTATGCCGGTGTCACGACATTTACTAATACTGAACGTACGATTTTAGTGACGCAGGCGCCGCTGCAGCAGGGCACGCAGCAGTTACTGGTAGTTCTTCACGAGCCTAAAGAAGCCGCGGCCCTAGCGCGCGCCATCAAGCAGGAGGGCAGACCCGAGCGCGGCGCCGCCACTGCACCCGCCGAGTTTATCAGTAAGCATTCTAAATGTGATACGTCCAATGATAAAAATACCTTTTTTATCCCGTCGTAGTACAAATAATATGCAGACGAGATCTATGAGTGACAGTCTAAACTTTAATCTTATCGCTATGAACGACGGTCGCAGGAAGTCGGTGGATGCAGGCCGCTTCCAACAGGTCTATGTGACGATCTATGGGGGAGACCTATGTTCAGCAGTGGACTTTGTGGCTGAAGAGATAGAGAGAGAGAGAGAGAATGAACGACGTGTCCAAAAAACTTGCAAGAAAAGGAATGTTTTTAATGAAATTGTACATCGGATTTTTTTTATTTACACCTTTGTATTTGTCACCGTCGCATTCCGACAAGCGCAGAGCCTCCATCCTCAGGCTGGGTAGTTGACTTAGTAAACACATTTAAGTAACTTTGATCGTTCATCTGAAGTCAATCAGGCTGATCCAGAATCACTCACGTGGTTTACGCTAATGGGTTATCTGCTATTGCCTACAGTGTTCGCTATATAATTATCGTCCCATTACCATACTTCATCATTGCTAATGTTTCCATTATAATCATGAGAAAGGGCAAAATGTTGTTTTATTTCATCCCACCTGTTGTAGGTATAGGTGACGTCACGGACTCGTCTACGTGGCAGTCGCTGGGCGGCGGGGTGGCGGACTACCTCTCGGCTCTGCCGCTGCCGCTACATCACCTGTTGAAATACTCCACTCCCGCCAACATTGAGGGCAAGAGGGACGAGCAACCAACTATCATCACTGCTGTTAATGCTAATACTTTGAATGCTGTGCCTATTGCAGCGGTAAGTGACAAAACCAAGTGTTTTTATGTAGAAATGTTGGTTTTTATCAACTATTACGGTAGATGACTCCACAGAATAAATCACTGCACCTAAGCGTTGGTAATTTGATAATGTACCGAAGTGCAGTGAAAGTTGATGTCGTTATCTCTTTGTCATCAAAATCGACCAGTTCGAAAGCAAACGTACACTAGAAACACGACACACTTTTGTGAAAACCTGAACGATTTACACCTTGTGTATGGCACGCATAATGCGAGCATACGAATCTTCAGCTAAAAACAAAAATATGAGGTACAACAATATATTCCAGATGCCGTCTAACGCAGTGAACAGTGTGGTGGTACAGACCGCGACAATCGTGAACCAGACTATAAACACAAACAACATCACTATAGGAAAGAAAAAGAAGAAGAAGAAATCGCTCAAAGAGAAGAAACAGCGGCCCAAGCCTGGAGAAATTCGACTGACTACCGCATTAGGTAAGAATTACAGGAAGCGCTAAAGTTAATGGAACTATATAACTTTTTTTCTTTCTTGTTATCTATCTTGGATTATTTTGGCCGGTGCCAGAGGTACTTACCGACAGTTTTATACATAGATACATAAACATCACGCCTTTTTCTCAGAAGGGGTAGGTGGAGGTCAAACTAGGACACCTACGTTTCGCCTTATGTATTCTATCCCATCATTTGAAGGGAGGCGAGCCTATCGTCGGTTTTATAATGTATATATATTATTATATTCATCATTCAGTAAAGGTATGATAGACCGCAGTAAGGCGCGCAGGCTGGGAATGAAGGGACAACACAGGCCTTTTTTACTATTCTTGGCATGGATTTGGCAGGGCCTAGGGGGCGCTCTAGTAGTGTCTCCAACGGTATCCAATACACAATCTTGCTCAAGGGGTTGGTGCTAACACCAGATAGGCTTGATAATAGATTACATTGCTACAAAATTCATACACATTTAATAAACCGATGCTCTATTCCATTTGTCTGGTGGACAGGTACAATTTGCGTTTTATTATAGATGGCAGCACTTTGTACTGCTGCCCAGAATGTCACATGGCGTACCCAGAACGGGGATTGTTGGAGCAACATCTAGTTGGACACACTATGGAAAGAAGGTGAGCCTTTTTTGCTTCCATTCCTCATTCAACGGCTGCGCGTGTAACTGAATTTATGACGTTCGTTTAAAAAATATGTAATTTAGACTTTGCGATTGGCCGCATGCGTAACATTGATCTTTGTAGAAAATAATCAATTTTGTTAAAGATTCATTCTATTTAAAATATATTTTTATTTAAATTGTCTTTTACCTTTACTTTATTTCTTCAATAAGATATTTTGAATTTAAACCGACATATTGTTTGGAACGCTTTATAACTGTGAAAAAGAAATGCCGTGGCTTTAGACACTCCATAAAGACACGAACTATATTCTTTTCCTTTTTGATAAACACTATTTTACTAACATGTTAATATACGACCATACCACCTTGTTGCATTTACCTCTAATATTTCCGGAACACATGGTTTTGCATACATAAACACACGCTTTTTTCCCAGAAGGGGTAGGCAGAGGTGCTACCAGAACACCCATATTTCGCCTTGTATATTCCGTCCCACGATGTGATAGGGGGCGAGCCTATCGCCATATCGGGCACAAATTCCTGACTCGGGGCTGATAATGAATAGAAAAATTCAATATCACTTTGCCCGACCCGGGATTCGAAGTTCGAACCCGAGACCTCATCTTTGCAATCATACCGTAGTACCACTACGCCACCGAGGCAGTCGGGTTTTGCATTTAATCCTTATTTATTTTTTCAGGTTTATTTGTGACATCTGCAACGCTGCGCTGAAAAGGAAGGACCACCTGACTCGTCACAAGCAGTCCCACAACCCCGAGCGGCCACACGTCTGCTCCGTGTGCTTGAAGGCGTTCAAGAGAAAGGAACAGCTCACTCTGCACTTTGTGATCCACTCGGGCGAGAAGAGACACATTTGCAATGAATGTGGGAAAGGTACGATTTAATAATTTTGCTGATTATGTAGTGCATTACGATGCACCATGTGTTTTGTCATGAAAATAAAAAAAATGCTTAATAATATATGGATAAATCTTATTAGATACAATTTGATGTTTTGGTTTTTTTTTATCAGCCCATATACGTCCAACTGCTGGGCACGGGCCTACTCTACAATCGAGAGAATTGATTGAGAGTGGTTAGGCCATATAGTCCACCACGCTGGCCTAGTGCGGGTTGGCGGACTTACATACCGTAGAAATTCTTTTACAAAAGTAAAATTACAGATAAACAGATTATGTATTTGAATTATTTTTAAATGGTGTAGGGCCCAAAACACTTATTAGATTGGTGCACTTGAAAATTAAGTTGATAATATTGATATCAAAATACAATTATCAATCCAATTCTTTTAAGCCACTTTCAAGATAACAATCAACAATGCATCAAAAATAACCAAATCTTGTTCTTTTAAGAATATGTATAAACTATAAAGTGCATTTGTAAGAGTCTATTATTAGATAAATATAATATTTAAACAGGATTCTACCGCAAGGACCACCTGCGCAAGCACACTCGGTCGCATATCGCGCGGCGCGTGAAGGCGGAGCTGTCACAGCAGTCGTCATCGTCGCCCGCGCACGCCGTGCCCGCGCCCGCGCCCTCCTGACCCCACCCCGACCACGCTGACCACGCTGACCACGCCGAACACCCCGACCATACCGACCACACCGACCACGCCGACGACAAGAACGACCTGCTCACGCTCATTCAGGCCGCCAAGGACGCCTTCTAAGGCAGCCCCTACACCTACAATAACACTGTACAATATATTGTACCATGAGATTGAAAGGCGCTAGAATCCAAACTATTGATCATTGCGCAATCTTCAATATTAACCCTATACGGTCAATAATATTGCACAATTCGTAATATTGCGCAATATGATTGATCGTCTAGGGGCCGCCTAACACATATTACTCGTATACGTACGGCCTTATTCATGACTGTTTTAAAACCTATTTTAGTTATCGAATGTTTTGTTTTCTTCGGACAAACTGAAAACAAAAGTCGTTAGAGAGGACAAAACATTCGATAACTGAATTAGGTTTTAAAACTGTCTTTGAATAAGGTAATTAACGTACACCGTCTATATTATGTAAAGCATTGCGTGTAACTATTTGCGAAGATTTGCTTCGAAATGCGAGGAAGACAAGAATGCAGTGTTTGGGCGATATGTTAAATATATTTCTGTTTAAAATTATATTTTTCATAGCTGTATAAACGAAAATTATCAATTAGGTACCATTTTCGTAGATATAGTCTGGTTAATTGACTTATCTTAAAGAACGATACATTTAGTAAGCCTATTGCGTAATCTATATTTTATGTGTATATATGCGGCCTTATTAGTAGACAGTTTTATAACCTTTTTTAGCTGTCGAATGTTTTGTCTTCTTAACTCAAACTGAATTCAAAAGTTGTTTGAAAGGGATAAAACACCCGATAACTGAAATAGGTTTTAAAACTGTCTATGAATAAGGCCGTTAATATTTATGACCCCCTTGATTATGGGTTTCGATAGTATTTATACGTTTATTCGATTTATCCTTAAATGATAAACGTTAGAGATTTTTATCGATTAGTGAGGATTGGATCTCATTGTTTAATATATTTTACTGTGATTAAAAAAGTAATTAAATATTTATTAATTACGTTATGTTATGATTGATTGTTAATGATCTCTAAAAGAGTTTTTGTGTATTTATTGGTGAATTATTTACATTTATTTGTCTTACCAAAAATCTTATTATTTATTTAAATGTTTAATATATGTGTATAGTTGTTACATATTTTAGAAATAAAAATCTAGGATTAAAATACTTTCTGCTCGTCTAGTTTAAATTTAATGGTATGCTGCAAAGAAGTCTCTAAATATAAAACAGCGAGCGGAATATCATATTTTTTACTGACAGAGACTTAAATATATAGAAGAAACGACGTGCGTCGAAAAATGTAAAATTGTAGAATATAATTAGAGATTTTACACGGGTGATTGATCGATCAAACCAGCAGTAACGTGAGGCCAAACATCCTGTATAGTTCAAAATTATAAATCACTTTTCAGGGATAACAGATAGAATAGGGTTGCGACTTATGAAACACGAGTACTCAGAAGTAACAAGAGACTTATTAGTCTCAACAACTTAACCCGAAGTAAATATTTGAAGGTTACACAATCATGTTTCGGTGCAGGGATGCAACACGTAGCCTTTCATTTCACTGCCGACTCGCAACCAACTGCGCCACGGAGGTTGTCAAAATAAGTGTATTCGTGTGGGATTCGCCTTTCGTACGTCTTTAAGGATTTCCCAATGTTAAAATCAGCATATTTTATCAAATATTGGTGCTGCAGCTGTCCCAGTCATAGAAGTCAAAATATACCTATGTTATTTAAATGACGTTCGGAGTATCTGTAACGTCATATTATGCTAATAATATGTTGCCTATATAAATAACTTGTATCCAGTGTCTTTTTTCCAATATTACATCTTTAGAAAATGGTCTGAGCTAAGAGCTTCCTTACTGATGCAGGTTGGAAATGTAAGACAACGTAATCAAAAGTCATAGGAATCATATATTTCCCTATTTCTGACTAAAGGAGCAACAAATAATTAATTGAATGTTTAAGTTACTGGTAATCGCTTTGAAATATTATTTTACGCATTATAGACAGAGGGCGGTTTGTCCTTTAGTCAGAATAATTTTCTAAGGTTTATTAATGGATAAAAATCAGGATCCAAGATGCCACTAAGGGCGTTTGTACACGGCGTATTTTTAACGTGCCGACGACACGTGTTTCACGGAAACCAAAGGTTCCTCTGCAAAAGTTTACTCACTGCCTCTGAATTGCGTTTTAACCGCTTAACCGCGCGAGTTTTGCGTATTCTCGGCGCATTAAAAATACGCTGTGTGCAAAGGCTCCAACCTTGTGGTCTTCATAATTACACTGCCATGATCTTTTATTTAGTATTAGAAAAATATTTGTTGACTGAAATGTTAAAAGAGGAAGGTAGCACATTATCCATTTGCGCTTAGATCCGCATTTTATAGATTTAAAAGAATAAGCGATTAAATAAATAAAACATATTTTTATAGATAATAATTAAAGCCGACATTAATTGAAATTATAATTATTAATAATAATAGAGTACAAATATATGTGCAAAAGTAACCAGGCATTTTGTTATACATGATTATGCAATAGTGACGATAATAATAGCAAAATAGCAATAATTATACAACATAATAGAACTCGCTTTCCATTTGGATTGCGAAGTAATGGCATTGTAGTTTTGTATATAAATATTTCACGAGAATTTACTCTCATTATGTTAAAATATATCAGCCGAAAAAGATTTTATGTTAATAGTGCTTCCATTTTTCGTATTTAATCTTCAGTAAATAAACATTTCACACTTTATGCTGTTTTATTGGACTCTGCCTATTCTGCAATCACCTATTCACATATTTATAATCGCTGTCCTATCCATAACTCCTACCCTGTTGGTATATCGACCCCGATTTAACATTCTAATGATATGGGGTCACAACGCTTTTTCTGCTCTGGTGGTAAGATAAATTAGAATTTGTTGAAGTTCTTTTAAGTGTGTTTAATATATTTGGGCAAATTGATACCATTAATAAATCCTTAAACTTTCACAATTTCAATAAAATCAGGTGAATAATAGATATCATTTTACACACTTTCAATTTTGATATTTGACAACAGTGGAAAATTTAAAAATTAATGAAGGTAGTAAGGAAATAAAAATAGTTCGAAATTGTACTAGGACCACAAGAAGTTCGAAATATTACGATAACCTTTTTCTTTCTATGCTGCACTGGTATTTTTCGTTGGCTACGATTTTTAAGTACTAGGAACACATGAAGTAAGCAGAGGTATATTCATAATATAATAAAGAACCTTTTCGCTACTTAGAAAATTTGATAAATTTTAAATAAAACGGGTTTTTACCATTCAAGTACCAGGAACACATGAACATGGTGGAGTTATTTTATTCATAATAAGAAGCTAACTTCCTATTGGCTACACCTGATGCTACTACCAGTTCAAACCACGCCCACTAACTACGAAGGACCAATCAGCGTCTGGTTAATGGTACGTCATACCATTGATAAAAAAGCGACTTTTATCATTAAAAAAAGTATAACTTCTTACGTCGGTACATAAGTACCCACACACTTTTTTATATTTCTTTAACTACCCCGATGTTTTAATATTTCCAACATTTGCATTTCAGTAACCTATTAGGACGTTCAAAGCATTATTTAGGTCACAAAAATGTGTTAATAAGGTGTATTTCATAAAACAATTCGTAGAAAATAAAAAAAAACAAAAGAGTGTCCAAAATACTTTATTTTTGTACTTTAAATTACATACAACTTATAATAAAATCACATATTTTCAAATTCAGTAGCTAAAAAAGCCAATTATGAAATAGCTCAAAAATACACCTTTTTAATACTTCGTACTAAAAAAAGGTAACCGGAAATGGTGTATTTTTACGTCAATATTTATCAGAATTATTTCTTGTCATGCATGGGTAAAAAAACACCTTTATTTATAATAATTAATATCTTCATAATTGGCCTTTTTATAGAACTTACAATATTAATAAATATAAAAAGACGCATTCAACGTGCAAATGTTCGTAATATGTGCCAATAACTGTCGTGGACGAAACAATTTAATTAAGTTTACATAATTTATATTCGACTTTAAATAGCTATGACTTACAATTAGCCAATATTTGTAAACAATATGGATTTATATGTATTTTAAATAATTCAAATGAATTAAAATGGCAGTGAATCGCAGTGAATGGATCTTTTTTCGTCACCGGATGATCTCGTTAGTGAACTTGCTGGAATGGAAATTATGTATAGGGTGAGAAAACTCGTAAATCACGAGCTTATATTATAAATATCACAAGAAAGTAAATTTCCAATTAAATCTAAAATAAATGTCAAGGTTTTTCCAAAAAAAAAACGACGTTTTTAATTATTCAACCATCGTGCAAACTGCAAACCACTGGTATATTAATTAATTACAGAAACAAATGAAGAAAAAAAATCAACTAATTTACCCATATTATTAGGGCGATTATTACTTTTTACAATATTAAGTTCTCAACTAAAAAATAGAATAATAAATAAAAAATATTTCACATCTTCAATAAAAACTCCGAAGAATCCATTACAATTGTATTTTCTTAAATGTGTGTACGGTCATTCCAATGACCAATATGGAATTTCACAAGTATACACAACATAATTATTTAAATATACGCTGTCACAGATAGTGGAGTCGGCCCTAATTGATTTAGGACATTAATTACTGAAATATAAATTGAAGCATAATAATTATGTAAAATTATTTCGTATGAATTGTCTTAATAGATATTTCATTTGAGCACAACAAAACTAGATAGAAAATCAAGTTGATTTGTTATTTTTGGGATCATTTCACTATACAATAAAGACGCTGCTTTTACATGTAGAAAAATATTTCACCATTTATGAAATATATTTTTGTTACAGCTGCATTAAAATGTTTTTGTGTATCGAAACACCCTATATAAGATTGAATGGAAAGTGAACTTAACAAGTATTATATAAGTTATATTTTAATGGCACGATATGTTACAACTTACAGAATGATTACACATAGAATTTATCTTAATTGTAATTTGAGTATTTTACACATTATTACTGAGAAGAATTAAACTTAAATGTCATGAAGTAAAATCAATCAATCACTATTTAAGATATGTATTTACAACGAACGCATTGAGATCTTTTATAGTAATCACTATATATTTGGACCCAGTTCCCTTATCTTTGCGCTTACCCAAACTTCTACCGTATTCAAACTTTATGAGAATTTTAAAATATTTTTCACTTATTATCTCTGAAACTTTTTTGTGCAGCTTTCAATTCCTGCACATTTACGTGCAGTATAAAATTTACATCAATTTTCTTTTATTTCTTGCGCTAGTTCACAGGGTACAAAATTCAAATCACTTATATGAAATGAAACTCTTTTCAATATACTCCGTCAATATCAACCATCCCGATACTATAGATATCTGGTTCGATTTTGCCAATCAATTAATGTACTAGTCCCACCTGAATGAAATTACCGCTGTATGTAGCATGTTAGTAGGCAGTATAGTTCCCAATGAATTTCTGAGTATCCAGTTTTTTCATCTTATGAATTGATTTTTTCATTCCAAACCCTTCATGCTCAGATTGGTTAACCTATTCATCATCAATGTGAAATATAATTTAAGCTTTCCCGCCCTCTACTTGCCACTGCTACTCCTGTATACTAAGATCGAGTAGCTCGTATTTTATTGACACCACGGAAGTTCTAGGCTAAGGCAAAGGTCAAAGCGAACTCTGGCCTAAACCTTTTCAATCGAACATTCGCGTGGAGAGGAGTCTCGTGCACAGCAGTGGGTGATTATGGATTGATACCAAAAAGCTGATACAGTAAAATCAGCGAATGTCTAGGTACCACCAGGTTTTGTGTGAAGATGGCAAGTGTATGGGTGTGAGTCCACGATACTCAGCGAGTGTCGAGGTATCTCCGGGTGGAGCGTGGAGGTGGTGTGTGTCTAGGAGCGCAGCATGTCGTGTGCGGTGGGGTTGATGGTGACGGCGCACTGCTCGCCGCTGTCGGTGGACATGACCATCTGGTACGGCACCTTGATCTGCAGCGGCACGCGCAGCTTCGCGCTAGATGGCGCCTGGAGGCAAACAAAGTTTTTGTAAACTGAGCAGTTCCGCTGGTTTCCGCGAGGTGATAGTCAGCATCGACATATTATGTTGATGGCTTACGACAGGAGCAAATATTGGACTGCGTAATGCGAGACTGCAAACGTGATTCCTATATTAATACAAATTGGTGAGCTAATAATTGAGCATGGGTGATTTTATAATTAAAAAAAACATAATTAAATTCAGTAAATCAATAAAAAATTCTTTGAGGTTGTAGTTAAGTAGAACTTACATGTATGGTGATCTCTGGTTTGACTTCAGTCTTTGGTACAATGTTGGTGATACGCAGCAGTTCTGGAATGTTCCTCTTTGGCTTCAGCTTGGGTTTGGTGTGCACTTGCACGTGTTTCTGCATGTGATCCTTGCGATAGAAACCTGAAACAATTGTTAATTATCATAAAATCTGCCGATTTTTAACAATAGACTGGGTGGTATTAACATACTAAACTTAATTTAACTCACATGTTCCCCAATACACCAGGTAATAACGTACAAAATTTGAAAAATCCCATCTCGATTTTTTGCCCAAAATCTCGATTTTATTTTTCAAGGCTTTTCATCACTTCGTATAGGAACGGGTCTTTTAACCGCTAAGGTAAGTTCCCGAACCGAACCGAAGTTCAGCTAAGCGTTGAAAATACTAGTACTTATATGGGGTAGCCAAAAATAAAAACAAAATTCAACAATTTTTTTTCTTTCATACAATGTTACCTGGGGTGGTGAAAAACAAGTGGGTAAATTAATACAAGTACGTCGAAATCACCCAGTATATCACATCAAATGGCTATCAAGGGTCAACGAAATAATTAACCTTCAACCATTCCGCCAAAGTGTCAGTCATTGGTAGTTCACTTTTTTAATAAAATTCCCAAATGGCATGACATTAAGCTGCTGATTGATTTTTTTATTGCATAGGTCCGGCGAAGTAGCAAACATGTCACCTGATGGTAAGTGATCACTGCCGCCCATGAACATCCACAACGCTGGATCATGGATGTGTTGCCGGCCGAATTGGGAGGGGAGCGGGAAGGAAAAAGGATGGGAAGAGGAAAGGAGTATTGCGGTAATTCTACTGTAAGGCATCATTAACTTGCTCAGCCTACAGTACTAACGCCAAGGTCTAAACTATATAAAAATACCTAAATTGTTATGTATACTTATAACACCACAGCAGTCCATTATGACATTATTAACAGTTCATAGTTTTTATTTGTCATGCGACTGTCCATTACGTGGGCGAGCACCTATAGCGGTAAAGTCGGTCAAAAGTAAAAACATCTAGCTCAAGGGCAATATTAGGAGATACGCGCCTCTGGTGAGGCCATTATTAAAACTATATATTGTACCACGGTTGACGTTTACACAATAATTTATTGCGTAATAAGATATAGTGGAATGTATTTATAATGAAAAGCTAACGTGACGCAGAGCACTGACTCCGTGCAATTAAAGCTTATAAATTAGTAAATTGACTGCCTCGGTGGCGTAGTTATACTACGGTATGATTGCAAAGCTGAGGTCTCGGGTTCGAATCCCGGGTCGGGCAAAGTGATATTGGATTTTTCTATTTATTATCAGCCCGGAGCCAGGAAGTTGTGCCCGATATGGCGATAGGCTCGCCCCCTATCACAACGTGGGACGGAACATACAAGGTGAAATGTGGGTGTCCTGGTAGCACCTCTGCCTACACCTTCTGGGAAAAAGGCGAAAGAGACAAAACATTCGATTACAAAAATAGGTTTTAAAACTGTATGAATAAGGCATTTACACATTCACTGTTACTATATGATACGAATTCCTACCAACAAAGTATACAGGTTGCTTATATAGATACTTATATAGTTGTATGTAATGATGTAGGTACCTTTCCCGCAGTGCGGACAGAAGAAGGACTTGACGCCGGTGTGTATGTGCAGGTGGATCTTGTAGTGGTCTTTCCGTTTGAAGGGCTTGGAGCAGTACTTGCACACGTACACGCGCTGCGGCACCGGCAGCGAGCACTCGTTCTTGATGGACAGGTACTCGCTCTCTTCTGGGTTGCCGAGGTCCACCTGGAATTATTGGAGTATGTATGATTTCAAGCGCGTTCGGTGAGTGAGATTGCCGGATGCCCAACACCCCTATCCTCTTCCCATCCTTTTTCCTTCCCGCTCCCTTCCCAATTGGGCCGGCAGCACATCCATGATCCAGCACTGAGGAAGTTCATGGGCGGCAGTGATCACTTACTATCAGGTGACCTATTTGCTGGTTTGCCGGACCTATGCAAAAAAGAAAAGCGGCCCCATCTGCGTAGTGCCCACAGTCCGGCAGTACGAAGGTCGTTAAATCGTGCCAGGAAGATAAACTAAACTCAACACAGAGATTTTCCAAAATTAGTTTATGTAAAGATTTCAAACGGATTCGTAAGTTGAAGTGGCTGTTGGAAATATGGAGAACTGATGGCCGGTGGAGCCAAATGGTTGTTGAATGGAGACAACGTACCACTTCACAACCATCCACAAGGTGGACGGACGAACCAACGAAGGTTGCAGAAATTTAATTTCAGAATTGCAGAACCGATTTCAAAAAGTCATCCAACAGCTGATGACAGTTTAACCAATATTAGCCCCGAGCTACTCACCTCCACAAATTCCAGCGGGTATTTGTTTTCCTTCTTGGCCTCCTGCGGCGGGTTGACCTCCTCGTCAGCGTCGCCTTCAGTGTACTCCATCATGTCCTCGGGCATGTTCTCGATCTTCACGCTGGTTTCCTGGTGCAGCGACATGCACGGGTGCGCCTCGAACTCGGGGTTCGTTCGGAAACCTGTAACATGAATAGTATTATAAGGTTTTTTTTCTGGCACCTGGTGGTGAGTGCTGATGCCGTGCAGACAGAGTATTGAATGGCTTCAGACGGTAGTTGCATACCGTCTAATCTTTGGTATTTTTTTTAAAGTACTTTATTTACGCGAATGTTATATTCTGGAACAAAACCAATTCAACTAGTGAAATGACGGGAAGTTAAAATTGAAATAAATAATAATATCCTCAATGTTGTTTTTGTTTATTCTGACTCGACAAAGTGACCATTGCATTTGTTGTTAAATACCTACTTTAATAAGCAAGATTAATTATCAATTAGCGACGACAATCTCTCGCTATACGATACAATTATGTCGATTTATAAAACTTTCTGCAATCTTAATTACTAATTAGGTAATGCTATAGAAATCGGATGGAAGTTTTAAAATTGATATAGTTCGCACAATTGGCACAAAGTCGTATTTGTAATACCAAACATGGTGCGTCATCAGGCAATGTTCTAAGAATAGCATTCTCCCCTCATTTCCCCGAGGGACCGGCAGAGGAGACAAGAGGAAGTACGCATCCATCTACTAATCGATCTGTTTGACACACCTGGCTATGTGTTACAAAAAAGTCTGTCAGTGGATTGATCTCTCGCCAGTCGACCCAATTATCTCGGCTTTGTATTGTATCAGCCCATATACGACCCACTGCAGGGCACGGGCCTTCTCTACAATCGATAGTACGATTGAGAGTGGTTAGGCCATATAGTCCACCACGCTGGCCTAGTGCGGGTTGGCATATTATCTCGGCTTGCTAAAACCTAAATATGTCATACATATGTACATGAAACCGAAGCAGGACAGACTTGCGTGAATCACTATAACCGGTTTTCCGCCATTGTGTGGGGTGGTATTAACCATCAACAATAGGATATGGCGATAAGGATTAAGGATAAATAAACTTTAGACTCAATCACTGACGCGGCGGTTTAGTTGTACTACGGTATGATTACAAAGCTAAGGTCTCGGGTTTGAATCCCGAGGCGGGCAAAGTGATATTGGATTTTTCTATTAATTATCAGCCAGGAATTTTTTGCATGATATAACGATAGACTTCGCCTCCTATCACATCGTGAGACGGATCACACGAGCCGAAATGTGGATGTCCAGTTTGCACTTCTGCTTACCCCTCTTGGGAAGAAGGCATGATGTTTATGTGTGTACACACTCTCAATTAAGTAAAAATATTTTTCAGGGAAGTTTTGTTCCAGGAAGTATGGGGCGTCCGACAATCCTATTCACCGAACGAAATGCGACCGCAAAGTCATTGATTCACATTAGTTTTCTGTTAGATAATGGCATCAATTGCCATATTGCCGGATGCCCAATATCCCTTTCCTCTTCCCATCCTTTTTCCTTCCCGCTCCCCTCCCGCTGTGATGGGCCGGCAACACTTCTATGATCCAGCGTTGTAGATGTTCATGGGCGGCAGTGATCACTTACCATCAGGTGAATTGTGTTCATTTGCCGGACCTACTGAAGTTGACAGCTTCCGTGGCGCAGTTGGTTAGACGCAGGCTGTAAAACGAGAGGCCGCGGGTTCGATCCCCGCACCGAATAAAAAAAAGTCAAGCCGGCTTTTTTCCTACAGCCTGAGACTATAGTCTGGCTCAAATAGTCAATACGCAGACTTTAATAATGTAATAACATACCTTCGTTACAATTAGAGCACCACACGGTGAACTCGCTGACTTGGTCTTTAAGGTGTACATTGGCGTGCACTTTGAGGTGCTGTTTCCTCTTGAAACGCTTGTGGCAGATGGGGCACTCGTGGTTCCTCACTTCGCTTTTGGGAGTTAGCATTGTTGTGATTGGTAGGTGACTCTCGTCCAGCTATGGAGATTATGATAAACTTTTTAATTATTTTTTTGGGAATTCTGTGTTATTTGCATATTATAATTTAATGAGTTATAAAATATGTCAATGAATCCCAGCGCAACGGAGTTATACAAACACTTCTAACAGCTTATAACGTAGAACAAAATTACAAATTATTACGTCTTATATCACCACAGTTATAACTTCTAATCTACGGCAATACATCTATATTTATTCTTTTGGTAACATTTTCATAGAACGCGAATAGTCAATATGTTCGAGATAGGTATTATAATTCTAGCGATGGTGTCAATCAAGAATATTCTAACACCTATCAAATTAGTTTAGGTTTAATTTCGCATGAAAATATTATCAACCTATGTCAAACATTTTATCGGTAATATTTGCAAACAAACGTGAGGCATTCCTCGTGCGCCTCTAATCATTTCTAAATAATAGTAAGTTAGACAAAACATCGAATATAATTCCAGTAAAATTATCTGCTTATTTACGTCCTACTGCAGTGTACCGTCATGCCCTCATATTGGATAGGAGGGAGGGTCATTGCCCTCCCCCTCTCCCCCAAACCGTAAAGGGGGGCCTGTGCTGTACAGTTGGACGTGTATCGCCGATAACGGGGCCATTCCACACTAATATTACATCCTATTTCCTGGCCATCATTGTGGTTTGATAAGCTGGTCATATGAAATAGAGAACATGTTTTAGGAACAAAAGAAATATTAACAATAAGTATTGATAGTCAATTACCACGCACTATAACGGTGAAGGAAAACATCGTGAGGAAACCTACATACCATAGCGATTTGTATAAATTTCTATGGAATGTAAAAGTCCGCCAATCCGCACTAGGCCAGCGTGGTGGACTATATGACCTAACCACTCTCAATCGTACTCTCGATTGCAGAGGAGGCCCGTGCCCTGTTGTGGGACGTATATGGGCTGATACAGGTACATATAAATAATAAGAGCTTCTACACGTGATATAACAATAAAAATCGCGACACTTAACAATTCTTCATGAGGTATCTACTTAATACTTGAGAACTAAAACGACAGCAACCGTGGCGCAGTTAGTTACGAAGTCGGCCGCGAGTGTTGAGATTGCAGTTTCCATCGCGTATCGAGATAAGTGTTTGTGCTATCCATAGGTATTTGTAACCAAAGTATAGTTTCTGATATCTATGACATAAAACTTAGTTTTACTGGGACAAGCCCATGTGCGACTATTGATAGAGTGATCAAGTATTTACAAAACTTCTCTAAGTATACAAGTTTAGGTAATTTTGTGAAAAGACGAACATCGTTGCCCAAGTCTTACAGAAAACCGACGTAAAGTAAAATAGCTTTGCTGTCGTGTTTCGGTCCGAGGTTGCTCGAGGCCAAATAATCCTTTCCCCTCCTCCCTTCCTCAAAGGACGGCAACGAACCCACGTCTCCCCCCGTATAGTGGGCGTATATGGGCGGCGGTGATCGCGTACCATCAGGTAAGCCGCTCGCGCGTTTGCCTGTTCTACATACTATACGACCATAGATATACAATATTAACCATAAAATGTTATGTCTATTCCATGAAATTCTAAGATTGAGGCTCACGTGCAAGTTTACACAGGCTTAATACAACTTAATATTAGCACTTAATGATAAGATTATTGAATATTTTTTACGCTTTTATGCACTTTTTTATCAACTAAAAAACAACTGAATTTAACTGACCCATGTTTAAAAATCTATGTCTGACTTATCTGACTAGTTTCGACCCCTGCAATATACATACATACATACATACAGATTAGAACAGGTTCACTCCCTGTTCTATTGTAGTTTTGTGCTGGTTGTGTGTTCAATTCCTGTTTACATAAATAGTACTAAAGATTTTTAGCCGGGCCAGTTTAGACTAATTTATAAATGAGCGTAAATACGTCCCACTTGCAGGTCACGGCGCGGCGCTGCTATATAATTTAACTTATGCTATGATCCACCACAGTAGCCTATTGTGGGTTGAACAATTTCACATGCCTTAGACATTGCTGTAAAGATTAATATGGAAGAATGTTATAATACTCACAATAATTCCGGATTGGTCATCATACTCTGCGTCGTCAGGTTCGTGAGGGAACGAAATCAGGTGCGTGTTCATGTGCACCAGTAACTGTTGATCTCTGTGGAACGCTGTAACAAACAATACATACATATATAAAATCACGCCTTTTTCCCAGAACAGGACGGCGGAGGTGCCACGATGACACCCACATTTCGCATAGTATGTAATAGAGGGCGTGCCCATATGGGGCACAAATTCCTGACTCTGGGCTGACAACGAATTGAAAAATCCATTATCACTTAGGATTTGAACCCGAGACCTCAGCTTTGCAATCCTACCGTAGTACAACTACGCCACCGAGGCAGTCAAACAACAAACAATATTACTTATCTGTATTATGATTTTTTATAACAAATGTAGAAAGAACAGTAACCTGTCTTACAAAACAAAAACGAAAAGGATAAAATAGAAATAAGTATGTATTGCTTTCTTCATTTAGTTAATTAATAAAGCTAGCAGAATACAATGACCTACATGTACTATGTTATTGGAAAACGAATTAAGCTAGTTTAATAAAACTACATTTACCTTTATTACTTAATTAAATAAAAATGTCTTAATTAGGTCTTACGTATATGTGTAATATCACAATACATTTCCGTTTAAAAGAAATAAGATTTTTCACCTTTATCAATTGCGAGTTGTAAATAAAGAATGAATCATCCTGCGTGGCGCAGTTGGCTTCAAAGTCGACTGCTAAGCGAGTGCTATGGGTTCGAACCCCGCACCGAAAAGTGTTTAAGTGACCTGTAGTTAATATTGTTTTCTACTGCTTTATTGTTATTGTGAGAACGAAAAGTATCTCGTAGTTTATGATACCCATAAGGTACCTTACAGTGAGGACTTTGAGCGATTGTTGGGTGTTTTTATTTGTTAATCTACTACTCGTATTTAGTAGCATTATTTAATACTACGTCTTGGTTGATACTTAACTGAATATTATTTCATGTTAGCTTTTATACTATTTGCATCTGAATTCTGATGACTCATAAGAACACAACGTTACAGGCGCGTAGTTGCATTTCGATATTCTCGTTTACATGCTGCCTCAGCGATTTACTACCTTCGTGATGTATTCCTTGAGGTCAGCAAAATCAGCATTTGTTAAAAACTTATTCTGCATTTATGTAAATACTAAAGAAGACACATGAAGACATAAATAAGATTATTAACAAAATTATCCCTTTACATACTGAATACCATCATTGAGCAACATTGTACAAAATGTCTGAGAAACAAGGTTGCGACGTTGTTTCTGAGACTACGACTGCACTTTGTATATTTTTTTTGTTGTTGACCAGAAAATGCATGATGTGTAAAAGATGAGTTTTATTTATATTTTTATTTACATAGTGGAACTGAGTGAAGTCGTTGAGGCGATATAAAGGCGAATATAAATTGTTGAATAATATTTTAACATTGACGTCTTCAGCCGTGAGCAAAATAGTCACTGTCGTAGGCCTTCTAGAATGATTTGCAAAGCGACCGATTGGAAGCCTATTGTTGAATTTAATGATGATTACTTTTCATTGAAATAGCATTCTCATCTTGCTTTGCGTATTTTATATTATTAAATTTAACGTCGATACCAAGTTTCTAATCCATTAGAAAGGTTAGTTGAATTACGGACCTTGTCCTCCTAACGTCCATCCCACAGAGACTGTTCGGCCGGTTAGCCAGTGAGCTCAGCGTACACTCTCCGCCCTCATAAGTTTGTTTAGTAAACTAAATTTTTCATACAAAATATTAAATAAACTAACACAAAAAATGTTACAGCCTTAATAGCCCATGTACACGAAGGGTGTTCCTCCCCAGATTTCAGGCGAGAATCGTATGCCATCATCAAATGCCACTACCGCTATAAGATATCTTAAGCTATATTATCGTATTTTGGCAAATGTATACGCGATGCAACTTTTTCTATCCTTACGATAATCGTATCTTT
Organism: Theretra japonica; assembly: GCA_033459515.1. Classification (NCBI taxonomy): domain Eukaryota; kingdom Metazoa; phylum Arthropoda; class Insecta; order Lepidoptera; family Sphingidae; genus Theretra; species Theretra japonica. The sequence goes on from CM065943.1 coordinate 5,163,639, forward strand.
GAGGCGTGAAATTATCGCCTAAATGGGGTTTAAGTGACATCATAGATCAATAGCAAAAATATATAAGTCGGTACCAAAATTAAACATCATAGGAATCTTTTTTAGAATTGTATGCTTGCTATTATATTGCACATTATATGCTTACCCTGATAAGTTATAATAAATTGAACAGAAAAAACTATAATAAAGTGTTGTAAAGTAACGTTATATCTGTGACGTTTCACACAATATTAGCATCGACAAGGGGCGCGGGTAGCGGGCGGTAGGGTCGTGCCCACCCCAGAATTTTGGAATTGGGGTCGGAAGGGGGGAAAGGGGAGGGTTGCGGCATAATTTTCCCTTCGCGATCCTAAGCTCTTGGGACTCAGACCTAACCCCACCCCGAGATTAGTTACAAGTTACAACCAAGGCTCACTGGACAAAGACAACAAATACACGAAGGCTGCCAACAATATAAAGGCCTCTAATGATTGCACACGCAATTGCGTGAGCGTGGGTTTAATCCTCGTTACCCTTGTTTGGATGTGAGTTATCAACTTGTACAGCGCGGCGGGGGACGCGTCCATTCCAGTTCCAATGCCGTGTCAGAAGTCAGAACTATGATTATTTTTCATGGTTAAAATTAAATTGAGAAGTATTTCACTCCATAAATACTTTATTTACGATTTTATGTCATCTTCGATTTTGTATCGTGCAAATCTAGGATTAGTTCAGTTTACAATTCTATAGTAAGAATTTACATAAAATTCTGAATCAATTTAAACATTGAAGGTAATCAAAATGTCAAATATATCAATTTTTAGTGCCTAAAAGTAAACGCAATAAATCTTTTGAGAGCGATTCCAAAATGTGAAAGTTGTTTTGTTTTGCCCCTCCGTGATAAGAGCGTTACAAAACCATTCGCAATGAGGCCAGCGTGTGCCATAATTCTGCTGCCGCTAATATTTTCCATCTCACAATAGTGGTTGGCCTCTCCCGACCTTGTCAACACTAACTGGTTACACGAGCTCTTAAGGCGCAACAGAGAAAGGGGACAGCAATTGCCTCAAGGGCGCCATTAATACGCAGACTTTGAGGGGGGCGAACCCGAGTGGGGAGCAAAATCGGCTGTACAATGTTAAGGAAAAATGCTTAAAAATTGTGCATATTTTAGTAGAATTTTAGGCGTATAATAAAATAAAACATCGCTGTACTCGATATTACTCTGTATAGTTAGTTACTTAAGCGGAAAAGAGAGGAGTCCTTATTTTGGAGATATAAATAGACGACATTGATAGAATGAATTCTATGTAACGTATAGAGGCGAACTCAAGCCTGTATTCCCGAAGGATATAGGTAGGGAGGCTGTTAGTGCCACCCACATATCACTGAGTCTATTTTAAAGACGTGATAGGAGACGAGCATATGCTATGCCAAGCATAAATTCAGCTAGAATTTTATTAATATGGCTAGTTTTTATAGTAGTTTAAAAAAAATTCTATTAAAATATATTATTTTAATAAAATTCTTATTATGTCTACTATTTACTACTACTTTAGCCATAGTAAGTTCAATAAAGCTCCAAGCCTTTTTTACAGCCAATGGGTAAGTCAAAGATACGGTAGCTCATATACCATATAGTTACCAGTTTACTGTACTTACTCGGTATATAAAATACTAGTAAACACGTGGGAGTATTCTGTGGGCGAGCAATACTGTCTGTTCTACACGGTCAATCATCGGCCGATTGTATTGGGTACTAAAATTAGTTGCACTCTATATTTTGTCACATCGATATCGGATTGTGATCGAGCGATGGCACTACTTGCAGATATCGTGAATGGCAAATTATTATTACATAACTGCCAGTTACGATATTTTTAATTTAATTATTAAATACATAAAGACCAGAACAAAAAAATACAATAAGTCCCACGAAACCGGGCTTCGGTTTGACCGAGGAGGTGGTGAGTCTCATTTTACAAAATAAATGTAAAACATATTAGAATTAGATAAAAAAAACACTTCTAAACATTAAAATTTAAACAAAATATCACTTCTAATTGAAAAAAAGTAAATTATCAATTTTAAGTAGTGGTGACTGGTGGTCTGTACTGAAATTTAATGCCTCTAGCTTAGAAGGATACTAAGATATATATGTAGTATTGAGGATAATATAATTTGCTAGTTAATATTTTGAAGGTCAGAAACTTCATGCCCAAGTTTAGATGTAGAGAAATCTTTTAAATGTTTATCGTCGACATTGACCACTTCCCACGATTTATTAAAAACAAAATAAAATAACTGATTCAATGGCTCGAAGATACCAAGGTTTAAAAAGTGTCTTTGATATTTTGTGTCTACTATATTTTGGACGAAAAAATTGATTACGTAGTGGCAGTTTTCAAGTTTACAGGCGGAGATAAACTTATGTTTTTTAACAAGTAGATATGAAACAAACAAAAATACATACATAAGGACGCCTTTATCCTAGAAGGGGTAGGCAGACGTGCAACCAGGTCATCAAAAAAATATATGCGTATGAAAATATAAATTCCCATTACCACAAATACACAGTATAATACGATACTTTCAATATTTTTTCCTATTAATTTCTCGTATCCGATAAACGTGAAAACGGATATCAGAACGGATGTAACCGTAACGTTGTTAAAGCCAACCGAGCGTGGCTCTCGCCGGGAAACATCTACATACATGCACACTTTCTATATCAATACAAATCAGAATATATGGCATCACAAATACCTAAAAAATATTTGCTAACCACTGCTGTGTAACCTGGACTGACTCAATCCCTACTTGAAGGGTTGTTTATAGTCAATTGTGATAGATCATTAAGTCCGAATCAGAGGGTTTACTACATAAGACGATATTCGATATATCGTGCGATTCAGCGTCTTAAAATCCACTTCTCGTGATTTCGTTTTTACTCATATTAAATGATGGACGATTCAACAGTGTTGACAAGTGTCCCATAGAGAATATTTATAGACATTTAAGTAAAACCCCTGTAAGAGTAGATTTCAATACGAAGAATCGCACGAAATATCGAATATCGTGTTACATAGTAACCCCCCAGATTATTTTACGGCTTAATATTTTCATAAATTCGAACCTACTATTAAAACAATGGCACAAAGTAAATGCGTTGTATTTTGTAAACTACGCGTAGTACATAAGATTTCAAGTTTCCCGCTGAACATTAAAACTTTTTGAAGTCAACCTTTGGCCGTTCTTAGGTGAATCTTAGTAAACTAGTCCCGAGGTTAGTTTTCCTTCACCGAATATTTGGACTTTATTTTTTTGGATTTAAGTGTTGACACCGAAGAGTATATGGTGGTTTATATTATATTGCTTATATTAAATATCAACCTATGGTGTATGTTTTACTAATTTATCAAAATATTGTGGGAAAGTACTTTCCAATCCAATCCAATCCATCAGCCAAAAGAACTCCACTGCTGAACATAGGCCTCTCCCAATGATTTCCACAGTGACCTGTTGAAAGCAGCCTGCATCCAGTGACGTCCCGCGACCTTTACCAGGTCGTCTGACCACCTAGTGGGTGGACGTCCCACGCTGCGCTTTCCGCTTCGTGGCCTCCATTCGAGAACTTTTACCCCTGCTTTACCAGCTAACAAATAAGCTGGTTTTAAATGCTAAATTAAAAAGATTTTTATGCCTAACTCTGATACCCAATCAAACGGCTTACGTGATAGTGAATGATTACCTCCGCCCACGAATCCGACACCTGAGGGTTGCAGGTGCGTCCCGGCTTTTGAATAAGGACGGAGGGAAGGGTGACAGGGGGGGGGTGACTCATTGGAAAGATGGCCTTCTAACGGTATTAGTAAAAACCACCTCCCATATTTTAATCTATTCACCCGCATGCGTTAGTCTTAAGAGGTACTTTTAATTTGTTAACACACTGTAAGTAGGTTAACCTGTAACTACGAGTATAATATTAATAAATATGATGTAATATTTAAGAAAGGAATATAATATAAATGAATATAATTATTTATCAATTTATTCAATATCAGGAAAGTAACGATATCTTTTGTAAAAAGAGATAATTAATGAATAAATTCTGCGAATTCGTAAACAGCATTTCATAAAGTACATTCTCTGAATATTGAAAGGCTATTTTATTATTTTACAGTCATCGCTCTCGCTGATTATTTTAAAGGGTAGGCATAGCGGTTAAATTAAAAGTTGTTGCTGTTTTAAAATACAATACTTATAAAGCAATGTTTACTTTGCTTATTTCATCTAATATGTGTATTTTACATAATGTTTGTATAAATAAATTGACGATAAGTCTGTATAAAAGACTATTAATATTCGCAACATAAGGCCTTTTATTTAAACCTTCTCTTTACTACTCTATACCCAAAGATGCATGGTTCTTTAACCGATATTCAGGGTCACCGTGAACGTCACTTTAGAGTCTAGACGAAAATATTAGGGCGTCTGAATAGAATAATTCAGAATACAAATCACTTTTGGTACTCAAAAGAACAAATATAGCGATCTCAGTGCCTAGGGTCGGTAAAAGCCATCTGTATATTTTATTCCAATTAAATCATTTATATTGACGTCACATCATAAACGTAACATTACGTTATGCGATTTGTATATTATGTTAATCCCTGATAGAGGATAACAACAATAAAATATGCACTAAAGGGAATTTGGGTATCGAAGTTTCTACAAGTTGTTTGAATATAGATTTGCATATACCCTTTACGTAGCTATATTTCTAATACCTACCTATGTATATATGTAATATGTGCTGTGTAATATGTATGTATGTGTACCGACCCGCATTGGATCTAGGCGGACTACGGCCCAAGCCCCCTTTATGTAGGGAGGAAGGAAAGAGCTCTGCAGTGGGTGTATATAGACTGATTCTGAACGATATTCTACATAATATGGATGTGTACGTACTCTCTTCGAAGAGCTAGGTAGTAGAGATTTAGAGTCTAGGTCAGTAAGTAGTTTCTAAAATATGCATCGTAAATAAAACTGAATGGAATAGTTAATTAATTAATCAATAGAGACTATTCCATATTTAGTTATAAATATACTTTATTGTACACCAAATAAATATTAACAATATATAACAGCGATATTAATTATCACGAGAGCATTTTCCTCCCTCTCTTCCTCCCTTTGGATACGCCCTTTTAGACTTCTAGTATGCTTCTAACACAGTATGCATTACAAGTATATGTTCATAAGTCCGCGGTCCGTACTGGTTTTCATTGGCGACCGAGTAACCTTAATTCAGCTAATGGTTATCTGCCGTCTGGTTGTAATCACAACACTTAGCAACTGTTTTACACTCCCTCATTAAATTCTGATTCGGATCATTTGTATGCACCTCCTAATTAGTAGCTTTTAGTAAAAAAGTGTTTGAAATAACCTTAATGATTTAATATGTTAATTTTTTACTTTACTTTCTTTACTTCCAGTTTAAAACGAATGTCTATCCTTAGAAATATGAGACAAAATAAAACTAATCAAAAACATATAATAAAGAGTAAAATATTTTCAAAATTTAGTATGGATAAACACAGTCGTATTTCACAGCGAAAACCGTATATAAAAAATAAACTCACAAACTCTAACAGAATACGCCGCCGTCGCCCAAAATAAACCGGATCCCTAAATCCATAGCATCCCTTAGTTATCCCTCCCCCTATTTACAGCCCCCACGTAACCAGTGGCCCATGGGGCATCGCCCCTAGTAGGGAGGGTCTAATAAAGGTCGACTGGCGAGCGCTTGTTACGCCTACGTATATACGTACAGTTATATTACATTTTGACGAGAACATTGTTACGTATTACATAATAATATACGAAAATACGAATAATTAAGGCGTTGTTTTGCTTTTTTTAAACATCGAGCAGTCACCCGCGTATTTCTGAACTCACAATAAGGCCAAGTCTTTTGTCATGTCAGAAACTTCGAGACATTTTTGTCTCTTAAGGCTAGAAGTTGAAAATTAAGTTACTGAAGCCAATTTCTCTGCATAAGAAAGAACCCACGGCATTTCGTTTCACTGCCGGTTTCTTAACCACTACGATACTGAGGCTCATAAAAACTTTGTCTACAAAATTTTAAAAACAAAATTACTTTACTGTGAAAAGCATTTTCACATACTAAAATAGGATGAAAAATGTACAGAAGTCATTGGCATTGTTTCACTAACCAATGTCCCCGACTTTGTTCCTACTGACCGAGATAAAACGCACCCTTGACATTAAACTGGCAGTACCTACGTAGTAACTGTTACACTGTTAATTTAATTCCGATCCAACAGGCCGTGAGGGCGACTGAGCAAAACAAATATATGATGTATTCCGACGTCTACTCTATTGATTATATTTATAGTAATATTGTTATTTGTTTATTTTTCCTGTTGCCAACAATCCGAACGAGATCTGTTGAGGCGGTGGTCGCGGGTTCGAATCCCAGGGCTCATGTAGGTATAATGTATGAATTTGAAACGGTATTACAATATTTTTTACCAAGTAAGTAGATATTTTATATCCCCTTTGAGTTTGTCGCTTTGTGAAACCTCATAACAGTTGCTCGGGATCGGGATTTGTGCCCGACATGACGATAGGGTCGCCCCCCTCACATCTTGGGACGGAAATAAGCTCGACGATCTGTGGGTGGCACTATTGACCTGTGGGTGGCACTGCCTATCACTCCGGGGTACAGGCGTGAGGCTATTTATTTAGTTATATATTTTAAATTAATGGATGCTTACGATAATTAATTAACTATAAATATATAAATGCACCCAATGGTAACATACATAGTCCTGACCCTACACTAAGATCGAGTCTTGTGTCGTGGGTATCAGGAACTACGAGAGACTTTTCGGTCTCACAAACACAGACTCGAAACAAATACTTGTGGTTCACACAAACATTTGTTTCGATGCGGGGATCGAACCCGCGGCCTTCCGTTTCACAGCCGGCGTCCAACCAAATGCGCCACGGAGGCTGTCGAACTAAAAAAATAATTACCGTTACAACAATTTATTGTAATACTTTATCGTATCGGTATATAAATCAACAGATCATTTAAAGAAAAATGTGCACCGACTCAAGAGATAGAAAGCCTACAATGACTTACGAACCTAATACGCGAACTGTTCAAATAATTCATTTCAAGACGATACATTTGTCAGACCTTTTACCTGCTCTCTCCCACCACTACATTGAGTTCAAGTAGATAACAATAAAACCAATCTGACGTCACTAATAAACAACATCCGGCAATTTTTAGCTCACACTACACTGATCTGAAATGCGGATGGCACTATCATTTGGTCTGTACGGGGATCGAACCCGTGCCTCCTGTCTCATAGCCTAGCAGATGATTTAACCAATATCGCTACAGAGTCTGTCAAAAGCCTATATGTACCGATGTATATATACCGCCTAAATATAAAATATTGAAACCTCTATTGGTAAACGTACTTAACACATTAACATCGATGGCATTACAATTTAGTACATATTATTTCCTAATCCCGGGTGTAATATATATTTAGAATTTAATATATGTAAGTATAGTATTCATGTTGTATTGCTGTCCTTGTCGCACTCGTGATTCAAACGGGTATAGTCGTATGCGCGTCAGCTTTTGCCATTATCAACACTTTTTAAACCGGGATCTAATGGTAGAAGGGATTTACCAGCGTTACAAAGTGACGTCATTTTACGTGGAAATAATTTTACACGACTATGTAATGTTCATTCCTACATATTACACGGCCGGGCCTTTCACCTGTGAAATGTTACTCTTGTACAATACTGCTGGTTTAAATTTTAATACCCATTTTTTTTAAATATATATGTTGTAATATGCCTACTTTTGGAAGCAATTATGTATTTAATATTTAAATATTCCTATACAATTTTAAAATTGATGCGTATATTACCATAAAGATATAAAAAACTCTGAACATCGATTGTTTGTATAAATTAATATCAAAATATTTCAGTGAATTTTAAATTCATATATTTTTCAAATGGCGAATTTTTATAGTTGTTCATTTGGAGTGCCGCCTGGTCCGCCGTTGCCATAGTGGCCGGTGGCCAAATTCCCCCCGACGCGACATGACGTGTGGGGGGTCTGTCTGCACCAGTGGGAGGCGTAATGTCGGATATATCCGGTATATAGGTATGTAACAATCGATTAACAAAAGACGGAAGTCGAGAAGTTATTATATTTTAGTAAACTAATAGTTTAATAGACCATTTAAGGAAAAAGAATATGTTATGAGAATAAGCGCTCTTATTTCGTGTTACTGCAATCGTTTCAATGGATTTACCAAATATATTGTACCAAGGAAACTACGCGAAAACTTCATCTGAAAATTGAAAGTACCACAAAACTACATATTTCAAAGTGTTGATACTTAGATATATTATTGGTAGTACCTACATCTTGCTGTAAATTGGGCGAAGTGGCCTGTCTTCTAAAGTGAAATCCCCAGAGTTCCACAATCACGAAAGAAACATGCCACGTGTTCGTTGCTATCTCCCCTCCCACGTCCACCGCCCGCGATCCTAAATTTCCAGGCTGGGCACGACTACCTACCAACGCCAATGTTGCCAACCCTGTACTGCTATGTAACGTTTCATATTAATTCTACATTTATTTTAGAAAACGGGATTGATGCTTTTTACGGGGAATCTTTTTTTTAATCAATATGTGCGTATATATAGCAAAACAGCAACTTTAAATTAATGCAAATTTCACCAATGGCTAAGTCAACATTTTAGTATAGTGACATCTTGTGGCCGACTGTTGAACTGCTTTTAATCGGAGCTGCAATGAAAGTTTTGATAAAAACATACTACTTTACGAACTCGATTTGTATCTTTGTGAGAAGCCCACATAGGACCAAGTACAAGCAAATACGTATAACTGTCTAAGCTAACCAGTATTTTTTCTTAAAATCAACACCCGTATAAAAAATCCCCTGCCTGTTCAAAGTACCTTTTTTTGGCCCTGGCAACCGGGGAGCCGCCTGGGACCGGAGCAGTGCCGCTATAAGTACGAGGGGCAGGACCGTTCGGCAGGATTGTACTCTTACGGTATTAAGGGGGCGAAATATGCCGGGGTGATACTGTGATTTTTCTTGTACGTTTTTTGTGTATGTATTGATTTGGTATGGGGAGGGGTTGTTCAGATACATAAATTCTTAGTGAAATTAAATGCTCAAGTATGTTTTGATAGACTTTATTACATATTTACGCATAAAAAGGTTTTTTAAATGCAAACGAGCTAATTAAGACAAAAGATAAAGATGTCGTATAGGATAAGCGATAAATAGAGGAGTATGCAAGTACGTCAACTGCAAACTATTTTTGCACATACGTAACTTCACGTTGCATTTCCAAAGGTATAGCAAAAGTTACACAGTACACTAGTGTCCACTATTAGGCCGTAAGATGAGGTCGCTCCTTATTTCGCTCCCTAAGTGGCGAACCTATCGCCATTTGAAATCAACTGCTTGATCGACCTTGGAATGGAACCCAGAACCGCACAGTTCACCTCGTCCATACGTCGCCACTAGACCAAAGACCATCCTTTCAGTAGAGAATTTGTATAGAAATGTCGGAACACTTGAACATCGTTGAGTATTTGCGTGAGACGTGGTGTATCCAGACGCGAGTGACGTGACCCTACCACCAAGTGAGTGGGTTCATCGCCTCTTACGATTCGCTAGCTCGCTGACGAGGGGAATGTTCTCCCCCCCCCCTGGCGTAAACTTGCTCGTTTTCACATCGCCTTATGTCGGATATTTTGTTATTTTTATGTACAATGAGATACCATAAAACTTAAAACTACACATGTATCCGGAAGGGAATGAAAACGGTGATCTTATTACATTCTTTGCAGGTAAGTGGCAACCATGGGATGGATTTAAGGGAAGTAGGAAAAACATGGGCTATGCGGGCTGAGGTGATATGTACAGTAACAATTATTATTATAGTAAACGATATGACGAAATTCTTAATTTAGATACAAGGAAAAGTACAGTCAGACATTTCATTGTAAGTTATTATTAAATTCCTTTCACTTTGAGAGGAACACTGGCCTATTAAAATAAATAGTTGAATTAACTAGAGACTTGCGCATTTAAATACGGCGACTTATGTATCATAATAGCTTATGAATCATTTTATAAAATAAAAAAGTCCCCCAATAACGTATGATATGAACAGTATATTAACTCACCTTTTCCGCATTCTGTGCACACTTTGTCCTTCTTCATGTGTGTCAAACTGTGCAGTTTTAGATGGTCTTTCCTTTTGTAGGTCTTGTTGCACACGAGGCAGAGATAAGGTCGCTCCGAGTTCTCGATCTTTATGTAACTAGGCTCCATTATGAGATTTGTGTCGTCTTGAATCTAAAACAAGATTATTGAATTAAGATATTATATTTTTTTTATTTTGCCTGTTCTTCTTCTTCTTCTTTCGTGTCAATGGCTCAATTGATACACTGTTATTTAAACCTTTACAGTTTCCCGGCCCAGTAGGTCTGTCCGTTGTAGTATGCTGAAGCTGAATACGAGTATCTCTCTTTGATTTCCCTGTGTGGGACAATATATACCCCCCAACCTCTCTTTCTCCCTTTATTTTCTAAGACCCATAACGCAAGTGTAAATTGTAATTGCCGCGTATCTATCAGCAAGCTTTTGTTTCTCTGATATTCGAAATTGAAAAAGCCTTACAAGATGTCAAGAAAAATCTGCCCGGGATTATTTTTATGCAGCATGGAGAGGGGACTACATTACTATAGCATATGAAACGGAGGACCGCGCTATATTACCACGAGACAGAAATAGCGTTGGCGAAATGTGGGAGCACCCGTTGCACCTACGCGTACTAACTTCAAAGAAACAAGCTTGCGACTTAAGTTTAATATATTTTTAAATCATAAACTCACGCCTGTATACCCTAATTGGCAACCGAAATTAACACCACCCACAATTAGCTGATTCTATTTTCATTTCTAATATACCAAATAAGAGGCACGCTAAATCTATTTTTAAACCATAATTCTATTTTTCTACGCAAATAAATAAAAAATGTATACACCACTATTAACTTACATAAGTAAACTATAGTTAAGACGAGCAATAAAGAGTATAATTGAATAAAATTATTTTTGAAAATATTGTGTTAATATAGCGTATTCATTGCATTGAGAGAGCTTACTATGAGTTTACCGTGTAATGTATGTAATTAACTGGTACTAACCAGTTTTATAATAATGTTCTTTATTTCTACTAGCGTTATTCCTACACCTTCGCCATTTCGATCGGTCTTTGGCTTGCCTTATAGTAAGACCATATCCTATAACGATATCGAGCCAATGTTTTTTGGCCAACCTCATGGTCTAGGCCCATCTATATTAAGGCTTAGGCGTTAGTTGCCGTCTTACTCCTGTGAGTTTTATGTAATGTGGCCAAAGTAGACAATCGAAAGATGTATTTGATGACTGCCTCGGTGGCGTAGTGGTACTACGGTATGATTGCAAAGCTGAGGTCTCGGGTTCGAATCCCGGGTCGGGCAAAGTGATATTGGATTTTTCTATTCATTATTAGCCCGGAGTCAGGAATTTGTGCCCGATATGGCGATAGGCTCGCCCCCTATCACATCGTGGGACGGAATATACAAGGCGAAACGTGGGTGTTCTAGTAGCACCTCTGCCTACCCCTTCTGGGAAAAAGGCGTGTGGTTATGTATGTATGTATGAAAGATGTATTTAGTATTTTAATTGTTTTATAAAAACAGGGCAGTGTAATTGTATAATTATTCAAATATCAATGTTGCATCGTAATTAGTAAAGCCACGCTAAATTACGAATTTTTATAAATAACATTAATAATATAAGGGCCCATTTTATACATTTAAATGCAACAGCTCGTAGGTTTTTATTCACGTATACATATTGCCACATTGTTGAGCTGGTATAGTGGACACATTTGGTTGTTCAATGGACACTAGGTCAGCCTTACTTGGCTTTGTAGCGTCACCGGACGGACCTGCCCGGTTTAGACTTCGAAGGCGCTTCCAATGCATGTAAATAAATACAGCTATAGAATGTTAAGCTATGCTAAATATTACGATTGAAATAAGGCAAAATATTATGTTTTATGATTAACAGAATAATATGACAATGTTTTTATATTTTATTCTAAGAGCAAATACCATTTTTTTTCGTTCTGCTATTGTTGTATGTGGTGTGAAATAAAGCATTTATAAATAAATACCATTAGGGGATATTACTTTGCTCAAAGAGTATTCAAATCGGTCGAAAAATGAAATGAATAACAGCTTTTTGGTATTAAACGTCGAATTTCACAATTTATATTACATCATTTACAATCATGAATGCATTAACAACGAACACCTAAATGCTATGCAACTAATCCGCGAAGAAATTCAACACGCATCTTTAGTGTAGAGAGCAAACTAAGGGCCAGCGCAGACGCAGACCGCGGCATCGAAAAAACCCTTGCCATGCCGTCTGACCATAAGCCGTTGCTCCAAGCGGTAAAATACTGCTTGTTGAGACTCACAACCTCACAACTGAGTCAGGATTGATAGTGTACGCCTTGAGAATGAATTGAACAGGAAACACGACGAATGTTGCAATACATTCTCTCAAGGAAACTCGACAACTCCATGTAGAGCTTTGGCAGACCCACTTACAGCAAATATTGTATTGTACCAGCCCATATACGGCCCACGCTGCAGGGCACGGGTCTCCTTCACAATCGAGAGAACGATTGAGAAGGGTTAGGACGTATAGTCCACCACGCTGGCCTAGTGCGGGTTGAAGGACTTTTACATACCATAGAAATTCTTACAGCAATTTACAGCAAATATACAAAATTATAATTGACCAAATAGGATATAAAAGAGACTAAACAAAAGCATTGCTACAAAACTGCCTCGGTGGCGTAGTGGTACTACGGTATGATTGCAAAACTGAGGTCTCGGGTTCGAATCCCGGGTCGGGCAAAGTGATATTGGATTTTTCTATTCATTATCAGCCCGGAGTCAGGAATTTGTGCCCGATATGGCGATAGGCTTCGCCCCCTATCACATCGTGGGACGGAATATACAAGGCGAAACGTGGGTGTTCTGGTAGCACCTCTGCCTACCCCTTCTGGGAAAAAGGCGTGTGGTTATGTATGTATTGCTACAAAAAATACGATTGATTTGTCGTGTTTTTTATACAATTCCTCTGGTCGAAAAAATAAAGTGTATTTGGGCCATATTAGGATCGAAACTGTAAAGCAAAATAAAATGCAAAAAAGCAATGTAAACAGCTCCATTTTGCTGATGTGTGCTCCGTCACCAATTTGCGCTATTCACCCTTCTACATAATATGTATTCTGTGGCCCCCTACCTATTTTAACCGCAGACACCCCTGGTAGTATCGATTTTCCAAATCCTATTTTCTGGCTCGCTACGGGGAGTAGGGGTACAGTAACATGGCATCTGATGTAGGTAATATCGTATGGTGTCCTATCAAAATATGTATTTTTGATGGTTAACTACGGTCTGCTTTTAGGGTAATGATGGCATTTGAGCATGATATAGCAGTAGGCTCGTCCCCGTATTAAATCTTACAACGAAAATAAGTTCGGCGATTACCGGGTGGTGTTAATGCTCTCTGTCCACCCTTTTGGGGCCACGACCGTGAGGATAGCTATGTATGTAATGTTGATATAATAGTAGGATTGTCTTTTTAATTTTTATTACTCGGCCGAGACAGAATCTATAATACACATTATTATCCATATTAGAAATATATATATTATGTCAAGTATGAAAATGCTAGGGTCTACTAAAAACGTAGAATAAATGAAGGGTTGTGAACTATGGATCTAAATACCTCTCAAAATGTAGGGATTTTAAATCTATCAATTTTTCTACGCTATAAATTCAAAGATATCGGTCAGTAATGTTCGGAGTTGCCGTAGGAGGGGCACATGTCTGTTAGGACGACGGCTCTAGTAGCCGCGACGCACCCAGAGTGGGGCAGCCCCCCACTGTACCGACAGATGACCCGATAAAGGTCGGTGGGAGCCGTTAGGCGCAGACGGCACGCTAGGCTGTTGTAAATATAAACTGTGTGGGTACATTTCCAGCGGCACTTAAATTGTTTTTTATTTGATTTATTGGCGTTTATTTTATGCCGAGATTATACGTTAATAGAGACTTTATGGGGTAACTGGTTAAGATGCCGACTGTGAATCGGATGACTGCAGATTTGATCCATGCATGTTAGGGAGCAGCCACGAGTTCAGTTCATATACCAGATACATGAATTACCAGTCTCGGTTTTAAATAAATTATCTGTTATAGTTTGTGATGCAAAGCAAGACATAACAGGACTATGTGATTTACGGTTAGATATGATTCGGAATAATAATGACGTGACGATTTTCTATAAAGGGAATACAACAAACGTAAGAAATAGCAGTGACCTGTCCCAATACCATAATAATAAAATAAAAAAATATCGTTGTAAGGACTCTTGGTCTTGACACATAATGCTTAGAACGTATTGCACAACAATACTCCCTAAGAGAATTACGTTCCTGGACTGGTCAACAGGTTTGCTACCGAGTCACGGCTTTACCAACAGCTGACACGATGTCAACTTAAAAAACATTTCGATAGACCACATTTAAAAGTTTTATACGCGAGTTTCAATGTTTAATATGTTGTCTCTATTACTCCTGTGGCATTCACCAGATGATAGAAAGAGACAACGCAATACATATTAAGCGCCACAATAAATTGTTTGCAATTAAGATAGTTCTGTATAAAAAGGTAATTGTTAAATGTCCTTACCCCCACATCCAGCCTTTCGGTGTCCTCGTCGATAATTTCTTGCTTGATGTCCAATTCTTGATCGTTTAAAGGAATAATGTTCTGCTCTATAAACAGCTTGTTGTGTGTCTGCAGGTGCTTTTGCAAGTGGTCCTTCCGGTAGAACGCTGTGTGAAAAAACGATAATATAAATAACGTTATTTAATAGCAGTTAATAACAGTTTACGGTCGTTTAAAATATAGGGACTATGGAGAATTAGCACGGACATTTGCGGACTAAAACCACTTGTTATTGAAATCATTTTTATAAATATTGTTTATGATGGAATAAATGATAATTATAGGATATAAGTACATATCAGATATAGTTCCAATGCGTGTGTCATCATGCCGTGTTTTCGGATATCCTTTGCTTTGATAGGTCTTCGAATGAATACCAATATCATCACCATTTTGAGTACTCATTAAGATTTTCCTGATGACACTTATTACTCCATTCTTAAAGCAAAAGTCTACCTCAAACCGCACGTTTCACGATGTAGAACAAAACAATTAAGATATTACTCATCTCGGCTGCGTAAAAACTTGTGAGATTTCTCAGAACATTTAAGGAAACAGCTAAAATGGCGGTCTGGGTTCTCCCTCGTAAAATTATTTTTATGTAGATTTACGCATCCTATCAAGGCTCGTTTTATTCCTATGTAACAAGATTTTTCTTAATTACTTACTGAAATCAAACACGAATATTTATCTTAATGGTGGTCCATAAGGCTATTTTCTAAACGTTAGACTACATCAACGAAAAGTACCACTTCATACTTTAATATTCAATGATTATATATATTTATATTATATATATTTAAATCTTACAAATACCATATACCTTCTATTGCGTATTTTCCATGTCTTCTGATAGATATCTCGAAACTTTCTACTACAGCATGAAATCACAAATGGTGTTATTAGACACGTTTGTCTGATAAACTTTATAAATATGACATCATGGCCGAAGCCCAGACCCGCAGCTAGGGGAGAACGGATAGGGGGACCGCCCCACCTCGCATTACCGGGTTACCCTAACCCTACCCATATGCCAATAAAAAAATACTTGTTTTAAATTTCCTTCACAAAAGGACAACGACGTTCGACCTCATGTGACAGTGGAAGTATATCAGCATTAAGCATTTGATTGTTTTATGCAATAAAATAATAAAGTCCTGCTCGGTTTTAATATTAAGTACGATTTTTCAATGAGTATACTTCAATAACATACAAAGAAATTGTGCAATTATATCGCTGAAAGCAATACATTTCACGACTCAGATTTTGTTGCTTTTAAATCATAAAAGTGTAATGTTATGTGAATCCCTGTCTAAATTAAATCGTAGAAAGAAACAACTGACTATTCCAAATAGACGGCAAAATCCTCGCGCCCTTTTTATGCCGCTCAAAAAAGAACTTTATTAACATGTGTATAAGTTTTAAATTGAACGTAGATATCAAACTTTGCCTGGCGCGTGTTTGAGCATTATCCTATATTTTTTATGGTGTTAGTACGACACACGAGGCACGGGCCATTCTGATAGCAAATAATCACCGCCGTCTATTAACACCCACAAGGTTCGCAGGTGGGTCGCCAACCTTTACGAAAATGGATCAGGAAAGAGCGGGTTTAAGGGAAGGCAACTAATGATTGTCAAGCTTCCAGTAGAAAGCAAAATCGAAAAATCTAAATATCTTTACAATTATTAAAATTGAATCATTATGCATTTATAACGCCATGAAAAATCCATTTAATTGTAAGTGTAAAACATATTGAGTACTATAAATTATGTCTACACATATTTAAATAGTAACGGGAAAGTTACACGGCCGTATGTCGACATCCGTGGGCAAACAAAAGTCAACGTAGTACGAAATCTAGGTGTGTGGTGTTCATTAACAATATGCATAACGTGATGTCATTTATTTATAATACGTTGTATTTTATATTTTATTTGACATAAAGCACCATAAATATTGGACTTAAAGATAATATGTTATTAATTGTTATTGATTTTAAATTGCAAATAAGTACCTAATAATACGGAACTGCGACGACAATGCTTTTAAGCTTTACTTCACCATATTTTGTTGTGGAATTCTAAATAATCTAAGCTGTAGTATCGAAATAGTGAAGCTGTACCACTTTCAAATCATTTTAAAATATTATGGATTATGGTAAGTAATCACTACCGCCCATGAATATCCATAACGGTTGAATCATAGATGTGTTTCCGGCCCATCAAATCAGGAGGGGAGCGGGAAGGAAAAAGGACAGGAATAGGAATGAGGTATTGGGCATCCGGCAATCTCACTCACCGAATGAAATCGGGAGCAAAACTGTCACTTCACGTCGATCTCCCGTGAGACAGCGGTAGCGCCCCGGACGAGCCTGCTCATTCAAGCTGAGTCATGACTGACAACAGCGTGGCTATACCACTTCCAAGAACTTATAGATTATAATTGATTTAAAATTGTAAGTAAGTAATTATACAGAAACGCGGCAGTAAAGCATTTAATTTTACTTCATGATGTTTTTGTGCGACCTTGGAATCCTACAGGAGTCTAAGCCGATTATAAAGCTCTTTCGTTTCCAAGTATTTTTATTATTGTCTACACAAAATTTAACGTAGTCATAATATTTTTTCGTGGAAATTATGATAAGTAGAGATTGAGCAAAAAAACATTCGTAAGCCATTTAAAATAATATTACCTATTCAATGTATTTTTAGGGAAAGCAAAAATGTTTTTTGATAAATAAAATTAAGTAAATTGACAAGATGAAATATCGGAATCTACTTAGTTATGAGAAGACCATAATGAATATATAATTTAAAATATTTTTTGGAAAGTGTTTTTTAGTATTGAGATTTACAGTTAACCTTCCACCCAAATGATATCTATAAATGTCATAAATAACAAGTGGGAGATTCAAACGCCTACACAGAGGGCATAGGCGATGTTAATGTACAAAGTAAACTTGTTAAAAACCTACGCGCCGTGATAAATATATCGACATGGCGAAGATGTTTACAATTTATATTATTGAAAAATGTGTCATAAAAATACATGTATCGAAATTCGCAAACGGAATATCTAGGCATGTTAGTCTCCTTAGTTTTGCAGCTTGTAGGGGCTGTGATCCGAGTACTTTGTTTGATTCCCGGGTCGGTAAATCGATTTTTGAGATCCAAAAGATGCAGATTGTTCAAGACTAAATCTTCTGAAAATGATTGATTTAAGGTCGAACGCAATATTAGCCAAATCAATGTGTAACATGTAGAAAACATGTTGATTACATAAATAAATGTTAATTTGATTCCTCCTATTAGTATTACAATTTTATTAATTTCATTGCGGTTTGAGAACAACTTTTCCAGACAGTCGCCGAGTTCGGTGATTCTAATGTGTGTTGCTGTTGATCCTGATTCCTGGCTTACAGGAGTTGCAGGGATGAGTGCGATTGCGGGACAGTCTCTATTGACGACTCCCGCGTAAAGCAATAAGTTGTTTCGCACTATTACTTATAGTATCCAATAGATCAGTGTCCCACAATGGCTTGTAGCTAATCAAGTATAATTATACTTACATTTCTTGCATATCAAGCACTCCTGGCTCTTGAAACCGGTGTGTATAGTGAAATGTATGTTTAAGTGTTCCTTCCTCTTGAATCCCTTGCCGCACTCCGTGCATATGTGCGGCCTCATTTCCTGGTGCTCCGCCGTGTGCCTGTCCAGATGCTCCTTCCGCTTCAATCTGTTGCCATCGAAAACTCACTTTAAATGCTGTGCAAACAATAAAACGCAAAAAGGTCCAATTCTTTGTTATTGTGTTAGAATAAAAAACTAAGGCGTTATATTTCATGGAATGCTACGTGATGTAAAAATTCACGCGCAAAATTTACCACAGATAACATAAAGTTTTGTGTCACAATAAAAAAAAAATCTATCATCGCACTACCAAAATTCGACGATAAGTCCGAATTATTCACAAATACATCGTTATGCGGGCTACATTGCACACTGACTGATCCCGGGGCGCGTCACGCGAATGCTACGCCGCTATACACTGTACAGGGTTTGCACCACGTGTGTTGCATCCCTCTCTATGCCCAGGCGAGTAAGCGCACCCCTACTATTGAACTGAGCAGATGGTCGCCTGGAATCTCTCGCTTGCTACCCCCTCGGGATAACTACGCATAATCAGTGTGTACGCGAATAGACAGCCCTCTGTAACTGGAAACTAGATAGGGGTATATAACCCACCCAATAGGCAATATGGGGTGTACATCTTTATATCTATAAATAGATAATACCCCATTTGCAATAATAAGACGACCAACATTTAGCTAATTACAGCAATGTTATTAATCTATTTTGTTTCCATGATTGGAGATAATCAATCCAAATTGCTTCAAACTACACGTATTACAAGTGATTTGTTAACAGAATCTTATTACAACTATAGGTTCAAAGTTGATACAGTTACGTAGCCAAAAAGTTATTTACTTTTTTAAAACAGGCTCGTCTACTCAGATTATCTTATCAGACAGTTTAATAAAACAGGTTAATAATTTTTTTAAGAATTTATCTCCAGTGAATTACTCATACAAAACCAGGGACACGTTAATGACTCCTTGATAAAAGGTAGCAACGTAACAAGATTTAACAGAAAGAAAACCAAGCATTTGACCTCAACCCTTTTTCCTTGTCTGTGTTTGCATTGAATTCGGTATTCTTTCTTAATTAAAAATAAACACTAATTTATTTATTTTTTGTTACAAATGTAAAAGCTACTATTGCTGATGTATGGAGGTTTTGTTTCTTTTACGCGAAACCAACTGAACGGATTTTGATGAAAATTAAGTTATGATCGTGTAACTATCATAGCTTAGGCATCCAAATAAATCCCAGGCTATAATTTGGTATGTAATTTCGATTTGAAGTCTTAAAGTCGACCACAATAAGAATACAAACATTCAGGGACAAAAGTGTAAACATTCTAGTGTCATCATAAGTTCACTCTTTACGAAATCTATGACCTGACTTTCAGTCGCGTTTGTTAGAAATTAAGTAAAATTTTGCGTCAATGTGCCAGCACATGAAGACATGGAGCTTTAGCCATACGTTCGGCACAGTCGCGAGCGTAGTATACCCCGCCTGTAGTCGACGACTAATAGGGGTCATAGGGGTCTCGCAGCGCGCGCAGAGGGAGGGGGCATGCCGCATTCACCGGAGCTCTGTGGTACAGCACGATATGGCCTCGTGGTATCGCAAGCACCGCAAGCGCTACGTGTGGGGGGAATTCTCAAAGCCCCCCACTTTCCGAATGGGCGACGCGCGCCGTGGAGCGCTATCACCCGCATTAATTTGCGCATGTGGCACTAAAGACGTTTGAGTTTGTCACTCTTTCTAGAATGGACTGGGGGGTTTTATCAGTAGTCGACATCGTTCGAGTTCGTGGTTTAGATTAGGACTGCTTAACATAAAGAAAATGTTTACTTTTCAAAAGACTTATATTTTTAACCGTTGTCCAATCGTTGAAAATAAATCCTGGACTCATTTCATTGTAGTCACAACAAAGTGGCTAAATATAGATGCGAATTTTATCTTCAATGTTTTTGTTCCGTTTTCCTTGGAGAATAACGTATGAAGAGTTACATGAAGTTAGTTAATAATGAATTCCAAAGTTTCCTAAACTTGGCACCCTTATGAAAATGTTGTGGTACGAGTCTATTTACATATTCTCCCCCATTTCGCTATGTAATTTTTCCCGCCGTTTACACCGTCATTTGATTTTTAACGTTTTTTACACTTGCTAATAAAAACATTATGACTAACTTTCAGATTTATCTATACTAAATACTGTCTCTGTAACTTGCTCTCTATCTGTCGATAAAACATAATTCCATTTTGCAGTAAGTATGGTTCAAACTATTGGGTTTACGACCGACCGGGTCGCGTCTACCTGACGTCAACCCTCGTTGGGAATATTTGTTGGTGGGTACACGCCCCTAGCCGGTCGATAATGACTAGGGTGGTGTGCGCCCCCCGTGGTCACACGATGTGGCACAGCATCCAAACGGTTAGACTCAGTAAAAATGCCACCGACACTATGTAACTCTTGCAGACTTTTACATTTGGCGCGCAAACAATCATAATCTTAAGACAATTTAAGCCAGTCCATAGATATATTGTTATTTTTTAACTTAAGAATGCTACATATGAAGATTAATTCACTGACTCATCACGTGCCATCATCGCTCAACCCAAACGGATGTGTGTAAAATTTTCAAATATTAAGGGGTCTTGATTTTAAATTCTAAAATGTAAGCAGAAGCGACTTCTCGAAATACATGGAGGCGACAGAGGGTGGGTAAGTTTGTATGGAAAATAATACTTTTCCGTTATTTATTTGAAACTTCGTACAAAAGCTTTATGACTGTTTTAGTAGCACTTAGAAGAATTGCATGTAGCGAGTACTCTTTTGAATTCAGTCACAAACTGGTTCCAACAGCTAAAAATCAGTAGGTCAAGGTCTCTAAGAGCAACGCCCGTAACACTGGCCATTGAATGGAAGGGATGGGAGAAAGGCCCCGTATGTGACCGGTGTACAGGAAAGCGAAAGTGTAAGTTTTTATCCCCGCCGAGTGCGGCTTTGTACGCCAGATTATTATGTGAGAGTTCCCACTTTGCAGCCTATTATAGCGCTGAATTAGTAAACGTTACTAAGCGGCTAATACGGTTTCTGAATGCAACTATTATAAAAATGAATTTGATAATTACTCTTTCGGTTATCGGAAGATTAAAAAATAATTCCGTTGATGCACTTCGATCATTGTTGATCAAAGTTGATGGAACAAGAAATTTCATTTTGGGACGACAAGATCGTAAAAGTTTAACATTAAACATAAATCTACACTATTCTGATATTACCTTTAAAATGCACATAATATAAATCACATAAACTACTTAGTACAAAAGTAAAAAAAAAAACGAATTGATTCTTTAAACATTTCAATTCGGAGTGAAAAGGTCTTAAGTACTTACGATTATAAGTTCGCTGAAAAGGAGATTCGTGAACTTTGTAGAATAGAATGCATCGTTGCCAAATTACAACAATGGCTAATTTATATTTTTGTTTTTTGGTTGATTAATATTTCTTTATACTTTACCATTACTTGTAGCCTTATAAATGATCTCAAATAATATTGTCAAAAATAGTCAAGTTACAAAGTATTTCAAACGAGGTCAACATTTTGCAATTTTGTTCATTTACATTTATGTTAGACGCATTGTAGAGTTTTACTAATGAGGTGTAAAAGATTTTTCTATTTCGTCAAGTCTTAAGTGTGTGGTAATTTCGTAACATACCAACAGGTATTGTGTGTAGTATTTTTAGTTATAACTTATTTTTCTTAATTTGTAATTACATCTATATTATGCTTTGAGTGCGCGAGGTCCGATTAGTTATTTTCGGCCTCCTTTCGACAAAACTTAGTGGCGCCAAAGTCCAAACACAATGGTTAATTTAGTTCACTTAAGAATGTATTTTTTTGAGGAAACCCGAAATCTATATTGTGTAAACTAATATAAGCGTCACATAATAAGTTGCCGTAATATAAAGTGTATACATTTCTCTTGTTTAAAAAATTTACGATAACTTACATAAATTAGAGTGGATTTTAAGCTTTTGCAGTGCTAATAGCTAGAACTTATTTACATTATTCAATAATAGAGTTTTATTTTTTTTATCAGCCCATATACGTCCCACTGCTGGGCACGGGCCTACTCTACAATCGAGAGAATCGATTGAGAGTGGTTAGGCCATATAGTCCACCACGCTGGCCTAGTGCGGGTTGGCGGACTTACATACCGTAGAAATTCTTTAAAATCGCTACGGCATGCAGGTTTCCTCACGATGTTTTCCTTCACCGTTAAAGTGCGTGGTGATTGACTATCAATACACACATAATTCCGAAAAGTCAGAGGTGTGCCCTGGGATTTGAACCCGCGACCACCGTGAACATGTAGGCAGCCGGGTCTGGTCCGTTACCAACAGGCCACCACGCACTTTTTTATTAATTTTTATTAATTAATAATAGAGTAGAAAAATAATATTATAAATTCTTACCCAGCTCCACATAAACCGCACAGGAACCTGTAGTCTTTCCTGTGCACCAACAAGTGAGATTCCATTTTATCTTTATCTTCAGATTTAAACTGACATTCCACGCAACAGTACCGAGTCACATTATCTTTTCCTTTTATAATGTTAGCCAACTTATTTCTAGGGATAACTCCCCGTTTCACTATAGCTTCCATTGCCGGTGAATTAAGTTCTGAAAAGTATATATCTTTAGCACTGGTTGCTTTTTGAATTGATATTGTTGTTCTAGTTGCTTTTTGAGTCGCTATTTCTTTCTCAGTTCGAATTAAAGTCGTAAAAAACATAAACTTTTTTTGCAGTTCCATCAACCGCGCTTTGCCAAACACGAAAAAAGTTTTAAATTATTTGTGAAAAGTAGTGTTAAAAAGAACTGTAACTTTTTAAACTATTCTCTATCTATCTAAATATGTAATCAAATAAATATTTACCCTAAATTAGCTCAGCAAAACAAACTTTCCCACAGCCGCGTAACGGTTAGAAGGGTAAGTAAAGTACGCACCCAAAAAAGAGCTTGAAATAGTGATCCCTTTCCCTACCAACGGATATCGCCCTGAGCCCAACTCTCCTCCGCGTTAGGGGCGCCTACCCTTTGTCTGCCCATACATCCCCTACAGAGAACTGAAGGGAGGGGACCCCACTCAGAGCCGATAGGAGGGGTGAATTCAACGTACCCGGCATCGATTCAATACCCTCTACCTGAACCCCAAGGCCGCTTCCTTTTTAAAATAAGCCCGGAACACCATTAAAATTACTTTAAAGGGTACACAACTTCAAGATAACAATGTTTTAAAAACCAGAAAGTTTAAGAAGTAAATAAAAACAACGAAACTTACTTTTATTCACAATGTATATGCGTGTTACGCCAAATATTTGATATTTACACTACAAATTATACTATAAATCACATATTATGTTCAATAACACTAATAATTTCATGACATTCATAATATTAATTACGAAAAATTAAAATACATCCACAACACTGTACACGCGCACTCCTTAGCGCGCTTTAGCTTTACAAGGAATGATTGAATGAAATGAATGATCAACTGATATGTCAAATTAAAGGAAAGACTGATTGACCGAACTAGTTCTGTTGCATTCATAGATTATATTAATTCATTTTAACGTCGGTGTAGGTTCTTGGATTCTGATTTAAGTTTATTTAATGCATTTTATTTACTGATATTTGTTCTTTACAACTATATATTATTAATCAATCTAAATATTACATCATAAAGAGCTCATCAAATATTGTTTAATATTTTATTAAAAATCTATTTCCTAACAGCCTACAGCTGACATGTTAATTTGTCATTGTCGACATTGTCATTTTTGACAAGACAAACAGTTTGCTTGTGGTTTGCTTGCGTTCGTTCACGTGTTAATTTCGCTTTTAATTATTTATTTATTATACCAATTCAAAATGGGTTACGACACAAAACTAGAAGAATTAGCTATTAAGTTGATTTCTATAGATGCTGTTAAGTTTGGCGACTTCACTACCAAAAGTGGAATAAAAACACCGGTATACTTTGACTTGAGGGTTATAGTAAGTTATCCAGAAGTTATGGTAAGTAAGAACACTATTTCAAATTAAAATATCAGAAATATCTTAAAACAGAGAATGCATTCACTAAATTATTGTAATTGTTTCACAGGAATTAATAACGAATTTATTACACGACTTTGCTTTGAAAGATTGTACATACGATCACGTGTGTGGTGTTCCATATACGGCCCTGCCAATTGCAACATTATTGAGTGTGATAACTAAAAAATCTATGTTAATGAGACGCAAAGAAACTAAAACTTACGGAACGAAGAAGTCTATCGAAGGTCACTATAAGGCTGGCCAAACATGCCTTATCATTGAAGATGTTGTCACTTCAGGTTCTAGTGTATTGGAAACAGTTAAGGATCTGCGTAAAGAAGGTCTTGTTGTCAACAAAGCTGTTATTATATTGGACCGAGAACAAGGTGGTAGTGCAAACCTTGAGAAGAATGATGTGCAAATCACATCCCTTTTCACCATGACATCCCTTATTGATATATTATACAAAAACTGTAAAATTACTGAAGATATGGTGAACAAAGTTAAAGCATATTTGAAGGAAACGCAAGCTCCCATTATAGGTATGTATTATTTATTTAGTGTAGATATGTTGGATATATATACATGTGTTAGAATTTTTAAGTATTTAAATTCTTAATTAGAAAGTGAGTTATATATATTATAAGTCTCTTTGAACACTTACAAAATTTATTGATGTTTCATACTATTTTTTATTTCTAGGCGGATCAGTGGACCGATTATTACTTCCATATGAAAAGCGAGAAGAATTAGCCACAAGTTCTATTGCAAAACAACTATTCAGCATTATGGCTACAAAAAAGACAAATTTATGCTTATCAGTTGACATGACCTCAGTTACAAGCATTTTAGACCTCTTAGAAAAAGTTGGTGAACATATTTGCATGGTCAAAACTCATGTTGATATAATTGAAGATTTCAGTGAGGATTTTATTAAGCAACTGAAACAAATTGCTGACAGATATAACTTTTTGATACTTGAGGACAGGAAATATGCTGATATTGGTCATACAGTCTCTTTGCAATACTCAAAGGGCATATATAAAGTTGGTGAATGGGCAGATTGTATCACTGCACACTCTCTACCAGGTGAGGGCATACTGAAAGCTCTTAATGGATCCATGACTGGTGTCAGCCGTGGAGTATTCTTGTTGGCAGAAATGAGTAGTGAAGTGAGTATACAAATACCATTTTTATTTATTTTGTGAAAAAAAAATATATTTATTAGGATTAGGCTCAAATTTTAAGAAATTTTTTCTACCTTCGGTACCCTAAATGTTGTTGACATCCAAATAAATTGAATACGTAATGAACTCACCCACCCTCATGTTATAATAACCTCTTTAAAAAAAACTCAAACCTTAAGGGTTTTAATTTTTTTGTGGGGAATCCTATTTAGTTTTCCAAAATTTAAGTTGCATAAGTTACTCCCACAAAAATTAGCTATCTGTCAGTGAAAGTCCCGTCAAAATCGATCCAGCCATTCTCGAGATTAGTGGCAACAAACAGACCAACAGATAGACCGACAAAAAATTTTTTCATTTAATTTTCGGTATAGGTATCATATAAATAACAATATGCATTTGAAGAAAAAAAGCTATTTTGACTATACAAACAGACACTCCAATTTTATTTATATGTATAGATTTTTATATTGGACTCATGCATAGGAATGTCATAATATTTTTTAAGAGTTAAAAAAAGAATAGGAAAAGGAATATACCACAGGACGATATAAAATTACTGATTTTCTCAACAAGTATGATCAATTTGTATCTCATAACTAGATTATGTTATGAGTACTACTGTATGTATTGGATATAAACTGTACTAATGAAGTAAATATATATATATTACAGGGTAACCTCATTTCACCAGAATACAGAGATGCAACAGTGAGCATGGCTGCTAAATATCCAGATATAATAACTGGGTTTGTATGTCAAAATAAGGAAACATTTAAGGACCCTGGCCTTATTCAGTTGACTCCAGGTGTTCAACTGGAGAGCTCTAAGGATAGCCTTGGCCAGGTTTATAATACTCCTGAGAAAGTGATATTGGAGAATGGAGCAGATGTAGTTGTGGTTGGACGAGGGATTGTAACAGCAAAGAGTCCTGAGACACAAGTAGTCATTTACAAGGATGCTTTGTGGAAATGTTATTCAAAAAGAGTGTCTGGTAAATTGGAATAATATAGAGGTTTAATGTAGTTTTATATGAATGTTTAATCATGATATATTTTAATTAATTGTTATAGTTGAATAAGGGAGGTAAAAATTGTATTCCAATTATTTTATAATTTGACTATTTTTTAGGACTTTGGCATGACTGTGGTTGTGGAACTAATGATATTTTAGAGAAGATAGTAAGTTTCATAATACATGTCACAATCATGTTGATGAAAATAATTAGAAAGTTAACATTACTTAGTTATAAATAATGTTTATATTATAAGACAAAATCAATATTTATAAGTTAATATATAATCAACTGAAACTGTCTGATTATGAAATCCTATTGTCAGTTGCAATTTTATCTGGGGACCAAAATCTTATAACTAATTAATCCTACATGCCTTCCAAAAGTGTAAAACATATATTATTATTATAGCTATTGAAAGATACAATCAACAATATCTATTATCTAGTTTTGTAAACATATTATGTTCATGGTTAAGTGTCGGTTAATGAAGAAAACTATATAACATTATAATATAAAAAATCTAAGATTAATATTGACTACCTATAACCATTATCTGTTTTGTTAAGTTTGTACTAGACATTAATAAATTAACTAACATTTTGCAACAAATATGTGCTAAGGCATAGAATATTGATTTATTCCAATAGCATGATTTTTTTTTTGCATTGGTCTGGCAAACAAGCAAACAGGTCACCTGATGGTTAGTGTTTACTGCCGCCTATGAACATCCACAACGCTGGTTCATGTATGTGTTGCCGGCCCAATTGGGAGGGAAGCAGAAAGGAAAAAGGATAGGAAGAGGAAAGGGGTATTGGGCATCTCCGTCACTGAACGAAACGCGAAGCTGTCGTTTCACGTCGATTTCCTGTGAGACCGTGGTACCGCCCCAGATATGCTTGCCCATTCATATTGAGCCATGACAGACAACAGCGTGGCTCTACCACTTCCAAATCCAATGTATTCTAAAAAGACTTAAAGAGACCAATATTACCTGTGATAATAATGTAACTGTGTGTATTGATGCTGCCTGGGAAAAACTATATTGTTACAGTAATGATTCCATAAGTAATTAAAGATTATTGCATATTAATGTGTTATGACAATAAACGAATTATACAAAGCACTTTTGTTTTAGTACCATTTGTAAATTTTTTACAGAAGTTGGCTTGTAAAATTCCATAGGTAGGTACTGCAAGTACTTATGTAAATAGATGACTGTAATATGGAAATTACTCTCATTAGCGGTGGGGCATGAATAAATGTGTGGCTGTTTTATTCTACATAATATTATGTAATTTTGTCAAAAAGCCCATCATGGTCTTTATTACCAATAATTACATTAAACATATGCACTATACAAAAATAAATTGGTAAAAATTACAACCGAATTTACGTCTGAATTTGTTCGCACCCCATTTTGTTTTTATTATAAACTAGCTTCTGTCCGCAACTCCGTTTGCGTGGTTATCTTTATAAAAAAAATCCCGTCCCGTCCCGTAATATCCCGCCTTGTCCCGTCTCATTGTCACTCTGACTCAAGATGTGTAATCCAGTCCCATCCCATCCATTTGAGTACAAAAAAGTATACAAATATATTGGAATTTCTCCCTCATCCCACGGGAACACTAAATTTTTCGAGATAAAAAGTACTAAGTAGCCCAAGTGTTAATTCAGGATGTCAGCTACCTCTATATAACAAATTTCATCGAAATCCGATACCCTCGTTTTGAGTTCATCGCGCACAATCGCATAGACAAACTGACAAAAATCCTAGAAATAATTGTTTTGAGTTCTATTACGTTAATATGGGGACTATATTAGTTTTTCTCAATTATCTTCCAAGTACAGATATCGATCAATTACAAATTTATTATAAGTATAGATTATTAGACCGATTCCAATTACATTTAAAAATATATCCTTAAGTATGTAAATCGTGGATACTGGATATCCTTGGGGATAGCTATGTTCAGCAGCGGATTCCATAAAGCTGAGGATAATAATGTGTATCGCATGAGTTGGATTTACTTAATACTTACTAATCAATTTTTGCCTCTTGGAGGCTTGAATAAATGCACTTCGATAAATTAATGCGAATAAAAACATGATTATCTAACTCGAAATAAAATCAATTACCTAATTTCATTCGATTGTTTAGTACTTGTTCAGTCCGCACCTCTACAAAGAGCTGTCATTCGCTATCCGCAAACGTCAAAGTTATCAGTGTAATTACCTTCGCAACAAAACAAAACAGAACATCAGTGGGGCTTGAAATGGAATTTATAGCAAAAGAATTAGGTATAAGTGGTAAATGTATATTCCCCACTGCTTCGTCGGGACTATTTGTTGTTGTTGTTCACACTAGTTGGCTGAAAAAGTGGTTGAAAAGTGTAGAAGTTGATGACTCTGTGAACAATGTGGATTTTACCTTACAGCCTGGTGAAAGTGTTCCTTATCCGTGGAGAAAAATATTTATAAGGGTATGAAGTCAATCATATAACAGTATTTTACTTATATAAATGTGAAGTTAGCTGTTTTATGTAACAATATATTTTTGTTGTCATTGTAGATATTAAGCAAAAAGGTTTCCAAGGTCCTGCCCTTGCCACGGTATAAACTCAATGAAAACAATGTGGAAACGCCACTCACGTTCTCGCAACTCCTGCAGCATATTTCACAGAGTAACCAAAGGACATTATGGAAAGAATCTTATAAAAAATATTGCCACAACAATGAGAGTACTAAAGAGAGCACCATCGTGAATCTGCTGGAACACGATCAGCTGATGTCTGACGTGTTGCTGAGGTTTTACGGTTGTAATATAATTAGAATAAAGACAGACAGCTGTGGCAAGCATTTAGAGTACAAAGAAATGATATCAAACAAAAGTGTGCTTAAATCTTATGAGACCCATGTAAATTTGTTAGCTGCTATGTTCGCCTTAGAGACAGACAATAACTTCTATGTGATATATAGAGGAAGTTATGACAATACACTATTGGACTGCCTTAATTTCAGTCCACATTTGTTAGACATGAATTATTCTCGTGGACTGTTTATAGTATATCAATTATTGAACTTGTCTAAAGCGATGAGTGATAGAGGGCTAAGCTTAGGAATGCTGACACTGCAAGACATATACATGTCAGAGAACTTGTGGCTTCAAATATCACCGTCAATAACTAATAATGTCCACTGTCTGGATGCATCTTTGATTTATGAGCAAAGTCAGGGCAAGCAGAATATAGCAGCTGCAAATGCCCAGAATTGTAAGAGGACTGAAGATAACTGCTGGCGCAAGGATGCTGTGCAGCTGGAGAAACTGTGCATGTTGTGGGTGAGAGGCAGGATCTCAAACCTGGATTACTTGCTGCATTTGAATGTGCTGGCTGGCAGGAGCACTACAGATCCACAAGCACATTTCATGGTGCCTTGGGTGACTGACTTTGCTTCAAGATGTGGTAAGTATGGTTCTAAACTCAGTAAACTATGCCAGATAGATAGAATTTAACACAAATTCTACTGGGTGATTTAGGGTTAATGTTTGTCAATATTGTTATTTGGAATTGGATTTGGAGGAGGCCTATGTCCAGCAGTGGATAGCTATAGGCTGATGATCATTATGGATGCAGGCCGTTTTCAACAGGTTGTTGTAGAGATTCTTGGGGGTGGCCTGTGTTCAGCAGTAGACTTACTGTGGCTGAAGAGAGAGAGAAATTATGATTATTTGTGTTCATTAGTAGTTGTAGAGCAAGGATGTCATTAAAAACAATACTCCTGACAACTAATTGAATATTATTTTGAAAAAGCCAGTACCTATTGTTGTTATATTTACAATTGATATGAGTGTTGCTTGTTGTGCTGCTTATCTGAGTTTGATATAAAGTACATGTTTGAGTAAACTCAAATAATATCACTAAATCATTTCTATGTGATCTACGTATTGGCTTGTTTGTATATTTTAATAAATAAATACACCCAACAATCACATACATACTACATAGTCCTAACCCTACATTAAGATCAATTGAGTTTTGTTTTGTGGGCATCAGAAACTGCAAGAGACTTTTCAATCTCATAATCATTTGTCCTAGTCATTTACTGGACACAAACCACCAATGTGGTGGTTGAGGGCTCCAATTCCGGGATACACTTTTACCATTTGAGACTCAAGAGATGAAGGGAAATATCATGAGGGAATCTGCATACCTAGATATAGTTACAAGAATTCTTATAGTTTGTGGAATCTTCCAACTTATGGTACTGTGTGGTGGTGTTGATTTACTTTTCAATCACTTTCGATTGGAGAGAAATCCTGTATTCTACCAATGGGCGTGTACTGTAAACTGCTGACGTTTTGTTATAATATTATATTATGTGACCTATAAACCAGTCGTGCATTTATTTCAGGTAGGAACTGGCGTGATTTGACTAAATCTAAATACCGTCTGAACAAAGGCGACCGTCAGTTAGACATGACATATGATGTGACGAGCGGCGCGGATCAGATTGCGCATCACGTGTCCGACGCGCTCTCCGATATCACCTGCTATGTGTACTTGGCGCGCAGGTTTGTATATTATATCTATAATATTTGACTGCGAATCTATTTTATCGATAAGTAGTATTAAAGTGTTCGGGATTATTGATTGACATATTTGCATAAAATCGGATAGTTATGAAGATCAAATGCCAGAATGTGGAAGTAACTAATCATTCAAACCCACACTCTTTCCAATTTCAAAATCTTTTTGCCTCCCAGTGCTATACTAGAGCCTACAGTATGTCGCCGTCGGAATTATTTTCGTAAAATATGTGATGACACATAGGGGTGTGCTTATCGACGTGCCTGACACAAATTCAAGCGCCAGTCCAATCATATGAGATTTTTAAGTATGTAACTTCACACAAAGTGGAGTGTCTGACCTGGAATTTGAAAATCAGTAATTCAAAAGTCATAGTCCATGATGTCGCTACACTAATGAGAAATTTATACAAAGATACATAGATATTATTTTTCAATTTGCATGCGGAAACTACGAATAGAATATATTTACGTTTCACCAGATAACAGTCGTATCGAATCGAAGCTGTCGATCATATTTGTGTAACAATAAATTTATCATACGCTTTAAAGATGAACTAAGCCCTAAGGCCTCTTGAAGGGGCTCGTGCTCAGTAACGATACAATTTAATTAACGCGCTGATATTTATATCAGAGAGCTAGTAATAAGCAGCTATTTATTATGAGACAAAATGAGACATTGTTCCAAAGAGCAACATAAATCTCGTGCGTTTGATAACGGCAGCTCCCGATTAGCTACAATGTATCGAGGGTATTCGCCCTGTGCAAACATTAATCACACAGATAACAGGTGTCATTGACTGTCCGGAATAACAATTACAGTTTGATTTTTCGACATAATTTTGACAATTCTAGATTGGAAATATAAGATGATAAAAAAACTTCACACTCTTCAGCCACAGGAGAGAGAGAGAGATATAAATAAATTACTATTTCCTAATATTTCTAAATTTTTTTCTAAATATTTCCAAGGGGACTGGGTCTCGCCCTGAGCAAGCAGCACGGTTTTGTCAATTTCCGCCACCAGGCATCAATGTATAGTACTAACGTGTTCCGGTTAAGTGGACATTGCATCTAAGTGATTACGGGACATTAAGAAATGACACCTAACGACTCGAGATGATGAGCGCTGTGCAGTCCCACGTAGTGATTAATGATAATATGATCTGAGTGGCGTTGCTTTTGTTTATAGACAGGCGTGATTCTCAAAATTACGTGAATGTCTTGCTCGTCTCATAAATCATAATAATACTTATTAAAAAACAGGTATTTTGAAAAACAAATTACGAAACTCTGGCTTATAACTGACCATTGATACGTATTAATATGTTACCGATGCTTCTCTATAAACAATTTGATAAGATTAAAGAGCTCTTGTTTTAAGTTGTATGACAACAATCGTGTTATTTGCAGAACACCAAAGGAGGTGCTGTGCAAATATGTACGTAACAAATGGGTGCCGGCTGAATACCCAGCGTCGATACAACGAATGCAAGAATGGACTCCCGATGAATGCATACCGGAGTTCTATACAGACCCAACCGTCTTTAAAAGCATACATGAAGACTTACCGGTACGATGTTCACTGAAGCTTCTAATACTATGAAATCACAAATCTTCACTTATACTTGACTTCATAACACACCCACTTGCTGTTGGCGTAACATACGTACGCTGCTTTATGTGAAGTGGTTTTGGCCGTAGTCTATGTATCGACACCATAATTTATAATCCATATTTCCAATTAACATCAAAAAAACTTTTCTTAATAATTTTTCGTAACAAAATATTAACATTTTTGGTATTCATTAGTAAAATTAGGTATAATTTGTTTTATTAAATCAGTCCAATAAAACGCATGTTTTGAAGTGTGCGGTCTTTGTTTCAGGATTTAGGTATACCGTCGTGGGCGACATGTGCGGAGGATTTTATTACTAAACACAGAGAGGCTTTGGAGAGCACACACGTCTCTGAAAACTTACATCATTGGATCGATATCACTTTTGGATATAAGTATGTTGCCATACATCCTCGTAAAAATCTTCAACTATCTAACAGAAGGAAAGCGACCTACTGATCCATAGCTCTTATTTGTGTAACACTCTCGTTTTTTATTAATATAGTAACGTCTACCCGTTAGCTTTTAGGCCTCCGACAATCTCACTCACATACCTTAACGCAACACCAAAACTGATACATAACATCAATATTCTGTGTGACTGTGATAATATACCAGCCGATGTAACTACCTACATCAAGGCTCTACTACTTTTTTTCTACATACATAAACACACGCCTTTTTCCCAGAAGGGGTAGGCAGAGGCGCTACCAGAACACCTACGTTTTGCCTTGTATATTCCGCCCCACGATGTGATAGGGGGCGAGCCTATCGCCATATCGGGCACAAATTCCTGGCTCCGGGCTGATAATGAATAGAAAAATCCAATATCACTTTGCCCGACCCGGGATTCGAACCCGAGACCTCAGCTTTGCAATCGTGCCGTAGTACCACTAGGCCACCGAGGCAGTCTTTTTTTCTATTAGTTATTATATTTAAACGAAAGTAAACAATAATACAAAAGTCTCTTACATACTTACATCACCAACGTAATCATCATACAAAAAAAAACAGCTACCGTGATTAAAAATCATGCATCCAATTGCCCATACCAGGTTATCAGGTACAGCGTCAATAAAGGCGAAGAACGTATGCCTGTCGCTGGTGGACGGGCACACGTGGCTGCGGCGCGGCGGCACGGTGCAGCTGCTGACGGCGCCGCACCCGCCGCGCGCCTCGCGCACGCTGCCGTCCGCGCCGCCCCGCCTGCACTGGACCGCGCCTAGGGATGCCAGTGAGATTATACAACTTATTATTATTTCATTCTGATTTTATTGAGGTTTTTAATGATGCTACTGAGGTTCCTTGTTTTTGTAATTTTTAAAGGTATGTTTTAAGACATTCTATTAGCAAATGTTTTAAAGAATATAATGTTTTACTTACAAGTACATTAAAAATATTTTTCAAAAAATACTTAGGTGCTCAAAAGCTCCACAATATCTTTGATTGTTTCTTTGAAAGTTGTAAATCTATTTTATATTACTCCTGTTCACAGAAAGATCAGTGAAGAACGACAGCTCAGATGACATGTCGGACGACGAAGAAGAGTCCACTAGTCTGCCCCAACACGTGTCTAGGTTACACGTACCTCCCTTACGGACTCGTTCACGGCACAAAAGCAGCAACAGAGCTCGCTCATTATCCAAAGGCCAGGGACTCGACGACTCCCAACCAGTCATAGAAACCAGGGCATCCTCCCACTCCAGACACTACAGGGTACAGCGCTCAGAACTTGGCAAGGGAGTCATATACTTACCCAAAGAATTCAATCCTGTAGCCTCAATACAAGCAATGGAAGCACTAGACAACTTCAGAACCAAATGCTTCTTCAGCAAAGCAGAGGATAAGGAGAAACACAAAGAAAACGTCACAACATTAAATATATTTCCAGTTAAACAAGAAGCTGCCACAGAAAATCACGTGAAAGTGAACTCTGATGATAATGCTTTTACTAACCATATGTTTCTGGCCTCCTACGATCAGAACTATTTAAAGAAGTTCACTCAAGATACACATCTAGAGAATGTTATAAAGGAAAGGAAACACAGGTCCTACAACACGAAGTATATCACAGATGCAGCTGTGTATAAACAGTTTGTAACGGAAAGCCGCCGCCAAGATATGTTGGTGATAGGATGTTTGATTGTCGAGATATTCCTGCACACATACATGCGCCCATTGAGGACTTCAAGCGACAATTTTCTAGAGAGATACAACAGTTGTCGTACAGTATTAAAATACAATTTCAACCACTTGCCGAAATGTGTGAACTATATAGCTTCCCTACTCTTAAACGTTCAGCATCCAAGCTTGAGCTTCAGACAAGAACTGACGCCGAAAAAAGAAGATACTCTAAAGAAAATAATAGTGACTGATAAAGGTTTGCCGGCGCCTACGCCGTCGCAGCTACTGCAACCGTTATTGATGCAGCATTTAATACCGTTCCCACACACGTTCGTGACCTTATATAAATTATTAAGCACGCTTCATGAATATGAATTAACCAGCAATGAATTGAACATACTGTACATGTATGAGTGCGACGGAGTACAATGTGAAGCGTATCAAAACGTGGATAAAACTAAACTATACTTCACCCAAAGAATCGCTGAAGGGAAAATACATTCTTGTGCCCTTCATTTAGAAGTGCTACTAAACCAAATCACCTGTTACAATCAGTTTGATGCCCTCGATATATTCCTAGCACATTACATAGAACTCTTACAAAGTAAAGACACGTCGATATTGGCAGCGTGGTACCTCTTCGACACTGTGAGCAAAGCTTTAGGACCCGTTCAGACGAAGAAAAAATTGCTGAAACACATACTAAATCTATACGAAGACGACGATTTCGTTGTGGACAGATTGGAGCGTCACAAAATAACAGATGTTGATAATATCAGCGCGGCAGGGATGGTTTCCAGCAAGCAGAAGTTTGTGAAGCTATATCATAATATATTTTTGCTGCAACTAATGGTGCGTTTGGGACTTCAGTGTTTTCTAGACAATTTTACACAGCATTTAGTCGAAGCAGTGGGGGGTTATAAAGATATTAGTATAGAGAATGGCTCGCCGGGTCACTTGTGTCATAACCGTGCTACATCCAACAAGAAACCTAGATACTCTGATGACAACGTTAAGAATGCGCTGTCGACCACCACTGATATATTCTCCCCAGACACGTCGTATGGTTCTGAAAACGTGTTAACACCAAATATAGAGAAGACAGTTGAAGTTAATGATGTTAAAGAAAAGGAAGCTGATAACAGAAGTGAAAACGAGTTGTTCCACTTTGAAAGTGATAAGGACAGGCCTTGTCGAAGCAGTAGGAGTAAATCTCCCGCAGAGTCAGTCGACTCCGGAACCTCGAACATTCATGATACCAGAACACCTTCACCAGTCAGAGATAACTTTTCTCCCGTAAACTCAAAACATTTCGCACTCAATTCTAAAGAAATTGTGCAAATTAAAGAGCAGAATGACATATTGTCTCCAACAAAACCAACCACTCCCACGATAGATATACCGTCAAAGTCGATGTTTACCAGCTATTTGCATTTCGCCGAGAATGACGATAGCGTGTCCGAAATGGAGATTAGGAAGGAATGTCACTCTCGCACTATCAAAAATCTGGAGTTCACCAAGAATGCTTACTCTCATACATCGAAATCTTACAATTATGAAGAGACTATCCCTAATGATGATTTGGGCTCATACAAAATATCGGATATGAGTTCACAAAGTTTGATTTGGCTGGCGCATAGGTTAGGTCCGGTGCTCACTTGTAGATATATTACGAGGAATTTGCTCAAAATGCTTACTCTATGCTATATTGGTAAAGATAACTTGGCTCCCTGGGAAGGAGATGAAAAGGACGAGTTTGAGGAGATATCCATAGTAAACAGTCGGGTTGTTGGCGATAGAAACGCCATGAAGGTTATAAACTGCCTCACTTCTATTGTTGGTAAGTGACATTTTATGCAAACCTATGATCAACGTTCTATACTTCATTATTTAGTATTTTCTAGGCTGAGAATGAGAATAACTGTTGTACATGCAGAATCAAACTTTGGTCTAACTAATGATCGATATTACGTAACATCGTTTTATATCCTTTTGGTAGTGATAGATCATAGATCTCGATGAACATTATAATTATGACGGCACTTGAGGTTCAGTCACGGAACCAATGTTTTAAGTAGGGTCATTTACCAAACATTATTGACAGGCGGATTTAGATCCGTGTCTATTGTAATTTGGTATGATTGGTCAATTGTCTAAGTTAGGTAGCACCAACACGATAATCTATGGGCTTAAGAAACTTTTCATACATAACATGAAAATCCGCAGTAGTATGATAAAAGCGAGCATTTCCTATCAAACCCTTGTAGATAGAATCTTATCTAACCAACCCTTGTAGAATCTAACCCGAAATAATAAATATATGTGTTTGTTCCAGCGATGTACGGCGAGCAGCTGATAATATTCCAGTACTTACCCCACATGGGCGAGCTGATCGCACAGTGCCGGCGGCGGCTGTCGGCGCCGCTGGAGGGCGGCGTGGTGGCCTGCTTGCAGCTCGTCAAGTACCTCGTGCCCTACATGTCCGATGTTAAGATTATGGAGCAGTTGCAGGTTGGCTGTCTACCTATGCATTTTTTATTTTGGCAGGCTCACGTGCAGTGCCATGACTGAAATTATACGAATCGAACCCTAAGCGAAATTCTAGTTTAGGTCACTGTGGCGGAATGTTCACCGTTATGTATGATGGTCGCAATCCGGTCAGATACGAAAATCACCAGCTTTTTTTGACACAAAATGTTTTGTGTCTGACAGCCATCCGCTTGGTGTTAAGTAATAGTATGGTTTAAGATAACGTTAACCAAATTCCACAATCTGAATGTGTGCCTAATAGAATAGAAATCAAAACTTTTGATCCGGGCCAAAGTGTTCCGTAACTCTACTTACTGAATGAAACGTAAGCTGTTAGGTACTTAACGTTCTTTTGTATGTGGGGCTAGTACAAGTTTGGTAAACCGACCTACAACACTAGTCTAACACCAATACAATTTTAACACCGACTTATTGGTGTTGTCAATGACAATATAATATGATTTAAAAATGATGTAGCATAACTTCAGTGTCCAATTCACAGGACACGTTTCTAAAGATGATAGTGCAGCCCGCCCTCCGCCTGGCCGCGACGAGCGGGTGCGCGTACCCGAGCGGCGCGGCGGCGCGGCGCGCACTCACGCGCAAGCTGGCGTGCGCGCTGCACGTGCTGGCGCTGCGCGTGGGGCCCGAGATGACGCGCAGACATCTGTGCGTGCCGCCGCTGCAGAGGTCATTACTACTCACTCCTACTGTTCTATTGTTTTGTCAATACTCAATAGGCTTCTAAATATTTTCATTGTTATTTTTCTCAGCTATTTATTTAGTATAGAATTAAGATCATTTTCAGTAAATTTTAATTTTAAATTCTAATAAGTTACAGTTATATTTGAAATAAATTATATTTCAGATTTTTCTTAACGTTTGACAAAGCAAACGGGAAGACAGAAAATTGGCCGAAACAAGACGATAGCGCCTCTGAAAAGGTACAGACTTTATTATATCCTATTAATATTTTCCACAAATCCCTACCTAACCACTTAACCGAATAATATGACGTTTGTAGAACACAGAGCAGGAGTCGTCAGAGGTTCGCCTGGAAGGGTTCCTGGAGATCTGTCGCGACGGCACGACGGCGGAGTGGCGCGTGCAGGACGGGCGCGTGGTGCGCGCCGACCTGCCCGACCTGGCCTGCACGCCGCCGCACCTGCACGAACACCCCGCCGACTCCGCCACGCTCACTGTGAGACTTTCATACATACACATATACACAATGTATACATACACACAATAGTCATCCAGTATATCAGAGGCTATGAGAAATTTCGCTGTCACAAGCTCGCAGACGCAAGGAAATTATTAACAAGTTTACAAAGATCCACAGCCGGCGTTTAACAAATAGCAGCACAGAGACTTAAATTGGCACTATGACTTGTCTAAACATAACCTTTAATAATATTTCGATAGATTGCGTTAGGCTCACTCAATTTCATTTTCTTCAATTACCCTCATCTATATTTTAAGAGTTTGAGCGAGTGCCAGAATTTATTTATATTTTTTAATTGTCTACATTTTTATTTCAATTAAATATTTAAAAAGTATTTTTAATATTGCCCCTGATTATCATCTCAGGTAATCATGTAATCGCGCCTGCGACGTTATAATAGACAACTAACCATGTATTTCATTTTGTAAACAGGCTCAGGAAGAATTACTGATGGTTTTCGACGAAGAACTCGCCTTCCATACATACACCAGCTTCACTAAGTTCATCGGCACCGAGATGATGGAGCGCTGTCTCAAGAACGCAGACACCATACGCACGCTTTGTCGGAAATATGAACAAAATCACTCCATTAGGTACTGTTCTATTCATTTAAAAGAAGCGTATATGAGTGTCAGTGAACGATATTAATTTAGCTATAAGAATACCTATATTTTTATTATATAAAAAAAATCCTAGATACATTTTGGCAATGTTCTGATTAATCTTCTATTTAATATTCAAAAAGCTTTAGTCGTAGTATTTGAGTATAACCAAAAGAGTTATCATCTCTAAAAAATATCACAATTTTTTTTGTTTTTTTAAAAAAAAATATTCGTATTCTTTAAATATTACAAAATAATTCAGGTTAGATTACATCTTCTGCCAATTAGAAAACATTTTTTTTTCTTTCTCAGCTCACCACTGGTAATAAACCGCAACGACAAGCGTTTTCAATCGTCATACAGCGACGAGCCTATAAGTCGTAAGGTGGACGTGACTCCAACCAAACATGACGTCATAATGGACCATATATCCAGCTCGAACAGCTTCGGCTCTAATGTCACACTCGTCGGGAATAGGATAGATGTCGCTAGTGACGTGTGTGAAGATACGCTTCGGCATGGAGAGGGATTTGACGTGGTCGCCTATAAGATGGATAATGGAATTAAAAGTGATAGGTAAGGGCGTTTTCTTAAGCTTTTGTTAGGACAGGTTTTCTGTCTTTCCCTGTAATTGGAGTAAGAGAAAGAAAAAGGTCTTCTCTTCTTTTTAGTTATCCTATGTTAACGCCGAAAAATTACATTTAATTTTTTTAACGTCAAATGATTTTTGTAGTAGTGTACTTCGGGTCGAATACGAACTGTAGTCATCACAGACGACCAATAATCATATGCGACTTTTTGAATATGTTTTTTTATGACTCGAGGAATTAAATTGGTTTATATGCACTGGTAGATTAAGTTAGATTCCATGCTCTAAAGCACACTATTGCTGTCAAAACTACTACAATTTAGTTCTGTAGCTTATGTTTTAATTTTCAAGGCATTTGCGCGGCGACTGGTTGATATACTGGGAGCACGAGATAGGCCGCCCCGACAAGGAGACCCGGTTCAACCTGAAACAGATAAAATTGCAAACGTTCCTCGGCCACACGCACTCGGTCAAGTCCATACACTGCCTCGACAACGAGAACAGCTTCATGAGCGGCTCCAAGGACAAGACGGTCAAGCTGTGGTCTTTGAGGAACCAGGTGAGATGATATCGTGGTAGATGGGTTTTGAAGTAGGTATTTAAAAGACGATGGTACAGTTATGTAGCTCCAATTACCTAAAATGAAGTTCTATTTCTTATTATTTATTTTCCAACGAGCTATTACTGATTGTAACGGAACTTATACCTTAAAACGATCCAATAAGACATAGATCCAGACTTTATAGACATCAGTGAAATTCGTATTAGATTAATTAATTTAGGAAGATAATGTATTTTTTTTTCAATGTCTTAGGGCGATGGTAACGCGACCAGCCAGTGCAACTGGACTTACACGGGGCATAAAAAAGGCGTGCTGTCTCTTTCGTTCCTTGAGTCTCTACGACTCGCCGTCTCAACTGACTCCGTCGTTCATATATGGGACCCCTTCATGGAGAGTGTTGTTTCGCAGGTGAGTTTCGAATTATTACATTATTTGCTAAAATTTTACTTATTATAAAATAAAGGGTTTTTGTGCATTGTAGCTTATTTTAAATATTAAATTATTTCTGGCTATTACCTCTCTCTTATGTTTGTGTATTTACATAAACACCATGTCCGCGCTACTTATTGTTACTTATTTTTAACCGACTTCAAAAAAAGGAGGAGGTTCTCAATTCGACTGTATGTTTTTTTTTTTATAATTAATACAACAAATACAACTAGGTTCTATCTATCTGTTCTATCTGTTTTTGTGCCCATGTTTTATTTATTTATTTAATGCCATGAATGAAATGTACCTAGAGGCAATTTGCATAGCATTAATGTTCGTGTTGTACTTGTAGTTGGACAACATAAAGAGTCCGGTGAGCATAGTGCGCACGCTGTCGGGCGGCTCGGCGGCGCTGGTGGCGGCCACCACCGACGCCACGCTGCGCATCATCGACGCGCGCGTCACCAACTACACGCACGAACTCAAGGTCCTTATCTAATTTATTTTATTCGCTTTATAAACACTAAAAAATTACTTCTTTGTGTTGTGTCATATTAATATATACATACTAGTAATCTTAAAAATGTCGCTTTTTTCGTTGTATAAGTTCTAGAATATGGTATATGAAGTGTTTGTTGAGTTCATATTTTTTTTTTAATAAAACAAAAAAAAAATGTGTTGACTGTGGTTTCATGCAACAAAGCTTTCCGCAACATGTTTGCGGTTTTATGGCTAGGCGGGATATTACTATAAATAATACGCACGAGTCCTATTGACGTATAGTTCGTTGTTTTAGTGTTGTAGTTACCATATAAATTGAATAAGTTTTTTTTTTATCAGCCCATATACGTCCCACTGCTGGGCACGGGCCTACTCTACAATCGAGAGAATCGATTGAGAGTGGTTATGCCATATAGTCCACCACGCTGGCCTAGTGCGGGTTGGCGGACTTACATACCGTAGAAATTCTTTAACATCGCTACGGTATGCAGGTTTCCTCACGATGTTTTCCTTCACCGTTAAAGTGCGTGGTGATTGACTATCAATACACACATAACTCCGAAAAGTCAGAGGTGTGCCCTGGGATTTGAACCCTCGAACATGTAGGCAGCCAAGCCGAATAAGTATGATTAATGTAATATTTAAATGTACGTGTGTTAATTTTGTGTTTGACTGCCTCGATGGCGTAGTTGCACTACGGTACGATTACAAAGCTGAGGTTTCGGGTTCGATTCCCGGGTTGAGCAAAGTGATATTGGATCATTCTATACATTATCAGCCCGGAGTCAGGAATTTGTGTCGGCAAAGGAATTTGTGGCGGTAGGCTCGCACCCTATCACAATGTGGGACGGAACATACAAGGCGAAATATGGGTGACCTGGTAAAGCCTCTGCCTACTGTTTCTGGAAAAAGGCGTGAGTTAATGTATGTATGTATGTATGTGTCTGTGTGTGTGTAGTTGCCGCTGAGCGCAACGACGTTCATC
Organism: Theretra japonica; assembly: GCA_033459515.1. NCBI lineage: Eukaryota > Metazoa > Arthropoda > Insecta > Lepidoptera > Sphingidae > Theretra > Theretra japonica. Next base: position 5,206,287 of record CM065943.1, read on the forward strand.
CGCTGCATGTGCGTGAGCGCGGCGGGCGCGTGGGCGGCGTGCGGGCTCGCCACCGGACACGTGGCCGTGCTCGAGCTGCGCACCGGACTCATGCTCGCGCACTGGAAGGCGCACGACGGAGAGGTACACACACTGTGTTGCACATCTCTGTAACATGGATACATTACATGACTTGCACTGGGTGTATGAGCGGGATAGACTCCTACGTTTACAAGTTTTACAGTCGGGATGTGTGTCTTTTGAGCCACTCATCACAATAATTTCAAATATTATGCATTTTTGGTTATTCAAACATATGTTTTTTACACGTTCAATTAAAAAAGGAATAAGTTTCATATAGTGCGTAATGCCCATCAATTGTTAGCGTATTATTAAAAAAAATGTCTGAAAACCGCGTTATCATCTAAGAATGCCTTATAAAACTCCATTTAAAAAAGGTAAGCCAAGTAAATTATATTTTTTCAAACAGGTGTTACGTTTAGCGGCAGTAGATGAGCACAGACTCTTGAGTTCCGGGTTGGATCAAGTTACAGCTCTATGGAGACCGGACGATGGCGAATTAATAGCACACCTCAAGTAAGTCTTTTGATTATTTAAAAACATAATCATCGTTATTGTTATTACAAGACTATTAATATCATTGTCACATTATCATCACTCTAAAGCAATAAAAAAAAAATTAAGATAATACTCGTAACACAATAATAATATTTCTCAGGGGCAGCACGGAGCCCGTCCATTGCCTCTCAGTGTACTACAACGAGTTGATATCGGGCACCACCAACAATCGGATAGGCGTCCACACTTCTCTCGACCAAGACGCCTCATTCTCAAGTACTAAACTGCGTTCGGATACGTTCAAGGGCGTGTTGACTTGCATGTCCGTACTACCGTTGAATAGATTGCTGCTTCTGGGCAGCGATAATGGTACAATTAGCCTGCTTTGCTGATTCACCGCCATTGCGTATAGAATTCTGGGTGCTCAATAATATCGATCCAAAAATACGATATGTATAAAATCCTTGTGTTAAGTTTAGTTATACTTATGCATGTGTATACCCTAGTGTGAATGTACTAATCTGATCATATAGTTTTTGTACGTCGTATTGAGCGAACAGTGGATTTATTGATTTTACTTTTGTTCGATTTTTTGAAATTTAATTTTGCTCATGTGTAAATCAATATACAAGAGTCAAGGGTTTACACATTGCATGTTTACTAGTCTCAATCGCTTTTCGATGTTTTACGAGATATAGCAATACGTACTAAGCTGTAAGCGTACAGGGTTTTACGATAAATATTGAGCATCTAAGGTTCGTTTGAGGAATTATACCTGATTGAATCAAATTTCTAGCCGTATGTGAATTGGTTCTGTTTTAATATGTTGAGGTGCTTTGCCAACGGCATTCGCATACCAATTGCGGTAGTTAAACCTTTATGAGTTTTCTAAGCCAATGAATGTCAGATGTGTGTCGAATGTCGACGTGTAAATGCATCGAGATAGTCGATTTATTTGGATGGTACTGCACTTATCAATAAGTCACAATGTTTTGCTGAGCTGGTATACAGAAAAATGTTTTATCGATGGTCACATCCACAACATTCGAAGATAATTTATTCCTGCTTAGTCGCCAAAATCGACCAAATTATAGGTAAAGAAAAGCTATTAATATTCGATTTTTGTTGTGACTTTAAACTAATATGTGTAATCTAGAGATTGAGCAGGAGCTCAAACGTCGAAAAGCTCGTGTCATTTCTGTAAACGCCATTGTCAATATTGGCTTAAAGGAAATTCATGGACATCGTGTGGGTGACACAATCTTATACTGATTATTACAAATAAGAAGAAAATTTTACCACTCTCTGATGTCGTAACTTAGAACTGTGTTCAAGCTAGTGTCAAAGTTTGTTATTATTTTGTTGCTGATTATCAAGGGGCTGCCTTATATGCGTTGATTTATTTATTTGATATATGAGCCGTAGAAAAAAATATATATTGCTCCATGATGATTGATGTATTAAGTTTGTCGAGAGTATTTTTTGACCACAACAATATCGACTTGCACGGTTTGAAAACGCGACACATTCGATAACTTAATTATACATAAAGATCATAATTTTGTTTAGATTACAGAATATTTCAGAAATACATAATGAAATTTAAAAAATGTAACGGGGTTTCGAACGGTGCATATTTGACAAGATATATATTTATCTCGATAAAATAAAAAATAATAAAATGTGCTCATTACAAAAATGAAGTTCGTACGGTGTAAGTAATAGGAAGGTGGCGCCTAGAAGTAATTTCTGAAGTAGGGTTGAAGGAAATATTTCTTATAATTAGATGGTTGGGTAGCAATGGTAGTGTGTTAGGGTGGGGCGCAATTAGGTAAACCCCCACTAGAGATGAAGTGGCGCCCAGGCGTATTATTAGTCTTTTTTTTGCTGTTTTTTTGCAAGGATTTAGATCGTGGAGGTGTAATTTGGCCCCGGGCGCCGGTAGTGCTCAAATCAGCACCGAGTAGTGATAGTAAGCTGTTGAGTATCTGGGTTTGATACCCAGGTCAGGATGTTCTTTCTGTGAGTTTTCAATTTACTCGTAAGAATGTAATTTGCTCAGGCTTTGATTGTTTCTTGTGAGCGTTAGTGTCAAGCGAAAGGTCAGGCGTTAAAAGTTTAATAAATTTTTTTAGACATGCTTAATAATGATGTTGCAATGGACCCGCTTACATGTTATGAAAACAAACATAAGGAGGATGTGTATTTTAACAGTTAATTCGTTTCTCACGTTAAATACTACGATGTTGTCAAACGTATTCGCTTAAATTTATTTCGATTTTTTAATCGGTATATTGTGATAATTAATATTGAGTTTATTACAAAAAATATATAATCGATCTCATGTATGTATATTATGATTTAGTAGAGCTTAAAAGTCATACGATCAAGTTTAGTTGTTTTTGACAACAAAACCTTTAGTTAATTTTTGTTATGTGCATTGATGAAAGACAGTAAGCTTAGTAATGTTTTTAATGAATATATGAATACAAAAAATAGAACCCATAAAAATATTTCCAATGCAAACTTTCGAATGTCCATTCTAGACAAGTTCAGGTCTTTGTTTTAAGTTTAAATAAAGGTCTCGTGCCCTATATTTGCAATTGTTAATAGACAATGGTATACGATATTTTTTTTGGAAGATTTTCAAGACGCTATGAGAAATTCGTCAATAACTGTGTTCACATAAATGCAATATAGAGCAGTTGTTTATATAAAAGGTAAAATATAATCAATTATTTCTCAATTACGATTGTTTATTACAAAAAGACCAAGACTTCATTCAATAATGTCCTTTAGGATCTGAATCACATTTATCAGCGTCGATTGTGCTTTTTGTATTAAAATGCATAGATGTTCAATTCACAATTCCGCATGCATCATGTCGATGCTATCAGATGTGATTCAGGCCTAATTCCCCGAAGATATAATGCAGATACAATTTTATAATTAAAAATGATAATAAACATCGATGAAAGTTGTGTAATATTGTAAATAAATAGATGTAAACAATCAGACAATACGACAACGTAGCTCGTGCGAAGGCTGTCGTATGCCTAGTATTACTATTCCACTACGTCATTCCCTCATATACGTAAGAAAGTATTTTAATACGCATTTTCATAATAATTAGTTTTAAGACAGACAGAATGTAAGTAACAGTCTCCATAATAAATAGTAAGAAAGTGTTATATTTCTGTATGTTTGTACCAAAAGTAAACAATAGTAATGTCCGCTTGCAAAGTAATAAAATTTATGTAAAGTACAAATACGCGTTACCAAAGATGTCTTACCGTTGATCGTGAATGCTACTCATCACAGAGTCTACTCGTAAATAAATATATTTTTAGTCATTCTGCAGTCTTGTTTTGTTGTTTCTACTCAATCTACATATTATGCGTTCAGCTTGAGGACGCTTTCCTAAATATTATCGGTCTTATTCATTAATCGTTGAAGAATAAGAAGAAGATTAATAGTTATAAACCCTTTTTTAATTATCGAATGTTTCGTCTCTTTCGAACGACTTTTGAATCCAGTTTGAGTGAAGAAGACAAAATATTTGATAACTAAAAGAGGTTTTAAAACTCTCTATGAATAAGGTCGTATATCAATAGAGTCGATTTCGAGTAAATTAATCCTACCTGTTTTAAAACCTAAGTCTCTATTTTTATTACAAACTCGCAATTGAATAAAAAATATTTTAACTAACCTCGTTCTATATTAAGTTAGAATTTTATTTATGAAACGTTTGATTCGCATGTACAATCACAATTCTATAAATCACTGAATGTAAAAACGATTTTATTATTTAGCTAAGAAACATATGCATAATGTATTATTTATTTTTATCGATAATTATACTAAATATAGGTTTTTATTTTACATTGTATTCAGTGTGTGTACAAAAAAGATACCATGTTTTTCATTTATAATGCAATATTTTTAACGAAACAAAATGGTGCAAGAAGATATATAACTTTTCAACTCATCGAAAATTAAAACTTGTGAATACTGTAAAAAATTGTAAAGGAATGGTATACTGACCATCAATAATGCTACTAAATAATTTAAAATGCTGCTAAATATTGTTTATAAATCTCATTGGATAACACCAAATAATATTTTATATTTCGCAAGGGTTCTGTTGATCATGCTGTGTATTGTGTGTGTACTCCTACGGCCTTATTCATAGACAGATTCAAAACCTATTTTAGTGGTCGAATGTTTTGTCGATAGAAGAAGACAAAACATTCGACAGCTAAAATAGGTTTTTTAACTGTCTATGAATAAGGCTGTTAAACTTTACTTATAATCGATTTTTGACTTGACATTATTTCATCTATATACACGTCTATAAAGTATTTCTAATTGGCAATTCTCAATTACTGCATGCCCTATTAATGCACAATGCTTTTTTACAACGATAAAATATAGTTTTATATTCAGTCGTCAAGTGCATAAGAGAATTCTGTGCCAATGAATCCATTAATTGTAAGTAATTTAACACAGAAATCACACCAATTTGTAGCATATAACGAATAGATTTTTGTAATAAAATTATTTTTAGGAACTGTTCGTTTTAATCTATAACAGTATTTTTTCCTACTTAACCTTTATAAAGAACTTTTTGTTGAACCAGATATTATTTTCTTAATTAAAAGACAAACTGACGGAAGATTGTTGGTTTGACAATTATCATGATTTTGATTGATTTATAGACTGCTGGCGTTAGTTACGCTATGTTTCATTATTAAAGTTTTCAGTTAAATATATAATTTAAAAATGCCGCACGTAACGCGGAGGTCTAGTACCTCTGTTTTAGCAACTCGTCGTCCCAGCATGATGGCGTACAATACCGCTGAAGTATCGGAGCTCACCCTCCTCAAGGAAGAAACCCACACTGGCGATCACTTCCTCACGCCTGCTCAACTAGAAGTAGTATACCGAACTAATATCCATACGGGTTTATCCGAAAACTTTGCAAAGGAACTCCTAGATCTCCATGGTCCTAATTCTCTGCGGGAGTTAGGCGGTTTTAATTATTGTAAAATATTTCGGAACAATCTGTTCGGGTGGTTCCAATGTGTCTTGTGGGTTGGTGCGATACTTAATTTTATTGCTTATTTTGGAGCCCACAAATTGGACTCTGGAGATGGCGGAGGACATTCTGATAAAGAATATCTTTATTTAGGCCTCGTTATAACTGCTACTGTTGTGGGTACTGGTTTATTTGGATTTTATATAGAAGCCAAGAACGTTGCTGTTATGAGTGGATTTGAAAAAATGGTTCCTCCCAATGCGGTAGTTATACGCGATGGTGTTAAAAAAGTAATACCCAACAATGAAATAGTAATTGGTGACATAGTGGAGATGGGAGGTGGGCAAATTGTTCCTGCTGATGTTCGTATTTTAACGTGCCATAATTTTCAAACTGATATGGCATCTTTGACTGGAGAATCAGAGCCTATTAAACACAAACCTGATTGCACAAACTCTAATCCACTTGAGTCCAAAAACATGGCTTATTTTGGGTGTCCGATCACAGAGGGCACTGCGACGGGTATAGTAGTAGCTACGGGTGAATTGACACAAATCGGCAAAATTGCCGGGCTTGTGACGGGACTAGAAAAAGAGGAAACACCAATTTCTAAAGAAATTACACATTTTATAAAGTTGGTATGCGGTGTTGCCTTCACTTTTGGAATCGTGTTCTTCTTGATGGTGTATTGTATACAGAAGAGTTGGCTAACAGCTTTACAATATATGTTGGGTATTATATTAGCTAATGTGCCTGAAGGATTAATAGTGACCTTAACAGTGTGTATGACTTTATCTGCAAAACAACTGAAAAGAAAGAACTGCTTAGCGAAGACATTGCAAGCAGTAGAGACATTAGGCTCTACGTCATGTATTTGTTCAGATAAAACTGGTACGCTGACTGAAAATCAAATGAATGTATCCCATTTGTTTTGCAATTTCCATATTTACGGAAAAGATGATCATACCCACGTCTCTGATCCAACCTACGCTACATTATGTTTAGCGGCCGCATTAAATTTAAAAGCTGTTTTCGAAATCAATACAATGCACATGCCAATAGAGAAAAGGAAGATATTAGGCGATGCATCAGAAGCTGCAATATTGCGTTATATGGAGTTGAATCGTTCAGCGACGCAGACTCGAGAAGAAAACCCAAAAGTAGCAGAAATACCATTTAGCTCGGCTTATAAATATCAAGTCACGATTCATAGATTACAAGCGACACAAAGTAATTATTTAGTTATGAAAGGTGCTCCTGAGATTGTCGTGGAATATTGCACAAACGTTCACACTGATGACGGTATAATACCTCTTACCCCGCAAGTAAAGAAAGAATTGAAAGCAAATTTTATTAAACTAGCTAATATGGGAGAACGAGTTATAGGCTATTGCGATTTGAAATTACCGCTTGGTGATTATCCTTTAGGCTACAGATTTGATACCCAACAAAGAAACTTTCCCGTTGAAGATTTATATTTTATAGGTGCGATTTCAATGATTGATCCTCCCAGAAGAGACATTGACAAATCTATAGCCCTGTGCAGACAAGCAGGCATCAAAGTTGTTATGGTAACGGGTGATCATCCTGTCACAGCTTTGGCGATATCACGACAATGCGGAACTATTACGCAACCGACAGCTTACGACTATGCTTTTGAGCATCATATTGAACTTTCGGATGTTCCACCACACATAAGAAGTCAATTCAAAGCAGCAGTAATCACCGGAGATGAACTTCGCAAAATGAGCGTGAATGATTTGAAAAACGCTCAGCATAAATACGATGAAATAACGTATGCCAGAACGAGTCCACAGCAAAAATTATTTATTGTTGAGACTTATCAGTCTTTGAAGCATGTAGTTGCTGTGACCGGAGACGGGGTTAATGATTCTCCGGCGTTAAAAAAGGCCGATATTGGAATAGCAATGGGTATTAATGGGACGGAGGTTTCAAAGCAGGCTGCTGATATGATTTTGTTAGATGATAATTTTGAATCAATTGTTCTTGGAGTACAGGAAGGTCGCAGGATCTTTGACAACTTAAAAAAAACAATAGCGTATACTCTTACCTCGAATACGCCAGAAATGTTGCCTTTTGTTCTTTACGCATGTCTCGGGCTGCCATTACCCATGCCATTAATGCTTATTTTAGTTATAAACGTGGGAACTGATTTGCTACCAGCAATGAGTCTCGCTTATGAAGATTCAGAAGAAGATATTATGTCAATACCCCCACGAAAACCAACTGATCATCTTGTGAACAAAGTGTTAATATACATGGCTTATTTTCAAGTCGGTTTAATTCAGTTTTTTGCAGGAATGTATGCATATTTTGTTGTGTTTGCCCAGGAAGGCTTCTTCCCCTCGAGCCTACTTTTTGCCCGCGCTGATTGGGAAACACCAACGAAGGTTTTTAAAGATACTCTGGGTAGAAACTGGTTTTTCTTAGATAGGAAACGAGTTGAAAGAAAGGCACAGACCGCGTATTTTGTTTCCGTGTGCTGGACTCAAATCTCCGATGTTATTATTTGCAAGACGAGGCGTATTTCCCTACTGAAAAAGGGCATGAGAAATCATGTATTGAATATGAGTATAGTGGTGGACTTGATTGCAGCTTTGATCGTGACTTACCTGCCGTTATGCAATGAAGTGTTTAGTACTGAACCACTTCATTATCACGATTTCTTTCTCGCTACACCATTTATGGTTTTGATGATATTTGGCGACGAATTAAGACGTTACTTGATTAGGAATAATATTTCCAAATGGGTAGAGGAAGAGACTTACTACTGATTTAGTTAATTTATTACTTAATAGGTACCCATTAATTTCTAAATATGTTTTAATATTTGATCGGAAGTCTAATATGTTTTAATTTTAATGTCCCTATTTATTGCACAATAAATAAGTATAATTACGAGTATGTTGTTAATTATTTTATTGATAGTCACTGCATATAATTATAAACTGGGCTAGGTGAAGCTAAGTAATGAGCAAAACATGCACTCAACTAGATTCTCGGGTCGCAATAGCGAAACATGCCTTTGCAACACACGGGTATCTGCTCAGTAATCTACTTCTCGAATTATGTGCCTGGCACACATGAGTGGGCGCGGCCGATATGAATTTTAAACCAGCTTGTCTGTGCGCTATAGATACCGGAATAACCTACGTTAGTAAGTCGAATGTGACCCACATTACACCGAAATAACATTGCCTAGGTATCGGATAAGCTCGGTGCTGTTGCTTGTAGGTTGCGACCCCAGTGACAGCGGAGAGCGTATCAATTTTCATTACTCACTCAGGAGGTTGCGCAACGCGTAGGTACATAGTATTTAGAATTAGTAATCGTTTGGGCTGTGTTTTGTTATGATTTTTCAGAAGTCCATTCAGAAGAAACTTGGACAATTAAATGTTACAATTTACTGGATAAATATCATTACCTAAACTATTTTTAACATAGAAAATAATCTGTCTTTTACCTATTAAATTTGTCTCAACATGATTCATGATATTTTTCATAATTAATATGCAATTGGGATATTTCGTAAACATTGTTCATATCATACCTTATATTAGATACTCTACGCTAGAAACACATAGTTTCGCCCATAATATGTATTAATATTTATGGGCGCGATTATCATCACCAGTATAGAATACGTTATCAGTTATCACCTTATTCGGGGTTAAAGTAAGTAGGCAATTATTTATTACAATATTTTCTCGGTATCAGACTAGCCTTGGTCGTAATAAAAACCCTTAGAATCGACAATCGCTGCGAACGACTATATGACACCATTACCAGACCCAGCTGCGTTGTCTTAATTTATTGGATAGCCTAACTGATCGTTATCACGTATGGTCAGGGTACAATTTCGCTTGCCCTGATACGGTTCTCATACAATATCTAACCTGAACTATGACATCTATTATATATCCCTTTATAGACAATTTCGTACAATTATTTTAGATAGTGGTAAAAAAAATCTCGACGGCGTGAAGGTTAAACACTACCTACATTACACACCTGGTCAATATTCCACGTTGCATTTATGTGACTTTGATTTGAACTTTTTGTTTGTATTATTTAATTTTAATTAACATTTAACATTATCTTTAATATCTTACAAGTATTTATATTTTATTTTAGTATTCATATTTTGCAATATTAATTTCTTTTTTGTTTATTATTATTTAATTTATTTAAGTTTGTCTATGTTGTGACCACCCTCTTTCTAGATTCTTTTCTATCCAGTCCATCTAAAGATTGTCTGGAAGAAATCGCGGAAAGCGATAAGACGGCCGATTGTCACCTTTATTTTTATAAGTTTTCCAATTTTTTTTTGTTCTTCTGTTGTTATATGTGGTGTGCAATAAAGGATTTTGTAAATAAATAAGTATCTGTTAACGTCTTAACGATGTAACATGCAAGCTCATAAGGTCTTGTATCTCCAATTATTTATTCCTTAGAGTTACGAGTAATTTTTCATGTAAATAGTCTACTAAAATGTAGATTACTTATGTTTTACATAATAACTATATTTTCTGAATGCTCTTACGTTTTATCCGAAGTCAACTCGTCTGAATGCGCTACAAATTATGATATTATTGTGAACGGATTTACATATACTACATACATACATACATTACATACATACATTACATACACTACTTCATTTACTTAATCCGATCCGATATACATAAGTGACTACTTTTGCACTCTATTACTCATTGTAGCCAGTTTTAGTATGTTGTTTACTTTTGCATAAATTTTGTAAGGTTCCCGTATAAATGGAGATATTTAAAGCTGTTGCAACTTAACGAAATTAGGAAGCAAAATATGCATGAGACGAAAATCTTGATCTTGTCCTCATTTTTGTTCAGACGCAGTTGGTTGAGAGGCGGCTGTGAAACGGATGGTCATTGGTCGTAGGTTCGATCCCTGCACCGAGATAAATTGTGCACATCCCACAAATTTTAGATAATTTTCTGGTCTAGGTGTCGTGACACTGAAAAATGTCTCGTATTTTCTAATTCCCTAGGGCCTAGATAAAAGACTTCCCGAAAACTCATGTGAATGTTGGGTGTATCTATTATTTCTTGTTCAAAATAATATCAGTACCTATACCAGCTTTAAAAGATTATTTTCCAAATCATTTCCGACTAACAAGATACGATATAAGGCGTTGTCATTTTAATAATCCGCGCCTCAGTTTAAATCGTTCATGTATTTAATAGGTAAATTGCATTGAGTATGTAGTATCTCAACATGGGTCAAACCGAACCCTTGTATGTCCAAAACGGTAATCAATAATTGATATAAGTGACAGTTTGCGGCAAAAGTTTGCACAAATTGCATCAGAAACCTTACCGAGACACAAACTCGTTAGAAATGTGCACGATCGACGTGATAAATTTAAATTAATTTTAGTGACACGTCCTACAAACCCCGTTACTAAACTTGTGTTTTTTACTGCAAATATTTTTTGCCTGGAAATTGATGTTTCTTGGTAATGTTTCAGTAACACGGTATATTGGTAGATAGATATGTGTATTGGGCAAAACTTGCTAGCCTAACCATTGGAATAACACATGATTATAATTTTTTTGTAAATCTTTGCAATATATAAATAAAACCCACCAACAAAAATATATTTTGAATTATACGACTATTTGCCTAAAAATAGACTTTTGAAGAGTAGACTTTTTAGTCTACACGTCCAATGTTAACGTCCAATACGGCCTAATTCTGTTGGTCGATGTCACACAAATTCTTGTGGATAACTCTCAAATATTCTAACTTTTCAATTTATTTAATTTAATTCTCCAGCTCTTTACTATTAAACCTAGCGATACTATAGCATAAGTAATTTTGAAATATCAGTGTTGTGTGCCTAGGTTTGAACCCTTAACCTTCGGATTAGCAGTCGGTTCCCATTCAATTGATATGTCGTATGCCCCGATTGATATGCTGCTAAAACTTTTCGTACTACATATATACGTAGTTATCTACACAGGGTAAAAACAAAAAAAAATGTTTTTTACATTAATTAAGTAAGTATAACGAATTAAATAAGTATTAATACTGAAATACTATACTTAATTTTATTTTATTATTTCTCCAGAATCAATAAAAATGTGTGATCGTCATAAAGCACAGAAAATCTTTCCATGTAATATGTAAAATTATTATAAATTCTTACCACACTCGCGGTGTCAAAACATTAAGATTTACAAAGCAGAATTCTCCACCCTTATAGCGAGTTCAAGTCAAGTCAACATAAAGGGACACGAATGTAAACTTGAAGGTATCCTTGGTTGCGAAATGTGTATCAAGTGGTCAGCTCCTGGGAGCCTTTATAAAGGAAACATTTGGTTCAGCCAACACACGTGCTCTGTACCCGACGTAGTCCGCACGCGGCTAACATGATCGCTAAGGTAAACCGCTCGCAGACATTTTATAAATCATAACAATTATAATTATTGTACTAATTGTATTTTATTACTATTAATTTAATTTTAACAAATAATAGCCCTTGTAGACAATTATGGTAAAATTGGGTGACAAGTGACAACAAATTAATTGCATCATTCCTAGGTAATACTAAATTACGACAGCGTATTAATAAGACATTATTGTATCTATACTCGCTTTCCTAAATTATATTACTAGGTACCTCCGAAAATATATTATTAGAATTAATTAATTAATAGGAAATATGTAAATGAAATGTAAAATGTTGTGTCAGTTATTCCTGTTGTGTTGCGCGTGCGCCTCGGCTCTGGCCGCGCCGGGGCTGCTGGACGGCGTCGGCTATGCGGCGCCAGCGTACGCTGCGCCCGTGGCCCACGCGGTAGCGGCGCCAGCATACGCCGCGCCAGCATTCACCGCGCATGCTGTTGCTGCTCCTGCCGCGTATGCTGCTCCAGCTGCATATGCTGCCCCCGCTGCGTATGCTGCGCCCGCATATGCTGCTGCCCCCATCGCTCACGCTGTAGCCGCCCCTATTGTTAAAACTGTAAGTGCTGTTTTGTATTTCCTTTTGATTAAAGCAGGTGATGATTACAGGCTCATCATTTACGTGTCTGCGTTAATTAAAATGTTTTAGAATACAACAATATCTACTTAATTTACTTTTGAGTACATATTCATCACTTCTTTATTGCAACTTTTCAAATTTCTGATTACTCTTAGGTGGCGGCAGTACGCGCTGAGCCCATCGACCCGAACCCAGCGTACAGCTTCTCGTACGGAGTAGCCGACCCGTCCACCGGCGACCACAAGGACGCCACGGAGACGCTGCAGAACGGCGTTGTGCACGGCTCCTACAGCCTGGTGGAACCCGACGGCCACCTGCGCAAGGTTACCTACACCGCCGACAAGGTCAACGGATTCAACGCTGTAGTGGAGAGGACTGGATCTTCGCACGCGGTAAATAAGCACCGTTCATAGTGGGAATAGATAGTTTAATTAAATTTCGTCGTTTCAATCAGCCATCTGGCTGATTTAAATTGGTTTTGAAACCATGTTCAAGTAATATTCTATCAATCATTTGACAGTTGTATTTCGAAATATTTACCATATTTAAAGCCTACAATGTGTTAAATATTTGTTCATTAGGTGGCAGCAGCCCCGGTAGCCGTGGCGGCTCCTGTGGCTAAGGTGATCGCTGCACCAGCTCCCGTGGCTATCGCCGCTCCTGCTCCCGTCGCCATCGCCAAGTACGGACTCGCCGCCGGACACGTCGGCCACCCCTGGTAGCCGCGCCCGCACCCACCTGCTGTGTTGCTGACTACAAATATATATTCTACATTCGACTCTAGTGTATCACATAGATGGGCGCCACGGAGTTTTCCAGCGAGCTCTATGCACAAAACGTATATGTAATGATTTATGACTGATTTACAAGATGTTAGTTTGAACAGAAATCATTTATTAGGCCGCGGCTACAACGTAAAGACTCGACAATGAAAGAAAGCTTACACGTAATGTTTCGTTATAATGTTTAGTTTAGCCTGAATGTCATCGGGGTTTGGAGTTATATGCAGATTATTCATGACTTATGTAGTAAGTGGAATGGTATATATATCCTTTGTTGTAATATCTTATTATGTAGAAAGTATAGGAAACAATTTGGGGGAAGCTTTTAGTTTATTTGCCTTTGCACTCTAGCCACAGTCTATACCTGAATAGTACGGGGGATGGTGTACTTGACTCAGCATTACAGCAGCACCGACAAACGACCTCGCCTGTGGAACGTATGAAATTATTTATTTATTATAATGCTTTGACTGTTGCCTACGGACTTGATCTTGACGCGTTGTATTATTTACGTAAATGTAAATACTTTAAGTAGTTTATAAATAAATGCAGTTTTTGCACTATTTTGTTACGTTATTATTCCCCAAACTTCCCACTGACAATTCTGACACTTAAATAATCTTATTTATATTTTGCATCTTTTAATAACAAAATTACAATGTGAGAGATCAAATAAAACCGATTCATACTTTCCTGTTATTTATACATAGAATTGGTGAGTTAAAATATAATTAGACCATATTCTAGTAAAATTTGGGCTACGTTCGTAAAAGTAGTCCAAAACTAGCATAATTGCTCTGCACCATATTAATAAAAAATAGAATTTCAACATTGTCAGATTAGAGATTTATTACTTAGTATTTGCTCGCTTTATCCTTAAAAGCGATAAATTGTTTAGTGAATAATGCATTTAATTGCCGGCCATTACAATCTGAGAAATAAATCACGATTTTTTTGTGTCCTGATTTACTTGTGGTCAGTTTCCAAACCGCGCCGTTTAGCCGGTTGTATATTTGATACTCCAGAAAAGGCCGTAATGCTGTCTGGTTCACAAGGTATTAGGCAACACCATTGGAATAATCAATTGGCAACAGCTAGGGCATAAATATTCAAGGGGCGGCCGGAAACCACGTTTAGTTACTAAATACGCACATTCTACGAAAATCTTGTTTGAATTTACAACTCGTAAAGGTTTACATTGAGTAACTTCCGCCTGTCCGCGTCCTGCGAGTACTCTAACAACGACATTTATATTCGCCACTGACACTAATGGGAGGCGTAACTTTTAGATTTCGTGATATTTAAGGAATAATGTCGATTTATGCATTTTCATGGATTAAAATAACTTATATTGAGTAAACTATCCAATCTTTCTTCACCGTAAGTATTTAGTCAATAAAACAGAGACGAAATTCGGTTACTTTACAACCAATATATTCAGAATCCATGTAGTATTCAATCACACAGGTATCCTATTCTGCTGTGCCCACCGAGCTATAGGCCGCACAATATGATCGGCCCTGGGATGAGCTCGTGGTCCTTTCAGCAGTGCAAGGGCATCCCGCAGATCCACAGCAGCTCCCGGTTTATTAGCAGCGGCGGCTTGCGCACATCCACATACTGCGCCTCGGAGTCCCTCCCACATCTCAGGCCCTCCGTCCAGCCTGTCTAACATGTGGAACGCCCTTGCAGCAACCAGGAATTGTCCCATACGGTAACTGTCGTTGGCTACTAGTTGTAGGAGCGCGAAGCTGTCTGGTGTACCTGCGGACTGGAGAACAAATAAGCTGTTAGTTTTTGCGTCATTGGTCAAGATCTCCGCTGTGAAGGGGAAGACGGCTAGTTCAATTCCCGTACTGTCACATGATCTACGTTCGACATCGTGATTTACAACTATTTTTGTAGGCCTGGGTGTAAAGAGGTCGGCTTTGGGAACGTAAATCCTTTCGCAGTCTCCGATATTGACTACATAATGCGAGCTCACGACTTTGTGTGACTGTTGAGCATATTTATTTATTGTGTAATATTTTACAATTAATTAATTATCTTTGCTCGAGTTACATATAAAATGTAGTCCACATAAAATTCATAAAGCCTTCACGTTTTTCCATATAATTTATCTTAGCTACCTTAACACAGATGTCCCAAGCCTGATGAGCGTCCTTGTTCATGATGTGACAGCGGCATAAACACGCTAAATAAGTGAAGGAGCTGCGGATGTTCTCGTCCTGTATCGACAGCAAACACTCCTCAGCTTCGCGGTAGAAACCAGTCGCTACCTTTGCCTGAGAAGAAATCGTGAGTTATCTCTAAGGTAATCGTATCTGTATCAGCCCATATATTACGTCCCACTGCAGGACACGGGCCTCACACATCAATCCTTTACAATGGTCCTCTCGATTGTAGAGGATTGATTTGTGTATTGATAGTCAATCACCACGCGCTATAACGGTGAAGGAAAACATTGTGAGGAAACCCGGATACCATAGTGATTCAAAAGGTAATCGTTATTACCGTGAAATAAAACTTCTCTAGTAGCGCTTCAAACCTTTGCGTTTATTTTGTATTTACATATTTATTTTTAAATTTAAGTATTTTGCTAATTTATAAATGTATTTGAATTAACAAAGAGCTACATACGTGTTTAGTATTCTATTCTTCCTTTTTTTAATTTGGTTATAAAATAACAGGTACTAAAGTTAGTTATAGCTTGCATACCTGAGCATAGTTGAAGTTAAACGTATCATCATTAACGAAAAAGCTTTTTATAGAGTTGAGGTACACCAGCACTTCCTCGAAGTGTCCAGCGAGGAAATAAGAGGAGGCCATGCACTGTCTCCCCGGGATAGTGTCGCACTCTGAGGCCGAACTGCCTACCAGGTGGAAACTTTGCTGAGCTAGCTTCATTTGTTCTTCCTGTAAAATTAATAATTTAATATACTGTATTTTCTGATTTCATAATGGCAAAGAGTGTGGTAGAATTCATGAATGACTCGGCTGTAGCGGTGTCACCGATATCTTCGATTATAATCCCTTCGAAATTATCAAGGGAAATGTAAGTGGACAGTCTTCACAAAAGACATTAAACAGGCAGAACACCAAGCTTGGAAGCTGGAGCATACCTACTTAATGGAATTACTAAAATGACCAGTTTATTATAATCAGTTTTGTATGTCGTCTCAAATAGATTCGGACGCATCATGATTTTCATTAGATCAACAAAATGGCACAAGTATCTGATTTTCGAAAAAAAAAAACTGTTACATACATACATAAACACACGCCTTTTTCCCAGAAGGGGTAGGCAGAGGTGCTACCAGAACACCCACGTTTTGTCTTGTATATTCCGTCCCACGATGTGATAAGGGGCGAGCCTATCGCCATATCGGGCACAAATTCCTGACTCCGGGCTAATAATAAATAGAAAAATCCAATATTACTTTGCCCGACCCGGTATTCGAACCCGAGACCTCAGCTTTGCAATTTTACCGTAATACCACTACGCCGCCGAGGCAGTCTGTTATAAATCGATTAACTACGTAAGTATACACACATCTCCCGTCTCGTTGTATAGTTTCACAGCGACAACAGCACGTAGAATATAGTGCAGTGGTGAAGTTGGTTGCAGTGGCTCTAGCAATGCTCGTGCTTCCAGCGGCTCTCTGTTGCGCAGACGGTAGCCTGCTAGATTCAGCCGAGCTTCAGGCACTACGTCCACTAGTTCTGGAAGTGTCTGAAATAAAACCACTGTTATTTATCCTTTCAACTTTTTAACCGAAATACTATTCTATCAATTTTGGTTTTATTTAATAGTTAAGTGAACACAATAAACCTCTTAGCATTGGAATTTTATGTTGATGTTATTTTACTGTTTAATTTGTAACTTTTAAATAATTCAAATAAATTCAGAGATTGCTAGATAAGATATTTTGAATATTATAATTTATTCGTGAATGAACTAGGTATAGTGAGACCAGTGAGTCAGGTAGTTGAGTAATGCACCTTTAGGGCTCCCTCGCCGTTTTTAAACACAACGAGATTGTGTTTGACTAGGTCTTGTCCAAAGGTATGTTGATCTGAGGATATCTGCTTCAATTCATTTTCGGCTGCCTTGCCGTTGTAGAGCCTGCAGTATATTATATTATTAAATTATTTTCAGTAAGCCTCCGAAAGATTTTGGTATATAATTTACACAAAACCTTGCACTATATTCAAATGTGTTTAATATGACACTGATTGTTACACAGCACCCAACAATTAAAAATTATGAGAAATTTCATCGGGAGTACGGGCAGTAGGTACCTACCTGAATAAATTACAAGCTTTCAGATTGCCAGCTACAGTAGAGGTGGGATGCTGTGCTAAGTAAACTCCGAGCACTTCTTGAGACACGTCGTAGTAGTCCAACTTGTAGTAGCAAAGCGCCACGTAAACATTCAGAGCCATGTAGTTCCTTTAATTCACAATAACTGATTAATTGAACTTACATATGTATGACTGCCTCGGTGGCGTAGTGGTACTACGGTACGATTGCAAAGCTGAGGTCTCGGGTTCGAATCCCGAGTCGGGCAAAGTGATATTGGATTTTTCTATTCATTATCAGCCCGGAGTCAGGAATTTGTGCCCGATATGGCGATAGGCTCGCCCCCTATCACATCGTGGGACGGAATATACAAGGCGAAACGTGGGTGTCCTGGTAGCACCTCTGCCTACCCCTTCTGGGAAAAAGGCGTGTGTTTATGTATGTATGTACATATGTATGTAAAAGTTAGATGAAATTTTATACGTAACTTATACATATAGTAAATTTGTAATCGATCGATGTCTGTACATGGAAGATAAATGAGATAAACTAATACGGGGGGGGGGGGGGGGGGGGACTATATTATTGTAATAGAACCCAAAACAATATTTTTTAGAATTTTTGTCTGTGCGGTTGTGCGCGATGAACTTAGAAACGGCTTAATGGATTTCGATGAAAATTGTTATCGAGGTAGCTGACACCCTGGATTAACACTTAGGCTATTTTTTATCCCGAAAATGTAGTGTTCCCGTGGGATGAGGGAGGAATTCCGATATATTTGTTACTTTTTTATACTCAAATGGATGGGATGGGATTGGATTACATTGGGACTTTATTTTTTATAAAGATAACCGCGCATACGGAGTTGCGGGCAGAAGCTAGTTAGATACTAATAAGTTACTGCACTGAATGAAACTGGTATGGCGCCAACTTGCAACTACATGTCAAATAAAATATGAATTACTTAGGTCAACAAAATATCAAACTTATTTGTATATTACACAGGTTTTGCTATCGAAATAGATGATTTCTACTTTCAGAAAATTAATATGATACATCTGGTAAGGTATTTAGTTACCCTGTGGTATGTGCCAAAACTTTAATCCAATCGTTGTCATCGTTTTCATATCTTTTATATCTGCAATTTAATCTTTGTTGCTTTATATTATCTTTATTATTTAGACAACAATTGCGAGGCACTGCAACTCTACTTTATCAGTTTGCTACATTTGCATACATGCATGTAGTTATAAGTATTAATTTTATTGGTACCTTCTCTCTAACAACAGTTTTTTGTAAACATCGATGGCTTCTTGATAATGTGCTCTTAAGTAATGCACTGAAGCCAGACTGAGTTGGTCTTCAGCGACATCGCGTAAGGCCGCGTGGGTGCGCATCAGACCTTCTTCGTCGCCCAACTTGTGGGCTAGGTGGAACAGCAGTCGGTTCTGTAACAAGCCATATCTGACGAAAACCGTCTCTCATATTAGATACCAATGTATTTTGAGAGAGCAAAGAAGACCTTACCTTCAATGTACACTTGGGAGCTTTCTCAGCAGCCTCTTGGGATTCTACGTACATTCCTAAACAGAATACCAAATTATTATTTTAGTAATTCATTTTTAATATGTACTTTTGAATTACAAAAAATACATAGCATATATTGCACAATTTTTATACAGGTTCACAAACAGTTGGTTAAAATATCAGAAGTGAAACTATTAAACAACATGCATGTAAGTACCTATACCTAATTATGGGCTTACTAGCACATGCTATGCAATGCACATGGATTATGGATATCTAAATGAGACGACATTCACATTTTACCTATATCGGCACATTAACTACCTAATATTAACTTGATAAAACAGTAAGCAACAAGAACGAAGCGGAAAGCGCAGCGTAGGACGTCCACCCACTAGGTGGTCAGACGACCTGGTAAAGGTCGCGGGACGTCGCTGGATGCAGGCTGCCTCCAACAGGTCACTGTGAAAATCATTGGGAGGGGCCTATGTTCAGCAGTGGACTACCTTTGGCTGATGGATGGATGGATGGATGAAAACAGTAAGTGGTAACCTAAATAGAAGTAACAGATGGCGATATCCATCTCGATATTGTCTGCGAGGCGAGGGGTCAGCTTGGGCGTGTCCCGCACGCTGATGTAAGCGTCCAGAGCGCGCCGGTATTCGCCCAGGTGGAACCAGCACCACGCGCGCCAGGCCTCGCACCACACCTCCTTGTTGCCTTCGTGCTGTAGGAACTGAGAGACGAAGGGAGGAAATGTTAGCATATTCGTTCTTTAGTACTTCAACCTTCAGTATGAAAAACAGTAAGAAAATTGCGTTGGAATTTTAAGAACGTTATGCGTTTGCATAGCTATCAGCGTAACACCGTCGGACGCTGACGATTATTGCTATATTTTTACGCGATTAGAAGAAAGTCTTTGAATAAGATTTTGTAAAAAAAAGTGTTAAGAAAGTGAAATTAAATTACTAGAAACTAGATAACTATCAACACACAAGAATTAGTTAATGAAAAGAAATAGAATACCTATGTATATCGTAAGAATTCCAATACAAGAATTGTCTAAACTTACCTCGAGCATAGTAAGCGCTCCCACATAATCTCTCTTTACTATAAAATCTTCCAGTTCAGGAAAGTTTTTCTTTGCGGAGTTATTGCCTGTACTGCCGCGGCTATCGGTCGCTGGCTTGGATCGAGACAGTATCTGAATAATTCAAACAAACAATTAGATCTTAGATACTCTTACATGCATAGGCAATTCAGAGGGATAAAAGATGTTGAACACTGCAAGAATCGCCATAAACAAAAAAATCTAGATCTAAGAGTATACTAAACTAAAATATTATGTAAAAATAGAATATTAATAAAAGTACGTTGTTACTTACCATTTTTGTTTTTGTATTTAAAATAATAAAATTCAATGAGTGGTTGACCAAGCTCTTTTGTTGACAGTATTTGTCGCTATGGAAACAAATTTACAGGATGCGGATAGGAAAATAAAAATACTTATGATATACAAATAAAATAAATTAAGTTAATAATCAATTAATTCAATTAATAATAAATTTAGTTATATTTAATAAAACAACAACATTTATTCGTTATTTCTCAAATTGTTGCTAAGACCCTTTGGTTTATTTAAAACGTTGTAATACCAGAATGATTAAAAACACAAATAAGAATTCTACGAAAATTTTAATTATGACTTGCGTATGGTTTTTATGGTATGGTTAGATTATTATGGAAATGAAAAAAAAAAGATTTTTATGCTTCAATTTGAAATCCATAAAAGACACAATTGCTTGGCAACAAACAACGCTGTTATTTGGTAAAATAATTTTACATCGTTTTTGATTCTTGAATTTTAAGAACATTTTGATTCAAGATGGCTGAATCGTCGAGATCAGGAAGTTCAAAATGTCCGTGCACCGAACAAGCGCCCACGGACGATGGGCTGGAATTCCCCGAATGCACTTGCCCCAGAGACGACCACGACATCGTCATTCATGAGGAATCTTGTATGCTTTATAAGAGCGAAAGAATGATATATCCGCAGGTTAGTGATATGCAACCTTCCCCAATGACAGCCTCCGTGGCGCATTGATAAGTCGCCTGTAAAACGAGAGGCCGCAAATTCGAACCCGCGACCTTTCGGAATCGATCCCGGATTTGGACTAATGTTTGTGCGTTCCGCTGGTATTTGTTTCGGGTCTGGGCGTTTGTGGCAGCGAAGCCTTTAGGCAGTTTCTGATACCAACGACACAAGACTCGTTCTTAGTGTGGGGTCAGGACAATGTATGTGACTATTGGGTGTATTTATTATAATTATTCTTATTTAATGGAGAGATAGTGATAATTGGTATTGTAGGTATGGGCAGGCAACTTCGAAGTCACACGTAGGCGATATACGTTAGTAGACCGTTTCGGACTAGGTCATCGCCCACATTTACTTCGAACTTATGACGCAAAAGACTGGTGTTATAAGTTTGACTTGGGTATCTGTATATTGGTATGTTTGTCGTGACGTCGTAGCGCATAAACGGATGTACCAATTTTGATTGTTTTTTTTGTTTAGATGGTAAAATGTATCTACTTTACAGGAATCAATATTTTCACTTATTTTTATTAACCCTGTTTTAACAGGAGACCGATGCCTGTGAGTGTACTTCTCCGCCTTTCGAAGACGGTCTCTGCAAGTGCTGTGCTTGTCCCATCGATGAATGCAAGTGCAATAAGGCTGGCAGGGAGGTTTTTGACGAGTGAGTATTTTTAATTGAAAAAAAAAAGATATCAGCTATTTAAAGGAAATCCACTACTGAACATAGGGCTTCGTCGAGAATTTTCGCAGCGACATGTTAGATGTGGCATACATTTTGTAGGTATTTCGTAAATCCAGGTAGTTACTTAATACGTGTTTTATATTTTTATTATTGAAAAAAAATATTCGAGATAAACGTAATTATATTTCAGATGGCGAGGTAAACGCGGTCTCGGCGCGATGCCAGCTGTTTTGGAATCTACCCACCCTCTCATGCAACGATTCCAAGCTACATTGAAGCAATTCCTTGAGAAAGAAAATGCTATTGCTGAGGAAGAAATTCTTAATTTAGTACGATCATAAAAAATATTACTTTATTCGTACAAAATGTACTATATTTATTTCCTAAAATTATATTTTATTTTCAGCGTGATGAGCTCCGGCTCAAGAAAACTGCGTACGAAAAAGATCTGGAAGCGATTTACCGCAGCGATCATGACACAAATGCTCAGAGGGTATGATTTTACCAATACGTAAAAAAAAACTTTACCTTCCCAATTATTGCTTTATTTGACAAAATTTGTTTGTCACAAATCCCATAACCGTTTTGTGATCTTTTAAATGTAATTTTAAATGTTTTGGTTTTGGATATATTTTCATTCATAATATCAATAGATTTGTTATAAATTATAAGCCGATCATAATGGTTAGTTGTATACCTATACGTTGTCAGTGGTACAGAATGAAATCTTAGGGTAATCAAACCGACATCTAAATGTACTTTTCATGCGGAAAATGATAATTTTTCCCGATGTATAGAAAACTATTTATTAGGTACAGAGGGTCACCCGAAAAAGAAATACGGTAGTCCGGCATAGAAACTCGCCCTTCCGACTAGAATAAATTGCAACTTATAGCCTGAATGACAGTAATCGGAATGGTTGATGTCTTGGACGAAAATCCGATATCTAAAACAATATTAAAATAAGAACATTTAAATTCTTCCTCTCAGGTGTACCTACTGGTAATCAATGTACTATCTTCCCTAGAAAACGAAATACATCCAGAATGTATAGTTGACAAAGTATTTGTGTCTAGGTGTTAATAGAAGAATATGAAGCGACGTTGGCACAAAGAGCCGCGGAGCGCGAGGAGGCGGAGCGTCGAGCTCGTGAGTCAAACGAGAGGTACAAACGAGCTATGGAGAAATTGGAACAAGATACTATCAGAGGTGCAGTTTACGTTCTAACATATTCCCGTCAACATCTTTGCTTTGTTTCATATTCATGCCATCAGTATGTTCAACAGTACATTATAGTTACTTACTTGGAACTCCTAATTAATAATGAGTTATTTCTAGAGTAAATGAAGATACCTTTTGGTATTTTTTTTGTTTGTTGTTGCAATTGCTGTTGATGATGGAGATCAGTCGTCAATATCATAGTTAAAATAAAAACATTTTGGTATATTATTAGAACGCGAAGCAACTGAGGAGTTAGAAGCACTGACGACTTTGTGTCGGCAACTTGAAGTGTGGCGTGAGGAGACCGAGTCAGGCCTGACAGTCAGCCAGCGCATGTCGGACAAAATGCGGGCCGAGAAGAAAGCACTTGCTGATGAGAAACGAGAACTGGTACTTAAAGAACATCATTCTTGGAATTATCTTACTGGTGGTAGGTATCTCATATGTGAGAGGCCGCTTGGGTAGGTACCACCGCAATGTGTATTTCTTTCGTCAAACAGCAGTGTAAACGCATTGTTGTGCTCTGGTTTGAAAGACATTGCAGTCAGGGTAACTACTGGATCTAATGAGACTTAACATCTTATGTCTCAGGATGGTGAGCGCAGTGGAATGCCTATGAATTTGTAATTCATGGTGTTATTTGGTTTTGCTACTGTCCATGAGCAGTAAGTATCGCTTACCATCAGGCGAATGGCATGCTTCTCTCACCATGAATTCCAATTAAGCAATGAAATATACATACGAATTTTGGTTTATTTTATGCGTGTATGGACGATTGCAATACCCTACCTATCACCATCCTTCCACATCCTTCTTCTCTTATATCCATGGCTGGTAACGCATCTTCAAATCGATGCTAAAGCTAGTAGATTTTGTTTCATACATTTGAAATTGTTCCATAAAATATGCTATTATTTATGATGTTTTATTTCGGCACGATTACAGTGAAATGGAATTTCATAACATTATGATGATTGCTCTGAATCCATCAACCATTCTATCATGATGTCCATAGAAGTAACTATTAGGTTTTGTACAAAATAAAATTATTACTTCTTCGCTCCGTAGCAAAAGATTTGCGCTCTGTTTTAAAGATTGTGAAATAACCGCTTGTTTTATGATATTGTTTGTGAGGCGGGTTCCGTGCGGTTTAGGTGTTGCTATCAATATCGATTCCCTTTCTAAGACCTCGCCTAATTCGTTAATAAGCTGGTGAAATATTATACATAAAATATTGTACAATGTAATAAATGTTTATTGCCCTTTAGGACATGTTCATCTTTGGATTAAGCAATGAAGTTTGGAAACTGGAATCTAAGCTAGAAATGTTCCAGAAGCAATTTGAGATAAAAAATGTTGAAATGGAGAAAATAAACGACAAGGTGAGTTTATATTTTGTTTACCGTTTTGTATGTGGTTGTTATTTGTTAAACAAGATGAGGATTGGTAGATATTTTGTTTTTAATAGTAATAAAAAAAACTTTTATAGTAACAAAAATATAGCAACTTCATATTTATAAAATCCGTAGTCCGTACCTAGGTAGGATATCGAAGCTATGTCTTCTAAAATGATTTTAAAACAGGTTACAGCTTATGCGACTGAGCTGGAAGATTTAGAACTGGACAAACGTCGTCTGGTGAGTTTATGGAACTCCGTGCTCGTCAACATTCAGCAACGAGACAAGGTTTACGATTCCGTTAGAGATGACTATAAGTAAGTTCTATGCAGTATAAATACAATTTTAACAAAGTGACCCATGGCCCGAATTCTACACCTGTTTGAATAAGGTGTATACGTTTAATGTTATGTATCAACTTTTAAATTTTCACGTAATCAACAGTAAACACATGTCTCATATTTATTTTTGAGGGCATTACAAGAAAATTATCGCACCTTACTCAACAATTTGGAGGTCACCAAAAAAGTGGTAATGGAGGAAATGAATAAAGGAAAAGAGATTGCAATGAATAAGGACAAACTTGTGTACGACTACGAACACGCTACGAAGCTTTGTAAGTTCAGATAACATTTTACTAAACGGACAAATAAGATGAAGTTGGTATCTGATATTAACCGTTGTGCGGATTTTTCAGATGAGGCAGAAGATGCGAAACGGGTTAACTTAGAAGCGGAAATTGCTCAATTCAGTGAGTCTATTGAAATGACTGAAAGAGATCAGGACATGATTAGATCTGTAAGTAACACTAATACAAATATTTATATCTTTGGTGTAATCTAAATGACTAATATTTTAATGTTATTGGTTTTGCGTCTAATTATACTAAATTGTTTTTTCATAGGAGAACCAAACAATGCAGAACATATTGAAAAGTACAGGGAAAGATTATGAACGCAAACTTGAACAAAAATTGAAGTTAGAGAATGAGATTCTAGCAAATCTGCAAGATTGTCTCCTCAACGATAAAGCAGTAGAGTCTATGGCTAACGGAATCAAGAAACTACGGGAATTATCCAGAAAACAGGTAAAATACTGGAGTGTTTCATTTATCATACTAACTATTGAGAATTATGAAAATATATAATTAAAAACATCTTTTAATTATAGGAAACAGCACTGATGTCAATGGAAAATCAGCATGCTAAAATGATGCTCGATATCGAAGTATATAGAAATCGTCAGGCCAAAAATAAATTAATCCTTGATGAAAATCTAGCCAAAGTTAGATCCAAGGAGAAAGAGAATGAACAGCTTCAAGAGAAATACGACCAAAAAGTGCTTGTAATCACTAGAAAACAGCGTGAATTGGATATCATAATTAAGAAATACACGACGTTGAAGGAAATTTTTGATGTAAGTTGTAACTATAATATCTAAACTAGCATTCATGTTAACAAGGGAGTCGGAGCATAAACAGAAAATTCGACATTCTCTAGATAGTTACAAATTATAACTAAGTTGAACAAATTATTTTGGACTTCTAGATGAAGTCACCTCAAGAACGTCGAATCGAGGAGTTAGAGCAGCAAATAAAGAGCCTGCGCGAGAAGACAGAGACGATGCAGCACGAGTGGTTACGTCTACAGGGCCACGTGGTGAAGCTGACCGAGCAGCACCACAAGATGGTCGCCGATATCAACCTTATCAACAAGCGTTAGTGGCCACTTACATCTTTGTAAATGTCTGCAAAGAATTAGTGACGTCGTAATTATAGAAGTCTTTATTTATTTAGGTCTTAACACATCTCCTTGCTAAATGTCTAGAAATCAAAAAAATTGCGAATGTCTAATTGGAAGAGCTCATAATATTAATTTAGACCTTTACTGTACCTAAGCAGCTTTTAAGTTTTGAAATTGTTGTTTACCGCAAATTATTTGATCCTGTTATTTCACCATCGTTGCCGCCTAAATCTAAATCACCAAACCGGTATTTATTAACCAATCAACAGGCTAACCTTAAATTCATATTGCAGAAATCCAGATTTGCGAGCAGAAAAGCATGCGCATTCAGGCGGAGTGCGAGCACGTGTTGCAAGAGCGCGCGGGCGTGGAGCGTGCGCTGCGGGAGCTGCGCGGCCGACTCGAGGTGCTGGAGCGCACGCGCAAGGACGCCGCCGAGAGGAACGACTACGCGCAGCGCGCCACCCTCGCTGTTACACACGAGTACACCGCCAATCTCAAGGTTACTGTTTGAGTTAATGGCCGAAATGATTATATTTTAATGGTTACAGCAGGATCGATTTCGAAAATGAACAACTAAATTTAAGTGCAATGTGGGCACGTTGATAAATCTTCCATCCGATTGGTCTTTATTTGGGATCGATCCTTGATTGAGATTGTTTATTGATTTCGCACGTTAATCTTTGAAGGACAGACCCTATCTATTGTAGGCAAGGTTACTAAAATAAGCTAGTAGCATATGGTGTGTTATAATTTATAAAAAAATATTTTTCGCATCCACTTGGACGTTGGATGATTTATTCTAATACAACAAAGTATGTCCATAACCATGGTAAATAAGTTTTATTCTAAAAATATAGAACTTTAAGTGCCAAATATTGAATGAATATTAAATTACACTACAGGATGCCGAAGATCAAATAATTCAATTGGAAGACGACATCGAAACAATGGAAAAAGACAAAATTAATTTAACCCAAGATTTAGACCGGGTTCAGAGGGAGGCGCTAATTTGGCAAAGAAAGGTGAGTTTTATCGATATTTTATATCATAAAGACCTGCACCCAGCGTTATCATAATTTGCATTGCTAAGTTGTGTCAATAGAAACCTTTTACGGCCCTAGGTACTCAACATTGTTATTATTTTATCTAGCTTAGTAGTATTATGAAACTTCTATGACATGCACGTGTTAGCATTTTACGTATACATATATTGAGAAAAATATACTTTTATAAACTAAACGAATGGTAGTAATATCTTGGATACCCATGTTGTTTTTCAGGGTATTCTAGCAGTTGATCTAAAGAAAAATATGCAGGCTGCAAAGTCAGCAGCCGGAGAGATAGGCCAAATGAGGAACGAAATTCATAGGATGGAGGTATTATAGTATCTTATATTAATGTATTTTAATTACTTAACTACTACAAATGAAAAGAATGGTTTGCAGGCATTTTAAAATGTACCTACTATACAACTTTAAGATAAAAGTACGCAAAAATATAGCTAGTATTTTGCTTAAAAATACAAAAAGAAAATGGTTTTGTAGGTTCGTCGTGAACAACTTCGTCGCACAAGCGAGAAACTGTCGGAAGATCTCGCATTGTACGTAACGCGTCGCGATACTGCCATGGAGAAGACCCGAGCGGCCGCCGCGGTGGAGAAGGCGCATGGAAACGCTGGACAAACTTCGCAGTCTACTTACCACCATAAACTGCGACTGGCGAGAGCTGATGTTGCTAGGGTTACCAAGGTAGAGTTCAGGGAAAATTCTGGTTTAATTCTGACCTTTTGATTTGAGAATTTTCATGTCGCGGTAAGATTTAGATTTGATTTTGAAATGCGTCATCTCGCTGAGGTCAATCTTAATGCAGCTATACAGTCAGGTCTAGAAAAAATACCCTTGTGGTATTTTTCAACAAGTCAATTAGGCGACCAATTCTAGGTATTCCCGACTACACACTTAGGTGGTACCTAGGTACCACACACCTAGGTAGGTTATGTTTCCTTAGACTTTAAACCGATGTAACGTCTAGTGTACTAAAACCACCGTCCACTAATTTCTTGCAATCTTCATTTCATAGGACTTGGCCGAAGCTAATGCGCGTCTGGACTATCTGCACAAAGAGCAAGCACGTCTCGATCGTGAAGTGGCTGATACGACCGCTATGAACGCTCAGCTAGAGGAACACGTCGCTACGCTGATGAGGGAGTGTCGGGAGGCAGACCAGCAGAAACAATGGGTAGTGTAGATAATTCATACCTGCAAATTAGATTGTCAGATAGATTTCTATATGGATTTTGAAAAAAATCCCTATGTAGATTTAAAAGACTGTGATTTTCCATGCTTGATGTCCGAAAAATAAAGTTTCTAATCAAGAAATTACCTATATTTGTTTCGTGGCTAGGTATCTTGGGACTAAAAAGTTCCTCTTTCTTAGTGATACTCATGGCAGAATAGTCTAGACACATCGTATTAATGAGGGTTTGTGTCTGTGAGTCTGTTTCATGTACTTCTTAGAGTAGAAGATCCCCTTCATTGTTGTTGGCTATTGTTTTAGTTGCTGGAACGAGTCATACGCAGCCAGCGTCTTGGAAACGAGTTGTCGACCGCCATCAAACGTCGTTCCGTCAAAGTGAAGAAACCAAAATCGGTGGTTTTAGAAGAGTATTCCCAGGCTCGTGCTCTCAACGACAGGCTCAAGTACATAGTAGAAGTTCTCACTAGAGACTACCCGCATTTCAAGGATAAGTTGGATGGTATAATGCACACCTTGGACATATTCTCGCCTGATGAGGCGCCGCAGTTGACTGAGGAAGGCGGGAGTTGTGTTGAAGAGCTGGATGATACTGGTAATGTTGCTGAAAAACCCATGTGCCCGTAAATGTGGGGAAAAAAGAAGGTAGGTTTGTGTCCATAAATGCGGATGTTTTCTGTACTTTTTTATAAAGTTTCATAC
Organism: Theretra japonica; assembly: GCA_033459515.1. NCBI lineage: Eukaryota > Metazoa > Arthropoda > Insecta > Lepidoptera > Sphingidae > Theretra > Theretra japonica. The sequence goes on from CM065943.1 coordinate 5,235,638, forward strand.
TTTTATCGCGTCTATTAAATGTGAGAAACTTATCTGTCCTTTTTAAAGAATGTGTTAAATGAAAGGATTGATGGTAACGCTACAACCATTCTGGAAAGTTTTCAGGATATAACATAAATATTTTGTTAAAACTGGCATTTGGAGATTCCCTATGTTTTGTGTGCGAGTGTTTAATTTGATATAATGTATTTCAATTAGTGTTGTAATGTTACTATTGTTTTCTGTGGTTAGAAATCAATAGCTAAAATTTGATTTTTTATTTTCGTATTTTGTAGTAGATACAGTTCCCGTAAATGTTAAAACAATTAACCATAGTTCAAATTAAACCCTTAGTAACATTCACATTCGTTTTATTAAAAGAATAAGATTTAACAAATATAATTTATTAAAAAACATATAAACAAATAATTTGCAATGTCAACAAAATTTACATACCATATTTAATTGAACATACACAGAATTATTATAATATGAACCACAAGCTGTTTATCCAGGAGATATGCCCAACAAGTCGAGTTATACACTCAAATTGGATGCTCCCTATTTGTAAGTGGAGTCCTCATTATTCAGAAAAAATCAGTTTCACTCTTGTTCTCCTCTTAAAGAATATTCTGCTCATAACACACACATTTAAATTAACTTGCATCCTCCAAAATATAATATAATATCTCGAATGTTATGAAAGAGTAGGCAGACGTACTACTACTATCACAAACTTATTTTCGTCTGAAGATATGTAAAATCCGCCAATCTGCACTAGTCCAGCGTGGTGGACTATACAGGGTTTATCAAGACTGACCGAAAACGAAGCCAGGTATTAGTAACTTTAGACACAATGCAACTAAAAAAGTCGCATTTTTTTTAGCAAAAGCTATGGATTAAACATCCAAACACGATGATATTTTGAAAATTTGCAAAAAAACCTGTCGCTTTTCTTTTCCCTCTCAATCGTACTCTCAATTGTAAAGGAAGCCCGTGCCCTGCAGTGGGACGTATGTGGGCTGATATGGATACAGAAGACACAATAACAGGCCTTTCATCACAGGCATAAATTCTACATATTTTGATGACATTGCATTACAAATTACATAAACATGTTATAAAATTTTACAAATTGTTAACACCCTCACCAAGTGAGCATTCCATAATGCTTACACATCAAAATGATTAGTGTCTCTTCTACAAGTATTCGCATCGTTGTGCATTTTGTATTGTCAATAATTTAACAGTATAATACGAAATTCATATATGATTACTTGTAACAAGTATTTTATGTTGCACATCATATGACAAAATTTTAGCTTTGAATTTTAAAAAAATCTTGAGAAAAGACGTTGACTGCGGCGCACACGCATGTTGTGTTTTTGGGCGAAGCACGTATTTTCATTCATAATACGCTCAAGCAGTTTTGGTGCATACCTTTATGTTTTGGCGCCATTTTAATATAATATGTAACACGCCATGGGTATTTTATTTCATAATTATAAAATGATTATAATAAACTTTCTAGACTAGACTTTGTAGTCGCGGCAAACTCTTGCTATCTGAGTCATAAAACAATTATATACTAACAAGGTGTAGAAAATATACACCAGTATATAATAATTTTCAGAATAGATTTTGTCGTTAATCACCTTATATACATAAATAAAAAATGTAGTCTCATGTACAAACGTAAAATATCCTTTGAGTAATGATTATGATGGAAACATGACGTTATAAAACGACTACTTGTAAAGAAAGAATACCAAAAACCTTAGCATTATTTATTGTAATATTAGGTGCTACCACACATTTATTTTCACACAAAATAAGTGCCAAATAACGTATCCCATCCACCATAAATTATAAAATTATATTTTTGGTACCAATTCCGTTTCAATAATGTCATGTCTCCACAAACGAATCAATTACGTATGATTCACCACATTTTTCTCATGTGAAATATAATTTAAATATAAAACTCGGTCAATGTATCTATTCCGGATATTTTACGTTTATTAATAGCACATTAGTCTTTGTTCACGTAGGTTATACTACTGAATGATAGTTTCTGCTTCAGTCACGAGATGTCGCTTGTGCGCGGTGAACTCGTGTCGCTTGCGGTGGTCGGAGCGGTGGAACTTCACGCCGCAGTACTGGCACGGGTAGCGCTTCTCTTTGGTGTGGCTTAGCATGTGCGCTTTCAGGTAACTGCGTAATATAAATTATTTACTATTATCTGCTAATCTGCAATATTTTGTAAATGCAAGGTACATCCGTAAAGATGAATTTTCAATATTATAACTACTTTTATAGTATTCGAAATACAATACCTGCAGCAACAGGTTCATTTAATGATCAGGGTAAACTCGAAACGCGACGCACATGTAAAGTAACGTACGTGTTTGCATACACGCACAAAAAGCACGGACGCACACATGCACGCACGCACGCTCGCCACATTTAAGCAGATTGGTCGATTATACACCTTTAAGCTCGCTATCCGAGCTGTTACGATAGCGCGGTGGACTATATGGCCTAACCACTCTCAATCTTACTCTCGATTGTAGAGGAGGCTCGTGCCCTTCAGTGGAACGTATATGGGCTGATACGGTACAGTATGTTTAAAAGTAGTGTGCTCACCCGCTCCTGACGAAGCTCATGTCGCAAACGGTACAGTTGTAGGTCTTGACGTCGGCGTGTATGAGGGCGTGGTTCTTCAGGATGGTGGTCGACGAGAAGCACTTGCCGCACTCCTTGCAGCCGTACGGCTTCTCTTTCGTATGACTCCTGCTCGACAAAATAGTATAGTTATTTATTTTTTTATCAGTATACTGACTGCACTGCACCAGATGGTATGCGCAATGGTGTCTAGATAGAGTATCTACTGACGATTGAAGTTATCTCCTGTCTTTGGATATAATTATGTCAGATATATAAATGCTTCTTCACGTTAGTGTTAGACGGAAGGATTACTTTTTATTTCATAGGTCACCTGATGGTAAGTGATCACTGCCGCCCATAAACATCCACATCGATTGGGTGATGTTGGGACGCGTGTTGCCTGCGGATCAAATCGGGAGGAGGGGGAAGGAAAAAGGAAACGGGTACTGGGCATCCGGTAACCTAGCAAAGCTGTCGCTTCACGTCGACTTTATGTGAGACAGTGTTACCGCCCCGGACGAGCCCATTCATGCTGAGTCATGGCTGACAACAGTTTACCACTTTCAAAAATGATAAACAGGAGGGTTCTACCTGCATATTCACGTGGGCCGATAAACTGGTCCACAGTTAAATAAGTAATTGTTATTTAGATTTAGAGGTATAAAGAATGCTTACGGACAGGTTGCTCGGATAATAAATATCTTACCTTAAATGTACTTGTAAGTGATATTTTTTGAAAAAGCTCTTGGAACAGAATTGACATAAATGCGTTTTTTCTTTGTCGTGCACTTGTCTCCTGAAATTGGAGGTTATTTATATTATTATTTTGTAGTTTTAATTAAGTACACAAAACTAAAAGTGATAAAACTATTTTTATTGAGCTATCATTACAGCTGAGTAAACTAAGAAAACCTTAAAAGATTTCGGATTGTTATGAGAGTGATGTGCTATACTAAGTTTTTCCTCGAATGACTACACGAATTTGAACGGCAAAAATACATAAAATGAATGAATGTCAACATTTTTTTTTCTTTACTTTTAATTTTAATAGTACAAACCAAGTATGAACTCACGCGTGCATGAGCAGCGTAGGTTTAGTGCGGAACCGCTTGCCGCACTGCGCGCAGGCGTGCGGGCGGTCCTTGGTGTGCGTGTACATGTGCAGCTCCAGGCGCGACTTGCTGATGAAGCGGCGCGCGCACGCGATGCACTCGAACGGCAGCGAGCCGCTGTTGTGCATCACTAGCGCGTGCTGCCGCAGGTTTATTACCGCTGCGGGGATAGATTGACGATCATGCTCTTTATTGCATAGATCCGGCTAGCGAGCAAACAGGTCTCCTGATGGTAAGTGATCACTGCCGCCCATGGACATCCACAACCCTGGATCAAAGATGTGTTCCCAGCCCAATTGGGAGGGGAGCGGGAAGGAAGCGTGTTTTGGTCTATGAGCGACATTGCTGGCGACTCAATTATCTTTCTACCGGCCGCGTTTTGGTAAACCAGAAACGTACCTATAATCGTCCGTAATAGATGTTCATAGGCAGCAAGAATTCCATTAAGCGAATTGTTTGCTCGTTTTCGGGACCTATGCAATAAATAAAATCGATATTTAAAAACTACTCACTCTTATCACAAACTTTGCAGTGCTGTTTGATGCCAAGATGTTTCCGTCTAACGTGTTTGTACCTCGAACTAGCACTTGAAAATGTTTTTTCACACAAATTGCACGGCACTCGTTTCCGCTTGGTGGCCGGCAGATGGCGTTGCATGTGCTCCTTTAAGTTCTTCACAGTTATTCCGCACTCTTCGCAAACACGTTTCTCTCCATTGTCAACTGATTTCATTGAATTTACTTTCCTTGGTCTACCTCTTTTCTTCTTTATGGGTTCTGTAATTATTGCAAGTACATGCAATTTGTTGAAAAATTATCTAATAAGACAAACTGATCCATTGTAAAAAAGTTAAATTAAATATAAACTGACTGTAAAAGACTATTTTACATAGGCAGGGCGAAGTATGAGTTTAATAGCTCTGACGAATCGAAGGTGCATTTTTTGTTGGAAGATAATGATTACAAACCTCTAATCTCACTGACCATACAAAACAAAATATTAAATACATACATACATACATACATAAACACACGCCTTTTTCCCAGAAGGGGTAGGCAGAGGTGTTAACAGAACACCCACGTTTCGCCTTATATATTCCGTCCCACCATGTGATAGGGGGCGAGCCTATCGCCATATCGGGCACAAATTCCTGACTCCGGACTGATAATGAATAGAAAAATCCAATATCACTTTGCCCGACACGGGATTCGAACCCGAGACCTCAGCTTTGCAATCATACCGTAGTACCACTACGCCACCGAGGCAGTCAAAGTCAAAATATTAAATATAAGAAACAATTGATATAAAAGCATATTATATTTTGGATCTTGTATTTATGATAAAAAACATTATCTAGTGGAGGGTAGTTATGGTTGTTTTCTTGAAGCATTTTGCTGGTGTGGTAGGTCAGTTAATCGTGGACGCTTGCAAAAGCATGACGCATGCTACGTTGCCGCGCTAGAGTTCTTGACTAAGGTAAATAGTTTTTTGTTTTGTGGACAATACAGTGCAAGGGAATAGTGATGTTTCTACAACGATCAACGTTTTTGTCAGCGTTGTCCAGCCAGCTTCGCGAGCGAAAAACCGGTGAGTGATATGGATGTAGTATATTATAATTATCAATTGTTTATTTGTTATTTTATCCGCTGTGTTCTGTGCACCATTTTGAACAAACATTCAATAAAAATAATATAACATAACAGTAGGTTTATAAAAATTTTAAAACGGCCGAGTTTTAGAAATTCGTATTTAAACGAGGCGTAAGGGGTGTAGGGCGATGAACCTTTGTAAGGAAATGTATCATAAATTTCAATTGAAAAAAAGACTTATGTTTAGATTTACGCGAATGTTACACATTGAAATAAAACGAATTCTTGCGGATTTTATCGCGAATTGGATTTAATTTTTAATTTTTTTTCACTTCCCGACTTTTCGATCACTTACAGTTTTCGTGGTCGCAGGGCGGACTGAAGTACAGTCACGATAAAATTCGCGATAAAATCCGTAAGAGTTCGTTTTATTTCAACATCTATAGCATATTTCAAATAAAGTAAATCATGCAGACAAATTTGGGAGGAAAACTACCTAGTTTATCATACCATTTTCCTTCGATTCTTCTGGTATAAGTTCATATTTTATTTTCTTAATAACACTCAGTAGCTCGTCATCTGAATGAAAGTCGTGGGAAGTGTCCTCATTCTTCATTTGCAATTCATCTTTGATTTCACCCTCATTGTCGCTCATCGACATGCTCTCGATTTTAATCTCATCTTCATCTTTTAAGAAAACCCCATTTCTCAATTGAAAATTCTCAGATCTGAGGTATGCATCATTTTTAATAGCCAATGTTTTGAACTTGTGAAAAGATACAATTTTCCTGTAGCATTTCATGCATATTTTTGTACTGATTTTTGATTCATTAATCTGAAAAACAAAATAGAATATTGTTGTTAAATGATCATCAGATGTGGATGTGGGTATTACCAACTTAAAAAAAAAGGAGGTCCTCAATTGGTTGGAATCTTTTTGTTTTTTTTATTTTTTTATTACATAGCATTAATCTAGCCTGTGCCCAGAAATACAGGTCTCCTGGCCTGCTCGATTGTGACCCTTTTTTCCTGATTTTAAACAGTATGTAATATAGCAGAAAAAATATTGTTTATAACTTAAATCGGAAACAGCATTAAAGTTGGTTGTAATATGACTGAGATATTAATATTTTTAACAGTGTGGTGGGACACTCGTTTTCTCTTTTGCATGCATGCACCTTATGGAAGATGACATCCCATTGTGCATTTTGCATCCTATTCTATTACTCCTACCACCATCTTTTATATATTTGCAACTTGTTTATTTATAAACAGATTTTAAAAAATATTCCTGATTATGAATAATAATCATAGCATAACCTTTCATTTTTTCCCTTTTTAGTAATATTAGGTGATATATTTATCTTTAAAGGCTATTATTATTCATGAACAATACTTCAATTATATTTTTAAATTTATGGTAAAATTAACTTTATAAACATTATATTTAACGTACGCACAAACCCACACAATATGACAGAATATAGTAGTAGTATACTTGTAGCTATTTTTAATCGATATTTAACTCCAAAAAAATATTTGCGGGCCGCGGGGTTATGAATATTATGCTTTACAATAACAACATAAGTTTCTTATCCAAACTTATATTTGAACCGACGTAACGATTGACTTTTATCTAATTAATTGGATAACAATTATTTCAAGACGAAAAAGGACATCTTTTAATAACAAAAACGATTTGTTTACCTCGATGTCCAAGCAAAACATTATAATATCGATGAAACTTTTGTTGTCCAAATTCTTATCGGTTTGGATTTCATACACATCTTTTGCTGGGTCACGTGAAAGACATACTCTGCACAATTCCATAGTGTTTACAATATCAGCGAGCTTACACCACCAAATTCGTTAAAATTAAATATCTATTCGATTTCAATCGTTGGACCAAATTTTCTAACTCAACGTCAACAAAGATGTCAACAGCTGCCAACAGCAGTACCATAGACTACACTCTACAATTTACTTTTCGATAATTTTACAGTTTTAAGACCATACACTTCAAGCCAATTTTTACTATATTCTTTATACACATAATTAAATAGATTTTAGGTGTTACTTTCTATTAGTAACATGTTCTAATTTTTCTCAGTGAAAAATAATGTGCGACAAATCGAGAAAACACAAATCGCGACTTACCAGAGACAAAAGACCATGGATAAAAGGGCGGAAAACGTTTGAATTTAAAGCAATAGTTAAGGTCTTTTTCAATTGATTTATTAAGATTTTATTTCATTTAGCCACCATCAGTTTATAAAGTATTCATATAGCTAATCATTGGGTTTTTTCTATTTATCTATGTATTACTTTTTATTTAGTGCAACCGTCTGGTAAATCTATTTTTGTTGTTTGGCCGTTTTATTACTAGCCGCTCCGCTATAGTGATGAAGTAAATAGTACGGGCGTAGATAGGTTTGCATAACGTCGCCCTAACACATGAATTGCGGCCACGACAGAGAATACTACGGACACACGTTATGTATGAGGCCGCAGTCAAAAAGAAGCAGTAGTGAATACAGATCACTATATTGGTAGTGAAAGTAATCTTGTAGTGAATCAATATGTGACAAGTGTTCTAGTGATGCGGCGTTCCAATGAGGGTTGTGTCGACAGCGCCATTGTCAGTAGAAGTATGTTTAGTAAAAAAAATAGACAAACAATATGTTTTATCACCGTCAAAAAAACTACATTCATTTAATACCTATGTATAACTTGGCAAAAAAGAGTGGCGTCGTAATAGTAGGCACAAAAAAAAAATTGTGGCAATACCACGTCATTGAAAACGTCTACATTATTTATTTTATTTTATTTATAATAAAATAAAATTATGTGCGCAGATAAATTCTAACAGGGATTTCTGTAAATTCTCGTATGGTTTTTGGTTGTTTTGTGATTTAAAATAAACAAAAGGCCCATTATCAACAATAAATAAAAGTAACAAATATTTAATCATTTTAAGTCTTAGTGTTGGTTGCCATATCAATAATAAATTAGATCTTTATACGTCCTTAATAACTCCGTACTATTTTTTGCCTAACTGAATTTTTACATTTTACTTTCTATTAGTTCTGAAAAAAAAATAGATGGCGCGGCGCGATTTTCATTACCTTTCCATTGATACTCCCAATGTATTGAAGGGCCTATCCTGTTTTCAAATCAATGATGACATATCCTTTTACCTTATCTGATTTACTTCCTATTGAATCACTTGGGTTTTATTTCTTCTTTAACTAAGATTTTGGTACATCCAAATGCGATACCAGGGCATATGCAAAACATAATCAGAAATGCGTAGTGTAGCAGGTCATTAAAATAAAAACTCCATTGCTTTATAGTCTTAGCATTTATTTTCACATAAGAAGTTTGGATACAAATCGTTCGTATCAAATATTAAAAAATGCCACAATAGATAACGAAAAATTGTACATTCAATATAAACGGGCACGATTTAGAATGTGAATCCCTTGCGCCACCCGCATCATATTACCATATCTACAGCTAGTCTGCTCTATTATAAAATGTTAAAAAAGGCAGGCACATTCAACCTATATTAAAATTTATACCTATGAATAAAAGAATAACATTTAAAAAATTAATCGATTATCACTTGTGATGTAGTAATCGTATGCTTTAAGTTTGAATCATTCAAATAAGCTGCCATTTACAGTATAAAACAATGTATTATCAAACTAATGGGAACTGAAAAAAAAATTGGTCACACAAAACCACATGCCACAATGTAGCGGAATATATGCGTCCAGTCCCACCGGATCAAGAATTTAAAGCAAGAATACAAAGCGATTGTAAACAGTTAAAAATAAAATTAAAAAAGAAAACGCATTTAAAAGTAAAAAAATATTGCATAAAGTTTGCGTACTTTAATTTTTATAATTTATTACAATTAATATTATACTGAATATACAATACAAAGGAAACTATGTGGTGTAGTACAACAATTTTATTTAACTGGCAATAAAATTATTCAAATGTTGCCACTGAAAACCTAAAAAGTAATGTTTATAATAATATATACTCTAGTCAAAACTAAATTGTCAAAAGTACTTATTCTACATTACCTAGATACATTGTTGTTATCATAAAAATGAAATAAATAGGCACATCACATTCACTCCGAATGTTATATAAACTTAAAAAACTAAATTAGTTCATAAATTTCACATTTTCACTTAATTTAAATATTTTCAATACAATCCACAATTATATTGCAGCTTCACTAATACAACAAACGTTGCTATGGCGTTCCGGATTTTGTACTAAAATTTAAACAACACATTCCGTTTACATAAAATACTGGTCAGCATAAAAGAACTAACATAACATTCCCCTTGGCTTAGCTTAGCAGAATTGGGATATCTGTGTTTTTGTTAAAAATCTATTACTATAATTTTCTATTACATGTGTGCTTATCATTTGTTTATAATGTGTTGGCATTAGCATAAGTTTAAGATAATGTGAATAGTGTAGCAACTATGAAGATATTTAAAAAACCTTAATTTTTAAGAAACCTAATGGCCGTGATCATTACAAGCAAAATAATCTCTTTGTAATTGTTTATACTGTTAAGTACGGATTAAATTATAGGATTAGAATAAAAGTGTATAAAAGTACTTAGATATATAACATTGTAAAGAAAATTACACCCAAATATATCGCTACAATCATCCATGCACAAAGAATTGAAGGAAATATAGCCAACATTAAAAAATGCATTTCAGGACTTATTATACACTTAATGACAACTATATGGACGAACGCATTGTTGCGCGCTTTATTATTAACATTAATAATACACAATAGAGTACTTGGCAATAAATGAATAATAAGTCTTTACATAGAAATAAAACTATTAACATTATATAAAAACATGTGTCAACATATTTTATTTTAATTTATACCTAGGGATATAAAACCAATTCGGTTTATACGTTTATTTTTCCCAAATATGGCAGTATATTTAGCTGTCTAGGTATTTTAGAAGCGAAGAAATTACTAAACATATTTTAAAATCGTTTTATTAGGGATAATTATTAACTACAAAGTATAGCTTTCTCGGTATATAAATTCGGTGGACAGACAATACCGACTAATGTAGGATTCGATTGGTAGGGTTCTAAATAGTTATCCGTATATTGTATGTGTGTGTGTGTGTGTGTGTGGGCGGGCTACTGCGCGTCGGCGGCGGGGGCGGGGGGCGCGGCGTTGTTGGCGTGCGCAGGCGGCACGGGCACGCTGAGCGGCGAGCGTTGTCGGTCAAACATCTCGAGGATCAGCTTGGGGTCTGTGCCGGCCGGCACCGTCACAGTTCCCGTCTGCGTGACCAAGCCTTATGAGTACCACCTCACGCTCTTCTCGGCAACGCGTGGCTCCCGCCCGTGCTTACCGGGGTCTACGTTCAAATCAACTCATTTTACATCGATACCGACATTGTTTTTCCAAATTCCGGTTGTTCCCCGAGACACGGCACAGACACGAGCGGACGCCACAACAATTGCGAGACATTTTTGTGTTACATCGGTTTAGTACATGAACAGAGGTTAGTATTTGTTAGATGAAAACGGAAAAGTAAATAAGTTAAAGAAGCTTAAAATAAATTGATATAATACTATAGAAATCGAAAGGCGTCAGACATGCGGGGAACAGTAGGGTAAAGAGTATCAGATACATAAGATATTTAAAGCAAAGTGTCGGATACCTCGATGCGCGTGATGACTCCCTCCTCACGACTGTGCTCTAGGACTACGAACAAAAACACAAAGCGCCCGTCAAACATACAAACGGATAGACATTGATACGTTAACATGTATAAGAAGGTGACGAAGTCCGTAGTTAGTCTTGTAAAGTTTTTAAAAGTAGTTATTCTGTAACTGTATAAATCTATTTGTAAAGGAAATAATGAAGAGGTTTGATTAAATACACTACGTATGGTGTTTCTATTGGTGTCGTGGTGACACTATTGCATGTATCGATCGATAAAACTACTTTGGAGCAATACAACTAGTTCCAGAAATTGTATTTATGAACGCAAATAAAAGTATTGGGATTGAATAAAAAAATATAATAAAATGGAATGCGTTAATGGATATTTCTCTCAAATATTTTCACACATTTATTTCGAATTCATTGAACTTGTATGTTCTGACGAGCTTGCTCACGCTGTCTGGACATTTCATCACGCTTTTGTATATACTTTGAGCTCAGTATAGATAGGCAAGCATTGCTGTAAGCAAAGCTAATTAATTAATTCGATTATGTTTACATTTTGTTCATTTTTTTTAAGTATTGCTTTATCAAATATAACGTTAAAGCCAATTCAAAGCGACAATTTTGCTTTCATGCATAATATAAATTGATTTTGTGCAACTCGTGTTCATTGTATTTCATAAATAATTAAACATATACACGGAATAAATACGTAAAAGTAGCACAAATATAACATAACATAGTACAATCGTTTCGGTTTTCAAATTACAATCGATATCGTAATTGTATATAGCAAGTCTGGAACATAAATTGTTTTCTATTTTTAAATGTTTTTATTAATTAAATACATGGATTTATAAATCTTAATTTCGATTAGCATTTGGGGTTTGAAATAATTTGCTATATATTCTTAAATATGGTTCAGATATAATCAAGAGCATTCTTATTTATTTTGCGTATTCTCATTAAAAGTGTGTTGGTGGGTTTTTCAAACAGAGTAATTCGTTAATAGCGTAAAATATTATAGCAACGGAGACGATATCAAAACCATCTTCTTTGAAGATAATATTTCTGGCCTGTTTTAAATCCCTAATGCATAGTGTTGACGTCAAGTTGGTGAGTAGATGGATTAAAAAAGAATTGATAGTGTCATTGGACCACATACCTCGCGATTTTTTCCGAATTCCCAAAAATATTTCGCGTAAACCCCGTATGAATATGGACTCATAGTATGCAGATACTTGAATACATTGCTAGTAGTGATTTTTTTTCGATAATTATAATTTTTTATAAATTAGATTGTTTCCATATCGTCCTTGTACTAAATACTCTACGCCATTATCATCACTCAGTATATAGATATACCGTATAAGAGGATAATTGGCATGCGTCACTCACTGTTATCGCTGGCGTTGGTGGTGGTGGTAGTGGTAGTGGTGGTGGTGCCGTCCGCGTTCGTCTCATTCACGGTGGTGCGCGTCGTCGTCTTCACAACCATCGAGCTCGTGTTCACTTGCGTGTTCTGTAACATCAGCCGTTGCTTATTTAGTATAGACAATGTCATTCACAGCTTGTGTGTAAAGTTGTTTTGACACACTGGAGTGTGGTGTACATACACGTGTGGTAATACGTTTGTGTGGGTGCAACGCATGTGCTGCTATCACACATCAAGTGTGTTATTAACCTATTTAAGATTATGTCAACGTGTTATTATTTGCAAACGAAATATTCTGCTGGAAACAGGGGGGTTACTCTAGGATCCGAAACGAAACTCGAATGTTCGGACGTTTGACGTCTGCAGTACGTTTTTAATTTTTCACTTCTAAAAATCAACACTATTCTCTATAATACTTATGATTCACTCCGAACTAAGTCTATATTTACTTACGATAGAGGAGGGATCCAACATTTTGTGGAGGGCACATTTCGACGTGCGACGTCTGAGTTTCGTTTCGGATTATAGAGTAATCCTCAGTGTTTAATACAACAAGTTAGAACTGTGTTCGATATATTGGTTATTCTAATTACTAAAAAAAAATCGAGACAAATTAAAAATATATCCCTGTTTCTAGTTTATAGTGCTACATGTTTTTGTGGTGGATATGGTTAGTGACCTGCAAGTTAATGTTGAGTTCCGGGGCTTGTTCGTGTGCGTGCGTGTGGTCGCGCACGGAGTCCACGGTGATGTCGGCCGACGCCGCCGTCACGTCGTGCACCGTCTCCGCCGCCTCCTCCTGGTTCAACAAGAGTATTCTATGGTAACAACCACTATCTATTGCACATCGCTTAGCATTTAAGTGAATGGATTTAATTTAATAAATAGTTTATTGGCAAAATGAATAAAAAAAAGTTTATTGAAATTATACTAATCTTACTATAAGTAAATGATTATGTTATTGCATAGTTTTGGCAGTTAAGTGGTATCCCGGGAGCTTTTACCCAGAGTTCCAGTAATGAAAAAACCCGCCATTGAATAACATACTATGTGTATTTTTTTAATGCGAAGAATGTCGGCACGAGCATGCCATTCGCCTGATGGTAAGCACTCGACCGCTCATGGAAAGTAGCAAAACCAAACAACACCATGGATTATAAGGCAATACTTGGCATTCTGCGCTCGCCATCCTGAGACATAAGGTGTTAAGTCTCATCATGTCTAGTAGTTACTGTAGCTACAATGTCTTCAAACTGGAACCCAACAGACATTTGTTTACGCTGTAGTTTTACAGGGAAAATAGACGTTGCGATGGTACGTACCCAGGCGGCCTATGTGCGGTAACTAAGTGATAGTAAAGTAGATAGTAATGTACCTTGTGTTCGCCGTTAGTAAGCGGCGCTTCTTCCGCCGAGCCTCGCAGCGCCACCGCCCACGGAGACAGAATCACGTGGCATTGCGCGATCGTCACCTGCGTGCATAATTATTATTGTACTTGCTATAACGTATTTAAAGTTATTAATGTTTATGTTTATTAACATGTTTTAGTGTTATAGGTTTAAATCTAGTTGTCTATCCTATAGGTGATTTTTTCAAATGGGCGTGGATGGCTAAATCCGAAACTACGAGGAATACCGAAAAATGCTGAAAGGACTTACGAGCCCGATTTTGACGAAAATTAAAACTGCATACTTGGTTTTTCGAAACATCAATATTCTTAGCGAGGAATAATAAACATTATAAATAGGTGATAATCATAATAAAGTGGTAGGCTGTTATTACCTTGGTAGCCGAGAGTGTGATTCGTTGTAATTCAGAGGATGAGTGCAAGTAGAGAGCTTCACCTCGTTTTGAGAAGCATAAACTTGAAATGCCGCTGAAAAGAAAAGACTACAATTGAAACTTAGGAAAAACGTTTTTTTACTTTTATGGTTTTACAACAAATCTTGTCACTTGTTAATGACAAAAAGATAAATTATATATATACTATGAACATTAAGCAGGTAGTTTATATTCGATTTCGAGTCGGTCGACACAGATATATTTATATCTGACTATATACATAATCGATACGCTACTCCTGCACTTGATTTTTACAAGATGCGGTGTTGTCACTTTATCATTTTCATTTTTGGATTTATATTCAGAATGAAGATGATAATATGATGATGATGTTTATACATGAAAAATCGGTATGAGCACGTACTTGATGTCCTCCTTGCGTACGGCGGCGGCGTTGATCTGTCGCCGCAGGTCTGCGGACAGCACCAGCACGTCGCCCAGGTTGGTGAGGCACAGCAGGCACCACTCGCGGTGCGCACCCCCCGCGCCCCCACCCGCACCACCACCCCCGCCCGCGCACTCGAACCACGAGAACGCCGTGCGACGCACCTGCACAACAAGATATTATTTAGCACCTGATTATGTACAATACTAGTGGATTCAGTTATCACTATGGTGTGTAAGCGGTCGTAAACGTCGACGGTCATTGTGAATGTCAACTTTGAAATAAAAATGCATAAAATCAAATAATCTGCAAATCATAGAAATGTTTAAATGATGCAAAACACGCACTTAACAACGGCAGTACTCAGTATTTTATGAATTTATATAAATACACTGAAAAATATTTTTATAAATAATCAACGCTGTCGGCGATTAGTCGATTGTATCGTTTATACAATTTATTGTTGACTTAATTAATGATAAATGATTTTCATACTAGTTGATGCGTTTACCTAAATAAATAAACTAAAAATAAAACATTTTTTGCACACATCTACTGCAGAAGAGTTTCACTAAATAAATATATCCCTAAAAACTTTTGTTTACTTTCTTTCGCACTAGACTACTATCGTCTCACCTCTGGTTGAGTTTCGTCGTATGTGAACTGCAATGCAATGCCATCAGATTCGGCATGAAAAAAAGATCACACAATATTGTGACCTTCACAGTCCAACAATTATGGAACATAGCAACGCGAAGCGAACGAAACATAAATATGATCACACTCATTCCTTTCATAACTGTCCATAAACTCCTACTACTATTGGTCGATCTTAACAGTGTTGCCAGATGAAAATAAATGTCCAAAAAAACTGGGGGAAATGTAAGGATGGGACGTCAGCACTATGCATCGTTGTTCCACCTCTACAATAATAAATTCAACAGGATATGCGGAAAGCAGGTCGATATTTAGGCTATTGTATGGGGGTAATGGTCAGTAAGGTGGTTACCCGGGCTCCCTCGTGCGCGGTGAGCTTGTACTTGTTGTGCGGCTTGAGGGAGGGCAGCGAGAAGATCTTGAACTGCTCCTCTGACGTGATCACCACGCGGTGCGTGCCAGCCTCCGGGAGGGGAGAGACGCCGCGCTCCACCTGCAAACACAACAATTTGTATTATTTATCTTATTGTTACTCCATGATCTACACCTTCATAGTAGGTATGATGGTCACGTGATATTTTAAACGGCTCACCACTATTTTTGAGACAAAAAACTTTTAAAGTGGTGGAGTAGGATGTATGTTAGAAAAACACTTTACAAAAAATATAAAAAGTTGACATTATTGCTTCCCTAAATTTAAAAGTGCGTAAAAGATACTACATTAGACAATGGTAATAGTAAGACATACCTCTAAAGCTTCTGGGAGTGGTACTGATCCTCCGTCTAAGATCGTAATGCCTATGACAGGAGCTCTGTGCTTCAACTGAATCTCTTTCGCGAGCTGACATGTCACCTGGAAACAAAACAACATATTAGCAAATGGTAATTCGAATTCGTTAAGAATAAACAAAAAAATTAATTAGTTGGGGTTGGCAGACATACAAATTGCTGTTCTAATTTATAAAAAAATAAATTATAGTGTCTGAAAAGTTTTTATTATTCACACATTTTTATTTTGCTCCACAATAAAACTGGCAACCCTACCACGTAGTACAAATTAATGTCTTAATGTAATGGTACTTACAGGCTCGTCTTTCCTCTTGTTGCTGCTGGGTACGTTGAGTGTGAATGCGTACACCGTGCCGTTGTTAGTGCCCGCCCACAGCGTCGGAGTTGAAGTTTGTGCTGTACAAATAACAATACATTGTAATACTAATACTGCTTGTCTGTAGCTACCCGACCGTTATAAAAAATTGTCAATGTAATGTCAACTTAATGTCAGTTTAAATAAGGTAAATTTTAACTGTCAATGTCAATGTAATGACAGCCTTAATGTAAGTATACATTATAAAAGGTGACGTCAGTTTGATAAACTACTATAGCGGTCGGGATTCGAGTAGCTATAGGTTCGTATATCCACGTTGAAAAAAAATTTTGTAATT
This sequence comes from Theretra japonica, assembly GCA_033459515.1. Taxonomy (NCBI): domain Eukaryota; kingdom Metazoa; phylum Arthropoda; class Insecta; order Lepidoptera; family Sphingidae; genus Theretra; species Theretra japonica. The sequence goes on from CM065943.1 coordinate 5,252,485, forward strand.
GATTGAGATTGTCTCAACGAAAGGAATGAAATGGAAAATAGCAAATCGTCCAAACATAGAATGTGGTTTACTGACATATGCGGCGTAAGAAGACCTTTGTGTTGAAAAAAATGGTTGCAGTCAATCATTGAAGACATGTTTCATACAGTAAAATCAATTTTATAAATAAAATATTTTCTGTGATTTAATTTTACGTCCGACTATTTCTACTACATTTTTTTCACAGTACTAATTGTTGAGTAATAAGTAGTTAACAGATATTACTCACAGTTGATAAGGAATGTCCTGGCGAAGTACAGGCACCGCACCATGGATCCGAACGCGTCGTCGGTTGACCGCGCCTCCACGGCTCGCTCGATCGGCTTTATTTCCGCATCTGTCTCTGACGCTGCCTTGTCGATTGGCTTTTTGGGAATCGGCTAAAAATATAGTAATAATTTAAAAATTGTATACTAACATCGAAAAAAAAAAACGCTCAGGGGCGAGTCGGTACACATATTGACGTGAGTGCGACTCACAATAAATCGATTTTATATTAGAGCGTTTGATATGATTCTGGTTGTATAAAGGTAAACTCTTTTATGGTGTATTTAAGGACTGTTAAAGATGTTAGTTAAGTTTTTAATAAAATATATTAAAGCACTCTTTTAAGGCGGTACAACCAGAAGTATAACTGAAGTTGCCTTACTTGTGTAGGAGAGGTGGGGTTGGACGTCGTTTGTCTCCGCTGCGATCTGCCTTTCCGGAGTCTTCTAAACGATTCTCTAAGCGACTTCTTAAACGATTTTCTTCTAGATATGGGTGTGTCGCCAGCTCCGGAATGATCTGTAACAATGTAACTATCGTTTACCTCTGTGGCTAACTATAGTATAAATAGAAGGCCACGACACTCATATTTCTAGAACGGTAGTATTTAGCAGCGACGTAGATAAACTGCTGATTTTCATTATCTACGTCCTTGTCATAGGTTTTGTTTTGTTCGATGTAAGAAAACGTCAACTCGAACTTTATCCAATATTTTATATTTGATTGCACCAATGATTTTAAAGGATATCGTATTAACAGAAAAGAATATGCATATTCAGTTGAAAACAAATATAATAATATGACGCTGTTGCATTAATTATGCAGGCTCCATCCTCTAGATGTGTAGAGTAGGTGTGATGTAAGCTGTGGTGAGCAGTACCGTGCGGGTTGAGCGTGCACTTGTGCAGCAGCGGCAGGTGGCGCGCCGCGTCCAGCAGCGCCAGGCCGTGCGCCGTGCCCGCCACCACCAGCCCCCACTCCCACTGCGCACTCAGCGCCGTCACCGCCGCCGGCGGCGCCACCTGGCACACCGACGTCGCCTGCACACAATAACTATTCATTACAATTTCTTAACTTTACACACCTGTTACACATTCAAACTAGGATTTTGGTTTATCACAACTTTGCGTAACAATAACAAATGTGAGTGCACTCCGTGACCACGGCAGGTCGAAAGTATTTGAAACGTTAGGAAATTATAAATAAATCAAAACATATAATTTTATAAATATAATAAAAATTTTGCCAAAAATCAATTAGTTAACAAAATCTGTGAGTACTTCAATTATAAATGTGTCTATGGTATTAAAAAAATAAATATCTTCATATTTTTTTATACAAGACAACTTGACATAATCGGCAATCGATGCTATGTAAAGTAACACGACACTAATCATTCATTAAATTAGATTATGATTAGACAATTAAATAACACATTTTGTAACCAAATTTTCTCACCTGATAACCTTGCGGGAATGTATGTGAACCGGACCTGAGTGTAAGCTGGTCGTGTCCCTTCCACACGAAACCGTCGCGATCCGACACTATGTTCACTGTTATCGACTGAAACAAATGCATTCAAAATAAATACATATATAACACCACCACCAAATAAACTTTATTGTTTTAATGTTTTTAAGTATTTTGCACCACAAGGTGGTCTAGTAAATGTCACGGGACGTCGCTGGATGCAGGCTGCCTCCAACAGGTCACTGTGGAAATCATTGGGGGAGACCTATGTTCAGCAGTGGACTTTCTTTGGCCGATGGATGGATGGAAGTATTTTGCAAAAAATAAAATATTTCTTGAAAATAATTACAATCAATTTGTCATTCGATAATATAGTAAACCGAATCGTGTTTTGCCGACTTTATGTTGTTAGGATAAAATCACCAAAATTTAAATTAATTAATTTCTTTTTTATTTAGAATAAATGTAAATAGTGATTTTTACCTTGACTTCAGTGGTGTTTGGAGATGTTTTCAACGCAGCGATGACTATGTGGCCGGCAGCACCGCCGATTGTCAGCATGCCAGACAACGGGCACAGAATTACCTAGGAAACAAAAAGTTTATAAAGAAACAATCAATACGTGTCATAAAATATTTGGTAATAGGAAACTAGGTTTTAACTCCCATTTGTAACAAGAAAAAACATATAAAACACCTTGTTAAATGTGATCCGCATAAGAATCTCAAAGGTTTGTTAAGTTTACCCGCCTGTGGGGTACAAAGGTCTGAAACAATTTGTATCATAGAGGCCAATAATGATCAACAATGATACCTATAACACGGGCTTATAATTTATTTACTAAAGTGAATGTGCTTACTCGTTTGACGGCGAGTCGAGGATCGTCGCTATAAGGATCAAAGGTTCCAACTCGTCTGAATGGAGGCCATTCTTCTTCGTCAGTTTGACTGTCATTGTTTTCGCCTATCTCTTCGCCGCTGTAAGAGAATTATTACCATTGTGAAGCGTTAATTTTTCACACACTTATCTACACAAGCATCCTTAGATTAGGAGATAAAATATCTAATCTCACATTTCTTTATCAATCGATATATTTTTTACGATTTTGAAAATGTAAAAAGCCGAAAATAAATAAAATTACGTATGGTTTAATGCAAAAAAAAGAAGAATAATTAACAAATTGAACAGAATGACAGTCATGCAGCTCGCAGAGTCATGCCTATAATGTGTTTTGTTTACCTCGTGGTCGATCTTTTCAGCCCACTTCGTAACGAGTAAGCGATAAGCAAAAGATAAAACTGTTAGAGGCAAGCTATGTCAAGAAGCCTGAAAAATGTTAGTATTAGCTCGTGTCTGTCGCTGAAGCGATCGTTAACAATATGAATATAGATTCATTCATTAACTCAGAATATTTGATATTTTAAAATGTAAAAATATACAACATAATTATGTTAATCATGAATAATTAAATAGAAAGATAATAAACCAACTTGCCATGAGTTACATCGACTATTGATAACGATATACAGTATGATCCCTACAGACTAGTGTATGAGTGTAGGTGTGTGTGTGTGCGTGCTGACCTGAAGAGTTGCGCGGTGGTGTACTTGTAGAGCGGCGTCATGGCGACTCCGGTGACGTCCCAGAAGCGCACGGAGCCGTCCTCGTGTCCCGTGAGCAGCAGCTGGCGCGCGGCCGCGGCGCCGTCCTCCACGCAGCCGCCGGAGATCGGCCACGCGCTCTCGGAGTACACGTTCTCTGTCTGGTGCTCGCCTGGACCGACATACGACCGTTTTTAAATACATATTTATTCTATGCACCATAAATCAACATGAGCAAATAAGAGCATCAAAAGTACATGGAGGATACAATTTTAAAATTTAACTTAAGTTATGCGACCAGAATATTTCATCCAAATTCTATTGGCGTGTGACAAAACCAAACGCTTTCGAACTGGAAATAAAATTGAAAAATATATTTAATGCATGGTTTAAGATATGTTTATCGTAATCTTATAGTATTAACATGTCCAATATAATATAATAAAATATGAAGAGAAAAATACTGTTCCTAATATTTTGACAATAACGCATTCGGACAATCTATACAAGTAATTGACGTTAATAGAACTGTCACAATCTGCAAGTCACAGATCAAATCAATCCCTCGTTGTACTATAAGTATACGTGTTGTGTTTTCTTTTCTTTACGGAAAAACCAGAAAATTGTTTTCGTCATATACTTAAAGAAAAAAATATAAAAAATAACAAAGTTTATCCAGCCAACGGCATGTTTAAAAAATTCTTACAGATGTTGTATGATACTTCTGAACCGTAATTATAAACTAAAGAATTGAAAAAAGCTCGTCTTTCAGCTTATATAAAGTATCGAATACACATAAACTGACCGGCTGCGACAATATTGTCGTACACATTGTCGGCGACGTTGTCGACGAGCTGCGCGGTGGTGACGGCGGACGCGTGGATGGACACCAGGTAGGGCAGCCGCAGCGGCCGCCAGCGAGCGTCGCACAGGTCTATCACCACTAGCTCCTCTTCTGCCAACACCACCTGGGACACAGCGAATTTATAAATAACTGATCTTTATTTAATTCAATGCTTTATAGTAAAATTAAAAGAAATTAAAATCGTTTATTGGTCACGTAGCAATTAAATAGCTCTTGTACAAAGTCAGTGACCCAGGATAATGTATACAGTGGCAGTCTCTTAGTTATACTGCAGTCGTATTTTGTTTACTTAGCAAGATAATCTAGTTTTAAAGGGCATAACAGATCTAACAATATTAAAATTAAGAATTATTATACAAATTCTTACATCAAGTTATTTAATGACTAGCGGATGGGTAGATACACGTTTTTGAAAATATTCTATCGGCTATGTTTATTGGGGATAATGTAGAATTCTAGCGGTGAAAGAATTACAATTAAATGCAAACAAACAATCAAATCTTTACTCTTTTAGTTTAAATAACGTGATGGGTACATATTGTAAACTGGTTTGGAAAAGAGCAACACTAGAGTTCTCAAGTGAAAACCGCTTTCCGAACTGGGTGATAGATCAAAAAAATACTGATCAAAATAATGTTGATCATTTTTATGGGTTCAATAAATTATTTTAATTTTCATATTACAATTAAATTTATACTAAAATAATACTAACCAAAGCAGCGGCGACTTGGTTGACGGTTTGTACTTGTATCTGTGCGGGAGTGTCTGGACGCTCCTCCTGTAGCGGGGCACCGTCTGGAGGCACCGGAGTCGTTGTGAAGAAATCGATTACCTGGAATAAAATACAAAGTACATAAAATGTATTTGTGAGAATAAGCCGAGGAAGAGCAATAAATAAGACAGAAGATAGAGCATTCATAACACCATACAGATGTACAAATACATTTACTCTTATTTTTTTCATGCAACACACTGTTAACCTAATTATATTTCAAAGCTGATAGGTGTTTGTGTGTTTGTGCGTGTGTGCGTGCGTATGTGTGTGAATGTGTAATATTTACGTTTGTGTGCGTTTGTATGTGGGTAGTATTGCTGGAGACAGATAGCTAACTTACGCGACTTGTGAAATCAAACGCGACGTGCTTCTCGCCCTGTTGCACTGTCACCGTGTATTTATCGGAGTACGACGCACGTGGCATGCCACCTACAAACATAATATACATTAATATAATTAATTAATTAGTTATTATGGTAATTACACGAGATAACATAGGGTCAAGTCTTTCCTCACTATTTATCAGTAAATTTTATGATACTGCATATATTATGAAGTTTAACGTTACTTTTTAGAGATAATAGGCCTCATTCATAGACAGTTTTTAAACCTATTTTAGTTATCGAATGTTTCGTCTTCTTCGCTCAAACTGAATTCAAAAGTCGTTCGAAAGAAACAAAATATTCGATAACTAAAAAAGGTTTTAAAACTGTCCCATGAATGAGGTCATTTCGTTTGTCGTGTTTATTTCATTTGTTTTAAGAAATTATTATTTGTCATTAGTAAACCTAAAAGTACCTGCATATACGATGATTTCTTCTCCGTCCACGCTGGTTCTGTTGAGGATCTTGGTGATAGCCTTGCATGGATATGGTCCGTAAGGAGTGACCGGCTCTTTAAGGGGTCTGTCGCTCGCCGCCCCGGCTACTTCCCAGGTGACGTACGAACCGTCGTTGTGTGATGAAGTGAAGTGTTCGCCTGGAGAATAAACGTATAATTATGTCAGTAGATAGTAAAGTAATCGATAAGCCCAGCGAATTAGTAAGTTGAAGTGGCAGTGGCCGATGGGGCCAAAAAGTTCTCGAATGGCCACGTAGAGGAAAGCGCAGCGTAGGACGTCCACCCACTAGGTGGTCAGACGACCTGGTAAAGGTCGCGGGACGTCGCTGGATGCAGGCTGCCTCCAACAGGTCACTGTGGAAATCATTGGGGGACCGGGGAGGCCTAGGCACAGCAGTGGACTTCTTTTGGCTGATGGATGGATGGATGTCAGTAGAATGAACTGAATGTTACATACTTCGATGTGTTACTGTTAGTGAATATTTTGGAATAATTATAAATGCTGCAATTTTATACAGATATTTCCGAAGCCTCATTCTACAGATCTCGTAACATAGTATGCCATTTTTGATGAAATGTTGTGTTCCATCCTCCTTGTAAGATAATTAATTATTCAACTTCGTGAGTATGGATACCGCGATTAATCTTAATTAGAATCTTAGGAATCCTAAACTTGACTATTACTCAGACTGTTAATGAGAAATAGTTTATTGAAATTAAGAGTCAAGCTAATAGCTATTAAAGTTGGAATTAGTATAATACAGAACTTACAAAAAATAAATTTAATCAACATAAATTTTCTTGATAATGTTGTCAACGATCAAGCTACATACCGTCGTCGTTCCAGCACAAGCTCTCCAGCTGTTGGTTGGAGGCGAAGGTGTGCGTGGGGGCGGCGGCCGCGCGGTCCCATAACACCACCAGGCCTCGGTTGTAGCCCACTATGATCTTCGACGGCACCTTGGGATGCTCGCAGATAGCCTCCACCGCTCCGGGGTTCACTTTGAAGTCTTCTGGACAACTGGAATTTAAGTAGGTTTGTTACCGACTCGGTTTTATGTGAGTTGTGTCTTTTTTCATTGCAATGAATGGCGAGACGAGTATGCCATCTGCCTGATGGTAAGCGATACGACCGCTCATGGACAGTAGCAAAACCTAACATTGTTAATTACAAAGCCATGCTTGGCATTCCACAAAATATTAAAAAAAAAAGACCCGCGTTTACACTAGCAAATCTCACTGACAACGTTTATAAGCTTGGGAATTTCTATTAGGCAATGTAGCCAATAAAAACACTTATTGCTTGTTTTGATGAAAGCGACGCTGTAGTAATTAATTCTTCAACGACTAGCGACGGCTAATGACACTTTTATTAAAGTGTATTCGTGCTCTGCTGTTTGAAAATTCTGACTCAATAATAAACCTTCTTGGAAGATGACTTATACTACTCGTACTTATGTCACAAGTTGTTAAAATTTAATTTAACGAGAGATTAAATTTAGTCTAATTTGAGAAAATATTTTTTAAAGCTTTTTAGTGCAGTATCCACGTTACTTTTTTAATATTATAGAACAAAACCGGCTACATGTTCTTTAAATCCATGGGAATTTCCGACTAAGAATTTCCGACATTCCGACTAAGCTCAAAAATTGGTTGTAAGAATAGAATCCCCCAAGTGATCAGCTGTTTATTTAAAACAACTTTTTAAAACTGAAGTATAGAACTCACTTTTGCATAACAACATCCTGGTATATAACGTCTTCTGTGATGGTGAAGGAGGTGAGGTCCAGTGTGTAAATGTTGCCGCCCTCTGTGCCGAGCAGTAGGTTCTTTCCAGAAGATTCCACGCATAGCGCCGAGATCCTCTTGTTCTTGCCTTCGGGAGTGTTCGACTTTAACTCTACTAGAGATTTCTCGTTTATCTCCCATAAGTGTAGGCTGTTGTCGTCGCATAGTGACACTAATCGACCCGTACCTGTAAAATAGACGTTTATTGTATGGTAATTTTAGAAGTATATCTCTGCTATTTTACACAATTTTAATTTATATTTGCCTAATCAAAGTCTATTTGTCAAAGGAAATATTTCGTTGAGTTATTAATAAAAATAACGATATTTATTAAAGCGAAAGTTACAATATTTTTTTAAATTCTCGATCGAAAAATATTTTGTTAAATAAAATAACAAAATGCTTATAGTGTTTTTTTTATAATCTGGATATTGCAGTTACACTTTATTAATTATTTCCCAAATAATTTACATATATTTGATGGCAGTATATTTCTGTAGCATAATTCATTTTCATACTAACCAGGAATAAACTGTATCTGTATAACAGCGGAGTCCGAGTTGGTGTGTTGTCCGTAGAGCTCGACGCCGGGCCGGCCGTACACTTTTAGGGCTCCGGTGGCGGTGCCGAAGGCCGCGAGCCTCAGCAGCGGGTCCCACGCGAGGGCCGACGCTCTGTGGGGGAAGCCGTGCTGCACTGTCTGAAGACAAAACAAAAAAACAAGTTAGTTTGTGTTGTAGTACTAGACTAAATTAGTGACAAAAATACCTCTTGCACCTTGTTGAAAAGGCAATTTATAACTTTATACAATGAACGATCAAGAAACTCTAGTGTTGCTCTATTCAAAACCAGTTTACAATACAGTGGTTATACATATATGTAGCAGGGAATATTATTAAAATATGCGGAAATGTATTTTAGCAACCACCACGCGTAAACAACGCACGAACTTCATCTTGTACCTATACATATTTAAGGTATACACTAAGATACTTTTTTTTGTAATAGATAACATTATATTATTTGTATAAAGACGATCGTACATAATATAATATAATTAAACATAAACATGTTTTAAGCAGGGTACATTTTAATAACACTAGAGTGGATACTTAACTTTACTTAACTCACTTAACATGAACGATTATGTTTTAATTAGATGCGTCATTATGCCATCGTACATTATGGTTCATTAATTAGTACAAGTTTAAATCTTTGTTGCATAGTTTTTGTCTTGACTTAACGAACTAATATTTTCTAGTTTATTCGTAGAATATGGTGAGAATTTATTACAGGAAGACATTGCTTGGCATACATCAAGACTATTAAAATATCCTTATAAGTGATAGCGAAATAAAAATTTTCCTTAAACGTCAGTTTAGGTGGAGCCATAAGTGCGAGAGTAAGTTTTTCTCACTAATTCGACACCTTGAATGTGACAATAGAATGGGCCATTGTCACGCAATAACCAGAAACACGATAGTGATTCATACTATCGTATAAAAGTACGTAATCTCAAAGTACCGTTTACACTCACACGCCCATAGTATTGGCTACAAATGGAGATTGTGTAAAAACGATAACATCAAAACACACGCATACAAAAACTCATGCTTCCATGTTCCTAAGGGAAGGCAGAGTTTTTATTTTTTTTATTGGTTCACAAACTGTTTGTTCCTTAAAACATACATATTTTAAGAACTCTAATTAATAACAAAATAAGGACACTCTTAACTAGTGAACACAGCATGCGCACATTACAAACATAAGGCATAATACATAATTAGTTGAGTTTGAGTAGAGTTGCCGTTATTGACATGCATTGTACGTCGAGCATATTATCAAAAATACTATACCATTAACAAATTTCTTCCTGTACTTATAAAATGCTTAAGCGAAATTGGCGCATAAAAATTTGCTTATTCCATTATGATTTAATTTTACAACCGACCGCCCGACGCGACTCTTTCGGGAAGTAAATGCACAAATTTATCAAAGCTATACGGTTGTACGAACACAGTGAGCCAGCTATTGCAGTAGGCAAAAGGCACGTTTTTAGCGATAAAATCTATTTTAATGCATGTAACTTTTAAAACAGCCATTTAGTAAATCTGTAGGAGAGATAACACTTAGCCAGTGAGAATAATATTTGCATGTGGTTCGGTAGACGAGTTTGATAATGAATATTCAGCTGTTCTCGGAAACGCAACGCATTTGAATTTGACGCTACTTCTTATTGCAGTTCTTGGTTTCAGATATCGCTATGTTGAGTGGCAGTCTGCCCAAAAACTTGTAAAATTAGACATCTTGCAAACTCGCATCAACTATAACTTGTAATGTGAATTGAATGCAAACTGACATATTTAATTCTTGCAGATTGTAGTACAAGTCTAGGGGTATCTGTAGTTGTGTAATTGTAGATAATGGATACTTTTCTCCTTACAAAACAGATCCTTCAGAGAGCCCACGAGCACAAGCTATCCTTATAATACGTATAGGAAAAAGCTTTCACCATGGCCATTATGAAAATTAGCCCTTTTCAATCCTTTTATTCGCAGACTTTCGACGCGTCAGACCCTCGGTTTTTAATGGGCGACATTTTTAAATAGGCTTAAATAGCCGAGATGAAAGAATACTTGTCACGCCGTGTTTTGAACAGAAACCGCGGTTAAACGGTAATCCCCGCCCGGTTTGCAAATAAACGATGACTCATGTGTTCATGACAGCATTTCATAATAGTACTACACAAGTTTATTGTGTAGGTATTGAGTGAAAAGGAACGTGAGAACTATTAACACTCATTATTTATTGTTTTGTGTGATTTTTATTAGAAAGTGACATAACTTACGGTCAAATCTAATGGTTATAAGTAATTAAAATACGCATAGCAATAGCTGAATAGTAGTTGTTGCAAAACGTGTTAAAAATATATTAATTTAAAATAGTTATGTTATTAGTATTTCCCAGCATGAATGACGAAAAATATGTAATTTAATTTAAACAACTAACTTGTATATGATATACGACTTCGTAACGAAATGTACATAAGGTAAACATATTACAATGCCCGGAAAAAATTACCACACTATAACTGGCATTGAAAATCATATTAATTATTTAAAAGACTTGCCCTAAGCTCTTCCATATATCAAGTTTTTGAAAGTTTAAGTAGTAAATTATTATAAGAATTCTTCACAAAAAATAATTTCAGCTATAATATACTCCACAGGAACTTTGTTATCGGGTGTGATAATAAAAAAAATATTTAGATTCATAAGTAAACAAGTTAAACTTCATTTTAATCTATTAAAAGCATAGACCCTAAACAATTATACAAATAAAAATCAATTTTTAATCATTCTTGTTGCTTTCATTACATTTTATGTAAATTTATTTGTTATTGCATCGGTGGCGTAGTGTCGGGCAAAGTGATATTGGATTTTTCTATTCATTATTAACCCGGAGTCAGGAATTTGTGCTGATAGACGATAGACGCGCCCCCTATCACATCCTGAGACGGAACAGACAAGGCGAAACGTGGGTGCCTGGTAACTAAAAGGAGAACCTCTGCCTACCCCTTCTGCGAAAAAGGTGTGGGTTTATGTATATGTTATAGGTTAGAATTTATAAATGTAGAGTATTATGTTACTTGTTAATTTATTTAAAGTGAACAATATTATTAAGAATGTGGGAAGACCTTCCGTATCTTGCGGTTTGTATCAAATTTCATCTGGCATGTTCAAATTAATCGTGGCTTACCTCATCCCCATATAAAACTACAGACCAATCATGTGTACGACTCGGCTACTATGTTCCCTATTTGAAACATGTTTATGTCATTTTAAAGTTATGAAAGCCTTAATCTTTGTAGTATGACTATAGACCTACCATTTTGGTTAACAATCCATAACAAACTTTACGAACTTGCTCAAGATCTATGTTTAATGGCTTGAATCTACGGCTAGTGTTCATGAAATGGGGCAATAAAACCTACACATGTAGATAATTGTGAACGTGTTCGGGTGAGGAAGCAGTATCTGTTAATGTTGGGGCAACATCTTGTGCAAGCTCCATATAATACGAATAGTTTACATCAGTTCACGTGTACTCTGCTAGCACGTTGCCTGGAGACCTCTAATGGACCGGTTTTATGGCACCGTTATGGTAAGACTGTCTCGTCTCCTCGGACATAACCAGATCTAACATTTCCATTATGAATTTTATCACAACTCCTCTAGATTCAGATTTGCATAACTACATCCGCGAATTAATGTCTATTGCAATCATGGCTTATTGGAAACAGTTTTGGCATAGTGCAATGCCCTGCAGAAAAATCGTTTTAAAATGTTCGTTTTAACGCGTTCAATGTTTTCATTTCACAGATGCGTTCACGCTATCGCAGATCAATGACATTAGGTGAACAAACCTTTTTGGTGCACTATATTGAGGATATTACTCCAAACAAGTTGGTCATGACATCTCTATTTATATACATTATAATAATTAGTCACGTCTAATGAAACTAAACGCCTCGCTTGGCTCACAACAATAAATTAACTAACAAAACTGTCAGTATAATCATATCAATTTAAATAATGCCGCTCATTCATATTCATGGCGTTGCGACGGAATTTAATCAATGCAGTCTAATTAACGTCAATTACAGCGTCAAATTCCACGGGCTACGTGTTCATTCACATGATTGTACCAAAATTAGGCGGACGGCGCGTCTGTCTTAATAATTCAGACACGTAGTATACCACTATCGATTTGTACGTAAAACGTCACGCACGTATTTTTAAAGGGGTGCGAAGTTGAGCAAGCAGGGCACGCACATTGCGACGCCAGTATTTCCGCCCTCTGGTGTCACAGAGGGTCCATTATGGAAATATTGAACCCGAAGCCCGTATACTCCCCGCTCGGGATTAGAATCTAGGGCACATGTGGCTTAGAAATGTAACAAAGCTGAAAAAGTCGTTTGAGGAAGCTAACGACTGATTACTAGGATATCATAAACGTGAAGATGCCATGACGCGGCTTAAAGACTGCTTTCATTATGTTAATGACCAGGACTGACAATACGATTGCGAGGAGGTGAATGCCTCGTTACTCTTGACATCAAGCGTGACCATCCGAGAAATTGCAGAACGCACTTAGTTCAGTAGGTCGGCGGTATAAAAACTGGAGTGGTTATGTTTGCTTTTGTTATTTTATAGCTGTTTAGTTGTCTAGACGATTGATGTGAGCAATGAAACGATCTCGTGCAATTGCAGATAACGTTACTCGCTTCTAAGTTAAGGTCAGACAGCATCCGTTTTGTAATGTCACTATAGATATTATGAATAATGGCTTAGTCTTCGTCTATTTGGTTTTAAGCCGACCAGATTTAGGATCCATCATTTCAAATAGTCCATTGCACTACGCTTTATCTTGAGCGTCCTCAGTTGTAAGACCATTGACACTGATATCTTCGTTAGCCATAACATTTAGCCAGCGCATCTTTAGTAGATCTAGAGGCCTCGGTCTTACTATGCTCAAAAGGCTCAGCGATTGACGACATAATAGTGTTATTTGTTGAGTCACCGAACCACTTCACGTCACCATAATTACCTCATGATCAGTAGCTACATGCAATTTTTTTAGATCCCATAAATAAGTTTTTTTTATGCAATTGCAATTTATTTATGCATGCCAAATTACAAGAAATATTAGGTTTGTATTTCATGGAATGTATTATATATTAATATACTTATTTTGACAAAAATTCCATGTAGTTAAAATATAACACCGGCAAGTAATGCATTTTTTATCATCCATAATCACATCCGTCGTTTAACTTAAACTAAGATAAAACGATATGCACCGATATGCGGTTGCGATTTGTAAAAATGATGTCACCATGCCATAATAACAGCTGTAGTATTCGGTGCCAAGTGACGTCACTATGAGGACAATTTATATGTGCCGACTAATCCGAATCAACGTAATGAGGTTACACTCTGATTGTTGAACATTGTCAACGCGGTAAATAGATAATTTAAATGATTTTATCTTTCACTCGTCATAACAAAACAATTAATGTGTAGATCAAAAGTGTAGGGTGTGTCGTCCTTGGCCGTACTGGGTATAGCATATTAGCAAATGGTTTATTGTGATAGTGAAATAAATAATTTTAACCGGTACTTAACTCGGCAGTCTTAAATGCTATTTCTTTTCACAAGAACATGTTGTACATAAAAAGTAAATATAAAAAGAAAATTATAATTTGATTAGGAACGAGTGAGATATAATTAAAGATACTGTAATATTTTTATTTTAAGGAATAATTATGTATATTCTGCAATTCATTGAGAACCATCACTATCTGTAAAGTTATTGTACAGGAATAACGAGAAGCGATGGATTCACACGGGTCAAAGGTCAAAACAATTCGGAGAATTGCGAGCAAGGCGTACCGAGTGCTGTTATTGAAAACGGCGATCGCGGCTACCATATACATAAATGTCAAGTTCATTTGTCACCAATTTTAATTCAGTGTCACGGACTACGTAGTGACCAAAAACAAACGAGTTTAAGGCGTTAGTCATCGCCGGAGTATATTTACTGAGAATACAGAATACATTGCGTGTCCAGTACTTTGTAGTAAGAAACGAGGCACTGCATTCTTAAATTGAGGAAAAAATGAAGCAATACTAGCATGAGTAAAACTGGTAACAGCCGTGCATGCATTAGGAACGAGTCATAAAAAAATATAGTAGTTTTAAATTATAATACATTCGTATGTAAAGCCTATTAGAACCTTTATGGCTGAGTGTTATACTTTAAGTTACAATTATAGTTATTTTTGAGGACTTTTTAATGAACATGCAAAGATAACTTCAGGTTAGGACCGTAAACTTTTTGCTGCGTATTTCGTGTGTAGATAAGAGTTTAGAAATTTCTTTTTCAACCATGCACATAAAATTAGCTTATCTGGTGAAAAACATGAAGCCGTTAAGCTAACTAACAATGCCATCAAGTTATCGCAGTGGACGAGGACATTGTGCCGGAACAATCGCCCACTGCCGACCTAACATTTGTTCGGTCGTATTCTTAAAATACTAGGCGCCCTTTATTTGTTTTCTGGAATTGGTCAATATTTTGGAAATTTCATCGTCTATCTGTTATTTATTTAAAATATAAAATGCAATGCTCCTATTGATGCCTCTCACTACTATTCTTCGCTCTGTCTTCCATAGGTTTTGCAAATATTATTTATTCCCCATGTCGCTCTGCACTACATCTTACGTCTTGATAAAAATTAAAATACTGATAATAATTGCTAGTCCACTGACCCGTAGTAGGAAAGCAAAACAAAATTTAATTTCGATCGAAGCAATACCTAATCTTACTTTTTAACTCCTCGTATCCATACCAAGTTCGATTCCACTTGAAACAACAAAGGGAATAAAACAAATCGTACCATTGCGCGCTAGTTGGAACATCTGGCACGTGGTGGGTGTATGAAAGTTGCGGTGGTTTCGCAACCAGACGGCTTTTACATCTGGCCCTCGCTAACAAGTGGAACAAACTTTGTTCCCAACAAAATGTATCAGTGAGAGGCGTGTTTTTGTTCTATCGAGTTGCTGTTTATACGAACTGTTAGAAACCAAGGTGTACGCACCGTTCTAGATATATTTTCTTTTATACTGGTTTTAAGGCAGTGTGCAATACAATACAAAAATAGCCTCCATTAACGAGAGCCAGTTATATCTCGCTGGCCAACACATTCTGTGAGCGTGGTCAAAATCTCCAATAAAAAAAAATCTGTGAAAATATACAAGAATTTGAGAAAGACTTGCAGCCTCTTCAGTCACTTATTATGTAACTAGATCGGAACTAGAATTTCAGCGCTTCCTTGCCAAATACAAATTCATAATCCGACAGCACCTATCGGATTTTCCTCCACATTCAGGTTGAATACTTTATAACGTTTTTTCGTAACATTTTGTTGATATTTTACATATTACGTTGACAGATACCGTTAAAATGAAAGATTTTATAGTAGCACAGACAAACAGGCGAGTGAGCAGCTCTCCTGGTCATAGAAAGGGCGTAGTAATCTTGGAAATCGTAGCTGCATGGACAGTCTTTGCATGGGATAAGAAAATAGCAAGAAACCTCATCAGGCGAACTAAAGAAACAAACAAAATTGGGAGACAATGATACCACTAAAATCTACTCATTCATATCGCAGTCAAACTGGGTTCCTCAAACCTCTACTCTTACTATTACCATTTTTCGTATAAGTAGGAGTGCATGCAAATTGCGTCGTTCGCGGTTCACTGTTAGATGGTTGGTGCGGACGGCGACTTCCGGCACAACTTCCGCAGGCACAATGCAAGAGCGACGACCGAGTGTCGTACGCATTGTCACTACTGTATGAATT
Source organism: Theretra japonica (assembly GCA_033459515.1). Taxonomy (NCBI): domain Eukaryota; kingdom Metazoa; phylum Arthropoda; class Insecta; order Lepidoptera; family Sphingidae; genus Theretra; species Theretra japonica. The sequence goes on from CM065943.1 coordinate 5,268,558, forward strand.
ACTATCTAGACGTGATTTGTGAACATTTAGGCGAGGAAATAAAGGATTTTATAAATGTTTGACTGAAGTTTTGAACAATTCATACCGTGTTTCGTACTATATATTTAGTCTTTATTGTACACAAGAATGAAACACAATATACAGAAATAACTAAAAAAAGTACAAGCGGCGGTCTTATCGCTCTGGGCAATATCAATATATTTTTAAGTAGCAAAGATTTTTCAGTTTAATTTGACACGGAAGAACTGTAATTGTCAGAAAATTTAATTCAATTTCATTTAATTATAATCAACTATATATTTTGTGATTATTTTCTATAAATAAATATGATCAAGTCAACGTAGCATCTGTGTAAAAACCTTGTATTTAATTTGGGTTTAATGCAACTTCAATTCGTTTTCCTTGTTATTAAATTTTTGTATACGAGGCATTTTATTTTTATTTAGGTTTTGTTAATAATCTTAATGAAACCTGACATCATTGTTTACTTACGAGTGAAGATGCACCAAGTGTAATTTTTGTCACTTATACAATTTTGATCCATATCCAAAAGAACTGAGACTACTATGACAGTATCATCAGAGCGATATTATTACATTTTTACTCATCTGTAAATCTGTCATTTCGTCCAGGCTTTTTATTTTTATTTTATTTGATAATCTTGCACTGAGTGCCAAGTTTCATCGACCACGTAATCAAAACGATCAAATATTTTTACGTATACGCAACCTAAATTGCAGATTTATATGAACCGTGGAAGTGTGAATAAAGGTGTTGAATTGTTATTGATACCATAAACAGAAAACGCAGTAGTATTACGTAAACTATTAAACCCTTTAAGGTTTACGATATCGATAAACGTTTAAAATTCAGATATTCGACGTCCAATCGGTTCTTATATGGAACATTGTGAATGATATCCGCTAACGATGCCCAATAGGGGAGCCAGGCGCGTGCGTTGGCAGTTAAGCTAAGCACCCACTAAGGAAGCCGATGTGTTTCTGTCATTGCATTCACCAGACTTGTATACCTCGCTCACATAGAAGTATTCACTTGCGTACTATTACAGTCTGGTGAAGTCGATATAAGTAGATATTGAAATAAACGTAGACGGGTTTTGTATTACACTGAAGCCAAAGTTGTGTTACCAAGTGGATGTTTACCTTTATTCGTACTTCATTCAATACCTAACGCCGGCGCTTGCCAACAACCATTCATATAAGAATGACATTTAGTATATCGTAATAATGGAAAGGTCGATGTTTTATTGATTACTCCATAAATGTCAGACAAAATGACCGTAAAGAATCAGGATTGCGCTCATCCAAATAATACTAGTCTTCGTGATGTTATGTAAACGCAGATCTTATGAAATCATATAGGTAGAGTGAGTAATGACTCATCCGTCATTACTTAAATTGTTTGTGGTTATGACAGAGATTTTCTCTACGTCAATCATTCGTATTAATTAACAGGTATATTTTTCAATGCCAACACACAGAGACCATATTCACGAAACTTTTGTCCCAAGTTTCCATCAAATAAGTACTAATTTATAGTTGTAAAACAAATTACCGACGATCATTTTAGTTGGCGCCGTAAACTGGAATGACAAGGAACTCAACCATATCATAGTGTTTGAATATATTATGGCAGCCCCGCGGACTATCAAACTGACATTTTCTTACATCATTTTCATAACCTAAAGCATTTTCTATTCCGCTAAAACTGATATTACCTCGATATGTAGATAATCCATGAGATTTTCCTCGGAAAACACGATACAAGGCGGATAAAACAGGCATGAATCAAGTTCCGTTTGTGATAACCCGTCCGAGAACTCACTACGACCAAACAGTATGAATCAACCGCAGAGATAGCAATGTTTGATGTGCTTAGTATTTAATTACACGTCGTGCGAGCTTCTTTGACTAACCTTATTTTGCAATTTTTTACGATATTTACACACTGCGGTGTAGGACAGAAGTGTGTGTTAAGACATCAATGTGGATAAAGGGTAAAATAGGCTACAATTGGACATCAAAGGAATGTGGAATTCCAGGTATATTACTGTTTTCTCGTCATATGCCTAACTCCGTCAAGAGCAATCAATACTTGCATATTAGAAACTGTAAGATTATACATCTCTCTACACCATACATAGTTACAAGCATAGAATCAACAACAAATATCATCCTCCCGTTTGTATTTACCCAGAAACCTGCACTATGTAAACCGCACCGGAGTCAATAGCTGTCGATAATGGAGTATGCAGTTTGTAGATAATTTCAGCGCAAATAGCGCGGGCCAGGTGATTGCGGAGGCACGCGGCTGACTCACCGGCGATCCATTGACATTCAGCTCGCCTGCTGTAGCTTACGATAGCCGTTTCCTCGTGACGTGCTCCCTTCAATGAATCAGGCTTATAAAAGTTTTCTTCTAGCTATTCTTATTCCGTTCTTAATATATTTTTTATGAGTAGCGCAAAGATTTGGTTTATAGACATTCAATATAGACAAGAGTCTCACAAGACGTCTTGTATTGTTCGAGTTAAAAATTAGAACGGACTTTTTCGGCTAATAACAATCAAACCCTAAACAAATACTTGTGGATCACATAAACTATGATTCATTGCCGTTATTACAGCCGATGTTCTATCAAACTGCACAAGTCAACATGTCTTGATCGAGCAGCTAACTGATGATCACGAAAAATTATCTAAGTGATGCGGACGAGTGTTGCGATTCTTAAGAAGGTAATAATCTTCGCTGGAAATACAACAGACAAATTGCCAAAAAAATAAGATTTAATATTTACATAATCTTTGAAAGTCCTTTCACTAAAAGGTACAAACAAAATAGTACTATGATCACTACAGTCTACTTTCACTGAATCTCATTCTTGTACGATGTGCATGTTCAGATATTTAAATCGCTGCATGTTTATACGTCTATCGCGGCGTAATGAGCGTCTTCAATGACATTACAAACATTGCATGTTATATGACTTCATGCGTTCACGTCTCTTTTTGATAGCTTTAACGTAAAATTTTACGCTGTAGCATTCAGATTCTTTTATTTTAATTATATTATCATATTCATTGAAAAGCTTGGATAGTAAATCAAAACATCAACGAAGCCTTATGAAAAATGTGTTTTGTCTTTGGTTTTAGGTACTTGATACGACTAAAGTAATTATGATTTAAAGACATTTTCAGAAGTTTGTCGTCATTTTTTTACTTTTAGTGCGCGTAATACGTATCACCATAATAGTATAACATTATAAAACAGGTCTTATTAATTACATTTGGAGAGTGAATAATTTCAAGTCCCTTGATAATGCTACAAGGTTATGACACAAATAATAAAAATGAAGGGGGAACAATTTGGAATATTATTATTACGAACAAAGAACTAAATTAATTTAATTCTATTTAATCCTTCCCCTGTTCAATATTATGCTAACATCGCGGATGTGCGGTAGCGGTAACTACTATAAAATATTCTAAACATCCGTCGTTCAATATTTAGCTATAAAGTTCGTCGGCTAGATTTAATCAAGATTTATACGACGTTTTAGCATCAAAATGCGAAGTTTTGTATACTCGGCTCCACTAAATGTTGAATGTAAGCACAAACTTTGCTACTTTTTAGCCGCGTTACACTGTGTTCAAGAGATTACATCATCACACCTCATTGCAATAAAGCCAGAATTATGCTTCCTCTGGGATCGTTTATTTTGGTTACGTAAGCGCTTTTATTACAATGTAAAAGACTTGGTGTTATTCCTCGAAGTTGACTGTTATTCTAAAGAATTTTAGCAGCGTAAGCAATAATTACAACACCTGAAACGAGCGCGTTCTTTTTTTTATTTATTTTTATTTCTAGAGAAAGCTCGCAACTCAAATATACCTCTAACTGGGGGCGTAAAGTATACTAATTTGGTACACGCATAAGTAGCATACTACATGGTACAATCTCCACAAGAAGCGGCCGCAATGTTGGCACCCGTATAAGGCGGCAGACAATGCAGCGGATCCAAAGTGAAATTCACCGAGGTCGATACGAGGCGGAGTACCGTTCATTCTGACATTTGAACCTACATGCGAGCACAATCTCTTTTGTGTATCAATCATGCTAATGTACAGTCGACAAATTAATGCGTATTTGTAAACATACAGCTCACTCAAATATTTTTCACGACCTAATTTGTTATTCCTTTGTTAGTTGTACTTAGTTTTCATCTTAGCATGTCCCATGACACCAGGTTATGTGCACTAGTTTTAATTTCGCCTTGCTATCATTAAAATCCGCAGGTACTTAATAGTATATACAAGTGAATTGAAAGGATTTCCTGCTATCAATTTTTGATAAAGCTTACGACATACAAGGAATTAGCTCTCGTAACCACGGTGTGGCGATTGACTGCATTAATCGCACGTACGATAAACTATACCTTGCTGAGAGATTGAAGGCAATATCTTTCAGCGATTTGAATAATATTTATTTATATCATTAGGTCAGTGATGGTTGGTTATACATCATTTAGCAGTGTTATGACAGCTGTTTGTCACCAGAAATGTGATTGGCATACGTGATTCATTGTTTATAAATAGCTCTAAAAGTATATGATTAATTCGGGCACATAGCGACATTCAAGCTGGTTTCCTCTGAGAAAAATCTATTTATTTTATATGAATGAATATGATCTTCATTATCATCATCATGCTCCGCCACAGAAAGTTCAAAATGATGATATTGGTAAAATGTAAAGTTTTATGAATTAAAGATTAATTATTAATTAGACCATAAACATACACACGTCCCATTGAGTACTACATTCTTTCCCTCAAGTTTAAGAGATATATTTCAATATCCAAACAAAACATTTACTCGACCAAATATCATTCACAATATCAATCAATAGAATATTTCTTCAAGTCAATTCCACTATCGATTATAAACGGCCCTTAACAAAACCCTATGTAAACTGCAAAGTTCTCACATAGAAACGAGTGCAGGCAAAAGTGAAAATCGATTCTTGTATGTACCGATTGAATTATGCAACAAGCAGGAAATGGAGCACGCAGCGCGATCTCGATACCGACTAGCGGAACGGTAGGTGCGGTTGTCATTGAGAATGATTGGCCACGAGGAATTTGTATGAAAATTATTATTATGCAGATTGAGGCGAACTGTGTCAGGCGTCAAATCTTTGCACACATCAGTCTTGCAAATTTTTTTTTTTAGAATTGAGATTCTAATAGTATATTTAATTGGTATGTATAATTACATATGTATGCAGGCTGCCTCCAACAGGTCACTGTGGAAATCATTAGGAGAGGCCTATGTTCAGCAGTGGACTTCCTTTGGCTGATGGATGGATAGATGGATGGATGTATAATTACGAAATTATTTTGAAAACAAACCTGTTAAATATGAATGGACGTTAAAATATTAAGAGGGAGTTGTAGAAATCTTTGGGATGCTTATTTTAAGAGGATTATGACCCTTTGGCCAATGATAAAGAAAAATTATAAATTAGTCAATGCCTAATTGGAAAATACTATAATTACATTTTAATTGACTAACCCATCAGATTGAGGTATTTGTGAACTTTACAATACTCCAAGATCGTAGATTATGTTTTTAGACGACATAGCAACCTCGTAAGCAATACATGAATGCTTATTAGTTGGTCGATAAGGGTCTCGACAGGCCAGCTATCAGGGCGATAACATACCTGCGCCGTGTGCGTCTATTACGACCTGCGTCAATGGAACGCGACGCGACGTTTCAAACATTATGACACGGTCATTATGTGCACTGAACGAAGACGTTGGTTATATGCCTCGAGAGAAATAGGTTTCAAACTCAGAACTCTGTATTCTGAGGTTCGGCACAAGAATGTTCAATGTAGAGATAAAAAATATGATAATGTTATGGGCGATAATGTTTTAAAACAAGTCAAATCAGATTGTGCAAATTGAGAATTCTTGAAATATACCAACTATGCACTGATTCATATTATATTAGAAGGAATATTAAACGACACGGACAGAAAAAAGACATATTAAGTACAATTCACGTAATTGTCACAAATAAAGCGAAGTGTCCACTGGCAAGTAACTTCCAGAATTTCTTCCAGAAGACAATTGACAACTGTTTTCACTGACTACGATTTCTATACACGTACGACTTGCAGCAAGTTCGGCAAGTCACTAAAACTTGCAGAAGTCCACTTGCGCGAGCGTTTAGTGTTTACACGTTGAAAGTCGCTTGCTCAAGTCAACTTCGTCAAATTTCATTGGTAGTGGACACCTCGCATAATATTGGTATTCCATGATAAAACAAAAGTAATACACACATGAATAAGATTGTTAAAGATCTTGAACATGAAAATTGTTTTTCAACGCTAAATAAAACAAATGTAGACAATCAACAGAGATATAAGTTTAAAACCACGCCACAATTTACCAAGAATGAAAATATGAACAACGTCGATGAAGGCGATATTACTCTAACGTACCACACGTTAATGTTCCGATAAACGTTACTAAATCAATTTTACGCGACAATTTTGGTGTGTTTGCTTCCTGTGATTTCGTACATTCAATATTTGGTTAACGTGTTTGCATTTTAACGTTTGCTTGTATTGTACGTAGGTACTTTTGTACCAAGTATACGTATCGTCCTTGTATTTGCGGCACTACTCAGTAATTGGCCGCCTACCATCTACAGTATGTACCAATAAACTATTGATTTCTAAGAACAGATGCACTTACAAGGATATACAGTTGGTGTTACCATGTCTTTGTTGTAAGTATATTGGAGGAGGGCGCAAAGAGCCGCCTGATAAGTAACACCTCGATAAAACATTATCGCTACGATACTCGCTCGCAATCAACAATTTTAAGAAACACCTATGTACGATAACAGTTTACTTGCCATATTATGATTCACGGATAAGATACAAACAAACAATATTGCGTAAAGTTACTGATTTTTAAATTCTATCGTTATACACTAATAACCATATAATGTTAATGCATTTGTACTATTATTTCCATAAGCATAAAGCCAAAGGGAAACAATTAAGTATTTAAAACAACATGAAAGAGTTTAGTCAATGAAGTGTTATTGCTGACGGCGGAATTATCGTTAAAATTATGTAGTATCATAAAGTTGCTGTTGCTATTTATAAACACATAGTTAATATCCGTAGAAGTTGATTTGTCACAAAAAGCAAGAGCAATTTTACACATTTTAAATATACCTACCGGTGCATTATCAAATAGAAACGATTCAGGTTATAGTAAACCGTATCGAACGGCGCCATGAAAAAACGAGAAGCTTAATGGACGAACATCGTACAACCAAAATAAACAATAAACATACCGTAATAAAAGAGCAAACAAAAATAGATGGGCGGCGTTCATTACCAGCTGGTTACGTCAGCTATAAATTCGTAACGACTAGCACAAAAGATAGTGTATGTAGTGGAATTAGCTAAGACCGTGGGAAACGTAAAACAATCGTAAACCGATGGAATTACACCCCGGTGTGACGTAAAGAGCCCTCTGTGTATCGTACGTGGCGTACTTAGAAATCATCATTAAGATACCTTCGTTAGGGTCTTTTAAATATATGAATGCAAAGTAGATCCGAATTATTCTAGCAATACAAATGCGTGATGTAGACATGAAAATAAATGACCATCACGTTAAATAACTCAAGGAGCTTTTGGTTGTATGTCAATCAATTACTATTAAGGGCGTTAGAAACAAGATGTTATAGCAGATCATAAATTCTAAATCGAGTGGCTGAACAAATCTGTAAATACGAGTAGAGAGCGTAGTTAATACCAAAGCAAAACACCAGTGCTTTCAAAATTGCATCAATAAAACACATCCGAGTACAAACCACGAGTAAAAGCTAGTGAGTAATAAAAGTCTAATTTAGGATCAGACGTCTGTAGAAATTAAAAAGAAAATCTCGTTGCGAATGTTTAATTTTAATTCAGAAGGCGGGAGCTAACCAGAACGTATCACATAATAAACGAGTTGCATTTGTTGTTGTAGAATAATCACGAGTCAGCAAGGTCTAAACTAAAACGTGGTGCACGTGACGGTAAACTATTGTAAATTTAGAAAATGAAGTAAACACTACAATGTTTACAAAGAGTTGATATAAATATTGGGAAACCGCTACTAAAACTATGAAGTTAAGAAACTAAGACGTTTTTCGTGTTTAAATCCATAAATGTCTTGTACAAATGCAGTTAAAAATTGGTCAGATATTTTGAAGTCAATTTCAAATTGCATATCGTTTTGATATACAACAATTTCAATAATAATAAGATCTTAGCTATCGATGTCAGGATACGAAACCAATATCACTTACAGAATCGCAAATCTTTGCAGCGCATCAAAAACAAAGGAAAACAAGAAAACACAATCAACGTAAAAGTACACTCAATACAAAAGTTTCGCAACAAAACGATTGCGCTAAATCAATAAGGAGTACGACGAACCGGGTCGGTAAGGCTTCTAAAGCCGTGATTGTGAGCAGGTGATCTTTGATATCTATACGTTACGGCTTCCTTCTTCCTGCTTGCTGAAGGGGAGGAACTTTACTTATATTTTTATAACCAGCACAATTCCCTCTCGCAATTTTGTCAAATGCAATAAAACTGTTTTATAAGACATGCAAATAGATACATACGTCTGTAGATTTTTCAATCTCATAAAGTTTTGATACTTGAGATAAATTTATCCTTGTATTAATTTGGCAATATGTAATGTTCGTCATTGCGAAGGAAGCCAATAGTAGATAAATAATTTTGATACATTAAATGCAGTGCTGGTTGCGGCGCTCGTCGCGTTAGGAATTAAAAATCACTGCGGCAAGTACACACGTCGATCGCGTGTCAAGACACATTGACTATATAACACCGCTATATAATATGCATTTTAATTTTAATGCGTTGCATTTAGTGATGACAGAACCCTTAAACGATTTTTTCCAACATATTACAAGACGTATTTGTTAGTAACAACTTTAATTATAAGTACATATTATTTTGAAAACTTTCTAGACTTTTCAGTTTTTATTCAAATCTGTCTTTTAATATAATTCGTTTCTGTTGGCATTATGATTTTTTGGAGTTACGAATACAATAAGGATATTACTTATACTTACATTAAACGAATAGTACAGCAATATACGTTAGTTATACAATAGAAAAACTGTAAGGACACACGGGTAGAAGCGATAAAGGTCTGACCTTCGAGCAGAGGTGATCGTCCGACGACAAAGGAAAGAGTACCTGTCTATTACTACGTGTATCAAACGTGCCTCTATTAATCACTGCTCGTACAAAAAGTCTAAAAATGTAATTTATTTTTTACTTTACGAAATCTATGAAAAGTGTACTATGTAAAAACATATTGGAAGTACGACAGAAAATAAGAACCTCATTGCACTTGAAAGAATATGACAATATTATAAGCTGTTACTGCAAAATAGCAAAACTATAATATTTAAACAAGAATTAAAGTAATTTCCATGTAGGTAAAATTCATGCTCAAGTCAAACTGTTTTTAATTGGCACATTAACAATCAATTCATACCGTAACTATAACAAAAATCACGCACATTATGAATGAAAATGGAGATTTCGTGTACAACAATACACAAATGAAGATTATCAAGCATACATCATCCATTACCGGGGCTGCGAACGTGGATTCATTCGGCGGAGCTAATGACAAACGTCGGTTGCGTGGCGACGCATTAATCACTGTTATTACGCGAATGACTGTTAATTTGTACACAAATATAGAATGAAGCGTATCGTCTGATGTTACCACGCTATATGCGTTTATAGTCACTTCGTCTGATGCATTGTTTTGATTCAAAATTGACACAGCTGAGAGAATTAACGATACTACGAAATTGTTTGTGAAGTAAATAGATTTTGGAGTGGAGGGAACTTTATCGAGTAGGTATAGTACGAAGGTACTCGTAACATCCCTAGTAGATCGAACGATGACCTGCAGGAGGCGGCAGAAAGTAGCCGGACGGGGCAAGTCAAGGATCTCGCTAAATTGTTTTTCTAAGAGTGATTGCATCTTGGGGCAACAATATAGACGTAGAGCCATTATAGTTGTTGTCTATCTATAGCAGAAATAAAATGCTTGCAGTGAATCCTGAGTCACTGTAGGTTTCATTAGATGCAAACTAGAGATTCTAATTGTATAATGATTCACTGTCATTTAAATCGGGTTTAACCAGTCTTAATTTGTCATTCTATATAGTACGGTATTTATTAAAGCTAGCTTTAAATAGGTAAAGTAATTAATATAATAGGCTCAACAGTTTTCATCAAACAAGAATCCGATGACGACACATCTATAACTAAATGAAAAATATACAAGTAACTACGTTATGTTTTCCTTTGTTGAGTAAGTAACCAGTGTTGCTCTTCACTCAGTGTATGAGAGAACAATATTTTCACAACATTCGCAACACAGTGCTGAAAAATTAATGTAAATTGTATGAGTTGCCTTTCTTTTAAATGTCATTTTGTTTAACAATATCATTTATTACTAAATGGAACTCCAGCAGGCTGGATAGTTGATATGAATTGATATTAAAATAGATAGCTGCAATGAGACAAACATAAATATCAATTTGCAAGATCCCATAGACCTATGTATATTGATTCTTGTGTTATTGGACAGGACTATAGATCGAACCGTCTTCTTATTAGTATTATGCTTATAGATTGAGATCGGTAATATGTATAACATTTATTTCAAAACAAAATACATGTCTACTGTGATAATATGGTAAAAGTCTTCAGTGGCGTGCAACTGGAGAAATATATGTGCAATATCAAAGTGGCATGGGCTAATGATGATGATAGTTGTAATACACCAAATAAAGAGAAACATTTTAATGACCAATGTCGCGTTCGTACACAATAACACACTGTTATGAAAGTATAAAAAATAACAATGAAGGCGACTTCGTCAACAAAAGAGCCAGTTGTATAAAAAGACCAAAATGGAGTCCCGAGTTAGCTCCGTACAATTAAAACAGATATCCACAGAATGAACGGACCACTGTAAATACTGCCGTACGTGACTAAACTATGGCCTGTGGAAATATCGTGAAAGCATTCTTTTGTCTCTGCCACCATTCATACAACACAATTGAAAAAAGCGGTAGTGGTGATGAATAAATTCTAAAAAGAGTAATTGCGTTGTTATGAACATCGAACAATATAAAAATTAAACAATATATTATTGTGTACATATTTATCTTTGCTTTAATGAAATAAAATCTCCAGTAATTAGAAAATCTAATTATCCGTACGTTGTTACTGATGCAAATTCAAATTTTCTGGCCTGATTCCATGAATAAACCAAGGAGTCAATGTAACCAAGTAGCCGATGATAGCCAATTACACAGCATTCATTATGGAAATATATGTTATCGCAAAGCCTATATCATTTTCGACACACTGGCGAATATTTTGGCAGCAGTCAATATTAGCATAGTAAATATGCAAGATAATAATCGAGATTAATAAATGACGTTCACGGACTCGCAGACCGTTGCCGGTGTGAATGAACTCAAAACCTGTCCTTATCACGCCAAGACTTCGCCATATTGCGGAAACACTATAAAATAACACTACCGATTGAATGAAGAAGCTGTTTTGATAAATCTTTGAGTCGATGACGGAAGTTGATACTGATGGGAAAAAATTTCATCATAGGTTTAATCAAATGTACGCTTCAGTGAATGTTGTGTAAGCTATCGATGATTTAAAAAATTCTGAATTACCTTTGTTATTTGTAAAGAACGAATTGTTTAGTAGATTTAAGAAAATCTCATTAACACTGAATAAATAACGAAATGCTTTCAACTACTTAATCGTTAAAAAGATAGCTATTAGAAATATTATTTTGAATAGAAACGTAATAATTACAGTGACTAGTGTAATCGATGAGATTGACGGCGATGATCTCTGTCGAGGCGACGAGGCGCGTCAATGCCCTGTGGCGCATGTCCAGCGTATTGCTACGTTACTCACTTGATTCATATAGGAATGTTGTGACGGCACTAATCTGTACCAATAGAGTTGATCATGACTAATACTGGTGCTTAGTTGCTTTTGATTTAATTGATAACCAATTTAATGCTTTGCAAAACATATTTGTACTCCAAATTGTTAAAAATGTAATAGAAGGATCACAGATGCGATAATCTGCGTTGCGGTTATTCCAATTGAATTGATCGCAGCGAGTCAATAAGAAGATGTAATAGTAAGAACAACAATCCAGCACCAACATCAAATCGTGTAGATTTACCAGAAAAGTTTAATAAGTGGTCAGTCATGCAAAAGCCCAAGTGGAATTTTGCTATTAAATGTATACAACAACGCTGCAAAATTACATTTAAATTGATTGTTAAGTCATTTGTTCCCACATACTCTGCAATGGACCAATAAATCCCGATCTTCGGCACGCGTATAATTTATGTGACGGCTCGGCGTAGCATAAAAGATAGTTCCTTCGCTAAAATAGTATTTTTCCTCGGAACACGTTCCAATACGTGAACCCGCGGAACAACCAATTCGAGTCTAAATATAAATCACATGACCACATAAGTAATTTATGAGACGGAGAAAATTCGTTCTCATTTTAAACTATATTAGATCGTATGATATAAGTGGTACGCCAATTACCAGTAAACAGGACGAGAGACCGAAATAGGAAATGCCACCCTCGGGAATTGGACGAAACGTTTGTCCAAATGCGAGATATAATAGTTAGCCTGAATTGGCGATGGCTGGGGCAAGTAGGAAACCGTGGGAGGCGCTCCATTCAGGCAATGACGCGGCTTAATGGAGGTTAAGATGTGTGCCCCCGTGTAACGAGGCTCGCGCCTCGTTTGACGCAAGTATGCGCACAAATTGGATGAGTTCCTTGTGGCGAATCACGTGGAGGTTGATTGAAAAGCTGTGATGACAACCACAACCACTGCACTACACTCGCTCCCGATGTGAACCGCTGACGACATATGAAGAACGCTTGTTTATACTTTAACGAATACAAGTTATATCACCGTAACATCGAATAACAAAACATAATACAACTAGATAACCATCCATTTATTAAAGATGGCATTTGTAAAGACACTAATCATGGCAACAGCATTAATTATACTAATTATTCTAATGATGCGAAATTATGAAAACAAATAAAAACATTTAGAGTAATTACTTTTCTTCCACCAACAAAAGTTTCAAGTATGGCATACACTTAGTTTCTGAATCTCTAAAAGTAAATAGGATTCCACACATACCGCAATGTTATGCATCATCAAATCAAAATATCGAAATGTAAAATGAAACACGCGGCGCGCCGATGTCTGGATACCATCAATCGCGATAGAAGCGGTTTAAAAAACTCACTGTACACAACACAATAGCATTCCAGTACTTTATTTTTAAAACTAAGTATTTATATTAAGTCAGTGATCGACATTGGACATTACATTGGTCAGTGCATTAAGGTTTTTTTTGCATCGAATACAAGGGCGATAAGTTATTGCCGTCTAAATAATGTATGAAGTACTGCAATATATCTCGAATAACATCAATTACCTCAATACTTGGCACGTGCATGTTGCCGTAAATTTTCTTGATAGGTCAGAAATTGAGCTTGCTATCAAACTGCACCTATTTTGTAAATTAGATTTACTGGCAGATATAGAATACAAACTGAAAATTTATGTTTCCTGCGACAGTCAACTACATAATCTTGTTATTTTATTATTTGCAAGCAACTGTATAGTACTGCTTGATTTTAAAAAATCAAACAGTCATAAAATTGTCCTACTTCTAGGCATTGGCTTTTTTTCGCTGGTCTGAGATTAGTTCTTAGCCCATCACGCTGGTCTACAGATGTAAACCTCGTATACTGTTGCAAGTTCATATGGAGATATCTTCGTTTCAACGGTTTCCTCAATATATTTTGGATTAACGGTAAAGCATGTAATAATATACGTAACTGAAAGTTCGAGGTGTGTTGTTTGGGATCAAACCTGTGTACTTAATTTAGACAATACCTTCCTAGTTGTGTGCCGTTCTAGTGTTGTATTATATACATATAGAATGACAGTGCAATGGCTTCTGGCTCAAACATTTTGTGTTTCGTAAGAGTGTAGACTGTAGACAATACAAAAGGAACGGGAGTGAAGTCGATCGGTTAACAACAGCGTTGGCAAGCGGAATGCGGTCTCGTCAGTTCGACATAATTGATGCACATTAGTACACTAACTCGATCTCGGTACCGAGCCACTGGTTGTTAGACGCGACGGACGCTAGTGCCCGTCCATCATCACTTGTATAAATCCAGAGGCACAAGCAATTGAACATCAAACATATTCATTTTTCTTACATAATAACGAATCAAGGAAGAGAGGGTGTCAGTAAAAGAGTACTTTTTTTTTAAATAGACTTTTAAATAAACCAAGGGATGGCAAGATTCTCGAAAGTAATTATCTACTAACCATATTCTACCTGAGCGCTGGGTTAAATAAAGCAAGACTGCAAAAGATGTTCCTGGAATAGTTCGGCAATTTTGAAGATAGGAATAAATACCACGTTTTAGTTGGAAATGGAAATAAGCACAGTTCGATGAAAATATCGTAAATTTTAATGATATGCATTGCTATAATGGGTATTTTAAACAAGATTACGTTACCACTTAAAACTATTGACTAACAATTGCTGTGACTAATTGATTAACACAAATTACTGGTATATTTTAATAGCGTAGAAAGGAACTTGTAAACATATAACATTTCTTTTGCAACCGTGAACACTCCGACCAACAATACTTCCATAAAAATATGGGATCGGACGATATTTTACAACCGCATCTAAATAATAAAACAGGCAAAATGTGAGTTATAAAATTAGGGCAGCCCGAACGACCGCTTTTTACCTTAGGCCGTTGGGGTGCGGCCTAAACTGGGACAGGTTATAACTAATTCAGCATAATTGGAGCAAAGCGTGGTAAAAAATTGCAGCCTCGAGTAATGATGTTTATTTTTTATAGTTTTTTAAAAATATTTAGTTTGTTTTCAATGTAAATTCAAGAAGTCTCTATGGAGAACTAAATATTGGGGATACAAATCTTTTCGGAATTAGCAGCAAAATTTTGAAACTTTAGAACCGTTAGCGTTAAAATTTGGTTACCATCATTAAAACCAGTATTATCACCTAAAGAATCTATCGTGAGAAATAAAAGCCTCGAGCACTTGCCTTAGGACATCACCGACCAGTTTCAATCAAGTTTGCTAAACTCAAGGTTATTACGTCGAGCTTTTCTAGACATTGCAAAATTGACAAAAAGTCCTTTGCTACACCTGTTTGTAAATCGCCTATATCCTAATATAAATAAATTGATATAAGATAAAAACGACTATTAAGTCACATAAACTCTTCAAATACGCTTTGTGGTTTCAAAATTAATATCGGTAGTAAGAAAAAATTATACAATCCGTCATTCGATTCCAGCTGCTCGCTTTATCAATTGAATGTAGATTGAGATGTTCTTTACAATTTAGTGGAATGTTAACGTTTGTCACTGTCTGAATACACTGCATAAAGTGTTGAGAATGTGGGGATGACGTCACACGAGAACCGGTGTTCAGAACAGGTTCACTGAACGAGGTCTGGAAAGACTAGACCCAAAAATAAACAAATATTTGCAACGTATATTTGAGGAATTTAGCTCCAACGGATTTCATGTCAATTGTTCTATTTAACTCATAACAAACTTTATCAAAATCTTATCATAATGATTTTGAACCATTTTCATAGACTCTATAACATTGACTAAAGGATTAATGGGTAATCTATTACGGTTAATCAGATTAGCTAGCTAATCTACGAGACAACAGTGTTCATTAACAAGATTTTTCTATTATGGGACACGCCATTGGTAAACAATTAATATACCACCCAGACATCAATTTAAGATCACACTTAAATGACACGATTTCCTTTAAACTGTCAATAGACAGTTAAGGTAATTAACATATTTAGCCATTGATAAAATCAGAACCAATTGAGCAGATTTATAAATAAATGTTTTAAATCGCGAAAAACGAAAAGACATACCGTCTCTTAAATGTTATACGGTTTGAGCATCTTCTAAATGAGTAATCAGCTGCATAGAGCCTGTCACGAATACCAAGTCAGCTCCAAAGCAAATCTTACATAGCAACAGAGCAGTTGAAAGGCATTGTAGTCGCAGGTCCGAAGTTCCCCGGGCGTATTTATGTAAACCGTACACTAGCATGTACTAGACCGGGAATAGATAACGAACTTGCTCTCAGTCGCATTCAGTTCCCGACATCAGCTTTACCTCCTAAGGGCATTGAGGTACTTACAAACGTTTATTGTACTGCTTGCTTTGCAATTTGATGTTGTTTGATCAAAGCTTTGTTAGAAGACAAGATCCTGTTTGATTACCAAAACCAATTACAATTAATGCTGTTACTCGAATTTTATAATGTAAAATACGTAATCGATAATTTGTGAGGTTCGAATAATTTACTTTTCACATGTTTCTTGACCGCCATGAGTTTCGGGCAGTTGTGATTCATAAATATTTCGGATATATATATACTAATGAATAAATTACTGTTGTGATTCAGTGCCAACGACAAGTATGTTTAAGTACATGTTCATTAAAATCAATCAATCAGTGAAGCGTGGTGCACGCAGCGACCGGCGGACAATATTTCTGCAATGAGTTCATTTGCATGTGCAACTTGTTTTACATATTACATCCACAGCTTACAAGAGAGTAATTTTTATATTATTATTTATATTACATTTCATGAAAATCACTATTTAAGAGCAAATAAATTTTCAATTTATTATCATCAATCATCATAACATAATATGTAGGTCTCCTCTTTGCATTTTGCGTGGACCTATAAGAAACAGTCTGAAGCGATTTCCTGCAACCTTCAGGTTGTCGTACGGTACAAAATACTTTAGTTTATAGCCGGATCAGATTAGACCTCACTAACCGGTATCAAACTAGTGAAACCTACGATGGATTACGCGTTCCCTTTACGACCAATATCCAAGGTGATAGATACATCTTTATCTGTGTACTTAGGCGTAATGCCACGTACTTCGATAAAAAATCAACGGCACGGGCGAGGTCGGGTGTGGCTGTTTATTGCCGTAGAAGTTATTATGGATTTGATTAACACAACCTCTGACTAATAAATTAGATATTAACGTGATGTTCGGCATAGAATCGGAAAATCCTTATGTAACGTAGAAAAAAACTTTAGTTATGTTTGTTATATTTTTGCATAAAATCTCGGAATATGTAACAGCGAATTTGTGAATGGCGCTCTAAAAGCTCAAGATAGTTTATGTTCCATTCACATAAATGCCGAATCTATGTGTAAATATGGGTACATGTTATATAATAACAATAGTATCTAGACTGGCCCTTTAGAAAGCGATCATGGCAACAGCACAAGTACTTATGAACGTATTGTAAGAGCGAGAGGGCAACCTTCTAATAGAAGCCACCAAGCCCAAAATATCGGTTACACATAGATATCGATTGAATTCTGAAATTATCTACACTTTTATCTGATAAAGTGCGATAACCTGTGTACTAAACAGTTTGAATGTAGTTTTTTGTGATATTCAATGTTTCAGAAACAATGTTATGAATTGAAATATTATATGGGGAAGTGAAGTACATCTGTAAAAAATAGTAAATAGGTTCTCCTTTGATAAAATACACCCAACAAGGACACACAGCTCTGACTTATTGATCACACTAGTCACAATAGTACAGGAACAAATATAGACTTTTAATGTCGGGTTAAACCCAAGAGGATGTTTTGTAAATGGCTTAAATGGTATCGAATATCGGCACTAAAACGATTAGTTCTATCCTATAAGAATTTCATTATACATAAGCTGTAAAACACATGACGAAGGCGCCCGTATTATACAGTCTAGTTAGAAAGACGTCTCAATAGCAACACGATACCATATTTGGAACTACGAAGCAAGTTTAAACTTGCCAACATGAATATGCATTTCTGTGCGTCGAGATTCCAATGGGATATTTTTGCCTAAAGTTGCATTAAATGTAGTTCGTCGACACATCGATACTGCAGTGGGAAATTAATTCATTTCAAAAATACCTATAAAATAAGGAAAACAAATTATGCTTTAAACTACGTCATTCTATACATGTTACGTCAGTTGAGTCGTTTTGGACCTCTTGAAAAAAGATGATAGTGGTATTGAATTATTTTAGTAATTAAATCTCAATCTTTAAGAATTGGTACACTTTGAAATAGTTTTTTTTGTTGTAGTGCAAGCGCGACAAAATGCATCGGCCCAGATGACCTCTTTAGTAACTACACTAGTAAATTATCCTCTATTATTTCACGCATCTATAGTACTATTTACATCTATAGTACATCTTAATATCTAATGTCTATTCCTTGTAAATACTGAAATAACTGAATACGACACAGTAAATACAAATGTCTGGAGTATTAGCTGTATAGAACACATTTGCAACCACCAATATTACCGTCTCGTACGATCATTCATGATTGACAGTGATCTATTTTGTTTCCATACGTAACTTCTTACGTAGGTATCGCTTTATGGACGGTCGATAATAGATCTATTGATCATAGTCTATCAACATGTTATTTCAATCATTCAGGAAAAAATTCACGTAGTCACGTTAAACTACAATCTCAAAAATGGACGATTTTATTATCAATGTCAATTTGTTCTTATACATAGAATTTGAGCCCAGAAATAATAATTCCTTTTTTATGATAGATAAATTGACCCCTAATACAATAACTGAGTACGGTAAACGAATAGAACACCTAGATTAGATAGGACAATTAGATTTCTTGCATTTTATAACTACAATAAAACTTTACGCGAGTACTTTACTAGGGTTCTTAAACTTAAGTTCAATGAAAAGCCAAAGACCTCTAGCTTCCTGTATGTCAACGAATATGAAATAAATAAGTAGCGTAGTGGCGTAGTGGTACTACGGTATGATTGCAAAGCTGAGGTCTCGGGTTCGAATCCCGGGTCGGGCAAAGTGATATTGGATTTTTCTATTCATTATTAGCCCGGAGTCAGGAATTTGTGCCCGATATGGCGATAGGCTCGCCCCCTATCACATTGTGGGACGGAATATACAAGGCGAAACGTGGGTGTTCTAGTAGCACCTCTGCCTACCCCTTCTGGGAAAAAGGCGTGTGGTTATGTATGTATGTATATTCCATTCAAATACCTTTGACCAAACAACATACCTGTTTAGAATTGATTAGTTTAACAAGTCGTGATGAATGGAGATGATGGGCGAATATTTTAAATTGAAAACAATATGTTGGCCTTGATATCAATATGGGTATATACTATATGGCATGGTGTCATCGGTGCGAGCGAGCTGCGTTCGATTGGACGCCGGTTATACAATATGTTGCTTTCGGCAAGTACCTATACTGATAATACGCCCATTGAAATAAAACGAATTCTTACGAATTTTAACGCGAATTTGATTTAATTTTTACATTTTTTAATTTCCCGACGTTTCGATCACTTTACAGTTTTCATGGCCACGGGGCAGACTGTGACCACGAAAATTGCAGTGAACGAAACGTCGGGAAATTAAAAAATGTAAAAATTAAATCAAATTCGCGTTAAAATCCGTAAGAATTCGTTTCATTTCAATGTGTAACATTCGCGTAAACCCAAGACATCATTATGATAATACGCCCAGTTCGGCTCTATGTATAAATATCTGACAGAAATAAATATCAACTTTATATTTAATCTTTCAATGGTATTACTTTAAGTGTCAATGTAATCAAATTGGTAGTTTTAATAAATTTATCAATTATAACAACTATAATTCATATAATGTAATAAAATCATTTATAGTATTGAAATATAAATTGAATTACATAAAGGAATAAAAATATATACGTAATTTATTATTCAAATAAATGGCCATGAATATTTTTCATTTTTATAAATATAAATTAAATATGAGTTCTAGTAATGTCCTACAATAACTAGAAAAAGGATTGACTTTTATCACAGTTATGTTCCTTTATAAAATCTATAATATTTCAAGGAGATTTTTGCAATTTCACATTACATTGAATTGGCAGTATCTTGAGTGATTTATATAAGTTTACGTTACCCATACAAACTTGTGAAACAAATAATTGAACAATGAATACACCATGAATCATGATAAAAGTGTTTCATAACACATATTCATGTGGCCATGGCCCATTTTGACAGCGCACAGTTCAAATTGCAGCCATTGTAAAAATTACTTGACACATCTAATCTAAAGGTAAATAACAGGGCTCTCTGTGATAAGATTGTGCAAAACAAACATTTCGTAATCGAGGTTAACGGTTTATATGTTAACAGTGTGTGGATTAATCGAAATGAAAACTGTTATTAAATCATATATTTAACAATCTATATTTTAATCTTTATGCAGGTGTATTATATAGGTTTGATTTTGTATACTTCAACAGTTGTAGAAGAATAATATTACTATACAACAAGATTTAATCTGAATTAATTGAATAAAATTTCTATGAATTTGTAAGTATACATACATACATACATACATAATTGTCACACCTGTCTCCCATAGGGGTAGGCAGAGACTATGGATTGCCACTATGTGTAAGTATATTAGTAGATAATCATGAAATTTCCCACTCTAACACATACATACTGCTCAATAACAATTGCCTCATTGTAGGTTAATTATCCATTCATAATTTAATTGAAATGTAGTTGCGACATAATTATATATTGTAACCCAATATACACATTTGTTATCCTTGTTTTAACTAAAATAGGGGATGTAGTTGGATGTATTCCTGAAGATGGAAGCTAACGCTATAAAAACTATACACAAACATAAACCACTGTAAAAAAACACTAATTATAGGTCAGTACCTACAAATAGGTGGATGTACTAACAGTTTGTTTCACATCAGTGATTCTGTATGCTAAATAATGTCTACTAAATTTACCTATAATATTATTCTTAATTTAAAGCCAACAACAATATGTATAAATTTATACATAATTAGTGCATATCAAAATAACAGTAAAAATGCTGAAATTGTAAATAACCATTAATTTTTTAAGAAGTAGCAGTTTTATGTTATCAAAAAGATAATTTGCTGCCCCTCAACAGGTTATTTTTACAATTGTACTAAATATAAATAATTGAATCCTAAAACTCATTTACATTCCAAACGGACATTCACAACACTCAACAATGATTGATAGAGTGAGTCACCGTAAACTTTATAAACTTACTATTATTCCACAAATAACATTTTATTTTTTGTATGAGAGCATAAGTTTATTTATATCTACTTAGTATCCTACAGCGCAACATTGAAGTGATACCTATCTGATCATAATTCATTTATACATGATTGTTATTTAGTTGTCACGGTAGACATTAAAACATGTGGTATTTATTAAATCGTAATTGAAACCAATTTCGCAACAATGTATTAACCACATATTTGCAACACAAAGTATTGCCTAGTAGTTAATGCTGAGGCTCAGAAAAATTAGAAACCTCTCAGATAACTACTAACAACTTTATTCAACATAAACTTAAAACATGAAAACAAATTGTAAATATAAATGAAGCACCTACCTTGCGAAAGGCAAACAGTTCATTCTGGAGTTTCTGCCTGTCAGCAGAGGGCTGCTGGCCCTTGCCGCGTATGAACTTTAGCATTCTGCCGGCCTGCAACAAAACAACCACTTAGACACTACTCACACACCACAACAAACAGACGGACAAGACAACACCGCCCCACCATTATGATTGCATGCTTTGACGCGCGAACACTAGCACACTGACCGGCATCGAGAAGCCGACTGACTTGCTTCCACTACTAACCACCAGATACCATCACCTAGCCCCCGCGTAGAGATAATAACACGGCGCTCTCTTGGAACTGCCAGATAACCGACAGATAACGCAATCGATACCTGCCGAACCCAAAAAACATGGAATTTACACCGACTTTTGTAAGATTTCGCATGACTATAGAATAAGTATGACAAGACATTGGACAACGCCTGTTCGAACCTGCCCTTTCGTCACAATGTCACTGTTTCCTATTAAAGTAGGTATCGATAGGCCACCGAAATGTAGGATTACATACCCAAAGACGACAGTTTGAGAAGTTTTAGTGATGAAATCCAAATTTAGAGGGATGACAGACAACTCACAAACGGCGTCAGATATACACACAAACATGAAAAAGCACTCACAAATCGTAAACGCACGTATACAGAACACACTCACACCAACGTCCAAAAGTGACGTGACTGGTTCTTAGTGTTGCCGATTAAAAATATTTTTCCTTAATTACCATTTGGTGACTAACAATATTACCGTAATTGGGGTAACTTAGTTAATCAATAAAACTTTGGTCCATCCGTAGATCTTTTTCCGATATTTTAATTTTCATAATTTATTTGCTCACAAAAAAAGATTAATGTCGACCAATATATTATGTATGTATTTTTCATTGTCAAAAGCATTTTATTATCTAATATCTATTTAAACATTTAAAATCCAACACATGTAATTGAAGCCACAACGTTAATATTGTTTACAAATTTTAACTAATATTGGCGTGGTTAAGTTTTACCGATAATAATAAATACACCAAAAAGTCGCATCTGTAACATCGATTAATATAAAACAGTCGATAAATTAAATGAAATAGAAGTGAAGTAAAATTGAAAGTGCTTAAAATGATTTATAATCCCACCTGTTTTTATATATTCGGTAGTTGAATTCATCTCATTTCAATCTAAATATTTTGGCTTTAATAAAATAATATTGTAATTAACCTTTATGTAATAAATTCAGAACATTTGTTGCATTTTTATATAAATAACTATTTATTAATTGCCGCACTTGGACATTGGTACCACAGACTAATATACAAGAATTGGTACTATAAGTGAATCTCCCATTTTTTATAAAATTGTTTTGCTTTGGCAACAATGATTTTACGTTCTGAAATACTTGAAAGTTATATGAAGTAGGAAAGGAATAATACACCTGGGTTTATTTAATATTTATTATTCTCATGTACTTAATAAATGTTCATAACAAATATAATGATCTTAAATGTTCCAGTAACTCATATAGTAAATATATTATTTTTGCTTTTTTTTTTAATTATTTCTCTTTGTCATACAAAAAGTAGTTTTTAATCATTTTAGTAAACCATAGACCAATTTATTTTGTTCTGCGTCCAAGCAGTAAACATAAACTAATTGACACATTTTTACCATGTCTGAATACATTAATTGAATATTCATATGCTGTTCCCATATATAATGTATAGGTATAATTATTAATAAACATAATTATAATTATTAATGTTCCAAAAAACAATGAAATATTTCATTTACGTTTTGATACTATAATGGTTTTTGCAGCTATATTTTTGATAGGCGCTGATAATATATAATTTTATTAACTTTAATCGTAAAGGAGAGCGAACATGTTTGTTAGGAATTTTAATTACCACAGTGTATCAGAATCACACCAGTTCCAGTTTGATACTAGACCATGAGGTCCAGACTTCAGTTGTTGCTTGTTTACAGCACAGTGACACAGGAACAGCCCCCGTGGCGTAGTGGTTAGACGCTGGCTGTAAAACAAGAGGCCGCGGGTT
The DNA here is from genome assembly GCA_033459515.1 of Theretra japonica. Classification (NCBI taxonomy): domain Eukaryota; kingdom Metazoa; phylum Arthropoda; class Insecta; order Lepidoptera; family Sphingidae; genus Theretra; species Theretra japonica. Next base: position 5,292,428 of record CM065943.1, read on the forward strand.
CTATTCCTGCACCAATACAAATGTTTGTGTGAAGCACGAGTATTTGTTTCGAGTCTGGGTGTTTGTGGGACCCGAAGAGACGAAAAGTCTCTCGTAGTTTCTGATGCCTACAACACAAGACTTGACTCCGTTGACACTTATGGCTCATTTCTCATGATGGCAAGGGATGTCGTGACGGAATTCTACGCCTTCCAATTATTGGATGTGAATTTTTTTGTCTAGTTTGAAGATAGGTAATGTTTAAGTTCAACGTGTGTTGTTAGACAGGCAATGAAAAAAACGAAGGGATATTTTTATTATGGACAAATCTTACATCGCGGCGTCACTTCGTAGCTACTGTTACCTTTAAGCACAGACCACTTACTTTTATGAGCAAGGGGAATCGTGATACCTACATCATACATGGAGCCGCACCCCCATAAGAGTTCCTTTTAAGGGGACCCTTAGCCTCTTAAGGGTTAGCAACATCTGAGGATCAACTTATTACCTACCTACTTTAAAAATAAAGACATTTTAATATTAAGTTCCAGGAAAAAATGCATGAAGATTTACGTCAAATATTCTTCATTTATTGTATGTAAATATACTTCGGACAAAACTATTGAGACTAAAACAACACGAAAACTGAATAAAATTAAAAGAAAAACTAGGATCCATTGCTCGGGTGTTTGGAATAATCAATGTTTGCAGAGGACGGAAATGTGGTGTAATTGGATACCAAAACTGGAAAACTCGTTCCTTTTCGAAACTTCGTTCCACGGAAAGGAAAAAAGATTTGTTGATTAGCATTGGCGGAGTCAGACACGGGTTGGAAGGAGTTCCGCCGACAGAGGGCGCTTTGCAACAGAAAAGAATCCTTATAAAACTAAGATAACTTTTTAAACCGTTTAGTTCTTTGTAAGCACCATAAGTAGGTGTTTTCTTTGTCGGCTATTCATTTGTAGCGCTCTCGACAAACTTGTTATACAATTTAAATACCATTCTGGATAGAGTCCATAAAGATTTTAATCAAAAGTCTGTTGAACACAATAATCATATTAAATAGATGATTAGTGGGCATTAAATTAATCAGCGTCTTTCTATCGTCTGCCAATCTTTAAGGAAATCTAACAGGGATGATTTCGAAAATAACAGAAATTCAGCATAAAGTTTTGAAACGTATACCAAATACCAATACCCCTTTCCTCTTCTCATTCTTTTACCTTCTCGCTCCCTACTCGATTTAATGGGTCTGCAACACATTCATAATCCCAACGTTGTGGATGTTCATGGACGGCAGTGATCACATATCATCAGCCATCAGGTGACCGGTTTGCTCGTTTGCCGGACCTATGCTATAAAAAATGCAATTTTACACATCTCAATTCAATAACTAGAATGTTTTTATGACTATGATAATAAAACGTTGAGTTAAAATCAAGGTTTGCTTTAATACACATTAATGAAGCACAAATTGTCAATTTGCATTTGCATTGCGTCCATGTTTCCAACAAGCTATCAAGTCGTAAGCCTCGCGGCTATGGCGGAAAGTTTCTGCGAGGAAGTCTGCAAATCGATATGGATGACTTGTTCAAAACGTCTGCGCCTTGCATTGAGTTTATGCGCTTCGTTTTGGTTTGCTATAAATATTTATTCCCTATAATTGTCTTGGATTATATTTGCAGAGTGATTAGTTTGTGATAGTAGAGCTAGATGTTATACAAATTTAATAGGAATTATGGTTGAGAGCGTCGCTTTATTTAGCATATAAAACATATAACGGTTTGTTCAAGTATCTGATGTACATTTAACGAAGAGTTGGACAACCATACACCATAATCTTCAATCACGAGAAGTCCACTGCAAAACATAGTACTCCCTCATGGATGTTCACAGCGACCTGTTGAAAGCGGCTTGAAACCATTGACTTCCTGCAATCATTATTATTTAGTTATTATTTTATATTTTAATACAATATTTATTATATTGTCTGGAGGGTAGTTGCTATTTTTAAAACCTCTGTAGATAACGCAAAACTATTTCAATAACGCCTACTTTTTATTCAACTTTCGTTTGAATGGCGTATCTTCAAAACGCGGCTGTTATCACGAAGCACTTTTCGTGCATAATTCCCCCAATTTCCGTTCCGTGGTTTCCGCTTATAAGGGCTCTCAGTTTACTGTTAAATTATAAAGAAGCCGCGTTTAATTTCCGCGTGTACGAATATCTGTGTTTATTTGTAATTCAAGTAGAGGTTTCCAATTTCAAATTGTGCATTGAGTATTAATGGCTTGTACTCGTATTTTGGATTAACATTTTTTTTCGAGAAATGCAATAACCATTGGAAATTCCGTTTTAATCTCTTTGCAGTAAAGACTATTTCAAAACTGTTTTTACACCGTACTTATATGGCAATGCATGATTTATTATCCGTGTTACAGAATTGTTTGGCTAGTAAAATGATAATGGTTTAGTTACAGATATAGAAAACAAAAATAATTCAATTATATAATATTGATATTATCATAAAGGCGGTTTCTATGGATCCCTATAGGGTATAATAGACTTTACGGTCTAAAACATTGAAGTCATGTTATACAGGGTACTGCGACCGTAAACGAAGTCAGGTGGTAGTTTTATTGATTATTTTTATCTTTTTTTATTTATTTATTAATAACAAAAGAATATACTTATTAGCTACTAAAATGTCCTGCAAAACTGTATAAACAGTTTAACTTGATTAGAAACACAATGCAACTAAAAAAGCGACAGGATTGTTTTTACAATTTTTTAAATCGTGTTTGAGCGGTAAATCCCTAGTTTTTGCTAAAATCATAATTTAAACTCTTACGCACCATTTTGTCTTTAAAAATAAAACGGCGTCCATTATTATTTTGGGAAGACGATGTATACTATACTACCCAAATACGACGACGATAAGTAAAAAATTACAACAATAAAAAAACGCTTTTGTTGCGGAATATTTAGTTGCATTGTGTCTGAAGCCACTCATACTACCACCCGGCTTAGTTTTCGGTCGCAGTCTAGATATACCATGTATAACATTGAATACTTTGACATTTTATAAAAAATACCTGTAAAGAAAAAAATATTTTACAAAAAAAATCACTAATATTTATCCATGAAATTAAATGTAATGAAGCTATTCAATTTAACAAATGACACAATAGATAAAATATAAAGAAGTAACAAAGCCTACACACAATTACTCATTTATTTAAGCGCATTTTCACATAGGAGTTTGTTTTTAGATCATAATTCATAATTTATGAAGGACGGTAATCCCGATCTGTACAACGGGTTGGTGTCCGTATTCTGAATTGTCCCGGCTTTTAATACAATGTTGGATTTTCATTTTGTCTCTTTTGTTTAAAAATTCTTTGTATGCTTTGAATTTTAATCGGTATTGTTGTAATATTTTAATACCTATTGTTAAATATTCATTCATTCACTTTCGTGGCTAAGTAGCTGATTCTGATGAACGTAGTTATTGTATTGCATAAACCCATACACAGGGCGCGGGCCTCCTCTACAATCGAAAGTATGATTGAGAGTGATTAGGCCATAGTCCACCACGCTTGCCTAGTGCGGGTTTGCGGACTTTTACATAACAAACGTAGTGTGATCTACTAATTCTTGTTTCGGATCTGGATTTTGTATTATCGAAAAATTCTCGTAGTTTCTGATACCCACGACACGAGATTGCATATGTTAATATAGGGTCAGAATTATGTGAGTGTATATGTATTTTCTTCTGAAACACTGCTGCTACGTTGTATTGGTACAAACCTACCTTCATTCCGCTGTAGTTTGAATGAGACCCCTTCTCGCGATTGTTGGCATGTCGCCAAACGGCGGTTCGAATCCTTTTTAAAGGAAAGGAGTCTTTAGAAGTTTTTTAAAAATCAATCCCCCTCGATAGAATTTCCGGCTATAACAAGCTTTCTCAATTTACTTTCAACTATTGATTACGATGATAAACAAAAGGCGCATTACTGGTTTTATTTATAAAGAAGTTACTTTATTTAACTAGCTATTGTTGCTCCTCGTATATAGAAGACTCGTGCATGACAGTGGGATAGATAACACAGGTCACATAATAGTTGAATCGACGTTAGGATGGGTGGATTCACGACCGCCCATATTGGCAGACATAAAGGGCGCGTCACGCCTAGTTTTTCTAGTAAAAATCTCCTCCAGAATGTTATAAGTACTTAGATTGGTACTGCCTAATATATCCGATCATCGTCGCGTACAAAACATGTCACTTGCAAAATCGCGGGCTTTGTTTATTGCTTTGGTAAGTGATTACTGCTGCCCATAAACATCCACAACGCTGAATCATGTATGTGTTGCCGGCCCGATTGGGAGAGTAGCGGGAAGGAATAAGGATGGGAAGAGGAAAGGGATATACTATTGGACATCCGGTAACCTCACTCACCGAACGAAACGTGACAGCAAGGCTGTCGCTTCACGACGATTTCCTGTGAGACAGTGGTACCGCCCCGGACAGCCTGCCCGTTTATGCTGAGTCATGTCTGACAACAGTGTGGCTCTACCACTTAAATGGATTCTTGCTGGTCTTTGGTGGTAAAACTTGCAATTGTCAGGAAATAATTTCGGACCTTCTGATTTTTTATTCTAGGTCGGCAAAACCCAGATAGAGCATCGGTTGGCGAGAGTCGATTATCTCTCAATATTCAACACTATAACGTCCGTAAAAACACTGAATGAAAGAAATGTGACTGTAAAATCTTATTTTACGTAAGTTTTCTGTATAGACTGGTACCTATTCGAGCCAGCGTATTCATATTGAAATCAAGGTTAGCTGCACCGTGCCTCTACTATTTACAATGTAGTGCTCTAGTTTATGTTTAGATCTACAAAATTACATTACCTATTCGTAGAAGTTTTATTCGTAGAATTAAAGTGGCCGAATTCAAAAGAAAGTGAAGTAATATTAGCATTATACTTATCCATATTTTGGCGTAATCAATGATAGTAGGTATTCCTTTGTTTACAACTTAAAAGTTAAAAATAATAAAATCAGGTGTGATACATTTTTAAGAAAGCCACTTCACCCAACACCCCAAACAACATAAATAAAAGAGTCATTAACTAAGTCATCCAACAAGACAAAGTCGAATAAGGATATCGGATAGAGGAAGTTTTCATGAGCCGGGCTCCATTTTGTAGGTAAAATATGTAAATTGTTTAGTAGATCCCGAGAGTCACGCCCTCAGGTGTGACACAATTTGCAAAATGTAGTCTGAGCTTGGGCTCTGAATGCTAAGCGGCTTACTTTAAATGGCCATTATAATGTCGGCCGAGATTAATTTAAAGGTAACTCTAACACCGCTACAAATGATTCAATGTTTTTAAGCTTTACTTTTGTTATCTCTCCTTTTAACTAAATTAAGAACGTGTAAAATTTTTCATGAAATATTGTGTGTTAAAATTCGCAGTAAATCAGTGATTAAAGCTAATCTGTTTGAGTCTGAGAGGGGGGTCATGTCCAGCATCGGAACGAGTATGGGTTTATATACATAATTTGTAAATTTATTTCAGTTAAATAATTTATTGTCGCAGGAAATCCAGTATTCAACGTAGGCTTTTCATAGCGACCTGTTGAAGCGGCTTCAATCCCGTTACTTCTTGCAAAATTTATTATTTACTAGCTTCTGTCCGCAACTCCGTTTGCGTGGTAATCGTTATAAAAAAAATACTATCCCGTCCCGTCCTGTTACATCCCGCCTTGTCCCAGTCTCATTCTCACTCAAGATATGCAATCCAGTCTCATCCCATCCATTGGACTACAAAAATGTAACAAATATATCGGATTTCCCTTATCATTCCACGGGAACAGTACATTTTTCGGGATAAAAAATCTAAGTGTAAATCCAGGTTGCCGGCTACCTCCATACCAAATATCATCGAAATCCATTAACCCGTTTCTGAGTTCATCCCGCACAACCGCACAGACAAAAAATCTAAAAATAATTGTTTTGGGTTCCATTGCGTTAGTGTAGTCCCCCCCTATCCGTTTTTTCATTTATCTTCCATATACAGACATCGATTGTTTACAAATTTATTAAATTGATAGAAGATAAATAAGGTACAATTACTTTCACATTGAAGTATACTCATTTTATACACGTCAATTTACTGTGATCACTCTATACTGAAACGCTTTATAAATTAGTCTCTAATTTTACGCTTGGGCTAGGCAAAGCAATTGGCATCCCTTTCAGAAACCTCTCTCCAATACAATGTGGAAACCGTCCACCACGTTATCTATCTATGGTATGAAGACCGGTCGATTTTACGATGCAATTTTATTAGTGTCAGGACTTCCACTCTACATTACGGCGTTTCTACTAGGAAGACTATCGATAAATATCCCACTCCTCAAATGAAACATTATATTTCGTTCTATCATACTACATTGTAATGTGTATCTATTGAAGTATCAAGATGCTAAGCCGTAAAATAGAAGCAAAATCATTGAAGCTTTATTTTGTAAAAAAAACCGACAGACTTTGCTGTTTCTGTGTACTAAATTGATATATATTGCAGTGCATACTAGATATTGGTCGTCCCATGTCGACGAAACTTCGTGTAAGCAAGATTAATTATAAATTTCAGCATACAAGCAACGTCAGACTTAATTTATCTAAGTTATACCATCGATGTTTCATTTGTATGTACAGCGGACTGGTCAATTTTCGAGTCAGTTTTACAACTCACGACAAATATTAATTTAATTAATAAATAATTAAATACTAAAATATGAAAAAACTTCGTTGGAATATTTGATACTCAGGCTAATCAAGTTCTCTATTTTTCTTTAGGATTCTCTCAGGAACGTTTTTGATCCCCTCATTCGTCGCTACGAGAAAAAAGTTGTAAAACCTCAGTGTCCCGTCTCCGCAATATTTTAAAGCTTATTTCGTCATGTTTAAGGTTTAAATAAGACCAAGAGTCCGGTAGTCGAATAATATAAAAGCGGTGTCGTCTGGTTACGGAGCACGGAGTGGCGGCCGTTGCCATGGCGACCGGCATCGATTGACGTCGCTTGCCGGGCGCATCTTGCAGCCTGCACAACACACCTAATAATGGCTTTGTCACGAATTCCAATTGGTCCGTATACAGTATGAGATTATAGTTACTGCTTTGTGTGAATATATTGTGATTTAGTTTGTTAAATGTATCGATACGATTATTAATACATACTGAGATGATAGGATATGCGTCTTGTTGGTTATTAGAAAAAAAACTAACCATAATAATGAAATATCTTAAAATATACGAGGTACGTAGACTTATTCAAAATTAAAGGCCTTAAGTTTACAATAAATTATTAAAACAAAAGTTAAGAACACGAGGTGTTTATATTTCGTTAATTTCTTGTCGGCAATCCAAGTCGCGGTAATCAACTGTATATTTTGCTAATGATGTTTAGTCGTTAGTGGATTTGGACGCAAACACGTTCAATCTGTAAACAGACATTTGTTCTATTTCCCACAAAACTATGGTGAACTAAATCACGTCATTAACGGAATATTTGCAGTTTCCTCTCTCATGATTTATTTAGTTTGCGGACGTGATGAGTGGCGAGCCTCTCTCGTATCTCGCGAATCATTACACGTATTTATGAAGAACAAAATCTCTTCAAAGACTGTTAATTAACTTGTTTAATTTTGAAAAAGGGCGAGATCACAGCAACACCGAGGTAAACCAATCATAAAAGAGTTTATCAACGAAATGCCTCGACTTGATTAGATTTCCACGAATGTTGAGGGCTACGAGGATCGTTTAGGGGTCTGTGTCTTATTGGCTATCTACAATATTTTTGTTATTAAGGTTTCACTAGAAGCGAAAAGCGTAGCGTGGGACATCTACCCACTAGGTGGTCAGACGACCTGGTAAACGTCGCGGGACATCGCTGGATGCAGGCTGCCTCCAACAGGTCACTGTAGAAATTATTGGGAGAAGCCTATGTTCAGCAGTGGACTTTCTTTGGCTAATGGATTGGATTGGATTGGAAGGTTTCACTATATTTTCATTTATATGATAACATTGAACATGATTCGACAGCAATGTCATTACCGAGATGAGTTTAGGAGACAAAAAACTCCCGTGGGTTCAGATACCCACCAGCCAAGACTTATTTCATCAAAATGTGGTGTAAGAATATGATATTATTGATTAATTTTATTAATATTTGCAATTATAAAGTTTATTTAACACGTATTGGGTGCATATTCGTATAACACAAACCTACTATAAAAATACAGCTTTGACAAGATCTAAGTATTGTTGCATGGTTGTAACTGTTACTCTAAAATCAAAATAAACCAGCAGATTAATTTATTTTGGTATGTACAGAACCGTGTCATTCAATATCTGTACGCACTTGTCCGCTTTTTGTCATCTCGTTAACAAAACGCCCAGTTGGAATTTAATTTCGTTGGCTTATGATCTTAAAGATGTTTTGAATTATTCCCCCATCGGAAATCTTATTGGTCGTAGCTAAATGAACCGGGAATTAAAAAATTGACTCGGGAAATGTAAGTAGAGTTTGGGTGGGTTCATGTTTATTTTGACTATTATTTTTTAACATTTTCCTATGAATAGTTTATTGCAAATACGCTGAATATATTAATATCTTTCAAATGCAAATAAGTAAACTAAGAAAAGATACAAACCGTGGCATAAAAAAAGAGAGAATTATTAATTATAAAATAATAAAAGCAATTCGTTGTTATTAAATAAATAAAGTAATAAAATCGTGCCAAAAAATTCCATGTGTGAAACCAAAATTATTTCAAAAGTAGGGCAGCCAGTGTAAACAATTATCTGTTCGAAGGGGTTGTGGAATTCCAAAACTTTTGGGACGCTCTGATTTGTTTCCTGTAACGCTCTGCTTATAAATTACAAATTCATTTTGCGGCACACCCGTTGTACTTGTAGCTCGGTTGGCATCATGAAATTTCGCGGCATTGTCGTGCTTCTTTTGGCCCGACACAACAGACTGGCTAATATACAACCAGTAGCAAGTGTAGTGCCATATTTACCGGCGTGAGGTGGTTATCTTTACCGACTATTTTTATCAAATCCTTACAAACAAATTCAGAAATTTCGTCTTATAACTAGTATTGCTATCACCACAACTAATAATTTGTATGTCGTCAAATCGAACATGGCGTTATGTCTACATCTCTAAATCAATCGATCATCCATCAGCCAAAGGAAGTCCACTGCTGAACATAGGCCTCTCCTAATGATTTCCACACTTCAACTTGCTAATCCGTCAAAATCATATCAATGAAAGGTACAATAAATAAGCTTGGTTTACTTTATAAGGACCTGTAGCCGACATCGAACATCCCGTATATTACCTCGATTAGAAATTGCACTGTAGGGGGTCGGAGTATTTTAGAGCGGTTCGAGCCTGCTGTGCGTGTAATCTGTTTTCGGAACCTTACCCTGCTCCGTACCTTGCGGTTTGCACACATTTCTTAATCATATGTATTTATGAGAGGTTTCCAACGGGTATGTTCACTTATATGTAGGTATTGCGTACCTATCAAATTAGATGCTGGTTTCAGTAAACAGTTATTTAACAAGTAATTGAAATACGAAATGCGCCTAAAGCCACGATTATTAAGGAATAATTTAATACCTAGTGCAATATGTAGGTGTAGGGTACACCAAAAAGTCACGTCGGCATTTTTATTAGCAACTTATTAGAACCATATTATTTACAATATTTATATCGCTTATTGGTACGAAACTGCTCATTATTGGTTGGTGAAACAGAGTATACTGATTCTTCGTTCTGGGCTACTTCGCTTCACTCAGCCATATTAAACAGAATGTAAACATATTAAAAACATCATAATATTAAAAATATATGTCATTTGCAAACAAACTATTAATGAACTGCTCTGATTAAAACCAACTTGTAACTTTTGTAATAATCACGATATTATAAGCTGGTTTTGAAAAGAGCAACACTAGAGTTTCTTACCCGTTCTTATCTAGTGAAAACCGCTTTACGAACTGGGTGGTAGAAAACAATAACTAAATCTAAATAATGTTGAACATTTTAATGGATTCAATTAATTATTTTCATTTTCATTTCATTTATTTCGTAATATTTTACACAAAAAACGAAGTAACGTAACTACAAAATCGAATGTTCTGTGTAAGACAGTTCATGCACGTTCAAAATTCCTGTTCTTATTTTAGAACTCACATGGAATTGCTTTCAAATCCTCCAACGGGGAACATTTTGCGAACGATGGAAATTGCCTCTAAACCCGGCGAATAGTGGCTCCGATTAACGTGTTCAAACATACGGGAATTTTGGTCCGCTGTGCTGGCGTGAATACAGTGAAAGTGAACTTGCAAACTTATTCTAAAGCACTTAAAAACCGGGAATTTATTGTTGTTTAATAATTTTTAAGCTTATTTTTGTGTTATTTTATAGTTCTTACAGTTACACAGTTAATGTACCTGGTGTTGTTAGTCTGCTTTATTACTTCTTCACGTAAGAATCAAATATCATAAGAAGGGTACATGAAACTTATCGCACTAGATCTAGATAAAGCCATGATTCGGTTAAAAAATACGTATAAGTATCGTCGTAGTCTATAATTTTATATATATAAAATTGAATAACTGAACAATATGACTAAATTGCAATATGATTTCTAAAGTATCAATATTTAGTATCTTCGACGAAGTCTGTTCCCGAGACAAATAATAAGCCCAGGAGCGAAGCCGCTAGCAAAAGCTAGTCTGTTAATAAACTTGGGACATGTGAACCAACATCAACACTTTAATATTTCTTTCTCATCAGTCATGTATCCCTCCGTTTAAATATGGTTATATAATTCTTATGTTCAGTAACACGATTTCCAATAAAAGTTTTATCCGGTTATTATGAAACAAATATTTGTCGCATTGAAGTGCGTGGTGGCTTCGTGGTATCGGACCAGACTCGGCTGCCTAGATGTTCACGGTGGTCGCGGGTTCAAATCCCAGGGCACACCTCTGACTTTTCGGAGTTATGTGTGTATTGATAGTCAATCACCACGCACTTTAACGGTGAAGCAAAACATCGTGAGGAAACCTGCATACCGTAGTGATTTAAAAAAAAATCTACGGTGTGTAAGTCCGCCAACCCGCACTAGGCCAGCGTGGTGGACTATATGGCCTAACCACTCTCAATCGTACTCTCGATTGTAGAGGAGGCCCGTGCCCTGCAGTGGGTCGTATATGGGCTGATACAATACAAATTTGTCGCATTTCTATGTGCGTAAATATATTTCGCGCTTGTATATGTATACGAAGCTATATTAAAGTGTACGTCCCAAACTCACTAACAAGGTGTTCCTTCTGCTTGAGGAAATAACATACTCGTCGATACACAATCTGAATTTCTCCGAACACGCTCTCAACATCAATATCTGCAATACATATTGGATACAATAGCTTTTCCCTCATAACAAGTTTCGTGTAATGTGTATGATCTGAAAATAACTATTATGTTTGTCGAAAGTCAGTCCGGGTTTTAGAGAGATAGAGAGAGAATTAATTATTGATTCATAATCACCTTTTTCTGCTTCATGTAATTAAAAGAAGAAATAAATCATATTTGCGCCTTATTTAGTTTTCCAGTAATAACACAAGGTGAAAACAATAAGATATTCATAACACCACGTAAAAAATCCACGTCACCTTGGATGTTCAGGATGGAATTTAGGCGCTAAAAAAACAGTTTTTTCAATAATAATAGGTTAAAGAAACAATATTGATCCGACGAATAAGACCCTTAAGCTTTATGTAAGATGAGAAAAAATCTTTCAGGATTTTTATGTTGTCTGAAGCAGCTGCGCGCCGCTTTGTTTACTATAACTATTCGAAGGCCGTGTTACTAAAGTGGATATATTTTTAGCAATCCGTTTGGAATTCCTTTGCTATTTTCTTTTGTTGTCCTAGGCAATTTGGAGTTTGTTGTCAGTGCCTATTATATTTTCGTTGGTTGGTTTTCTTAGAACACTGCTTATTGTTCGTGTATTCCTTGTTGAATCATATCTTGGAACTAAATATACCTCTAGTTCTGGAATATTCCAGTGCCTGGGGCTCTTCAAAGTAAGATAGTGTTGTGAAATGTAGGCTAATTTCTTGGAGAAAAACCTTTTTCTACCCTCTTGTTAAAGGAAATTCTACTGGCATATTTTGTGATTATGATTAACTGAAAACGTAGATACCGTCAGACATTTTGAAGTGAAGGGAAAAGCTCGCTTTGTGTGAGGCGCGTTCGCTAATTAGCCGGCGCACCGCGGGCGCACAATATTACCTTTTAGCTAAAGATGGTGGAGAGCAACTTGTAAAACCGTGCATTTTTAGTTGCGTGTTTTCTGGTGTTAAAACGTAATTACCCCGGGCCTTATTTCGGTGTTTTATATTTAAAAAATCTCGTGCTGTTCGGTAAAATAAATGAGGTGACAAAATATTTTAAAAGTATGATAACTTTTGAAGTAAAACGTATTTACACACGTTTAACTTGGGGAGCAAACTGGTGAATGCCTGACGAGAGCGTTACGAAAAGACGTGTGATCGTGCAAGGCGAACGGAAGTGGAGAGGGAGATATAAGATAGTGAAGATAAAAAGAGAAAGAAAGAGTTACGTTTCGTGTATTACTGTAGGGGCAAAAGAGAGGCGTGCGAGCACACATTTTCTTTCTCTTTTTCTCTCATAGCCAAATATTCTACGTTTAAAGTGAATATAATTGTAAATTCATTTAAAAGTTCATATTTTGTCAATTATCAATGAAAACCAACAATAAATTTAAATATCTGTAGAAAATTGATATTTGTACAATGGACATGTATATGTTACGGTAAATCTGATTAATTGAAAATTATTAATAATTTTACAAAATTATTAATAATAACCACATGTTTTGGTAATTATTAATAATTCACGACACATATTGGTGAAAGTTATAAAATAAATAAAAACTCAATGTTTTTTGACCATCAGGTATTTATTTATAATATTAAACACAGTCTTACAATTATATTAATTAGAGATCACACAAACAAGGTTACTTGTGGCAGTGTAAGGCAGAGTGATGTAAAGCGAATCAAAATCAAAACAATAATGAGCCGAAGTGGTAGAATATAGAATAGGGCAGCACGAGGGGGTGGGTTGGGAGGAGTGGAAGGAGAGGGGAAGTGGCGCACCTCCCCTGGTACCACTCCCATGAAAAGGTAACGCACCATTCCTGAGAAATATCTATTATAACAACCTAACTCTTAAAACACTTGTTGTCAATACAAATTAGCCTCTGCATTGTCTCCGGCGCTACGGGAAGTTCAGCCCCTTCGCCCTTGCGTAACAAAAGATAGGCACCCATGCTCACCTCCGCAGCTTCGGCTTGCTGGTCACCTCCGGCGACCAGCCTCAGCCGCTGCGGCTCGCACGGTTGCCTATCCTTCGTTACAGCGGGCGGGGGCTGCTCTCCCTCCGCGCCTCCGGCTTTTTATATACACTCTAGGGTCGGTAGCCAAAAAACTACGTGAAGTCGGGGTGTTCCGAGTTGGTTTTGGGGCACAGTCGACCTAACTGATCCATAAAGCCCCGCAGCCCTTGGCCACTTATTACATTTATCACTACTAGGGTCAAATTATTAATAAAAACCAACAAATGTGATTAATTTATCACTTTAACCTCGACTTTCGGTAATTATTAATAATAATCGGTAATTATTAATAATCTTCAATTATTCACTCTTACCGTAACATATATACATGTGTATAGCTTGGCAAAAAAATGTAAAAATAAATGGAGGCGCCACTGAGCCATTTATATGGCATCACTTTAAAGCTGAGATTTAAATTTTGATTCTTATTATTATTAATTTAATGATAATTAAATAACAAAAGTAATTATTCAACGTTCTCACAGAAAATACTTCAATAAAAACGTAAATTTCGATGCGAAATTTAATTAAAATTCACAAATGTGAAAGATGTGACAGTGCTGCCAGGTGAAATAAAGGGTTAGTTCCGTTTTTACACTTTTTTGCCAATCTGTATATTATATATATAGATGGAGCTAAAGAAGTTTTACTTCAGTCGTGTGTTCTAAAGCACACTCGTTTTTTTATTATGTAATCGTTCTTAACTTGTTTATGATTTAAAAACACTATAAAACTATCTTTGTAGTGCCTTGTCAGTAATCGCCAGCGCTACGGCTCGTCTTCGTTGTTGAAGCACTTCACTTGCGTCTAAGTGCACTCAGTTAAATAGCTATTTATAAGCATAATAGAGCATTAGTGTTGAAAAACAAACGCGTAACTCCCGATAATTATTTCTAAAACTTCCTAATCTAATCCTCCACTTCGTACTGCTTTAATCTGTTAATCAGCTTATCTTACTTAATTTATATATAAACTCACGTCTTTTCCCCAGACGGAGTAGGCAGAGGTGCTCCTGATAGTAAACCAGGACACCCACGTTTCGCCTTGTCTGTTCCGTCTCAGGTAGTGATAGGGGGCCAGCCTATCGCCCTATCGGGCACAAATACCTGACACCAGGCTGATAATTAATAAAAAAATCCAATCTCATACTTAATTTATGGCATTACAATTTAATACAACAAAGAATAAATTAAATTAATTAGGCCTACATCAATTATGAAATCAAATAATAATGAACACTAATACAGCCCTGGCAATCATCATGAAACGTAACCAACCATGACTCAGGATGATTCATTTGAAATCTATACAGTTCAGGGCTGAAGCTACCCCTTCCGCGAACAGAATGATTCAGTTGGAGTGGTTACGCTGGTTCCAGTTACTCAACAATGAGGTTATATTTCATGTACCTACTTTTGTTAGGTGAAAGGCTTTGAGTAATCTAAATGATATGCATATTCGTAAATAGAATATCGATTTGTGATACATTGGAGTTGTATACAAGTACTTCAAAGCTTTGTGAAGTGTACCAACCCGCACTGGACAAAGTAGAAGACTTGACCTTTTGTTGTAGGGAAAGCCGTTTCGAGCAGGAGAACGTATAGAATTGACATAGTATACTAGTATATCTGAGTTACAGAAATTTTATACAGGTAATGTACCTATTTACAACAAAGTAGTGACCACGGTAAAACCGGCTATAATTACCCGTGCAAGTTTAGATCTAGCTACAATCAGGCCGGCGTAATTATTGGTAATTGCAGTCCATTCTATCAGATGCATTGTAGTGATTTTGTCGCGATAGTATATAAAGTAGGTCAAAAATATACGACTGCCTCGATGGCGCCGCTGTACTACAGTACGATTACAACGCTGAGGTTTCGGGTTCTAATCCCGGGTCGGTAAAAGTGATATTGTGTTTTTCTATTCATTATCGGCCCAGAGTCAGGAATTTATGCCCGATATTGCGAAACGTGGGTGTCCTAGCACCTCTGCCTACCCCTTCTGGGAACAAGGCGTGAGTTTATGTATGGAAAAATATACACCAATAATTTACTATTTTATTTTACCATCATTCTTATAAATAATTTTGAGTCTAGTTTAAGAATATGAAAGCATGCAGACGTAACTATTCTTGTCGCGTCTCTTTCACGCTGCAAAGTTTTTAGACTTGTAACTATCGAAGTGTTCTTGTATATTTCTCACGACTATAGCAAGTTTGGCGTGTTTAACTCAAGCATGCATTAGTAGTAAATATTTAAAAAGGAAGCTAAAGATTCATCTTCAGCCATAGATAAGCCGCAACTGGTGCCAAAGAATCGTTATATTTTGGGTTTACACCTTTGTACATACACAGTTCGATGAGCGGGTTGGCGAGCAGTGAGCACGTACCTACTCGCTCAGATGACGCTACTGCTCTTCATCAACATCATTCAGCTACACCCTGTTTGTGATGATTGTACTACTATTTAGGGGTTAACCGACATATAGGGCTCCAACCAACAAGTTCCCGGAACGTAGCCAATTTCACTTGAGTGAACCGGGTGCACCGTGCATCACGGTTAAACCTGCTGACCAACGATCGAAGTTCTGGCAACCGCAGATGTATACCCATTATAAACATAGTATACTTTAATAACTACACAAACAACAATATAGTAATAAACGGTGCGTAATTACGAGTATCTAGTTAAATTAATTGAATGCGCCAATCAATTCATGTCGGTTTTAATTGGTCAATTATAGGTTTCAATAATCAGGAACCATGTCGGTTAATAGAGTACAATATTAAAATTGCATTATTGTCGTGTATTTTATCGTAATTGCATAATATCACTAGATGGATTGGCAACGAAGCTTGTTCGCGTAAAAGCTTCGCACAACAATCTGTTGTTTGGGGCCCTGAAACAAGCGTGTGTGTCTGAATATTTATATTTTCTTAAGCACATAGCACTGTGGTGGTCTGTTAGTAACGGACCAGACGCGGCTGCCTACATGTTCACGGTGGTCGAGGGTTCAAATCCCAGAGCACACATCTGACTTTTCGGACACACATTTTTCATGTGTGCATTGATAGTCAATCACCACGCACTACAACGCTGAAGGAAAACATCCTGAGAAAATCGTAGTGAATTCAAAGAATTTCTACGGTATGTAAAGTCCACCAACCCGCACTAGGCCAGGATGGTGGACTATATAGCCTAACCATTTTCAATCGTACTCTCGGTTGTAGAGGAGGCCCGTGCTCTAGATTGGGACGTATATGGGCAGATGCAATACAATTGAACATAGCGAGGATCGTAATTATCATTACGTAAGAACATCTACAAAACTGGCGTTCATAAGATGCGCAAAACTATAATGACTGATAACCGTAATGACGAAGCTTGTACTAACGCCTGTTTCATAGAAAGGCAATACTACAAATTTGCAGCGTTGGCTATCCTAGAAATTCTAATTACGTTCATAAAATGAGGGTAAAATTGTATTAACAGGTATTTCTACGTGTGTACCTATTATTTTCGATAGAATAAATAAAATATCACAGATATCCGCCAGTGACGCCCACATCAAACGCCCACACGTGTAACGTCGATTAACCGGATCATAATATCAAGGAACAGATATTCAATATAGTCTTAACTAATACCTGCAAGTATGAAATAAGTGAGGTATCATAATTTATTTTTATTAGATTATGTTTCATATCTATTACAAAAGTACTGAATACTATTTATGGAACTGCACTGAGCTTTTTAGGACTTTCTATAAATGCAACAAGAACTAGTAAATGTCCGCAAATATCTATTCTATCAACATATCTATTTCTCCCGCCAAACTGCAGTGTAAATGCACTATTGTGTTCCGGTTTGAAGGACATTGTAGTCAGAGAATTGGAAATAATGAGACTTAACCTATTATGGCTCAGGACGCCGAGCGCAGCTATATGCCAAGCATTGCTTTGTAATTCATGGTGTTTTTTGGTCCTGCTACTGTCCATGAGCGGTCGTGTCGGTTACCATCAGGAGAATGGCATGCTTGTCTCGCCATTCATTGTAATAAAAAACACATTAAGCAATAATAAGCTCCTTAATTTGACTAATGACCTTATATCTAAACGACTTTAACAGATAATTCTGCCTTTTAAAAGAATAAGGGAGGGTTTCTCCCTCAACGGATAGGAGGATTTCATCCACGCAGGGTGTGTCTTCCGGAGAGCGGTCGCCACACAAGAACTTTGCTACTTTCACAGCTGTCGCTTTTGCGAATTTTATGTCCCACTAACAGGACTAACTAGCACACAAAGTTGAACTTTGATCTCAGAATTTCAGTGTATATTTTGTGCCATTTGGTACTTAGGAATTCTGTATAATTTGTGCTCATATCCAGGAGAAATTAACTCTAAAGTGAATTTGAAATTTACGAACGTTAGTTTTGTTTCAAAGGTAAAATTATAAAACATATGTAGGTACTTTTACGTAAGCACTCGTCTGTAGGTATAACCCCAAGGAGATAGGCTGAGGTTCCATTGTCCTACTTAAAAAAACAATGTTAGGGACTAGAGCGACATAATTGTGTGGTTTTAATTGCAATGCATTGACTTTACATCGGGTGCACTGCAGTCACTTCGTCTTGTCATTATAAAAGAAAATCACGCTTCATCGCATCATAAGCTTTTTTTGATCACACATGTCTATCTCTGAAGAGAGCACAAATATCTTCGCATAAGCACAAATATTCGCTTATTCCAAACTGCCTGTTCCAAGGCCACAACGTAAGTAGGGACATGCTGCTGCCTGACAGCTAATCAATTCTCGTTTGCTAGCTTTGCCGCCGCCCATCGCGGTTGGCGTTTTTAATATCACCGGGGATGGCTTTTTGGAGACATTTTTTCCGCGTAAACATTATTTGTTGCTACGCTACGATAATACCGCTCGTGGATATCAATTTACAAAGTAAATTAACACCTGCTTTCCTGTTGTAATTCATCAAATTATTTTGCATATATATAGATACAATTTTTTTTGGTTTACTAAGTAATTTCACGGTTGTATCTTCGATGAAGGAGGCAGAGGAGTCACTCACAAATTGCAAAGTTATTTCTTCCCAAGATGTAATGTTATATTGCAATGTTGGACTACTGTTGTTTTATTAGCAGAGATATAAAATATTGGTTTTTGCATTGGTACTTTTCTTGCGTTCATGAACATGTTTTGACTGAAATAATGAAGTATAGAGCTTTTGCTTCTACTTAAATTGAAGTCTATATTATTTTATACTGATTTAAATAAATATTAAGTTTATTTATGGTATTTTTATTACAGGTCCGGCAAACGAACAAACAGTCACGTGATGGTATGTGATCACTGCCGCCCATGACCATCCTTAACACTTGGTTCATAGAAGTGTTGCCGTCCCTTAAAATCAGGAGGGGAGCGAGAAGGATATAGTATGGGAAGAGGAGAAGGGTATTGGGCATCCGGCATTATGGTAACCAATATTGCGCGTTTTTACATTCGGATAGTTAATCCATTTAAATTTATTTTCAATTTCAATCTTGTTTCGTTAGATTTATAAATGAATCCAGCGACTATTGTGCTACCTTTGTGTTAAGTGTTAAAGCAAGGGTAATGACATCATTTATCCTGTAAACTACTGTGTTCATTGGATAAGGTCGTGCAACGGGAGAAGGGATTGTGTGGAAGATGAAGGAGGTGCAACGTCATCGTCCTCAGATATATTAACGTCTTCATAAATTTAACTTGTAGTCCGACAGGAGTGCTGTCTGACGTCTGTATATTGTTTGAAGGTAATGGCGCAGTTTTGGACTATTCGATATCAAGCTGAATCTCGTTCATGTTTTCACGATTAGCTTCGTCTATCGCGCTAGCGTAATCTAGGTTGTAATTAACTGATAATATTCAGGTTTCGTATCAGTGGAAAAGCTTCTCAATTTTGCTCTCATGCAATCCTTAGTTCACCGTTTCAAGTAAACGATAATTACTTAATTATATTTACACAAACTGGACTCAAATCGTGCCCATTTCGACTAATCTAGCCTACATACATACATACACATCACGCCATTTTCCCAGAGGGGGTATGCAGATGTGCAATCAGGACACCCACGTTTCGCCTCATGTGTTCCGTCCTATGTGGCCGTGTCCGTCATATACATGACGGATACTATGCCTTATGTGTGTGAGCCTATCACCATGTCGGGCCCAAATTCCTGACTCCGGGCTGATAATGAATAGAAAAATCCAATATCACTTTGCCCGACCCGGGATTCGAATCCGAGGCCTCAGCTTTGTAATCATATCGTAGTACAACTACGCCACCGAGGCAGAACTAGCGTATAGTTTACTTAAAAAGCATTACTCAGATGATAATAAATAAAAGTGCTCGAGTACGCATGAATAAAAGGGTATGACAGTTTGGACAAGGGTACGGAATAGCGCATAGGTAACTTTTTATTCGATTTGATATTATTCAATGATTCAAGACTATACAGACAAACTCGCAGATAAATTAGAGTGCTATGACATTCACGTTTCGTTCAATAAATAAGATTGCGAGGCTCAACAAACCTTATCCCCTTCCCTTCTCGCTGCCTTCTTTCACCCCTTGTTCTCCAACGACTTTTAAAGGTCAGCAATGACGGTTCAATCTTCAGTTATATATTAAGGATGCTTGTGGCTTCTGTTCACCTACATATTATGAGTAATCCTGCATGCTTATTTATCAGTCTTGGACAAATACCAGCCTAAGTATTCTCTGTGGTGTAGGTTAAAACGCCGGTTATAAAACGAGATGCCGAGGATTCGACTCGCGTATGGAGATAAATAATACTCGATAATACACGTATCGTCGCTGGATGCAGGCTGCCTCCAACAGGTCACTGTGGAAATCATTGGGAGAGGCCTATGTTCAGCAGTGGACTTCCTTTGGCTGATGGATGGATGGATGGATGGATGGATGGAGATAAATATTTCACAAGCTTTTTTGTCGTGTGGATGTTGAGACTAAAGGTCGCGGGACGTCACTGGATGCAGGCTGCCTCCAACAGGTCACTGTTGAAATCATTAGGAGAGGCCTATGTTCAGCAGTGGACTCCCTTTGGCTGATGGATGGATGGATGGTTGGATGTTGAGACTAAAAAGTTTCTTATATTTGACAGCCTCCGTAACGCAGTTGGTTAGGTTCCATCTCCTCACTGAAACAAATATTTGAGGGATCCACAGATATTTCTTCCGGGTCTGGGTGTTTGTGGGACTGAAAAGTGTGTCGTAGTTTCTGATATCCACGACAGTAGACTTGATCTTAATGTGGGGTCAGGACTATGGAGGTGACTTTTGAGTATATTTATTTATATATATTCTGGTACCTAAGACACAAGACTTTTATATTGTAGGTTCAGTAATAAGTGTGTGATCGGTATATTTATTATTATGTATGTAATATAAAAAGTGGTTATTTTGTAATTTCATTCAACCTTAACCAAAAGTTAATGCCAGATTGTAAGCATTACAAGACTAATGGTTTTCTAATGTCCTACAAGTTGTTAAGGCAAGGTGACACTGTGACTTGGACAATAACTACCAAAAACTTTCTCAAGGTTAATTGTTCATCGGTTCGGCACTAAGTATTGATTATTGCAGTGCTTTCACCCTTAGTGAAACTTTTATCGTTAGAAGTCGTTAAGAAACTGAAGGCGAGCAAAAAGTGCTTGATGTCGGGGAAGATATATAAGAGACAATGGTTACAATATGGCAGTTTATTTTATTAAATTTTATTTATTCTATTGCGCAAAATAGTAAATACCATTGAAATAAAAGATATTTAGCAAAAGAAAAAAAAATTAAATGAAGAATTAATTAAAATACATTTTATTTTTTATTTTTTTATCTATGCTTTAAAATATGACAGATATCAATAATAAAAGTAAAAATATACAGCTTGTAGTCCATCCACAAAGTGTTCACTTTAGGTATCATATCAACATAATACCTAATTCGAGTATTAGATAGGAGTATAGGAACAGTGTAGTTGTGCAAACATGAATCAATAACATTGCATCGAATGCATCCAATTTGAAAGGAGTTTGTAAGTGAAAAGGTTCAGAATGGAAGCCACAGGGATGTTTTCAATCAAGTTCAACCATCACATATTTCATATTTTGCTTCAAATGGAATTGCCACAGCAACCGTGAATTTTGTATACACAAACGTGCATTCAGTTCATGGAAACAGTTACCGCGTTATTTATTAGGCAATATGTCTAGGTTACAATATAAAACATAGTTCGAACTTCAGTGTAATTTTTAATGTACACTATAATACAGCTCTATAGCACATACATTCAAAAAATATATGAAAAAGTCTAATACGAATTACAGTCTTATCTCTATAGGCAATCTTTATTTCACAATTAATTTAAGATGCATATAAATGGTTTACTAAAGTCATAGTATTAAATAATTACAATGTATGCAATCTTGAAATAACAAAATGCGAATAACAGCTACTTGGTATGTTGAGGATTAAACAACAGTTCTCCAGAATATTTTTAAATTGAAAAGGGAATTAGCTCGTCTTGTAGTGGCCGGCAGAACGTTCGGAACCTGACAGGCTGTTCGGAAATGGAATGAGCTTCCAGCAATTTTTCTCTTTGGTTTTTGCAGTTTATTTTTTAGTATTTTTTGTAGTTGGCTATATAAATGGATTTCTGTTAAGATTTTTCATGGTGAATTGATACGTCTGTTCGCATCATTTAGAACTCGTAATATTTATATGAATCATGTTTTAAATTGTTTTTTATACTTATGTAGATACCTGTTATATTACAGTGGCGTTATGGTGGAATAAATTGCCTTAAAAACGTAGTGGTATTCTATCCATAGGTATGACCTTTCATCGGTATCGTTATAGCTTTCCGTGAAATCTATTCCAATAATTATATTAGAGTGATACCTTACCAAAAAGTAGCGCGAATTTAGCTCATGTATATTTTTCCTAGAATAAGTGAATGTAATTCCCAAGGATTTCTGCCTACATCGTCTGTATGAATGGTTTATAAATAAGCAAGAAGGCCTGATGAAAAATTCATATGTTAATGCTTCTGTGTTGAGCGTCCGCTATTGTGATTTCAGCTGGTATTCAAATATAATGTAATAGCAGGATAATTGGGACTTAGGATATCTTTAGGCATGTATTTCCTTGGCTTCGTATAAAAGACTTCATTGATCGTAGAATTAATGAAGCGCTGGATGGAATTGATCCACTTAATGATACAAGTATCGAAACTCGAAAGGCATATCAGGCTGACAGCCGGTCGTAAACTCGTAAGCTATATCGTAAAACATTAAATTACGTGGCAGCAACCCACGTAAATAATAAAGGTTACAAGATGATGTAAAATATGTAAAGTCCGCGAACCCGCACTAGGCCACCGTGGTTGACTACATGACCTAACCCTTCCCAATCGTAATCTTTATTGTAGAGGAGGTCCTGCAGTGGGTCGTATATGGGTCGATACAGATACAGAAGAAGATTTAAGTGTTAATTATTTTATTCCAAAGATGTAGCGAATGAGTGATAGATAATAAATCAACCCATATAGCTCCTTCTGTAGGGCGCGGACCACCTCTCAGATAGCTCCTCTATAATCGAGAGGGCTTAATCCACAGCCACGCTGGCTTATAACGGGTTAGCGAAATTCACATGAGATTGAGGACGTTAAATTAATTATTAAAATGGGTTAGGGGTATATCATAGATACAGCATGGCGTACGTATTCTTCGTAAATTTATCCAAATACATCCCAAGCCTACTTTAAAATAGCAAATTGAATATACTAGTAGAACGTATTTAATGAAAAGTACCTAATCGTAGGTGTACTTTTAGTCCCGCTGAAGTATTCAGTGGTTTGTGTTTTAAAAAGACCGAATACACGAGAGTAATTGTGGAGACTGGACGCGAGTTAGTTGAACCCTTTCTCTCAAACAATACTCCACTTGAATCGCACTGCACTTATCATCAGCTGGTCAGTCTTTGCCGTGCTAGGATGAAAAAGGAGCAAATAAGTAACACGTTCCATTAAACTTAAATCCTCTTGAAGAAAACAGAAGAAACAAAAGGGCTGCCTCAAGTTTGCATTTGGTCCAAACGTGAGTTTTAATCAACATTCCCCGACCAAGACGCGGCACTCGTCGATTGGTACAAAAAAGCGGGAACTACTTGTTAGGTGTTTATTAATTTTATGCTGGCAACATCGTCAGTGCCGAGAGCCTTTTACGTAGGTGGAGCGCGGAGAAGTGTGCTCCACTCACCTGTCTCGTTAAAATTGAGCGCACTCCACCGATAATTCTTTTTATAATAGGTACACGTGTGGCTGCCATTTTGTTTTGACGCTTGTTAATGCATTATTGTAAATCTTGCGTTTTATTTATGTTCAATAATAGAAAATTGAAGGTTTAAAGCTACTTTCATTACATGGATTTATTTTTCAAAACTGTATATTTATATATTATATTGCTTAATAAATGATTTGATTTATTCTTCCCAAGATTCAAGATTTTTACTAAATTCATAATATTTTTATAATGGAAAATATCCCTTTAATAAATAAATAATGTAATCTAATATAATCGTAGATTCAATTCCAATCTCCAAATAACTCCTTTACAAAAACGTTAACGTCAGATAATATAATATTGCAAAGAATGTTCAATATAACCTAAGTGGAGGAAGTCTCAAAAATAGTTTGGTTAGAGAATTTTCCGTTTCGTGTGGGGCTCTTAAAAGGCTTCATCAAAAACTCGATCGGAGCACAACACTCGGAGTCTGCGAGTTCCGTCGCAGCTTCATGCATCCAATTTAACTTATATATTTTACTAATGGTTTTTTTTCAACGTCTCGTCTATTCCGCGGTTATCGATTCAGTTGTATTGCTAGAACGGAACTAATAATGCTTTTACTGTTTAAAACATAAGAAGCTCAATGAAAACTAACATGCGTGCATTGATATAGTTTATTATAATTACCCATTAAATAATTGATGTGTTTACGGTGTATATATTTTTTAACATTACTGTTAAATGTTAATATAACAAATAACAAAACTTTAATCTTATTTGACTGCCTCGGTGGCGTAGTGGTACTACGGTATGATTGCAAAGCTGAGGTCTCGGGTTCGAATCCCGGGTCGGGCAAAGTGATATTGGATTTTTCTATTCATTATCAGCCCGGAGTCAGGAATTTGTGCCCGATATGGCGATAGGCTCGCCCCCTATCACATTGTGGGACGGAATATACAAGGCGGAACGTGGGTGTTCTGGTACCTCTGCCTACCCCTTCTGGGAAAAAGGCGTGTGTTTATGTATGTAACAAAAATTTAATGAAATAAAACTTCTTATTCAAGGTGGCTACTAATTTGTATAAATTCGAGACGCGTTGACACCGGGATTATCATGACGTGCGATCGTAAGCTCGCTGAAATGTTTTATCGGATCATGCGTTTCAAATATTACAACACTACTCTCCGATTCTTGATTTGAATTCGCGACCCTTCAGAGCATTAGTATCATAAATGAAGTTCCACTGAACCATGAACTGCGACAACCGCGAACTGACGAAGTCGCTCACTAACTTTCCGCTAAGAAGACAAGGCGCATGCATCAAGTAACATCGTATTAAAACTAGATAATAAACTCACAAATAATTACGGATACTGCTTTAATTCACAACTTTTATAAGTCTGCCAAATACAATCATAAAATACAATCTGGTAGCCAATCTTTAGATCGTAGAATAATCATTGATATGAGTAGAAAAGCAAAACAAAAAAAATACACAGAAAAACCTTTTTGTTTTGGTTAGAGAACAGGGACACTAATTTGCTTATGAATCATATTTAGCTAAGTTTATAGTTTTATTTACATTTTACATTTTTGATTACACAAGTCAGGCAAATGAGCAAGCAGCTTACTTTATGTGTTAAAATTACCGCCACGTAAGCACAGCTACAACACTTGGATCTTAAATGCGTTACCATCTTTTCAGAATGGTCGGAAAAAGGAAGATAAAAGGACGGGCACTCACTAACCAAAGGAAACACGACGCGAAAGCATTCGCTTCACATCGATTTTCTGTAAGACACTGGTACCCACCGGTCGAGCTGGGCCATTCCTACCGTAGTCGGAGATAGCTACAGCGTGGCTTTACCACTATAAATTAGTGTCCGACCGAAACTAGTTTTTCAGGCGAAACCGAAACCGAAACTTATTTAAAATTACGAGTATTTATTAAAATTCACTGTTATTTTTTACATTTATTTAATACATTTATTTTGTAAACGTAAAAAAAAACAGTGAATTATAGTAAATAATCTTAATTTTAAATAAGTTTCGGTTTCGGTTTCGGCTGAAAAACTAGTTTCGGTCGGACACTACTATAAATAATTAAGAAATGTAGCTCTACCTTATGTTGTGTCTCCTACTTAAATGGCCTTATTCATAGACAGTTTAGAAACCTATTTTAAATATCGAATGTTTTGGTCTTCTTAGCTCAAATTGAATTCAAAAGTCGTTCAAAAGGGACAAAACATACGATAAATTAAATAGGTTTATAAACTGTCTATAAATAAGCCTGTAATTAGTCCTTGAGCACTTACTGTAAAAATGTCTAATTACGCATCTTTACATTCAACTATCTATCATGCAGGTTATACAATAGAAACACAAAGCCTTGTTTGTGAATTATTAATTAACGTCAACTATAATTGAAACAAAAGATGATTTCCAACTAAAGCGTCGCTTTATGTAAATGTATGATATACAGAGCGGAATAATGAAAATGTATCCAGTAGAACCGCGCACATCACATTTTATTAACTTCTCTCGCAATTATTCCAGCGGAAACAATACTATGCAACATTCGAGCTCACAGACAAATTGAACACAACAATGCCCGTAAACATTCGAAGCTTGTAATTATGAGCAAAATTACGTTTATTTACTTGCAACACAGGGCTGCTTTTTCAAAACATAAATAATTCAGGAATATGGAAGAATGAGCAGCATCGCATACACAATACACATTCTCAAGATTTTTGAGTATCGTAATCTATTTTTGGGGAACAATATGTTTTTTTTTCAATAACGTACATCACGCCTATTAAATGGTACGTTCAGTAAACCTTGCGTTACAGCGACTGGTGCCAGAATTCACTCTCCTGCTCAATCTATATTTAATAAATAACCCCACAAATTGTCTTCAAAACACTATCTACCTTATTCATAGACAGTTTTAAAACCTATTTTAGTTATCGAATGTTTTGTCTTCTTCGCCCGATATGGCGATAGGCTCGCCCCCTATCACATCGTGGGACGGAATATACAAGGCGAAACGTGGGTGTTCTAGTAGCACCTCTGCCTACCCCTTCTGGGAAAAAGGCGTGTGGTTATGTATGTATGTTGTCTTCTTCGCTCAAACTGAATTTAAAAGTCGTTCGGAAGGGACACAACATTCGATAGCTAAAATAGGTTTTAAAACTGTATATGCATAAGATCCTTATATTTTATGTGATAAAAGACGCTCGGGTAACCAGGTCACACCATGGTAAAATACAGTGGCCTACAGACATTCGCAATTCCAAAAGGAATCGTATATGCACTCCGTTGCTTTGAAGGATGTTGAGCCTGTGGCAATCTCCTCGCCACACGAAATGCACCAGCAAAGCTGACGTCAGTCGTATGAGAGCAAAAATACCGACGAATATTTGGTATTGGTGATGTCTCAACTGAAGTTTCGTCTTACGGATTTTGAGCATGAAAATAATTCCCTGTTAAATTACACACGTGTTTTAGAAAACTTGCATATTTATTGTTTTATGTATATTATTAGTGTAAGAAGAAAGGACTTTTTATAGTGTTTGAATGTTTTAAGGAAATATTGTGTTCTAAATTCTGCACTGTATATAAATAACTACAGCCTTGTTTGTCAATTGTAACCTCATTATCAATATTGTAATTCAATTATACCGCAATTCTTTAAGAGGTGCACATAGGCTCCCTCCAAAGATTTCCACATCGACGCTTTGGAAACGACGTGCATCCAGGGACTTTATGACACCGCTTAATTATTATAAAATTGTTGAAATATAAGTTTTTCCGGCCACAATTAAACCATTTTCGTCAATACACACGTTTATAAGGGCTTGAACTCCGCTCCCCTTGGCTCGCGTTATTATGGTTTGACAGTTATTGTCCAACTTTCCCGGCCTGTGAGCCTTTAATTTCTCTGTGAAAAGCCCTTGCGGGTCACTCAAGGTAACAGCCTCTCGCTCACACGCACGGAAGAAGAGCAGGACAAGACATCACCCATGGAGAATATAGGGTAACGTAACTACGGAGCACGGCTGGCCCGCTCAATTTTATTATAATTGAAAGTTGCAATAAATTTGGGAACGGCTGTATTGGTGACTACAGATGCGTACATTATCTTTGATTTCCATGTTATTATAATGCTAAATTAATTTTATAATATGACGGGTGGCAGATGGCGGAATGACAAAGGCAGAAGTGGTGTGGTCGAATGACAGCAGAAAGACTTGCAACAAGCATTGAAAACATTGAGGAAATGAGTCTTAGGGGAAACGATGATCAGCAGAACAGTAGGTAAAGATGGCAAGATTTTGTATTATCAAATCAAATCGAATCTCTATATATCTTTTTTAATTTTTAAATATACTTTTTAATTTTAGTTGCACTGTGTCTAAAGTCATTGAAACGACCACCTGGCTTCGGTTTCGGTAGCAGTCTTGTATATCAGGACATATTTAAAAATCACATAAATCTTACGGTCATTTACAACCTATAATATTGTTATGACATAAAATATTTTGTGTCACTATAGAGGCACAAATACCTCTTACCAATATTGCGTTCAACTAATATAATTGTCTCTTTTTATTATTGTATGATCATAGAATATTAAAGACAATCCCGCCTACACACCCACCAGTATCGACAGTGACATATATTGGAAGTGGCACCGAGCACCGAGCACCGTAGCTCAGCGGTCTCTAGAGGACACTAACTTGTATTTAACCCGCAAGGAATTAATTAAAAAGAACGAAAGTAGCTGGTACATATAAGGGCTAAATTCCTTTACACCAAGTAGGAGACAAAATAAATGGCTTGAGACTTGAATAATTGGAGATAAGACTGTACAACTAAAGGTATGTATGGGAAGCAAGATGTATGTATAATCTATAAATCAATGTTTTACCATGTGAGACGCTAATTTAAGACGAAAGTATCGCAAAAACATGAATTACTAAAATTTTACGTTGTTATACATGATCCATCGGTATTCGTGATATTATTAATATGTAAAAACTAAAAAATAGCAGGTTAAAAGTATCTAGATTGTTTTTACAATAGCAAACAACGTAAAGGAAAGTAATCAGCGTAGCGATGAAACCAAAGTCCAAGTCTGTCGGTCGTCAGATAAAATATAAGGCTCATGCCTGGCAATGATATTCATTCAGGCTATTATAAAAAAATAAGTTGTAGTTTAATAAATATTACCACAGTAAAATAGCACAAATTAACAAATGACAGGTGCATGACAAATAACTTTTTCATTTTAAACACTTATCAAAAACTTTGTGAAATAGGTAATTTGTGATAAGCAACAGAAAACTTAATTTCACACGATAAAGGGAAACAACCCACGTCATAAAGGAAATAAAAAATCAAATGCGCAAAGGGTTCGATGATGGAAAATGTTAATAGGGGGTTTTCAGGTGAAACAAAGGTTTGGAAAGGGCCAGCGGACGCTTCCGGAGCCGCGCGGCGTATCGAATACATCCCCTGCCCTCCCAGAGACACACGACATAGATTAAGCCATGGTATAGATGAGACGCCTCTTTTACATTAGCTCTGCAAATTTTACTTTTATTTAGGATAATTAATAATACGGAGTACCTTTATTCTAATTTGGATGGGTCATACATGTGCGTTTGAAATGGCAAACTTTTAAAACTACGGAGATTTAATATTTTTGCACTATTAAAATGAAAATGACGAAAGGTTCGGGATTAACAAGACACCGCTAAACGCATTAACAATAATAACTGAAACACAAATCAAATCAATCAAATCAATCAAATCAGATCAATCAAACACAATATGTATGTATTTGTGTATGTTTGTATATATGTATGTATTTGTGTATATATATATCTATATGTGTTATTCACTTATAAACTTTTGATAATCAAGTTTCTTGAATTTGTGCGCCTACTAATTTTCTCTCTGCACCATCCAAAGGTCGACTGGCAGAGAATGCCTCAGGCATTAAGTCCGCCTTTATACTTTGTATATAAAGCATAAATAAATAAATAAATAAATAAACAAATCAAACACGTTTTTGCCAGTCAACAGGGACATCTTCTAATCTTTTTTTTTTATTTACTGAAGGTGTACACGTAATTAACTGTAAACAAAATAATGTTCAAATTAATTGTATATATGAAAAAAGTATATATTCATGTAAGCTCGATATAATTGCCTACCTCCCCATCTACGCGTGCCCAATCCTTCAGGTTTTCGCGTGTTCTTTGCGAAGGGCGGCGCGGCGCAGGCAAGCTTTGGTCAGTGCCCCGCGCGCCGCGAACCAGTCCGCTCGCTCGTCTCACGCGGCTCGCCCGCCTGCACAGACGGCTAATTACCATATTTGAATATTCCGCCTTTGTTAAACGAAATGCTATCTCAGCTATAAAAGACACTGTTTAACCTGTGATAAAGACAATATTGTTCGTTTCTGGTAGCATGCTGCAGGGGCTAGATTAGAAAAAGGGTTACACGGTAAGTACAGTTTAATTCTTTATTTTTGGAATAAAAAGAATATTCATTTTGTTTTTGTTGTATTAAATAAATTTATAATTGAAATTAATATACACAGGCCACGAGGGTATTTTCTGTGATTAAAAACAAATATTTACTGAAACAGTTTTGGCACAAGATGCTAATAACAAATATACATACATATTAAAATTTCCATCGGTTACTATTAATAGAAGAATAAAATGTGCAAGCAAAGCAAACTACATACTTTTGTGTTCAAATAATTAATTAGCGACGCGACGCAAAAACAATACCGTTTGTCTTTAACGAGAAAAACCTCACGGAGCTTTAAATAAAGTCTCTATCTCGACGCATTCGTTTCCACGCTTTTCTCTAATTAAGCAAAAACACAATACAATAGGTGGAAATGGCAGAACTCCTTCAATATGAAAAGCCAGTGGCTCATTACAATATGATTTAATTACGGCCCTTAATTTTCCTCGGCAATTAGCAGCCAAAGCTTTTACGGCAATCCGAAAGCAATTTATTTCATTTAGCAAACGTTTGCTTTGTTTACTCGCGATGAAATGTGAGGCGCCGGCATAAAATTCAAAACTTCAACCCTCTGGAACATACTTACACATTTTTGGGGCTGAAATGAAGCAAATAGTCGCATTTTCGGTGGCCTCTAGTAATATTTTATTTGCTTTTCATCCGCCGGTCAAAGTCAAAACGTGGCTTTTTATATTATTTGCCGGAGTCTCGTTAACTCATGCAAAAATGGTTGTATGTATTTCGATGAGTCATTCACCGGCTATTTTGTGTTGCTACGTTGGTTTTTCTACGGTAGCTGGAACCTTTTTATGTTCGTTTGAAGAGACAATTTCATGATTACCGGATTTGTAAGAGATCTTACTGTCGTTAGGTTAGGAAAGGACAATAATTGGGCGCCGACGGCAGCTGGACGCCGGTTTTATTTTATTATAAGAAACCAAAATTTTATCTCAAGAACTTTTATTATTTATTTAGGTAAAAAAGAACGTTATTTGTATAATAATTAGCCTCTGATCGCTAAACAAGAATTTTATCATTATTTTTCAGTCATAACAAGCCACATCGACAAATCATAGTGACTGACAATTTTTTCTTCGTTATTCTATTTTAGGAATAACTAAGGACAATTTTATCATGACTTTTTACAAAACATCACGGTATTTAGAACAACAAACTAAGGCTATAATACCAATGATTTCAACATCAGCCATAAGGGAATTCCATCTATAACTGAGTAATTTTCGGTGCATCTATCATCGCTCAACAATGAAATGCCTTAATCGAGCTCAGCCGCCACAGCTCCCGGTAAAGCTGTGTGGAAACTATAGCGTTCGCTTTGAAATGCTCAATTTTGGGAGGTATTGTCTCAATCGCGAGACTTAAAACCCCTCATTGTGGCTACCGCCTCCGTCGCGGGTATTCATTTGTCTCCAATTCTTATTGTTGCCACTTTTCAACGTACTTATTTATTGTGACTCTTGAGAATAATTCTATTTGTATGAATTAAAATGTAACGCGGGTAATTTTTGTTTTAAATGTCATATTATGGAAGTTATGCTCGTTAATGAAGTTGGTAAAATAATTGTAATAAATAAGGGGATTAACATGAATTTTATGTAAGTATACGGCAGAAAAATATGTCTTAATGACTATAAAAAAAAATTCATCCAACACCCACACCTTTCATAGCCCATGCACACTAAAAATAGTCAACACAGCGCAAAATATCTAAAAGGAACAAAAATAATTCTCAGAATTAAATAATAAAATTAGAAAAACTGCAAGCCACGGCTAATAACGGAATATCTTTGAATGAAATAGTTTCAAAGAGTTGCGGAGCGGAATATCTACGGAAAGCATTTGCAGAATCTAATTAATTAAACCCGGGCGAGGGATACAACAAACATTTTATAAAGATGTTCATTTTAAAAAATATTATTATTTTTACTTCAATTTACAATGCTCTACCTTATTACACTGCGTGGTTTGTTAACTATGAAGTTTTGTAGTTATGTATTGAGAGACTAGGTACAGTAAATCCAATTTTGACCGAACCGGCATAATTGTGTAAACCGGCGATAGATACCTATAGGAATCATGGTCAATGAATAGGAATTGTATTTGGATAACATTGCACTTACCACCAAGGTGCATTTACAACAAACAGTGCATGTGTACCAGTAACTGTTGAGGCAGTAGATTTTTTTTATTGCAATGAATGGCTAGACAAACGTGCCATTCGCCTGATGGTAAGCGATACGACCGCTCATGGACAGTAGCAAAACCAATCACCATGAATTACAAAGCAACGCTTGGCATTCCACTGTGCTTGCCATCCTAAGACCAGGTGTTAACTCTAATTATGTCCAGTTGTTACTTAATGTAAGTAAACAAAAAAAGCGTTTTTTCTACTTGTAGATTGATTTAGATTGTAACCATACTTACTTATTTTTCAAATTACAACAGTGCAATTATAAATGATAATTAGTTTCGGTAAAAAATGCCGGTATCGTACCATAACTTCTATTTCTATCTCTGTCACTTTTATACAGTGGCACTATCTTCCCTCTAGCTCTTGCCCACTGATGTATCTCCTGATACGCGCACAGATTTTGTTTGCACTGTCCGCTCTGGTACGGGAGAGAACTAAATTAATAATTACAGTACGCACACTCGTAAACATGGTATTTAGTTGTCAGACCGCATGTAGCAAACGTGCATTTATTCAGTCGCTTATTTGCCTAATTAAATTTGCTCGGCGCACGATGCAAGGGACAGACGAATGGAATCAGCTTGTGTACATTCCATTATAAATTATTCCTTTTCAACGTTTGTTAATGTTATTTGAACTTCTGAGTACTTTTAAAAATGTCTGTTGGTTTGCGTTATGCCTCATGTATACGAAGGTTTTATCTCTATTTTAAATATTAAATGCAGAAGTCACACTCATAGTCCAAGCCCCACAGGAAGATACCATTATGTCGGGGATATTAGAAACTACAAGAGACTTCTTAATGTTACAAAAAAAAAAAACCCAAAACAAAGAGTTTTTTGCGTCACACATAATTATTTAACTATCGAGATAGTTTATGAATTCTTCCTATTAATTTAACTTTGTGATTAATTCCGTTGCGGGTTAAAGACAAGTTAGATTTTCCCAAAGACTCGCTGAGCTTTAATGCTCGGTGTCATTACAATGCGTGCCACTGTTGATTCTGGTTTGCAAGAGTTGCAGTGGTGGGTGTGATGGCGGGACACTCTCCTATTGGGATAGTCAAAGTTATGCTGAGAACCTGCGGCTGCTCATTTCAGAGCTGGTTTGCTAACCAGCTGCGCCATCGAAGCTGGGTTTATGACGCTGACTTTACGATTTCCATTTTTTGCTTATGCTGTAGTAATAAATTATGAACGTTGGTTTCATGCGAGCTCTAATGAGCGGTGGCGTGGCGTGTGTGAATCAAGGCGTGGGCGGAGTCGCTTTTATGAAGTTTTTTAGTATGCCCGTGGTCATGAGCGGCGGTGATCACTTATTTATAGGCAAACTACCAGCTCTGTGAAAGAAAAAGTTTCAGATCTTCGTGAGTGGAGTAACGGAACAACTAGTATTAATACATTGAAAATTCAAATGAAAAATTTAAATAGGGTGGATAATTTTTAGCAATAATACCTTTAGTTAGAAAGTATACGTTTAGCCGATATCGTTTTTTATGATATTGTATTTTTTTTTGCTACCTGAATAAAGCAGTATCAGCAAATCATTTATAAATCCATCAGTCCTTTTTACAAGTTTATAAAATGTCTTGTAATATATGCTTATAAACCGACGCGGAGGCGGTGGTAAACAAAAATTTAACATAAAATTAATACAATAGGTAATACTTTTTATTTATGTCATTTCGAGATGTTACCGTACGACACTAAAATAATAATAAAAATATTATAAGTGTTCTTCGTTCTTTACAAGGTTATCTTATACATATAATCTAGTGCATTTCATGTCAAGAATGAATTTTGCATAACCTTACCTTGTTTTCTACTTCAGCATTAAACTTGAACTATTTCTAAGTAGTGAAGCGGATCGTTGATATAACTATTTTTGTATGTAATTTAAAATCAACTTGACATTCAGAAATTATCATTATAATCTAACATTTTTATACTAAAGAAAACCATACTGAAAAAACCTTGTTTTACTTGTAGGATCGGAAATTGTCACGATATTTAGGCGCGTAAATATTAGGGTGAATTTAAGTTATCAATTATGCATAGCTTTATCGATGGTAGGTTTGCCTTCGTTATCACTTTATTTATGATTGTGAGCGTCGATTGCTATTACTAATTCGATAACTGCCGCTAATGACTCCATACGATGCATGGCTGTATGTTCATCAATATTAGATGAGCCTCCGTTATTTTACACTACTTGCGTACCATTAAATTCAACTTTACTGTCGATTAATCAAATATGACTAACGATGGACATTTAATTAACCTAAACTAGTTCATATATAAAGGTATAATTTATAAAATAGATGTCAGTAATTTAAATGGAAGTCAAACTTTGCTGATTAGTTATCAAATTATCATAGATTAATGGGATAATGGATTTTAAATATTTTTATGTTTATTTGGAAAGCCAAATGGTGTTAACATATCCGAAATTAATTTAATTTCTAGTCATTTATTGACTGCCTCCGTGGCGCTGTTAGTTAGACGCTGGCTGTTAAACAAGAGGCCGCGAGTTCGATTCCCGCACTGAGACAAATGTTTGTGTGAACCACCGGTGTTTCGGGTCTGGGTGTTTGTGAGACCGAAAAGTCTCTCGTAGTTCCTGATACCCACGACACAAGACTCGATCTTAGTGTGGGGTCCCGACTATGTATGTGACTGTTGGGCGTATTTATTTTGTTAGTTATGGGTAAAACATCTAGACAACTGAGTATCTAGATAGTGTAAGCTTGCAAAATGGCAAGATCCAGCATACTTGAGCTTCAAATTAGCGGAACAGGTAATGCAAATACCAAAAATTATTACTAACATACTTAGCAAGAAACTCAACCACAATATTTTATAAATTGATTGTTATTCTTAGATACGCCTACTCAACAATTCCTTGCCAAGATGAATAATTTATTTGTATAGAAACATCCTCAAGATGTGGTGCTAGACAGTGACGCGAGTAATTGTTGGTACACAGAGTCCCGGAGCCATTAGCTCCTAACTGAATTAGCGACAGGAGCGGCCTGTACTTCAAAGATACCAACTGCTTAATATAATGATGCTGCGCTGTTTTCCTTTACACTTAATTTCGTTTTTAAAACGCTGTTAAGAGTTTGCTGTAGTTGCCTCGCGTTTAGTGCAAGTTGACGCCCGCTCGAGTTAAAAATTGACAGTTTTTAGTGCGTTAATAAAGACTTTATTAGGACGCTAAAAGAGATTTTAGTAAAAATAAAGGGACAGCTTGGTTAGTTCTCGGTAAAACAAAGCTCATTAGGGATATATCTCAGAATCTTTCTTAGTGATTTTATACTAAGATATAAGTATTATTTTTGTGTGCATAGTAGAAGCCAATAACATACAAAGATTTGCTGCAAAAAATTGAATAAACAAGTATTTATATGACGTTTCGAATAACGAACTATTGAAATATGCTCGGACGAAACATATTTGCTAGCATGCAATTAAATTATTCGCTGTACATCACAAAAGGCCAGGACAGGCCAAAAAATGTTGCGTGGTATCCATGAAAAATATTAAATTGCCTCTTTTGTCGAACAGGTACGGATACTAGCTTGTTGTCAAAGACCTAAATTGAATCAACATTTTTTTAAAGCTTTGCAGCCGGCCTGTAACGTAGGATACTAAAACTGACAGGTGCGTTTCGATACACGCTGCACACGACGAGGGCCTTTATTAGCGCAGTGACCGTTACCTGTGGAATATGCTTTATGCCGCGTTTTGTTTCTTTAGTTTGCACTTTTACGGTTCATTTTTGAGTTTTTATTGCGTGTATTCCGAAGTAAGCGATGTCTGTAAAAATTATATAATTTTGATCATGCGTTGAAGCGGGTAGGACCAGTATGTTTATGTTTTAACAAAATATCAAAACATTCTCCAAATTATAGTTTAAAAAATATTACACAATAGATAGTAGACAGTTGAACTTACGTATGTTTATCTTTACATATCCTAATGTTTATCAGGTATCAGGAACTACTACTTTTCGGTCTCACAAACACCCAGACCCGAGACAAATACTTGTCGTTCACACAAACATTTGTCTCGGTGCGGGGATCGAACCCGCGGCCTCTCGTTTCACAGGCGCCTAACGAACTGCGCCACGGAGGCTGTCAATTATACTTTTATTTTATTTTTTTCCATTAACTTCCTCGAACTCAGCACAAATTACCAACAACTCAAACCCAAATCACCAAAAATATCCTACAAATAATGATTTATC
Source organism: Theretra japonica (assembly GCA_033459515.1). Classification (NCBI taxonomy): domain Eukaryota; kingdom Metazoa; phylum Arthropoda; class Insecta; order Lepidoptera; family Sphingidae; genus Theretra; species Theretra japonica. The sequence continues at coordinate 5,329,293 of CM065943.1, forward strand.
GGAGCAAACCGCATGCACCAGCAGATATGTCATTCCCGAGTGCACGTTGAAATGAACGAGCGTGCGATTCACGTGGAGGGCCCTTCACAATGGAGCCGTGCGGACCCTCCACGCCTTTTCAGGCCCTTTCATTTCGAACAGCCCCTGTTGTACTGCCACTTGACCCCTCGCGCTCAAATTAAGAATATACCTGATTACTGACTACCAGCCGTTGAAAGCCTTGATTAATGTGCTTAGAATTCTGCCGTCTGGACTTTTGGTAATTATAACTTCTTATTATTTATATTGGAAGTTTTAATAAATTATTTATGTTTCTATGACTCAGATATATCGGTTTTTATTTTTTATTTTTAAGTTAAAATTTTCATATACTCATTTATTTTGTGTTCTCCGTATTGCTTCCCCTCTATTCCGACGTCTGACGCTGTTACGATTCACATTTATAAATATATCATATTATAAAAACACTATATTGGAAATATTATTTGGAGGCAAATCTTATAAAACATATTAGTATGGTATAGTTAGCTACGCACTAGTTCCATGACTAACTCAAATTTAGGGCAGTCTATTGAGTCTATAAACTCATCATGACCATAACGTTTGATTATTTCATTATACTTAACCAAAATCGATTTACATTGATACAATATCACAGTATACGTATATCTACATAAAATATAACTTGTAAATTCAACAATCATTAATTATAGTTAATCACGATGTACAACGGCATACGAATAGAAAACAAAATATGACTATACGCAAAATACAAGCCTACATTTATTAAAACAAGGCCAAAATTCCAGGGCCTAATTAGGAGCATGAAAAGTTAATTTAGTTCCATCCATCATGGCGGTGACTTGACACCGAGGCGACTGTCGTAGTTTTTCCAACTTCCCGACGTTACCCAACCAAGGTGACACTTGTTCCAGAAACTAATCTCACCGCGGACAACTTATCTAATATGAAACGAATGAGGGGGCGCAAGTCACCATTCGCTTTATTATTACTCCGATATGGAACTTGGGATGAAATAAATGTGGATATGTTTGGCCTTTATATTTTATCATTCTGTTGAACGGCGAGAGATGATATCTGGTGCTGTATCCGGACTAAACTGTATTAGAAAAGTGGATTATAATCACTTTGGCTGACCAGTATACATAAACTCACGCCTTTTTCCCAGAAGGGGTAGGCAGAGGTGCTAACAATACACCCAGGTTGCGCCTTGTATTTTCCGTCCTATAATGTGATAGGAGTATGTGTGTGCGAGCCTAACGCCATATCGGGCACCCATTCTGATTTGGGCTGATAATGAATAGAAAAATTCAATATCACTTTGCCTGACACAGAATTCGAACCCGAGACCTCAGCTTTGCAGTCATACCGTAGTACAACTGCGCCACCGAGACACCAACAATATCAACAGCATCATATTTTTCTTGCATATTACGTTTTATACTGCGGACCAGTATAAGACGTATTATGCAAGACAAATATGATGGAAACAAATTCGAAGCAATATAAATTGACTACTACATTATCACTATTTACATAATCGATAATATTATAGTTTTTGTTACATAGTCTTTGCCTATTTTATGTAACGATACATTAGGTTTAAACAATAGCGGTGACAATGTATTCTATATTAAATTCGAATACACAATATCTATTCATAAAATATAAAGCACGCGAGCTGTTCTCTTAAATTCATCCAAAATGCAAACAATACATCCAATCAATCACGCCAGATTCAGAGTTCGATCCACTATCGCAGACATGAAAATGTTCATATTTTTATTGCAAGCTGTTGTAAAGGCTAGTTAGTTTACAAACCCCGCCCGAACGTCCCACGTCGCATAAAATCGATGAACCTACTCCGATAGCAGACACAGCCTATTTCAACCAGGATGGTTTTATTTGTATAGTCTTACAGAGCATGTGCTGCGTTCACGATACACGCTCGAACTGTATGGCTAACGAAATTTCTGATATAGATGTCGCAGCCAGCTAGCTTAATTAGCTGTTCAATCAAAAGCCTAGCCTCTTCACTGAACAGCGTCGGTTCAACTAGTGGCATTAATGATATTCAGTCATTTGATCAAACAGCTAGGCAAATGAACAGTTATTTGTCTAGATGTTGATTGAACGGCTAATTAAGCTAGTTGGCTGCGACATAGATACCAAGATAACAGTGGCGGTACTTCCATACAAGCCCAAAAGCCCGGCTTGCCCTACTTAATACGTACATACTCGATACTGAACATAAACCATTACAATAAATACAATACATTCATTTATTAGAAAACATCTACAATTTTTGAATTTACCGCGTCCTGTCGCGGCGCGTCTAAATACAGCGCTTGAGACGGAGCGCCAAAGCGCCGCGCGAAATTCATTCCATAGGCAATGATATTAAAACTCAAAAAACGGTGGCTCCACACGCTCCCTTAAAAAGGCGGCACAACGCACATATATCTATCTTTTTCTCTCTCGTGTGCTTTTACGAGGCTTTTGGCAACGCGGCCCACGTATGGGTGAAATGGTGTACAAGACGGTACGAATGTATAGGTATGGCTATTTTTGTATAGCTCTCAGTACGAGACGAAATGCCCGGCTTCGTGGTGAACATTTCACGACATTTCATTTCACATTTCATTGTCACGTTATTATTTGTTATTGTTGTTTAGTAAATATATTTATTGTTATTAAATTAACTTGTTTCGCATTTAAAAATATTTTTAATTAAATGATTAAAAATGTGCCTGTAATGTCGGTACTTTTTAAATAAATTATAATTGCAGTTTGTAATTTATAGTAATGTTTATATTTACGTTTCGTTTCGCAATTCTGAACGAATTCGTACTAAATTCATAAGTATTTTGACATTGTGTAATTATTGTAAATAGTTCTAATATAGGTTATTTATTAGTTGTTTTATGTTATTGAAGCTTTTTGATACTAAAATGAGTTGTATTGTTTCCTGTGATGGTTTTAGTGTGATGATGAAAGTGTTCGTTGCCGGTATAAAGGTAATTTAATTCAATTATATTGAATTAGAAACTAGAGCGAAAACAACGCCGGGTTTGTGTATTTCTTATATTCGTGGTAAATCACGAGAGGTATTTTATCAGTTCAGTTAAATAAACTACGTAATTTGATTTCTACATGCTTCCCTTTGTATAGGATATTAAATAATTATGTTTCATATTATGTTTTTCAAACGACACTTGTGTATTAGAATAGTTTGATAAAATATAAACATTGCAATAAATTAGGTGGCTCTTTCAAAAAATATGTTATTACTTGTAATTCTTAAAAATTTAACGTTAATGAATTAATAATAATAATAATTTATGCCGCATTTTCGGATAACTGCGAAGTCAAACACGGCACCATAGTAGCTATCGTTGTGCTAGCGAAATGTCGGGTATTAAAAATGAAGTGCTCAGCAGTTATTGCAATAAACAATTACGGTTGTATTTCCACAAGTAATCTATATTTGTATTAATCCTAATATTGTATAGATTATGTGTTAAGTCTGCTGACGTACATTCGTTTTCTTCGTTCTTAGTATATTTTCCTTCTAAATCAATATGCATTAAACATAAAACAAAATATTGGGCTTGCCCTACCCCAAAACCCTAGGCACGCCACTGCAAGATAAGATTTTTTTTTTGTAATAGCTTGCATATATCCAACAGTTAATACCTATGTTCAATACTTACGCCCGATATGGCGATAGGCTCGCGCCCTATCACATCCTGGGACGAAACAGACGAAACGTGGGTGCCTGGTTACCAGGAGAACCTCGGTCTACCCCTTCTGGGAAAAGGCGTGAGTTTATGTATGTATGTATGTTAATACCTACGTGCATAAATAAATATTTAATTACGGAAGTATGTAATAAGAAGTACTATGTATATTGTATGTACTAAAAATACTACTAGAACAACAGGTATGTAAAAAAAATTGGACATTGCTAGTCTAATAAAAGTAGCGAATGATCTAGATCTAATTCTATTCCCCCCGGGCTAGTCTACACCTGCGACTTTATGTCTGAGACATCAAGGTGAAACGAATGTTGATCTCCCTAGAACTGAAATAATTTGCATTTAAAATTCGCCGTCAATGTGAATACGTCCCTTAATTGTTTTCTTTCTTTCTGTCTAGACGTTTTTAGATGCGGAAATAATTACATTTCTATAAATCCGAGGAAGAACATTGTTTCGTAAAGTATTCGAGGTATTAGCGGCGAGAGCTGCGAGGCATTATCTCCTTTGTTCTGTAGTTTTGTTACAGTCTACGTCTGCATAGCGACTTGGTCGGTTAATGAATTTTGCCGTTTCGCCAACAAGTCGTGCTGCTTTATTGGATATCCGAGCCAATACTGACGTTTCAAGAATTTTAACACTAAATGAGTTCTATTATGTCACTCCATAATCGTTTACTTTTGAATACGGATGTATTCTACATCTTTAAGGCGAGGGTGATTGACACGGCGTTGGCTATAGTTTACTACACTGGCCTGTTTAGATTTGCGGACTGTATATACCTACCATTTTAAAGTTTTAAAATAGATACCATTTAAAGTGCGTGGTGGCCTGTTGGTAAACGGACCAGACGCGGCTACCAACATGCTCACGGTGGTAGCGGTTTGAAATCCTAGGGCACACCTCTGACTTTTCGGGGTCATGTGTGTATTGATATTCAATCACCACGCACTATAACGGTGAAGGAAAACATCGTTAGGAAACCTGCATACCATAGCGATTCGCAAGAATTTCTATGTCATGTAAAGTCCGCCAATCCGCACTAGACCAGTGTGGTGGGCTATATGGCCTAACCAATCTCAATCGTACTCTCGATTATACAGGAGGCTCATGCCCTGCGGTGGGACGTATCTGGGCTGATACAGCACAGTACAGAACAGTACATGCCATTTTTTTATATCTTTATAATATGAAAATTTCCTTACGATATTTTCCTTTACCCTTAAAATGCGTGGTAATTGTCAATTTTAGCCATTAATAGCATGAGGTACAACGCAAAAACATCGTTATTAGCAAATATACAGATGATATACAGCATTTGCGGGGCAAACGACACCGCGCTGATTCGGTTACGCCGAGTTCGGAGTAATTGAGTTACGTGCGACCCGCGCGCCTAATATTCTATTTCTGCCACAATCGACAATGGCTATTAAAAAACAGTATTTCAAAATGTGAATGTTTTGACCGGGTCTTTGTAAACACGCTGTTGTTTTGTTCAGCGCGGAGTGCTCGCTGCGCCAGGTGGTACGTTCCATTTCACTGCAGCCTGCGCTGTAACTATGCCGCCATTTATTTTCACGGTGTAGTTAAAAGTTCTTTATGTTATGTCACCGCATGGTGGCCGCGTTTTTGGACGGTATTTAGTGAATGTAGGATTATCACGAGTCAAGTTGTTATCTATCATCGGTTAAACAGCTATTATTATCAATAATTTGTACTGTATTGCATGATTCATTTAACGTGATTATTTCCTAAATTTATTTTAAATTTTAAAGAAGAATGTAAAATTCATTACAAAGATTTAAGTATAGTGTGAATGTGCAATAAGTTCATTATATTACTTTCAAACCTCAGAGCTTAGATCCCGCTTTATTGAATTAAGGACCAAAACCTATTTTAAATTCGAAAAAATTACCTACCAACCAAACACAGACTAGTATGTCTAAGATGACTCGAGATGTAGGTACCATAACAGATTTAATATTCGCGGGTGTTATGCGAGATCCGTGAAGGATGCTGTGCTCTCCGCTCTTCGCATCGAGACGCGAGGCTGCGAGATGTCACACGCTATAATGCACAAGATGAGCGCAAGATACATGGCGCGTCGACAGCTATTTAAAACAAAAATATCTAGCGTTTAAATTGTTTGCTATGAGTCGGTGTTGTAGAAAAGGCCGATATTATGTCTAGTTGTTTTTCAAAACTCAATTTCTTTCACGTGCATCATTTATTGATGACCACTGGCCCCTTGTTCAATCCGTATTTGCGAGCACTCTACATATATTTGAAATTTATTGACTTAAAATTATAACAGAACATTCAATTAAACAAAATGGGTACTTAGAACGTACCAGGATATCAAATCAAAGTTTATATTAGTTAGTATGTCTGAAACCGTATGGTTTCATGTTTAAAATTTATCACAAAGTCATACGCAACTCTCCGGCTGTACAGGGGAGGTACTAAACACCTCTTATAGAAAACCAACGAGATGGTCAGTCAGATTGCCACAGGCACTGCAAGCTCGCCCAGACTCCTTTATTCCTACGTCTCTTCATACATTTTTAAAAGTCGCCATTTATTATCCTTACATCCATTGATGAAGATGTACCTTTTCACATTACATAAGAAAACTTTAGCCTTAGTTTTACCAGCCAGTCTAAATAAGCAGGTTTTCATAAAGTATTTCGGTCGTTTTATTTAACCACAGATGTATACATAAATAGTCCGTCTAGTATCATAATATCTATTATCTTACCACGCTCTCCGAGCGTAGACAGCGCTAATTTAATAAAACTTCCACGTAATTCATCACAAACTTCCGAGCAAAACTACCACGCAAGAAAATAAACCAAATTTCCTTGCCACAACACTGAGTACAAGAATGCTTAATGTACAAAGGACATTATTAATGCAGAACTTAGTAGAGTAAAGAAACAGTGTGTTACATTACGGGGCTTGGGTCTTGAGAAGGCTAGTTCGCTCCTCGGCGCGGTAAAAGCGTGTGAAATGTCAGGACGTGTGACGCGAGGATTTAGTGCGAAGCTGGCTCCGTCCACTCTCTAATAGAGTATTAAAGCTTGGGACTCTGTTTTATTTAGTTTTAGTGAGTGTTTACTGTTCATATATTTTGCGATGATAAATAAGGTGTTTTGACGTTGTCATTTGTTTTGTTTGTGTGTTCGCATTAGTCGGGAATACATAAAGTAACGTTGAATTCTATTTGCAATTTGTAAGTGTTTCTCTATAATAAATAAAGATTTTTATAGGATACGTAATAGAACATATTGTAAGGTCTAAATTAAGAATAGGATTTTAAGAGTCCTGTTTTAAGACAGACATTTTAATTTAAAAACATACAATTCCAGTTCTAATCCAAATATGATATTATATATTTTTATCATCGATACATCCCTAATATTCGCAATATTACATTACAAACTTAAAAGCCTTGATTAATGCATAAGTCCCGGTATTTCAATAAAAATTCCCGTCATCCCGACGTGTTCATTAAAGTACTTAACAGGTTCCATTCAGGTCCCCATAAACAGATAGCATATAAACACAGAACAGAGGGCTGGCAAGGGCGGAACAAAGACGAGGGCCCTACACATTGTCCGGGTGAAGAGCGCTGCACACAACGCTTGCACCTGCTACACTGTATTGTCTATCTATTGATAGTATCGCGATATCCATTGTGCAAGGGCCGTTTAGACTTTTTCATGTAATAATTATGACTATTGAGAGTGAATTGAAGTGGTATTTAGTCATTGATTTAAAAATGCCCATGGGTGTTTATATAATTAGTAAGTGATGTGTCACTTGTATTAAGTAATAGGTGGGGGGGGGGGGGTTGTTATAAATTCGATTTTGGTTTAGAAAAAATATTATCTATCGTTTTTCTAAAATTGGCATGATTATAGGAAGTATCATTAAAAAAATAGAATGGTCTAAGATTTTTAATATTGTTGTTGTACTTGATTTTAGTATCCCTTTTTTTACAAAAATATCCCGTTTTGCGATGAACCCTATTTCATTCGTTCGAAGTTACGTGATTCATTGTTTCCATGATAATGGGGTTGGGAAAGGAGACAATAACATAGTGGGCCTTATGCGAACATCCTAATTAATGTATAAGTAACATGTATGTATAATCGGTCATTTCTGGTATGTGAAAGAGTCAATTCATATTTACACCTTTACAAACTTAGCAACGATTTTACCTTACGAGTCACTGATAAGCGCGATAAGTTTGGTCAAAACTAACACAAATCATCCGCCATAAAATATTTATTGATAAAGTCATACATAATTACACAGAACTCTCCCAAAGATTTTGTCAGTACCCGTACATTATACATACATAAACATACATACACAAACTCACGCCATTTTTCCCAGAAGGAGTAGGCAGAGGTTCTCCTGGTAGTAACTGGGCACCCGCGTTTGTTTCGTCACAGGGCGTGATTGGGGGCGAGCCTATCGCAATATGGGACACAATTTTCTGACTCCGGGCTGATAATGAATAGAAAAATCCAATACCACTTGGCTCGACCCGTGATTCGAACCCGAGACCGCAGTTTTGTAATCATACCTTAGTACAACGACGCCACCGAGGCACTCAGTCAGTACCCGGTGGTAAATTAAACCTACCTACTAGATACTATAAATAATATTAACCCCTAGAGTTTGAAATTCGAATGTGTCTCCACTACGCTGGTACGAGTATTATTATCGCAAACCAACTCGTTTCGAACAGAACTAATGACGATGTTGAAACGTAGTTAGCTATAAATCCACTTCGCATCGAGTTCGCTGCGCATCCTTCCATAAATTGTGCCTTTAATTAAAGGCACTTAATTGAAAATCCCCGTGTACGGTAGATGCGCAATAAATTGATTGCAATCGCATGTATCGGGCATGTGGTTAATGTATATGTGCATTGTACAAGTTGAACCCATGATTACGAGCCGAAATAATTAAGCAAACGTTGTTGAGTGGTTTCGAAGTGTTTAAAATTATTTAATTGTAATAACTGGTTGGCAGGGGATTTCACTGCGTTTAATAATACCTATAATCCACTTCTGAGTATAGGTCGCCACTACCTTCATAGGATTTAGGCCTTAATTCACCACGCTGACCTACTTGGGATACGATTTTAGGTCTGAAAGACCTAGGACTTTAGCTTTCCTAAAGTAGTATTTCTTTACCGATAAAATTTGCGTTTCTTAATTTCTAAAACACATGTTTCGAAAAGACAAAGATTATTGACTGTTATTTATCTTTTGTATGCTCTTATTCGACGGCAACGTAAACTAAATTGCCAGGTTGTAATTTTATTGAAGCATAATATTTTAAACCACTATTTTCCGTGAGAAGTTTTGTACCATACCCTTAACAACTAACAATGTAAGCAAAGTTAATATCAATATGTTAGCGGAGCAAAGATTGCTCTATTTCGCGAAGCAATAATTTATAATGCTTACATCTTGTTCGCTGAAACTTCGCTAACTACGAACTTTACTCGGTACAATATAGTTTGCTTGTAAAAGTAATAAACGTGAATAAGGAGGCAAGTTCGGTAAAATAAATTAGGATTTTGGCTTCGTAGTTATTGAGTTCAACAAAATGATTTGACACCAAACTTTCTTCAAACCTGTTGATATCAGTTGTATGTTTTGCTGCTCAGTCTGTTTCGGGCCAAGGCCATGCTTTCTCCCTCATTATGTGACGAAATTGACCGAATGTGACAACGCGTCTCTAAGAACGAACTTGATATTTACCTAGAAACATATTTATTTTACTTGCATAGGTCCAGCAAACGAGCAAAGAGGTCACATGATGTAAGTGATCACCGCCGCCCAAAATCATCTACAACGCTGGATCATGGATGTGTTGGCGGCCCAATTGGGAGGAGAGCGGGAAGAAAAAAGGATGGGAAGAGAAAAAGGTATTGGGCATCCGACAATCTCACTCACTGTGAGACAGTGGTCCCGCCCCGGACGAGCCTGCCCATTCATGACGAGTCATGATCTTGAACAGCGTGGCTCTACCACTTTGAAAAATAAGTCAATAATTGCTTCCTATCGTAAAACCAAACCTGCGTTGGTAATAGGTACTCACACCTTTTACATAATTTAATTGTGAGGATCTTGGCACTTGCAGATATCACGTCATGGCATAACAAAACATTAAAGTAAAGAATGAAGTTTAAAATAAAACATAAACGGAGGTCATATTCCACGAACTACTAGAATAGTTACACCGGTCTACACTCTACCATTTTACAAAATACAAGACAAACAACCGGCCAAAAATTCGCTATAGAAAAATCGTGCACGTAGAAAATGTGAGTTGGAAACGTCCGGAGGCCGAACATGTTGGCACGCTGCCGCACGCCAAAAAAACAACAATTTAATAACATACGACAAGTCAGTCGACCTAGCATTCAAACATCAATAACAAAACAGTTTATCAATGCTTTTCATTGTCACACTGACTATACAGGACCTCCCGCGACAATACCACATGGAGGGAATGTAAAAATATTGTAGATAGACAATTTTACTGAAAGAAAGATATTTTGATTTTAAAAACCATTTAAACTTTATCAAGAATTTTTTGAATAATCACCTGTTTGTAGCGAGAATCGAACCTGCTAAGTGGTTAAAAAATCACCCGTAATTCTACGATACCTATCAAAAGACTCGATCATAAGTATATTTTTTCTCCAAATAACATAACATCTTAAAAGAAGTCTAGCATGCGTCCAATTATGAATAAACAAAGAGGAAAGATTATGAGTAGGAGAGAAAGAGTAAAAGTAGGGGTGTGGAAAAAGATACCCTGTTTAACCTTTCCCGGCAATCACTAACTACCATTGTAGTTCTAGAATCCCCGGATGTGGCCCGTTCCAAACGTTCGTGTGGGCGATAAACTTTTGTCCCGACCTCTGTTCTAGTCGGAAAATGAAAGAGAATTAAATATAATTATTTTTCAACATTATAAATGCCTTCAAAAAACTACTCTACAAAAACTAACAATAATTAATTATTTGTTGTTTGAATTAAGACATGTACTATAAGTTAAACATACGTGTATGAAATAAGGCATAAGCGGCGACAAAATCGTTAAAGTTTCACACAACAAACATTGAGTTAAGGCAACGCAAATGCTTAATGAATAAGTGAACAGTACAACAAGCTGCCTAACTATAAGTTTGTCAGAGCAATTTATAGAAATACATAGACGGTATATCAAGACTGCTACCGAAAACGGAGCCAGGTGGTAGTTATAGTGACTTGAGACACAATGCAACTAAATTTCTTGCAAAAGAAACGACTATTTTTTTGTATTTCTTTTCCTATATCGTATTTGGGTGATAAATACATACATTTTACTAAAAAAAGAATGTACACCCTTTTATTTTTAAAGACGCTATTTAAAAGATTGGCCGTATAAAGCGCGACACAGACACAAAGACAAGAGACAACACAGACAACAGAGATGAATGGAAAGCGGAAAGTCAGGCTTTTGCCCTGAAGGGGGACAGTACAGGCTCATAATAAAATATTGGCACATCGAAAATATATCATAAGACATCTTAAAATCAAAAATATGTTTGTTAATACTAAAAATTATCATATGTTTATGTCTATATATAAATATTGGCGTAGTTGTCCTCGCCTCATGGCTTGACAAGCCTTTCTTCTGCGTCCTCTCATTATGTGCGAGAGATTAGGGCCTCAGTCCGCCACTCCGGCTTAATGTGGTTTCGGCAACGGATGGATTTCATTACACCAGCGGTCACTCCAGTTTCAGAAATTTCAAGTCATCTGTAAGGCTTCTGACGGAGATTAAATACTGTAGCCATCTTCCAACTATCGAAGATTGATGGCCTTAGGTATTCCCCGAAACATGGAAAACATTTTGTAAATTATTTTTAAATATTTTAATTCCGTTTGCCTAACTAAATTATGAAAATGCGTCCCGGTGCAATTATTACCCGCCTAGTGCGTCCCTGTGGAATCCGAATTTAGAGTTTTAAGACACATTTGTTGTAGTTCTTTGTACAATAAGTAATTGCGCGGAATTTCAGAATAGTTCGCAAAAGGAATAAGCTTTTCATTCAAACTTTACCACCTACTCCAATCCCACCTTATTATACATTCATATTTGTCAAGAACCATCACACAAGTGCCAACAACAAATGTATAAAGTTTCAAGTCAAGGGGTGAACAGCGGTGGACAGTGCATGATGTCTCAGTTAATATGTTTCTAAAATCATGAAGTTAAAGCGCAAGATATATCTTAATCTTTTAACAAGTCACTGTGATGCCACTGACTCGTTTGATTGATCGAGTATCGAAGACACAAAACGCGGGTGACCATTGTGTATTGACTGACAAGTGACATCAGAAATCTCGATGTTTTGATACTTTAACAATCGGCCTGTCATCTTGTTTTATCGTGGATTAATGATTCGCAGACAATCATTTTCGCATTTATAACTTCTCTTACTTTTCTTACACGGAACATGATTTTTTTACTTATAATTTTGAATTGGCTGCCTGACTGATATCAACTAGTTCAGGAACGAACACGGAACAAAGCGAAACAATTTATATTTTGTTTTTTGTTTAATGTAATATGTTGATTTATCACTTTAATGTTATAGTGAAAATTCGTATATTCACAATTTATAAACAAATTTTAATTTGATGTGACAGCGTGTACTGAATGTGTTTTTATTATTCCTGTCGGTTTGTTTGTGCGTGCATTGTGCGGGTGACAAACAATATCGCTTACGGTCGATCTCATGTATTGCGGACAGTAATCTGTTTGCGTTGCTTTGTTCCATTGTTTAACATAATGTGAAATATAAATTTAACGCCATTATACGCTCCTGCTTGTGATTCTCATTATTTACACGTGTTTAAACATGTCTACTCGTTCCTGTGTGCCACTTTTACTCGTAATTAGAACATATTTCAAAGAATGTTATATGTGCTCTCCTCCCAACAGGTTTGGGATGGAAAGCATTTGGTGAACTATGACTATTTCTAGAATCACCTCGGGAATGTAAGCGTGAGCTTTTGTACTTATTCTTCAATAAACTAACCCTACAGGCAGTGTTATTTAACCTGGGCACGCAGTAATGAATCCATTTGAATACTGATACTATTGAAAGGAAGCAAACAGACAATATTCCAAAACCTTACCTACAAAGTCTTCTTGATGTAAGTGATCCTCTTACAGACAAGCTTAAATTGATATATACAGCAACAAGAATGGTACAAACTAAAATGAAAACATTATCATAGATAGCAGGTAGAAGAACTAATATAAGCTGTGAGAAACGTCAACAAAACCCTCGCTCTAATTGTAACATCAGTGAGTAAACAGATCGTATTAAGGCAACAAATGTGCTCCACACGCGCCCTGTGCACACAGAGCGTAATTTGTCACGCACCGTCGCGCCGAGCCAGCTTCAAATAGCACGGCTATATCCCAGCTCTAACGTCTTATCCTGTTTTGTTTAATTAAACTAAATCAAATAACTACAGATACGCGGAAATGGGAACTATTATTTTGCTTTAATTATTCCGACTTCCGGGGCTTAAGATCGAAGGTAGTTTATGTGCTCTTGTGAAGATAGAATTCGTATTTAAATAAAATTACATGCTGTAGCTGCTGATTAAATTTAGAAAACCTCATCTGTTTCGTCATTATAAAATTGCAGTATTTGTATAATTCTCCCTACGATCCTAGACGTCTAAATAAATAGTACCACTAAGTCTCTACCAATATTGAATTAGACATAGTTCCTTACTTCATAAATCCTTGCTGCTAACACAAATAATCTGATAATAACAGGCAATTTTTATAAACCAGCAATCAGTCAATAAAATAACATATTATTAAAAGAAAACTAAACAACTGACTACAAAATAGTAAATTGCTAAATTACCACGAAACAGAAAATAAATGAATACACGAACAATACAATGATAAACGTAAAAGCGAAAACTAAACAGTGCCATACTTACAGATTGCTGATAGAAAGCTGCGGCGTGGAGCGTCATTGTTTCGCCAACACGGCATCGGGTGAAATCGAGGGTCCTCCATGTCGGCGTTCATTATTCGGAATTTTGCCTTCCTGTAGACTTCATTCGAGAACACTCGGCTAGGTCGGCCGCCCGACGCCCTCCACATCGAATATTACGATTTTGTATTGAATCTCATTCAACTCTGACTTAGCAATTTAATATCGGAGCGTGGTTTTAATGAGCTGCTCAATAATGTGTGAGGATTTGTGCTCGTTAATGTTTTATTGAAGATCTTGGTTTTATTACTTGGAAATAAATTGATTGTGGTGTTTAAAGTTATGTTGATTTTAGTATACTACAATCAAGGCGTACTTTTTGCTGTTTTGATCGATAGAAACATCGGAATAGCATTAGAAGAGACGTTTTAAATATTTCATAACAATACTGCTTGTATAAAATGGTCACGAAAATGTAGAACTTATGTCGTCTGAATTAATATAAATTGTAGGCACTTGCAAAACAAAGTTTCGGCTTACCATTGTAACAACACCATGATACAAATACTTCAAGTCTAGACTGAAAACATTTCTCAATAACTCAGACGCACAACTTTTTTAAAATACATTCAATAAAAAATGAACCGTTTAGTGCACGAACGGAGAGTTTGGAAGTCTCTGAGCCGTTAGCGAGTCACGAACAATCAACTTTTACTTTCTTCAACATTCATAACTTCGGATCTATTTCGATACCTGTGTTTCAATTTAAAGTTCCATTCAAGAAATGAGAGGTTGCATTTTTGATATTGCGAAAATGTATCTTATTTTAAAAACTCCAAGACAATAAAACATAATCGCTTTTGCCATAATTATAGTGTTAGAACTGGTTGTTATAGAGTATAAACGAAACAATTAGTGTGTTCTATATTCTATTGTCTTCTTGTCTATGCTTGTTATATATGTCCGTGTCATGTCCGTGTATTCTCATATTTTTATCTTTTATTACTTTGTATCTTTTATTACTGCGTTTTTGTCTTTAACCCATCAGTTAGGTCCTTGATTCATAACTAATTTATTTTATTTTAAGCTGTGCGTCGTCAACAATGATCACTACCGAATTTCAAATGAATAAACAATTTCGCAAACAGTCTTTCTTTAATCAATTAAAACTTATTTAAAAGTAAATTTTAAAACCATTTATTTCTCATATATTAAATAGTATTTCTTTTTATTGCTTTTATAAATTATCAACTTTAATTTCAAAACTAAAACTTTTACCCTAATTTAACGAGTTTCTACTTACAAAAATAAATAACAAACCCGTTAGTATTTTAAAACTTTATAACACAATTTCCTACTTTTAGTTGAGCAATACAAGTACCAGGGCAGCATGAGTCGGTAGGTAGTCGAATAGTTTTTGACGTTCTTAAATTCACAACCACAGTAAATTGCTTGGTTCCCTGGCCTAAGGTCGAGGAACGCATTTCACACAACTCTGAAGATTGAAAACGTCTTGAATTTGTTTCAGTCCCTTTATGCCACATTTGTAAACATAAATCTGACAATGCATTATCACCAAGCGTTTGAAATTAAATAAGATCTTTTTAACCAATTTAAGTAGATAATTTCTATTAATTCGAAAATTATTTTACTATGGGAACATTGTTTAAATCAATATTTTTGCCAAGAAAATCTGGATTCTTATGGAATCTAGAGCAAGCATTGAGATTTCAACCATATCTAAGTACAATTGTTGAGATAAAGGTCTGAGCCGTGAAGCAATATGTAATGTTCCGAGTACCTATATGCCATACATAAATAACATTAATATTGTTTTGTAATAAAAACAGAAAATATGAAATACAATGAATGAAAATTTTTTGCGCTATAGATTTAAGTGGTAAAGCCACGCTGTTGTCAGTCATGAGTCAGCATCAATGGGCAGGCTTATCCGGGGCGGTACCACTGTCTCACAGGAAATACACGTGAAGCGACAGCTTCGTCGTCGCGTTTCTTTCGGTGAGTGAGTTTGCCGGATGCCCAATACCCCTTTCCCTCTTCCCATCCTTATTCCTTCCCGCTGCCCTCCCAATTGGGCCGGCAACACATCCATGATCCAACGATGTAGATGTTCATGGGCGGCAGTGATCACTTACCATCAGGTGGCCTGTTTGCTCGTTTGCCGGATCTATGCAATAAAAGAAATATCGACTGTTTAAAACTCGCTAGTAATAATAACATTAAATTTCAGAAACGTTTAAAAGTAAAATGTATCTGTCTGATTCAGAAGATCATTAAAAAGGGTGTCTCACCGTGTATATTACAGTAGTGCCCGCACCCCAGGTAAAAGGGTGCACCCTCTGATTCCCTCTTCCTTACCTCCCTCTTTAGATACCCTCTACAGCAGAAATGAGTAAATACACAACAATAATAATAACGAGTCATAATAACGATAATTACCCATTATATTTATCCAACCTATATAATATTTTGGAGCTGGTAAAACAAAACACTCAAAAAATGTTAGAAATTACGCAAATGCAAGTTGAATCCTCCACGCCTGCATAGTGAATTATGTAAATGTTAATAATATAAACTTAACATTCAGCTTAGATTGCCGATACAAATAAAAGTCATACTACGATAGGGACATTGTGCTATTGCCAGAACGACATCTGGATAATACTTCTGCGATATAGAGTATGTTGGTTTTGACAGCAGTTTTTGATCTTGCAATATCCATTGTTAACAATTTTTAATTCAATAGATTCAAAAAATATAAAAAATTCGAGGGTGGTTGTATGTAATAATTGTCTTTGTATCAACAGTTACCAAAAACCAGACATATATATAAAGCAATTATTGAAGGAAATTGAAAGCTGTGTAGTATTAAAACCAATCTACATACGGAATCGGTCCCTTTTACTAAACCCTTTCATGTTCAGAAGGTATTACCTTCAATGCCTGCAGCCTGTCCCTCCAACTTCTCATAATTACGTGAGCCTTGCGTGTCCTGACTGGAATTAGACAATTTCGATGCCATTTCCGCAATTATTTCCAACCCAATTTGAACGTTCATTTGTTAATATCGTAATCAAAAGAATGACACATTTATTGCGATTGATATTATCACAAAATTGAAACTGAACATTGGAACAAATTGAATGAGAAATCATTATTTTAAATTGTTATCCACAGTCTATATAAAAATTTTATCATATTCATCTACCTTTTAGATTTTTCTTTCTATAATACTTTTCTAATTAAAAGCTACCTAAACCTAAGCCATTTGTAAAATATCGATGCTATATCACTAGTTAGTATAAAACAAAGTCGCTTCCCGCTGTCTGTTCCTATGTACGCTTAAATCTTTAAAACTACGCTACTACTACAGACTTTAACGCGGTTTTTCTAATAAATAGAGTGATTCAAGAGGAAGGTTTATATGTATAATACATATGCAGGTTAACCCAGTTTGTACGAAAAATGACATGTATCTGGTGTAGAGTGGGATCACAAAACATCCGCACCCAGGCGAAGCTGGGACGGGCCGCTAGTCTATTATAATATATATGTAAGTTTGTTACATACACAACTGTATGTGCAAGTACTTACACTGTACAGTAAGAAGGTGTTGAGCACAAATTCCTCGCGACAAGAAACGCGACATGCATTTGAAAATATGAAATTCACTCGCGCTTAAAGGAACCCGGTCGGAAACCCGCCCTCGGCTCTCAACTTCCCCCTTATAGCATTCAACTACATCGGGTTGTAACAATTACTCACATACATTTTTATTGCCGAGCGTCTGCATTAGAAATAAAAGTTATTTAGTTTATTTTTGAAATATAAATAAAATATAATGTCTCTTGTACATTGATTAGCCTCACGGCTGAGTACAATTTTTCCTAGATTTATATTTAGGGGACGGCTTTCAATAGGTCTCCTTGGAAGTTCTTGGGGTAGATCTATGTTCAGCAGTACACATCCTGTGGATAAAGAGAGAGAAAGACATAAGAGAAGAAAGAAAGAGATAAATAGATAATATATATGTATTTGTGATGATCTTATTGTACCTTACTGTGGGTGGTTTATAGACAGATTTTATAACATTAATAGACCGTCTATTTTAAAATTTTAAAAAATGTGTTAATTGGTTCTTCACACTGCGCTCAAAGGACGCACTTTGTAGCTAAAGTGAACTTGTCAACGGGCCGTTTCCTGGTTTAATGAGGCACCATAAGCACGAACCCCAAAAAGCTTGTGTTTGTCAAAGGAAGACTTAGGTCTGCTAAAACCTAAGAGTGGTACTGTTTTAAGCTGTAGGATGAAAAAAGTGTTAATTCATCCTTCGTTCACGATAGACCCTTTGATACATTTATTATCTCTAGAATTTGTAGCACCAATAGATGCGTTAAGATAAGACGCGGTCATGTGGCTGATCAGAACGTGGCAGGCCTAATTTCATTGTTTAGCTGCTTTGAGTGCTTCGTCATTGATCTTCATCCGTTTTTATCCCACTGTGTCCCACTGCTGGGCAAAGGCCTCTCCTTTTGTCTTAAACTCGACCCTGTCCTCTGCGAGCTCTTGCCATTTTCACTCGAATGCATCCAACTCGTCTTTTCACCGCATATTGGGTCTTCCGCGTTTTCTCCGGCTATTTATGCTTAATTAGGTCTTATATAATTTTTTTATCTTAGGCTAGCCAGTACGCAAAAAGTCTTAAACCAATTTATACAATACTAAGCCCGGCAATATGCCCTAATATGCCCAAAATATAATTATACATAATGCATAATCATTATATAACAGTACTATAGCCTTGTCTTGTTCGTGTAACGCAAACACTCCTGATTTACGAGCGCCCTCATAGCAGAATACATTCAGGCCTGTGATGCTAATACTGGCAGACGTATTAATTAACTCCGTGTGCCACTACCCTAAGGTTTCTCGCTTTGTTTAAATGATACCAAAAGTAATATAGTCAGTTTGTTGACTTTTGATCATTTATTCCTTTGTGGTTCTTGAGCCATACAGTCAATTACATTTTAAATTGTAAATGCTATCAAGAACTACAATAAAACTTGTACGGAGCAAAACATTCAGCAACCATGGTCATAATAATTAGAAACCACAAAAAGCCTACTGTTATAGCAGGGACAACGACCTCTCGAAATATTCAGTAATAATTTTCTACAAAATAATACCTCCAATAAGCAAACAATCATAACCGTTAATTTACAATTTCTGCGTAGGACCGATATGCATAAAATAGTTCCAAACAGCTGAAACAGCGAAAACTGAAACCTTCACGCAACGCGAGCAACCTAAATAAACAATAAGTTTGAGCGGAGAAAGTGACCGAGACACATAGATACATAACCCAAAGTTTTATTAATTACTGCGGTCCTTCACGAAGGGATTTGCAAAACAGGAGAATTTAATTAAAAGCAAACGTTACAGGGACAATGAAAACCATTTGTGACGCGCGCAGGCTCGCCAAACAACGCTCTACGTTTTTTACAATTTAACTGAATTAACCGTTGGAAGTTAAGCTTAGTTATTTTTCCGTTGAAGTAAAGCTGCAAGTACTGAAAGATAAGTTAGAGCGTTGGCGTTAAAGGAACTTTCCGAGCAGTAACTGTTAGGAAAGAAAATAAAAATGTTCTTTTCACTATCACTGGGAAGTGGGAATCAGGATGTCTTACTGATTCAAGACACTTTGTTAATGACAACGGAGGCGCAGGGCATTCATTGTTCAAGAAAATGTCTTGAAACCAGGCTGTGGACGGTAAATTAATTAGTATCTAGCTGTTCTTTTTCTTATCTTTTCCCCTTTACACGCGGGGTCAACGTAACTTGATATATCGTGCTTTGTATTGCGTATTTCCTTTACTATTGTACAGCCGGCCGTATCTTATATTACCCGTTATGGGAAATATAGTAAACCTCTTGTTGCTGAAATTAATTTTACATTACCAAACTAACATAATAGTGTTTGAGTTTAGGAATTTAATTCAGGATCGAACAAGTATGCCATCACTATGATATTTAGAAGATAGGTTTAATTAATTATTAATACACGAAAGTGCAATAAGACGATTTTAGCCGACGTCAAATAGGTAATATGTATAATAAAATAAATGTCATAGATATTTCTATTAAAAATGGGATTAAAGTGGCGACAGAATGTAGACTTTCTTATACATTGTTTTACTTTGAATACGAATTTAAAAAATCACCACGTAGGTATTACGAGTATAAAAAATAATCATTTTCGCAGTTTTTCTCCATTGCTATGACATAATCCAGAATCGATATAATACCCGAATGCGCTATAATATTATTTGACGATTCCAAAGGTTATGAAATATTTCTCAAGTAAACAATGTACCTACGAGTATTTGATGTTCTGCTATGATAAATATGGTATATTTGAGGCACGATTCATTTCGGTACGATATTTCACCCAAATCACCGAAATCGTTCCACCTGCATGACCGCTATTGAGTAACAAATTGGACGCCGGAACAGTTTGCCAACAATATTGATGAGATATTTGGGGTAATACGTTTTATACGGTTATATCCATTGTAATGATGCCTAAAAGATTAATAATCTTGTCCTATATTTTACTTAGTATTTTATATAGTCAATCACCACGCACTATAACGGTGAAGGAAAACATCGTGAAGAAACCTGCATACCATAGCGATTTCTATAAATTTCTATGGTATGTAAAAGTCCGCCAACCCGCATTAGGCCAGCGTGGTGGACTATATGGCCTAACCACTCTCAATCGTACTCTCGATTGTAGGGGAGGCCCGTGCCCTGCAGTGGGTCGTATATGGGCTGATACAATACAAAAAAAATACAATATTTTACTTTATGCGAGTACCGACAACATAGACTTATGAGTAAAACATAATAGAGTGCAAAATTACATATCAAAATAGACTTCATCTCTGGTTAAAAATTACCTTGAAGGAACTTTTTCAAACCACTTTTAATTTCGCACAGGCTACATATTCATACCATTTATAAATCCAACTTTATGAAAAAACAAATAAAGTCGCCTTTTCTATTTTAAGCCAAGTCATCGAAACGATCTCATGTGTCGTCGAATTCCGAAAGCCGCCTCCCTCAAGTATCAGAAAATGTGAGTCAAGAAAAGAAACGTAACCAATTTGTAAGTTCGGCGACAGGAGCGGAAATCTCATCAAACTTGTGCGAGATCTCTGAAAACGTCACGTCATGTCCAATAACTCGCGAACAACTTTTTTCCTATCAAGATTCGAGTGTATTAAAAAAAGTTTTCGTTATCACGAACCTTAGGTTATATTTTTGTGATGTTTCACGTGTGAAAGAATCAAGGAAAAACACACGTAAGTTTTTTAAAACCATTTAATTGAATGTTTTGTTGTCACCGCGGCTGATTGTATATGCATTGCTTTCCAGATAGAGATATCTCGTCACAAAACACAATTATGTGTATAATTGCCTTGGGCGAAACTGGTCGCACATTGGATTACTCTGGAACGCGTTATAGTAATTACTTTGTAAAGGTTGATCCGGATAGAAACAAATATTTACCACTAACTGAAGCCTTTAATAGAAAACAAAATAACTAGATAATCCTATTACATCACAAAGACAAGTTAACACTGATAAAATGCAAGACGTGTCGTTCTGCGGGCTAATTCACGTAATTTTTTGACGTGCCGATCAAGTTGCGGTGCAGTTGCAATGAAGTTTACGTCTTAGTGTCAAATGGTATTCTTGTAATTGTTTAGCTGCGCGTGAACTGCACCTAAGCTGTGCGTAAACTGCGCGCGTGCTGCGCGTCAACTGTATGTCAGTTGTATGCAAGAAGCTTACACGTGAATACCGATCAAGTTGCGATCTGAATCACGCACATAAAACACGTAGCAGTAGAATACGCTAAACCGCTCGCGTGACGCGGACTTGACGCGAGCGTATCTGACAGCGGTTGTCAAAATTACGAGAATACGAAAAGGTCTGTTTCGATCGAAACTTAACTGCAACTGCACTGCAACTGAACTTATTTAATTACGTGAATTACCCTACTGACCTCTTCTCTCCCAAAACTTTCAAGATCCAATTACTAAATCCGCACGTGCCCTGAAACCATGTTTGTCAACTCGCTCATGCGTTCTGACATTCCATTAACTAATTCAAATGTGGAATGTACTCAAATTATGCACAGAAATTGTTAGATAGTTAACTAACAATCCGCAATATGCAAATAAGCAGCGACCTTTTAATTCACCTATAAATTACACCGGCGCTTTCAATTTCGCTTTACGGACGAATGTTGAATATATTAGTCGGTATTATGAGATACAGAGCGATAAATTCAACAGTAGATAGATAGATAAAACGTTTATTTTGGCTACAATAAAACACAAAAACAAACTTAAAGAGTTACATCAACATTAATAATAATTATAGAAAAAAAACTTATGTTACATATTGTAGCCGCAATCAGGCCCCAGCTCAGCAATATGCAATGCTCCAAGGAGCAAAGCGCTGGTAATTCTGCTGGTACCTGGTATGCAGTACCAAGTAAAAATTATATATTATTCTCCAAGTGGCGTAAGTGATACAAATACTACAAATAAAATGCTTTCAGTTTTTGTTTAAAAGATCTGTAAGAGATGATATCACGTATAGGAGGGGGGACCAGTTTAATATTGAATATCACGCTCTGTATCAGCCCATACACGTCCCACTGCAGGGCACGGGCTTTCTCCACCATCGAGAGCACGATTAAGAGAAGCTAGGCGTTATAGTCCACCACGCTGGCCCAGTGCGTGCTGGCGGACTTTTCATAAAAACTTTAAAATCGCTGCTGTATGCAGGTTTCCAACAGGTCAATGTTGAGGTCCTTGGGGGAGGCCTATGTTCAGCAGTGGACTTCCTGTGGCTGAAGTGAGAGATGCAGGTTTCGTTACGACGTTTTACTTCACTGTTATAGTGTGTGGAGATTGACTATGCACACATAATCTGCAATATCACGATGCCCTAATAATACTCGGTTGCGGATCTCCCAGTAGAGTAACAACAAACACCTACGCAGTTTGCTTTCCCACACAATTCTACTCGCAGTGCTTTCCGTGTGGCGAGTATATATCTATCTGTTCGTATGTATAGTACTTTAAATTGTACAACCGATGCGGTGTAGTACCAATTGCTTTTCTTGATTATTGTGGGGGACTTTAAGAGGGTTCGAAGGTAGAGATGGTTTTGTTTTCTTAAGTAGGCAAGATTTTAACCTAATACTATGACGAAAGTTACCTTATTGGTCAAATCACGAATACAGTGAATAATCAGATCTTAGATACAAAATATCAATTGATTTAACAGGTACTACAGACGAAAAGTGCTCGTAATAGTACATGGCATAGTACATGGCAGAACTTAGAGGAGGTCCTTGCCCAGCTGTGGGATCTTTTAGTATAATAATAAAAATAGTTTGGATTCCCAAAATCCAGAGTTTCATTTTGCATGAGTTTTAAACCTACAACATAAAAGCTACCTGTATTTGGCAGGTCATTAATTATTAAATTATATGACAAATCTTCTTAAAACAACCAACTTATAAATTACACTCTAGTGTAAGATAAACTGGTACAAAACGAAAAAGAGTAGCGCGTTACAAAAATGTCTTCGTAGCAATTCCTAGTATACTATGTGTTGCCTTTCCTAGAATGTTTCTCTTCCCATTCATTTTAGTCGCTTATTTTCCTAGAAGAGAAAATCAAATTCTGCAAACTTATTTCACCGAGCGGTTTTAAAAATAGACATTGAATAGAATTACGTCTATACACATTTGTACGGAACGTGTGTCTTTACGTCGAATGCACCGTATGTTGTGTACTACGTGTTTCGTGTTTATTTTATATTATATTTCAGAAAAGGCGCTCGGAACTTGAACCCATCCATTTTCCGCTGCGAATCTCGCCTCTCAACTCCCTTTGACATATGACAACACCGCTGCATTGAAAATGATTTTTCCGTATTGCGTACTGCATTTTTGTGTTGGAACATGTAAAATATGCACACGTAACTATTATCGGAAATGTAAGTCGGTATACTGCGGTAAAGGGAATGCTAGTACATTATTTAAAACCAATAATAAAAGTTCCAATCATTAAAATTCATCTATAAAATATTTTTGCTGGAGTATAAGATAGTTTTTGGTAATTTACAATATAAAACCATACAATAAAACACTGTTTTCAAGTAAAATACTGAAACGCATGAATTTATTTAGGAATAAAGTGACATAGGAATAGACAACACAGCTCACTTTGAAATAAGTATCAAGAGATGGCGTTAGTATCTATTTTGATATTCACAACAAAACTTAACCTTATTGAGCTACACATAAGACATTTTTATTTGATCCATATCTATTCGCAAACTAATGACAAGATACTGGATTAAACACAATATTAAACCTTGAAGCATGGGCCTAATACTGTAAATCGTACAATTAGACACTAATTAAATAACACTAATTTACGCTAATTAACAATCGAACAATGGTCCATTCGCAAACAATGTTCAATTAAATTATCTAACTGCACATATTCCATTCCCAACGCGCCACAAATCATGACGTATCAACGCGTAATTAAATTCCGAACAACAATATTATAGTTTGATAATGACTGTAGAGTGTAGCAACACCGGTCCGTAATCTCAGTCGGAGTTACGTTATGGTGGTTTAATTAAAGTTGCGCCCACAACGGTTCGGCAGGAATTGCTTGATATCGTGCCAAATTATTTGCGAGCCCCCTCGCCCTTGTAGGATCTAAATGGTACACATCACAGTTATGCTCAACCGAACTTAGTGGATTCAATTGAAAAGGCTCGCGCTTTTGATATTTTGAAGCGGTAATGAGTCATGAAATTGCAGAGTAATAAATCAGGAATATTATTCACCAGCGGTATCCACGAGTAAGATTGCGGAAGTACTTCAAACGTTGAGATTCTCTTATGAATATTAAATTCGTTTATATCTTTATCAATCTGTTATGACACCCACAGAAACAAAATACGCAGTTGCGAGTCTACTTATTTATTATTTTCTTTCTATTAGTATTCTATCAGTTAAATACTCTAGACATCTTTTAAGTATAGTTATATTTATAGTACATTATACAGGCGATGTATCAATATTTATCTAATAATAAATTATTAAGAACAGATTTCTGCAAATCAATACCATCATACACCTAGTTGTAAATGAAATAAAAACAAAAACGCATAATAATTTGTTGCTGATTACAAAAATTATTACGGTTTAAATAAATTTATCAAGGTCTTTGAAATTGGTCACTTTGTTTACACTAACGTGACCACGAAAACTGTAAAGTGATGGAAACGTCGAGAACTTAAAAAACTTAAAATTAAATCAAATTCGCGATAAAATCCGTAAGAATTCGTTTTAGTTTAATGTGTAACATTAGTGTAAATCTAAGTAACCACTATAAATTAACATTGTATTGTTTATTTGCATACAACTAATTAATAGACTATCCTGCGTATCTACAGTCTAAACCACACACATTAATCCGATAATTTTACCGTCGAATAGACTCCGGATATTCGTCTCGTATTCAGCGAGAGGCATCACGTAACTACGAAACAGGCGTTAAATCACGAGCCAGATCGATAGTTCATAAATAGACTTCCAAACAGATTACCTGCGGTGTTCGCTCCACTGTCTACCCTTGTCAACGAGTTAATAACAATACCTACACGATAAAATGTACTCTCGCACGTTAATAATAAAGTTTAATTGGATATCGCGTGTTAATAGCCACTCCAGTGTCCTCTAGTGTTACATTGTTAATTTTGTCGGATAACTATTTTAATGAAATGGGAGGTAATAAGAATTTTGTGGACTCATCGAGTTACACGTTTAGTTTATCTGTGTAGTCGTTGGACTTAGCTTGGTAAGCGGACCAAACGCGGCTGCCAACATGTTCACGGTGGTCGTGGGTTCAAATCCCGGGGCACACATCTATCTTTTCGGAGTTATGTGTATTGATGATAGTCAATCACCACGAACTTTAATGGGAAAGGAAACCATCGTGAGGAAACCTGCACACCATAGCGATTTGAAAGAATTTCTATGGTATGTAAAGTCCGCCAACCCGCACTAGGCCAGCGTGGTGGGCTATATGGCCTTACCCCTCTCAATCGTAGTCTCGATTATAGAGGAGGCCTATGCGCTGCAGTGGGACGTATATGGGCTGACTTAACCATGCCTACACTGCTAAACACTAAAACACACTAATAAATTAAATTTCACTTGGCAAGTTTGTAGTTGTAAATTGTACAAATATTAATGTAGTTTTTGAGTGAAATATTCTTGAAACGAAACTTGTCAAAACACCCTTTTTCTGATGACAATGCGTTTACTACTTACTCTAACTCTAAACAACAACTAAATGTCAATTACCAGAGTATTATTACATTATATACTTAGCGTATATAATAATGTAGCGTCGGTATTTTTTACGACAGCACCCAAGATTCCTCGAATCCCACTTTTGCCGGTTCTCTAACCCACATCAAAGCGAACTCGCAGCGAATTGCTTAAGCATTTGTACACTTCGCTAGCTCGGCGCCGCTTTTGTTCTCGTAAATTTGAAAAATAAATTTATGCTCTCGACTCTCCGGTTTATTACTGAAGATACCGGTACGGATATTTTGTTTGAGGTTTGGTCTCATTTCGAGTTATAATAGTTACAATGGCGCATTTGTCCACTTTTTGTATAAAAGTTATTTAATTCTTAGGTATCATAACAAATCAGCCACCTTTTTCAATAATTAGATATAGAGTGAAGCTTTATTTTGCATTTAATATGCATAGTTCAATGTTATCAACGTACCTACATGAATGAAGTTTTTGTGTAGGTACAGATATCGGAAGGGAAATAACTTAAAGTAGAATAAAAACTAAAACGTGCCCTCTCCGCAAATTTGGAAATAAATATTCGAGATATTTTTTTGTACTAACATATAACAAAAGTGTCTGGGGGATTCGTAAGCATATTTTTACATAAAAGCAAAGGCACAAAGGCAGACAGTAGCTGATCAATATATTTGCTGGCGTCCTAATATCGGCCTCACGAAGTCTCAGGTGGCCCAGCCAACTGCCAAAAATAAAATATTATGATTATTGTGACAAGAAGAACGATAGAAATATTTGATTTTGAAACATCGAAAATACTTTCGGTAATTTTCTGAATAAAACGGAACGTAAACTTGCAAACTTTTTGGTCATGTTACTTGTCCGGTCGATGTACGGACAGGGGTGCCTCAAGGGAAAAATTGAAAAGGAAAAACGGCGGTTTTGTTGTGAGCTCGCTATAGGTATGGATTGGAGAACAGCTCGCTCCCTTCTGTGTGGCCATTGTTTCGGAAACATTTAAATCTGTGGTGCATTAGTTAATTCACAAAGCCCTGTGTCTGACAGGTTGAGTGACGCGCCCGGCGAACGATGCAAGTTTATGTCTGTTCCGAATTCCAATTGATCTGTACTGAATCGTTACGAAGGCAACAAGAGACCAACCAACATTTCAAGTAATTTAATTATCAATAAGACGTATGGCAGTAACTTTATAATATAGCGTACAATTATCTTTAACTTTTACCCGGTTCAACCTGTATAGACGATTATTAAATTCGAGATGAAATCAAATTATTTTTAATAATTTTTTGTTAATGCTTTATTTCGAAATCTTAGAGTATGAAATTAAAATGACCAAATTTATAATCGCTCATTGGTGGCAGTCACGGTGTCGAAATAAATGAATTAATAAAGCGACACTTTTCAATTAATTTCCGTTCATATTACTCATAAATTAACTGCCGATAATTTCGTTAAAATACGCCGAAAGCATGATATTAATTTGGATTATATTTCGTACTTTAAAAAAGGCAGATAATGTATGTAGAGACATACAGATGTACCAATTGATGCAAACTGGATTTTCTTTTATTTTAACTCTGCTTTTGTTTTAATAGAAAGCAATTAATTATGATGCCAGTTAGAACAAGTGCCAATCATTATTATATATTTTATTAAGGTGTAATACATCAATATTATTAATTAACAATTTAGTAAGACACATAGTGCAAGAGAATTCTTATGACCGTATTATGTCATTATTTGAAAATATGTTAAGATACATAGTACAGAGACTCGTACTGCATTAACGTTATTTATTAGATGCGACAACTAAAACAAAATGTTTGTCATGAAAAATAGTGGTGTTGTACTACGGTACTATCTCTGTTTGTGTCTATCATACGTAGTCACACTATGTTCCCTCTCACTCCAGTGACTTCCTGAGTACACGATACGCGCGCACAGATTTTCATCCCCATGTCCGCTCTAGTACATCACCTCCATGCCGTACTGTTCATGTCAAAGGTTACATGAATCACAATGACTGATTTTGTTAATTGAATTTAAATTTAATCCATCCAACAATACAACGCTGATTACATTGAATTCATAAATTCTAAAACAAAGCCAACACAATTTATTAAACTTTCCATTCAAATATTAGCAAATAGCGGAGTTAGAAATGACAATGCCGGTTAAAATGGAAATAAATGAGCATTTGTTCTTTCTGTTTAGATTAATGAAACAAAAGAATAGCTGATGATGGGCAAAAAGGTCATCAGCGATAGATCTGCCTAATGACGTTGAAGATTTTAGGGACATGCTTATACTTCACAGTGGACTTCTTGTGGTTAATTATGATTATGATGATGTGCTAAGACCTAGAACTGTTTAATAACACCTATTCTACAGAAATACTGGGACTAATATGGAACAATTATAACCCGTTTTATAAACCCCAAAATCAAAATTTGAAGCCTTCTCTGGACTCATTGTCATAGTTATGTTTTCTTGTTTTTGCCTTTTATTAATAAAGGTTATCCAAATAGGTACATGTTTACGCTTCAAATGTATAACAATTGATATTTGGAATATAATTGTTCCATAATCTGCAGCCGTAGGCAGCGGAAATTAATTTCCTGTCCTACAGTAATACACATGTAGGCAGATAGACTAATTACACACAAGGAAAAGTTACTATTAATAAATGTCGTGGAAAAACGATCTCGCATGTGGGTATACTAAGTTTAATAACGTCTATTTTGAAAACAATATATTAGCGGCGGGATTTCGCGCTGCCCGCCGTAGTGGCTCAGTCTGCAAGTTTAATTACTCGCAGTAAATTTACCTGCATATTAAATTCGAACTTTGAGAAGGTGAAATTTACTAAACATTTTGAATAAATTTTCATTAAGTTTTTCCTTGAGTTTATTAAATTTTATAATTTACTGTGCAGTTTTATAGTGTAATTGACAGGAATATTGAAGAGTTTTGAGAAGCAATATTTATTTATGAGAATAATTATTTATATTCAACGATAGCTGTTTATAGCAGCGTAAAATTAAAGAAATCTCATATCAGTCAAGACATATTTTATATTGCGGAGAATTGTGAAGAATTTCTCATATCACGGTTAGGTTTTACGATCCGCTGCCTTCTTGACGTCAACCCTCTAAGATATCATTTTATAAATCTGATTTTTCCATTTCTTTAAACTCAAACAAAATGGATCGTCTTACCTGGATACGGAATCCGTTCTTTTTACTTCATTCAAAATAGAAATCGGCTAAGCATGTCAAAAAGTAATGAAAAAGTAAAAGCTTAGGCTTTTAATGGAAAATAGTTTGAACAAGTTCATAAACCTCTGTCAACTTGAAGATGCATCCTAGACTAGCTAAGCATCAGCATTCTTATGGTCACATAGTATAAGCAAAAGAGTTGTATCTAACATTTGTTCTTTCTAACTGGCGTTATTCCGGTCGGTGCCAAAGTACGCCTTCCTACTCCATGTCCATCACTTCAACCAGTTTTCAGGATCCCCAATTACAAAATAATTGATCCATTCAACCAACCATCTAGTTCAACGACACTAGATCAGCATCTTTTAAGTCCATTTGAGGCATTGCACCAGCTTATTGAGGCCCATAAAATTATTATATCGGAAAAACTAGTTAAAACTCTGGTTGTCGTGATCAACCTATAGTCTATAACCCAACATTAGACCCTGTACAGGTTAACACATGTATACGTGAGATAAGTTACGAAAATAATAAAATAAGTTTTTATTTGGAATCGTAAAAAAAATAGTTTATAGCTCCGAGTCCACAAACAGATGACCGCATACTATCATAAATCTTGCGACCTTTCACCTTGAACAATAAGACGTTGACCGTTGTTCTAGCGAGCAACAGGGTCGTAAGTTTGGCGGTGATACATGCGGATAATACAAGACCCGGCCAACACTTCGTAGCAACTTGAACAGATTGTGATACTAATGTCGGGATGATGTGGCACTAAACTTGATCGTACTTCAATTTTGAACTAAGGCGACCGACATTGTTTCGAATACAATATCAGCCCATATACGTCTCACTGCAGAGCACGGACCTCCTGTGCAATCGAAAGTACGATTGAGAGAGGTTAGGCCATTTAGTCCGAATGTAGTGTTTCGACTGACGAAAGGTAAATTCAACATACGATAACCTTTTCTGACGACGTTGCACTATTAACTTTCTGTGCTGTATTAGTTTAAAATATATAGTATTATCAATGATAACCTCTTTTGAAATCATCGGGCTTGTATGTTCAATTATTTTCGGTACATTACGTCACGGTAGCAACAATAAATTCTGAGGGTCTATAACCTTATATTAAAATAATAAATAAATACACCCAACAGTCACATACATAGTCCTGACTTCACATTAAGATCAATTCTTGTATCGTGGGTATCAGGAATCACGAGAGACTTTTCGGTCTCACAAACACCCAGAACCGAGACAAATACTTGTCGTTCACACAAACATTTGTCTCGGTGCGGGGATCGAACCCGTGGCCTCTCGTTTCACAGCCGGCGTCTAACCAACTGCGCCACGCAGGCTGTCATATTTATATTAAACCAACAACAAGTTGGCATAAACGTTATCTGGCAACTTAATAAAAAATATTACCTTCATAATAATAGGCCTGTTTAATTTACTACGACCTTGTACATTATTACGAAGCCGAGCAACAACGTAAATATTTAATTTAAACATATCACAAAGCATAAAACGAAGACAAAAAATTGTTTACACATTTCTATTAAATGTCTAGATGTTTACTCTCTTGCTTTGATGTAAACAAAAATCTTTTATTGAAGGAAAACAAGTTATATTTAGAAAGGTTGCACGAAATTTCTAAATAAAAAATGGTGGGATCAGACAAAATGCCCGACTCGCAACATAAAAGGTGACCTCTCTTTGACACCGCGAGTAGAAAACATTATGTGCCCTCCGTCCCTCTGTCCTCTTTCCTCGAGGAACACAATGGGCTGACTACCAGGCACGTAACCAGAACTGCTAAAATATAATAAGTACTATAACAAATTATTACAATAAAAATATTTATCAAATTCTACTATATCATCTAAATGACCTTTAACGCAAATTTACTGCAAATGTCTCGAACAAAAAAGTATACTTTATTTTGTTTTATTGTTATCCATTACAACACATAATTATTATTATATAATTATAAAATGATCTACCTGTAAAGAATAAACGTACCATCAGAGGAAATACAAAATAACATCAATGTCCTCGCAAATAAGATTTATCATTTGTAAAACACTCACCTTTAAAGTAAAATAGTTTGTGGGGGATAGGCCCTAACATTTTCGGCAAACGGGCCTGTGTCGTAGCCATTGTTGAAAACTAGGCTACCGTTAAAAGAGTCATAGTCAGCAGCAAGCGTCGCGAACGTGATGTCACTGTAACATGTGAATTATCTTTAATATATATTTTTATTACTCTTACGTAACCCTCTCCGTGCATGAAACGGGATACTGTTATGCATTATAAAGTTCAGACGGGGATGAAAATTTACCGCGTCTTCTTCCGTCGTAGTTTTATTCGCCGCTTGTAATCTTAGACTTATATTTTGCTATTGTAGAGTGAAATAATAATATAATGAAAATATAGTTTTAGAATTCACGACATTTGGTCGTTAAGTTTTGGATTTAGGGCATTCTTCCGGTGCTGAAGGCCTGTTAGGTTTAATCTACTACGCTGATTTAATACCAGATTTCTTTTGGATATTTAGGGCATCAAATAAAATGACTGAAGCGTGAAAAAACAAATTAGCAGACCGGTACGATTGTTAACATTGAGAGACAATTGTCCGTCGTCTGTTAGTGTTTTTATATTAGCGAGTAAAACGTGGGAGTAAGTCGTTTACATGTTAGTAAGTCACGCAAGCCTATAAAGAGTATCACCACTCAGACCTTTTTATTTTAAAGCAGTACATAGCGCTGCACAGCGATCGTCAACCCAAGACATTTTATTAAGTTTCTTACAGTAAAATAATCTCACGCTTGAAAGTTCTAAAAATCATAAATTAACAGTCTGTCCACACCGAAGCTGGTCGGCCGAGATATATAAAGCCTACAATTATGATTAGTGTGCCACTCAATACTTAATATAGATTCATTGCACACCACATGTATGAGAATAAGTTACATTCATTATTGCATATGAGCAATATGGACCCGGTTGAAAACTGCAATAAATTAGAATAAATATGATAAAATAAAATCTCGTTCCCAAGGCCTGCTATTGCAAACGCTGTAGTTTGGAATTTTCTTTTAATAATACTTACCCGTGTTATTGTTGCAGGTGAAATGGGTCGAGTGGTGTGGTTGCTGTTCGCGGTGGCGGTCGCCATCGCCGCCGCCGACGAGGCCTCCGATCCCGAAGGACTTCTTGAACCGGGCACTGGTAAGTCCATTTCAAGTAACTCCGAAATCCTTCAAAAACGATATCCGTCAACTCGTCGTCTGATTGGCCTAAGTACAATTTACATAAACATATATTATTTATTTTTGAGCTGAAAAATTATATGACACCCTTTTTAGTTTAGAATTAAAACTGAAAAATAGTTTCTTTAACATTATTAATTCGAATTGCGTAAACATGAACTTACATAACCTTAATTAATAAGTACAAAACAATACTAAGATATCAAAACCTACAATATCTTCATAAAATAATTTGCAACAACAATATAAAGGTGAACAAAAATAAATCATAATAACAGAAGATTGCTTCCTCAATAACGTAGCTTTAATTGCCGCTCGTAGCGGCGTAGCGACGTAGCGGCGTAGAGCTCTCGTAGCTAGTTGTGGTCGTAGCGCTCGTAGCACATAATTCTGCGTGTGCGAGGCCATTATCCCGTTATTATGTTGTCTGGTAGCACAACAACACTGATAATGGTGACTTGTAACAAAACAGTATAAAATACGAGCGGTTTTTAGATAACGCTCCCCGTATTTTATATTATTGCCTTAGTGGTTGAGAAATGTTACCTACGGCATTTAACTTACTAGGGTTTGATAAGGTTTGGGATATTTTAGTTGAAAAAATATTGTTCTTCATGAAGTTAATGTTACAAAACAATAAATAAATTGCGTTCATTTATTTTATTGCAACAGTAAGTTTTGTGAAAATGTTTAGGTATACCAGTTTCACGCTAGGCTAATTGTCGAAGCTGATTGCAATAAAAAAAATGTATCCGAAGTAACACAAATGTGTAATGCCTAAATGGCCTAAACATTCATATTTAATGGCGGCTTTAACGGTGGAATTCGCACGGGGTCACATTGACCCCTAGAAATACAAAGCCTAATCGACTCGAACCGCGTCTTATTTAACTTTTATTTTTGCGTATATTTCTTGAGGGAAATAATACTTAGCCACTAGACCGTAAGAAATTAAATGGCGGTTAATAGCTCTTCATGCCTCTCTTTTACATTAAATCCGTATGATTAATTCCTGTAACCGCAGCTTTTGGCATAAATATTTTTGTTCGAAGAATTCTATAAGCTGGTCTATACCAAAAATTTCACAAATAAAACACGATGTATTAGAAAAACCTATAAATAAGACTATTTTTCAAAGCTAAGAAAATCGTATAGCCGAACAAATAATTAGGTACTTACATTCATATATAGCTTATCGAAAGCTCGTGTCAGATTCAATCCCCTTCATCGGAGGGAAGGGTCGGTATCTCCGCTTTCATCACAATACATCCCGAAACGTCACGTTTGCGTTAGTACGGTACACTGACTACAATGAATGTAAATTTTATTATTCACCCGGTCTCTAAAGCCCCATTTACACGAGAGAGTTTCTCGCCTCGTAGATACGATTATCGTAAGGATATAAAAAAAATGCATCGTGTAAATATTTGTCAGAACACGATAATCTATGACGGTTATGCCATGCGATAATCGCATAAGATTCTCGCCGCGAGAAACTCTCCCCGTGTAAATGGCGCTTTATACCCACGCTGTGTCTGTTGACTAATAAAGTTGTGGAATCCAATGTTTTTTGCCTATTATTTTGGCGTTGTGAGCTAAAACCCACTGGGCAGTGGGCAACACCCCATTACCACCCCCATAAAGTCAATAAACAGCAAACATCGTTAGTAATAAACAAACAAATTTCTAGAAAATACGTTACTGTCGGATCATGCAATACAAGTCGATCGGAGCAAACATCCACGCCTGGCTTACTTATCTGCAGCAAACATGGATGCAAACAACCGCTCGCGTATGTTATTCTATGGCAGTGGTTCTCAAAATGGGGGATGACGCCCCCTGTAGGTGCTAAAGGCTTTTAGGGCAGTAGAGAACTTGAAAATCTAGGGGGCGTTGTGCGTTAAATCGAAACCACACGATGCGGTGCGGTGCCGCTGCGTCATCCTACATATAAATTGCTATACCATGTAACACGATGCGTTCGTTCGCCGTGCGGCGGGGACGTCGCACGCGCGCCTTACTTGCGACCTGAGAGACGAGGCGGGGAGGGGTGATGCGATGTGCGGATTATGAGCGTTGCGCTGCGGAGCCGCATCGTTCGTGTGGCACCCTATACGTCGAATGCGTTACGGTCCGACGCCCCACCACACCGTCACTGCGTCGTGTGGCTTCGCTCTTATAAAAAACAGCTCTTACAGATGGTACTCTCAGGAGTTAGAGAAGTTATGTGAAGTTAATTTACTAAATATGGAGAGGCGTAGGCTACAGATATTTGTAATACCAAAAGGGTGATTCAAACAAGTTTGAGAAGCTATGTTCCCAAGCGCGCCGAGGCAAGTTTTCAATGTGTTGATTGTAACTAACGCTACAGTGAGGCGCGCATGGAGTAATATTGCTGCATTTTTATTTAATCAGCGACACTCGGCGCTGTGTTTAGCCCAAGGCTATTGCCCGGGGAGATAGCTGTGAGTGTCGGAAAAATGTTTTGTATTTTTTTGCGTAATTTATGGGACGACAAACCGTGGCATGGGCTGTGGCCTGTGAGTAAATATGGGCTGATAGTGATAATAATACATAAGCTCAGAGCTGAATCATGAAGTACGCTACTGTTGACATTGTACAACTCCTGTCCTTTCCATTGTTATATTCTCGAATTTAATGAAGTTAGTAGCTGGTTCACACAACCTAGTAGTTTTTACGCTCCTTAATTATAAATCCTACTTGTTATTACAGATGTTAAGTAACTGAATTTTGATTCGGGCTCCTGTTTGATGTTTGAAAACATATTTTTATCTATCAAACCATATATTTCTGTATATGTTATCGGAAACGTATGAAAATTAGGAATGGTGATTCCGAACGTGTTTAAGAAATGTCTAAAATGATGATTTAAAGATTCTGTAATACACACATTTCCTAGGATACGCAATACATAAAAAATAATACTTCTGTGTATTAAATAAATAAAACGCGCCAGTAAACTGGCAATTTAAATACCTAACCGTAACGAAACAATCGTGAGGTTAGGTTAGTTTGGTTTATTTCCATTTTATAATAAACTTTTTTATTTTATTTATAATTTATCCACTTTTTTCTGGTATAATTTATCTCAATCTTAACCTAACCTAAACCTCCCTTTGTCTGGACCTCTGTATTCGTTCTCGTAAATAAAAGAAGCTAGGAATGCTCCACATACTCACTAATCATTGACATCCTGAATGTAATAAATTTCCGATCGCTATTGGGGAACTGTAGATATTGCAAAAATTATCATACATTTCCTATCAATTTTAGGAATTCTACACATTTCCTAGGAACTGCATACAATGACGGATTACATACATTTCCGTTAACATATACAAAAGCTATTACGTAGCCGTTAGGTCGCTGCGCCTATACAAACACCATCAATAAAAACAATTGCGTTTTTTTATAAAATTCACAAGAATAAAATGAAACTTATATTTTCAAGTAAAACATAGCGCGCATTATCTTTAATCTGTATTAAGCTGGGCAGCCTAGAAATGACTATCGCAGAAGCGCCACAAAGAACAATACAAGTTCCGTATCACAAAGCCTTGTTAGCGTGGATACTCGTACTTTACCATTAGCTTCAACAATAGCTTCTGATACTGAGAGTAAACATGTCTGTAAGTAGCTTTTACTTGTTAGTTTGTTGCAAGTTGTTTCTTAGTATGTATATTATATAATTAAATATAGTACATTTGTGTGGTGTGCGTGGTGGCCTGTTGGTAACGGACCAGACGCGGCTGCCACCATGTTCACGGTGGTCGCGGGTTCAAATCCTAGCGCACTCTGACTTTTCGAAGTCATGTATGTATTGAAAGTCAATCACCACGCACTATAACGGTGAAGGAAAACATCGTGAGGAAACCTGCATACCGTAGCGATTCGAAATAATTTCTATGGTATGTAAAAGTCCGCCAACCCGCACTAGGGCAGCGTGATGGACTATACGGCCTAACCCCTCTCAATCGTACTCTCGATTGTAGAGGAGGCCCATGGCCTGCATTGGGACGTATATGAAATGATACAGTTCAAGAGTTTCGGTAATGATAGTGGGTTCTAACCCAGTTAGATGAGAATAAAGATTTTTAATTGAATTCGGAGAGAAGCGGATATTCGTAGAATTAAATTGTAAAGGATAATATTTTAAGGACACCTGTACAGAGAGTTCTTGAAAAAAAAAATCGGAGGTGTGTCAAATACCAAATTAGGCATTAATGTGGGGATAATTAATAACACTTTGTACAATTCGAAAAATTAAAATTTAGTATCAGAACAGCAAAAAATATACAAATAATAATTTTTAAAAGCTATAAACCTAAATCAAAGTATTAGTTAACCTTAATCGCTTTTTTATTAAGGTTAACTTAAACGATCGATACAGTCCTTATGTATATATACGTACTTTGTACAGCATTAGTTTAAACTGTTCTAATACATTAGCGTGGTAATTTAAATGTCATAGGATCATAATAGGAGGATAGATATAGGCTACAATACACTGAAATGAAATATATTACAACACGTTGTGAATGAAACTCGATTCACTGAAGAGGTGATAGAACCATGCTTATTAAACTACGGAGTCAATAGCTTGGTACCATTCAGTCGTCCCACAGTAATACAGAATACTGACGTAAGGTAACATTAAGGTCACATTTCGTGCGGTTTCCGAGATTTCTTTGGCTCTAACACTCTTTGGGCCCCACTTCTTTCTGTTTCTTTTTCCCAATCAAACTTTAAAGGCACGCCATATGCCCGCAGTCCTCATATAGCATTAGTGTTTATGAGCGACCACGTTCCACCGTGGAAACTGTGTCGCTGACGCCATAAAAAAGCGTGTTAAATATTAATTCGTCATTTGGTAAATACGCCATATTTTTAATATAAAAAACACGTGACCGTGTTGTTGTAGAATGAGGTTTTGGGCCCATAGTGAAGTGCGTACCGGTGTATACTGCGGATTGCGACCTAAACAAACATTCACGCGCGGGATCATGTCGCGCCGGCAAACATGCCGACATGGATTATAGAAAGATACAAGTCCTACCATTATGACAATGTTTTTATAACAATTGCATATAATTGGATATTATATGGATTGCGAAATATGTAGCATTTTCGCCTCCTTCTTACGATTTGTAGCACTGATGAAAAAAAAATTGTTTATTTAATGAACAAGGGTAACAATAGTAATTGTCCTTTTTTATCGTTTGCTTTTACAAGTAATCAAAACAAAATGATCTTTATTTATAGATATGTTTGACATATTTTATGAATTACTGATTAATGACACTACCGCTTTATATGATGAAACAAAATCGGATCGCACTTACGCACAACATCAAATTCAACTGAATATCAAATTTTCCTCCTTTATTATGAGCAATTGGATTTTGTAAGTAGTAAGAACATCATGCTACAATCTAAAAACCTTAAATACATCCAATATATCAGTCTACACGCCCCTTATCGCAGAACACAACCTCCCTCGCACAGGCGTGGGGCCAATTTAAATATCTAATTCATATATTTTCGCGATAAAAATATAATGCTTCCCTTACGAGATGTCATGTTCGGAGTCCAGTCCACACATGTTAAAGTTCGGTCAACTTCAACTTGCGGTTGGCGGCTGCCTCGGAAGCTGGGGAAATGAGACACGTCACCGCCGCCGACACCTAATGTTTCCGCACAAAATCAACACGCCCGACATTTCAAATTGTGTTATGGAATACAATATTTTGAAGCACAAATTCGTGGAGAATAAAAGTTACCGAAATGCCTTTTCGCAGCGATGGTTTTGTTAGAGAATATAATGTATATGAAGGTGTGAAGGTATTTGGTCAAGAAATGTGTATTGGTATCACTTGACCCAATCTGGTTTATTGATTCACTGAATGAAGAACTGTTACAATGAGAGAATGCTGTATTGCTACAAATGTTACCTGTTCATAACTAAATTAAATTTCCTAAAGATTAACTTTTCACTGTTTTTTAGGGGTGAAACATAATCTCTTATTTTGATTTGTTTTA
This sequence comes from Theretra japonica, assembly GCA_033459515.1. Taxonomy (NCBI): domain Eukaryota; kingdom Metazoa; phylum Arthropoda; class Insecta; order Lepidoptera; family Sphingidae; genus Theretra; species Theretra japonica. The sequence goes on from CM065943.1 coordinate 5,368,145, forward strand.
TACTAAATATAATAAGTTAGTAACTCCATGTTCAATGTCCATATATACTCAAATTACTTAGCGTGATAAAATAAATAAAATAGTCCTAATAATGAGGTGTAGAAAGTTCCCAGTTAATTCCACGATAACAAACTGCGTTGAAAAGCAAACAATGACTAATTATGATTATCTATAAATGAATATTAAAAATCGATTATTGTACCGTATTCTCAACGCGTTATTTGGAAGCTTTCAAATCTCTGGTGTATATTTGCGAGCACGCAATGGCTGAGTGCCCAAATCCCGACGTAATATTTTGAGTAGCGTATTTCTGGGCCGCACGATGTTCAGAGCTTATCATTCCGACACACGCGTGTTTTGCCTAAATTATTACTTTCGCAAAGCGGGCCGACGTCGTCGAAACTGTTATTATCTTACGACCTGGAAGACGCTGTTTTGATAGCTCGTAAATTATAGTTGTAGTGTAATGGAAATTATTTTGAACACAAGATCAGTCTTTAGCAATTGCGGACTACGTTATTGCAATGTCCATACGCAACAATAGAGAAGTTTTGAAATATAATTAAAACGTAATTTTGCGGGAAAACTTATCATAATCGGATTATTTTCGTGATCAGTTGGTTTAGGATTAAACTGACCTAAGTGAGCTGTAGTTTTTACTATATATGCTTATATATTTTTACATCTCGATACGTAGACGTATCCATTTCATTGATACATTTCAGTTTAGGATAGGTTTCAGGTTCGGATTTATTTTATTTTATATCAGGTGAGTCTTTTATTTTTAAAAGAACTTTCAGCTCGCGTGCGCTTGTTAAGCCTCTTTCAATAAAGCAAATTGAGCGCCTTTGTGGCTCACTGTCAAAGCGAACTGGCAATACACACCGATGCGCTTATTTCTAAAATGTTTTAAAATAAAAATATATATTGTATGCACTTAGGCTGGCATCGCTTTGAGGCCGAGCGCTTTTCTCGCGTTTTTATTATATTCGTTGAATAGAAAGATTACCATGAGCATATTTTTGGATCTTACCATATTTACCATTTATAAGTACCATATTTAAAAAAATAAATAAATATACCCAACAGTCTATACACATAGTTCTGACCTCACATTAATATCAATTAAGTCTTGTGTCGTGGTTATCAGAAGTTACGAGAGACTTTTCGGTCTCAAAAACACCCAGGCCCGTCACAAATATTTTTAGGCCACATAAACATTTTTGTTGGTGCGGGGATCGAACCCGCGACCTTTCGTTTCACAGTCGGTGACTAACCAAATACGTCACGGAGACGGTCACATTTGACATCGATTCTGCTTGAGTTACTACCAAGTTTTGTCTTATACTATATTCAATTCAATTAATAAATATACAAATTCCATTATTATTATATTTAATTAAACTGTAGTTTATCTTAGGATCAGCCGCAAGGGTTATAACTACTGAATGTAAATATCTTCTAAAATTTCAACGGCAACTTGTTGAAACCGACCTGCACAAACCTTGTGTGACCTTTATAATGAATTCGTTAAAATATCCTTTTGTCCACACGAATATATTTTCCAGTGAACACTTTAAACTATTATTTTAATTTTCCACTTTTCGCCGTAGCCGAAATTATGTTAATACTGTGGATTAAAGTAATATTGCTTCTAGTTACTAGAATGACGGTCAGTATCTACTATCAAACTTTATTGTGTGTTGAAAACATGCAAGCTCAAATTTACATGTTCAGCAACTATGGTAATAGCTACTTGCACGACTGCAATTGCCTCATTTTATGTACCTATGTTATTTTCAGATTTGTACAGAAACCAAATTTTCTAAATCCGACTCGAATTAATATGATTTTTTCTGAGTGTGAACGTTTGTTACACTTTCATGCAAAACTGCTGAATGGAATTGGACGTAACTTTACATTGTAAATTACACTACAGAATATAATACAAGATATAATACATATTTGCTTCCGAGTGAACGCCGGGTTGGGCCGCCACGATATTTTTTTATTAATCTCCTATTTTTTTTTCCATTTGATAATTTCATTTATAACATAAACACATATAAACAAGTTAGATGTTTAAACATTGAAGCGTCCATTCTAAAAAAATATTGTTTACGTATGTATGTCTTCTGTTGTCTCTAACCTATTATATTTTCAATTCCATTTGACTACAATTGGAAATAAACTTGTTCCCACAAGATTTGCAGAGTACACAGTAAACTGTACATAATCGAAGCAATTTACCACTAATACAATGAAATTGCGTACAACACGATATTCGCAATGCAGCAAACACACGGCGAACTCAATTAGAATAAACCCAACTCAATTGAGGTTATTATCCAAAGTGTTTGTTTGAATCGATACTGGCGCGCCCCTCCCTGCATCGGTAACCCTATAAGCCGATATATTGGTAATCTGATTACCCGCACTTCGTACAATATGTATATCACCTGCCAATTTTACTTAGCGACGTAATTTCCTGCGTCTCGCGTCAGACGTATCGACCGTTATGAATTGATTGTGCGTACAAGGGGAGGATTCTGAGCTCAGTTGTCGCCTCAGGGTTAATGTACTTCGATTGCTGTTTTATTTTCCGAGGATTGTGCTTATGGGATTGTTTACGTTTCATATTTCGAAATATGTTAGGAGGATTTTGTTACTGAGTTCAGGCGTGTCGTGTTTATTTGAAAAATGCTCGATAATTCTTTTGTGATAGGGCAATATAGTCAACCCGCACTAGGCCAGCGTGGTGGACTATATGGTCTAACCCCTCTAAATCGTACTTTCGATTATAGAGGAGGCTCGTGCCCTGCAGTGGGACGTATCTGGGCTGCTGCAGTTCAGTACAGAAAAGGGCATTATGTGATTGTTTTTATTAAATATAATTGTGATAAACCTTCTGTCCTTAAGTCATATTTCGTTAGACACCTTACGAATAATCTATCACATGGCACTAAAGACATAAATTTAAAACATTAAAAAATTTTGTAACATTTTTATTCATCAAACCATGGTTTATTTTATTTATTTTTTTGTTTATTTTACGTGGATTAATCATTTACAAAATCTAATGTAATTTATTCACCCACACAGATGAATTTTCCACAAACTTCCATGCTTCTTGACGAAGGAGTGTGAACGTGACCACGCCACACTTACAAAGTAATTGCCAATTTAATTCTGTGAAACTAGTCCTCTGAATATAGAAGTAAAGTTCTTAATAGTCTCCGTCGAAGGTAGTTGGCCACCTACAACTTCTAGACTAGGGATAGCGAGGGATGGCGTGCGTGCCGCTGAAGGCAGGCGACATAATATTTTCATATTTTTTATTATCAGAAGTTAATTATGCACTAAGAAAAAAAAACATTTGAAAGGTAAGAAAATATAAATATTCCGCGCTCATAAATAGTCAATACATAGATATTTTTCAATAATAATTAATTGAAATCAAAATCATTGTATTACGTCTATGGACTTATTAAATATTTTTATTTTTTTTTATTAAAAATGGCACGTACGTTGATAAAGGTTCGCCACCCCTATTCTAGACTTAAATAGGGACGGACTGGTTTATAAATTGTTTTCCCATTATCTATCGTTATAAGATACTAAAGGGACTTTGGGTAACATAACCTGAAATAAAAAGTTGCATTCTTATAGCACTCTAACTCCATCGTTGTGCTATTTAAAAAAACTCCTGAAGAACAAAAAATATTCAATTATCCTTTAGAACTTTAAGTTTTATCAAATTGATTTCTTACCTTAATAGAAATGGAATTAATATCTATAAGATTTCACCACTGACTTTTTACGTAACAATGAGAAGACATGACATAAAAATTTATATACATTGCAAAGTATTTAGGTACATATTATGTTTCATTACAATCTTTGTTGTAATCCACATCTATCACATTTTCCACACTATTCATAAAGTAAGACCGTTTGTTCACTTTAAAGAAACTCGCCTCCAAATTTCATAGACGAGTTACATCGTTAGTAGCTTGTCGCGTAATCTACTTTGGGCACCATCGTCTCCCGGCCGATAATAACAAATTAGTGGGCCGTTTGTCGGCAAGCTTTCTCGTGAAACATTGGAGCCTGCACCACCGAGCACTCTGCTTGGCAAAACACGCCAAATTGGTTCCATTAGCGGGCATTAGGCGCTGTTGTGGAGGTGCCGACGTGAACCCTCCTAGACGCAAGAATTTTGATATATTTTCCTGTATTACTTTACCTTAACGACCGAAGTATGCTGCTCTCGCAAATTCATAGAAGATAACGTTTTATGAAACAATTTGTCAACGCTGGGAACCCGTGTAGCTTGTTTGTGCTTGAGTATGTTGTTATAGAAGGTATTGTGGGTGTATTAATTATAACACTGTTTACGTGTTCCTTCAAAATAGGTTGTACAACTACTTTGGGTTCTATGGTGGTGACTCTCCTATCCTTACATTATACGTATCAATCATAAAATAAATACATTTATAATTATTTAAATGAATTAGTGTTAAGAAAGATGCTTCCACTTAATTGGTAAAAATAAAGGTAAAAACTTGTCGCTCTTTAAATATTGTTCGCCTAATTTCTATAGAAGCGTAAAAAAACACGATATCAAGACAACCTCTCCAATTACAGATTAAACGAAGATAAGGTGGCCGACATTAATGGAATGCCTATCAAAATAAAACCAAACAGCCCTCTTGGTATTCCTAATCTAGACAAAAAGAATGCCTTCAGTAATGAATGACCCTTGCCGAATGTAAAATATGCCGAAGCGACCCTATTTTTAGTAGCCATAAAAATTCAGAGCTAGCTTTGTACAATAAAATGGCGGCGACCTGACGACCCAAGGAGATCGCGGTCACGTCAAAGTTATCGCCAAGTTTCCGAAAAGAAATAAGTTTAAGTCTTTTAAACCTTTTAACTAGACTTCCAGTAAGGTTTTAACATCAATCCATTCTCGAGATAAGAAATGGCGCCTTTCTGCACGAAATGAATTCAATAAGTGAGCTATGTTCTTTTCGGGGTGCTGCAAGTTTTTTACGCCGACGCAAGTGGTATAAAATGGAGTAGGTGACATAACAAAAATATTTTTTTTGAAGAACGGTATTATGACTAATTAGACCTATTTTAGTTAAGGTTATTTTTTTCTATAGTAATTCGGTGAGTTTTGAATAGCCAATTTAATCTGTTGTGATAGAGCGACACTATACGTTTCAATTGATGGTGTAGGTATTCCTATTTCCTCTATAATGAATATAAAAAAAAACGCAAAGCACAGAAAATCAAAGGACCGACAAATTGCCGCATTATTCTCTACCAGATCTTATCATTTCTTAATCATCTTTACTATGAAATTCAATTCCCGAATAATTTCAGCCGAGAAACCCTTTGCAAAGTTTTGAACTTGTGAAGTCACTGACTCACCATTTGCGTCGCACCACGGATTATACGGCTAGCCGAAACATCTAACATTTTGACATGGGCAATTAATATTAACACTGCCTAACAAGCCAACTAAGACATAGTCCAACCTTAAGAGAAATGGGTGTTTCAGAAGTTAATCCACCAAGCCTTATCTTTAGAGGCAGGAAATTTCTAATTAGTTAATAGTTTGGCTTGATACTTTGAAATGGTCTGGTTGCCTAATCCATGCTTGTGAAAATATACCAAACCTGTATAATCATATCTACGAGTATACGTGATAATTTAAGAGAAAAGTTACGTGTGAAAGGTCTCCCATATGTGAAAGGCCGCTGGGTAGATACCTCCACAATGTCTAGTTCTCCCGCCAAAACAGCAGTATAAATGCACTGTTGTGTTCTGGTTTGAAGGACATTGTAGCCAGATTAACATAACTGGACGTAATGAGACTTAACATCTTATGTCTCAAGATGGCGAGCGCCATTGGAAGCGCCAGAAATGAAAGTGGAGTGCCGAGCATTGCTTTGTAATTCGTGGTATTGTTTGGTTTTGCTACTGTCCATGAGCGGTCGTATCACTTACTATGAGATGAATACTGAATGCCATGCTCGTCTCGCTATTCATTGCAATAAAACAATCAATCCCGTATGGTAAAGTTATAAGTAATAACAGCCAATACCCCCACATAGAGTGACTCTACAGCTAGATAAATGTCTTGTGACATGGGTATAAAAAACTACGAGACACGTATTGGTCCTAGACTTGAAATAATTATTTTTGATATCACAAACATTGGTATGGAGATTGAACCCGTGACCTATCTCTGCAACTGTAGCTATGTAGCTCTATGTAGGTTTTTGCCCTCTATTATTTAATAATCCGAGAGCAAACTATACAAATAAATAAATCATAATGTAAATAACATTTCCAGAGTATTACAAACAATAAGAGCGGGCCTGTATTCCATTAAACAAACTGACTTATATGGCTGTCCGGCGAAGCATATTACAGTCTGTTTTTGACAGGGAAAATAAAGAACGAAAATGATGTTGTATTAAGAACTGCGAGGGCGCTTATTACACCGTCCCATATTAGTATTAATGTGAGCGTAGGCGGGTCGTTTATTATTAATATGTGCAGTATTACGTCTGCGAATCCCTGTTGCTTCTAATTGGACAACACAGACAAGACTCAGACACGCGCACTGAGATGCAAAAAGTGTATTTAATTAATAATTAGAACGTCTAACAGTCTAACGTCTAATTGAAAATAAATTGGTGGTTTCTATTGACTTCTTAAGGCTGTGTGTTTGTTTGTTCGCGAATATCTCGGAAACTATTGTTCGTATTGCATTGCGGCTTACTCTTATTGACGAAACTACTTCGAAAAAGGTTCTTGTATACAAATAAAAATAAACACAAAAAAAACAAATTAATAAATGAAACACACAAAAGTTACAAAGGAAACAAAAAATCTATTTTCGTACAGTCATTGATATATTTTAAGTCAATTGGGGACAAAAATACAAGTACAAAAAGGCCTTGTAACGGTTTTCTTTTTGAAGTCCGTTTTATTTTTACAAAGAAACAACCAATTACAATCCTTGATATCGGGCAATACGTATTCATGTTATACACAATCATAATCATTGATTTAATCTGCTTTTTAATCGTAAATGTTATAATAGAATTTTTTTAAATGTATTTTGAAAGGCCTATATTTTAATTTTGTTTGTAGGCCAAGAAATATTATTTTTTTATATCTTCAGCGTTATTTAGACGAGCTAACCTCTTGAGCTGATCTCCAGGGCGGCTTCATTTATGTGAGCCGCCTTACTTAACGATGATGCTTCATCAGAGGGTGAAATAAAAAACTCATTAACGTTTACCTTACACTTTGTCACTACTCACAAATTAAACACATTTGTGAAACACGCGAAATGTACTCGTAACCGGATTTTTTAACATACGCAACTGTGACGTAGTAAAATATCTGTTGTTTTTTTTTTATTTTGATTAAAATAAATACGTTTAAATTACATTAAATACATTATACAGGGTGATATGGGCATTTTTTTTTATCAGCCCATATACGTCCCACTGCTGGGCACGGGCCTACTCTACAACCGAGAGAATCGATAGAGAGCGGTTAGGCCATATAGCAGTGGCGAAGGGTGATTTTTTTAAAAAGGGAAGCCGAAGCTCAATACGCGAAATAAGTGTGTTTATTTTGTTTATACCTACTGACCCTACATAGGGAAGACAATGCGACTGATACTTGATAGTAAACATAGTGCAGTCCACATTGAGTAGATCAACTTATCGTGAGCTGCTTCACAGAATTAGCCCGAAACGCGACACATTTACATAATTTGTACGTGTATCCTTATATCCGGACGTTTGTGCATATCCAACCGCCAGCAAATTATTCCTCCGACAATCTCACTCACCAAACGAAACGATTGCGTTTCGTATGATGGCATCTACGTACTGCGGTCGTCAATTATATTTTAATATTTCCAATATACAAAAGTTGCAATGTCATCATGAGAAAAGTAAAAAAGTATATTTTTAAACCGCACGTGAATATAAGATTAATAAAGAAAAAATAATGATCTAGATACAATGTTAACAAGTACGTTAGCCGCGCTTTTATTAGTTGTATTATTAGTAGTCGAGCACTTCCTAAAATCTAACAGTAACGTTATTTCCGAAATTGACAATCTAAACATGTACGTCCCTCACGATTATTAATTTCCATTACAACATAATAATACTATTAATATTTATGTACATTTTGTAATTTAAAACATTAAAAACTAAATGCGTGAACCAGCTAATACTCGTATACTGTCAAAATGTTAATACAACACTTACAAATGCAGTGATATCTACACAAATACACACATAAACACACAAAATGCTGAAGATTCACAGCATGCCTCCTGCTTTTTTAACGGAAATTGAACCTTAAATCATTATAAGTTTAAGGTACAATTTTGCGTGATTTGTTGCAAAATACACAACCATGTCACACCAATGCGTAACATGCAGCCGACGCGGACGGTCGGCGCACGGGCCGCGCCATTGTTATTGAATAAGCCGAACAATTTTGGCAGTAATTCGCCAGAGGTCGCAACGCGTCGCAATGTAATTACGTGTTTGCTGTGCGCCTCCGCAGTAATATTTACCTATGTGGCCGACAGATGTCGTTGAATAAAATGAGTTTAGATATTACATAAATAATTTTGAAAAATTAGCTTGTTTATAGTGTAATGATAAATTACAAAAGGTAAGCCGCAGGGAATCGAGTTATATGGAGCCTTCGCCACTGCCATATAGTCCACCATGCTTGTGGACACGCACCACCATATGGACATATATTACTTAATTTAACCCACATGTTTCCCATCATCCCAAGTGACGTTGTACAAAATGTAAAAAACATCGGAGTTGATTTTTTGTCAAAAATCGTGATTTTAGTTTTCATGATTTTTGGCCATCCGTATAGATACGAGTATTTTTACCGCTTAGCTGAACTTCAATTCGGTTCGGGTACTTACCTGAGCCGTAAAAAGAACCGTACCTATACGACTTGATCAATGACCTTGGAAACTAGAATCGCGATTTTTTACTAAACTATCAGGCAGCTTTTTTGAAACTTGGTACAATGTTACCTAGGGAACATGTGGTTTAAATTAAATACCATATGTCAAGATCATTATCAATACGAGTAGAAATACTTAATTTAAACTAAGTTTGTTAAAGCAGGTATTATAGCAAAATATAAGTTAAGATGTTATTTAAATCACAAACACAATTAAATTATGTAGAAACCATTAAAACATATTAACAGTGAATTAAAGCGAGCATAAATTTCACATAATCGATACAGCCATTATGAGAAGATTCAATTTTTGCGTTGGCACGGCGATAAAATTAAATTGTGAGGTTTTGGCAGTAAGAGCGTGGATGTGAACACGGCGGGGCGTTTTATCGGCCTGTTCGCGGCCGCTTACGCCTGTAACGCGCCAGATATAATACAGTCAGCCTCCCTCCCCCTCCCCCCGAGTATTTACCTCGCCCCTCCATCACCCTGCATAATCGATCGACTCTGTGTCGCAAACCGTCTAAAGGCGACGTTACATCAATTACTCACCAATTCGTGGTCCATACTCCATACTCTATGACCCTTAGCTTGATTATTGCGTCGTTTGAGTGGATATTGGATGGTGATTGTATAGAGTAAATAGAGAACATATCTTCATGCTGTGTTCAATTATAATGTACGTTTTGTGAATTGAACATTGGACGAGAATAATTACAACATGAACATTTGCGGCCTTATTCAGATACATTTTAAAACCTATTTTAGTTATCGAATGTCTTGTCTTCTTCGTTAAATCTTGTTTAAATCAATTTAGGTCCTATTTTTTACATCAATGTAAGGATTTAATAAAAACGACTATTAGTCTAAAGATCTAAAAATAATACATTCCTGCTTATATTTCACTTCTCTCAATTAACCCAGATACTTAAGATTTTAATAATCTTTCAATAACATCGGTTCCGTAATCTGATTACTCTTAAACAACTCTCTGAAGTCTATTAAATTCAATCTTGAAGAGTGCAAAAAGCGTAATCTCGAGTGTCCCAACAATTTATAAATTATATTGTCTTCCTGGAAACTTTAAACACTGATAAACTTCGTGAAGGAACCTTTGTTGGAAGTAATCGATGTTTAATTAACAACACCGAGGGAAGTAACAAAAAGTATTATGTATGTAGCAGATTCAACGCTTGATAAATGGATGTCATTAATACAGGTTCGGCAATACGTTTTCGGTACGTTCTAAGGGTAATTCACGTAATTAAACAAGTTCAGTTGCAGTGCAGTTGCAGTTAAGTTTCGATCAAAACAGACCTTTTCGTATTCTCGTAATTTTGACAACCGCTGTCAGATACGCTCGCGTCAAGTCCGCGTCACGCGAGCGGTTTAGCGTATTCTATTGCTACGTGTTTTATGTGCGTGATTCAGATCGCAACTTGATCGGTAGTCACGTGTAAGTTTCTTGCATACAACTGACGTATAGTTGACGCGCAGCACCCGCGCAGTTTACGCATAGCTTAGGTGCAGTTCACGCGCAGCTAAACAATTACAAGAATACCATTTTGCACTAAGACGTCAACTAAATTGCAACTGCACCGCAACTTGATCGGCGCGTCAAAAAATTACGTGAATTTGCCAGCTGGATAAATGTATCTCGTGTGTTTTATACGTGACAGAGTAATATGTTACTGGGACACTGAAATTTTTATTTTTTTGTTTGGTTATGCATTTTGAAACTATATCATTCTCAATATATCCCGTGATGTACCTATTAAAACTTCTAAAAAATCAAATATACAGTATTATTTTGATATATTTGGTAGTAGTCTCACTGAGTAAAGCAAACGTTGATTCCAAAATCCTGTTATAATTAAATAGCCAACATCAATCAACATAGGGAATGTTAAAACAAACTTATCAAGGTTGCTCCATAATAAGAAATTTGCGATAACAACATCAAAACATTTCGAAGCAAAACAAGAATAATCTTGATTTTGAAATAATACGACTTATTTATGGAATCCGTAAAAACATGGAATAATAAAAAACAACGTTTTCTTAAGAGGGAATATTTGGAAATAGCTCGCGAATCTTTGACCTTTTAACGTTTTATTTGTTTAGGGTGCGCGCAATTACAGAGGCGTAAGACCCTCTAAGTGCTCCCGTTATAAATTGTTATATTGTAACATCCAATTATTTCCTATTTAAGCCGCACAGAAACAAGATTATATTAAAAAACACGATAAATTTACATTTTCTCCGCTCCCACCTCGTATATTTTGTAATTAAGTAAAATTACTCGGGTTGAAAGATTTTTCACTCCCTAAGCTACAAGATAAAAAGTAAAGTGACCTGTAATTTCGAGCGCCTGACCTAAATGTTTTCACCTTATTGCATTCACCGCTCCACACAAAACGAAATTTCAACTGCTATCTCCAGTTAAACCGAAATCAGGTATAAAAGTCCCCCTTTTGCTTTTTACCACAAGCTGTCTGCCTAAATATGGCTCCGCGTTTATCAGTACGGATAATTTGCAACTATGTAAAATGTTGTACACATTAGGGAACATGAATGCGCCAGACAATGTCTTCGTTGACGGAGTTCTCTATAGTTTGTTAATATCTATTCCACGAGTATAGCCTAAGTTTCCCTTTGTCATGTTCCACAGTTGATAACTTTATTAGCACCCGCGCGACGGCAACGGAAGTAAATTGCTTGCGTAACACAAACTCCTCATCCTAATAACTAATCAAATAAACGTTTAAAAGAAACCAGCCTCTTTAGTCTACAATTTTATTTCGCGTTAATCCACCGAGAAAAATACGCCACGAGGCAGTGTCGTACTCCGAGATCAAACGGTTCCTTATTCCCCACGCTCCCCTCTTTTAGTTAATGTTACTTTTTTTCAAAAGACTCTTTCATTTATACTTCCTTTTTAAATTCTTTAGAGATACAATCTGCTTTTCGTAGGAAAGAGAATTATAGCACAAAATGTGTATTGTTACCTGTATGAACAGTATTAGACCGCTGTTATATACATCGCACTGTTTTTAAAACCACCCTTTAATTATTTGAAGACAGTCGTTATTCAATACCCCAGTATACTCATCTTACATTTAATTAAATAAAATCGATTGGACAAGCACGTACACAAAGCAACAGCAATAAGGAAATTCTGCATTGTGACATCCGTTCCTGGAATTTAAAAGCAAATCACGGCAAACGAAATTACCTTTAAGCCCCATTAAATGTGTTACAATACAGGCGGGACAGCACGACGGCGCAAAAAGAGGGTTTTGGAGATTAATTCAAGCAGAGAAGAGTGATTCAACAGAATTCATTAGACGAACCCGCTGTCTACAGTTGAATGCAAACTTAAACAGCGATAAGATTCGCACTGCTAAACTGATGCTGCTGAAGTATACTGTTTCCTTTAACATCTGATTTTGTAGAAGGAAATTAATATAATTTATTGGAATTTGAAAACAGAAATGCTCTGTACTCTGGTATACTAAATAATTTCTTGTTTAAAAAATGGGAAATGGAAAATGATGTATAATTTTCCCATTTCATTTGTATAAAAATATTTACGACTTTAATGTATTTCGATTGACATGTAATATCCAACATTTATATTTATGCAACACGATAAATAACGTGAACATATTTTACATGGCTCCATTTGATTCGAAATCCTTTGTTTCAATAGGATTACGTATATCGAATACGAATTAAACATTCAGCGTGACAAACGAGTTGTATACTACACACTCATGGATTTTAATTTGCATACATTTCGAAATTATTCATCTATTTTGACACCGAAAATGTATTTATTTATTCATGACTTCTACTACGCAAATCGGAATTCATTTATTTTAATAATCAAACCTTAAATAGGTTATACAGATAAATAAATAAAGCATTGGACTGAAAACCTTTTGAAATAAAGTCTATTTTAAGATATTTAACTATTATTCAGCATTGTGCAAAGATAAAAAAAATGTCAACGTAGAAATAAACAAATGGGCATTTCTGCTCAGCGTGTTAATAATGAACACGACAGAGCTGTCCTGCAGGTACAAGTTATTTATTTTCATCTGTAAACCAGCCACGTCGCCCCTGTATAACACCAATGGGTGTTTGTTGTGTCAGCGTGAGTGTGTGTGTGTGTGTGCGTGGGTGTGTGTGTGTGTGCGTGTGTGTGCGTGATTCCTCTTATTGTCCACAGCTGAAAGAAAGTAGTGTTCTAATATTCTCGCTGATAATGTAAAAATGTTATGGCAATCCCATTGTAACTGGTTCTTACAAAGCTTTATGGTGAGTTGGTAGGTACATGCGCGAATTATTTTGATATGTAGAAATATTTCTGTATTTACCATATTATAATTTATCACACGGTTACATATTGAACGCTTAAACTAGTCCACATTCCGTGTGCTCGTCGCTTCTCTTTTTTTTTTATATGAATATGTATACTTTAAATAACACGGGGTATTCAAAATGTGACTATGATTAGAAAAAGTAGTGCTTTTTGCTCCTCTAAAAATCTAACTACGTGCGAAATACAATATTTCTTAAAGCTTAAATTCACGCAATGATATCATGTAATTAGATAAATTTATTTGTGGATGTTATGTTACTCAAAATTCTTTAACATGTACACACTTTAAGGTGAAACCCGAGATTGGTGCAGAGTTAAAAATAAAACGACTAAATAAATTAACACAAAAATATTATTAAAACTAAACTAGACACTGCCATATTATTCCTGTATTCTCGTACAAAGGAGCAACAGATGCTTGAAACTACTTTTTCACACATTACCGAGTCCGTGTTAGCTGTGGCGCGAGCCCGGCCTTTCAACACTCGCTCCACTGATTTATGAATACAATCTCCATGGTGACGGATTCCCTCCACTCTCCAGTATACTTACTTAAGTAATATACTACACCGACCATTTTATTTTACTGCTTAGAATACTCATATACAGGGTACATCAAGACTGCTACCGAAAACGAAGCCAGGTGGTAGTTTTAGTGACTACAGACACCATGCAACTTTTTTTGTTATCTTTTATTTGTAATTGTTTTCTAATCTTTTAAATATTATCGTATTTGGGTGATAACATACATTTTCATAGTTGCATCGTGTCTGTAGTCACTAAAACTACCACCTGGCTTCGTTTTCGGCAGCAGTCTTGATATACCCTATATAACAGTAAAATAGCAGCAGTTTCTCGTGGGGTAATACCACCTACAGTAGTTGATGAAAGTTTATCACATTTCGTGATCCGATTCCGATCCACTGGTCTACTTAACACTCGATTTGAAATTTAGGATAAGGATCGAAAGTTTCCCAGTTGGTATCGTGGTATGGTCTAAAATAGCGCATGATTTTACTGCATTTTACTCGATCATGGTTTCGTTTTTGTAAATGTAAGAACTATGTAAATTAAATCGAAGTTTAAAAGTAAGCTAACTGCTGGAGTGCCATTTTGGTATAATTTTGTCGATCAACAAGACACAATTGTCCCTACTGTCCATATTTAACAACACTGTACTTAACAATACGTATTGTATTGTATTGTATCAGCCCATATACAATGCAGGGCCTACTCTACAATCGAGAGTAAGATTGAGAGTGGTTAGGCTATATAATCCACCACGCTGGCCAAGTGCGAGTTGGCGGATTTTACATACCGTAATAATTCTTTGACAACAATACGTGCAATGTAGTAATTTTACCGTCCCTGCATGAATAATATCTGGAAACTACAATACTAGAAATTGGAACGAGTATCGTGAATACTGAGTATATGTTTTTGTTCGTGTTTCTCATACGATTCCCGTACGTAATTTGGAACAAAAACCATATTGAAATTGCAAAAATGATGCTTGGAATCCACTACAATATGTATTATATTTTACGTTGGAACTAGCATTTTTCACAAGTTTGTTTAGTTTTTCGATTGTTCTCTTGTGGTTGGATGTTACAGTTTTATTGATAAATAATTTAAAAATTCTGTGTAGCTTCTCGATAATATGTTCGATTAATGTATATTTAAACATACTTCCCAAATGCAGTGTACAATGGAAACTATTAATCATTTTCAAGCCTTTTCTTACATACATACATACATAATAAACACACGCCTTTTTCCCTGAAGGGGTAGGCAGAGGTGCTACCAGAACACCCACGTTTCGCCTTGTATATTCCGTCCCACGATGTGATGGAGGGCGAGCCTATCGCCATATCGGCCACAAATTCCTGACTCCGGGCTGATAATTAATAGAAAAATCCAATATCACTTTGCCCGACCCGGAATTCGAACCCGAGACCTCAACTTTGCAATCGTACCGTATTACCACTACGCCACCGAGGCAGCCTTTTCTTAATAATATAAAAAAGAAAACGCAAATATTTTTATCCTATCGCTTGGCTGCTTGTGTCATGAAATACTTTCTTTCAGCGATCACTCACATGTGATTGACGGTAGGAATGGGATTTCACGTTATATTCGGCATAATATAGAGACATTTGATGATACTCTAAATCAATTTCAATTATCTTAGCTCATTCATTGCTGCTGTTGTCCGTGTTCTTGTTCGATTAAGAATGATGTAGTCCAAAATATTTTAAATATCACCAGATTAATCGGAACATCTATGCCTGAACCAATCTGAGATTAATATATTTCAACACAATATAATATAATACACCCACTAGGTGGTCAGACGACCTGGTAAAGGTCGCGGGACGTCGCTGGATGTAGGCTGCCTCCAACAGGTCACTGTGGAAATCATTAGGAGAGGCCTATGTTCAGCAGTGGACTTCCTTTGGCTGATGGATTGGTAAGGATAATAATCTTAGGTTTGGTTAACTCAGCATCTTTGACGATAACAAACAGATAACATGGCGGAGGTGTAACATGGCGGAATCAATGTTATCAAAACCTGATCTGAAATTCATTCCATACAGAGAAAGCCAAAACCATTCCACCAATATTAAATCATATCTATTTATTATAGAACTAATTTATCATATTAATTAGAACGTAAAGCGATAAGGAAGACTTACAGGAAACTCAGGGAGATTAATTATCACGCCCACGTGCAAATAAGATACTATAATAGAAGTAGAGTATTGAATTGAATGGCGTAACATGAATCTCCTGTGTACAGTTACGTAATCAATTAAATTATTAACAAAACACGGATTACTTCCCCGTATTTCTTTAGGATTTCTTTTTCTATAGGATCGGCGTAACATGATGTAAACAACATATTTATACATGATATAAATTGGTACAACATATTATGAGCTCTACCGGTCTATCTAAGTTCAATCGTTTTCAAAAAAAAAACAAAATATAATATGGTATATTGACATGAACAATATTTATAAATAAACAGCTTACCCGTTACTAACAAAAAAAAAAAAACTTTGTAATCATATCATTCGTAATCATAATACATTATTGATTGTGACTATGTTGGACTAGGTGTAAAGTGATCAGTTATTAGATAACAGCGCTCCACTACTCACATAGAATAACTTAAAAAATAAATTATCTAAAACATATTCTTGTTGTATATAACCCTGATTTTTATACGAATCCTTCTCATAATTAAACATGGTAGGATAGCAAATAGTAACACTACACCCAACATTTTCAAATGCACGTGACGTTAAATTCATACATCTCTACAAAAAACTTTCCTCAACAAAGCGTCGCAATTCTATTCCACGCAAAAAATATAAAAATATTCATTCTTTAAATAATAGAAGAAGCACGTACTGTCCGTGACTGCGTCGGCGTGGATGAAACCCTTTCACATGTATCCTACGCATTATATTATCCCGTGGGACTTGTTCGTCTTGTATACAATATCCTTATAGTTTGAAGTAGAGTTTATTTGGCATCATATTGCTTTTTGTGGAATAAAACTAATCAATACAACTAGACATGTATTACGTTTTGATGGAATCCTAGTTGTAATTGAAATAGTTACTCATATTGTAACGTGCCAGTTGAAAGATCAAAGCAGAAATGTTCCCAGGTGTTGCGTAATTTATGAAATTACTGGCGCTGTAATATTTTACACAGGATTTCTGTACGTCAACAAACGCGAACTAGTTTACTTATATTTTATATTAAAGAACATATTTTTTTATTGAATAACAGAGTTAATTTAATAAAATTTAATCTAGTATATTAAAAGACTGAAACAAGACCATAAGCTTCTTAAATGGAGCGGGTTTTTCTGTAAACCGTTGTTACAATAATTTCATTCCTAAGCATATTCATTACTTACTCAGCGGTATAACAAAACATGGACTACGTCATGTTTCTCTTCCTTTCCTTACCTCCGTCATTTCAATATTCACTTCCATTTCACACGTCATTTTAACTTTACGTGCTACGTGGAAATCAAATAATCAGCCAAGCCGATACAACTGACGGCAGACTGAAATAAAAGCAACAATAAAATAAGCCGCTTACTGTAAAAATAAAAATCAGAGCTTTACAACCCTCGACGGGTGCTGTTGCAACCCCTATGTGAGTCGACAGCGTGGAATATAGGTAAGAAAAGTATTTTCCTTGTTGATGCAATTTGTACAGATAAAAAGGTAAAACTTCTCTATAGCAAAGATCTCGGGATCCGCTCTGCTGCTTTTTTATTTATTTTAATAAAATGATAACTTGTTATATTAAATCGTGTAAGAGTCTAACCATTTTGGGTTTCATTCTGTTATCGAAATACGTATACTACATAAGTAATATATTTATTCTGTTACACGTATAAGTAATGTTACAAAATAAATTTAATTAACTTTAATTCAAAAAATAAGAAATAATTTGTTTTAAAAACGGAATTTGGGTTGGAAACCATAAGATTAATGTTTTGTACCTACCCTTCAATTCGGTTTTGCGTAAATGCCAAAAAGTTAAAAAACGTATTCACAAAGGAAACATGATGTTACATTACCATCTTGTAAATCTAGAGATTCGTATGCATCAGTACAATTTTCGGACCCGCATTTCCACACGTAAACGACATGAAGAACGTCCTGCTTGGAAATAAAATATGTGGACGTGAAATATAAGCACAAGCCAAGGGTCACGTCGGGACAACAATGGAGGAAATATTGTGCCACATTACGGGATAAAAGCTTTTTTTAACACGGAACAGACGCGGAATAAAGAATAGAGACGTATTTGTCTATTTCTCGAATGTGCGGGGTGTAGATAAAGGTTCTGGGGAGGTTGTCTTGATGTTTGTGAATGCGCGTATGGCCTTTTTTGTTTCATTTTAAAGGCGGCAAGATCTTGGATTCGAATTCCGAGTTGGACACTCCAATTTGTATACGTTTTTCTATTTTATGAGTCTCGTGTGAGTTAGCCAGGGATTGAATTTCTGTCCATTATGATGATACGTTTAACCCATATATACCATCAGTATTATCATCATCAGCCCGTTGCAGTCCACTGCTGGACATAGGCCGCTCCCAAGGTATACCACAGAGCTCGGTATGCTGGTTTATGCATCAGAATTCACCATCATCTTTATTTTCTTTTATAACATATGTTGGGGTGGAAATAAAATCGTAAATTATTGTATTGTATTGTATCAGCCCATATAAGACCCACTGCAGGGCACGGGCCTCCTCTACAATCGTTAGAGTGGTTAGGCCATATAGTCCACCACGCTGGCCTAATGCGGGTTGGTGGACTTTTACATACCATAGACATTTATACAAATCGTTATGGTATGCAGGTTTCCTCACGATGTTTTCCTTCACCGTTATAGTGCGTGGTGATTGACTATCAATACACACATGACTCCAAAAAGTCAGAGGTGTGCCCTGGAATTTGAACCCGCGACCACCGTGAACATGTAGGCAGCCGCGTCTGGTCCGTTACCAACAGGCCACCACGCACTTTAAACTATAAATGGTACTAATTACATTTCTGCCTATCATTAAAAAAAAAGAAGCGTGTGCTCATGTAAGTATGTACTATGGTTTTAGAAATCCCGCATCAATTTACGATAAACCAAGTGTCCCCCAAAAATGGGCAAAGTAATAAATTATTTCTCTTTGTGACTAAGTCCCGGGACTTACAAGGAAATATTACTCTTAGTCGATTGATAAACATTTAATGATCATTTTGAAATCACACCACACCGTCTGTATTTATGTGCCCGTCGGGTATGTATGTTTATTGTTATAAAATACTCCAGGTCGTGTCTCCCAAAATGTTCAGCGAAATGGTTTTTCTAAAAAATGATATAGCTTATCTTTTATAAATTATGTGACAACTACATTATAACGGTAGATTTGGGTCGCCCCCAGATTGGACAATCTAATAAGTTTTTGAGGCATATGATTCGTCCAAGATTAGATTTATAAAGGAATATGGTGGGCTCACTTCTTATCGTAACATCACGCTGAAATACTATTATGCATGTGTAGAAGTTTGTAATTTTACATATCAATTCAACATCATAGCATGAACTTACGTTCTAGCTTAGAATTAAAATGTGTACGCCCTAACTATATTTAACAAAGGTATAAAATAACTTTTTTTACATTTGGTACCCGTAAATACAGGAGAAAATGCCTTGAAGTCTACCTATATAACGCGTTGTCCCTTTCTCATCCAAAGCAAAAGTTAAATAAGTTTATGAATATCTCGTTTAATTACTAATGTGCATAACACAACCATCTATTCTAAGCGCGTTTTTTCAGCATGTATTCCTATTATTCTACCGTAGAAATAGTAATTCCAGGCTTAGTCGAGATTGAATTTAACAGGTAAACTATACTCAAATAATATATATAAGTATAGCACAAACACTTACAGCAATCCTCTTTCCAACAAGCTTATATCCTAACATATTTCAACGTAAAATAACGGTAAAAACAAAATACATTGTACAAACTAACCAGGATCAAAGTTAAATGACCCGGAGGAGGGCTCCATGTTTTTTATTCTTACTATTGCTTAAGATAAATTCCACGCCAGTACGGGGGCACGAACTCTGCAAATAAATCCTCTTTGCCTCAGGGCAGTGACCTATACCCGAATTTGAATTTGATCCAATAAACCAAATTGGAAAAGTTTTTGTACGTCGCGTATGGTGTCAGGTAATCCTCTCTCTACGCCTGTGATTGATGTTTGAAATAGATATTAAATAAGTTTATGCAATTCGTGTACAAGAGTTAAAAGCTATCAAAAACCTTTTTAAGCAAGTTATTTTTAATGCAAGCTTTATTCAAGTTTTCACTTTTTGTTCAATATAAAATCAAGATAAAATAAAATTAGAACAAGTTGTAAATCATATGTATTTTTTTTTATTTAATCTATTTAATTTTCTTTGTTACACGTACAGACTTAATTTGTTTGTGTACATAGACTTTTATGTTCATTAATTATTTTTCATAATACCTACGCAAATAAATGTTAATATCAATCATCAGCAATTGATATCCACGTGAGATGACAACATACCAGTAGCGTTTGTTGAAGATGTTAAATTTGAGAAATATATGTACCTATTATAGGTACTTATCAAAACAATAAATAATTCTTTGGCAAAAGCTTTCATATTCACAAAACAAATAAAGATAATCAGCGGTTCATAACAATGCTAACGATGATATTTAATACTAGACAAAATAACATTATCAATGGAACAACATTAGCGCTAATTGGTAATACGAAACTCGACGAGAAACTTGAAAATAATAACCATCTTGCCAGCCAATATTATACAAACAATAAAAATATTTTGTATCGAATGAAAAACATTTCTCCTCGTGGATAATGATAATATTACTAGAATTGTTAGTTCAATAGGTTTATTTCAAAATGTTATAAATGCCAATATATGTTACAGATTCTGAGCCAATCCGCAGTGCTGGCCTAATACAATTAAGGTTCGGTAGATTTTAATAAACGGGAAATAATAAATCAGATATCTATAGATTGTCTCTCTTTTGTTAAAAACTAACAACGAAATGGCTCATGGCCTCAAGACTTAATGTAGGTACTCGATGGTAAATGGATAGTCTCCAGACATTACACCAAACGTAAAATTCTAATTTTGAATTTCGAATACACATTACATTGGCAATAAATAAAATGCACATCCTTTATTTCTAAAACTATTATGCTAATCGCATGAGGCATAATAAAGAAAACATTTTACCAGTAAAATTTCCTCTGCCGTTTTTTCTCTCGCATCTCTATTCTATAAATAAATATAACAAAAAGCATTTTAATCTCGTAATCGTTCCGGCGGGATCTGCGGCCCTCATGAATAGTTCCCAACTTGAGATCGTGAACGGCTGCCTAAACCTCAATATTTAAACGGTACTGTTTTCATTAAGACTCGGCCATTGTGCAAATGTATTCTCGGCTCAATGGTCCACAATATTTGATTTCGATCTCAATACTCTATTGTAAATGGAAGTGAAATTGTTGGGAAACTTTCTTATTATGCTTGATTAATGGGTTTTTACTTGTTGAATTGTTAGGCCTTTGTGAAAAACAACGTTATATATTACGGAATATAATTATTGTGAAATAGAACGTCGGATGTTAAGGTACATAATACATTGTAATAAATTTCATAATAAATGTTTAATAACATTCAGTGAGTAATAACCTAGTCGGGATCCAGACTAACACATCGAAACCTTAACTTTGTGAAGTTAAATTTCTGTTTGCAATTAGTTTTCACTATTACAACACAGGAAAACATCGTAAGGAAGGTGCGTGAAAGTCCGGTACGAAACGGCCGGTCGTAAAAATCCTAATAATTCTACAACAAAACATTATGAAGTCATGTTGCGCCCCATGCGAATATGAGTTACGGAAAAAGCTTAACATGATTACTTTATCGTGATTCGATTCACCCCATATTTGTTTACCATATCCACAGATTCTTTAACTTAAAATTAATAAAATAAATGAAAATAATGAATAAAATTACGTTATTCCTATAGAACTATAAGTGGTAGCGCACACAGTTGTCAGTCATGACTCAGCATGAATGGGTAGGCTCGTTCGGGCTGGTACCACTATCTCACAGAAGGTCGACGTGTAGCGACAAATTTGCTGTCGCGTTTTTTTCTGTGAGTGAGATTGCCATCCATCCATCCGGCAAGTGGGCATCCGCCGACTACGCCTTTTCTCTTCCCATATTGTTCCCTTTCCACTCCTATCCTGTTCTGATGGGCTGGCAACACGTCCATGATCCAAGCGTTGTGGATGTTCATGCGCGGCATCGATCACTTACCATCAGGTGACCTGCTTGCCCGGACCTATGCTATAAAAAAAAAACATTTTCAGGGTTTACCGTAAAGATGGACATGATAAATAAGTAAAAAACGCCAATCCAGTGAAAGCTATTTAAATGTAAACTAGTTACAGTCGTTGAGGCAATTTCGTATGATTTACACAAAGTGCCAATAATTTTGAGTTACAGTCTGCTAGACAATACATTGTTAAGTTAATGATGTATGCGAAAACCCTTGGGTGCTCCCCGCCCGATATTGGAGCAAGTCTTGTCAAAAACTGATAAATATTCTGTCGGTGTATTTATGATTAAGTATCATAACCCGACGCTGTCAGGGTATATTAAACGAACAGTTTTTTTTTGTGATTTATGTACGTTCGTATCTGTGGGAAAGTAAACAGTTTTGGTTGAAAAAATCAAAGGTTATTTATGTGTATAGAAAAATCCTTTGTTATAAGCTACAAGTGGAATTTACCTAAAATGGTTAATTGTTAGCCTCGTTTTATTCAAATCAGCTCAAAAGAAAGCGGTTCAGTTCCATTTCCGGTACTCTGGACAAGACCGAAATTGATATACCGATGAAACCGACCTTCCTACCCAGCCCCTTAAAGAGTTTTAACCCAATAAATAAAAAAAGGAGGGAGAAAGAGAGAACTGGCTGAAAAGAGAGAGAGAAATAAAAAAGAAACAAAATTATAATTTCATGCAGAATGCAGATATTCTTGTATTACAACGAAGATTACATTTTAATATTCGCGGCAAAAATGAGAGGAATTATAGTAAATACAAATCACTATTAAACTCTTAATAGACAGCTATTTCTCAGCGGACGCGGCGGAAGAAACCTAAATGCCTGAAATAAATTTACATAAACTTCTCAGAAGATAATTTCATAAGAGATAGGCGTTGGTTTAAAACTTGGCCTTTCTTTTTTCCTTCCACTTGGACGTATAAAAGTTCATTTTTATGTATATTTGTCGAAGAATGCGTTATCTTATAACTTGTTGTATAAACTTCACGGTTAGGAACTTCTTATACTGAATAGAAATTACACGTGAATAGGGAGACATATTCAAAAGTCGCAAAAGTTTGTTCAAAAGTTTGCTTCGCGTATGAAAATGATACGCCTTTCATATATAAAATACATCGCAAACACAGCACACATAAACATTCTGTTCAGATAAAAACTCGTAAGGTTTTCAATATCTATCATTAAAAAACTGTGATAATTAAATGTATGTAAATAAATAACAAAATGTTAAATGCACTTAAGAGTAACATTAATGAAATAAAATGAAAATTAAATTGTTTTTCTCAAAACAAATTTACCTTTGATATGACAGTCTTTTTGGAGGACATAAATTGTAAGTAAGCGTAGACACTGAACGCTTGCCACAAGAGAAAATAAACATCTGTTCTGAAAATCTATATCCTTTAACAATAGAACACAAAAGCTCTTTATTGTCAACCAAGAAACACGATCAAAACTAGCAGCGAACAATATTTGCTTATGGTATTACAATGGGAGCTCTTATCTCTAAACGATCTCTTTCACACGGGCCTTTGATGGACAGTATCGCAAATAGAAATGCGGTACACTTAACACAACAAAAAGCAAAATATTGACAGTGAAGAAAATAATATAAACGTCCTCATGCTTAAATATTTATTTAAAAGTGTGTCCCCAAATGTGTAGACGGAGTTCCTATCCCCTCTCCCATATTGCTCCAGGCTTATTTCTTAGATGTGACCTATCCTATTGAGTCGAGCCTATTGCCCTGCCGTATCATACAATTCAGCCCCGAACGTCTCATACGGTAATTATCGAAGCGAACCAAGGAATCATGATTCACAGACCATACATGCTCCCACTAGAGTTTTAACGCATACTTCATATCAACTGCGTATATTCACATTTCCAAACACATTACCCCAAAGCATGATAAACTACTTTTTAACCGACTACAAAAAAGGGGGAGGTTCTCAATTCATCGGAATCTTTTTTATGCATGTTCACCGATCACTCGAAGACGCCTGAACCGATTTGGAAAATACTTTTTTTGTTTCAAAGCGTATATTTCACAGGTGGTGCCATAACAATTGGTCAAGATCTGACAAATATCTTCGGACCTGAAGAGTCAAACTCCTCCAAATTGAATAGGGTCCCAATGCTTCTATTTGCATTAGGTTAAATATAAGAGCCAAACGGCGGGCGGAGATAAAGGGGTGTTGGAGAGAGAGGGGAGAAAAAAAAAGAAATATACATGTAAATATTCAATATCTTCGACAGCTTTGAACCGATTTTAGTGATTCCTGTGTCATCAGAAAGATCTTATTGTTATACATATTGTTTTCCTTGTATGACCACCTCTCCGTCATTTAATGTGGATTCGTTTTACAAACACAATATTTAAGAACAAGAGATCATACAAATTTCCATACAAAGTCCAACCCAGGATTTTGGCGCAGCAAACGCGCTTAGCATACACTAATACATATTTATATTGAGCCTCCAGATGTATTCATAGAACATTTCTGCATCTTGCATCTCATAAATATTCCACAACATACCATGGCTGGTAATACGGCTTTCCAATAGCGTATGTACTGTGATTCAGGATCAATATCCGCTCTGTAATACGGCTATTCCAGTTCGTGTATGCAAGTGGCGTTTGCCTTCGTGCCGTCTGTGCAATCACAATGCAAAGACTATGAGATTTACCCGCCGACGCATCACATTTGCTTAAGCTTATGCCCATAATCTGGGGCTTAGGCTCTTACAACACAGCCAACGAATTCGTGCGAGGATTAATTCAGTCTTCACTGTGTATTTTTCTCATTAATAATGCCAATTAGTTTTATATGGCGTCGAAAGGTACAGAGGCATTTTATGAATATGAGAATTTGTTTGTTATTATTATAAAACACAAGCAGCTTATTACATTTATTAATGAAAAAATATAATACAAATTAAATACCCTAGCTTAATTATATTGCAAAATAAATACATCAGTAGATTCTAGCGGAGATACGTAGACACGAGGAGTGGAAAACAAATTAACACAGCGTGACAAGTTTTAAACGAAAGACACTCAACAAAATTACCATTAAACATCCATAACCACTTTGACGGAATTACTTCATCAGCGGCAGCGCTTCGTTAATTTGATGAAAGTCAAATGAAACTCGATAAATGACTTTACCCGTTAATATTTTTTGATCCCTCCCATGCCGCCCACTTTTATTACATTACTGCAAACTCCTCGAGGACACTGGCTCATGAAAATGGGCTTATTTTTCATAATTGAATGCTTGCTGTAAATTCGAAATTTCATTTTAGACAATACACTTTACGTCTCTTTCTATCACTCGAACTCGAATATACGAGATTGTAAACGTATAGATTGTTTACGATTTTGGCATCCAAATGTGTTGTCAAAATATTGGGAACAATTTTTTCTCTTCACATTTTATTATATTGGGCATGTTAATACTACATATAAGATTACGAGTATAAATGATTGTTCTTTATATCTTGAAAACATATGTCAAACAATCCGTTAAACATATATTTTTAAAATCTTAATTGTAGTTCCAAATTTCGCCACACGCCAATGGAATTTAGACAAATTACAGAAAATATATTTGTTGTGAATATATTTCGTATCGATCGAACTTCATTTTAAAGATTTTTGCTAACCGACCTTCCGATGTTATACGTATGTAGTAGTGGTAGGTTTTCTTGTATTTTTTCTTATTCAATAGGTCATACGAGGCATACAAGCAAAGAGGTCAACTAATGGTAAGTGATAACTGCCGCTCATGAACGTCCACAACGCTGGATCAAGGATGTGTTGCCGGCCCAATAGGGAAGGAAGCGGGAAGGAAAAAGGATAGGAAGGGGAAAAGGGTATTGGACATCCGACAATCTCACTCACCTAACGAAACGCGACAGCGAAGGTGTCGCTTCACGTCGATTTCCTTTGAGACTGTGGTACCGCCCCGGATGAGCCTGTCCATTCATGCTGAGTCATGCCTGACAACAGCATGGCTCTACCACTTCAAAATCAAATCTGTAGGTAGTTAAGATATTAACATTGACTAACCAAGCAATGAACAGTTGTAGCCGATACTGCTGTAAAATTTCAATCAGGCTTAGTGTTTTTATTTTAGGTAATAAAATAATGATGGATTCCAAATATATCCATAAGGTAATAAGGTCTATTAATGATCGAGTTTTATAATATTTTTTTGTCGGCGGTAAGTCGGTTACTTGTTTCAGCGCATACGAAAATTAGCTCCATGGCCTATGCCTCTTTATAAGATCCTTATCAATCAAACCAACAACCCACTTACGAAGACTAACTTCGCAAATTAAGTTTGTAAACCCTTAACAGCCAAATAAATGAAGAAATCTAGGAAAACGAAATTGAATATAGTCGAGTTGAAATTTGAAGGTTCCAAACAGGATAGAAGTTAAATCTCCGTGAATTTACCATAATTTAATTTGTCCAACTAACTTGTATGCTCACTTAACAAAAAGTTTTCAACAAAGAGTTCTCCTCTCAACCAGCGCTGAACGCTGGAAGTCAGCGAATTGTCCCTTAATTAAATCAACTGCTATCACAGATTAAATGAATAAAGATTTATGAACCGCGTTTTCACAAAAATAGAAATGGCTTTCTGTGTTACAGCACCCCTTTTGTAATGAACCATTACTTAACACAATAGCGTTAAGGCAGCACTGTTTTACAAATGAAGCAAATACGAATATACAATTGAAAACAAAAAGACTTGACTCTGCATATTTGCAGTGTAGTTATTAGTATCGATTATACAAGGGTACGCTTTCTTTGACATACTAAATACAGATTTTCGCTTTAAGCTCCTAAAGCATTGACTAGTCAAATTATGTGAAAAACATAATCTAATATTTCATAAATTATGATGAGAAACTACAATTCTTTTAATCTTCTAGCTGCATTGTAAACAGCGAACTGTAATACCCAGCCTGCTCACAACTATAATTAGTAAAGTACTGACTACTGAAGCTTCGCTTCGTGCGCTCATTAGTCAATGAGTCGTCATAACCCAGTTTTGATTCATGCTCTGAAGGGTTCCATTCTAAACATTGTTTGTTTTGCTGCGATAAACATTTCATGTATTTTTGGTAGCAAGGCTTGTTAGATAACAAGCCTTTTTATAAATATTTGATAATTATGAAATAGATATTTCATAATTCTAAAATAAATTGGGATATTTTAAGTGAACAAGATCTCTTAAAAAATTCTAAAACAAATAAGCGTTGGTAAAAATAAAACAAGGTCGTAAGAAATCCCCGCGATTGCTGATAATCGTCCAGGTTTCCGCCCTACAAAAATTTACTTGGCGTTGTAGCAAATTAAAGAACTCGAGTATTTATCTACTGTATTTTTAGAGCCACCTTATTTTTAGCAAGAATCAACGTTGATTGCGTCGTACCAAAATATATTTTCTATTAATAAGTGCTCCGTTTCCTTAAAATACCTTTAACCCACGCCTACATACGTTTAACATAATGTCATTAATGATTTTTGATGGTGCGAAGATTTAACTATGTAATATAGGGGTACATAGTCAATTGTTACATCCTCCTTAATCCTTTACATTACCTTTTGCGGAAAACATTTTCGTATCAGTAGTTATCGTATAAATGGCGGACATAAAAACATATCTATCGTACACAGAACCTCCTTTTATCTAAGTCGGCTAAAATCGTCACATTCCGTGGCCTCATTAATGTCAAGATCTCATAATCTTGTATTTTAAAACACATTTCGCGCTGCGTCGTTGGAAATGTAATGAATATTATTAGATGCAAAGGGTCCTGAATGGCCTGGTAAACTGTGCGACTTGCAGTTCTCGTTCTAATTAATTAAGTGCGGAGGTTTCATCGAATTAGCTTCGGCAGTCGGTCGATTTGTTTGCCGCCTTACCTATACACTGGGAATTCAATTAGAACGCGCAAATGTTTTGAACAACCCAGCCGCTTTGTAATTTATGAGTTTAAATTAGCTGCTTAAATTGTTTTCCCGTATTGCTTTGGCTGCACACGTGGGCTTTAACATAAAATATTTATTTTAGTTTCTTGGCTTAATAATATCTAACAAATAAACAACCCATAATATTCATGGCATCGTGTAATATTTTATTTTGTTTTATTTGGCAAACGTACAATATTTTTACTCTTATAAACCAGGTAACATAACTTAAAATACATAAATCAATAAAGTTTCCACTTACATAAAGCTATTTTACAGTAACACTAGATGATAAAGGAAATTAATAATTAGCATAAATAATTCAATTAAAAAAATAACAACTAAAATAACAATTTAATTACTATTATTTATATATAGTAGACGGTAATTAGACAAAAGAATTGGTAATTAATAAAAGAGACGTAATGTAAATTCTTAACTTAATTGCGCATTCATAATTTTTCTTAAAGTTAGTATTTTCGGCTTAATTTTTTTTAATATTCCAAAAAATATAGGCGTAAAATTCGGGAAGGATTTATTCGGAAAACAGAAAACGTTAACGAGTCATAACAGACCTATGAATATTATAAATATTAAAATTGTTGTCCTAAATTCGCGAACAGATTGCTCAATTGAATTTTTAAAGCGATGCTCAATTTTCATACAATAAAAGTCTTTTCAAAAATCCTGACAACGCGTAATTGGCTCCGTCATCTACGTGATATTATCTTTTATTGAATTATCTTCCTGCCCGTATTTTTACATATTTACGTAGGGTCAAATGAGAGTCAAACTTATTATGTGGGGGACTGATTTATGTCATCACTTTACAACTAGCGATACCAACAATTTCGAAAAAAACATTCAAATCAGCAAAGTGAAGAATTTGTTTTCTTATGCATGTAATCATTCTTTCATTTTGCATTTTAAAGCGCAAAATTTCGTGAATCATAAACCGTCACAGCTCTGGAGAAAACTGAGTTAAAGCGATCTAATGTAAACATATCCTAGGCAAGAGATTTCATTAATTTTATCATGAGGAACTAAATTTGATTGACCGAGTTTCTGAAATTGCGTTTCTTATGAAAAATATGCTTACAGCTAGGAAATGTTATTACAGCATAATTACATACGTTTTATTTTCCTCTTTTACTTTAAGTAACTAAAACATTCACCAAAGGGCCAATTATATCTGTTTAAATGCTTTATTTATGCACTAAGAGTATTTATAATATAGGGGGAGCGCTGTCATACATTTGCGTTTTTAAAAACTTTGAACATTGGACTAATTATTTATAACAACAAATTTCTACAAACTGATAACTGTTGATAAACTAAATTAAATTAATTTATTATCCGTCTACAAGGAGTTTGAGTGAAATTTAATAGCCCTACACTATTTTTTGTATTTTTTTCTTCACGGGACAAAGTAATCATGCAATATTTAAATTATGCAATACCTGCAATATATCTTCCTAAGTTGTATCTACTTACATATTATAAGTTTCCAAATCTGAAGATTACTTCATGTATGTCTAGTTTATTAAGTATTGGCCCCGACATATCAAGAACGAAAGTGGACATGTCCAACTTATGTATACTACACTTCAGTTTCATTTCATTGCAGATTTAAATCAGTGCCTACCAGCTTACAGCCTCTGCAGTAGTGTAAAATAGTCGTTAATAAATACAGTTCAGGATTAATCGATTTCAGGAGTAACTGACGCGTTCAATTCGTACACTACAACCGTTGGTGACCACAACGCACGAGCTGCCTCTGTACCCACTGTACGAACGTAGGCGTAGTAATGCGGTTACACCACTAGAATAATTTAGTCGCTCAACTATCCTACTATATTAGTGGCTGAACATCGACCAGTCTGGTTAATGTGGCATTAAACATCGTGATTAATGCTTAATGTCTTATGGTCTGTGAATTACGTGAATTACCCAAATATATTTTGATTACTGCATCAAACATCAATCGGTGGCGTTAGTGGTACTACGGTATGATTGCAAAGCTGAGGTCTCGGGTTCGAATCCCGGGTCGGGCAAAGTGATATTGGGTTTTTCTATTCATTATAAGCCCGAAGTCAGGAATTTGTGCCCGATATGGCGATAGGCTCGCCCCCTATCATATCGTGGGACGGAATATAAAAGACGAAACGTGG
Organism: Theretra japonica; assembly: GCA_033459515.1. Lineage (NCBI taxonomy): Eukaryota > Metazoa > Arthropoda > Insecta > Lepidoptera > Sphingidae > Theretra > Theretra japonica. The sequence continues at coordinate 5,398,691 of CM065943.1, forward strand.
GTGTTCTGGTAGCACCTCTGCATACCCCTTCTGGGAAAAAAGGCGTGTGTTTATGTATGTATGTATGTATGTACTGCATCAAAAGGCTGTGTAAAGATCCTCTTTGTGTATAACCTTTTTAGATCGATGTCTTCAAATAGGTTTATATAGATTATATTTTAATAAAATTATCTCATTATTTAATAAAATAAAACCTCCTTTTTAAAACTTTTTTTTATTTGACATTTATAAATGCAAACCTTTTTGTTGAACCATGAAACCATGAAATCCATAGACAAAAAATGAAACCATCTTTGATAGGCGGGAAAGTGTGAAAGAGTCAAAGCGCTAATACGGCCACTAGATGAAGTTCTAGAGTTCTAATTAGCGTACGTCAGCGTACGTCACAGGCAGGAGTGGTCTCTCTAAAATTCTGATTAGCCACATCAAAGGCTTGCAGTAGCGAATGGATTCTGGACTGTATACATACATCTGATTTTACCGTTGTAAGAAACGTATACTGTTTGTAATATTTTTTTACTGAGAGAAAGATCATAAATTGTTGTTACAGGGTTACGTCGCAAATTTGTTTGGGAAATGTTTTAAACCAGCTAAAATAAAATAGCTATTGCCCGCTCTTAGTAGTAACTTTAACTTTTTTATAATGTCAATTTCATGGGACATTAATTATCCATTTTCACGTCTCAACATATCACCTGCATGTTATTATTTGTTAACTCTATGATTTTTTAAAAATTAATTCTTTAGCATACGCAGTTTATTGTGAAATGTAAATTTGTCCACAGAAGCCGCAACGAAGGACGCCAAGTACTCGGTGTACGTGGGCCGATGGACCGAGTGCAACCCCGCGGGGCCGGGCGAGCACGCCATCAGATCTGCTGAAAGGTACCCACAAAAAATTCTATTTTTTTTATGAGAAACTTCGATATTCCTGAAGGTATATGCAGTCTTGATAGAGTATCCACTGCCGCGGGATGGTTTATTGTCGGTCGAAACGATTATGCCCCCACTGTGCCCGGACATATACAGATGAAGCGACCCACTTAAAAAGCGACTGTCTTGGTGGCGTAGTTGTACTACGGTATAAAAACAAAGGTATACGGTACAAAGCTAAGGTCTCGGATTCGAACCCTGGGTCGGAGAAATTGATGTTGGATTTTTCTATATATTATAAGCCCGGAGTCAGGAATACGTGCTCGGTATGGCGATAGGCTCGCCCCCATCACATTGTGGACACACACGCTAAACGTGGGTGTCCTGATTGCACCTCTGCCTAAGCGTGATGTTTATGAATGTATGTAAGCAACCCACATAAATGAGTTACAATTATTGGTCTATAGCCGCTATGTGCGGTGGTCGCTATCCGGATCGAATATAAACATCCTACAACCAGCAGTCAGGCACGCTGTCCTAATGCGGATTGGCGAACTTCACATACCATAGACATTGTTATAAAGATCTCTATGGTACGCATTTGAAACATGCGATATTTTATTGCGGAAAATATTCGCCGCGGCGCCCTCAAAGGTGTTTATAACGAGGCACAGCGCGTGTGCATGATTTTATTTTACATCTGACAACAGTTTGTTTGCTCGCGTTACAGTTGGATGAATGGGTTTAGATGTGATTAAAATCTTTACATACAAACTATACATTATTTTGTACAGGATATAATGAATTATATTTTTCATGTACAGTAACAAATGATTTTTCTTTTTGCCTACAGGTTTTTACGATCGGAAGCCGAATCGCTGGTTCACACCCCTCGCCTAGGCTTGCAGAGACGCCAAGTGCAATGTCGAAGCAAGAGTGGACAATTTGTTGAGGCTATGTAAGTTAAACTAACCAATATTCATATATTATACTATTTATTTTCAGACACTAGTTCTAGTAATTTCAGGCTTTAAAAACCAAAAATCTGTATATTACGACGGTACCTCAGGGCTCGAGATTCTATAATTGCTAATTTATATTTAATTCGTGATTATAGATTAAAATTTTAGATAGGTTTTGCGCACCTCTGAGACCCGAAGTACCGATTTGATGCATTTGTTCTTGATAAGTATTTATGCATACTCTATCTTAATCTATTCAATCACTGGACATAGACATTCAGTTAAATTTCAGCTATCGTATGGTAAACAATTGAATCCATGATATAGCACGCGATCATCAGCAAAGCATCAATAATTCTGTGCAACCTATAAAGCGAAGTAGAAATTGTGAAGACATTGTAATTCAATATACAGCTGAAATATCAAGGCTTAGGTAGCTGATGTATCGATCCAGCCATATACACCCTTTCCACTTCAAACCCTTATTATTATAAATACTAGATTATTGACCTAGTTTTTATATTTCAAAGTGATATCTATATCGGGCTATACACGCCTCATTGCTAGACGTATCCATACACCCACATGTAAAGGGGTTTCCTGATCGGATAGATTTTATAGTTGCAAACTAACAGGATTTTCAAGCTTCCGATAAAGTTTCTGACACAACATCCAACAACGGCTTAACATATCTTGATTCATGATGGTCGTTTGATTATATATACTGGATTTTAAAACTAAAAAGTTATGTTCTGCTTTCTAAGCTACGTGATTTTAAAATAAATATAATACATGTATACATTTTTTTAAGGAACAGTGGCTGGTAAAATTTGGCTAAAATAATGAAGTATTCTGAGTTTTTAACATACATGAGCAATTTACATATTTTATTTATTAACCGAGAGAAATAATAAATAGATTTTTTGTACGTCCCTGAGGCAATCCTACATTATATTTTCCACGTTAACAGACAAAACATAATGAAATTCATTTTGATTCTGAATTTTGCTCACAAGTTTGAAAAGAATTTCTACTCGTGCGGCGAAGAGCATAGTATCTATTATACTATTCCAAACACGTCCTCAGTAATTATGTTGCCGTAAGAATTAATTAAAGTTTTAAATTAAAATATTCTGCACGAATATACTTGAAAAAAGCACCATCTGGGTAATATTTTGAAGAGAAATGTTCATATTCAAACAACATTCTATTCAGATTGAATCACTTTTATTTTCGTGTTAAAATTCAAACTGGCTGATCGCAATTCACATCATGCATTCTTACGCCACTCTGCTCGAAAAGTGGGTCAAATGGTGGCGCATATTGATCTAATACTACTTTGAAGAAACTATGTTATAACTTGGTAGCTCGGCGTGAATTTAGACCATCTGATTTATATCCCTGCAGCTCGTAAAAACCTAATGGGTACTATCATTAAGAAAGACCAACTTTATGCTTTATCGTGTCGACTAAAGCAAGTAGGATTTAAAGTCTATACGTGACCTCAACTCTAAACTAGATAGATCTCTCTACCCACACTGGCTCATAATATATGTCGTATTACGTGACGTGTCGGAGCTTGGACCTTAGTCCGCTACATCGAGCTAATTCAGATTTATGGTTTATCCAAGATTTACTATAATTTAATTAGGCCTATCCAGCCAATGTAACACGAATGTTCTACTCGTATATTACAATTAACAAGGTTATAATTAACGAATAGTCCATTAGTACACCTAATAGGGGTACACATAGTTTGATCTATGATTCTTTATAAATAAACTTATACGAGGAAAAGTGTGTAGAATTCCAAAATAGTTTAAGTTAAGTAAAGGATTTTGGTATGCCATTTCCTAGGTTTTGCGGTCCGGCCATTACGAATGTAGGTACGACACGCGTGTGTGTGATTCGCGAGAACTGCACGCTCGCCGAGTGGTTGCCATGGCGACCGAGGGCGGACGGCGCGCTGGTACGCACGCGACGGCTGAAGCGCTTGCCCCACGGTAATACCTACCCCCACGGTAAATTGTTTACAAATAATTACACGACCTTGGCCTGTGTCGAAGTGTAAAATAACTTGATGAATAATTTCCACCCCTGTTTAAGTTTGTGTTAACATTTTGTACGACTTTTTCCACTATTTTTTTTTTGGTAATAATTTCTGAAGAATTCGTACATCGTACTGTTAAATTATATTCAATTACTAACTCTAATACATGGTATGATAGGAGGAGGTCAAGAATGCGACGTAGTGGAAGAAGTGCGACCAGCAGCTTTAGAAGCAAGTGCTCACTGGGTGCCTGGAGCGTGGGGTCCTTGTCGCGTCGCTACAGAGGCTACCGTTCCTGCTCTGCCAGGTATTGTAAAGATAGAATGTAAAGCAAAAGACGGTGTAGTGTCTTTCCACAGTCTTTTTCGACGTTATTTTACATTGCCTCCGATCCACTATGTAGACAAATGAATTTTACCATTAAACTCTCAGTATCAGATTGTAAGGCCACCTACAAGTTATGGTCATATTAAGACTAGTTCTAATATGAAGTTAGTTCTGGTTGTTACGACTTACCAAAAACAATAGTCGTTACGCCTTAGTAAGCGTCTGAAACTTGTATCAAAATTCAAGATATACAGAAAATGCATATTACATAAATCACTCTATCAATTAAGCTCCGGGCCCTTGATTCCCCCTCTCTCTATTATCTTAGCTAGGTTCATCCACGTTGTAAGTATCTCAACATTATTTAAATTAATTTCTACATCAAAGCAGTGACCGACGAAGACGACGACGCCGACGACAACGACGCGATCTACGACGACGACGATGAAGACGACAAGGACGACGAGGAGCGAGACACGAGTGTAGCCAGCTGCGGCGGCGGCGTGCAGCGGCGCGAAGCGACGTGCGTGCGCGCGGACGGACGAGCACTCCATCCCTCGCAGTGTGCGCATGCGGTTATGCCCACGCTGGTGCAGCCTTGTGAGGTATGTAGAAGGGCGGGAGCAGTGATGTAAGGTTTGGTAATTAGATCAGGGATAATAGATAGATGTTGTAAGGATACGAAACTTTAGAGGCCATACTAGGAATTATGTTTTTGGAATTGTGAAGTGTTATGCACGTCATTGTTCGTTCTATGATTAGCAAAGAAGCAATTGGATTTTAATTATATCTTCTAATCAAAAGGGGAAAATCAAACTTGAATCATTCTTAACTCTTGCAGAATTTATTAAATTACATGGGCAAAATAAACACCTGAATTTGGAGAGTTCTAATTGTTCATACACAGTTGCACTGGAATCTTCAGTAAGAATATATTTGTAGGTGCCATGCCCCCGTGATTGCGAAGTAGGCGAGTGGAGCGAGTGGGGAGCTTGCCAACCTACTGACGGTTGCCCTCTGTTCCCCGTGCAACAACTAACGACTATTGGTAAGTTCTTATGAACTCCCGCTTACGCTGAAGTAAGCAAAATGTTATAGGACTACTGATTACTTGTAACGATTTACTTGTATACCTCTGTGAAGATAGCAGCGGCTGTAGATTACTAAAGACGGTTATAAGATAAATAAATAAAATACACCCAACAGTCACATACATAGACCTGACCCCACATTAAGATCAATTAAGTCTTGTGTCGTGGGTATCAGAAGCTACGAGAGACTTTTCGGTCTCACAAACACCCAGACCCGAGACAAATACTTGTGGGCCTCACAAACATTTGTCTCGGTGCGGGGATCGAACCCGCCGCCTCTCGTTTCACAGGCGGCGTCTAACCAACTGCGCCACGGAGGCTGTCAAATAGATATCCCAATTGGGTCCTTAAATTCCTTTCCAGCACAGCGTTTATGATGAATAGTCTTATAGGAAAACCTATAAAAAAGCAGAGAAAGAACATATTAATATTTTTACGGTTTGCACGTAATTTCAATTCTCATAAAATACTTTTAATGGTCTCAATAAAGTTAAGGAAAAATCGTTTAGCGCGTAAAGACAATGTATCTGGAACATCTCCGTGGGGAAATTAAGATGCGAGTTGTTTTCCTGTACACATTCCAATGAAGGATGGTATTTACTTCCCATTCATTGATGTTATAAATTCTATATCTTTTTTTTAATCCAACAATTGTTTTGCGTACAATCAATATTTATTTAAAATGAGAATTTATGTGTAAACTTTTATGTTCATAGTACCGGTTCAAAAAATGATGTTTGTATCATTGTATGTTTAGTGTAGTAATGTAGTATTTTGCTCTACCATTGAAATATCTATAGGGCTTTACTCTTCTTTCTCTCTCTCTCCCTCTTATATTTTTATTATTATAGCTTTGTCTACACTCTAGATCATTAATCTATCTGGCTAAATATTTTTTTATAACGAGCTAACATAACCACTAATTGCCTAACTTATATGCTCTAACAGGGTACAGCGTCCGTCGCAGGCGCGTGATCTCGGCGGCGTCGGGCGGCGGGGCCCCGTGCCCCCCACTGGAGGAGAAGCGCACGTGCAGTACGCCGCGCTGCGCCTCGTGGAAGGCGACGCCCTGGAGCCCCTGCGTGCTCAGTTACGCTCATACTATCTGCGGCCCGGGCAAGCGCAGCCGCGAGCTACGATGCGTTGGACATGATGGGGTATGTTGACGAAAAAATTTTGCCGACATGTCACCTCAAAATTATTACGACATTTGGCGTAGTAGAACTTTGGAAATACTATGGGCCCAGACAAACGGCTATATACCTTATATTTTCTTCTAGACTCATACGTCTCCGTAGATCTAAGAATTTCAATATGGACAGGTAAATATCCAGTATATTAAATTCCTTTATACAGATAAACAGACTGCTTATGTTCATTGTCGTTACAACAATGTACACGCTATACAACGTTAAAACGTCGTTTAAAATTTCAAGTACTATAGCGTATATTTAAGGATTTATATATTTAGCAACTGCTATATGCTGATAATGGCATCTCTATAAGCGGGCTTTTTTTAAATGGTCATGTCGTTGAGTCTACAATGCACATCATGATATGCTCTAGGAATTCCATGTTGAATATCCACCGAAGTAAGATTTTTATTTCTTACCTATCAACACACGTCATATCCCTACAAGATCAGGGTATAAACGGAGTTGTTCATGTTGGCACAGAAGGAGGCTCAGCGCGCGTGGTGCAGCGGGTCGGCGGCGCCGGCGCGCAGCGAGCGGTGTCGCATCGCGTGCGCGGCGGACTGCGTGGTGTCGTCGTGGGGCCCGTGGTCCCCGTGCTCCGCCGCCTGCGCCTCCTCCGCGCACCCGCGCCCCACTAGGACGCGCCGTCGACACATACTCGCGCATGCCTCGCCCAGTAAGTACATACTCGTAGAACAAACAAACATTTAAATAAACTATATTTACAGATAATTGGCACAAAGGTTGAGAACCTGGAATTTGATGTCGGAATCAAGAGTGTTAGTCCGCGCATGGATGTCCATTTTATATGATTCCAGATCGTTATTTAGACCTGCATATTAATCAGGTTTATGTAAATAACAGTTTATAACCCACTTCAAAGAAAGGAGGAGATTCTCAATTAGAATGTATATTCTTTTTTTCTGGTCTATATAACAATATCTAATATAGTCCACTGGTTAATTTTGCTGACAATTTACACCAATAACATATTATTTCTTTTATAAGTGTCAAATTGATCTCTTTTTCTACGATACTCAAGTTTTGCTAAGCCCAAATAAAATTATCGAAATCGAAGGAAAGTACTCTACTTTACTCATAGTCCCATGTTGTGTACAGACGGGTTCCCATGCCCCACGGAGGACCAGCTGATCCAGAACGAGACGTGCAACAACCACGCGTGCGCGACGTACTCGTGGCTCGCCACGCCGTGGGGCCCGTGCCACCGCCGCGCGCAGGACTACGCCCCTGTCGCCAACCTCACCGAACTAGCTGTGAGTTCACTCATTAATAAACCAACATCTTTACTGGTGGGAGCTCTCTTGTATGTGAGAAGACGCCTGGGTAGGTACCACCGCCGCCAAACAGCATTGTAAACGCATTGTTGTGCTCCGGTTTGAAAGATATTGGAGCCAGCGTAACTACTAGACATAATGAGACTTAGGAACTTACATGTATCAAGATGGCGAGCGCAGTGGAATGCCAAGCACTGCTTTTGTAATTCATAGTGTTGTTTGGTTTAGCTACTGTCCATGAGCGGTCGTATCGCTTACCATCAGGCGAATAGCATGCTCGTCTAAACATTAATTGCAATAAAAAAACCTCACAGATATATCTATAAGTTCCTTCATGATTAGTAATGATTAACTCATCATCTCGCTGAGTTTAAATGATCGGTTTCAATTCGTGCCACTGTTGACTCACTCGCAAGTGACGCGTGTGAGGACGGTAGTCTCCCATCTCATAATCATTACCATATTCAGACTCAGGAAGTACATCGATAAACACAGGTTTACCTCAATTAAGTCCTCAGCGCTCAGGTGTAGGCGGAATGCTGAATGGTTAAAAAAATTGTTAAAGTAATTTACATTCGGCTTTATAAAACAAAAATTATAAATAGTCAGTTTTTAGTATACTCGTAGCTTTAGAGTTTTTTTTTTTAATGGAAACAACTATGTACAACTAGGACTTTAATTTTGCACACATTTAAACTTTTTAAATTTCAAAACAATATTCAAAATCGGTCTTTGCGATAGGAACGCTAATTCGTTCAATGGCGTACCTTTACATAGTGTATAGGACAGTTATTTTGAATATTTCTCGTAGGATGGTGAAGCATTCAATGGTAGCGACGAGGAGGAGCCGTGTATAGAGGAAGGCGAGATGGTGCGGGACGTGATGTGCGTGCAAAACAACGCGGATGTCGTCAGAGAGGCACTGTAAGTAACTCACAGTTAAACTATTTGGTTGGACGCCGGCTGTGAAACGGGAGACCGCGGGTTGGATCCCCGCATCGAAACAAATGTTTGTGTACACCACAAGTATTTTTTTCGAGTCTGGGTGTTTGTCAGACCGAAAAGTCCCTGATACCCACGACAGAAGACTCGATCTTAGTGTGGGGTCAGGACTATGTATGTGACTGTTGGGTGTATTTATTTAAAAAGACAATAATAAAAAACAATATTTAACGACTATAATCAAAATATAGAAATATTCAAATTAAGCCTTATGGTCGTAAACAGTTTTAAAATCTATTTTAGTTATCAAATGTTTTTCTTCTTTGCTCAAACTGAATTAAAAAGTTGTTCGAAAAAAACAAAACATTCGATAACTAAAATTGGTTTTAAAAATATCTCTGTATAAATAAGGCCTTTAGCAAAATAAGAAAATACGAAGTTCAGAAATAGATGTGTCAAACTTCTAGGATGCTTTGCAAAGTCCTTTTTGTTTCATTTGATACGGAATTAGCAAAAACTGCATGCGTGCTACCTTTACCCAGGAAATTCACGGTATATAACTGAGAAAATATGTATGTAAAGATTCATTGTTATTCCCAAGGTGTGCTCCTCTCCGACGGCCCGCGTCGCGTCGCGGCTGCACCATCAGATGCCGACGAGGATGCAAGGTGGAAGCCTGGATGCCGTGGTCTCCCTGCCCTAACACCTGTGGTGAATTACTCTTCTATCTTCCCAATTTTGTAGATTATGTTACATGGCGGTAATATGTATCACAATTATTTCTCATAATCAATAATGGTATAAGTTCTAAGTGTGCCTTGTGATGTTTTAATGGACCGGAAATGATCTTAAACGCGACTTTGACATACGACATTAAAAATTAGATATGTCAATAGCCCTTTGTAAATTGACACGCTGAGAGGTAACGTAGTACTAGTTAGCCTAACTATACTATTTCTCAAAAATCTGGCTATCTCAAACAAACAAACATCAAATCCAACTGGTAGCTCCAGGTATTAGCACGCATAAACCAACGAAAATCTTATCAGCTTTTATTATAATGGTATACATTTTCCTCAAATATAAGTAAATATTGAAACCTTATTCCTTCACATAATAAAAACTAAAGTACCCCAGATTATAAAGTATAAGTATCAGCATCATAGTACCTCCCTTCAGAGCCAGGCAAGCAGATGCGCGTGCGCGTGGTGACGGGCGGCCCGAGCTGCGGACCCAAGCAGGAGACGCGCGACTGCCCCGTGCCGCGCTCGTGCCGCTCCCGTGACGTCACGTGGGTGGCCGGCGAGTGGACCACCTGCCGCCTGCCGCCTGGAGACCGCTGCGGAGTCGGGTACAGGGTCAGAAGTAAGTAGAAACCACTAAAGAGAGAGATATATTAAGGGAGATTTAGAAAGCTGGAGTGCTTTGCTCTTTAACTGCAACCTTTCGTCAATAGACTTAAGATGGTTTTCTTTATCGTTCTTATCAATCATTTGAGACTTTTAATGTTTTGTGATTTTAATGTCATCATGACCTGAGGCAGCTGAGTTGTATAAATTATAGGTCTCCTTTGTCATAAAAAGCAACTGTGCTGTTAATAGCATGAGGCAAATTTTGACCGCCGATTTCATTTCGTTCAATTAAATACAACCGTATATATATATTTCACTCTCAATCGTACTCTCGATTGTAGAGGCGGCCCGTGCCCTGCAGTGAGTCGTATATGAGCTGATACAATAAAAAAAAAATACAACCGTGATCAAGTAAATTAGTCAACTATTATAGGATCAAAATCACAGATAGAATCTATAAATAGTAGAGCCCTCTACATAAAATAAGCAATAACACGAAGTTTCCGTCAGGCATCTGGTGCGGATCGGAGTCGCACCGCGTGGAGGCGGGCGCGTGCGCCGGGCAGCTGGTGCCGCAGAGCGTGGCGGCCTGCCAGGTCACCTGCGACCTCATCGCCGCGCTCACCTGCAACACCATCTGCGCCGACCCCTTGAGGTAACATCTGACTACCGACCTATTGAAGACCAGGAAATTGGGGAAAATGTGGATGGCATTGAAAAAGCTGCAACGATCAGGATGCAGTTGACCCAAATAGAATTAAAGAAAATCAGGGAGAGTCTTACAGAGCAGTGGAGCACGATACGTTCAAAAACCTGTTAAATGAACTCAACAACAGTAGATTTGTATCTTTAGCAAATATCTCAGTAAAAATGCTTAAATAGAGATAGATAGATGCTTAAATAGAGGTTTAGTTAGTTCCTAACTTAGCAATGTTTAAAAAATTACTGTTTTCAGATACCTGGACGCGTCCGAGCCTGATGTACCGAACTGCGTGTGCAAGAACGTCACATTGGAGCTGTTACCCACTGATTCAGATTGCATTCTTCCTCAAGGGTACGCTACTATTTCTTTTTACATAATTATCATATAAATTAAATTAAATAAATAAGTAATTATAATAACATGGTTAATAGGCTGCAAATCTTGAATCATGTAGATATTAGATGGAACAGTAGATTTCTAGGTCAAATGAAGTCTGCAAGCTACGAGTTGATCGAAAAAGTAATAAATCAAATGAAATACCGTAACATACAAATAAATTTATCCAATTCGATATGAATGTGTAATAGAGGCAGGTAAGTTACGTGAGATTGGAACTAAGCAATGGCTTTGCCTGCAGACTGGAGTGTGGTGAAGGCAGGTCGCTGATCGCGGCGCGCTGCATGGTCGGCGGCCGAGACGTGCCCATGGACATTTGCAAGAAATACCACCCACTAACTGGTATACCTTTTAATACTTACCTTACCCTTTTTCCATCCCATTCACCGAGATTCTTCAAATATCTGTCGTCATAGGCCGATGTGATCAATTTCCAGCAGGTGAATCTTGTTTACCTATATAATGTACTTATCTAAAATTTACAGTAGAATTTGCTTATGGCTTCATATTTAGCCTCATAGTTTTAATTTCTTTATCTAATAGTGTAGGTACTAGCATTTAACGGACATTAAACAAACTGATATATTTCAATGTATAATCATCATGTCCATCATTATCATCGTCATTCAGTCACACTCTTTTAGATATTCCTTAACGTATTTTTATTACAAAGCCTATTTAATATGAATAGCTAGGTATATGATGAAAGGTTCCACGACCCCTCAAGGCCACGAGCGGTCAAACCGGCCATCCCACTTCAGACGAGACTGACATTGTTATACAAGGGGTACTTTAATTCAATTAACGTACCGATCTCTTGAAGCCTTCAGAGCACGAAAATGGTTTTAAAAAAATATTATTATTTTCTGAAACTTTTAAGTGCTTGAGCCATGCATGTTATAGTTTATATTTCTATGTTGGTATTTTTTACCTCACATCATAACATAGTATAAAACAAAGTCGCTTCCCGCTGTCAGTTTGTCCATATGTACTATGCTTAAATCTTTAAAACTACGCGACGGATTTTGATGCGGTTTTTTTTAAATATGTACATAGAGTGATTTAAGAGGAAGATTTATATGTATAATACATATACAGAGTGTCCTAGTTTGTAAGAAAAATAACATGGGTCTGGTGTGGAGTGGAATTAAAAAAACATTTGCACCCAGGCGAAGCTGGGTCGGGCCGCTTGTTTTTATATAAAGTGTTTGATTTCAAGTTTCAAAGTAAGCACTGTGTAAACGAAAATACGATTTAGCCTACTGACGGCTGAAATTAATAAACAATCTTAATCGCTATTAAGGATCGAATCCAGAAGTAGACCAATCATAGCAAATACTTTTGGACACGTCGACATTTCTTATCTTATCGAGAATTACAAGTTAAACAAAACGTCACGTTACTACACTTCATCCACACTGAAGACCTAAACCTCCCCTGACCAGGTCCGAACCGCGTCCGCGAGGCGTCGACGGATGGGTACACGTACGACGCGGAGTTCCCGTCGCTGCTGCGCGGCGCGTGCTCGGTGCGCTGCGCGCGGGACTGCACCGCCGGCGCCTGGGGCGAGTGGGGACCATGCGCCTCCGAGCCTGGATCCAAGGCGGCCTTCCGGTTCCGGACTAGGTGGAGTATATTTTTTTGCTTGTAGGTGGAAGGTAGTTAAAGGTGAAAGTTTATGTTATGAAAGTGAGGATACTAATTGTGGTTGAAAAATGCATTAAAGCGCGTGGTACGTATTAGTATTTGAAATTTTTCTGTAAATTGATATATTTGTTTACTGTCGAGATAAGCCGGCATGTAGAGGACAGCTGGCGAGAAAATTATTATTGGGTGGCTATGGAACACTAATGTAACTGCAACTTTATTTCTAGCCCGTCGCAATCAGGCATGTCGGACTGTTGGATTTTTTTTTTTCATTTAAAGTTTGTAAGTTTGCCTGTTTGCCGTTTGTTTGTCCACGCACAATATTAAGATATCGAGTTATTAGGGAGGTGATCGAGGAGGGTTCCGCTGGAGGGCGCGAGTGCGGCGCGACGTTGCAGCGCGCCACGTGCGCCGTGTCCGAGCCGCGCTGGGCCGTGGGCGAGTGGTCCGTGTGCGCACCACCCAGGTCGCTGTGCGGACGAGCCATTATCAACAGGACTGTCACGTGAGTACTCTTACTAACACTACAACCACTGATTGGTAATGAGGTGTCGAGTGTGTTTTCTTGTAGATTATTATTAAAAATTGTTAATGGTTTCTCAACATTGACTCGTGTTATCCTTCCTTATTAGTCTACACAAGTGCAACAATCAAAATTACTATTCAATTTAAAAAAAGCTGTTGAATGAAGATGTTATGGCGCCCAACATGGTGGAAAAAAGTTGTCGTAGAGGAGGTTGTGAGCACGATCTGAATCAGGATAAATTAAGAAGTTTTACTATTTAATACTAATTTCAGTTATATTCTATGTTACCCAAACTATTAGATTTCAAGAAAAATGATTTGAGAGTATGTATTGACGTAAAATTTTCGTTGAAATTACGCGCGTTCATTTGTCACTATAGTGCTATACACGATGCTGTATGTATGTGCTCTGTGAACGTATGTATGTGGTGCAGGTGTGTGGACGCGGAGGGCGGCGCGCTGGAGGACGCGACGTGCGAGGCGGCGGGCGCGGGGCAGGCGCCGGCGCGCGAGGCCACGTGCCGCGCGCCCTGCCCCGCCGACTGCGTTGTGAGCTCCTGGTCCGACTGGAGCCCCTGCGAACAGGTCACCCAGCACGTTATACAATTTACAACCTCTTAGGGCCTGCGCAGACGCATCAAAAGAGATTTCTCGATGCCATTGGAATTTATGTCGTAATTCTACCAGATAATAATTAATTGTTCTTTGATAAAAAGTTAAATCCCTTGCCATTCCGCTCCGGACTGTGCTGGCCCTTAGGCTCTTCACATCTTTACTTACATTGCACTTTTTTTAGTCGTGTTTTCTGCTAAATCATTAATGGAAAAAAAAAATCTTTTCTTAACAGATATTTCTCATTATTTCAAAATTAATTATGCTCGAGTTTTATTTCTCGGATATAAAATATAATAACGATATTCTAAACCATCTACTTTACTACTGTAAAATGATTTGAGAACTTTTGTTATTTACTCATATAGATGCAATCTGCCTCAGTGGTGGATTAAGATCCAGGTCACTCCGCACGTCGTTGAGGGTACCCTAATATTCATCTATCTATTTTTTTGTGTAGACGAAATGGGGTGGTCGTCGTGATCGCACGCGTGTGGTGCTCCGTCGCGCTATGGAGGGTGGTTCTGAGTGCCCGCACCTTGTGGCGGCAGAACCCTGCTCTCCTCACGGCTACTCCTGGCACGTCGCGCCCTGGGACGACTGCCAACCTCTGGGTTAGTTGGGATTGAAATGTTTTTATGTATTACTAAACTAATACCACACACAGTTTCAACCCCCCTCCGCACACACCTCCCTACACCCCCCATAAATGTGAAATTCTACAACCAATGAACCACTTACGAAAACAGTTACGATTTAAATATTGCTTTCTCTGCTCTGTTCGAGTCTGAATAAGGCTCAATTTTAGGGAATTTTATACCTACGAAGCCTATATATTTTTGATTTGAAATATTTTTGACATTAAAATAAATCGAAGAAATCTAATGAACTTATCCACACGCGTGTTATAACACCATCTTTAAGAAAATAACCTCTAATTATAAGGGTTTTTTTTGCGGAACCCTAATTCATTTTCCAAAATTGAAGTAGCCTAAGTTATTCCCGCAAAAATTAGTCTGTCAGTAATAAGTGTAGGAATACAAATGTGACGGCGTTGTAATACTACATCGTTTTGCAATCCTACTGTACCTAGAAATAGATGTCCACTTTATTGAAATGAAATTCGGTTATTGGTCACGTAGGCAATTAAATAGCTCTTATGACACATAAAACTTATTATCTATTTACATAAAATGTGTTTAACATTATTTATATAATTATTATTTTTTAATTATTATTTATTTAATTATGAAATCTGTACATTAATAATAATATATTGCATTCTGCACAGGAGGTTCTCCTTGCGGTGAAGGAACGAAGAAGCGAGCCGTGCGGTGTCTCCGCAGCGACGGAGTGTTTGTCAATGATTCCTTCTGCCCCGTGAGTTGTCAACCTTACTCGAAATTAATGTCTGTTTTTTTATATCACTTGTAGTATGGTCGTCATGGTATAAAAATGCTAGTGGTATTTTTTTTCCAATTGCACTTAAATAATTTTACTAAACACAAAATATCTAATGATAGTGATGAGTATGAATGACATCATCGTGCAAGTCAATATGATTGATAATACCATCAGAACACGACTGCGACGGAGGCGACGGAGTCGTGGTGCTACGTACCGTGCGGCGTGGACTGCGAGCTGGGCCACTGGGGCGCCTGGGACGCCTCCGCGTGCCTTTGCGGGGACTCCTCCGCCGCGCGCCACATGCGCCGCACCAGGTTACACACATTCCATACCGATAGTCTCCAGGAGTCGAACCTGTACATAACCATGCTTGGATTCACCTGCTCTAGGCCCTTTTTTGCTTTTTCGATTTGTACGATTTTCGATTATACATAGAGTCTTATCGATTTGGGCCTAGTTATAATGCCGTAGTACCAAAACCGACATTGTTTCCATTAATCGATTTTAAAATGTAAAATATAAGATGCTATACAATAAAATGTACAGAACATTTTATATTCATTGTCATAAGGCTTACAGATATTTGTCTAGATCTCACTGTTTATTTTAGTCAAATATCAGCCAATAGGAAGGCAGAAAAAGATGGCCCGGCACCACAATATTTATCTATGTTTTTGAAGAAGCAAGGCTCCGTCTATATTGAAAGTAGTATAAGATAAGTTGCGTGGTGTGTGCAGGCAGCACCTGACGGCGGCGGTGTGGCCGGGGCGCGCGTGCCCCCCCTCCGAGCAGCGCGCGCCCTGCCCGCGCCAGCCCTGCCTGCGCCTCGTCGCACGACCCTCGCTCGGCTGCCATCTACAAGTAAGTACATCATATCTTCCCTTCACTACTCTCTTATATATATAGCTTCATTCAGATTCTACTTACTCGTTAATAATATTAATTTAAAGCTATCTTTTATTACTGGAAATAAATTTATGATTAATATAGGATGAAGAATAAAATTGGTTATAGTTGGAGTCAGCATAGTTATAGCGAAGAGCATTGATGGCAAATGTTGCCGAAATTTGCATTCTCGAATGGAGGCTACGTACCGACAAGTATAGCGTTTGACGTCCTCTTCATAGGACGACATATTAGAAGTTGCAACAAGGTAGTAGATACAGACTCCCGTGCAATTGTCTGGGAGAAACCTATGTCCAGCATCAAACTCATATCAAAGCCGTTGCTAATTAGTTTAATAAAATATCTTCCTCCGAAGACTTCATCGGGTGAAGAAGCTGACGGCGTCTGCGGCTGGGGAGTCAAGATATCGCACGCCAGGTGCGAACTCACCAGCGTGGGAGATGAGCCCCCCACCGACGCGTACCTTGAACCGTGGCGCTGCGCCGCCGTGCTACCCGGACGGATCATTGCGCCCCCCATGTATTACCAGGTAATATTTCAACTACGTTAAACTTTTTTTATATAATCTATAATTAACATGGATGTTGCTTATCAATGTTGCAATTGGCGCGGAGTTTTCCTTAGTAGTTACAAAATGTAAATGATCTTTATAAAATCGAATGTTTCGTCTTCCACACGTTCATGAGACACGAAAATGTTCACAGACAGACAACAAAGTGTAAGAGTACCGTATTTCCTTTTCAGGTACTAAATCCTAAAAACTGTTCTTGGATTTCTGTTCTAAATTTATAATGTTTTATTTTCTTCTCCTTTAACTTCTCAAAAGAGCTTGATTGTACGAAAGAATAAATTATTAATTAAACTTGTTACTAAACGCCCATATAAAACAACATGTAAAACATTTTCACCATAACACGGTTTCGACTTAACATTATTTATAGAACTTCGTTTATTATGTGTTGAAAGCGTCGGTGGCGTAATTGTATTACGGTACGATTACAAAGCTGAGGTCTCAGGTTCGAACCCGGGTTGAGCAAAGTGATATTGGATTTTCCTATTCATTATCAGCTCGGAGTCAGGGATTTGTCCTTGATATGGCGATAGGCTCGCCCCCTATCACATTGTGGTACGAAACACACAAGGCGAAACGTGGGTGCCCTGGTAGCACATCTGCCAACCTCCGAAGGGGTAGGCAGAGATTCCCTTGGTAGCCACCTTGTATGTATTATGTGTAGGAGGAAGAAGCATGCGAGGTGGAGTGCGGGTGCGCGGAGTCGGAGCAGGGCCAGCCGGGCCCGTGGGGCGCGTGGGGCCCGTGCCGCGGCGGCGCGCGCTCGCGCACCCGCCAGATGCTGCTCTCCGCACGACGAGCCTGCAGGACCCCTTCCAGGTCACCATAGTTATATTGCTACATCCTAGAACACGATATTGACTGAATGGAAAAATATATATAGTTAATAAAGTGGCCACAATGCAATATATATGCTTAATGCAGCACAGTACAAATATAGCCTTAGCGAGATAAGGTTACCTTTCAATATTTCAAAATACCACCGAAATATTCATATTATAAAATCCCTCTAAGAGCTTCTGATTACGCATAGAGTCAACATTGTCGAGTAATTTTGTGACAGAATTCTCGTGTTCAGCATTTAAACTATTATGGATTTATATTAATTTATGTCATTTTTACGCTGCTGTAACTTTTATTTTATTATTAAGAGCAACCTGATTACCATTTACTTCACATCTTGGATAGTCGATTCCTTATCATTCTGAAATGACTTAGTATTGACTAATGTGTGTAGATACGTGACGATCGAGTGGGCCAACTGCACGAGCGACGCGGACGAGATCCCCGACCTGCTGGCCGTGGAGCCGCGCGAGGACAAGCCGCGCCGCGCCTGGCTCGACAACGACGTCTACCACGACGGATACATCGGTGAGGATTACCCCAATATCACGAGATAATAAATAAGACGAATTCTTACGGATTTTATCGCGAATTTGATTTAATTTTTACATTTTTTAATTTGCCGACGTTTCGATCACTTTACAGTTTTCGTGGTCACGGGGCGGACTGTAAAGTGACCCACGAAAACTGTAAAGTGATCTGTAAAGTGAAGTAAAAATTAAATCAAATCGCGATAAAATCCGTAAGAATTCGTTTTATTTGAATGTGTAACATTCGCGTTAATCCAAGAAACCATTATCTATATATATAAAAGAAAGTCGTGTTAAAAGTTACACTATTTATAACTCAAGAATGGCTTTACCGATATGGCTGAAAATTGGTGAGGTGGTAGTTTAGAGCCAGGAGACGGACATAGGCTACTTTTTTTTGTGAAGAAAAGGCTTGAAGGGGTTGAAATAAGGGATGAAAGTATGTATGGAAAAATCTAAACCGTTAAAGTTTAAATGTTATACTTTGCACTTTAGTTACTCATTTAAAAATAAAAATATATAAATTAACCCTAAAGGGGTTAAAATAAGGGTTGGAATTTTATATGCAAAATTGAAACAGCTAAAGCTATTTCTATAAAAATATATATTTCAGCTCCTTATTACAAACAAAAAATAATGCCTAACAATAATTTTGGAAAAACATCATAAAATAAGGGTAGAAATATTGTACGGAAAATCAAAACCGCTAAAGCTATTGATATAAAAACTTATAATTTGACACCAGTAACGAAAAATAATGTGCACTATAAAAACATCTCAGGTAATGCATACATAAACACACGCCTTTTTCACAGAAGGGATAGGCAGAGGTGCTATCAGAACATATTCAGGTTATTCCCCACTCAATGCGGAATGACCTGAGTATCCTTGGTGTGGATATCCGCTGTGATCTAAATCCAAGGAATCACATCGAGGGCGTAATATCTGCCACATCGCGCAGGGTCGGAATCCTGAACAAGGTGCGTCGGTTTTTCGCGCCCGGTCAACTATACCGCTTGTATAAAGCGCAGGTTCGGCCGGGTATGGAATACTGTTCGCACCTCTGGGATGGATCCGCCCAGTACTTACTCGATGCCTTGGATGGATTGCAGCGGCGGGCAATTCGCATTGTAAATGATGCAGACGTTACGAGCAACTTAGAATCGCTACAGTTGCGGAGGGATGCTGCCTCCTCTCCTTTCCTTAACAGAACCACGCGTGCTCGCTAGCAAAGCCACAGCTTGACGGTTCAAACCATCTCGGCGCGAACTAAAAAGTTTGCAAATTCTTTTTGTGCCGCACTGTGAAGCTGTGGAATTGTTTGCCGTCACACGTGTTCCCTCCTTCCTATAATCCTGGGTCCTTCCGCCGTAGTGTGAAGAAGCATCTCAGCAGGCCGGCATAATTGTATCGAATGGCATGGGACCGCCGTCTGATGTCATTCGATACTCTCGACGTCTGGATGGCCTTTGCGCTTACCATCAGGTGCAGTGCAGTCATTATGCCGTGCCAGTGTAAAAAAAAAAAAACACCCACGTTTCGCCTTATATATTTCGTCCCACGATGTGACAGGGGGCGAGCCTATCGCCATATCGGGCACAAATTTCTGACTCTGGGCTGATAATGAATAGAATAATCCAATATCACTTTGCCCGACCCGGGATTCGAACCCGAGACCTCAGCTTTGCAATCGTACCGTAGTACCACTACGCCACCGAGGCAGTCAATTGGTAATGCATAGTCTTCTTTATTAGCCTAAAGCGATGAAAAGACGTTTGTTTTGACGAACATTCTTAGCGCTGTTTCAGGTAGGAATTAAACAACAGAAATCACCAAGAAGGGAAAAACGTTATGACTATTGCATTGTTTACATTTGAGAAATAAGTAGTTTACTATACTTCAAAAAATCAATTTCGTAGTCAGAATTTTGGCAGAGCGGAAAGTTTTAGCAGGAATTTTGCAAAGTATTTGTGTTTGCGTATTTTTAAATGATATTCGTCGTATTTTCGTGTTTATATAAGGCCTATCTACAAAATAAAATCAATTCCAAAAAATTGTCAACATGCCTATTTAGGCATTAGGGGGGACATAGGATAAAGAGGGACGAACGCGATGAGACCGGTCGGATCCGGATTGCATTCGATGGGAAATTATGGGACGGGATGTAACAGAAAGAAAAGGAGCCAGATGAGATGGGATGTGATACGATAGGAAAAGGGATAGTAGGTACTTAGGTTGAGTTCAGGAGTACAAAAGTTTGAACGGGAATAAGATATTTCTGGTGTGGAGTGGAGTCTAATCATCTAAGCACCCAGGCGAAGCTGGGCCGGGCCGCTAGTTTTAAATAAGGCTAAACATTGTTTTTTTATCGATTTTGTTTTGTTGAAATTTATTTTATCTGATCTCACAATAGTAAATCCAATATAAGTTGTTTTGGTGCTCGCAATGAAAAAAATATAATTCAAATTATCCTATTCATACAGGAAATTTGTCTATTCGCAATTGAATGAAAATTCGCAAAAAATTGAAAGGGATAGAGTTATTCGTTTATGTAATCAGTCAACCTTTCTATCTATAGCGCATATAAATTATAAATAATTGAGTCTATCAACAATATGTGTATTATTTTTTTAAATAATTTTATTAACACTCTTAATATTCCAAGTCTTTAGTCTCAATAGCAGTTTATATATTTTGTATTTTTTTCTAATTACTATTTATAATATACAACACAGAGGGCAGCAGTTCAGTATTGGCCGTGGTGTGGACTGCTACAATCGTTCTCAGCCTGTACGGAGCCGTCATGTTGTACCGCGGATTCCTCAGGTACTTCTCCAATTTCACCATTATTATTATCTTAAAGATTTATTGATCTCTCAGGATATAGATGTGTTTTTAAATTACTATGTTTGGCAATTTCAGATGCCTCCGAAGCAGGAAGCTGAAGACCGTCACCAAAGTGTAAATGATCTGCAATGTTACAAGCTACCCGTTGATCCGCGGTAACGCTTACCAGGCTCTGTCTCCTTCGGTCATGTTATACGTTCCCTTCTGTTATATATTTAACTCGTGTTATCTTTGTTATATTCGTTGTTTACATTGTAAAGATGTCTTGGAAGTTTTTGTTAATATCCATTCATATAATGTACCAAAGAGCTAAGTTGATGTGTGACATCGTTTAAGTGACTCGTTTTGTTGTTGACTATCGATGTGCATTTTGTTTGCATCTGTCGTTTTTGTTGTTAATAGCGTTGGCGTCTATGACAAATTCTTACTAACGAGCTACTGTAATCACCGCAACTGTTGTTGGATACCTTAAATATTAGAGTAAATTAAAACAAATTTATAGTCAGCAAAGAGTCTGTCCGCAGGAGTGCTTCCATGTTTTTACTACGTATATAAAATTATGCTTTTAGAGGGTTTTTATAACTTTTCCACGCTGAACAACAAGCCGCAGTTGTGGTCGGGCTTTTGATTGACAATACGCGATAAGCAACAGTACTAGCGTCGGCTACACGAGCTACGCGAGTAGCTTCTAGTCAAGTAATGGATGGGTCGGTGTAATGTAGGAAATAGCGCACGTTTAGTGTTTCGGAGGGAAGGCAATAGGTCGAGCGGCGCAGGCGCAGTGTGGGAACACTGGACCTCTCAGATATACTGCTTGCATGTTGTCTTCGACTTGACGGAGAATCTAATTGGTGGTAGGAATGTAAACGCTGAAAAATTTGGTACATATATGTTAAGTGCATTGTACGCTTTGAAACATATTCGTTTTGTCGATTTACGTTTAGTTAAAAGGAGTAATAAGTTGGTGCACAATTCGTATAGTTTACGTGAGTTCTAGTCTGACAGATAATTATTTTTACTGACATTTTACCATAACAGAATTTTGCTAGTCGATGGTATGAGGACGACTGAGAACTGCCCTATGTAGATTCGGAGCTTCGCGCTCTAGCGACCAAATAAGACGTGACACATCATGCCACATATCAGTGTTTGTGACGAGGCGCAAATGATCTTCTGCACCTATTGTAACTTGGACGAAATCATTTGCGGCAGTACGAGACGGCGCTTCAAACATCTACATGTAGAGCTTTGGCGCACAAACAACTACCTAATATGGATAGCTTATAAGGAGTATTATTAACTGATCATACCGTTTTGAGATAATAATCGTATATAACATTTTTTGTAGATTTTGCATTTAAGCCCATGTATTGTGACGTATAAGTATATATAATGTGAGTGTGTTCTACGTCTCATCGACTTCTTTCTCGTTTCGTTTTCCTTTTCCTCTGACCTCTTCTCTGTACGCTTAACGTTCATGATATATTAATGGATGTCATCTCCCGCGTTCCTTTCTGTCCTGTTCTTATGAGTTGTGACGTACACTTGCTGCGTTTCTGTTGGTAAATATGTATCATCATCGGCTACTTCTTGTTCCTTCATGACAATATTGATGTTACTAACATAAGTTACTATGTATTGAGTAAACTTTAAAAACTGTATGTTAACCATTCATATATTTTCTTTACTATTCACTAAGATTCTTTACTGACGACACTTTATCTTTGATCTGTCTGTATTTTCTTGGCCCAATGTATTTGTAATCTTATCATTATATCATTAAGATATCGGTGTGAAACATTATAGTTAAGGGATCGTGTTAGACAATACAATATTTGATATATAATAAAAATTGATTGTGTTTTTATATAACTGTGTTTTATTTATTAACATTTTTGTAGCGTTACCTAAATACCTACTATAAATATAAAAAATGCGTGCGAGATAAACAATTACGAGTTTCAACAAAATAATTATTTATTCTGATATTGATTGTTTAATGTTTACTTAAATAATATCTACCGAGCATGACTGACTTGCATGTTCAAACTGGTCAAAGCCTTTGGTTCGTATACTAACTCTGCCAGTCCTTTCTGCACGATAGCGTTCACCCGCGCCGCTTGCAGGTCACGCCGCCACCTAGCCACGTCCTTCTCAGCTACGGCTAGGTTCTCCAAATTGTTTAACAGCACCTGCGATTTATATATTTAAAAAAAATACAAGCGAATATAACGAGGCGAACATGTCCCTCGTCTGATGGTAAGCGTTATGACCGCCCATAGCAGCACCACTCCTTAGAACTTGTAAAACTTATAATTCCTAAGCATTGATTAATACTGCACTATGCTCATCACTCAGAGAGTTCAGACATTAGATATTTAATCTCATAACGCTCAGAAATTTCACTGGCTTTAGCATAGATTTAGCATAACTTTAGTGTCTTTCAAACCGGAATTCTGTAGTGCTTACACAATAAAAAAAATGCTACCTACTTCATGTCTTTGTGTCGGAAAAACAATATATATCAACGAATAAATATAGCGTTTATTTAACAATAGAATAAAAAGAAGCAAATACATTTTGTTATAAAATTCATCAAATAATACCGTAATTTGATGCGGCTAGTTCCCCTGCAGCCTTTTGCGCTTTAACCATAGTCATGGAGTTATAGGTGAACACGTCCGAACAATAGTAGTCAGCTAATCTCCGCATTTCAATGTTTATGCAGTCTCCCGGGCCGCAACCAGGATGTACCAAACAAATAAGCAAATCATCGAATACTTTCTTTTGATACTTCCCTAACGTCACAAAATTGGGACTGATTTGACCTAGTCTGGTAGTCAAGGTGTTTTCGTCATCATAGAATAAACAAACTCCACTGTACTCGGCGAGGGCTCGCAATATTTTCCAATCACGACGAGCTGCTCCGGGGGGAGTTGTGGCAGGCATTGCGTATTGAGATCGGCCCTCCATATTTAAGTATAAACCGCCCGCCTCCGTGTAAGCGCTTCCTGGTAAAATAACTGTAGCGTATTCGGCACCACGGTCACCTTGAAACCCTATGTATACGAGATTGCATGTAGGAGGTGGAACCCAATCGTAAAATATCTCGTCTGCACCGAGAGAAATCAAAACAGCCGGATTACATTGTTGCAACGCAGCTAATGCCCCAGGTTTCCATCCCGCCTCTAGAGCTCCAGCGAAACTAGCCTCTCTAGTTAATACATGCAACACGTTCCAATCTTTTATTCTAAAGCAGCTTGCGATTTTTAATAACACAGACATAATTTGACCACCCGAAGATGTCTCCAATTGAGAAATACCAACAAAAATTAAAGGATTCGTGCTACCACAAAGCGCATCACCGGCCAGACACAAAGCCTGTAAATCTTCACCCAAATAGTTGACATAGTAATTAAATTCGCATTTAGGTCCAATGACATATATGTCACATTCATTATTCATGTAGGCTTGACGTATCCAGGCGTTTAAAACTGGTGCTTCGAATCGAGGGTTCGTGCCAACGAGCAATATCTTATCAGCCTTAGCAATATCTTTCATATTTATGTTTAACGAATATGCCGCTCTGATATCTATACCTGATGATGTGTAGTACAAACCTCGTTCAACATATGTATTCTCTGAACCGAGGGTATTAAGAAAATCTTTAGCTGTTACTAATGTTTCAACATTACAGTGCGGTCCAGCTATAGCCATCACGTTCCCCGGACAAGCAGATTTAATTAGCTCTGCTGTAACTCTTAATGCAGAATCCCAGTCTAAGGGACAAAGATTTGAACCAACTCTTTGCATAGGAGTAACAAGTCTTTGCATTTCCAGAGAGTCAATTGCCCACCGTCCTTTATCTGACAGCCATTCTTGGTTTATTTCTTCGTGTTCCCGTGGTAGTACTCGCAATACTCTGTCGAATCTATGATTAAGGACTATATTTGTCCCAGTTGCATCCGTAACGTCAATGGAATTTGTTCTCTTTACCTCCCAAGGTCTAGCCTTGAACATGTATGGTATTGCAGTCAATGCTCCTACCGGGCATAAATCAATGATGTTCCCGGATAATTCAGAAAGAAACATCTTGTCTACGTATGTACCTACAAGCATGTCGGTTCCGCGACCCGCGGTACCTAAAACATCCATTCCACAAACCTGCGATGCAAATCTAATACACCTGGTGCAGTGAATACAGCGGGTCATTTCGGTTCGGATGAGTGGACCCAAATTTTTATCCTCAACGGCTCTCTTGCCCTGGAAATGGATATCAGTAAATCTGCTACGGTCGTTGCCAAATCTCATAGATAAGTCTTGAAGATCACACTCCCCACCTTGATCACAAATAGGACAATCAAGAGGATGGTTTATTAGCAGAAATTCTAATACGCCTTCTTGAGCCTGAAGAGTTTGAGCAGAATTTGTGCGAATCTTCATATTCTTTGCTACTGGCATAGCGCACGCTATCTGGAGTTTTGGCATACCTTCTATTTGAACCAGGCACATTCGGCAATTCCCAGCGACTGACAAGCGGTCGTGATAGCAGAAAGAAGGTATAGTTATTCTTTCGCGACGCAGAGCTTGAAGTATGGTAAAGTAGCTCGGTACCTTCACTGGTTTACCATTAATATAAATATCTATCAGGTTAGTTGATTTTCCTCGGATAAATATGTCTTTAAACACATTCCGTTGTTGCAATAGTTTAAAAAATGATGAAAACATTCTGGTTTTCAATAATATTGTTAGTATTGACTTTATGTGTCATAAGTCTTCACATATGCTTATTGACAGCCGTCAATAACGCAAGGACAAATGAAAACTAACAAAATTAGAACAAAGAAACTTTTTTGTATAACAGCGCGTATTAGGCCATTCAACAATACCCACGGACTATACCAGTTGAGGAAACCAGAGTTATGTATCTAAATGGAACAGATAGCCACGCATCACAAGTCTAAACTACTCCTGCAATTGCTACACATACTAGACATGAAAGAGAGATTTTAATACTAACCTTATGAACAGAATCAATGAGCTGCATTAGAGCGAACTTAAACTGCTGAAATGTTTCCGTTGCTCTTTGATACCTGGGACACAGACAATAAACTAATAGATACATTAGATAGATAGTGCAAACAAGTAATCTACACAGTCTTCAAATGCAAAAATAAGTGTTAAGAAAGCTTATCTGAACTCTGTTAACTTTAGTGAATATGATTCCCGGATACTGAACAAGATTTACCGACAATTTTCACTCATCGTTTCTACCATGAACAGCTTTCAAAGGCTAGCTCATAATAATGATGCTATTGTGGTTGTTTCTCGACGGCGACGATCGCTTCAAATGAGGTGAGTCGCTTGCTTGTTTTACACCAATGCTATTAAAATAGAATATTGTAGAGTTTCGTGCCCGTTCTTCTCTAGACTGAAAACAGCTTTCCGAACCGAATGGTAGAACAAAAATGACTGAATCCAAAATATGATATATCATAAGAATAAAAAAAAACATTTTCAATTAAAAAATGATATATGAAGAAGTGTAGGCACTTGTGGTCGTGCATGAGGTCGGTGAAGGCGTAGTCGAGCGCGAGGCGCAGGGCGCGGGCGGCGCGCGGGGCGGCGGGGGCGGCCAGCACGCGCCGCGCGCCGCGCTCCAGGCAGCGCGCCTGCACCAGCCGCCGACACGCCTCCGAGCACGCGCCCGTGCGCTCCCACCCGCTTCTGAATACCATTAAGCATCTACTTACCTGTTTACTTTACCTAATTATTTAAGGTTGTTAATGTTCTTGTTGTGGTTTGCCTGTTGAATTCTCAGTTGATGGAAGAAGGAAGCAAGTTTCATTCATATGTCTACCAGCCTATTATATGTTAAGAATGGATTGATAAATAACTTTATTATTTCATTGTCAATCTTGTACTAAACTCAAATCATCCATATCTAACAGTCCAGAAATACGGACTGACACCTTAACATATTCTCCTAAGAAAAGTTAAAATAAAAAACTATCAGCACAAAAACCAACAAACCCCACAAATTCTATTCCTTTCACATCAGGCTATTCAACATAAAACTATTTGGTGATTGGTTCATTACGGATCGTTACGCATTTATCTTTTTCATTTCATAATTATCCAGTACAAACACAGATTCTACCTACTTGCCAATAGACGCTAGTTTCCAGGCGGGTATGGCGTCGTCCAAGGCCCGGAGCGCCGCATGAGCGTACTCGGCTGCTGCTCGTAACTTCACACTCACTGACGCCAGCGCATCTCGTAGTGAAGTCGCCTTCGATAGCGAGTTCTCTATAGGCGTGCCTGGACGCTGAGTGTTGCCCCAAACACTCTCTATATTTAAAAAATATGTTATTCATTAAGATGATAATATGGTAAGTTAATGATAAATGAATAATAATGTTAGGATGATATAATCACCTACCTACCTATGCAGTGTTTATAATAAACAATCCTTGATTAATAAAACATTTTGGTTATTCAAATAATAAAGACATAATACTATAATGTTTTAATGGTGGAATTCATATTCACTTTATATTGTTCTTTGAGTTAACGACGGACACATCCAATTTTTACTCAATACTATTTTAAAGTTAAAGATATTTCGTACCCAGCAATTGATGCAGTTGAGCGTACAACGAGCGGATGCTTAATATTTGGGCGTGCAGAGTCCTTCGCTCACGCTCTAGCTCAGTGTTACGTGTGCGCAACCAGCTCAGCTCCAAGCGACGCATTTCCTGAAAATAATATTCCACATTATACGTAAATGCCTCTTGAAAATCACAAAATGATTGAAGCATTCGTATAAAAACGAAGATGCCTTTGATTTTTTACGATATCAAGTTAATATGATACATATCATGGGAATTATGAGAAACACTAAATTGTAATACCTTACGGTTGACATTGGCGATAAAATCTTCATTTTCCGAAGCCAAAATCGGTCGTCTATACAAATCGAGGCTCATAAACATCTACAAAATATCACACCAGTAAGGGTCAGAGTACAACTACCATAGCATTGTTTCTACAAAGTTTAAATTTTCTACCTGATGTAAAGTTTTAGCGTAGCTGTCTTTTGTTACCGGATTAGTAGTCACCTCAAACGAACTGATTTCCTAGTAAAGAAAGTCAATATTATATTATTTATGTATATTGTTTTCCCAGAATTCACCAGAACTTATTGAACATTATTATTATACTAAGACTAGAAATATCAGATTAGATTAAAGACGTTCAACGTACAAGTATAGTTTACAGAAACTTCAAGAACATTAATGAACAATATTCTTCTATTCAAAAAATATGTTTGCATAATTTTCAAGAGGATATTTCTAACGACAGCAATGGCGACTGGCTTTAAGATATGTAAGGCGCGATTGGACGCCCGACCTACCTTTTGTGCCATTTTAGTTTTTACTATTTTTTCCATGCGTTTGTATGGTAGTTAAATGGAACAATGTCACCCTAGGCGGTGAAAGTGTTCTAACGATTCACTATTTGTCACTTTTAAAGGCAGGTGTCTATATTCAAGATATACTCGCGGCCTAACCTGATGAATGCTCTCAAGCTCGGTGTTGACGACTGCTAGTCTGGCCGCCGGGTATGACTTCTCGCTCGCGGTAATCTCCTCACCAAGTCTCGCGAGAGCTGCCACCACCGTCTCTCTCTTGCTGCTTGGCATCTCATGCCATGATATCTATCAGAAATGCTTATTTAAAAAAAAATGCAACATACTGATACAATTTCTGCGAAGTATTAATGGGCATTATCATCATCATCACCACTTAGTGTTAACTGACTTTGTATCCTTCAAGAAAAAAGTCCTCTGCCCTGGATGATTAAATATAACTTAGTTATGACAATATCAATCATATAATAACATTAAATGTGTGAACTCTGATCGAGCTTAGCGGCAAGCAGTGGTACTTATGGGTGAATATAGGCTGATGGTTATGAAGAAAAAAATGCATAGGAAACGATACGCATTAAATCAGAACTTAGAACGCATTGCTTTACAATTAACCAACTTACAGAAGACACAGTTGGCAGATTGGTCCTTTGTGAGCCCGCCACACAACCCATGTCAAGACCATCACAAATGTGATCGAACACTGCCTATCGCAAACCGATACTTAACCCGCACAAACTTGCTCCTCAAATAATAGCAAACGAATGTGCCAAGGTTATTAAGAACTATTTGAAAAACTTTACCTATATTGGAAAAAGTGAGTACAAGTAGACAATACGAGCGTAGCGCGAAGTGGCACCATCGCGCTCGCATGACTTCACGCCGACATACAACAATGTATAAATAAGTATTTTTATTGGATATGTTATTTGAACGAATATATAGGACGTCCCTCGGCGATGGCACATGAAGGGAAAGTAGTAAGTACCTTAAATATTGTAGATTATAGATAGACAATTTTACTGAAAGAAGACATAATTTTGATTTTGAAAACAATTCAAACTGCAACTTCAAAGATTTTTGAATAATCGCATGTCTGAAGCTATAATCAAACCCGCCATGTGGTAAAAATCACCCATCATTTTACTATACCAAGCACAAGTGTCGATCTTATGGAATATTTTTCTCTGAAAAACATGGCATCTAAATTTAAAAAAGCATCGACCTTACAAAAGGGTTAGCACAATTAGATATTTTACATTTATTTCGGAAAAAATATTATCCAGGCGGGTTCGCATGAAAAGCCTGATGGTACCTTGCCACGGCCTCGCTGGCATAGAGGTACAACGGTACAATTGCAATGCTGAGGTCTCGGGTTCAATCCCGGGTTGGGCAAAGTGATATTGGATTTTTCTATACAGCCCGGAATCCGGAATTTGCACTTAATAAGGGAATAGGCTCGCCCCGATCACTTCGTGAGACGAAACACATAAGGAGTAACATGGGTGTCCTGATAGCACTTCTCACTCTATCTCATCCGCTTACCAATATACGAGTAGGTGTATCAATTCAAAATATTGTCAATTCAATTTAAGGCAAAATGCCGCATCTACATAATATGCATTACATAATTTGCTTTTGTTTATCGTAGGCGCCTACTTCCACCATATTAGTACCTACAGTCAACATAATATATTCATGAATATTATTTATTATCACGAAATGTCATTACCAACATAGCAATGTGCAAATACGTTGTGTAATGTAGTTACGTGCATAATTTGTATCGTGTCATATATTTACCCGTGAGCCATTAGACTAAAAGATAAAACATTCAAAGTTTATAGGTATGCAATAATGCTATTTAAACAATTCCTATTGTAACACAAACGGCAAGCTACTGCGGAATTGGTAGAGGTTCCTGAGTAACATTCCCGAGGCCGAGACTCACTGGGAGTAGTAGCTATGGCGCCCTTTATCTCTAATCCACACCTATACAAAAACAGCAAAAATCAAAAATTAAGCCAGCAGTACCCTTTCTGTTCTGGTGCGCTAAATCCTAAGCAGCCGCCTAACCGCAACTTAACACCCCGCTACTGCAATCAGACTTTGAATTTCATAATATCCACAGATTTCATTTTGGAAGCCAAAATAAAATTTACGAATATAGTCCCTCAATCGAGTAAAATCTTTAATTCGAAGATTTTCATTTATGATTACTTTTTTTTTTATCACATTTCAACGTGGTCAAAGTAAAACACAAAATAAAAAACTAATAGTGCCTATCTACTCAGTATCCACAGTGGTATATATCCACAATTGGTACATCAACAAAAGGTAAAAAATCATTGGACTATTATTTGAATTTTGGCGGGGCATTAAGCATCCTTACTTTTTCTTGCACAGCACCACAGATTATAAATCAACACATGTGTTTTTTGATACAAAGGAGAAAGGACATCTTATTATTTTAAGACGTATTTAGTTAAACTAATTATTTTATTAATTTGAACCATGAAAATCTTTACTTGTGAAAAAATTTAGTTAGTAAGCAATATTGACTAGGCAGTATTTTTTATTGTGCGTGTCCGTTGGACTTAAAAAAAACCCACTGTCAACGTTGATCAACCCCCTCCTCGCCCCACCAACCATTCTTGTCATACAGTCATAAGTTATTGGGATTTTATATTTTACTAATAAATTATTTTAGTTATTTTTGAACTGTTTGGTCATTATTAGTGATAATAATATCAGTGCTGAACAAAACAAATAACTGGTAAGTTTATAACATAACATAAAATAGAAAGTGGCACATGTTGTTCGACAATCTATTTCATAATGATTTTTTTGTTATTACTTGTTTCAGGATTGATATATCTGCTTTTCGTAGGCCTCAGGCTTCGGCCTGTGGTCAAAGTCGCAAATTATCCATAAAAATAGGTCACAAAACTGTAACAATCCTTGGTCCCGTCATACCCACTTTCTCATTATAATTTCACAATATTAAATATTTTTGAAAGAGATATAATGTCACAGTGGAATAGCACATACGCTTACAACGGCCAGTATCAAGCTGGCAATGCGTGGAACGGTGATGTGAATGGTCAATATGTTAATCAACCATATTACCCTAATAGACCCGACTCCGGCGGACAGTATGTGAGCTTCAATGAATTTTTAACCCAAATGCAAACCAACAATGCTGCGCCCAACAACTCTCAGCATTACACCAATGTACCTTATGAAAATTATGCCTCAGCACAGTACAATTATCAAAACGTACCCTCCACATCGCAAGATCCACATTTAGAAAATTTCAACTATAGTACAAGCACTCCAAACATGCCTAATAATGTTGATCCCTCTTACCAAGTCAATGTACAAAGTCAGTACAATGTGAACCCCACATCCACAAGTGATATGATTTTTAAATCTAATCTTACACCAACAGCCACTGAGTTTGTGCCTAAAAGTATGTTAAAATTGCCTTCAAGCAATCAAAATGTAACTGATGGGCCCAGCTCCAGCAACATTATACCAGAACATGTAAACAATCAGGGTAGCTCATCTGACACCAACTGGAGGGAAAGACCGCAAACCTCTCATAGAAATGGTGAAAAGAATGGTCGGGATACAGGAAACAGAACACCTAGAAACAATAGACACAATGATAGTTTAAGTCGGAACAGAGAGTCAAATTATAATGACAATAAGGGTAATGAATTGTCTCATGAAAACTCTAGAAGTAATGACTATAGGAGTAGAAACCATGACACAAACAACCGTAATTATGAAAATGCTCGTAACTATGACCCGGGCAACCACAGTCAAGATTCAAATTATCAGAATCCTGATAACAATAGGAGTTATAACTCAAGTGGTCGTAATGATAAAAAGGCACAATCAAAAACAAATGGCAAAGCAAGGGCCAAAGACTCAGATGCACGCACATTCTATAACAGTTCTGTGCCTAAAGATAGTCAAGATGTTAGAAATAATAGAAATGAAGGTTCTGGTAGACAAAAAAATTGGCCAGGCACACAACGAATGAGGGGTGTAGACAGACACAACACTGATGATGAACAGTATGCAAATACTTACCTTCATCAGAGAGATGATAAGGTAGACAGGGTAAAAGCAGAGAATATTCCTAGTCCTATGAGGTTTAAAAATAAAACTGCAGATCAAGGTAAATATTTACTTTTACCTTTAACTTTTTATTGACATACATATAATATATAGAACAATGAAATAAAATTTGTAATAGAACATTGGCATTGTATCATGGAATAATTGTTAAAATGAATAAGTAATTATTTATATTTTGAAGAATAAGCCTTTGAGCTCTTTAACATATTGTATAATGTCTTATCAGCCATATATGGCTGACATTTCCCAAATATGGAAATTACAATATATAATTAGACTTTTCATAACTGTATCTGTTGCGAAAATGAAAAACATATTTATGTTTTTTTTTTATTGTTAAGTTTACTAGTAACTATAATATAGATACTAAGACTTTGTTTCATAAAATAATTATTAATCTTAAATTGTTGTTTTTAATTATGTAGGTATAAGCGATGATATAAAATGACTTCATAAAATTTACAGCACACAAAGAAATGACGCAGAGGGAAAGACTCTCAGAACAATTAGACAATGGCACATTAGAATGTTTGGTATGTTGTGAACGAGTGAAACAAATCGACCCAGTGTGGTGGTGTGGGAATTGTTACCATGTACTGCATCTGAAATGCATCAAGAAATGGGCTACAAGCAGTCTTGTAGGTAAGTACATCAATTATTGCAAATTCATTTTAAAATTAATTAATTCAGCCTAAGCAACATATACACCCATAGTCTTGACCTCTTTGTTGATAACTGATAATTGACTTCCCATAGTTAATAATATGCTAGTATCAGAAACATATCAGGGACTTTTTAATATGAAAATATACAAAATTTAAACAAACATTGGTACCCAATATTTATTACATCTCTATTTGCTTTTTATTTAATTTATTAAAAACTTTCCTACATATTTACATAAGCCTTATTCATAGTCAGTTTATAAAATTATTTTTAGTTATCAAATGTTTTATTTACCCTTTTGAACGACTTTTGAATTCAGTTTGAGCGAAGAAGACAAAACATTTGATAACTGAAATAGGTCTGTAAACTGACTATGAATAAAGAGTTAAAAGTATAAACTAAGGCAGTAAATTCTGTAACAAGTTTAAAACTGCAGTCATTGACCCACTGGACAGGGCAGAACTGTGGACTATGTTAATGTTCTATAATATAGGACAGTGTCTGTAGATGGCAAATGGCCAATAAAAATGACAAATTTAACAAAGAAAGTTTGCCAAACTTAAATAATGTTTTCACAATTTCATACCTATCATTACGAAAACATTTTGATATAACAATTTTTCATCATCACAAGATTCTTAAATATATGCTTACCTTATAGATTTTAATTAGCAACCTGTTGAAAGTTGAAACCATTGCATCCAATTATAATAATTATATTTTTATGAAATCAACTTGACTACTTATAACAAAATGTAGGTCACCTCATTTAGCATCATTAGAATTTACAAAATTAGCATAATTTACAGTGTATATGTTAATAATATGAACATGTTAACAGTATGTTATGTCTATTAGACTGAAGTTGATAATATAATTATGAAATTATTTTTTTACAACAGAGGGTAAGTGGCGTTGTCCGGCGTGCCAGAACACGAATGACGCGATCCCCGGCGAGTACCGCTGCATGTGCGGCGCTGTGCGCGCGCCCGAGTACCACCGCGGCACGAGCGGCGCGCACACGTGCGGCAAGGCGTGCAAGCGGCCGCGCTCGTGCCCGCACCCCTGCACGCTGCTGTGCCACCCCGGACCCTGCCCGCCCTGCCAGGCCACTGTTCACAAGTCAGTCATTCTACATTACTATTGTTTTACAGGTTAACTGTTAGGTGTTTTCTTGGCTGCAATGAGTTTCCATCATCACTATAATTTGTCGTGTTATTTTCGTTGGTTATACGCCCGAGCTACAACCGTTGTGGTTCATGTGGTTGACAGTGAACATATTCATAAGTTTCCTTAAAATCTTATATCTTTAAATGAGCAATTCTTGTATATATATATATATATATATAATTGGAATCTCGGAATCGGCACCAACGATTTTCATGAAATTTAGTATATAGGGGGTTTCGGGGGCGATAAATCGATCTAGCTAGGAATCATTTTTAGAAAATGTCATTTTATTCGTGTTTTATCGATCGTTTTTAAAAATATAACTCTTCCTGACATCTATTGGCGAATAATAATACTATTTTTTGTGAGAGATAAAGTTATTTTAGAAAATGACATTTTATTCGTGTTTTATCGATCGTTTTTAAACTGAAAAATATGACACTTCCTGACATCTATTGGCGAATAATAATACTATTTTTTGTGAGCAATAGAGTTATTCCAGCAGATGGCGTTTTTAAGTAACACGAAGTCAATGAGTGTTTGATTTGAGGTTGGACTAAGAAAATCAATTGTTTATTTATATTATTTCTGTCTTCTTAATGCACGTGTTCACTTAAAAATGCCTAAACGATCTTGGAAAAAAACGCTTATAAACAATTAACTTCACGAAGCCGCAACTCGTCTCAAGAACACCTAGAAGACATCGTCATCAAACTGATCAGGATTCTCAAACTTCTCACAGTGAAGAGTCATTTCAAGGATACCGTCATGAAAATCAGGTTTCTGTTCGTCCCACACGTGCTGCTAAAGTAAGATGCTTGCAAAATTTGACTGACATTACAAGGTCTTATGATTTAGATGTTTCACGAGAGCGTGCGGCCCAACGTGTAGCTAATGAAAATAACGATAATTTCCAAAAAACACAATTCGTAAAGAAAAAAAAAATACCGTGCAAAGCTCGGTCATCCAGGTACTAGTAATAAACACACACTAAATATAAAGGACACGCATGATTCTTTTGCGTTCTAATGACTTATATTTTTGAACAAATCCATCTGTGGCATTAGTCACCATTGATATGCCAATGTGCTATTGTCATGAAATTCAGTTGCAACATAGTAGCAATTAATGTTTACACAGAAACTGTCTCCAATAATGAATGACTCATAAGCAATGTTTTGTTTGTGCAGGCAATGCGGGTGTGGCGTGGAGACGCGGTCGATCCTGTGCAGCAGCAAGTTGCCGCAGGTGTGCGGGCGCGTGTGCCAGCGCACGCTGCTGTGCACCGCGCACAAGTGCACCAAGGAGTGCCACGAAGGACCTTGCGACGTTTGCGCAGAAACTATCACGCAAAGTAAGGACATTTTTCAAAATATTTTTTATTGTATTCTCCAGATCACTATTAAAATTGTTGTGTAAAAGCCATCAATTCGGAGGCCTACAATGTATCATTTTTTACGAGGTTAAACTATAGATACTGACAGTAAGCTATTAGCGCTGCCCAGGAATATCTACAACAGTTGAATTGTACGAGTATTACCAGCCTATTTTTAAATAGGAGAAGGAATAGAACAGCATGAAGAAATCTGTATTTGACCACTTACAATCTCAATCCCCAAACAAATCAAAACTAGCACTTGGTGTCGGTTTTCCGTCAGGTACCACCCCGGTCGAGCCAGCCCATTCTTACTATAGGCTGAGATAAATACAAGATAAATGTTTACTTTGAATATGAATGGGCATACATATGAATGGGCATACATAATATGAATGTAATGTTGTGAGTCAGCTTGCCTGTGCCCGGCGCGGCGGTCGCGCGTGGTGGCGTGCTCGGCGGAGACGGCGGGGCAGGAGTGGTTCCTGTGCGGCGGCGTGTGCGCGCGCGTGCTGGCGTGCGGCGCGCACGTGTGTCGCCAGCGCTGCCACGAGCCGCCCTGCCAGCCCTGCCCGCTGCTGCCCGACCTGGTGCAGGCCTGCCCCTGCGGCAAGATGAGGTACCAACACCTTGTGTACTGTCACAAAAATCCAGCTAGCTCATGTATATGTTGAAATTTGTATATAAAAACACTTTGTGTTCTGTGTTATATACACTCCGTTAGCTCTTGAATATGGAACAATTATTTCTCTCTCTTCAGCCACAGGAAGTCTACTGCTGAACTAAGGCCTCCCACAAGGATGTCCACATCGACTTGTTGGAAGCGTCTGGCATCCAGCGACTTCCTGCAACTTTAACCGACGCCCGTCGCCCGGACCACCTGGTTAAGGTTGCAGGAAGTCATTGGACAATTATTTTGGATAATAAAATAGTGATAATGAATTTTAAAAAATAATGGAATTGTGAAAAATCATTACCTTTACTGTAAATTCCAATAAACACTGGGATTTTACTTCGGTAAATTTTTTGTATGTATTTATTTTCGATTCGATAAGTACATACAAAAAAAAGCGATGAAGAGAAAGCTTTTAAGACATAATTATATTCGGGTGATGCTGCGTACGATTATTATTGATATACACATTTTTATTCAAAAGGGTACCGAAGGACCAACGAAAACTGTGCACAGATCCAGTTCCTCTATGTGGCAACATATGCGCTAAACCATTGGAGTGTGGACCTGCCGGGGACAGACACTTCTGCAAGAGCAAATGTCATCATGGTAAGTCACCACAATACTTCTTTATTATCTTGGGTTGCTACATAAGAATATACACTATAAAACAAAAAAAATATATTTCCAAATTGGTTCAGGTGTCCTTAAGTAATTTGTGAATATACATAAAGAAATATCCTATGAATTGAGAATCTTCCTTCTCCTATTTTTTGGAAGTTGGTTAATAAAAGTGCTTTAATAATAATATAATTTTACAGGCGATTGTAGTGTATGCCAGGATAAAACAGTTGTACAATGTCGGTGTGGCCATGCAAGCCGTGAAATACCCTGTGAGCTGCTAAAAGACTTGTCTGACAATGTGCTGTGCCAGAGGAAATGCAACAAGGTAATATTTACTTGTTTTTTTTATAATATATAGTTATGTTTAATATTTAATCGTACATTTGCAAATAGATGAACAGTTAAGGCATAAATATATTGATTCTGAAGATTGGTTGATTTGATAGTTCAGGGTTAAGTTTGTCAACAAAAATAACAGTCAATAGGTTTGTTGCTGATAAATGTATAGGTATTTATTATCAAGACAAGATAACTCGGTATGCTGTACTTTAATCAAGTGGTATTATTTTATAAACAATGTGCGTCACTATACTGAGTATCAGTTTAAATATAATATCTAGATAAGGAAAAGTGGTAAAATCATTTTGTAATTACTTTCGCTACAATAGGAAACGGTTGACTCGACTAGGGGTGCTGTTATCTCAAAATAACTGATATAAAGCAAAGGTTCTACTTTAGTCTTACTATTTTTCCTCCCATTTTTATTCCTTAGGACAAGGGGTTTTACACATTTCGAGAGGCCCGAAACCTTTCTATAATCCGAGTGTTGTAGCTCACCATCAAGTTAAAGTTTTCTTGTTTGCTTGCCATATAAAATTAAAAAAAAAAACCACACTTTGTACCTTCTTTGTAGACTCGTAAGTAACGCGAACAGCATTGCTCTGAGCGTGGTTGAAGTTGTATAT
This sequence comes from Theretra japonica, assembly GCA_033459515.1. NCBI lineage: Eukaryota > Metazoa > Arthropoda > Insecta > Lepidoptera > Sphingidae > Theretra > Theretra japonica. The sequence goes on from CM065943.1 coordinate 5,436,820, forward strand.
TGTGTTTGCAGAAGCTATCGTGCGGGCGCCACAAGTGTCGGTCGGTGTGCTGCGTGTCGACGACGCACCGCTGCGGCGTGGTGTGCGGGCGCGCGCTGGCGTGCGGGCAGCACCGCTGCGAGGAGTTCTGCCACACGGGCCGCTGCGCGCCGTGCCCGCGCCTGGTGTTCGACGAGCTGCGCTGCGAGTGCGGCGCCGAGGTGCTGCTGCCGCCCGTGGCGTGCGGCGCGCGCCCGCCGCCCTGCGCCGCGCCCTGCCGCCGCGCGCGCGCCTGCCGCCACCCGCCGCACCACTCCTGCCACGTGGGGGACTGCCCGCCCTGCGTCGTGCTCACCACCAAGCGCTGCCACGGGAACCACGAGGTGACAACACTTTGTGTTTACTATGCGATGATCAAAACGAATTCATACATTCCAAATTAATAGAAGATTAAAAATAACACTATCAACCTTATAAACTTTATTTCATTAATATTTATTTATTAACATGTTGACCCGACTGTGCTAGTGTGTCCCGCGTGCATTACATATGAAAATAATACGTTGTAGACGTGTTCTACCCGGAATATTATGTGTGTGTTCATTGTAAATAGTTTTCTAAAAATCATAAAGGGTTATTTTTATGTTTTGAAAGAAAACATTACAAATTAATCCAATAATAATTATAAATACCGAAATAAAGCTTGACGTCTTCTTCAACAGGAGCGTAAAACTATTCCTTGTTCACAAGAAGAGTTTTCATGCGGCCTACCTTGCGGGAAACCACTGCCTTGCGGCAAACATAACTGCATCAAAACATGTCATAAAGGCCCTTGTGATACCGGAAAGTAAGTACAATATTATCTTATTAATATTCCATAATTATTATCATCCTTTATGGATTTTATGAGTCAGAAATATTTTTATTTTCATCCACTATATGGTCGGACGCTGGATACAGATCATGTCTAAATTGTTGAAGATGTCACTATCATATTGTCATTATCACCACACTCGAAACTATTTTAATAAAAAATACATCATTATATTTCATTTAATTTAATTTCACTATATTACTTGCTGCACCTAAATCTCTTTGAGCTTGGTATAGGAATATGATTGTTAATGTGTTGTAGATGCACGCAGCCGTGCACGGAGAAGCGCTTGGGGTGCGGGCACCCGTGCGCGGCGCCGTGCCACGTGGGCGCGGCGGAGGGCAGCGCGGCGGCCGCGTGCCCCAGCTCCGCGCCGTGCCGCCGCCTCGTGCGCGCCACCTGCGCCTGCGGCCGCCGCGAGCAGGAGCGCGCCTGCTGCGACAACACGCGCGACTACGACCGGTGCGTACCTTCACACATACAATAACATGCCATAGTAACATAACTTCTAAATATAACCTTTTAAAACATCATTCTTAATAAATTTAAATTTTACCAGGATGGTGAGTGCACTCGCCGCGACCAAAATCCAGGATGGTGGTTCCGTCGACTTGGCTGACGTGCATCGACCAGCCAACATCCTTAAAACGTGAGTACAAATTGAAACAAACTTATTGCTTATTGATTTGAAATGTGAAACATGTGTATCCAAATAAATAAAGTATGTATGCGTCTGGTGTCTCTGCTTACTCTGGTTACGTCTATTTTGATGGTTGTGCTTATACTGGTAGACATATATAAATCTGTATTGTTGTGTTGTATGCTGCAGGCTGGAGTGCGAGGAGGAGTGTCGCGCGGAAGCGCGCGCACGGCGGCTGGCGCTGGCGCTGCAGCTGCGTAACCCCGACGTGTCCAGCAAGCTGGCGCCGCGCTACAGCGAGCACGTGCGCGCCACGGCGCAGCGCGAGCCCGCCTTCGCGCTGCACGTGCACGACAAGCTCACCGAGCTGGTGCAGCTCGCCAAGAAGGTACGCGATACACTCACATACACACATACAAGCTGGCGCCGCGCTACAGCGAGCACGTGCGCGCCACGGCGCAGCGCGAGCCCGCCTTCGCGCTGCACGTGCACGACAAGCTCACCGAGCTGGTGCAGCTCGCCAAGAAGGTACGCGATACACTCACATACACACATACAAGCTGGCGCCGCGCTACAGCGAGCACGTGCGCGCCACGGCGCAGCGCGAGCCCGCCTTCGCGCTGCACGTGCACGACAAGCTCACCGAGCTGGTGCAGCTCGCCAAGAAGGTACGCGATACACTCACATACACACATACAAGCTGGCGCCGCGCTACAGCGAGCACGTGCGCGCCACGGCGCAGCGCGAGCCCGCCTTCGCGCTGCACGTGCACGACAAGCTCACCGAGCTGGTGCAGCTCGCCAAGAAGGTACGCGATACACTCACATACACACATACAAGCTGGCGCCGCGCTACAGCTAGCACGTGCGCGCCACGGCGCAGCGCGAGCCCGCCTTCGCGCTGCACGTGCACGACAAGCTCACCGAGCTGGTGCAGCTCGCCAAGAAGGTACGCGATACACTCACATACACACATACAAGCTGGCGCCGCGCTACAGCGAGCACGTGCGCGCCACGGCGCAGCGCGAGCCCGCCTTCGCGCTGCACGTGCACGACAAGCTCACCGAGCTGGTGCAGCTCGCCAAGAAGGTACGCGATACACTCACATACACACATACAAGCTGGCGCCGCGCTACAGCGAGCACGTGCGCGCCACGGCGCAGCGCGAGCCCGCCTTCGCGCTGCACGTGCACGACAAGCTCACCGAGCTGGTGCAGCTCGCCAAGAAGGTACGCGATACACTCACATACACACATACAAGCTGGCGCCGCGCTACAGCGAGCACGTGCGCGCCACGGCGCAGCGCGAGCCCGCCTTCGCGCTGCACGTGCACGACAAGCTCACCGAGCTGGTGCAGCTCGCCAAGAAGGTACGCGATACACTCACATACACACATACAAGCTGGCGCCGCGCTACAGCGAGCACGTGCGCGCCACGGCGCAGCGCGAGCCCGCCTTCGCGCTGCACGTGCACGACAAGCTCACCGAGCTGGTGCAGCTCGCCAAGAAGGTACGCGATACACTCACATACACACATACAAGCTGGCGCCGCGCTACAGCGAGCACGTGCGCGCCACGGCGCAGCGCGAGCCCGCCTTCGCGCTGCACGTGCACGACAAGCTCACCGAGCTGGTGCAGCTCGCCAAGAAGGTACGCGATACACTCACATACACACATACAAGCTGGCGCCGCGCTACAGCTAGCACGTGCGCGCCACGGCGCAGCGCGAGCCCGCCTTCGCGCTGCACGTGCACGACAAGCTCACCGAGCTGGTGCAGCTCGCCAAGAAGGTACGCGATACACTCACATACACACATACAAGCTGGCGCCGCGCTACAGCGAGCACGTGCGCGCCACGGCGCAGCGCGAGCCCGCCTTCGCGCTGCACGTGCACGACAAGCTCACCGAGCTGGTGCAGCTCGCCAAGAAGGTACGCGATACACTCACATACACACATACAAGCTGGCGCCGCGCTACAGCGAGCACGTGCGCGCCACGGCGCAGCGCGAGCCCGCCTTCGCGCTGCACGTGCACGACAAGCTCACCGAGCTGGTGCAGCTCGCCAAGAAGGTACGCGATACACTCACATACACACATACAAGCTGGCGCCGCGCTACAGCGAGCACGTGCGCGCCACGGCGCAGCGCGAGCCCGCCTTCGCGCTGCACGTGCACGACAAGCTCACCGAGCTGGTGCAGCTCGCCAAGAAGGTACGCGATACACTCACATACACACATACAAGCTGGCGCCGCGCTACAGCGAGCACGTGCGCGCCACGGCGCAGCGCGAGCCCGCCTTCGCGCTGCACGTGCACGACAAGCTCACCGAGCTGGTGCAGCTCGCCAAGAAGGTACGCGATACACTCACATACACACATACAAGCTGGCGCCGCGCTACAGCGAGCACGTGCGCGCCACGGCGCAGCGCGAGCCCGCCTTCGCGCTGCACGTGCACGACAAGCTCACCGAGCTGGTGCAGCTCGCCAAGAAGGTACGCGATACACTCACATACACACATACAAGCTGGCGCCGCGCTACAGCGAGCACGTGCGCGCCACGGCGCAGCGCGAGCCCGCCTTCGCGCTGCACGTGCACGACAAGCTCACCGAGCTGGTGCAGCTCGCCAAGAAGGTACGCGATACACTCACATACACACATACAAGCTGGCGCCGCGCTACAGCGAGCACGTGCGCGCCACGGCGCAGCGCGAGCCCGCCTTCGCGCTGCACGTGCACGACAAGCTCACCGAGCTGGTGCAGCTCGCCAAGAAGGTACGCGATACACTCACATACACACATACAAGCTGGCGCCGCGCTACAGCGAGCACGTGCGCGCCACGGCGCAGCGCGAGCCCGCCTTCGCGCTGCACGTGCACGACAAGCTCACCGAGCTGGTGCAGCTCGCCAAGAAGGTACGCGATACACTCACATACACACATACAAGCTGGCGCCGCGCTACAGCGAGCACGTGCGCGCCACGGCGCAGCGCGAGCCCGCCTTCGCGCTGCACGTGCACGACAAGCTCACCGAGCTGGTGCAGCTCGCCAAGAAGGTACGCGATACACTCACATACACACATACAAGCTGGCGCCGCGCTACAGCGAGCACGTGCGCGCCACGGCGCAGCGCGAGCCCGCCTTCGCGCTGCACGTGCACGACAAGCTCACCGAGCTGGTGCAGCTCGCCAAGAAGGTACGCGATACACTCACATACACACATACAAGCTGGCGCCGCGCTACAGCGAGCACGTGCGCGCCACGGCGCAGCGCGAGCCCGCCTTCGCGCTGCACGTGCACGACAAGCTCACCGAGCTGGTGCAGCTCGCCAAGAAGGTACGCGATACACTCACATACACACATACAAGCTGGCGCCGCGCTACAGCGAGCACGTGCGCGCCACGGCGCAGCGCGAGCCCGCCTTCGCGCTGCACGTGCACGACAAGCTCACCGAGCTGGTGCAGCTCGCCAAGAAGGTACGCGATACACTCACATACACACATACAAGCTGGCGCCGCGCTACAGCGAGCACGTGCGCGCCACGGCGCAGCGCGAGCCCGCCTTCGCGCTGCACGTGCACGACAAGCTCACCGAGCTGGTGCAGCTCGCCAAGAAGGTACGCGATACACTCACATACACACATACAAGCTGGCGCCGCGCTACAGCGAGCACGTGCGCGCCACGGCGCAGCGCGAGCCCGCCTTCGCGCTGCACGTGCACGACAAGCTCACCGAGCTGGTGCAGCTCGCCAAGAAGGTACGCGATACACTCACATACACACATACAAGCTGGCGCCGCGCTACAGCGAGCACGTGCGCGCCACGGCGCAGCGCGAGCCCGCCTTCGCGCTGCACGTGCACGACAAGCTCACCGAGCTGGTGCAGCTCGCCAAGAAGGTACGCACGCACGTACACATGCACGTATGTACGAGCACGCACGTGCGTACTAACACACATGCACGCATACATACATATAAAAATACATTGGCACTTCAACGGACTGGCTCTTTCTACCTGGTGTAGTAATAGCATTGTGCCAATATATATTCAATTGTTGTGGACATAGACAGACGCCTCACAAAAAAGCAGAAGTTAACTACCTAAACTTTAGGCCCTTAAAAGTTTTTTATTCAATGAGACTTGATAAATAACTATAATAAAATATGTTTTATTGTTTTACAGTCAAAACAGAAGACGCGTTCTCACTCATTCCCGTCGATGAACTGGCAGAAGCGTCAGTTCATCCACGAGATGTGCGAGCACTTCGGCTGCGAGAGCGTGGCCTACGACGCGGAGCCCAACCGCAACGTCGTCGCCACCGCCGACCGGGAGAAGGTCAGTGTGCGTGCATTTTTCACTTAACTAATACATTTTGTTTTGAAATATATCTTTTTTTCTTTTTGGTATTTTAATGCAGTAGAATTTATTTGGAATAATTAATTATTAAAGCTTTGTAAAAGTATATTGTCCACGTTTCAACAAATGTATTGTATGGTTCAAAATCTAGTTCATGTACGCACATACATGTCTTCTTACATGAGTTTTCGCTACTTTTTTGCTTGTTGCTTTTATATATTTATACAGTTTCACGAGGCGTGTTAACAAACGCATTTAACTCTCTACTCTAGATACTTAGTAGTGTTTTGATATGATAATGATAATATGATTTCTGAGCTATCTCGCCATACTTGATGTTGAGAGTGGGCACGTGTATGTATCGCAACTCGCAGTGCAAATACAACTTTTATTTCACTACAAATGATAGGTAGTTTGTGACTACCACTAACACTGCTATGACAGTGAATTCTAAGTTTAACACATAGATATTTGTATATAAGTAGGAAAATCGTGGGTGTTTTTTTATTGTAAGAAATAATGAAAGTGAATGAATGAGTGGTATTGTAAGCGTTATAGTATAGTATGAGTGTTGTGTGCAGTCGTGGCTGCCGGCCATGAGCGTGCTGGAGGTGCTGGCGCGCGAGGCGGGCAAGCGCCGCGTGCCGCCGCCCGTGCTGCGCGCGCCCGCCGCCGCGCCCAGCAACACCGCCGCCAAGTCAGTCACACACTCATTCACTATCAGCAATCAAAACAATCGACACACATCACTTCTATAATACACTCGACTGCGTCGGTGGCGTAGTGGTACTACGGTATGATTGCAAAGCTGAGGACTCGGGTTCGAATCCCGGGTCGGGAAAAGTGATATTGGATTTTTCTATTCATTATCAGACTGAAGTCAGGAATTTGTGCCCGATATGGCGATAGGCTCGCCCCCTATCAGATCGTGGGATGGAATATACAAGGCGAAACGTGGGTGTTCTGGTAGCACCTCTGCCTACCCCTTCTGGGAAAAAGGCGTGTGTTTATGTATGTTTGTACTTCTATAATACATTTACTACACATCACCCAATGATCTAATTCCACAGGCACTTTTCCTACAGTGCCAGTAAATTAACAACAATCGAATCAAAACATAAAAAGAATTAGACTCACGAAAACGTACCATAGAGCGTCCGCACGTAAGATCACTGCCGTGCGCGCTAACATTAAATCTAACACAAAAAATTAAGGTTTTCCCTACCATTTATAGCTGCTTTTGTCAATATATTTTTGGTTTTGTTTGCATATATTAACTATAGCACAAAAGTCTCCCGATAAAATACCGAAATGTTATGATAAAACCATGGATAACTTTTTCATTAGAATTCAAGATTCCGAACGTATTAGCTTCAAAAAGTTGCACTATATCAATAAGTTGTTGAGTGAGATAATATAAAAGTATTGTTTGCCAGATCGTCAGGGGGCGGCTGGGCGACGCTGACGTCCACGAACGCGTGGGCGGCTCGCAGCCAGCCGAAGCCACCACCGACCAGCTCCGAGTCCAAAATCGACTACTTCGACAACCCGCCCGACAACTAGCGCTTCGGTATATTAGTACAATTCATAGCACAATGTTCTTCCCGGTATATTGAGAACAATATTATTTATTGTAACCAGACACAGTATATCTTATAAAAATGTTATAACTTAGCTAGCAAATCACTTGAATATTAAATAATGATCGCTTACCCAAACTGTTATCTTCGTCACGTTTCCTATATATAATGCTTCAATATAGTATGAATTATTTATATTAAGCTATTTTTATATAGACAAATATATCTACTGTTGAATAAATTGAGATTAGATTCAAGAAGGCAACATAATAATAATATATATATGTATCTACCATTTAAAAATTTCAACAATCTTTGTACACGCAGAATAACAGATTAAAAAAGTGATTGGCTGAAACATATTTCAGCGTATTAACAATTCATGTGCACAGGTACATATTTATAACTGTTTGAATAATACTACAATAAATCATATATTCTTTACCATCCTTCTGGGGCGTAAAAAGCAACCTGCAAAACACATATTATGATCAAGAACCCCTTTAAATATTAAGTTGATTTCTCACCATAAATTAAATATATCGATATCGATAAATCAAAGTAAAAGCCAATACCCATGAACTAGCATCCGTAAACCGAGACTTACGTCATAACAAAAACGTATTGAATTCGCCAAATATGAAATGAAAGTGTTATCAAAATTTGGTTAACAAAACTTGCCTGTTTAAGAAACTGTGAACTGTAAACTTTTATAATCTAATTTTCGATGAATAGAAAGCTTATCAGTTAGTACTATTGAACCGTTATAAAACAAACTATGGAGCTACGTAAATCTTAACGTACATTTCGAGAGTGTATTAAATAAAGTAATAATATTAGAACACACAATGAAACGCTTTCTAAATTAATATCTATGTGATAAAGTAAGACAGGCACCGAATTTATTGTAAAGTATGTCGCACGATAAACTACGAATTAGGTGAGGGGCTGCACTAAGTACATAAGTTACCTGGTAATCAAATAAAACTCATAAATATACTATCAGGCTTATTTAGATTTTTTTACGTTCTACTTTAATATTAAAGGTTTTTATATTACTATATTGTATGAAATATTTAAACATTGCATAAACATACTTATTATGTATTGTAGAAAACTAACACCTATTTATATCACAATATAAGCTACTTAAAACATGATTGATAAATGAAAACTACAAGATTGGCAATAATATTATAGAGGTTATTAAATTATCGATGAAAACTCAAATCGTTGTAGGGTATCGATCTGTTACATTTGATATGTTCTCATTATAATTACTTTGGTAAAAAACAAGGATAATGGACCATCCCACTATCTCTTCTATCTATTTTGCCCGCGCGCAGTTTTATCGGTGACATCACAACGTGCTATACGTATGTTTTTCTGTTACTTGTTAAATACACCCACTATAATATTTCAAATGTTTGTAAGTTGTTTATTTCTAAATCAAATTATAGTTAATGTTGTACTCAGATTATAGAAACATTCTGAGAAAAACACAAAAAAGCCATTAACTACCTAATGTATTACGTAGAAAAAGCTATAATTGCCTGAGTTATTTTCCAATGTTATTCGTCATCGTCCATCCAATATCCTATTACATGACAAAGAGCAATAACACAACATCATACTCAGATAAATTGCTTGTACCAAATAAAACAGATGTTTCAATACTTTCATCGTCCCTAAATGACGTAGCGCCTTCGATTCTAAATATATCGGTGAGAAAAAATGAAATTTCACATAAACATATTACATATACATATGTTGGTAAAACAACCTAATGGGAAATATTGGTTATTCAAGTAAGGGCAGTTCACAATGCTGATTTTATATAAATTGTAATAGGCTAAGAGCTGTGGAAGATCGACCTTCACCCAATCACAACCAGTATGTAGCTTGTTGTGTTTTGTTCTATCACATGGACCTCAGACACTCTACTTTCTCTCTCGAATATATAAAATAGCTGCAAGTCTTAAACTTTAAAGCTTGGCAATAATAGTTGACTGGATTTTTGCAGGCAAGCCTATACGATTGGTTTTGTAATTAAGTTATGTTTCATAAAATACCTCTTTGGATTAGTTATCAGATCGGAGTAGTTACCTATATTGACTTACCTGTTCATCAGCTCATCATACACATCAGCTTGTCAGGTAGCCATGAACAGAATCAGTAGGCAAGCTTACCTAAGCATATGCTCTGTGTTAAAAAGTATCAGTTGAGATGGAATTAATTTTGTTATTAAGAGAGTGGAGGTGATGAAAAAAAAAATGATTAAAATTTATTAAATTAAAAATAGCCATTAACAGTTTCCGTAAAGCAAGTTATTATAGGCATGTTTGTTAATCAATAATATTTGATGAAAAATATGTCTCATCTGGTTATCAGATGGCTGAAGGTCAATCTTCTACAGCTCCACTAGTATAATTATACCATGAATTGTAACACCAGTTAATTAAGTTTGAGCCTTTATGTGGTTATTTCTTCTAATTGCAATTTAATTACTGTTAATTAAACATAATGCTTGCAGATTATATTAAAGTGCAAAATTACCATTTTATATTGCAATATAGATAGTTCTAGAAATTAAAGTGTGTTCAATATTAACGTAGTTAAGATTTTTGCACAAATATACCATTTGCGCCAAATTTCTTGTGGATAATAATTGATAATAAATACTGATTATAAGTGAAGCTTCTTAATAATATCGTAAGACTACACGCTAGTAGTCTTGTTAGTAAAATATGTCCATGATTTCCGAATTATTCTTTAAACTTTTTCCATTGTTATTACTTTTAATTAACTTTGTTAAACAGATGATTTTAAAACTAATTATAGTACTCGTATTTAAACTATGTTTTTTAACGTGTTACTCATCAATAATAATTTATGGTTAACTTTATTTTATTCGATTTACTATGAACTCCATAAGATTTCAATGTATATGTTACGGAACAATTGAATAATTTGGGCATTACTCATAAATCATTAGGAAACCAAACGTTAATTACGATGACTTAAGAACATTATTAAATTTTTCATAATTAACACGAACCATATTATAATCAGCTATTTGTGCTACGGTATCAGTTGTACTACGGTACGATTACAAAACTGAGGTCTCGGATTCGAATCCCGGGTCGGGTAATGTGATATTGGATTTTTCTATTCATTATCAGCCCGGAGTCAGGAATTTGTACCCGATATGGCGGTGGATTCGCAGTTTCTATTTTATTCTTACGCAGTCAGTGTCTCCCCTCTCGTCCCAAGATTACTCGTAGGCGTGATACGATCGCAAAGATTTTGTTCGTGATGTCTGCTTTATTGTAATAATTAAAAAAGATTATATGGATAATCATATTGTAATTTACTCCACCGCGAAGCCTAAAATTTGCTATTCACATACTTTGTGTAATGACCACCCATCCAAGGCATTTTCTAATAAAAATATGGTTATTAAGATCGTTTATCCATATACATTGGGTTGCGCGTAATGCGTCATGGGTTGTTCGCGGTATTGAATACTGTTAGAAATAATATTTAATTCTTATTTATGTTTAAAACACTAAGGGCATGAGTTCTGGCAGATAATGTGTTGTGTAATCAGAGGTGACGGGGATGCATTCTTATGAATAATCAAATTAAAGCTCCAATAAGTAGAAAATAAAATATTGTAATTAACTTAAATTCGCTGTTGTACAGGCGACCAATAAAGTGTTACATATTTGCTAACATAGTATTTTTATTTAAGATCACCACGAAATTTAAACTTAGTTTAATTAAGTAAACACTGAATCCTCAATATTGTCAATTAAGAATGGACAAACAATTGCATTTTTTGCTAAAGAGAACCAAATAAATTTACTTAATTTTCATTAATTAACTTGAAACATTATAATTAAAAAATAACTGTTGGGCAATAAATTCTCTTACGCGTAGTCAGATTAGTTACTTATTCGTTATTAGAATTTTAATAAACCCGACGAAAAAAAAATAAGCTTCCAAAATAAATAATTAAATGGGAATATAACTACAATCTGTTTATAGACTGAAATATAAGAGAGTTCAACGTTGCAAACTGTAAATACAAAGCGGTGGTATTAATGGTGTTATTATTTATTATAAAAGATTTAGTACATTTAATAACAATCGCCTAAATCTTTTAATATGGTATCGATGTACTGGGCTATCTTCAACATCGGATTCCTAAATCGTCTGCAACAAGAGCAATCGCACGATTGATTTTTTCTGCACATTCTTTCATTGATACATTCTGGCCAGATGCTATCACTTGACGAGGAATGTGGGTCAATATCCCCTTCATCGATGTTGAACTTTGGTATACTCCGCCAAGGCTCGCTATACCATTTACTTTTCCTTTTATTTAGGTAGTTTTCAAGGGTATCCTTGGAATGTTGTCGCCAACAGTCTTCAGAGCAATATCTTTGTGCAAGTCGATGTTTTCTTTTGATTTCTGCATTTCGATTGGGATTTGTCTGAGAAATCAAGAAACATCTATATTAATATATAAAGCTGAAAAATGTGTTTGTTTATTCACGACAAGTTCAGGAATATACATAGACCTAAACCCAGTAGCCTCCAGAATTTCGTAACTTTATAAATCTGAAAGTTGGTCTGCGCTTGCCTCTGACATAGGCATCACACGATCAGCTATTATGAAGTTCCGATAGAGGTGGCTTTGGGTGTTATCAGCTTTAATGTGTCTAGCAAGATGTAAAAACCTTTTGACAGATGCCTAAACAATTTGCGATTTGTATAAATTTCTATGGTATGTTAAAAGTTCGCCAACCCGCATTAGGCCAGCGTGGTGGACTATATGGCCTAACCACTCTCAATCGTACTATCGATTGTAGAGGAGGCCCGTGCCCTGCAGTGGGTCGTATATGGGCTGATACAATACAATACAATAAACAACAAACATAAAATTCAGCTTTTCTACTATAAAGCTGTCAAGTTATATATTAACAACAACAAACTTTAATAAAATGCAATTTTGCCAGCGTTTAGGCTTTAATATATTATGCTAAGTTATAAGAAGAAATTATATTTTAAGTTGTTATAAAATATTTTTTGTTATAAATAAATTTCATGAACTAGGCCCTAATTTAACATTTGTTTTTGATAGATACTACAAATATGTACTTGTTATTTTTTAAAGTATCTATATTCTTCTACAAAACGAGTCAAATTAACAAATAAAGACAATATTCCGAATATCGGTTCCGTTATAGAAAAGCCGGTAGGTATAATAATTCAGGAAATATAATAAAACATAATCGACTCACTTTGGATATCAAAATTTTCTTGTATTTTTTTGTTCGTTTAAACTTTCCTTTTACATTTTTATGATGTTCCGCCGAAGTGTCCGATTCTTCGTCAGTAGCAAACTTTATTGGTGAAACGTAAGGCTGCAAAATATTACCTAAAATTAAATTACTTATGGTAACAATAAAAACGAAAACATAAGTACAGGACTTGACTTGGTTTGTGTCTTACTCATCTATAAGTTTCTTTCACTTAGTCAATGGTAATTTTCTTTTAATTTACGCTACGTACTTATAAAAGTACTTATTTATGAAACACTCCCTCTTACAAGAGCCAAACCTAAATGTTTAAGCTACAAGCTTTGGTATAAATATACATATGTATATATGAACGTACACATTCTATTGATGCCCCTTCGAAGTACGTCGCATGCTAGCACTGCCGTTAAAAACTGAGAACTATAGTCGTAATAACAATTCCCTGCAAATGTGTAAATGGTTTTAAATATAATACTTCCGACGAAAAAGTTTCTCGCATATTTTATCAAAATAGTTAATAACTTTTATAGGTACAATCTTCTCACACGGCTCTTCCAAAATAAATAACTTTCTAGCTGTGTTAATGTTTCAGCCAAAACAATTGAATGAATAATTGTACCTATGTGACATTTATTTCTATTATTATTTACTATTTTTTTTATTATTTCTCACCATGATTGATTCTTATAATCTGATAAGCAAATGAAACCAGTCGGGACCACATCGCGAATATATTGTTGTCAGTCTTTTTAGTTTTTCTATTTTCGGTCCCAATTTGTTTTGTTTTATATTCCACCACGGAACGTCCGCTTTCATTTTCCGAAATCTTTTCAGAGTCGCTGAGTTCTACGAATTTTTCAATGCATTCAATGTTTTCTTTGACTTCCTTAAGTTGCGTATTTAAATCTCTTCCAATTTTGCCATTCATAATATGCACCGTCTCTAAATTCTCGGTAGACTTTATGTTTTCAATCACACTTTTTACACTCTCTGTGTAGCTGTTGTCATCCTTCGGGTCTTCGATACTCTTAAAATCTTCTGTGAAAGATTTTAGTAATACAGAATCGTCTTGACTGAAAGAATCGTCAGAGGAATCGTTCCCAGTAACGTGTGATATGTTTTCATCGTCATGAAGTTCACAGAAACTTTCAAAGATATCGTCCGCACTCAATGTAAGCGCAGTCTTGGTGTCACTGCTTCTCATACTGTGCTCATTAGTGGGTGCGCTATGACATGATTCAACCCGATCATATAGTTTTCTTCTAGCTTTTCTTTCGAAGAGCTCTTGCCGCAGTATATGATCTTGAAATGATTTGTCTTTTAATCTTTTCGCAGCATCTATTTGATTCCTTTCCAGAGACTTGTATTGCTCGTACAAATACCATGAACGCACACGGTGCGATCTTTTATTTGTTGTATTTAAATCTAAAAATAGCATTATTTTAAATTTAAAAATAACATTAAAATATTAGTACATTGCTGAAAATATTTACCAGTACCCAGATCATTCAAATAATCCATCCAAAATTTTCTTTCCGTCCAGCTCTAAACTTATTTGTCGATTTTGATAGAAGAATAAAATTAATTGTAAATTAAAACATCGTATAAAATAATTTGTATATTCTGTTTATTTTCACTAAATTGTGAAATAATGTTTGTGACTTTTTATTGCTAAAGTCATTGAAAACGTATTTAGATGTAAGAGCTGCCAGTTCTATTAAACCGATACGAATGAGTACCTATACTAAATCTATGGATAGGAAGCATACGAGTATATACCTATAATATAGATAAGTGTGTGTAAGAGACAATAAGTGGTCTATGTCCTGCCTTTCCTGAAGAGTCATAATGTGGCCAGAACAGTTCTCGAAAATGGTCATGCAACGCAAGGATTGATTATTTTTCGTGTACCGAACTGGGAACTCATATTACTTGCTAGCGTAATTTAAGTAGTGATGCAGATCAATTAGCTTGTTGGCTAATATTTTGATATGATGCACTATTTTTAAATTGCCCTAAATGGTGTTATAGACAATATTGTATCAAAATAGTTTTGAATTAGAAATTTGTATTTTATTCGAGAAACTTCTGCGAACTGGAAGTTTCGGAACAGTTATTGGAACTACTATTATGTATGTATCTACCTAATTACTAAATACTTATGTGCAGTGGGTGTAATACAATATAGTTCCTAATTATATAAAGTATCAATTATAATATTGTAGCCACATCAGCAGAAAAACATGTTTATTATTTGTATTTTGTAAATATGTATTTTATTCAGTTAAATGAGTAATTATCACATGCAACCGAAATTTTATCCAAACATTAATGAAAGAAATAATTCATATTATTGAAAGATGTTTATAAAGAAATCATATTATTTCAACGTTTGAAAGGATTACACAATACTTTAATATTCTGAGAATATTTGATAGCAAGTTGAAAACTAATAAGACTTCTTAACATAGGTCAATAGTTACATTACATTATTAATATAAACCGAGATAACATAACGTGACTAGAAGGGAGAATGCTTAATATGCTTCGGGACTGTAGTAACTTTGAACACATTTCCGATGTTTCTTTTAACAACATGTTATTACTAATAGAAAAAGATGGCGCCACCAGCTGGTTGTCTACTGTATCCTGGATTGGTTTGTGATGAGTGGACACCGGAGTTCATAAGTTTCACACTGAACGGTGATCTATGTTCTTTGATGCCTCCGCGTTTCATGGGATGACCCTGGAAAAAAATCACAGAAAATGACTACTAATTTCTTATTGAAGGTTCTCAATAAACTACGGAGCTTATCTAGCGCTTTGTTCTAGATAAAAATGGGGCTAAAGGAATTGTCTTATTGTTTAGAAGTATTATGAAATTTATGAAGAATAAAAGGTATTTTGAGTCAAATCGCGTGACTTTAAAATTTTAATTTAGGAGTTAATTGAATTCAAATTGAATATCGGACAATCGGGTGGGTTTGATACGATGACGATATAACAGCAAACGATACCTATCAGTCATACTTTAATATTATTACATAATTTTATAAAAGTTATCATTTACCAATGGTATGATTATTGGCGGATGTTTGTCGTAAGTATTTCTCAAGCGTCGCCAAGTGTCACAACCGTGAGTCTCTGCTTGTAAGTACAGATCCTCTTTGTCAGCAAACTCTTCTGCCGAGTGATTATATGTTGCGGCGAGTATCAAGTCCAAGTTGTCGTCTTGCGAGCTGCAAATCAGTTTCAACATGATATGACCTTATTTTCAAATCATCTTCTATTTGCTGTTATTCAATAAGCATATGCAGAGTGCAGACGTAATATGTGTTTCATGCAAGTGGCAAAAAGCATTGGCTTTTAATTTTCAGATCGGCCGTCTGCTTGACGATGAATTATCCCATACAGCTTGACTAAACTGTATGTACCACGATCTAGAAATTATAATTTTTCACAACTCTATGAAACGGTGTAGATAGTTTCTAGATAATAATAGAGCATAATTATGTTTTTTTTTGCTGCCTCGGTGGCTTAGTTGTACTACGATACTGTTACAACGTTGAGGGCTTGAGTTCGAATCTTGGTCGGGCAAAGTGATATTGGAGTTTTCTATTAATTATCAGCCCGGAGTCAAGAATTTATGCCCTATATGGCGATAGGCTCGCCCTCTATCACATCGTGGGACGGAATATACAAGGCGAAACGTGGGTGTTCTAGTAGCACCTCTGCCTAGCCTTCTGGGAAAAAGGCGTGTGTTTATGTATGAGTGGTTTTAAAGCAGAACGCAGTTGAATCATTGAATGATAGCATGTGCACCAGAAATTAATGAGATCTATTATTTTTGCGTCTTGGCAAACGTAACGTAGGTCGTCCTCTGGCCAGACGGCGGAACGATTTGCACAAGAGGCCCGGCAGCCACTGGTCACTGGATGCATAAAGCAGCAGACCTGATTCTGTGGCGTACCTTGAGAGAGGCCTATGTCCAGCAGTGGACTGCAACGGTGTTCTAATGTAATAAAAATATACGAAATATTCTTACTAAAACGGATGGTAAAAACTGAGTCTCCTGACACTTGCTAAAGTGTGATGCGAGAACAATCTAGACCCTACAGGTACACCATGTTTTTCTTTTGTAGAAAGCACAATTTCCTTAGTTAATTCTCCCTCTTTTCTTAAATCTGGAAGAAGCTTTTTATTTCGAACTTGTTTGATCCCGGACATTTTAATAAACCCAAAAGCTATTTTAAACTTTATTTCTCAATTACCTAAAACACGAATTTATCCGAAACTTAATTTATGTAAACTGAAATTGTTTTGTATTGTGAAAGAAAACAAAGACTCCATAGCAACGGTCACTAGTTGGGTACAGATTTTCCATTTCACGAAGCCCGTTCTTTGCGCTGGTCATGGACGTAATATACAAACTATACTCGTACGTCCATGATCGCGGTATGGTGGACTTCACATACCATAATAATTCTTGAAAATATCTTTATGTACATACCGTACATATCTCTTCGCGGAGTTTTCTCTCACCATGAAAGACGGTAAACACAGCTCTTAAAATGACGGAGACGGGCTCTTGGTTTCGAATTTGGCAGCACCATATCGCCAGATAGGCAGTTGTCCCACCAACGACGAGAAAACGACTGACTATCAGCTATTTTCTCGCTCAAGAAACGTACAATAGATATACTTTCCGTGTGAACAAAAAATATGCATATACAAAGAGTTGATCGCTGACTGTTCACACTGCCGGTGAGCACTCGCTTCACTAGTTTGTCGCTGAGCAACAAGAGCTATGAAAGATAACACTCGCTCGGCGATACTCCCCAAGCGATTAGAACTCACGCCGAGAGCGCAACCAGTGGCCATTTCTCTACAGTGCGTATCTGAAAAGTACACGTGATGCGAGTAATCGCCCACCTCACTCGCACACTCGCTTATAGCCGAGCTACACAAATATCGGAACTACGCACTCGCTCCCCGCGTCTCGCTAACTCGTTTCTAGTTCTAGCTCTACTCGTTACTCGTTAATCGTTACCGGTGAGACAAGTGCCATAGGGTCTGAGCTGTACTACCCAATACTCAATATCTTTATTGCACACCACATGTTATAAAGATGTTACAATTTTATAAGTATGCACAATCTGGGCCTTGCTGGGCATGGCAAAAAATTAAGAGGGAGGAGGAAGCCACAGTATTAGTAATAGCAAATTAATAATATGAAACCTTTTTAATGTGTACCTATTTGCATTAAATATTTATTTATTTACTACGAACTGCGCATGTGGATAAAAAAATAGTATTGAAAGTTGAAACGCGTTTTATGCTAATTCATTAATAACTGCATACAATTACTGATTCCTGAAACGGCAAAACAAATCTGGTAAGTTTGCTTAGTTTTTGTGCCACCTATTTCTGGAAGTTTTAATGTTTTGAACGTTAAAATATTAAATATGGAATACTCTTATTACAAGCAAACAAAGTAATAAGTACGTTGTTATCGTCATTTAGTAAATAAGAAAAACAAAATTAACCCAGATGAACACAATATTTAAAAAAATATATTTTGAAATGGCAACACTGCGCACTATATCCTCCAAGCTCTTTCCGCCTTCCGGACGCCATATTAAATTCGCCGCTTGTGCAGTGCATGTGAATGTAGCGCATTTTATCGCCATTTTTATTTTTATTTCAAGTGTAGAGAAATATATTTTAACATAGTGAAGTTAATATATAAGAAATCAAGATGAGCTACGGAAGACCACCGCCGCGAATCGACGGCATGGTTTCACTAAAGGTGGATAATTTGACCTATAGAACGACGCCCGATGATCTGCGTCGCGTGTTCGAGCGGTGTGGAGATGTCGGCGATATTTATATTCCCAGAGACCGGTATACAAGAGAAAGCCGGGGATTTGCATTTGTCAGGTAAGCAGTGGTTTTTAACTTAGAAAATATTTATGACGTCATAGACGGTGAAAATACCATGAAGCGTCCTTATTTGTTATCCTACGGCATAACCATTTGTTAAAATTTTGGTATTTTTTCCATACGACAATGTATGTTCATAGTATTGTTAGTAAAGCAGGTGTTGATGAGATGGTGTTTTATAGATTCTACGACCGGCGCGACGCCGAGGAAGCGCTAGACTCGCTGGACGGGCGCATGTTGGACGGAAGGGAGCTGCGCGTGCAGATGGCGCGCTACGGGCGTCCATCTTCACCTTACAGAAGCAGATACGATCGCCGCCGCAGGTACGTTCCGGTTTTCATCAGTGTCTCATAAACTGATAAATACATTATTCGATTTTTCAGGTACTGTTGGTTGTTTATGATTACAGGCCAACAAGCAAATGGTAAAAGTCCTTAGAGATATCATCCACCAAAATACTTGTGTAACCATGAATCATTTCTTGATAATATATCTTAAGTACAATATACAATAAGATAATCACAAAGTAATTTCAATTCTTAAAACAGTATATGTATCAGTTCTTGCAATTGTATCCCCCAAATTAATAATTATAACAAATATTTGAGATTTTGTGTCAGAATTTTGTTGTATTATTGTTACTTATACATACCTAGATAATTATTTTAATTGTTTAGATTGCAAGCTATGACTGTGGCCCTACATTATATTGTATGGTGACACTGTCAGTGCGGGGCAATCAAGCAAGAAGCAGAAGTATTTCCAACATTGGATGAGTGTTGTTGTTTGTGCACTGTTGTATGAACTTCAGATAACAATCTGTTGAGCAACTCTTTGTTAATAACCTAATCATTTATAATACTATCAAAATATAAACTTTATCACAGCAGAGTAAACAATCTGTAATACTTCCAAGAAAAAATTCCCGCTATATGTAAAAAGAAAATATTTTAGCAAATTTTTCCTTGATTATATACATCATATATATTCATTTTCTGTACAATGTTAGTGACATTGCTATTTAGTTTAAACATACATTAAATTTATACTATTATTTTAATCTATTACAAAATGACTTACTACAATTATAAATGAGAGCAAATCTGCATATTTCTCATAACTATATAATTTCTTGAAACATGTTAAAACATCATTTAATAATCTGCTGCCTTGAGGAACAATGCGGTTGATAACAATCCAAGTGAAGATACTTAGTTGTTGAAGAACAGTTGTTATCTTGGTAGTCATATGAGTATACACTGGCTGTCACAACACACATTCATAATATGGTGTGATGGTTATGTTTTTAGCTATTCCCGTTCACGGTCTCGTTCACGTCGTCGCTCCAGGTCCCGATCCCGTTCGCGGAGGCGCTCGTACTCGCGCAGCCGCAGCCGCAGCCGCTCGCGCTCCAGGTCGCGCTCCGACTCGAAGAGCTCACGCGGGCGCACACGCAGCCGCAGCCGCTCGCGTTCGCGCTCTAGGCACTGAGAGCTGGGTGAGCTATACCATCATTAGTTATTACACTCAACTTTTTACACAGAGTTTACTTTTCACTACTTGTACATAAGTATTGTATGATTCTTGCTGCTTCTGTGCTAAGATGTGATGTTCTTTTCTAGGTTGAGAGTGAGAGTACCGTAATGTGAGCTGAAGTGCTGTAACCACATGACACTGAGCAGCCTTTAGCCAAGGTACTATGACCCATCAGTTTGATAAACCATCCACAGACCTAACTATGATACACATAGTGGCAAAATGTTAATGCAACAAAATATTATAAGTTCCCTTTCATTATTAGATAACTACTGTAATAAGATATTGTAATGATTTTTGTTTTCGTATTTCATAGTGTGTGACTGATTCATGGTAACACACAATGGGCAACCAGACAAATTAAAAAATACCCTATTGCCTAATTTGGTTTTATAAAGCAATCGTAATATTACCTTAATTCACTCGTCGTGCCAACTTATCCGTGTGGATCAGACAACAAGCTCAACAAACAGCATCACCGACTCGCCAACGAGGATCGTAATAATGACAATAGAATAACAAAAAGTTTGTCGCGACTATATCTGGGTTATACACGAAGCAATGTGTAATTTCGTCATGCGCACTTGGACTCCATGAAATCTATCTTAAAATCCACTAATAGCCTAGCTAAACCAGATACCAACATCATTGTCGTCACAACTAAACGGGACGCAAAAACGGCCTTATGCACCGAGTGAAACTGGACCTAGTAAAGCAAGCTACTCTAAGTAATAAATATCTACACTGGTTGCGTACAGTGGAATCTCCAAGTAGAGATGTACTGGAAAATAACATATTGAGAATTAGATTACATGGAGTCCATGATTTTAACAAAAAACCTTGAAGAATAGGAAAATGCGCTTTTACTATTAAAATCCATCCTAACTCAGGAGTTGTATCATATATTGGATGATTATGTAGAGAGCTCAGTATCATCAATGCTTATGTATTATTTTATCCCAGTTCAACAACTTGTCTTCTGGATTAAGTAATTCTTCAGTTTTCCCAAGGGCAGTTGATTGAAATGTTTAGAAGACAATGGAAGTTTAATATTGCCAATGTCAAAGGAATAGTGTCTCTATTCTAGCCAAAATGTACTTTCAGGCATAACTACTGTCTGGTTGCCCATTATGAAATTGTGTTTCATACAACAAAACTGAGCTTTATAATTTCTTTTGTAGAAAAAGTTTTAGTTTAATTTGTTAGTTTTAAGGTAATAAATAATTGTATTTTATCTGATAATGGTCATGCTCTTTAAATGTAATTTGTTTCTATTAGATTATTCGTATATGTGAATTAATCAGCACCTGGGTGACGCCACACAGTGGCTAGATATAATTTCAGGTTCATAATAACAAAATAGAAGATCATGTACCACCACACGGGATTATTGGGCTAAATTGGGCATTAATTTGTGACCTCTTCATTTGTGGTAAATCGACAATTTCATATAAACTCTCAGACCCTAGTTTTATATTAGATTTAAATACATTGTAATACTTGAAATAATTTTGAGTGCTGGGTCTCTTACACTTTACAATTTGTTAAAACTTTAGTTGTGTAAAATCTGCATGACAAGGCCTATTACTCAAACTAGCAATGTATGTAAAGTAAATGTATTTCACAAATAAATGAACTAGTTTCGTACATTAATTGATATATTGGTATGCTCAGGGCGTGAGGAGAGCGCGGGGAGCGAGGCTGTATGCGGGGAGGGGGTGGGTTTGCTGTTTGCTGACAACTGCTGAATTGCTGTTGTTGCTGAGTGAAAGTTATGAGTAAACATTTATATTATTGACAAGCCGCGACATGCATTAATATGAACATTAAAACACATTAACCAACAAAAAAAGGACTGCACATGGTTGAGGTAAAAAGATGTCTACCATTTGCTGGTAAAACATCTATGACGTAAAGTTAATTTACTCTTATGCTCATATAACATAGAAATACATGTTTTCAGTTAAATTAAAAGTATCAGCACGGCAATGTTCCCCTACAAAATTAATATTACTTCATTCATAATTGAGCTACTACATGAAAATGTTCGAAGCTTCGAGGTGGCGGCAGACGAGCAGAACCGGCGCTAACATATACGTTTGTTTGGCAGGCCGGTGCTGCTCGCTGGCCTGTTTGCTGTGGCAGTATCCTGTGCCGTGTGCTGTCATTTCCAGATTTCGCGCTTCTAGGTTTATCGGTAAAAAAGGAAAACAACCTCCCTGCCCTCCAGACAGCTGACAATATATTTGATTTTTTTTTTCTTATACGATGATGATTTTTGTATGCGGTAAGACAACTAGGTATGTATATTGAAGAAAGAAGAATCATTTCATGAAGAAGACACCTGGCACTGGATTCTGTGTAGATTACGTGTAGTAAATAAAACAATTTTAACAGTATTCATCTTTTTCATTTCATAATTCCCTAAAAGTTGACCGATTTCTTGAAACGTAGGTAATTCAATTTAGAAGACGTCTTGTTCACCAAGTTCTTCAACATAACTTCACCTGGTATTGGCCTCCCCCAAAATTATATGTGGTAGCCTGAAGAACGACATTCAGTAATTATCTTCTAATAGAAATAAATTATGAAATACAAAAAAATTACTCCTTTAAAAATCTAAAAATGACATTACAAGAATATGATGGTCAACCAGATTTGCCCCATTGATCTGATGGCAACATATGGACTATGACAATTAAGATCCTAGGTTCAAACTCAGTTGGGCACTGAACAAAAACTCCAATTTGAAAAATCTCGAGTTGCGCTGGGATATAAATAAATTACCTGCCCACCATGATGACAACATCAACGTTATTACTCAGAACGCAAGTACAATAATCGCTTAAATGTGGATTGCACTACTAGCTAGTAGCCACTGATAGTACATCTACCTGTCCCTTCGATATAGGCTTGGGTATATGTATCTAAATATTTTTTATTTCATAGGTTCGGTAAACGAGCAAACAGGTCACCTAGTGGTAAGTGACCACTGCCACCCATGACTTTCCATAATGGTTGGTTCATAGATGAGTTATAGGTTCTTAAAATCAGGAGGGGAGCGGGAAAGAAACAAGAAGAAAAGGGGAAAGGGGTATTGTGCATCCGGCATTCTTACCCACCGAACGAAACGAGACAGCAAAGCTGTCACTTCACGTCGATCTATGAGACAGTGGTACCACCCCGGATGAACCCGGCCATTCATGCTGAGTCAAGACTGACACAGCGAGGCTCTACCATATCAAGTTTTACCAAAATATATTACACTATAACAAGTAGACTTGTCATTTATGTACTGTACTGTATCATATGGTATCAGACCATTAATTATGTATGTCCCTCCACAAGCCTCCTCTAACATCAGGAGTACGATTTAGAGGGGTAAAGCCATATAGTCCACCATGCTGACCTAGTATGGGTGTGCAGACTTCACATACCATAGAAATTCTTGCAAATCTCTATGGTATGCGGGTTTCCTCACATTTTCCTTAACCGTTATAGTGTGTGGTGATTGACTATATATATATAATCAATACACACATGACTTTGAAAAGCCAGAAGTGTGCCTGGGATTTGAAACCACAGACACCCTGAACATTTTGGCAGCCACATCTGGTCTATTTACCAACAGGCCACCATACACTTTATTTATGTAATTACACATATTTTGAAATGAATACTAACACAACACAAAAATAATGTTTAAAAAAATATTTTATTAAATCTATGATCTAATAGTAAAATTAACAACTAATAGTCCATTTTTGGCACTGCCCACTTTGAACCATCTACCAGTCTTGTGTTCTTGACCAATGGCGGCATAAAGCTGGTTCCCGTCAGCTGTGAAATGCATACTATTTATGACACCATTTATGTGTACACATAACAATGGCAGGACTTTGCGATATGCATCACTCACTTTCCATAATCTGATATTACTATCATAAGAACCAGAGGCAAAGACATCGGAGTTCAATAGTGTAGTGATACTTGTTATCCATCTTGGAACACCATTTTCTGAGCCATGTGCTTCTTGTACAGTACATAAAGGTTTTTTCTTCATGACACTCCAAACACACAATGAACCATTGTCACTACCTGACACAAAATGTTCCTCATCTAAAAGTTTCACTTCATCAAGACTGCCAACTGGTCCATTAAAAATAAGCTGAGATTCTTCAGCTATTTTCCATATCCTAATTGTAGCATCCCTGCCTCCAGATGTGATTGCTCTCTCTCTAGTCAAAGCATCAATAGATGTTATAGGTGACTGATGTCCAAATAGGGTCTCCACATAGGCCATTTCATCAAGTGACCATATTTTCACAGACCTATCTTTACTTGCTGAATATAACTCATGAGTGTTTTTTCTGAAAACCAGTCCAGTAATAATATCCTTGTGTCCTTTAAAAGTGTGCACATGTTTTAAAGTATTTGGATCCCAAACTTGTATATTTGGTGACTTGTCAGAAGACGCCAAAAACTTTGAATCAGTTGACACAGCTAGTGAAGTGATACCTTCTTTGATTAAACTAGAATGTGTTTTAAAAGATAAGCTGCCTAATTTCTTCTTTTCTTTAATGCTCCATTTCACTATTGTACCACATTTACTACCAGTGAACACAAAGTGACTGCTACTAACACAGACACATGTGAGTGTCAAGCGGTGATCTTTACATTTAATAAGTCTGATATTGTTGTCTGTGGGTTCCTCGTACTTGTCTGCGATTTCTACTTTGAGTTTACCTCGCTGCTCCAGGTAGTCCCTTTGTAATCGTTTTTCGACAGCATCTTCGAGTTCTTTTTCCTCTGCCCGTTTGGCCTCTTCCTTTTCGATTTCTTCTAAATATTTTTTCGCTAAGCGTAATTTCTTCTGTTCAGCAGTTTCAAGATCACTCTCTGATTCCTCCGCGTCGGAGAACTTTTTAAGATCCAAATCGCTTTCCGAAGATTCATGCCCATTTTCTAGGTTAGGCCCAGTAGGCTTTTTAAGTTTCTTCTTTTTAATTTTTTCACCTTTTCTTTTATGAACTTGTCTGGATTTGCCTTTTAAGAAAAAAGATGAAGACATATCTTTTGTTTATGAGGTATTTTATTGATAAGTTCGAGTTAATTTCCACCTTAATACAGAAAATATCACATGCAGATCACCCAACGCACGCTGTGTTTGACATAAGTCTAATGTCAACTGTCAACTTAATTGTTGTTGTTTTTTCAATTTATCCCATCGGAAAGGCAAAGGTCTGAGCACTGTTCAACTTGATTTAGTCAGTCTACACGTCAACCAGGGTGTTTATTTAGGATCCGAAACGAAACTCGAATGTTCAGACGTCGCACTTAAAACTTCGAATGTGCCTAGTTACTCCACAAAATGTTCGAATTCTCTATGGCTAGACTGAGTTCGTCGCAAAAAATATTCTCAAGAGCGTCCCAGTAAAAATAAGTTTGGGAGCCCCTGTCTCGGCCTTTCCACTAAGAGGCATGAATAAAACAAACATGCTTTCGAAACTGCAACTAAATTTGCCTATATTTTTTTGTTTATTATTCCAACATCTATACATATAAATAAAATTGGAGTATTTGCTTGTAAAGTCAAAATTGCTTTTTTTTTTTTCAAGTACATATCGTTATTTACACGACACATATACCTAAAATGCACTTAATGCACACAATAATACTAAAAAATTGAGATTATTTTTATACAGTTGGTATTATAACATACGGATGGCTAGGTTCAATAAGTTGCTTCGGTTTATTTGCATGTCAAAAATATTTAGGGTTCCGTAGATACAAAAATCCCGTAAAAAATTAAGCCTGATGGTATAATTCAAGTCTAGAACAGGGCAGGAAAAGCATATTTAAATCGTAACCGATTACGTAAGTGGTTCAATGGTTTTAGAATTTCACATGTATTGTAGAACTATTTATGGTCTATTCTATTCTAATATCAGGTATTTAAAATATGAACTTCGAAATTGGAATTGTATCTCCTTATCACAAATAGGTACATAATAAGGTGACTCATGGTTTTTTCGTTTTTTGGACATCCACATTTTGTAGGTATAGATTATCTGACAAAAACTTAAATACCTATTTAATTACATAGCTAATTTTATGCGAAGTCACAGGCATAAGTAATTTTAATTTTAAAAAATACGTAGGGTTCCGCGTAAATAATAATCATAAATAAATACTGCAAGTGGTTCAGGGTTTTGAATATAAAAAATTTAGTAGGGGAGGAGAGTGGTGAAATTTTGTATGGAAGTGCCGACTTTTTAAGTAGCGACTTCATAAAAATCGGATCAACTTAATATTTTTGTGTTTTTTGTGGATATAAGAACATTTTTTTTTTGTAATAAAGTGCATCGCGCAGACGATGTTACGGGCATAGTCTAGTCCTAAATAATATTACACAATACATACCTGTGGACACGACTACTATTTAACAGTTATTTTTTCGCCTTCTGGATACAAGCACTGTGTTGCTGTGCTACGCCAAAGACAAGTTAGGGAAACGTGTTTCAAAGGTAAAGATATCGGAATTCGGAATCAAGATAAGTCAGGGAAGTTTGTAAAATTCATAGAAATATATTAATAAATAGAATTATCAACAATAAGTAAATTAAGAAACATTACAATTTAATATTGTTATGTACAATAAATAAAGATATATATTTTTACATTAAACATTAGTAAGGAATAAATACATGTTGGGAAAGGAACCCAGAGGGATATATGTTGACACATTTTTCTTTATGTAATATATTGTTGTGTATTGAAATGACTGCAGTAGTTTTTAAACCTAAAGAAAAAAAACTTATTGTTTTCTCATTCTCATTCTTGTGGTTTTATTACATTCATACAATCGCCCTATAATCGTTTTTCTCATATATCTTACATGTGTAGATGTCAATTAGTTACAAATTGCTCATAAAATATTTTGTCATATTGCATATAGTAAACTTGACATAATTATTTTTACTCTTGTCATTGCATTGCAAAACAAATATTGATATATAATTTACTTGGAGCATGATACTACATCACTAGAAAATTCCCATGCCGACCTGCTGCTTACAGTATTTACTTGTCAATGTGCGGAAGGGCTGACATTCACACAGCCCATTGATTCTAATTTTTAGCTAGCAAGCTCTACATACCACATCAGTATGAACTGAAAACAAATATATTTCTCAGAATAACATTAGCCCGTCTGCATTTAGTTAATGTTTTTCAAAATCCATATTTAACCTTGTGTTGTGATATTGAACTTTACAATTTGTATTTTAAAATATAATTTAACTCAACTGCCATGTTGTTGCATTTATGTATAATTAATTATTATATTTGTCTTTTAAGGCCCTAATTGATAATTTCACATGAATACTTAGTTAAATACATTGTCACCAGGATATTATGTCATATTATCAATCGTACATCAAATGGTAACAAATTTGTATACTGTTTTGTTTAATGTGTTTGTATAATTAATACCTTAACCAACAAGATTATTAGCTCCTCGTAGCTGTAAGTAACCTGCAGTTATATCCATTGGTAAACTTCTAACAGTACCAAACTCTTCTACATTAGCATAGAAAAGCTTCGAATGACGGTCAACGTAGGGAGCAGGTAGGCCCGATATATCAGAGTACTTTTTAGTAGGCTTGAATGTCGGTGGGGCATTTATTGAATAATCTGGAATGTAGTAAAAATATATATAGGAATTTATTCCTAGTCAATTCAAACTGCATATCTCATAGTGCAATAGTTCTTACACAAAACAGCTTCATTCGGCCAAGGCAATGTTCGTTCAGCGGTCAAAATCTGCTTTAGAGATCTCCACATACGTTTTTTACATCCACTCTTGACAATAAACTTATTTTCTGTCTTAAAACAAAAGGGTTTTTCTTCTTCTCCAGTCATAGTGTTATAGTATTGTGCACTTCTTACAAAAACTCAATATAAACGTTTCAAAGTATGAAAATTGGTAACATTTCTCTAAATCTTTGTTAGCGCCCGGTTCATATTTGTCAACATGAAATATGAAATGAAGCAAAATTAAGAATTTAAGAATGAAATGCACAGACTATGAAATGTCATAATGGCTTTTTTTTTTAATTTTTAGTTCGAGCCTCGAGCTGTCAATATTATTAGAGTTGTTATAATATCGATAAGTATCTCAAAATATAAGGTCGATGCATTATTCATCACACAGTCTTAAACGAACTTTTTGAACGAACAGAATTTAAAATGATTTTATTATTCCTACGTTTGTTCTACTTAGCCGGTGTCGGAAGCGTTTTCCTAATCAATATTTTTAATTTTGCGTCTTCTTCCGTGTAAAATGTACTTAGTTGTCCTTGACAATATCCAACCTACGCTTCTTAATTGGCCTCGAGGTCTTGGCCCTCTCATGCTGACGTTCTGGATTCTCGTGCATATTGCCCACGTAGTCTTCATAACAAAATACTTAAAAAATAGTTTAGTAATATATGTATAATTTTAATTTATTCAAATGCAATGATATGATTTTAGCACCATGATGTTAGTTGTAAAATCTTCCTGTGTAAAGTGATATCTTTATTTGTGGTATTTTTCTCGTACAGGGTTTTCAATTAATATAATAATTCTACGTTGCCTTTAATGAGAGTTTAGCCCATTTTACTCAATAAATTGGGACCTGTTTTGTTCGGATCGTACTGTGAAATGTTTAGACTTTCTATATTCTAGAGAAGTATATATCACTTCAACATAATATTCTTTTTAACGAAATACAATCCACTGTAGCGTAAACTCAGTTGCATAATTTGTTTGCTTCTTGAAACACAAGGGGATTGTTTTGACTTTACTAGCCACAACGTATTTAGATTAATGATGTTCGTGAATCGTGACCTCGCTAAGCCTATTTAATTTTAAGTGAAATGTACTTACCTCTAATGCGTCCATCGCGTGTTTGTGGGTAGGTACTTTCTGATTGTATTGATCCTGTTCACAAATGAGTCGTAGTAAATGCAGTCTTAGCACAATACCGAATAAAAAAATAGAAGTCAAATGACAGCATGCATAAAGTAAGGAATGTGAGGTTCCTGCTTCTGCGTTTGACTGTCATGTACGGTTTGATCGGAATTACGTGCTGTTGAATTTGCTGCTGCTGCTGTTTGATTTTAAATAAGCCGACTGATTACAAGCCAAATTTCCAACACTACTATCCTTCACCCTTAGCTATGGTTTTTCAGACGTTATTGGTGGCGTTTACGAGTTTTGTTTGTCTTCATCTTACTTCCCTTTTTTATTCCATACTTTTAACAAAAATTATAAATAAAGCGAATAAAGTTGCGGATTGAAATAGAAGGTGCTTGCACTTTCGCATTGTGTGTTCCGACACATAAGGCGAAAAGTGGGTGTCTGGTAGCACCTCTGCCTAACCCTTATGGGGAAAAAAGGCGTAAGGTTTGAGACTTCTGGTTTCACAGCCGACTTCTCAACGATTGTAATGTTTAATCATGAAAATAAACACATTCAAAATTAACATGATCTCGACAATAATTTCAACTGCGAATTTTATATTTCTTTAAATTGAAATGGAACACATAGGTAGTACAAACGCATGTACGAGACACGAAAAAATAAAAAAGACGTTGAAAAACAAGCTTTTATTTATTTTAATAAACCATTAAATTATAAAATGATTCTCGTTCCCACGAATATTTATATATACCCCAACGTTTGAGCACACACTCAGAGTTGACAGAATACTGGCTACATTGAGCTTTATATTATTTTGTACTCAACGAAAGACTTTGTAAGCAGTCTTTCAACATACTCATTAAAACTTGAAATTCCACCTTATTGAATCTAAGTGCAGGAATCAAATAATATCATTTAAAATCTCATTTAGATTATAATTTATCCAAAATATTTGAACATTTTGGAATGAATTGAGGAATGTCATATTGGTGCTTAAATATTATGTCTATTAAAAGGACATGCGTAACATGTAACTTGAATGCGAACCTACTGCGAATGTATCGAGGTCTGCTTACGAACGAGTGTTGGTGCAAGCTTGCTATTCGCTTCCGAAGCGGCTAGCGCTATGCTACTGTTGTAGCAAAAAACAAATATAATATTATCACAGTGCTAACAATGGCAACGCGTGCACTGAGCGTGGACACGACGTCCTAACTGTGACTACACGCGCCATTGTCTAGTAG
Organism: Theretra japonica; assembly: GCA_033459515.1. Taxonomy (NCBI): domain Eukaryota; kingdom Metazoa; phylum Arthropoda; class Insecta; order Lepidoptera; family Sphingidae; genus Theretra; species Theretra japonica. The sequence continues at coordinate 5,467,257 of CM065943.1, forward strand.
GATCAAACTATCACAAGTGAATTTGTAAAAATAACTATCACCTAACGATGCGATTTGGTCGCTTTTTGATATGAAAATCAGACACATTACCAAGCTTTTAAAATAGGTAACAATAAAAATACCCGTATTTACATATCTATTGTACAATAAGACACAATTTTTCACGCCACTAAAATTCATTCTTGGATTTTCGTTGCAAGATGTCATCACTTTACGAGATATTAAACAACCTTCTGTTTGCCAATGCATTCTGTGTAAAATCAAAGGTATCATAAGAAATTGAAACCTAAAATTGTATGACGCCTCAAAAGCATTTCATCTTAGTTTGATACATTTCAGTAGCACCTCTACACGATGGCAAATATTAAACAAAAATGTTCCAGATTTTAAGACCGAGTTCGGGACTCTGCGCGATTTATATACATGACTGAACACGTCCGTTTATATTCATTCAACAAACTTGGCAATTTGGCCCCAGTAGTCTGGCCAACTGCATTAAAGGACGTTAAATAGAACTAATCTCAATTACTTAATCCTATACACCATTATCTAAACAATACTTTAAAATGCTATAAAATGCAACAACATTTGCAAAGTTTTAACTATTATTAGGCTAATTGCAGTGAGTGACCTCGCGGTTCGGCAAGTCGTCCGCTTGAGCACGCCTGGATCCTGAGCCCTCTGCAAACACACACATTGATTCTATATTTTTGATAGCATTTGAGTGTACTTTATAATTATTTAAAAATCATGCTTTAAACTTACTTGTTTGAACTATGATATGGCACAACAAATTTTATATGTATTACCAATTACGGTACATTTAAGTTACAAATTATGAAGTCTACATCTGTCTGCAACATCGCGGCAGATAGAGCAGACACATACGCATAATGGAGAGAATAATATGCCTTTTAGAGTTTTGGTTCAATTGAGAGTAGTCGATTCCGTAATTAAACAACCTACGGCAAAGTGTGTTGGAAACGTCCCGTGGTCAGGGCGCAGGTGACGCGGGCGGCGCGTGCAGCAGCGAGGGGTGGTCGAGCAGCGCCGAGAAGTACTGCTGCGTGAGGCGCGTGAGGTACTGCCGCGCCGGGCCGCGCGCCGGCCACCAGCCCTCCAGGAAGCCGATGTGGCCGCCGCGCGCCGTCACCGCCAGCGCCACGAACTGCGCGCGCTCCGCCTCGCGGATCGGAATCGCTACAATCACATGACACATCCCAGTTAGTCGCGTGGACGCAACACAAGTCAAGCCGGCGTAGCGCCGTTACACTCACCATCTAGAGGTTGAAAGGGATCGTCGCCGGCGCACAAGCACAGTAGCGGCACTCGCACGTCTTCCAGCTTGTCGCGCAGAGTCGCCGCGCGGTAGTACGCCTCCACAGAATCAAACCCGAAGTGATGTGCGGTGAACGCCTCATCGAACTGACGAACCGTCCGCGCACGCTCCACGCGGTGCCAATCGCACGACAACTTGCTGATCGGCAAATGTGAACGAATCGTGTTGCGCATGTCGCGAGCCAGCAAGTACGAAAGAAGCGCATTAAACGGCAAACGGTTCATGTAATCAGTACCTGTAATATAGAATGTTTGATAAAGAAATGCAATGAGAGCCGTGATGGATAGTTAGTTGCAGCAGTAGTCACCCTTGATGACGTCGAGCGGCGAGGAGACGACGAGCGCCGCGTGCACGAGCGCGCGCTCGCCGTGCGCCGCCAGGTAGTGGCCCAGGATGAGGCCGCCCAGCGACACGCCGGCCGCCAGCAGCGGCGTGGAGCCGCAGCGCGCCCGCACCGCGCGCACCACCTCCGCCAAGTCGTCATGACTCACAGCACAGTACAGCCGAGGCGTCTGTTCAAGGATCGCGGTTATCGATCACATTAATAATTATTCTATATAATTATGCGATTCAAATCTGTATTATGAATTCATATCATACTTAATTCTGAGGCTGTTTTGTTTGTCACAATTCACAAGAATCGGCTCGTATTTCATTGAATTAAATTATTTAATCAATCAATAAATATGTGTGATGTATAATTAGCGTACAGTAAGTGGCAGGCCCCCCAGGCCGCGGTTGTTGAAGACGACGCAGCGCAAGTTGAGTTTCTGTCCGGCCGCGGCGATGCAGCGCACGTAGTCGGAGTGCACGCTGCCGGTGAGGCCGGGCAGCACGAGCAGGATGGCGCGCGGCTCCTTCACCTCCGGCTCTATCCAGTCGAGCGCCACCTGCCCGCCGTCTGATAACACCAGAACCTCCCTGCAGTTCAGATTAAGAAAATTACATACAAACATGTTGGATGCGTCCACTTTTGTCGCGAAATTGTTTGACTACGAACCGGCGGTATTGTGCTGACGGTGTCAACCAAGAGCGTAAAATGGATCCGATTATGGTCTGCAGGCGCGATTCGACGCACCATGGAGTTGGCCAATACCACTCGCCGAGTAGGGGCACATTGTTCTGCAGGAACTCTCGAAATTCCGCTTTGCCGCATATCAATATTGGTTTCTGCAATGCAAAGTAATACTTGTGCATTATCATGAAGTTACTAGATGAAAGATACGTAGGTCTTCCATTGGCTAATAGTGGCTACTTGGAGCGTTTAATTATTATATTTGTAGACCTGTACTTTCCTATATATATTTCACAAAATTAAAAAGTTTTACATTGATTTTTACAATCAAAAATGTTTCAGGATTTTCATCAGTGGATTTGATGGCTCAGGATTATAATCCTGAAAACGTAAAATAATATAATACAGAATACATTCGTTTAATTATATATCAATACATACATAATTCTGCATACATAATTACTTTTCTTACTTTAGAGCGAAACGGGCTACCGAGTCAGTGGTCTCGAATTTCACCCTAGGGCACACACCTCTATATGCTGAATGAAAACATCGCTAGTAATGTATCTTTTAACAGAGAAAATTTTATTTGGCGAGCTAAACATAAGTACTTATATTTAGGCAGATAAAAATTAAACATTTATTTTGTTACTAATTAAACAACAGTAGCTAAAATGCTATTGCATAATGATGGATATGATTTTCATGATGTTAAAAATAGTTGGATGGTTGGAATAGATAGTCATAGATTAGATTATTTAATAAGTTGTTCAATGTAGTGAAAACCAAATAGAATTAGAGACATAAAGTAGATCGGCATTACACAATGCGTAGTTGCTTTGAATACTATCAATAATATTTTACATAAATATTTAACAACTTAGAGGAAAACTTGAAACTTTAATTAACAACAATCTGGATCACTTGTTCAGAGTGCACTAACAAGGTGGGTTCTAACATTCCTTCTATGGAGACCACATTAAGCGGAAAAACCTTGAGAAGTAGTAAGATAAAAGTAAATTGTTTGTTTCAAACGTTAGTAAACCTGACCAGGCTATGACAAATTTGTTTAATATTTAATATATTTATTCTCTTCTATTTCATCTTCCTATTGTTGGGCATATTATAACACGTTAAACCAAAAATCAGGACAATAAGGAGAGGCATTCTCTCACATTTCATTTATGATTGTAATCAATGTACCTTTAAAATATAATATGTAAGGTTACTATCATGAAACTAACAAAAATAGCGGATAACAATAGAAGTTAAAGATTTAAGTAATTACTCAATAAGGAAATTAAACATTTTTCCCGTGAAGTTATCAATGTTGCTAAATCGTGGAGGTCACATACTACATAGCTACCACATAAATAATTGGAATATTTTGGGAATGTGGAAGTTATACTTTATTAATATCCTGAGCTCAGTGTCCAAGCATTAACGTTGGGTTAGGCAAGCCTCTTTCTTGGATCAAAATGATCCCTGAATTGCATAATGAACAATACGGTTATCTTATGTTATTAACATTCTGTTTGTAAATATTTTCACTAGATACTAGACGATCTTTAAAAAAAATTAAGATGCCTTATTGAGCCGTTATTTGGATAATGGGTGACAATCATGAACTCAAAGATTCAACTTAAGCTTTCAAATAACTATTAACAAAACTAGAATGCTTGTGTCTCCTTAAAGAGCAAAATATCAAAATGCTATTTAAGACTGCTCTTTACCTTGTGGAATGATTCAGTAACCATAGTTATAATCTAGTTACTTTGTATATAAGTATTTGACCTCCTAACCTGTCATAAGTCTGTCGGTAATAAACTATCGTAAACCTGTTATATTAGGTTATATTTTATTGTTCTAATGTATACACGATCTGAGTACAAGACTTGGAAGAGGACTATATTCAGCTGTAAATTTCCCATGTCTAAAGATGATATTGCGGCTAAGTAAAAAATTATATAGTTTTCTCTTGCAACTACCTGTCCAGTACCAGGTGGAAGCAAGCAGACTACTAGCATAGATACTTGTTCATTCATTGTTCTAAATCGTTTAATAGTTCATCTGACAAAAAACTATATGGGCTTACAACTACATAATGCGTAAATCATAAATTACTAGTCCCCATTGCGGCACGGAACCCCAACTTCCTGAATTAAGTAACTACAACATCTAGTCGCTATTTTAAAGGTTCTTGTTCATAAAAAGATCCTCTTCGAGAAAATACACAATTATGTTATATTTTAAAAAGCGTAATAGTTTCTTGGATTTTGTATTGTATTGTATTGTATCAGCCCATATACGACCCACTGCAGGGCACGGGCCTCCTCTACAATCGAGAGTACGATTGAGAGTGGTTAGGCCATATAGTCCACCACGCTGGCCTAGTGCGGGTTGGCGGACTTACACACCGTAGAATTTTTTTAAAATCGCTACGGTATGCAGGTTTCCTCACGATGTTTTCTTTCACCGTTAAAGTGCGTGGTGAATGACTATCAATACACACATAACTCCGAAAAGTCAGAGGTGTGCCCTGGGATTTGAACCCGCGACCACCGTGAACATGTAGGCAGCCGAGTCTGGTCCGATACCACGAGGCCACCACGCACCATTTATCCAAATTCCATTTATCAAATCCGTAAGAATTCGTTTTATTTCAATTAAAAAAGCGTATTAAGAATATGACGAAGCATAGAGCTCAGAAAATATATCTAATTATTTTCATAAATCATTTGGAACGTATTCATTAATAATATAAATTTTGCCGCTTCCGAATCAAAGTTAATTATGACTTCAGATGGAAACAAGAGGTGGTGAGTTTGATCCTGACATCGAGAAAAGTATACGTTCCTTCCATGAATATTTGTATGTTGTGGGACCATTCTTTTATTGTAATGAATGGCGAGACGAGCATGCCATTCGACTGCGATACAACCGCTCATGGACAGTAGCAAAATCAAACAAGACCGTGAATTATAAAGCAATACTTGGCATTCCACTGCGCTCGCCATCCTGAGACATAAGATGTTAAGTCTGATTATGTCCAGTAGTTACTCTGGTTACAAAGTCCTTCAAATCGGAATAAAACAGTACATTTACACTGCTGTTTGGCGGAAAAAAGACACTGCGGTGACACCTATCAAGGCGGCCTCTCACATGTGAGAGACCTACCACCAGTAGGACCGGAAATATTAGTGACACGAGACTTACACGATATCTGAATATGGTATCAGGATTATGTTGGGTCCGGTTGGGTCTCTTTATTTTATAAATTAGTAGCGTCCCGACCGGCCTAGCCCGAGTGCAGACACTTTTTGAATCCAGTCCACATCAGTCACATATTATTTCGCGTACTAACTGTTTTAAATTCAACGTGACTGCCCTGTATACTGCTTTTCTCCTTCCGTACCGTTACGTCCCGTCTCAACGTGCTCAAGGTAACATTTTTCAACTCAAGGCGTGTAATCATGTCCTCTTATATTCCATTTCAACAGCTGAATATTCAATCTCACAAAATTCCATTGAGCTTGGAACAGTAGCAAATATACATATTATTTAATTTCCTTTCTCATCCCACGGGAAAGCTACATTTTTGGGATAAAAAGTACCCTATGCGTTAATTCAAGGTATAAGCTGCCTCTATACTAAATTTGATTAACATTAGTCAAGCCGTTTGAGCGGGAAGACTTCTTGATCGTCCCACGGGAACACTATTTTTTTCGGGTTAAAAATAATAGCCTCTATGTGTATCCGGGGTAGCTGATACCCCAATTTAAATACCAAATTTCATCAAAATTGGTGCAGCCGATTGAGTGTAAAAAAGTAAGAAACATACAAACTTTCCCCATTCAAATATTACGAGTAGTAGGAAGTAGCATAGTAGTATGTCAGTACCTAAATAAGAGGTTAATTTACACAGCAGTTGTAGGCTGTAACCTAATAACCGACAAATCCGAGGCTAAACGTTTGGAAAATAATTTACAAATATTTATTATATGCCGTGTACAATGTTGTGTATTTACACATATTTTTTTACTTGAACGGTAAAGAGTTTTAATATTGTAGGCAAACCAAAGTTTGTAGGAAACAGACGCAAATATACTTAGTTAACCTAAGTGCTAGACCGTGATATGAAAATAAAACTATTGCAGTGACAACACAGACTGATTCGCCTAGGCTAATTGGTCTGTGACCTAAAACAATTACCGATAATAATTTATGCGACTTAAGGTCTAGATAAAATAATAATCAAATTAAATGATCATCATGGCATGGGAGTTTCAGAGACTATAATAGATAAGAATACAACGTGTATCACGAAAGCGATAGTCCTAACATCGCGCACCAGACACCCGTGCGGCATTAATCTATGCGTGCGGCACGGCGCGGCGCGGCGCACCAAAGTTACGAGTGCAAAGGTCAGATTACCGCGTCATCGATCCAGTATCCGCGATGTGCAACACAACACTGCCACTTGAGAATTTACGTGACGTATTTTTTATTTCTATACGGTATGATTTATTAAATAGAAGTCCTTGAAATTCGTCATCGCCGGCTGCTGTTTATATAAGACTACCGCCTCGTTAATTATTACAATACATGTTCTAGCATAAAAATACGCATGTACCCACCGTTGTTGCTTTGTAAAATATTGACAAAATTTTAAAGTAATTTTAAAAGGCGTAAATGATACGAAATTATAAAATAATCCAAAAGCAAGAGCTCAAAATAGTTAAGGGGTAATGAAATTGAAGCGGAGCTAATGTAATAATTCAAAACAGGTGCAAAAAAGATTTAAAATTTTCCGACCGAAATCAATTGTAAACAATAACTTCTGCGATAATCAAGATTAAAATCATAAAAATATAATGTTAAATAATTATAGTTTAAATTATTATCGATTGAAATAATAATTTATAAAACATTATTTTTTTCCCTAAGTAATTTTCCTTCGATTCTCTGTTTATTTCAACTTTAAAATTGACAAATATTAGATTATAACTATTTAGGCGGTTTATAAATCTGTATAGTATTTATAATTAATTAAAATTGTCGCGCTTGAATTATCTGACTTTAATAGATAATGTTATAATATTCATACTCAATGTCATACAAAAATGCCGCCCGATCTATAAAGGTAATGATGGCAAAATAGCGTAATTAACTTTACCTTCACGACTTCCACTATATAGTAGGTTATATAAAGGACGAACAACGAAAATCCTACGAGCAGTTCCTTTTTTTCCTCCAGTATGTACGTAAATGGGCTTGACATGATAAAAATATAGAATAAACTAAAACCAAAAAAAAACTCTACTAAAAGAGCGCAGGAACTGTAGTTCCCGGCCGCTACAGAACACTGAACATATCGCTAGGTATTCACTGAATTGCTTCGCTCGTGCTGAAGACAGAGTTGCCGGAGACCGGAGCGATAGAGCTGCAAAACGATATCGATAGAGAAATTATCGACATCAATCATGACAACATGACAATATATGATTGAAAATAATTGAATAAAATCGAAAATATTATGAGGAATAAAATTTAATAAAATTTAAAATTATCAATATTACGTTTGTACACAATATACATACTGCACTTGCATTCATTTTATTAAAGTAATGCGATTATTTCTGGACGTAGATTTCTGCACATGGTAGACATCTGAAATGTCAAATGTACTTTGAGGTTATAATTTTGTGTTGTGACTTCTGAAGCAATGTGTATTGTATAGAAAGTACCTGTTGTGTTGAATATAATGGATATTGTAAACGAAATATTAGAAAGGGAGCAGAAGAAAGCCGAAAAATACAAACCAATAACTGTTGAAAAACATTTAGATGTTGAATTCGACGTCGGGACTTTACTGGCTTCAGACACAAACGATTTAGACGTAAAGTTGTTAAAGTAAGTAAAAACTTTAATGCACCTATTTGTTGTAATTTCATAATCTAGACTTATATCCGAAAACCAACTGTAAGTTAACTGCGAATACGATATAATCCCGTGGATGTACTAAAAATTCATATTACGTTTCAGTTCAAACACAGATGAGTACTTACTGTCTCTTGCTCGAGACAATGCACAGTTACTGTTAAACAAGGTATGGGAATTGCCCACTGAAAGGATCGAGGAGGCGATAGTGGTGCGTCTCCCGGCACCTACTACGACGTTGCCGCGCGCAAAGCCTGTGCCCAAACCGCGCGTTCTCAGCAAATGGGAAGAATTTGCCAAAGCTAAAGGCATTACTAAGAAAAAGAAGGATAAACTGCAATGGGATGAACAGTTACAAAAATGGGTGCCTCTTTTTGGGTATGTAATGTTCAAAGTTTTTGAAGTTATACTTCTTTTGGGACATTTGACATGCGGGGAAAAATTTTTAGTTTCTTAATCATTTGTTTTTTATTAAGTTATACCTACTTCTTTTGGGACTTTTGGAAATGTATGTCATCTTCATTGTGGCACTTTTGGTAATTTATTAATTGTTACAGATTTAAAAAAGCTGCAGCAGAAAAAGAGAAGAATTGGCTCATAGAAGTGCCACAAAATGTAGACCCTATGGTTGATATGTATGAAAAAAAAGCAGGTGAAAAATCTGAAAAGGTAGCAAAGAATGAACTGCAAAGACTGAAGAATATAGCCAGAGCTAGGAAAGTTAAGATACCCAGAGTGGGTCTCCCAGTTACTTCTGATAAAGCGTCTGCTAATCAGGTTTGTGAAAATGTATAACTAGACAATGTAACATAATGTTGTATAGAATTTTATGTGGACATTAGAACAGATTTCTTTTTTAATCTACCCTAATTTTTTCAGATTGTTTAACAGTTTTGCATTATAGAAATACTCTAAAAAATTCACTCCCAATATAAAATTGTCGCATACAAATTAATAATTTAGAAATAATTCATTAATTACATCATTTTGTGCAATTACAGCTAGCAACTGCAGCCACAGTAGCTAAAGCATCCACAGCATCACTTGGTAAATTCCAAGATAAGTTACCTAAAGAAAAAGAAGCTCGAGGCAAAGGTGTTCATGAACTTATACCAGGCAAAGAGCGTAAACGCAAAGCTCCCATACCCACACCGCAAGCAGAGAAAGAATACAATTTGAATTTACTGGACAATATTCTTAACAAGAGACCCAAAATTGATATGGACAAAGCTGTTGCCAAACACATAAACAATGAACAAGTGCAGTAAGTATACTTGCACTAAATATTTACTTTTCATTTTCATTACATTTATTCTGGTATTAAATTTGAGTCTTAACTTAAAGTATGGAAACTGCATTTATAAATAGTAAGTTTTCAAATCACAAAATAAACCTCCAAGTGGGACTTACATGTATATGCCTATTGCCTGATATAGGCGATAGGCATAATCTTAAGCAATTGCCTAGATATACAAACATCATAATGCTGAGATTAATTATATCTTTGAAAAAACAAAACATCTCTGTTAGAAGGATAATCCTTCATATTCATATCCAAAGATCCATTTTTCTACTTTGAAATTAATTTTTATGTTTAAAAGATTTTCTTTCCAATTCTTGATAAATATTGTTTCTTAAAATAAATATTTAAACAGAAGGTCAGAGGAGAAGAAGACCATGAAACCTTCGAAAGGAATGCATAAAGGCAAGGGCAAAGGTAATTCCACCAATTTCTCAGCTAAAAAACCTAAAGCAGGCAAAGGAAAACGCGCACCCAGCAAGAAGTCCAATGGACGGAAGAGGCGATAAACTGTGTAAGGAAAATAAAATAAATGTAAATGTTATAATATATTCTAGTAGTTTGTCTACATTCTTTCCTCTTTATAATCAGGTATAATCTGTGCCTGAAACACACAGGCAACAATGAATTTTGTGGACACCATTTCAACACATACTAGGCGTTTTTTTTAAGGCCGGGAAAATATAGTATATGGCAAGATTTTATTGGATATTACAATTTATTTACTCTGTAATTGCAAATTTACAGTTACTAAAAAAGTTTTGACAAAGTTGGATAAAATAAATTTCGCGCAATTACCTACACGCGCGACGCCCCCCTCGCACGTGCTTCCTCCTTGTCGCCTGACGACTGATTCCAACGCTTGCGACCGTGTGTTATGCACTTGTTTGTGTCGGGTGATTAACCATTAAGAATGTTTAAATCTTACAACTTTCGTGATCTCTGTAATAATTAATTACTAATCCTGTGTGCTTTAATTTCTTATGGACTACATTTTTTTGTTCCTGACGCCAAAAATACCTACCCGAATATCATCATAATATAATGAAGGATCCCATTAAAGAACCAATGGTTACCGTCATAGTTCGAGGACAGGGAACATAGCGCCAAGAACTTATAGCTCAAAAATTTCTCAAGTAGCCATTTGCCGGCAAGCCAAGAGTCGAACGTTCACACGTTTAAGGAGATATCCTAATAACGGTGGCAGTTCCAGAATGCAGGCTGCTTACTATGGAGTTCCTTGAGCAAGGGTTATGTCCATTCCAAATACATTGATTAAAAGAAAAAAAAATGTTTTTCTTAGTGCAATGGCACTAATACATAATGCATTAAATCGTTAATCAAACGAAGGATCGTGTAATCATATTAATACTGTAACTATTTTAAGCTTTCATTAATAACGTAACTGATATACTAAAACTGTGAAAAACTGTTAGTATGGTATCCCTACTATAATACAACTAGAAGTATTTAATATTTTCAGTTTGATAACCTTTGCATAAAATCAATTTTGTCATTGAAGAAAACAATGTAAATGATTGACTTTAAATAAAAAATCAAAGTATTTATTTAATATTTATTTTCTTTATTATGTTGGTCTAGCTTTTCACATTATAAATAGAACATGTCATAAACTATCCCAAAAGCTTATCCATCATTAAAACATTCGCCAGATTAAATACGTACTAAAATTGAATGATATTTCCCTTATTTACTATATCGCCTAACAACTAGACGTTTTTGACAGTGGATCGCATGCGCTTCATACTAGATGTGCAAAGAACTTATCAGGTAATCCACACTAAAATCGTGAGGCTGAGAATATCCTGATTCTTGCTCCTGCTTACTATCTCCAGCCTTTTGTAAAATTACAAATAGCTATTTCCGTATTACAACAATGTTATTATTATATTTCAAACATTTAGGGAATAATTAAGAATACCTGATGTTTATACCTGATAATATCCATAAATGATTGAATCGATCTTTTACGCCTATGGTCGCGATTTACCCACAAAGTTACTTTTGTCAAAAACGTCATAAAATGTTAAATTTTACTGAACACCGCTATACATTTTACTACACTAAAGGAAAAGGTATAATCACTAATACTGTATATTACGAACATCTAAATATTTGGCGCTACACAACATATTCTACATTATTGAATATCTATAAAGCTATGCTGGAAGCGTCTACTTAATAATGTCTAACTTTATTGACTCACTATGTCATCGTTATAACATCTATGACACGAAGCGTGGAGGACGAGTGTACACAGCTGTTTTGCACAGATTTCCAATAAACTTTAATCCATACTTTCATATCAGAGATGCTACAATCGAATCTACTTAGAAGTTAGTATTGCTATCATTTGCAGCTATGTACTACCTATCTAAAGTAGGTAAACAATTGTCACAAAATAGGTTTTCTGATATAATTAATTTTCTTATTACAATATACTGACACTGTTTCACAGCCATTTCCAGATTGATAAACATAATAAATTGTGGGCGGCTTTTAACAATATACGTCGCATCTCCAAAGAACTAACAATCTTTTGTGAGCTGTAAAGTGCTCCCGCCTGCCACTTTTGTTCTGTTTTTGCTGTCTCTCTCTTCAGCCACAGGAAGTCCACTGCTGAATGTAGGCCTCCCCCAAGGATCTCCACATAGATCTGTTCGACTCGTTAAGTTCTTCGACAAGTCGCTGGCGACTTCCTACATGCTCGGTATGCATTGAGCATACTCTATTGATGTGTAATCCTGAACAAACACTGTTCAGTAGGCTGTGAAACAGTTCCGCAATTAGGAGATCTATTTTATTTCATTATATTTATTTTATGATAGTAATAATTAGAAAGTATTTTTATCTAGAACGATAAGAATAAAATATTAAAATAAAATTATGGCACAACATTATTCCACACAACCTTGAGGACCTATATTATATTCATTTGCTTTTAAATTAAATAGGGGTTTATCAGCTAAAAACATTATGAATTTATAATCAAAAACCATTTACCCAGTGCTAAGTATTGAAAACTGGTACAAAAGCTATCAACAAATGACTATTAAAGCTATAGCTAAGAAACAACTCGTTCACTACTAAGACAAAATGGCAAGCAGCAGACAACCCTGCAAGTAGAATAACTAGCTGAAAAATTATATAAATTGTTATTAAGTTTGAAAATGAATCACAAGGTCCTCATTCCTTCAATATCATAGAATACCTATCTAATAAAAAATAGGAAACACGCACAATAAATATAGAGAATATCTAACAAAAGCTTGTAAAGAGTTTTTGTTCTATCAATTTCAAATTCGATAGATTTTGGCACCATGTGCCGGATCAGTCAACAACGTAAAATATATCTTAACTTTAAAACACAAAGATTTCATTTTTAAACAATTGTTTATGGCTATCTATAACCCTGTATATAAATAACACTGAGGTTTTGATTTTTCCTGTTTTTGATTTTCAAGTTAAAAACAGAATCACCAAAACTTGAGAATGACAGTAATCACAAAATACGGGAAACTTGACAAGTCATTTTCCTCTCGAGAGAATCGCTAGTGGAATTAATTCGCTTACCACTGTGCTAGTTGGACATGGCTTTAAATTCTAAAATGATATTGCGTAAGCCTTGGCAACATGTCGAGTGTGTGTGGTACCATGCCATTGCATGGTCAACCTACCCATCCGTCCCCCAGGCATATTTTTTCCTTGGCACACTGCACCTGTCCAATCAGTCATTTGTACCGTTGTTTATGCTTTGCAAAGATATCCATTCCATAACAATACATACTTTAAATATTTGTCATGTCGTAATCGTAATTCTCTCGATAATTATTATTGGAATCATTTTTTTTTATCGGAAATTTTTATTAGGACCCAGAAAAGCCTTAACACAAAGGTTGCGGTTTCAGGATGGGATGCGGGAATATATGAGACAGAGATATAGATACAGATAAAAGGATTTTTGTTTTTGATCTTTGTTGCTGACGTAATCGCTAATGGCCGGAATAGAGTGCCAGCTTCTCTACTGTTGTACCTTGTGACATTGCAGATGCCTAAACAAAGTTACTGGGGGCGGACCTGCTCTCACATTAGACGTATATTTGAAGTGAAGAACTCCAATCCTGGAGGAAACGCAAACCTCAAAGTGCGAGATAATCGCTTGAAATAAATTCCATAGGAATTAAAAAAGTTTGGATTAAAACCCAAGCCCTCCACATGACGTCTTCCGTGGCGCAGTTGGTTAGACTGTGAACCGAAAGTCCGCGGGTTCGATCCCCGCACCGAGACCAATGTTTGTGTGAACAGCAGGTATTTATTTCGGGTTTGGCCTTTGGGTGTATGTGAGACCGTAAACTATCTCGTAGTCTCTGATATCCACGACACAAGACTCTATCTTAGTGTGAAGTCAAGATTGTGTATGTGAATGTTGGGTGTATTTATTGCTCATTTATATAAGAGACATGCTTTGAAACGTCTTTGCATCACACAATTAGGTAAATATTACACAATATATTTGCGTGTGTCTTGTTTGAAAACTTGCCACAAAGATTTACAGAGATGATTAAAAACATCAATATCAGACTACAGTATATAACGCATCTTGCCTTCAAAATTAAACTGTACACCATTGTGGCTACATGGTGCGATTAACAATATTTCACGATTGTAACATCCGTCTGATAATGCCCAAGCATTGTAATGTATTATAAAGACAAATTATAATTCTGGGAAAGTGAAAAAGTGAAATATAATGATTTACTGTCATTCTCGAGCTTTCGTTGGATCGGAGTATTCACAGATTTACACAAGTGGATACAAACTTCATACATTTCGTATGTACTTACAAAACATACAAACTGAAAACTTAAGTGTATGCTTACGCCTAATCGAAGGGCATAGGAGATCAATTAAGGAATAGAAAAATCTTTCATCTATGAAACAATCATAACAACAACATTTTAAAACTGGTTATAGTAACTACATTCAAAATACTACAACACTCTACTATACAAAGACCTTTCATTATGACGTATACAAAATTAATATAAGTACAAAAATTAATAACTTTGTCATCCATGGCTCCATTACGTATCTATGTTATGTTTGCTTTGGTATATAAAAAATAAAATAAATAAAATAATAAATTTTATGTGATTATTCACTCATTCCTATGTGGATGTAGTCACTAGTATAGCATGACCTGTTTCCAGTTTCAAAAGATACATCCACGTTATCTGTTCATTTCACTGAGCGCATAAGTACATTAATACCTAACAAGTAAATATAACTTCTTGGGGATTTCATAAATAATAAAATTGGTTTACAAATTCCAATTCTCGAATGTTTCACCTATCACAGGTCATTATACCTAAAATAGCATATATTGCAGAAAAATAGTAAATATATCGCGTGTAAATATATATTATGTGCGATATTAAATTATTTATAGTCAATACTGCGGCCACCGAAGCATTCCTTGCACACGGTGTACACGCCCGAGTGAGCGTCGTGCTTGCCTTTGTAGTGGCACACAATGTGTACCAGCTTTAAATTTTCTTTCGTAAATATCTGCAGGAAATACCTGTCCGTTTCTATGTTACCCAACTTGGAGTGTTTGTCACAGGATGTGCATCGTATGTCACCGTTGTACAAATTTCCAATGGCTTCAAGAATTTTGGGTACAATAGACCGCGAAAGTTCAACTTTGTGATCCAAATTCCAAGTTTGGAATATGATGCGCTCCTCACGGCTTCTGTAAGGGTTGATGATATGTTCTCCTTCATATGTGCACTTCTTAACGTTCCACAGGCCGCCGCACTCGAAGGCCCCTTTCTCGTCGCAGAGACGCACACTAGATTCGGCCTTACGGTTGAAATATGTTTCATTGTACTTGTTAGTTTCAAGTAACTTGCGTAGCTCTAACAGAAACTGATCAATCAATTTTTTGCCGCATAAATTCTTTGAATACACGTAAATATCTGACGATTGTAAAGCAGTTTTCGTTTTGTAGTAATATCCGCGCATTCGTTCTTTAACGCGCTTCGACATTGATTGTTCTTTAGTTTTTTCGCTGGCGTCCAATCCTGAAATGCAATGACCAAAAATTTGTTTTTCATTAGCCTATCCATCTACAATTAAATTTGAAACTATTAAACAATTTAATTTAGTAATACCTTCAAACCAGCCAGGGTCTTGTGAACGCTCACTGAGCAATGTGCGCGAATCGTCAGCAGATGCTATATATTTTTGGAACACTCTAAACTTTTCCTTGATGTTGGTGCTGAGAAACTGCTTGACTACAGCTCCTGTCTCAATATACTCTTTTTTAGTGGAACGGATCATATTGTAGTAGTGGTCAAAATCTGAAATATTATAAACAGAATTCAATATTATTACTCAAAATTTAATTATTGTAAGAATATTTTTTTAAGTGAAACTTCTTTAGATTCGTAGTGACTTGAAATTTTATGAAACGAAAAAGCGACACGAAAAAGGCAACCTTAATAAAGTTAATATATATTATAGCAAAGTATAGAATACTTATTCTTTAATGTAATCTATACATATAATAAACTTGTAACCGATCGATGTCTGTACATAGAAGATAAATGAAAAATAATCTGATATGGGGGGACTATATTAAGGTAATAGAACCTAAAACAATGGATTTTAGAATTTTTGTCTGTTTGTCTGTGCGTTTGTTCGCGATGAACTCAGAAACGACTGATTTCGATGAAATTTGGTATGGAGACCCTGGATTAGCACTTAGGCTACTTTTTATCCCGAAAAATGTAGTGTTCCCACTTCCCGTGGGATGAGGAAGGAATTCCGGTATTACTTTTTTGTACTCAAATGAATGGGATGGGACTGGATTACATATCTTGAGTGAGAATGAGACGGTACAAGGCGGGATATAACAGGACGGGACGTGATGGACATCTTTTTATAAAAATAACCACACAAACGGGGTTGTGGTCCGAAGCTAGTATGAAATAAATTTTTGTCCCGATTATTCTCAAATTTGATATCTGGAGGAGCCTTTCTTCGGATATTCTAAATTGATGGTCAAAATTGAATACCTACTTTCGCCGTCATTTTCATTTTTTTAGTTATAGATGAATTTTGAATAAAATATGAAAAAGCATGACAAAGAGTATAGGAAATATACTAATACTTGTGCTTAATCTCATTCTCTTATAGGCTAAATCTTATTTATTATGAATATGTTTGTCTCTTTTTGGTGCTGCTTTTTCAAAATTTATGTCATTCACTCATAGGTCACTTTTCTGAAGTTCCACTTCTACCTTGTGTGAATTACACACTTTTTATATACTTCATCACTGGGTTAAGACCTATTATACTTTTATTCTATAGTCAATTAAAAGTGTGTAAGAACTAAGACTGTACCTTTATAAATGGACTAAATCACTGATCATCATTTTTTTAACAATCATAAGATATAGAAAGCATCATCAAATTAATGTAAAAGTTTCAATATCTGTTTATCATTTAATGTTCATGTTGCTACATTTAATTTTAAAAAAGTTTAATTCATTAACAAAATCAAATTATTATTAACTAAGTATTATGTTTTGTGTACAATAAAGAATTATAAATATAAATAAATAAATAAGTGCCTATGTAATAAAAAAATGCATCTTTTTTATATCCTTATGATAATAATATCTTCGAGGGAAAACTCTCCCAGTGTAAATGGGGCTTAACTGCAAATGCCATCAATGTTGTCTATTATGCATTCAATATGGAACTGGGTTTCAATTTTTATAAATATATCTAGATAGGAATAGTTAACACTCCTGTGTCTACCAGCAACACATAAACAATCTCACATTAGTGGATACTCTATCTGGATTGCACCATATTTGTCATGTTAATATGCTTTTGACTCACTTTGACATGACAATATAAAATAAAGTAAAATCCCAAAACATAATTGGAACAAAACAACTTAATTTAATTCAACTCTGATTGCAGTTTAACAAAATTATGTGGTAGAGATGACTAAAGTAATATATTATGGAGTTTGAAATAATATTGAAAGTTAATTATGCTTAATTTGCCTGCATTTAAAAAGATTATCTACAAGTATAACTTTTGGTAGATTCACAAAATTAATAGGAACATTTATCAGAAACTTAGTATAATCATTGTATCATATTATTATAAAACCCCAGAAATTAAGTAAGTTTGTTTCTAAATTACAATATATATTTAAGGATTAAACATTTAAATTATAAAAACTGTTTATTTAATGGTAATCTATTTTTTTATATAACATACCAGTTACCATGTTTTCAGTATTTTTTAGCAAAATGAACAGAGTTTGTGGTGGTAAGGTGCTCAAATATTCGTTGTCGTCGACCAGTGTCCCGTCTTCCGCCACAAAAAGGCGGCATTCTGCGCAGCTGACATTGAACTGAAACCCAACGTACAACCATGCAAACTAGGTCAAGGTACAATTAATATCGGCCAAGGCCGCAACCCTGACCCATTTAATAAAATTCAAGGATAAACATCCACTTTAATGAATGAAAATCACTATATTATTGACAAAACATTTTTGAAATGGTATAAAGAACGAAATGGTTAGAAATATTACGATTAATACACTTACTCCTAACTTTTTGCGCGACTTTTCAATTAGCTCTTCCAAATTTTCAGCGGCCACGCCAATTTTCTTTTCTCGTTTCACATCAGTAACTTTGTATCCTTTTTTCATGATTGTTAAGAAAAATTAAACACTGTTAATTCACATTCAATAAAAACTAATAAAAACAAAGAATATTCAACAACCGAATCACTGTGCAGTTCGAAATCTGAAAATGATATGCCCACAGATTATGGATATGCCTCTGTCAGTGTTGCTGGCCTATATGGAAGTCACAGACTTAGAAGTAAATTGAAAGTCTACTCTACTGCTTAATCTGTGGATATGTTTGAGAAAAGTTAAATCTAACTTACCTGTAGTAATTTAATAACGTTTCATTTTATTTATTTAACTCAATATTCAGTCAAAGGCAGTGCCCAAAGAGTAGATTAATATATGCAGAAACTAGAAAATGCCTTATGAGTGCCCAATGGGCAGTGGGATAGCCTGTGGTCAAAGACTGTCAAAGGATTAGTCTAACCGTTGAACCGTCAAACGTTTTAGAGCTCATCTTAATCGAATGCGTATTGTCTCGTCCCCCATATGCACAGATTGCGATCTTAATGTTGATCAAACAATTAATCACATCGTATATGAATGTCCTGCATATAATTTACAAAGAATTCTGTTTATTGACAAATTAATTAATATTTACGGCAAAACTGAGCTCATCCCGCGCTCTATTGAAGAGTTGCTCAATAAAATGGAAACATATGATGCTATATATGAATTTATATGCAATACTATTAAGGAAATATAAAGAATATTTCAAAATTAACACAATTCGTGAAGACGATGAAATAAGTACAAGAAAAATAAAATAACGAAGAACTATGAAGACTTGGCTTCGGCCTATTAAAATAAAAATACATGAAGACGTGGCTTAGGCCTAAAATAAAATTTATTGAAGACGTGGCTTAGGCCTAAAATAAAACTTATTGAAGACGTGGCTTAGGCCTTATTGAATTACAAACATACCATATAAACGTACAAATGACGAGGCTGTATGGGCAAGAACCCTTTGCCTTCCCAACAAATGGGAGAAGGATTTAAAAAAAAAAAATTGAACCGTCAAACGTGTCATTTGTCAGTTGGTGTCAGTGGTGTCAGTCGTCGGAGCTGTGGTCGGAGCTATGTGAAAACTGAAAACATAAATAAATAATAACCTAAACAGCAGAAATTGCATAAATGTTCTCTGGAATTTGAATTTAACTTCCGTAACCGCTGCTGTGGTGTGGTAATTCTGATTGAAAATAACGAAGTATTAGTGTAAAAATGAGACGAGGAGCTTTAATAGTAATTGAAGGCGTGGATAGGACCGGTAAATCAACTCAAAGTAAAATCTTAGGTAAACGCTATTTGTTTTATTGCCTATATAATAGATTCTTAACATTTTAGGGTTATGTAATTAATTTTGTTTACCTAAAATTTAAAAAATATCCTATTACCCTACTAGTACCCATACCTCAGAATAGGACACGGCTATATTATATAACAAAATAAATTAAATATATATCGGAGGAAGTAGTTATAAGTTAATTCTCAAGTAGTTTATAATATTTATTGGAAATTGTATTTCTTTCGAATAGTCAACTTCAATGTTGTAGGTAATAATCTTGTAAAAATTCCAGTAAAAGTCACAATAGAATCTTTTTCTGTAGTAACCAATCACAGCTGATAAGTAACCGGAGTGGGGCCTTGGCACATTTTATTATAAGCAACAATAATGGGTTGAGATTTGAGGAGGATGTTGTTGTGTTGATTGAGTCGACACGGTCTTTACAACTGTGTAAGTGTTGCACAGAAATCAGTACTGCTAATCTTAATTGTGCAAATCATGTTATTAAGCCCTGTACTAAGCTAATGGTTTGTTGTGTTGTTGCCCACATTACCTTGACACTACTTTACTACTTTATACTTTGAAGGCTCCCACAATAATATCAAATGATATTGAATGACAATGGTGTAAATTTCCAACAAATAGTAATAAGTGCCCTTAAATAGCTATGTTTTATTCATACACTATTTTACAGCAAGACAAACATAATTTTATATTATGTGTATCAGCCAATATATGGTTTATATTATTTTATTTAAATTTTCAGTTGAAAATTTGATGAAAAGGAACATTAATGCTGAGTACAGGAACTTCCCTGCACGAGAAACTGAAATTGGTACTGTAATAAATGAATATTTAACAAAAAAGGTTTGTGTCACTTTCAATTTATTGTACAACTAGCGGTTCAACCCAGCTTCACCTGGATACAGGTGTGTTAAGACCACCCCAAACAAGAAACATTTCATTAAAACTTCTGTATTCCTGAACTCATTCTAAGTACCTTATAGTCACTTCTCCTTTCCTCCCCATCCCATCCTACACTTTCCTATACTGTCCCGTCTCCACTGGCTTCTTTCCTTTCTGTTGCATCCAATCTCTTTATTTCCCATCGCATGTTCTGATTGGCGCCATCTAATCCGTCCCAGTTTATCCTATACCATCATTCAATGTTAAAATTGTGCATTGCTTGAAAATAATTGCATTGACAATATGGAATACATAATTTTGTTCTACCTTATAATGTTAAGCCAGCATTTGCAGTGTAAGCGCATAATAATGTATTTTAGTTCATGTAAAATATCTTTGAAATACTCAGCTTTTCTCTACTACACACATGCAAGTATTCTTACAGACTTTTGTTGTAAATCACTCTGTTGATAAAGACCACATAAAAATCCGTTTATGTAGTTTAAAAGATTTAAGTATACAGTAGCAGTAGCAACTTCTCTTAATACTATGTAAAGATACTACACATAAGTGGGGTAATAAAATAGGTTTAAAACATTTATTGAATACATATGAATACATTTATGTTCAAAATTGCAGATCAATCTGTCTGATGAGGCAATACATCTGCTGTTCTCTGCAAACCGCTGGGAGAAAGCTCATAACATGATCAAAACTTTGGATGCTGGTACTACCATTATATTAGACAGATACTGTTACTCTGGTGTTGCATTCTCTGCTGCAAAAGGTATCAGTTTTAATAAACTCATTACTTTTATATACTGTAAACTGAACATTGGCTTAGGTGGGTTTGTTACATTTAAAAAATTACCTGATTTGAATTATAACTTGAATATTTATTGCTGAAAGTTAGCCCTTGATTTATAGCTTGGTATTGTTTACCAAAATTTGGCGTGTGGCGATATTTGGAACTATAATTTTAATTTAAAAAATATATATTCACACATTGTTTGAGATGTTTTCATAATATAAACAACAAGTATTTATACTCGTAATCTAATAGTATTAACATGTCCAATTTAATAAAATGTGAAGAGAGAAAAACTATTCCTAATATTTTGACAACAGCTTGATAACAACTCATTCAAAGGCCAAAAAGTCGTAGACAATCTATAGTGAAAATGGAAGGATCTAATGTGTCAAATCACTGCGTACTACTTCCTTTAGTCACATAACTTTTGCCTGATATTTTTGAATAGATTATGTAAAAAATATTTTATAATGAAGTTACTATATATAGTACACTGCACTCACATCATAATTGTTAGTGATGAAATAATTTAGAAGGCAGTAGCATGACATTTCTTTAAAGAATATTAATTTACAGAATGCAATTTCAAACAGTAATTTTTATATTTCAGGGTTGGATTTAAAGTGGTGTAAATCAACAGATGTAGGATTACCAAAACCAGACAAAGTATTCTTTTTGAATTTGCCTTTTCAATCTATTGTAGAAAGGAAAGGCTTTGGCCAAGAAAGGTAAATAATATATGAATATGTCCTGTTAATGTAAATTTAGAGCCAATAGTGCGAAAGAAAAACAAATATATATATATTATTATGTGAGGACCACTCTCTCTATCTTGCTCTCTTGAGCCACAGGAAGTCTACTGCTGAATATAGGCCACCCCCAAGGATCTCCACATCAACCTGTTGATAGCAGCTACTGCAGAATAAATATTAAGCATTTTAGAATTAAATGTATATTCAATTGCACTTATGTTGAATGAGTTTCAATGTTCGCATTTTCTTTTCATTACAGATACGAAGTTTTAGATTTCCAAAGAAAAGTATACAATATATACTCAACATTTCGTGAAGAAAATTGGGATATTTTGAATGCAAATAGGTAAATATTCATATGATTTCATTATTTATTTCCCATTTCTTTTTATGATTTTAGTATAAGGGCGTAATTTAACTACATTTAATAATGTCTGTCTTGCATATAATGCAATATGTGATTAACCGTGTTATTTTCAGATCAATTGAGGTAATTCAAGAGGAATTATTTAGTAAGAGCTTAAAGATTGTTGAGGATGTTGGTGATAAGCCTGTAGGGAAAATGTGGGTTGACGAAATTTGACCTTTATGGAACTATATTTTATGGTATAAGAGTAAATGGAAAACAGAACAGTAACTAACAAAATGATTTATTTTAAGTACTAATATCAGCTCGGCTTAGCTGAGTTGAAATTTTATTTTTATAATATCCATAGCTTAAATAACAGGAATGAAACCTAGTGTCTTTATTACATATTTTAAGGATATCATATGTTCTTAGAAAAATAAGTTACGAGATGAGGTATGGCATAGAAATAATGATACTAGGATGTATAAGGCAGCAATTATGTCCAAAAGTAGTAAACGATCTTGGTCTCTGTTCAAAGATCGATCCCGAAAATAGACCAGTGGGGTTGAGGATTTATCGAAATGGCCCACATTTATTTTTTCTTGATTAGTAGGGCCTTTAGATAAAGATTAGGCTAAGTTCACATGACCGCGCGGTACAAGATCATACTAAACAATGTGTATTGTTCACATAACCGCGCGGCACGATGCGACCCCCGCGCAAAATCTTGTACCGCGCGGGCCCGCGCTATAGATGTAGTTTAGATTTTTGATAAATTAATAAGAAGCATTTAAAATTGTGCCTTACTTATAAATATTTAAGACAACTTCAGTGAACCGACAGTGGGATAATTATGAGGTACATTGAAATAGATTAGCCTAATGCCAAATCCGAATTTTAGTCAATACATAAAGGAATTGTAAAGCTAATTAAGTTTTAATAAGGTTTTTTCGTTAAAATTTATACGGACTTATTCATAGATAGTTTTAAAACTTATAGTTATCGAACGGTTTGTCTTCTTCGCTCAAATTGAATTCAAAGGTCGTTAGAGAGGCACAAAACTTTCGATAACTAAACTATGAATAAGGCTGGTAGTGTACTAGAGTTTAACGCTTGAATATTGTAGGGATATTAGATTACTGTACTTATATTTTATTGAAAAAAAAAACCTTTAAAAATACAATTAATTCGTAAAGTAATAGGTTGCATTTATAACAGTAATCTACGTGGACTATTTGGCATAGAAACCTTGTAACTTAATCATAATATTAATGTGGTGCGTCGGTGGCGTAGTTGTACTACGGTACAATTACAAAGTTGAGGTTTCGGGTTCGAATCCCGGGTCGGGCAAAGTGAAATTGGATTTTCCTATTAATTATTAGCCCGGAGTCAGGAATTTGAGCCCGATATTAAGTGTAGATCGAATAATACGTTTTTTTTATATTAAATTCTTCTGGGATAAAAGCGTGATGTTTATGTATATAATTATATATTCATTAGTTGAAGATGTGTGGGGCCTGGGGAGATAGGTACTATATCTTCTTTAGTCAGTACAATATGATATCTACTTCAATATTTTAAGCCACATTTATTAATTATTTTGTGCCTTTTGTATATTATTTGTGTATATTTACATCTGTAAGAAAATTGCCTCAACTTTTTGAAGTCATTTGTGCTAATTAATTTATTTGAAATAAATCAACAAACAGATAATGTCAAAACAAATACCAGTACCCAAAAATACCATCTCATATATTACAATATAATATAATATAAGGATTAAGGAATAAAAATAATAAAGAATATATTTTTAATGGTATAACATTTATTTTTTCTGAATATTTTGTAACAAGATCCTTGCCCCCTCTGATGATTGTTTTTTCAATATGCTAGATTGTGCCTTAACTTTCTTGCTGAGTTGAGCTGCAGTATTGTCTTTATTACTTTCTATCAGTTTGACTAAAAAGAAACATCCTCTGTTTGTCTGCAGCCACATTTTGATCTAAAATTATTGATTTATTGTTATTATCTCCAGAAGATTATCATATGACAGCCACCGTGGCGCAGTGGATTAGACGCCGATTGTGAAACGAGAGGCCGCGGGTTCGATCCCCGTACCGAAACAAATATTTGTGTGAATCACAGGTATTTGTTTCAGGTCTGGGTGTTTGTGGGACTGATACCCACGACACAAGACTCGATCTTAGTGTGGGTCAGGACTATGTTTATTGCGAGGGTCATCAAGTACACTTCCAATTTCGGTCCACCTTGATAGTAGAATACACTATGACAATGATGAAAAATAAATAAATGTTGATGAAAACGACAAATTAAAATCTTGCATGACTCATCAATAATCATGATTAGTTCAACAACTTGGGAATTAAAGTATAAATATAGTACATATTATAAATTGTCGATCGTTTTCATCACCATTTCAGAACATTGTTCTTGGGAGATTAATCAATATATTCGACACAATCGCATGGACTAAGCCTTTCGCAATATATTTTTTGTTATGCAATAGCCGCGTACTGACTGGACATGCCGGTTCGCTACGCCGCCTAAGATGGGACCGCGTCTTGAGTGATCGAACATTTGCTTCACGCGGCAACCTCGCGACGCTGCACACTCAATAATCAGCTAAACAAATAGATATGGTTGTACAAAATATAAGGGCTAACCGTTTCATCATCAAGGTGGTCTGCTACAGCTGCTCCTAGTGTACAGTCATCTTTGTCCTTGTCCAAAGCTGCCAACTTTTTAAGGCACATATGGATACCTGCATCTTCCACAGCTAATATGTCTTTGCCATCAGCCTGTATGCGCCACTCCGGTCGGCAGATTGCTTTGCCAAACCCAGCTAAAATGTTCTCTGAAGTTTCTAAAATAATGAAATAGTATGAAGTTAACAAAACTCTAAAATCATGTTTGAAGACTTTGAAAGATATTTATTATAAATATGGTTAGAGATTGTAAAAATAGACATTGGTTGATGTTTTCCTTCTTTTTATGTTGCATCAAACAGAGTATTTTATTTTTCAAATTTAAAAACATGTCTTGTTAAATCACATTGTATCTAGAATAATTTGGTGTAAAGGCAATTTGTGTATTTTACCTATAGACAAAACAGCTACTGCCAATAACATATTAGCTTTGCTGCTGAGCCAAAACTCAGGATCCGATTCCATGTCTTCCTTCAAGGATGGAAGGACAGCTTCTCTCAACTCACTCACACGCAGTTCTGCGTCTTTCTTCGAGGTGCCAGTTTTCGCCCCTTCTTCCAGAAACTTAATAAATGTTGGATGGAAGGCTGCAGAATCTTTTGGTTTAACCAGCCAATGCAAAACCTGAAATAATATATGTATTTTTTTCTGCATACTTGATAAAATGTATATATTTGTCATTCAGTAAAAAGTTTATTCTGATTTATTTGTCAAAAAGAAAGAGGGTTAGAGGATATAAGAGGACAGGATAACACGTCTTGATTCATGGAACAGGTTGCGATGAGACAGGACAGAACGTAATGAGAAAACCAGTATAAAGCGCGACAGCCACGTTAAGTTTAAATATAAAACAGCATGCGAAATAATGTGTCTGCTGTGGACTGCACTCAAAAAGTTGCTGCACCCGGGCGAAGCCGAGTCCGTGATCGGGCCACTAGTACGAGTATACACATAAATGACAATTTTCGACCAACCTCCATTGAATGAAATTTTGGTAATTATACCAGTACTTAGCATATTTATAACCTTATTAAAAGAAACATAATAAAAAGCATGCATGGGCACTGAACAAAACAAATACTCACCATATTGCCCCAATGATCTTTAGCAATATCTTTGAGGTTTCCAGCTATGGTTGTAACTATTGTCTTCTTTACAAGCACTGTGTCATCTACAGAGTCAAATATTGTAATAAGTAGTCGATAGCCAGTCTTATGTTTACATAGAGGCACAACATGTTCTTTTACCACTTTTAGTATTGTCTGCAAAAAAGAAAATGTCATCTCATAATGAACATGTTAATTTACTAATGCTTACTAGTGGTAGGTCTCTCATATGTGAGAGGTAGGTGCCACACCCACGCCTTGGTAGGTGCCACACCCACGCCTTGGTAGGTGCCACTGCAATGTTTGTTTCTCACACCAAACTACAGTTTAAATTCACTGTTGTGTTCCGGTTTAATTTTTGAAAGAAATTATAGCCACAGTAACTACTGGACATAATGAGACTTAACATCTTATGTCTCAAGATGGTGAGTGCAGTGGAATGTCGAGTATTGCTTAGTAATTTGTGATGTTTGATTATGCTACTGTCCATGAGCAGTCTTATCGCTTAACATCGAGTAAGTGGCATGCGCGTCTCGGCATTCATCGAAATAAAAAAAAAAACTTTTAGGTATTATAAATCAAGCAGATATTTTTTACTTTATCATCATTATAATAATAAACCTATTATAAATTCTCAAAACAATTATTATATGATTTATAAAATCCACTTGCCTTTTTATCTTTATTAGTTCCTTGCCATATGCACAGGCTGGCTGCATTCACACCAGGAAGGGAGTTACTGAGAGGTACTATCAGTGGGCTAAGAATAGAGATCATCTCTGTGCGGTCTTCTGCACTGCACTCTCTTATGTAATCATATAATATGGAGTGGAACAATCTAAAAAAATTAATTGTATTCAATATTCATATTATAATTAAACTTAACTGAATATTCGATGCAGTCTGAATATTTTTTTCTTTTGTGCCAATACTATTTTCACTTTCATAGAATATAATAGTCTTACTTACTCTCCATCGTGTAAATTCTTATCTAGAATACGTTGGATATTCGCCCTGCAGGACTGTAGGATAGCAGGCTTCATTCCTGCTGTATCCTTATAAGCATCAGCCAGACATTTCACTTTGTCATCCTTTGTCTAGAATTATTTTTAAATTAATACAAACATTATTTTAGGAGTAAATACAGAGCAATATAATTTACGTTTAAACCAATATTCATAAAATATAAACAATACTATTTCTGTTGAAACTTATCTTTGAATTCCAATCTAACATACACACAGCATTTTCCAGTTATAATACATTGTTAATTGGACATTTGTGTATAATATTTTGTATACCTACAAAGACAAAAATAGGCATACTCACATTTTTGTATATGTCTCCATAAAATTCTTGTTGCATGTAACTCTTTTCCTTTTTAGTAGCAAATTCTCCATAAGCATAGTCAAGTACAGGGGCACTTATAGTGTGAGTTGCTAAGGACACAATGTGGCCAATAAACTTTTTTATTACTTCATGTCGGATGAAATCAGTTCCATATTTTAAAATCCTTTTCACAGCGTGGTGGGCATATTTAGACTGTGCCATTTGCACCATAATATCCAATAACTCTTCAGTAATTTCATTTTTAATGTCTTCTTGACTGTGCTTAAGTAAGACTTGAATAACTCTACTTAAGTCATGGGTCAAGGCTATTGCTTTATATTGTCCTTTTAAGAGACAATGCAATTCCTTACATGACTTCATACGAAAATCTGGTTTCACCACTTTTCTGAAATAATTAAATCAATTTAAAAAGCCTTGCAACAATTTACTTTGTTACATGTATTTTTTATTTTAGGTACTGAATTCTATAGTCTGCCAACCCACACTAGGCCAGTGTGATGGACTGCCTTGGTGGTGCAGTTGTACTATAGTACGATTTCAAAGCTGAGGTCTCAGGTTCTAATCCCAGGTCAGGCAAAATGATAATGGCTTTTTCAATTCATTATCAGCTTGGCGTCAGGAATAGGTGTCCAATATAGTAATAGGCTCGCAAACTATCTCATCTTGAAATAGGACGTACAACGCGAAATGTGTGTCATGGTGGCGCCTCTGCCTACCCTTTCTGGGAAAAAGGCGTGAGTTTATTTATGTATGTAAGTTATATACATTTTGTATACATCGGCTTTCACCATTTGTTACCAACTAAGCTTAATGCTAACAACTTTAATATGTGTTAATAAATACCTTTGGATCTGTGCTGCAAGTAGTTTCGCTTTGTGAGAGATCTCAAACACTTCCGCGGTAGACTTTGCCTTCCGTCTTACGATTCTCAACTGCTTTTTTTCCTTCTTCATCTCTGACCATTTTGGCTTTTCTCCGTTGTTTTGTTCTTTAGTATTCGGTTTTCCTTTAAAACCTGGCTTACTGAAAGATTTGCTTTTGCCTCCAAATTTTTTGAAATTTTTACCACCTTTGTCATCATTTTTAAAGGTTTTCTTTTTATCTTTAGTGTTTTTCTGATTCTTACTATTACCATCGGTGTTGTCTACCAGTTTCTTCTTTTTGGGAGGCGTAGACTGACTTGCATCGGCTTTTCTCTTAACTTGCTGCATATCTTAGATTGAGGTTACAAATATAATCAAATAATAGTGACACGAAAGATTATTTATATACAAATACTGATAGTGCTATATAAACGTTTAAGCACTACACACAAATTTGTGAGTAATTCAGATAAAAATAAAAAATCCACATTAAAATTACCCACGTGCGACAACAAAATCAATGTCAATTTCGATTTTGATAAATTTTTATCCTTTGACACTATTCCATCCATAGATCTTTTTTTATTCGTTCCTTAAGAAACCGTCTAACGTCGAAGACTATACTGCCGAGTCATGTTATTCTTTTTTCTCGAAAATTTTCAAAATGTAAAATAAAGGAAAAATCAATTACTGAGCTTTATTTGAGCTTGCAAATCGTAAAATTGATTTTACTGTTTTATACTCTTTATTATGAAATAAAGCTTATACTAATACTAAGAAGAAAATTAAGTTTCAACATGTTCTACCTCATTTTTTAAAGTCAGTTAAAAGCAGCCAGAACTAGGCTGAAACCTAAACGTTATTAGTAAAAGTTCAAAGATGAGTGGTTACTTAATAAATATGCTTTGAAAAGTGTACCAAAAAATTCGAAATAATTGACACGATGATATACGCTATATAGTGTATATAAAAATATAAGTATACGGTGGTTTTTCTGAAAACACGGATTACCGTGTCAGCAGGCTAATTAATTTTAGCCTGCTGACACGGTAGTTTAGCATTTCTCATCTGGTAACACCGTCGATGGCTGTAACTAAGTAATTTTTTTGCCTGTGTGATAATTGATAAATGATATGATAATAAAAAGTTACGAGTTGTTTTTGTAATAACTATATTTTTTTTGCATTTATTTTGTACTGTGACTAACAATTTGTTGCATGAACTTTGTAATAGTACACATAAATAATGGTTGATATCAACAAATATCTAGAAAGTCAACTGGCGTTGGCAAAACAAAAATCTGAACATAAAACCAATAAGCAAAAAGATGTTTCATTGTTAAGTAAAACTGCGGCTGATCAAATATCAGAAAAACAGGTTAAGAACTTTAACAGAGCCACTAAAAAAGATTGTAATAAATTTGATACCAAAGGTAAATATCACCAAGAAACAACAAAGGGACGTTATAGAACAGACTCAAATTCAACAAAGGACTCTTATGATGAAGATTATGTGCCAATAGATGACAATGAAGTTGAAGATATTTCCATTCATGTACCATCAATCAAACAACAAACCACATCTAGAACAAAACAATCAGTAAAAAGGATTATAGTTGATGACGGTGATACTAAACTTTATAATGAAAGAATTAAAATTTGGCGTCAAAATTTTGCTGCAGCTACTCCAGGAAAAGTTGAAGAAAGTTGTTCGTCAGCTGACATACAATATCTAATTGATGGCAATAAGGATCCAAATGAAAATCATGAACTTCAAAATGGTCTGTTGGTTCCAAACTACATTTGGAAACAGTTGTATAGATTTCAGAGGACTGGTGTGAAATGGCTGTGGGAATTGCATCAAGTGCAGTCGGGAGGGCTTCTTGGAGATGAAATGGGTTTGGGTAAAACCATACAAATTATAGCTTTCTTAGCTGGGCTCTCAAAAACAAATGCAGGATGTTGGAATGGACTTGGGCCAAGTATTATTGTGGCACCGGCAACAGTGATTTACCAGTGGGTATCACATTTCCACTACTGGTGTCCACAACTAAGAGTTGCTGTGCTTCATCACACAGGTTCACACAGTGGTAATCACAACAAACTCATTAGAAGCATACATGAATCTCATGGAATCTTACTACTAACATATGCTGGTGTAGTAAAGTATCACAAAATGATTGCAGCTAAGAATTGGCATTATTTAATTTTAGATGAAGGTCATAAAATAAGAAATCCAGATACACAAATCAGTAAACTTATCAAGAAAATTCAGACTCCACACAGAATAATTATAACTGGTTCTCCTCTACAGAACAGTTTACAGGAATTGTGGTCTCTTTTTGATTTCATAAAGCCACAACTTTTAGGAACATATAATACATTCATGGATCACTTTGCACATCCCATCACACAAGGAGGTTACGCAAATGCCACAGAAATTCAGGAAGCTACGGCACTAGAAATAGCAAAAGCATTGAAAAACATTATCACTCCTTACATATTAAGGCGAACCAAAAGTGAAGTTCAGGAACATATAAAACTGCCTGAGAAAAATGAACAAGTTCTTTTCTGTGCACTTACTGTCGAACAACGTGATTTGTACATGGGTTACCTCATGGGCAACACAGTAAGAAGTATTTTAGATAAAGATAATAAATATGGAGATCCTTTAAGGGCAAGAGTTTTGGTAGCTTTATCAACATTAAGAAAAATATGTAATCATCCAGATTTATATCTCTATGAAGCTCATGAAGATTCAGAACAAATAGATGCAGATAAGTTTGGCCATTGGAAAAGGTGTGGTAAAATGACTGTAGTAAACTCATTACTAAAGATATGGCAAAAACAAGGCCACAGGGCTCTTATTTTTACACAATCAAGAGCCATGTTGTGTATTTTAGAACAATACTTACAAAATCAAGAGTACAAATATTTAAAAATGGATGGATCAGTTAGCGTCAATCAAAGACAAAATTTAATTAGAACATTCAATGAAAACCCAGAACACCTTGTCTTTCTTGCAACTACCAGAGTTGGAGGTTTAGGGGTAAATTTAACTGGTGCTGATAGAGTGATTGTATATGATCCCGACTGGAATCCAGCAACTGATGATCAAGCTAAGGAAAGAGCTTGGAGAATAGGCCAAGCAAGAAATGTTACTGTGTATAGATTACTGTCGGCAGGTACAATTGAAGAAAAAATTTATCAAAGGCAAATATTCAAACAGTTTTTAAGTAATAAAATACTTATAGACCCAAATCAAAAAAATGTTTTAACTACCAGCACTTTACAAGGGCTTTTCACACTTGAAGAACCCAATTGTGAAGGAGATACTGAAACAGCTACACTATTTAAACATACAAAAGTAAATGTCAATAACTCAAAAAAAACACAATCTAAAAGTATATCCTATGCGAATAAATTGAAAGCTATGAAAAAAATGGCACAAACAATAAGCAAAAAAATATCTCAGGAATCAAAGATGGTTAAAAATGATGACGAAACAAAAGATCCAAGAGAAGAGTACAAAAGAAAACGAGAAATACTTGAAAATCCACCAATAATTGCATTACCCGAAATTAACCTACTTGACGACAAAGAGACAAATGCTCCATTTGAAAATGTATTGTCAGAATTGGATATAGTTAATATGCATGTAAAAAAAGATTACGAAAAAACATTAATAAAAAATGTTTTGCAAAACCAAGAAGATAGATTAGAAGAGCATGAAACAGCCTGTAATGCTCAGAATACGGAAGCGAATTGCAGTAGTAATATTAATTCCTCTGAACTACCTGAAAAATATTTTAATGAAACTGTATCAGAAAAGGTATCAAATATGGAAAGCAAAAAAGGACACAAAAGAAAACATTCAATTGCGTCATATGAAGAAGTAGAAAATTTAGTAACTGTAAAGAAAATTAAAAAGAAGAAAGTTAGCAAAGAAAAGAAATCTAGTCAGGATGATGACTATGTTTTGAGTAAACTATTTGCTAAAGCAACAGTAAAAAATGCATTACATCATGATATAGTAGTTGGTTTAGCAGAAAAAGAAAAAAGACATCGAATGAAAGAGGAAGCCGAAAAGAAAGCAAAAGATGCAGTCCGAGCCATAACATTTTCATATAAAAAAAACAATAATGACCTATAGTTGTATAAGGAAACTTTCATATATTAGATACTCATTTATTGCTTGAAAAATAAATATGGTTCATACTAAAAATAATAGTTGTTATTTTTGTTAGATAAATTTAAATTACCCACTATCGGCCTGATTCATACACTGTTTTAAAACCTATTTTAGTTACCGTCAACTTCTGTTACTTCGCCTTTTACACCTAACTTCGCCTGAAATATAATAATGGTTAATGTTAGCCTTCTGTGTGTTAATTGGCAGAATAGATTTAGTTCTGGTAACAATACGACCGAATTAGTAAAAAAAGCGACCGCCAAATTTTCGGTGTAGCTGATCGCGGGCACATTTTAGATGCGAGTTTTATGTTTTTAGTTTTTACTGTATGTTACATATTTATCTGAATTTCTGATAAACTAAAATTAATTAAATCATCTTTAAACTGAAAGTAAAGTTGCCCAACTTTGCCTACCCATAGGGTCGACAATAATAGAAAGCATTTAACGGACTTTGAAATGAAAACTAAGTGTTATGATCAATAATTAATTAAGTCAATTGCGTTTAAATTTCTTATTATGTCTGTAACATACATCCTGACTCCGGGTTGATAATGAATAGAAAAATTCAATATCACTTTGCCCGACCCAGGATTCGAACCCAAGACCGCAGCTTTGTAATCGTTCCGTAGTACAAGTACGCCACCGAGGCAGTCGATGTATTATTAATATTATGTCGGTTGCCAATCGATAATAATCAATTTCTATAGAATTGCGCTTCCCATCAGGTGAATTTCATTTGTTATATGACACGTTTTGAAGATTTCATACCGACGGGATATTGCTTACAGAGAGTAGCAAGGATGCACAAAACCTAATGTGTGAAAAGGTGGAAACGATCAGACAGTGGCTTGTAGTCTTGACTCTTGAGATGCTAAAAGTCAATTTAGAATGCCATAAATAAGAAGCAAACGTCTCCCTACGAACTGAAAAATTTGATTTCATTTTATTAAACTTTTTAAAAATGTTCTTTCATTAATTTATTATGTGAAAAACTAACTTATAGCTTGGCAAAAAAATAAAAAAAAATAAATGGAGGCGCCACTGAGCCGTTTATATGGCATCACTTTGTAGCTGGGATTTTAATTTTGATTCTTATTATTATTAATTTAATGATAATTAAATAACAAAAGTAATTATTAAACATTCTCACTGAAAATACTTCAGTAAAAACGTAAATTTCGATGCGAAATTTAATTGAAATTCACAAATGTGAAAGATGTGACAGTGCTGCCAGGTAAAATAAAGGGTTAGTTCCGTTTTTACACTTTTTTGCCAATCTGTAAGGGGAGAAACTATAAAATGAGTTTTAACTTAGTATATTTTTATGAAAATATAAATTAGTCCAAAAAAATCTACCCAATGACAACCCTACAAAATGTTCCTAGAATCGGCCTAACTTCGCCTAAGTCAAAATAAATACACTTTATTGTATCGTCAACATTATACTCGTAGTATCAAGTTTTAACTTAACGATATACTACTATATTATCGTCAAGTTATAACCTGACGATACTTATATCTTATCAGCTATTTATTAATGTTTTTTATGAATGTGCGTGTGCGCTTTCCACTTTAGAGAAATATTAGTAACGGTACATTTGAATAGTTGCTGAATGCTCGTGGTCCGTGGAAGGTAAAAATGCCACAGTTGCCAACTTCATTGTTAAATTGGCTTCGTTTATTGTTTGATACAAAAGCACTTGGACTTTTAATTTATTTGAATCTTGCAACATTTGTGCTTTAACGTCAGATCTGTCGTTACCTACTGCCTGTTACATTTTTGGAAATTTTATTATAAATGCTAACAAATAGTCGCAGAATACAAGACATATTACCTCAATACTATTTATGGTGATGTTCACGGTCTCATAAAATATGTTTATACACCAATTAAATACAATCATTAGCGATTTGCAGTAGTCGCGATAACGGGCGCTTTAGAAGCGTTTCGTTGTGATACTACAGTTTTATTGTGAAAATCACTCAATTTTGTGTCGATTTCGTTGAATTAACATAGCCAATATGTCTGGCCGGAGGAAACCACCACCGCCCGGGTTCAACTTTAAACCGCAGGAGGAGCAAGTCGTGTAAGTATTTTTTTCAATATCGTAACTCATATACATCTATACTTAGTATTACACTAGCCACTAGCTGGAATATGCAGTTGAACTTAATCTTAGAATAATGATATACATCGATATTTTAACATTATGATTTCTATGTTATCAATTTTCTGATGTGTTATATTTGCTTTTGATTTGGATTTATGCCAGTGAAAACGATCCAGTACAATATTCGCGCCATAGTCCAATGCAACATTTCTTCACTTTATTATGTTACTTAAATTTCGAATACTTAACTGAATAGATCTTTTACTTAGCAGGTTACATCAGTGCCATAATGTTCTTATAAATTTCAGTTATTGTATTTCAATAGACTTGACTTCTTGAAATCTAGGGCCATTAGACTCAGTCTTATTGACTATATTTACACTTCGGAACAGTTTATTATTCTCTTCGTCAACATTGTGTGCTTCGAAATACTTGCTAAAATTTGAACTATGAAGTCTAAAGTTTAAACTGAAACCATTGTAATTCTATTATATTTTTAATTATACAGTTAAGGTAAATTTCACACACTCCTCTTTTAGTGTCCCCAAAAATTCTTATTTTCCAGATGCAGTTATTTAAAATAACAATTCATATGTCAGTAGTATTAGCTATTAGGAGTTGCATGTTTCAATAAGTATATTTATAATAGACAATTGTTCTGTGGTGAGCCACATAAACATATAAGGAGGCCCAAATTAATAATAATTTTGTTTTGTCATTTTTGTAGGACACCTCCTGGCAACTTGGACAAACAAACAACTATAACAGTTGATGATAAAACATTTACTGTGCATGCTGATGATCTGGTGAAGATCTGTGATCTTGGCCGTGGTGCATACGGCATAGTGGAGAAGATGCGCCATATTCCCAGCAACACTGTCATGGCGGTTAAGGTATATCTATTCATGAATTTTAAATATTGTGTGTACTATTTTAATATTGGTTTATTCCAAGAATAATAATTATTGTAATCGCAAAATAAAACAAAAATCTAACCATAGAAAACAGTTCAGTACATATTCTTTTCTAAATCTTTATTCTAACATGTATATATTGCATAACAACAATAATTATGACATTTAAAGATATATATTTTTATTGAATAAGCCTTAACACTTAACCAATCTTTCTTATTAGAAGTTAATATTTAATAAGGGCATTTATAGTCTTGATTTGTCTTCTAGAGTACACAATGCCTATGATAGTAACCAAGATATTTTAGCTGGTTTAATAGGATTGATTAGAGACTCAGATTGGCTGCAACACTCACAAGCATGCTGATTGCCAGCACACCACTTTCAGCCTCTTGGTACATAAGTAGCAAAGCAAAAGACTTGATTTCCTCATTAAGGCATTGAATGAGGTACATAAATAACGAACCATCTGTGTTGCAGTTTACGCATACTATGTATTAGAATGTCCTGTCACGATTAACAATTCTTATAGTTACATAACACAGTCTACAATGTGCATGAGCTGCAATCAACATGTTAAAGAAAATTATAACTAATAACCTAACATTCAAAATGTTATAGCTTATTATGTATTGTAGATTTCTAAGATTACCAAAATGTTTTTATTTATTTCCAGAGAATTACAGCAACACTAAACAATCAGTCACTAGAACGAAAACGATTGCTTATGGATTTGGATGTTTCTATGAGGGCGAGCGCGTGTCCTTTCACTGTACATTTTTACGGCGCAATGTTCCGAGAAGGAGATGTTTGGATCTGCATGGAGGTCATGGACATGAGCCTTGATAAGTTCTATGTAAAAGTGCATAAAAATGATCGTGCTATCCCAGAAAATATTCTTGGAAAAATTGCATTTTCTGTAGTCAGTGCCCTGCACTATTTGTACTCTAAACTAAGAGTTATACACAGAGATGTAAAGCCATCAAATATTTTAATTAATAGAAAAGGAGAAGTCAAAATGTGTGACTTTGGTATTTCTGGTCATCTCGTTGACTCTGTTGCAAAAACTATAGATGCCGGATGTAAGCCTTACATGGCGCCTGAAAGAATTGATCCCATGGGTAATCCAGGACAATACGACATTCGTAGTGATGTGTGGTCACTTGGTATTTCCATGATTGAGCTCGCTACTGGCACCTTCCCTTACAGCACATGGGGATCACCTTTCGAACAATTAAAGCAAGTGGTTAAAGATGATCCACCCAGATTACCTGGCGGCAAATTTTCGCCAGAATTTGAAGATTTAATCGTGAAATGTTTGCAAAAAGATTACAAACAGAGACCAAACTACACAGCTTTGTTGGCGCATCCGTTCTGCCAGGAGCATAGTGAAAAAGAGACAGATGTAGCTTCTTTTGTTCAAGAAATACTAGATTTACCAGATGACTCCTAGTGATAGGAACACTTATTATACATATATTACTTATCAATAAGTACAAGTGTTTATTCATTAACAATAATATAGATTGTTATTAATGTTATTAACAAACATATAGCTAGTAAGGGTCAGTTATTGACATTGTCATAATGTTTTATAGAACATCCAGAATGCTAGTGTTAAATAATTTTAGTGCGCTGCTAACCTGAACATGAACAAAGGAATCGGCGTTGTGGACTCGATTGCAATAATGAATACTTTAGCGAATGCATCACAAATCAATTAACTATTCTTGATAAACATTTGTTTTTGTCTATGCATTTTTTATTTCCCTAAAATGTTCCTTTTTATGCCTGATGAGGGCACTAATAGAAATGGAAGATTGCGCAAATATAATTGTCATAATAGAAGACATATTGGACCAGTGAAGACCAAGTCTAAAACGAAAGTAAAAATGGACCAATCGAAATTTTTGGTCAGTCTAGCTTTGTATTCATGGCATACTTGTTTAATAATAGTGGGACTTGAAATACAAAGATAAATAAATTGATTCATTTTTTTTATTTAAAATCATCAAAACAGTGTGTCATCAATATAAATAAGTAAATTAAGTACAAAATACGTACTAAGTACATCGTCACATTTTCTCTTAAAAATAAATCGTATTGGCTTCATTAGGACACCGTTTGTTCGTTAACAAATTATACTAAAGCGTAATTGACTAGATTTTGCCGTTGCCTTAAAACGGCGAATTCATTCCCAGTTTTGTACCGAAGTCTAATCGAGCGCGACGTTGGTTCCGTATGTCGGCCCTGAAACAAACATAAAGTTTTCACTCTAACTAAACTCGAATTCTAATGTAATGCATGGAATGTCCATAGAAAGTAAGATCCTTGGCTCAGGATAGTGGTAAAAACATTTATGAGGCGGTAAACCGTAAAGTTTAAGGTGTAGGTTTAATAGCAAGTCATTTTTCATTTAACACAATACACTAGACCTCAAAAGATGTTTGTAAATTTTGCTCTATGTATTTGAAATGCTGAAAATGTAGGAATTCCATAATGTGCTCATTTTGAGACCCAACGGATCTATAATACTTAGGTATATTATGACATCCATACAAATTAATGATCCGATATCTATAGGTGTGAGTACGTGAACTCACTTGATCTCCTGCCACTTGATAAACTCGTTGAGTCCGAACACGATGAGTAGAGAGGCGACGTATCCGGTCGCCAACGGCCACGGCACGTAATACTGCCATTCGCACAGCGCCCACTTCTCGCAGTAACCGTACCTGTTGCTCAGCATTACTGCGCTGAATGTCACTTGAAGAACAATTCTAGAAAGCAAAACAAGTAAGCAGTGTTAGTGTAATTTGAATTCCTTCCGAAAAATCTGGCCTCAAAGTACAGAAGTCAGAATGATACGGGAAGGCATTTCTTTAGTTATAAGACCAATTAATCCAAAAACTATATAGGCTTTCAAAATATATTAACCTAATCTTATTCGAATTGTTAGGATTTGCGCCAATCCCATCTAAATACAGGAGCATAGAAAAGTTATTAACATAATAGATTTACCATAATAGGGTATTGTATTTTTCAATATTTGTATTTTTAATAGGGTATTGTATCCATAGATCATATCCAAAATCTAGCAAACATTGAAATTTGTAAATCCATTCAAAATTAAACAAGTTAGAAATGTTTTGAATCTTGCAGAGTTTTTTTTTATTGCGATGAACGGCAAGACGAGCATGCCATTCGCCTGATGGTAAGCGATACGACCGCTCATGGACAGTAGCAAAACGAAACAACACTATGATAATTCAGTTTGTTCTTTGTAATTAAAGCAATGCTTGGCATACCACTGCGCTCGCCATCCTGAGACAAGATGCTAAGCCTCAATATGTCCAGTAATTACTCAGGCTGCAATGTGCTTCAAACCCGAACACAATAGTGTATTTACACTGCTGTTTGGCGGGACAAATAGACATAGCGGTGGTACCTGCCCAGGAGGGCTCTGACATATGAGAGACCTACCACTAGGGAGTAAATGAAAAAGTACGCAAAACAAAACTAGACGTCCCTAGTCTAAATGCATTATGCGCGCATTATTATTATTATGTGCGCGTATGAAAAAGACGGGAAGATGTTCGCTCCCACTTTTTTTTAAATACTAATATTTGCCACATGTTACAAGCTCCTTTAATACTGTTTTTAAGATTTTTTTTATTTTATAGGTGTGTTGGTACGCAAATTAATAAAACAAATCGATCATAGTCTAATACCCTATTCCGCATTAATATTTAATGAGCATTGTTTCCTAAAAAAAATTGGTTCAGTACAAGTGATTAAGTGATTTGAAATCGATATATATTGTATTTAGTATACTTACAATAGCACCACAGTTCCTGACCACACTCTATTTGCCCAAAATTTCCTCTGCCATATGGAAGAATGTCGATGTACAAATGACAATGAGATCACGACTGCAAACAAATTCATGCGGTTAATACGTACTCGTAAACTATGATGGAAAGTTATTGAAATATATTGAGTAATTATTGTCGATGACTTTAAATATTTAGATACCTATTTAAGAATAAAATTACCAAATGAAGCTATATCTAACTTTTATACGAAATTCTAAGAATGTATAACTGTGAAATGAACTATCTTGATATTGGGCAACACTCATCGCAATGTTTCAATGGCAATGACACGCCGTTAATACTAATGAACTTTTATAAGACCTTAGAAATTGTTCATTCAATTAAAATTATCTACTAAAAATGTACACACTTAAATGCAATGTGATTAATGCAAGCGTGATGTGTTGGGCCAAGTAGAAGCCGTCGTAGAAGTCGTCGCCCCAGCCGTGCCAGCTCTTGGTTGTGAGGTCGTGGCTGGCGGAGAAGTTGCCCTCGTTCACCGGGTACACTATCCAGCAACCCGTCGCGTTCGTGGCGACGGAGATTTGCTCGCAGAACGTTCGCAGAGTAAACCCATACAAACATAGTATCGATACCACTGAAGGCAGGAACTTGCACGCGTAACACCAGAACACAAATATTGCCATCTGCAAAAAATATACAATACTTATTGAGAATATTTGGTATTGAAACCATTACAATAAAACAATATTATACTACACAAAGTGCAGCTAATATGGTTCTCAAACTGCAAACTATTTACATATTTATAGAGGGAAAGAATTATATTTATATAATCGTTTGTCTCGACTCGTTTAATATTTTGTTTGCGGCGTTAAAATAATGGAATAACTATCTATGCGGCTCGAGCGTATTAGGTATTAGGCAAGCTTGATGCGTGACAATCGTTTTTGCACACAAAGAAAGTAAGTCATGTGTGTGCTGCAGTAAATGTGGTAAAGGAGTCAGGATTAAAAAGTGGTGTTATTTAGAATTATTGCAATATATTTGGGGAGCAGACAACTCGTAGTGTGTTTACGTCATTATGGTATTATATTATATTATTTTAGTGGAACGGGTATCACGAACAAAATCTGTGGGGACTTCGCACGTACCAACCCGGATCGCGGGGACCCAGCGGAGCGAGAAGGAAGATAGTTTGACTGCTAAAAATGATAGAGACAGAAATAGCGGTATAGTTATTTTATTTCACAAAGTTTACGGCAGGTATTACAATTGCCAAGAAGTGTTGTACACATTCGTTTGAGTAAATTATCAATGTCAATCGCCTTATTTAATTTAACATATCAATATTTTAATACATTAAAATAAACGCGCATGTACATATATGTACATTTTGTAAATATATGAACCTACTATGTAATATACAACGCGGAAGAGTTTGTTTTTAACGCGCTAATCCCAGGGAGTATTAATCCGATTATTTTTAGTGTTGAATGGTCTATTCCTTGGGGATGGCTTTATGCCATAGGATACTTCTTACCCCGGGAAAACATATAGCAGAAATTTTATCGCGGAAATACTTTATCACGCGGGCGATGCTGCGAGCAATACTAGCCATGGATAAGCGGCCTTCATGTAATGGTACATGTATAGGTTTCCGGTGTTTGTGTGGTGTGTTGTGTGTGGTGGTGTGTGTGGTGGTGTGTGTGGTGGTGTGTGGCGCGTGCTCACGTGCAGGTGGTGGTGGTGCAGCGGGCGCGTGGCGGCGCGCGTCATGACGGCGGGGTCGAGCGGCGCGAAGGCGAGCGCGGCGCCCAGCAGCGGCACGCACAGCGCCGCGCTCCACACCGCGCCGCCCACGCTCAGCGCCAGCGGCAGGAACCCCACCAGCGAGCCCGTCTACACACATGCATACATACATAATACTCACCGTCTTCATATGCAAGGCTTGTTACATAGAAATAAGAAACTTAGAGGCACTTTTCGGTCTCATCCAGAAACATTGTAGTTATTCAATTGACTTATAACATAATAATTGTTTTCTTCAAACAAATCTATAATACATCTTATACCAATGTAACAATAAATAAATAATAAATATATTATACACCCAAAAATCACATACATAGTCTTTACACCACATCAAGATCGAGTCTTGTGTCGAGGGTATCAGAAACTACGAAAGACTTACGTCTAACAAACACGCAGACCCAAAACAAATACCTGTTTATCATACAAATATTTGTTTAGGGGTTCGAACCCAGGGGCTCTCGTTTCATAGCTGGCGTCTAACTAACTGCGCCACGGAGGCTGTGAAGGTTTACCTGCAGGAGTGCGATGAAGCAGATGCTGCATATCCAGAACTGCGTGCTGTTCCACAGGCACGTCATGTAGTGGCGCGACATCGTGATCAGCGTGAAAAGCGACACGTCCGCGTCACGCGTCATCTGCACAACACAACCCTCTCACCGTCATATACATCCATACAACTCTCAATTTGGTTAATAAGAAAATGTTTTAATAGTTAATTAGTATTGGTTTTATCTCAAGCACATTATATGATTAAATAAATCAAAGAACAAACTTAAAACTGTTAATGAACTACAAAAAAAAGTATATTTAAATTTAGTTTTCAACACACATAATTACTTAAACTTGTAAATTAATTTACATAGGCAACTTGATACTTGAATAACAGCTTTAAATTAATTAGCTAAATAAAATATAT
The DNA here is from genome assembly GCA_033459515.1 of Theretra japonica. Lineage (NCBI taxonomy): Eukaryota > Metazoa > Arthropoda > Insecta > Lepidoptera > Sphingidae > Theretra > Theretra japonica. The sequence goes on from CM065943.1 coordinate 5,509,527, forward strand.
TAAGTAAAATTATAAGTGTTGTAGACGAGGGCAAGTGAAGCTTTAAATTTACTTAAAAATATACATACAGTACTTACTCTCTGATTCTTATTGCAGTTGGTTAGAGGTTGGTTTTGCCATTTATTTTGCAACTGGGCAGCATGGTCAGACACAAGGTAATATTTAGTACAAAGGTAAAATATTTACAATAAACATGTTTGACACACCTCCTTCAGAAGTGAAACTTTTAGGTTGTCCCATATATTGGTAAGACTTAATTTCAAGAATTCCTTATTTTCGGTATTTACAGAATACGTGCGACTTACGTACCATCTCATTTGGTTACCCTAAGGTTGGTTGTTGTCATTTACCCACGTTTATAAAATTGGTGCAACAGAAATGTAAAATCAATAAGTATTTGTGTAATTTGTCAATTGTCAATTTGTCAACTTTTACATAAAAAGGGAGAGAGTGAGAGAAGTAGTAAAACAAACAAACTCTTACAATAGAGAAGGAGAAATATTTCGGAGTATAATTTTCCTACTTCATCTAAAGAAGTCTCACTTCTATTACAATATTATAGTGATACAACTCACCGACAGAGAGCAAGGCACGGAGTTGAGAGTTCTGGCCAGGTCGATGGGCCCTATGCACGACTCAGGCAGCAGGTACGGGGGCATTTTCTGACACAACACCGGATACAACGGCTCCACTGCAATGCTGCGATGTAAACCAATCAAGTTAAATATAATACACAGATAAGAACATGCGAGAATTTGCCTCTAATATGTAGCTCTTTAATTAATGGAGATTATCCCGCCCTCCTATTGGCCATTACAGCTCAACAGAGGTAAACAAACAACTCAGCATTAAGGTTCGGTGAGTATTAAGAACACTGGCATGTGGTGGAGGTGCAATTAAAATAAAAAGAAAACAGATAGTAGAAGTTGGGAACAAATCGATATCCACATGATAAAGCGGGAGGCAAAATAGATCATACATAACACACTAAAGTATAGTATATAAGTACCTAGCGTCAGCCTGCATAAATATCTCCATGTTCAGACAGTTGGCCGCTGAACCCATTACGCACACCACTTCACCGTAATCCTGCAAGTGAACATTTTACTTTTAATAATGTCCATTTTAGTTGAGTATCGAAATACATTATACCTGGTCTGTATACATTTATTTTTATTTTATTCATTAAAATCTCCGACGAAGAATACACATTACAAGCTTTAGATAATATTGTTCTTTTGCATTTGAATTTTTGGTATTATCGGTTTGTTACTTCATTTATTGTTTTGCACACTCTAGGGGGGGGGGGGGTTATATTATGATCTGAAACGAAACTTGAATGTCCGGACGTTCCACGTCTGAAGTATGTTATAAGTTTTCCACTTCTAAAATCAACACTATTCTCTAGACACTTGTCATTCACTTCGAACTAAGTCTTGAGTTAGGACGTACGATAGAAGATTCGAACATTTTGTGAAGTACCTAAGCACATACAGTTTTACGTGCGACGTCCGAACATTCGAGTTTCGTTTTTGATCATAGAGTAACCCCCCAGGTCCAATTCAATTTAAGGTCATTTTATTAATACACGTTTTTAAAGAGTATAGTCTATCAGCTATCTCAATCAATACAATACATGATATGTACAATGTTATATTGTACATGTACATATTGTGCAGTAATGTATGACGCACCTGCATGATCTGTATCATGAGCTGGACGGATCGCGCGGTGCAGTCGGTGAACAGAGACACCAGCAGGGGCACGTTGTCCACCTGCTCGATGTGGGGCCTTATGTTCTCTATACCGCGGGGTAGTTTCGCCTGATATACACACAAAATGTTACATTATACAAACTGTAATAATAATCTGCTGTATCCGCCCATATACGTTCCACTGCAGGACACAAGCCTCCTCTACAATCGAGAGTACGATTTAGAGTGGTTAGGTCATATAGTCCACCACGCTAGTGCGGGTTGCGGCGGGTGCGGCGGTGTACTTAACATACCAAAGAAATTCTTTAAAATCGCTATGGTATGCAGGTTTCCTCACGATGTTTTCCTTCACTGTTATTGTGCGTGATGATTAACTATCAATACACACATGACTCCGAAAAGTACCAGCATAAAAGTAGTATAATATGAAAGAGGACAATACCCAGCAGTGGGATTCTACAGGCTGTGGATGATGATAATGATAAGGTGTCAAAGGCAATGATAAATACCCGGTTGCTCATGTCGAAGTTGAGCGGCGCGGAGTGGTCGGTGGAGTCTGTGAGGCAGGAGAGCGAGCGGCACGCGTCGGCGGGGGACTCCGCGCCGCCCGCGCCCTCGCCCTCCGCCCCGCCCGCGTCCAGCAGCGAGTCCGTGGACGGCTGACTCGTCGCTATGCTGCCACGGTGCGGCTGACACATTACAATTATACATTATTGCCATAAAATATTACGTAGGTATATTAAAAAAATAGTGCAATAGATTGTTGTTCTGATTCAAGAAACTACTTTCTACAACGTACATACTTACAATGTATAAATATAATGTATACAGTCATTTAGGCCAAGAATGCGTGCCCACATTGCTATACTTTGCCGACTAAATTATGCTGAAAGATTAAATATAACCCTTCAGAACAAAATTAATCATAATGCCAGGCATATTTTTATAATTCAACAGTTGAATTTTATAATTATAATATTAAAATTTAAAATATTTTGATACAATATTAGAATTAAACTACAGACAGTACCTTTATCCCGGTAGTGATGGAGTGTCGCGCCTTCTTGATTTCGCTGTCGAACTTCACAGTGGTGTGGTCCAGGTTGATAGCGCCGGGTGCCGACATCGACAACGCTTTCGTCGACGCTATGTTGTGACTAGTGACGTACCGTAACACACAGGTTATTATCGATAACGTTGCTTTTTGAAGGATATCGCAAATTAGAATACTTTTGGAGTTACACCAAACAAATGCTTACACGAATAAGGTATTTTTTCATATAGTATAAACTAATGTTGCCTATGAAATCCGTTATAATAATATTGGATCATCATTATAAAATATCGATAATATTACTGGGCATGAAACTACTTTTACCAAAACTGTCTCGTCTATTTAATTGATATTACATTTTCTTTGCACTTGTACTTGTACTCAGTTTGTCATGCCTATATAAATGATTTATCAATTTTACATACATATTTAGGGAGAGGAGATAGGCTTCTAACAGTTACAATGACATATCTACTGACTCTCAAATTTAAAGTTCAGGCATTTGTTCAACCAATAATGGATTTTTCTTAACCAAAATACGATGATTTTTATATCAACATTATGAACTGATTCTAACTTGCAAAAGGCATTATTAAAATTTAGGTTTTAAACGCTAATGAATCCAGATTTAAATAGGCGCCATATTGCCTATTTTAAATGGTATATTACTAGGATTATACACAATGTTGTTAGTTCCATTCAATGTCGTGTGGATGTAGTGTTATACTGTATGTGTTTTGAAAACACTAATATTTTAAGCGTCAAAATTAACAAAGCTCACATAAGGTTAAGTGGGAATGCAAGGCACAACTTAAAAATAATAATATAAATTATTTTGTTCACATTTCTGAGTTAGTAAAACGGGGATGAACATGCTTAGGTGTACTAACTAGAACATCAAGTATTTCTAAGACGGGGAAATATAAAATGTGATCAAAATAATTAAGTAAAATTTATTTAAACGTGGCAAGCATTATTTCACGTTCTTTTACTCAATGTTCTAAAATGCATCTAAGTTCAACTAAAGGCTTCCAGGTTTAACATATTTTTTATGACGAAGTAGTAAAATATGATTAAATATAAAGGAAATACATTCAATTTCAACAAACAACACAATATTTTAATAAAACTAATACATATTTAGATTTTTGTCATTAGTCAATAGTGAATATGTTATGTTTAATTTCGTAACGCGTCCTGGAAGCCGTCAGTTACATGAAAAAAAACGAGAAAAGGACGTGAGATAAGGCATGTGACGCGATAGAGCGAGATAGAGACAAACCTATAGCAAAAGCCGAGCGCGGCCACGTCATACGTTTGGTACGCCCTAGAGAGGTTGGCGGCGTCTGCGCGCTCCTTGCCGTGCAGCGCCTGAGACGACAGCGGCGATACGCTCTTGCTGCCGAAACATACCACATGCTCAACGCGCGGTCTACAGACACGCGCGCCGACTCAAGCTGCTTGGAAAACCTTCATCAACTATTAATCACCCCGCAGGGACAGGTCATTTTCAACATACACGCCTACAATCCATTATCAAATATTCCAAAATATGTTCCGTACACACTCATTGATCCTTCAGACATTGTTGTACAGCAATGATCGTTTATGTGGCTTCATTTGTATGTTTTAGAAACTGGCGTGATTTATTGTTCAAATATATAAATATATATTGATAACGAACATTTAATCGGCATAGTAAAAAAACAAGTTGTAAAAAGAGCTCATAAATTAGACCGAAAAAAAAATTGTCAGTGAAACACAAATCGAATACTACAACTTTATTGCTGCTAAAGTGATATATTCAGTGGCGTAGCTATCCATATTTTTATGTAATAAATAACATTACGGAATTAAAGGTTTTTAAATTTAAAATTTAGGTAATTTTAAATGGAAATTATCATATTCTTTCTCTGCTTAGATAAAATAGTGAATTTAAAATATAATTGGAATAAAGAATCCTCGCAGCTTTTAAAAATTATACTTTTTGAATTCAGGATGACGGTTAATATATGGCTGGCACCTAAAATCACTGCACGGAACCACGAGAATGTCAGCTACGCCCCTGCACATATTTACTAATTTCCGATTCGCAGTTTCATTTACATGAAAATATTTGTAGAAAGAAATATTATACATATAAAATATATAAAAAGTTCACATTGACAGATGGAAATTGTAGAGTAGTTGATATTTCTATTAAAATATTTCAAATCTATATTTTGGAGAAAGACACAACATCAATAAATAATACGCTAATATATACATCAGTGGCGTAACTAAAAAGCAATTTGTTATTCGTATGTATCTCATGACACACCAGTAGTCGAAGATATTAAATTGATTCGATACACTTAACTGAGCAGGGGTGATGTTGCGCGCAACGTTTGTGTCATTGATACCACGAGAATTGACATTCAGTCATTAAGAATACCGTTGTCAGGTTAAAATGAACTTTAAACTTTCATTTAAAACACTAAACGACTAAATAAATATTTTTTTGTTTAATTTAATGCTGTCTGTCGGGTTTTAAATTTAATGAATTATTCAGTCAGCAATAAATGCAATGGCACTATTAGATAAGTGTCAAAAACTTTCTTCCAAAATCTTGAACCGGTTTGTATGAGATCATGAATTTCATGTGTTTTAATATTATCCGTAATATATAAACCGTTTATTTTATTATTCCTTCTAATAGTTATACATATTCCTTTGCTGGATACAACACTTATCGTTACGCCACCGAGTTCAAACTAATGTACACACCGATAAAATTGAGCGTCGATGAAGTGAAAACAAACAGAAGAAAAGATCTAAAGTTGTTGTTGTGTGTGTGCAGAATGAATGAATGTTTGTTAAATATGAACCGTAGTCGAACATTTAAAGCTCCAAACTCATTACTCAGTACGCCAAGCGTTACACGATGGTGCCATCACACCAACAAATACCAATTGTTATTTTAGTATACGAACACTATTAATGAAAACATCGACAAAACAATGATGTTTCGTACCTAACTATTAAAGGCTATCTTGCTCCATAATGTGTCGTACCCCATACTATTGTCACCCATTTATTGTGACATCATAACAATAAATATGTTCATTATGATTTCTTCTAATAGGTATAAGTTATCGATACATAAAAATATCGATAACCTGACACCAAGAGTTTCAAAGTGAAATTTATTATTTTATTGTATCTTGTAAACATTTGTTGTATTGTTGTTTACTTTTCCGACATATTATATTGTTAGAAGCATTAGATAGCCTATATGACGTAAACATTATATTATGAATATCGACAAGCCGAAGGGCTTGCATTACCTGACATTTTCGTCGCTCATGAGCGATATGTGGCAGTTCCAGCCCGACTCGAGGCCCATCTTCTCGCTGAACACTCGAGAGCGAAGTTCGTTCTCTTTGCTGAAGTGTACGAAGCGAATGCAGGCGCGCTCCAGCCGCTCGATCAACTCCACCATGTCGCTTTGCGCCTGGTACTGCATTGTCACCATGCCTATGAACACCTGAAACATATTATTTGTTTATTTAAACTTATGTAAGTAATTTGTTAATGGGTGCCATTTTATGATTTATATCTGTACTGCGAGAAAAGAAGTCGGCCCACAATAAGTTCAAATTTGGTACACAATAAAAAAAGCTGTAGATAGTAATGGTTTATTATTGCTACCAGTGGCGAAGGCTCCATATAGCTCGATTCCCTGCGGCTTACCTTTTGTAATTTATCATTACACTATAAACAAGCAAATTTTTCAAAATTATTTATGTAATATCTAAACTCATTTTATTCAACGACATCTGTCGGCCACATAGGTAAATATTACTGCGGAGGCGCATAGCAAACACGTAATTAGATTGCGCCGCGTTGCGACCTCTGGCGAATTACTGCCAAAATTGTTCGGCTTATTGAATAACAATGGCGCGGCCCGTGCGCCGACCGTCCGCGTCGGCTGCATGTTACGCATTGGTGTGATATGGTTGTGTAGTTTGCAACCTATCACGCAAAATTGTACCTTAAACTTGTAATGATTTAAGGTTCAATTTCCGTTAAAAAAGCAGGAGTCATGCTGTGAGTCTTCAGCATTTTGTGTGTAAATTATGTGTGTATTTGTGTAGATATCACTGCATTTGTAAGTGTTGTATTAACATTTTGACAGTATACGAGTATTAGCTGGTTCACGCATTTAGTTTTTAATGTTTTAAATTACAAAATGTACATAAATATTAATAGTATTATTATGTTGTAATGGAAATTAATAATCGTGAGGGACGTACATGTTTAGATTGTCAATTTCGGAAATAACGTTACTGTTTAGATTTTAGGAAGTGCTCGACTACTAATAATACAACTAATAAAAGCGCGGCTAACGTACTTGTTACCATTGTATCTAGATCATTAATTTTTCTTTATTAATCTTATATTCACATGCGGTTTAAAAATATGCTTTTTTAATTTTCTCATGATGACATTGCAACTTTTGTAAATTGGAAATATTAAAATATAATTGACGACCGCAGTACGTAGATGCCATCATAGGAAACGCAATCGTTTCGTTTGGTGAGTGAGTTTGTCGGAGGAATAATTTGCTGGCGGTTGGATATTCGCAAACGTCCGGATATAAGGATACACGTACATATTATGTAAATGTGTCGCGTTTCGGGCTAATTCTCTGAAGCATCTCACGATAAGTTGATCTACTCAATCCGGACTGCACTATGTTTACTATCAAGTATCAGTCGCATTGTCTTCCCTATGTAGGACCAGTAGGTATAAACACACTTATTTCGCGTATTGAGTTTCGGCTTCCCTTTTTAAAAAAATCACCCTTCGCCACTGATTGCTACTATTGCTTTTCAGTTTAAGTAAAAGCTGGTAGAAGTTTTTCTCAGTGAACATAGTGCAATGGTATTAAAATACGTCACTGACCTGATTACATTGTAAATCGAAATATCCTTCGGCGTCCTTAACGTCGTCATCTGTCACTTCGTTGAACAGCAACGAATCTAAAATATTGAACATTGAAATGTTATAATCTCTAGCATGAAATAAAATTTGTAAAAATTGTATCGAGGTTAGTCGATCCTGTACTTTCATGATGGAGAACCAATTAAACTGATTAAATTATTATCTTTGGGATCGAGTTCAAATAGAGAAATTTGGTTCGAGTGGTAAATTGCTATGGGCTGTTGTTGATGATGATGGTGATGATAATAATAATCATTTCGTATCGGAATTAATGTAGTCTCACTGGTCACGTTCTGTGCAATAAACAAGAAGGAATAAGGGGTCAACGAGATAAAAAGGTAGTATAATGTATTGAGTGCCTGGTGTTAACCTATATACGTAAACTTACGCCTTTTTCCCCGAAGTGATAGGTAGAGGTGCTACCATAACACCCACGTTTCGTTTTGTCTGTTCCGTTCCACGATGTGATAGGGGGCGAACCTATCGCCATATCGGGCACAAATTTGTGACTCAGGGCTGATAATGAATAGAAAAATCCAATGTTAGATTGTCCGACTCGGGGTTTGAACCCGAGACATCAGCTTTGTAATACCGTAGTACAATAGCGCCATCGAGGCAGTGGTGATGTGTAGTGTGTAGAGTGTAATGTGTGAGTGAGTGTGTGTGCGTACCCGTGGAGTGGAAGTGCAGCGCGGGCGCGTCGGGCCAGTGGTGGTCGTGCGGCGCGTACAGCGCGCGACAGTCGGCCGGCAGCTCCAGGTACGCGTGCGCCAGCGCCGGCTGGATGCCGCGCGTCACCGGCCTGCACACACACGCACACACACACACACACCGCGCCATCGACATTATGCACTATCTGTACGGCCCCACTGCTGGGTATAGGCCTATATAAATGTTCATTACTGAAATACTACTGGATAGTTGATTCATAATTATACAATATTTATTTATTTATAATTAAAATATAAATAAATAAATAGGAACTCCGTATGGGTTTGGGCTCCGTTTTTACTTTTTTGGTAAGGAAGGTAAAAAGTGATTTAGGTATATTTGAATTTATTTTTATAGCCCTGTAGCTACATGTAAAAGATTTTGAAATAAATGTATATAAAAATTAAATGAAACGTACTTGTAAGCGAACGCAGTGCAGTACGCAGTGAGAGAGTTTCTTTGGTAGAAGTCAATAATTTTCTTACGGTCCGAGGGAGATATGGGAGTAAGGTCGCGCCCGTTCCAATAATCCACGCATGAGTCTAGTACGATGTCAGCAGTGCCCTTTAAAATTACAATGAACAAAGATATAATTTATAAAATTACCAGCAAACCACGGACAAAACTCAACTTTAAAGTCATAGCCCTAAAGCTCAATTATTTTTATTCTGCATTCTGCTCAAGCAAAATTTATAGAAAATTGCATTGCAACCAGCCTATACTCTGACTGCCCTAGTGCTACTAATTAAATAGAGTCTTCTAGGACTTCGTCGGTATCTATGTAAGATGCCTGCGTCGTTAGAATATATATTTTTGCCACCGAAAATTCACATACATAATCCTGACCTGATTATGACAACCTACGAGAGACTATTTGGTCTGACAAACACCCAGACTCGAAAAAAATAATTGTAAATCAAATCAAGATTTATCTCGTTGCGGGGATCGAACTCGCAGCCTTTCGTTTAACAGCCGGCGTCTAACCAAATGTGTCACGAAGTATGACGAAATGAAGAGTATCGAAGAGTAGTGTGTGCGTGTGTACCTGTGTGAGCATCTGCAGCTGGTTGGCGTGGTCCTTGACGAGCACGGCCAGCATGTGCGGCAGCGGCACCTTCACGCGCGTGCTCAGCTGCAGCGAGCGCACGAACCGCGTCTCGCGCCGCAACGTGTCCGCTTGCTGCCACACACAACACGACACTCACACCTCAACAGATACGCACGCACCTATACACAAGGGCACGTACGCGTGCACGCATTCACAGGGGGTGCGTTTGCACACATTTTTAAAACGGTACATCATAAAAATATATTATTATAGGTCTATAGAAGTGCGTGGTGGCCTGTTGGTAAACGGACTAGACGCGGATGCCAAAATGTTCATGGTGGTCGCGGGTTCAAATCCCAGGGTACACCTCTGACTTTTCGAAGTCATGTATGTATTGGTAGTCAATCACCACGCACTATAACGGTGAAGGAAAATATCGTGAGGAAACCTGCATACCATAGCGATTTGTATAAATTTCTATGGTATGTGAAAATCCGCCAACCCGCACTAGGCCAGCGAATAATATCTACTATCAATACAATACTTACTAAATGTCTGAATATCGACAAGCAGTCCTGCACGGTGTAAGAGGCGGCGACGGCGTCGTTGAAACCAATTTGCTTTGCCAACTCGCAAAGACACCGACGGTTGGTCACAGGAACCAAATGTTCACTGCAATAAATACCAATGACAGCACTGATTTAAACTTAGCTTATTAAAAATATCATGAATACAATACAATGATTTTAAGAATTTTTGTCTGTTTGTCTGTGCGGTTGTGCGCGATGAACTCAGAAACGGCTTAACGGATTTCGATGAAATTTGGTATGGAGGTATCTGACACGCTAGATGAACACTTAGGCTACTTTTTAATTTTTATCCCCAAATGTAGTGTTCGCGTAGGATGAGGGAGGAATTCCGATATATTTGTTACTTTTTTGTAGTCAAATGGATGGGATGTGACTGGATTACATATCCTGAGTGAGAATGACACGGGACAAGGCGGGCTATAATGGGACGGGACGGAATAGGATATTTTTTATAAAGATAACCACGCAAACAGAGTTGCGGGCAGAAGCTAGTACATACATATACATAAACATCACACCTTTTTCCAAGAAGGGGTAACCAGAGATGCAACCAGGACACCCACGTTTTAGCTTATGTGTTCCGTCCCATGGTGTGATAAGGCGCGAGCCTATCGCCATATCGGTTACAAATTCCAGAATCCGGGCTGATAATGAATAGAAAAATCCAATGTCACTTTGCCCGACCCGAGATTCGAACCCGAGACCTCAGCCTTGTAATCATACCGTAGTACAACTACGCCACCGAGGCAGTCGACGACTTGATTAATAATATATTTTTAATGAATGCACGGCACCTGAGCTGCGCCTCGCAGGTGAGGTGTGCGCAGAAGTGCGCGTACGTGTGTCGCGGCGCGGGCGCGCACGTGTTGAGCAGCGCCGCCAGCCCCAGCGGCTTGAGCAGCGCCAGGTGCTGGCGCCAGCGCTGGTCGTCGAACTCCACGCTGAACGGCGCGTTCTGGTCGTGCGTCAGGTCCAGCACCTGCGCCACACAACACGCCGCTACCATATACGTCAAATTGCAGGGCACGAGTCCACTATCGTCGAGAGTACGATTGAGAGTGCTTAGGCCATATAGTCCACCACACTGGCTTAATGCGGGTTGGCGGACTTTTAAGTAAAAGTAACAAGGAAAACATCATGAGTAAACTTGCATACCAAATCGATTTCTAAGAATTTCTAACGATATTTTGTATGGACAACAAATATGCCTCTTATCAAATTATGCTGGTGGTAAGACTACGGATACCCGCCTCCCTCCACAGCAGTTAGGACTCGTCAATCAACCATACAAGAGGGTCGCGTTTAGAGGTCAACCTATTTATTTCCGGATACAATCTGGCCGGCATAATTGTGTCGACCAGTTGGCGATGTCATCACTCCTCTATGGGTAATTATTTTCGAAAATAACAGAAAACAATAGTATTTTAAGGGGAAATCAAATTAAAGTTTATCTAATTACTAAACTACTTAATGAGTTACAGTTAAAATTAAAACGAAGTAAACAATTTAAAAACTACCTCTGCTATAGTGGATGGTTCCGGGTTCTTGAGTTCCGCTGGTTGATCCAACGTCATATTACTTTGATGTCCCATTGAGCCCACTAGACTAGTTTTGCTGGAGTTATGCGACGTAGGGCTTGAGTTACGAAGGAAAAATACCTTCTCAGCTGTCGGATTAGGCCATGATAAAACACCCTTTTTGTCCACACAACACAAAGCCTGTAAAGTATTAAAATATTATTAACATATTCTATCTAAGTGCAATATAATATTAAATGGCTTTTAAATCGTCTTTAGCCGTAAGCCATCTATTTACTGGATATGAACTAATCTAAACAGTAAACTTATTAGTGAAGTAAGTACAGACGGTCGGGAGACTGCCCTCGAAAAATAAATGTGTTATGTGACTATTGACTATGCATATGGATAACATTAACTAAATGCCAAAAAACATCGACATACAACGATTAAGATAGTAATGTGGCATAAAATGGATCTATGCATATTTTGATTGATAGATTGCACAAACACGCAATGTACACACATCAATCAATTTTTTTATCACTTAAGTACAAACAATTTTTTAAACAGCTTTTGAATTATAGATATTTGTACGTACTGACAACGATCCGAGCACGTGAACGATATTCGCTGTTCTTGTGACCATGTCTTCCTTTCCTATCAATATGTTAAAAAATATCTTTCCTATAGACTTAATAGTCTCTGGTTTGAGACTGGACTCGCTAAGTGCTTGGATGAGCGGATCGCTAGCGTCCTCTGATATTGAACACGATTTGGGACGCACGTACTTTTGCCGCGTTTCAGATAACACTTTGAACCTGTCAACATTTAAAACACACAACATTAAAAATTCGAATTAAACGTATTTATTTCCAAGAGAACATTTCAATTAGAATGGGATAATTACTTGGGAGTTAAAGATAATATGCACAATATAACAACATTTAATAAATTCTATAAACAAGCTATGTTCATCCAATGCGATTAAACAGCATGCAACTTACTTTTTAAGACATTAATATTTAGTACTGGATTTTTTTAATTATAAAATATATTTCTCACCTCGCGAGTCCGTAACAGTTAAGCGACACCCAAGCTATGGGAAATACGATTTGCAACAATGGCAGGGATGCCGCAATGGTTTGCAGGAAGTATATCTCGGTCCAGTGCGTGACGCCCGGCAGGTGGTACACGTGCCGGATGAAGCTGGCGATCACCACCACAGATATTACCACCGGCAACACTATTCCCTCCATTATTTTCACCGTACACTAGAAATCAATCCACAGGTTGTACAGTGGCCGAAAATTAATTTAAAACACGATCGCTGGCCGTCAGTTTAATACTTATATCAAGATAATAAACAAACTAAATGAGCAAATAATCTAAAAAAATATATCCAGCGACATTGAATATTATTTAACAACAAATTTTCGCGCAGAACCTGCTAATGTGATACCCTCTATGCGGTTCCTATTAAATGGGTTCGCGCTTCTCTTAAAAGGATTAACATCAACAATTTAAAAATACAATTTAGACTTCAGGGTTTATTTACACTTTCATAGATTTTATAAAATTATAATTTGCAGGAAGCTCTCAGATATCATACTTTTGAATCTATACTAATATATAAAGCTGAAGAGTTTGTTTGTCTGTGCGCGCTGATATCAGTAACTACTGGATCGAGTTGAAAAAAGGTTTTTGATTGTTAATTTATCGAGGAAAGTTATAGAGTACATTTGATCGCGTGAAAATACGAGTATAAAGCGGTATTTTTCACCGGATTTTTTTTTTTATGCAGGTGATGCCGCGATCAATAACCTACAAGTATTATATCGTAATGATTCAACAATCACAATATAGTGTACAAGTTGTATCAAATTATAAAAACTTTTAATATATTATATTGCTAATTAAATATACAAACAACAAAGTGCAAAGAAGATTAGAGTGAAATAACTAAAAATAAAGACAAGCCACTGGGATTAAGCATATTATCTTAGATTATTTATAATATAGAGGGAGCGATGGTACTTCAAAAATGCAGATAAAAGTGGTGGCGCCGAGCCACCTTTATCTGCCCTCCTATTGGTTACATATGACAGGTTGACAAACTTTTTATTTGACATTATTTGAAAAAAAAAAATTAGGTCTGTTATATTCTATTCAAACTCATTTTAGACTAATAGTAATTAATTTTTTTGTTATGTATTTTTTTCAATTTTCACTAACACAGCAGTGCTACCAAAAATACGAAGAAAAATCTACTTTATAAAGACACAAATGTATGAAAGCGCTCCATCTATATTTATAAATACTCTAAGCATACTACATTGGCAGTAGTTTCGGTTTAGTGTGTCAGGACTGATTAGGATAGTTGTAGATATAAATGTATTACTTTGTGTATATTTTTTACTCACAAAAACACATCTAATTACAAACTAATATAATACAGCAAAAGGAATGAGGTGATATTATAGTAAAATATAAATGTAGTTGCAGCAAACTATACAGATACATAGATGAATGCTTACCAGATACCTTTGTTTCTCAAACACAGTGACTGGTCTAGCTGTGGCTTGTTTTAAAGCTAGCTTTAAATTTTTCAAGTAAGGTGTTTCACACATTCTGTATGCTTTGTTTTGATGCGGCACTCTTATTCGTGGTACACTAAAATTTTCTTTGTACTGAAAAAAATTGATTTAAAAAAATAACTAATATTTTTTTTTACTTCAACTAACATATAACTTAAAATATTGTTAAGGATTGAAATATTATTTACTAAATATAACAATATTTCACCTGAGAACTTGGTTGAAAGGTTTGTCCAAAAAATAATTCTGGATCTTCAGGTTGGAGCCCTTTGCAGTGTCCTGGTACTTCTTGCCCTGGTCTCAGCACTATTACATCTCCCTCTACAAGTAAAGCCCATGGCAGGTTCACTATTGTGGCTGTAAAAGATTCATCAAATATTATAACTTCTCTAACAATCAAATAAATTGAACAATTATAAACGAGGCCTTCATTTATATTATTATTACTTTTGTTTTGACAGTCTGTAATCTTTTGCTTATAGTAGTTTTATAGGCATTTTGTAACATATATACATACATAAACACAAGCTTTTTTCCCAGAAGGGGTAGGCAGAGGTGCTATCAGAAAACCCACATTTTGCTTTGTATATTCCGTCCCACGATGTGATAGGGGGTGAGCCTATTGCCATATCGGACACAAATTCCTGACTCGCGGCTGATAATGAATAGAAAAATTCAATATCACTTTGCCCGACCTGGGATTCGAACCCGAGACCCCAGCTTTGCGATCGTACCGTAGTACCACTACACCACCAAGGCATTTTGTAACACCAAGCACAAATATATGATGTTTTTTTCCAGACAACCCCCATGTGTAATATTTTTAAGCATTTTGATAATCATAGTAGAACAGGGGTTAATTTATTCTGCATAAAAATTAACATCAGAAGGGAGTTGACCGTAAAACAATGGTGTGATGTAGGCAAATTATCAAAACATATACCAATATAACAAATATTACCATCCCTATATGTCCATTGCAGAATCACACATGGCGAAAATGGAGCACATAAATGTGGATAATGATCTTGTTTCCATTTCGCTTTTTCAATTGCTTCATCTAATGTTTCTGGATTTAAAACAAAGAAATTAACATTTTATTTAGAATCAATGTATGAAGTTACAAAGGCAAAAAAGCTATGCATCAGCAGCCAAAGACCAAAAACCACCACAATATACTCATAATAAATGGATCCACAAATGTTATTCAAGGTACTATGACTATTTTTGCAGCTTATTTTTATAGACAAAACATCTAATTATTATCATGTTCATGTTAGGGCTATGTTTGAAAAATGAAAATAATCTTCTATTGATAATCAATTAAAAGATAATCATAAATTATGACTTTGTAACATGATTATTATTTTCATTACATTAGCTGCTGACATTTACATTACGACTTACCTAAGACTTTTCTTACTCTATGAGGTATTTCGTTCCTGTACAAGTACTCTTCATTGAATGCAACCAAGAAGTTTACAACAAGTATTATAAACAAAAACAAAGCTTCCCACAACAGATATGCATGTGCTTGCACCGATACGCCGAGAAGATACGTTAAAATCAGACATATTATGTATATAAATGTAATCGTATATGCAACTCCCGAGAGTAGAACCTTTTCCGAAGAAAATGATATTATATCGCGTATCAAACGACATCTGAAATAAAAATAACCTCATTCACTTCGGTTTATATTTTCTTTCTTATTATTTTCAACTTAAAGAAAATAATTGTATTAAGTATTAGTGGAAAAAATACACTAAAACATAAATACCTAGTAGGATTATTTTTCGTGTGTTCTTCAATTACAACACGTATATCATCACGAAGTTTGATCAGCGCATCTTTAGTTGAGTTACCCAGTACGTTTTGTAGATTATCATCCATTGTCCAATGTGCCATTCACATAATTAACAGAGCGTTTAAATAATTATTACCTTTCACCACAATAAACAAAATTATCAATACGGATGAAGTAATTTCAGTTCCGTTCCGAATCTATATTATCAATTATGTAATATAGTTGTGTAGCAAATCTGTTGTCTTACATCATATTTCAAATATACTGCTTAGAACCGAAGAAATCGATTCCAAATAACTTTGGCACCGTGTTAATCAGCATAAATTTGTAAGTAGTGTAATTTTCAGTTTGAAATATTTCAAATAATTTATTTTCTTACTACAGAAATTCGGAACGTACCTACCTGGACTTGTCAATTGTCATGTCACAAAACAATAATATGTTGATAGCTATAGTATTTAAATATAGAGGGAGCATTGATAGTTCAAAAACGTAGATGAAAATGGTGGTGCGAAGCCACCTTTAACTGCCCTCCTATTGGCGAACATTTGACAGGTTGTTGAATTTGCGTTTGTTGAATTTGTATTTAAAAAAGAAAAATGTAAAAAAATTAGGGCTATTAACTTCCACTCAAACTCGTTTTCGACGTATAATTATAATTTAATTTACCAACGGAATTTTTTAAAAATGTTGCCAAATAATTAGTTCAATTTTCACTCTTACAGTAGTGCTACCAGAATTACGAACAAGAAAATATCTACGGTTTTAAAGACGCAAATGTATGTCAGCGCTCTCTCTGTATTATAAATACTCTAAGTTTACTAACAAGAAAAGTGTGCGTGGTAAAATTTGGAACTACAATTGGTTACTTGACCACCTATATGATTGAAAAGTGCAATATGTGTTTCAAATTCGTTAACAATCGAATTTAAAAGTTTATTTGCAAAAAATTTGTTATTACGTATCTAAATATTGCAAGGGGGTATACAAAACATTGATATTGTTTTGTTGATGATGTTTAAGAAGACATGTTTTTTCCTAATATACGTATTCTTGTTATATATTTATCATAAAATTATTGATAAATTACGATACATTGAAAGCTTTTGTACAATTGAGAATAAATATGTGCATTTGAGTAGCAACTTTAAATAAAAGTTACTTCTTGTAACTCTGGCCGCTATTTCACTTAGAGCCATAGCGCACTGTCGATTGGTCGCATAACATAGGCGACCAGAGCCGGCTGACCAAGCCGAGCGTAGTGTTTTTTTTGTATTGGGTACATCTTTGTCGCAAGAACGGGGGTTAAAATAAATGTTTAAAATATTTTATAAATACGTTAGAAAATACCCTCGTATTTTTTTATTACGTATGAATGTCTGTGCGTTCCTTTGTTAGACTATTGTATCTTATAAAACCATAATATATAATTGCACTGATTTTCGGACTTCTATTTCCGATATAAAATCAATATGGAAACACAGAGCCATTTTTGTACTCGATGTTCAGTTACCTCGAAAGTTGCTTTCAGTGCAAATGCTTCCATTTCAACCTGTGCTTTTAGTGGTCGCCGGCAACTAGTAGTCGCCTGTATGTCGCCACTGCACAGCGAGTCGCCAAATCGATCGGGCGACCGGCGACTCAATGCGTATGCTCTTATACAAACTGTAGTAAGTCACAGTCACCGGCGACCGGTCGACGGTGCGCAATGGGCCTTAATTTCAGCAAAATAATTTCTATTTGATGTGTAATAAACACAGGTCTGATAATCTGTCACTGAATGTGCTGTTGTCAAAATATTCAGAATAATTTTTCTTTTTTAATTTTTCTAACTGACATGATAATAACATTATATTACGAGTATAAATATTTGTTGTTTATATTAAGAAAAAATATCTGCAACAATGCGTTAAATTGATATTTTTTAATTTTATTTGTAGTTCCAAATTTTGCTACACACCAATAGATTTTATATGATCTGTAGAAGTAAATTTGTTTTCGACAGTTTGACGACAGTGAAGTTGGCGTTTCTGAGAATACTCCGATCCGAAGTTTTCTTTCTGTTTTATGTAAGTACTTGCTGTAGGCGTAACAAATTTTCATTATTACAATTCTACAGCATTCCGGGCCTACGATAGCAACTTTTATCATGTTCTACGCTTTCTACAAAAGCGGCGGTGTTAGTTAAATAAATGTAGTTCGCGAAGGGTGAACGTGTTCAGTCAGTGTGTTGTGTGTCATCGTGATAGACCATTCAGTGCGCCATTTAGTTCGTCGAAAAAAAAAACAAGGAATGCGTCGATCGCTTAGTTACTTTATTCAGGACTAGTACACCAGTTCGTAATGGAGTGACATTGTAAACATTCAGCTATGGCAGATTTATGTAGTAATGTGAGAGAAAACAAGTGTAGTGGGTGGCGAAGACGACTGCACTACAGCTCGTGGATGTGGTTTGTGCTAATCCTTGGTTTTATCAATCTGCCTGGCACATTGGGCAAACGACGGGATGCAGTCAACCAAACCTTGTATATGCACCCATCTGGAGATGCAACACTTCGCTATGGTGAACCGCTAGAGATCTTCTGTTCTGATGAAATTGCATCTGATTTGGTATTTGCATTAGGCTCGAATATACTCGACTCTGAAATTGTGAATTCCACAACTAGAAGATTATATTTCGAGAAGCCTGAAAAGCAAGTTAATGTATATTATTGTAAGAATATCAAAACTTTGGCAAAAAACACCCTAAGAATTTTAATAGAATCTACACCTCAAAATGTTACAGACTTTGAATGCAAATCCAAAAACCTAGAAGTGTTAAATTGTACTTGGACATCACCTGAAAAAATAAGCTTGACAGATTATTCTCTTACATTTTTAATAAATGGCAATGCAATAAAACCATGCAATGCTACGAGAGTGGACACACTGAGGTATTGTTACTGGACCACATACAGTACGCCACGGTATCGTCAAATGGAAAAGGATTATTACTTCAGACTTACTGCTTGTAATGTGTTTGGATGTAATACACAAGATTTTGTGAGAGATCATATTTCAATGGTAGAACCTGATTCGCCCATTAATCTAAAAGTGATGACTGTTTCTCAACACAGTGTTCTACTTCGTTGGTCTATACCTATCAATCTAGACTTGTTGCCAGATGGTGTAGACCATAGGATTGAATATCAGATTGCAAAAATTGATAATACTGCTAATTTCCGGAATGTTGATGCCTCAAGTTTACCAGCAAAAAATCGAACTTACCGATTTCTTTTGACAGACTTGCCATATGCCCATATGCAATATGAAGTAAGAATATATATTAAGTGTAAATCTAAAGTTAACCAAGATCTTTGGTCTAAATTTGCTTATATATTTTTTTATACTCAAAGTGAAAGGCCAAATAGACCACCTGATACAATTGTGGGTGCTTTTAGTCAAGCACTGTTTAGCACAAAGAGATTGATTTATATATACTGGAAACAGTTGGAAGAGTATGAGGAAGCAGGAACAAACTTTACATATAAAGTTGAGGCATCTCCACAGAAAGGAAAACATCAAACAATATATGCTGATAAGAATAAAAGCTTGAGCTATATTGTTTTGAATAATGCATCATTGGGTGCTATAGATGTGTCTATCTGGTCTGTGAATGATAATGGCTCTTCAATAAACAGCAGCTATCTCTATATCCCTCCCATAGCCGATACCAAGCCCAAGGTGTCTTCATTTACCAAACTGGCTTATGAAAATGGCACTTATAAATTGTCATGGGTTGGAGTACAAAATATTGATAATTATACTGTCTTTTGGTGTATCCATAACACTACAGGAATTTGTTCAGGACGAATGAATTTTACAGTTCTGAACCCTGATATAACTACTTATGTCATAAATTTGCCAAAAGAATATAGATATCAATTTGCAATTTCTACCAATCGTGGTAGGAAGACTAGTGGAATGGATTGGGCAATCTGTGACATATCCAAGGATTCAATTCAAATGTATGGGTTTCCTGTTAAAATGGACCATGATGTAGCAGGACCATCATATGTCAAAATAACTTGGAAAATGGACTGTACTCTACAAGAAGGTGTTATCACTGGTTATAGACTTTCGTACTGTCCAGTACGCGCAACAAGTAATGTTTGTGCCACTAAAAATCAAACAACTATTAATATTACCAAACCAAATGTAATGGAAAAAAATATAACCGATTTAGAACCATACACAACTTATTTATTTACATTGGCAATGAACACTATTTATGGACTTAAAACTATTGAAAATGCTTCAACAGGAGTCACTACAGTTGAAGCCACACCTACAAGCCCTGTTAATGTAACAATATCTGACATAGAACATGATTCATTAAGTATATCATGGGATCCACCTGAACATAAAAATGGAATAATTGGCAGATATATTATTTACAACAACCTCGAAAACTTTTATTATGACCCAGTTTTAGATAAGGACAAAGACAGTACTAGAAGACATGTTAAAATAACTGGGCTGAACGGATTTACAAACTATTCATGGACTGTGCAAGCTTGTAACACGGCTATTAATGCTTGCTCCGAAATCAATCCTAATGATGCATTATTTGTAAGAACAAAGATTGGTCCACCAAGTAAAATGAAAACTCCCACAATTAAAAGTAGACCAGACATTGTCACGTGGGAACCACCAGAAATATCTGGTGGCCCCATAAGTCACTATCAATTAAAAAGAGTTAAGGATGGAAGTCCTGATTATGAGTCATACAATACAACCGACTTAAAGTTTTCATTAACACATTGTGAAGGTGGAGTCAATGGAGAAACATATAGAGTTAGAGCTATAACCTATGATATAGATTCACACTATGGCACTCTAAGTGATAAAGACAAAGTGTTACGTCCGTACAGAAATGGAAGTATTCGTTTGGAGTATCCAGGAGAATGGAGTGATCCAGGTTCAGTAGCTTGTGGAGCTAAAGATGGTTTAATGATGACTTTTATTTTTATGGCAGTGATTGGTTTAATGGGATTGATGTACAGTTCTATAAAGTGTTATAAAAAATACCGCAAAATGGAAGACATTAAGCCAGTCCTTCCTAATGGATTAGGTGTTCCTGAAAAGGACATTTCTAAGTATGCCTATGGAGCATGGCACCCTTCAAATAAAGATGAAAAGCCATCATCTGATGAAATGTTATTGTTACCTAACAGTCGAACAACTGTTTCTACATCAGATTTAAAACAAAAGGAAAATGATAATTGTGCTTCTAGTGATCACACGGACAGTACTGCTCTTTCCGATACATCACGAGCCCCAGTGGATAGACAAGTTTCTTCTTCAGATGAGGGCTCAAATTCATCTCTCCATTTGGAGGCTGAAGCAGTCAGAGTTGACAATAATAATACAAACCAAGAATGTGAAGATTCCTCTAATTCTGACACGGAAGCGTCTCGAGGAGCTTCGCCATATTTCGGAGTTAAAAATATAAGAAAAAATGCAACCAGTGGATATGTGCAACAATCGGTGGCCCCTGCGTCTGGTTATGTTCAATCGGCGCCGATGCCAGTAAAAACTCCTTTAGCGCAACCAACTGCGCAAAATCCGAGTTCCAGCTACGTTATGGCCTCCCTTTCTACTCCTATTTTTACAACCGGCGTGGCACCACTAAGCGTCACCAGTAATCTCCCTGTGACGTCCGGATATGTACGTACCGAAGATACCCAAATGAAATCGGGACACAATTTTCCCAAATTAGGACCATCGCCAACTAAAATGTTTGGCCCAGAAAGCTTGCCGACAATGCCCACCTTGCCTTCGCCTGCGAAACATGGCGCTGACAGCAGTTACATTCAGCTGCAATCACTAGATACCTTGCCTAGTCATAAACAACCTGTACGCAACACAGTGCCATTAAAGCCACAAGCGTCTAGCGGCTATGTTAGTCCAGGAGACGCTGTAATTAATAAACATCTGAATAATATGCTGTCGGGTGGTCAATTAACTGAAGAGTCAGCAATACTAGATCCAACAATGTCGCCCGACGCTTACTGTCGATTTTCATGGAGTACCGATCCCGCTAATGATAACCTGCACTCGTTGCTTGCCGACTCACCGAGGATAAACTCCTTAAATAAGTGATTATTTCTCAATTCATTAAGTGATACGACTGTTAAGATATCTTTTAGTGACTGAACTGTAAATATTAAATTTTAAGAGCTTTCTTACGCAGTGCTATATAAACATGGGACATAATATTATTTCACACAAGAATGTGGATGTGTCGTCTAGTGATAATTCTTGTGCCTTATTAATTTATTTTAGGTCATTTTAAAGAAGCTCGTTAGGTAAGACACATATATAAAATTCTTAGTAACTTTATAATTACAATTTCCGAAAGAAATAATTATTTATGAAGGGAATATGTTGTTGCAGGAATTAATTTATGCACACAGAAGATACACATGGAGGGTCTATATAAATTAAATATAATATCAAGCGATTTGAGTACCGAAGAGACAATTTTACAAATCGCCGACACAATAGATAATCTCAATGGGATAGTTGACGATATGTTCCTTCGTGTTATGTCTAGAATCAAGCAGAACATGGACAAAACTGCAAAACTAAATAAAAGAATTGAAATTTCCAAAGCCAAAGTTGAGAAACTAACTGGTTTACAAAAAGCGATTAAAGTTTTTTCCAGTGCAAAATATCCCGCTTCAATATCATATGAGAATTATCAATCAGTTTTTGGTTTCGAAGGGTATAAATACGAGCCAAAAAAAGTAACTCTGAGTGGAAAACCTCAGAGGTTGCCTTCTGACAAGGGAGTGCAGGTATTTATTAACATTATGTATTATATACATGCTGTACACATTTAACATTATGTATTACATACATGCTGTATGGCGTTCGATATATGATTTTACAAAACTGATATATTTCAGGAAAAACTTCATTTTTACCACGTAAAAGTTGCGGATCCTGTAGTGCAAAAACCGAAACAAGACTACAGTCTAAATGCTGTAATTAACAAGATAGAGACCGTCGGAGAACTTCTTATTTTTAATTCCGATGATAGTCCTTATCTCGGTTCATCCGATAGAGTGTCCGTTTATGTACCAGCAGTGAATACTAACATCGAGAACACAAGTTTATTGGAAGCAGCTCCATATTCAATTATGAAGAAGGATGTGATGAAACGTGAAGTCGACGAATATATGTACGCGCCTGGCATGGGAATGGTGAGAATACATGTATTATGTATTCATTAAGTAATTACGAAAAACGACTAATGTGCAATGTGACTGCAACATATTATGTAGATATATAATGTGATATATTATGTATTGAACAGGTGCCAGAGCTAGATATGCCGCTCGATCTGCCGCATTTACCGGGAATAGCTGGGGACGTGCAGTTCTTGATCACTAATGAAGGGTCTATCGCACCGTCTGTTGTGGCTTCACCCGTAGTCCCAACTGTCGCTTTGCCTGAATCCGAGTTGCCGGACCTAAAGGAGTTGCCGAATGTGGAATCAGAAATAGTGATTGCATTACATGACGCACCGGACGCGCCTCCTCCGCCGGTGGTGACGAGTTCGCAAGCTCTGCTGCCTCCACCGCCGCCGCCACCACCACCACCGCCGCCACCACCAGCTCCATTGGAACTCACTACTGCTACTCATAACACAAGGTACGTTTCATTCTAGACTATGATTTATTGAGCTATACCTTAATTGGTTGTGGACCTACCTGAAAATTCAGGTATCAGAGGTTCGAGCCCAAGCCACGTCTTGTCCTTTTCGAAGTTGTGTGTGGATTTGATAGTTAATCATAGCTTGTCTGTAACGGTAAAGGAAAACATTAAACATCGCGAAACCTGTAGGCCTGAGAGTTCTCTACAATAATTTCAAAGGCATATTATTTAGTCCGCGAACTAGCGTTGGGCCATCGTGGTGGGTGATAAACTAAGGCCTTAAATCCCCTCTTATTTCTGAATAAGGCCCTTGCTCTATAATGACTGTTATGTTGCCGCTTTCGTTTCCAGCAGCTAAGTACTTAGTAGTGTGTTGTTTATTCAGCACCGTCCTTAGAACGATTATATTTAATTAAAACAATGTTATCAACGCGTAGCATTTAATTTTCTATATACTTAATAATCGTTTCAACTATACAGATTTGTCAGATTAGACAAATCCTTCCGTAATAAATTGAAATGAAATTCAAAAGACTTTATTGAATCTGTAAAATGTTACACATTATTTAGATTCAGTCACTGTATACTATTATAATGTATTTATTTTCTTCACAAACTTCGTATTAAAATCACACGCTAATGCCTTTTCTGAATACGCGTAACATTAGATTTTTCATATCGGCACTAAATATTGTAAATTTCATACATTATGTTAACAGGTGTCATTTAATATGTGCATATATTGTGAATTCTCTCGGTACAGGCGCATTAATGAAGTCTCGGCATGAATAAAGAAGACTTTTATTTACAACTCTTAAATAGATTGTTTATACAAAGACATAAATGGCATGTGAAGCTTTGTTCGACCGGTTTAGAAATCTCTTTGGTTCTGTTTACACACGCGGAGCTTTTTTTATAGCGTAAAAACTCAGTTTTCAATCATAAATCACCAACCTGACTACACATAGATAATTTTATGGATTCCCCATTTTATTAGTAATGGTTGCCATTTCTCTAATGAGCCGTTTACATAATTGAAAAACTGAGGCCTGAGCTCAAAACAACCAGATCAGGCAATGGTTATAATTAATTGGAAAAACATTGGTGTATAAAATACCACAAGAGAACACTGATGCTTGACCGTTTTTGTCGGTGTTACAATTAAGCAGGATGGTGTAGACTAATGCATATTCCGATATATGTAATACACAGTTTTTCATTGTTAGTGAGTTTGTAATATATTAAGTAGATAAATCATTATAATTAAAATAAATTTAATACATGCAATAAAAAGAATACGGGCGCAGATTGTCTGATTCCCTACCATGTCTCGCTGCAGAAATGGTCTAGAAAAAAAATCATGTACTCTGGGCATCTTTGTCAATAAATATTACGAGAAAAATAGCTGCCACAATGTCTTGAGCTTGAGCGTCCAATAGTAAAATTTCGCATCACTATTTGTTCTGGTAGCCTTTTTTATAGTATTAATGTTTATACATTTGTCTGTTACCTGATTTTTTGCGTACTTCCCAATCCCTTGCCATATGTGAAGAGCTGGTTAGTTTTTACAAGTCGGTGCATCCCACAATTTGTTATGGAAGTGCTCAACGCGCTCATTGCCTTACCATAAAAACCGCTGGTGTACATGTCTTTGTCACCATGGAATTTTCATTAATTAAAAGCGCTTTTAATTTATGCAATTAATAAAAAAAGTTTCTGTTTTTGGTACGCCAGACGCATGGACTATCTTTCACAACTAATTAGACAAGACGGTTCAAGCCGGACATAAATTATACCGGTTAAGGAAAGCGAAAAAACGATATCGCTTTTAACTAAGCTTATAACGCTTTATCTATGTTTTACAACAAGCTTGTACTGTGTTCAATAATGTTTTCGTGTACTTAAACCGCGTTCAGTTCATTTTTAAACTTTATCGTTGCATGTATTTCCTTGTATAGCGTGTTCGTAATAAATTATAATACTGTTATGTCTGTTTAATGTTAACTCAAGTAATTGGTTAATTGCAATGATATCAACCCAGATACGGTCACTGCTGAATACAGGACACCTCTAGGTTATATTATGTAGTCTACCACGCTGGTCTAGCGCGGGTTGGCACAGTCCCCGGGGGTAAAGTAAATAAAACTTTAAAAGATTGTACAAAAAGTACATTTTTGTGTGGTTGTTGTTTCTCAGAAAAATGTATATAAAGGCATTTTCTACGCGACTCCAAAGCCGGGATTAAAGTTATGGGCTACTTGACCCCCGCTTACTCTCTCGGGAGAATATTAACAAGCTTCAACATCAGATTAAAATGCTTTTACTGTATTTTCAAGAGTTGCGTAATAAAATATAAATAAATATGACTGTTTAAAAAGGTTTTATACGCGCTTTGATTCGTTAAACGTATTTTATCCAGTCGTTTTTTTTATATTTCATCAGTACTGTTATTGTTCGTGGTACTCGGAAAATAGCATTCAGTATTGGTTAGAAAGTTTATTATTTACATTTACGTACGGCCATTAGAATTGATTCTGCGTGGCCAAGTATTAATTACTCTACTAATAAATACATGGGAAATCAATTGCCACCAAGACAAAAAGAAACAGAATGGTTGTGGATCCAGTCTAGCCACTGACTCTTATTAACACATTGCTAGCAAAAAAGAAAAATGCAAAATGACTCTTGAATTGTTTGTTGGATTTTTATCTGACAACTAGTTATAAGATGTTGATGCTATAGATGAAAACGGAATAAAAAATATAAGCAGGTACCATCAATGAATGCGCATGTCTAATGAAGCGGGTATTATAATTTCTTTGACTTTTTTACTAAGGTGTACCAAGCAATATAATCTTTATCAGTTTTTCTTTAAGACGCTTGTTTTTTGTCGATTAAATAGTTTGATTGGATACTTTGATATTAGTTATTACCATTGCTATATATTTTGTTTTGATAAATGTATTTATTTAATTACAGAATGTTGGAGAAAGAAATCTTTCTTACTATTTGAATTAATATATTAATCGAGATCTTTACCCAATGATTGATTTTCTGTGTATTTTTTGTATTTGAATTTGGAGTACAACAATCATTGATTTACTACGCATTGTAGCGGATTCGAGAATAGGGGACTATTTACAAACCACACGGGTTTCTCCGTAACGTGTTCTTAAGTAGAAACAGCCGTTTTGAAAACAAAGCGCGTGCGTACCTTCCACAGAACATCGTATTATACAAATAATATTAATGTTTGCTGTCGATGGTCTAACTTGAACACCTACCCTCATCAATCTCAATGGTTCTTTAAGCATAAAGACTTGTTTCTGGGAAATTGCAAAGAGTTTGTTCTGAGAAAATACACTCCGCGCACGCATCTATAGGTAATCATGCAGCCTCCTGATCGACACATGTTTGTTTTGTTTATGTTTTCTTGACGACATCCCGGTTCGCAACAACCTATTACGGATATGTCCCTAATACCTATTATAAAGGACGAAATAAACCCTTAATAAATAAATAGTAATAATTAAAAAGCAACATCATTTTTCCGAATTTCTTGTGTAACTGTAACTGGGCTCTGGTTATTGTTTGGCCGCGTCGGAGGCCCGTACTACCCAACGGATTCATCAATTTACTGGTGACATGCAAAAGACCCAACTGCAATCAAGATTTAAACTGTTCCATTGACTGCCAACGGATATACAAGTGCTATTACATTTGAGCGTCGTCCAATGCCTTTATGCTTGTTGTTGGCTGAATAATGCTTGAATTCATTCGTCATTTATTGTAACGACCCATACGTTATGAAGCATACGCTTATTTTTGCAGTGGATCTAAATTACAAAATTTATGAAGTCATTTGTAGGATATTGAACCTTCGTTAGTTTCAGTTGTGATAGATCCTATATACATAAATTATTGCATAATAATTTATTACTTTATTGCATACCATAATTAGTATCATTTACACATTTTGGTCAAATATTATTATGTGTTTCTAAATGAATATATAATTTTAAGTGCGTTGTTATTTATGATTGCAGATTTAGATATTCCAAGACGATTTAAGTCGATACAAAGAACATCAATACTTACATAATATTATTCAATAAGATAATTAAAATCACATCACTTATCAGTTTCGTACGAAATGTTTGCTACGCATATTGTTGAAATTAGTAGTCGGTATGATTAATTTGTGACACTGTTTAACCTTATTTTAACGTGTATAATGGTAATAATCAATATTAATGAATGGATCATTTGACATGTGTAACGAAGGTCATGTTAAAAGACTAGCACTCAAGAAAGATAAATAACTATAGCGTATGAGAGTGAACAAACATATTATGTATATTCTTGATTGGAATTCAACAGGCATGATACGCAGTGACGCGGTTATAATGATGAATGATGCCTTATCTATCCTAAGGCAGCGTTATAATACTACTGAATTAGGTATATTAGTGTTCATAAAACCAATTATAATACTAGGTACTGTTAAAATGTTTAGATTGTAACCAACTGATGCGCGATGAGACCTTATTGCAAAGTTGTTATGTTAAGAGTTCTTCGAAATCAAAATTGAGACGTAGCCAAGTCGGATCGGTCGGTTCATTGCCACAGGGTCACGGAGTGATAAACGTTTAGTTTTGTTTATATTATCCCAGTTATAAAGAGTGATAATTGTTTCTTCTGGATATCGGTTTGTTGATACAAAAACACGGCCTTATTATGGCGCGATGCACAATGATCAAACATAAATCATCGCTACAAGTATAAA
The DNA here is from genome assembly GCA_033459515.1 of Theretra japonica. Taxonomy (NCBI): domain Eukaryota; kingdom Metazoa; phylum Arthropoda; class Insecta; order Lepidoptera; family Sphingidae; genus Theretra; species Theretra japonica. The sequence continues at coordinate 5,538,042 of CM065943.1, forward strand.
TTATATTTGCAAACGTCCTTGTTGCAAATTAGCATTGTTCCGAATGTCGATATGCTAATAGCTTCCCCTATACGGTTTCACCGAGCTCCCAAGCCAAATGCCCAGTTGTTTTATTTGAATATAATACTCGTTTTATGTTTTCCTCGATCGACTTGGATTCGTGTTAGCAGCGACAGCGTATTTATAGAATTCTTATGAACAAGAGAAGTGGGAACATGGACTTGGCGCTTTCTACGGTCATCGTTTCACGTAGAAAGTATATTATGGATAAACTGGGCGGTGTTTATGTCAGTTATCCTAACCTGTTAAAGCGTTTGACGTCAGACGCAAGCTACGGAAATGTTGTTCTTTCTTTTCCTTCTGGACAATATTTATAATTTAAAAAACTTGTCAATTTGAAAAAGTTTAAGCGCTCTTACGAATAGCTTGTACGAATAGCTACGAATACTACAGTTGACCCACGCTTCTAATGAAGGTCACTAACATCAATATACATATGTATGTATATAGTCAAAGATAAATCAGTGAGCAGACACGCCAATCTAATTACCGTCTGTATGTAAATGACGCATTGTTCTCTACTTCATTTTGCTGAACTGCCATAGTGGATTCATTTCTTTTAACTATTTAGTTGATTTTTATTTTTGACGCATAGATCATTGTTCAATTCTGACCGCAAAAATAACAGCAAAATACGTCAGTTAATACTTAGCATTAATAGCCGGTTTCCCTTTTGAATACATCATCGAATGTCAGATTATTGAAAATATTTCACTGGAAATTAATCATTGCTGTGTGTCTGTATTTATGTGCGGTGGTTGGCCTTCCGTTAAACGAAGTCTTGTGGATTTTCCTCTTTGCTGTTAAGATTGATGTGTATAAAACTAATGCCCAGTTTCTATATTAATGTACAGTTATGTACGAGTACTTAGGTATTACTGTTGGGTTCTTTGTTATGCCAGGGGGGGTCGGGCCTTAGTTCGTCGCGATGGCTTAATAACGATTTGTTAGCGTCATTAGGCCACATTAGGCCAAGGGAAGTACATATTGCATTTCGTTGCACTGTATTACACAATGTACGAGCTTCGTGTCTTGTCTTTTTTGTTTATTGCAATTTGCATATAAGTAATCTAATCTAACCCTCATACTATTGATTTTTCAATAATGACCCAATAAGGAACATAATGTAATTTATAAATGAGGTTTTTAATATGGTAAATTAAATGCGGTATTTCTTTCCGTGACATGAAGTCCGTCAATCAATTCTCGTATATGAATGAAACATCGAATACGTCGCGTCGCGGCATTACGTCACGGTATTGTAAGTGTGGTTATTGTTTATTTTGATGTACCATGCCTATTTGATTTGTAAGTAATACATACGCAAGCAATGGGCTGCTTGAGCACGAGCGGTTACGGTCATCTTTAAGACATTGGTAATATTTGAGTTAAAAACTGGCTGACATAGCTTTTCTGCATAAATTATGAATACGTTAATATGGTGTTTAACGAGTTAGAATTTAGAAGGGCAAAAATAGGAAGAATTTTTTTTATGTTTTTTGTTGAAATTAACGGGCGGTCTATTACTCTACAGTGATAAAAAGGTTGTCTGCAAACTAATTCTTGTTCTAATTCCTAACAGTGATGTTGGTGTGAGGATTGATACCAAAGTTGTTTTACTCGTGTAATATGTAGAAACGAATCTTTACTGAATTTAGCTGACGTAGTAAATATAATTTATGTGTAAGCTATGTTCTTAGGAGGTATTCCAAGAATATAAAGATTCCTTAATGATAACAAAATGAACTTTACCCAACAGACGAAACTCTCGCCGATCACCTACAACGTGATTTTGGTAAACATATGAATCGATTGTGCGATTCTTTTTTGTACTTAGTCAACAAAGCAATTGTGGAAACAAGTTAATTAAAGACTTTAAATATCACACGATTTCCAAGTAAAGAATTGAAATATGAGTTCCAATTATATAGCCTAATGTGTTGTTTGTCTATTAATTGAATTATGGTAGAGAATTAGTAAGCTTCAAATAAATTCTAATTAATGCAATTACTCGAAGATTTCATTAGCTTAATAAGTATATTGAAATATGTGTACTGGTAGGTCTTTCATATGTAATTGGCCGCCTGGGTAGGTACCACCGCAGTGCCTATTTATCCCGCCAAATAGCAGTGTAAATGCACTTTTGTGTTCCGGTTTGAAGGACATTATAGCCAGAGTAACTAAAAGACATAACGAGACTTAAAAGTTTATGTCTCTAACACAATGAAATACTTTGTAATTCATGGTGTTGTTTGATTTTGCTACTGTCTATAAGCAGTCGTATCGCTTACCATCAGGCCATTTATTGTATTAAAAAAATGTGTTAAAACACATTTTATGTATTTTTTTGTACCAGTAGTTGTAGATGGTCGAAGGAATTGTTGTTATTGTTTTACCACTCGTATGTGTACATGTAGATATTGTCATTTGGTATTGACAGAGTTGCATCGTGAGGTATAGCTACTCGGCAGCTGTTCACGACTGTTCGTGTTCCTTGTTCATTGCATAATATGTAAATGGCATTGACTTTGACCCAAATATTGGACCCGTGACCCTTTTAAAACGCGTGTGTTATTAATAATGACTGGTCTCTAACTTATTTTTTTATATTTTTAAAATACATTTGTTGGACGATATTTAAATTCCGTTTAGCACTGATCTATTGACCCCTTCAAAAACTTGCTTTGTGATCCATTGTCATAGATGAAAGTGCTTAAAAAGTATCCTTCTTCAGTACCTATTTATATATAAAGGAAGGCAATGGCATTATTCATGTCAGAAATTGTTGATCTTTACGAGTATTTAACTATTTTAGCGGTTGGTATGCTAGAGGTTAATGTAAAGCAAACACAATTCCAGTAATACTCGTATTATATAGACATTAAAAGTTAGTACATAACAGGGCGGATTAGCGAACAAAGCACATGCAATACTTTCGCGACGCGCTTGGGCGGCCTCTCGCGTGAGTTGTCCTGGCGCGACTCCTGCGCCGGCGGCGTGGGTTGTGTTAGAGCGGGACGGAGTATCGCACGTTCCCGACCACGCATAATAAGTTTTACCCGCTTTTAGCCCCGAAGTATGTTCGCGTTACAACCTCCCCCTCTGACCTAGACAACGCGCCCCGCGTCTAGGTTAGTTAATGCTTTCTCGGCCTACCACGCCTACGCTTCTCATTTAGGGGTACCTGGACCTCCCCAACGTACGGAGTTAATTGAGACACATGGTACTTGCCTAGGATTTCCCCACTACTCACTCCCTCTAATATATAAGTAGTGGAACTAGAAGCTTCCCGTACTCGATAGGGTCCATCCCGCCTAGGTATGAACTTCGGGGTTTGACCTGGGCCAGCGTCGTTACTACCTTGAGTTTTTAGTAACACAAGGTCACCTCGAATGTATTGTGGAGCTGGTCGTTTTCCCTCATCAGCCTGATGCTTCTGGCTAGATTGGGCCTTCTCATGGACGTCCCTGGCTTCACACAGTACTGTAGATAGGCGCCGCAGGTAAGGCGTAAGACTAGTGATGGCATTATCTTTCTCGACAATACCACGCATGTCGGCGACGACGTCAGCGGGTGCACGCATTTCACGTCCGAAAGTCAGGTAAGCCGGGGAAAAACTGGTACTAGTTGTAGTTGCAGAGTTCATTGCAAATCGTATCGCAGGTAAGTGATCGTCCCAAGTTTTATGGTCAGTACCCACTAAGATAGCGATCTGCGGTTTGAGGTCCCGATTCTTCCTCTCCACCGGGTTTGCTTGAGGGTGATACTTTGGTGTAAGCGATTGGCTGATGCCAAAAGTGTGGCAAACCTGCTGCATAGTTTCGCTTATAAATTGAACACCATTATCGCTTATGACCCGTCTAGGTACTCCATACCTCAGGAACACTTCCTCAATTAAAACTTTGGCACATTCCGAGCTGGTGGCCTTCTGTAGTGCAAATAGTTCTACCCACCGTGAACAAGTATCTTCTACCATAAGAATCCATTTGTTCTTTTTGGATGTCTCAGGCAAAGGGCCAAAAAGATCCACGGCGACAACTTCAAACCGTCGATTTGTCGCTGGAGTCTGCAGTAAGCCAGCTGGCTTCCTATTGTCGGCCTTGTATCTCTGGCACTCAATGCACTTTCTGATGTGCGCAGAAACAGTCTGTCTCATGCCGGGCCAATAATACTTTGATCTGATTCTGTTAAGGGTCCTTTCAACACCGAAATGCCCAGCTGTTGGGGCATCATGATACTCGGCAAGCACTCGAGTTCTCTCATGCTCTGGTACCACCAAACATGCAGTTTCTTCTTCCGTCTCTTCTGGTGCGTATCTGTATAGCACGCCGTCGGAAATAATGTACCCTCGGTCTGCCCATACTCTCCCCCTAAACGGATCGTGGTCAGACTCAAGGTCATCGACAATCTTGAGGACTTCGAGATCCTTGAGCTGGTTCTCTCGAACCTCCTTGGGGTCCCTCGACGGTATGTCCACTTCAGCGTAGCGAACGTCGCATTCCAGGTCCTCGGTACAAAATGGCCTCGAAAGAGTATCCGCTATGACATTAGCTTTGCCAGGAGTGTATTCAATCCTCAGATTATATTCTTGAAGCGTGAGGGCCCACCTTGCCAGTCGGCCGCTCGGCGATTTGATGGTCATAAGCCATCGCAGTGGCTGATGATCGCTCTTTATTACCACCTCTGATCCTTCGATGTAGCCACGGAATTTTGTTACGGCCCAGACCACTGCAAGGGCCTCTCTTTCGGTAGTATTATAATTTCTCTCCGCGCTATTCAAGAGTCGGCTGGCATATTCCACAGGTCGTTCGTCTGAACCCTCCCCCTGGAGTAACACAGCTCCAAGGCAATAACCACTACTGTCAGTCCTCAATGTAAACGGCTTCGACTCGTCCGCCTGTCGAAGAATGGGAGCTGTAATGAGGAGCTGCTTAATAAGCTCGAAAGCATCTTGTTGCGTCGATGTCCATGCCCACTTGCTGTCTTTCTTGAGTAAAGTCGTCAAAGGTCTGGCAACATCAGCGTAGTTTGGTATAAACCGCCGGAACCAGCTGGACGTTTGCAAGAATGTCTTCAGTTGCTTGACAGTCTTCGGTGGAGTCATGGCTGATACAGCCGACGTTTTGTCGGGATCTGGCTTCAGTCCTCCGGGAACAATGATATGTCCCAGAAATTTCACAGATTCTCGGGCGAAATAACTTTTCTCGCGGTTTATTCGGAGCTTGTACATTTCGAGTCTGTCGAACACCGCGTTCAGATCGGCCAAGTGTTGCGAGAACGACTCGGATAGGACAATTACGTCGTCCAGGTAAGTCAATAGGCTGATGCCTGCTAAGTCTTTACCGGTTTTAAATCGATCCATGAGCCTTTGGAAAGTAGCTCCGGAATTTCGTAGTCCCATAGGCATCCGCTTGAATCTGTAGGTGCCCATAGGAGTTACAAACGCCGTCTTATCTCGATCCTCGGGTTCGACAGCTATCTGGTAGTACCCAGATCGAAGGTCACATGTCGTCATGTAGTTGCTGTTTTTGGCAGCGTGTAAAACATCCTCGATTCGAGGCAGAGGATACCGGTCCGCTTCAGTCACGGCGTTCAATTTCCTATAATCCACGCAGAGGCGTACGCCTCCGTCCTTTTTCGTCACGAGCACGACATTGGCAGCCCATGGGGATTCGCATTCTTCTATCACGTCGTCATCCAGGAGCTTTTGCAATTCCTGATTAAGGAGTTCCTTCTTTCCTTGGGACAAACGGTATGGGGGTGAAGCAATTGGTTCTTGGCTTGCATCAGTTTTTATGCGGTGTGATGCAAAATCTGTTGGTACTCCTTCCTTCGCGAACAGGTTCGCCCTTCTTATGAGCACGGCGTCCAATTGAGCTTTCTGGCTTGATGTCAAATTTGTGCCTTCATCGATTCTCAAGGTCATCATGGAGGAGGATACTTTCATCAGCTCCAAAGTCTGGGTGACAGGTAACGAATACTGGGTGATAAAGGGATACCAAAAACGCCTATTGTAATTAAAACTCCAGCGCTTCTGTGGTATATCTAATAAAATCTTCGCTTTTGTGATGAAATCTCTGCCTAGTAGTGTCCGTGTTTCGGCTTCAGGAAGTACAATAAAAGTGGTGAGTATGTTGGATCTCTCAAGAGTAACGGTGACATCACATTCCAACACGGCGTGCATCTGCTGTGAACCGTCAGCGAGGGTTAAACAACGTGACCCATGTCTGAAATTAATGCCATTGTCTCTAAGGATATGGTACAGCATGGGGCCCGCAATAGAGTGCGTAGCTCCAGTATCCAAAATGGCTACCCCTTCGTGTCCTAATACAAAAACTTTTACTAAAGGGCGCGCGTCATCACTACTTTTACTAACATCTATGCTCTGAAAATCCGAGGTGCTGGTACCTTGGGTACCCCTACAATTGTCGCATTTGGAACGTATGACTCCTACTTGACCACATCCGTAACAACGTAGTGATGTGTTACTAGTACTACATTTATTTGAAACGTCGTTATTATATTTTAAATTTTTCTTACGACAATCACTAATATTGTGCCCAAAAAGTTTGCAGTAGTTACATTTTTGTCGCGTGCGTTTACCATCATCTTGGACAGAGTTATACTTATTATGCGTGGTACTAGGACTTACGGAAGAAGGACTTACCTCCGCCCACGACTCCTCCGCCGCCCTTACCTTAACAATAAGTTGCTCGAGGTCAACCACCGCGTCGCGAGACACTTTTTCTCTTATATTATAACTTAACAATCCATAAATAATGTCCACTTTCATCACCTCGGCCAAGTCGTATGGCAACTTTGCTAATAACGCACGCACTTTGCACACAAACACATCAGCTCTTTCACTATCTTGTCTTCGCTCGAAAATATCCGTGAAGATCTTGTATGCGGGGCGCTGCACGCCGAACATCCCTCGAAGACGCTGCAGCGCGTCGCTCCATGACGCGACGGACGATTTCACACCTTGCCACCAAATGGCGGCCTCGCCGACCAGCAGCATAGGCAGCCCCTTCAAGGCGTGCTCGTCGCTGACGCACGTGCAGTCTTTGAAGACCTCGACGGCGTCGATGAAGGCTTCCACTTCCTCCGCGCTCGTCGGTGAGCCGCCGAAGCGCGCCGTGCACTTCGACAGGTTTCCCTGGCGCCGTATGAGGTTTCGAAGCATGTCTTCAGACATGACGATTGAGGATGGCGCCGACGTTTGGACAGGCTTCTCGTCCTCGGAACGGTCATCCTCATCACGATCCCCTCGTCTCTTTGGCGGCATGTTGATCCGTATAACCGGTGCGCGTCCAGCAGGCGAATTGTCGAGTGGATTCGTAATATAAGCGCGCCGACCGCGTGGCGCGTAAAATGGACTCGCCCAAGATGGCGCGTAGAATGGACTCGCCCTGTGTGATGTTTTCCTGGATTCGGCCGCGAGTTGGGCGTCACTTTAGCGGTTGGTATGCTAGAGGTTAATGTAAAGCAAACACAATTCCAGTAATACTCGTATTATATAGACATTAAAAGTTAGTACATAACAGGGCGGATTAGCGAACAAAGCACATGCAATACTTTCGCGACGCGCTTGGGCGGCCTCTCGCGTGAGTTGTCCTGGCGCGACTCCTGCGCCGGCGGCGTGGGTTGTGTTAGAGCGGGACGGAGTATCGCACGTTCCCGACCACGCATAATAAGTTTTACCCGCTTTTAGCCCCGAAGTATGTTCGCGTTACACTATTATTTTCACCCCAACGAGAAAGTGCACAGTTGAATGCGGGCCTCCTTCAAAGACATTCACGGCGACATCTTGGAGGCGGCCTGCATCCACTAATTCCTTTTGACCTTCTATAGATATATCGTTATAATTGAATTAAATTTCCACGCACTTGATTGGAGCGTTCTACAGCATAGCGTGCCTCGTGATAATTAGACAAAACGTAAACGCATCTTATGCTGGTAATTTATAAATTGGATATTACGTAATGTTGTTATTTGTAATTACAACGTGCCTGTAGTTCCGAATTAATATGGTTAAGTTGTTTACACCGATATTTCATAATTCCATATGGTATAATTTACTCTTTTAACCGCTTGAAAGTCTAAAATTAACAATGTCTTAATTAATGGCTATAGATACATCTACAGCGATTATATTTATTATAGTCAATACAAATATACGTCTCGCGCAATTGTATGTAATAAATGAGCGTCGTAATGATCGGATTCCGATTCTTGGGATTATGAAGGTGTTGTTAAGTAAAAGTGTGGAGCGTTTCGCAGAACGCGAAGGTCGCGCGGTCGACTAGAGTTGCTCCGTGGCGCGGCACGGCGCGGCGCGTGTCGCGTGTCGTGTATAGCCACTTGCTACACACTGACGACACTGCCGAGTGGAGTGCAGGTTCGCTCGTAAAACATCCCTTTTCATTTTTTTAATATTATTTGAGTGCAGCGTGTTTACCGTCATATAATTCTTACCTTTCCTGGTAACTTCACCGGCGTAAAAAGCATAATCCATATTATGTCATAGGATATGTTTTATATTGAGAGGCAAATCTTGTTATTTTTCTTAGAGAATTATAAAATCATTATGCAATTATCGCTTTCAGTTCATTGCATCATATTTTGTTGTCTGTAAATTTTGATATTATTTTAGTTTTGTTTGCAAGCTAATGGGCCCTCTCGTCAGATAATAATCCAGACGAAAATGCAATATGTATACTACTACGCATGTTCATACGTTCTCATACCAAGAAACAGTAATTCTGTTAGCAGCCGCTTTCAGCCATCACTCGGACGGTTCTACGAATACCAAGTTCCAATAGCCAATGAAGTACGACCGATGCACAGTAAAAGTTTTATTTTCAGCGGATCACAAACATAGCCAGCACACAGGAACGGAATATAGCCATCCACATTTTAGAAATATGTTAATTAGTAATACATAGTAATACATTTTGCATAGCTATTTAAAAATACATCTTTTAGTGTTTCTAAGAGTTTCCCGTACGGTTTGATCCCGATACATTTAAATTAGTAAAGAGTTTACTTAAGGGTTGAAAAGTCGTCAATCAAAAGTAGATTATGAAAGATTAGTTTGATATCTGTATTTAAATGTTTTTATACGCGAATTCTCCTGGTTTAAAACTGTTGAATGTGTTTATTTTCACGATACCGTTGTTATGATAACGAGTTGTAATAAAAAGCTATACGTTCGGGTATTGCAAGTTTACAAATAAACTGTTTACTCATGCCGGTACTAATGCGGTGGCCAGACTTGAGGCTAGCAACGTTGTGTGACGTGTCGGCTATACTGACGTCATGTTTGCGTCGCGCCTGATTGTGATCAAAGTTCGCCTTTGAAATTAGGATCAATGTGCGAGTTAGGGGCTTAGGGCACTCATTCCTTTAAATTACGATGAGTCTATTCTGCTGTCTAGACTGTAATCTACGACGTCCTTAGTAATTGGCTTGACGACGGATCGATAAGGCGCAGGGGTTATGAACGTTCCCTTCGAAATTCGAATAACCTACTCGTACATTCAAACAACTAAATGTCTTCTTTGCGAAATGACAATTACGAACGCGTTTATTAATGCGTGTAGGTGTTTTTATAAGTTACGGTGGGATTATTGTACCAAAAAAATATGCATCATAAATAAACATCATAATGTATTCTCGGAGTTCGAAGCCACACTGAAAATTACGATTCAAAATACAAGGAAAATTGTTCGATCTGAGAATTTGTAAATGAGATAAATCCTTATTTATAAAATTCTCGGATATCGACGACTTATAATATGTATAGCTGCATCCTATCTTATTTAGTAGTAGTAAATTATGAACAGGCAAGCGCAGTGTTGGACGCCCCCCTACAAGGTGGACGGACGACCTGGTTAGGGTTGCGGGAAGTCGCTGGATGAAAGCCACTTTCAACAGGTCAATGTGGAGATCCTTGGGGGAGGCCTATGTTCAGTGGACTTCCTGTGGCTGAAGAGATGGATAGATAGACACAAATTATAAACTATTGTGTAAATGTATAATATTTCTCGTAGTGAGGAGGTATCGTCGCGGTCGGCTGCAGCACCGGCGCCGGCATCAGGAGACGCCCACGCCGACCTGATGGCTGCCATCAGACGCGCTGGCGGCGCTGGCCGAGCCAAGCTCCGGCCAGCCGCAGAGACCGATACACCAAAGGTAACTTAACTCTTTTCTTCCCCCTACGCATTTATACAACGACGGGGACAGATCATCAACTAACCATTCGCCTTATAAACAAACTACAAGTACCATCAATTATATGGAACATTTTAATACAGCGGCATTGTTAAACATGAGATGGTGGCATATTTATTCCTCGAAATTAAACACGCCGATTGTTCCAATGAACTTGGTCTCTTTTAAAAAAATAATTAAAATAGTTTGGATGCGTGAAACGTGTTTAATGTGTTACAAAAAAGAAGCGCTGAGACCGGTTGACACAATAAAAACAAATAGAATCTTTATTCTTGTATAAATCTCCCTATTCACGGAAAGCCTTAATGTCAGCCGTATTGACGATCAATTAACATTTAATGGCTCTACACGAGGCTATGTAGAACTCGCGAATAAGCACCGACTTGTTTTCGATATCAAGCGTGAATTTGCGCTATCGGCGTTCTTGGAAATTTTAATTAATGAACATTATACATACTGACTCGTGAACTTGATTTTTTGTATAATACGCAGATAACCTCTAGTCGGGGAGATAATTAATTTCTCGTATTTGAACCGTCGTAAAGCAAATCATCGTATATCTAAGAATAACAACTTATTTGGCCAGGTATTTGGAATGAATTAATTATGACAGCTGGCCGTTAATTTCTTTTGCTAAATGAGGGTGCGACATTTTTAATGGTGGTCGTTGCTTATTGCTATGGCTGCCCACGATGTTACCGGACAGGCTTGCGACCGCTGCCTAACGTAACGTTATTACAACAATCGGTTATAAATTACCGTTAGCGCGTACCTACTTGTTTATCTGAACTTGGCTTTGAAAAAAATATATTTGCTAAAGTTATTTATACTGTTTTACTTCTTAATAAGCTTACTTAAAAACAATTATTGAATTAACTTTTAGTAAGTTAGCTATGTTATAGTAAGCTTATATTTAATACAGTTTGTTGTCTGTTACAATTAGTATAATTTAGGCTTACTTAGCGTCATATTTATTTTTGTGTCCACGTAAAGCATTGTTTAGCCTAAATCGCAAAAATTGTTATGCATTGTGTGGTCTCACACTATGACTTCATAAGAAAGCTGAAGGATAATCAAGTTATGAAGTATTTAGGAAGTCGCTGGATGCAGGCCATTTCCAACAGGTCAGTCTGGATATCATTGGGGGAGGCTATGTTCAGCAGTGGACTTCCTTTGCATGAAGATAGAGAGTAAAGGTTGCAAGAAGTAATCGAATGAAGCCGCTTCCAAGAGTTCGCTATAGATTCATAGAATTTCTTGCGGAGGCAAATGTTCAGCACTGGACTTCGTATGACTGAAAGAGAAAGCGTTATCTAAATGGTTGATCATTTACAGCCACACGTGACGTCATCCATTTTATATTTATTTTTGGGAAGTCGATCCTGGTAACCTCGCCATTATCTATTGATTAATTACAAAATATAGTATTTTATATGTATACATTTAAATGATTATTCACCGTAAAATGCCTTTGATGTTTCATCGTAGAACCCAATTTGGAAATCTTAAAAGTATTTTTCGAGACGACAAACTAAGATGAATCTGAATTAAAATTTATTATATTTCCGCTTTATTTAGAATTCTTAGAAATGGTGGGTAGATTATAATGATATAGCGACTGCAGAACATAACGCTGATGATTACTATTCTTATGCCGTGCAAATTTCTTGCAATCGTTGTATTTTTTGTTTCTTTATTTTGAACTATAAGTCCGACAAACGAGCAAGCAGGTAACCTGATTGGTAAGTGATCACTGCTGCCCATGAATATCCACAGCGCTTGGATCATGGAAGTGTTGTCGGTCCATCAGATCGGGAGGGCAGCGGGAAGGAAAAAGTATAGGAAGAGGAAAGGGATATTGGGCATCCGGCAGTCTCACTCACCAATTAATAGATTCTTGAAACTTATAATTTTGTTGTTATTTAGAATTTTAAAATAAAAAGCAACTTGAAATTGCTGTACCCTTATGAGTAAAATACTAATATTATCATTTACGCGCAATATAACGCCTTTTTTGCAACAAAGTTGATTTATTTTATGTTTTGTTCACGAACCTTATTATTCAAAGCCGGTCCTTTTAGCTGTGTCAGAACACAGACGTAACAACTTCGCCGTACTTGTACTATGGGATTGAAAATTGTAAAAATAAAGTAATACAATTCCTTTGGAGTTGTGCAGCAATTCTCCGAGAAGCTAAAGGCGCCAGTGTAATTACTAATACACCCGGACGCTTCACAGAAGCGATAATTATATGCTCTAGCGTGGATTCTATGAAACGCCGTATTAAAATGGTTGATAACGTAATGATAAAGCTATCAGCAGGTTCCATTGTGTGGCCACCGCGTGGCGCGGCGCGAAATAAATACTCGTCAGTGTCAGAATATGTTTACTAAACATTTTTATTAGATGACTACTCCGATTTTTTATCAGTTCTCTTTATATCGTTTTTATTTTATACAAACTACGGAAATAAAATAAACAAGTATAAAATGAGTATCCAAATGCAGCATCGAGATAGAAACCGATTCCTCGTATTCCCTAGGGGCCTAGACACTAGACACAGTGCACTTGGAACTTGGAACCAGATATTTTAGGTAATGACGAAGACAAGACATTTGTCGGAGAATCTCACTCCCACCCATTCAGCGCAACAATAATACAATATTTAATTCAGCAACATTGGATGTACGATTGGATCTTTGTTTTGAATTTTAATTAAGAATGCCCAAACATTTGGGTCTGGACTTAAAGACTGACGTAACTACTGGCTAACTCGTAACACGGATTATGTAAACTTGCCGTGGAAAAAATGACTTTCTGTCTTACTATTTAATAAATACTGTTACTATTTATTTATCGTGCTATATATTTATAACAACGTTGAATTATTACGTGCTACGAGAATTTGGTGTTATACCCCGTGTTCAGCAGGACTAATTTGACGGAAAATTCAACGTGGTAAACCTAATCATATAATATTATTTTTAGTACAGTATTACCTGCGGCCATGCCGGCCTGTACGGAGTTTGATATAAATGTAGATCCGGGAAATGTTTCGCAATTATTATCCTTTATACTGGCACGATAAGCTAAGAGGAAAACAATTAAAAGAAATTGCACTTAATTTAATACATTATAGTACACGGCAGTGGCGAAGGGTGATTTTTTTAAAAAGGGAAGCCGAAGCTCATTACGCGAAATAAGTGTGTTCATACCTACTGGTCCTACATAGGGAAGACAATGCGACTGATACTTGATAGTAAACATAGTGCAGTCCGGATTGAGTAGATCAACTTATCGTGAGATGCTTCAGAGAATTAGCCCGAAACGCGACACATTTACATAATATGTACGTGTATCCTTATATCCGGACGTTTGCGAATATCCAACCGCCAGCAAATTATTCCTCCGACAATCTCACTCACCAAACGAAACGATTGCGTTTCGTATGATGGCATCTACGTACTGCGGTCGTCAATTATATTTTAATATTTCCAATATACAAAAGTTGCAATGTCATCATGAGAAAATTAAAAAAGTATATTTTTAAACCGCACGTGAATATAAGATTAATAAAGAAAAATTAATGATCTAGATACAATGTTAACAAGTACGTTAGCCGCGCTTTTATTAGTTGTATTATTAGTAGTCGAGCACTTCCGAAAATCTAAACAGTAACGTTATTTCCGAAATTGACAATCTAAACATGTACGTCCCTCACGATTATTAATTTCCATTACAACATAATAATACTATTAATATTTATGTCCATTTTGTAATTTAAAACATTATAAACTAAATGCGTGAACCAGCTAATACTCGTATACTGTCAAAATGTTAATACAACACTTACAAATGCAGTGATATCTACACAAATACACACATAAACACACAAAATGCTGAAGAGCCGCAGCATGCCTCCTGCTTTTTTAACGGAAATTGAACCTTAAATCATTATAAGTTTAAGGTACAATTTTGCGTGTTTTGTTGCAAACTACACAACCATGTCACATCAATGCGTAACATGCAGCCGACGCGGGCGGTCGGCGCACGGGCCGCGCCATTTTTATTCAATAAGCCGAACAATTTTGGCAGTAATTCGCCAGAGGTCGCAACGCGGCGCAATCTAATTACATGTTTGCTATGCGCCTCCGCAGTAATATTTACCTATGTGGCCGACAGATGTCGTTGAATAAAATGAGTTTAGATATTACATAAATAATTTTGAAAAATTTGCTTGTTTATAGTGTAATGATAAATTACAAAAGGTAAGCCGCAGGGAATCGAGTTATATGGAGCCTTCGCCACTGGTACACGGTAATAGTAAACTCCATAAAGGGATCGAAGTAATTTTGTGTACAATTGAAATTGTATATTACATATGTTACATGACCACGTAGCCAACACGATTATTACATACATATAAATATTGTGTTAGGTAATCATTCTTGGTTTTATACCCAAAAATCTCCGAACACAAGCGCTATAAGCACAGGAAAATAATACATTAAATCTTTAGAGGTCGAATAAAAAAAAAGTAGTCAAAATGTATGATATTGGACGTAGTGTTAGAACAATTTGCTTATTCTATTGGGTTTTAAGGGAAAACTAGTTATAGTGTAATCACTTTTAGAGCCAGAATAAACGCAAGTTGTTTGCGTACGAATGAAAAAAATTGTGTACATATTTGTATGTGAGCAAATACCCATTTTTCATCAATATTATTACAAAATACAATTTTGGAATAAATATTAAACACATTTCTGAAAGTGGTAGAGCCACACTGTTGTCAGCCATGACTCAGCATGAATGGGCAGGCTTTGAAGCATAAGGTTCGTTAAACAAGATATACAATAAATCAACTTTGTTCCAAAAAAGGCATTCTATTGCGCGTAAATGAAAATATTAGTATTTTACTCATAAAGGTCAATTTCAAGCTGCTATGTATTTTACAATTCTAAATAACAACTAAATTATAAGTTTCAAGAATCTATTCATTGGTGAGTGAGACTGTCGGATGCCCAATATCCCTTTCCTTTTCCCATCCTTTTTCCTTTCCGCTCCCCTCCCGATCTGATGGACCGTCAACGCATATAAGATCCAAGCGTTACGGATGTTCATGGGCGGCAGTAATCACTTACCACCAGGTGACCTGCTTGGTCGTTTGCCGGACCTATGCTATTAAAGGAAATTACTTTTGTAATTTTATGTATGTATATAATTTCAATCTTACGCCTTTGTCCGTGAAGGGGTAGGCAGAGGTACCACCAGGACACCCACGTTTCGCCTTGCGTGTTCAGCATATTACGAAATACAGTATTGAGTAGGTAAATGCAATACTCCCCATACACAAATATGTCTTCAGTATCTCCGGTCCATACTTGTGATTTTTTTTAATTATACGTCATAGGTACTGTTATTTTATAGTTCATATACATATATTCAGTCTTTTGGTTTGGTACAATTATCACGATTGTCTAACAGTATTGTGTGAATTTCTAACACTTGCAAAATGTCAGTTCTTATAAGAAGCCAAATTAAAAATGTGCTGGATAAGTGCCAGCTGGCGCCTGCGATGTCGCCATGATAAATGTCTTCTATTTCGAGAAATGTGATATTAACCACTAGACACGTACTTACAGGCGAGTGTGGTAAATGAACCTATGCTGGTGTACGGAAACAACCGCTGAAAAATATTACCTGTCTCCGTTGAATAATATACATATTTATGAACTTGTACTCACGCAAATACTAAGAATTGGATGATGATGATAAGGAAAATTGCGAACTTTTATACTCTAGATTGCAGAATACCATTTAACTTGTGATATACAAAATAAGCCAAGCATGACTTGTGTATTTCAGAAAGTGCTCTTCAAATATTGCTTTTAAACGTAAACAACAACTTGGCTTACTGAGTTTTAATTGATGCCGTCCATTAATTAGTTGCAATTTAAAAGTTACAACTGCAGGATGCAGGCCGCTTCCAACAGGTCTATGTGGCGATCCATGGGGGAAGCCTATGTTCAGCAGTTGACTTCCTGTGGCTAAGGAGACAGAGAGATTACAAATGCATGTTTATACAAATTTTACATTAATTTAGTTGGTGTTAAATTGTATTCAAGGTTGAGTAATCTCGTTGTTAACTAAAAGTTTACATTCTGCGGGTTCTTGTTAATACCAACTCATTTCGGTGCGGGATTCTCCTTTCGTCAATCACTGTTTTTCCCCAAACGATAAAAAATCTGTTTTTATAACTGTAACCCGACCACGGAAAAACCAGCTATATTAATTAAAGGAAAATTTATTCACAACTCTTTTTTTCATAAATAAAATTATGTAAAAACGGGACGCAAATTAGTTGCTTATTGCAGTGTTGTAAAGTATACAGGTCTTATATCTTATAAGCAGATATTCCTCTTTATTTAGTTGTATCTGGTAGATTTACATGGAAATACTTTGTATTGTATTGTATCAGCCCATATACTTCCCACTGCAGGGCACGGGCCTCCTCTACAATCGAGTGGACTATGGAGAGTGGTTAGGCCATATAGTCCACCATGCTGGCCTAGTGCGGGTGGTTATGTTGGAAATACTTATATATCAAAAATGGTTAGTTTGGCTTGTGACATAAGTATGTACATACATAGTTAACAGAACCAGGTGAAACAGATCTGAGACTTGTCCAAAAAGACGGCCAAGTGCGAGTCGGACTGATGTATTTCATACCACATAATATTCTGTATTACTTATTAGAGACTATCTAGTCCACATACCCCATCGCAACTCATGTAACTCTGGAGCTAATCGTATGATAGAACAATCACAATATGTATAGAAAATAATGAAAGATGAGTAGACGAGGAATAAAAAACTTTCAGGTGAAAATTGTTCGACCATACATACACTCACTCACAGTCAGTTTCCAACTGAACTGCTATAATAGTTTTGGTTTTTCCGACTTATGGGATTTTTTGTAGCTACAATTTTTATTTATTGAACTCAAGATAATATTACAGCTTACCGTATGGTGGAAAATATTCATGGCACTTTAGAGTTGACACTGCCTCAGAAAATCAGCGCTGTGTTAACGTTCAAACTTCTGAACAATAATGCTGAGATGATACCCTGTATACACGATTACGTAATGTGAAATAATTAATCTTTGCTTTTGTTAGTTAATGTATCTCTCAATTTATTCATATTATATGCTGTATGTAGATGTATCCATTAATGCATTTTTCAATACAATACTTTCATTCTAACAATACTTTTAACCTACTTAAAAAATGAGGAGATTCTCAATTCGTTGGAATCTTTATTTTTTATGTATGTTCACCGATTACTCGAAGACGCCTAATTCAATTTGGGAATTTCTTTTTTGTTTCAAGGTATATATATGTATATACTTCATAGGTTAAAGTTTAGAGTAAATAAAAAACAAAATTCGTTCGGAAAACGGAATGAGAATTGTTGCGAGTCGTAATAACTTGTCTTTATTCAGAGAGATCGGTTTCCCAAAAAAGCTATTAATTAATTATCTTTGATGCTAATTAGTAGAGATATTGAAACACATTTTGGCATAATTATATTAAAGTGCTGGATGTACCATTGTGATAGAGACACATTGTTTTTGAATACATTATAACGTGAAAACTTTTGTCTACTAATTTGAATTTATACAAAAATTATGTAATATTGTACGAACATCTCGAACATCTCGAATTTATACATACATTTCTTGGAAAATTGACACCGAGCCGTGCGTATGTTGTTTGCTTTACCCCGAGGCGAAACTTTTATATGTGATTTTACATTTATTTAAAGAGTTCTATCTGTGTGATACAAAAAAATCAGTGTTGCTATAGGGACGAGGTAGCCGATCTAGAAGGGAAGAAATATGGTTTACGTGTCATTGCGAAATAAACATAGATATAACGTTTTCAATGTTTCAAGTAAGTCTCACATTTTATGTGGATTCGGGACTGAATTACTTTAAAAAACGCTGAAAAGTGTGGCAATTTGCCATTTGTCAGCGTCCTTGCAAGGATATATCCCCACTTTTAAATAGTTCGTTACTCTTAGACCTACAAAATAATTAGACTGATAAAATAATTACACTTATTGAAATAATTAAAATAACAGCTGGTGAAGTGTCAAGTTATTAAAAATATTCCTTTAATTTATGAAAATATTCACTTTAAACAACCACCCCATACGTCAAAGTATCACAAAGACGCATCCAGCACGCTGCTCGTTTTGTCTTCTGTTTATTAAGCTGATATATGTATAATGTATATTGTTTACGTCCTTTTTATCTGAATATACAAGACAGTAGGTACACGAAATGTCTAACATGACTGAATGAGGATAAGGGAATTAGGAGTACGTGACCGGCTGTAGTGTAACTAGTCTTTGATTCGGGAGCGCGTCGAATCGCATTATTCCAAACCCGCTCTAATGTAGAAGCCGTGACTCCTTTAAGATGAGGAATGCCTCAAGTCTTTTCGAGTTTGGAGCCACATACCGTAAAGTTCGAAAAGAAAAGTTAAGAAAGGATAACATCTTGCGTTGTCAAAATGCCGGAGTGTGACTAATCTAATGCGCTCTTCGGTACGCAGTCGACAATGTAACATTATCATTTGTGAATATTTTATGTGACACTTTCGTTTGCGTTCCAGTTAGAATTTTTACGCATCGTTGGTTGGGCGTGGGCGGAATTTGTTAGCCTTTGTGTGAACAAAGCTAGTTAATTGAATTTTAGGAATTAGTATTTTACTGGCGTATTATGCTAACTTTAGTTACGGAATATGACCGACATTTTAGGTATCGACCCGGTTCTTTATATAGCTTTGCAATTAATTTGTATACGCATGTATTTATGTGACTGGTGAAATATTACAATTAACTTCAATCTTTTTATCTACCAACCCCGTATAATTGTGCAACAAGAGAAAATACGTAAATAAAACGGTTAAGTTGTAGTTCGATTTAAGCTCTGTGATATCAGTACCACTCAATGATCCATACATCACAATAGCATGAGACGATCTCGCCCACTACATGTATAACGTTGAGCCAGGATCAACAAAGGCAAGCAAAACATTCCGAGCGAATAGAAAAGCTCGGCAGGTTTTTAAGGCATATTAACCTACGTCAAAGTTACCCAAAAAAAAAAACAATTAGGAGTTGGAAACATAGTATCAGTTAGTTTGTTTTATCGTGTATAATTAAATACGTAACTATTTTGGCCTTAATCAGAGACAGTTTTAAAACCTATTTTAGCTACCGAAAGTTTTGTCTTTTACGCTCAAACTGAATTAAAAAGTAATTCGAAAGGGACTAAACATTTGATAACTAAAAGAGGTTTTAAAACTGTCTGTGAATAAGGCCGTAAAGAAATATTTCATAATGTTCAGCGCATAGCGTTAAGAAAATATTGCATTGGTAGGATATGCTATCTCGACAGCGGTATATACCTCTGTCAAGAGTTGGTACAGCCGAAGAGATAATTGATGTTATAAGATATAATTAATTGTCTGTCTAACATTGGCGTGCTGTTGTCGGTGACCAAGTACAAATAAACAGTTCTGTGTTCTAGCGCGTCTCTGGTCCAGCGTTATTCATTTAATTTGAGTTTCATGAAAGGAATTGTTTTATTAGAGCAGGGAACATTGCGTCTATTGTGCTTAGTTCTTTGTTTTCTGGTGCATTGTTTCATACATTTTCACTAACTCGTGTAAAATGCAGTTAGTTTCCATAAGGTCTGCGCTGTTTAATTCTACTTAAAATATTATTAATATTAAGAAATGCCAACCATCACGTATTTTACTGTACAAGTGCATATGATTAATGGTTCTAATTTGTAATTATTGTGATAACTTCCATTTGAAATTATCATTATTGTGGACTAAGAGCCACTGAAGATGGTCGGTCTTGAAAGGATTAGCTTATAAAGACCTCGCTTTAAGAGCGATCCTTCCAGTAGTCGTCCAAATGGTCTAGGCCTGTGTCTAGGCCTTCCGTGGTCTTCACCCCTTCGGATTTTGATTTTTTTTCTTAGAGTTTTTAACTGAGGATAATTTAATTCGTTCCTTCAACTTCAAAACTATAGTATGTGTAATCGTATTTATTACATAAGGCTGTTTCTAACAGGACGTTTTAAATGAAAATGAATTATTTTGTTATGTAAAAGGCAGCGCGGCGAGTAGGTAACAGGCGAGCTGCATGCGCCCGGCGGAGCTGCGCCACGCGTTTATAAACTACAAGAAGCGAGTTTAAACACCTCACTCTGAGGTTATTGAAGACGTTGTTCCCGCGAGCGAGAATCTCGTGTAACGACTTTTCTGCCGACCTTACGCGGAATGTATTCCGACGATTCAGTCTCATGAATTTTTTCCCCGTAAAATATCTCCGCAAGGTTGACAATGATACAAGAAAGAGAAGTGTTTCCACGAACGCCATTTACTTAAGGTAATGACTGAGCGAGATAACGCGATCATAATTCATTAGTCAGAAAAACCTAACGATCGCTTATCAATAACTTCACTTCCAATCTACTATAGACTCTCATTGTTTACAAGAAAAACATTAAAAGCAAAGCCGCAAAGCGTTTTTTTAACACATGCGGCTAGTAAAACATGTCTATATTAACTGCGATTCACTTTTTATGGGGTTACAAACATATATAGGGTTAAAACCGAATGAACATATTTCTGCCGTACGTACATTATTGTGAATTATACTAACAATAGAAAAATATGAAGTATTTTTGTATTTCAGAATAACTATTAACAGCCTGTATTTTTCAATAGAAAAAACTTAACTGATTTTTAATAACATCTATTTGCTATTTAACATATTATTCTTTTTTTGTTAGGTTTGACTTTGTTAGGTTTAGGCTTAGGTTTGTTAGGTTGCCGTTTTGACAGCGTTGGGCAGTTTTTAATAATAATTCATAAAGGTAAATTCATCTAAACATAATTTGTACCTACTGAGTGTACTTAATTACTAATTAAATGCTCAATTTTAAATAACAATGCAACGAAAATACTTAGTTACGTGTGAACATCAAGAAAAAATATTTTGTATACCGAGAAAGCAATCTGTGGTGATATTTTTTCTCGTAAACTATTAATTATTACTACTGAATACTGATAAATGACATGGCGTTGACCTCGACTTCTGCGTAACCTGTAGATAACCACACATAGTATAGATAACGACGCACATAGACAGCTCAATTCTCAGTAAAATAATTAATTTGATATTTCTCTTCGATAACGCTGCTCCGTTTATCTTTTTCATTCAAATTCCAAATTCGGAGAGGGCATTAAATATCCATATAACACGTTGATTCACAGAAACAAAATTTTACTTTATTATTATCTTGTCTAATTATTCATAACGTAATTAATAATTTCAATGTAGCTCACACTTGTATAGGCGAATGTTCGTGACGTGACATCAAAATGAACAAGCTTTTGATAAGTTATCGCGTTGATTACTGTCTCGTTTGGTTCACTTGCACAATGCATATGTCTACAATCGATAACATACTCCGCGGCGTCTTATTGACGGGAACAATTACCACTAACGAATTTGCATATATGTACTCCCAGATTATTACGTGAGCGTAACCACGCCGACACTCAATTTACACACATCTTGGCCTGTATAATTACTTTGCGCATTGACACTGTATATCATCTCCCGCAACTGTGGAACGTTTTATAATAGCGTGATTATACGTTGTTTGTATTTAATTATGCCGTAGACTAAACATGGAGTGAGTATGTTTTTCTTAACTAAGGTAATATTCGACAGGGCACGAAGGCCGTTCCAAGTGGTGATTTGATGGCGGATCTCCACGCCAAGTTGTCAATGCGTCGCCGCGGGATCTCCGGTGCGGAGCGCGGCGGCGGCTCCGTGCTGCACACGCTGGCCAGCGTGATCCCCGAGCCCGGCGAGTCCTCGCCGCAGCGCTCCTCCTCCGACGACGACTGGGAGTGAAAATGGCTTTTTGCAGCGTGGGTGACCTCCGCGCATGCAACGTGACATCGGTGGACACCCGGCCGCTTGTAATAAATTGGAAAGCGATACGGTGTGTATTTATGTCGAAACCAACTATGAACTAGAAATGTTGTAAAAGAAGTGTGTCTGTTATAAAGTTTTTAAATGTTATGAATAGTTGTACAAAATTAGAAAAGTTATCTTCGCTATCTATGTCAAATGCTTGACGATGTTATTCACAACTATCTTAATTTTACAAACGTTTCAGTTTTAATGTTTTTAAATGTAGAGTCAAACTTCTTCTTTAAAAGTTATTGAATTAGGAATAACTAGATACTGTGGAATTATAACATAGAAGTTAAGATGCACAAATACAAATTTAAAAAATGCAGCTCTTGTTGATTGTAATTGTAAATGGATTATATTGAAAGTTACGACTAATTGTACATTTGATAAATAATATTACAATATTCGTTGTACACTAAATACTAGAATTTAATTGATAGTTGTTGGATAGAAGTATAGTGGAATATTACGGCCCCAACTCCCAAGTTTGCTTAATTGCCATTTATACAGACACGCGTTATGTTTTCCAACAATGTTTTATCCTGATTCGTGAAGAAACAATTCTGCCGAGATGAGCACGATAGTAAACTCGTTTGATTCGATCTTTGACGGTCTTGTCACTGTTTTTTTTATGATTCACGATAAAAAGTGTTTTATTCTGCTGGTTCGTTGCGAGTGCGCATGTTTAGGTTTTGTTGGTATCGTCTAGCGAGTTAGGCTGATAGGTAAAGATTAATACTATGCTGCTGTAATTACATGACAAGCAATTTTCCTGGTACACCCTGGTACCTCGTGTGCATGTTCTTAGTAAGAGCATATTAATTTGTTCTCCGAAACGGTTTGTATTGATTGTTGCTTAAAGCCGCATAAGGTAAATGTCCCTAACGCGGCAAGTTCAGGAGATCGTGTAAAGTTTTTTGTGACTCCTAATCTTCATACCTTCTTAGAACTGGAGGTGTAATTTAATATCGATTACGTGTGCTAATTATCTCCACTGTTTCATAATTTCTTAGAATAAACTACTTAATTTTTAAATTGTTTACATGAATTATGTATAGAGCTTAATATTTTTTCCTATATAAATCTATATGGTGGGTAAACCTTAATGATGATTAAGGTATTTCTTATAACCGTAAGAAATCTCAAAGCATTATGTTTAATATTTTGAGAACGTGGTGATATCTATAATGAGTGTTATTGTGGTGGGCGATATAAAAGAGGATTGCGTTTCCTTTATTTTCCGAAGGTATGTTGGTGCTTAGAATAAATAGCACTTCAACGTAAGTCATCGATTAACAAGACTAAGCTATTATAGAGAATTTTACGTAGCTATATTAATGTGTGTTGTAAGTTTCAATAATTTAATATTTTATCAGGGTTTAGTATGCGTCAACGTGTAATAACTAATAATATGCATTTCGTAAAATGTAGTTTCTATTTACAAATCGGAAGGGGCCTTGTTCCGTGAGGTTATTACGATAATCGCATTTCTTACTAGCGGCTATCTCGCTTTCGTTTCTCGGAAGGCGCGCGGGCGTGCGGCGTGCGGCGGCGCGGCTACGGGCGCACCGCGCGGCGCTCGCCCGCCTCGGCGCCATTACCACTCTTCCTCGCAAACTATCAACTGGTTCTGGCTATTAGCATTCCCAGAGACCAGAACCGACAGAAAACTAAAACGTGATCGATACACAACAGTACACACTTGGCTCCCATACCAATGTCCACGAAAATCGATAACTGTTATCTAGCGTAGGTATTTAAAAAGTAATTTAATGTTGTAAAATAACAAAATGCGCATATTTCTAAGAAATAGAATGATGTCAGATCTGAATAGATATTGCATAAATATTTAATTAATTAAATTGTTTGTTGCGTGTGACGGTCTTGTGCCGTGGTGTGGTGCAGTCTCGGATTATCTCTAGTTTTGGTGCAAACATGTGACGACGCGAGCTACTTACCGAGGTGCTAATAAATCAAGAAACCCTTGTATCGGCGTATAGCCCGGGAGAGTCTAATAATGTCAATTGTACTCATCCGATTAGAAGATATAACAAAATATACTATGAAGCAACAGTAGAAAGATTATAATATTAAATCTTAAAGACAGTACTAAGTAAAATAATTCGTATTCACATTTTAAAGTCAGTTGTTAATTTAAAATTAATCGATTTACATTGAAAGTAACTAGAGTCGTGACATTGTTATTTTATAATTTACTTAAAATAATTAATTTAGTTTCTTTATTTAGCATATTCATGGAAAATAAATTGTCTGGCATTATAAGAAATCACAACGAACGGATTGTTGAAGATATAGAATATTTGCGTCAGGGATGATGAGGCCAAGTGCGAGCGCGTCACAATTACGCGCCGCGCCAGATTGTTTATAAACGAATTTATAAATACCGGAACGCGAAAACCTAATGTTTGCATTCGCCAAATATTATACGTCATGTATGGTGTATAAATATTATGCATTGCACTTTTGCACAACATTAACTGGCAACTTTAAGACGAAAACTGCTTTTTAGATGTAATTACATCTTTTCAACATAATTAAGAAAATTAATAATGTTAAAATTTTCTAAACACTTCGATTTTTTTATCACATTTTTTAAGAGTGCGAAAATAAAACACGTTTATGATTTTTTTATAACATTCGCGAGAAATACGCGACTCTATTGGATTGTGTTTATTAAAAATTCAAACTACAGCAAGCTCTTACATGATCACGTCGCCCTCCGAGACAATAAAACGTGTTAAAAATAGAACAGGGAAAGATAAATTACAACAGTTTTTGTACTTTTATAAATTGAAATTTAAGCAGTGATTTCATTATTGCTTTAATGCGATATAATGTCTGAACATAGCCAACCTCTTTAATAAAATAGAACCTTGATGTAAAATTACCTTTTGGATAGTCAACATTTGTAACTTCTATTGTCTTTTATATTATAATAATATGTACGACAAGGTCAGCAATGCAGGTCACGCGCAAAAGATACAGGACGTAATAATATTTTCAGGTGTATATATATTTTGTAAATGTTGTATTACTGTAAAACCGATGTTATGTGGTAATTTTCGCGTTTCCAATACTAATGGAAGAAGTACACGTGACAGTTTTGTGGAATAAAAGAATTAGGTAAATTGTAGGCGGTGAGCTCCTTTTTATTTGGATTCGGGCGCATTTGTATGCCGCGCGGAGGACACGTGCGCCGGACAGTTAAGTTCCGATGAGTAGCTGTAAGCTGTGCTGCATTACACTTGCTGCACTCGGATTAGGCACATCGCCTACACACATTGTCTACACCACCACACAATCCTTTCCTATTTACCATTGCTAATCCAGCTTTATTGCCTAGATGCGTATACATATAAATAATTAAAATGTTAACGTTACATTCAATGTTATGTTATAGTGATTCGGTGTTATACACAGCCTTATTAAACTATTGATGGAGATACCTATGTATACTGAAGTATACTTCTGTTAATATTCATGAAGACTAATTTACACGTGCGGCCCTTGCTGTCAAATATTGTAATAATGTATAAAACCATGTTTTGATATTGAACTGCGTGTTTGTTTAATAACACACATGAGCTTGTGATTGGCAACGAGGATGTTAACATCTAATTAGTTGAATTTTGTTATGTTTGTGGTTTTCAGATAGCTTATCGGTGGCCGGATTCGCACTGTACCTATAAGAAGTAATCGTTCTTTAATAACACATAGCTAATAAAAGACATGAGTGGTGCGAATAATAAATATGTTGCATCAAAAGTTATATTTTTAATCACTAGAAAACCACATTGCGGATAACGGAATATCCAGTAGCAAAGATAGGTGACAATGAATAAGCAATGTGTCTCGTAGTTTATAATTCATACGTTATTCTATGAACTGCATCGACGTCACTGTATGATCTATAAATAAGTCAAGGGTGATGAACATTAAAGTCTAACCCACCCCTCTGAGGTCAGAAAATGTCGAAATGACACTAAAAAACAAGACTTGTCTGTAGCGAAATGTGAATGACGTCATTAAACGTTGTTATTGCGTTGAATTACAAGGAGTTGTCCATGATAATGAAATGATTGTAAAGTCTAGCATTTAAAAACTATCAGTTTGTTTGCGTGCCGTGTTCTGCTTGATAAATATTAGTTCGAGGCACATGTGTGTGTAGGCGTGGACACCTGCGCTGCGCCTCCACGAACTTCTCTATTTATCAGTGTTGATAAATATTGTGACAAAACGCGTTGTACGTTGTAGAAGTCACTCGCACGTCGTGTAGCGTGCATTGTGATGTCACTTAGCAGTTGGCAGACGTCACTCTATTTATCTAACAACACGAATAATTTCTTCTACGCTGTGTAATAATTAATCTCAGAAGCCAGGTCTTGCCTTAATTACGACAGACCTCAAAAAGCTTTTCCTATAATTTAAAAAATAGACACATAAGAAGTTCCGTTTGAAATTACGTTTTGTGCAAGGAAATCGATTCGCAGTAACCTTTCGCGTTTTAGGCCAAATTGAACGATCACGCGAAGATTATACTCATGTATAATAATTATACGCGTGTCGCAGTTCGCATGTCGGTTGTTTGTTAAGGCGGCTGCACGGTGCCAATATTCATTACTGTGCCGCATTGCACACTGTATTGTAATGCCTTTGTGCCGGTAAATGAGAAAGAATCCTTGCGATCCTCCTCGACATCCTGGTTCACATTTTATAGTCGGCTAAATACTGGCATCGTGTGGCCGCGTGTTCCCAATGTTTATTAATAAAGTTAAGTTTAATGTCCGTCGGTAATCGGTATGTGCGCGCTGCTGAATGCACGCTTTACGTTTGTATGTGTACAACTTAGTGAACTATTGAGTGTATAATATTAGCGACTGCATATCTGGAAATATCGACGTTTTAGTGAAATGATATTCGATATTTGTTATAGTTACGAAAAAAAACACGTAATGCTTCTATTCTGTTGAAATGCTTGCGAAGTAACGTATCTTACTAGCCGATTGTTTCGCCATTAATTAAACAGAATTATCACTATCTCTCGGAGATCATTTCACTGGATCGTATTCACTCTCGGAGAGTGCTAGTAGATACGCGATACAGTTCACTACGTTATATCCACTCAAGCGGTTCATACTTTATATGTGTAGTTAGTACTTTTACAAATAAGATAAATGTAATTATAATTATGTTGATATTATATGGATAAAATGAAATTGTGTACATAGCTATTAGACCTTTTATTTGTATATACATTTAGCCTAAGTAAATGCTAAATAATCATATGTACTTGCCTTCATGATTTTATAATAAGTTTTTGACTGATTGATTTATATAATGATCTACATGTTGTATCAGTAAAGTTTTCACACTCCATGCATTTCTTGTTAAGTCAATGTAAGTTTTGTAACTGTATGTAGGTACAACAAACAATAGTCAATTATGTTTGTAAGTCATTAATTTATTTGCAGCATATATGTAGCAGCATGTTATTAGGATAATAAGCATTTTTTCTCAATAAAGCTGTTTAGCCACTAATCCGTCTGATAGTTATAACAGTGTAAATAATGCCGAGTTTGCTGTTTTGATGGTATCATGTTGTCCTACGTCCTGGTGCATACGATGTGTAATTGAATTTTAAATGTTGCTATATTTGGTAATGTTCATTAATACAATGAAATTAAAATATTAAATGTTTTGTTTTATTTTATATGTTTACCTACCACCTTAAGGCCTTGATGGCCGCCAATATTTGGATTATTTCTTACAATGACAAAATAACGATGATAATTGAGGGTCAGCGACTTCTTATACGCATTTTGATTATTTATAACGACAGACACACATCGCGCTAGAAAGATACGTGTTTTGGGTTTTACACGGCATTGCCCCAGAATAACGCACACCAAGATTTCCTGGTATCAGCGCGCCGGGTATTTCGGAATCGGAAATAAAGATTCTAAGAAATCGCTGGCCTCAGCGCGGTCGATGCGGGGCGGAGGACGCGCGCCGCATACATGTGGGTGTATCATAAATTACGCTTAGTTCGGGCTATTTAAATTCACATCGAAAACAAATTAGGGCTATAATGGGATAGTTAGAAAATATTACCGAATTAAAATCGACATCGTAACGTACTTACCTATAATATTTTTTTAACGTTTCTTTGCCTATTGTTTATTTACAGATTTGAACCTTTGAACCGTATCGAATATTTTGAATGTACTTTAATTTAATACCTGAGAATAGTATTGCTGCAATTTTTCAGAATTCAAAACAATTATTTATCAAATGAATTATGTACATCTTTTTCAGAATAAATTCTACGTGTCATCATGCATTGATCATGCCCATGTCATACCTATTGAGTAGAAACATGGTACTACAGAGTAAGTAATCACTACGTTATACATGGTACAGCGCATCGATATTGTTATCGTGTGAAGACATTAGGAACTACAAAATAAAAAAGTAAAAAATATTTGTGAATAGCGCTTTGTTTCCCGTTTACTATCGTAATTTAAACAACGAGCATTTATACTCGTAATCTAATATTAATAAAATGTCCCATGTAATATAATACAAATAGAGAAAAACTTTTCTTAATTCTTATAACTTTCTACAACAGTGTTTTCAGGAGGCAGTACATCGTGGACGATCTATAGAAACCCATTTTATATAGAACCGGTTGACACAGAGCTGTTTGCTGTCACTGACAATTGTCATCTTTGCCTTCCCAACAAATGGGAGAAGGATTTAAAAAAAAAAAATGTCAATTGTCAAATGTCAATGTACAAATCACAATCTGCTGAAATTATCTGATATTGACGAATGTTTTGTTTTGGTGTCGTTTCAGTGCTAAATCATAAAATAATGCTAAAATCAATAATAGTCCGCTAGAACAACAGACAATATAAGTAGTGGAAATGGCTGCGGCATTCCAACAGCAAATTTTTGCACTGGATGCCCGCTTCAACGCATATAGAGCTCCGAACAGCCCCAACTTCAGTAAACAGATTGTTTTAATTACACAATATGAATGTTATTGATTACAGTTTATTGATTTGCTTCCGATTGATTTATCAGATTATTTTATTTATCCGAGTAGGCGATAGTAAAATGATTTAAGCATAATAATGCACTATTCTTATAGATTTGTGTTAAGGATGGTAGCTGAACCAGTAATAAAGCTTTATTACAGCGTAGGATTGTTTACTTACTTTTTTATGACATGTATTATTTCACCACTGCAATACAATGATTAATCTAACTTTATGAAAAGCCTGACTACAGAGTATAATACCTGTGCCTCTTACAGAAACTTTATACATAAGGCGTCGCAGTCAATTACTCCGAGAAAATGCAAAATTCAAGGTTTTTATTCGTTTTGATTACCCTCAACACATATCTTACAGGTTTTGTTCAACACACTTATTTTATCACAATAGCTACAAATCGTATCCATGAGAAAAAACTTGCTTTATTCGTAGACAGTTTTAAAACATATTTTAGTTATAAAATGTTTTGTCTCTTTCAAATTACTTTTAATTATTGTTTGGGCAAGTGTGTGACATTTGTTTGTATTAATTATTTTGTTACATAACAATGGATTTTAGAAAATTAATGCAGGAATGAAGTATCATAACTATTAAAAGAAGTTTTCATCAACTTTGTTTTAGGATATAGAAACTATAAAAAAGTACATAAATATAAGAAGTCAGTTGCTGCAAAGGCGATATGGGGTCCAAGACAACATTTCCATCAGTTCAACATCATCCCGTCCGAGATCAAGTAGTAAAGTGAGTTATTTATTATTTATATCTTATAGGGCTAAATCTAAACGCTATACCTGGGTCTTTTCTACCTACAGTGAAAATTGAGTTTCATGAGATAGATCAGAGCACTGATATGGTTGATTTGTATCCCACAAAGACTATTGCTGATTGCATGTCATTGCATGCCAAGACCCTAACTCCACAACCACAAACTAGAAACACATCTTGCTCAAAAAGTATGGTATTGCTTATAAAATAATGGACTAGCTACTAGTAAGTATTCACTCCATGGGATAAGTAATTATATTTTCAAATAAAAGCCATGGCATAAGGTGAAGCATATCCAGACCAACCTGTTAGAAGAGGCCTGTATCCAACAAGTGACTGTCACAACCATCAAGTTATTGTGATTTTTTTATTATATTTGTTACAGGCAAGTATTGCAGTTGAAGAATCACCATCCAAGAAAAAGAATGACTTAAGTATATCAGAGAACTATGCTTTCTCTGGAGTCCATCACATATTTGATCAGGTGGGTTATTTTTTATTTAGGATGTCAATGATTGCTCAACTTTAATTTAATTTGTCTAGTGATTTTATCTGCCATTGTGAATTACTTTTATTGTGAATTTGTTTTTCTATTAGCAATAATTATGAGACAAGTATGTAGTTCAATTTATGATGGGCGTCATACCTACTTGTTGTGTATTGGGTGTAAAGAATCTTAATGCCCACAAATAATAGGCTACTATGTCTTAAATCCTAACATAATTATTAAGCTAGCCACTGCTGCTTGGCAGCAGAACAAAATCAAAGCAATGATATCAACCCTGGCAGCTTCTTGCATAGGTAGAAGTTATTACCTGTGACATCTTTACTATATCAACAATGCAAAGAGAATATTAAGTAAATGATATTTCGTACAGCACACAGAGCAAGTGAGTGTGGTAAAGTTTGCCAACAATGACCGCTCGAAGCTATGCTGTGCCTCTAACGACGGCACGGTATCTATCTGCGACGTGACGGCCACGCCGCCACGGGTCAGCGTCATACTCGACGGACACACTAAACCTGTGACTGGTAATTTGCTTATCTAGAACACGATTTGACTAGTATCTTATTACAAATAGAATATAGACATAATATCAGCTATTGTATGTTAAAGTATTTTGTTTTTCAAATAGAAATATCTCAACCTGCTTCATACCAGAGTGGGCCACTGAGGTTTTTAGCCGCAAACATATAATATAACTAATGTTAGTAATATTACTAATTTTGTATAATATTAAGGAATTGTTTGAGATGGTACCAACGTCACCTTTTTACCATTGCACCACCCGTCACCGCAGCAGAGTTCATTCCTACCACCTGGAAGCGTACCGTTCCCGAACGGCACATTTTCAGCGTTCTTTCTTACCACGCACGTGTAAGCTCTGGAATGAACTCCCTGCATCGGTGTTTCCTGAGCGCTATGACCTGTCCTTCTTCAAACGAGGCTTAAAGAGAGTACTTTCCTTAAGGTAGGCAGCGACTTTGTTGTGCTGGACCCCTGGCACTGCGGAGGTCTATGGGCAGCGGTAGCCGCTTTCCATCAGGCGGGCCGCTAGCTCGTCTGCCTATAAAGGTTTAAAAAAAAAAAAATTGTAAAATACATTTAAATATCCAGAAAGGACAAATCACAAAGCATAGGTATATGTATTTTAGTTCATTTGATTTTTCAAATTTTCCTTATTTTGAAACATTTGAACTATTAAAAAGAAGGTATATAGTATGATTGAAGAGGGTATGAGCAATATGTGTGTGTGTGGCGAGGCTGCGACTGGTCGGCGTCGAACGAGCTGGTGGTGACGTGCGCGCTGGACGCGCTGCTGTGCGTGTGGGAGGTGGGCGCGCGGCGCCGCCTGCGCAGCGTGCGCGACCAGCGCGCCGCGCCGCTGCTGTGCTGCGCCTTCCAGCCCGCCAACAACAACATGGTCATCGTATCCTTTGCACTCTGCACTCTGCACTACTCGCCTTGTGTCAGATAACAGAAACTACGCGACACTTCAGCCTCACAACACCCGAAACAAATACTTGTGCTCCACACAACCATTTGTCGCGGTGCGGGGCTCGTACCCAGGGCCACTCGTGTCACAGCTGACCCCGTAACGAACTGTACTACTGAGACTGTCTCATTAAATTAATGACCACCCTTTCCAGTTTTTACTGACCAAGACATTTTATAACTAAATAAATTAATGAGTAGTCGATAAATTAAAAAGTTTTTACGAATTGGTGTGCCAATACTCGTACATTATTTTAAAAATGCATTTGTGCAGAGATTTTGGGTATATCATCTTTATTATAATTGTAAGGACTACTTAACTCAGTTTCAAGGCAGGCAATGCTCGGGGAATGGTAGAAGTCTTGAACGTGTCCACTGGAATATATCCCAGAGGTGAGTAAGAATAATTATGTCTAACAGTACACTTAGAGTTATTTTGCATATGAATATGATCAATTGCTATTCAAGGTGGCAGCAGCATACTCGGCGGCAGGGTGATGTCAATAGCATGCGAGTCCAGCGGTAGAATGTTCTGGGCGGCTAACGATAAGGTGGGTAGTTTGAATTCCATTAGTTTGCGTGTATTGTCACGACGAGGGTACCACTGCTTTATCATTGTTATTTTCGTTGTGACGTGACAGTTCTCTTTCTTGTTGTAGTTCGTCCAGTTAGTAAAATTGTTAGATATTTAACGAAACTTCTCCCATAAACGTCTCTTTGTAAATTACTCAAATCGTGTATTGTTTGGTTTAAACAATTTTAACGGTAATGAGTAAAATCGCGATCAAACCAGTGAACCTTAGTTCTCAATAAGAAAACATGAAGGACTATCATCTGCATATCCTTCTAACCCAAAGGAAGCTTGAAAAAGAGTATGAGTAAGTTTTGTGTTTTAAGAAGTTATCTCTTGTCAGTCGTACTCTTGGAGGAGTAGTCGAAGTTATGGTAAGGTTTATAGGTAGGTTCCGGCTTTTTGAGACTTCTCCATGTTTCTCTATTGATGGTAGTGTCATGCATACTGTGTGGCAGGGTGTGATCGTGAGCTACCGGCTGGAGGGCGCGGGCGGGTCGCTGAGCAAGCTGCGGCGCTGCGTAGTGGGCGGCGCCGTCACGTGCCTGAGCTGGAGCCCCTGGCTGGCGCGCCACCCCGCGCTCCTCGTCAGCGCCGCAGACAACTCGCTCTACCTCTTCAGGTCACTACCAATCACATGCTCACAGATGGACTCTATTAGAATACCTACAAGTTGTATAGGGACTACTTGGGTCGGCTTGTATTGAGAATAGTGTTATCAATATAATCTTACTATAATTTGCAAATCCCTTGTAAGATTTGCAATATACTTGTCCAATTTACACCGTTTAACTGTATACAATACACTTTAACAAGAACAGCTAACACAGCGATCTCTAGCGACCATCGTGTATAATGCTTAGTGGAGAACTTGTTACAATGACGCATACAAGTGTGTTCTCTTTCAGAATTAGCTGGAATTAAATTTATATTACGAGGGATAAGCATCTCTCGTCGGTGAATTTCCACCTGGACTGCTCAGTAATCTCAAAATAATAACTCTCTTGAAAAACCTACATATAAACCGCTATACAGCTTTCGCACTTCCAATAGTTTCTGTATGGCAGCCAAATCATCACAAGTAATCATCACCTTGTCTATGGTCACGCAAAACTAACTCCATCTGCTGAACTTCTCATTCTTAACGCGACCTCATTGTTGCTCATTCTCGGAATATTTGGTCAATTTTGCAACTGAATGGGTCAAGGTCGCTCAGATCAACTAAATCAAATTCCACGGAATTATTCGATAATGTTTGTTGATCAATATTCATAGAAAACGGCGCAAATGAATTTAACCATAGAAATGGTAAAGACGCACGTTAAACTAAGAATATTTAATGGTATGTTATTTAGCAGCCGCCGGAATAATTCATAGTTAGCAAATAGTCAGTTTCTGTAACTAGTGGTAAGATACTGGTGTCCGCCCATATAGGTTCCAGCATATACCATGTTCAGACACTCATCAATACCTAACGGACGCAATTATCTTGCTTTCGGGTTGCAGTTTGAGTACATTCAGTTTATCGCAGGCCGCATAATTGCGTCTACCGGTAGGACATCTTATGCCGGCGAATATTTTATCTGCCCTACATTTACTATCAGGCGCAGTGTAATCATGTTATCACGCAACGTTTAAAAAATAATATCCATCCCTGCAAACTTAAGTATCTATTGTAGATTATTTTAAGACGTTAATTTTTACGACTGCCGTAAACGTGCGAAACGTGCTTGTCCTGGTAGCACCTCCGCCTACCCCTTCTGGAAAAAGGCGTGAGTTGATGTATATGTATGTTAATTTTTACGAGTATTGCATGTACCAGGATCGCGGACCGTGAAGGGAGCCTGGTGCTGAAGAAGCGGTTCGAGGTGATGCACCAGCAGTACAGCGTGAAGTCCACGTTCTGCCCCATCATGTCGTTCCGGCGCGGCGTGTGCGTGGTGTCGGGCAGCGAGGACTCCTGCGTCTACTTCATGGACATCGAGGGACACAACGAACAGCCCGTGCTCAATAAATTGCAAGGTTACTTTCTATCTATAATTAACTATAAAGGACGTTCCCACCTTTGAGTATCGGACCGGTGTTGTAATGAGACGTCGCCGAATCTATTTATATAAGTCAGGTATCGGACTCGATTAAAGCGCCTGCCATTCTCTCATTCTTTTTTCCACGATTGCCCGAAAATGAAGCATAATGTACGTAGGCGTAGTCAGGGTATCTCTTAGATAACGAAGAGTGCCAAATAATTATATATTGACATTCGAAAGTAATACCAATTTTTCTTATCTGTGTAGTCAGCAAGTAAATTTGGTATTTCGCTTTACATCTTGTTTTTACTTTTTAGATATTTTTGGGTTATTTATGTTTAGTTGAAGCTGGTGCTTGTCGCCAGGCAAATCTGAACATTGACATACAATACAGATCTAAGTACTATCTGTTAGTAGTATCTAAGGACTAAGGATGGTTTCGAGTCCCAACTTAGAAGTTAGAACCTCCTTATAAGACATCAATTTGTATCCTAAAAGAGTACTCCAGTAATCTTAGAATTGTAAACAACAAAGAGGTAGATATTTTATATATTTTTCACCAACAATACATTGTGATTTCAGGTCATGCTTCTCCGGTGCTGGGAGTAAGTTTCAGTTACGACGAGAGTTTGTTGGCGACTAGCGACGTTTCGGGACTCGTCATTATTTGGAGACGAAGCTGAGCGCCTGGAATATTATCAATTTAAGTATTATATTTATCTGACTCAAATTATAAAATATTATTTATGTAATTTGTGTAAGTACCTACATGCCGTAAGCGGTAAATATTATGACATCAACACTGATCAATAGTAAGACTGCGCCCACGATGGCAGTGAGCGGGGTCTTCAGACGTCAACCCCGACCGGCGGCGTTGCCGCTGCCGTCCCGCTGCCATCTTGGGCGCAAGCTTAATGCTGTAGTATAAACGTTAAGTATAAGAGTGCGTGGGGGCCTGTTGGTAACGGATCAGACGCGGCTGCCTACATGTTCACGGTGGTCGCAGGTTCAAATCCCAGGGCACACCTCTGACTTTTCGGAGTTATGTGTGTATTGATAGTCAATTACCACGCACTTTAACGGTGAATGACAACATCGTGAGGAAACCTGCATACCGTAGCGATTTTAAAGAATTTCTACGGTATGTAAGTCCGCCAACCCGCACTAGGCCAGCGTGGTGGACTATATGGCCTGACCACTCTTAATCCATTATCTCTATCGTAGAGTAGGCTCGTGCCCAGCAGTGGGACGTATATGGGCTGATACAATACAATAAACGTTAAGTGTTCTGTCAGCTTTCTCATTATTATTAAGCTAATTTTAAAGCCGACAGCGAAAGCCGACAGACATCGACGACCCCTATCTAGACTAATTAGTTGTATAAAGATTATGTGTATTTAACAATGTATTTTCTTCTAATGCATTATGCAAGTCCTAATGGCAGAATAAAAGGCTTATGTTGAGTCACAAGTTTTATTTAATATTTTTTCATAGAAATATTTTTAAAAGGACTCCACAAAGTCACAATATGAAAAGAGTTTCATTGCGTTCACATTCACTAAATACTGCCGACAGCTCGTACAAATCAATAACAACTTACAAACAATAAATACCATAATTATTAGACAATTCATTCAAATAATTCCTTTGTTCTTGCATTATTATCATTATTACAGTGTATTTATTAACAAAACATTTCAATTTCTACTTGTTACACAAAGATATACGACACGAAAAATAACTTGGCTCACAACGAAGTCTACCGTGAAGTGTAAGTTCAGCTGCTGACTGAAGTGGAGGGCGCGTGGCTCGCACCACACCCGACGGTAGACTCTACCAAACAATGAGTAACCGCTTGCTCTACACAGTAACAAAATGAACATCTATTATCGTGTATTTACATCTGTACATTAACGAAAACTTCCTACACTGTAAAAAATCATGTTCAGAACAATAAACACAATACAATCAATATTTTTAGTATTCTAAAAGTTTGTTTTGCTCTTCAAATACATAACATTTAAATTATAATATTTACAGTGTAACTAAACAACTAAAACGCGATGATATGAAAATGAGGAGAATTGCACAATAGGTTCACTTGGACGTATTTCCATATATTTTGATGACGTAATTTTAGTGGCACACGCTTTGTGGGACATGGTCAGCAACAGCGATCTTATTCATTTTTGAAGGTACAATCGTCTGTTTCTTATAAATCATAAACAAGAAACTGGGATTTACGAAATACACTACTCTAAATCGATAAAACTTTAGAGACCTGTGGGCTGTGAGTGAACATCGTACGTTTGCTTAAAATCGATGTGACACGAAGACGCTAATACAAAACTATAATGATTTTATGAATACGCTATAACTTGCAGTCTGCAGATATTTATTATCAAATCCTGTTGCTGAGGTTACGATGCATGGGAACAACGTCGATCTGTCGCCACAACTCGTTACATATAACTCTACACTTACATAACATTATCTTACTTACTAACAATTGGCTTTTTAACCTCAATTATACTTCGATCGCAACTTTATTAACCATTTTAGAGGTTTTCAAAACATGGAAGATGCATGCTCATTTGTGCGTAAACATATAGACCGTCACAAATAAGATTATAATTTAGATATTTATTTATATAAGGAGTTTGGATACACGCTACAAAAACTACAACTACACTATACCGACAGCTACCGTCTTTATGACCCATCCGTTGCCCCGGCAGCTTCAGCCGCGTCAGGCGCGATTATGTTCACTCCGTAACATCCGGTAGGCCCGTTCATCAAGTTCTTAAACCTACCCTCCTTACATAGTTATTGCGCACTATTTCCAAGTTCTTCCACCGAATTATTAATAATAGTTTATTAAACAATGATTTTTAAAACTCAATTTACATACATTATTTCTTAATACATTTTAATCTATAAATTAATTATTTAAATTTATAATACAGTTCGAAACAGATCATGCAAAATTAATAACATAACGAAATAATATAATTTTGTCGCATGTATCACAAACGTAATAATTTTACAATCTAATGCACTACAATATTACGAAATAAGAGTAAAATGTTACGCATGAAAACTCTAGCAAGTATAGTTATGGATTTTCTAAGGTACAATATAGAGACATTATCGAAGTCGATAAG
Source organism: Theretra japonica (assembly GCA_033459515.1). Classification (NCBI taxonomy): domain Eukaryota; kingdom Metazoa; phylum Arthropoda; class Insecta; order Lepidoptera; family Sphingidae; genus Theretra; species Theretra japonica. The sequence goes on from CM065943.1 coordinate 5,576,018, forward strand.
TCACGTTGAGAACGTCGTGTCAATACCTCGATACGCTCACTTATATCCCTAACAGTTATACGTCTGGATAGGCCATTTTAGTACAGCTTTTATTTTATAAAAACGTATATTCACTCAAAAATGTTCTGCGCGATGTATTATTCAAAAGACTCAGATATGGCATTTCATTTGATTTTAGTTTACGGTTAATTTTAAATAACTTTAACACTAGTTTTACGTGTTGGTTCTTTAAACAATGACTGCAAAAGCTACTTATAATAAAATTAGTCGTGTAGGTTACACCCAAGAAGTATAGGCATATAAAAAGTCTGTATACAACAAATGAGGTGTAGTTAAGAAACGTCCGTAAATCTAGTATTAAAAATGGCCTCAACGCGAGTGACTGATGTGGTTTGGACAATTCTCGTACTTCAAGTGTATTTAATGTAGGCTATTGTTTTCATACAGTAAATATATCACTTACCAAGGAGCTTATAATATGATTTAGGCAATAATGAAAGCGATACAACTATTTATCATAATTCACGTCTATTTGTACCATAGTTGTGTGATCACCAAACAAATCACTGGCATAATTGGTTCGTATTTCTGAACTAAACAAAGGAATTGAAACTTGGCGCTGATTAATGCAGAGAGTTAAGCTATCCATGTGTTTATTTATATGTATGTCTGCATTAAATAGCACGGAAGCCGTTATGCAGCATGATTAAATTATTCTGGAGACATTATGTAATTATAGCAAATTAATCTACTGTTTCCGTTCAGTTGCGACGTTAAATCAGAAACAAATAATTTAAAAATGTAATAATGTGTTTTGTATGAAAATACTTGCTGCTAATGTTGTATTTTCATGTAAGAATTTCATGACAGAGAATTTGCAAAAGAAATGTCCCTACAATGTTGTCCCGATATGTATATTAAACTATCCATAGTTGTGTGGAACACTAACATGTTTACATTCCGTATTTATACTATCTACTAGAATGGCATTCATTGCAATAACATCATTAGGATGTTTCTAATGGCGCTTATGTACATCCAAACCTTATAGAAATGTGTTTTAGTAGATAATTATGAGAGAGGTACATTATGAATATCAGCTAGTCCGCTAGCCAGGAAGTACTTCAACATATTCAAAAACTCCTGACATTAATAGGTCGAAAATTATATTGAAGATTTTATAAAATAAATAATAATATGTATTCAACAACACAGTGGGCCAATATTACCATACGTGGTGTTAGCTCGCCTTTACTGTTCCTCTAACACACTTCTAAACGACACAAGTTCAACTCGCTACTGACTGACAAGATACACGCACAAAAAGCTATGTAAGTAATGACCAGACAGCGCACATTACGTCACGTTCGACGGCTTGTTCCTCTCCAGCGTCGCCTTGGAGCTGCTCTCGATGCCGGAGTCCTCGTCGCCGCTGTCCAGCACGGTTCCTTCTCCTTTGACGGCCTCCACCACTTTGGGGCTCTCCTCCTTCACTTCGTGTTGCGTGTCAACGTCGTCGGTGAGAATGATCTTCTGCTCGGGCTCGACCTTCTGCACGCTCTTGCCGAAGGTGGAGAAGGTGGGCTCCGGCACGGGCAGGTCCTCGGCGGGCTTGTGCAGCGGCAGCGCGGTGGTGAGCACGGGCGTGTCGTCCGTCATGACGAGCGGCGCGGGGGTAGCGGGGGTGGCGGGGGCAGGGGGCGCGGCGGCGGGCTGATGCGCGCGGCGCTGCGGCTTGTCGAGCACGAAGCTGAAGACGCGCGCGTGGCGCGGCGAGGCCACGTGCGGCGAGGGCGGCAGGTCGAGCTTGAGTTTGTCGCGCGTGTGGCGCAGGCCGCCCAGCTCGGCGGCGGGCGAGGAGGGGCTGACGGACTCGCTGGAGCTGGCGCTGTCGGCGGCGCGCCAGGCCAGCTCGGGCTTGTAGTCGTCGTCGGCGGTGGAGCCGGGCGTGATGTCCTCGACGCCGGAGTCGGGCGTGGTGAAGTCGAGGCTGGGCGCGTGCGCGAGCGTGGTGGGCAGCGGGGAGGGCGGCGGCGGGAACTCGTCGGCGGCGTCGTCGGGCTCGCGCTCCAGCAGCGACATCTTGGCGTGCATGCCCGGGAAGAACTGGCTCGTCGTGGACATGATGCCCAGGCTCTCGAACGGACGGGCCGATGACGATATAAAGAAGTCTTCGTCGTAGTCTGTTCAACATATTTCACAAAATGTGATGTACTTATGTGTATTCTATGCTATACAACGCATCTTAGTCCCGATGCCACAGAACGTAAATTGCTAATATCACGATTCGAAAAATAAAATGTTCAATTCGCTATCTCTTAAAGAACAAACAATAAGTACAAAGCGCCCATGTCTCCTGTGTGTCACACGCACTAATAGGGGAATTATGAGGTAATATCCCACCATATAGCGCAATATTAATGAATATAATATTTATTTACCAGCGCCGAAAGCGATGCCTGACCGCAGCGGGTACAGGTCGAGCGGACTGGGCGCGCCGAACAGCTGGCCGTAGCCGAGCTCCGCCTCCTCCGCACTCGTCGGATCCCAATCTAAAAGTCGAACACGTCAAATCCATTCCATCATTCATTTCAATGGGCTACTGATCATTTATCTTTGTCCATGATATACACTGGCAAAGTATAACTAAAACGCAATTATTAATACAACTGGATAAAGAGTAAGTTAATGAGGTCAAGCCTTGATTTTATTGCTGGTAGAAAATATAATAAAAAAAAAATCATTGATTGCGTGGCCACCGAAATACAATGCACTGGCGTGTGATAGCCGCAAATCCGCTCCGTCTTAAGAACACATAGTTTCCATTGCAGCCAACGTATTAAGGTAGGAGGAACACGTTTAAACGGCACTACGCGGCGCCGTACAAAGCGTTTTAATATTACATACATACATAACCACACGCCTCCCTCCCAGAAGGGGTAGGCAGAGGTGCTACTAGAACACCCACGTTTCGCCTTGTATATTTCGTCCCACGATGTGATAGGGGGCGAGCCTATCGCCATATCGGGCACAAATTCCTGACTCCGGGCTAATAATGAATAGAAAAATCCAATATCACTTTGCCCGACCCGGGATTCGAACCCGAGACCTCAGCTTTGCAATCATACCGTAGTACCACTACGCCACCGAGGCAGTCTTAATATTATAGCGTTTTAATATTATTTGAGGCATTTTGTATAACAGCCACTTCATACTACTGTAACACCCTGTGCAGTACAGTTCAAATTCCTTTTGATATTTATAGATCTTTGAAATAGGTAACGTATCTATGTTACTGCGACTAGTATGTGCATGGTGGCTGACCGGAGTATGCGGAGAGGTCGGGCAGGTAGGCGGCGGGCGAGTGCGCGTCCACGTCGGCCGCCTCGCGCGGGTACTCGTACACGCAGTGGTACTTCTGCCGCTTGAACACCACGCGCTTCTTGTTGTCCTGCGACATGTTACATTCAACACGTTTACATCACATGCAGAAACACGTCGACTGAAGACAATTCGCTTTCAATCTGATTAATTCTCTACAGGTAATTTAAAATTAGCATAGATACATTGTAGCCAATTTTTTACAACTGTCGGTATGGATTGGCTCGATCGAGGCGGTCCCACTGTCTCACAGAGAGCTGATGTTTTTCCAGTTTGGGTTCCGTTTGGTCAGTTAGATAACTAGAGGTTCACTAGAGGTTTCCTCTTTTTATTCTGAGAGATCGGCAACACACTTACGAGCCAAATGTTATGATAACTTACAATTAGGTGAACCCTCTGCTCTTTTATCGGACTTAAGTAATAAAAACGAGACTGTGACTAACCGGCGCCGCTTGTTCGAGGCTCCTCAGCGAGGACTTGGAGGGCGCCGCGCGGCAGTCCCACGAGGAGGGCACGAACTCCACCTCGTCCCCCTCCGAGCCGGAGCCGGAGTCGGCCGAGCCGTCCGACAGCGCGCCGCCCTCCGACGCGTCGTCCGCGCCGCCGCCCTCGCGCCCCTCGCACCCGCCCTCGCGCTGCTGCGGAGCGGACCTCACTGTACTCGCACCGTCACAAACAACCAACCGACTCCCAGAAAATGATCACAAAATCATTACAAAAAAGCGTTGATTTGCGCAAAATTCGTTCTCTAAACTAGATGGGAAGCGAACCAACTAAAAGCTACGCCTATACTACGAGTTTAATTGTTTTTGAAACGCTTAAATAATAATAACGTTACATTCTGCTGACGAATGTTGTTTACTTATTTACTTGTGGTATTTATTTATTTTTGCAAGAGAAAGACCGCAATAAGCATTGAATAATACAAATATTATTGAGCGTTTGAAAAACAAATACGTCAGTATTGGATGAGTTATAGTTAGATACATGAGGGAGTTATACACAATGACATAATGGACAGGGTACTCACATGGTCGAAGTGCGTGGACGGCACTAGCGAGGTCTCGTGGCCGCCGCCGTCCTACGCGCCACACACACAATGTAACATGGACATGCAAGCACACCGACACCGAGATATCACCATTTATACACATGTACACACCGCCACACTGCACTAAGCCGACGCTTGCTCCCCGTATACACTATTTTATTCGGACATAAACATTTCATACATTACATAAGCGAAATTTTTACTAACAGTATGCGAAGCATACGAATGCATTTCATTTTCCACATTGTAATACTTTTGTTTCGGCTATAATAATACTAATATGATAGTGTCATCCTGGACAGCTGATATATGTTTATTCTGTTCCAGATTAAATATCCTCCGAATATTATGATGAGTCACTTACATGAAATGTAAAATTAAACGAGGTACCAATTGAAAAAGAGTATCGAGTATTCGATTTCATACTATAATATGGAACGCAACGCTTTGTATCATCCGGCTAAACAGCTTTCGGTTCAAGTAACCAAATTTAATCTCGCGCGAGTCTCGCCAATTTTGTTTGTGTTGCATGCGCGAGAGTGTGCCCGCTTGTACCCATTAACGATACGAGCTGTCACTTAAAAACTAACGCTAGTGCATATGGCGAGACTATGCAAAAATATGTCATCAGTGATATTTTGGCATAATAGTTTATTTTGTTAAATGCTTGAATCAATAATCGCGTTTATGAAATAAATCTTAGGTATAAAGTTTAAACCTACACCGTGTATTGTCAAGAAATGATTCCATTAAATTACGACATGATGGAATCCAATGTGAATCATTCGATTAATTTGTATAGGGTTGAAGAACGTTGACCGTTTCCCGTATTTGTAACTTCCGAACTTTTTAAGCTTGAATAAAAATTATAAATAGAACTGACCCTAGACACTGACAAAACCCCATTTTAAGTACCATGCTATGATGTTGCCCTTTCTATCAATGGATGATGGATTCCTTCGAGAAAATAGATAGTATTCTTAATCTTAATCTATATAAAAATGTGTACCTTGCTACCTACGGTGTACTTAACATAAAAAAAAGTATTTTGTATTTTCTACTAAATACATATTAAATAGATACAGTAAAAAGCCATATACTGAGGCCGCAAATCAATTGTAAAAGCATTTTAAACAACATTTTAGATTAATATTTACTTATAACTATAATATAAATGGAATATTTTACATACATACAGTATATGTCCGAATAAAATGTGTGATGCATGTATATTTAGAAAAATTATTATCATTCACCACACAAAACATCTTATGTTAAAAGTTGTACATACATATAAATAGAAGTAGGTATATTTCAGATAGTATTATAAAGCCAAAGGCCTGAGTATAGTGTCGAGGATGCATTACTCATCTACCTACGTACAGGGGACTTGCAAATTGATAGTCTGTTGCCAAATAGAGCAAAAAGTTTGAGCATATACGTAATATGTTAACTGCGGGCAGATACGTATTTCCATGTGCGCTACGCGTGTACGAACCGCCCAACTTCAGGCGTATTATTTAGTTAGATAATAAAATTAAATAGAGATGCTGGAGTTGTATAGGTTGGTAATTCATTGTTTTGTCGCCACTGTCAATAATAGACAACACTCACTAATTATTAATAAAACATCGGATGTTTTTGTTCTTCCTTGTTACATTATACTGTATCTATCACTCATTGCGAGACTAGACTATCAAATTGCATAATTACCAAGGTATAGAAGTACACTGAAAAAATTGAATACCAATTAAGCGGGGTCAAACGGGGATCACAGATTCCACGCCATTACATTAATCACAAGGAAGGCATTTCCGCATCATATAGAGGGGACTAAATACTTGAAAGCCCAGTATAGAGATATCAACCTGCAGCTGGCGCACAATAGAAACATAAACAAAACGTTACCTTCTCATTATCAATAGATAATGATAGATTTCAAGTATGAAAGAAAAATAAGAAACAAGTTTACCAGTGGTACATTTTCAATATGTTTCTATTCGCTTAGGACGGGTTAACTAAACAAATGATCACTGTTTATCAATAAGAAATAGCTGAGAAAATGTCAATCACCAAATACAAGCGAATTGCGTTGTATTCGTTCACGGGTGGGTTAATAATTATTAGTAGTGGGTGCTGACCTTCCAGATGAACTCTCCGCTGGAGGAGTTGGTGGAGTGCGAGTCGGTGTCGGAGTCCCAGTCCTTGATGATGTCGGCGGCGAGCGGCGCGGGCGCGGGCTCGTGCGAGAACGACGTGCTCATTATCTCCGTCGCGGGACCTGCCGACAACACTTACACTATACTATACAATAACTCCTTTACAGCGGAGTGTTCCATTGAGAGGGGTTAACATCATTGTTCGCCACGATGCTCTAGTGCGGGTTGGCGATTACTTACGCGATTACCCTTGTATCTTCAAGTTCGTTTTAGGCATTTAAAACACGTGGATTCCAGCACATTTATGTTTTGCTTTGAAAATGCGTGTGCGGCTAGAATAGGTCAGGCGTTATATTTACTTATATATTATGCCCGAGCTTAATAGTTGGAAAATTCACTGTATATCCAATATAGTGAATTTTCCTGAATGAATGATTTAACGATAGACACATTTGGAATCAATAAATATACCGGAAAGTACTAACCCCAAGCGGCAATTGAAGCGCACGTATTGTGCTCTGGGTATCTAGTACACAACACTGAAACCCCTCATTATACGTGTGTGCTTTGGTGCGGGGATCGAACCCGCCGCGCCGCGACTTTATTTTCCCCAAAAAATTCGTAAATTGTGACAAAAATTACGAAAATCTAAATTAATTCAAACTTACCAGAAAATCTGATATCGCTTAACATTGGAAATAAACTATCTAATTGGCAGAATTGCTTCTCGTTTTGCAGAAAGTTCTCGGTAACTGATGTTATTTTGTGGCCGTCTCTATCTGTTATGCCATTAGCTTTCACTTCCACGGCCTCCTCACGCGGACTCGCAATCGTACTTTGTTCTGCGTCGTCACTAACGCTCTTGCATTCCGCGCTACTCTGTTGTTCCTCTTCTGGTTTAACGTCTTTCAGTTCTCTAATATCGCCGTCGTCAACATTACTCTCGATCAGTTCTTCAAATGTTTCGTTTAAAAAATTTACCGTGGCAAAGTTTTCGTTTTTCCCTGATTGCTTACTGTCTTTTTTCGGCATGGCTATTAATTTACTATTCGACATAGAAGAATGAGGTGTTTCATATGTTTGCACCACGGGGTCAGTTACAATAGAAGATTGCGTTTTGACTGCTACATTTTTAGAGATATCATCGTTTTCTCCTCTCACATTAACTTCTCCATTCACTTGGGGACTGAAGTTCTCAGCATCTCTATTGGGAAGACGTTGATGAATGTGCGAGTCGTATGAATTATGCAGATCTAATATTTCCGTTTTGGTATGCGAATCGAATGTACTCTCTTTGATAACATCTAAAGGTGCTTCCGTTACAATAATCGAATGGGGTTGTTCCATTTCATCATCGACATCAAAATTGATTAAAAAAGTATTAGTTGGTTCCCTAATGTTAACTAAAGTGTGAGATTCTATTAAATTCGTAATATTAGGCGGACTTATATCTAGAGAACGAGCCGGCTCACTCGCTCGGTTAACAGACTCACTAGTTTGGTCGGCAGTGGAGCCTTGTATCAGAGCTTCACTAGATATTCTCTCACTCTTCAACAGTAATGAAGTAGCGTCAATCACTGATGAAAGGTCTTGTGGCCGGCTCCTCACGGAGGATTCAAATTGTCGAAAATCCTCCGAACTTATTCCACTTTCAACGCTTTGACTAGACTTATCTCGCGTGTTCATGTCTTGTGGTTTTGCAACGGCTGAACTCTCAAAATCTGAATATGTTGGGGTTCGTTCAGATATTCCAAGACTGTCTTTATAGCTGTTTCTACTTAATGTTTTGCTGTCTCCCTCAAGTAAGATTTCAGTTTCTTGATTCGTGCTCTCTTTTCCTACGTTAGAAGATAAATCCTGAGGGCGGACATCAGCTGATAGTTGAAAACTTTGGAAATTGGGTAAGCTTTCCATATTCTCGTGGGTATCTGTTTGAATATCAGGTAGTTCAATGGGCATGATGTCAATATTATCTGTTTCCGTGTCTAGCTCAGTTAACGGCGTACTTGTAACAGAAGGCATGTAGTTCCTATATTGATTATTTGGACTATCATTTATATCAGCCAATACGCCTTGATTCTCTGAACTACCTGACTTATCTTGGCTATCGACTAAATTGTCTTCCAAACAAGATATATCGACACTTTCTATTTTTTTGATGCACGGTTCTGATGCTAGCTTAGGACTACTGCTATCGAGTTTCTTATCATCGTCCAATTTGGGTGGGGTTACATTGATTTCATCACCCATTGGAGATCTCCTCACAAGCTCGGGTTGAGGAAGTTTCCATGCGTCGTCAAAGGCGGAGCCCACCTCTGTGGTGCAGTTGGAGTACGACGGTAGTCCAGACATCAATGTTCCGTAAGCTAGATCTTTAGTTTGACTATTCTTGGAAGAATCATTCATATCCGATTTGGTGATGGCGGAAGGTGTCGTTCCTGCGGCTTCAGTTTTTATTTTAGTATATGTATAGTTATCGTTAGCGGTTATGGAATCCGGTGAAAATGTTTCGCATGCTTCTGATTTGCTATCGTGTATGATGTAAGTGGAACAGTGACTCAGCTCCTTTTCGTCTTCGTTATGTGTTAAAGTATCAGTGCTTTCGCTGTTACCCTCCTCCTTCTCCGGAACAAAGTCCGTGGGCAGGTCGGGATCCATTGCGAGATCATCGAAGTTCTCTTCGACGTTGTAGAGAGTGTCGTTGGAGCACCACGAGTCTATGCTCGTGGCCTTGGAGAGACACTCGGAGGGTTTGGACAGCTTGGCGTCGGTCGGCACGGTAGTCTTGGACAAGGTGGAGACGCCCGTGGCGTTATCGAAGTTGTCGGAGTTGTCGGGTGCGGAGGTGTCGGTCGTGGGGCTGAGTAAGAATGGCGACACTTGCGATATTCGTTCGCAATTGGATTCTTTCTCATCGTCGTTTTTGTTATATGTTCTGTCGTCGATGGGAGATTGGTTATCGTCCTCTCTGGGTTTTTTGAAAGGGCTGGCGTTCAAGCTGTCTGCGCTCATTGTGATTCTGGAACGATGGATTAGATGATAATTAAAAAGTAATAGAACATGTCGTAATTATTGCGTCGGTAACACAAAATAATAATAAATGAATAGACAGACGTTAACCTGCAAAAAAAAGCCATTGAGATAATAAAAGCATACATCCATAAATTGTATCTTACTCCTTGCTGCTGGCGACGTCCTTGTGCAGCGTGTAGGTGAGGTTAGCGGAGTGGTGGGAGTGGTGCACGGTGTAGGTGGAGGGGTCGCGCGACTCGTGCGGGCCGCTGTGCGCGCCCGTGGGCATGTCCGTCACCTCGTCCGCAGAGTTGTTGCACGGCTCCGGGTAGCTCTCCGACGAGTCTGTGCGGATTGATGCGTTCCCTGAGCCAAGTATATAGTTCATTTCAATCTTGCTCACAATTATTATTTGATACATGGTTTCACAATAAGCTATACCAATCAAAACTCGGTATCAGGTAAAGTAGTATCTGTTTGTAGGTAAAGTAGTGACTTCACCAAGACAGCATAAAAAATAATCATTCAAATAAAACATTCGATTGACTATTATAATTTGGAATTATAGTAATCACAGTTCAAAAATAAATAAATGGAGTTAGTTGGAACATAGCCCGCTCAAAATATCCGCAAGCATGGAAACGGCATGGTTGGAAAGCCAGTGATATCGTCATCCCTTCTTGACCTCCGCATAAGTACTAGAAGGAAAACTTGATAGATAACATTTATTAGCAAATACCAAATAGCGACCAGCGACGAAAACGCATTTACGAGTATAACACTATGCTCCGATATCCAATGTGGGTAAAATCAATTGTGTTTCTCAACGAAATGAGTCAAAAACAAATTAAGAACTACAAATATAATAAAAATACAGTAATAAATAATGAATAATCTCACAATTGGTGTCGTTCTCGTAGGCGCACAGCTGCTGGCCGGTCTCCTCGGCGATGGGGCTGAGTGCGCCGGGGTAGCTCACCACCAGCTCCGGCGGCGGCGGCAGCTCCAGCGACCACTCGCTCTCCGACGGAGGCTCGATAGCTGCTACCTGCACATTATAAACAGTATTTAGAAAGTACTTTGTGTTCATCATGAATATTTCAAAAAATTTGGTGAACGTTACAATTTAATAGAATTACAAGAACTTTTATTGAATTTAATGTTCATTTTATACTTTATTTTGTTCATTTTATATTTCATTTTATACACAAAATTAAAGTATAAATATGATTTAATGAAAGCCTAATGCAGAAGGCTCGGTTCTTTTTCGCTTAAACTTCTCGTAGCCTCCATAGCTCAGGGGTTAGAGCACTGGTCTTGTAAACCAGGGGTCGAGAGTTCAAATCTCTCTGGGGGCAGTCACGAAATTTTTTGTATTTATTTTTTTATGTAAATATATTTTTTATAACAATATTCGCAATATTATGAGTATTGTGCCAAGTTAACAAAAAAAAAATTGACTTAAGCACTAAAAAATCAATGGTTTTAGGCCAAGTTCGATACCTACGAACCCAACAATTAAAGGACAAAATCGACGCAATATGAATAAACAAAATATGAATATCAATTCAACTTACCTGTGCCAAAGGCAGTTTCAGTTCCAGCTCGTTTCTCAGTGCTTTCACACACTCCTCATCAAGCGTCAAGCCTTCTCTCAAGTCTTCCGCCGAGCCGCCGTTGCCAGCCAAATACGATTCTGGTACCGCATCTGTTATGCTATCTTCCACTAAACTCTCTACTGTCAATGGACCAGAATATTCAATGTTTAAATTGTTTTCATTCTCCGCCATGGCTAACTTCGAAGTGATTTGTAATTCAATCTGATTCAAATCGATCTCATCTTGTATATTCTGGACGGGCGGTGGAACCGTTTCAGCTGGGGAGTTTAAATCAATGTCTACCAAGTATTTCTGTTGCGATGTTGAGGCTAAGAAAATGCCGGGTGAATTGGGTGGCGTCGAAGGCGACACGTGTTTCTCCGTCACTGACTTGGCACTTTCATCAGTATTAGTCTCTGTTTGTGGATCTGAAAGACTCGCTTTTGATTCACTAGTAACTATGTTCTGAGTTTCTACCTTGTCCATCTTGGCATCAGTCACCGATATGATATCATCGAAATGCATATCATCGTGCATAATATCGGGCACTTCGTTTAGGAAATTTCCATCGCGTAATGGAGATGGAGTTTCAAGATTTATTTCGCTGAAGTTAGACGAAAAAGCGAGTAGCTCCTCTTTTGGTAAGTCCACAATTTCTGAAGATTTCACGCCTCTAAACAACTCCAATGTGCAGTTTTCAAAAGGACCTAAAACAACAGAGCTGTTTTCATCAAAAGTATCTGAATGATGGCTTTTTGTCGGTGAAGCAAACGGGCTCATTCCATCAGGAACGAAGGTTTGTTCAAGTTTCGTTAAACTGACGCCCGGTCCGTATTCAGGCACTTTGGTTTCCGATAACATTTGCTGTTCATCTAGTTTGACAGATTTCTCTATAACATTGTCTGCGGAATTGTCGCTTCCTAAAGGTGTACTTGTGCTTACAACACTATCTAACTCTTTACTAGCGTCCAATCTCTCCATGTGCAAAAAGTTGTCGATTTCCTTTATACCTTCGAGACTGGGAAGTTCCATATATACTGTCGATTCATTTTTGCCCATTGTAACGTCGTCAGCTGGCAATAAGTCGAGACCCGAATGTAGTACCTCCCCTTTACAAAAATCATTATCTGCAGTCTTATCACTTAAAATTTTGCTATTAGTACTATTAATGAGATCCATGTAAACAGTGCTGTCATTCGACTGCTCCTGTAACTCTATAACTACATAATCAGATCTAACTGTAGTATTACTATCATTTTCATTACTGTCAAGTTTGTTATCAGCTTCACAAAAAGAACTTTCCTTATCGTTATTTTGTACTATTTCAGGTGGCAAAATTGGCAATAGATCTTTTCCAAGATCAGAGACAGACCTTACGAGATCATTTTTTGATTCTTCCGTTTGAATATTTTGTTTCGATTCTACTGTTTGTTCGGTGGAAATAGGTAGGGCTTCTTGGTGGCTAATTATTTCGAAATCTGTTAAATTTGGCTCAAACTTTATAGAGTTGTTGGTATCTTCGTTCGATACAATATCATGTTTTTGTAGTAAATCAGTTTCAGTCGTGGAAGTGATTATACCGTTTGTCATATGTGACTCAATTGGTTCAACTTCTGAAATCGTTAATTTATCATTCGACACACTGGGGGTCATAGGTGGAGATTTCGCGATGTCTTTTAAAAATACACTGTTATTAAGATTTTCATGCAAATATTCATCAGAGATGTGTAAAATTTGTGCTGCGCTTGACTCAGGTTGAATATTATTTTCCATATTTTGTATGAGTATCTCCTTATTTTCTTCTTCTACTTGCTGGTTAATTTCTTTGTCAAGTGTTTCTCCAAAATGTATGGATTTTTCTAAAGAACAGCTTTCTTGCAATGTCACTCTAGTTGTTTCCAAACATGGTTCATGGCAATCATAGTTTTCTTCAAAACTGCCCACGCTCTGTAACTCTGAAATATATTGGTCGTTATTAGACGTAGGTGACTTCAATGATTTTATTTCAGTAGTAGTACACTCACTTTTTTCATTGGCATCTGTATTTCTTTCTATTTTACAAAAGGTATCTTTGTTATTTGATTGGCATCCCAAAGCTGTGGAGCTTAATTCAGTGTCTAATTTCATATTATTAGATTCAGAATTATCAATACTTTGCTTTGGTATTGCACCTATATTACTTTCATCAATCTGTGTTTCCTCAGTAATTTCTTTTAATGGTGCGAATGTTTCTAGTTGCAATTTTGTGTCCATGTCGATACAAATACTATGTTCAAGTGGTGGGTTAGTAGAGATGGTATAGTTCTGTTCTGTTTTTATTTGTTTTTCTAAATCTTTTTCAGTGTAAATGATTTCATGTTCTATAAATAATTTTACCAAATCTTTAATTTCGGTACAGTTTTCTTTATTAATCGAATTTAAGGATCTTATGCCATCAATATCTATTAAAGATTCAGGTATTTGTTCTTGGGATAAGACGAATTCATTATTATCTTTCCCACACATTTCTACAGTCTCTATATCAGAATCAGAAATTAGCTTATTTCGACTACTTGTAGTTTGTTCAATGAGATCACTAGTTTTTTCTACATCATTTTCAGATTTACTAATATTATCTATCAGCATTCCAGTAATCGCGTAATCTCCTATGGAATCAATAACATGCTTCGATGGAAATTTATTATTGGTTTCAGGTACATTACTAACTTCAAGGCCTGTTTCCGAATATGTAAGTATTTCCTTGCTTGGTGTGGTTATTATTCTATCAGGCAAGATTTCTTCTACGAAATTTTCTTCAGTTCGTTTGTGTTGATTTATAGAATCATTTTGACTTCCAAGATTAACTTTTTCTACTTCATCTACCGACTTAGTTTCATCCCTAACATCAGATCTTTCTATTAACTTACTATCACAATTAACGTCTTCATCTACATTTGATTTTTCATTTTTATCACTTACACTAGTTAATGATACTACACACAAGTCCTTCAACTTTGGAATATTAATATCACTAGTTTCTATTTCCTTATCTTTTGGCAATTCAACAGCTTCATGTACGAAGGAAACCGCGTTATCGGCAATGCTAGAACTCTTCTCAGTTTCGAATATATGTGAATCATTCATATCTTTTACTGGTGTCTCTGGAGTGATGTTTTCCAAAGTTTGCTGACTAATTGAGTCACTATGCCTTTCAAACGAATGACTCAATGTTCCTATAGTATCTCGATCAGCTTCATCATCATCAAAAACACCCTTATCTTCGGTATTGGTATTGAAACCTGTTTCAAGAATGTTTTGGAAATTGCTTATACCAGGTGATTTTACCAGGCTCGATTGCATGGGATAATCTTTCTTACAGTCTAATACCAAATTATCGCGCGAAGGACTTGCTTGGTGGCTAGATTCCGAACTGGAAGTTTTTTCCGAGTTTAATATATTATCGAGATTTTTGATAACATCACTGACATCTTTATAATAGCTCACGTCATCTTGACTGCCCGCTATTATTTCTTTCAACCATGGGTCAACTGAACTATCCGATCGATCGTTCTCTTTTTCCCTGCTATCTTCTAGGCCAATATTTCCTTGGTGACATTCTAGAACTGCCATTTCATTATGTGTGAGGTAGATATTTCTAACATCTTCCAATGATCCATGGAGGTTTGTGAGACTCTCAGATTTTATTTGCACAGACAATGGGTCTTTATCAGACATAATACTACTAGATCTGGAAACTGCCGTGTCCATATCAATACTTAGCGTGTCTTGCACCGTGTGTATATTGTCTAACTCTTGATCAGAGCCAGTGAAATGAGAAGCCATGGACGTGGACGGAGCGTGAACTATAGCAATATGTTCATCTAGTTTGGGTATTGTGTTGGGTTTTAATCGTTGCCACCGTTCCTCAAAGTCACTACTGCCGTAACCGTCGTCTTGTGAAGGTTCGCTGGCTTCAGTATGTGTTGTGTACAGATGATTGATAAGGGCGTGTACTTGGGCTGATGTGGGCCTACAGGCTGGGTTTTGATTCCAGCATAGCTGCATTACTTGGTACCTGTAAAATCAATATAGTTTTGTAACTATGTCGGTAAATGTATATTCCACGTAGATGTCTATGTATAGGTATGTAATGCACTCACAGATGGTTTCTGTATGGGCAAGGGAGATCAGGAACTGGCGGCGGGTGTCGCGATGGTGTGGACCCCCACGCGCACACCTCCCACACCAGCATGCCTAGAGACCACACCTCACTGCTCGCCTAAAATACATACAATTAAGAAAAAAATTAAACTAAATCCTACAAATTGCACAAGGAATATTTGTCAGTGATAACGTTTAGTCATGGTTTTGAGTAATGTGCATATAATTTTAGGAAGAAAAAGATAGACCTCCCACATCGACCTGTTGGAAGCGGCTTTCATCCAGCGACTTCCTGCAACCTTAATTAGTTCGTCAGTCTACCTTGTAGGGATACTATGTTCGATACTGGGGAGTTGAGGGAGAATTACGTTCAGCAGTAGATTTCCTGTGGCAGAAGAGAGATTGAAATCTCCAAACTTGACGTCGATCTTTTATGTCCGTGGTATAGGCAAGCAGATTATGCCAGTATTACCGTGTATGCGGGAGGGTGTCGCCTGGTCTCGGGCGCGCTGTAGTCGTACTGCGGGTCGGCCGCCCCGTACCGGCCCAGTACCGCGCGCGCGTTGTCCGCGTCGCCGCGTATTAGCACACTTCCACACCACACGGTACTGCCAAAATATGATTTATAAAAACACCAAAAATACAACAAATTCAAGGCTTTCGATTACCCCATTTACGAATCTTTCTACCGCTCGGGTATTTTCCCAAATCAAACCGAAGTGCAGCTAACCGATACAAATACTCGTATCTGTACGGGTTAGCCATAAATCTTGGAAACAAAAATCGTGATTTTTTTTTACAAAAACATCCCTCGGATATGTTTGAAAATTTTGTGCTATGTTGCCTGGGGTAATGAGAAACATGTGGGCTAATTAATGCTAGTGTGTATGTCAATATCACCCAGTGTATCCGAAAATTATAACTAATAAACTATTTACATAATATATTATAATTTTATAAGTTAGTCTGCTTACCCATACAAATACCCTCTTGAATGTAGATAGGCGAGTGCGGATGTGACGTCACACATTAAGCGCAACGGCACGCCTCCTTCGTTCAGTATCGCCATTTTGGGACGGTTCACTATTAGATATTGTTGGAGATCCTGCAATTGGAATACAAAAATGTTTTTCTACTACACTTAGTAAGTCTGACTCATTAATAATTGAAATTTATTCTTATTGATCACATAACGAGAAAACTTAATTAATAAATAAATTATCATAAACAAGATGACGCAATTTAATTTCATTTCTTAAATATTATTTTTGCTGAATTAAAACATGTTTTTCCGTTGCTAAACCATTTTTTTAAACTCTAGGTATAATATTTTTTATACATTTATTGCTGAGTAGTGTTCCATAGGATTCTAGCTTTTTCACGACACTAAAATTTACAGATAAAGTAAAGACAGAATTCTTTATATCTGACATACCATAGGGCACAATTCGAACACCAGTATCCAGGGGTCCTCCTGCAGACACTTGGCGAGGAAGGGCAGCACATTCTCGTGGTTGACGTCGCGGTACACCCGGTGCTCATCGAGGAACCGAGCCTTGTCCTCCAGACTGGCGTTCTGGTTCAGGATCTTCACCGCCACCGTCGACGTTGTACCGCCGTCTTCTACCTCGCCTTCTACGACCTGATCACACAAATGTAATCATAAATAAATCATATAATGAGCGAATTCATAAAGTGTAGAGTAGTCAGTTATCAGATGGAGAGCAAAATTAACTATGCCTTCGTGTCTGGGTACAACAAATAAATGTGGTTTCAAGCGAAGCGGAAAAATGGTTTCTTAGATTTACGCAATTGTTACACATTGAAATAAACCTATTTTTTATGGATTATATCACGATTGGATTTAATTTAAACATTTTTTAACTTCCCGACCTGATTAAAAAGTTAATTCTGCGTAGATCGGACCTCAAAAGCCAATTAACTTGTTAAAATAACTTGTTTAAATTTAATAATCGTAAATTAAGGGTAGTTAAATTGTGTTATGGCCATACTTAGGGGTGCATCAGCTGTGCGATAGTTAGAATTGTTTCATTTAAAAATCATACAGAGCCGATTCGCTTTTTTCTTTCGATCTTAATAACAACAAGGTAAATTATTTATCAAAATGCATATTTATACAGATGTAAAATACTTCGCTCGGTTGTTATTACAATAAATAATATCTTAAAGTCTTTAGTACCAATTTCAACTAATTTATCTACTAGAGAATTTTATAATACAGGTAGATTGAGGAATCTCTAAAATCAATTTCTTAGCTTTACGCTGTTCAATCAATCGCCCATTTACAATAGCATAAAGTTAAAAGAGTCTTGAGTTACGTTTCGATTGCAGAGGAGACAAGCAGAGCGCGAAATAGCCCAATCACATAGGTTCAACACATCTAAGCTGACATAGATGTCCCATATGAGTCCCACCCATCTCGGCTCCGCTCGACTCCGCTTCAGTGGATACGCAGCCTAATAAATGAATACGAACGTACCCGGCCATACCATCCTCGACCTATTTCCCGTAGATACTGCAGCGTGTTTCTGGGAAAGTCCTCGCCGCCTGAAAACAATCACAATGTCGTTAGCTAATTAATTGTCAAGTTATTCAGAGGCGTGACCGTTTGCCGAGCCACCGGCCCTCGGCATTCGTGGGAAATTCTCAATCATCCATTGAATACAATGCCAATGGTATGTATTGTGACAAGAAGGTCTCGGGTTCAAATGTCAAATGATACTCGTTCAAGTGGGCACGGCACAACAATGCCGGGCTTTGAAATAAAAGATTATAAAGGAAATACCTAAATTATAAAGGACAGTTAAATAATTCAATTTAAGCATTATTCAAATAAATTGACATTGCTATATCTTGCTTACATTAGCATGTTCTATCAAAGAATCTGGCAGAAAGGCTTTGTGGGGAAGATACCCCAAAATAGTTTCGTTTGTTGAATGTAGGTACATTAGGGTAAGCACTCAATTGTAAGCAGGCAAGGTCTCAAATACATGCTGAACGTACCGAACCAGTCGACACATCTCTCGAGCGGGTCTGCGACCCTGATTCCGGTGGGCAGCGGCTCGAACTCAACAACGGACTCGCGGCTGACCCTGTTCCGCTCCTCGTTCTCGCTGACGATGTAGGCGGCCGCGTTGTTGTTGGCGATGTTTTGCATCTCCCGCAGCGAGATGGGGCCATTGTTGTTGTCCTCGCTGATGTTGTTATTGACGGGCTCCGAGAAGCCGGAGTCGGGCGGGTGCGTGCGCCGCGCTTCGTGCAGGTGCGTCGCGCTCGCTGTGAACAGCTGCACACAAACGCACTCTGATCAATACACTGACATTTTTATAAACTATATGAGACAGATAAGTGTAAAGAAGTTAAATTGTGCCACTAATTATTAAAAAGTTATACTTTTTTTTTTAATAAACATGATGTGTTAATTATACATCAATTTAACGAGATAAATAAAACTAACGCAAGCAGTGGTTGCTTTCACTGCGTCAAATAGCATCACAGAACACAAAACTAAGCGTAAGCATTATAGCTTTACTTTAGCAAATAAATACATTTTGGTTTGATACATAATATACAAAAAGTATACATCATAATTTGTCCCGATGTAACCCAAATAAATGTCGTGAAAGACGTTATTGGATTATAAATCATTGACATAAATGGACAGGATGAAGAGCGCGTAAAGTGTTCCGACGTAAGTGGTGCCCGCAGAGTTCCAGTGCATCACCAGTGGAGCATTACGTGGAGCATTACGATTTCGAAATAGCTTGTATTTTGACAGAATTTGGTAAAAAAGTAAATTTATTATAAATTATTAAAGTATTTTTATTACTACATAGCTATGGAAAAATGTAATAGATGGCGTAATTTTTGCGGCTATCTTATTAATGAGCGTTACTGGAATTCATCGTCTGTCGCAGCGATTTCTTACGGCCATCTTATTGATGCTCCAAATGTACTGAAGTGCCTTTTCTTAGTTTTTAAATCAATGATCTGGACACATGATTCATGCAGCTACGGACTTTAGCATTAAAGGATTACCTGATTGTCCGCTCCTTCGTTCGGCTACAGACAACAGAAAGAACACCGTAAGACGATTAACGTAAAAATTTCACTATAATAATTCTTAAAATAAAATAGATGTTAAACATCTCGTTATTTATGAAACATGTATGGCTACAACAGATTAATAGCTTACAATAAAACAACCTGTCGAATTTTAAATTTACGGCACATATTTTTAATAGCTTCTGCCCGCAACTCCGATTGCGTGGTTATCTTTATAAAAAAATTCCTATCCCGTCCCGTTATATCCCTCCTTACCCCGTCTCATTCTCACCCAAGACATACAATCCAGTACTATCCCATCCATTTGAGTACAAAAAAGTAACAAATATATCGGAATTCCTCCGTCATCTCACGCGAATCCTACATTTTGCAGGATAAAAAGTAGTCTGAGTGTTAATCCAGGGGGTCAGCTACCTCCATACCAAATTTCATCGAAATCCATTAAGCCGTTTCTGAGTTCATCACGCACAAACGCCCAAAAATTCTAATAATCATTGTTTTGGGTTTTATTTCGTTAATATAGTCTTCCCATATGAGTTTTTCTCATTTATCTTCCATGTACAGACATTTATCGGTTACAAATATATTATATGTATAGATAGATAATGAACAATACTTTCGTATACCTACAAAAGTACAAACGTATATGGTACAAAGAAAGAAAAGCAAATGGCCCCTATTCTCAATAGAATGTTGAACAATTTTTACGGTGTTGTTTTGCATGGCCGGCACACGCAATGTGTCGTGTGAACGGGGACGCTTTGTATCCGCTACAATCAACAATCAGCAATTCAATCAGCAGCCATCCTATTACTGCTATGCTCATCTCTAGTTTATTCGGCGTGCGCGCTCCGCACTCCGGACCACTACGACTTTCAATATGTTTCTGGGTAAAGAGGTAAACGAACGGAATGTAATTTTGTTGTGCGCATCGTTTTGTAATTTATATGACAATCAGTGGTATGGGAAAACTGTTCCAATTTGGTAGTTAAAAATACACACAGTAAAGAGTTAAATGCAGATGGGATAATCACATGTCAGCTGATTGTACTTTCTAGAAATATCGTACTTTCGTACACCGTTCTTTTTCTCAACGTTAAAAGGCTGACATTACAGCACAGTAACTCGCGTAATATTATATACCGCAAACAATGTGCAACAGCAACTAGCAAGCAATACCCAGTAGCGAGTAGTGACTGATGTTATGGCCTCAATCTTGGAGACGTGGACTACCGCGTTATTTTGTCGATCATCCGGGGACGGCGCAGCGCTTGCCGCACAGTGGAGTAGGTACAGATTTTTGCGCATTCCCAGTCGCAATGGTGCAGTGAGATGTGACGTCCGGGTACCTAATCCCGCTCATACCCCGGTTATACATTGCTTGTTAACAAACCTAACTTCTTGTAGACCGCCTTGCGCTTTGCCGCATTCATAATATAATTCTTATTTACACGCGTATGTACTGGACAATAATAAGTCTGTATCTGTATTTTGTACTATATTTTTAAACCCCATTCTCGTCAAGTCTGATGTTTCTAATTTTTGCCGCAAAGTTTACAAGTTCATGTCATTGAAAATGTCATATGATTACCATTTCTATAGCCAGCTTGACCTGTAGATCGAAATACAACCCATCCTGTCTGACTCAAATCGCAATGTAATAGGTATAAATTAGCCATTTGCCTATTTATATTACTCGAATCTGCAAAATCTTAATACATAATAATACGTAAAGAAAAAATAACACAAATGTTCCCATCAATGTCAGTATACCATTTTAAAGGTTTGTTGTAATAAATAATGATGAAACCCGCAAACACACAACATTATAATATGAAATGTGACATCATAGCGTGGTGACTGGTGAATGAAGAGCGGTAGCGGAGTTGCGGCATGGCATGTCGCTGTGTGTGTGTGAGAGACCGTGTCTACAAGGCACATAGTACACATGCACATGCCACATTGTGCCTTCAACCCGCGGGCTACGTCAAGGTTTATCACAATATGAGTTTTATTTGTATCCGCCGGCTATTATTGTACTTCCGGTTAAACGTATTATTGCGGTCAATACAATTATATTCCTTGTTAACTCATGAAAGGGGATTTCTAAAAGTTTATTGATGCGATTTCAATCGGTTGTATCGAATTTTAAACAACGTACTCACGAAGTATTGAATATGTTTTTTATTTGTTTGACGTCAATCAACAATGTCTAACTGACTGTTAACACGTTTAAACATAATATATTAATAGTATAATTAATTTATCAATACGCTAAATATAAACTAAGTAATACAAAAACAAGCAGTAAACAATGTAAATCTTGTTTTAAGAAAGAAAAGACACAGCAATAACAAGTTATCATTGTCCTAAATGCTGTACGTACTATACATACATACAATGTTCATATTAACTAAATGATAAACTTATGTCTAACATAAACAAAATAGATATGGTAGGTTCTTGAACCCAAACATTACTCTGTAAAATTTAATAAGAATAAATGAACACATACATACATAAACCTCACGCCCTTATCCCCGAAGGGGTAGGCCGAGGTGCACCTAGGACGTTTCGACTTGTGTGTTCCGTCCCACGATGTGATAGGGCGAGCCTATCGTCATATCGGGCACAAATTCCAGACTCCGGGCTGATCATGAATAGGAAAATCTAATATTACTTTGCCCGACCCGGGATTCGAACCCGAGATCTCAGCTTTGTAATCGTACCGTAGTACAACTACGCCACCGAGGCAGTCAAAGGCCAATAAATGCATACATATTATATATATATATATTTATTTTCATATATGCGCAGCATATAAAGGAGTCGAACTAACTTCCCAAATACTGTTAAAGTAATTATTGATAGCAACTGCATCCTAAATCTTAAAATAATTACATAACAACAAAACGAAACTTGTATATTTTTTCCCATGTCGTCGAGTTATGTGAACAATAGGCGACAAATTGCGAGAACAACATACATCGTATCTCGCAACCAGGCATCAACGCGACAACGTACAATGTGCTCAGTGAGCACAATGAAGTTGTAAAATATTCTATGACAACGTGACAAACTACAAATAACGAGAGTTCAGAGTTAATTACAAGTTACAACACATTTAAAGTACTAAACTTAAATATTAGCAGACTGTAACGGAATAACAATCACAAACTGAAAGAATAATTATTATCCAAATCATAACATTCCTAAACTTTTATACAAAATACTTTCACTGCGACGACGTTTTCTACCCAAATGTTCTTTTCATTCACAGATTTAAAAAACTTGGGATGCAGTTTACTTTATTAATTATTAAATTTTAATGAACCATCCATATCCGCCTCTTTTTAGCGATAACGGCAGATCATTTCCGAGCCGGGGCGAGATATGTCAGTCTCATCGTTCTAATACGTAATAATAGATCGGTCCTACATAATAAGGTCAAGTCAAAGTGGCGTGTCGCCTTGGAAGTCAATCCTTCCGGATTGGTTAAATGGCTTCAGTAGCACTGCGCCTAGGCGGCGATGCTCGAGACGTATAGTAAACGAGTATAATGTAACTCCACCGTCATAATCTGGTGGATCTTCTGCCCACATGTTGGCATTTAATCCAATCTGTCTTCCCTGGTGCGCGAAATGTACTGAAGTGACGTTTCGCGATATTATCATAGCGTAAATGTTATTGAAACGTAATAAGTTATACAAAGTGATGCACGTAATGCCCTTCTTTATGCATTAGCGTCCCACCGATACCTTAGAGATAGCGTCACCGTGACGCACACACGGAGGCAAAGAGAACAACTCTTGTTTTTATTACTGATCACGTAAACACAATATGTTTCCCTGTAACATCACGCATAAAACCATTAAAAATGCCTCATGGAGTTCTTGGGTAATAATGATTACATGACAATGTTCCAAGAGCTAAAGTGTTTCTTGGTAATATGTACATTGAATTATACTATATAGAAATCATTTTACAAGGCCATCGTGTAGCATTCTGTGTGCATGTGCATGTGACATAAAGGAAAAGGATAATAATCGATAATAACAGATACAGCTTGTGAAACTCCTTTAATTATTCAGAAATTACTATAATTAATTATACCTTACTCGAAATAGGAAAAATAATTTGTATACGACTAATTTTGAATTATCTTATTTGGTCTCGTCGAAATTATAAATGCTCCATTTGCCTCAATTTGATTGCAATTCTGCATTAGAAGATAAAGATTGTATCTTATAAATTAACAAAATAAGAACCATTGAATATGAGTTGTATTCATGCATTTAAATAAAAAAGGAGCATCAAGCATGTCTTCTGAATATCAGCGAGCACATTGCTATTTTTTTCTTTAATGTGCAATGTGTCAAACGAGTGGTGCCTCGACTTTTAACAAGGCACGGGGCGCGCGACTAAGTAATTAAACTCTACAGCTACGCGGTGCAATTATACAAAGTGGATGTATAGTACTAACGACACCTCTTAAAAATGTTCCGATACAACACACCTACTCCCGGAGGGGCTGAAACACATACAGCCAAACTTGCTTTGAAAACGCTCCGTAATTTGTGTTGTACTTGCATATAAGATCGATCATTTTTTGTCAAAAATGATTTATTATGGAGTTTGGATCCAAGTTGCGTATGATTTATTTATCATATAGCAGTACATTGTGTTTGTAATCTTTATAAATCAAATATCCCTGTGCAATAATACGAAGCGACTTATATATCGTCACAATATAAGTCATGCATGTTTTTAGCAGTTGACTGCCAGCAAGGGCCTTAATATATTCACACCAATTACACCGCTAAAGACACAAAAATGACAGAGAAACAACATAACAAGACCACATGCATGTATTTCAATGTACCACACATTGTGGATTCCAAACAAAAATAGACTTAAAATGAATGACACTGTGTTGTTGCCAAAATAATTCGAATAGCAATGTGGGCAATGACATTATTTGAAGGAAATTTAAGAAAAAATGAATATCAAACACAAACTAAAGTTTAACAGTTCTTGGAATACTACTACAAAGTGTAAAAACTAAACTGTCATGATATTGAAATAAAACTTAAACAAATTTAAAAATGTAAAAATTAAACTAAATCGCAATAAAATCCGTACAAAATAGTTTTATTTCAATGTGGAACATTCGCGTAAATCTAAAAAACCATTATGTCATGATATTATTTATTATGATCATTGATCAACAGTCGAGTAAGCGGCGCGGCGCGACGGTTCAATTAACGATGGGTATTCCGCGTCGTGCCTTTCCTGTGCTATAATGTCTAATGGGATAGTACATGCACACTGTCGACTGTGACAAACAAGCCTACTCATGGTTCTACGTCATTTAGACAGTAGTCATTTTACGTCAATAAGGGAGTAGTGCCAAACCGGTCGAGTCTGTTATTCAGCCTGCAGTCAAATTTTACTCTACCAATGATAAAGTAGTATGGATGGCCGGTTTCCGAACACTAACGGGTGTACATCAGTATTTTACAAAAATACACAAATTTGACGAAACTCCGTATAAAAATGAATGATTATATGAAGCATGACACACAAGCACCGGCCGCGCTCACATTACAAGGGCCAATCGATGTGCAAGACAGGGAGCGCTCATTAACAGGCAGTTATCAATAAAGCGCACGTTTATGTGTGGGCACGTGCTCGAGTATTGTAATTAGCTGCGACTCGCGCTCGCGCCCCGCGAGTGACTCACAATAATGATGCGCCAGCGCATAATGTACAGTGTACACAAACACGCCATTATCTTGTCGCATGGGTGGTTATCTAACGCTATAAACATCACTGTTACACTAAATAACAACGGATTTCACCCACTAATTTTCTAGCACGTCTTAATCTTAAAACGAAGCACCATTTACACGGGGAGAGTTTCTCGCCTCGAACATACGATTATCGTAAGAATGTAAAAAAGTTGCATCGTGCAAACATTGTCAGAACACGATAATCTTATGGCGATTATGTCGTGCGATAATCGCATACGATTCTCGTAGCGAGAAACTCTCCCCGTGTAAATGGCGCTCGAGTCTCAATGAAACTTCGACTTAGTATGTACGCCTAACTCAAAATTAGGCAAGAGTCGCGTCTTTTTAGTAAATATTTTATTAGACGCTCATGGCATCCTTGTTATTCTAATGTGTACGAAAATAGCATATTCTAAAGTAATAAAAAGATTAAGACCAGATTTATATGTGAAAAATAGGTGTTGCTTAAATATGGAGCCATCCGATTGAATCAATGTTTTGGGTATTGTATTGTATTGTATCAGCCCATATACGACCCACTGCAGGGCACGAGCCTCCTCTACAATCGAGAGTACGATTGAGAGTGGTTAGGCCATATAGTCCACCACGCTGGCCTAGTGCGGGTTGGCGGACTTACACACCGTAGATTTTTTTTAAAATCGCTACGGTATGCAGGTTTCCTCACGATGTTTTCCTTCACCGTTAAAGTGCGTGGTGATTGACTATCAATACACACATAACTCCGAAAAGTCAGAGGTGTGCCCTGGGATTTGAACCCGCGACCACCGTGAACATGTAGGCAGCCGAGTCTGGTCCGATACCACGAGGCTACCACGCACTTTTGGGTATATTACCACTAAAAGTGCACGGTGGCCTGTTGGTAATGGGCCAGATGCTGCTGGCAACATGTTCACGGTGGTCGTGGGTTGAAATCTCAGAGCAAACCGCTGACTAGGTCATGTGTGTATTGATAGTCACCACATACTATTACCCTGCATACCATGGCGATTTGTAATAAAATCCATGGTTTTTAATGTCCGCCAACCGACACTAGGTCAGCGTGGTGGACTTTATGGCCTAACCCGTCTCAATCGTTCTGTCGATTGTAGAGGAGGCACGTGCCCTGCAGTGGGACGTATATAAGCTGATACAGAGCACAATATGAGTGCATAGTAGTGGCGGTACTTCCATACAAGCCCAAAAGCCCGGCTTGCCCTACTTAATACGCAAATACATGATAATGAACAGAAACCATTACATTCAATACATTACAGTAATTTATTATGACACATAGACCATTTTTGAATTTACCGCGTTTGGTCGCGTCGCTGCGCGGCGCACTTCAATGAAACGCAGCTACGAGCGACGGAGCGCCGCCCGCGCCACGCAACGCTTGTATTAAATTCATTCAATAATTTTACCTCCGCGTAGCTTCACGTATTTTCTAAAAGACGGACCTCGCATTCTTTAAATGTCTCTTTCTCTCTCGTGTGCTTTTACGAGGCTTTTGGAAACTCATGCTGTCTCTTTCACACTTACGGTTGAAATGCTACACTCTGCCACTACGAATGTGTAGCTACAGATATGCAACTGTAGCAATTTGTACTAAAAATCAAACCGTTTAAGCCCGGCTTCGCGGAGTGAACATCGTACGTTTGAAGGTCGTCACGTGTAACATTTTTCGTTTAGTAAATTATATTTGTTATTATTAAATTATGTTTGTTCCTTTTTGAAAATATTTTATCATTTTTTAAGTAAAAATAATGTGGATTTATATTTTTTTAATAAATTGTAATTGCATGTTGTAATGTTTATTTTTACGTTTCGTTTCGCAATTTCTGAACGAATTCGTATTAACTTCATGGGTGTTTTGGCATTGTGCAATTGTAAATAGTTCTGTTTTTAGGTTAATGATTAGTGTTTTATGTTCATTAAGCTTTTTGAAACTAAAATGAGTTGTATTGTTTCCTGTGATGGTTGAAGTGTGATGATAAAAGTGTTCATTGCTGGTATAAAGGTAATTTAATTCAATTATACTGAAAAAAAAAATAACTGGCGCGAAAACAACGCCGGGTTTGTGCATTTCTTAAAATCGTAGTAAATTACAGGAGGCATTCATCAGTTCAGTTTAAAAAAACTACCTACGTAATTTGATTTCTACATGCTCCCTTTCAAATAGGTAATTAAACAGTCGTGTTTCACATGTTTTTCAAGCGACACTTGTATATTAGAATGTTTGTATTATGTATAATATTATGATTTTTATAACTTAGGTGGACCTTTTGAAAGGCATGTTATTACTTGTAATTCATAAAAACTTAACGCTAATGCATTAATAATATTTTCTGTCCGCAATTTCGGTTAACTGCGAAGTACGGCAACATAGTAGCTACCGTTGTGCTAGTGTACCTACTAAAAGTGTTCAGTAGTTAGTGTATTACCAAGTTACGTTTGCATATCCACATGTAATCTATAATTTTATTAATCTTAATATTTTATAGATTGTTTGTTAGGTCTGCTGACGTACATTTGTTTTCTTCGTTGTTAGTATTTTTTTCCTTTTTAATCAATATGTATTATACTTAAAAAAAGTTTTGGGCTTGCCCTACTTCAAAACCCTAGGCACGCCACTGGTGCATAGATTCAAAATATTATTTAAATTACATATATTTACCGTCGGTCTGGCAACTATAGTGATAGTGCACGAGCCGCATCCGACAATTAGGTCGTCATAAATTGTGCACTTGGCGCCACTTCGACGCTATTAATTTCAGGTATAAATTATAATGCTTGGATATGTAAACAACCCACAAATTGATATACCTGATTTCTTTTTGTTATTTATTGAAATGTTCAATGATATAAAAATTAATTACACATTTGTATATGCAAATTAAGGTAGCAACGACTTTATGTGCAACATTCTTAGACAAGAAAATAGAAATCAAATAGCTTGTCTCTACAAAATAATAATAAAAGAAAGAAAATATATATTTTAAAAATAAATAAAAGTATTGTAAATACTAAATTATTGTTATTACTGATAACTTTTAAAAATGCACATGGTATGTTATTGTATGACCTTAAGTAAATACATAATAATTAAAGCATACTACTCGTATACATTTATAGAAATCGTCTTATTTTCCAACCATTAACTGATATAACAGAATATCGTTTATAATTTTCGTACATGCTGTGTATTCACAGAAGCGTGACTTATAATAAAAACTGACATGACTAAGCTCGGACAGATCAGCTGGACTTGACATTGGAATCATGTGTTTGGCTGTTTGGACCTGCCTCAATGTTAAGCTAATTCTGTGCTATGTAAATTAATATGTTTGACTTTGATAACGTTGTCAGTGTTTGCTCAATTACAATGTTTAAACAATAAAGAAGACCATATTGTTGGCAGTGCCTTTGTACAACATCCACCATTTTGCTCTTCTTTTCGTAAGACTTGTATGTGCAACAAATATCTAATAAGACAACTCAATACCTAGAACACAATAAAAACAGTGACACTGAAACTACATCATAAAAATATAATTTCAGTATACCATTATTATGGTATACAGTATACCATAATAATTTTGAAAATAATTTTAGAAGGTCTTGCTCTACAGCTCACGTAATGAGCAAATTTGAGACAAGTTGCATGTAGGACAAAAAGAAAGCCCCACATAGAACGATGAAAACAAATACAATTTGCTCATAGATCGTAAAGGCATTATATTTAATTAACGTCATACATACGATAATAGTTGAATTGTAAATAGTAAAAGGTAACAACTGCGCTTAAAGCAAATGTGATGCTTTATCTATAGGACACAAAATCCTACAAATATAACACAACTAAACTTGATTAGTATTTCAAAATAAATTCAAATACCACGCGTTACAAATTAAGGCCACGACGCGAATGCATAAAGCATAGTAAACTTATTGCTGTACAAAAATATTTGAAGATTTTTAGAATGAAAATGAAACGTATCATGACAATAATCTCGTCATAAATTAAGAGCAGACAGATACATTGAACGTGGGTACAACAATTTCTAAACAGTAGCACATATCAACCATTACTCAGGCATCCGCATTGCTCCTAGATTAATCCAAAATATATTTTTAACGTTACATTGCTGGGTTTATAGGTGGCTATTATTTTAGTGCATGAATCACAACAGCGATGGGGGAAGTGCGGAGCGATGACAGCGTAGGAGGGGCACGGCTCCGGGGTGTGCTAGCCCCGGGCTCTATGCCAACTATAAGCGCCACTGCATCGTCAGATTACCAACGTTATACTTGTGCTAGCAAAACTAATATTAACTCTTAACTCGGTCACATAAGGCCTATTTTAAAATTTGATGACTGCAAATGTAAATATGCAGTTACGTCGTGTGAATGTCTCGCGCGTAGTCTAGGGTTTTTATGTGATCTCAAATTCCGTTGTGCAGAGTTCACGTGGAGTGTTTCAGAGCATTGTGAAGTATGTGAGTGACTCCAGTCGCCGCCCGCTACCTCTCCAGCCCTATTTCCCTTTACAATAATAAATGATTTTTACTGGCTTGTGTTGGTGTAGTTTCAATAAATATTTGTTTCTCCATTGGAATATTCACCGACAACGTGTGAAAGTATGTTGGTCTGTCCTCATTTAATTATCATAAAATTTTAATATGACCACGGATAAATGTCGCCATAAAACTGACCGTAACAGTTTCGTAAATATTTGTTAATGTACAACTGAGTTTCGGGGATTATAAATTATAGTACAGCATTGAATAAAATGGTGACAAACATCGATTCGCTTTCTCTATAAGATAAACTAACTACAATAGAACATTGATAATCCATCGTTAAGTAAAATGTTTACAAACAACAAAGATTTAATGAAATATATTCCATATCTCTTTTCAGTTGATCGAGGCCGGGGGATGTTTTTCTTCTGAAAGGGATAGCAAACACATACACGTTTATTCCGTGCCATTTCCATACATAATCGGATTATCCACCCTCGTGCAAGGACTGTCTACAAAAACAACCTCGCCAAATGACACTATATACTACTAAACCAAACTAAATGTGAAACAAATACATGTCTGCCCTTGATCTAAGTCTTAATCAAACGTTAGATTTCTATATTTGTAATTTTATTTATCGTACTGCGAAATCTGTAGAGTTCTACTGTCGTTACTTTTCGATGTATTTTGTAAGATACAATGAGCGTGTTTTCGCAAATTTTAAAAGTCTAGCATCATGTATAGATTTGTTGCTTTCTTCCCTTTCGGTGCGCCAAGAACGTTGAAAGGGTTTTGTCAGTGTCACTGGGCTTGAAGCCCGGCAGGCTTGCGAATATTGTGGCCGGACCGGGTTAATAACAATACTTAGGCCGGCATACCGATCCCAGTGACCGTCACGCTCATTGAGGAAGACACTGGATATCCGAAGTCTAAAGAGTTATGCTTGAGAATAATTTACACCGTCCGCATTATTTAAAAAAGAATGCCTTGTAAAAGCCTACATGCCAAAAATCAATGCATAGGTCAACCAATGATAATTAACAATATGAAAAACCCTGTATTGAACAAATCAATATTAATTAATTGAGATTAGATGTCCACATCGATAGATGATACTAGTATAAACCGGATAATAATTTAAAATCGGTGACGCGTGTATAATGTTGCACGTAACATATGTTTACATTGATGCTATGTCATCGAGCGGCAGATGGACGGCGCTGAGTCATTCGATATAGCACCCCGAGCAAGCCACACTACAGCTACAAGCTGTAATTATAAGACAAGACGTGGACGACGGCCGAGAATCTTTGAAACCACCAATTCAATTAATCTAATGACTAATATATGCATAAGTGTGCGCGCTGCTCATCTAATATTAAAGTGGACTGACCTATACAGATGGCAAACTTTAACAAAAAGTATGCAGACTTCACCTGTGCTCGCTATCAAACTTTTCACGATTCATAATTAATAAATATGTACCAATATTTGTAAGTAGTTTATAAATTATAATCAGACATCAGGAAAAATCGCAAATACCTACCCGAAGTGCTTAGAAATTTTCACCATAGATAGTTTGCCGGCTAACGTTTGTACAATGAACGCACACCGATGTAAACGTCGTAATTATCAGCTGTACGCGTTTGTTTAACCAACAATGTGAAGTATGAATAATTCTGTTTACGTCCACCGTGCGTCGCGGCTGATGAATCTGGAACGATGCAATTGAGATTTCGCACAAGGTCACGATGACTAGATATCGAGCGTACAGACTACTCCCGTACAATGGGAGCGTACCAAACAATGTGTTGTGCTCACGTAAACCCAGTGCGTTGACGTCTCCAGTCTCTACACCTAGTTCCGCGCCACAGACTAATTCGACGCGCAATCCTTTCTTTTTTTTAAAGCTGTTAATTTTTTAGCAATGAGAGTCGTGATTTACCAGTACTCGACAAGTCTAAAATAAAAATGTATTTTCTATAGAGTTCTAAATCAGATGATTTAGAACGATTAGACAACATATGTTTATGTATACATAAAACATGTATAGTAAATAATGGTTTTGCTAAATCATTGTTGCAGCCATAAATCAAATGTAAGTAAGTATATCTAATTTAGGCAAGACAATCTGAAAGTTCAGCTAGACTACGACATACAACTATCTAAATAGGTGACCTAACCTGCGATAAACTACATTAAAATTGATTAGTGAAAATACAACGTTTCGGCACAGGTCACAAGGCTATTAAGTTAATTTGATATATCTACTTCACGGAAAATGTTTAACCATTAAGCTAATTAGATTAACTATTTATATGCGATGTCGAGTTAGCGGGTATTTAATAATTCATATTACTCATAAGTAGCTAGAGTCCAAATTAAAAAAATGCGTATTTCTCTGAAACTGATAGAACTATATAATGTTTAAACTGTCTAGTCAACCATAAAAATACATTTAATTTGAGGTATTGACAGTGAATATACAAGAGAAAATAAAAAACGTGCTATATAATATAGAATTAATTTTGTTTTATAAAAACAATCCTACGAAAACATCAACATCACAGTTTACGTAGCGGTGTAACGTAATAAAATATATAATGTGCTATCACATCATGTTGAGAGTCATAAAAGCTAAATGTACGAACACTTGCAATGAGTAACAA
The DNA here is from genome assembly GCA_033459515.1 of Theretra japonica. Taxonomy (NCBI): domain Eukaryota; kingdom Metazoa; phylum Arthropoda; class Insecta; order Lepidoptera; family Sphingidae; genus Theretra; species Theretra japonica. The sequence goes on from CM065943.1 coordinate 5,608,429, forward strand.
CACATAAAAACATGAATAAACAAATGCATTATCGGCGCGCGATGTAGATCGCACATCGCAGGCGCACCGTAGCAAAGAATAGAAGCGAAACAAATGCCAAATGTCTTCAGCTCGATGAGTAATTGTGTCGGGCAGCCCCGTCCGTTAATGACTCACGGTGATTGTACATCTCGAGCAATTAGTACACGTAGGGAGAGCGTAATTAGTTCGGCCTGCCCTGCTCGCGATCACTATAATAGCGTTGAAATAACGCCGACAGCTTCCTTGAGTAAGCGACTTAAGAGTCGCTTTCAGACGAGCACTTGAAACCCTTTATCGAAGCACTTGTAGCGCGGCTGAATAAGTAGCCTTACTGTGCAGATGGATTACGTGAATTACGACTCACTTCTGACTCTGACGGATCTTTATACCGCGAACGCTGAACTAATTATAATTTCTTAAGCAATGTACGAGCTCAGAGGGAGACAATGTTGTTAATTTGAAATAGGAAATATCTTTTAAATTTAATCTTCTTTTATATACATATATTTTTGTAACACTTTCATCTTTGTAATTTTTATATATTACACCAGTGACCATTATGACCTTTTTGATGAAGATCTTCGTCGCCGAATAACAATACTGTTGCCGATTATTCCGCGAGTACAATAATAGTCGTCAAGGTCAGTGTGTTTCCTTGACTCGGAGGCATTAACGCTAAGAGGATTACGTCACGAAAGTGACAGTTAGGCCTTGAATGAGCCTTTGCGGAGGCGTAAGTGACGTCACAGACGGCCTACGCACTGACACAATGCCTTTTTCCTTCGCCATCGGTATCAAAACACAAATTTCACAAGTTTTGTATTGTGATCCGAGTAACTGCGTACTGTTCTAATTTGAAAAACATTATTATGAACTTGTATAAAACAGGCACAAAAGTAAACATCTTATCAAAATTGCTCCAAATTAGAATTGTGTGTTTATAAAACATAAACTCACGCCATTTTTTCCTAGAAGGGTAGGATAAAGGTGCTACCAGGACAGCCACATTTCGCCTTGTATGTTCCGTTCCACAATGTGATTGTGTGTTTATGAATAAAAATAAATAACAGTTATTTCCACAAACTTTTAGTATTCCACTGGTAAGTTGTTTACCAACATTCCTACGAATTATATGTATATTGGTTTCCCAGAAAATTATCTGTCGCCCGGAAATTATTATATTATATTTCAGACTTTACTGGAATACATTATTTTAAGCGTATCTACTTGTAAACTTCTAACGCTTGAATTGATCATATTATTGAATTCATTTTGTTTATAATTTACTTTAAAAAATAAATGCTTCTTAAATAGTAATTTGAACCTGTGTTTTTTGATTCAATTTTCATAAAAATCAAAAATTAAGAACAATGAAAACTCAAAACATTACTAAAATGGCAAACAGATAGCTGTATTATTAATCTCTCAATAATATGTTCCCTAGGATAGCATAAATTTAATATAAGAGTAGTAACAAGGGCATTGTGGTAGATTATGGTCTAAACCCTCTCAATCATAACGAAGACCCGCGCCATGCAGTGGCACATAAATGGGCATATATGTAAATGACGAGTATGTTTCGCAATTACTGACGAGTTTCACAAAAAACATCTCATTGGAACTATCGCTGTCCAGAGATAGCACGCGATTGCAGGCTGCAGTTGTTTGATCGAAATTGTCGCGTACAAGAGATGGCGGACCGCGGAGGTCGGCAATGTGGATTGTTGAGGGCGTGCCGAGTGCGACGACCCCGTCCGCTGATTAGATACACAACTGCAACTTGTATTAACAACGTGGTACGTATAGGAGCGAGATTATGACGCGACCGCACGCCGCCGCCGACGCCTACGGGATCAATGAATAACTGATAACGTTCACGACTCACGAGCTTTGTTAGCGGGAAACTTGATTGCTTTGCTTATACACATGTCATTCAATTAATAATTATTTGTTCAATGTAAACAAAAACATTCAACCTAGCTGTATTACCTCTAACTGTAGTATTGATTTAAAAAACAGTTTATCGGTCATTTGACGCGTTGGTTGTGCATTACATTTCCGCGAGTTTAATTAATATTCGTGAGGAACACATGTTTCTGGAGATGTTAGTAGAATCTACCGATAGTGTGTACCGAAAGTGAAACATGAGGTAATGGGTTTAATTTTCAGGTTGGGTGCTTCACTCTGAGTCTGATTTCCTATGAGTATAAAAATGTGCCAGGCATTGTAATATGGGCAACCATCTCCAAATGTTGGGAATGAAAAAAGCTCAATGACCTACAGATGCCAGTGATGGCACCTTTGTCTACAAAAGTGAGGATAAAATTGTACAAAATAATATGTACTGAAAAATCAATTTAAAAAAGTGTTAGGAGCTGACTGATCAGAATATATTTTTATTATTGATTGTTTTTGTTTATATTTTGTTGATATTGTCTAGATTAAGTATATTAGATATAATTAAATTTAAGAACTTAATTAATGTAATTAGTGTATGCCATTATAATTTTTTTTAAATTGATTTAGTTTAAAATCAATCAAAACTTCTGAATATATTGTCAAGAGTTATAAGCTCAATTTTGATAAAAACTGAAATTGCATATGTAGGTGTAATAATACAGCAGGTGTTTTTTTTTCAAAATCACCGGGTTTGATTCCTCACTAGGCATATTAATTTATCAAAAATTTTAGTAGGCAGTTTTAGTTTTCATGAAATTGGGCTCATAACTCCTTTCATAATTTTTTTATATTCCTCATACTTTCAGGTATGGCCCTCCACACCTATTTGAAAAATTCACCCTGCATTTTGATTTTTGAATATACAAGTAAACTACATTTAAATACAACTTGTACAGTCCATAAATTATGCATAAATACATTATGCCTACATACCACTGGCAAACCACTTTACATTGTGTGGGATCAACTTGTACACACTTCTCTATACCAATTATGCATTTTTTTTCTAAATTTATAAAATATGGAAATTATCAATTTTACTTAGTTATGTCTGAAACTTATCATAACAAATAAATACACATTTATTTAATTTATAAAGTGTTGGTCACTGGCAGATTATATTTTATTATTGAAATAGTATTATTTGCGATAAGTTATTATACATATATACATCAGAAAAACCTTTAAGGCAAAATAACCCCATAGATGTTGATCGTATAATGTTAGCACAATGATTTGTTTTTAAAATAAGATTGTTTGCATCTACAATAATAACATTCCAATTAATGTATCATTATAAATGGTTTAATATTTCAAAGTGTGTAATTTTTATTAGACACTTGTACAATTAAAAAATAAATCACTGTATTATAAACAATAAAATACATTTGAATTATTACATATCTGATTAATATTAATTTAATTGTTCTTGTGTAGTGGTTTTATTATGCTAACACTAGTCTGATTGTTATGTAAATATGATGTTTACCTTGCAATCCTTATGTCGGTAGCACCAGGTGCAACCAAACAACAAGCCAACTGCAGTGAGGACCAGCGCCAGCGCTGGCACCATAGCATACAGTCCTCCATCAGGACTCCAACCCTCTGATGCTTGATCACTTGCATCTGAAACCATAGCAAGATGCTCTACATATCTTTTAGCTTCACAACAATACTCATCTATACACAAGTCAAGAAATTAACCTGATATTCATACTTAAATAATATATGCCCCATTATTTTCAATTTATACATAATGTTCATTTTGATTCAAGAATCAAAACATATAACATAATGTAAAAAATGTAAAAGTCCAAACCCAAAGAATAAAACTTATAAGAAAATATTTATGACTACCCCATTTAGAAAATAAAGTTAGTGTCGACCGTTACAAATCATATGGCACCTTCTTTAAATTACTCCTCGGCACATGGATATGTGCAGGCATGTTTCTGATCCTAGCCAGATGTTAACTACTGAGTACACAACAAAACACTGCATAAATTATTATCTACGCTTTATTTCAGGTTCGCGATAGCAGCAGATGCTAATACAAAGTGTTTTACGTTTCCAATTAGCGAAAAACATGCATTTTTTGTAGTAAATGACTCACCGTGAGGGTAGATTTGCGGCGTCGGCCGGACTGGAAGTCCATCGCCAACGCGTGTGCCGGTTAGGGCCACCAATAACACCACCCATAACATATACATCATTGTCACATTATTTGCACAGCCGCATTATTTTCCGTTTCATTATTTATCATTCTCATACATCACAACACAAAAAATACACGGTCCATGACAGCCTTGCACTTATTCAATATTAACTGTATGCTGTGTGATAATTGCACTATTTTATTTCTTTAAATTATCATGCCCACTTTATCATATTATTTTCCGCACTTGAAAGTTTAATCCAAATATTAGTTTCATGCACATTTACATAAAAATTGCGCAACCCACAGCTGTAAAGAACGCCATTTTTCTATAACAGTATTGCTATTTGTTAAGTTTTTTGAATACACAAATATTTATTGTTTACTGGCAACATTAAAGTTCGTTCAGAAATGACAATATAGCAAATTGCAGTCCTCGACCATCTTTAAATTTCAGCTACGGATATAATTTCTGTAGTGCCGGTGAGAATGTCAGCTATAAACTTTAGTAATTAATGTTTTTTTTTAGTTGAATTGACACTGTTGACAGTTGTCATTCTGTCATTAAAAAGCTGAGAAATATTTGGAACTGGCAGAGGAAAATCAAATTCTAAATCCGAAAATGCGTCATACTAGCCTTTAAGATGAATACTATGCATTAGTTATGATAAAAATAATTATTACAAATAAAATAAGCACAACGAATGATCGTAAAATTCGGCAAAACAAATAAACTAACCTCATAACCCATGTACAGTATCAGAACATTGTTTAGTAAACGTGTAGTTAACACATGCGATGCTCGTTTTTACTCTTCGGGGAGTAATAAGAAACTGTTGAATATTCTAGCCAAAATGCCAAAAGAAAATACGGCAAGAATTGTAGACGCACAGCGACAGAGGCTGCAGGCTTCAAAAAAGTATGAGAAGTTTGTTCCCAGCACAGTGTACCTGCAGGTGATGGGCTCCGGAGCACGCGGAGGCCCCAACACATTATATTTGTTCACCGATCAAAAAAGGTATTTAAACATTCTCCAATATACCATTTCTTCTGATGAAACTTAATTTAAAAATAAATAATCCTTTTTCAACTGACATTTTTTATTCATGCTGTAATTTCATAATAAAACAATTGTATTGAATATTCTCCTTTGAATAGTAATATTGTGTCATATAATAAAGGAAAAAACATTTTTTTTAAACCATTTTGGATGGTGTTTCAATAGTAATAGTTTGTTGGCAAAGGTTATATATTTGGTATAACACTAAAGATACTTTATGAACCTATTTTTTATTTAGCCTAAGCTATTCTCTCGTTGTAATGTTAGATAAAGTTTTTGCATCCAATCACATACAATTTCTTTAGTTTTGTAATTCTATGTTACTATATGTCATTGATTTCTTTTGATTGCATATTGCATCATGGTTTAAATGTAATGATAAATTCCTTGTTTTTTTACTCTGGGTGAGGTGGTGAGGTAATGGAGAGTATGCAGATGGAGAGGGATTAGGCCATATAGTCCACCATGCTGGCCTAGCGCGGGTTGGTGGACAAAAGTCCAAAAGTCAGAATTTTTTTTTCGTATCCTAGCTGCAATCATACTGGAGCAAAATTGCCTATTCCTGAATGTAATATTGTTGGCACATATTAGTAAAAACTAATTCTATAATATACTTACACCAGACTTATTAAATATTGTAGATACTTGTTCAACTGTGGAGAGTGCACACAACGTATTTCCCACGAGCACAAAGTGCGCCTGTCAAGGCTGGAGCACATCTTCATCACCAGTAAGACTTGGAAGAACATTGGTGGTCTACCAGGCCTGTCACTCACGCTGCAAGATGTTGGCACACCAGAGATCACATTGCATGGACCGGATGGCTTGGTAATTTACTATTTGTAACTATACAACACCTATGTTATCAGTATCAAGATAATAATTCGGCTTATAATTTTATAATGTTAACTTTCTGTCTGATGTCTATCAGTTTGGAAATGTATGTGATCTTAAGTTTATTGTATTTTGAATTTAAAATTACTCACAGAATGTGTTGTCAATCTAAGGGGATTAAATCCCAAGAACTCACAGTTAACTGCCCATTTCTGACAGCCTCAGCGGCGCAGTTGGTTAGATGCCGGCTATGAAATGAGGGGCAGCGGGTTCAATCCCTGCACCATGACAAATGTGTGTGTGAACCACAAGTATTTGTTTTGGGTTTGCGTGTTTGCGAGACCAGAAAGTCTCTTATAGTGTCTGATACCCATGACACAAGACACTATCTTAGTGTGGACTATGTGTGTGACTGTTGTGTGTATTTATTTATTATTATTATAATTTTGTTTCATTAGCTGCTGCTACTGAAGTTAAATGGTGACAAATGGCTGTCGGACAATATCTGTCCATGTTTTTAGTTGGTTGATTGCCAAGTACTACTACTTTTTACCAAGTTATTACTGCAACACAAATGTTTATTGCACCTTTGTTTTGTGTAGGATGAGCTGTATGCAGCCACAAAGCGGTTTGTCATAATAAAGGAAATGAATGTGAATATGGCCAACTGCAACTCTAGTCAAGACTTTGAAGACAATGTCATGACTGTCAAATATGTGCTATTGTAAGAAAACCATTTTATATTAATCATATTCAAATTCAGAGAAACAAGTACCTGAAAATCCTTTATAAGTTTTCGATATAAAAAACTTGTATTGTACCATGTACATTTTAAACCAATGAATGTCTTATTCACATTGTATGTGATAATGAGTTGTAGCTATAATACGACCCAACAAGTAACAACTGTAAATTCATTAATAATGGTATAATGCATTATATTGTATTTATTTGACTTAAATGTGTGAACTTCATATCTAATAACACTTCGGTGCGTAATGCTTGTCGCATTAATTAGTCAGTAATACATGAACAACGACTGATACGTAAGCAGTTAGCTCCTAATATATGAATTGTTACAGAGGCCCACACGACAGTCTTTTGCCTATAGATCCGACACCGGCGGCAAAGAAGCCTAAACTTGACGACATTGCAGACAGAGGATACGAAGAGTTCATTAATGACAGCACAGATTACTACCGGTCAGACATACGAGAGAGGGAGTCAAGAGGCAGAAATCCCGCGACTGAAAAACCTAAAGGCAAAAATAATGACAAAGGTACGGTTTTTTTTTACTCTTTAGCCTACTAAAATACAGATTCGTAAGATAAGATAGGTCAAGGGACCGCCAGCACAAAGATATATCTACATGTTGTGACTATTTTTCGAAAATATTTTAGAAGTTCTCTGAATTGCCAAATTTTTTATGTGGGTATTTCGATTAAATTTATGGCTGTTATACTAACGTACCGTGAATATATATAATACTAGCGGCCCGGCCCAGCTTCGCCTCGGTGCTTAGATGTTTAGACTCCACTCCACACCAGAAATATCTTATTCCCGTTCAAACTTTTGTACTCCTGAACTCAACCTAAGTAGCTACTATCCCTTTTCCTATCGTATCCTATCCCATCTCATCTCATCTGACTCCTTTTCTTTCTGTTACATCCCGTCCCATTATTTCCCATCGAATGCAATCCGGATCCGACCGGTCTCATCGCGTTCGTCCCACTTTATCCCATTTCATCCCTTAATGCCTCAATAGGCATGTTGTAAATTTTTTGGAATTGCTTTTATTTTGTAGATAGGCCTTATATTAACACGAAAATACGACGAATATCATTTAAAAAATACGCAAACACAAATACTTTGCAAAATTCCTGCTAAAACTTTCCGCTCAGCAAAATTCTCACTACGAAATTAATTTTTTTAAGTATAGTAAACTACTTATTTCTCAAATGTAAACAATGCAATAGTCATAACGTTTTTCCCTTCTTGGTGATTTCTGTTTTTTAATTCCTACCTGAAACAGCGCTAAGAATGTTTGTCCAAACAAACCCCTTTTCGTCGCTTTAGGCTAATAAAGAAGTCTATGCATTACCTATTGACTGCCTCGGTGGCGTAGTGGTACTACGGTACGATTTCAAAGCTGAGGTCTCGGGTTCGAATCCCGGGTCGGGCAAAGTGATATTAGATTTTTCTATTCATTATCAGCCCGGAGTCAGGAATTTGTGCCCGATATGGCGACAGGCTCGCCCCCTATCACATCGTGGAACGGAATATATAAGGCGAAACGTGGGTGTTCTGTTAGCACATCTGCCTATTCCTTCTGGGAGAAAGCCATTATTTTTTGTTTGTAATAAGGAGCTGAAATATATATTTTTATAGAAATAGCTTCAGCTGTTTCGATTTTGCATATAAAATTCCAACCCTTATTTTAACCCCTTTAGAGTTAATTTATATATTTTTACTTTTAAATGAGTAACTAAAGTGCCAAGTTTAACATCTTAACTTTAACGGTTTAGATTTTTCCATACATACCTTCCACCCTTATTTCAACCTCTTCAAGCCTTATGTTCACAAAAAAAGTAGCCTATGTCCGTCTCCTGGCTCTAAGCTACCTCCTCACCAATTTTCAGCCATATCGGTAAAGCCGTTCTTGAGTTATAAATAGTGTAACTAACACGACTTTCTTTTATATATATAGATGTATACATGTGCATGTCAAGTGATAGTAATGTAATGCTTGTTTTCAGAGGGAATGAAGAAGACTGTAAAAGTTCTCCATGAACTACAAAAGAAATCGAAATGTACTGTCGCGTACATTTGCACTTTGAAGGTATGTCCGCAAAGTCCTCATTATTTAAATATAAGTTTGTTTTACGATTTCGAGAAATTTCAATTATGAATTTGTTTTTTACATGGCATGACTTATTAAACTGCTTGGTACCAATTTTAGACAAATTCCATAGGGTAGGTTTGCAAACAGGTGAACAAATTGTAATAATATTATTTATTTTAGTACACATTAATATATAGTACCAGAGACAGGTCGGGATGGTAATCGGAGTATGATATGACGCATGGAGGAGGGGAGGCCCCGCACACCCACACGTCACCCGCGCCGTCCTAGTCCTTAGTGCTGCACGAATTCTCATCGACCGCGTTTATCGATTTCGATGCCGCTCATATTGTATATTGTTGTGCATTGAATTGACTACCGTTAAAGCTAGAGAAAAAAAAAACAATAATTCATTCTCATTCTTACAGATTTATAACGTTCATTCAGTCCTCCAATAAAAGTTTTTCTCATATATCTTTTCTATGCAGACATCGATCAGTTACAAATTGTAGATAAAAAAAATTGTCATATTGCATATAAAAGCTAGATTTAATTATTTTTATTTTTATGGCATTGCGTTACAAAAAAAACGATATATACTATTTAAACGTGATACTACATTATTAGGAAATTGCCATGTCGATTTTTCGCGTAGTTATAGTACTACACATTAATTTATAGCTAAACTTTAGTATGTCTGTCTAAACGTACTCTAGTCTTAAATTACAATTTTTTCGTATGCCTAAGTAATGTCTTGTGAGAGACCTGTGTCCAATAGTGGACATCCTGTTACTAGAGAGAGACAGAAAGAAAGAGATAGAACATATCACACGATTACCTTAACTGGGATGGGCATTTGTTCAGAAACGTCTAGGCACCCTGGACCTGGCCAAGTGCGTGGAGAAGGGCGTGAAGCCGGGTCCCCTGCTGGGCGAGCTCAAGAACGGCATGGACGTGGTGCTGCCCGACGGAACCCTGGTGCTGTCCAAAGACGTCAAGACGCCGGACGACCCGGGGCCTGTGTTTATCGGTAAATATCCTGTATATGAAAGTTGGAACAATGGGTGTAGGCTTAAAATGATTTTGTATTTAAGCATCATATGGGTTATTAAAAATCAGACAATTTTATTTAAGATAAATATTTTTCAACTTACTAAGATTTAAAAAAAATTGTGTGAAAATAATTACTCTAGTATGTTATAAAAATTAAATAAAAATATATTGTTTTCAGTTCTAGAGGTGCCGGAGTTGTCGTATTTAAAAGTGTCAGAATTTTCTGCGCATTTCGACAATGGCGAGAATCCGCCGGAAAATATACCAACGGTCATCGTGCATTACACCCCACCAGACGTATTCAACCATCCTAAGTAAGTCATTGAAATAAATATCTATCTTAGAGTAATTATAATATAGGGTAGGACACTGGTTCTTCAAAAACGTAGATAAAAATGGGGGTGCCGGGCCACCTTTCTCTGTCCTCCTATTGGCTGGCGTTGTCCAACATGCAGGAATTATTAGAAAAAGAAAATTAAAAAAAGTAAGTTAGGGATATCATATAGCTATAAAAATATACTCTACATTTTACACGTCTTTTTGTAGCACTTACTCCCCAAGTCAAGTGTTCGTAAAGAAAAAAAAAATCAAAAATAAAAATATCTAAGTTTTTGATGACGAAAATGTATGACAGCGCTCCCTCTATATTATAAATACTCTAAGGTATCTACATTACACCCAGAAGATAAGAGTGGTTCTGCTTTGTTAACTAGTAAATTAACGCTGCGGGCAGTTCCTCGCAATTAAACTAGCCATACAGACTGCAACACTTTCCTGACTGTAGGGCGAACTATATCGGGTGCTTCTCGCCCATCCATATCGTCTGTATCTGTATCAGCCCATATATCTGTATCAGTCCCACTGCAGGGCGCGGGCCTCCTCTACAATAGAGGGTACGATTGAGAGGGGTTAGGCCATATAGTCCACCACGCTGGCCTAGAGTGCGTTGGCGGACTTTAGATGCCGTAGAAATTCTTTAAAATCACTACGGTGTGCAGGTCTCCTCACGATGTTTTCCTTAGCCGCTGTAGTGCGTGGTGATTGACTACGAATACATACATTTACTCCGAAAGGTCAGAAGCATGTCCTGGGATTTGACCCCGGAACCACTGTGAACATGTTGGCAGTCGCGTCTAGTCAGTTACCAACAGGCCACCATGCAATGGTCAGCAGTTTATATTGCGTGTGACTGGTGAGGGCCACCGAGAGGATTTAGTGCTAGGATTTTCAGTCATGTCCGCTGGCCGACCTGGATTGCCGGAGAACCTAAAATGATTTTTTCGACGGCTCTCCCGAGAGTTCTGCTAATTTCGTCTTTTTCTTGATAAAAAAACATCAGAGAAAAGTATGATATAACACGATAGCCAGGCATAAATTGATATGTAAGTGGATGATGTTGATGTGTGTGTGTGTCAGGTACCGCGAGTTCATGAGCATGTTCGGGTGTACAACACGGCACCTGGTGCTGAACGCGCAGAACTCGTGCCTGGGCTCGGAGGCGGTGCACCGCGCGGCGCACAAGCTGCACCTGCTGGACGCCGACGTGTTCCCGCTGCTGCGTGACGTCAGCGTGCCGGCCGAGTGGAGCGCCTCGCACCACCAGCACCCGCACGCGCACAACGAGCAGCACCAGCACGGACTCGAACAACTCAAGAACAAGGTACGTACTGCACTGTCCTGTCGGCGAGTGGAGCGCCTCGCACCACCAGCACCCGCACGCGCACAACGAGCAGCACCAGCACGGACTCGAACAACTCAAGAACAAGGTACGTACTGCACTAGCCAATCCGGGCTCTTCTGAAAGATTGGCATAGCATTACACCACCGTCTGATGCTCTATCTGGTCGGCATTACGCTCACAATCATGTGCAGGGCAGTCACTTGCCCAGCCAGAACAAATATATATGTATATGTATGCAGATTGGAAGCGGCCTACTTCTTAAGTTTACCTACTCTTCTGTCCTCATTGTGATTTGATGTGAGTCGTCAATAGATTACCCTAAAGGAAAGGTACTTATATAACCACATTCAAGTTACACCATCGCTTCATGTTGTATCGGTAATTCCTGTGGTAGTGCTGCCACAATTGAATTTAATAATTTTGCTCGTAGCTAATAACAGTTTTAGCATATAGTTTAAATATTTCATGCAATCAGTATGCAATATTTAATAATGCTTTACTGCATTATTTAAACTAAGTAGATACTGGTATCTTAGATTTACGCAAATGTTACACATTGAAATAAAACGAATTCGTAAGCCGCGGTATCGACGTTGCGACGCCGCTCGCGAGGCTGCTCGCGAGTTTGCTCGTTAGAGCAGTAAGTCGGGAGGCAGCCTCGCGGTGTGCTCGTTTAGCGTCTACAGAGACACGCCGAGCCTGCGACGCGTCAGTATACGTTACACCATAGAACCAAACCCTTTAGATTCGTTTACAGCATTTTCCATCAAGTGTAAAACTTTTAGAAATAACAAGAAAGTAATAAAAAAGAAAAAGATTAAACACACAAGATTACGAAGTTCGTCTTTGTCTTCTGTGATACGAGCACACGAGGCAATACAAATGCGTCCCTTGAAAATGAGCGGCTCACACTGAGCGCTCTTTGAGCACCGCCATTATCCGACAGCGAGCCGCGCGCACCTACGTTCAGATCATACAGTAACTTGAATATAGGATAGTTCAGATTGACTCGCGAGGCAAACGCGTCTTCACATCGCGAGGCTAGCGCGCGAGGCATGCTTCGCAATGTCGATACCCGGCTTTACGGATTTTATACGTGGTCCACCCCTGACCACGAAAGCTGTAAGTGGTCGAAACGTCGGGAAGCTAAAATATATAAAAATGAAATTCGCCAAAGTAACAAGAATTCGTTTTATTCCAAGTAGATACTATTTAAACATAGTATTAATAACTCATCAAGTTGCTTGCATATTGTAACCGTATCACATCTGTCGCAGAAATCTTTATCCATACTCACAAAAAAAATATTATATGAGGTGGCGGGTACATAGGTACTGAAATACTTGTAGATAGCGCTCGCACAGTTCCAGAACATCATCAACATGGAGGGGTCGTGCAAGGGCGACGGCTCGGCCGCCGCCTCCGACTCGGCCAACAAGCTTGACATCATCGCCGCCCGGACCCTCACCACCTTCCAGCTGCGCCCCAAGAAACTACTCGACAGGTCAGCACTTAATTAGCACTGTAGAAGTGTAAATAACATAAAAAAATTAAATATCATACTTTGTTCATTGTCACCCTTAAAAGTTTTAGTATTGGGCATACAGTTTACAGACAATAATAATAATTAAAAAAAAACGATGTCACTAACTTGCGAAAAGCTACTCAACATTCATTTTTATAATATATAACAACGTCTTAATATTATAAAAAACTATTTTAGGTCTGAAAGGTTAGTTTAGTTCGGACTCAAGACAGATTCTCTGTGATCTGAAAGGAAATATCACAATATCCATACAAATTAAATTATAATATTTTTACTATGTATTTGAGTGGGTCATGGGTGATTATGCACTGATACTGTATAGTAGGTACTGAGTTCAGTTACAATGTATATGGTTCAGATCAGCTGAACCGAAGCTGCACATCCAAGAGTACATAGAGGAGACGATGGACATCGACGGGTTCGTGAGCAGCCTGGAGCAGTTCCGGCGCGTGGTGGACAGCGTGCGCTACAAGGCGGCGCCGCAGCAGGAGTACCCCAAGATCATCTTCCTCGGCACCGGCTCCTGCATACCCAGCAAGACCAGGAACACCAGTGCCATTGTGTTGCAGATAGAGTGAGTTACCCCCCTTATAATTAACTATTTTATTTACTAGACTGGTAGATGACAATAAAATGTAGTGCTGTTGAAAGAGCTGTAACCTGTTGAAAGAGTAGTTTTGTTGCATTTTTCCTGAGCTTCCTCCGAATTATGAATTTAAACCATTCTCGAATCCATTTGAACACACACACAAAAAAAAACATCAAAATCGTTCCATCCGCTTAGGAAGACATCCGTCACATAGACACACATTCAGAAGAATTGTATTTATGAAGATTGTAGCTGGAGAAATTCCACTTTATGAACTATTATATACTATTATATGATATTTTTTTATTGTAGTGAAAATCGATCAATGTTGCTTGATTGTGGAGAGGGCACGTTCGGGCAACTCGTGCGTTTCTTCGGGCCCAAGAAAGTGAATGCGTTTCTGAGGACGCTGAAAGCTGTTTACGTCTCGCATCTGCATGCGGACCATCACATCGGTACGTGTTATTTTATAGACACATAACAGATGAAAGTATGGCAGTAAATTGTAGGAAAAAGAATCTGACGAGCCACAGTATTGACACAGCTAAGTAGTTTGTTATCTGAGGTGGAGAGAAAGAGGAAAAAAGAGAAACATCGGAACTTAATAATAAAAAAATATTTGAAATTAAATTAAGTGCTGCTGTTCAGCACGGCTATAATCATGCCCTAAAAACTAAGTGTAAACTTTAATGAAAGTAGTATTGATGACCATAGTATATTATCGTTCATATTATTGTTCATAATTTAAACCCAGTTTAGAGGATAATTTTGTTTTTATAATAACCATTGTATTTCCTCAGGTCTCATCGGTGTGCTGCAAGCTCGTCGTGAAGCCTTTGAGGAAGTTTCAGCAACAGGAACTCAGCAGCCGGTGTACCTGCTGGCGCCGGGACAAATCATGTCTTGGCTCTCCGTATATGACTCACATTTCGAGAAAATACGCACAGAATTCACTCTTGTGCCTAATCAGTGTCTGGTGAGGAACAATTTACACGCCTTTTAAAGGCTTTTCACAGTTGGTAATGGTTGTCAACTGTCATGTTTTAGTCCTAAGTCTTCCTCAAATTAGTCCTTCGTCTTTTCATAAGTATTAGCACTTGAAGAAGAGTTAAAAAAGAGCTGACGATCATATTATACCTAAAGGTATTGAAAGTTTGTAAGATATTAAAGTAATGAAGGTTGTGTGTGTTCGCAGCTATTCAACCAGTTACAAGAGAACGCGGAGCTGACGTCGGCAGCGATGGCGGGCATCGGCGTGGAGCTGATCCGCACGTGCCAGGTGCGGCACTGCCCCAACGCGTTCGGCGTCGCCATACAAGTGGGCCCGCACAAGATCACCTACTCCGGCGACACCATACCCTGCCCCGAGCTCGTCGAATTAGGTGCATCACTGTTACTTTGTGTTACGAATTGATTGGTGCTTAAACCGTGTTATACATATTTATTACAATTTACAAGTGTAGAAGTAGTTGTTTCTTCCAACAAATAATGACGTGATGGAATGTGCGATGAAGAATGGCGTTTAAATGGTGTGGTGTTTTGTTTCGGCAGGTGAAGATTCGACACTGTTGATCCACGAGGCGACGATGGAGGACGAGCTGGAGCAAGAGGCCCGCGTGAAGATGCACTCCACCACGTCGCAGGCCATCGAAATCGGACGTTCCATGCGCGCGCGCTACACCGTGCTCACGCACTTCAGCCAGCGGTACGCGCGCCTGCCGCGCCTCAACGCCACCATCCTCAACGACAACCACAGCGTCGGCATCGCCTTCGACAACATGCAGGTCTCACATCATACACTCACTCCATTGTAATGAACGTTACTCTATAGACGTCCGATGAAGTGGTGATATACTTGTGACTACGAATTGCGCATCGAACACAGGGTAACTCATTCTTGAGTGATTTACATGAGATGGTGTATCTTACCATGCCGGATGTAATCTTAGGCGGGCCCGTATGCCACCAGGACGCGGACCTCTTGAGCCTGGCACATCATTTTATTTCCTCTCCATCATTTTTGAAGTCTTCTGTATCACCATTGAGATTGTAAACTCGATGAAACGAAAAAGCGACATGAAAAGAGACAAACACATCTGTTTATTTTCAGATAACTATGAGCGACCTAGAACTATTGCCCCACATGTACGCGCCGCTGCAGCTGATGTTCGCGGAGCACTGCGTGGAGCTCGAGATGAAGGCGGCGCTGCGAGCCCGCCAGAATGAAAAGAAGATGAAAAAAAATCAGGAAAATACTGGTAAAAACGATTCAAAAGGTTCAAAAGCATTTCCTAAGTCGAAACCATACGTAAAAACCACAGACAATAGTAGCCAATCATCTCTTACTTCATCGCCGTCAGACTCAGATCATAGTCATACCAGTAGCTAGTTCCCTCTGTATAAGTTAATTAATGTGGTATCACTTGTTATATAACTGCACAAGTCTATGTATTATGTACAATGTATGGCAATCGGCTGATATTTATATATAAGGGAGCTACAAATACGTTTGCACAGCATTCGTAAACCTATATTATGTTACGATTGAAGAGTCGAAGACTGTATATTGTATGTATTTATTATTTTAATAAACAAAGTACTATCAAAAAATTTGATTTTTATTTTTCTTTGATCCTTAGTTATCACATATCAAAACGCGATGAAAAACGACCTAGACTTTTGATCATTTGAGGTCGATACTATAATAAATGAAATGTGTTATGTTTGAGTTCAATAAGTTTTCCATTTACATACACAAGCCGGCAGAATTAGAGGAACACGTAGGTACAAGAATTGATTTTATTTTATTGTATGTTTGTACAATTGTTTTTTTTTTTGTTTTCGCATTGCAAAGTTCTCAAAAAAAAGTATGTTTTGACAAAATCGATATTTTATTGTTTATACCTTTTCAAGTGATTGTAGGCAATTTGTTCTCGTTCGCTCGTTCGCTCTCGTTGTTAACGAAAATTGAGTTTAACTTTATGTTAGTAACTTTATTGACATTATTGTGAGTCTACATTTTGTATAATAGTAAATGAAAGATTTAACTGCTGCAATAATTCCAACAACTGTAGTAAGGACGAATGAAGGTCACACCTCCCGTTTAATGGATGGCGCTTTGATAATTGTTGTTTTTGTGATCAACAACTATGTTTAATGCTATAGAGGGACAGAATCAAACCAGAGGAAGATGTGACAATTCAAAAATTAGCCAATTAAAATTTTGAATGTTCAGTTTTTAGGGGTGGAATCTTTGAAAAAACATTTTCCAATTGCTATGCCATGCCGACTCAAAATGTTTTAGAAGAAGTCTGTGAAGGACGTGTTGGTCGATCTAAAATTAGCAAAGGGATAAACGAACCTAATATAACATCATTTGTTCCACTTGGAGTCCTGGATCACGAGGTTTGTCGTCCAGTAGCCAGGTTAGCTAGCACCGGGTTTGCATAGATAAATAAATGAACTTACGTTTTTGGGATCGTTTTTATCTTAATACTATGGATAGAAGAATATTAAAGTCGATATGTCGAAGAGTACATCAGAAACGAGAAATTTCTGTTGATAATGTATTTTTAGTTCAAACGCTGTTATCCCATTATACGACGTATGCCTACGCGGAGATGGTCGTATTAAAAATGGGTCTTTTACTACACAGGACGTCATGAAGGTCTTGAGAGTCCCATGCGATGACTTTTGGTTCATTCAAAGGCAATGATTTTGTTTTAGTGCCAGTAAATACGGAATATTACACACTAGGATATGGGCATTGTTACCTAAATTGAGTGAACATCGGAAAACTGTATTGAACAGGACAATATTCTTCCATACATCCAATACAGCACACGTGGGATATCACGTAAAGAGGATAAGTCAAAAACGTTGGGCATCCAGGAACGTCCAAGAAGTAATTATTAAGTATTTGGTATTTCTTTGTCAAAAAGTGACAGACTATGCACTGAATATTCAGAAATTGCATCATTGGAGCATAAAAGTAATATCTACGGACACATCAGTCAGCAGAAGCACTAGCTAGTAGCTACCAGTAGCACCTTTTATTTTTTTCTGCAGCTCTTGTAAATACGGAGATGATTTTTAACCAACAAAAATAAATACCGTATTTAAATTTTAGGTTTCATTTTTATTTTATAATGTAATAAAATAATTCCAACAATTTTTTTAATGTTAAACTAAATATGTAATAGTACAAATAAATAAAAATAAATAAGTGGTATATTTATCCTTATTCCCGAAAACGCGTAATTTTACTCGTGTTCGTTTAATTCTGCCGGCGCGGCGCGGCGTATGTAGTTCGGGAATATCGTTTTTATTACTTTTCATTTGAAACGCTATTTAGACTAGTGGGGATTATTTTGTTATATAACACAACTGTTTCCACCACCCTCTGTTACAACGGATAAGGAGTCAACTTCAAATTATGGCCATGTTCATGAGCAATTTGACGTTATCCTTTAGTCACATTTTTTTCGAATTTGTATCAAGAACTAAAATCGATGCTGTTGATGACGAATTCGCGTTCTAACCTGTTTGGATAGGGTATTAATTTTGTTATTTTTTTGCATGTGAATGAAGTAAAGGAAAAGCGGCAGTGTAACAGATCACCAAGAGGCAGCAAGCGCTCGTCGCCTGCTCGACGCAAGGGTTCCCCCCCGCCCTCTAGTGCTAAGTACAGAGAGAGTAATGCGTCCAGTAAGTATCCACTTGCACGTATATATACAACTATATTAATATAGGTGAAGGCGGTCGGTCGTTATGTAAGTCTTCGTCTAGACTCATCTTATTAGGTGAGTAATCAAACGCCGTCTTCACAGATAAACACAATTTATTGGTACCTTGTTACTGCACAATTATGACGTAACTACTGTAGAGCTTGCCGACGAGACTTCGAATGCTCTGTAGTGCGTCTGCGCGCTCCTTATATTGGTACGCTCCCCTCTACATTATTTCAAACTACCCAACTTACTAAAAATCAATATAATCAAATCAACAACTTATTTTACATAATTTGAAAATCTATAATTTATGTTTACAATAAGATGCTTAAATCATAATTAAATAATCATTACAATTCTTAAATTTTCAATCACGCCGACATATATGTATGTCATGTTGTAATTACTTGAAACTTTGCTGGATTAGGCATTCATATTATTTACATGTTTATAGTTATTGTTCTGTTTGTTTCTCAAAGTTTAATAGTTGTTGGAGATCTGGTGACACCTTAAATAGATATCGATATACCTACCTAATACCTATTAATGAATGTCGATACACCACGCTTAACGCGATATTGCAAAGAATCGATATTATGTATCGATTAATTATTGCACGGCTCACCTATCGTACGAGCTTATAATATGAAAAAATGCAGCATCACGTTTTTTATTATGATTTTCATTTTCATTATTTTTTTATCCACAGTATTGAGACAAGAACTAAAAGGAATGGCGATAACTGGAATCGTGAGGCCTCGAAGCCAATCATCATCTCCTGCAAAAATGTCTACGCGTATGTTTTTATTTTACCAAACATAACTTTTTGAGTATATAGCTCTTATCACTCCATTGCAAAGCATGTGATGTTTACCAATTCTCATTGGTCAGCGTGGTGGGTGTAGTATTGTCCATTTACTAAAAGATTTCAGGACATGCAAGTGGCATTTCGCCAATTCTTAAACCAAATCCATCAGCAATATGCTTGGTGTTAAGCTTACTACTTGCTTTGTTTCCACTTCTCGAGCCCCAGCAAAATGTCCGACTAGTGAGAAAAAATTTTACATCCGTTTAAATACGATTTCGACATACAAGGAGGAATGTTCAGTTTTCAGTAAATGTGGGATACGGGCAGGTAGAAGAGTGTTGAATTATGTGTTGTAGGGTCACGTAGTGAAAGCGTGTCATTGAAGCGGCGGCGCGAGTCTTCGCCGGAAGCACCACGCCCTGAGGTGCGCGCAGAAGCGCCTCCACCAAGTAAATTATATCTTATTTTTTTATGATTGATTATTTTAGTGACAGGTTTTATTTATAAGGGCAGTACAATAGTGAAAAGTGAAAAGGACAAACGTTGTCGAATCTTTACTCATTTATATTGACATATTTAAAATTACTGACCAGTGTACGTATTCACTCGTATCACCCCAAATAGCATGCAATGTGTATCTTGCTAGATTTTAGACATTTGAGTTGGAGCAATAATTTTAATTATGCGTAAAGTAAAAATGTAAGTAGAATATAATAGCATTAATCTTAAAGTTACTTAGAAAAGATTGAGAGGCAATGCATTTCCACAGCTCGCACTGGGAGCGAGGCCTCCGACTCCAGTCCCGAACCGAAGCCTCAGGATAAAGTTAAAGTCTCCAATAAAATCACTTCTTCGTATGTTTTTGACAGTAAGTAATGTAATATTGTCATTTGTGTGGCCAGTATTCGTTTTCTTGAGTCTCGGAAAAGTTGATTTTTCCTTGTAGCTTTATGAGTAAAAAATAAATAATAAAGAAATGTAATATCTTCTTCAGCTACACTAGCAATGATAGAATCTATTACTCAGAAATTTCAATTTTCAGCTCGATCTAAAACACTCAATAAGATTGCTCCTATTCCTAAGTCGTTAGAGGTTTTGGACTCGGTGTCAAATGACAAAAGCAAGAGGAAAAGTATCAACAGCGCACCACCTACTCCATGTTAGTAAATGATCTTATTGATATAAATATGGTTTATCTTAATAGGTTCGAAATGGACTTATAACCTCGGTAATTCCTTTGCAAGATTAATAATTAAATCATATCTAATATATCTATGTGTAATAAGTACCAATAATAAATATACCTATTACTTATTTCTTTTATCATCAGTTATCCGCTCTTAGGTACCTATTTCATAACGTAGTTTGTCATGTGTTGAAACTACAATGTAAATCTTCCTCATCATAATTATAAAGTGCTCACACAAGAAATATCACAGTAATGTTTCCCTAGGTCGCGGAAATTCAGGATATGGAAAGCCATTGGTAACCCCTGTCACTAAAAAGTTGACAGTGAGAAGAGATTCCCCAACACGACAGATTGTAGCGCGTAAGCAGTTGATTTTCTTATATTCGTTTCGTAACACTTAGAAAATTATAGCAGCCCACTGCTAATTATAGGCATGATGAAAGTAAAAGCCTAGAACGGTAATCAGAGGCGTGCACATTCAGTAGATATTTGTATTGCCTGGTGATGAATGGTTATTGTTGGCTATGGTAAAACCCACTATCGTCTCTTTGCGAGCACATAGCTACCGAGTTATTTTAGTTGATGTATCCCTGCAACGATTAGGTATATGAGGAAACTTAGCACCAGTACCTACCACTAGATCACCAAGAACTGTCAAGAGTATAAGAGACCATTTCATATCGATTTCATTACATCGATTATGTTAGATACTACGGTATTCATGTTGTAAAACAGATGCTGTGATGGAGAAAGTAACACCAGTACCTCGGGCGATGTCACCCGCAAAGTTGGTTAAAGGTAAATTAAATTAAAAACATTGAGACTTATGTCATATTCCTACCAGATAAGTTTGAATATTCTTTGGTAAAAAAATAAATCCTCTGCCATTCTGTCCCCGTCTACGTAAGCCCTTATTCTCTTTTGAATTAGGTATTTTTCATCATTATTACATTTAGTCCGTCGCATAATCGTTATTTGTTTTCTCTTAATATAATTCTGACTTCCTCGGTGGCGTAGTTGTACTACGGTACGATTACAAAAGTCTCAGGTTTGAATCCCGAGTCGGACAGTGATATTGGATTTTTTTATTCATTATCAGCCCGCAGTTAGGAATTTGTGCCCGATATGGCGACAGGCTCGCCTCCACATCGTGAAACGGAACACACATGGCTAAACGTGGGCGTCCTGGATGCACATGTACCTAGTACCTACCGCTTCTGGGATAAAAGCGTGATGGTTAGGTATATGTAATATGTATGTATGTATTAAAATAATTCTGAGGAATCTTTTAAGTATGCAAACGCCAAATCGCTGTGACGATTTTCACAACTAATATTAAATAATTTATGCAAGCAGATAACAAGGAATTATCATCTTCAAACAGCAATAAGAAGAATGATAATAGCATAAGCAGACTGAGACAACGTGAGTACTGCCTTCTGATTAAGTATAATTTCTCAGGGCCCTGCGCTTTGCCAATCCACACTATTAATAAAAATCTGTCAATCAAACTACTTTTAGAAATAATTACTTAGAAAGTTAAATATCAAAATAAGACAATATAATATGTTACTCATTATTTTCACTTATTGATTTGCAAAATCAATCTTAGAAAGTAGTGACATTTCGCACCCGTATCTCATCTAAGGTATCAAAAGAGTATAACGTATAGTCCGTCCACCTTCTATTGCAGCGTATAATCGTAAATTAGATGTTGCAATCAATTTGCTTATCCACTTAATTTACTGGCGGTTGGCCCAAGTCGCCACTTACTTCTTGCCTTATCAGTGGCTGTTACTGATCACTATTATAGTGCTTGGTGTTTTATTTTGGACAGCTACAAAGCCATTGGGCACTGGAAACAAGTTGCGTGGACCAAGTGTCGCTAAGTGCAAACTTGAAGACAAGTTGCCGATGAAAAACACTAATGCGAGTAATAGTGAGTTATTTTTTTCTTTAGATCTTAACCATCGTCTGTAAATTTCACAACCAATGCTCCTACTTTGAAGTTACATGCAATAAAACAAGTAATTAATCATAGTATTCTCTAGAAAATAATATTTTGCTATAGATTTGCTTATGTATCTGTATCAGCCCATGCACGTCCCACTACAAGACACGGGCCTCCTCTCAATTTGCTTATACCTATATCAATTTTAATTATGAATTCGTAGTATAAACGACATACAAGTGCGTGGTGGCCTGTTGGTAACGGACCAGACGTGGCTGCCTACATGTTCACGGTGGTCGCGGGCTCAAATCCCAGGGCACACCTCTGACTTTTCGGAGTCATGTGTGTATTGAGAGTCAATCACCACGCCCTATAACGGTGAAGGAAAACATCGTGAGGAAACCTGCATACCATAGCGATTTGTATAAATTTCTATGGTATGTAAAAGTCTGCCAACCCGCACTGGGCCAGCGTGGTGGACTATATGGCCTGACCACTCTCAATCGTACTCTCGATTGTAGAGGAGGCTCGTGCCCTGCAGTGGGTCGTGTATGGGCTGATACAGTACAGTATAAACGACAAGATGTAGTATTACAGTAACTGTTGTATACAATTTATCCAGATGTACCTAGCTTTTATTGAATTCCTACTCATATCTTATAAAGACTAAACCTTTGATTGGCAGATACTAGAAGTTCGACTTCTCATAATAAAAATATAAAAATGCCAAAGCAAGAATTGCCGGGAGGTGCGAAAAGTTGGAATAAAGGTAGGCACGATGTTGTTAATAATACTTCTTCGTAAGCACTTTCAATTGAGTACAAGATTGCCAAATGTTACATAATAGTAGATCGCGTGTAAAATATGTTACAGAACCGATGCGAAAGATGTCGGCTCCTCTTCAAGAGTTATCAGGGAGAACTAAAAATTTCCCTCCCATTTCCTTTGGCAGACCAAACTGTAAGTAGGTAATTGTTGTTTCGCTATAATATAGGTACTATATCAAAATTATATTGTAATAATAATAAGCCTTCGTTTTGCTCCTATAGCATACCCTGTAGGGTATATCAAGATTGCGACTGAACCCGAAACCAGGTGATAGTTTTAGTGATTA
The DNA here is from genome assembly GCA_033459515.1 of Theretra japonica. NCBI lineage: Eukaryota > Metazoa > Arthropoda > Insecta > Lepidoptera > Sphingidae > Theretra > Theretra japonica. The sequence goes on from CM065943.1 coordinate 5,631,961, forward strand.
CTGACGCAATGTACAAAAAAAATCTCAAAAAGAGCGACATGTATTTTTTGCAATTTTTAGATATCATCGTGTTCCGGTGGTATATACCTAGTTTTTAGTAACATTATATCCTTGCGTACCATTGTGTATTCAAAAATAAAAATGTGAACATTATTTTAGGAAAACGATGTATTTACTACCCAAATACGATAAGTAAAAATTAGCAACAAAAAAAAGTTTCGTAAATTTGCGTATTTTTTTGTTGTATCTGTAGTCACTTATACTACCACCTGGCTATGTTTTCGGTGGCAGTCTGGATATACCCGTATGAGAACACTTTTATTCCATGACATACAATATGTAAAATGTACAGATAGAACCAGTCGGTGGAACTTTTCTAGTAGGCAATAAGGCATAGGTAAAGAACAAAATGCTTCCAAGTGAAATTATTTAGTAAAAAATTTTCAATATTTTTTATTATTTTACGGAGAATTGAACACCAGATAATATATAAAATGTTAAATAGAGAACACGAGTAAAGCGCATAATTAAGAAATATTTTATTACTGAATAAGAATCTAGGTCAGTAGCATTGGTGCAATCTTAGCAATCTTAGGATCCCATGGCAGAAATAAATAAAGTTACTTACGATATATGTAAATATTATTTAAAACCATTTCAATCTTAAAATAATTAAATGTGCAATCAAAATTCGTTTTATTTTCAGCGGCAATTCACATTAACAAGAGTTTTAAACCACAGTTAGAAGATATAAAAAGTTCATATCTGCTGCTCAATAAAAAACTACATAATAAAACCAAACGCATAAATGAAACTGGTAATTATTGGTCGTTTGATTGTTAACTAATTTACACGTAAGACCTTATGAATTATCGAATTACTTATAAATTATGTTGTTTCGAGGGAAACCACAAAAAAAATATTTTAAACATAATGCCTACAATAATGTTCACAATTTTAATGCAACTAATGATATGGAAGAGCGGGGCTTTCTGATACAAATATTTCTATGAGTCCTGTGGACTGAGGGCGATTTTCCGCATCCCATTATCCGCTGGCTGTTGAAAAGGCGATTAAGGGCACGCAGTGGGGGGCTGCGTAGCGCCTATTTCATAATGCTACTACGGGGACTAAGGTAGGCGACAGAAAGGGTGTTTTTCCATGCTGCCGTGGACACCGAGGGTGTCACTAAATGCGTGGGGTGTCCGATCCCCTCATTCAAAAACGAAACCGCAGTGCGGCATTGCGCTGGAGAAGTTCCGGCGAAGCTATTTTGCCGCAGAATCCTAGACATTCCAATGTGCTAAAAAGGGGCACCATGGGGTTTTAGTTGGTATGCCGGAATTTAGTACGGACTCAACTCAGCGGTCGCCCGGATGGTAAAATCTGTCCCTAATAGCCTACCAACGCGACCGTAGTAGTGACAATCGTTTTTCATCGCAAAAAAGAGTTCTAGCCACCACGCCACTCTGAGAGAAGACAGAGCAAAAGGATTGCAAATTAGTTTAAATAACATGAAGCAGTACCTATTCACCAGTAAAGTCATGTTTTTGTTATCTCCATTTCTAGGGAAGTCAGAGCAGCCAAACATAACCAAACCACAAGTATTTAGTGAAAATCAGAGAAGGGAACTGTTGCTGGAAGCAAAACAGAAGTTCCAGAGTAAACAGTTTTGGAATGATGCAAGTGAGTTCAATAAGTATGTTTTACTTCGTACCTTGTATTCATAGTATTTAATTGGATTGTTAAATTTCTGTATACTGTATACTATACACAGTAGTAAAAATTATTTAACTTATGAAATTAATGATTATTATTTTCATTATATTTACTTATATCTAAAATACCATTAATGTATTACAATGTCTTTTGTTTCAGAGTATGATAAAATTGAAGGTTTAAATTGGATATCATGGAATTAAACACAATAACACGACATTAATCTGTAATTTATTAAATTTCACTGTGACAATAGCATTACAGAGTGGTGCCTTCAATAAACATTACAAGCATAATGTATCTATTAAAAAAAATGGGAAAAACAATTGTAGTTTTACTTAGAACCTGAGCCCTTCCCATCTTTGTCTTTCTGCTCCTTATCGTCTTTGTCATCCTTATCCTTCTTAATGGTGGACATGGCATTTCGAATAGCCTCACTCTGTGGGTCCACCCCCGGCAAGTTCTCAAGTACACTCTGCAAAAATGCTGGGTCATTCATGACTTCAGCATATTCTTCAGAAACATCCATGCTTTCTTCTGCTGGGGGAGCTTCCTGTTGCATGCTCATTTGCATGGCAAGTGCTATCTGTTCTTCCTCAGATAAATCCATGGCCTCCCGACCCAAAGACATGGACATAGCAATAGCTCTCTCCATAACACTGTTGTCAGAGTCCCCAGTCTTACCAGCCTCCCCTTCAGTAGTAGCTTGTTGTCGACGTGATTCCTCTTCTTGGCGCTGTCTTTGTTCCTCCATAGACACACGCAAAGCAAGAGCCAATTCAGGGTCTTCATTTGGATCAACTCCGAATTCAAACGGAGAGAGCCCTGAGCCCGAGGGACCTGCCCCATCACCTCCAATTAATGGGCTTGATATCAATGCTTCTGAAAGCACAACACAACCTCCAGCTGGTACGGACACTAGATGACTGCCTCCCGATGTGTTGTCTTTACCATTTAAAGTGTTAACAAAAGAAGTTAGCAGAGGATTATTATCCGAGTCTTCTCCAAAGGATATTACATCGCAATTTACCTTCTCCTTTTTCAACCTCTTGGCGAGCTTAACGAGTTCTTTTTCGTCAGTGTTAATAGGGGAACCGACAAATACTACAATACGCATTTTGTGGTTCTTCCCTTGACGATGTTTCAAAGCTAGGTGTGCGATTCTTATACCGGTCAATAGGTTGATGTTGCCGTTTGGCTGAACGCGATGCAGCTTAGACAAAATGCGGCCAACATCACTAGTCAATGTGGCCAGAACTTCTACGTTCGCCAACGTCAACAAACCAACATTATTCTCCGGATTTGACCGTGTTTTGGAGTGACATACCAGGTTTACGGCATCTTGTTGAGCTTGTAGCCTTGTGGGCAAGAAGTCTCCGTTTCTCATGTAGTCGCTGTTGTCCACACAAATCATAGTACTTTCTAGGACCATTTTACTTATTTATTTAATGCAATTTATTAAGAACAAATAACAATAACGTTCACCATCTAAGAACTAATGAAAATATGCTGTATAATCATAGACAATAGTTTGACAACTGGAAAGTGGAAAATGTAAATTGACAAGAAATTTTTAAAATGATTAATTTTTTTTACAACTTTTCTATTCACTTTTAACAATTTATAGGCGCAATTATATCCTTTTCATTCCGAGATCATGATGAATATTACTATCAGACAATATTATAATAGGCACTATGTCATTTCCTTATATTCTGTTTCGCATTAATGAAAAACAAAGCGCATATTATCTATGGTCAAAACATAAATATAGAGATGAGACATTCAATACAATACGATTATTCGAATATCGAATATCGAATATTTTGCTTTATATTAATTTAATTGAAAATAATCGGTTGTAAATAATAATGTTATTTGGTTTGTTAATTACTTTTTTATTGGCTTGCGCAGGTTGTCCCACGGCGTGTGACTTCGAGAGGAAGTATCATAAATATTATAAATAGAAAATATTCTGAAAGAAGTTAATTTTTTAAGCAATTAAAACTGTATTCAAAGATTTTTGAATAATCGCGTGTCTGAAACGGAAATAAATTCTGCCAATAAAAAATCCTTCATTTCACGATACCAATCAAAAGGCTGGATCGTAACGATTATTTTTCTTTATATAACATAGCATCTTAGGTACTTTTACTTAAGATGCTATATTATATAGCCATGAAAATTAAATTTACTATTTCAGGCGTTCCTAAAAATATTATATAATCGATGTTTTTACATCCCCACACAAATGTCTTCTAACAATTGACACTTGACAGTTTGGCCGACCGATTCAATTTTATGACTGCTGGATAGGTATTGAATTTGTGGAAAATCATGGCTATCGGCGATTACCCGAAAGAATATAATCCTGCTGTCCATGGGCCGTATGATCCGGCTCGTTACTATGGCAAACGTAAGTCGTAAAATGAACTTATATTTTATCCTTGAGAATACGAAACATGATTATGTAATATTTTGTCCTTTTCAGCTGATACTCCGTTCGGACAGGTAAAGCTGAGCGAACTCGGCTCATGGTTTGCCAGGAGGAACAAGACTCCATCTGCTGTCGCTGGCGCTTTCAGCCGAGGTGAGGTGTAACCCTCAAATGTATAATGCTAAATTGTAGGTTAGAATAAAATCTATTTAGAAAAATCTTTAATATCAACACTTAAGTTTCGTGGTTTAAATATCAGATAATAATCTTAATACATTATTCCAGATTTATTAAGATTTATCTGAAAGTTAAGCTCCTATTCAGCAGTGGGACAAAATTTAGGCTAGACAATTGTGCTGAATGTATAATCTTATTTTATTTTACTAATTTGATAGTGATATTATGTTAACATGTATACATTTTTCATTATGCACATTACATTTTTCAATTGCCTAATGGTATAATTAAATGATTTAGTGATTACACGACTAAGACATTTTACAATTTGTTATGAGTCTTAAATGGTTGTTCTAAAACAGTTTGCCTAACATATTGTCTCTAGACTAGTGCTAAAGCAATAAACTGCATTAACCAAATAGCTCAGGCATCTTATGTATGTAGATATGAAATAACACACCAAGCATGTGGTAACCCCTCATTATGAAACCCTAAAAATAATGTACATCTGAGCTTGACCCAAAATGCTAAAAGTCAAACTAGGAATTTGCCAATATGACTTGAGAGGAATTTGCTGTATATTGTGTATTTGTTATATTCAAGCTTGGTGGAGATGGCAGCACAAGTATGTTCAGCCTAAGAAAGTGGGCATGGCTCCATTCTTCCAACTGCTTGTGGGCAGCATGGCATTCTTCTACGCAATCAACTACGGCCGCATTAGTGAGTATCCAACATATTACTTTTTATTTTTTTTGGGAGCTAATACAGAGAATCAATTAATAATTGAAAGCTAATGTTACATGGAGGGCCTAATAAATGCGACACAGTAATAACTAATGCAGTTCTTATGGCAAAAATTTTATTGTTTCATTCATTGTTGGTTCAAAAATAAATTTTATTTTGTTTTATAATATATATTTTAAGTAATAGGCATTTATAATACCTATGATACCGTATCAGCCCATATACATCCCACTGCTGGGCACGGGCCTACTCTACAATCGAGAGAATCTATTGAGAGTGGTTAGGCCATATAGTCCACCACGCTGGCCTAGTGCGGGTTGGCGGACTTAATACCTATGATAACTGCAAGCATGTTACACCCAAAAATACATCCAGTTACAGGTGTATACAAATTACATATTATATATTATTTAAACGTAGCTTTAGCCTTGCAGATAATTAGAAACCCAGATTTTAAACAAAATTAGTAACATCATACAACTCAGATTATGTATGTAGTATGTATATAACTATGTATTCAGTAAGGCACTCTATGGAATGCCCATAATGCAGTGGGACTGTGTCTGTGGGCCATAATTTTTCTTCACAAACCAGCATTTAATGTAAAATAACTGGCAATATATTGTGAAATGACAGCATGCAGGTGCCCTTGGACCATTCATAGCCAAGCCTCAATCTATTATTGTAATAAACGAAATTTACATACATATTTGTCAGAGTGTCTTTCATCAAACTTACCATCAAGATTAGTAATTTTGTACTTTCTAAAAAATATCCTTTCAGTAATTTATTTGTATTTTCATGGATGATGGATGTGGATTTCACTCAATATACTGATTAATATTTTTATCTTTTCAGAGCACCACAGGAATTACAAGTACCACTAAACTGCAGCCATACAACATTTTCACCTATTTCAATCCTCTGCCATTGAAAACTTGTTAAATTATTTGGTGTTGTATTAGATGCACTTAACTTGGTCACTGCAATAAACTTAGTTCAAAAAGGTGTATAATGTATTTTTAATACCAGCAGACAAACCAAATTTTTCTGCTTATATTCCTAACTTCCAATTATCCTGAGTCCTTTGAACAAAGTGTAAATAATTGTCTATAATTTATCTGGATGGCATTGCACATAGATCTGATTCTGACACTAATTATTATAGTATCTTTGCATTCTCCTTTCTTCTCAGAGTTATATAAAAAGTAGACTTTTAAAATTTTGTAACACAAACTTATATATTAACAATATTATGATTGTGTTGTTGGTTCCTGATGTTTACATATGGTTTATATTTTAACCCACGTTTCTCATCACTCCAGGTGACATTGTACATTTTTTTTTAAAAATCCGAGATTTTTATTTCAGTTTTCGAGATTTTTGGCCCGTATAGACACATGTATTTTTACCCGTTAGCCGAAGTGAACTCAATTCTGTTCGGTAATTTATCTGAGCCCTAACAAAAATCATACCTATACAAGTTGATCAAACGCCTTGAAAACCAAAATCGCGATTTTTGACAAAACTACCAGGCAGTTTTTCTTTCATATTTGATTACCTGGGGTGGTTGATGGAACTTGTGTTTAAATTAAATACCATATGTCAATATCACCCTTTAAATGTTCTTTTCAAGTTGCCATCTATCTTTGCAAAAAATCGTAAATAGTGGTCACTGAGTTTGTCTGATAAAGATAAACGATAGATAGACCAAGTAACTTTGGCATTTATATATTTTTTTAAATTATAGGACTTACGTCCGAATATTAAACGCTACTCAAATATTTTATATTATGTTGCACTTAACTACGCAAGTTTTGCTTAAATGTATTGGCAAAGTAGGACGCGGGCTTATACAAAATGAATTAATGAATTATATGGACCTTAATATTTAAATGGCGTTTGAGTATTCGGGTGTTAAATCCAGGACATCACCAGGTAAAATAAAGAAAAATAGACAGTTTTGGCCAATAGGCAACCTGATGGGATACAATGCCTATTCATAGTAGGTACTTTCAATTTGCCTCTGCTTATTTAGATGAGATCTGCAAAATGGCAAAGTAGAGGGCTATTCTATTCTTTGTGGTATATCAAAACTACAGCTGTGTTGTGTTACAAAATAAATTCTGCTTGAAATATAATGACTCATTGGTGTCAACAATAAACCCCACCACCAATGACTTCAATAAAACTTTTTAACAGACTTCAAAAAAAGGAGGAGGTTTTCAATTCATCAGGACCTTTTTTTTGTAAATAACTTCATACATCTATTAGGAACTTTATTATTTATTTTGATTTCATAAAATTTAGGAATATTTTTAAAAATATACTTTTTATTTACCATGTTTGTAGAAAAAATATTATAACCTGAGTATAGCTGCATAGTAGATACAACAGTAATGGTAAAAAAAACAAATGTACAAATCAAATTGTTATTATTATTCAGTTAAACTACACAAACTAGCTCAATTAAATGGCTGTTGAGTTTCATACATGAAACAACTCTTATTTTTGTAAGGGTTTTTAATAAAACAAAGGGTATGGAAAAAATATTTACTTAATTACATTAATAATTTATTCAATCACTTGCACAAACACTCATCAACTGATACACATGGCTTACCATTTATAAAATGCTTCAATTAATTGTTTAATTGCTCAGATTTCACTGCCCAGCAAAACAGAGCCTTGGTATCACAATGTGATATTTATTTAATATTTACCTGAAACAAATAACAATAAAAATAAAATTATTTCCATATTAGTGATTAATTATTATACACCTAATGGTAAGTACACTCCAGAAAAAAGAATTTGAAATCTATCAGAAAAACTGTAATATTATATGTTTATAGACCAATTTTGTTATTTGAGTCAACAAAATTTAGTCAGCTTCCCATTTGAAAGTTGTTTACGTAAGACAAATATAATGTCTTGAAATTGCTGCTAAATTATCCTTACTAGGAGAATTATGATTGGTCAATGCTAGTATTAAAAAGTTAACAAATAATTATGTTATTTGTAATACAGAGTCAAACTTTTCTAATGTAAGGGAAGCTAGAACAGTATATCCATGGATACATTACACATGTTCCTGCAATGTTTCACATAATCCAATATGATTTTATTTTTGGAGAAAATATTTTCATAATAATTCTCATCAATGTCTAATAAGAAGCATTTATACATAACATAATATGTATAATAAAACAGCAAATTCGATTATAATAAGATAAACTTTTGACATTAAAATCTTCATAATGAGAATGTAATTGAATAAGCATCAACCCATTGTGGCAACTTCTAAGGTTTTAAAATATATGAAATCTGAATTAAAACCTGAAAACAGCTGCTTTGCAATATTTATAAACAGTGTTGTTAATAAACGACTGAAATAAATGTTGTTCTAATTATAATTATTTATTATTCCACATAAATGTAGTTTTTCATACAAGGATAATGTACACATGTCTCAATGAATTCTAGATTTTTTTCGTGTAGTAAAATATTAATGCAACAATAACACAGTGAAGTGCCACCTTACCTACAGTATTGGGTTGTATTACAACTCAGATCTACCCATGTATTTGGGCTTTAGCTCTTCTATTCTCTTGATGAAGTCTGTCTTTTCAATGCAACCGTCGCAGACCTCATCCCAGTCGTTCAAGATTTTCTTCAAGTCGCGTACTTTCAACTTTTTCAAGTCAACATTCTTCAGGTCAATCTGTTTGTCGAATCTGAGATCGCAAATTTGTGCGTCTTTTTTCTTCAATTTCTCGCAAATTTTATCAGCAGGCATTGACCAACTCAAGGGTTTCGACAACTCGCCAAGAATGCCGGTGGCAGATTCCTCTAGCCCGCCTAAATAGTAGCAAAACCTGTTCTCTTTGTTCTTTGAGCCTTTACAGAATTTCTTGAATTCAGCTTCAATTAACTTTGGGTCCTTTTTTACATCATCTGATAACGTGGCTGCAAACTTCTCCACAGTCTTCACGCACACTTCGCAGTCGCCTTCCTTTAGCGAAACCACTATTTGCACAGCAGCAGCCAGAAATAGTAAATGAAAAACGCTTGGTTTATACATGATATTTGTTTTAGAAAATTAATTATTTAAATAAAATGTATGCGCTATTTCAAGACAAGCGCTAGAAATAGTGCGAAACGAAACTGAAAATGATAGAAGAATCTCGTCCATTCATAGTAATGAAGACGTTGACAGCTTTACTTGGCTGGCTATGATTGGTGCACGTTTTCGTGTTGCTGCCCCCGATCGTTTTCATTTACAGATTATAAAAAGAATTATAGATGACATTCTCGTAAAGCATACTGAGCCTCTGTGATATTATGAAGATTAATAAAATTCTGTACGTTTTGATTTTCATGGACGGAATATATTAAATAAAAAAGCTTAAGATGTCAAATGTCAATGATGATTATCGTATCGTCGTCATGGGAACTAAATTTGTTTATCGGCTTTCCTTTTGTTTTATCAATAAACATAGAAAAGAGCTTAAAAGAAGAAAGATATTTTAAACTATGGCTAATACTACACTGAAAGATAACCCTCGAGGCGTACTGGAACCTCAAATAACTGCGTTGCAAAGTGAATCGAAAATGGCTCGAAAGATCGCTTTAACGAAAATAAACGAGGAAATATTTGAGAATTCAGAAAACAGCGATTGTGACCTGACTGTTGTGTTTCCAGAAATCTATGCATATGTGCTTAAAAGTTTTTCGGACCCTTCTGAAGCGTGTCGGGAGGTGTCTGCGCAGATTATCTCGAACTTCATTGAAAAACTGCCACTAAATGATTACTATTTAACTTATATATTACCAGTACTCGTGCGTCGCATCGGATGTCCCGAAATCGTTGAAGATTCTGAAGAAATTCGTTTAATCCTAGTAGAATTGGTGCACACAATTTTGCAGAAATATAAAGTTACTCATCTTTTAAGTCCGTTTTTAAACGACTTGACAAGTATCCTGACTAAAACAAGCACTGATCCTTTTCCCAAAGTGAAGTTAGAAGCTTGTGAATGTATAATTTTACTGACAAAAATTTTGCAGAGAGATTTCCACTTCCAATCAGAGACCTATGTGAAGCCAGTGCTGTCCAATTTCCCTCATCAACATTATAGGGTTCGGGTTGCAGCAATTCGAGCAATTGGTAATTATTAATATTGGTGATATTTTGACTGTAAGTTTGCAATCTCATAGTTTTCTGTAAGGAGTGAAGTCTACTTGCATTTATCTTATACTGATTCTAAGAACTATGACAGCCTCTGTGGCGCAGTTGGTTAAATGTCAGCTGTGAAACAAGAAGCTGTGGGTTTAATCTCTGTACTGAGACAAATATTTATGTCAACAAAGATTCTCTCGTAGTTTCTGATACAATACATAACTCAATCTTAGTTTAGTTTCAGAAATATGTATGTGACTGTTGGAATTATTTATTTATGGTTTAGTCACATGAGTACAATCTTGATGCACAGGGAAGTGTCAATCTAAAAGTTAACATATCAAAGTCTCCTCTATCTGCAAAATGTAATGTACATATTTCTATAGTGATTAAATAAAAACCACTTGTTAATTCATACACACACTCCACTGTCCTAATAAAACATAAAGTATATTAAAAATATGGAGACAAATTGTGAGAATGGCTGCCCAGCATTCTGACTAAACATGACCACAAGCACTCTGCCAAGTGTGCACAACTATAAAGAAGAAATAGACTTCGACACATTTTCGTTCTATTTGGGTATGAGTTGATAAGGATCAACTCAGGTAAGGACCCAAATATATAACTTTCAGGTGCAATAGTTCTTGCCGGAAATGCAAAATGTTTTGAGTTATCCATAACTCCTATGGCTGAGAAGTTATTTGATGACAACACACAAGTCCGCTTGCAAGTTACACTGGAAGTGGGCAATTGGATGCTCAACTACAGAGATAGATACTCATTCTGGCACAGAATGTTGCCTCTTTTACTCACAAGGTATTAAAACGCAGAAAGGTTTAATTGTTCAGAGTGATCAATCAAAATTGGTTTGACTAATAAAACTTTAATATAATTTATTTTCAGTTTAAGTGATGTAATAGCTGATGTCAGACAGACTGCATTTAAATACTGGGCAGATATAGGTCTGCAATACATGGAGGAAAATGAGGAAGATTTAAAAAAGAAAACTGACTTCTTGAAAGATGTACCTTCTCACTATCCTGATGTGAATCGGCCTAATCTTGGATGTAGAGTCCTAGTTCAAAGCAATATTGGAAAGATAGTACCTGCAATTGGGAAAGGTGAAATTTTAATACTGCCTCAATTTTAGGATAACTTTAGATGTGCAAATTGAGCATATCATCATTATAGAGATCTTATATAGTATAATATAGCATTAACTAACCAGGGGTTAAAATATTGAGCTATAGATAAACACCCCTTGTTCATAGTTAATTATAGCTCACCTTAGCCTTGTGACATGTACAAGACTGTTAAATTCAGAGTATTTCTCCTTTAATTCAGCTGAAAAGCAAGACAAAATGATCCATTATAAGTTAAGTTTGATAACTCCACTATCTGTTAATAATGATGTATGAACCGATGTTTGTAATAGAGATGGATGGTTGGCAAGCGGACGCCCGGCTGCGCGTGTCGCAGCTGCTGTGTTGGCTGCTGCTGTGTGCCGAGGAGGGCTCCACGCAGCACGCCAACACCATCGTGCGCATCATGCTGCGAGGCGCCGCTGACGAAGACTGCCGAGTAGTGCTCGAGGTAGCTCTCTCTCTCTCTCTATATATATATATATATCTTCTTTTCAGTCACAAGAAGTGTACTGCTGTTGGGAGCGGCCCGCATCCAGCGACTTTCTGCAGCGTATCCGACGTAGCTTATTGCGATCTTTTTTTTTGGCTATAAGTAAACATCTTGACGAAACCTACACACCATGTTTTCAATAGCTTGTGAAGTCCACCGACCCGCACTATGCCAGCGCGGTAGATGGATATGTCCTAAGCCTTCTCAATCCAACTCTCAGTTATAGAGAAGTGCCGTGCTCAGCAGTGGGTTTATATGGGCTGATACAATATAGTACTTAGAATAACCAACATCATTGAATTTGTGACATAGGTAGTGACCCTAAAGCATTTTACTACTCTGCTCTGAAGTTAAAACGCGCTGGTAAAAAAGCCCCTCCAATACCCAAATTTAAACAGCCCAGCAATACGTTTCGAGTTCACATCAGTCAAGGTGTTTGACATTAAAGTAGAATGTTTATCAATATTAAATTTTCAATGCAATTTCCATCACCACATGAACAACGTTACTACACCAATGCATGCTGCTATATACGAGTAGATAAAGCGAGCGGCGGAGCTGTTCGGGTACTTTATAACGCCGGACACGTGGTGGCCGCTGCTGGAGGCCGACGTGGACGCGTGGAGCGCGCTGCTGGTGCTGGCCAACATCCTGAAGGGCTCCCGGCCCGAGCTGGTCGCGCAGAAGGCCCTGCCTGAGATCTGCAAGGAACTCGCCGATTCCGACCGCTGTACTGTTAGAAAGGTGAATTTATAATATAGTTGTTAGGTTGGAACAAACATTCCTATGCTTTTTTTTAAGCTGCGGTTCTACAGATGTATAGACGAGCGGAGTGAAGTGGCGCTTTCTTCCGCTTATCTTCGCTTCAGTCATGAATGAAATTTTAGTTCGAAAAAATCATTTAAGTATATGAATCTGAATTGCAATTGAATCTGCGGATTAGCAAGTTGAAGTGGCAATGGGCGGGGCACATAGCACGGAGAACTGATGGCCGATGGGGCCAAAAAGTTCTCGAATGGAGGCCACGAAGCAGAAAGCGCAGCGTGGGACGTCCACCCACTAGGTGGTCAGACGACCTGGTAAAGGTCGCGGGACGTCGCTGGATGCAGGCTGCCTCCAACAGGTCACTGTGGAAATCATTGGGAGAGGCCTATGTTCAGCAGTGGACTTCCTTTGGCTGATGGATGGATGATATGAATCTGAATAGTTTTTTCAGTGACACTGAAATTAAAAAAATATATGTAAATTAAAGAAGTTTTAGTTTTTACACTTACTTTTTGACAGTCTCCGTTGCGCAGTTGGTCAGGCGCCGCCTGTGAAACGAGAGGCCGCGAGTTCGATCCCCGCACCGAGACACAATATGTTAATGAGGCCCACAAGTATTTGTAGTAGTTATTTTCATTTTTTTTTCAAATTTATTGTGTTATACATTTTACAGCCCAAATACCAGAAAGGTTTGCTCGAAGTATGCGAGGCTCTAATGAATCTATGCGGCGAGGCGTGCACGGCGGTGGCCGACGACTTGTTTACCATCAACTTCACGGTGTACGCCATGCCCGTCGATGACCAGATACAGTTCATGGCTGTGTGTGAGTGCAATATTGTTGGTGCATAGTGTAGTAGAATCTTTAAGATAGTATTAGAAGTGGAGTAGTACAATGAAGGTGAATTATTGACTGAAATTAATCGCGAAGTTTTAATAACTTTATGAAATTCATATGAGCTAAAGCACCTAAATATAATAAGGAGTAATTTCTCAACAGTCTCTACAGAAAGTACCATAACGGAATAATTTGAATTACTTTGCAAATAATAATTATAAAATATTATTTTTTTACAATCAACATTTTTTGTAGACGTTTGGCAAATGTAATTTTGTCCTATAATGACTACTAAATAGTAAATGTAGCAAATTGTCGACAGCGAACTTGGACAAACTGCGTGCTATAGACAAGTGCGGGCTCACGCTGACGACGCTGTACGCGCGGCACGTGCGCCGCGTGCTCGCCGCCATCACCAGCGACGCGCTCACCTGGACGCTGCTCACCCCCGACCGCTGCCTGCTTGAATGTGTGCTCATGCATGCCGGTGCGTACTCCACATCCGTTACTTTGATCCCAGAGTGTTTGTATTGTTTTATTATAATAATTTAATCATACAATTTGTGTGTATCATGTATACATATAATATGTTGAATAAGTTTTTTTTTACTTTTATAAATATACGTGATACTGGCAGTATTTAGGATTGATAGTAATTTATTCTTATAATTACAAATCTTGACATTGAATCACATTTCAAGTTATACCAATTATGAAGGGCGTAGTCATTTTTAATTAATATTTTACAATACAATTAATATTAATTATACTATACATACATACAATGCGGAAAGCGCAGCGTGGGACGTCCACCCACTAGGTGGTCAGGCGACCTGGTAAAGGTCGTGGGACGTCGCTGGCTGTCTCCAACAGGTCACTGTGGAAATCATTAGGAGAGGCCTATGTTCAGCAGTGGGCTTCCTTTGGCTGATGGATTGGATTGATTGGATACTACGTACAAGGTTTCGGCCACTGATTTGTTAGCAGTTACAATGCAGAGAATAATTCCACTTATATACAATTTGTATTAATAAATAAATATCGTGTTCTAGGATCAGCAATGGGCGCTCAGCTGCACCTGATAGCGCCTCTTTTGAAGGAATGTTTGGCGACTCCAAAAGTGGATCCTGAAGTGAAGTTGAAAATATTCACTGTGTTATCCACAGTGCTGTTGAACCGAGACGAGAACTTCAGGAAATGCGAGAAGGACAAGCTTGAGGCGTTCCTCAAGATCGTTCTTGAAGGTTTGTCAAGAAGTATCAAACTCAAAAACTTTCGCCTTCATAATATTAATAGGAACTAGAATGTAGGATTCAAATATTGAAGGTGCAGCTTTTAACCTCTTTGTTAATTAGTCTTCAAAAAAGGAGAAATGTAATGTATATTTGTGGAACTGTCCCGCATCAGGGAGGACCGTCTCGCATGTAAAATGCAAATGAAGAGCTACATCGTCCCACAATCAGGTTTTTTTTTCCTAGCCTATACTGTCCCACTGCAGGGCAAAGGCCTCCCTTTCCTTCTTCCACCCTTCTCTATTCAAGGCTTTCTTCCACCAGTTGGTATCAAAATGGTCAAAGTCATCTCTCCACCTTCTGCGTGGCCTACCACGAGGTCTTTTCAAGTGTTGTGGAGTCCATACGGTAGCAGTCCTAGCCCACATCAATCAGGTGTTAGCGTCTCGAATTAATCTGAAACTAAAAATGACTTAAATCGCAATCAATATTTTTTTCTCAGCTAAAACAGCATGCGTCTGTCATAAGTATTATGTTATTAAAGCTGGCCTAATATATAGAGGTGATCCTGCCGAACCTGGTGTGGTCGGCGGGGCGCACCGCGGAGGCCATCCGCACGGCCGCCGTCGCGTGTCTGTGCGCCGCGCTGCAGGACAACCCGCGGGCGGAAATCAGTGTAGACAGTGGCGCAGATGGCGACGGCGAACACGATAACAAGGTTTCAACTCCACGTTGCTATTCATATTTGTTAGTGGTGGGATGTTTGTATGTTGTTATACACTGTACATTGTAGTTAAAGAACCTTATATTGAAAATATTGGATTTTTCTATTCATTACCAGCCCGGAGTCAGGAATTTGTGCCCGATATGGCGATAGGCTCGCCCCCTATCACATCGTGGGACGGAATATACAAGGCGAAACGTGGGTGTTCTGGTAGCACCTCTGCCTACACCTTCTGGGAAAAAGGCGCGTGTTTATGTTTATGTAAAGAACCTTCATAGTCGCCCACGTATTGAGGTCTGTGGATACATTTGTACATTATCAAATGGTGTGATAATACAGCATGCGCTTTTTTTCACAATCATCGGGTTCGATTCCTCGCTAGGCATATTGATTTATCAAAAATTTAAGTATGCAGTTTTAGTGTTCATCAAAATCGGGCTCGTAATCCACGCCTACTTGAATTATTACCTTGTATGTGCAATCAGGAGTGAATTGAATATTTAAATTGATATTTTCCTCTGTTTTACTATACTACTTTTGTATACAAACGTTTTAACATTCTCAAAATCAATAATGACTGACGTGTAAGAAAATAAATTTAGAGGGTTCTTAACTTAGAAAATGTACCTATGTAGTATGTTCAGTCTATTTCCTGTAGCTAAAGAGGGATGACGTGATGACATGATAAGTGTGTGTACCATACAGGCCGTGGAGCTGTTCTCGAGCGAGGAGTCCCTGTCGTCGTTCCTGGCGGCGTCGGCGCCGCTGGTGGCGGGCGTGCTGGACGACACGTCGCCGCTGACGCGCGGCCACGCGCTGCGCGCCGCCTGCTGCGTGGCCGCGCTCGCCGCCCGCAAGCACTGCTTCACCGCGGACATGCTGCACAAACTATACTTCGGTGAGATATACATAACACACGAAAACATCACCACCGGACGTTTTAGAAAGCGTTAAAAATTAAACATCATAGCTTTGCGATGCCTTGGAATACAAATTTTAAAATATGTAAACCATGATATGTATATTATGTGATGTCTAAATATGACACGTTTTACAATTTAATCATACGCAAATCTAAAGTTTAAAATATTTAATTATAACTTCATAATTATAGCGCCTCATTCTATTTCCTACTAGAAAAATACAATGTTTATAAATCTCAATTGTGATTTATATCTGATATGTGGTTGGCAAACGTTTGAGTTGATTTGTCCAACATTGGTCCATTACAGTGGTGTTGAAGCGGCTGGACGACAGCAGCGACGCGGTGCGCGCGTGCGCCGTGGACACGCTGGTGGCGCTGTACAGCCGGCGCCCGCGCCCCTACGACACCGTGCTGTACGGCGCGCACGTGGACGCGCTCTACAGCGCCATGCTCGTGCACCTCGACGACGCCGATGAAGCCTTCCGCAAACAAATGCTCGGTACGATCAATACAAAATCGACAAATAAGCCTACTACTTGGCATGGGACTACTCTACAAACAAGTTTGAATAATCTACCATGCTGGATTAGTGCAAGTCGACTGACTTTACATACCATAGAAAATTTTGATAAGATCTCTATAGTATGCTGATTTCCTCACGATGCTTTTATTCAACGTTCAAGCTCCCTTTAAATTAGGCCACTGTCATGTTATATAGCCGCGGACACCGGAAAAAATGTAATAAAAGCCAGTCTTTTACCATGCTGCAATTTCAATATGTGTCAGTCACCCCAAAAACACTATTTTCTCTCTCCCTCTCAGTTTCATGCGTGCATAGTCGGCTCGTACGCAGTACGTATAGATTTAGTTCGCGATGGCCGCTCCAGTAATATTGCGTCATGATAGTCTGAACAAAAATGGCTACATTTACTCGCTCTACGGATACACATAAGCAAACATTTACAATACTGTTGACAACATTTATTTGTTTTTCAGATGCCCTAATGAAGCTTAGTGACGTCGATCCGAAGCTCCTAATGAAAAAAGTAAAGGCTAATATACATATTTACAGAAACAAAGTTGCCTATGAGAGACTATCAAGCCACTTGGAGAAAATTATTTCATCTTAGCTGTTTTTTTTATTGCGCTCACACCGCTTCACGTATTATGTGTGTTGCCATTATAGAGATTATGTTAATCAAAATATTTAAGAAAAAAGTATGAAGTGCCTTGTTTTGTTTAAATACGGGAAAGTGATTTTATTTTTAATCGTGTTTCGTAATTTAAAAATATATTAAATTGTTTTTGTTCGAAACTGAATAATGGTATTATTTCTTAGGTTTTATTAAAAAGTTATGACAAAACAATTTCTAGACTTATTATTTACCTATATACCTTATAATAAGGATCATAGCTTATATGTTTACTTATTACAGAACTACACATGTAATTATGTATTACAAGAAAAAAATATTTGTTAAGTTGCTAAAAATACCTATGCTAACTTTATGTGGGACACAATCACAGATGTAGTATAAAACCTAGATCGGCAATAGAATATTTTGTGTGAAACCAAAACGGAGTTGTGATAGTGTGCGTGAAGTTTGCATGTATGCGTGACATATAATGCTGCGCCATGCGCTATCGATACTATGATATCGATATAACTGGCGGCCTGAAGCTACGAAATATATTTTTTATAAATATATGGGAACTTTTTATTGTATTTTAAATTTTTAACAGTAAAATAATGATTGTGTTTGTTTCAAAGCAAACGATATCTTAAAATTTATTTAAATTTATTGCATGTGATACGTAAATGTCGTGTTAATCGGATTATACAAAACGGTTTAATACATATTTTAAATATGAATACATTAAATTTTTATACGTCGATTATAATTTTGATACATCGTGCAAGCACTAGCAAGGAGAAAAAGTAATTTTAGGATTGCAAGTGTTCCGTTGTTTGATTTCCTCAATGAATAAAGAAATGTATGCATAGCCATGAAGAGAGAAAAAAAGACAAACATATCATTAATGGAATACTCTTATATGTCTGTGATGGAAGTGTACTTTTCTAGGCTGTATGGCTCAGGCCTTTGCCTTTCCGATGGGATATATTGAAAATCATTTGTCAAAGTTGTCATTTCTGATTTGACGTATAAACGCTCGTTTGTATTGCACATTGTGCATTGTGTTTCACATGCTGTTATTAATTTATTAATTTACTCATTGGACTTATTGTGAATTATTTACTAGTTAATTTAATCTTTTAATATAACTTTTGTATATTCCGTTCCATGACACAATGGAAGTGGTTAGGAAAAGTGAGTGAAAGTAATTTTAAAGCCGATATTGTGTGTAGCGTTACAATATTGACGGAAATTTGGTCTTTTTTCAGACTTTAAAGAAGCATTACCTCTAATAAAGGCGTCTATAGAGAAGGCAGACTTTTTAGTGATTGATACTGAGTTTACTGGATTAATGAGAGGCAGGGATGTGTCTATATTTGATAGTCCAGAAGATTACTACTACGCTTTATTGAGAGGTGCCACGGACTTCTTATTGATACAATACGGTTTGTGCGCATTCTATTGGGATGAAAACGAGAATTGTTACATGAACGATGCATATAACTTTTACTTGTTCCCACGCGTGAACCCAGGGCCTGATAGAATATTTACGTGTCAAAGCTCTAGCTTAGATTTCCTCGGAGCACAGGGATTTAATTTCAACAAAGTATTTAAAGAAGGTAAGTTTCACTACCAGTATTTAATAAGTTTTTTTAGTATCTACTTTTTGTAGAAGTATTGGCTATTATTTTATTCAAAGTACACTAAAAGTGAAATATGTGCTACAAAAGCCTATAGTTGAGGTTGATCTTATCTTGACGGCTGTTGGATTGTGTGCAGCTAAAATACAACAGAATTACTGGCTAGACATCTCACTGAAGAAAATGTAATAACATTGTTCATCAATTATTTCATATTTATAAGTCTTTGTTACACATAATACCTATTACATATATTGTAAATATTACATTGTTGTACATATTATAAATAGCTGGTAAATGTTTATTATTTTCATCCATTATCCTTCTTGGCAAGGTAATAATTTTGAAATGACATTGTCTCTACAGAACAGTAGGACTAGTGGGAAGTTTGTGCTTATTACAACAAGAAATACAATGAAAAGAATTCATCTTACAATTCTATCTAAATTGGCTACCTTTATTCTTATTCAAACAGCTTGTTAATTGTGTATATTTGGTTGGCATAAAACTTAACTGATTAACTGAGACAATTAATTTTTAGTTTATGTAGTATGAGATCTTTTCTATGGTAATAATTATTTTCCTATCATCATTATCAAGTGATAAAAACCTGGCCAGGAACTTTAATTTGAGTGTTAGCCTGTTGGAAATGTATTGATGTGTGATTTAAGGTAGATGAATTATAAACCATGTATTTCACTACAAGTAGGCTACAATGCATATCTATAGATCTGCATACAAATTGGCATACATATCATAGCAGAAGAGCCGTGGAAGATCAACCTTCATCCATCGGATAACCAGATGAGACATTTTTTTATTAAATATTATTGATTGAAAATGTTCATGGCTCAATCAAAATTAATCAAATTAATTTTGATAAATTTTCTTTCATCACCTTTGTTTTTCGATAACCTTGCCTGCAAAGATATATATATGTATATTTTAAAATTGCGATGAACACTTTTTGATAGGCAAGTTATCATACGTTCATCATGTTTGTTAATCATTAATATTTGATAAAATTATATCTCATCTGGTTATCAGATGGGTGAAGGTTGATCTTCACTGGCTCTTAGAAAATCACACTAAAGTCATAAAATATACTGTAGCTATGAACCCACATGTGGTAAGTGAAATACAATATGATGAAATTTTTTTACATAAATATTACAGGGATATCATACATGACAGAACCAGTTGAATCAAGATTACGAGAAAATTTACTAGAGAGGCAAAAGGTTCAACAAAAGGAAAAAGGTAATATCCCCATACCTGAAGAGAACAAACAATTTGTAGAAGGAGTATGGTGAGTGGATTAACCTTTAATATTTTTTTTTTATTCTGGCACGGCACAGTGACTGCATTGCATCTGATGGTAAATGCTTATGCCGTCCAGACCGAGTATTGAATGGTATCAGACGGCAGTCTCAAACTATTTGATACAATCATGCTGGCCCGCTGAGATGCCTCTTCACACTACGGCGGAAGGATCCAGGATTATAGGAAGGAGGGTATATGTGTGATGGCAAACCTTTCTACAGCTTGAATGTGTGGCAGAAAAAGAATTGGAAAACCTTTTGGTTAGTGCCGAGATGGATTGAACAGTCAAGTTATGGTTCCGCAAGCCAGCACGCGTGATTCTATTAAGGAAAGGTGAGTATGGGATCAATTGAACAATTCCTCAGAGCATTCACTGTGATACGGACAGTAGAATATGCTTAAAGAGGCAACATCCCTCCGCAACTGTAGTGACTATAAGTTGCTTGTAACATCTGCATCATTTATAATGCGGATTGCCAGCCGCTGCAATCCATCCAAGGCATCGAGTAAGTACGGTACGGATCCATCCCAGAGCTGCGCACAGTATTCCATATCCGGCCGAACCTGCGCTTTATATTAGCGGTAGAATTAACCGAGCGTGAATAACCGACGCATCTTGTTTAAGACTCCAACGGATAGATATTACGTGCTCGATGTAATTTCTTGGATTAAGATCACGGATATTCACACCAAGGATACTCAAGTCATTTAGCATAGAGAGGAGAATACCCTGAAGATTGAGGAGGGGAAAGAACGGGGATTTTTTGCTCGTGAATGCACAGACCTGGGTTTTCCTGGCATTGAACTCGAACCATATTCCTGGAACCCCATGTAGAAATGAGATCCAAGGATCGGTTGAGCTCATTGACAAGATCTTCGCGCCCACTCACAGTGTCGACCCAGCAACCTGGGAGCCTATAGCAGTATCGCTTAAGAACCGTGCTGTCATCTGCATAGCAATGAATGTTGCCAAACGACATGATATCATTGATATGTAGAATAAATAGGGTGGACGACAGCACTGAGCCCTGTGGAACTCCGGCATTTACTGATATGAGCGCCGAAGCGTGCCCGTCAACGACAACACGCATTCTACGCCCATTCAGAAATCCAGAAATTCACGAACACAAGTTATCGGGCAGACTGTACGTCGGAAGCTTGGAGAGAAGACCACGGTGCCAGACCCTATAAAACGCCTTGGCCATGTCGAGGCTGACAGCAACAGCCTCGCCACGCCGGTCAATTTATTATTGATTTATAGTTAAATTATGTTCAATGTAGAGTATAGGTTTACTTACCTTTTACACAACAGGTTAGTTGCCTCAATTTTTATTATGGTTTACATCGAAAGGTTACAATAAGCATAACCATATTATGGAAGAATTACATCCTCCATAAGGTGCATGTGTGCCAAAAAGAAAACGAGTGTGCCCACCACTCTATTCAAAATATTAATATATCAGTTATTGTTCAACCAGTTGTGATACTGTTTCCGAATTTATGTTTTTTATAAACGACATTTTATAAAAAACATAAATTCGGAATTTCAGGTACAATTAAATACTGCTTAAAATCAAAACTTGAATACATCCCCATTAGGATTTAATTTTTATATTACATACTCTGTTAGTGCTACGAACAGTTATTTTAGGGTAGTTCAGTTTTAAATACCACTTTTAGTTATATTCCACGGTTTTAGACTTGCCTCCTCCCCTATTGATATATATTTGTTGTAAACATGAATATGTTAACCAAAAAGTTGTGGAACTGAGAGCAACCTACTTGTTCTTTCATTCAGTCTAATAAAATATTTAAAAAACACCTATTTATTATATTATTAGGACTTAAAAAACTCATCATCATCAGCCCGTTGCAGTCCACTGGATATAGGCCGATCTTAAAAAAAACTTATACAGATCAGATAATTAGGTTGTTTCATATTGTATTTTTTATATTGTTGTTTTTTTTAGTGAACGAGTCCGACAATTCTTGGATGGAAATGACACCGAGATGGAAGTAGATGGTTATAATGGATTTATTAGATTACTTCTCTTTCAAGAACTGAGAGGGCGATTTAAAGACGAAATCTATGTTGAGACCAAAGTGTTAGAAAACAAAAGCAGGTACATATAGAAACTCAATTTACACCAGTAAATATTAGATTGCGTCAGTTTCAAATGTTGATATCCAATTTTTTTGATGAAACAGAATTAAGTCTATGCATTTTTGTAAATATCAATCAGAACAATGTCTTGTATTGTGTTTGCTTAATGTATATCTGGTGAATAACTAACCTAATGGTTATTGTTATTTAGTAAAATCTACAATAATTATATTGTGGGTGTGTTCAATAAACAGAGCAAGAAAGAGTTATTTGGCCTCTGGCAATCTAACTCACTGAATGAAACATAACAATAAAGCTTTTTTTTTGTTACAAAGTAATATACATGTGTATAGCCGTGTATGCCCCCTAAAAATATATGTATATTTGTTTATTATCTATGATTCTATACCTACATATAATAAATTTGTAAACGATCGATGTTTGTATTATGTGGGGACTGTAAGCATCATGAACCCAAATCAATGATTTTTAGAATTTTTGTCTGTTTGTGCGGTTGTGCGCGATGATCTCAAAAATTGGTATGGAGGTAGCTAACACCCTTGATTAACGCTTAGGCTATATTTTATCCCGAAAAATGTAGTATTACCGTGGAGTGAGGAAGGAATTCCGATATATTTGTTACTTTTTTAAACTCAAAGGGCTGAGATGGGACTGGATTACATGCCTTGAGTAAGAATAAGGCGGGACGGGGCGGGATATAACGGAACGGGAAATTTCGAATAAAGCAAAATCACGCAGATGAAGTTTGCGGTCAGAAGCTAGTATCAAATAAAAGTACATTTTTTCTTGTCAATTAATGTTATATGATAATGTAATGTTTGATTGTAGAGTAATGAATATTGTGCGAATAAAGCCCGGCGACGACCCTAACAAGTATTCCACACAAAAAAATGAAAGGGAATGGGAAGATTTAGAAGATGCTGTTGGATTCTCGAAAGTTGCCCGCATGATCAGCCAGTCGGTAAGTTATAATTAAATTCGTGTATTTGATATAAAAGGTTATTACACAGTAAAGAGAATCAAAGAAAAACACTACATTTGTCATTTTAATTGATGACAATTTATATAAATTACACACAAATGACATCTATCTGAGCATCGCTCCCGAAAATAAACCAATCAAATCAATCAATATGTGGGCGTGTCGATAAATCTATGATCTGATTAGTCTATTTTCGCAATCAATACTTGATAGCGATCAATATCGTTTATTAATTTTTAGTAAATATTTTTATCTTTTAAAGTAAATGTAATGCTTGTTTCAGGGCAAGTTGGTGATAGGCCACAATATGCTCCTGGACTTTCTTCACACACTGAATCACTTCTTCCAGCCACTGCCACCAGTCTACTCCGCTTTCAAAGAATTCAGCAACTGCTTATTTCCCTGGTATATAGTTTTATAGCCGATTTCTTTAGGGTTAAATTGCGTCATTAAAAAGAATAGGAAGTTAATGAGTAATTATTTTAATCATTTTATTTAGAAATTGAAGCATGATTTTGCGTGACCAATCCAATATTGTATTGTTAGTCATCAACTCTTGTTTATAATGCAATATTCTATCGTTTCAGTGTGTTAGACACCAAGTACATGTCTAGTTTGCCGCCTTTTAAAGAGAAGGTGAACTCGAGCGCCCTGCAACATTTATACGCCACCCTCTCTGAAAAACCGTTTTCAATGCCTGAAGTTGGTAAGTACTGTTTGTACGTTATATTTTTTTAAGAATACGGGCATATATGTATATGTATATGTATATGTA
This sequence comes from Theretra japonica, assembly GCA_033459515.1. Classification (NCBI taxonomy): domain Eukaryota; kingdom Metazoa; phylum Arthropoda; class Insecta; order Lepidoptera; family Sphingidae; genus Theretra; species Theretra japonica. Next base: position 5,656,318 of record CM065943.1, read on the forward strand.
ATGATGTGCAACGAGAAAGAAGAATATGCAAAAATAAACCATTATACAGAGTGAATTTTTTAAGTGGGCGTGGGCGGCCAAATCCATAACTATGAGGAATAGCGAAAAATCTTCAATGGAGTCACAAGCCCGATTTGATGAATACTAAAGCTGCATGCTTAGATTTTTGTTAAATCAATATGCCTAGTGAGGAATCAAACCCGCTGATTTTATTTGCTGATTGATAGTATTAACTATTACCATACGTTATTTTTACATACTAGCAACATTAGTCTAACGCAGGTGAAGTACTTAGTTGCATAATGACAGCAGCCTCCGTAGTTCAGTTAGTTAGAATCCGGGTGTGAACGAGAGACCGCGCGTATGATCCCTGCACCAAGACGAATGTTTGTGTCATTCATAGGTATTATTTGAGGTCTAGGTGTTTGTAAGATCGAACATTTTCTCGTAGTTTCTGATACTCACGAAACAAAACTGTTATTGTGGAGCCAAGACTATGTTTGTGACTTGGGTGTATTTATTTATGCATAAGGCAAGTGCGTTGGCAGGTTCGGTGGCGGGGCGCAGCTACCGGCACGCGGACGACAAGAAGCACGAGGCGGGCTACGACGCGTTCGTGACGGGGCGCTGCTTCCTGGCCATGTTCCAGCACTTGTCGCGCATGCGCGGCGAGCAGCACGCGCGGCCCGCGGCGCGCTCCACCGTGCTCAAGCCCTTCCTCAACAAGCTGTTCCTGTGCCGCACCGCCTACCAGGACTCCTCCTACATCAACCTGGCCGGCGCGGACCGTCAGTACTACACACATACTAGATTACATCATGTACTAAATGCGTCTAAATTACCAGCAAATGATTCTGTCTCTGTCACTCTTATGTACACTATCTTTCTCCCGCACTACTGGGTTTCTGCGGTCCTGCTACAAACAGTGTGCACTTTTTTCCGACGCGTCTAGTCCAGAATTGCACGCGCCTCCTCATACACACACACACGCACACACAAACACACGCCGATGATTTTTTTTTTGAAAAGGGTGCAAATTATTTGTACAATCTGTATTGGTTGCTTGAACACCTGGTAGTAGTCAGTACTCAGAAGTAAATAGACATGACGATAAGTTTGAAGGCTTTTAGGTTTGATATAATTTTAATATTCTTGTTTTTTCTAGCATCGCCGCCGAGAGATCACGTGTTCCATTTAACATTCCCTAGGGATTGGCAGCGAAATGATATCAATCAGCTTTTCAGTCCCTTCGGTGAGTCACGCCATATTATAATCGACTAATACATTGTATTATTATTACATCGAAAACTCGTCTCACAAGCAATACGTTACCAGTATAACAATAAATAGTGCATTGATATTTTGTTGTGTGAAATATAAAGTACAAATGTAGACGATGAATAAGATAGAGAAACAATTAGCTTATTGTAACTATCTCGGTGGTCCTGCAGAGATCTTTGTAAGTGATATAACCGGCAAATGGCGCGCCTTGATTTTATGTTTTTTTTTTAGATATTTTTGTTTTAAGAGTTATGATTAGTGTGTGGTTACTATGTGTGTATGTGTGCGCGTGCGAGCAGGTCCGATCACGGTGGAGTTCGTGGACGACACGAGCGCGCTGGTGTCGCTGTCGCGGCGCGAGCAGGCGGGCGCGGCGCTGCGGGCGCTGGCGCCGCACGCGCGCGTCACGCTGCTGCCCTACCACACGTACAAGCGACGCCTGCGCACCGACAAGGTACACAGTTAGCTTCAATTCTACGAGAATAAGTTCAATATCTTGAGTCTGAAACATACTAAAATACAATATAAATACTCAAAAATTAAAAAACTGACTAAAAAAACCACTACAAAGTAACAAATCATAACAATGTCATTGTACATGTTGAGTATCCAACAAATCAAAATATATGCGTAACAAATTGAAGGCGGACCGCCAAGAATTAAATACGCAGCGGCAGGATCTATGCCTTAAATTAATATAAATTTCTATATGTTTGGTACTTGGCGAATCTCTTCCTTTTTTTGGAGTCGGTAAAAAAAAATAGTAAGTCTTTTTAACATAATTTAAGTATGTGTATATTGCCCTTTGTTAATCTTGTGAATTGTTAATTATCACGCGATATAACTGGAAACATAGAATATTCCCTCTCTTAGCGCGCAAACTCGACCTTTTTATGTTTATTATACTTCCGATACGTTGCGTCGTGACGGCCGACAACCGCGGGATGGGCCTGCACATTGAATTGAATGAAAAAAAAAAATTTGCCAAATACCAATTTAATACAAAATGGACAACTATGAATTTAGATATTTGTCCACAGATTTTAACGAAGATCGAGTCGGCGGCCGGAGACAGTAAGGCAATGTGCGTATCCATCCATACATTATTTGCAGCAGTTGTGTGCATGTTTGTGACATGTGGCTTCCTTTATATTCTTCTTTATGTTACTAAGTTTTGCGCGGAAGTTAAGCTCCCGTTATGTGATCATTTCCCACTACTGGACACATTCCAAAGACTTGCATTTATGTTAGGTTTGTAATTTTAACAAATTACAATGAACTATATTTTTTACTTTTTGTGATTACTTGTATACGTGGTGTTTTGTTTACACAACTATTCCTCCTTTTGTAATTGTATCGCATCGTAGATTTATCTACAAAACATTAAAAAAATAGCGTTTATTTGTGTGAGCTTGCTAGGTTTTATAAGGCATTCATATGAACAATGTGACTCTGACAATATCAAGTATTGTAGTTAGTTGTAAGTGATTTGGCTCATTATGGATGCTAGCCACATAGCATGTAGTATATACGTTGAAAGGTTATGTTGTAGTTGACGCTATTGCTGTGTATTTTTGAGTAAATAAAAATGTGGTTGTATATTTTGTTTCATTTAGATAATGAGAGATGTTGGAGTCACATTGTTTTAACGTATTATAATCGCCATCGATGTGCATTTGTTTCGTTTGAGTGTGACTACGCTTTGTAATTTGTAACTCCAACATTTTCACGTCTTTAATGTCGCATCCTTTCCTCATCCTGCATTTCATTATTTGTTTTGCTTTATAGATATTGACATTAAATAATTGTAGTACAACCCATGCTATATTTTTATAAAGTTTTAATTCCAAGGAAAAAAAAATTGTTAATGAACGTTGGAAGATAAATATCGAATTGCTGCATTGTGTATTTTTTAACAACAAACATTAATGTTTACGATCACTGACACAATAAGTTAATTTGCATAGTTTGTAATACGTAGTTTGGTCGCTTACAACCAAACAAATATAACAGAAAGATTTTCTCAATAGAAAATGGAAGTGGGTTTGACATAGTTTCATTTTGTGCTTAGCACACAAATTAAGAAAAAATAATACATACGTACAATTTGAGAAAAAACGTATTACAGTTGAGTGATCCACCTCAAATAATATTTCGTTCAGAAACTGCGCGAATGCTAAATTGTAATAGCGATGATTATTTTCTAATTTAGTCCTAGTTATTAATAGTTAGTATTACTGCAATATCATTGTACTTTTTATAATATTAGTGTGAAGTACAGACAAATTCTGTAACAGATTATTATATAGATATGGGTTTGCATGGCAGATGATTGCTACTTTACAAACAAGTTCAAGTAATTTGTACGTGAACGATATCTCTTTTGGTTTCAGGGCCCCGCCTGAAATAAAGCAGCGACCAGGTAAGTTCATATTTTTTATGTATCATTTTGATTAATCGTATTAGTATAATAAGTAAATAATATGTGTTGTGTTTGAAAAATGTGCTATGTTGTTTTTGGTAAAAACCAGCGAATTGTTAGGTCTATCGAACAACTTGAATGCTGATAGGAGCCTAAAAAATTGTCTCGAACGTATACTGAAATATCAAAAAAGAAAGTGTTATGTGTTTTGCTACACTAGTAGTAAAGATGTGCGAGAAAGGAACACCACAAAACTAAGTAGATTTTAACGTGACGGTTTATCGTTAATGGTTATTTCTATTGAATATCATGTGTATTTTATTTCTGTAGGTTAATGTTTTATTAAATGTTTATCAATTATAGTAAAAAAATTAAACAGAGAGAACAAAAATAGAAAACAGAAAGTTTGTATGGCCGTGGAATTTCTGCGCCGGTACTTATTCACAGCAATAGCACTGTTCGAAGCTCTGGGACTATTTATTGAGGATTCTAAAGATTTTGTAAAAAGTCTTCTTGTATAAAGAAATTATCTTGATTTGTTTTGATTGCTAAGTATTTTAGTTGTACGTTGGAGCATATTAATTCTAAGTGTTAAACATATAGAATGGTTTTGTGTTGTAGTAGCGAGTACCGTGACTACGCACACGCCGGTGCCGGCTCGCACGGCGGTGCGTGACGTGGTGCGTGACGTGGCGCGTGACGTGGTGCGTGACGTGGTGCGTGACGTGGCGCCGAGCGCGTCGCCGCCCGAGCCCGCGCACGCACGCGCAGACAACGCGCGCAAGAGAACCTCCTCGGGAATCTTCCAGGTCACACCACCTCTCACATAATATACTAATCACAGATTGCTATAATATGATTGATGATTTTTGAAATTCTCGTTTCATATGAAAAATTATATTACTAATCAATATACAAAATTTATTTTCAATTTTACTAAATACAATTGTGTCCAACAAAAATAATTAAATGAATCAGCCTTTATTATTAATCATCTTACGCTGAAATTATCGTAGAAATGACACCGCGAGCTAAGAGTACTTAGATACATACGTGCAAAGTGCGCACCAATATTGTTCGCGGTGACCGATCTAGTATAACACCTTAATGCAAACAGCTCTACTATTTAAATATACCAATAAACATTGATTTTTAGAAAACTGGAAAAAATGAGCCTGGGTCGTATATATTACGCGACGGGTCGAAGTGACAATCAGTATTATAACTTTAGATAAAATATTTTTTATGTTGCTTGACTTAATATTATTTACTCTTACCTCGTTGCGTTTAAAAAAATATCGATATAAACTGCTAGGTACGTGATAGTACATCACTCGGAAATTGCCATGTCGACTTGTCGCGTATAGTACCAGCAAATATATTGAGACTCGTTATTGCAGAGATAATCTAATTATTATAAATATATTCTGTCTTATATTGAATGATATGTGGATAAAATGGGATATGTGGATAAATTGTTATTTTTATTGTAGTATTATATTGTAAAATTAGGATAAAGTACATAATCAATAATTTTGTTTCATTATGTTACAGGTGGATGCGTTTGAACCACCGTCGAAGAAATCGGAACAAAGTCGAACCAGCTCAGATAGATCGCAGAAACCGTCAGAAAGTAGGAACAATGGACACAGAAAGTTATCGGAAAATGTAGAAGTACAGAATGATAAAGTGAGAGAAAAACTAAAAAAAGAAATGATCTCACAAAACAATAACAAAGAAAGTTCGCCCATCTGTGTGACAGCTTTCAAGGAAAGCGATAATTGGGATTAAGTTAAATAATTATAAGAATTACATAATCAGCGTTTGGTTGTTTTATTTAAACTTCTTTTGAGATGCTCAGATCAGATGAATGAAAATAACGGTGTGTATGTATCAGCCAATATTTATAATTAGAGTTCCAGTTAACAGCCTAGCGTTTAGGTAGTTGGCTGCGATGTATAAACCACAATATAAAATTATCTCATGTCTGCTAAAAGTGTTCAAAGCAGAATGGACCGTTACAGTCTAAGTTTTGGTAGTAATGCACTGCCATAAGTAAGTGAAATATATATGTATTTATTTTATTATAATAAAATTATTTGTACCTGTCATTTTCTAATGCTTTAACTTAATAATATAATTTGGTGCAGAATCTCATATTCCGCGTGGATCCAAATACTATCAACCCAGTATAATTGAGACGACCAGTGAGATATACAGAGTGATTCTTTTAAACGAGCGTGGATGGCGGGAAATACGGAACTATGAAGAATAGCGAAAAATACCCAAAAGAGTAGTAAAGGGCCCGACTTTGATAAAAACCGAAAACAATGGTGGATTTATATAAAATCCATATGCTTAGTGGTAAATCGAACCCGTTGCTTTTGGAAAAGTCTCATGCTGTATTACACCCCTCTGCCTTTGAATAGTTATGACATACGGTAATCTAAATGTATGAGTTCTTTTTTAGCAAATTACTTATATTTGCCATGACCTCATGACCATATTATTCTTCCTGCGATGGAAGTGGAATTATTAGGAAATTATTCGAAATAAGTAGGCCATACCAATCCCTCGCTATAAAACCTTGCCTACATGTCAGATGAAGTTACTTCCTTGTATAAGATTATTTGATTATTTAGGGAAAATATTCATCATAATCTGCATTGAAATATTATTCGTGTGGGCAATCCGGACATAAAATCGTATCTGTGTGTGCATTCCGTTGTACTATGACGCCTATAACTGCGTTCCACATAACACTTTGGTTGTTAAATAATTTCCTAACATTTCCCAACACAATGTGTTTCAACGGGGATTCTAGTTTAAGCGAAGTGAAGCTGCTTCTATTGTGCACAACGATTTAGCTGATCGTGAGAGGATATGTAGGTGCGCTGTTAGTTAGCGAAATGCCGGATAAACGCTGCGACTGTGTATGTAGTTCACGATTTGTATTGAATTAATTAAATATTGTGTCACATTTACAAGTAGAAATATTATTAGTTATCCGTAATAATTTGAGGCTGTGTTCAGATCTGCTTTTTAACTTGATTGGCTAGTTGCTAGACAAATCGATAAATCGCAGAATTATACGTCTTAATTGTTTTGAAAAAACATAACAAAATAAAATATCCTAGATACCGGTTCATGTATGTACAAGGAGGAGACAAAAGCAGAAGAAGGAGGCAAAAGGAGAAGAAGGGTGTTATCCAAAAATGTAGTTGGCGAGATGATATGTGTCCAGTTGTGGATATCTATAGATGGCATGTCCTTACTGGGTATTTTATATAATTATTTGTGTCTCCATCCAGTGCAACAAATTTATAAATAATACGATTAAAGCGTAACAAAGGCGATAATCAATGAGCTCTGAAACCGACAAATTATTTTTGCGGCCTGCATGTGTGTTTTGAATGTGTTCAAGAAAATTTATTATTTTGTCATAACATTAATGAGGATGGTGTGAATTGTCCGGAATTTGGCTTGTGCTGGCAGTTGGCACAGTAGTCGGTGGCTCGGACAATGGCGCGTGGCGATAGCGGCGACCCTACGACCTCGCGTGCGCGCTTCCGCCATCTTGCATTTTAATGCGGCGCATGCACAGAACTGCATTTGCATACCGGGCACACGTGCGATTATATTTTATTTTCATTTCGCTGCTGGGAAATGTGTCATTATACTTAACTATACTTACGGTATTTAGCTCTATCGCCTCTATCTATATCTCTGTCAAAATTACAATTATTTAATATCACCTATTGCATCTGTAAATGATTAGGCATAGATTTCAGTAGTGCCATCCACATTTTCTGAACTAATCACTCTACCTTTCTTCAGTTACAGTAAGTTCACTGCTGAACATGAGTCATGGGATAAGAGGTTTGTAAAACTAACTATAAATATGTATTTTTACCGACTTGTAAGAATGACTATATGTAAAGTCCACCATTCCCGAACCCGCTCTAGGCCAGATGGTTAGGCTATATGGCTTAACCCGTCTCAATCGTACTGTCTACTGTAGAGGAGACCTGTGCCCTGCAGTGGGACGTAAGTATATGGGCTGAGGCAGATACAGTTACCTATAACATAAAAAATAATATAAAAATTCCATCAGTTTTCTGAAGAATATTAATTTGTACAATTACATGAAGTACCTATTTCTCATTTCCGAGAAAATCGCTTTGCATTTAGTAAAAATATAATAGGCATTAGGTATTGTATAGTAGGTATCTTTAGCTAAACACGAGTTACGTGACTGATGTGTTTACTGTACCTCCTTAAGAAAGCGTTAATGAAACCGCCTATATCGTATAATGGTAGTCAGTAGGTACAGTGAAATGTGTTTGAGTGCAGCACATTCGTAAATCCCATTTCATCGTTGGCACTCGTGGCGATGGTATCTCGCGACGGCTGAGCTATGTCCTGCCTCGCATAGTTTAACTCGACGTTTCGGGGACAGAGCGGACATTCATTTGAGAACGACAACCTGACGCTGTTTATGGATGTGGTGTAATTTCTACTGTTTTAAACAGTAATTTTATTTAAGTGTTGCAGTCTTAGCTCTGTATCAACACGGTTTATAGAGTTGAAGTTGTTAGTGCGAATGTTATTTAAAGGAATTTAATCACGTATTACGTAGTCAATTGTATGTAGTTATTTTTGATTTTATGGACAAATATATTTACACAAAGGAGGAAGTAGGTGATAGTTGAAAATATTCCGCATTTATTCTATACTAACATGCATTTCTAACTTTAAAAAAGTATCCACTACTTCGCTTTGAGTAAAAATGAATTATAAAAGTACAATTTATTTATCACTTTATTATACCGAAATATAGAATAATAAAAGATATTTCAGCTGGACGTAATATGTTTCCAATTAGACTTGACTGACACTACCAGACTAAAGATTTTTTTACCTTTGAACTATGACTCGAACAATGACTCGTAATTCTATCCGTAGAATTCATTTTCGCAATACCATTGCAATGGCGTGAAACTAGTTGAAAACAATATGGAGAGCGACATAGCACAACAAATTAGCAAGCAAGTTGAAGTAGCAATGGGTAGGACATAGACTGTGGAGAAATGTGGTCGATGGAATGGAAAAAAATTCTATTGGACGTGCAAGCGTGGCATCGTTAGTCCATCCATAAGGTGGTGGAGTTGACGAACCTTGCAGTAAGTCGATACATGAGGCTTTTATTCAATAATAGACTTTCTGGAGCCGAAAATGATGACGATTACCTATAATTATTATTTTGTGTCAAAGCTATCTCCGGCATAGCAACAGTAGACGTAACTTTTCGTCTCTACCAAAAATATATTTATGAATTCAACATTACAACTGTTAAATATTGTGTTCTTTTAAAATTGGATGTGATTTGGAGTCTTTAGCTTAATACGTCTCTTGTCGAGTCTGTTGAGGTGGTTTGTTCTATGGTGCGAGGTGCGCACGCGCCGCGAAGTGGGTCGTTCGCGCCTGCGCCGCCGATCGCCGGTTGCGGCCGACGCTACGCTGCGCCGGTTGCGCATTGTTCTGATTTAACAGTTCGTGATGTGGCGCACATGCTAATGTTAGCAAACGACACGCTGTCGATCCTGCGATAACCGTTTTTGTTTATTTACACCGCATAATGTGCACTTCTTTCTGTACTTCTAAAGTTTTAACAATACTTTTTGTACATTTTTCTTTTGATTTAAGATAATGTAACTGTAGCGTTTAGTGTTCATGAGTTCGTTGGGTATCTATGGTCTATTTTTTTGAACCAGTGCTCCATTTTACTATGTAATATTTTTTCACGTATGTGTTTTGTGTAATAGTTTTCTCAACATCAATATTATCTTCGGCTTGCTATGGTGTATGATTAATCAAATATCAAATATAAATAATAAATTAGGTGAATATGGATGTTCGATCTACACTGGAATTAAATATTTCTAAGTTTGTCTCTCTCTGTTCAGCCACAGGTCGTCCACTGCTGAACATACGCCTCCCCAAGGATCTCCACATTGACCTGTTGAAAGCGGCCTGCATCCATTGCCATGTTTAATTAACGACTTTTTTGTAATGGTAAATCGCGCAAAAAGTTCTACACCCATGGGTTTGGAATTCAAGTAATAATATTCATTATCATAATAATTTTAAAATACAATTTAATTTAAACGCGCCCTCATACGCAACTGGGCGTAAATTCGTCGTGGTTCGTCTGTAAGTAGTGCTCCACATTTAACGCAACATTGTAAGTGTCGGCGCAGCGCGGTGTATATCGCGGCGGGCGTATGACAAACGCCCGCCATTCTCTCGCCAAAGTGGTTTTCTCGTCAGATGAACACTTTCAGCCGCGATAACATTCAGTGGTTACGTGGAACTCGTTTCGGAGAATAACTAAGAGTTTAGATTTAGTCACACACTGCGCACTGTCTTCCCCATTTACGATGTAGGATACAAACCGGCTCGCCGTTGATTCATATGTCCACGTCAGATGGTCAACAATATTGTTATGGATCATTGCAGTCATTTGTCATCTCACTGGAATTATGAATTTGAACAGCACTCCGTCGGGAAATGTCATGCGTTTTCAAATTGTATAGAATTTAGGTGAGGCTCATTGATAATGCACTGGCGTTTGGTAGATGGTATGCTGCCGTCTGCAATCAAATTAAATAAGGCGCGAATTATGTGCCAATTTGTGGGCCAAATATAGACATTTTCAGTAATAACTTTTTAACAATACAAAATAATTTAGCGCAAGATAATTCTTATAAAAGCCATAATTAATATTAACAATAGAGCCGTCTCTACCATCACAAAATATCTGATATCTTCTTTGATATACATACCTAGAAGCTACAAGCTAGTGATGAGGTTACGTGTGATAACCTGCGCCTGACCGCACAAGGCAGTGCGCGCCCCGACGCAGCGCCATCGCGCGCCGTGACGTGGTACTAATGGCGCCCCCGACGACGCCCGCGCTATATTGTTCACCTCCAGCCGCTAACGACTTACATTCATCTGCAACATGCCCCTCACACGCAAATAATGAAGATTGTAACTCCCAAGCAGGCTTGGAAGTGAGCCTAATAAATTTTGAAGCACAAACGTGTTGTCTTTCTATATGAGGCGGCATGAATCATCTGCAATGTAAGTACAATGTTTAGTTCAACTTCCACAGTCCGTTTTCACATTTTAAGTGAATTTAATCTTTCACTTGAGTGTTTGTGCATGTTTATTTCAAGTATAATTTATAGTAGGAAGTATGGTGCGTTATATTTAAACGGTGGTGGGGAATGCGCTTTGTCAATTGGTGTGATTGACAGCTGTTAGAGGTATCTGCGGATTGCGGCGCGGTTGAAGCGCTGGCCAGAATGTGGCTGCGGATCGCATCGCGCCGAGCCCGACCGTTTCGCACATCTGTGCTATCTGCGATCTCGACGGGGACGTTTCTCGTCTCGTCGCCTGCCCGCTGTCATCGTCAGCCACCTAACGGCGCGCGTTCGATCGCAACCAATACCTATTCGCTTTGCTCCCGCGCCGACCAGATGTTATCGCAAGATTTCATTAGCTAATGGCCAATTACACTGAGTGACGTGTCCGGGGCAAATTGTCCCTGGATCGTCGTATTTGGGCTCGCTTTCGGCGTTCGCGCTTGTCGGACGTGTGTCGTGTAGTGTCATGTAAGTGCTCATCGGGAAAGCGACTCACACTCGCTACAGTTTCTAAGGTTTCTTTCAAACTTGGTGTCAGTTTATCTCTAGGTAATTTTGTTGTCTTTATAGTGGCATTTTTTATTTTTCCAGGCAAAGTTTTGTAATACGAACTTCCAAAATGCACAGAGCGGTAATACAATATCACTGCATATCGTAATAACTTCAATCTGCTAAAGTGGTTAAATATATATATTTATTGCGTAGGTCTGGCAAACGAGCAAACAGGCCATGAACATCCACAACGCTTTATCATGGATGTGTGGTCGGCCCAATTGGGAGGGGAGCGGGAATCAAAAAGGATGGGAAGAGGAAAGGGGTATTGGGCATCTGGCAATCTCACTAACCGAACGAAACGCGACAGCTGAGCTGTCGCTTCACGTCGATTTCCTGTGAGACAGTGGTATCACCCCGGATGAGCCTGCCCATTAATCTTGAGTCATAAATGACAACAGCGTGGCTCCACCACTTCGAATATATAGATAATTTTAAGCGAATGTAAAAAATAAGCTGTTGTTTTACGCAGGAAAATAAAATTTTATAGAATAATATAACAAATACGACGTTATACAATATCTCATTCTATTTATATATTGAAATTTGAATTGAAATGGTTTTATTTGAGAAAGAATGCATAAAATATGTGAGGTTGTTTGGCTGCACTTACAAAATAGGATATAGTTAGTTCCACGATGTGGCGGGGTGATACAGTATGCGCACGCGACGCGAGGCGACGATCGCGACGGACGCGGACGCCAAACAAGTGACGCTCGCGCCAACACGCCTGATTAGTGCGCGTTGTTACTGACGCACCGGGAATACATGCAGACAATCACGACTCACTTAATTATAGAGCACAAAATATTAAGTATGCAGCGAAATGTATTGCCATGTTAGATAAAAGTGCTGTATGAACCGAATTTGGTGAATATAACTTACTAGTTTTTTAAGAATTGCCTTTCCATCATCTTCTGCCACGGGAAATTCACTGCTATATTAGTCTCCCCTAAGGTCATTCGGGGGGATTACATTTTAGTCGACGGGTTGCCCAGCTCGGGACGTAGTTTTATGAACTGATGATGTTCTTGACATTGGACTATGCTGTTTCTACGATAGGTATTCCGTAATGGGTCGGTTGCCAAATCTTTGTCTGTACGCTAGTAGCAGGGACTCTGAATCAGGTGAATTTGACTTGGGCGGTAGATGTTTTTGAAGCTCCATGCACACTATGAAACTCTTCCAAACTTTTATTATGAGCAATATAAGAACACATTTTTTATTTTTAATACATGTATCATTGAGGTATATTAGGGGACACCTACAAAAGTTCTTATATTAAAAGCTAATAAACACGATGCGCGACAACGAAGAGTTCTTACATTTTCTATGTTGGTCTACTTTACAAACACGACACCATTTACGTTCGTTTAGGATCTTTGGCGCGATATTTATTACGTGGCGTGGGCATGTACAACAATACAGGCGGCTGTCGTGTACCTCGTGCTCGTCCCATAAGTTACCAATTATGGTGAGGGTGGTACAAAATGGGTGTTATCGCCATGTAAGCCCGCGTCGCGACACCGGCGCAGGTGATTTACCCGCGCGCGCCGTGTCCCTGGGTGCCCGACAAACAATAAATACTGGTAGCGATTTACAGACGCGGCCTAAACGTTACTCTAACACCCTAATGCTGCTGTGCCGCGCCGCCATTACTTTGTAGTTTGTACTGAATTACTGCTCGTACGCAACTGTGGCGCATTCTACTTTTTGAATATCGAATAAATTGGCGACTTTTCCGCTGATATGCGATCGAAATTTTGAAATAAATATTAGTAAATTAGCTTTTTATTCTAGAGCAATGGCTAGGATTTAAAAGAAGTCAAGTTTCGAATGCCGATTTAAAGCTTAATACAGCATTCTATTAAATATATTTTTCGTTGAATATTTATCTAAGAATTTATTAGTGACGTAAAGTAAATAGTTTGGTTTATTTATCGCCTAAGGTCTTTGTTATATTCCTTGTTTTGGTAAAGTTAGATTTCGCGATAAAATAAATCGCGAATACGAATCTGCGTTGGCCGGCCAATAGTGCGAGTACACTAAACGTTCGGTGACACATTTAACCGTTTCAGACTGGTATATAAATCAGGTGCACAATAATACCAATTCACGGAACATTATAATCGTTGAAGGGATCGATAAAGTGCGATTGGTCGGCGCGGAATGTGACACCAGCGCCGCGGACTTCATTAGAACTTGGCCTTTTTGTTTTACACGTACATTATCGGTATTGCAGTGTGCAGAGAAAATTCTATTAACGTTTATTTAGCTTATTTAGTTTGTTAGCTTATATTAGATAATAATTCAGAAACTTTCACGATAGGTAGGTAGTTATTGAAACAACTTTTTTATTTGCTTCTATAAAATTATGGCTAAATATTCTCATCATGGCATACAACACACGTTTTGAGTTCAGCCTGTGTATCCAGTTAAGACTAGGCCGGCATAATTGTGTCTATAGGTAACAGATAACAAATACGGAGGGAATTGGACAATAATTTATTTTCAATTCCTCCTATTAGTTAAAGACAAGTTAGACATTCCAGGAGACGCGCTGAACTTCAATGCTCGGTGTCATTAAAATGTGTGCTACTGTTGATCCTGGCTTACAGGAGTTGCAATGGTGGGTGCGAGGACGGGACACTCTCCAAAAAAACATAGATGACATATACACAATTTCTCACCGATAATATATTTTAATCGCACTTTATTTATCATCGTTTATAGTGCTTTATTGAGCTAAATAAAATAAAACCCTAAATAGCTATTAGTGTATGATGGTGTTAGCTTCTAACGCCGGCGGTTGAGAGCACGAGCGAGGTGTCCGCGGCATTTGTTATGCGCGCACTGGCCACGGTCACTCGTTAACCCGCTCCTAATGAGATTCTCTTTACTTTATTATGGAGAAGTTACTGCTTACTGCGCTCTCCGCTTGTTTGTGTCACCGATAGCTGCTCTAATTCCTGCCAATACTTAGTCTGAAATTTACACTAAGTGTAAATAGTATGGAGTCGTTTTTGTAACATCGAGGATGTATTACGATCATGGAAACTATTTAAAATAGCGAAATAATTTGGATAGAGAGTTGAATTTAAGTGTTCGACTCTATAACGCTTGTCGGTCATTTGTTAGCGTTCTTTAATCTTGGCGAATTTTTAAGATCAAGTTACAAACTTTTGCAGATGTGATGCGTACGAGTATGAGAGATAACATTTCCGTAATACTTAAATGACTCTACATGTATTTTACTTTTGGGACAGGAATATCTATACAGGCACACAATACGATTTTTTCAAGAATTTAAATAAGTAAATAATACATACCAATGAACAAAGCACGATATTGCTTAGATCTCAATGCTGGCTCTACGGAACCCCCCAGAGTACACCTTAGGTCCGTTAATTAAAAAAGCATGTTAACATGACACGCGCGTAGTTCTCGACGGAAACGCAGCGAAAAATTTCACGTCGGCGCGTATCTCTTGTGTGCCAATCATATTCCGCCAAATGGGGCAAGTCATCCCGATACACCGTGTTATTAATAACTTGGTTTTTTGCGTAGGCGCGTGATTGGCTTTGATGAACGCCGAGCACGGTCCATTTCAAAAGACACCATTTATGTTTTTATTTAGTTGATATCCAACTGGGTTTCATCTCGCAGTACTAGAATTACACAGGTTTTTGTTCACATCTGTTGAAATATATATTTATTTTTTACTTGCCATTCATAATCGAATAAAAGAGTCGTTTAGGCCTCGGCTGTGTTCAGCTTTTATATTTTTTAGCAATTGAGAAAAATATGGGAGGTATAAAATAAAATGGTGTTACCTAACCATGTGCAACAATTTCAATCGATTAAAATGTTGATAAAATGATTCTATGCTCGATTACATAACAATTACTTACTTTAAAGGTATATCATAATGTATTATAGAGCTTTACTCTTTATTTAAAGCCTCGGTAAAAAGTCTTCCAATGCACTTGTCAATTACTCTTTAATTACAAATATTAGAGTTGTACGTCTGGTCATCATTCGTAATTTTTGGTTTTGCGCACAGACGCAAGGATCTTCAAGTGTTGCAGGACAGCATTAACACAGATATTATAGACTTTAACCTCATAGTGTTTTGAAATAAAACGAATTCTTGCGGATTTAATCGCGAATTTTATTTAATTTTTACATTTTTTAATTTTCCGACCTTGCGATCTCTTTACAGTTTTCGTGAGTCCGCCCCGTGTCCATGAAAACTGTAAAGTGATCGAAACGTCGGGAAATTGAAAAATGTAAAAATTAAATCAAATTTGTGATAAAATACGTGAGAGTTTGTTTCTTTTCAATTTGTAACATTCGCGTAAACCCAAGACACCATTATACTCATTGTGTTTCATATAAATGCCTGGTGTTTCGAGTTCAATCTGTGAATATTCGGATAAATTAGACTGGCATAATTGCGTCGGCTGGCGACATATAGACTTTTCGCGTCGGTGGATACTTTATCTGGCCTGGACAGCTCTTTCTATCAGCTGCAGTTAAAAAAATGAACACAGGACGAGAAATACCCGAAGCATATTACCGACTTACTGCAGATAACTCGCCATTAACAAGCGAAATTAATACACGACCCAATCTTTATCTAAACATCGATATCGAAAATAAACCGATCAAGATAAGATAAATATGGGCGTGTCAATAAATCTTTCACCCGATTTGTCTATTTTCGGGATCTATCCTTAGATACAGATTAAGATCCTGTTTTGAATTCAGTCGTTTAGGAATGTGCCTAATAAACGAAACATGAACATTCTCGCATATTCATGAATATTGGAACTAGTAACACCATAGTCGATGACTGTGGGTTACTGATAACCACTGTGATGAAGCACCTCCCTGACCGTTAAAAAGAAAATTAAATCAAATGTCAATTAGCGTAGGAGCTCCCTAGTTTGATTTGAAAGAGGATTCTTCTTTTCTGATATGGAATGTTAAATTATATTGCATTTGTGTAAAGTGTACCATGAGATTTTCTAAGAAAACCTTTGCGAAAGAAAACACACTGAGCAATTTATCTGCAAATTAATTATGTCATTGGAGCCAATAGTATTTATTTGTCTAATGTATTTCAAAGATCAATAGCTCAACACACACCGTTAGGCACACAATAACCATTTATAATTTAATTTACAGTTCCCGCAGCGGACATAACAATTAATTCGCTTTATTGAACAGACGCCGTTCCTTAAGACAATAATGCGGCGCGCAGTCGCACAGTGCCCGCGCGCCGCGCCGGTGACACAGCCGTCGGCCGTATTTAACAGAAATTGTTGAACAAAACGAACGGTAATTGACGGAAGTTGCAATGGTTTCGCGTGTCGGTGATCGCTGACCCGGCGCGTGTTTCCTATAAACCTGTCTCGGCGACATTGAACCCTAGACCTCTCTCGTTTCGCGCTCTTAACTTACAAGAGCTCCGGTGAGAGCTATCGTGTACTTACAGCTTCGTGCTTGTAATTTGAAAAGTATATTAGGCATTTTTATAGATGTGGACCGGCTGAAACGCGACGCGGCAACGGGATGTGGGATGGCGAAGAATGTACTGCTTTACTGTTAAAAAAGACTATTTGAATTTTTTATTGCATACATCCAGCAAAAGGTTCACCCGATGGTAAGAGATTTCGCCGCCTACGAACGTCTGTAACACTTGGGTCTTAGGTTCAAGGTTGGAAGAGAAAAAGAAAAAAATAAAAGTGTGTGTGCAATTCACACAAGGAAGTGATATTTCAGAAAATTAGCCTACGAGAGTATGAGCAAAAGATAGAGCATCAGGAGTACTAGGATAATTACTTATAAGGTTTATTATATTTAATTATTATTTTTGCCACTCTTTTTGTTCAATTATGGGTCGGGACTCGGAATCGCCTCTATAGACTCAGTGAGTTGATGACACAGTATTAGTGAGGGGTAACTGCGGGTTGATATATTATACACATAATTGCGGCTTGAGATCGGACTGTGGATACAAATCTTTAACTACAGTAATCTGCCCTATTCTTTGTCGCCCTAGTACATTTTTAGTTCTGAGAATTCTTACGCATATTGATGACACAACTTTAAGAAAACATCCCTTCTTTCTCTATTGCCCTAGTACTTTTTATGTTTTGAGAAATATTGCGCATATTGATGACAAATCGGTTTAACGAAACGTACTTCCTTTCTGTGTTACCCTAGTACTTTTTGTGGTTTCATAGAATTATCAAATCACAAGAGTGCTAAAGCAGTTTCACTTCAAAATGTGCATCCTGTAATATATCAAACTAAATGAAACACGACCGCAAAAGCGAAGCTTCTAATTGATTTTTGTGAAACCGTGGGTCTACTCGGTCAAGCTTGCTCGATTCGACTGTAGTTTTTAAATTCTCAGTCGATTTTAGTATATTGAAAGTTGCCTATGGTTGTACATTTCTGCTCTACATGTTGAAGGCATTGAATAAGATTATATTAAATTACGAGTCTTGTTCACAGATGAAGTTTAGAAAGTGTTCGTTTTATCATGTTTATTTCAATTTTTAGTTTTTTAATCATTGTTACTTTACTGAAAGAGATGAGATATACTTTTTATTATTAAAGATTTAGGGAACGTATAGGGCGAACCTTTATACAGGAATACCAAAATATTACTAAATCAAAACACGAACGATGTTAATTAAGGCCGTACGTGGAAAGATGGAATATATATCACTTTCAAAGCATATTTATGTGCTTGTTTGAGTGACAATTGCAAATGTGGCTTCCCTGTTGTAGCGGTTGAAAATTGATGCATTCACGTCGCGATCGGACAGGTTACAGGATCTATAACAACCATATACAGGCATCATGGTGTAAAAGCGCCCATTAATATAGACAGTAGGATATATCGTCAGAGTGATGGAGAAACATATCAGAAAACAAAAGTAAGGCGGGCGGGCTGTCAAACGGCCGTCAGAGCGGCAGAGCGGCGGTGTGAGGCGGCGTGAGGTGGCGCGCAAGCTGTTGTCCGCTGGTAGCGGGGGCGCGGCCGCATCCGCATCGTAATTACGCACGTGCTGAGACTTGGACTTCAGTTTTGATTTGATATCCCGTTCGGATACATGCATTGAAAATATATTTAATTTTAATTCTCCCTATGACATTTAGACAATTGGAATTCGCAAAGATATGGAAATGGGTTGTGGCAATTAGGCAATTAATTGAATAATTTAGTTACGTTTGGAAATTCTTAATGTAATAAATGAGCGTTTTTAAAGATGTTGGCTACTTCAAGAAATTTTTAAATAATTTACAACATCTGTTTACATATTTTAACGGTTAATACGTGGTTTTTTAGTCTTGACATTCGATGCATGGCCGCTAAGAAACATTAAACATTGTATTTGTAATCAACTAAAAGGATTGTTGCAGTGTATATCCGAACTTGCGTTCATTAATGGCGGGAATATAGCTTATTAGCGATGGAGCGAACAAAAACGATATAGTTACAAGTCAATCAAACGTTGCGGTAGCGAGTGTCATCCGCGTAGTCGCGCCGCTCTCCATATTTGGTCTTGTGTTTGATAAATGAAGCGTCTTGTTGAGCTTTTACTTAGTTATGTCCACTGGTATAACGTATAAATAAAGTTTCTTAGAAATTGCATTTAGAAATAAGAATGTTAGTTTTTAGAGTTATCGGCGTCGTGATGTTTTCCATTTCTTAATTGACCGCTGCCTGTTAAAAAACAACGATACGTCAGTTGTGAAACGCAGCATGACTTAAAACAATTGAGCTGTATCAGAGCGCACACTTCCGTTTACACATTGTATAAGATTATAACAATTATTCCGCCAGACGTCACGTTTGTCGCAAAAAATCTTAAGCGATTAACCAGTGCACGATTTTAGAAGAAAAAAGGGACGTGCAAAAAAGAATTTCCGTCGTCGTGACCGTCGCGGAGTAATTTGGTTCAGCACAGGCGTGTTAGGGACGCCGGCGACGGAGGCGACAGGTGAATGCGACCCAGCGGCGCTAGTTTCGCAGCAGCCTCACCCACAATTAGCTGTAGCTTTCCGATACCAATTAAACTTGCCGACACGGCGACAAGCCCCTGCCTCGGAGCTGCAAAAAATCGCCACACCTGCCTTTTACTCAAATTAAAAATTAGCGCCATTTGTTATCGCCAACCGTACAAACTACGACGATGGAAATCTTGCAGCGTTTACTTTATAAACAGAAATGTCAGTTATGTTGTCTTCATTATGGATAACAAATTACACTATCACTGTGTGTGTGGGTGATGCTTGTCTATTGTTATTTGTCCGACAATTGAGATATTTCTTGCGTATTTTTTATATTCACCGCGTTGTGTGAACGGTAGTAGAAAAATAAATTTCTAATGAGTAATGACTTGCATACATTATAATATATTATATTGAATATTGTTTTTAAGTGTTAAATAAGTTTCATAAGTTATAAACTGTGAGTTCGGTGTAGTTTGAGTTACATCTTACACTGGGCTCTAGACTTACAGAATTAGTTATAAGCATTGATTTTTTGGTAACCATGACTACTGAAAAACCCTCTGTATACTCCTACTTATGCAAATCTTCTACCTAAAAAAATTACACTTCTTTTATCAGACAGTCGTGTAAAAAGTTATAGTTGATAATTGATAATAATAATTGATAATTGTGTTTATAGTTGATGTAGATCGCGAATAAAGTTATAAAAAATAGCTCTACAAACTATATGGGATAGTACTCGACACAATTCATGTGATTTATCTTAAATTTGTAAATTAATATTTGCCTTGTAAAATTACATACACCTCAAACCTCAAAATACAACCTCATAAAAATGTTTTGCATACCCTAAATCGAAACACTTCTCAGAATTCCGGATTTGTTTTTGTCAGATCTAGGTAATCGTCAACGGATGTCGCCGCCCACTCAGCCTATTTGACACGAGTGATGGTTCACACATCATACTAATCTTGATGCGACGTGTAGCGCAGATCCTCGGCGTCGAGTAGCGGTCGCCAGCACGTTTGGGATTTCCAAGGGCATTGCATGAGTGAGGCACATGCCGCTTTGAAACCCCAGCTCTACGGCGACATACTTTAGCATTGTTCACTCATTTAACACTACCGTAGCTTAGTGCGTCAACTAACTTTGACCATAACTTTAAGTTTGAAAAAATCAATATAGATTAAAGTTAAGGTTATGGTCAAATTACATGATACAACCGAGCCTAATTAGTACTAATACTTACTCTTACACCTTACAATTCCATAATCAATAATAATAGTAATTATTAATAACTGTGTTGAGATCATTATTTTGTAATTACGCCAGTTATATCGTCCCGTAATAGTATCTTTTTCTAATACCTACAGGTATTTTGTGATTATGGTGTTGTATAGTGTAGGAGGCAAGTCTTTATTTACAATTACACAAGTTACTGGTAATGACGGTAGGTATGATAAAAACACTGCAATATTAAATGATCAAATCTGTTAACATTTTTATTTTTATCATACAATCTAAAAGATTACAATAAAGTCCTACGAAATCACATCTGGATACATTCAGGATTGAGCATGCAAAAAAGAATAAAAATTGTTTTTTTTTAACTTTGTGCTAAGAAATCATTTGGACGCTATTTACGCAACAAAAAACCTAATTATCTGATACGATGTACATAAGACCTTTTATTTACACAAGGAATTAAAATAGTTGCGACAGCCCTAGCGTCGATGATAATACTCATTGGGTTGTACATGAGAATGAAACAGCGGCATGTCGTCACCCGTCATGCTGCAGGCTGAACTTGCACAGAAGTTACAACGTCAGCGTGGCCTCGTTGTGTTTAGTTAGTGGTGAACTCCTGAGCTACAATACAATGGCGGGTCCCGGCGCACGTCGCGACTACTTCAAAGGGGCAGCGGTCAATCAGCCTACTCCACTTAATTAAGTCGTGCACTGACATTGTATGGAACAATTATTGACATTCACTGTTATTATACTCCAAATTAAACTTAGTTTTTGCTAGATTGTTTACCATGTGAGGCATTTTAATTTTACATGATTACGCTTGCCGCTTGGCATGTAAAAGTAACCTTTGCGGTTTAAGCGCCGATATTAAAACGCGCTATTATATTATGTATAGCGTACTGTATATTAGATTTTTAAAGATTTGTGTTTAGTTATGTTTATACATGATAATGATCTAACGTATCTATGCTGACACGAGTCCAAAACAGTGCAATACATTATGCAATGCTATAAATGTACAGTGCCGCGTCGTTGATTGTAGTTAAACGTAAACTGCACGTACTTGGCGACATGTATTAAGCGATGTAAAGCTCTTAGCGTGGCTCATGAAGTACGTCGCCACTGTTAATGGCGCTAATATGAATCCTCCCCGGAGGCGCACAGTCATTATCTCCTAATTAGCAGTACGGCAGAGTGTAAAAATAACAAGTACATTAGCGAAACAACGCAGCATACAAATAAGGGAATTAACTTACAATGCCGTAGCGAGCTACGTACATATACTCCGCTTGGTATACGACGGAAGAATGCCAACAGATTGCATGGAAATGCTTGATCAACGCATTGGCTCGAATATTCTTCAGTACTTAGTTACTTAGCTGATTGATACTGTTCCTTATTTTGTACAATTGTTTACATGTGACGTGAATCTTCCGTGAAAATCCAATTAACCAAAAATATAATAAGTTAGATGTTTTGTGAAGATGTAAATTACTCGGTGTAATATAAAGTATATAAACAGGTGTCGAACATGTATTATAATGTTCTCGGCGAGACGCAACTGTGTGGCGGGCGGCGGTAGACCACGACGATTCACAAAACGTGTTAACAACAGTACAAGTGGGCTTTACAAACTACTTGCTACAATACTACACATTATGTACTACAGAATATGCTTAGAAATAGTAATAACTTAAAGAGATACATAAATTATAAAAAGTTATGTTTTTACAATAAAGAGAAATAAATTTTCTAAAATAATTGGTAAATCTTTTGATGTATCTTAATATCGAGAAGTATTTAAGAATAAGTAGCTAGTTACAACACAAAATAATCGAGGCCTTTACTAAAATTAAAACATTACAAAATCACGCACAGACACCAATTAATTTCATAATTGAATTATATTTCGGTGTTATGAGGTATCTCATTCAAAAGTAAAACTGTATAAAGCAGTAATTTTACAGCAAATTGAAGAAAAACTTATTCAACTTATGAATTAATTAATTAAAAAGGCGTGGGCAAAGCCACAGTGGAGAGCAGACGAGCGGGGCGGCGCGATAAAGGTACGTAAGCCTTTTCACTACATTAACTTCTGGACTTTTTGCGAAAGCTTTACATAAGAGTGAACACGCTCTTTTAAAAAGTAAACAGTTTAATAAAGTATTATATTTTTCAAAGGAAACGTTGGCTCCGTGTGGCTCCGCCCATTGCTTTTTTCTTACATAATCCGCCTCTATTTCATCACAAAAACGTGTGTTGCATTGTGGTGGATCGTGGATGTGTGCAGTGACTCACCGCGGCTTGGGACTTAGCAGGCCAGTAGGGACTATACAGTATACACCGACCAGACCGCCAAGACCCTCGCCGAAGCTGAGCACTCTCCCTCGTTATATTATCCTAAAAGAAATGCTTAATAGAATATTGTATTTATATTTAAACAAGACATTAGTAGTGTGGCTCTCAAACGTGTGATACTTATCTAGAAAATATATACATAGAATTAGACAGTAAAGAATATGGTCACTCTGAAAAACAACTAATTTGTGGCCCTTTGTTCTTTCTGTGATGGCGACATCCAAATCTTTAGATTTTAAGAGTTTTTGTAGGTTGACCGAAAGTACCGTACGGTCAGAATCAGACTAAATTAACTTATAGACATAATAAGGCTCTTAATTAATAGCAATGTTCTTCATAGCATAGTAATTACGTGCGTCAAGTGTTACAAAAGTAGATAAGGATGTGAAAGTTGCAGGTTACGAATTCCTTGTTTTATTTCTGGCCTGCTAATCATTTTATTTACTGTCGTCTCCTTGGTATGTTTAATAATATGTTTTATTTTTAATTAGTAACGTTAATTACATTTCATTCGCAAGGCGGCGCTAGACTATAAGATAATTGAGCAGAGAAATAATTTCGCGCGGCCCTCTTATATTAAAATGAAAATGTGAATGATTTCCTTTATGATATTACATGTTTAAACTGCCTGATAAAAAAAATCGGAGAGTGTTGTAATGACGATAGTGTCTTGTTTTTTGGTACCTTTGATTCAAACTTCAAGCCAAGTGACAAGCTTTAGAATCAAAAAACCTCGTGGTTTATAGTCATTACAATATACCTGATACAATTAATAAAATCGTTAAATAAATAATTTGTACTGAAATATATTATTTGCTTTGTAACGGCGTGGATGTTTAAGACAGTTTTATTTCATTCTAATTTTAAAACTGGCAATTTATTTGGTAGAGTTAATTGTACAGTAGGGTAATTCACGTAATTTTTTGACGTGCCGATCAAGTTGCGGTGCAGTTGCAATGAAGTTTACGTCTTAGTGCAAAATGGTATTCTTGTCATTGTTTAGCTGCGCGTGAACTGCACCTAAGCTATGGGTAAACTGCGCGCGTGCTGCGCGTCAACTGTATGTCAGTTGTATGCAAGAAGCTTACACGTGAATACCGATCAAGTTGCGATCTGAATCACGCACATAAAACACGTAGCAGTAGAATACGCTAAACCGCTCGCGTGACGCGGACTTGACGCGAGCGTATCTGACAGCGGTTGTCAAAATTACGAGAATACGAAAAGGTCTGTTTCGATCGAAACTTAACTGCAACTGCACTGCAACTGAACTTATTTAATTACGTGAATTACCCTACAGTTCAATGTCGAAATCGGGGTGAGGTTTTCTTTGCCAAATTATATTAATTATTGTTTAGAGATATTCTTCGCTTTCCCACCTAAAGTCACCCCATAAAGCACAACATAAATGACGTGAAGACATTATTACTAAGTAGTACTTTCCCTTTGGCGCCAACAACATTTGTTCTGCCGACAATTAATAGGCGATTACTTACGGAGCGTACGGTATCCGCCGGCCGCGCCACTTACACGTCGTTTACCCTGCTCGCTGCTTGCCACCCACTAAAGCTTTTCCCGGACAGACAGCAGATTTCACTGCAATCCCCTACTTCTTTGCATATTTTCATACAGCCCATCATGTACTGGTAATCCAGCCTTGCTTTGTGGGTGTTTATCATTACGCACCACCTGAAACGGAATAAAGATATCGGTCCACTGTACGCAGCGTGTCTAAATACGTGATTAGTATATACAGCCTCTCATTTGGGTAAACGTCGGCTGATGCGTGCCTAAGTAGGGAGCTGTGGAATTGCAAATTGCTTGTCTTCTGTTTAGTGCATCATTAATTATTTGTACCGGGAAATATGATGTAGGTTGTGTAATTTGAGATAATGGACTCTTTGGCTTAGATAAAGTATTACATTCTAGTAGGAAGAAGGAAGGTAGCAATAAAAGTATGAAGTTAATATCGATTTTGGATAAAATTTCGCAGTATCGGGTGGGACGGCTGGAAATGTAGGGCTTTGTTAATTACCTCAAAAATATGTTTACATATTCACAAATTCATATTTAATACTGAAATCAGTTTTTTGGGGATTCTTTTTGCTCTGCATTTTGTGATAACGATTATGACAAACTAGTCATAATAAACTCGGCTAAACTGAACTCTACACACCCACCATTGTTGAGATTGTATTCTTGTTTTTAGTTGCATTTGTTATAATTGTTATAATTGTTTCATTTAATTATATTGTGTAATATCATCAAACCACTATGCTGCTGTTATTTGCATTGACTTTATATTGTAACGCTAATTGGTTCAGACTATGATGTTCGTGATGTATATTCTTATTTGTTTTGCATGTGGTGTTTGCCTGTAATTAATTGTTGCTCTTATGATTTATTATTTAATTGTAGTCAGATATTTATGTAAGAATTAGGGTAAACAATTGTTGGCAAACCTTTTAAATAAAATAAAATAAAATAAATCACAACATGTGATCTAAGCGATCGACTAAACTGTATAAACGTGTATACGTTAAAATAACAACACGCATGATATCAGGTAGCTATAATTTACTCCGATGCAGACGCATCCAGAGAGCAAATTAACAGCGTCCAAATGACAAAGATTCGGATCTCACGTGAAATTTGCTCAGATCTCGTCCGCGGTGTGATGTAGTAGGCAAGAGCAGAGCTCGGGGCCCGAGTATCTACCGGTTTGCGATTAATCAACACCACATCGTCGGCAGGTGAGGAATGGCCTCGTGCTGGCCCGCGGCTGCGATTACAGATTGCGCCACAATACCTAGTTGTGTGCCGAGATTTAGGATTCAAACACGGTCATTAATAGTCACCTGTAAGGTAAAACGCTTTACGGTGCGCAATGATACCATGTATCAACGCTTATGTTTTAACGTCTCTTTTGTCTGCTCTGCAAATAGCGTTAATGCTGTGTGGTTTCATGTTGAGGTATATTGGGAGTAGAAAGATGAGAATGGATGGTAGAAATCGAGTGGGAGTTATAAGAGCTTCCCAGCAGTGGACTGCTGTAGTTTGATAATGATGATGAAACATTTAATAGTATTTTTAGTATTATTCCTGTAAGAAGTGTCTTTCTAAGAAGTTTCTAAACTCATGGAGTAATGTAAAGTGAAAAAACTAAAGTAGCAACAGTAATTTGTAATGTATGATTACGGATATTGTTCTAGATAATCAAATCTGTCTTCCATATTGCGAGGGGAGGCGCGAAGTATCAGCTAGTTAAGTAGAGGGGGCGCGGCAATTAGTTCGTGGAAGTGACGTCACTCGGCCAGAAAATATTGGACGAGCGTTATTGTGTTTCACCATTAAGTTAGAACTACCATTCACAGATCGGCAAACATGGTCGATGCTATTATACACTGCATAACTAACAGCTTAATTGAAGTTCTCAGTAGTATCTGGTGTTAGTTGAAGCTTTAAAAAAACGTATAATTAAATTAACATGTGTGCTGCGGCTCATACATACTGTTTTTATGGCCTCAACGTGTTGACGGCTAGTACACTCCGAGCATTAAATCGATTGGATTCGTAACCATTGATGACTGCGGAATTAATAATAAAAGTACATTTGGTCCACAATTAATTAATAAATACATACATACATACATAATCATCACGCCTGTATCCCATAGGGGTAGGCAGAGACTATGGATCGCCACTTTGCTCGATCCTGACATACTACTTTCGCTTCATCCACATTCATCAATCTCTTCATGCATGCCCGTCGGTTCAGGAAAAAAAAAAGGCAAATAGCTTTTATGACAAGTCAATACACACTATTGTTATATTATTTATAGTCACACACATAGTCCTAACCCCACTGTAAGATACCAAGTCTTGTGTCATGGGTATCAGACACGACGAGAGACCTTTGAATCTCACAACAACTAGTCCCAGATCAAATATTTCGAACCGCGGCCTGTCTTTACAGTCGTCTCTTAACTCTACTAACTGCGAGGCTGTCAAAGGAAATGTGTTGAATGGTATACATATTAAAGTGAAGTCGTAAATGATAGCAGATTGAACAGAATACAATGTGTCATATTGTAATATGTTGAATAATTAAATGCTATTGTGCTGGAGCTTTGAATGTGCGGTGTGGACTCGCCGCGAGCGATCACGCATGCGAGGGCTCAGGACTCGGGAGACAAGAGACAGTCGACAGCCGAGACACATCACACGCGCCACGTGTCTCGCGACATTTGCAATAACGCTATATCAACACTAGTAATATTAATAATGCCTTATGCCAGCTTTGCATATAAGAGGAAGGTTCGTTGTTTATACGGACTTTTATTTTGCTTTGGGCTGCCATACAATGACCGTTTCATATACTAATAATATTGTTTATTGCTTGTTGTTTCATTACACAAATCAATGTTGGACAAAGTGACATTATTTTAGTGTTACTAACAGGTTATTTATCAAAAATGCCTTTAAATGGAAAATACAGTTAAATAATGCCGTTTAAGCAAAGCTCACAAAAGCTATTGTCGTAAAGCACACATTGCTCTCTTCAACTTAAATATAATAAACAAATATGGATACCAACTTGTCATAATGCCGAAACTTCCAGACATCACCATTAAATATAGGAAACACAAAAAATGCGAAATACCATGAAATACCAAGGGCTAAAGCTACTTTCAGTGAAATGGGCTGAATTTTGGACGTTGTGCCAATGATCATTTTCTTTGCAAACGAACGGTCAATTTATAATAAATCCATTGATCACAAGACTTCCAATACCGTAGCATGACATTAAAAGGACCCAAAGCCCAGTAGCAGCCCTGTGGCGAGGCATCTTACGTCAGCTGTAAAAGTCCAACTAGGCAATTTGAATTAGCTTGATCACATACTCTGATTTCCCTTAAGCGACAGAGCTCTCGGCCATACAATTTGTCCCCATTATTACAGTTTTGTGTGCGTTGTGTGACGTGTCTAAGGGAGGAATGGGTGTTGGGTATATTGTCCACGCCAGTTGACGTGTTAAATACATGTTTAGCATCCCGATCGCACATGACTCCTCGGGAGACGGTTGCGAGGTAATTAAACCGATATGCATATAGTATTTCTAGAATTAGTAGGTGTCTTTATGAGTCTTGGCGCGTGTGCTTAATACTATACGTAGGGAATGGTTCTATACAAGCAATCTATATAATTATATTGGTTTTCTGAGATTAGGATGAGGTCCTAGTCTACTACGCTGTGATAGTTAGTGTTGGAGGTGGACTTCAATAATTACCTACCTATGGAGAGCTTTTAGATTTTCTTTATGACGCTTATTTACATTGTTAAAAATAATAGAACAAAAAATAATATTATAAGATTTCATTTTTGCACGTAGGTTTTTAAAAAATCTACCAATTTTGTGGAGGTAATATGAATCTTTTGTAAGTGCGTGGTGGCCTGTTGGTAATGGACCAGACTCGGCTGCCTACATGTTTTCAGGGTGTCGCGGGTTCAAATCTCAGGGCACACCTCTAACTTTTCGGAGTTATGTGTGTATTGATAGTCAATCACCACGCACTTTAACGGTGAAGGAAAACATCGTGAGGAAACCTGCATACCGTAGCGATTTTAAAAAAAATCTACGGTATGTAAGTCCGCCAACCCGCACTAGGCCAGCGTGGTGGACTATATGGCCTAACCACTCTCAATCGATTCTCTCGATTGTAGAGTAGGCCCGTGCTCAGCAGTCGGACGTATATGGGCTGATAAAAAAAAAAAAATATGAATCTTTTATATTTCCGACTCTACCATTTTTTGTGTTTAATTTATTTTTGGCCAGACGACATCCGGGTTAACACGACTTATCACGCTTGTCAAGTGTCATTTCTGTGATGGTCAGGGTGAATCTTGAACCACTAGATTTGTAGTCAGGAAAGTGTGCGCGAAATAGTTCTAGAAATTAATACTATTTGAGAATATAATATTAGACTAAATTTTGTTTACACTGCGCGCAGTTCCCTTTTCATTCCGTAGCTCTTACTATTAATCCGAACCATTTCGTTGGATTATATTGCCCTGGATGACACGTGGCATGGGTAATAAAGGTTTTCAACATAAATTCTTATTCCCGTCTTCAAGTCAGGAATAATAGCTGTCGCAGAGTCGCTCGCCGGCGGCAAATCGATGCATTCGAATAGAATAATAGAATTCGATCGTCGTCGGCCGTGATTCAGCATTCGATGGGTTTGTTATTATATCGAATGCTGACGGGAATCGAGTGAATCGATTATTCTGATGTAATGCAATGCTTCGGGCCAAAGTAAATAAATACAAGAGTAACGTAGAATATTTAATCGATTGTGAAAACATATTGTTAATGGTATATCATGGTACAGTTTGATTGTATGGGTCAGCAAGATGAAATAAGACTCAAATTTTATGTTACGCCGGAACGAATCAAATTTATTTTTATTAAATATATATTTTAAATCGTCACGCCTGCATTTAAAAAAGAGCAACATGTCACTATTATGACTACTACGGTGAAGGAAAACGTCGTGAGGAAACCTGCATACCGTAGCAATTTACAAGAATTTCTACGGTATGTAAAGTCCGCCAACCTGCACTAGGCCAACTTGGTGGACTATATGGCCTAACCATTCTTAATCGTACTCTTGATTGTAGACGAGGCTCGTGTTCTGCAATGGGACGTATCTAGGCTGATACAGTACAGTACAGTAGAGTCACTTTTATTACACTTATAATAATCTTCCAAAACAATTGACAGTATAATTACTAATTATAATACAATTAGCCGTAGAATTCAGGAAGGAAATTCATTGTAAGCGTTGGTATTTTTATCATAAGGGGCAGAATTCCTTGAAATTTTGAATCTTATCTGAAACTCCTACTGTGTCTGCAGACAAAAGATTTCAAAAGGAAAAGCGTTTAAATAAACGTTTTTACTTGCGCCCTTCCATCCACATATCATAATTTCCTCATACCTACTGAAATAAAGAGAAATGTATGTACATGCCAGTCGTATATTATGTATACGTTTTTTTCTGGTAGGCAATCTGTTAGCAAAATGCATGAAGGCGGTCCAGTGCTCAATATTCTATGAAACATCTTTATTAATATATACGAGTTATGTTCACATAGAGCCGGGGCGGTATGAAAGTATAATATCGGAGCATTTTTAGATTCAGGCAGTAACATGACTTCACTATACGCCATTACTAAAGTTAAACAATAGGCGAGCCGGTGTGTTTTAAATAATATCTGTTAACAGAACCAGGCTGCATCGGCACTCGGGGGCGCGGATTAGGGACAACCGCCAGGGGTCCGACCCCCTAAGCGTTGCGGTAATAATCCACTGTTGAGACTTTGTTTCTATAGTTGCATTTAATTACCATATAAAGTCATTTTGTGCTACTAACAGTTTCAATTGATAGCGTAATAATTTTTTGATGCGATGCTTTTTATAATGTTTTGACAATTTACAAGGTTTACCACGTTATTAGATGAATTTGTAAACCAATCTAAAAATCACGTCTGACTATTATGCTCTTCCCCTCCAAACTCTTATTTCAATTGTTAGAAACACATTGTGAGTCTATAGGTTATGGAATCTATGGCCTGTGTGTTATGACCAATTTATCCCTATTGAATCCATTACCATCCAGATTCAGGGCAATCGTAACTATGCTGCAAATCTTTACGACCTGCATAATTCTTTTCTCAAATACTAGAAAAAGCCTTTAATTTATTGATTACATTAATGTAGATGGAAGACATGTTTATCTTTTTGCAATGTAGATTATCTCCCGTTCAGTTGGTTCAAATACATAATACAGCCATAGGAAATGGTGCACGCTTTAGAATTCCCAGTACGTAGCTGGCGAGCGTTATCATTAAAACGGCCGGGTATATATCTGATACATTATTTATGTGTGCCGATACTAACGGGGATTCAGTGTAATCTTTTGACATAAAATCGAGACTGGAGACTTCCTACGTTTGTTTTCATGTACCGGGAGATACCTATTGTGTTATTAGAATAATTTATACGGAACATAAGCACTAAGTGAGTTCACTGGGAGGTATTGAAGCTAGAGGTCAAAGCATCTATATCCATTAGTTAGCGATTTATACTTACTATTTGTCGCACTGTGGTTGAAATTATGACGTGCTACAGTTTGTCTAAAGTCTGAACGTTATTGAGATTCTTAATATGTCGAAGGCAATTAGCAGCCGCAGTCGCAAATCACAGCGTAAAATGTTTCGATGGAATGCATTGAATAAAAGGTTTAGATTATGGCCTAACCTTTATAGGGTTAAATAAATGGAATGACACAAAATAAAAAT
Source organism: Theretra japonica (assembly GCA_033459515.1). NCBI lineage: Eukaryota > Metazoa > Arthropoda > Insecta > Lepidoptera > Sphingidae > Theretra > Theretra japonica. Next base: position 5,687,791 of record CM065943.1, read on the forward strand.
TAGAATTATTCAAATTTACAGGAAATAAATTGCTCGATACGTACTTGAGTAGATGCAGTGATGTTTTACACGTTTAATTGCAATTGGTCTTGTACATTTTAACCTCTTATTCACCAAGACTGGGTAGATATAATGTAAACCCTAGACAAATTGAATGAGTAGAGGAGGACTATGCTGTATACTCATACTTTCTTTACACAGCATTTGAGAATTTTTTTCTCTTTTACTAAATTTTAATGAGTGAGCAGTCTATAAACACTGTAAGTATTGACATCACAATTTATGGAATTTGCGGTCCAGTAGATCATTTTACAGGATTTTACGACGTGGCCGTTCCCCATCGGAGATCACATCCCACGGTATACTGACGCAATGGTTGAGCAAGTTGTCTGTTTATTACTACAATGAGCTCTTAATATTATTTTCTGTAGTTTATGTTCTACGAGTATAAGACGAATTTCAGCAAAGAAATAACTAATGAGTTGCTGTGTTATTCTTAAGTATTTTAGAGGAAATTGTGGGTGTTATATAGATGGAATGACTGAAGACGTTTTATTCGCTGTACGTGCTTATTGGCATAGCTGGATATTTCCGATTGTTTTATTATATAAAACATTATCCGTAAAAATAATTTTAATTGCATCGTGAGGAAATGCAATAGGATTGATCGTAGGAGGATATCATAAATGTAATTTAATTTTAAAATACCAATCAAAGTCCATGAAATGAAAAACATGTTAAAATCGATTTCGGTAAAATCCAATACTCGAAATACGAAAGTAAAATTTCTGATTAAAATTTTCAGAGCAATCCAGACATAAACTTGATTTTAAAAATGTAACCAATATCTACATTATTAATGAGCATTATTCATATAAATGCGTGTGTTTTTTAACAGAACGGGTCGGGCTTGCGCGGGCGGAGAGCACCTGTTCCCTGCAGGCCGGAGGTTCGGATCGGAGTTCACTCTGCCCGCAGCGCCCCGGGACTTGCGAATATCGCCTTCCCATGCATCTTGTTATTAAACACAGCGTATATTGTTGCTAGGTTTATTATTAAAATTTAGTATGGAAACTAAAGTTTGATTTGAGGCATTTTGTTTTTGAATCTTATAATAAAATTACCGGGGTAAAATTCTAATCGAGTTAGAGTTCTGTGTACAGTTATTACTGCTGGCTTTTGGAAATTTAGTAGGCTTGCGACATGAATTAGTTTGCCCCTATTGATTTTAGATGAATAGTTGCGGATAAAACATTTTGGCGACTCCGTAATCCACGTGAGCCTCTGCGTGACGACGTGAAGTGGCGTGAAGACTTGCAGTGGGACGTAATATGAGCTGATGCAGAATATAGATACAGAATGCAGTTGTTCATAAAGGTTTAGGCTTTATCATCAGCTGCGGAAATTAGCGCCGTGTACTATGGGTGGTGATTGGTATATTTTTGTCTATCGCAATAAGGCGCGAGCTTATGTATGTGTAACAATTTATAAACACCCAACAGTCATATACATAGACCTGATCCTAGACTAAGAAAGAAAGAGTCTTGTGTCGTCGGTATCAGAAACTGCGATAGACTTTTTGGTCTTAGATAGACCCAGACCCGAAACAAATACCTGTCGATTACACAAATATTTGTCTCGGTGGGGTCTAACCAGCTGCGCCACGGAGGGGGTCAAAATATGTTTTTAACAACCCTTCTTTCTATGTCTTTGCCACTACGTATCAAATATAACAACTAGTTGTTAGACAGCCACAACACTGTAAATAAACACAGCAAAGCACATGTCGAAAGCGCGAACAAGTTAGTGACAGCGCGGTGTAGAGTGCATACCGAGTCTACTGTGGCGGCGCGGCGTACCAGTCCGCTTCCTACTAAGGTGTCTGAAACTTAGCCAGCCATCAACAAATAAAATCGTTCGCCGCTGTCGTGTGAGGAATGCCTGTATTGGAGTCGTGACCAGTTGATCGCAGCGGCAACAAAGGGCGCGCTCGCGGAGCAAACCAATAAATCTTGGACGCCGGCTGCCGACGGCCTCTGAATTATCAACTATTGAATTAGACCAATGGCTACTCGCCGGAGGTATTGCACATTAACGTGGGGACGATTTTCACGCACGCATTTTTGGCAGAATTATTGAGATTTAAGAATATTTTATTTTTTGCTAGAAATAAGTATTTGTACATACTTATTTTCCGAGAGAAAGTCGACATTCATCAAAGATTTTTGTGTGCCGTTTAACCTAAAAGTTCGTCGGAAGTGTGATTTGTGATTGAGATTGCCAATTGTTTTGAATTTATTTCATGAATAAAGGCGATCCAAATGTAGATGGCGCTATTAGTATCGCCTTCACCACAAACCCTGAAACAAAATAAAAATCTAAACTCTTCTTTAAGTACTGTTAAACGTATAAATAAATAAATGAGCAACCTTTGCAGAATTTGCGTACGCATAAAGTTATAGAGCCCCGACCACATTACAGCCTCATTGAGTGTTAATGAAGACAACGGAATAATTAATAGAAGTTAATAACAATATACGTTCAATATGTAAGTGTCCTAAGCGAGTTATTCCGAGTTGTGCAGTGCACAGTGCAATGAGTACAATGGGAGAGGATTGTATTTGTTGCCAACCACGCGCCGCTGACATTGCACTCAAATTAAGCTAAATCTCAAATATTTGTACCGATTGCATAATAGTTTACTGTTGACAAGGCCTTATGCCTGCCCACATTCCTGTGCGTTTCTTCATTTTGGTTCTGTATTTGCGATAAATCTAAACCTTAGATATTCATGATTCAGTTTTGTAGAAAAATGTAATGGATATAATTTGATGGTTTTAATGTTTTAATGTGCCCGATATGGCGATAGGCTCGCCCCCTATCACCTCGTGGGACGGAATATACAAGGCAAAACGTGGGTGTTCTGATAGCACCTCTGCCTACCCCTTCTGGGAAAAAGGCGTGTGTTTATATATGTATGGTTAATGTTTTAATGTGTCGATTTCAATTACGAACAATCAATTTAAATCTCAATCCAATTACGACATGATTAATAGGTGTTCTGCATGCTCGCGTTTTCCCAAAAGACCAGAGTTTTTATAGAATGCCTATTATCTGCCATAAAAATTTCATTAATTATAAATATTACATTATTTATTATATTAATGTTACATTACAGCTAGATTGACCTATCAGACTGTCTCCTTCTTTTTCAATCGTTTTCCTTTTAGTTCCTTTTCTTTTGTAAAACAGTAACATGATTATTATCATCGAAGACTTTATAAAGTAGATGCATTGCCAATGTTTGTACTTATGTGAAGATGGCCTATCCCAGGTTGCTTAAACTTGTACTTAACTTTTAATACAGAATTCTTGGGGACAAGTAGATGTGAAAAAATCTGTAATTGATTGTTGTGCGCACGTTACTCGAGCACACGAGCAGTGAGCACACGTAGGACAACGTCAGTCGGCGGGGGCGGCGCGGCGCGCAGCAACACGTCCCTAATTAACCGCCGGCTCAATTAACTGCGCGACACGATTCCATACATAATTGTTTCACTGTCTACATTCTCCACGCAGCGCCTTTTGTTTTCTCATACAAGTGCTGATAACGGCAGCGACTTGCAAAATGATATCGTAACAGCTAATCGATGCCCGAGAATCTTGCGCGAACACGAGAATGTGTCAATGTTGCTGGTAATTATTTTCGTTGTTGATATTTTGATAGTGTATGTTCATCGTTCTTAACATACAGGGAACATCCATAAAACTATGCCTCTATACAAAATAGTAGGTTTTGAAAATTTTATTAGACGTAGGTAAGTATTTAAATTTAATAGCGCTAATAATTCTGTCCATATAGAGCCTCTATCAACCTTAATGCAACTTCAATGGTAGAATTTTCCAATCAATACGGCAATAGATAAAACCGAATCCATATTCTATTAACATTCACGCAAGATGAGTCAGTATAATTGGTGATAAAAGCAGTATTTCAATCCAATTAGCGTGGAGTCCAATCAGTCAGTGTCGCCAGCTCGCCAGCGGGCTGCGCGGCGGTGTAGCTCGGCTCGTGGCGCGCGTCGTCACGGGCCCGGTGACGCGCGCCACGCCCACGCGCGCGCTCGCCGTCAAACTGTCTGCCGCCCTTTGCATATGTCACCGCTCATTTGAATATGTGATAGATTGCCGCTGGATCGGCGCGCTGTATTTTTACCGCCGACGCGACGTGTTTGTAATCGAACTACACGGCGTATTAGCATTCGTAGCGTAAGGATTAATGCTGCCGGCGTTTATCTAATTGTGCTTTATATTTTCCTGGATAGTTAAGAAATGTACAGACGGAAATTGTGTCTTCATTTTGTTCTAAGGATAGAGAAACAAGTGCGTTTTTCAAGGAACTTTATTATGAAATTGTTTGGTATTGAATAAAAAATGACCTTAATGGTCTGGATGAATTGGTTAGCAATTTAATTAGGTACAAAAAATTGAAAAAACTTTAACTTTAAACGCGGCGAATTAATACGATCAGAATGGCTCAAATATCCTGACAACTAATTGGCTCGCTACTACAGTTTAATCATTATTAAAATGATTACTTAAATTGCTTTGAATTTGCAGCTGTGAAGAGCCAAACGCTGAAGAATATAACCGGTGCATTGTTTGTGGCAATTACAAGTGGGCAGTGGAGCCCGCAGGTAGTACACTCGAGACTCGTACAAACGTTTCACAAGCGCACCGCCCTTGCAGCGAGCTTGTCAGATCCATTACCGTTTCGCATATTCCGGTATGGTCATCATAAAGCACTTGAGCAACTAACAAAATCGGGCACTTAATCTAATCCGTTTAAGTGGGAGCTAATGCTGCTCGTGACAAGCGCGCTATTTATTTATTTCGCGGAGTTACAGAGTTATCTTCGAGTTTAATGGGCGGCTAGCTAAGAGCTTGATTATCGACTTATTGGTGTGACCACTGTGCCTTGCGGAGACTTATGAAATGCCATCCGATATATATTAATGTTTGCGTTTCTGCCTCACTAATGATCTTTAGACATACGATTCGTCTGGGCAATATGGAGATTGATGAGTGCTTTCGACATCATGCTGAAATAATTGAAAGAGTTGTTCTAACGTATCTCTAGACTCTATAAGCATTGACATTAAAAAATAAGTAATAATTCAATTCTTTTGGTTTCTTTCGTCGCCACCCGATGACATTTATTTTTCTTACTTTAAATAAATCGTGTATGTAAATAATTAAATCGTGTTCCTGGTACGGGACAGTAAGTTGTTATATTTTTATTTATAGATCTACTATGTATTAATAAGCACAAAAGTTCTACATGTAAATTTGACACCTACGTGGTATCGTGGGCGCGAAGCTCGCTGTGACATGAGGTGTCGCGAGTTCGATCCCCGCACACCGTATTATTATTAATGGATCACACTAACACGTGTCTATTCACCTATTTGGTGTTGTGGGAATGAAAAGCCCTCTGAGGATTCAGACACCACGCTTTAATTGTGGATCATAATCTCGTGAGGCAACTCGCGCGGGAGATTTTGCATTAAAATTCCGAAGGTATTAGGAGTTTGCCAACCGCATTAGATTAGCGTGGTAGATTGAGATGCCTACTGCCGAAAATGTTGATATCGGGTAAATAGCCGGTGGTAGAAGAATTAGCTGAATCATTGTGCAATGTCGTTGAAAAGTAATTTTGTGTAAGTCTGAGAATTGGGCAGGCAGAAGTAAAATCCTACGATAGAACACAAGTTATATCTTGCTTTGGAACCGTTCTTTGTTTGTGACTGTTGAATATATTAAATTGTATATCTACATAAAAAATTGCTTTAGCAATAAAGAAAGTTTCAATCGTTTAATATATACAATATCATATCATTCTACTGCATATTTCTGACAAACCTGCAATATGTTTTTATCGTTAATGTTTCATATAAAATGTGAATATCCGATATATTTCTCAAGTCCGCAGTGAGTTGGGCGCGTCGTGCCTCCGATGTGGTAGCCGGTATCTATCTTGCGGCTTCAGTTAATTCCACCGTTCGATTACAACCAATACGAAGCTCTGAGGGACCGCTAAACCCTTTTCTTAATACTGTATTGTACCTCATTGTTTATTACAATTTAAAACGAATTTTAGAAATACTTTTAGTATTTGTTAAACCACGGTTTTCTTGTAATTTATAATTTTAAAGTTTCAAGTAGGTACTTATATTTTTTTATCAATTCAATAATAAAACTGCTGCCAAGTAATTTTATATAATGAAATATATAGGGAAAACTAATTTGTTGAGTAATAACTGCCTAAAACGTAGCCTTGTATTATCGCAAAAAATAAGAACTATAAGGTCGTAAGATATGTCAATATGCAATATCATAAATGTATATAGCATGACATAGAATCATGTGAAATACGGTCCAGATTTGCATAAAGTTAGTGTCTGTGACTTTGCAAGTGTCTTTATCAAGCCGTCAGCGTTTTGTCTCAAGTATTTAATCGTTAGTTAAAGCTAATTAAATCTATGTATAATTGGGTGATTTGTTTACTCGGAGGCTGTATTTTGTGTATAGTAGTATACTGCTAATGTTATGCATTAGTTTACTAACTACAGACATGTTCTAGGCATACTAAAAGTCATGCGATTGTACCTATAATTATGTTGTGATGTAAGCAGGTATTGATAAGCAAAAGAAGATTATAATTTTTATTTAGTACGATTATGTTATTAAGCTAACTAATTGGGCTTAAAAATTATGAAAAATGATTTTATTTAATACGTAGATTTTTATTTTTGTTTACGAACAGTTTCGAGACAGGTCGGCTTCATTAGCCCATATTAGCTTAGGTGTATAGAGGGATTTGCTTCATTTTAAAATAGCTATCAAAGCAAAACACATCTTTGCTAGCTCAATTATTTCTTCACTTTGTATTTTTCGGGGTGCGATATATTTAGTAGTTCTTTTTACAAAAGTTTTATTTTTATTTAACTTTATAGTTTGCACTAATTTTTAAGTGTTATTTAAACCATATTTAAAGGTTTGTATATTACCCGGATTTCCATGAACATATGAGTATACAGATAATAGATCTGACTTATATCACAGTTATGCGGTGTCAGCGATTAGTTGGTTTGTGCACACACCCTTGAGCGCGTGTTTGCGTGATTGCTCCGCTACCAATGTGTCGGGCCCTAACTGGCACGTCATATTGACACAAGTGACAAGAGAAAGCGTATGACATTATTTTTATGAAGAGAATATCACCAGTCGAAGGATTTATTATGAAACAAAGGTATCCCCCAAAAATTTTTGGAATAGAGTTTTAGTGACATCCTACGCAGGGTCGTCTAGCCTAGCGCCTATGGCTGCGAAGCAGGTATACAGCAGGACTGCAATGATTATAATTGAGCAAAATTTTGATGAATCATTTTATGCCACTTTCATAAGCTGGATAAAATTAAACAAGAAACTAAAGTATTTTAACAAGAGTCATCAATTTGAATCTTTGAAACAAATAATTACTTCTGGTTAACAATTAATTATATATTTTTTTAAATCACATTGAAATCAAAGTTTTCTGAATTATTAGACAAGTTTTGTTTACCTATATCTTGAATATCGCAACAAAATAACGGTGACAAAAGCAGCAATATCCTTATAGATTGTACTGCATCATAATGAGGAGCTGCGAGCGTCAGTCAATCAGGCGCCGTCCAGCACACTCCTCGTATTTACTATAAATACAAACATTTACACGCACTCAATAAATAACCTTCAGTATTAAAATAAACAGTTATACTAAATGAACTCTCACAACATTGGAGCCAAAGGGTTTATAGTTGCGGGCGTATTCTTTTAAAAAAGGAAAGCGCCATTAACATTTTGAATACCGTAAACGCCTCAGGTATATTTTAATGTGCATAAAATATAGCTTTTTATTAATCGAACCCGGACCATCGGACACTAAGTGACAAGCAATGACTTTGTTATAATTGTTAATAGCAGAAATATATTTTCTATTAAAACCGAAATATAATTTTAATTTCGAGCACTATATTTCTGTCCAGCGTTGTCAAAGGGCTCGTAAAGCAACAACGTTCGGATACACAGCTCGTATAAAAGCTACTTTATAATGTCAGCGACTAACATATGTACGGAGCGACGTTATCTCATCGAGATCGGCGTGGTATCGACAATCGAATCTACTCGTAACCCCGCAGATATCGATACTTCAGACGAATCGATTCATGTGCTACAAGCTTGAATAAATTGTAAAGCATTCATACTTTATGCAGATAGGTACTCTTAACATTTTGTTGCCGCGAAAAGATAAAGTGGATTTTCTTCAAGCACAAAAACATAGAGAAATTATTGACATTGCAGTATTTAATGATAGCAACCTGCGACAAAAGGTTGGGGATAAAGAAGTTTAGATAAAATATGTGCGATGATAATAAATAGTTTTAACTAACATACCTATGTATAAACTTAAGCCTTCCGTTTATTTGTATTATTGCCATGATTTTGTAAGCCTTCTTTGGTCGCCACTTTTCACACACACCATAAGAACGCAGTTACTGCATCTGTAAAGAAGAGACACATCCGTATAATTAGTGGGCAAGGCAGCTACATTTAATATTACATTGGAATTTCTGCAATAGATAAATTAATTACTTTTCAAACGAGATTTTACCACGAAGTATACGTAGAGGAAAAAACATCGCCAACACCAGACACTACATCATCCCTAACGAGGAAACTGGTTAATTTTAATTTTGAAACACGCCTATAAATTTAACTCAATGCTCGTTACGCCTAACTAAGGTCTCATCGGGAACTAATAAGCTGAGTTTAATTAATTCCCGGTGTAGAGGGTGCCTGTGCTGCGTTTGCTATATAACTCCGAACGTTATCGCATGTCGAATCAACATCGCGACCTTATCGATACATCGATGCGAACGCGATATACTCTTTGGATCGTACCATGCACTACTCAGCGCCGTGGTGCGAAATTCAGAAATCGAACTGAACATTCATTCTAGCATCGAGATAACTTTGTATGTTAAATTAGTATCAGAAAATAAAGTTCTAAATATATTTGGAGAAGAAATATAATTTTTGAAATTATTCTGGTATTATATTAGAGCGTGGTGGCCAGTTGGTAACGGACCAGACGCGGCTGCCAACATATTCACGGTGGGCGTGGTTCAGATCCCAAGGCACACCTTTCGGAGTTTTGTGTATTGATAGTCAATCACCAAGCACTATAACGGTGAATTAAAACATCATAAGGAAACCTGCATACCGTAGCGATTTTAAAGATTTTCTATGGTATGTAAAGTCCGCTAAACCGCACTAGGCCAGCGCGGTGGACTACATGGCCTAACGACTCTCAATCGTACTCTCGATTGTAGAGGAGGCCCGTGCCCTGCAGTGGAACGTATATAGGTTGATACAGATACAGAATCTTCTATTAGAATTTCAAATATGTGCATTAAGATAATTTAATATAAGTCTAGAAACACGGTTCGTAAACCATTATTGCAAATTACATGGTATTAAAAACAAATAAGAAGAAGAAGATAAAATGTATTGCAATAGAGATGAAAAAACCCAGTCAAAAACTCATGTAAGATTTCCCAATTCAATCACTCCCACTAAAGAGTTGTAATATGTAATAAAAGTGTTTTATGTAAAGGTCTCATAGGAAAGCCCCACGCATGCTCTGTGTTCATAGTAAAACAGTATATTGTAGAGCCTAAGCTTAGTAAAGGCTTGTAGGACACGTATTCGTTCTCCGACCACGCGAGCTACTTTACAAATATTCTAATAACCAATAAATAACACCATCAAATAAGGCGGCGTGTGCACAGAAGTAGTACGCGTGCAACACAGTCGGCGTGTTCGGGTGATGTTCAAGTTTTATTATTGACAACTTGCCCTATTGACTATTATTTTATTGTCAACAATATCCTTTGTTTTATTGTCAATCGTTTAGAGCTATATATTATAATAAAAGTTACGGAAACAAGCAAAAAATTACAAGTTAATCACGTTTACTTTGCCATTATAGGACTGTTATTTTGCTGCTGTTTAGCAATAATCGTTTATTTAATCAGTGTTGTTTAATACATATTTTCATTTATTAAGCATTTATGTTTTGTTATCGAAAGTATGTAATTGTTGAGAACATTTTAATGACATATCCATACGTCGTAAATTAAATTGAAATAAAAGTTTTCTATATTTTAATCTAAGACCTACACAAACAGTAAGCTTCGATATGCAGTACTAGCAAAATCTGTTAAGACTTTGATGAATATAAAATATTTTTTTATCCTTGGCGATATTAGCTTAAATACAACAAAACGTTCGCCGAGCGTCTATGTCGTGTGTATCCACGTTCTAATGAGTAAGGAGCAATTTTAATATTTCACCGAGTGCAGTTAGCGAGCGGCAAACAATAATTGTTTCGCGCTACCAGTGCGCACGCTAATACCTACAGTACCGCCATCTCTATTACAGGCGGAAGTCGTCAACAACACCTTTCTTACAACTACACCCACTGTTGTAATATAAGCAGCACATATTGTATTTCATTAATTCGACTGGCATGGTAAAATGACTATAATGGTGAATGGTGATTGGTGAGTAATGTATAGAGCAATTCAGATAAAGTCTCCACCAGAGATAGATCGGTAATTTCTCACCAGTGAATACAATTAAGCCGGTGTACTCGCACTAGATGGCGGACACCTATGTACCACAAGTTGAATTGGACAATACACACTTCCAGGTAATACTGTTTGTAGGGACGTAGTCGCCGTAGCGAGTCCAGAATAGAACATGTTTGTAAGAATATCAAATTATCCTTAAGTTTCGTTCGCTGTCATTACCATTTACAATAGCAGAAGTCGTCAAGAAAAAAGCAAACAAGGTTGAAGGCACACTGTCATGGTTGTATTGTGACATAATGGCTGCATGCTAAACAATCATAGCTAATTTTAAGGTAAGCTCAGCTTTAACCAAGCTTTATCAAACTTTACAAGGTTGAATCTTCATATGCTTTCTAACGAATTCTTCAAAGTCTAACGGCCTTACTCTTAGACAGGTTTAAAATTTTTTTTACCTATTGAATGTTTTGTCTTCTTCGCTCAAACTGAATTCTAAAGTCGTTCGAAAGGGACAAAACATTCGATAACTAAAATACGTTTAAAATCTGTCTTGTAATAAGCCCGTGAGTGTTAGTTCGTCAGTGCTACGTCGTACAGCCAATAAAACAAGTTTTCATTTTATTTTACTATGATTGAAAAAAAAAACAACAATTTTATGATGAGGGCCGGGCGTTCCCAGTTACATGATAGCAGATCACTGGTTAAGAAAATTTAGTTGTTTAATAATTTTAAGTTGTCTAATAGTTCGGTGTACCAAAGACCCATCATAAAAAGGGAGTGTCCAAATCATTACCCTATATTTATTTTCTTAGGAGCGAATGTTAACTATTTAGGTGCCAGTGCAACATCAAACAGTAAAAACAGTGTGTACATTCTTTAGTGCTCAAAAGCGTTAATGATTTTATTTGTTGTTAGGTATCTATTAAAAAATAAAAAAAAATCTGATAATGAGGTAGAAAAAATACATTAAACTTTTTTTACATATGACGAGTGTGAAATATAAAGCATTTATACAGTGCAAAATGTTAGTAACCAGTGTTTTTTTATAACACCTGCAATGAGTTACTGTAATTGCGCAGATCCAAGTATTTTAATGAAAAGGCTAGAATTGTTAATACAAAATTACCTACTTCTTGTTTAATAACAAAACAATCATAAAAAGTGAAGGAGTGCCGGATGCCGTTGAACGTTTACAGTGAACAGATAATAAGGGCGCAGACACGTTGTAGGTTTTATGCAAATACGGGAATTACCTTGTGATATAACGGTTGGATAATGCTGCAGATTACTACTGTGTATGTAGCCGGCTCAACTGCTTGTTCTTATACTCCTGCCACACCAACAAGTGTTAGTATTTTATAGAGTTCTCTTAGTATGGTACGGGTTTGCGATAGAATTCATTAAAATCATCATTGACTGATTAGTTTTATAGTGATAATGGTAAGAATGAAGTCTGATCAAGTTTTTATTCAGTTTTATAAAATTCAATAATTAGACAATTAGCTATCGTAATGGTTTAATAGCTATTAGCTACATAAATATGCTGTGAATCACGAGATCTTGGTTCAGCATAAATAAGTTATTTTGGGAGATTTTTCCATTTGTTAGTTTAAACTATAGGTGTATTAAATTATGTATATTTTTAACTTTATCAGAATTTTTATCCTTTATGTTTTTATATACCTACGTGTAGGTACCTACTATAGATGTGTGTATCTACTAATATATAACGACCAAAATGACAATTACCACTTGAAATAAAATCTTTTGGTACATATTTATCGTTTATGCATACATTGTAACTTGAATTGTACTGAAACGAGAAAAAGTATAGGAAGTTCCGTCACGGTCGGATGGATTTCACGGTTGATTGAGCAATGTATAGCAAGAAACGTAGCTCGTCAAAACAACATTGTCACAATTAATCATCAGCTCCGATGATGATACGGAAACGGCAATATTTATCGCCCTTGAATAAAGAAGTGACTTTGCCAAGTATTTTGCCGACTTTGCAGAGTACTTGGCGCTACGAACTTGTAATTGTAGTAATAAAAAATAAATAAAAATTGATATTAAACTAAGCACAGGCGGAGTTTATTCTGTCTAGGAGAATCCAACATCGAAAAGCATTCAAACGTAACACATGAAATGAAATTTCTAAAATTACAATAAATTTGAAATAAAAATTATCTAATATCCAAAAAACCTGAATAGACCAAGATTTGTCAGGATTACTAAGGTTGTAAAATTATTTACGAAAAAACTTTAAAAAAATGTGTAGTCAGTTTTATACGAGGAGCTTTTTTTACAAGTCGATAATGAAAATCAAATTTTACTTTATGGAATGTACCATCAATAATCTTTATTACTTACAGGATTTCCACTTCTGAACATCGACCTCCTCTAAACATGAAATATGTTATATAGAACTTTATGTATCTACAGTTCATCAGGTTAGAGAGTTGATTAGCTAAAAGCAATAATGGAAGTACATTCAACTGGTTCATTGCCCAATACATTGCAATAAAATGTAATGATAATGTATTTGTTAGCCTAAAGCAGGGCTATCAATTTCCGCCGTTTGCTCACAAGTATACCCAATTCAAAGGTCGTAATACGATGGACTGTATCATTAGGAGTTGCGCCACGGAGCAATACCACCGTACTTCCAGCTGGTAATGAAAAGCGCCCGCGGCCAACTCTTTGTTAGATCTATCTCGTTAAGCTGTTTCATTTCGTATTATCACTTTGTTCCTGTTACGTTCACTAATCTTGTTTTTTATGCTATTGTTTCTGGTACTGTTATTTTAGGATTGAGATTTATGGCATAAATTATCTTTATAGCCAACATTGTAAAAGTTGCCTACTTTTATTACATTTTTAATTACTTATGTATAAAATAAATACATAAATATATCCAACTGTCACATACATAGTTCTGACCCCACATTAAACTATGAGAGACTTTTCGGTCTCATAAACAACTAGACCCGAGGCAAATAATTGTGGGCTTCACAAATATTTGTCTCGGTGAGGGGATCGAATCCGCGACCTCTCGTTTCAAAGCCGGTGTTTAATTAACTCCGCCACGGAAACTAAAAAATATAATATATTAAATAGGTTCTCATTAGCATTAAAGGCGTACCAAAACCGTTCGTAATTTTGCTTTGAATTATTAATATCTACATGTATATCCGTGGATTTAATAACAATTTAAAATGATTATATTTTAACAATGTAACAGAAAATAGAAATATCGCTAGTAATTTTTTATCTATAGTAAAATAAAGAAAAAAATCTCAACTAACCCCATATTTATACTCGCAACATCCTTAAACACTGGGAAAGTTAATAAAGCATAAGATACATTTAGTAATAATTGTAATGAAATGTGAGCTTTATGTCATTATGTTAAAGTCTGGAACAGGTGTTCGTGGTTGTAATGAGCGTCCGCGCCCCGTGCAATGCGTGGATCGTGTCGTGTTTTTTCTAGAGCCAAGTAAACAGACGAATAAGGCAATTTACTACTCAGTACAACTACGATGAAGCTGTTGGTGCGACGTGAAAAAACCCGCAAACGACGCTGGTGTGCGGCGCACGTTAAAAACTGAAATGTATTAGGACCTTGTAGAGATTCTGTGACTGCTTGCTGCGGGCTCCGAGAGCCAATCTATTAACTGCGCTTAATTGATGTGTTTCACTTCTACTTTTTCATATAATTTGAATGGCATTTTAATTGTACAATTCGAATCCATAAATTATGGAGGTCCTGGGTGTGGTGAGACCGAAATGTGTCGTTTAGTTTCTGTATTATACAAACCTCGAGATTTGTTTCTTAAATTCAGGGCTGGACTGTGGGTGCGACTGTTAAGTATAATTAATATGTTAATGGAAAATAGTTTTAAATTAATCATATTTATTAGTTTGTGCTCCATCAAAACATCTTATAATGTAGGAAAAATTGTTGAAATGTGACATGTTATTTGTATGATGAGCCATGAGGTATCATAAAGTTTCGTGGGTATCAACATTTTGAATGATGCAAGGCATAAAATCTTTAAAAAATGCAGCTTGAAATATTAATTACATCTGTATCGTTGCACACGCCTTGATTACTGAATAATGTCTTTTGGTATTTGTATCAACTTGATGTAAGCGCTGTGTTAAGACATGCCTACACTTTACAAAGGATAGATAGACAAAGGTTATAAGGACTAGTTACGAGGCGTTCCAGTTTTAAAGACCATTGTGCGATTATGGAATATACTGTATAATTTAAATGCTCGACTAGAAACATCTATAAATCATAATTATTAAGGGCTATATCCGATGTATGATTGACTTGATTAGCCCGATTCTGCGTTTAGTTAAACTGTCTCGTTTCAGCTTAGTCGAGATTTCAATTTGGAACAGGATTGCATTGCTCAGATACAATATATTCGCAATTCGAAACAGATTTCACTAATCGAACACTAATACCCGCCATTGTTGACGACTTAGGCGCACAGAATGATTTGCCTCGGCTAATCCTGCAGATATGCTCGTTTTCCGTATAGTCATATCGTTTGTATGTACAATGCACGATCATTATCTGTTACAGTTTATACGATTGGGTGGGATAGCATTACGTATGTCTTTATAGCATGTATTTCAATCGTTATAAATAAATTTACAGAATAATTTCGTGTTATTCGCTAGATTTTTAAAAGTTTAATGATTTTTTTAAGTTGTCGGTTTTACAAGAATGATGGTCCGTGTAAATACGAATTTTGGGGCCATATAAAATTACGAATTTAAAATAATAAATAAATTGTTAATATATTCTATCTATATCAACCTATTGCTGGGAATAGGCCTCCTATTTGCATATCACGACGTTACAATTGTGACATAATTTCCACGCTATATATCAGCCCTCAGACGAAACCGGCAATCGATATTTTTTGCTATGGTACCATCCATTAATGGGATGGACATTTGAGACAAGTGTTGGAGCCACTCGCAATGAATATCAAATTTGTTCAATTTGCGGCGTCGAAGCGCGGGAGGCCGCCGCGACATCACTGCAAATTTATTCATTGGAAAATGTGGCTCAATCACCACACCAACCATTAACCGCTTACTAAGTTACTTTGTAATTGAATAAGTGTATTTACACTAAAATTAATGATTTCTCACTCCATTCCGCGGGGTACAAATGCAAATGTTATTTGAGTTAATGATTTACACAAATGCATTATCGTTCACTTACTGATAGTGATAATATGTAATAGATTAATGTTCGGCTCAACCTGGAATTGATAACGGTAAGCCAATAGGATAATATGTCAGGGAAAATGTAAGTAAGATAAATGCTTTAGAAATGTTGTATAATTCAGGCTGTTTTTAATCAGGCCACACGCACCCCCGATCGCATAGCTATAAGCATGAAGGTTATTCTCATATAAATTTCGCAATTTAAAATTTCTGCATGTACGTATAAATCTTCACGTTCATTTATTTAGTGATATTAATACTATGGTTACTGACTAGTGGCTCGAAAATATTTTTAGGACACAAAAATATAACTTTTCTTTTTGTTAAATATTGTTAGCTCATTATTATTAATGCCTGTGTATAAGCATCATTGTAAGACCATCGCTGTACCAGGCTAACGACTTATTCGTTGAAAGCATGTTCCCAAGGCATATCCGTTTCCTGAAGGTATTTATTACATAATAATTATTAAACTGACTTCCGCTATCATTGACATTCTGTCAAAATCAAGGTGGTGGACCGAGTGCCTGGGAACACAGCATTTGAGTCCATGCTCTCGTCGAGTAAAGACCTATTTATTAAAGTTTTTCTCGAATACCCAAAAGTTATTTCTTTGAAAGAAGTTCCTTCGATACCCAGTGGCTCTTACAATCATCCATCCATCGGTCAAAGGAAGCCCGCTGCTGAAAATAGGTCTCTCCCAATGATTTCCACAGTGACCACTCTTAAAATATACTGAACGAATACCTACATATTTTTACGTTGTAGGAAATTAAAGCGCAAGGGTAAATTGCAAAAATAGCTTACCGTAATCCGAAATAAGCTCTGGAGGTTAAAGGCTTGATGATGCAATTTTATTCTAGTCCATTAAGTGAGGGAGTTAAACACTGTATGAGTAAATAAGTGCTCGTATGATTATCTATGTAGCTTACGCCATAAAAATAACGGGTTGGGATGCGTTCGGAGCTTAATGCTCTCGCCGCCCTTGAGTGATAGCTACTATACGAAGAAATAGTTTACAGCTTTCGCCGTTTTATCTTTGAAAGCAGAATAAAATAGATGCCCACGTTGCTACTAAATCACTAGAGGTAAAACATTGACATTAATTTGACTATAAAGTTCGCCATACGTTTTACCGTCTTCCGCTCGCTCATAGAAATAAAGGAGTAAAGCAGGATCATACAGATACTTCAGTTTGATTTAAACACTAGACAGTTCTAGCTTCTGACCAGATGCTTTTAGTGACCATAATAAATGTCTTAGAAGGGTTATACGAGTATGAACTCAGTGTTTTATTATAGCATAGAAACTGTCAATATTAGATTAAATGTTAATCCTTTTATTTTTTTACATTTTTATATATCATATATTTAATAATAAAAACCGAAATATAAATAAAATATTTTAAAAAGAATTCACCCACTAATGGCGAAGCTCGCGACCCAAGCCACCGGTGGTTAGGACCCCAAATTGAGAAACCTCCTCGCAAGACATGCTGTATTAATCAATACTGCCGTCTGAATGTGGCTCTTGATCCAATGGCCTATTAAGAGCCTCTAGAGATGTTGGTCGAGGCTCTTTGGTATTAGCCTATGGGCAGAAACGACAATCTGGGCCATAAGTGTAGAGTTGATACCCCACATGTCAGTAACCTCGTGTGCCAAATTATTACTAACATTATGATTAAAATACATCGTGGTAATTATTTTTAAAGGTTATTTGCAATTACTAATCAATTAATTCCGCAGTCTTTAGTAAATTTCAATCATCTTAAAATAATGCTTCTGAAATCTAAACATATCTACGAACGACTATAGTGTAGTTGGATATAAGTAAGAGTAATCTCTGCACGACGCGTGCCTTCTGCCGCTATCGCGCAGTTTGTGTCTCGGTGGAGGTATAATTTCTATTGAATCACGTGTGTCGAGACCATTAAGCTATCTCGTCGTGCGTCGGTGCAGCATCCGGGCTTCGGGTTTGTTAACACAAACGGAACGCGCATTGCACGTGAGCTTCTTACATTCGATACAATTATATTGTTTATTTACAATTACTTCATAAAAATTACGGCGAGTCGTGATTTGAGTGGATTTAATGTGCCATTGTATCTTAAGTTCTATACAAAGATCGTACGCGATCAGATGATAGAAAGATGATGGACCAGATATAACTTCATTTTAAATTTAAGATGGTATCACTCATTAAGTCATAAGATATTGCTAGTGTTTATATGCTTTAGTTTTTGCCACATAATATTTAACTGATATCATCGTTTGCGCAAACTGGCAGCACTACCACCTCATCAATTTATTTATTTAACACTTTATTGAACACCAAATACATAAAAAGTGGACAAAATTACAAAAAAAAAAAATGTACAAGTGGCGGTCTTATTGCTCAAAGCAATTTCTGCCAGACAACCATGGGATGGATAAGCTAGCAAAAACGAAAATAATAATCATCAATACATCAAATTGCTCGCGACAGTCATTTAGAAAGACTTTCTTTCCTCGAGAATACGTTTAATAAATCGAGAAGATAGTTTGAAACGCGGCGCGTGACGAGCATGAACAAACCGCGG
Organism: Theretra japonica; assembly: GCA_033459515.1. NCBI lineage: Eukaryota > Metazoa > Arthropoda > Insecta > Lepidoptera > Sphingidae > Theretra > Theretra japonica. Next base: position 5,706,322 of record CM065943.1, read on the forward strand.
TACAATATAAATCATTCCTAGTTAAGTCGAGGAGTCGCGCAGTCGGGGAAAGAATTTACACATCCGCCGTTGAGAGCACTTTTTGAATAAATTGATACTTTTGTTATAGGTATTGTTAGAAATTGCATTGAACAATATTCTTCCAGTTAAAGAATCTTTTAGGTTGATTTTGAATCGTTTGATTTTCTTTGCAAATAGCGTTCTTTAACTAAATGGGCATCTATCAATTACATTCGATATATGTACAACAAGAAGCCAAGAGGTGGTTGGATGATGGTTCAGTAATCATGTAATTATTAAATATAAAATGAAAATCAATTCATTTTGATATCTCCGTTAACTCAGATACAGTTCAAACCTTTGTGTAGAAAGTAAAGAACATTCATAGATTTTTCAGTGATATGATATTTTGTGATTTTTTAACAGCTCATCACACGATAAATGTGGCCATGTAGCTACTTAACAAAAAAATGTTTCATAAAGATGAAGCTCATAACAGTCGGTTAATTCTAGGCTCACTAACTTTCCCTAATCATCCTTTTATTTGAATTGGAATGTAAGTGCCATATCCGTGAAGTGATGCCGTAATATTAATTGGCTATAGTGTGTAGTATTGATAATGTTCACATTTCTTATTTCGTCTTTAAGTCGGGAAGCTATACGCCAGCATGGTATGTTATTAACTGTGCAGAGATTATTTTAAAACTCGTGTACATTTACATAGAGTAACATATAATAACGTTAGTTAAGAGGCGGGCGTGGCCCTCTATTTGTAGCCAGCTTTATAATTGCCTTTACTTATTCAATTCTCGCCTGTGTAGGTACCGCGACGTGTCATTACACCAGTAACCTCACGCTACGCGTTTTAATAAATTATTAATAATTATATTACTCGGGAAAATATTATTAAATGCCATGCGTAGGCAATTACAACTTATTTTTTATGCATCATTACCATAATTGATAAACAAATACTGAAGTAATTATAGGAATGAGATAGTTGTGAGTTTCATGCTACCAGGAACTTTTTTGTATTTGGTCCTAATTTTTTTTTTGTGTTGTATCAGCCCATATACGACGCACTGCAGGGCACGGGCCTCCACTACAATCGAGAGTAATTGAGAGTGGTTAGGCCATATAGTCCACCACGCTGGCCTAGTGCGGGTTGGCGTATTTGGTCCTAATATATAAGTGTAATTATTATTTGAATCCTTTATTTCTTTAACTTTCAATTAAGTGTCTGTTTGACTTATGTGAAACTTTGTTTTGATTAATTACTTGATTAATCTTTGTTTAAATAGAGGTGCTTTTGTTGTCATAAAAAGTATATTCGCCGAGCCAACCATATATATCTTCATTAAAATTAAATGATATTGAATTTTTATTGATTTTTATATATTAATATATCTGGCGACGTAAACCGAAATGATGTACCCACAAAAACGCCAAGAGCACTACTGTGATTATGCAAGTCCTTAGTTTTCGGCTAGTAGATCTAACTATCTCATAATTGGTCACAAGAAACACACTACTGAAACAATAATTTTGAACGAAGATGACAACTGTAGTAAGTAGGAATGCGACGAACTGAGTAAAGCTCAAATAGAGAGTAATAAGTAATAACGTTAATACAATTACGCAGAGTGGAGTTTAAACGTCTTGGCACATTGTGCATAGGAGAGTGAGAGTTATGTCGTGGAAGCGGCAACACACTACAAAGAAAGAGATATAAGGAGATGGCGTATAAAAATTGCGAAAGATTTCAAAGACAGAAATATACCTTTTCGTTCGTTGCCATTTTCAGCAGCCACGACCGTCAATTTACGTTATAGAAATCACGTCAATTTGAATAAAATCTCTTTATTAATGTTTTCCACAAGACCCTATTACTGCAAGACTTTACATACAGGTAATTTTGTTTGTAAATAAAGGCAAAGTTGTAAAAGGGAATATGTTCGCATTACGAGTGGAAAGGCTGGTGTTTGCTCGGTCCATACAATGAGCCAGTAATGAAACAATTTGGTGACAATGCGCCGATTATGCGAGTAATCGTGAACTATCACCATTTTATTGTTGCTAGTTTAATTTATGAGATTATAGCGATATATCTTATTAATATTTTCACTATTTTAATGTTTCTAATTTCCAATCCAATCCATCAGCCAAAGGAAGTCCACTGCTGAACATAGACCTCTCCTAATGATTTCCACAGTTACCTGCTGGAGGCAGCCTGCAATGTTTCTAATTTAGTACTCATAAAATGTGCTAGGTTCTAATTAGCCTTGTTTTCAACATTTTCAATACAATTGATGTCCATTTTTTATGCAACTAATTTGTAGGTACCCTTTGGTAGACCTCAGTATTTATTACATACATACATACATACATAAACAGACGCCTTTTTCCCAGAAGGAGCAGGCAGAGGTGCTACCAGAACACCCACGTTTCGCCTTGTATATTCCGTCCCACGATGTGATAGGGGGCGAGCCTATCGCCATATCGGGCACAAATTCCTGACCCCGGGCTGATAATGAATAGCAAGATCCAATATCACCTTATCCGACCCGGGATTCGAACCCGAGACCTCAGCTTTGCAATCATACCGTAGTACCACTACGCCACCGAGGCAGCTCAGTATTTATTTGCTCAGTATATATTTAAACTATTTGTATCCACATGTAACTTAACCAGACACACCCAAAGCTGCATGATATGCACGAAAAGAAGGACCATTCAAATAATAAAGAACCAAATACTTAATACAATTATGGAATTTTCTAGGCAATAAGCAAACAATTACGCCTAATAATTCGTTGTTCGCCTAAGCAGCGTATAACTGGTCCATTATTGTGACAATCGCTCATGACTCGCGCTAAAACCAAAGGTCTATTATCTGTTACCATTTAAGCAAAGATGTCGTCCATTGTGCGGCTGCGAATGTAGTGATTGCGCCAAACACGCACCACGCATTCGCACAAAACACTTTATGGACATTATTTTCAATAACAATTCATTGAGAATACGGTACATTTAAATTTATTCTACAATATATAAATATTATAGAGTGTTATAACGATTCCAGTTTATGTGCGTTATTAAACACACACAATTAATTAACTGGTCCTAGATAGGGAGTCGATTGGATAAAGTTTATAATGTTTTCTAGACGATTTTTAATCCTTATTTATGGTGTTAAACTATATGAAATTGTGTGTATAGTTGTGAAGTGATAATTAGATTCTCAGGTGCCTCGTAAGATACAACAAACATTAGACTTTATTTGTGTTAGCTTCTATCTATTACATTTCTCCTATAGCGTTTTCTCATGGTATGTATGAGAGCGTACTTTCAATGCATTTGGCCACGTATGAGGTTAGACGGCTTTTATTTAAAGATTTTTAAGTATGGAAATACATTTCTCATTACTATTTCCAAATGATGATATTAACAATGGTATATAAAAAGGAAGGTATTGCACAAAAGCTTCATATTGAATGCCGCACCAACAGTCTTTATAATTATTACATTTTATTTAACGTTTTATTTTTAAGTCACAGCTAAGTTAAATAGGCAACCATCGTAAAACTCTAGTACGGAATTCGTCGACGTTTTTACCATCATAATCATACCAGCTTCTTCAGGAAATTATATGTTTTGATAAAACAATTTTAGATCCGAAAATGGTCTGACATCGCCGCAGGAGGCAAGACTCCGGACCACAATGAGCTAACAAGAGCTGCCGGCTCCCTCGAACAATAGACCACAACGAAATTCCGGTATAAAGTGTAATTTCTAACTTGTAGTTGGAACGCATTCAATTACGCTGCGCATTATTGTAGAGGTTTACTTTTTTTACAATTAACTTTATTAAGATAAATACACTTGTATATTTAATAAAAACGAGTGGCTAAGTACAATGTGATGCCAAGTGCAAAATTGGATAAAAGTTGCACCGCATTTTTGGTAGAAAATATTAGGTTTTCATGTTAGGGTTTTCTAGAAAAACGACTAGGAAAATATAAGGGAAAAGTCTGAAATATTGTATGAAAATCTGAATAAAAATACGACGTGACATTTCGGTCGACAGTTCTGCTGTGACCAATAACTATATAGATACATAGACTCACCACTATAAACTATTACACAGTCCGATTGGTATGATATTTGGAATAGATGTTTATTTCGCTAAGAAAAGATACACTAAGGACAGATTTGGTTACAGCTCTATCGGAAAATAATATTTAACTGCCATCCAAGTTAGATATGACGGGATGAGACAGAACAAAGTGGAAAGGATAGAATCAACCGAGACGGGACGGGGTGTCAAGAAAAAGGGTACTTCGTTTAAGCTCAAGAGTACAAAAGTTTGAACAGGAAATAAGATGTTTCTGGTGGGGAGTGGAGTCAAAACATATCTGCGTCTAGGCAGAATACTAATTCTGACCATCTCATACCTCATTAATAATTTAATGTAAATTTATCGACATATTTTTTTTAAAATAAATCAAAGTAATTCATTAAATTACAAAATAATTGTTAATTTATCGGTTCGGCAGCTCTATACGATCTGCTTTTTAAAATGGTGCACAGGACATGATATACAAACAATAGATAATAATTATCATATTACTCACTGGAATTTCGCTCTAGTAGCTCGACGATGCAGACAATAACGATGATCAATGTAGCACTCAACATCACTTGCACTTTTTTGTCCACAAAACAATTTAACTTAATCAAGAACTCTAGCGTGGCTACGGAGCACACGTCTTGCTTTTGCAAGCGTCCACGAGAAACTAAACTTTTAAACCAACAAGATGACATAAGTTGACTACGATAACTACCCTCCAGTAGAAAATAATATTTTTTTATCAAAAGTACAGTGGTTATGATGGGGAGTAGAGTCAAGACATATTTGCATCCGGCGAAGTTCGGCCGGGCCGCTAGTGAAGTTATTAAACTTTATTGAAATAAAACATGCTAAAATACTTTATAAACATTAATTTAATTAAAAATAATATTGTGTTATGCGGATCTGCAATAAGTGTTTTTTTGGAATTCTGGTGCGCGAATATGTTTTATTATGTTTGTTACGCTGAGAAAAGGCAATGCTGAAAATTAATTATGATTGATGGAAGGAAAGAGAAACACCAAATGCTTATTGCGTATATGTATAGGCTACGTGAGGCATGACTTAATTGATAGAGAAAACAATTATAATCTGATACGTGACAGGCTGACAGTCGAAAACAAAACGAAAATGAAATTGGTATAGGGCCAGGCCTAAACTGATACTCTGATAAATTTTAGGTAGGTATTTAAACTAATCGGATCCAGGTGCAGTTGTATCCGTGTTATTGATGATGATTGATGATTATATGACGCTAGGCGCTCTGTATTCTGTTATTAAAACAAATATATCCAGTTTCTTTTTAAGTAGTTATTTACATTGTGTAATTAGTAGAGCCTTTAATATCTGGATAAAATTTGAAACAATACTCACAATTGCGTTAGGATTAGATTTTTATCATATAAACATTTTATTTGCAACATCAATTCGAGAAAAAAAATTACACAATATTAAATGTGGATTTGCCTTATTCATACTTGCGTCAAGGGTTATCTGTTATCCAAAATATATTCCGTACGTTTTTTAATAGCTTCACAGCTATGTAACATTCGGAGTGAAACTGTATTTACATTTTAATGTATTTTGCAGAACCGCTAAAGAATTAATAAAGATATAAAATGTGGTTATTTTTTATTTTAATGCAATGATATAAAATGGACGACAGTTCTGAAACACGTTCTTTTCTAAGATAGGGTTGTATTCACGGTGAAAACAGCGCCTGACCTGGGATTGCCTAGGGATGTCACGAGTTTTATCAATAACAATTAAACTAAAATTACGATATCTAATGGAACATCGATTCTTAAGACAATTGAAAGACGTTACACGCGGCATTAAAAGGTGAATCCAATGAACAGTAACATAATAACACCGTTTTTATCTGCTACATCTGTTATTGTAAGAATCGGAACGCGGTAAAAAGTTTTATTGAGTTGGGAACCCTGCGGAGACTGCAGTTCGTGTAAGTTGCGCCTTCTGACATACTACTTCATCATTGTTGTTCTTTTTTGCTTCTGCACCTTTGGTTTTTGGTTGAAATTATAGAATTTTGACTCGTATGTCTTGGAGTATAAGGTGAAAACTTCGGTAAGAACAACTTGGTATTTTTTCGGGTAAGGTAGGCGTGCGCTGATTGTAAATATGAATGTACACGATTCACATGTATTCTACAAGATGTTTAACGTTGCGAAATATGTGTTTGGTTGTCTAACACGGCGGTAGATGTGTCCGATAGAGAAATCCAGTTGTAGCAACAATTGCACGGATGGAATTAACACAATAGGATAGACAATAGGTAGGTACTTTTTTAACGGTCAAAATATGTACCCAATATCTAAAATGTGTCTAAAAAATATGTAATTTAAAGTTATATTTACAGCTAGTATATACTTTTTCGGAAAAACTACTATGTATTATTATTATAGGTGCAATAATATAGAATGTGCTTTTATCATACAGATCATTTAGTCTTTTTTTTAATAAAGAGGTTCTTGAATAACACGTCTTCTATAAAATATATTTAATGTTAATTTATAAGGCAATACCATATTAAGGGATAATTATAGAAGCGCGTTTTATTACAACTATTAAAATTTATCAAACGATTAGTTGATAAAGTTACTGCTCATGTTTTCCAGATAATTGCGTTCGTATCATATTTTTATTATTTATAATTTATAAAAATATAATAAAGTTACTTGAATATAAATATTTAATATATATAATGCCATTACCGATAACTTAATAAAGCTATATATACATTATTGGTATAATCGATTTTTTCCTTTAACATATTGATATTGGCGTCTAGACTTCAATAGTCAGCATTTAATTCTATTTTCGTTTACAAATTCGTCCATGACATATCACAGTTTCATTTTGCTTTGCATAATTATACGTTTTCCTTAATCTGGAACCTCATATCACTATGAAAAATCATCTGCATCGCCGGATTGCTAATTATAGTCTTCTAAAGCGTTGTACAGAAAGAGCTCGAGTGGGCTCAGCTGGCAGTGATGCAGAAAGACTGATCACAATCTATGTCTCACTGTCCATCTCCCGTATAAAATGACGTTAAGATAAATTGGAAATTGTTTTGATAGATTTGTTACTTCGGCCTGATATTATTACTGGTATCTCGGCTGACGTTCTATTTGTTTTTTGTTATCTGTATGATGACATCAAAGGACGCCGCGATCGGTTCTGTGGCCTGACAGTCCGCCGGCGTACAGACAGTCGGACCTCTTATTGATTAGTTGATTGTATTGAAAAAGCAAGTGATACCGGATGGACAAGATAGACTTTTGTGTTTTTTTGTCTAATTGGGTAGAAGCTCAGCCAGTGTCAAAATGATTAAAAAATAAACATGTCGATAGTCAGCGGTGATATTTGACTGCTTTATATTCTGATACGAAACTTTTGGGCTGACAGTGCTCTTGTACGTTATGTTTATAAAAATAAAATTGTTCTAATTGGAGTAATTATTTGTGTTTCTGGGTCTAAGATATATGACCATAAAGCTGCCTTGTACTGTATTGTGTATATAAAGTGCCTAGTAAGTTATGCTCTATTGCTCTAGAGACAAGCAAATAATGATTTCAAAATCGCTCTAAATTCACTTAATTTACATAAATACCATCATAGTTAGTTGTCTAGCCTCTACAAACCATCAGTTCTAAATATTGGCGGCCATTTATTTGAGGCAGTACTTATATTTCATATTGTTAATGCCTTGTAAGCTGTCATCGTTACGTTCCGTTTCACGAAGGCTTGTCTTATTACCATTGTACGGTATGTAAAACGGAACGAAACTCTCCTAGCGTCATACGGAGTGCCTTTTGCGTACCGATTTGACAAACATCTATTTGTGGTATTGGAACTATTATTGTTCTTATTATGGATCGTAAAATGATAGGTGGAAGGATGAGTTTAAGGTTTGGTGTCGGTAAAGTTGATCTGGCATGGTATGAAACGTCATGTAAGTCGGGGACAAAAGGTTTGATTGTCTAGTAGCCAGGTTAATTACGGATTGGTATGTAGGATTAGACAAACGGGATATCTAACTGTTTTTGATTAACAAATGGACCTCAAAGTATTATAAGTATGACTCACAAGGAATAATACTATTAACGTTACTTATTATTGTATGTTATACATATATCTAGCAGTTTCAATATATTTTCTGCAACTTTTTGTATGCGCCTTGTATGATTAACTTCTGTGCAGACTTCTTCCTCGTGTATTAGGTAATCCCAGAAGTGTCGACCATCGTTTATCGTTTGTGGCTAGATACACAAGCTGAGTTCGCAATTTGGGTGCTAAAATTTCAAGGCATATGGTTTTTGACGTTTTGCTTGTTTTGGCTTCAGAATAATTTTATTATTTATAAATTTAAAAACATAAAACGCAAGAAATATTAAATGCAAATAGAATATTGGTTTAATTTTATCAAAAAGTATTTTCTAGTTCATTTTATTTTATTTAATTAGCGGCTCGGTCGGGCGTTGCTCGGGTGCAGAGATTTCTACCATTAAGAATGTTATGGTGAGCCAACCCGAAAAGTTTGGCATAATATGCTACTGCGGAAATTTGTAGAAGTGTTTTAAGGGAACAATAATTACGTTATACATGATTGTTGCGTAACTTTAATCGTTTACGCAGCGCATGCAATTGAAGCTCTCAAAAGGAATAATGTTTCCCCGTTCTTGCAACATTTTTCATTGATTCTTCGCTCCTATTAGTCATAGCGTGATGATATGTAGGTGACCTATAGACATCTTCGATAAATAGGCTATTCAACAAAAAAACTCGAATTAGTAGTTACTGAAACTAGCGCGTTCAAACAAACTCTTTAGCTTTATTTATTTGTATAGATTTATGAAACGTAATTATATACAAACTTACAAACAAATAAAACCTTCATGCTGCCATAGTCTATCGTTTAATTGAAGGATGACGAATAAATCAGTGCTACCAAAATTAAGAACAACAAAATATTTACGTTTTTGAAGACGCAAATGTATGACTGTGCTCACTCTATATTATAAATACTGTAAGTTTTATATATAGGATGTTTTAATATAAAAATTATAATAACTGGATAAATACAAGTCGGCATAATGATTTATGTATGACGGTAGGTTGATGTTACTTCTTTACTCATGTGTCGTCTGATATTAATCTAATTGAACTATACGCATTATTAGTCGATCATTAACCGAATATGTAAGAAAAGTACGTCTAAAAAAACTTGTATGAAGCGATTTATAACTGTAACTAGACGCATTACAATAATATATTCAGCAAGTAATCTATATTATGTATGGGACTCGCACGCGTTGTCGTAACGAATGCTATCCCCTGAATATCAAGCGCAGATTTGACTGATGTAGTCACGATCCAGACACGCGCTTCCAACGTTTTTCTTATACATGTGAGACAAGTGAAGCACTCGTTTACATCGTCTTATGGCCGGCCCGCAACCGGCGGACCATTAATTAATCCCATAACGGGCCGGGGACTGGTTCCGACGATTTTGAATGACAAAATTGCTGCCCCCGACAGAAGATAGACTTGACGGATGGTGTAATTGATGTTTGAAATATTATTTCGCGTTTGATGGCTAACGATGCCGCGCGAAACGGAACGCAGCAAAAACAAATATGGCAATGTTTCCCGCGCGCTACGTGATTGTGATCGCGCGTGTGAAGTTCTAATTTCAAATTACGTGATTGGTCCGGTGCGCGTGCCGGCGCGGGGGGAAAAGTACGCCGGTGATGGCGCCAACGGACGTTCCGATACACGTAAATGGCGCAGCGCGGTTGTAGCGCAATTGACTGTTACTTCAGCTGTAGAAATCATTCCGAGTAGCGTGAACGTGAGGAATCAATTGCAAGTTGTCTTCACTGACACAAGGAATGATAAAAAAGTGATTTACGGGGTTGGATAATTAACTCTCGGCTCGTGGATAGCGCTTGGCAGTGAAAGAAGTAAGAGAAAGTGTATAATGATTACATGAAAACAAACTGGAATTACGTATGGTAATAGAATATGAAATATATGACTTTAGCGTTCCATTTTCAGAACAAGACAGGAATGTAACAGCTACGCTGGCTCATTAATTTATTTCTAACATATTTCCGCGAAGTTTTATTTGATAACACGGAATTTTTATTTACACATGAAGTGTAAAGCAGGACGGGTTTTTATTAGCACCATACATATAAATGTATAACCATACATATAAATGCATAACCATACATATAAATGTATAACCATACATATAATTTTGGAAGTGATAAAGCCACGCTGTTGTCTGTCATGATCCAGCATAAATGGGCAGGCTCATCCGGGGTGGTACCACTGTCTCACAGGAAATCTGTGGCGTTTCGTTTGGTGAGTGAGATAGCCGGATGCCTAATACCCCTGTCCTTGTCCCATCCTTTCTTCTTCCCGCTCCCGTCCCAATTTGGCCGGCAACACATCCATGATCCAGCGTTGTAGATGTTTATGGGCGGCAGTGATCACTTACCATGGAGTGACCTGTTTGCTCGTTTGGCGGCCCTATGCAATAAAAATATACATTCTCAAAGCTTTTGTAGTCGTAAGTATTTATACTGCAGAAACAACTACTTATAAATGGAAATAGACATGTAGATACACTAAAAATATTAAATATTTGTGTCTTTAATATTAAATTTCTCTTCACCGCCTTTTAACTTCAACCTTAATATAAATTCTGTTCGTGTTTAAAATATTATATTCGTAGTAAGAGCAGTGACTCTACATACAGCAATCAACTATTTTAAACTTACGGTTAAACTGAACATTAAAGTAATTGTAAACAATATGCTCTACGTCATAAACGAATACGAAATTAATTATTGTTAATTATTAAACATTTTTCGTTCGTCAAATTTCCTTGTCAATTTACGAATCTAAGCCCGAAGACGTTTAGGTAAAATACGGAGTCTTCTGCGAGCGAAAATATTAGTGGCATAATTGTATTGACGAAATGTCGCTTGTGTTGTATTTTATTCGAAGAATAAATTTTATTTCACGATCGAAAAACCCGCCCTTACCCCTTAGTCACATTAAAAATTGTGTATGCTTTGACATTTTTCAGACTTTACAAGTATGTTTCGGTGTTAATTTTTTTCAGAACAATGTTTAATAGTTCAAAAAAAAAGGTTATCGAGCTTGGTTGATACCGAAACCTGGATTGGAACTAGGGACCGTTAAATCACATGGACCTAATGCTCTACCGACTGAGATATTTCGGCTATATTAGAGCTGTCGAAATTATCATTTGAGTTCAGAGTTACCAATATTAAAGTGTCCTAACATTGGATATTTTTTCTACCTAATGGAGGAAAAAAATATTCAAATAACAGTTAAGTAATACAACTCTATATTTCCTTTATTTAACTGATATGTGGCTCGGAAGCGCAAGGGTCAAGCATGTGACATTTTGAAAGCCTCACGCAAAAGCATTTTTCAACTATTGTCTAGATTTTGAATGGAATATTACGTTTTTCAGCAGTGGGATATTTTTTTTCGCTGCCTGAACTAATTAAGTGGTACTTGTATGGAATAAACGATAAAGTTTGATTAAAGGTAGATTTATCGTTTTGTTTAATATTTTTGTATTTACTTTTAACGCTTCAAAATCTATTGTAGCTGTCAAGAAATAGACCACAGTGATATTCTGTACTTCTTATACTCTTTATAGAATACTTTGATACAAATATTGGATTTTTTTGTTCATTATTATCAGCCCGGAGTCAGGAATTGATGCCTGATATGGCGATAGGCTCGCCCTTATTACATCATGGGACGGAACATACGAGGCGAAACGTGGATGTCCTGGTCGCCCCTCTGCCTACCCCATCTGGGAAAAACGTGTGAGTTTATGTATGTATGTACGTTTTAGATAGCATCAGCCATTTGTTATGATGCGTCGACCATTAATCCTCTTCAAAACAAAACGGAAACGTATATCTTGTTGTCTCGAATCAGGGGAATTCAGTATTTATCGTATGTAAATAAATCCGAACGGTTAACACCGTAAAATAATAAATTGCGACAGTAACGCGTATAAATCGCGCGTGGCTAACGAGTGGACCGCGACGTCGCATCAACACCGGCGACTGCGCATTTGTCGCGCGACAACCATGCACCGTCGTAATTTCATCACTGACGATTACATTTTATATCCAGCGTCTTCGATTAACGTAGGTTTGGGTCTCTACCTTTTTAATATAGTTTTGGGATGTGATTGAGTTATTAATAACTAGACTAATACCTTCATAGATTATGGTAAACCATGATGGATGTAGTTATGCGTCTTTTCACATGTTTAGTTAGCAACGCAGCAAGTATTTGTTAAATAAATAAATTGTATTTATGGTGTATACACCTATGGGTACTAAAGTAATACTATTTCTTTTACTGTAATAGCCATGGTTAAATATTAGCCCATTTTAATGGGAAAAAACACCATTTAGAATTAATGATAAATTCTGAGACAATAAAATAGCTGTTTCCTCTGACATTGTTTATCAATGGGACAGGATATTTTTTTTAAAACTACACAATCAATAGCTAAACTTATTGTGTTCCAAAAATATATATTTCTTTGGGTAATTTCAAAATGATACTGCATAAATTAAATAAAAACAATATGCCAAAAAGAAACATATTTCCTACCTTTAGCTAAGCTAACCAAATCCGTAAAAATCTCACGTTATATCTCAAAGTGTCGGACTTATTTAAAATCACCCATCAAATAAAGCAGAGAATCTGTGACAGGCGATAATCACCGATATGGACAACGCGCAGCATTGTGCCAACTTACGACCGAGACGGAGCGTTTAATGAATCGATCTATTTATCTATACGTTTTCAATTAAGGACTATCGAGTGTCGATAAATCACGACGCTAGAAGACTTTGACGAGACCCCTGCCTAATAAAGTAATGTGCGCCTATTCTATACAGACAGTTCGCTTATACACGCTGAAAGAATCACGTATTCATATTAATTAAGTTTTCCGACTAATTAATTACTACCATACACGCGGCATTAGTTATGCGCTCGCTCTAAATAGGTAACGCACATTTTTTTAAATTGATAGAAATTAGTTTTTTTGTGAAATGACGTTTATTAATGCTTTCAATCTGGAGTTGTTTTTTAATTATAATTTATTTGCAGGCCTAATGATGGTGACGTGAATGGAATATAAATCACTACGTGTTGGGTGGGTCTTAATGTTATTCTGAAAGACAATTTACGTTTTAACAAATAGAAGTTAGTGTGTCAGCGGGTTTATAACTAGCGCTCGGAGGCCGATTTACTTCTTTCAGCAACAATCAAATTTTGTATGACAATGTCTTTTATAAGTACAAAGAGTATATGAGGAATTCACTAGTCTCATAGTACCTAAATCATTATGTGTAGTTACTGGTAGTATTTACATATACCTAATATTTTTTACATCAAGTCAAAGATAATAAGTCTCACATATGACCGCGCTTTAGACAATGATGCTATTGTCAACTTCTTATAAACAACGTAAGAACTTTAAGTTATTGGCAATTGTTTCACTTAAGTATATAAATACGTACCTAGTACATTGTTGTATCTCCCACCTACCGAGTGTTTTCCCGGCCTGTGCCGAGGGTCTGTTTTCTGGCTCAACAATTGCCATTTTGGCCTGTCTTTAGCTTTAGTCCATTCTTATTGCCTTGATAACATGCCATCGCATTTTTATATATTTATAAAATATAGTAAGCATTGCTGCCACTTGCCAGGCACTTGATTAAAACACAAAATAGTTACATATTTATTTAAATGCATTTTCATATTTATTTTCACATGAAATATATCTTCACAACTACTGTATCAGGTACATTTTTTACTCCTTTCACAGTAAGCAAACTAGTAGTCGTTTGGATTGAGATAAATGTCCTATAAAACACGTATAAGGCATTAAACGAATACTTTCCTCGATCAATCGTTTATTTAATAGTCCACTCGATATGGTTTTTACACAACTGAACATTGATGTTTTAATTAATGATCGTTTAGTTCACATTTCATACTATAACGGTTTAATAAAAATGGACCAAATAATCACGAATCTAATCTGATGACAAGTGGTTGTAATCATCCAGTCACAATTTCAGAATGTTTCATTAATAACACTGTATTAACTGGTTTTCAAGACGACCAAGTCGATTGCTGAACACATCGTTCAGCGACTGGCTGCAACCTTAGGTAGATCGTCTGCCCACCAAGTAGGCGGACGTCCGTCGCTTCGACAGCCAATGCGTGACCTCTGCTCGGAACTTGGGCCCCATCAGTTATCATTTCTTCTTGCGATGCCCCGTGCATGGGCACGGGGCATCGCATGGGCTCATCATATTTAGTAAATCTTATATGCAACAAAGCGAAACAAAATCAACGATCTACATATTATTGAAGCACTTATTTAAACAATAACTCAATTTCTAAAACAAATAATTAAATTACATTATCATATAAACTTGTGTTTACTTATAAGTAACACTATCATTTTTGAATAATGAATACAAAATAGGCATAGCCCTAAAATCACTATAATCATATTCCTTATTCACAAACACATAATTTTCTTCTATTTTTCATATCCCGAGTCAAGAAACGTTAACTTGGCACTTGATCACACGTCGTTTGTAGTTACCAAAAAGGGCAACGATTGGTCACTTTAAGCCCGCAAAGCAATTGCTTATCGTTAACCAGACATGGTTCTCATGGTACTAATATGTAAGAAAGGGACTAATAGGCCGATTAATCAGCTCGCATAGTAAAATGACGTATTAAACCACGTCCGATGTAATCGTGCACGAGCTTCCAACGAAGGATATTCTAAATGAGCCCCTGACACGCCAACAACGGCTGCCGACGTATCATACTTTAATAATTTTTCACATTATGTACGAAAGTTCGCTTTTTAATAGTTGATTGACGGTCGTGAAGATATTTTCATGATATTACACCTGAGTGTGTATTTCGTTTTTATGCAAGTTTTATGAAGATGTTTATCAACCCAATTGCGAATGCTGTAAGTTTATGCGTACGTTCATTAAAATGTTTTTATCAATATCCATCCATCCACCCATCCATCAGCCAAAGAAAGTCAACTGCTGAACATAGGCCCATCAATATAATAATTAATAATTATTGCGCATTAGTCTAGCCAAATTAAACACTCTTTATCGAATATTAAAGGCTTTTAAGTTTGTATCGTCTTGTTATTGACTTTCTCATGAGTGTAAACGCAAATTAGTATTTCCGGAGATATGCCATTATATTCGATGACAAGTAATATTTTAAAAATTTCCCTTTATCGGTGCTAGCTCAGGTTGCATTCGTAGCGTTGATATGTGAGCGGGATATGTTACGTAGTTAAATTAATTCGAAATTATTATGTCGATTTATTTAGACTATTTTACGTTTTATACTCCTTCATTTTATTGTTTTACGACACTTATTACAAATACTTTAACGTCGTGTACAAAATAGAATGTTTTTCATGAAGTGCTTAAATATTTGACCAATATACGAGTAGATCGTGCTTTACTGCAATAACTTTTATATCACTAGACTACAAAGCAAGCATTAAATTTCCACACTAGTGAAGCAATACATCACACGACTGTTAACAGGGAATGCTAATATATTAAAATGAGGCCACGTTTTGTAATAATTGATCACACAAGCAAATAAGCGAACATTATGCAAAAAGCACAAAACTACTGCTCACGCGTGTTCCGTGTCATTATACTAACATGCAAACAAGCAAAAAATACTATCAGATGAAGATATCTCAAATATAAATGGCATAAACGTGTGTAACACCATTAGAATTTCATTGATAATCTTGATAAGTTGAGGTTAACTTATTAGTCGATTTACATTTGTTTGCATTACGCTTGCTTTCATAATGCTTTTGAATTTATCGCTCATTTCTAATGATGGTATCGTCGGTATGATTTATCGGTGTAAATAATTTTATATTTTAGCGTTAGTGTTGGAAGGCTTTACACGGTTTTTTATTGCTTGGATGAAAGTTGCGGGTACTCTGTAAGGGCGACGGGGAATAATTTACAACTTTGGACTCTAGCGCTAATTACCCCGTTTTTAACCGTTTTTATTAGTGGTATCATTATTTGAATGTCCTATTACATGCCTTTTTTTACATGGTTTAGACTATTAAACGCTATATAAAACCTTTTTTCAGATGATTAATGTTAAAATCTGGTACAATTTTATGCTATTTATCTTGTTTGCGTAGAAACAAAACGTAGTATCTATCTACCGTGTCTAATTAACTCCGGGGAAATATGAAGTAAAGTAATAAATGTATCTTAGTTTCATAAATTATTTCCGATATTAGAATAAAATTGTATTTATTTAAGTATCGCATAAGTTACTTGTGCATTCGTAGATCGTTAGGATAATTTTATAACAATCAGTCAAAAGTTTTGGCAAAGCAAATCATTTTACATATTGTCTTACACAAATCGGGCTAGTTTGGATAAATTCATTGAATTATTAATACATTTAAGAAATTATCACACAGAAACCAAGTGATTTTGGTGCGAAAATTAAACGAAGAACAAAAAAAACATTGTAGTAACCATTCAACATTCTTAGTAGCCAGTGTTCTCTAAAAAGGTTAGCATACTCTGGTCAAATAAAAGTAAGTTTGTCGTACAGACGTCAGTAAAATACATGAGTTATTATCATTACAGTAAGGACGTGTGGCACGTGCCGACATCAAGTGCTGTCGGTGTAACCCGCCGTCACAATATAAAACCACAACAATAATATTTGCATAATTACATACAAAACGTGGGAGCGTGTCATTTTCACCTGCACTCGCTACTGGATGTTTATTAAATACGATAATGCTCCTGTCTACATCTACATTTGTTTTTAATACATTCCAATTTCACTGCGTAAATGAGCGGGTTTTTTAAGGAAAGAATAGCTGACAGCCGCTTTGAAGGGATTTATACTAGCCTAAAGACATTCTTTGGGGTCGCTTGGTAGTGCTGGTACGGAAAGTTCGTTGCTACAGATCTTCTTCATTCTATTGGCGTGTGGCGAAATTTGGAACTACAAATACAATGTAAAAAATCTGAACATTGGTTGAGACATGTTTTTATAATATAAACTACAATCATTTATACTTGTAATCTAAAAATATTAACATATGCAATGTAATAAAATTGAAAAAGAAATAAACTATGTTTAATTTTGACAACAAAGCATTCGGGTGCTAGGAGAACTTAGACGTTCTCTACTTTGTTAATATTGTATTGGATACGACATATACACATAATTTTTTAGGTAGTTGAAGGGAAGACGTAAGGAAAGTGGATGAAAATAATAATGAGTGCTGATGAAGCGAAAGAGGTAATTTTAGAGCGTTCAAGGAACAACTAGAAACTAAGAATCGACAGTCTCTGCCTACTGAATGAGAGTACTTATTATTTATTTAGATACACCACGCACACAGTCACAGTCATATTGTCTGCAAATGAATTTAATAATACTTACAATTTGTTAGCTATAAATAACCAAACGTATTTGTTTTATCTGACTAAATTGCATTATGAAGCTTCAACTAATACCACTGATTAAGTTAAACGGTTTTTATGAAAACCATTTGGATTCCGTTCTTGTGCTTTCGTATTGAAATCAAGTACCATCTTGACTTTACGATTGGTATCATATTTTGTATTAAATGTGTGAGTAGAATACATTTCTAAGCTCTACTACAGTTTATTTTGCAACTCATCCGGTCTTAAGAGCGTAAATAGTTTAGAAAGCACATACTTAGCATATCATTGGGATATATATACTGACATTTGATTGTGTGTCGTATCGTTTATTACACGATTAAATTGTCGATAATAGGG
The DNA here is from genome assembly GCA_033459515.1 of Theretra japonica. Lineage (NCBI taxonomy): Eukaryota > Metazoa > Arthropoda > Insecta > Lepidoptera > Sphingidae > Theretra > Theretra japonica. Next base: position 5,724,421 of record CM065943.1, read on the forward strand.
TTGTCAGAACCAATAATGGACAGCTGTTATCGTTTCTATAGCTTATTCGGGAAAGCATTTGAGAAATGTGTGGAAATTCTACGTGTAGTTAAATAAACCATATATGTACATATGTAAGTGTATTATTATTTATTGTATTTATCCCCGTAATCGTTTGTTTTCTTTTATAGAGTTTTTCTAATTACGAACTTACACACACTCTTTTTCTCTCTCTTTTCCATAATAGGAAGACCACTGCTGAACATAGGCCTCTTACACTAAGACATTTTAAGGTGACAATAAACCTCTCTGAAAATGTTCTTAATAGTTTTTAGAATAATTTGGAATCAAAGGACACGTGTTGGTAAGATTTATCTTTATGAAAAGCAATAGTATATGAAATTCACTGTCCACTCTACATCTTCAACATAGTGACTAGTGAATTCAAGTTTACTCTATGACCTGATATCAGATAAATAAACCAAATATCAAGAAGCCACTATTGCTAAAGTGAGTACCTAGTAGCTAGCTACAGAGAGATGGTCCATACAATGTGCAGGCACGTGTAATATGGGCGTGGTTCTGGATTATATCTGCGTGCTGTTATCTGCGTAGGTAAACCTTCCTTCACATTTACCCTTCCTTTATGGACGATAAGTTGATATTGCGCTCGACCCGAGAGCAATACGTGCGGACTGTGTGCACATTCTGCGCGTGTGTAAAGACTGCTGTACACTTACTACTTCAATTAGGGCCTGCACTTACAACTGTAGCGATATGGGTTTTATATGCAGATTAAAAGGGATTTCAGTATGAATTTCCTGGCAATAAAAACAGTCGTCAATATCGAAATATGAATATTGATAAAAAAAAATATTTTGAATCGTAATAAAACTTGACACTTGTTATCGATTTGTGTCTTTATTGAATCTTACTATGGTGATGGGTTTTAAAATCTGAGCCTTAATTGTACTGGACTGAATTCGTAATCAAGTGGCCATATTGTCTAGTACTTATAAAAATGTCACATTGCCTATTAAAGCTATGCCTTGGACAACACACGGAAAGTATAAAATAGCTTTACAGCATACAAGCTATCTTGTATGGTTAACTTTCTGTCGTTCCAACTTTTAGTTAACATCATACTGATGGAGCACATCAATTGCTGTGACGTGCTAACTGCTTAAAACCGCCTGGTCGACTTCAACCTGCAAAGCTTAAAGGTAAAGCGTACAATCGCCTTTAGATTCCCCGCGTGTGATAAGCATAATATGAAAGTATGCGGCGCGTCGACTCGACTTCGTTGTCGTGCAGGTTCGAGCGCCACTATGACGTGCTCTGACGCGTTGCAGCCACATCACGTGGTAGCACATACTGATAAGATACGGAAAGATAAACCGACTCGCCGCCGACACGTACCGTTGTGCTTGCTCAAAACATCTATTAGATGCGAATTAGCAATTATAAAGGACTTCAAGTACTATTTTTTATGTTAGAAATAGTGATTTGATAAAGTTAGATAAAACAGTTCTAGTTTCATTTTTGTTTTCATGTGAATATGTTCCTTGAGCCTAAAACTTAAGATCCCGAATAATATTTTTTTAAGCAAAACGCTTGCCGCTAGTAGCAGTTAAAATACTTGCCAATGCCAGTTGTGACTAAAACCGTTATCCTTAATCCCAGTTTACAAAGCTAGTTGAAATGTTGCGATCTCCTATGATCAAATAAGTACAACTTAACAACAAATCATGAAGCTTGTAATGTGTATTTTCTAATAGAAATCCTAATAAGTAAAATAAAATATATATGAATTCGTCCATCAGAGAGTTAGATGAAATCAGAATTTTCCAGTCATCGGTTGGTGGCTAAACGATACCATGATTAGGAAATTTTATGGCAAATTTAAAGCTACTACATCAGATAAATTCCATTAACGTTGTCGACGTTATTTACAGTCATAATTACCCGCAGTAGTTATAAATACCGCAAATATTTTAATGTTCTCATATATCTTTTATTGTATTTGGTTTAACGATTATTTGACATAATGTTCGGTTTTATGGTTACATATTTATAATTACAACCTGTATTACAGATTAAATATTACTTTAATCCGATTTCTAGCGTAATGTTTTTGTTGCTTTAAAACTATTTATGAGACAGAAGTATTTTGAATTATAAATGGTGCTTGAGAACAAATTGTAAGTTCGGATAGAAGGGTGTAATTTTGTCTTGGTTAATGCTATCAGGCTTACCGTTTACTCCGTGTTATTTATTGTTTAGTTAATGCAATTAGTAAACGATAAAACGTTTTTATACCAGATAGTAAATTAGATATTAGGTCAAGCGATAGTTTATACCCCAGAACAAAGTTTCGTAAGAAATGGTACAAGCAGTCATATCGTAAGTTTAAACTATTTCTAAAATCCTTACTTAAGACTCTTGTACATGCGTTGAGAATAATGAGCATGAATATTTTCGTAACGATATAATATATATTTAGTAGTCAATAACTTTAATTTAATATTTGTTGCTGCTTGAAAAACTGTCGTCAATGTATCATTTCAATTTTGCAAGTACCGACGATCGGCACGGAGGCGGAACATTCCGAACATAAATATTTAAAATCGATGTTATCGCGACGAGTATCTTATTTTCTAATCAATTTCTTCATTTAGATAAAATCTGAACATAAATTTATATTGGAAAAAGTTGAGGAAGATTTACGACGTCGTCGATATTCTAATCGATTGAATGATGTTAGAGTGGGTCTGTGCATGTGTAATGCGCGGCAGTCCCTGAGCTTGGCAAGTGGGCAGGCCCCGGGGACCTGACGCTCGACTCCAATTATTCAAGATAGTACGCGTTAACAAACATAGGAATACATTAACACACAATATATTCTGTTCGAGTACCGCTTTACACGGCCTCTACATCGGGTGGCTACGGGTACTGTGGACTAAGGATAAAGCCGCTCCTTTTTTACGATAGAGTGACGAAAATCCTTGGCAAGATATCAGTCTAAATGCTTAAAACTGTCGTAAGTACTAAAATGTAAAGATAGAGGCCAGAAAATATCAGTGAAAAAGTAAATTGTAGAGCTTTACACCAACGTAAATCTACTTCCTTTTCTTGTTAACCAACTTTTAAAAAAAGGAGGAGGAGATTCGACTGTATGCTATTTTCGTATCATGCGCGTTGATCTTGTGCGTAATATGTGAATTTGCAGCATAATAATCTTTACTTTTGTGATTTTACCCAGAAACATGTTTCATGACAGGTGTAGAGACAGACCTTACATTATATCTTCAATTATATCTTTTAAAAATTGTGCAGTAAATATAAATATTAAAAAATGAGTTACTAAGTAAAAAACTTAAATGTAACGAAACGGTTCGTTTATGGATTATGCGCAATCATTAAAGCTTTATCATTAAAATATTACAAATAAACAAACAAACAAACACTAAGCATTAGCATAAAATAGAATATGGACGGGTAAAAAACCGCTCGTGCGAGGAGGGAACAGTAAAATAGGATCCGCGAAGTTCGTGTATTACCGGTACGCAATCGCCGCATACCGCCCTCGTTGATTTATTCAAGAGATACGATCGCGAGATTGTCACGATAACAATCGGAGATATGAGGCATAATGTGTAAGGAGTTGGGTTGCTTTTTATTGATTCAGCACGGGGCCTTGTGAAATGAGAGTATTACTTGTTAGCGCTCATCTCCTACGCATTTTTTCCTTTACTGAAGACACGGCTTTTTATTCCGAGCCTTAAAAAGGGACATTTGATCGTCAGGCTTTCCCATTAAGTTTTAGTCATTCGCTGTTCTGAGTACAATAAAGATAATCTGAGATCGAGGCGCATTTAAACGATTCCGAATGTTCTACGCCATGGAGATTGATTTTCCATAAGTCCACTAAAGCAAGTAGAAGTTTTCTTTTGATGAGTTGAATTTCTTGAGCTGCTGCTATTTTAATACGAGGATTTCTAGGTACACGTGTTTATAAAATAAAACGCAATCTTCAGCGGCCATTATGATTGCATTTCTTCAAAACAATTATGCTCACCAAGATGTTTAATAAACGCTTTGCATTCTTTCAAAGTGAGATTAAACGTTCATCGTAATCCATTTGCTTGTTCCGATAATCATAATTCTTTGCATGTCTTTTGTACTTATTAATAGTATTTAGTTCTATTGATCACTAAATCAACTTAATTAGGTGGAGCTTCGCTTATAATATTCCTCAAATATTTTCTACGTAGACGAAATTCCATGAGATCTATGACCATTAAACAAGTCTATGGTTGTTTATAGCCATATTTCCATATTTTCTTTGACTTGCGAACTCACACAGCTATCAACGGCTATGTAAATCGCCAGTGTTGCCATTAACGAGAAGATAAGAATTTACTAACGAGGTGGGATATTAATAACCGGGGTTGCCAGTCGTGACTGACGTCCGCGCAAACTGTCCGTGCATGACAACTGACAAACTGACGAAGGTTAACTGTTAATATTAAACTTTACATAAAGTGTATTTAAAATTAGCTGTCATGATAATTGATGACGTGTGTACAGGTTGGGAATGCGCGGGAATCGACACCACTGCGCTGATAGGGAATGAATTATACAAAACATTTGAGTCAAGGTCTTTTGTGCTAAGTAAAAGCTATATCAAAGCAGATTTAAAGGAGTCCCATACTTATGATCATTCTTAAACACAACTTATGCTCTTACAATAATATTACTAATGTAAGCTCGCTCAAACGCTATACAGCTATAGTATCGCCAAGCTGAAGAAAGCTTCATAAGACAAGTTTAATGTAAAATCAATACAATATTTTCCTTGTAAAAGACATGTCGATGTTTAAACACCGGATAGACTTTTAAGATACTCTACTGATCCGTAAGAAATTTATAGAGCCCACGTAGGAGGGCTGTGAACAATCCAATCCCGAGCGCAATTGAGAGGTAGGAGAACATGATTTGAGATACACCAGGCAGATGAACTATCATAAAATTATAAGGGAAATCTTTTTGCAAATTAATGTCATTTATATTGCTGCGACCGAACGAAAGATAAAATAGGAAGTTGTTGCAAAACTTTGAATAACATCTAGTCAATACAAACATAAACCAACTTATATGCCTTATCCTCCCACAAGCATAAGATCGTAGATTGTACAGCGTCCACTGGCTCCTATACGTTAACTACCAATTATAAATGTATACCAAGTTCCTGAACGTACTTAAGCAATTTCTAACAACTGTCAAAACACACTGGGACGGCTGAATGTCGTCCAATTTCTCCCGACATTCGATTAGTGCAAGCTCACACACTGTTTACTTTACGAAATTTGCCATTCAAATGAGACCGCATGTGGCGCCTACACATTAGTATCTTTGACACTATCAGCCAGCGGTAATATAAGACATGCTCCAAGTAATGAACGCGGTGGATTTTTTAGTAGGTGTCTTATGTTATAATTTAAATAAGAATTGGTACGTTACACATTCAGTACAGTAAATTTCTACGGTATGTAAGTCCGCCAACCCGCACTAGGCCAGCGTGGTGGACTATATGGCTTACCACTCTCTATCGATTCTCTCGGTTGTAGAGTAGGCCCGTGCCCAGCAGTGGGACGTATATATGGGCTGATAAAAAAAAAAGCATTCAGTACTCTCGGCTACATTTACTTTGATGCTAGCTATTTATTTTACCGCAAGATTAACATCGTAAACGTTTAACACAGGTTTCGTGGCGTTAAATATGAAAATATAATAAATTATAATTTTATGGTGTAGGACAAGTTACTATGCAAATAATCAATTAAACACGATCTTCTAATGCAAATATGTTTTATGAGATCAATAAATTTATTTTTAATCGAAGTGTTCATATATGGCAGACTAGATACATTCGCTTGATTAATTTCATGTTCCTGGTCATCGAAGGTATCCTCAAACTCTCTAAATTACCTCTTCCATTATCCGTTACCATGTTTTATCGACAAACTTATTTGATCGGAGGAGAACCCATCAGTAGGAAAGGCTTAAATAAATTCCTAAGCAGGAATGAATGTGAAAGGCTACTTGCATACCCCGCATACTTAGCCAATTGAGTTAAATCTTCCTCCACGTAGTTGATGGGACTGTTAACAAAGTTTAGACGAACTTATCGACGACGTTGTAATTCTTTAGAATAACATTTTGCATAATTCATGAGATGAGACGTCACCAATTTTTAAGGCGGTTGTTTTAAAATACTCTATCTCTATTTGTTTTATCTCGTTTGTTCATTATCACTGAATGTTTTGCTTTAACTTGATGTCAAGCTAAACAGCCTATTACATGAATTGACATACATTTTTAGACCTGAAAAATGTAGCTGTCGTTATGCTTACTATTTACACTAGTGCATTCTTGGCTTGTTCATGTTTACATATCAATTTCAACACATCCTATTTAGTTTTTTGATAATTTCTGTCCCTATTAGGCAACGTCCTGCATGGTATTAAAATATTAATATCGTACCATTTATTATTTGCCCTTATGATATTTCAACGTACATTTTATAGCAATAAAAATATCGACATCGCATTTCCATTTAAACAGCAAAACCACTTTACGCATTCGACATCATAACGTCAGAATCTCTGTTCTCGACGATTCTATTTTATTTTCTTGTGTTATTCAGTTTAAAAAGTTATTGACAGCGGATAGGTGTAAGCGAATACACCATAGATCATTTTATGATGTACAACCTGGCAACATCCGCGCAGGTGCACAACACGTCAACACTTTGCACAGACAAAAAAGTATTATGGCGCCGATCGTCATACGCCATTCAAGTCAATTGCGTTACAATAAAATTAATGATGAAACATAACTCTGTCGAGGCATGGCGCCATAAATATTTAACTGGATGAATGTAAACCTCTGATTTGTGTCTCGTTTTGCACTTGTCCTTGTGTTTGCCTAAGCTAGCATCAAAATTTACGTGTGTTTAAGGGTCTAATATTACTATTCGTATAGAAACAGATATGTGGTGTTGTATTGCTGTGCAGTATTTTAACATTTGTCAAATTTTCACACACAGTTTTTCATAAAAAAACATGCTAATTAGAATGAATGGGAGTCACTTTGTCAATGGTGCGATCAAAGTCATGCTTCGTGGCACATTATTCGGTATAAACATAATATGTTATATAGCCCTAAATATTGTGTACTAAGAGACATTGTTAATACATCAAGTGTAAATATTATGTACTTAGTGACATTGTTAATCAATTAATGACATACAGCAGCGAATGTATTAAAATCTCTCATTATAAACTATAGCTTTTTAATTAACTACAAAAACGCATAGAAATCTGTTGCGGAAATCCCAACATATTTGTTAAGATATCATTAATATTGATATCCTTGCTTTATATTACAGGTTCTTTATTACTTAACAGACTTGTAACAAGTGATAAAGCTCACTTTTCCAACAAAAAGTGTCTAATAACAGCAACGTACAATAAATCAAATATATAAACATAACAAGCCGGAGAATACATTTTCATGTCGCAGGAACTAATGAATCGGATTTGCGCACAAAAAATTAAGAACACGGGTGTATATTTTTTACGCACTTGGGTATGCATGCCGCGGCAAGTGGAATGTACCGAGGACCAGTTACGACATCCGATGGCCCGGATAAATATTTATAATAACGACAAGAAGGCGCTTTGAAAATGTACGTACGATACAAGATATGACTCTGTATGCTTGACAGCTGGCCTGAGCTGCTCAATGCTCATTGAGCTTCAATAAAATCAACTTGACAATTAAATCAACCGGTTATTTCGGAATCGATTTTAAGTTTCAAACTTATTTATTTAACGCGTGTGTTTAAAACTTGTTCTTAGTTTAAAAAATGACGTGAAGTAATAAGATCCTTGTAATCCATAAGTCACATCGACTGAACGAATTTTGATGTGACTGAAAAATACATGATTATTATGGTTTTGTTTCTTAGTAGTATTATAATATTTAAAATTTTGAGATGCTATTACCCACCTATGAACCTTCTGATATTAAAGGTATTTATGGGCAAGATTTATTCCGAGAAAAGATTCCGGTTTGTTCTTGCAGTAAATACATGTACTAAAATTGAAACGAGGTGGAAGAAATTATCACGGCCCATTATTACTAGAGCAAAATCGTAAAGCAATGAAAAAAAAATAGATTCGCTATATCATCGTGGTTATACAGAATATGATAATTTTATACCAGAGAAATTCATAACAAAATCTGGATATAAGAATATAGCTTAAGGCTGGTAAGTATGCTAATTGAGGCGTATAAAGTTGATAATTATCTATTCCCACTAGAAATATGTTGATGCTGTGCAAGCATCGCGCTCGTGTAGTAATCATGAACGATTCTACCGCAGCGGACTCTGTGATTTTTGGAGATTAACCATGATAAATTGTGACTGAATAGCCACTTTGCTAATTTGTGTTAAATACATAACTTTTTAATGTATTCACAATTAATACACGGAGTAAGAGCTGGTACGACAAGCAGGAAATGCAAATTGTAACATGATGTACTTTTAGTAAAGTTAATAAACTATACGGCAATTATTTTAAATAAGGCCTGATACCATCTACACTTTTACAAGGTATATCAAAGTAACTCGTTTCTTTAAATGAAAATCAGTTGGATAGTTAGATAATCGGCGTATTAGTAACAGTCGTTTATTTCTTCATTAATCTGATCCGGTCACAACATTTTAGCGTTCATTAATGCGATCGATCATACCATGTTACCGATCAATCGGCGCTCAATCGTCAGGCGCGCCGGGTGGTAAATTAGTGTTGCCAGCAAAAAACTCCACTCAACGCATACAATGTATGCTCCTCGGGTGCCTTAATAGGCTTTTTAAAGGTTAAAACCAGTATAAATTTGAATTAAAATGCTATTAAAGAGATTTCATTTTATTTGCCGTCACTATTACGACTCTCAAAGCATCGATTACTTGTAATGAATATGCGATCACTCAAAACACCTCGCAAATGAATAGGCCATATTGAATGAAGTTGGAGAGGATGCTGAAAACTTTTATGGATTACGGACAACGGGTATTTCAATATTTTTGGGAAACAGAAGATGCAATTAAAGTTCATTTGAAACAGAAATGTGTGCATTATGAAGATTTTAGGTTCGGAAATATTTTGCAGTCACGGGTTAGTTCGATGAAACGTTTAAAGTAATTATACCAGAAAAAGCTTCTTGGTGCATTTAACTTACCTGCTTAGATTGTTTCTTAGTAAAATGGAAATTGCACCATGTTAAGTGATTGTGTCTACTAGTCTTTATTTTTCTTTTTTTTTATTGCAATGAATGGCGAGACGAGCATTCGCCATTTTAATATGTAGATATTAAAATTTATTAAAATATCTCAGTCTAAAGTAATAGTGGTCCTTAAAAATCCGCCATACCGTGCATAAGGCGGGTATCGGGTAAAGGTGTTGATTAAAAGATTTATGAAATAATTCCATCTGATAACATAAAAGGCTCAAGGTATAAAATACTGTTGCGTTACCTGGTATCCCCATGATGTATCAAGTAAGATAGACGTACAATCAGTGTTCCGTTGACAATCGGAACAAAAAATAGCAAATCGCAACAAATGTTCATAGCATAAGAAATTGTATGCGGCGAGATGAATGTATCGTAGAGGGATGCAAAAAGACGAGGAAGAAAAAGCCAAAGACCAGGAGACGGAAAGCGGCTCCTTTATACTTTCCAAAGGAACACGCAGAGTATTAAGTACGCAAGTCTCGTTTATATTATGAACTTATAAGAGCAATACAGCCATATAGAGAAACTCTCCCAGTAATCAATAGACAGACACAATTTATTAGAGCGTATTAGCCATATGAAGCCGGTGCGACTGCAGAAAAAGTTCCGTTCTCTATTTGTATACAGCTTCATACGAGCTTATCCAGTAGATTTATCTCGATGTTAATGCGTTGAAGCGACTTATTAACTGGACGAGCTTAAGTACCCGCGCCCGGGTGTAATCCAGAAACGCCTGTTGCTGCAATTAAAGTTACATTGCAACAACCAATCATATTTTTTACTTGAATGGCGTTTGGTGCTGAACACCACGCTGGAAATAGAAATAAGTGGCAGCCGATTGGAAACTTTTGATTATTTCACTTCTATACAACGGTATATGGTACGGAACTGCAGGACATCGGGTTTTTCATTGGTATTTACTTCTATAATGTATGTGTTACTGACTGCCTCGGTGGCGTAGTGGTATTGCGGTATGATTGCAAAGCTGAGGTCTCGGGTTCGAATCCCGGGCCGGGCAAAGTGATATTGGATTTTTCTATTCATTATCAGCCTGAAGTCAGGAATTTGTGCCCGATATGGCGATAGGCTTGCCCCCTATCACATCATGGGACCGAATATACAAGGCGAAATGTGGGTGTTCTGGTCACACCTCTGCCTACCCCTTCTGAAAAAAAGGCGTGTGTTTATGTATGTATGTATGTAATGTATGAGTTGATTTATACTATTTGATCTAAAATATGAGTATGGCGTTTCTATTTAAGAAAATAAAAATGTTTGCCTCATGAATATACTGTCCTTCTTCTTAAACAATGGTATCATACAATACAATTTCTCTTTGAATTGCGTGTACTGGTCACAATCTATGGAAACCATTATTATTAAGGAATGCAAATAAAATATAAACGCAACATTTAGTAACAAATCAGAAAATAGTTACTATGTAATTATGTCAGTGGAAATCTCATCTTAAACAAATAATGCATTCAAACGAAATCTAACTGGTCCGTACTCAATTTCCGGAGAATTTGTTCACCGCGCTCAGCGTAAAAGTACGTGATGAATAAATTTGTAATATCTCGTGAATATTAACTTAATAGGAAGATATGCAAACCGGCCCTGCATTATGCCTTTCAGACGCAAATACTAACTTATCGACCAAAGAATACCATTCAAATGTTAACCAAGTTTAGACCAGACCAACGCGGGTAGGGTCAACAAACAAGCGTTTAATTTACGGCAATAACTTGCGCTGCCGACTGTACACGGCTCAATTGCCGCCATGTTTGTATTCAAATCGATTTATAGTGTTAAAAGGATTAAATGTTTGAAAGAGCTTCAGATAAAATAAGGCAGTGTTTGAGTTTAGCCCGGCATGGGACGACACCGCGTTACGCCTGCTTAATGCTTTCTCTGCCGTTACCATATTGTGCGTCCCATAATTCAAACCAACAAACGCCATCCATTATACGCGAAAGGTCATCTGCAAAGATGATACAATAGCTCTAATTAAAATAAGTATTGTCAAGGAAGAATTTCAGATATTTTACGCCTGCCAAGTGTAACGTTATTTGATATGATACCGAAGAATTTACCCTTTATATTCGCTTTTAATTTGACATAATTTATGAGTGACAGTTATGACTTCACCCATTAAAATTAATGGTAATCAAAATTGTTGGTTGACAACTGACGTTATTTGGCGCATTCTTGGTTCTGTCTTCTGACTGTCATGTTACCCCTCTTACATTTTGTCTTTGTTATATTTTTTGTCTGCATATCGTTAGGAATTATATGCGTGCCAGTACGAGTTTTCAATACCGTAACGTCAATACCTTAAATTTATCAACCAATTATGTTTTTTTTGTTTCGTATACTTTATTCATTCGGTTGTGAAAATGCGTGTCTAAATTTATTAATTTAACGTCGTTAGATTTTTTTAAAATGATAAGTTCAAATTGAGAACACCAAAAGATAAATCTGTTTAATATAATTTGAAGAGCATATCTGACATTCCATTCGTAGCTGGTAGGAATCTGATTAGGAAATAATAAATAGCTCTTATTAAGTGGCCAATTTATCTGGACACATCCTGTTGAGTGAGACTGCGTCGGCCAATAGAAAAACTATAATTTAAATCGCGTGCCAAGAGATATCAGTGAAAGATATCAGTAACTATAATTGATGCCAAACGTTTTGCTATGTGATCTGAGACGGGCGGGGCTCGTGTGGGAGAAAAACAAAAAATCCATGTAGCAGTAATGGATTAAAACATCATTGAAGGTTAAAGAGATTGTCTAGCTACAATAGACCTACATGATGTTTTTCATGTGTCTTCGTCGTATCAAACATTAGGCTTTACTCTGTCACGTGGTTCGATAAGGACTATTCTAGTATGTAGGTTAAATGTAATTGACTTTTTCCTTTATCAAAAAAGATAAACATCCCTTTTGATAAGGCGTCTTCGTTCATTAGACCGATTACTCAGAGCGCTTTTTGCGAAACTTCTGCAGGTGACGTTGAATTGAAAATATATTCAGAGATAATAAAATATCCTTGATAGCAGTTTTAAATGTTGGTTGTTACCTACTTGTGTAATTTACTAACCATAGTATTGATTTTTTCTGGTTGCCATAACGGTTGTGACGAAATGCTTTGAAAATATTTAACCGTTGCAAGAAGTTGGACAAAAATGTCGATATTTTAATTGAAAAGCAAAACAAGATTTATAAGAAAGGTTGGGTAACTTTTCGGATATTTTTATATATTGTTCATTTTTTTTATCAGCCCGTATACGTCCCACTGCTGGGCACAGGCCTACTCTACAATCGAGAGAATCGATTAAGTCATACAGTCCACCACGCTGGCCTAGTGCGGGTTGGCGGACTTACATACCGTAGAAATTCTTTAAAATTGCTACGGTATGCAGGTTTCCTCACGATGTTTTCCTTCACCGTTAAAGTGCGTGGTGATTAACTATCAATACACACATAACTCCGAAAAGTCAGAGGTGTGCCCTGGAATTTGAACCCGCGACCACCGTAAACATGTAGGCAGTCGAGTCTGGTCCGTTACCAACAGGCCACCACGCACTTCTATATAAAATAATATTGTTCATTGATTGGGATATTTTATTTTATTGTCTGACAGTTATAGGTATAGCTTTACACATAAAATTAAATATACTGAATTACAGTCAGCTCAGAGGCAAAATTTCGGAGAACTGAAGACACCCTTAAGTGCGGATGAGTCAAGCCTTAAACAAACAGGAACGATAAAAAGAATATAAACGCTTACAAGTTTATTAATATTAAGAACAAGTCTGACTCGTTTTTGAAGCCCAAGTCTATCTTCGATCATCTGCAAAAACGATGAGATAAAGATATCACTTTCACAGAACTGAACTCGGGGAAAAACACTCGGAGTATGCAGACAATATCGCCCACCCTTAATAGGGCAGCACGAACATTGACGTCATAATGGTCCAGTTTATTTTATGGCACATGTGCAGGAAAAAACCTGGTATTGTATGTGTTAAGTCTTAAGAAACACATGTAATGTCCTTTATTATAATATGAAAGCATCATCGACAATTCGTATGTCAAGCGAAGTTGAAGCAAACTTTTTGTTTGGAAAATTATGGCTCATCCGATTATGGATTTATGTCACACATCAGCCACTGCATTGGCATAGTAATATAGAGATGATAAACAATTCGATTTATAAAGTGTTTTTTGGTCCTGAATTCTACATCCAAGTCGAAGTAAATTATTCAGCAAATGCGAAGAAGAAGAAAATATAACTGTTGAAGAGAGAATGATTTGAATCCGAACTCAGGATATTTCTGCGTAATGATATTGAACATTGCCATTAGAGCAATGAGTTAATTGTGACAAATAGATCTATCATTACACTGCACTTACAACGTAATTGTTGTAACATGACATTTGAATTTATAACAAGTTGGAGACAATGCTAGATAAATTTCATATGTTTTGAGTGTTTGTTATTGTTTGCAGTTAGTGATTGTTATTTTAAATATACAATTATTGGGCATGGAATAATTTTCACGAGAATATAAACAAATACGTGAAGAATTGTAAGACAGGTTACAATTGAAATGTAAAAGTACAATGTCGAGGGTGGAAGAAAGATAGGCCATGGTGGGTGCAGAAACAATTACAGAATAATATATTTGGGAAATCAGGGTTAGAGTATAAAGAATAAGCATAAAATAAAGCATAAGGTGAAAACAATTTAAATACAGTAATTAAATATATATATAGACAATAAAAGCAAGAGATAAAATAAGAGAATTACAAGCAGCAAGTAATTGAATACGCGTATAAACAACAAACATAAGGTATAAAATTAAATAATTATCAACATACAGTAATTGAATCTAAGCCAATAACAGGAGTTTTTATAGCTCGTGGAACACCTTATCGTCGAATCGCAGAAACGCAAATAAAATGAATGAGCTCGATAAAATAACTAAGCTTTACATATTTCAGACGTTCTCACTTATAATGGTGTATAGAATTTCACACATTTGTCATTTTGAACGTGCCGATTGAATTTCATTCGTCGTGAGGTAATTTTAACCACATTTGCCATATTTTATTTAGAAATAAGTATTGTTTTGAAATATGTGTATACGTTTCGCTCCGCTCGACTCGTCCAATTAGCGATGATTTCTAGATGATAATACCGCCTTTATTGGAATACACTTGATATATTTCAAACCTTGCTTTCTTCGAAATCAATCTCAACTCTATATTCCGTTGGCGAAAATGGGTCTATGGAATTGGGCATTAGTCCACGTTAGTATTGGAAGAGATCAGTGATTAGCTTGGTTACATTTTAAATTTATTAAAATAACAGACGATTACTTCGAATTGTTTTATTACATTATTAGTTACTAATTTTGATTTTTTTTAAATAAAAGATGATCTTTTCATAAAACAAAACTGACACTACAAGCATTGTCAAGTTGTTTACAAATCAGGTTATTGTGACGTAGGAAGTGATGGAGACTCTGTCAATACGAGAGACGCAACAGTCTTTCATTCTCGTCTCGGTGTGGGATAAACGTAGGTAGGCAGTAAAACAAGGATGATCGACTGCCGATGAATTTCTCTTAATGTCCTTAAGACACTGTATAATTCTTTAATAACAGAGAAGTCGTATTAGGGTCGTTTAGCCTGCAAGATATGAGTAATAGGCTAACAATGTAAATGAGCAAGCACCATTCAGCCTGTATTCATGGCGATCGTTTATTTGATTAATCAAACACGTATTTATGATATATTTATTTATAATATATCGCAGCGATGCAGGGCTGTCATGATTGTCATTTTACATACTGAAACCTTCAATAATTTAATTCGTATCGTCATTACAGCTTACCAGTATGATTGAGATGATATTCATTTGTTATTATTAGATAAAACATAATGGAGGGAGTGAAATAAAAGTTTACACGAGTGGGAGTGATTGCTACATAATATTAAAAATAAAAGGAGAGTAACAGGGGATTCGTTAGGTAGTTTTATCGGTAGGTACTTTTTCACTTTTTTATCCTAGGCTGTTGATTACTAGTGTAATTTAACTTAAAGGTAAATTAAAGAACGTGGGAGAGGACTTTCACTAAACATGTGTAATTATAGAATGAACATTCCAAGTCTAATGTACTATGAAATGATAGGTATGGGCATTAATCTTCAGTGAGGCAAAGTTTGTACCTAAAAATATATATTTCGTGTCAAGTCGAGTGGAATTGGAAAGTCTGTGGAGTGTGGTAATTCCTCATATCTAAAATAGGACACGTATCTTGTCGGGTCGGCACTATATGTGCGAATGTTGTGCGATTATCATCATAATTACGCGATTATAATCAATTGAGGAAGAGAGTCATCGTAATGACCTTTAATCTTCCAGTTCGTCCCGTGTGTACATTCCGGCAGCCCTGTATCGTACGTGATCGTCCTTATCTAAACACGTAGCGGTGCATCGAATATGCAAATATCTCCGATTGTGCTCAGATACGCCCGTTTGGCTTCCAACAAAGATAAACATCGCTTTAATATCGCGATTAAAGCGATGTAAGTCTCTAATTATTGCTTTATAACGCGCCGGACACACGGGGCCAGTTCTCAAGCCAGTGCGCTTGGACAGTGATAAATATATAATAATGACAGTTTGCGTCTCGGGTAAACGTTTCGCAGCTTAGATGCTTCCGAATCGAGAGCTTGCTTTAACGTTTGCGCGTCGGTGTACACGATTCCGCTTAGTACTCTTACATCCCGATAATTTATTTATTTACTGAGGAGATTCGCTTATGTGATAATTGAGTAATCTAATATAACAACGAACAAAATTTTTATCTTACGTTACGTTCATAATATACGTAATTGGGAATATCTAAATGTAAATTGTCTTAAGCTATTACAATATTTATCCAAAAAATGTATATTTTAAATCTTTTGTTTAAGAATTTCTATTGGAGTTAGGTAGGCTAAACGAGCGGATAATGTGATGGCAAGTACTCCGCCTATGAACATCCATAACACTATAGCTATTGTTGTTTTTATATAATGACATCCCTTTACAGAATGACAGAGGACAAATGGTAGGATATATTACTCGTAATGAGCCATTAATTAACCATTCAATTAATTTTATTAAATTTCGTACTTTCATACATAAATAATGTGTTGAAGTATCGAACCTACGTGTTTTATAAACATGATCGGGTTTCGCGAGTAGATCTTTTAAGACTTCGGTAACGGTTGCAAAACGCACTATGCTTGTCTATGGTATTAAATACACCAACATTACCAAGACTTCTAGTCCGTGTAAAACTATTTATCTTTTAAAAGTAGACAGTCGTGTGACTAATTGTTGGTAAATAAACGATAATTTATTTATATTAATAGATCACGCATAGGTACCAGTGCTAAGTTTTTACGTCCACATAAATTATAATAGATGTTTTTATAACCGCTGTCCTGGTTGTTTTTATGATTATTCCAGTAGCTATTGCTAAAACTAGACTTCGTTGTAAACAAGAACGTTATTAACTAGGTTTATTGTCACAGGAATCGCTGTTACACCTTTCTACGTATTTAAATAGAATCATTTTTATTGCATACATGTTTTATTCAGTATTAATAATAATTTTATCTTGAGCCTTGTAGACTCATCGTTTAGGTATAGTATTTAGATAATTAAATAAACAAATTCACCCAACAGTCACATACTTACTTACATATTATGTCATAGTAGGTATAATTCACAAAAAACTACAAATTAAATTTTGCCTATTTTTATTCTGTCTTTGTCATACAACCTTTAATGTGATATTGTTATCCTGTTCTAACAGTACATTTCACTTGCCGGTCGTACAAGCGCATAAAGACATGGTAGCAGCGAGACGCGAGGCGGCCGCGTGTGACCGATACATATCAAGCTAATGATTGATGCAGCCGCCCATTTGCCGGACTAGTTTCGTACAGACCGTGGAGCCATTAAACCTGCTGCTTACTATATTTTATGTGTTATAACAATAATCTAGCCTGCATAATATGTGGTACTGAAGAGCACGGGACTGCTCCACAACTGAGAGGTCAATTGAGAAGCAGAACGTATAATGTGTTTTACGGAGTAATGGAAAGAAAATAAATATTGTGACTTTCATATAATAGTGAATGTCGAAATGTTCTGAAATAGTCTTTATTTCCTCATCACCGGAAGTCTACTGGTGAAAATTGGAGTAAGGATATAACCGGCTTCTTAAAATATTCGTCGTCTGGCCACTTTAAATGTTCATTTGAAGCTATTTCAAATGAAATTGTTGAATTGAAAATTATAATTTGCCTATTAATGGTCAATTAAACGCAATTAACTGCCAAACTGTAAATAACATTAATTATTTTAATTTAAATTAATACGACAAATCAATTCATGTCATTCAATATCATTACCCGGCACTGAGATTTATGTTAATTAATTTTCAGATAACAATCCTTTAATTTTGAATTTATGTGGCAATTTTTGCGTAACATTTGTCAATAGTACTCTTGATAGAATAGGAGACTCGTGGCCTGTAGTGGGACGTATATGGGCTAATAGAGTACAGTACAGAATAGTGCGGTACAGTACAGTACAGTACAGCACAGTACAGTACAGTAAAGTGTAAGATTAACACCCGCGGATTTCGTGGCTGCCCGATTAAAGGCACTGATGCGCACTGCCTACAGGCGCATTGGGCTCAAATCGTGATTAATGTGACATACCCCCGATCTTAACTCCATCCGGAACAGTGCCACGATGCCAACGCCGCCACGACTACCCGCGTCCAGTTTGCCATTATTTATTTTCGGTTATCCAGCCTTAATGAGAAGCTAACACTCGATCGACGATTTATATGATGTGGATTTGTGATTGAGATTTGGAAAAATGTAGGTCGAGTGAGATAGAAGGCAGTCATTTGAAGTTGGTGATTTATCTGTGTTATGCGGGTTCAGCGGTAAATGATTTTAAATTTTTAATGAGCGAAAATTACTTGTATGTCAAGATCGAGTAAAGTGGAGATCCATATGTCTCTGCCGCCCCTATGGGATACAGGCGTGACGTTTATGTATGAAAATTACTTGTTAGACACGCTGTTTCGAGAATTGGTTTAACTCCACATAAATTGTATTTTTGCAAAATAAACGAGCATAATTCGCCGATTTATGCATTTCACACCGAAAGGGCAAAAACATAGCAAAATTTTATAAACAGTTCTCTACATTGCTGCACCTGTTTGGCACAACGGAAATGTTGCACTAATTTCTATTTTAGGTGTATCACGAAATATTTCGTGACGAAATCTGGCCCACGGCTGTTTCCGGCGACAGTTTGTCTCATTTCGTGGCGTATACGTAAATTTCAGAGAGCTCATTGTGCTTTAAATCGCACTTGGTCCGGTATCATTTTACTATCTTGAGCATTTGTCTTCCATAGCGGATTATAAGGCGGGCTGCAGACACGCGTAAACATCCTGCTGTCACTCATTCTATTGTTGTTTTTTAGTGTGTTAATGACCGCGGGGTCAAAGGAATAGATATAAAGTTGAATTTATTCCATGGACTACAATGGTAGGACAATATTATACGTCCATATATTTTTATCCATATATTTAATCGCATTAATACCGGATTCTGTGCACCAGGTACCTAGAAGGCCGGCATAATTAAGTTTACGGTAGAGTCTATTTGTTTTACTGGGTTACTTCAGTAGCACTGCACCCAATTTTATGGGACTTTTACAAAGAGTTGCAGAATCAAAAAATTGGTGGCACTCATTTTCTTATCTCTTATATTTCTTAGCGCTGTATTCTGTGATACAGTAATACATTTAAGTACAAGTACAAATTTAAGCTAAGTATTTATCCAATAGTGCCACGATGATAGATTAGTAATAAAATTGAAAATAAACATACAGCTTTAAGAGTAGCTTTATAGTCCATTCGCCGTTCAATCCACAATTTAGCCCAATGTCGACTCTACCACGCAGTAGGGGAATGCGGATGTCAAAAATTCCTATAACCGTGTCCTCAAACAGCGTGTGTGCGGCCAGCCTAACAACCGCACCTCTACAAGGCCCGCCAATTTCTGCCAATGTACGTCGGGCAGCCATTATTTACTGCGCAAACCGGTGCGTGCTAAATCAAAGGAGCCGCGTGTGGCGCTCGCACTTCTGTTGTCATGGCAACCAAAATGGCGTATCAGATCTCGCTCCTATGATGGAAGGTGTTCTGGTCCCATTTTCTCTTTTGTGTTCGTTTGTTTATGCAGTTAGGCTGTTGTATAACTCTCGTTTAATTGTACTGCTTTTTGTGTTGTTAAAGATGTTGTGTTTATTTTTGGAGTTTTAGTGCGGTGACGTCATGTTTATTGTTGAGTGGAGGTTATAAGGTTAAGTATGTTGTTGTATGTTTTTATGCTTTGCTTTAGTTTACCTGTTACTTCAAGTGCGGGCCGGTCAACAATAAATGGATGGATAGTTCTACGTTTTAGTATCTGTTGTTGATTTGTTGTATCTGTACTGTATCAGCAAACGTTCCACTGCAGGGCACGGGCCTTCTCTACAATCGAGAGTACGATTGAGAATGGTTAGGCCATGTTGTAGTCTACCACGCTGGCTTAGTGCGTATTGTCGGCTTTACATACCGACGAAATTTTTATGAATCGCTACGGTATGCAGGTTTCCTCACGATGTTATCCTTCACCGTTATAGTGCAGATTTGTTACTTGGGTGTAATTTAATAATGATTTTTTGTCATGCATAATGCTTTATAATTGAATATAATAAGTAAGCTTGGTTAATCATTTATAAACTCGTTCTCCATATACAGTAGTTATTACTTCCAGTAACTACCAGTAAAAAGGTGTAGGAAAAGACATATTTGTTACAGTTACCCGTCACTTAGTTTTTGTTGTATTATTTAAAAAGACGAAAATGAATTAGATGTCTATACTTACTAATTTTTATGTCGACGGCTCCAGATGTTGGTGTTGGTGGCCGCAAATTATCTGCGAAAAATAAACAATTATTTAATAATAGTATAGTATGACTTTTTAAAATAAAATTATGCGCTATAAGGCTGTCAGCGTTGTCGATCTTCCACACTTGAACTGACAATTATTTTATAATATTTGTGTTTATGAAGTTAAATGATAAAAATAACATACAAACGTACAATGATTTTGAAGTCGACCAATAAAGTGACAACAATGACCCAACATGTCTAAAGTAGGTAATTAATTCCACAGACCCTTCTAGTCCAAAGTGATAATCTATGCCCCAAGCACCTCTATCGCAGTAAAGGTCCATACTCAGCAGGGCAAAGTATATGTTTTTATATAACAGACTATATACATAGTAGTTAGATCAATGCATACATACATAAACATCACGCCTTTTCCCAGAAGGGTAGACAGAGGAACAACCAGGACACCCACGTTTCGTCTTATATGTTCCGTCCCATGAAGTGATAGGGCATTCTGTAATAGGCCTATCGCCATATCGGGCTCAAATTCGTGACTCCAGGCTGGTAATTAATAGAAAAAAGCAATATCACTTTGCCCGACCCGGGACTCGAACCCGAGACCTCAGTTTTGTAATCATACCGTAGTACAAGTAAGCCACCAAGGCAGCCATATGTCCTACATCAATGAGCTGGATATAACATAGCTATACCAAAACGTGATTAATTTAAGTTTTTTTCCCACCTGGCGCTATACAAGCAGAAAAAATATGAATAAATCAAAAATATTTCCTAATAGCATTTATGATCAGTGCAGCGTCCATTTTTTGTGGTACCACGCGTCGGAATCTCATCTCGGTTGACAAGTCGTGATCGAAAGCTTATTGTTGTCTACGAGTTTGATAACGGTATAAAAAACACATTAATAACTAACAAAGTTATTAATGCAGCTCAAATGAATTACAATGACGGACAATAAGTTGAGTGTAACCCGTCGATGTCAATGGAGACTGTGTTATCGGAGTGTAAAATGAAGTCTCGTTTTGAAATATCAGAATGTAAAGGGTAAAAACGACCCAATAGATATTTTTGTAGAGTTTACCACTTTCTAAATGGGTTGTCACTTTCTTAATATTATTTACAGTAAAGTACGAGTGTATTTTATATTTGTATGTTATTTATTTACTACTTCTTATACATAGTTGTATAGAGGTGGGGCTTAATGCCAAAGCCATTTTCCAGCAGCCAACCTTAGGATGATGCAGAGATAATTTAAGAAGGTGCATGGTGTTATGTGCACGGTGGTCAATATATAAGTAAGCGACCACGATTATCTAATCGGTGGTGATAAAAATTCATTCTTTGATTATTCGTAGACATCAACTGTTGTAAGGGTTAAAATTAGTGTTTGTACATTAAAGACTTGTCACACTTTTGGTACGAATGCGCTTGGCGCACGTCGTAGCACGGTTTACATGATTAATTATGGATCTCAGGATTGTACGGGTTAATATGAACGCGTAAATTCTGAAAAAAATATTTTTATATTCCTAATTACACCTTTCATGTGATGTTGAATCTTAAAATAGAGTCAAACCAATCTACAAATGTCAACGAGCTCAGTACTCCAGTCTTCATTTGAACCATTAAAAGGATATCAAACATGTTAATAAGCCGTCATACATATACCTAATTGCACCTCCGGTGACGTCATTATGCGACACTTAGAACCAAGTTAACACAAATCCAGTCGTCCATTATTGATGTGATATGCATCTTACGAGTATTATGATTTCAAGATGTGTCCACTACTTGTATGGAGAAATGCAAAAAAAAACTTAAAAGTAGTAACCAAAAACTGTTTCAGTATTAAAGGATTCGTTCATACATACATACATAAACACATGCCTATTTCCCAGAAGGAGTAGGCAGAGGTGCTACCAGAACACCCACGTTTCGCCTTGTATATTCCGTCCCACGATGTGATAGGAGCGAGCCTATCGCCATATCGGGCACAAATTCCTGACTCCAGGCTGATAATGAATAGAAAAATCTAATATCACTTTGCCCGACCCGGGATTCGAACACAAGACCTCAGCTTTGCAATCATACCGTAGTACCACTACGCCACCGAGGCAGTCGAGGATTCGTTCATTCTTGTACATAAATAAACTTACTTTTTGCAAATAATAATATTACAGTATACCGTCTATTAAAGGCGTATTATAACATGACGTCCCTTTACTGTTAACATTTGCTCCGCAATTTTTTTTTATTCGAATTTATTTAGTTCTAAATTATCTGATGCCCTAGTGATGCTTTATATATTTAAACTTATAATTATTATTACTGTCAGCACTTTCTAAAAATTATCCCGTTGCCTATTGAGCCCAACATTTAAGTACTCAGTTGTAAATGTCGACACTAACAAGCATAAGCGAGATCATCTAGCTCCATAAACGCGATGAAGCGACATCTCATACTTATATCTGTATGGGGGAATTATTCAAATACATGCAGTAACCCCGGCACGGCCACTGCCCGGGGCTACCCGTTTGATGACAGCATCATTTGCTCGAATTAAACTAGTCCGGTATCCCTTCAATTACCCGAGCTGGCCAGTGCATCGGTACATTACGCTCTTTTATCTTTTTTAAGTGCTGCACGCCGTTTTATTATAATGTATGCTGACCGTGACATGGGATGACGCTTTAAGAGTAGTGCTTGCATTTTGTATTATTTAATAAGCTCTATGAAGTAACGTGCCTATTGAAAATGTGTGATGTGTTTCAAATTGTTATAGTAATATGAAGATGTTACTTTGTGTTTCTTTTTTCTGACATGAAACAAAGAACAGTACATCGGATGGTTAATATACTGTAGTACAATAAATAAACCAGAGTGAGAGATGCCAATAGCTCGCCTGTCGGCGTAATCATGCTGAGAGGCTTCAAACCGGATGTATACATTTGAATAGTCACTATGAAGGGAATTCCACCATAGCGTACTTGGGTCATCAGAAGGAACCTCTACAGCAGATCTGATATTCCATGACGATTTTTTAAAAGACATTGTAATTGTTGCGACTCAGATCATGCGAATCTATTAGTGCTTCAGCTTTCCCGAGCTACAGCAAGATTCAAACGCTTTAATTAAACATTTCAGTGGGCATGAAAAGAACGCCTGGATAACAGAAAATTGTCGAAAAAACGAAACAACAGTCAAGATTTTCATCTTCTGTAAGGCAACTGCGGTTAAAATTTGTGTGTCTCTCCTATAAAAGTGACATTGTAGCTATTAAAAAGAAATCTTATAGAACTAGAGAATTAATTGACGAGGTTAAGTGGCAATCAAAATTCAATGCTAGTATTAAATCTGTCAGTGTGTCCATCATAAATGATCGGAATTATTTTCACTCCAATTTGCCAACACATATTTTTCGCTAATAGACTGTATATTAAAATGTGTCTATTAAAATGCAGATTTCCCGTTCGATACATTAAACCGGCAATAATATATTCAGATAAAAGAGTTTTAAGTTAATTTTACGACCAGTTGCACCGGTTGTGTGGACCAGGCTGACAAATGACTCCCGCCACAATAAGTATAACTTAATAATTTCATTACATGCGATACAGAATAAGTGAATGTTTTCAATAGATACTTTATCAACCGTTTTACTTCAAACTGGCCAGTAAATTGATCGTTATTTAATATTAGAATACCATACCCTATATTATTTTCCCGTTCTGTTTAACATTAATCATTGATTGTGTCATGTTAGGGCTGAGAATTGCTAAGCCCTCGGTTCAATTTTAATATCGGGCCTTCATATCCTATTGGTTTTGTAAATAATTATTTACGAGGAATTTAATAATATCCTTAAAAGGTTCTAGGAAGCGGTTTGTTGTAGAATCTTAAGACAACACTTATTACTATTAATTTCACTGACTAAACTTTATATGACAGCAGAACTGATGCTTCCCGTCAGATAACCGGACCAAGTATAGAAAAACCATGAGGACATTAGATGAAAATTTTGCCAATGATTTGTCATTGACAAAATATTCATTTAATGTCACTGAGCCACGGAGTCTGCTCCGTGGCTCAGTTGGTTAAACGCCGGCTGTGAAACGAGAGGCCGCGGGTTCGATCCTCGCACGGAGACAAATATTTGTGTGAGGCACAAATATTTGTTTCGGGTTTGGGTGTTCGTGAGAACGAAAAGTCTCTCGTAGTTTCTAATACCCACTACACAATACTTAATTGATCTTAATATGGGATAAGTGTTTATGTACGTGACTGTTAATGGGTGTGTGTTTACGTAGCACAGTGTCCTCGTACAAAAAGGAAAATCGAATGCTTTAACAAAATTCATTCAGATAATTACAGCAAAAATGCCAAAGGTTAATAAAAAATAGAGCTAAACTATCAAAAGATAGTAATGGAAAGGGAAACGTTCAAGTATCGTTTTCAAAATCTAGAGCCATTTCATTAAGTTAGTTTACTAGTATGCGGGTAGGACACGATAATATATGTCTGCGCGATGATGGAATGCAGAATACGGCTCATTATGTAGACAGGCTAGTTGAAATACTTGCGAGCGACAGCTCTTGCATATCTTCCGGCAGTTATCTCTAGTCGCTTTTTTATGAGCGTAAGAAAATTTTATACAGAATTTTTACCTTTTGTAAATGTCACAGGCTTCCCATTACTTAGTAATAAAATCTTATTGATTGCAGACCGTGTGAATTTATGCGATGGTCCATTTTATTAAAAAGGACGTTAATGTTAGAAACAAAATCTTCGAAGATTTAATTGATTTTTGGAAGTTGTAGGGCTACGTTGTTGTAAGTCATGACCTAGCATGAATAGGCAGGTTCATCCAGGGAGACACCACTGTCTCACAGAAGACTGACGTGAAGTGAAAGCTTTGCTGTTGCGTTTCATTTCGTGAGTGCCAGATGCCCAATAAAGGGGTATTGGGCTTCTGCCGATTCTTTTACCTTTCCGCTCTCACCTCGTTTTAATGGGCTGACAACACATCTACTCTCAAAGCGCTGTGGATGTTTATGGGCGGCAATAATAACTTATCTTTAGGCGACCTATTTGCTCGTTTGCCAGACCTATGGTTAAAAAAAGACAACGTTTTTGTCCCTTAAATTATTTATGCATAGAAATTAACACAGATAAAATGTACCTAATCAAAATAATGTTCTATCATCGTAGATTATAGTAGTTAAGTCTAGACGTTGGTTTCTACAATCTCATGCGACTAGCCCTGATCCTTGATTTCCGTCATCCATCTCCAGTTAGCTTTTCTGAAAACATCATCTCCACCTCGCCTAAGGGCGGCCGACATAATGATTGCCAAGTCGTAAATGTTTAATGTTATCTCGTTTGTAGGCTAATTGGATTAAGTATCTTACATTTATTTTGAATTCCAAAACAAATAATGGAAACTTTATTTAAAAAATATCGGACTTATAAAAAAACCTTATAACCTCCTCTTTCCTGTTCATCGATTTTCCAAAATTGATTTTTAAAGCAATAATAATTTGATATCAAGTGAATACCTTGTAAATAATTGAATTTATTAAAAAAAAAAAGAAAAAGAAAAATTGACAGCAACAGGGTTAATGTTCATTATAGAATGGTAAAGATATGACAACCTTAAATTACAATACGATAGCTACGAATCAAGGAAAATATTATTTTGAGGTTTTATTATTTTTACCCCAAATTAATATACTTGATTTCAATTTATTTCATCAACTCTCCACCACACCTAACTGAGCGCAGTAAACACAACGAAACTATTGCACAAATCGACTACCCTAAAAGCACCACAGATTTTAATGGAAGGCATTAAAATGAATCTCGATTGTTGATACAGTTCTAATACATTTTCCCTTTAAGAGCAATCCTGCTAAACGTTCCGCTAAGACCGGCAGGTTGGAGTAATTCCTTCGCGGAATAACACCCGCCAGCGACGTGCAATAAACTGCTCTTGGTTGCAGCTGTTAAATTGATATTTCGATTCCACTGCTACGGTAATAAATAGGGGAAAGTCGCCCAAATAGATAGGCCGATTTACGCGTAATTAAATTTAGGTATGAAATGCTAGGTATCATTAATTGAATTGATGTTATTAATTTATTTCAGATTAGATTTATGCTGATTTGATTGTAATTTTAGTCTGTTTTCAGCAACGCCGGATTAAGAATATTCTGTCGAAATGACATTATTTGCTTAGGTTATTAGGTCATGTGCCTATCAAGGACACGGTTTTGTTTCAGACACTTCATCGGATGATGTCTCCCTTTCTTTCTGGATGTTGTATCAGCCAAACATGTTTGCTCACATGCATTGGACACGCGTGAATCCAGTGGCATTACGCATTGCGCTTTATCGAAAAAGCTATGATTTTTCAATTATTAAATCTATTTAAAAACAAAGCGTCGTAATGTTGAATCGACCGCACGCGGCCCCATATGACAGTTTCAACACAATCTGCATGATAATCCAGTAAAGTACTAAATGTATCTCTTATTGCATACATAGTCCACATACCATAGTGATGACCCGAATCGTAAACATCACACGTTATAAGGGACTTTGGCCTCGCTGCACACAGGCCCGTAACAAATATTTGCCAATTGCACAAACATATTTGTGCAAACGGGGAGTCATAGAAATTGATGCAATATTTTAAATATTGGAATTTTTAAAAATTTAACTTTTTGCAATGAAAGTTCGGCGTCACATCACATAATTAGCCTATAGCTGTCCACGGCTAGACATAGGTTTCCTTCAAATTGCGTTTCATCCTGTCCTAGCCTTATCGCATCCATTTCGGCATCCATCTATCCATCAGCCAAAGGAAGTCCACTGCTGAACATAGGCCTCTCCTAATGATTTCCACAGTGACCTGTTGGAGGTAGCCTGCATCCAGCGACGTCCCGCGACCTTTACCAGGTCGTCTGACCACCTAGTGGGTGGACGTCCCACGCTGCGCATTTCGGCATACTTGTACCTAAATTCATTACGTAAGTAGGGTAAATTGAAAATCTGAAGAAATAAATAAATTGGAAGAAATAAATTACATAATATGTCCACAATTGGCGTACTACGAGTATAATTTGAAAATAGGTATTTATGTTTTTCTGACCTCAACCTCAAGGCTTATTATAAAAAGAGGAATCCAGGTCTGTGGGAATTGAAGTAACTAAGAGGTGACATGGGAATTATAACACAGATGCGCTTCAACCATATCATACACACACGCTATTAAGGGCGGAAGGTATGTATGCCACGACGTATACAGGCTGATTATATCATAACAGTTTTGCCAATTATCATAATAGTGTGAGGTGTGTCCCGGTAAGGGCTGCTACCATCTATCACGGACATTGTAATAATGGTATACACAACCGGAGCACGTTGCCACGACAATTATCGGATTCCACTTCACCTATCTGATCTCAGCAAAAACGTGTCGCTACCAACATGGACTCCTCGTAATTATTCACGTAATTAATGCGAGAATTTCGCGAGTTTTTGTACGGTATTGCACAGGGCTGCCGCGCTGGCGTTGATTTATCTGTCACGTCGAAATTCAGTTCGGAAATCATAAGCCTGGAATAGATGATACGAATTTTAAAATATTTTCGCAATAAGATTAAATTTTGTCTGCTTTTAAAGCTGTTGAACAGTTCCGTATATTTGTTGTAATAATGCACGTGTAAACATAAGGTCGGCATAGCTACGGTGCTAAATTCCATTATAAAAAAATAAATTCCCATTAATAAATTGGCACCAAGAAACTTTTCCAAAATCATTCAATATGGTAGAGTAACGGTATATATTTAAAATGTTTTAAAAAATATACTATTATCTTTTTAGGAGAACTGTATTCCCTGGCATTTAATTACTTAAAAAAAAATACAGTTAGGTTCTTTATGTTTTTTTTCTCGCGGTAACGAAAGCATCGTGATCTTTTATAACAAAAAAAGGTGTTCAAGTAATATAGTATAATTACAGTAATAACTGTATTACAAAATACATAGCGTAACATTTTTTAAAATCTAAAAACTCTATTTTCAACTTAATCTTTCACTAAACAGATAAATTGTTGTATTCCTCTGTGGCACACATTTAGCGCGGTGACACACGGCGCAGCAATACAAGCGTCCTGGCACTTTAACAATCTCCTTAGCAGTATTATATTGTTAAGATTAAACAATTTTGCCTCGTATGGACACAGTCTCGAAGGAAAAAGCTAGATTAAATCTGCGTGTTTAGACCTGGTTCTCGAGTTTTTGCCGTTATTTGCCTTTAATGACATTAATGGAAAATGTACATAAAACGTACGTTTATAAAACTAGAGTTGACTTTTATATTTTTTGCCATCAATGTTTAAAAATTTATAATGGCAAATATGAATAAATTATACGTTATCCGATTAAAGAGCGAATTGGCCATAATTTAAGTCATAACAAGAGATAAGATTAATAATTTT
Source organism: Theretra japonica (assembly GCA_033459515.1). Lineage (NCBI taxonomy): Eukaryota > Metazoa > Arthropoda > Insecta > Lepidoptera > Sphingidae > Theretra > Theretra japonica. The sequence continues at coordinate 5,753,319 of CM065943.1, forward strand.
TGATGTATTCGAATCATAATATTTTGCATTTGCGGCGAGGAAATAATTTGTCTTTTTGACAAATAGATAAATTATGTTAGTGACGTTGAGGTAAAAAGGTTGATAAAAATTGATATCGCTGTCCTGATGGATTAGTTGTGGATTTCGCTCAGGGCTATTCCCGGGTAGAACGGTGTACCGCGTCATTAATATAAACGGATTAATACGTAGTTGAGTAACAGGTATTAGAAGTCTGACGACAAAAAATATCAAACTTGAATGGGATATAAAAAAGTTGAATGGAATATATTAAATGTTGGGTTTAGCAGTCGCCAGTGGCATTTTCAAGCGGTATTTTTGTAGTTACTTCATAAATGCAAGTGTTATCATGTTTGTTATAGAGTGTAGGTGATCTGGGTAAACAATCTCCTATCAGTGTAAGAAGAATGACAGATCATGAGTAAATTGCATCACTTTTTTTCATAAATACACCCAACAGTCACATACATCGTTCTGACTTCACTCTAAGATCGAGTCTTGTGTCGTGGGATCGGGAACTTCGAGAGACTTTCAGTCTCACAAACAGCAAGACCCGAAACAAATCCTTGTAGTTCACACGAACATTTGTTTCGCTGCGAGGACGACACCCGCGGCCTCTCGTTTCACAGCCGGCGTCCAACCAACTGCGCCACAGAAGTTGTCAAAATAATTAATACTGCTTGTTGCTCTACTGGCGTCGTATATGACCATCTAACGTTAAAGTTTTGGGTGGTATGTTGGCTCGGGAAATTCTTTTTTTCTGATATTTTGAAATTTAAAAATAAGAACACTGACTGGCGATTCAAACCTAAAATTGTATTAGCTAACAAATCACACTAAAATCGCATATAATTTGCTTCGAATCGGACTTAACAAATAGCGATATCAAAGCAGGAAATTGAATAGTCAGTTATCTAATAAATCTCAATATAGCTATACCGACACGCGCTCGAGTTCGCACAACAATAACTCGTAAAATATAAATGGCGGAACTGAATGTGAATGTATGACAGCTTTTATTGAAATCTCTCCTATCGTCACCGGCTGATGGAGCAAACAATTTATGTCCAGACGTTTCAATAAATATCGAGACAAACATTCATACTCCGTGTTATGTGGAACTGCCTTGGAATATATTTTGTTTGACTTTTGGAATAATTTAAGAGAGCATATTTTTATATAAGGTGTATTCGGTATCGTAAAAGGTGCCGTATGAATGTTGTTAATGGAGGTATGTGTGCTGGAAAATCTTATACTTAATATAATAAAGATGAAAATAATAATTGAACATAGACGTTTTTTACAACTGTCAAATTAATAAGCGTCATTACTAACAGAAACATTACCACACTTAAACCCCTACACACGGTTTCACAGCCAGTGAGAAAGGGGAGTGACTAAAACGTGGTTTACTTCCTTTCCCTGAAGCTGATATATTTATATGTAGTGTACAACGAACCAAATAGTTGCAATGTAAGTTCCATTTACTTTACAATCAATTAAATAAACTTTAACGACAACGTACATTAGATAGTTAATTTAAATTGACACATATGGCAACCCTAGCAATTCCAAAATAACCAAAGCACAAAGGATGGCCGTATTTAGTGGCGGGTCCATATTAAATCGTGAGGTCGCGGTGGTCCGACACTAAATAAAGGTCTTAGCTGTTATAACTCTAGGTAATGCGCCGATTTCCAGTTAAATTGAAATGTATTACAAGTGGGGTGGAATGCATTGTCGGTGTTGCCATGTCGTGCGATAGTAGGGTTGCCAAAAACCAACACGTTAGCCAAACAGTTATCTGAGCTGCTCATTAATATAATGTGTTTAAGAAAATTCTTTAACGTAAGCAGTTTTACAATCAAATGTAAACCATTGTGAATAAAATGTCGCAGATTTCCATAAACTTAGGTTCCATGCCTTCCTCACACCTGCGTCCATCGATTGCTCGGAATCTTAATGAGGTTATCTGTTCTCGTGGCGGGACACAGTAACAAATTCCGTTTTCAGTTCACCACCGCCTTTCGAGTCCATTCTGGCTTTAATCGAGAACCTTTTCTACTAAGTAGTTTGATATTTGCGTACCGCATTAATATCAGACCATCTAAATGTCTTTATAGAAAACAAACACAATCTTTATGAAGCATTTCAATATTTCTCGACGTGGCCGTTTAAGCGAGCCCTTTTTATCTAAATAACGCGCCGTAGATTTCTACATACAAATGGCATAATGAATGCAAACAGTTTCTGCACATGCAACTGATCAAAAACAATCTTTACGAGATGAATAATTTATTTTAATTTTTTCCAGCGTGCGACTTGGTCTGCTAGTGCCGAGTGTGATGCTATCATTTAATATACGTGTTAATAGCATTGCTATGTTGGATTTGTATTAAGTTGTATGTGCGATGTTTATTCATTATTTCATCGATTGGATCATATGTCTCTGTTAGTGAGCCACATCAGAGGTGGGGCTTGGCATAAATTGTGACAGGGGCGTGTATTTAATAATCTTCGTGGAAATTGCTCTGTACCGCGTATTTCATCGTTTCATATGAAGTATCGTATCTCGTGCGTTCAGCGCAAGTTTCTTGCGCAAATAATTTTAAATATAGAGATGTTCTTCTGATTAAAATAATGTTTAATAATGAACTATGAGTTATAATCGTAGCGGTTTATGTGGCTTCAAACTGGAAAGATCGGCTGTGGCTTAATAATTTGAAGATTAAATGGTAGCTAATAAAAAGCAAACTTGTGAAACAGATTTCCATAACTGAATAGACCACTGCGCTTCTATTTCTAAGCATGAAGGAACACGAAATATACGCAGCTCACTGTATCTTTCTTTTTCTTATAGACTCTTCTCTTCGTTATCACAATATCAAATATATACGAAATTCTCAGATATTCATAATATTTACCACAAGGATGATGCAGATGATGCATGAATGTTATCGTTGAATGCACATCACTCTACATAACAATTGAAACATTAAAAACACACAAAGAAGCTTTTTCTAAAATAAATGAGCATGCCGACGGTACTCGAGTAGGGACGCAAAAGCACGGCGCTCGGCACGTGTAAATCACGCAAGTTGGACTTAACGCGCGTCACTCGGCGCACGCCGCACGACCGCTTAGGCCGCGCACACACCACGTACGCAGCGGCACACCGAAGTAATTACTCTGATGGCCTACGTATGTATGATGCTAGACATTTTGGGATGAAGCCGTCTTAATAGAGTGTAGGAAATTAGATACACGTTGCGCCTTTGGTACGCTTTTGTTCCTCGTCCAGTAGCGCGAGTTTGAAGACTAGATAATCGGATATGTATGAAAACAATAAAATACAACCTGTGCGAGTCTGACTTGTTTATATCATATTATAATTAGTTACTTTTTTATATCTTCATACTAGCATTTTACCTTGTCGTATATGGTTTCTACGGCAAATATCTACAACACTTGAATAATAGATGCATTTCCACCGTCTCAAAATGTGTCAGAAAGGAGAAAGAAAAAGGATTAGACAAGAAAAGGGTTATGGGGCTTCCGACAGCAGAAAAGCCGCCGCTTTATAGAGGCTTTCTTTTAGAGAGTGATATCATATAGATCGAGCCAGCACATTTCCACAGTAGTCTAACTAAGCTTCTGATCGTCACACCAGCAGATAATACATTACAGTTCACATCAGCGTACTTTTAGTCATACACATCTTCTGAGTCACTATCATCATGATGCGGTTTGTCGTTAGTCTGTCCTCGCCTTTACACACGCATTGCGGTGTGACACGTTGCATAATTATTTTTCTAAAGTCCGCTCTACATTACGTCACTAATGGTGTGATTCATTGTCAATAAAATCCTTGACACAGATTACGTATGTCCCTGTTCACACTTTCTCACTTGTGAGGTAAAATAACTTGACATGATAGAAGATATCCTTAGAATAAAATAAAATACTACCATAGTTTTGAGGATTGCAGAGACTATATGTCATAGTCACCCACTTCTGAACAGGAGATTGCTATATTGTCGATATTTCGATTGAAAAGACCAAAGCTATTGTCCATCTCCTAGAACACCCTTTATTTTTAATAAAAAAAAAAACTAAAGGAAAATATGCAATAAAAATTGTATTTTACCATTGAACATAATATCAGAGACACCAGAATATAAAAAAAAATGGAGAAGCTTTTATAGTTATGCTCGTTTTAATACCTGCTTACCGGTACGTATTTATTTGTTTTAAATAAAATAACTTAAATAAAAGCTTTTATGTATAAAGAGGTTCAAAATATTTTTAATGGAAACAAATTACCTAGAACAATGAACAAACATGATGATACCAAATAAGTTGATATTTGTGAAATCTTCAACATTTGTTTCAAAAATCAGTCAAAACAAAGGATTTATGGCAATAAACCAGGCTTTATCGTACAAATAACGCAAGTTATAGTTGTACGGGTAGATATTTTCATGTTATCCGAGATTCACAGGTATTACGAGAACAAATGGCGGCTGACCTCGCCGGCCAAAGTGTATTCCGATTTTGTTAGAATATTGCATCTCGTGTTGCAAGCATTGTGGGCGTTGTATAATGTTAAATAAAACTTAGAAATTTGTTATTGCAAATGCAGTATTTGTACCGATGCCTGCTTTGGTGAAACGCTATTCCTGCCTTTCAAAATATTGCTTGGAATTTTTATATGCACAATATAGTGATTATAATATAGTTTGATGGTACGTGCTGTGATATCTAAGCAATAAGTTATAGGTATAAAAGATGAAGTCAAAATCATATTGCGATGTGTAACAGTTGTACGGCGTAGAGACTAAAGCAGTTAGCTTTCGGTACTAATTTACTTTATTTATTTAGTTACAGGTTTATCTGTTGTATGTTATACCCACACTGCTAGGGCTTTTTTATTATTTATTTAATACTAATACACATATATTACAGACTTTAGACACAATGCAACTAAATTTTTTTGCAAAAAAAAAACCAAGATTTTTTTGTACTTTTTTTCCTACCATCGTATTTGGGTGGTAAATACATACAAATTTTCTAAAAAAATAAATATACCCTTTGATTTTTAAAGAGGCTATAGTACACAAGGCTTTATATTATAATTTTAGCAAAAACTATGATATTTAAGTTTTACCACCCAAACACAATGATATTTAAAACATTACAAAAATAAATCATCGCGTTTTTTTGCAAATTTTGTAGTTGCACACCAAGTTTTTGATACTAAAGCTGGAAAGTAGACATATACGAATAAGGTAAAATTTATGATATAAAAGTATTGTTTTTGCAAATAAGATCGATAGGTTTGAGTGACGCACCAGTTGATGTGAACGTCCGAACATGCAGTCAAACAAGCTGGATGCCGCGTGGGCGTCCAACTACAAATACTCACTTTTTACACTATTGACGAGTTTCTACATTGTCACACAAATTGAATACATAAACACCATAAACATAAATTGATGTTTGAGTTATGCGCTCGTAAAAATAATTAAGTGCCGGTTTTGTGCGCCTACATTATAATTATTGACTTTTATATAAAATTCTACGCGATTTGTAAGAATTTAATTTCACATTTTTTTACATTTAAATTTTAATAAAGAATATGTTTTGCAAGCTTATTTTTATCTTCATTAATTTATTAAATATATATTCTGGCTGTTTAAAATAATAATGGGAAATGGTGATGAACGTATTTTGTTTACGTTTTTAAAACAAGTTTATTTTAGCATATTTTATAGATTAATCCATCCAAAGCACACCCATAAAAATAATATGTTTGGACTATGAATGAGCATGTCATCTGTTAATGATTCAAACTACTATAATTATGTACCAAAAAAATTAAAATTGTAATTTCTCATTTGAACATTTTGATGTTTTGGTACGTAATCCTAAAATAATCTTACCACTGCTGATTATATTAGTTTCATCATGTTAGTTTTGTTTTCTATAATGCAAGAGCTTTTGAACGTATTTCCCCTTAAAATATTATTCGAAAGCTGCTTATTACCACTATTACAATTAAAAATCATTAACAACTAACTGGTTTAACACAGGTTTAATATAATTTGCAATCATTGATTTGTTTACTTTTGATTACACGATTTTTCGGGTAGGAAATACTTTTAGTTTGTCATAAAAGCGACGGATCGTAAGCCGTGTTAATCTCATTTGTTTTTCTTCTTCAACTACGCATTTTTAACAAAATAATAAAATCTTAAATAAAATAGTCCCGTTTCTTCTGACCGTACCTAGTACTATCAAACGTCGATTGGCGCATCGTCCATAAACAAGTAAAAATGCGCGGATAAACCGCGGCGGGAATATTCGCGCAAGGCCGCGGCGACGCGACGCGTGGGCGGCGCTTTACGTTCAATAAACTACGCGTATCCACACCATATCCGCCTTCAGACGCTTACTCGTAGCCTTATCCTAATCCATTGTTGTTATAATGTGATTTTTCTGAACAACTCTGATTTTTTCTTGATTTATAAATGAAGGGTATTATAGTTAAAATTTCAAGAATTGATAGACAAGAGATACCATTTGACTATTTGATATTCTTATAATATTTGAACTGCCGCTGTATTGGGTGCGCTAAAGTACTTTTTTCGTAAGAATATGAAAAAAAAATGCATTAAGTAACACTGACAAGTTCCCGAATAGGTATTTTTGTCTACCACAATCGCGTACCATACCTTACTTCACATATTTTTGGAAAGTGACGTAAAAAAACTATCAGGTGTGCAGGAGTCCTCACAATCTTTCCTTTTACTCTTTAAACCAGTCATAATTATCTAAGATACACATTAAAATACTAATACAAGTATATAAATGACAAGAATTCCCAAGCCTCCGTACCTCGATACTAAACCGTTGAGCTTGGTTCCAATATATTTTTTCTAAGCTCATAGATACACGTGCGGATTAGTTTTCGAGATCGAAATGCCAATGGCCTATTCATATTAGTCTGCAGCACATTTCCCACGTGGCGACCAAGATCCGTGTTATCAAGTCGTTGACCGAATTTATTATGAATATAATTGATTCATAATCGCTTGTTCCGTTTAATGAGGCTTAAATATATTGATTATACTAGAAATGTATTATGGGATGTTTGATTTGGAGTTGTTTTATTTTGACTACGTAAAAATATTACTGATTATGATGAGTAATAAATAAATTTGTGTAATAGTTGTACGTAGTACTGACCTCACAATAAGATACTAACTGGATATGATGCAACTCAAGAACTTATGTTTCAGGAAGGCGAGCGCCGAGGAATGCCAAGCATTGCTTTGTAAATTATTATTCATGGTTTTGTTTGGTTTTGCTACTGTCCATAAGCGGTCGTATTGCTTAACATGAGGCAAATTGCATGCTGGTCTCGCCGTTCATAGCAATAAATAAAATCTAGCATTGTACATTGTTGACACAACGTGTAGACGTAGTAATAGGGATCATTTACTTTCGTTCTCAAAGATTATGCGGAAAAAACTCAGGTATTAAATAAATACGGTTTCATTTATTTCATATGATCAATACCATATATTAACTGAGAGCAGTTAACTGCCTTCAAATTAATCGCGTTACCGAGTACAGTTTCACATACCATAATCTCGCTTCTTGCTGAAGTTCAATCCCATCGATACTCGCAGTCACTAGCCAGTTACATTCAGTTTTGTATCGGGAATCGAACCGGGTCCTTTAATCATCGGCGACAGTGCCGCCGGCGGTCTAGCTCATACCGAAAGCGTCTGTGCATAAATCTATCCCACTGATTAAAACTTGCTTAACAATGACACCAGTTATGTCCGCGGTACTTCTGATGCGTAATTGTGTGATAATTTTGCTCCTAACTGAATTAAATTATGTACTGCTAATGTTATTTATGACTGGGACACTTGAGATGTTAATGCTGGTTTGGGAATTTTACAGCCCCGATTCTGTTTCATGGGATATGTCTTTACCAATTATAATGGTGATAAACGTCTTACTACAGGGTCCATGGAGAATTAATTAGCGAGTTTTATATATATATATATATATATATATATATATATATATATATATATATTTTATCAGTCCATATACGTCCTACTGCTGGGCACGGGCCTACTCTACAATCGAGAGAATCGATTGAGAGTGGTTTTAGATATATTAATAATTGTACATTCTATTTTTAATCGATTGTTAGTTCCACCTTATGCCTTTGGATAAGGTTCTATGATTCCTTGGCAATAGTTTCCGAAATCCTATTAGGGTTGTTTCTTAAACCAATATTCCAGTTTTTTTTTTCTTATTTTATCAGCCCATATACGTCCCACTGCTGGGCACGGGCCTACTCTACAATCGAGAGAATTTATTGAGAGTGGTTAGGCCATATAGTCCACCACGCTGGCCTAGTGCGGGTTGGCGGACTTACATACCGTAGAAATTCTTTAAAATCGCTACGGTATGCAAATTTCCTCACGATGTTTTCCTTCACCGTTAAAGTGCGTGGTGATTGACTATCAATACACACATAACTCCGAAAAGTCAGAGGTGTGCCCTGGGATTTGAACCCGCGACCACCGTGAACATGTAGGCAGCCGAGTCTGGTCCGATACCACGAGGCCACCACGCACTTTCAATATATAATATTATATTCCAGTATAATGGGAATTAAAGTTTATTTGCAATTAATAAATTCACATTAGAATACGTTTGTTTGACAAAGAAAACTATGTAATATGGAGTGAAGATTCCAGAGCTAATGGCTCGTTCATTCGTACTTGGTAAATATTGAAGAAAGTTGTACGACAAACGGCTATATCCATAGAATTAGTGATAGTGTGGATAAGATAGCTGATAGAGCAACGCCGGTCGTAATCAAGACCTGTCATTTGTATATGATAGTGGTAATGTAGATAAAAATGCTTATATATTTTAAACTATATTGAAACCCTACACTATTGGACTTACAATGTTGTGTACATTTAGTTACTAATTTATTATTTTCTCTCATAATTTTATTTATTTTAATAGTATTTAGCAGGAATTGAAGCACTAGATATTTGGTGAACAAATGTAATACTTTATTAAGGTATTAAGTTTTCGAATCCGTTTATCAAATCACAAAAAGTTAATTGTCGGACATCAAAGTCTTTCGTCCTCTAAAGTTTCTCGATACATTTTCCCAATACTAAATACTGAAAATAATTTTAATTATTACTTATTTGCGCAGCAAAAACCTGACGATAAGCAATCTCTCTGCGACCGGTGTAGTAAAAAGAGGAAAACCCACTATTCGGAATGAGAGCCGTGTCTAGCACTAAGAAATATATGGACCGACCTGTACTATTGTACTTTACTGCATCCACGATCGTTTAAATAATACTCATTGCGCATGCACATCAAATTTTCCCATAGCCACACTCAGTCAACTAATTAAATAGGGTAATAAAGTAGCAGTGCGTACCTGCCAGCGCATGCAGTGTACCTTACTAATTGCCCTGAGGTACAGTCGGCCACTACACTGCATCTCCGGGTCGTTTTTCAACTATAACAAGCAGATTTGATATAATGCTTTGGTTACATCAATGCCGCTCCTTAGGGCTCAGTATTTTATTAGATTTGTTAATGAATTTACAGATATTAAGGGTTTATGAGTTGTCGCGTGTGAGTTATTGTAATTAAGGTTTTCCAAGTCATGAAGAGGAAAATGTATGTAGTAAATATTATTAATTAGTGACGAAACATTTAATACTGCAGTTTTATTACGAAGAATAAATGAACGGTATAGCATTGTTTTATGAGTTTGCATACTATATAATTGGTGGATTGTATTTCAGTACTTATCAATTAATTTACTGTTAGAACGTGAGAACTGAAATTTATGGCAAGACAAAAAGCCTTTTGATAAACCTATAAGGCGGCTTAACATTACTGAATCGAAAGAAACATTTAAAAAAATGTGAATGGCAAGATGAGAATGCCATTCGCCTCATGGTAAGCTATACCACCGCTCGTGGACAGTAGCAAAACCAAACACCGTGAATTACAAAGCAATGCTTGACATTCCACCGCGCTCGCTATACTAAGACATAAGATGTTAGGTCTTATTATGTCCAGTAGTTGCTTTGGCTACAATGTTCTCCAAACCGGAGCACAACAGTGCATTTACACTGCTGTCAATGTTTAATTTGTTATGACATTCCTACGTTTATGATAAGGATAAAATATTGCTAACGTCTATTAACAATGATTATTATTAGTAATGCCCCCAAATTCAACAAGAGATTATTTTAATTCGTCGGCAAAATTACAAATACATTACGTGATTAAAAATCATAGTAAATCTTTGCATTCTTAGATAGTATATTGCAAACGCAGAAGCAAAAACAAGAACAAAAATAACTCCTCAATCAACACAAGGTGCAATTTATCACTCGACAGCAATAAACAGTTTAACAATTATAAAATCATTAGAACGCTGTTTATTTATTTTATAACGGTCGGCAAATCCATACAATTAAGTCGTCAAAGTCAAATCGGTAGTAATCCAATGAAATTTAATAATGACCGGTTCTCGGAGTGATTTCAAACTGTACGGACACGTAGTCGTTGAGTGTAGTACTTGTAGTAACAGGTGGTCCACGCAACCAGCCTCTTTATATCTCATTCTTGTTTTGGACTATAACTATTTTTTTCTAAAAATTGTTCTTTTTTTGAAACATATATTCTATTGTTTTGCGTAATTTCCGGAATCAATTCACAAATACATTATTATGTTGAATTTTTAAGCCGTAACTAGTAGGGTACTTAGGTACATACATGCATTAACTCACGCTTTTATCAAGAGGAGTAGGCAGAGGTGTAACCAGGACACCACGTGTGTATTACTCCGATTATTGACATGTAACGCACTATATAGAAGCCCAATATAGTCTTTAGTAATAATTACAGAAGCGTATAGGACTTTTTTTACATTTTACTACAAAACACAAGCTTAACGACATATGTAACTGTTACATATGCTATGTACAAAATAGGAAAAATCAGTCGCATGGTACGATTTTACACGTACAACCGCATTAATGAATAGCACGACCAAGCTAATAACTCGATGGCAAATAGCTAAATGATAGAGAACGTGGATTGTAAATAGTGGTTGTGATACAGCCGCGGGACAACAAGTAAATACTGTACAGTTATATTGTACAAAATGACATTATTTAATCACTGGACCGTTTCATCAAACAGGTATAGAAATAGCGTCGCGATGCGCACATGACTTACATAGATCATAAACTAATAAATACTAATATTTTCAAGGCTTATTTGTTCCATTTTAAAGCACCACAGTGGGCTCAAGACCTCAAGAACTGCCAAAAAATCTGGATTTGCCTCTCCAAGTGATGTGATGTGACCAATGGTCTTACAGTCAACGATGTGAAAGATTGATCGAAATGGCGTAGATTGAGTAGGAAAGCGCACCCTGGCACAGGCTGGTATAACACAAAGTGGAAAGAAAGGGAAAAAAGGTCAAAGGCAGCCGGAGTATTTATTGTAATATCAAGCTTAGAAAAGAAGAAGAATGAAAAAAATACCATCTCAAATTATTTGCTGTTGGTGAAAGCCTTGTATGGTTAACGTCCCAAACCTTTCTCATATGCAATATGTATAAAGATCGGTATTAATGCATGAGCCTTGTAAGTTAGTTGCGGTCACACATCGAGTGTGGCCGCTGCGGTTTTCAAGTGTAAGAGGCGATACCAACATGCGTAACATGGAAGCTTGAGCCTTAAAGTGCATGCTCTGAATATTCTTGTTATGACTGAATTTTGTAGCAGGTGTCATTTGTATGAAGCCATTAACTAGCTTGTACATTGTACAGTATCAGCTTATAATCTCCAATTACTAAGCATGGGACTCCTCTACTATCGAGAGTTAAAATGCCAGGGGTGAGGGCATGGTCCACGCTGGCCTATTGCATGTCGGTGGACTTAACATACCATGGAATTTCTTCTAAAGATCATTATGACATGCAGATATTTTGATTATTTTTTCCTAACGATCTTTTCTTCAACATTAAAGTGCGTAGTAATTGATCACCTATACATACCGAGTGCGCCGAGTTTGAACCCGCGACCTACTCCTTAGACAGCGTCCGGTGCGTTCACAAATGCAAATACGTAGAAACGTTGGACAATATCCTCTTCAAAGCTCAGTACACTTTAATTAATTCAAGTAGGTAGGTGTACAGTGAGCTTGCTAATACGGTTTGACGCCGCTACTGATTGAACTAGTGGTACTTAAGCCGCCGCCCTAAATCGACATCCTGTAGTGACGCCGACTGTCCCAATCAAGCCTCTAATGAGTCCTCCACTGGCGGTTACACTCTGAACACTGCACGACAGTTTGACGTCACAGCGAGGGATATACTCATTCATTATATAATTAAACTTTAGATGGAAGTTTATATGAGCCGAGATAGCACGTTGCACATTACATTTAATAAGGTACATATAAAAGTGTATCACATGAGCCATTGACACGAAAGAAGAAGTATATTAAGTTTTATGAAACAATGTAAGCATGACAAATAAGTTAAAATATTGTTGATATTTTTTTATAAATTATTGGCTATGTCAGTGAAAAATATGAAAAAAATTGCCAACGAGATAATTATGTTACTCTATAAAGTATTTTGCATATCGCAGTTCCATATCAACTATAAATATCCTTCAACGAGCCCTGTACATAAAAACTATAATAAAATGCAAGAAAAGACTAATGTTCTTACACGTTGTCGCTTCACAATTGCGGACACGAAGGACGAAGGTAGGTGACACTTATGTTCTTACACGTTGTCGCTTCACAATTGCGGACACGAAGGACGAAGGTAGGTGACACTTATGCGATGTAACTTAATGTGATAATACATAACTCAATACAAAAAAAAAAGCAAAATATATATATTGGCCTTTCTATCGATCTACCATTTATTTCACTTACTATGCTAAGAATAAAAATATTTTTTTTTATTGGCATAATGTAATCTCTTTGAATTGAAAAAGACTTAACGTGTCATCTGTTTTCGTAGGTGTGAATACAGAATAACTTTCTAATAATAAATTGTTATAATTTTCGTTACGTTTATACTAATTTATTTAATTTCGGCAGTTCTATTCTGTAAATACCTTAGGTGACATGGACACATTATTACTTGCTTTAAAGCGATATTAAATCCTTTTTATATCGCAAGGTTTTTATTTTATTGACCAGAATTGTGATATCATCGGCTCTCTACTTGGGTTTCTAGTAATCGGACGGAGAATAAGTTCGAGGGTCTTGGTTTGGCCACATCAAACTCTTTGCTATCCGTGTCAAATTCTCACACATACAGAACAATCGTGAAAGATCCGCCAAATGACTTTTTTACCAATATATTATATACTTTCTAGTCTAAAGACTCAGCATATTGTCTATAAGAATATAACTTGATTAAAAATTTACTTCTATATGTTATGGTTATTTTACAAATTCTTATGAAACCTAAAACAAATTATCTATGACAAAGACACCTTCGGTATAGCCTTTTTGTTCCCTTGTTTATTAAATTACACCGAAAGGAGAATAAAATAATTTAAAATAATCTTTAAGAACAAACATGGACCACCTACAATTAAACCTACACGAGGAGAGTTGAATGATTGAACTCAGCCGAAAGATATATATTTGAGATAACAACTAATATTCTCGCAATCCGTCGATGGTTATCGTGTTGCCAATACTTAATGAGAACATAATTATAATGTTAGTAATACTAGGGAATTATAAACTAGAAAGCGTAAGCCCTGTTTCTATAACGTTATGTAAAGCGAAGGTTTGTAGGGATTTCACTTTGATTCGAGATTGTACAAAACCTCTTTGATTTATTGCGGGGAATCGAAACCTAGATTTGCCAAAAATGTTAACTAGGCAATTTGTTTTTGTAATTTTTTGTGCAAATTTTATAATATAAATTATTTGTTCAGGTTTATTTTTGTGTTAAACATTAACAAATAAAATTTTGTGTAGATTTGAGCTCTTGTTTTTGAATGTTGCGTAAATCTCTCTCCTCAAAAGAGACATTTGTATCAGCAGTTTTTGTGTTATGTATATTGTATACCAGCAAAGGGTTTGCTGTTGATATACTTTATTTGTCTCATAAAAAACCTTTTGTCCATAAAAGCCAATTTTGCATTAAAGTATAATATAATAAAAATATTCAGTAATTTTTAAAAGTGTATTCATAAAATTTAGTAACTCCGAAAGGCCAGTGGACATGTTACCGAGCTCCCTCAGGCACAACGATTCTATCAGTTTTAGCAAATTAATTCAAAGTATACAAACATGTCATTATCTCGTCATCGATGTGTACCATTATACTGCTTATAACAATTAATATTATCTTAATCTCGATCATCGAGTTTAAAACCATATTTTATAATTTATGATCAATAAAATACAATATTCAGAATGATTGAATGGGCGTAATGGTAGATTGAAAATAGATTACAATCGTTTTTAATTAGAAAGTAAATCGGAACAATTGAAATAATAGTCATATTGTTGTAGTACAGGGTTCTGTAGTGAGGTCTGGGTATGAAAGACCGCGCATGCGCAATGAGTGAGTGTATATTAATCAAATGTTCCATTATGAACGGATTACAGTTAAACAGACTTTGATTTATTTCATTTGTATGAAAAAGAAGTAGCGACATTTAAACATCAATTTTTTAAAAAGGGAGACGCAGGTATCCTGGCCAGTTTTAACATTTTTCCTGCTTTTGTTTATTTTTAACTATCATAGATTCATACGCCAGCTAGAACTAGGGTCCATCTTTATTGTTAGTATCCCAATTTTTATTAAAATATGATATGAATCCATATTTTTTGTTATTATTAGGAGACTACACACACAGACACACAACAGTTATGAATGCAGTTTTATGAATGAAGTATTTTTTTAAACGATGATGATACCGTTGAACATAGACTTACCCCAAGGATCTCAACGTCGACCTGCAGGAAAACAGGTAAAGCTCTTATTGAAAATACGTTCGCCACAAGCTGTATTTTCGTACTGGCGTAATAATTAGAACTTGTCTGCAGGAGATGTTTGTTTACTCGTTATATTCATTATTAAATCTTTGCATGCAATAAATAAAATTGTTTAAAGATACCTCTCTATCGTGGAATTATTTTAATTAACATCGTTGTTGGAAACGCGGGCAATTATTTCCTTTTATAATGGACTAACATTGCACTTACACAGATTGGATGCAGTTCAAAATGTGTATACAAATTGCTGGTCGTAAAGTTTTTATTTCTTCATCTAGCTGTATTTTCATAATCTTAGTGAGCGGGTCTGGTCCAGATTTACATTTTAATCTTTATGCCTTCATTTGTACCTGACGACTCCAACTTATTATCAGATGTAATTGCTGACACTAAATGTCTTCAGCATGCGTTCTATTATAGACAGGCTTCCTTGTCGCTTGTAGGACGGTTATCATCATTATAATTAACTAGCTTCTGCCCGCGGCTTCGGGTGCGTGGACTTGAAAATGTTAGCTTGGAAATTACAATATTTTTTTAATAATTTTTCGCATTTATAATATTAATAGGGTTAATGAAGTCTCAACTTTTATAAAATATATTATTATATATTAATTGTATTGTTATTTGTTAAAATTAGATAAATTTACATTATGTTGTAATATGGTTCATTAAGCTCTTGATGAGTTTCGATTACGTTTAAAGTGCAGATATTTTGTCATCTTATTTGTTTACGAAATATATTTCCTAATTAATATACCTACAAATGTTGCACAATTCTCCATCCAATTCATGTACTTATGTGCCAACTACCATAAAATACGTCTATATAACAAATAATAAATAAATAATAAATAAGCAAAGATCACGAAGTCCAGCGGAGAGACAGTAACAAATTCTTCAAAGATTTCAATCGGCACCGTGCAACATGATGGAATCCGCTCGCGCCGGGTTGACGCTGTAATGAGCGTTCACCGTACGAGTACGCTACACACAACTGCCGAGGTTGGCTGTGCCGAACATTGTGCGTTTTAGATAATCTATGCAAATATGAACATGGTCACGTATATCCGGGATCGACGGTAGCCTTTAGATAAAGATATATTTTTGTATTTAGAGTCTGTAATTGTGATGACATTTGGATTGCTGAGATGCTAAAAATATTTAAACAGTCACCCAGATCTGGATAAATTACCTGTTACTTTGATTTGGAAAATTAATCGTCAAGTAAAGAAAGCAACAAAATTAGGTTTTCAAAAAATGTATTTACAAATTTCCTTTTTTTTTTAAAGTATGATGTCGTATGCAAAATTATTCGCGTAACATGCATTTACGAATTTATGTTACTTTCATCCATTCCCAGACAGCTCTTCTATCAAATCATCCCTCAAAGCGATCTCGTTTTGAGACCTATTATTATTTATGATTAAGTAAAATAAATACATAGGCCCAACAGTCACAAACATAGTCCTGATCTCATACTTAGATCGAGTCTTGAGTCGTGGGTATCAAGAACTGCGAGAGACTTTTCGGTCTCACAAACACCCATACCCGAAACAAATACCTGTGGATCACAGCCGGCGTCTAACCAATTGCGCCACCCTATCTAAATTGTCTTTCTGTATTTTTGCTTATAAATCATACGATTTATTTATAGTAATTATCATTCAACTTCAGGAAGCCCACAACCGAACCGCCCCCAAAGATTTCTACACACAGGGCATATTAAATTACAATAAATCAATTTCCACGTCGTATGCAAATGGTTAATTTCCTCGGCTAAACTAGTGAAGCTGTCTTTAGTTCAAAGTAGAGGCTATTTATAGCGTTTAACAACAGTTAGCCACTAACAAGGAACCGCTGAAGATAAATTGAAATTACACCAACATCCGCAAATTTATCTGTATTTGTTGTTAAGATTAAAGGGGGATTAATTTTATTCAGAATAAGCTGGCGCTTCGGACGCCCCGCACGCGACTAATGTGGCCACATTTTAAGCTCGAGTGGAGAAATTTATGTTGCCACGTCGTTTAGCTCAGGACTGTCCGCAGCTCCGACAGCGTCTATTTAATATCTCTATTTTATGCGGAATTTTGCTTTAAGTTGCGGACGTGTTCTTTTGTCATCGATTTAACAATCCACAATATGAGATTAAGATACGTTTACCTTACAATGTCCATCATTTAAGGATTTACGAGGATATTAATACGTTGCTATGTTAGTTTACTTTATCATGTGAATACACAACACGATTTAATAAAAAAATGGCGCATTTGTAACACTTTTAGTAAGTAAAATTTTTTACTTGTAATATCTAGGTGATACTACATTAAAAACAAACCGTCATATCATATAATAACATCATGCACTTCATAACATTTACATTATCGTATCATTTAGACTCAAATTAGCGCATTACCATCAATTTCATCTTTCAACAAGGTTTTAAGGCAATTCAATAATAACATAATTCGAGCATTACTAACAGACTGTCCACGAAGACAGCACATACGCACCCTACCGTCACAGCGGGGGGCGGGGCACTCCGCCACGGCTGCCAACTTTATAAAGCACTAAAGCCACATAATGCGGTTCTTATGTAAATAGGCACGCGTTGCCTGTGATCCAGCTCGTGACTCGGCCTGAAAGCTGCGTGAAGCCTTAATTAGCTCCCAGTAATTAAATCTGGATGTGTTGATAGCAATATGGAGATTGATTACAAAGTACGGCTTCAAGAGGTTTTAATTCTACGTCAGGACACAGACTCCGTTAGGTTTATCTAAATAAAACAGGGCTGCTGTTTTCCGGGTTTGTTATATGCTATTAATTTGTATCTGTATAAAGGTCCCAATATGCAAAGGAATATGCAACTCAGGAAGTGTAGGATGCCCTCGAGCGAGGTGGGAAAACGATTTATGCGGAATACTGGACTGCAAAAGCAAATATTGTGGTCAATAGCGTACACTGTAACATGTTTATGAATAGAAGTGGACTACTGCATGTTGGTAAAGATGGTATTAATGCTGGTAGTGGACCTGTGTGTTAATACGATAGTAAAATAAACTATGCTACCAGTAATAAGCATGCCAGCCCATTTTTAGCATGCATCATATTAGGTTCAGCAGTATAAATATTGTAGCTAATGATAATAGGTCATATTCCAATATATACAAATTTAGAATTTTTCTTATACTCGTATTGTATTGCAACAGCTCATATACGTTCCCTTGCAGGGCATGGGCGTTCTCTACAATCGAGAGAACGATTGACAGAAGTTAGGCTGTATAATCCACTACGCTGACCTGGTGATAGTTGGCGGACTTTTTTATACTATAAAAAATCTTCCAAATCTCTATGGTGTGCAGGTTTTCTCAACTTTTCCTTCACCGTTATATTGCGTGGTGATTGACTATAAATACAAAAAACAAATACGACAAAAAATATTCTATAACTGATACATATAAATAAGGCATTTTTTAAATATTCCACCTTTTAAAGATGAAAAACAGATTAGGATAGAAAGGTTTGGGCTGAATAAGTGAGCGCACTCGATCGACGCTTTAATTATGACAACGAGTATCTGGAATCTGGTCTGACACCAGTTGAGCAATGACTAATTGTGCTAAATATCTGTTACAATACGGTGGCAATTTACATTTCAACATGATTTATAATCGTCTTGGCCTGTGACTCACGTTTATACGCTACCTCGTCTTACTTCATTCACTTTTGTAGAAATTGCCGCGGGAAATCGTTGAAAATGGATTCTTAATTACTTCTAGTCTAGATTTATTGAGTTCCGTTACTACAAAACGCATTTCGTGGTTCTTGGGCTTGGGTGATTAAGGACCAATTTGTATTGAGAGTTTTAGAAAATATCAACGTCCAACTTTTCGACGGGTTCCGTCATTGAACTAGTTTAATCTGTGAACAGCCGAAAGTAATACACATTCATAAGGACCTAACCATAAGTGGCAATTAGG
This sequence comes from Theretra japonica, assembly GCA_033459515.1. Lineage (NCBI taxonomy): Eukaryota > Metazoa > Arthropoda > Insecta > Lepidoptera > Sphingidae > Theretra > Theretra japonica. Next base: position 5,772,443 of record CM065943.1, read on the forward strand.
TAATTTAATTTGCATTTTTTTATTTTATTTGATTTTTCAAATGTAGATTGTTATTACGTATTCGCTGTTACCATAAAAAATCTTTCAGATTTAGTACGTGGTCTAAATTTATATTATAAAAAAGAGCGAGAGTATTTTATTGGTTCTTATAAATCTTTTTCTTATGTTCCGTGGCGACTAATTATACTGTACTCAGTACTGTCGACTCATCTCTGTCTAAAAGCATTTGATGCAAAAAACATAAACATCGAACGGACGTTGCATTATTTTATGTATTTCTAAATGTCACACAATAAAATTCTTTCGATATCGTACAATTTAAAACAAGAGGCAGTTAACTTCTTCAACACACGACATGTGGAGACTTTTACACGTCGCGACTCACCAAAAGTGTTCGCTCTCTTATAATTCAACAATTAAGTTTAATTTGTGACGACAGCTACAATAATAAACTCTATTTTATATTAGTTTGTACGCGCATCCCAATTATAAATCATAATTGAATTAGGTTTTTATAGAATCAATAAGTTGTTTTTTAAGCCATAATAATTGTTAGTTTATTTGACTTTTATTGCGCAGTTATATGGAAGCATCGGGTTGTACTCGTAGTAGATCGAAAATATTGCTCGTGTCAAAAATAAAGAGGATGTTTATTGGTCCGGTTGTGTTGTTGCTGCGCAATTGCTTTTCGCATATTTAAATCATAATTTTTTCAACCGCTGTAATATCATTACAGTGCATAATACGAGTATTACATAACAGTCTTGTGCTTTAAATTCGAACGTTTATCTTTCCTACACTCCCAGAACTCTTTTGTTACTTTTTTATGCCCCTTACTTAGGTTTGAGAGGTAAAATATGAATATTAACCCGTCACGCAGTTTTACATATTATTTTATGATCATCTGCCGAAGAAACCCCATTTTGAGGCATTAGTTACTCTCAATGAGCTCAATTATTCAGTATTATACAAATAAAATAAAACATCAAAAAAATATTTTATTAATTTAGGTACAAGTTACTACGTATGAGTGAAACGTCGATAATATAGTAGATAAGTAATATTATTTCAATAAAGAAACAAATTTGGAATATAACTTCTTGCACAAAAGCAAGCTAAATTAAGGCTGCCTTTGCGTTGCACGTCTTAATAAAGACTGACATCATTAACTGGAAATAAAGTAAATTTATCAATCGACAAATCTTAAACTGACTGCGCCTATAGACTAACAATCACATTCTATAATTGAAAAATGACAGGTGACACTTGCTGTGCGTAACATAGTATGACTTACTACACAATGTAACTTGTCACGGCTAACGAATGTAATGGCTCTTTCCCCTTTACCTGTCATATTTTGACACTTAAAAAGATACCGTCGTTGGGGTCAATTTTTTAGTAAGCATAATTACTGAAATATGTTTTTGTCATATTTGAACAACGCGAAATATTTAACTTGTCTTTTATTCGTAATATGACGTGTTTCTTCATGATAAAATTGATTGTAGAGAGTTTGTTAAATTAATATTGTGTAAATGTTAACTCCACTGATAAACGCGACATTTTAATGGTTTATTTGAGAGAATTAAGTAATATTTTACACAATACTCAAGCTGATATTATAGAGGGAAAAATACACATACAATACAGAAATTAATATTCTTCAATAAATTAAGTAAATGTATATGACAGAGACGTAATAATTCGGGCCAGTCGTGACTCCGACTTGCTTTTTATCATTTATAACTCCATTTATTAGCGTAAGGCTGTTACAATTCTCGTTTTAATTGCTTCTAATAAATAATAAAAACAATATTTTATACCTACTTAGTTGACAATCCCTTGGCTCCATTAACTAAGCAATGCGCTTTAAGTTTAATGATTTTATCCATTAGTGTATTGAGTACAAATTATTATGAGACATTTTGCTACTTCTCAGTCAATATTTTCGTTTTATTTATGTTTCATATTTGAAGTCTATAGGCGCCGTTATGACTCAAACATTCCCCCTCAGTCCATAAAGGATGGGTCAAGAAATAAAAGCTCTCCGCTACGACGTAGCATATTATGATCGTGCTATGAATGTGCCTAAAAGAAATACGTCACTACCAGAGGTTTTGTATTTTTAACTATAGTACGTTCGTGGGTATGGTACGAAGTAATGGGCATATCTCTCTCTTCAATATTTCAATATGATTTGTGGCGATTTAATCCACGTCTTGAAGTATTATCTCAAATAATTATTTTGCTAAAACAAACCGTTACAGCATCGTGATCATGTCGGGAGGTATAAAGGGACGTATTGCTAATTATTATTGAATTCGTGCCCCCAATAGCTCAATAACGGTTTGTTAACACAAGTGGCAAAAAATATATCTACGACCAATCCGTTGACACACTGACATATAACATTCTTTATGACATAATTGTAAGCTTAAATGCACATTACGCACGTAATGAAACATCTCAAAACCCAAATGAACTCTGGCTGCGTAGCAATAAATTCTAAAATCCTTTAAAGATTTCCTCGCGCCTGAATTTATGGCATTGGGTAATTGATGCGATAAAAATAACCCTTGTATGAGACAATAAAATTATCGGTAATTGTCCTGTAATGGACTATTTGAGAGGTACTCAGAGGGTAGGTTAAATTTTATTGCTCCGTCGTATGATGCTAGCACCTAAAACGGTGGTTCATTTGAATAAGGGTATTAGATTTTTATTACGATAAAAAAGATTGATGTGTGAAGAGGGAAATAATTACACGTTGTCGAACACAACTTTTATGGCGAACACAATTGTATCTTTGATGCGTCGAGTACTTGTATGGGAGTTGTTGTCCATTTTTATGGCATGTACTGGCGTCATGTTAGGGAAACTTTATTTTAATAAAGAATACATAAAATGACTTTTCTTGCTTTTGTTGCTTTCGACACATTTTTGGGAGCTTTAGGTCGGACAGATTTTGCAAAAATCATGTATTTGCAATATTTTATTGAATTGTTCGCTATACACTTCCTGGTATTTGCCGAGACACATCAGTGCGTCCCATTAATGCTGTATCATATCTAACTCTTCAGCTCAAAATCGTATTTTTCTACACACTATTCCATTAAAAAAACCGAAGCCCACAGTAACATATGTAGGCCTTCCCAAGGATTTCTATAACTCGCACAAGTATTTATTAACTCAATCGTATATAAAGTCACAAGATAACCGCAAATCTTGATAACAACTAGTAAGATTGCGATATTAATACACAAATACTAATGGTATTCAAGTTTTTGCTGCAAGATTACTTAATTTGCATGGTAAAGGTGAAGTATTCATCAATAACTGTCGCGCGCATGTCATTAGTGGTAGTAGCCATATCATTTAATACCACACGCGGGTATTTATGTACATCTGTAATTGGAATTGTGATACCTATGGTTGGATTGCGCGGATGGATGTATGGGACTTTTGACTTCTATTGAATGTCATGTATGGACCAAGCAATGTGTCATGTGTCTACTTCGAAAGTCTGTATGATGTCGATTCCGAAATCACGCATTTTCTGAAAGTCAGCGTACATTGTATTCACATTTGGCATCTTTAGTAGCGCAGTAGGATCATAGCCAGCTGTTAAAAAGAGTTTACGAGCTCGATAATAATACTGAGGTAAAATAAAAAAATTTGAACAGTATGTACGACTTAAAAATGTTATGGCCTATCTGCCCGTTGCTAGATCAAGTCTCGTAATTTCTGACATCTATGACACAAGATTTGGCATATTTATGTAGGGTGGTGTAGTAGGTGGGTGACTTTTAGGTATATTTGTACTATAGTTGTAATAGGTAACGACGACTAAAAAATCCGTCCTGTAATTTCTAAATACACTAAAAAATCGCAAGAAACCCTCGGCAGTAGATTTAGCTTCGTGGCTCGACGTTAGGCGCACTCCGCAAGCCATAAATTTGTCTAATAAGCTTACCGTTTGTCCGTCCAGCGATCCGAGATGCGTAACATTACTCACCGTGCGTTTGGTCTATAATTTGTGTGGACGTTTGGCCAATGTTTGTTCTATATTCCAATCACGATTATAAGTTTTCCTGCATTTAATTTATGTAATCGATTCATCTTGTAATCAAATGTAATGTGTGTTATTACTAAAACGTCTATTAGACTATATGAAGGCCTCGTGTCTTTTATGTTTTTTCATGTAACTATTAAAACAACCATTAATTAAACCGCGGAGGCTATGAGCATTATAACGTAGTACGGTATGCAAAGAGCGGGTTTTCAAACGATTGATCAAACCTCCCACCGACATAAATGTTTGTGTGGCCTACTACTCGTAATATTGTTTTAGGGTCTGCGTATTGTGGGAATCCCTTGTAATTTATAATATCTATGATACAAGTAACAAGCCACTCGTCTGCTTTAGAGCCAAAGCTAGTTTTGACGTAGACTAGTCTAGTCGCAAAATTAATTAATTTTATATGAGGTAGAGCCACGCTGTTGTTAGTCATGACTCAGCATGAATGGACTGTCTCGTCCGGGGTGGTACCACTGTATTACAGGAAATCGACGTAAGTGAGATTGCCAGATGCCTAATACAAGGGGTATTATATACTTTTGCCATACTTTTTCCTTCCCGCTCCCCTCCTGATTTTAATGGCCAGCACCACATCTATGGACAAAGCGTTGTGGACGGTCATGGGTGGCAGTGATCATTTACCATCAGGTGACCTGTTTGCTCGTTTGCCGGACCTAAGCAATAATACAAAAAATAATTTATATTTTGAATATCATTAAAATCCAATGTTGGATCCAAAGACCGATACAACCAATAGCCAAAAGCAAACATAGCTTGGTTTGACCACTGCAGTAGAACGTGTAAGCAATGCCAATGAGCTGCTATTGAACAAAACTGTGATATGCTCGTAATTGGGTACTACTTACCTTCAAAGCAATTCTGTAATATTTATAACATAAATGCAACAAGTTATACTTTATCGGTTTACTTCTTTTCGAGCTGCAAGTGCTCAATATATTTTCTTGCACGGAGCTAAGTGAATGCCATAGGCTACTTTTTATAATCATTATCTGCAATTTAGCTCTTCAATCGCATGCCATCAAATATAATTCCCATTCTATTATTATTGTCATGCTACTTACAAACAGGTATGAGAGATAAGAAAGATAAGAATTTTTAATTTGTTCATACACCTTTTATTAACAAGTGAATATTGAATTTTATTGATCCTTGTGGGATGCCTATGTTCAGCAGAGGACTTCATGTGGCTGAATAGAGAGAGGGAGAATATTGATCAATCCATAAAAACGAAAGTCAGACAATCGCCTGATTCAATCTGGAGGCTCAATCTGTTCGTGTAGAATGCTACGGTTGTCACCATCTCAGAAAATGTATGACAACAACACAAAACAAAATCAAAGTCGTGGACAACAAACGTTTATAATAACTAATTAAAACGCACCACATATTTACTAGCAGTCAGTATTTTATCAAAGAAGAAACATAAAGGACTATTTACAACCCGTATCTACATGAAGGTTTACAACTGCGAAAGTGGAGGCATCACTAAATTAGGCAATCTAGATGGATCAGTAAACTGTGGCCGCGAGCTCTCTCGGTCCCTGCTTCACCATTTTCTTACTATTGGCAATGATGTAGGAAGCACGCGAAAGGATGCGTCTCAATAGACCAGATGTGGACTTTAAAATATTTTTATTTTTATTTCGTAAGTCCAGCAAACGAGCAAAAGATTCCCCTAGTGGTAAGTCACCACCGCCACTTTTGTACATTTACAATAATTATATAATAATCAAATCGTTGATGCGTTGTCGGACTCGTCAAATAGGAGAGGAAAAAGAACAAAAAAGGACGGGAAGTCAAAAGGGATATTGGGGCTCCGGCTATCAAAACCACTACTTTAAACTTTAAACCAAAGCCGTCACCAAATCTCTGAGAGAGGTTTACGTTCAACTGTGGAATTTCCGCAAGTGGAGATATCGATGATGATGATTCTATTGACATGACGTGATTTCACTTCTCATCTTTCTCAGAACTAATAAATGATCAACGAACAACCCTTCGGCAACCGTCTTCCTACAATATTAAAGCGTAGTAAATTGTAGTATCGCATGCACCTATTCTTCAAAATTACGCATGCAATTTGATATCGTCCGTTGGTTTCGTAGCTTGCCGGTGCTGGCACATAAACCAGCCTCTATTAGTGACATAATGGATCCTAGATAAGGTTTAAACGCACAGTATAAGGGGAAAGCTTTATAATGCCCGACAGAAGGCGTAAATGACAGATTTAATGCCTACTAATTAAGTGATTCCAGATCGCTTCGCCTTAATGTCGTTTATCTGATTTTTGGAGTTATTTACAGCTTGTTATCGCTCTTGAATGAATCGCAGCTCGGTATTACCAGGCAAAAATTTTACTTCTCCGCTCTTTGTTTTAATGTTGCCACATTTTAAAATTAGAGTCGTCAGGTTTACTAAAATCTAAGACCGTAATCTTATAATTAATATCATGAAACCATTAATGAAATAATAATGTGTTATAATAAAAAAATGAAAAAAAAAATGAAAATAATTTATTGAATCCATTAAAATGTTCAACATTATTTAGATTCAGTCATTTTTTTTTTCTACCACCCGGTTCGGAAAGCGGTTTTCACTAGAGAAGAACGGGCAAGAAACTCTAGTGTTGCTCTTTTCAAAACCAGTTTACAATATCGTGATTATTACAAAAATTACAAGTTGGTCCAAATCAGAGCAGTTCATTAATAATTTGTTATAATTTGCAAGTGAAATATATTTTTAATACAATATTGTTTATATTCTGTTTAATATGGCTGAGTGAAGTGAAGTAGGCCAGAACGAAGAATCAGTATGCCCTGTTTCACCAACGCAGTGAATACTCGTGAAAACCTTATGTAATCTATAAATCAGTTACAATGTAAGCAAATCGGACAGACCAGTCCACACAAGCAGCACCCGTTCACGAGTATGACGCATGTGCCAGCCATCGGCCTCCTCAACCATGCTACAGGGAAGTGACCGACCCGGCACACGACGCCGCCGCAAGCACAGACTTTTAAGCGAGCATGACATACCCAATCGCTTACAAAGTAAAATACAATGTGTAAAGTTACTTAATATAAATTACAATATACAGAGCACACCGATACCTCCGCTCCGAAATACTATCTATATGTTTAATTTTATTCTATTCCCAAGCCTTATTATCATCTAGATATTCAGAAATTTTATAATAAGCTTTATTGCATAATTGTTTCTTGATAGTAGCTTTGAATTTTTTAATAGTTAAGGCTTTCATATGAGTGGGAACTTTGTTATAAAAGTGTATACAGTAACCCTTAAAAGATTTGCTGATCCTGTGGAGTCTGATCTTATGACTAGCTAGATTGTTCTTATTCCTAGTATTTTTGTCGTGAATATCGCTAATCTTTCGAAAATTTTCTTTATTCTTATGGACATACATTAAATTTTCATAAATGTATTGTGACGCTACTGTCATTATATTTATTTCTTTAAATTTATCTCTAAGAGAACATCTGGACCCTAGCGAATAAATTGATCTTATAGCTCTCTTTTGGAGAACAAAGATAGTATTAATGTCAGCTGCGCCACCCCACATTAAAATTCCATAACTCATCAGACTATGAAAGTAGGCAAAATAAACCAATCGAGCTGTATCTATATCAGTCAATTGGCGAATCTTACCCACCGCAAAGACTGCGGCGCTCAGCTTTTTAGCTAGAGCGACTAAATGAGGACCCCATTGAAGTTTGGGATCTAATGTAATTCCCAAGAACTTAGTTGAATCCACAAGGCTCAACTCATCCCCATTCAAAGAAATGTTAGCGTTAACTTTTTTTACATTGGGTGTCACAAATCTTATACATTTAGTTTTTTGGCTATTTAATAGCAAATTGTTAACGCTAAACCAATACACTATTTTTGAGAGGGTGTGGTTTACATCGTCAATATCTGGTTGGCGTCGATTTAATTTAAATACTAATGAAGTATCATCAGCAAACAACACTACCTCACAGTTGTCCCTTATAAAAAAAGGTAAGTCATTAATGTATATTAAGAAGAGAAAGGGTCCAAGAATTGAGCCCTGCGGCACTCCCATAGTAACAACAGACCCAGGAGATATTTTTCCGTTGATGTCAACGCTTTGGATTCTATTATTTAAATATGACCTACATAATTCAAGAGCAACACCATTAATTCCATAGTGGCTCAATTTCCTGATAAGAATATCATGGTGAACACAATCAAATGCTTTGGATAGATCACAGAATACACCTAAGGCATCCTGAGACTTCTCCCAAGCATAAAATATGTTACTTATAAGCTCCACACCAGCATCAGTGGTAGAGCGACCCCGCGTGAAACCAAATTGTTTACCATGAAGTATTTTATTTTTTGAAAAATAAGTTTGTAGCTGTAAGAGCATTAATTTTTCAAAAATTTTGCTTAATGAAGGTAGTACTGAGATAGGTCTATAATTAGAGGGGTCATCTGTACTACCAGATTTAAAAAGAGGTATAATTTTACTTAACTTCATTTTATCAGGAAATATACCACGGTTTATACAAGCATTAAAAATTACTGCTAGTTGGGGAGCTAAGATTGGTATTACAGAATTTAATATTTTTGTCGAGATTCCCCAAAGGTCACATGTATATATATATATATATATATATATAATAATTATTTACAACCCCTTACTTTTACTTGTAATCTTACAGATACTCTGTTTATACTGTCAATAGATTTGGCAGATGAAGCCGTGTCGTGCGCTAATCTAATGACTACTCTAACTGTTTAGAGAGGCTATAAGCTTCTATATGAATAACAATAAATTTGTTACAAATTCAAGATATATGAACGTACTAGTCGTTTGATATTGTCTTTTTTGAACGTAATTAAATGATTAATTAATGCAATGAGATCACAGTTTTAAAACTGATTGAGTAAGTACCTAACATCATCATAGCCATCATTCTTAACCATTGGAAGTTCACTGTAACATATAGTTTTATTATATTTGGGGGATTTTTACATATTCGTACGCTTCACAGGTTTGCGGACGTGGAGCGTAGTTGCTCGCACTGATAACGATAACGTAAATTCAATGCCTAGTTTATTTATAATTAAAATATTTGATTTGTTATCTTTAATTTTGCAAATATATGTGAAGTCTGACCGTAGTAGAGGAGGCTCGTGCCCCGCAATGGGACATGTGTATGGACTGATAATACTATAATTAATATACTTGGAATTAATTAAAAACGCTACACTTAATGTTGTCTAAATTTATTTTATACCAGTATATAATGATAACAGTGCACCTGAGAATATGCGCAGCGCTGATCGCAACACCATAATGCCAACGCGCTCAATCGCTTTAATAAATATTATTTTATTAATAGTTTGGATAAATACGATTGCATTTTAATTAGTAATGTTCGCGAACTGAGTTTAAGTTAAAGAAGATATCTTTTAAAGCCACCTGGTTGGAACTGGGTGATATGCGATAAAAAATAATTAAAAATCTATTTTTTATTACACAGGACCGGCAAACGAGCAAACGGCTCACCTGATAGGATTACCGCCGCCTGTGAACATCTACGACATATATGTAGATGCGTCATCAGCTTCTCAAAATTGACGAGGAAAAGGTAGAAAGATGAACTAAGGCTTAAAGATATATTACATACATACATGAGCTCACGCCCTTTTCCCAAAAGGGGTAGGCAAAGGTTTTCTTGGTTGTAACCAGGATACCCACGGTTCGCCGTGTCTGTTCCGTCCCACGATGTGATAGGGGCGAGCCTATAGCCAAGACATATTAGGTCTACAAAAATCTTAAATTTTCAATAAATATATTTTTTTAATCTTGATACTGCCTGTTGGATAGGAATGCGACATTTAGTAGCATTTAAATAGTTTGTTGACCGTTTAAATCAACCTGTGCTGGCAACCCAGTCTCGAATAGGAATGAGTGAGATAACACAGTGCGCTAAAACGGTGTCCTTATCTTAGTTTTAATTCGCAATTAAATCTCAGCAGAGCTATTTTGTCTTGTTGTCCGATAATGGGAATTAATTCCCCCGACTAAATTATTCAATAAAACATTACGTTGTAACAGTCGTAAGTTTTAAACAATTAAGTGAATTACCCGGTGTGGTTAATTGATCTTGGTTAGGAAAACAATTTATCTCAGTTTTTATGCTTGTTTTTTCGTATTACAACGATGTCAGCTGCATTGACAAGTTTTTTACGACTCGTCGCAAAAATTGTATGTTGTGAATAATCGGCTTGTATGCATTGCTGGATGCATCCCACTGAAGCCCTGCTCGCTCATTTCTTGTTGACAGAAGGTGAACTTCTCTTAGATTAATAATGAAATACTTATAATTCCATGGTTTTATAATAAGGTAAGTAATGGTGCCTTTTTGATAATTTATAAAGAAAACTGTGACGTCATTAATAAAAAAATAGTCGTAGCAAGTTTATAATGGCGCAACTCTTGATTTACATTACATAAACAAATAGTCATTTGACCCAAATATATATTGTAATAGTTATTACAATGCGTACAAACACCAAAGAGAGACTAAAGGAAATTGTTATCCGAAATTCATCGCTCCGCAGTTTCAACCAATAAATAATTAATTTCTAAACTTTAAATGTCAGCAATAGCTCAGCAGTACATTACACAAGCCGAAATGCCAGGCCGGACAACAATCGTCGGATATATCTCGACCTTTATTATTCGTAGCAATTATATTGAAAGTGGAGGCAGATAGGATCCGAAGCTACCGGCCTCAAGTTGTGAACGCGCGCGTAATTGTTTCTGATATGCCTAATTTATGTGCCAATTGGGCTGTGATGACTTTCGGAGTAACGAGTTATGTGTGGTCCAAACATTAAGCTAAGTTGCAACACTTCATTATGGAGCAACTGGACCAAAAAACTACAACCAGACAACTGTTGGATCAAGGAATTGGAAGAAATTTCTGTGTGATGGCGTTGCACTGTATTATTTGTTATTTTGTTTGGGGTTATGTCTATGACCTTCCTAAGATGGTTGCCAAGACTACAGGATTGCAAAAATACCTATGTGACGTCATTTATATGAAGTCATCTATGCAGTTTATGGAAAGAAAGATTTGTAATACTGTTTTTGAGCATTTAGAAGTAAATAGTAATAAAACAAACAAATATCGTGGGCAATAAAATATATCAAAGTAAATACTGGCGATAAATTGGAAACACTTTACAGAGCAGCATTCAATTCAAACTCGCAATTGATAAATTACATTAGCCGTATGAATATTGAAATAAAGGAGCCGAACCGAAAACTGCGCGTAGCTAGTAATTTGTTTAGCCCACGTACGGCAATTATTACATTATTTTATTATAAATGGTCATCCAGAACAGGTGATATGACGATCGAGGCAATTGACATTTGCACAAAGTAAAATTAACCGATAGTTTATACGAGGCCATTAATATACGACATGGAAGTTTATTTTGTAGTTTCCGAGTCATTTTTCAAACGTTTTTGATATGAAATCTGATGTTTATCTGGGATCTGCGTTGGTGCGCTGTCGGCCCGGCCGGCCGAACTGTGTCGATGTCTAATTGTTAATACGAAATAATTAATTACGAGTATTAATTGCAAGTGATTGTTGCCTGCGGCTTCGCGCGTGTGGTCATTTGTACTAAGGACACTTCGTATTTAGTGGGGATAAGCGAGTCCCAAATATTTCACTCCGTGACAGAAACTGAACATTAGTTGCGCTATGCGTGTATGTACAAGTCAAACATTTTTTATGTGCGAATTTTTTTTAGCTTTCGCATCTTTGACCTTATAGTATTGGCCTTCTATCTTTTTTGTGTAACTTATTAGTCTATATGTTTATTAATTTTAATAACAGACTCTCTTAAATAACACATACACATATTATAATTAAAATGACGGAATAAAAAAATATCATATTCGTATTGGCAAGATGAAAAAAACGTGGAATTAGGACGCCGCGGCGGCCGTTTATTTAAATGTAAATGTCTGGTCCCGTTATATGATTTTATTTCAGATAATACTAAGAATATATAATGATGTCACACAATGCGATCAAATAAGGATTACAGTATGTCTAGTTCATTGAAGACTCATTTTGAAGTCAGTTAATACTAATCGTGCAAAATATGGGTGGATTAGTTGTTGATCCGAAATTAATGTTACTGTACCCTTACGATATAATGAAGTCTTTTTACCATAAAGCTTACAATGTTCTACGTGCAAAACAGTAAGCAATTACGCACAGGGTTGCCATTTCAAGTTGCCAAGCCTCAGCTCACAAGGATGATTTCGGGAATTCATATAATATTATAAAGATAAATCGCAATAAGAATAACTTCGACGTAGCTTTAAATAAAAATCCACCACTCCTAGTAAGCAGTGCGATTAATCTATCCTTTTGTATGATACAAATAACAACACTAAAAACACTTTTACAACAGAAACATACTTTTAAAATGCCAACCATACATCATAACATGATATTTCCACAGGTTCCAAAACTATAAGTCGCTGTATGAGGGACGGGTATTCTCACATATTTTACGAGGCTTAAGCCGCAGGTGACAGTGTAGTGTTATAATCATGTGTTATTTTACAGCCTATTATTTTTAAGTCCAAATAAACGATAATGACTTGTCATCTGCAGATTATCTGGCTTTAAGTGGGAAATAATGAAGTCCTCAATCTAACAGGTGGCATGTGTGAAGTAAATGAGTACACGTATTCAAGTGTCTTGTAATAACAAAAGTTTATAAATAAATATTGAATTTATTCATACATTTGTGTTAGTTGACCTTTGGTCATAGGCAGGAAACGGCACTAGGCACCAAAAATATGTACAAGCTTCTTTATCCTTAAAGTTTATCACGTACAATACAAATTGTAGTGTAATTAATAACTGCTATGAAAGAACATTAGTTGTTAATGAAGCGCAAAATAAAACTATTGAAACAAAAGGGAGCGAACGAGTCTGGAAGGTAGTGGTAATCGATTCCCGATAAATTTCACAAATTATTTAAGAACTTCAGCTTTTTATTTTAATAGTCATCAGTTTAAAGATAAAGTAAAATAATAAATTACATATTACAAGCTAAAACAGGATCAGCACTAATTTGAGTCTTGCCTGTTATAAAATTCCTTTCAATAATATGGGATAACAATGGGAATAAGAGATTGAAGAAGTATTGGAAGGCCACAAACCGCTCAGCATTTAAAGCACGAAGATTTTAATATACCCAACAGTGATAAATTATATAAATGTTTATATCTTAGACAACACATTTCTTTAATAAGTTGCCTCTTACAAGTCTCTGTCGTTACTTGTATACTTTGACGGTATAATCGAAATCCGATATTTTATAAGCAAAATATTTTCTGGTTACGGAAAATAAGTATTTGCAATCGGAAATATCTTTAAAGTGACATAATAAAATATATTTGAACATAAAAGCAAGCCTCAAATGCTTTGTAGTATACTTCAATTGTTGTAGTGAAACCTGCACTAACATCATGGGAAATCAAAATTAATCGAAGAAAACGAAAAGAAAATTTGTTTAAAAATTTTCAATAATTTTTGTTTATAACTTTTTTATTTTCCATTTTACGATGAAAAATAATAGAAATAAAGTTGTAGACAATTTTATTTGCTACATAAAATGTCGTCTGTAGGATTGCTAGTTAACGAGATATAGCGCCAAAACCCATTGCACCACTTTTTCCAAGAAAGCGGCCAGGGGACAAGGGTTGTGACCCCAAAACCTTGAACTTAAACTTATACTAACCCCCCCTACACATCAAAATCACACACAAAAAAATAAAATACACATCAAAAAAATAAAATTGCGTCCTCCGAAAAAAGCACGCTATGGCCCAAAAAATGTAACATTCAATGGACTATAGTTGTAATATTTTGGAATAATAGCTCGTTAGACTATATAGGTATAATAAAAAGTAATTAACAAACGCATTGTCATAAATTACGCATGAAATTAATATGGAGAGCGGAATCTAAATGTATTGCGTTTTTCTCGTATTTTCATTGCCTCGGATACAATGAACGTGCATTAATTGTATTAATGAATATTTGTGCAACTAATTATGAGATGAAGGCGCCGTATGTACCTACAATATATTACTAATAAAAAGCTTGCATGTCTCAAAATATTACACCGTATGTAAGCCGTAACGAAATTTCTTCAAGACTGTATCTGGTATAATCAATCACAAAAACTAATTAAGTAGTTAACACAGTCATTTCTTAATACAATAGCAACACAGGTTGTTGATATTTGTTACCCATTTTTTTATTATTATAATTATACTACAATGGACTATAATTCTTGAATAGAGTATGTACCAGTGAGTGAAAAATATAAAAAAAAGAATAATAGGAAAATGCCTAATCAAGTTTTTTTAGAACAATACTATAACAGTTAAACGGCGGATTAAAACCTGTGTTATGTGTGACCTTGTATGGTGAAAAGGGGAATGGAAGCAAGCAGCACGCACACATGCAAACAAGGACGCATCCCAGCAAACATGCACGTAACATTATATTTATAGCGTTTTTGCAATTTAGATTTTTAGCCATTGAAAAACAAATTTCATTGAGATTTAGTACAAAAATGTTTGGGGTGTCTTCCCATAGTGTATAATCAAAAGATAATAAAATACCCTACAGATATTTTTTATATATAAAAACATTATTTTAATCCATTAACATTAATTAAACTTATCCATTACTTATTGCTTTACATAATAAAAAAAAAATATTATTTAATATTTTTATCTTGTAAGTTTTATGCATTCGATTGTACATTTTTATCTGAACGCGTGACGATAATTGTTTCTGATTTTAAACACGATCTCGCGCAAAATAAATATTCCGCTTTTTGTTTGTATCACCACATATATACGATACTTACATCTTAGTATTAATATAAACGCGAGAGTTAATCTTCATATAATACTGTAAAAATATTTGAAGCACGTTCCGACTCGCCAGTAATATGAATTTTTCATTACTCGTATGAGTGTAATGGAATGTTGAATCGTGTTATTTCTTATTGGTGTAAAACATTTAACATAATGTGGATTTGTGGTGTCTCCACTAGTTATCGTGAGCGCCGTATGTTTGTACTGTACTGTATCAGCCCATACACGACCCACTGCAGGGCACGAGCCTCCTCTACAATCGAGAGTACGATTGAGAGTGGCCGTATGTTTACGGGCGTAAAAATTTCGCCTTGGTCCCATGCCCGTCGTAAGAGGCGACCCAAAGAGGTCATCACTCATCGGGATAGTGGGGCGACATCTGCCCTTATTGATATCAGAACGCGTCAAAGGGCGTGACCAGGCAACTAGATATACGACAGATACCAGTCTGGACAGAATTGTAAATGGATGACATATATTTTGCTCTCAATTAAAAGGACCAGTATTTGTGCGTCGAAATGTGAGGAAACTTGTCCTCCAGGGTTTTTATCTGGTAATCGAGAATCAATTATGAATTAAGAATTAAACGCAACCATCAAAAAGCTATATAGAAAAGACACAAAATTGTCATCGTCATTTTTAAATACAAAATTACGCCGTTATTTTTAAAAGCTCAGGTGCAATTTAGGACTAAAGTACGTATCTTTTCACTTTCTAAAATAACTGACCCCTCCAAAACCCCATACAAAAAGTAAAAACTTAATTTCGCCGACCCCTGAACATTGTAACAGCCATTAGGCAGCCGATATCTCTAACCGATGGCAGAGTGTGTTACGCGAGCTCGTTAAAGGAAAATGGGGGTTTGTCACGAAGATCTCTCGTTCAATTTATGATTGCATGCATTTGCAGGGTGTTCTGAGATGCGAGAACCTAGATTGTTACTGAATGAAGAGGCTGATCTAGGAGATACACTTGCTCTAATTTAGTCAACTTGTATTACCAAGATACCTGCAGTTGCATCCAACCAAAGCACTGGAAATAGGCCTCTTAGATTAATGCTTAATTAACGTTATTTAATGTTTTTATCAAACCGTAAGCTTAGATAATGATAACACAATTATGTCTGATCAACGCAGGAATAATTAATACTTAATTTGCACTCAACCAAACAATGGCTTAGTGGCCTTTAAATTAGTGATCAATTAGTCGATCGAGACGAATTAATTAATTCCCTATTATTACGGTGTCTACCTTCTACGTGACAAGCAGGAGATATATTATGTACACCGACTTAGCCGCTTAAATTGTAGGGGCTTGGCAATAAATACTATTTAATTTAAAAAATTGCCCAGTGTAATTTCAATTTATAATTGCACTAATGAATTATGTGCTAATGATATAATAGATATAAGCCTTTGTGGCTCCTAAATTGAAACTGTAATTATTTTTAATCTAACAGTGCGGAAAAATATTTAATTGCACTATTTAGCTTTAATAATATATTTTACTTATCCTTCCATATTAGTAGTTCTAAAAAAAATAGCTTTAGCATGTTGCTAGACCAAGGCAATGAACTTTACAGATAGATCGCAAAAACTGTTTGTTTATTTCAATTAGAGTTCTAGTGATGGTATTTAGCAAACCAGATACTACGATGTATAAATTGATAATACTTTTAAACCCTTAGATACAAAACTGCGAACTCGCCGTTACTTCCAGTACAATTTTAAAAACAATATCGGTAGAGCGTGCGCCGTACAAAAACCTGCAAAAGACTATTTATCGAGAAGCTCGTAATTTTGAATGGTGCCTCAAATATTGACAATCATCTGGTAGTTGGGTACAGTTAGTTCAATTCAGCGGCGCGGCGGCTAGCGATGCCGGCGATCTCAATGTGATTGGACAACAAATTGTCGGACGAGGCGCGTGCTCAGGGCCTCTAAAACACCAGTTATTACTTTGTTTCAAACATATTTTCACTAAGCGTTGCCAACATTATTGTATGCTTCGAGTTAATTAGCTACGCTAGAAATTCTAGTGTTAAATTGGAGACCGGGAGTGACTAACCACAGTGCAGCAAGGTGGACTACAGAACAAACCTTTCCATTAGAGTTTAGACGATTACTGGTTGTCTAGGGTATATTGCGGTGAAATTTAAATGGCGATTATTTTATGTTAAAATGAGTATGTTTACTGCGTTAACAAATTAGCACATACATAATGTGTCAGACTGGCCACGTGAGAGTACTTAGTCACTGGTATCGGCCCTGGCTCTGACAAATATATATGTATCTGAACAACATGACATCATTTTGATTCCCAACAACCTGCATTATTTGTGCCCAATTATTATTATTATGCAAATGAAATTGAAAAATTAAAATGAGTTTTGATTCCAACAGTGCGAAGTGTGTCCGCTCTGCTTTATATCTTCATTGAGCAACAAATAGGGAAACAATTCCAGTTTGAGTACAGTACTGGTCCGAAGAGCCAGGCTTTATCTCGGCAACCCTAGCGTGATCCAGTAGAATGAAGATGGTGGATAAAAGGCGAAATAATTTCATTTGGCCCTCAGAGCCGTTAATCCGATACATCGGTGTTCAATAGAACGGGACTGACTCACGATTGGCTCGCACGAGCCCCTTGTAATGTTCCTGTACAACAATTTGCAAAATTGACCAGATTGCCGCGTTGATTGCTGGTAAATATTCTATAGGTGTGATCTTGAGTTTAAACACTCGTGTGTTTACTCACTTATGGTTGGGTGTGTTGTGTTTGTAAGTGTGATTATATGTCTATATTTTAATATGTTATGTCGAACAGACTAGGGTTGGATAATAGTCTTATTTGCTGTAGTTAGAAATGACAGTATACTACCGTTTGATGCCCAGATATTGTCGTCCAAATATTATGATATGAACTTGTATACGTCATTAAATAAATTTTAATGAAGAATATTTTGAAAAAAGAATGCCTTTTATAGATCTGGATAATATTATAAATATGTACATACATAAAACAGTATAATATAGATACTCAGACGTTGTAGCGATCATTAAAGTTTTACAAAAACAAAATATTAATGACTTACTAATCAGTATTGATGCGCAGAAATAAACAAATACCATGCAGCATAAACCGCATAAATATGTAATTTCCGGTGTATACTCGTAATTTCATTGACATCCATCTGTCAATTTATGTACTACAATGTTCAAATTAAATTGCACAGCGATGATAAATAACACAAAGAATGATAAATGTAATGTATGGCTCTTGTAAGATGAAACGAGGAGCAAGAAATGTAAATCGACATCAATTATACTTGACGACATGCCGAAGAATTTTATAATTCCCGTGTCCACCCTTCGTCTAGGTATTAACCTCCACCGCCGGTCAATGATTCAAAACATCCATGTATCAAGCGGCTGACGCACAGACCGATATTTATTGCTTACATTTTACACACAAAATAACCGATTAATATTGTAAATTGTAACGATTTAATACTAAGGCACCAGGAGCGCAAAGGTAGTGGAGATGTCGGCTGAAATAAATCGATTCGACCTTTAATAGTGGCGCCCGCTGGCGGAATGAAGTCTTCACTACACAGACACGTGCAAATTAAAAGAATTTCTTAGAATAATCGGGATGTGACCATATTATGTGCGTTAAATTAGATATCTTAGATTACTGTATACAACAGTCCAAAACTAAAAAGTTATTTTATTTAGGTTTTAGGTATGCATGTATATTGGCAAAACAGTAAATGTGATTGACAATGGATTTTTGGCCTGCAGGTAATAGTTGATATATAATAATTATAGTTTCAAGTCTAATTTTAGTTTTAGTGATTTTCGAATAATAGGTAATTTTAATGAACTAAGTCGAATATACCCACGGTAATCAGATAGTTATTTATTAAAGGATTTCCCACAAGGAATACACATAACATTAATCTAATGTATCACAAATTAAACAATCTGCGTGTTTCCTTAATTAAGGGAAATCACAACTAGCTTAATGAATGCTCCACACAAACAAAGTTAAAAGAAATTAACAAAATAATTAAAATTGAAATTTGGTAATAAATGATACAATGGTAAGAAAAAATTAAAACATAAAATTAAGCAATTGAGAAAATTAAAAGACTGAGATCAAAGGAATGAAACAAGAATGCAGAAAACGTACAAATATGCAGTTTTATGCGCATTACATACACGTGTGTCAATACTTACTTTTCTTGGGTTTGTATTACATCTATGTCTCTCAATGTGTATCTAGTCTTCTGCACTTGGCTGGTGGACTGTTAAAAATATCTATTTCTTTCGAATCATTTACAATTGAATTATATTCCTGTGTTCAACTGACAATCGGTGATTGTTCGCCGTGATTTGTTCGTTATTCAAGAGCAAAAAGATGTTTTCATCATATTTTCGCGAATTTCGCGCATCTTGTATCATAGTTGTGAATAAGCTTGATACGCGCAATGACACCGCAGTTCGCACAGCATGTTTTCAAATATGCGGTGATGTCTCAAAAAACGTAATGGCTTACTATTCTACACTGTCATAGCAACTTGTCATGGTATATAAATGGTCTTATGATACCTTACTAAAGTCTTAAAATTATTTATTATCAATTTTGCCAATAGAAGTATTCGTTAATTTGTAACTATAAACATTTATTTTGCTATTGTCGCGTGACTTTCGTGCATTTTGTTCGTAACAGAAGTCATAAATGAGCTTAACATTTCAAAGCATGCTTGACAATAAATTATATTTAACATAAGCAGGCACTATTAAGTGTACGCTAAAATGTGTGGAGAACATACCGATTGCGTACAAGTACCTACATAAAATGTGGACTACTAAAAATATTTGTGAAATGCATCTCAGATACTTTTGTATGAAAAATCATTTCAATATTTTATTCAGCTCTGCTCATCGTCGAAAAGACACTGTAAATTTTAACTAAATCGGCGTGCAGCCCTTTACCCAAATTGTGTGCCAAAATGAATTTTAACAATTCTTACTGAGTTTCGATGTAAATTGCTTTATTGTTGGTGGATGAAAGTCCAGATCGTACAAATAACTTCAGTGCATTGGCACTTTCCGATATTGATTTTTGCAATACATTTCATTCTACGCGGAATGAACTCAACTTTCAATTGTATAAAGCCTAGTGCGTGTCGACATTACAATGTAGCGGCAACACCTTGGAATATGAATATAGAAAGCTATAAATATATTGCGCCTCGAGGGCAATATGAAGCTCGTAATAATATAATTTTATTGGGCAAAATGCGAGCAATAAAAGCGTCATGTTGATTTGATAATCACGCGGTTTGGTGCCGTGAACTGTGTTCTTTAACACGGTGCTCGCGCGGCCAGACTACCGGCGCTCCGTGATTCACCACGCCCATCCCTCAATTGACCTTCTCGCGTTATGGCATGCTATTGTCGTGTTAGAACACATGGCTTCATGCCGCTGAATATATTGTTCAATTAAAAATGGCTATCTAGCGCCGCTCTAACTTATGAGAAGGGAAGAACCATTAATTAGGACATCCCATGTATGGCGTAAGTTATAATGAAACTGTTTTATTTAGGAATTTGTGATTAACTTCGGTTGATGGCAGGGTCACGTTAGCGTCGTGGCTTGCTTGTTAAAACCGCTTTATTAAAGTACACCACTGACAGCCTAACACAAGAGACTTAGCTGACTCGTAAAATCTTTTATGCTGGGCATTTTTTTTACAATTTCACAAACCAATTATTCTAATTTCACGAAATGTAGTCCGTTTTTATCTACATTTACCGTCGTCTATTACAATTGTAATGGGTTTCTTTTATCGAACCAGCAACAAAAGAAAGTACCAGTACCAGTCGTTCTGTTATTCACAACTTCTCCGAACTATGATTTCCTGGTACTTTGTTCTGATCCGGGTGTGTTTCATGCATTAAAAATTGACGTATAAACAGCCGATGCATGGTTTTCCTTATCTTATGAAAGAGAGGGAAACAAAAATGGTATTAGAGATAATGTCATGCTCCCATGTTATTAGACATTTTGTGTAATGTCGGCTCCCGGGGCGTAGACTACCGGGCGCTGCGTGAATATCCACGCCCCTCTACCGTACGAACGTCTCGTGGTTATGAGAGCCTGGTACTTTCTTGTATGTATTAATAGTATGCTGTCATTTTGTATGGAAGTAATCATATGCGGGCTGCAGCGAAATTGAATACAATGTCATTCATGTCTACTACGACAAATAAATAAAATAGAAAAAATATTCGTGGAGTCCATTAATTTTACAATATGGTTGTTGCAATATTGTGTGATTGAAAACTGTAATCTTCTGCAATGGAAATTCAAATTGTACAAACTTTAATAATATTTTGAGTGTTTTGCGAAGCACCTGTGGGTATTTATTTTAAGCCTAGTCTAAGACAACATATTCTTACGTGTTCTATAAATATATATGATATTTATAGAACGCGTAAGAATGTTAAATGTTCTACAAATATTATAAAAAATAATATCAACTAAGTTCATTGTGGACCTGTTCAATACTTTTTTATCTTATTTGTGCTTCACATCATACATATTATGGTGACAGTTCTATTAGTATATTATTATATACTTGCGTGCATTTTAGACAACTGCAATTAAAACGAGTTAACATCAGCCAGCCGCGGTACCATTGTTCAAATTCCATTCACACTAAATTATATCCAAATATTTTATCAGAAAATTTTAGCGACAGGTTCAGGAATAACTCGTGTTAAAAATTATAAACAAACCGACATTAAAAGCTATATAATATTTAAGTTAAACAATTCACCCGACACATGCTATTTTTTATTTTAAATAATAACACTTGTAAGTGATAGCTGCCATTTTATGATCACAGTATGGGTCGTCTACGATCTTCTGTCGCCGAAAGAGCTGTTATCCAAATAATAAAAATAGCTTTTCTTTCTTCTCATTTTATTAATATTGAACAAGTTAATACTATTTGATTCCAAGTATAAATGCTAGTTGTTGATATTATGGAAAACATATCCCAACAATAATAAAATTAAATAGATAATTTTTAATTTTGTTTGTAGTTCCAAATTTCGCCACAGGCCAATAGATTTTAGAAGTTGGTTGTTGTTGCATAACACCATCAAATTTCGAACACACAGAAGAATAGGATTACTCTCCTAGCTAGTTTAAGGTCTTCTATTTTAAATGCTAAATACTCAATAACTTGGTTCAACAGCTTAAAACTGTATACTTTCACGGGGAAAAAAATATAGAAAATTGGCAATTTAAAGATTCTCGTAACTTGAGCTTCCGCTTGATTCAGCGAATTACGATTTGCCAAATAGGCTCCGATTTATCATGTCGTAAATTATAAATATCAAAATTATTACGGAAGTCCCAACTTACAAAAGTGGGTGACGTGACCATTTACTTCTTGCGATTTTTTAAAGTCCTCAGACATCGTCGCGGGACGTCCAACTCTTAGCTTGCCAGTTCAATATATTGCAATATAATAAATAGATTCTATTAAAGCCACTCAAAGTTATAACTCCGCTACAAAACTAATAGAACGGTCGCTGTAATCATTACATCGGGTACAAGTACTTGTTAATTATTATACTTAATTATCGGTTCTACAAACGTAGCAGTTGTCACGAGATTACAATCATTTAGGAAAGATTGATCGCGCACTATCGCTGCCGTGAAACTATTTGTTTTCTTTCCTTTGCTCGTCACGGCGAGACTGTTACTGAAACCCTTGAGTACTGATGGATAGATTAAGTTATTAAACATCAATTGTCAGATTGTGAAAGATATCTCGGTTATTAGAGGGCAGTAAGTAGGGCAATCGAGATACGGGAGGTGAAATTCCATGAACGTAGATTGGTTCATATTTAATAGACTTTGGTTTAATAGTATAGAATTATGAATTAATTATTTTAGATCAAACAATATAGAGCTGAAATACTTGGCAAGAATTAAAAATACAATAACATTGAAATCAAGGAAACCGAAAGCTATAAAATGTCATGTAATACAACCATAAAATGAATTACCCGCTACAAATTAATACCGTAATGTTCAGCAATTTCATGTCTTATGCACATAAGAAACCTAGTCCTCCATCTTTTTTCCATCTTCGATTATTGATCTCAATGTACGACGAAAGAAAATTCCCAGCCCGTCATAAAGTATGCTAAGTAGCCATAAATCATCATCACCATGTTCCGTCATACAAAGCTTTACCGATCGGGTGAGGGATCATAAAAATATTTTTAATTGAATAACATTTTATCAGGTATTAAACGGCCGCCCATGCGTTGCAGCATCAATGCGGGACGAATTGTAAAAGATTAGCATGAGCGAGGCGACGCGATTAACATAATTACTGGAGATGGCACGGCATAATGCCGTCGTGACATGGCATGCTGTGGCAAATTGATGCCAGGTTTGCCAGCGTTACACGTTTTTACGCCACACTTGTACTCGTATGTTATGATGGGTATGACGTATGCGTTATTTAAATGCTTGTTTACTGTTGCAAGGCCTGTTTTTTCGCGTCATGGGGCGTTTTCTTTAGTGTAAAGGTGCGATAGTAAATATAGTCATTGTCGCCAAATGGCGCGAATGAAAATATTACCTATGTTTCTTGATATTTGTGTTCTTTGAAGCCTTGTTTTTAAAATCTTATTCGCTGACTCCAGATAAGAAAGAAGTTCGTCAAACCATAGCAACGTACTGCATCAGAAAGTAATATTTATGCTTAGATAATTATGATTGTAAAAATATTTTAGATCAGCAAGGAAGAAAGCGGGCAATTTGATCAATAAAGTAGAAATAATTGTCTTAAAACGTTTTTTTTTATCAGCCCATATACGTCCCACTGCTGGGCACGGGCCTACTCTACAATCGAGAGAATCGATTGAAAGTGCTTAGGCCATATAGTCCACCACGCTGGCCTAGTGTGGGTTAGCGGACTTACATACCGTAGAAATTCTTTAAAATCGCTACGGTATGCAGGTTTCCTCACGATGTTTTCCTTCACCGTTAAAGTGCGTGGTGATTGACTATCAATACACACATAACTCCGAAAAGTTAGAGGTGAGCCCTGGGATTTGAACCCGCGACCACCGTGAACATGTAGGCAGCCGCGTCTGATCCGTTTACCAACAGGCCACCACGCACTTTTGCACTTACCGAACGTAAACCATAACAATATTATTTTTCAATAAAAGCACAAACAAAACACAAAATAGTAGGTATAGGCGATCCCGGCATTCATAACGGGATCGATATCGTATTAGCGTGGCTTCATTTGATTGAATATGCAACATCATGGTACTTGCAAGAGCAGTATCAATTATTTCGCGTGTCGCCGTGGCTCAGCACTTTCTACACGACCCGGCGCTGTCGAAATTCGCACAACTATTGCACTGACATCACAGGACGCCGCGCCGGTGAACGCTCTCGCACGCTTGACTCGACGTCGACCGATATTGTTATGGTATTCACTTGTTATAATGGAATTTTATTTAGAATGGAATACAAATATGTTGTACTAGAAATCGGGCTATATACTTCGGGCCTGGCCCTTCTGGCCTGAACAACTTTTATACTTGAGAGCGATTGAGGCGGGATGTTGTAATATAAATGTTTAATATATTTTCTAACAAATCTGATTGGGGAAAAATTTATAGTAATTTATTTCTTTATGTTCAATATGTTTTTGCCCTTTAAATATAATAATTTATTTTTAAAATAATTATATAGAAAATAATATTGTATATGAATATATAGAATGTAGGTACACCTCAGACCCTAAAATAATGATGAAAATGCGTGTAGATAAACGTGAGGATTTTATTTTTGTAACAGTCCTATGACAGTTCTTTAAAGTTTAAGCTAAACATTGGGTGACATTTCCGAATGGTGACAATACAATATGGCTTAATCTGCTCTGACACAGACTCGAGATTGCAGGGTTGGTCATAAAGGGTATACAAAGCTTAAAGGGGGATGCTATGCTATGCTACTCATCATAATGTCCAACTTTTACTATGGGGCCAACCTTGAATCCGTGAAAGGAAAATCAATAATATGTTGGGAATAATATTTTAATTGGTTTAAAATCCCCTAAAAATTACTTACATACACAAAAATATTTTTAGGCATATTTGAAAAACTAAGAAACAATAGGATCTTCACTACGCCTTTGGCTAGTATGGGATAAGAGATGATTAATCCGGTTCCCGCGACAACCGTGTTAGAAGCCTAGCCGTCCAACTGTCACTCTTTTGTTGGAGATTCCATATATTCAAGTTAACCATTCTCATGTGTAAATTCGAAATATATTCTGACACTTTCCGGCTAGTTAAAAGTAAGTTAATAGACAGACGTTCAGTGCGGATATTTATGGCAGTTCGGAAAAGGCATTTTCTCACATTAGAATACAACAATGTCGATTTATATTTAAAAATATGTATAGATATGTACCGCTAATACGAGTATAACATCGGCAGGTTCAAGAATCTAGAGCGCGTGTCATCGAACTCCGCTTCCATGAAAAGTAGTTAACCAACCAAATTTCAATCACACGATGATCGGACAGTTGGAGCGATAGGCTTTTTGTGTTTGTACACGAAAAACATTATAAAATCGCACTTTTTGTCGTTGCAGACGAAACGACCCGCGGAGTGGCTATTGCATTTTTTACTTTCATTTCGTAGAAATATGTCTGTTGATGGTGGATGTGTCACGATTTTGAGAAAAAGTATTTAAAGTGCTCCTTAATATTGTTAATAGTCACGTCCGGGAATACTCTAACAGCGGTTTTTACATTCAAACTGAACTTAGCTTTTTTCACATACATCATTGAACTGAATTTTCAACGAAACTATTTCTCGACTCTACGCATCATAGTTTTTTGTTGACTTAAAACACATATCAGTCACAGAAAGAGAACCCTTTATTTGGCTGTTTTAAACATAAATATAGATTTCTATTTAGTGTAGTCATTGTACCTAACCATACCTTGATATGTATACATAGGAGAAGTATTTAAGTATCTTTTTCCACGTCTATAGAGGTTCACGCGATTAAAGTCATCAACTTGTCAACAAGTTCTGCTCGCACATCTTGTTGGCAGTATCGTCGGTAAGCTGACAATGTATAGTCGCCTGTATCCCGTTACAAATTAATAATATATACCTAAAATGATCAAAGATTAAAGTATCACTTTTTAAAGAAGACGCTAAAAAGTAAAAACAGAAATGGGTCCATGACACCGATTATAATTAGCTGACTTTATCGGCTAAAGTAAATGTTATCTATAGACTAATTAAAATATGCTGACATCCTCATTATCTTTTATGGATTATTTTAAGGTCGCCCAATTAATTGATTATTAACCTTTATTTTTAGCTATAAATAATGATATACTTATAAATTGTGAGTTATTTATTGTTTATTTATAAATAACGTGTTAATGTCGACTTCATAGAATTCGCTGTGCCAAGGAGCGCTCATCCGTTTTTGTACGGTCGAGATGGCAGATACGCGTTGCATTAAATCTTATAATTAAACTCAGATAGGCGTAGTACACCGCGCTGGTATGACAGTGGGATGCAGACGTTGCTAGCTTCTACCAACGTAAATATCTTTTTATACGGCTCATCTTGAAATATTTAATCGATTTTTAATGACAACTTCATGTCGAACGCACAGATATTTAGTAGAGCCATATTTAAAATGTTGTAAAGAGTTTTTAATAAACACTTCTGTTAATATCTCTCTCTACGACAACTTACAAGTCAATAGTCATTTCATCGTGTGTAAAAATAACATTACTTCGAAATGTTATAAACAGATTCTTTGCTTACTATCTGTTAAGGATTATAATATACGAATTTAAGATAATATCCAAATCGGAAAGTCATTAACAAATCATTATTATCAAATATTTAACAGCCCCGGTGGCGCAGTTGGTTAGACGCCGGCTGTGAAACTAGAGGCCGCTGGCTCTATCCTTGCACTGAGATAAATGTTTGTGTGAACCACAAGTATTTGTTTCGGGTCTGGGTGTTTGTGAGACCGAAAAGTCTGTCGTAGTTCTCGATACGATTCACAACACAAGAGTCGTTTTTGGTCCTAACCCCATGGTCAGGACTATGTATGTGACTGTTGGGTGTATTTATTATAAAAATAACGATAAACAACCAGCTATATTTCGACATAGGTATGATACAGTTAAACGAATTCCACGTTTGCTTTATTCTTAATACTACTTTTCCTTATACACTTCTTTCAATCAATAAAAAATCCTGCACAATCCATCTCCATTAAGACTTTTAATTTGCTGCGAGGCTAATAACTTATCAAAAGCAACATGCGGCCAAGAAAGCCGGATTTATAATATAATTTATAATATTTACGTACAATATTTGTATTCGTAGGGACGCTCGATCATTCATGCTGCGACTAAAACAGATCGCGGTGAAATATAATTGATCGTTATGGCTCGGCTTCGGTCTGCTATCTTTCGCACGGCATAAAGTGAAGACAGATATTGTGTTTGTATGGAAATTATGTGTTGCTCAGATATATTGCGTCAATCCGGATGTGTAAATTTAATATGCACACTATATTAAGACATGATAATGAAGATAATGGTTTACGAAAAATAAGAGGATATTGCAATAAAATAGTGTCGTTTTGTTAATACCATGACGGCAAAATGTATACAATACATCTGATGTATACTATAGTTCAGTTCAGATAGAGTCCCACCGATGTGAGATGGTCGCTTAACAATCGCGCGTCGAAACGATTATTAAGCAGGTCGATTGTCAGTGTACGTAAGATGAACTGGAAACAACACATTTACGTAGCTTCCTAGCTAATATGGACACTGTCCGGGTTGAAATTTATATCCTACCAACAACTTTTGAGGTCACGATATTTTTATTTTTTTAATTGAGATACCCTCGTTAAATAAAATGTCCAGCAACTGAAGGTTACGGTTACATCATATTATTATTTTTTAAAACGAATACATAAAAATAATAATCCTGCGGCCGTAATCTAGCTAACACGAAACAACAGTTGCGGAATCAAATCTTCCCAAGATATCTACATTAAATTAACGAGGAGATTTTGCTCAGTGTAATATCTTAAACAGATCCATATTAATTAGCTAAGCAATTACAGTTGCCCGCATTACGGACTTTGCCGACGTCTTAATTTTGCAAAAATATTTACACCGTCCGGGACGGACACGTAACGACAAAGATTTATTGCGACAAACGTGTGATTCACTCGGCGATTAGCCGCTACCTGTGTGTCAGCTTTAATCAGTAATTACTAATTAGCAGAGTTATTACTTTTTCCAGTTTTACATCTGTACTTAACATACGTGGAGTTTATTTATAACGTTTGATTATTTATAGATTTAATTACGTTTAACTGTTGGTGTTTTTATCTGATGCGAGGTTGTGGTCGCTGGAGTATTAATATATTTGTCATTCATCCACTTTGTACATCAATGGCGCCACAAGTTGAACATTTGGATTATTAAATAAATATAATTATGTATTTCGCATATATTTACGCAATATTTGGAATACTGTAATTGTGTTAAATTATAATTTCGAATACCTAGTTATAAGGATGCCAGAGTAAAGTTTGGAGATTTGTATCGAATTTATTTTTAACTTGTGTTTTAATAAATTATTAATCGTTGGTGTAACTCTAAACATAATTTTATCTCCTACACACAAAATACATGCATTCAACTTTAAATATACCGCAGTTTATAAAAAAATAAATACTCAAAAAGAAACTGATATTTTTTATTTTCATTAAAAATATGCCTAACACGAAGAGTTTTATGATAAAACAAGTAACATTTGATAATAAATTTAGGCCCCGAATCAAAGTAGTAGTACAACACAGTTGATGTTAGAGATCACAAACACATTTTACTAGATCAATGCAAAAGATTGTGCGTAGACAAATTGCAGTGCATACATTATTTTATTTAAGATAAGATATTCAATCTATTTGACTCAAAATTACCTATTATTTTTGACACAAATAAAAAAATGCATTAACGTTTAATATTACTCTAAGTATCACAAAAATGATTCTCAGTCTTATACTCAGCAGTGCGACCCACCAGACCTTAATTAACATGAATGATGACACAAAACAATGCCACGAAATTTACCTATTGTGAACAACGTCAGGCGCGTGTCGTGTGATGTAAGCGTCCCCCGGCGAACCGGTCGCACCCATTGGATATTCATGAGCAAATACCCAAGAGTACCTACGTGATCACCAGACTCCTCGAGTAATTAAGGCTCGTGTTCATAAATTTTAATTGTGATTTTAAGCATCCACTAAGCGGTCCCCTGCTGCGAGTAATGAATACAAATTTACTGTTTGTTAATAAAATGATTTATTGATGAATCGAATTTGTATAGCCTTGTTAACAAATTTAAAGTGTTGCTCAATAGCGCCGACGGTGACAATAAAATACCGACTCTGGCAGTAGTTAATTACGTAAACACTTGTGCTGATGTAAAAGTTGGGCAAATATTTGTATAAGGACGTATTGCTGAACAATATTAAGTACTTTAAAGCTCTACTCGATAGAGGTTATAAAAATAACTAGAAGTAAAGTTTCTAGCTGAGCAATGTCTCGTTGATTGAATTTTCTTCACGGTAAGAAACATAACGTGCAGATGCAGGACGGTAGCAATAAGTCAATTTGGCCATCTATGGGAGAGGCTATGTTCAGCAGTGGACTTTCAGTGGCTGAAGAGAAAGAGAGAGAGTAACACTAATAAAATATTGGCAGAAGACTTTTTACGTGACCATCTACATAATATTTTAAACCACTATTTCTGATTTAATTTTAGAAGAGGCAAGACGGATATTACCATTAAAACACATCGTAAGCGAATAGACCATAACCAAAACCTTCCAGTATCTAATTAAATATGAAAAAAGTATGTAAAATAGTGCACATTTTACTTTACAACCTTAATATAATCGTATACGTAAATAATAACCTATAATGAATCAACGCCTTAAAGTTATGGTTACTAGAAATTTGTAATGTACCAGCAGTGTGCGAGATTATATCAATTTTTGCTTATGAAAACCCTGTATAATGGTAGCAGAACAAAATTAAAGGCTGCAGAGGCGTGTTGTAGTTAATTAGGTGAAATTACCCATCTACGCCGAGGAAATTGTTTCATGTCTACGGTAGGGTTGCGGGAACTAGCACCGATTTTTTGTATAGACGCATTTCTATGCAATTGAATGAAATTTATAGTTAGTTTTCCGGCGTTACGTAGTTTGTTTAAGTATTTGTATGATTGTATTGGCGAATAAAAAAGTAGAAATTATAATTTTTGCAGTTTTTTTATGCGATTGGACAGTATATTTAGGTATTTGTACTCTTGTAATAAATTAATTTGACGTTGGAAATAATTCTGAATATTTTTTAAAGTAGATCGTAGATAGAATTGTAATAATATCAAAGTGACGGAGAACCGAGTCGCTAATGCGGATCAACCTGGTTACATAACTTGAAAAACGTCTCCTATCATGCTTAGATTTACAACTAGAACTCTCAGAGAGTCTTGAAAAATGCCTCTTGACAACTTTATTATCCCAATTATCCAAGAGAATTTGATGATTAGTGGCCTGAGGAAAGACGATGTAATATAAGGGTGAAGAAAAAAAAATGGGGTCAAGGTTTGGTAGATTAATCCATTACGTACAATTATGTTATGATCCACGCATGTTGCTTTAGTTTTACTTTTATTTATTCGTAAAATAGTACCACTAAATAAACCTCCAAGAGAAATCAAGATTTAAATAAGTGTAAAAAGTTAGAAGCAACAAGCGATTAACTGGTAAACAGTTGATATATCATCGCGCGTCATGAACAAGAAAACCGAGTATATTAATGAGTGACGCCCAGGTTTAACGAAACAAGTGGTGGGAGAATGGAGTTCTACCTTCTAGTTAATAAGTGGGAGGTGTCGCTAACCGACGTAATGGTGGGGAGTGCGTGCGAGCCGATACTGGCGTGTGCCACAATTCACTAGATTATGGAGATTTTATATTAATACAGGTTTATTTGAAGTTGCCTGAAATTTACAAAAAAATATTGAGATGTCAAGTATATGTAAATGTTTACAAGATTGTTAAGTGTAAAGTTTACGGTATTTATCAAAATCAATTTAATTTCAAAAATAGATACTTTAAAATGTAATCAACGGAGTTATTCGCTGTGTTTAAATGGTTAATTGCAAACTTTAAAAATACTTCGTTGTAAAATTATTCCACGTTTCAACAGCAGTCAATTATCGTTTTTAATAACACATTTGTTTCATATAATCATTTTAATATAACGTAGAAGCTGTAGCATTGTTCCACTAAAATTATTAAATGCGGTAAACGGTTAAAGAATGTATCGCTTACATAAACAATACTTGGGCGTTTATAATTATCACTTATTTCATAGAAGAGGGAGGGCGTAACTACGTGAGCTACGCTTTAAATGGTGAAGAATGTGTATAAAACTCACATAATTATTATTTGCGTATTCACTGAGTGTTGAAATGGTTGTAACTTGACAATTTAAACCTGACCCTGAGACGGCTACAGAATATTTCATTTTTTAATGTTTCTTTGTAAAAGTGCAGGGAAGTAATGACTATAAACATATGTTTACGTAGCGTATAATTATTTAAATTACGAGGGGCTTTAGCCTCATTAGTAAGAGCATTTACGATTAAAAACAATGTCTTTTTCGCCCTGTCTGCTTCAATATACTAATGTAAATAAAAGAAAATAATACCTGATATTTTATAATGAAGAAAGATTCACGTATAAAATAACGTAACACTACCTCTATTGTTTACGAAAGGAAAGGATTACTAGTGAAAAAAAACATGGAATTCATTTTATCGATTGATATATGAAATGCGAGTATGAATTCACCTTGCGTGTCGCAAGAACTTTAATAACATTGCAAATCTGTTTACAACTGAGTTTCATTCAGGGGAACAACCTTCATTTAAATTTTAAATAGTAAATTCTATTACATGATACATTATTTTATTATGGGTATTTTTTTACTTTAACAATGAAATGAATGAATTGGGAATCACCTTTTTCCGCTAATATTCACTTCCACCATCATTTGTAACTCTCAACCCAAAACAATAAGTTTTTAGTATACTCACATTTTACGGTAGAATTTCATCGATGTGAACACACAGGTAAACTAGTGTTCATGTGAAAGCCACATGTGGAATCTGTAACGGAGAAACAATGCGATTAAAACTCAATATTATAATAACTTGTTCACAACTAATAATTTTTTTATTAAATAATTATTTTTTATCAATACCTATATATTAATGACAAATGTTTGCACTAAGTGCATTACTTATTACCTCTAAAATCACTTCAACACAGATCAGTGCTTTCTGTCATAGTCATATCAAACTACATCAGACAAGACAACAAACACAGACTCCAACAACATCCACAGAATCACAAATAAACAAATGACGGCCAATCGGTTGAATAAACACAACTGCCGATTTACCAGTACCCGAGGCACAGCGATGTCGCTCATCGCTCATCGCTTAACGCGCAGTAATGAGAACATGAGTGTTACTAAGCGACGCCATTTATGCTAGAGATGTAATTTCCGATGCGATACAGCCGCGTTATGGGAGCTTGTAACAAATGAAATTAGATAACCTGTTTGCTTGCTGCTGTTTGGCCGATGCTTGTCTGTCCTGGCTTCGGTGAATTAATAAAGGATTCGCGCTGAAATAGCTTTGAAATCTGATTTTGGTTTGAGATTATTTTGCAATAGTTTGATATTGTTAATGGCTTTCGATGACTGGGGAATACTGCAGAAATTATTATGGGTGATACATAACATGTGCATGGCATTTTCTAACAAACTTCTCAATGGCTTTTGAGGGTTTTGTATAAAGAAGTTTTCAACTGTATCGAAAATAAAGTCGTGCAAAACAGCTTGTTAGTTTTTTTATTAAATAATATCTAAATGCTTCGGAACAAATTGCTTAATTTTTACTTGAATGCAGTAGTTTGCGTAATTATTTGACATTTGTGATCAATAGTGACATAGTTTACATAATAAAAAGATGGCATTTAAGAAAAGAAAAGAAAAAATGACAGTTGGTGTTTCTTGCGCCGTCACTGCTGCAGCACGTTCCGAAGCGGTAGTTTTACTTAATGATTCAAGGATGGTATGGGAGACTTTTCGAATTCCTTGTTAAAATTTTATTCAGATTTGATTTAAAATTCAATCCGGCGATGGTTTGGCACGGTTGAGCCTAAAAGTCGTCATATTATAAACTTTCTCGAAGCTACAGACCATACATTTCGTCAAAATACGATGATAATGATTGTCGTTGAATATTTCTCTTAAACACAGCTCGTTAACATGAGCGTGATACAACAAATCGACTTCCAACACATTATTTAATAGTTCTTAAACACTTTTTAATAACTAACAATTATATGCGTACTTTAAACGATACAATAAAATGGCAAGGCGTAAATAATTTAAAATTAACAAAAACTTGTATTAATTTTATGGTATCGGCCATGAACATTTTGCTAAAAAGATGCTCATCTCAATCAAATTATAACTTGATGAACTTTTGTGCCTGTTATTAACGGTAAACGGACGCATGATATAGTAACAGCACATCATGCGAGTAAACTTACTAATTAATTTATGCACATACATTAATGTACTACGGATGGTCATCACTATCGCCATGTATGCATTAAAAGTATATTTAAATTTTTAGATGGGTACAACACTAAAATGTAATTGTAGAGCAATGACGCATCTAAATTTCCATTTACTTTTTGTTTAAATGACTCTTAATATGCATATATGTATTCTGGACCGTCAAGTAAGCTTAATTTTCGATTATCCTCAATCATCATAACCATTATCTTTTTCTTACCTAACGGGCCTCAAATCAACAACTTTCTGAAAATTCTATTAGACTGACCTTGCCGTCACTCGTCTGTTGTTGTGTTTACAAGAAGTAATGTATTTTCTTATTACCTATGTGATTTAATCAAGACGATAATATGCGTATCTGCAAAAAATCCGACTCTTGTATGTTGCAGTTCAACACTAATTTTATGCATAGTGCAAAATAATGGCTGATTTATTTACACCCAGTTCCTTCTGCAAATCTGAAAAGTAGTTCTAAATTTTTATTCTTAAAATAGATAGAATTCTATGTTGGGTAACCTTAATACACCAACACGTATTTCATAAAAGAATGACTTGGATCCAACATCACTTGCGGACTATTTTATTAGTGAGGCGCGTGCCTGTCAGTTATCCATGCAAAATTAATGACGCCTGACAATGGAAGGCGGGAAATCGCATTTCACCAATATTTCACTCCGCCTCCTCCGACAAAAAAACCTGATTTGCCATATTGAATTTTTAACAGAACCAGTTCTTTGTTTCTGTAGACATATCAAGAGCATTGCATAAGTATGGAACGTAAAACTTTCCAGTTATTTCTCAATAAAAAGTCCAAAACGGTACTAAGCTTCCACTAAGTTATAAAAATCCTTAGGGATTACCAACGACCGCGATTGCATCAACAATCGATGTCGATGATATGCAACGACTATGTCACGCCGTGGAATCGATAAATTTCATGTTCCGACACTTTATCATGAACGCACTTAGAAAACCGGCGCGGTAAATGACAGGTGTCGTATTTTATCGTAAAATAATAATTCTATTGTTGGACAACCCTAAATCTATTCATGGGCCCAATAAATTATATGTGTATGCGAAATGAAGTGATAATATGCGGAACAATACCTTCGTGGTGTTGGCTTTTGTAGTGATGTGACACGGGGAAATCTGCATGCCTTTACATATTTACAAGTGTAGCTATAGTGGCCACAAATCAATGTAGAGACGGGAATCTTAAGGAATGGCCAGATAGGTTTTTGAATTCATTTCTGTACTGCTCGTAGTAACCTCTTCGCCGAACTGATTAAAAACATACTAGGTAGACAAGGAAATTATTCATTAAATATGATAAATATAAGAATGAATTGCTTTGCATTAAAAATTACATTATTTTTGGAAGAGTAACGTAGATAGATAAAACAGTAAGGTTTCACTAAATATATCATCATGTTATCTATTCCTACAGTATGAATATGTAACCAAATCATAAAATTAATTATTAAGATTTGTATGATAAATTATTGGTGAAACTCTATTAACCAAAAGCTTTTCATAGAAATAATATACATTTTCAACGATGAAGCTATGAATACGATTGTCACAAAGTGTTTGTGGTCCTTCATATGTCGTAGTTTTATTAAACTATATTAATTATTAAGACAAAAAATAATAATATTATTACAAAAACTTTAACCATCTATTTACTTAAGTTTTCCGAATAGGCGATTCTTCAGATAAATTGAATTATTGGGAAACATATGTTAAATAAACATTTCAGCAACTAATGCCATTCATGACTTTTTCTTTCAGCTTGATATAAAAACGAATCGGTAAAATATCAGATTCTATTTAATAATAATAATAAATAAACACACCCAATAGTCACTTACATAGTCCTGATCGCACACTAAGATCGAGTCTTGTGTCGTGGGTATCAGGAACTACGAGAGACATTTCACCCAGACCCGAATACTTGTGGTTCACACAAACATTTGTCTCGGTACAGGGATCGAAACCGCGGTCTCTCGCTTCACAGCTGGCTTCCATCCAACTGCGCCACGGAGGCTGTCGGGCTAACTTAGACATTGTGATTAATTCCAGAAACATTTATACTTGTAAGAAGTTACACCCCGCACCAGCTCACGCACAATAATTGAATATTATGGGGAAACCTAGGAATTTTATGATCTTCAGAAAACCGCTGAATGAAAAGCGACAGCAAAGCTGTTGCTTCAGATGGGTTTTCAACGTGACAGAAATACTGCCTTAGCCGGTTGTACCATTAGCCGAAGTGAAGACTACAGCGTTACTTTATCACTTACAATTGACCTTTGCACATTGTAGTAATCCCTCATTAAGACGTTAATAAGAAAGTAAGTTATATAAACAATTTAAAGCTAATTAATTGAAAGTTCACTTCACTGATTAATTGAAAGGTTTTAGTGCGTGTTGACCGTCGCTGGGTTTATTTAAAATTTATATTATAAATTAGCGTTTTTATGGATGCATATTAAATGGACAATACATGTCGTCAGCCTTTACAGTTATACCTTGGCATGGCGTTAGTGGCGTGCTGTATTTTAATTGATCCATCGATGATTTAAGCATTGTTGGGGCCTCTGTTTTTTATCATGCTAAATATTTATAAATGTAGAAAAATAGCGAAAAATACATTTAAACAGTTGTATTATTTATGAAGGATTTTATTACACCCTATTGGGGTTAAAAGTAAATGAAACCTATTATAGCATCGATTAATTTGCCCTTCGTTCGCAATGTTGTTTGTAAACTATAAGGTTGATTGATTAGTTTCTTTGTTAACTTTTTAGTAATTCGCTTAATACATACATGGTTTTGTTTCAGACAAAAAAGAAAAGCATTAGTAATTATCCTTAATTACTATCCTACGTTACTGGAATACCAACGACTTCAGTTAATTGTATATTGTTTTCATTTACCGATTTCATTATTTGTAATATTTAACAACTAATTAATCTTATTAATGGTGAAATAAATCATTATATTACACAAACATTAATTAAGAATGACCCAGTCCATAAGTAATGCTGAACAGAACAGGTATCGATCGCGGACGTATATTATCGATATACAAGTCCCATCACTAAACCGCTCAATGACGCGTGGCAGTTACGAGGTAATAACTCATCGGTGTTGTACGAAACGACAGTTACAGCACTAGTCCGCTCATTAATGTACGTCGAATGACTTAAACGGATTAATGTTGACGTGGCTTTGTGTTTATTACGACTTTGATCCTCGCCGGTTGCCTGATATTTTATTTACTTTCTATTGCATCAGATTAAAAAAACAAAATGGCGGACAATTTGCTGAACAATATCAACACATTTGAGAATTGAATGGTTCCACGACTGATGTTGCCTTCACATTTTAACAATACACATCAACGTATACATTGAGTTGAGAGTGTGTACTTGTGAACATTTAGGGATACCATAGCGAACATAATGTTTTCATTAAAGTAGTGCGGTACATCAGTGCTCCCCTTTTCCATCTCTGTTACTGCAACGCAGTCAAACTGTCATCGATCTCGCTCTACTAATTTCCTGTGAGGTTGATTGAAGCGCACAAATTTTGTTTGCGGAGTCTGCTCCATTGTAATACCTTAGTGAAAGATATCCGTGTTGGCACATAAACCTATTTTAGCATATGTTTTGTCCCTTTCGAACGACTTTTGAATTCAGTTTGAGCGAAGAAGACAAAAGATTAAATAACTAAAATAGATTTTAAAACTGAGTATGAATAAAGCCGTGAGTGTACAGTGTCTAGTATTATGTCAACGCTCTAATCGAAAGCAGTTTCCTTCTACGTCACTTAAGCTGTTGATTGAACCCCGCTTAGCTTGATATTTTTACTGCCTACATTTTCTCAAGTCCTCTTTTTATTTGTATTTATTTTTTGTGTAACGCATCCACGACCTTGGAATATTTTTAGTATCGGCAAACTTAAAATCGACTACGCACCTATGACGTAGGTAATTTAATTGAAGCACAAGTTGTCGGAAATCCTGAAAAAAACATTAGCCACATTATCTGTTAAAAAACTTAAAGTATGTTTTGCGGTTCTCAGTAGACCACTTCCCGACTGAGGTCATCGGATGTAAAAATTAGCGATTTGAGGATGTGCTTTTTACCAATTTGCGTACCCCACTAGTAATGTATTTTTTTTACAACGTATTCTATGAATGGTATTATATTATGAAAAACCTTTTGACGCAATCAAAGCTTATGCTGGATAAATTCATCAGCAATTCTATTAAAGAAAACAATCTTGAATCAGTTATTTAATTATGACTCACGCTTTTTGCATGGTTCCATTAAGAAACGTTGATCTGTGAACGCTAGATCTTAAATCCGACACTTAGCCGCCGGTAAAATCTCCTCGCACAGCAGGATGTAAAGTATATTAGCTCGAAATAAACTGTAACCTGAGCTACACATCACCCATCAGAGATAATTAATAGCAGCTACCTGTGAGTTTAGCTACACGGAGCTGTTGCCGAGATTATATTCCTCATTTTTGCTCTTTAAAACGTTGATTGAGCAACATTGTTGTATGAAAACTGCCTTTCGAATTATAGATTGGTTAGCTTTTATAACAAATTATCTACATGCGGTTAAAAATGGGATTAGATTTTCTTGGAGGGTCTACTTAATCGAGTGGCATACGTTAGCTGTGAACGGTGTAGATCTCGATTCGATTCCCAGGTCGCGTAATTTATCGTGTGTTTTGGATGCAATAAGAAAAATCTACACAATTTACAATGGAGGCACGGTTACAAAAGAAAACGTTGATAGTTGTACAACTACTTTAAATGCAATTATAATTAAGGCGTACCGATTCTCGATTCCTTCTATCTCTCCTTTTTTTTAAATTATGCAAAGGACTTTGAACCTACGATTCTAACATTTCTTGGTTCCCTACGTTTCTTTACGAAGGCGGTTCGCTCACTCATCTGTCAAACCATCATCACTATCTTAATTCATAGAAAATCTACTACGTAATATAAGACTACCAGAGAGCGAAGTATTGCTATTGTCATGTCTATGCAACATATTACAAAAGCTACAATCACGCAATTAGATATATAGCTGTCATAGCTCAAGACTGTCAGGCGGAAGGCGAACACACGTAGACAGAAGGCCCTCCCATAGATTACTCCAAACTGCGACCCTGTGGCGCTTGTAGCCAACGGCTCCCCGCGATCTTTATCAAGTTAACTGTCTATCTGCTGGAGCCTTCCCACACAAATTTATTAAGCTTTACAGTTACCGTAAAATATTGCGTCCTTTCACGAGCTACCGAAAAATAAATATTGTCTTGTGCCCGCCATCACTTTGCCGCTCAGCTGGTGGCAATGGACACTGAAGATTGTAAGTGCCGGCGATTTAGACTGAACATGTGTATTTATTGTCCATATATTTCTTGCATTGTTTATGAATTGTTCTGTAATACTTTCACAAAATACTTTATAAGTTATTTTCATATACACACAAACATATTCATCTGATTATACTGAAGAAGTTATACTTATAAAATCTACTGACGCTACAAAAATTGTTAGGGAAATATGAAATCCTTGATTTTGAACAATTAAAAAAAATCAAATAGATCTTACCAAATTCTAAGTACCTTAATTACTAAAAGTCTTAAATTCTTATAAAAACAATTTTAATAAAAATATCTCACGTAACTGCGTAATACGTAGCAAAATTTACCTTTCAACGAGCACCAGTTATCAAACCACGTTGCAAAGCTCTAAAAAGGTACTAAATCGGCAGTCACCACTTTAGCCCCTTAGTAGGTGATACAAATTGCCCACACATTTTTCCGTATAATTTTCGCGTCAGGTCCAAGCACCGTTGGAAGGCCCGAAGCTACTGTTTCCTAGTCGTTTCCGATAATAGTCGATAAATAACAAACGATGAGTTATTGTGGCGCCACACAATACTAGGTCCTTCGGTCTTGGGTGAAGGGTTTCATGATGGACTACTACTAGAATTTCATTGTATTCCATTTTGTGTTGTTATGAGGCGGTGTTGTGTACATAGATCATACATTTAACACGTTGCATGCGGCGGTAAATTCAATTGGCTTTCAGTTTATGCTGTATATTTACTTTATGACCCTACTCATTGTTCGTCCTATCTAAGTTATCTGATGTAAAATATCTGGCCAAGTTGTAGTAGTAAAACGGAATGCGGAGAAGTCTCAAGTACATCAGTATACATGAAGGAGTCTATGCCTTCGCAAATAGTGGTACCCATTTTTGTCCCTTCCAAAGATTGTCTGGAAGAAATTGGTAATAGAAATTAGATCACCGACTGCATTACGATTACAATTATATTTTTTTTATGTCATAAGTAGTATGAAATAAAGCATAACCAATAAACAAAATATTGACAGCCTTCGTGGCGCAGTTGCTCTGACGCCGGCTGTAAAACGAGAGGCCGCGGGTCCGATTCCCACACCGAAACAAATCTTTGAGTGAACCACAAGTATTTGTTTCGGGTCTGGGTGTTTGTGAGACCGAAAAGTCTGTCGTATTTCCTGATACCTACGATACAAGACTCGATCTTAGTGTGGGATCAGGATTATGTAAGTAACTGTTGGGTGTATTTATTTATTTATTCAAATTTTATTATCGAAAGCAACACAAACGTAAGAGCGTCAGTTAAATCGATTGAAAGCGTGTATATCCAGTAAATATGTTGCTGTAAATACGGCAGACGTGATAATACTGCTATAAATATGTTCTAAGATGAGTTACGGGGCCGTACAATAGAGATTGTTAACTTAGATATATCGCCTACGTACCGGCCCGCTTGCGAGGTACGCACACTGCGCCCAAAATGTACCCAGATGTGTGGACATGGAACTGAATACAACATATTATTTATACATTATTTAAAATAATCATTTTCTTACAAATGGCCTTTAGAACGGCGAAACTTGAGATGAGTAGACAAGAATGACAAGGAAGACAGATCTGAGAGGATTAGCAAAGGGACTAAAAATTTGTTCGTTGAAGATTTCATTTGTCACCATGAATGTCAATTCCCTTACCTCTCTCACTGAACTGATTGGACAAATATCGTGAGAGCAGAA
This sequence comes from Theretra japonica, assembly GCA_033459515.1. NCBI lineage: Eukaryota > Metazoa > Arthropoda > Insecta > Lepidoptera > Sphingidae > Theretra > Theretra japonica. Next base: position 5,813,501 of record CM065943.1, read on the forward strand.
CAAAAGAAGAAGGGTTAAATGACGAGTAAACATTATTTAAAACATTTATTTTCTTTAACCCATTAAACTGTGTATTGATTATATGTCACCATTTATGTCTCAATAACAGAAAGCAATTCTAAACAATAAAATTAAGTTTACGGATCAATCTGAATTATTCCTCAAGTCTTAGCGCGTAAAAGTATCATATTCCGGAATATAAATTTAAAGTTACTGACATAAAACTGAAATATAAGATTTCAGAGTATAAAAACGCTTTGCGCGCTGTAAACGAGTTTGTTACGATACTTTTCCCTGTTATTAAAGGGCAGAAATGTTTTAACACATAAGATAACAGGCGATTACAGGAGCAAGGTCTAAAATGACTGCGTTTATCCACAACACAATAGAGATCGTTATCTCAGATATTCAAGTACCTACATAGTTGCCGAATGGGATCACGATGCATCTAAATTGTAGGGCAAAAGGTTTGGAGCTAGCTATTTTGTTAACGGAATCCCTATGGAAAAATATATTTTAACTTAAGCATTTACCACACTGAAAATATAAATTTAACTCGTAATACTTTTGATTATATGAAAGATTAATTTTAAATAATATTTTTTACTTCTAACATATTAATTTAGGTGTGAAGTTACGCCAGTATATTTATCAGTCGCAACTTGCAGCACAAATATAAAGTTAAAACTATCGCGTAGATTATTGGCGAAAACTCATCAGCTACATTTCGCCTCATTAGTCTGTTTCAGACATGGACCGATGAGGTCCTAGATTCAGATACCACTTAGAATGGCCCGAGACTAAAATTCGTGCCCAGCATGCCATTAAGCTCGCTTCCCCTCATAACAGGTAATCTAAAATTACGTAGATGGATTATAACTCAAGTGTGATTAAGCGATCGAAAGCATATAATGTAAAGACTGACGAGATGTAATAACATAAATGAAAACTAGGAAATGTCCAATTACTTACTCGCATCGTGTCATTTATCCATTGACATCTGTATTGGTGTACGGGAGGTTAAACTATATTATTAAGCGCGGTTTATTCATATTTATTACTTAAATATGTACGCGTCAGTTACTCGGCACACTTGCGTATCAGATCGGCATTCTCATGATACCACTTAGAACGGCACTCGTCGATGCGAATCATCTAGAAGCTGTGATTGAGCCTGTCTCGCTGAGCTAACCGAAATTACTGCCTACAGGTCGCAAGACACTAGTTAGGAGACTCGTATCCTGGTCCATTGACAAGTGATGTGGAAAATTGGACATACTTAATAGATTTTTTTTAATACAAACACAATCAATTCAACTTTAAGAAATAAAAAATGCAACTTAAAAAAATGCAATTTTAAAATGATACAATTTAATGACTGAATTTGAGTATTAAATAAAAATATTTTATTCGTAATTTTTCAATTTAAATTCAGAAAAAATGTTTTAAAAAATTACAATGTCTATTTTATCTATATAGTTTTAATTATGAAGCAGAAAACAAGCAAAACATAATATACGAGTATACATTTTTAAGTCTAAAATAGCTGCAAGGCATAATATTTAAGGTTAAGCGTATAAAAATTAATAAGTGTAGCTGTAAGCGGGGCCTCGAGCCGCTCATTTTCGTGCGCCAACAAGCGTCTGATGCAGACGTGATAATGCGCCAATAAATATCTTCAGATGACTTATAACTGTGCTAGACAATAGAGATGCTTATCAAGACGTGTCCCGTGCTCCGGTACTCGGACCCGTGTTGGATCTGTCGCGGATACTATCCAGATTACGATGTTTTGCGTTAAGTCTAAATTTTGATTGAATTGTTGAATTGTGGCTTTTGGTGTTTTGAAGAAATTTATTTTGCTTGTGTGGTTAATAAAAGTTTTAAAGGTGAAACGGTGCTTCCTAAAATGCTAGAGTAAGTTTCTAAATATATAAATGAGACCACGAAAGTTTCTAATCGAGTGATTATGATTTAAAATTTACACTCACTTAGAATACCTTTTGTAATGTTACAGCAAAAAGAATAATCACTAATAACACAAACATTGAATAGGAGGAAAAAATAAATTATTTTCAATATTTAAGACATATTCCCATCTCAAAGGAAAATAATAATTATTATTAATATTATTCTAGATAATTCTCTAAATACCTTACTTCACGATTTCCTCCAACCGATTCACTTTTTCTGCTACTACAGAAATTCCTTTGAATGAATAAGTCATTGTGTCTTTAAGAGCTTGTACATGAGTGGCCATAAATATAATATGTAATAAGTAATGCAAGTCGTCGAACATTGTAAAGAGCAGCTATAAAGCCCGATAGATGAATTTAATGTTTTTAATGCATTTAAACCTCCATGCTTGGCGCAAGTGTATAGCTATGCCTAATGTACTTTGTGACTTGCGTTTAGGAGGGATGGATTCTGAATGTTGAAATTCATTTGTTTTTGCCAATAGGGTATGCAAAAAACATATCTTAATTATATTGCAGCAACCTTTTATTTCAAATATAGACAGCTTTAAATTGTTATTTTTCAACTTTTAATGAATTAAAAAATACTTGTGTCTATTTTCAAGAGGCTTGACGACAGTGGAATTTTTAAGTATACCAAGTATCACCTCTTAAAATCGTAGTAAAACATCACATTAACAGGTTTATCGTACCGCCCTAAACACCCAAAATATTTCTGAGTCTAATAATTATAAAGATTTCGGGGAAACAATAAGTATAGCCAAGCTGTCACTACGGAGTTTATAAAGTGAGACTTGAGTACCAACCCGAACAGCCAACCCATTCACAATAATTAATAACATTTTGAGATACCTATGCTAAATTTAAGGAATTTAGGTAGTTAAATCCAAAATCGGATTGATGATAAAATATTCGTAGTTAGCATCCTGACAGCGGCCGCCCAACACGAAGGTGGAAGCCCGACTTACGCCCAGATACTCAAACGCCATTACTCAATCAGTACATTTAAGCGCGACTTGCGTAATTAACCACGCTAGTAAGTCCCGTTTTGGGTTCCGCCTATGTATTATTATGTGTCTATTTGGCCTGTATTACTTGTAGTATCAGATACCAGTAAGCACTGTCTACTGTACCGGCATATAAAGTTCCTATGTTTGTCCTATTTTTTTTTATTGCATAGGTCTGGTAAACGGGCAAACAGGTGATCTGATGGTAAGTGATCACTGCCGCCCATGTACATCTACAAAGCTGGATCATAGGTGAGTTACCGGCCCAATTGGAAAGGGAGCGGAAAGGAAAAAGAAGAACCGAACGGAACGCGACAGCTGAACTGTCGCTTCACGTCGATTTCCTGTGATACAGTGATACCGCCAAAGATGAGCATGCCCATTCATGCTGAGTCATAACTGACAACAACGTAGCTCTACCACTTCCTATTAGTACAAAAACGCTCTAAATTTTAAATATAATTTTAATACAAAATAAAAGTCCGCTACTTCGAATACGCTACACATTTTACTAAGCGCCGGATGCCAGTACATTTCATTCATTGTCACTAATAAGTCTCGCAATGTATCAAAGAAACTGCTAAAAACTAAACAAGTCAACACTTCCTTCGCGGAGCAACAATTTTCTATGAAAAAGTTATGATATTAAGGACCATACAAGACTCTGGAGCACCATCCATATGGATTACATCCTCAATTAATGTTCAATAACGTTTATCCCGATTGGTGGACGAGGTTCAATATAGCGCAGAGATTAGCTACATGCGCAGATAGGTTCCAGCCATATTGGCATATTTTGTTTTAGAATTACAACATTGTAAACGATATTGTTTTGCTTTGGTATTCATTCACATTCATATTTCAATACGAAAATTTTCACACGTAGGTTATGTGTCATTTTGTAAGGTACCTATCGTGTCATTAACACTTAGATAACTAAATACACTAAACTAACTACACACACTAAATATCTAGACTGCCACCGAAAACGTAGCCAGGTGGTAGTATTTGTGACTTCAGACACAATGCAACTAAAATTTCGCTTTTTTTTGTAATTTTTACTTAACTTTGTATTTGGGTGGTAAATACATCGTTTTCCCAAAATAATGATTTACACTATTTTATTTTTAAAGACACAATGGTGCGCAAGAATTTAAATGATAATTAATTTTGGCAAAAACTAGAGATTTACCACTCAAACACGATGATATTTAATAATAGTAATAAAAAACCTGTCGCTTTTTTTTAAGAAAATTTTAGTTGCATCGTGTCTGGAATCACTAAAACTACCACCTGTCTTCTTATTCGGTCTCAGCTTTGATATACCCTGTGTAATAAAAAAATAAATAGAGCAGCTACTTAATATATAAAAGTTATATTTATAATGGTTTGTTTTAGTTTCTTTTAAATTAATGTCTAAACAAAACTATTTATCAACGTTGCTATTAAATATCGTAAAAAAGTAAAAACGATAACCTCAGAAATGCAACATGTCCGGCACATGCCATGCTATTACGACGAGCCGTCTTAGGAACTGCACTAATGGCAAAAGAATGGAAAATAATAGCAGCCTGCAGCCTCCAACTTAATTGAAACATCTACCATACTGTTCCACAGATATTATATTGAAAAAAAGAATTAACAAAAGTTTCATGTTGAACTTGCAAAAGTTAGCACGCCAAACACCCAATATGGCAGTAGGTTCAACACATTTTTACGAGATAAGAAACAATAATTATGCAGGTATTTTAATGAAAATAATGAAAACATTGTCCTGCCTGCCCGTCGTTTAATGAGCACGCGTGATGTTATTCGACCGAACAAAACCATAAATTAATTTGTCAACATTGATGATAATAATTATTTCTTCCCGTTCTGTTCACAACTAAATGCGTTATTGACCCATCATAAATAATGGCGCTTGGCATTTAGCGAGACAATTTCGAATACTTCCACTGCCACTCGCTCTAAAAATTGCAATTAGTTTAACGCATATTGCAGCTTTCCGAGAATGTGTTCAAATTTTCCTCCGTTTGTAGGACGTACTTTTTTACTATGTAAAAGGGGAACTAGTAATTAACGAATGTCATCGGAGCAATGTTATACTGGAATAAAGTATTAAAAAATGGATGTTCATGACATTCTCCAAATAATTTTGTCCTGTAAAGACAACCGTATGTATGGTTTTTATTATATAATTATTAATTATCGAATAAAAAGAACTCCATTAGGAACTCTGCATACATATGCATAACTAAACTGTCGCATATTTCCCCGAATGGACAGGCAGAGGTGCCACTTACGCCACCCACAGTTTACTGAGCTTCACGCAATTGTGATAGGGGGACGACCCTATGCCATGCCGGACACACATTACAATCCCAAGAAACTTATGAGTTATTCCGGACGGATAACTCATATAAAACCTGTATAGACACTTATAGACTTCACATCCATGCCTGTATACTAGTGAAAGAAAAAAAAATCATTTAATACGCCCGAGCATTAACCCCGTATGGACCAGCGATAACCAAATTATTCGAAGACGATCGTCAACGCTCTGCCTTTGCATGTTTAAGCACATTTACACATTATAATATGTTCAAGAAACACAGGTTAATCATGTTAATATGTTAAAGGTCGCGGGACGTCGCTGGATGCAGGCTGCCTCCAACAAGTCACTGTGGAAATTATTAGGAGAGGCCTATGTTCAGCAGTGGACTTCCTTTGGGTGATGGATTGGATTGGATTGGAAAGAAACACAAGAGATAATGAGAGAATGTGTGACTTAGAAACGTTTAAATTCGCCTATTTAAATTCAGTATTTAGTTATATTAATCGGTTTAAGAAATATTTACATTACTTACTCCTCGACTTGCGAGTAATATAACATTTTCCTTGTTCAAGATATATTCTGCAAGCCACGTACTGTTTTTGATAGATCCCTTTCTATTCTACGAAATTCGAAACACAAAAGAATCAATTTAAAGAGTTGTTAATACCTTACGGAACATATCAAATGTACCGTTCTGTTGTTTTTTTATCTCACGAAATATTTTTTGTAGTGTAACATAATTAAGTAGAAATTTTAACAGGAAAAATCCTGGCTGAGCCACGCGTATTATTCTCTACATTCGATGTTTAAGGAGCACAAAACTTAAATTCTAATAGGTTTCTATAAAGCATCTAATTAACAATTTCACAGTTGTAAAAAAATTAGATTGCATTAATATAAATTCGTTTTAAACACAATTGCTACGTTATTATCGTGGAGCCCAACCTGCCGGTGCTCTCAGTTACTGCCTGTGTTATTTTGAAAGCAATATTTTAAGCCGTAATTCAATGACAAAAAATAATGTCACGATGTAGGTACTAAATTCTGAGAATTGAGAAACACGTAACCTACTAAATATTAGTTAGGAGTAGATAAATACTCACTTAAAAAACAACAGAGGTAAAAAAAAGAAATAGGGTACCGTAAAATTTTAATGAGGACCACACATATCTAATTATAATTAACAAAAAAATTTAATACGATAACCAAGTTGATAATTTAATAACCTTCTGAAGGGTTAAAAACAAGGTTTTTTCATAATTTTGACATACCCACAGCATTTTTCTACCATATCGCATACCGTAGAATGCACCCTGTCACATTCCCGATCATTTCATCTTACCCGGTAATTAAAACAAAAATATTTACATTCATAAGGAAATACTGAGAAATATGTGTTAATTAAAATTATTTAACGTACATGATATCGTGGTGGATATTTATTTTTTAAATACGTTGATGAAGATGTCGCCGCGTTGTCAGGCTGAAGGTAAAGTGAACAATGCGCATTAATTGGTCTGATCAAAAAAATACGCGTGTAATACACAAGAAAAAATTCAATTAACAGTCAATTGACAAGTTCTTATCTGGTAGTTACATCCCAATAATTCCGTTGCAGCTATTATTACCTGTATTTAGTTTTTTTAATTACAATGTCGCGGGGTAAAACGAGTTATTGGTACCACCCTGCCACGGGGTAAGCGGGAGCAGAAATGACCTTCAGTACCCGATGTCTACCCTACGCGTGCAGGTATTGATCCTCTCTTACAGGAGTTGCAGTGGTGGATGTACGTAGCAATCTCTAATCATGTAAATCATTGTTTTGTACGGAACCCTCGGTGAGCAAGTCCGGCCCGCTCGTGGCTGTTTTGTCACTTGTAATGAATAAAATATACGAAGAATAAATGAATTTACAAATATACATTTCTTTTACATCTTTTAATTAATATAATTTAAAAGCTTAAACTTAGAACTGGTGTAACTTATAGTCAAAAAGGATGTGCGTTAACTTGAAGCGTTTGATAAATAAAAAAAACTGTGAACAGTAAGGGGTTATTGAAATAATTCTAATTAATATAATTTAATGCCTTAAGTCTTGACCCATTGTTCCGGAATAAGTAAGGGCTTAGTTCCGCTAAGTATTTATAAGGTAGCCAAAACGTAATTGTGTATGTAAGCTGTGGGGATAAAAACATCGTAAAGCACGACTGATCACACCTTTAGGGTGGAAAAAACAATTCCAATAACTCATCAAAATATTTTGTACAAGTTTTACACGTGGCTTCTCTCTCGCGATCCTACGGGAATCCTCTTTCTCTAATCAAACCACAACAGCTTTGCCTATTTCTATATAAAAATATACTTTTTACGTAGCGTTATCCCAGCCGGTGCTAGGTTCGTTTTTCTACACAGTCTTTGCATTTCCACTTGGTCTTTAGCATCGTCAGTTGTAATATAATTGATTCTTATAAGTGGCTTCACGCTCTCAAGCTTTACATTTTTGACCGACTAGATTTAGCCAAGCCCTCCTGAAGACAGGTCTATATCACCCTCAAATTATGATCTATATATATACATATATATTATATTATTCACTATATATTATTTAGGGCGAAGCCCACCACAGAATGGGTCCCGAAGGGCCCCCGACCACGTGGAAGGCCTAGACTCAGATGGCGAGATGAATTAGATGCCTATTGGCAGGATTGGTCCTATTAAGCCCTTGACCAAGATGTATGGAAGGCGGGAAGAGAGGCCTTTGCCCTGCAGAGGGACGTAATAGACTCATAATAATAGTATATTATATTATTAAATGTTTGGAATGTCCATTGATCTGTGCTCCATGTCCCATATTGTTGCGTGTTGGAACAAACTCACTTAAGAATTCATATTATTAGTAGGGATCTCATTATGGGAATATTTTACATTATTCACCCGAGCGAGCTAATTGGAATCAATTGACGTATTTTATCCGTCAAAAAACACCTCGGCGACATAATATGAATGAATAAGATGGCTGATAATAATTAATGTTGATAAACAGTTCATCTAGCCAAAATTATTGTGTTACAACAGCAAAAGAACTTGTCCGATGCTATGCTGACACACGGATTTAGGTGAGCAATACGTCAAAAGTTCATGTCGGACAAATTGATTATACCGCAGGTAAAATACATAAGTTTTCACCTGAACTTGTTTTCTATAGGAATCAATCAGTATACATCGTCCAACTGAACACCGGATTTACTTTTACGTTTTCTGCAGATGTTTATGGGCGGCAATGATCACTTACCACCAGGCGAATCGTTTGCTCGTTTGCCCCCTTTAACATAAAAAGAAACAACTAAATGACGTATTGAAAATGAGGCCAGGAATAATATCATCACAAAATATGCATTCTTGATGCACAGTTCATCGTCACTAAGCTCAAGGTTATTTCGACTTAAACAAACCCTCTGAGTCGTCACGTGCCTATTCCAATAGCCTCAAGTTTTATGTCAATTTTCCTGCTCATTATTTTTCTATGAATAAAACATGGACTGTCATAATACTTTTTAACACGTTGTATTTTGTTAAAATGGCTATCGGCAAGTAACAAAGGAGCAAAAACGCAACCATCGCGTAATGACACGTCTCTAGTTATCTTAATCTCAACTCACCTGTCCAATTATTCAGAAAAAAGACGTTAATATTTTCATAGCCGACACAGCCATGCTATGTCCCTCATACTCCACCTTGACACAAACCTATTATTACACGAATTACTTCGCCTTAAAAATGGACACGAGTTCGGGTAGCTTAGGGGAACCATTTATATCGGTGTAAAAAACGTTTGATGTAACTTATCACCGCTCTCGCCGCGCCGCAGACGCCCTAACAATTCCGTTTGTTCCGTTATAAATGACTGCGCCATATTTGTGCATTAATATCCCATAATATATGCGCCTCCGCTCGCTTTTATTTGCTAGAAAAGGTAAAAGACAATTTTCAGAAAAATAGTAATTGGCTGCGAAAGGCCATATCCCTACGTCTAGTTGGAAAAAATACTAACCCAATTCGCAGTATTAAACACAGAACGAGCTCTAGGAAACACAATTTTCTATGCACTGAGCGCACGGTAAATGGTCTTCTGTAGAATTTCTACTTTGTTACGGAATAAGTGTGTACTCTTCGCACCTCCACATGTCTTGCTAAAACACGGTAGTTTTGGATTAAAAAAAATATAATAATGATTTCTAGGTTTTACGCGAATGTTACATATTGAAATAAAACGAATTCTTACGGATATTATCGCGAACTTGAATTGAGTTCTAATTTAAATTGTAAAAGCCACTAAGCGGATGACTCATACCTCATATCGCATCGTGATCACGAAAACTGTAAGGTGATCGAAACGTCGGAAAGTTAAAAAATGTAAAAATTAAATAAAAAATCGCAATAAAATCCGTAAGAATTTGTTTTATTTCAAAAAAATATAATATTTTAATAAATAACTTATAATTATTACGAGTATGACGTGTACTACTGTAGTCATAGTATTATTAATAGACAAATCATGATGTGGCAAATCAAGTAAAGAAGTACCTTAGCCTTGATTTATATACTGAAAAAATATATTTAAATAAATCCAATACGCACATATATAATACGTCAGTCAGAGCGTGGTGGCTTCTTGGTAAGCGGACCAGACGCGACTGTCAACATGTTCACGGTGGTCGCAAGTTCAAATCCCAGGGCACACGACGGACTTTTCAAAATCATGTGTGTATTCATAGTCAATCACCACGCACTATAACGGTGAAGGAAAACATCGTGAGAAAGCCTGCATACCCTAATAATTTGTAAAAAAATGTATGGTATGTAAAGTCCGCCAATCTGCACTAGACCAACGTAGTGGACTATATGGCCTAACCTCTCTCAATCGCAGTCTCGACTGTAGAGTAGGATCGTGCCCTGCAATGGGACGTAGATGGTTTGCTATAAATGTCAGTCTAATCGCTCGGTATAATTATAAAAGACTTTAAAAGTGAACATAAAATATTGCAAAATGATGCCTCGATCTGTGAGGCCACATGTCACCATTTAAATGTTGAATTGAAAATAGTGCCATCTAGTAGCAAATTGGAGAAATATATTATTTGCATGAAATATTCGGAATGTTTATTTATTAGTTCCTACTGTAACCGAATTCGGGGATCGATATCTCTGTGCCTATTCTCGCTATACATTAGCGATTGCATCATAATTTGAAATTGATTTTAATCAATTTTAAAAAATTAATTTTAATCATCATAATTGCACGCAGAAAGAAGATAGATCTATTATTTTTACACAAAATGTTTAACGGTAACATGGACTGCAGTGAGCTAGTAAGTGCACTGAGTATTAACACGCCAACTAGAATTCCACGTAAAAGCGCATATAACCTGTTACATATCCCTTCATCCAAAACCAACTTGGGTTATTTCTCCGTTGTGCCAAGGCTCTGTAGACAATATAACGCTCTTGCAAAAGCACATGACATAGACATCACGGACAATTCACGGTACAGGAAACAAGTCTTGCAATTGTTATGTACCTCTAATAAAAGTAAACTTGATTAATTACACTTACCATTATGTTACATTATGTTGCATTATATTATGTTTTTCCACTTTCAAATTACTGTATAATGTATTGCCTATCTATTAATTAATTAATTCATTTCATTCTAAATTATTATATTATTATTATATTTTTTTGCTATTGTATAAATATTTAAATTTGCATGCTGTGGTCTCCTATAATTGAAGATCACGTCACAATGTAAACTAACATAATGCTACACTATTGTGTTTATTATATAATGCCGTGTATCCTTCGTTGGAGGTCCTTAAATAAATAAAATAAAATAAATAATATTTCTCCATATGCAGCCCATTACCGATCATAGACCTCTCTTACGAATTAAGGACCTGTTCAAAGCGACCTACATCCAACCACTCCCCGTAACCTCCATTATATTAGGCCATCAGTCCACTTTCAGTCATTGGTCGTCCGAGGCTGCGTTTCCCGGAATTTCGAACTTATTATTATTTGAAAAATATTTTGATTTATTAGAAAAGCCTTATGTGTGGACTTTGGCCAAAAAACTAGCTGTGGTAAAAGTGGTCGATCATTTTGTAATTATTTTTAATTATTGTTTCAACAATAAAATATACTTCTTTCTTCCATCAGTTTAGACTCATGCAGATCGATAAAAATTCTCGAACGACACCTTATTGTATAATTTACATATAGTATAGCTTAATGTTGACCACTTTAAAATGTTCTGTAAAAAATACATTATTATAATGTCGACATAATATCCGCACATATTCGATTATGCATTGCAAAAAATACATTAAAAAGATTACTCAAAGTAATTAAGCGGGTAAAATATGTATATGACATTTCGTTAAGCAGTCAATTGTCTTATCTAGAAGAAACAGCTGTTTGGTAATGTAGATCTCCAAGTAGAAGCAAACAAGGACTACGGATACATTGTAAGTGTATGTTATAACAAATACAACTTACTATCTGGACTTATTTCGCAAAATCGTGTCGCGGCAACCTTTCTATTTTCCTTTATATAAATAAATAATAAAGTACAAAGGTATTCATTTATAACATAATGAGGGTACAAACTATAGTGTCAGTAAATCTAATCATCAAATTACATAATGTTAACCAACGTCTGGCATTATTTGAAAATATAAATTTTAAATTTTGATGCGACGCGAAAAATAACTTTAGTTTGGTTTAATGTTGTCTACGAATCTCTGTGTACTCGTATTGTTGGGTTTATACCCAATTATCACATACATAGACCGGGTCCCGCAGACTAATTCAAGTTTTATGTCGTAAGTATCAGAAACCACGCGAAAATTTTCGATCTTACATCGTCAAAACCCGAAAACCAAATTTGTTTCACACAATCATTTGTTTCAGGGAGGGAATCGAGTCCGCAGCCTATCGTTTCCTAGCCGGTTTATTTACCAAGAACAGAATCAGAATCAGAAATCATTTATTTGCACAAAATGTACGTACAATCATGAGGCCTTAAATAATACTAATAATACTAGTACGCCATATGAATATGTAGTTTAACAAAAATAAATGTTAAAAATACCTGATAACCTTGTGCCCTGATCTTCGGGAACTACACGCGTTTTTTCGTTCCCATAATACCCAGATCCTCTTATTACTTTAAGCTTCGACTGAATAAAGTATAGTGATTATTTTTAAAATGATCGTCATTAAATTAAATTAATACATCTTCGCCTAAGTGGTGACAGTTACTTACTTGCCAGGTTATTTGCAGAACCAATTTTATTTAATAAGCAGGGTCGTAGAAAAAAACAAAAATAGCTACCATATAATCTTTCGAAATTGTTTCCAATATTGAAAAATAAATTGTAGCTTACTCAAACGGATCTATCAATATTATCTCAACATCAGTTTTGTCAATAATAATTTCAAAATAATATAATATTATGGGATTACATAAATTAATAACTTCTGAGAAATATTTTTTTATAAATTCATTTCTTTTTTTCTATCTGTTAAGGCACCGTTTGCACACCAGCCAGTATTATTTTTTACATCTCGAAGCATAAATACAAAAGGTAAAACAAAAGAGGTTCGATTATACGATTATATATATTTAAAATCAGATTTAAAATTAGCGATAAAAAAGGTTTTGACATTCTAAACATTCCATCAAAGGTTTTAAAATTCGAACATCAGCATAAATAAAAACGAAAGTAATAAAGGGCGTACTAACAAAGATCTCAGAATGTTTAGACATAATATATTTCGGTATTTTAAAGTGCCGTAACGAAGTCACCCACGGCGGTATGCAGATGTCCGCCCAGGAACTTTGATTTACATCCTACCTTGTTACTAGCTCCACGATGCCCGGAAAAAAACCTTCACATCGCCCGCTCTACACTGCAAGCGACGCTTACTAAAAGATTTAATTACAATAATAAACAATTAAGCTACACGAAATATAATGTAACAACTTTTTCCATCCTTATCCGACACTTGGATCACCGACTTGCGGTATAAAATACACAAAATTACGTATACGGCTTACACGAGCAATGTTTTTCGAATTGAAATACCCTAATTATCCGCTTTAAAACTAAACCCGGGCACTTAATATGTCTTCTACCTCAAAACAAATAACCCCTAATCAATATTAATAAACTCGATTTCACACGCGAAATATATTAACACCTTTTACTCAAAATTACAAACTTGATACATTGAAACAGCAAAAATGCCGTTAAAAGATGGCGAAAAAGTTTTAGTTATAATCCTGAACTGCCAGTGAAACCAGACACGTAAATGTCAACAAGATTCTTGCACCCTTATTTCATTGAATATATCCGTTTATTTTTCTAAATAAATAAGTAATTATCGCTTTACTGTGGCAATTTCTTTTTTTAATACTTTTAGAAGCGGTGACTTTTATAGTGTCATCATACTCGAATGACTTACAGAAAAGGCGTTAAGACTTTTATCCTAAAGATTAAAAATATGACGTCACCTGCCTCGGCGCCACACACGGCCTCAAAATAAGATACAGGTTCATATAAATAATAAATATAGCAGATAAGTCTCTTTAATCTACATCAGCCCCTATGCATCCCATTCTAGTCATAGGCTTTCCCACATCACTCGAGAAGATTTGCAATTCCTCGTTGCTGTCCTTTACAATTCATATTTTTAATAAACTTTATTCTTTCCTAATTCATATCCGTAAAATAAAATTAAAAAAAAAGTGGCTTTAAAAATAAGTTTTATATTTATACCTTGTTAGAACTGGTTACTATAAACGAAACAATTTACTTTGAATACCTACAGTGTGTTCCATAATCTATTGTCGATTGTCTATGCTTGTCCATAATATTAATATTCGCTGTGTCTTAAGTCTATCTATTTTATAAATATTAAATCTTTACTATTTTATCAATGGTGCGTTTATTTTGTCTTTTACTCATCATACCTAGAAACAGAATATCGGAAAACAGAGGTAGGCTAATCAAGACTGGGTAATTTAATAAGTAAATTTACGTGATTTTACCCAGCTATAGTCTTCATTCCGAACAATACTACAAATCACTATGGCTAATCCATAATGGCTAATCAATGATGGTTGTTAAAATATATCAGATCAGATACGTAAGCAAGCATAAATCATATATATGTAATCATATATCATAATTAAATTAAGTCATTTTGCTACTACTCGTATAATGGTTACTGCATAATTACGACATATTAGTTTATTCTAGGTATTAAAAATACAAAAATGCAAATAATTTATGTATTAAGGTTTAAATCGTCGATCAATACTGCTTTTAATACCTCTGATAGGACTTAACGATAGTCGCATTTATGGAATCCGGAGTTCAGACGCACGAAAACGCTCTATTTGTCAATCGAAGTTCATCCGATCTAAGCTCTACATTTTATTTATAATAGGCAATAATAGTACGATGATAATTTGGCAGGTCGATGAGGCTGAAAAGTTCTCGAGTAGAGGCCACGTATTGATAAGCGAAACATCGGAGGTCCGCCTACGATGTTGACAGAAGTCCTAGTTACGGTTGCAGGAAGTCGCTGGATGAAAGCCATTTGCAACAGGTTGCTATAGAAAGCCTTGGAAAAGGCTTATGTTCAGAATGGGACTGGTTATGGTTAAAGAATGAGGGATTATTGGGAAAAAAACAATTTTCCGCTGATAACCGACCTCTAGACTACATTAGTAAGTAGACTGATTTCCGTTTTCGCAGCAGCTTCCGGACATTCGTTCGGACACCGATATTGTGAAACATAATTTATTTTATAATTAAGAATTAGGATCTGTACGAGAACAATGGACCGAGTGGTAAGAGATGTTGGTATCAATTGAAATCACATACAGGACGTCGCGTCCACAGAACCACACCAAAAATATCATTGAAATTGTATTCAAAGGTACTGCCAGTGGATATTTTTAACGATACAGATTATTGTGAGATGGATTGTTGTCTCTTTTTCTTTGAAAGCGTTTATCTTTTATTAAATAAGTATGGCAAACGAACTCGGCTACAGCTACGGCTCATCTGATGGTACGTGATTACTGTATGAACATCTACGACGCTTGGATTGTAGATGTAATGCCCGTGTTTTGAAATAGGAGGAGAATCAAATAAAATAAAGAGGAGGAAATGGATATTGGGTTTACAGCAATCTCTCACCGTACAAAACACCGTAGCTGCGCTTTAAATCAGTTTTCTGTGAGGTAATGGAACCACCCCGATCGAGTCGATGCATTCCTATTGGCACTAAACTTTGAAAATCCACTATTTATCCACCGCTCTGTATTTAAGCTATACGAGTATATCTCCATCAGCCTCCACGAGTGCACGAGCCTCTTCTTCGATCGAGAGTATGATTCAGAGGGGTTAAGCCATATAATCCACCACACTGGCCTAGTGCGGATTACCGGAGCTATATTTTATAACATTGTATTTTTTCAGCAAGCATAATAGCTAACACACTAGCTAATCTTAGCGTAAGATAGCTTTCAGTGCACGCGTACTTAGAATGTTACAGATAGAGTCATACGTATCTCTTGCCGAGAATTATGGGAGAGAACGTGGATATTTATAGTAGTACTAATAAATGGAGGTTAGACGGCGGTTCGGTCTGTTCGTCTCGACGCCGGCACGGAGGCGCATCCATTTTTCCTTATTGACAAAGTTATAAATCTGCGTTATTGTGGGTACTTACAGTCTTTTAATGCAAAGATGCCTGGGGAGAAAAATTTACGACTTGTAGATAATGTAATAGGTGCACTAGATGAGGCTGTGACTTCGTCTACGGCTTGCGTGTTATTTACCTAAATACTGAAATAAATCTCATTTCATCTTGTAACTTTCATACAGGGTATATCAAGACCGCTACCGAAAACGAAGCCATGTGGTAGTTTTAGTGACTTCAGAGACAATGCAACAATTTTTTTTGCAAAATGCGACGATATTTTTTTTCCTGTCATCGTATTTGAGTGGTAAATACATACTTTTTCCTAGAAAAAATAATAAATACCCTTTTATTTTTAAAGATGCTATATTACGCAAGGCTTTAAATTATAATTTAGCAAAAACTATGGATTTACCACCCAAACACAATGATATTTAAAACATAAAAAAAAATTTGCTAAATTTTTAGTTGCATCGTGTCTGTAGTCACTAAAACTACCACCTGGCTTCATTTCCGGTAGCACTCTTGATATACCCTGTATATGCTTCCAGCTGCATCATCTAATGTCTTAATTATAACTTTTTCTTTTTTTAAGGCTTACGCATTTAGTTTCAAGATAATTTAATAAGCTGTGTTATATTTTTGTATACCTGTGTCAAATTGTTAATCTAAAAGCTTTTATTTTTTATTATGTGTTAGTAATAAACACAATTTACAACAGTCATCAGACACATACTTGGAATATGTGGTAAACATTCCTACTAAATCAGCACATATATGTAAGTGTAATTGGGTCACAAAAATTATATGTCCAGTTTTGACGCTGGTATATATTGCCTAACACTTGCAAAATTAAAGCCGCTGCCGACATCCTGCTTAAAAAACTAAATAGTGTAATGGTTGGTGTACTTGTTGATACATTAGCACCATATCTGTACCGCAGCATAATTGGAGTGTAATCATTTAATACCCGTACGTTTGAACAAAAACTTATCACAACTAACCGCGACGAATATGGAGCAACATATTAAATTGAAATTAATTTAAATTGCACATTGATTGCTGTGTTTGTGACAAAAAGACTTGCTCCTCGAATATGGCGGCGATGTGCTAATATAAACATAAAGCGGCGGCTCCGCGGTGTATTTTTTCCTGCGACTTTAATATTCACTAGGCGGCTTTCACGCGCAATCTTGGAGGCGGCCGTATGAGAAGCACGATCAATCAAACTGTAAGTTCTGAATAATTTATTTATCATTATTGTTTCTAGCTTATAATATTTATTGAATCAATTATGCGTGGATTTAGCTAGATACTTTACTTGCCATCAACAGAGTTATTTCATACTAGCGGTCCTTTCCACATTTGAAATGTATATTTTTACGTTTTTATAAAGGAAGTTTCATTTATCCTACATCCCACTGACTTTAGAAATAGCGCATTTGCACAAATAGAATACGGAGTTTAATGGGCTAACAAGTCTACGGAAATAAGTAGTCTCATACATATCAGTAAGTCCTACAGCTAATCACCGGTCGCCTATACAATTGAGAGTCTGATCTATTGCGAGTTTGAAATTCATCTTCACATACCCAAATTTTTTTTTTTTTGGTTGACTCACATCTGTTCTAAATTCTTTACGATATTTTTCTACACCGTTAAAATGATCGACAATTAACAATAATGTACACTTGATACACGTAATATCGATAAGTCAGTGTGTACCTAGAGCCATCTGGCTAGGCGTAAATATTATTGACGGTCTCTTTGATGGACGATAAAAACATTTAAATGAGAATTTTCATATTTTTTTATTTTATTCGCAATGTATATTAAAGCCTGTGTACGAGCACCGAGGAATTATAATTAACTGAAAACGCAAACCATTCAGGGAATTCAATTAAGAAATTGCGACAAAAGCCCTAGTAATTAATGAGTGTGAAAAGTAACATATAATAATTGTTGTAGTACTGTCACATATAAAAGTGTTAAATAGTCAATCAAAAAATATTAATTTTAAATACATTTTAATTTTTTCGAAATATTATTTATAGAAATCATTAGAAGAGGCCTATGTTCAGCAGTGGACTTCCTTTGGCTGATGCATGGATGAGTGGATGGATTATTTATAGATGTATATTTGTACTATATTAGAAGTATGTAACAAAATGCAAATTTGCATCGTGGCTACAAGAAAATATTGTATACATACTAAGGGCTGTAAAAGGCTGAAATGAAAACTTTCCACGGACTGAGCCAAATTTCCGTCCTCGCAGATAAACCTGCGGAACAGAGAATGAGGCTCTGGTAACCGATAGATGATGGAATAACAGGTACAGAACGCCGTTAAATGTCAAATCTAATAATGATAACAAGCTGTGTCAGCACTACAACCCACCTACGCGTGAAGAGTATTGCGGAAACCCACCGAAAACCAATAGTACATAGGTCCCTACAATCAAACAAACTTTCACAGGATTGTTGTATTGTGAATAGGGGATATATCGTTGAGCTGAGGGAGGGAAGAAGCCAGCAATCTTGGGAAGATGTCGGTTTTTTCATCCACAAATCCCTAATTAAAACATCGTCAATGTCGAGTGTTTTGAATGCGGTGGTACAATTTTATAAAATATATACATAATACATACATACATAAACATCACGCCTTTGATCCCAGAAGTAGTAGGCTGACGTGCAACCACGACACCCACGTTTCCCCTTGTGTGTACCGTCCCACGATATGATAGGGGATGAGCCTATCACAATATCAGGCACAAATTCCAGACTCCGGGCTGATAATGAATAGAAAAATCCAATAGCACTTTGCCCGATCAGGAATTCGAACCGGAGGGCTCAGTTTTGTAATCGTACCGTAGTACAATTAGGCACCGAGGCAGTCATAACATAACATAGGTATTCTATAAATCACAAATATATTTAGATTGAGGACATAATACTAATATCTGTTTATAGAGAAAGGTGTCTTTAACCAGCTTCTCGAACGATGACAAACTTGGAGCCTGTCCCACCAGAACAGCAAATGCATTTCATAATCGAACGTAAAAAAGCTTCCGAAAATAGTGACGTCCGCAGACCATTTCAAAGTCAAGACGTATTTACAAATATCTTGTCACATTGTTTTTTTTAACATTTTCAACGAATCTGGACACACGACAATTGAAGCCGCAAATTATTATTTTTTTATTTTTCATATGCCATTTATCTCGAGTTTCCAGCTGGTCGCGGGTCACCAAATAAAATCAGTACCAGAATATAATTGGCGCTCAATACTGACTCGGCAAATATATAAAATATAGGTTTTGTAAATCAATTAGGAAGTGACTAACAAAACATAAAAAAAAATATGTATTGTTAACACATTTATTAATATGCTGGAGAATTAATATTTTAACAATATGCTTTAAATTTTTGTCCAATAAATTTAAATAGGATGTAAATGAATTAAAAAACTTCATTGTCCTATTTAACATTGGAAAAGAAGCGAAGATCAAAATATACATAAATGACATGAAAATCTCCTATCTGTACTTTAATACAATTTTATTTAATTATGTATGCATATAATTGATATGTGTAAATAGGAAATTTTATTCCGGATACCTTAGCATTGACATTATGATGTAATACAACAAAAAACAGAATTAAATTAGCTAGCGAACCAAAGTCTTGGTTTTACAATACGCACCTGACTGTACCACCCAGTTGTTCTTCGTATCGCCTACACCCACCATCCTAAGTATTTGAAATATTAAAACAAAATATAACTGGCAGAATATTTTAAGCACGTTTTACGCCGGATAAAATGTTGATAATTATAGAAACACACAATGGAAAAGCAACTAATTGCAAATTCTTGGAAAAAATATTACTCACAACTTTTTATAGTATCAGAACGAAACACCGTTTAATTATTCCCTTTTTTGTGACAGCCGTGTAAGATAATTCCCGTAAGTGGTCCAAATTAAGGCGTAAATGTCAACATAAATATTCGTATAAACAATTTTAAGATAGCTAGAGTGAGTTACGCAGTTAAGGGCAAGTCAGCTGAGTCGCTTCCCATACAATACGCGCGCTTTCCCATTCCAACGCAGTCTATGGGAATATTACAAAAACATTTGTATTCAATTAATTAATGTATTCTTCACGTATTATAATGATATATTGTTTTGATGCGTTGCTAATTGACCACTAAAGGTGAAATGTGTAATATTTTTTGAGGTGTAGATTTCATAATTATTTTAGTCATGTATAGATTATGTTCAACGTTCAACAATGATTTTTTACGATATTAAGTGTGATAATAATGTCTGTAGTCGAGTGATTGCCGTTTTTATTATTATATCATATTGGGATGTTTCTTAAGAACATTTCACATGTGTGCCAGTGGTAAAGATTTTAAATATATTTTTACGTTTTGTCGAGTATTGTCATGGATCATAATCTCGTTAACTACATTCAACCTTTCCTAGAATGGTTGTGTTTAGGGTATAGTTTTTACAATGTGGTCTTTTCACATGCTGATAAGTTTAATTATAACTGACAAGTCTTTTATGTAATTTTAAGTACTTCTGCGTTTTCCCACCCGTCATTCGCTTAATTAATTTTTATTCCAGACGTAAATAGTTCAAAGAAATTCCTAACTGTCTAGAAATTATGAAATGAATAATTTATTTTAAATAGCAACCACGCTATTTTTATTACTCTTGTGAAAATACTAAGTAGTCTACACGACTTTTTCATTATTTTTTTTACAGAAAAATGTGACGGGCTCAGAAGGTTAATTAATGACATAATGGGTTCTATCCGGGACCAAGCCATAAAAAGCAAGTTAACATTAGGTCTGTAATACTTGTTTCAATATACATTATCAAGGGAACATTTTCATTTATTCAAAAAATTGTTAATGTCATATGACATTTTCGAACATCTGGGGGCTAAATATAACTTACGTAGCAATTATATTCGTTTTTCTTGTTTCACAGCGTGTACTCTTCACACTGCAAAAGGTTAATTGTCCAAAGTATAAAATACCACCTGTCAGTTAACTTCCAATACTTTATAGCGCAATGTCACAGGCTATCGAGTCTTCTTTGTATAGACAGAAATTATAAGCAAAACCGTTATACATGTTTCTTTTATAAGTCAACCTTTAACGTTAATTTGTGTCGATGCTGATAATAAAAAGGCGAATTGTTTCTAGTTCAATTGTTCTCTGTAAATGAATTAACATGTAAGGCTTCGCAATGTGTACATTTAGACAATATATGTAATCGATTCCAGTAGCAATTTAACCATAAAACTGTAGAACTACTTCGGTACCTACGAGCAATTACTAAAGTTATAGGTGGTAATAACTTCATGTGTATTTACTCAGCAAATGCCCCCAAGATAATTTAATTTAAATTAGTAGCAGAATTGCCATCGTTTACTTTATTGCTCCTATTATCTTTGAGCACACAAAAATGTTCAGCAGACTTGAAGCCTATCGACAGTAAACTTTCTTTAGATAGAAATGATGGTGAAGATGACACACACGTGTTGAACGGAACTTTAATACTTTTCATTAAATATTAAGTAAAACTTATTGCCTTATATATTTATTTTAGCTTCTAATAGTCAATTGAATACTTATTGTGTGGCTTATTTTAATATTTGATTTAAATATAATATCCAAAATTTGATTAGCATCCGATGGGACTGATGTCAATCAGGTGGCTGATCATGAAATCGTAGCTGAAAAAAATCTTTTACGTACGTAATTAATCATGTGCAACTACATAATTGGTTTTTGTAGGACGACTACAGAAAAAACATGCAGTATATATTTACTGTATATGTTTGGGAACAACCTTTAATTAACTTTTTTAAATTGACTGCCAATATAGGTGCAAGAAGTTGAATCGATGTTCATGTTTATCCAGTATTAAAAGGCAATTTTCATGTTCATAATTGATGCTTCTTTTTATAAAAAAAAAGTATTGCCCCTCCAGTCTGCGGTTGTGTAAACCGTTTTCTGTTCAATAAATAGCAAGTCACTCTAATGTAGAATACAAACAAAAAGTGTAATACTTCTGCATAGTAATCATTAGGGCGGAGCAGTCTAACTCTTGGGAAAACGTAAAAATTGTTACGCTGGCACTCGTGCATTAAATTGTTTCTTTTAAAAATAGATAGTGGCATTACGATTACCATTGCTTACCAACGGTTGTAAGTTTCATTTTATAAAGCAGAAAGTAAATTTAAATCAACATTAATATTTAATAATTACTCAAAAAAATATTGTAGTGCGTCAATATTCATAAATAACCTGGCTAGTAGTCACATTTAATCACCAATAAAATAATATAAAACAACAATAAGATTAAATAATTTAGTTAAAAAATCCTACGCAGTACAAACTTAGCAATATCATTTAAGTGGAAGCTTGCGTATCCAATGGGAAAACTGTTTTAAAACTACACAAGCTAATGGGAATTTAACCTTTAGCATTAAGCGACTTCACGTGCTCGCTGGGAAAAACGAGTTGTAAGGCGGAACGGCAGTACGCGCGGGAGCAAGACGGGCGATCTGACGTGTCATACGGAGCCATACGACGCGTAGTGCAGTGGGGCTTTGCACACCTCTCACTTAACACGCCGTCGGAGGGGATGCTCCGTGTGGTTGGTGCATTTCTTAAAACTGCAAATAAATTCCGCATTGGAACGCCACACGCGCGCGATACGTAACGATTCGTTGCATAACTACACGTATATTTCTTAGCAATAGCCAGTTAACAGTTGATATTTTGCCACGTATTGATATTTGTTTGTTTTTGCTAAGTTTTATGAACTCGTTTGTTTAATCAAAATGTATATTTTTATATTATTTATTTTAAGTCGCAATAATATGTCACTTTATTCCGTACAATCAACGCTATTTTTAAAATAGTTACATTCCATTACACATTAAATAAAATTATCTGTATCTAACATTACTTAACTACAATAATAGATGTTTTATAGACTTCTTGCCTGTATTACGAAAAAGATAACACTCATATTTCAACATTTGCATGTTAAATCGCTTCAGAACTGGACAGTCCGCTGTTTTTAAAATGCATTGGCGGTAATCTGACAGATTATCTTTATATCCTCTATATAATTCTATAAAATACTTGTAAAAATATTTTTTTCTTTCTTGGATACTTATTTGCTAGTAAAATAAAACACACACGTGAATAATCTGTAGCAGTGAATCGTAGCAGGCACACTGAGCCTTAACGTAATCAATACAATTTTCTTTTCACACGCCTTTTACTTTAAGCCGTGCAACTGGTCCCGCCCTATTTCGCCATTTTTGTTTCTTATGTTATTACGCCTACATACATATGTAGGCGTAATAATTATTGTGGACGACCCTAGATTCCCATCCGATATCCTTGTTTGCGTTTTTGTTTTTAAAGTTTCATTTAGGAAAGTATTGCAGATAAATGTAAGCGATACAAAACTTATTAGTTACCGGGAAAGTTCAGTACACACAATCAGAATTTATTACACCGCCAATATTCTATTTTATCGATAAAAATATTCAATCGATAATGAATAATTGATAGTCAAACATAGGTTTCTGCACGCGTTTGAAGTTTTTATGAATGTCCTCATATGCATTAAAAACCGATCGCTTATACGAGTAAGAAGACACGCGCTGTGCATTCTTGGTGAATTATCATTTTAAAATAAATTCCTTTTTAAATACGACTGTATGAATAAAAAATGCAATGACAGCCTCCGTGGCGCAGTTTATTAAGAGCCTATTGTGAAACGGGGTTACGGGTTCGAATCCCTTACAAAACAAAATATGTTTGTGTGGCCCACAAATATCTTTTTCGGGTACTGGTTTTTTAAATATTTGCGCGTATTTTACACATTGAATAAAACTACGCGTCTGCTGATTTTACCCGCAATAAAATTTAAAAAAAATCTTAAAGGCCAAAAAGCTTCTCACAGTTTCTGATTTTTTTTTTTTTATCAGCCCATATACGTCCCACTGCTGGGCACGGGCCTACTCTACAATCGACAGAATCGATTGAGAGTGGTTAGGCCATCTAGTCCACCACGCTGGCCTAGTGCGGGTTGGCGGACTTACATACCGTAGAAATTCTTTAAAATCGCTACGGTATGCAGGTTTCCTCACGATGTTTTCCTTCACCGTTAAAGTGCGTGGTGATTGACTATCAATACACACATAACTCCGAAAAGTCAGAGGTGTGCCCTGGGATTTGAACCCGCGACCACCGCGAACATGTAGGCAGCCGAGTCTGGTCCGTTACCTACAGGCCACCACGCACTTACATCTGTAGAAAATAATTATGATTTTCACATTTCTGTGCTGTCAGAATTGCGAGTTCTCTTGCTAAATAAATAAAAAGTAGGTAAAATATTCGTAAGGTTAGTATTAGAGTAACCGACATCAAAATAAGGCAGATATAACTTAATCCCCATTTTAACACCACCTGTGAGATTATCCCATATACGTTTTTATCCTAAAAAAATCACAAAGCAGAGTCATCTCGTGACATTTATTTCCAAACAAACAGCTGTAGTTTCAGTTGTAAATGTCTTTGCGTTTTGTAAAACAGAATATATTATTTTAACTCATTCACATTCATATTAACACGTGATATTAAAGGTACATTTTGATAATTCGCAGACGTCAACTATTTCTTGAATAAATCTAAACGATATCCGCTAACTGGAGCACACGTTTCTTCCGCGCAGATACTTAATTAAATATAATTTTCAACTTACGAAACATTGCCTACTGTTTATCCCGTTATCACATCAAGACCAGTGGAGCGATTAACGCGAAACTTTGCAAACATTACAAATCTGATTAGCAAGAGATATTTATTTAAAACATTGCTCGGTACTGTTAAGATAAAACGTACCATTCAACCGAATTAAGTTGTGGGCAAAAGCTAATGTTAAATAGGCCAAAAATTTCTATTCAAAATGGGTATTACTCCATCCAGTCCGATACTTGTTCAATGAATAGTGTAATGATATTAAAACTAGATAAACAAATTCCTTAATTTTACTGCATGCATTATTGATGGCGCACGTTCGTACGGTATTGTGGCAATGACATTAAGATATATGAGACAGTCTATTTGCCATAAAGGGATATGACTTCTAAATAATAGAATAACATACAAATTACTATTTACGTGCCATATTTATGTCTGGTATTTCTGAACTGGCATAATTTAGGAACCTTAAAATATTCCACTGAGATGAGCACCACATCTATAAACGCTTTTGTCGAGTAGTTCAAAGTCGCCGATGATGATCTTAATAAAAAACTATTATACTTTCCCTGAGGGCACGGCAATTAAGAAAATAAAAGCCCCATATTTAGTCACAGATAATGAGAAGTAATAACACAATGCAGCGCGGCCTATCAAATTTATATTGGCTATTAATGGGTAAGCAACACATTTGTAGTGCAGAGGTAAATGTCTCGGGCTTCGCGCAATGTTTAACCACCCTACGGCTATCGGACAAAGTTTATCTTCGGCAGGTAAACAACGGTACAGATGTTTCGACACCAGCACACGCCTTACAATAGACCTCGCACCTCATTTACTAAATATCCTGCGAGATAAAACTGTAATCAACTTATCTAATAAGGTCCATACACTTAGAGCGAGTTGTACAGTCTGTGCCGGACTGTCTATCTGAAACCGGTGCACTGATGTGTGATATACAGCGGCCGGATTTGTACTGAGGATTAATTTAAACCGGCCAGTATTCTGACTACTGACCAAAATCCTAATCTAATACAGAGAAAATTAGACCTAAGTCACCATGCTGGCGAAATGCAGGTTGGTAAACATCAGCTGTGACTATTGATTATAGTAGAAATCTCTCTTTTTTCATACATGTACATAAACTCACGCCTTTATCCTTGAAGGGGTAGGCATAGGCGCCACCATGACACCCGCATTCCGCCTTGTATGTTCCGTCCCACGTTGTGATAAGGGCCGAGCCTATCGCCATATCGGGAACACATTCCTGACTCCAGGCTGATAATGAAATGAAAAATCCATTATCCCTTTGCCCGACCCGGGATTCAAACCTAAGACCTCAGCTTTGCAATCGTACCGCAGTACAACTACGGCACGGAGACAATCATTATTTTCCTGAATCGATAACGCTTGGCGTTTTTAAATAAACAACGCTTTAGATGAGCCTAAATTATGAAAATTACCATTTAACAGGAAATTCAATTCAGTAACATTTACTACTAGTTTAAATACTTTAAACTTGATAAATCAAAACATAGAGGACGTAAATACAAGTTATGCGACTCTAATACCAACATATTTTCCGCACAGGAACTGCTAAGTGTAAAGGAGTCTTAAAATATATTAAAATAGCAATAACTGCGATATATTAAAGTGCACTTTATATTTTATACGATAACCTGCAAGACAACAGCTTTCACATAATGCAGGATTAATTCAAGTAGGCTATATAGGATAAAAGATCAAAGATCAGTTCCGTGCCAAAAATTTCATTAATTTTCATTTGGAATTCTTGAACTCTGGCCGCTTAATATAAAAATATTTGTAGGTGTGTGACTGTTGAGTGTATTTGTTTATATTTTGAACAACATAGCCATGACTCAGTAAAGTTATAGAGCTTGTTCGTTACCAACAGATCATCACTTTATTAAACCGAAATAAATGAATTGAAATTTAATTCAATATTTCAAAAAAGCCAAAAATATAGAGGCGTTTCTCCATTTCAAACCAAACGCTTACTTTAAGTATTTATGTACGCAGGACAACTAAGTCACATTTATTTATAACATCAGTCAACACTGGGATAGTCCTCAAAAAAACAATTTAAAATGTCATCCACGCAATTCGCATTCTCAAGTAAAAATGTGTGAGAACCGACGCATAACTCCACATCGCGGTATGCAACATCATTCTACATGCGTCCACTATCGTATGCAACTAGACTTTAGCAACAAAGTAACGTGGCAATTACATATGCCACTTGAATCGACCATTTCTGCTTCAATTGTATATAATGATAACACTATTTTGCATTAACAACTTATTAAAGCAACTTTATTCCGTGCCAAAGCAATCCGCGCGAAAATTATGACGTTTGTAAAGCGTAAAACTTTTAAATTATTATTTCGCTTGCCGCTAACACGTTAGACGGGGATTTAAAATACTTTTTCATTTCAAATACAACCGTATCAGGCGACGATAAGCTTGATGTAAGCGACATTACAGCAGTTTGACCACATTCTGTGTAATTGGCTAAATGTGACTTTTTATTTCTCACGCAAATATATCACGCGTTTACACTGCAATGTATCCACTTGTTGCATACAAATGTTTTACGTGTCTTCATGAATGAGTTTATTATTTTAGTACATGAGTATTCCGCTAGATAGTATGATACAACTATTAAAATAAAACTGTGTATATAAAACGATCAACAACTCTGCACATCGCCACTATTTTAGATCTAAAGCTAGCTTAATACAGTCATGCATGCTTAATTCATGACTGTACCCCGAAATGATAGGGACAAATTGCACTTTTGACCACTGATCATCCAGAAGAAGTTAAGTCCCATTAACACATATGAGTTTATTCGAGCCAAAAATGCGTATAAAGTAGTTTGCTTAAACTGAAAATCAAATCCATGGCCAATAACCGCACTAACCAAACACGATTCACCCAAAACTTTTTACTACGGCGATAAAACTATGAATGTAGTAGGCGTCTCGACAATACGCAATTCTTTAATTTTACTTGTAACGCTACCTTCATTACATCATACCGGTAAATTCCGTTTGAAATTTGGGCGGGGCACACGTCTCACCAAGCCAACTGGGCCAACTGAGGCTACGATTGGCGACGAAGCTCAACAGTGTGGGTCGGCCCCCACCTGACACGTGACCTAATAAAGACTTGTTTCTGCTAAAATCTCTAAATGTCAAACTGCATAGGAACACAATTTGTATGAAACTAATCCAGCTGTGGTATTAACTATTAAGACGCGCCTACGCACAGGTGGTCCGATACTTTACATCTATAAGTATCGAGCTGCGTCTGAGCTTTAATAACAATAACATAGATCGCACGCGGTACCGTTCACCGAGCTGGTAATATTGTAAATCAATAGTCTTCATCCAATGTTCGCTCTTGTTGATGGCAACGTATTTATTTTATTATTGTATTTATACTTACAGTTAAGGCTTGATTAATGGCTACTCAGATTATGGGTCTCCTTGTTGAGTCGCAAGCACGCAATGTACCGACCCTCATGTTGTATAAAGTACTCTCGAAGCATTTGGTAATATTGTAATGGCTGAGATTTGAGTAGATTTTTGAGAATTAAGTGTCCATTAAATCGCACGTATGCAAATTTCAAATCTATATTCTTACAAGCATAGCGACCAAAACAAGTTTGTGTCAAACTGTTGACACTCGCTAATTCGCATTTCAAACGTTATCGTAACCTGAAAAGTTTTTACACTAAGGTTATTGAATTCTAATCGTCCATAACATTGGACAATCTGGAAGAACTGTGGCGAAAACCCCTTTCACAAAATATGCTACAGTAATTAAATATAAAAATACTGATAATATATATTACCCCGCCGTTTTAGAAGCAATTAATGTAAAAACTACGTCCTGAGAGCTCTCTAAAGCCTAGGTACTTAATTTTTAGCTCGCTTTGTCTCGTTCCTGTTTGAAACGGTTTGATTTAGTCTTAATTTTTGTAATATACTTTACTCGTGAAGTAATTTAATAACAACAATATCAAAAAACTCTCAGTTTATCCAAAAACAAGTATCCTAGCTATTTGTAAAGTGAAGTACATTATTAAAGTGAAATAAGCATCCAGTGCAATCCGTCTTGCGGCCACATGACAACACAACTTCTGGCACAAACGTCTTGTTAACAGTTGATGTTTTCATCCCGCTCCGTCCCACTGCGATTGATTTATGGACGTCAATTATATTCGATAGCGTAATAACAACTCTGTGGAAAACTGTCCACTCGGCACATGCATTAAACAATCGTTACCTGCCGGCTAACCATTTTATAATCGATGGGACGATCAATCGATCCGAGGACAATGTGATTTATACTATTTACATATTTAAATGTATGGACGAGAATTCCATTTATCGGGAATTTAATACGCATGGCTTGAGATAAAATATAATACGTACTGTTTGTATCGATACTTAAGCATCGATAAAATATAATCGATTCACTCACCGTCTGAATGTCGTAATGTTGTTAACCAAAATGAATTCATCTCGCCGACGTTAATTAAATAACGGGTGATAATTGTCAGTATCGTAATAATCGTAAATAATAATGGTGTTATTATTAATAATAAAATTATTAAGTGTCACATAACGAGTGTCTTTACGCTGTTTAATGATGGTACTTGGATGTTTGCGACGTAATAATCGGGTACTATATCGATGTCTATGAGCAACAGTTTTCATTAAGACTTTACGACGGCAGTATGCGTGTAGCGGTTCCCGGTTACATTATTTACAAGATTAAAATTTGAAGATGGAGAGTTAAAAGATAGTTTGAAACGGTCTCTCACATTTTAAACAGACTATTCTTTTATTACGTAAAGAGGTTATATATTGCTAGGAACTTGGAGAAATCAATAACTTATAGCGGCAAATGCATATATAAAACTTGGATTTGGACGTAACACGTTCCGCTGGATAAGAGGGCTCATATTACTCGTATTATAATTTTAAATAAAAATATTTGTTTTTTACCTACCTTCAAACTAGATGTTGCGAGAAAAATTGATAAGAATTGTGTTATATTTTTTTAATATTTCTGGTAAGCACTAAAAATTAAATAGTAAAAATAAGGGTAGTAAAATAATGCACACTTATTCAATTACCATCAATACTTTGTCTACTGGCGTCATGTATACGCAGAGAGTTGCGAGGTCGTTGATTCGATTCGCAGGTCAGGCATAATGGTATGTATTTGAATACTTCTGTTTTAGAAGACTCGTATGATTTTCCGGTTGATGGGATGGACATTTGTGCCTACATCAATAGGCTCAGGCCCTATAATGTACCGGAATAGAAATACGTTGGAAAAATGCGGGTTGCTGTAGTGCTAGATCTACTGCCTCGAGAATATGTATATCCGTCCAGTATTAAATACTTGTAGTTACAGGCAGCTCTTTAATACTATTGTGTTGTGAAACACTGTTAATGAAACCAAACATTACATTCCAGGATGGAGTTCAGCGTGCGTACAGAAATTTAACCGGTGACACATGTCACTTCAACGCTCGTGCCTTTCCTCTACTTTATCAAGTTACGAGGTTAAATATTGATTAGCAGCATTCATTCTGCTACACACTTCTTGAGACCGCGGGTCTGCGGGATGGGTGACGCTTTCTTGACCTCTCAAGAAAGCGTTGTAGGCCCTCGTCAACAACAGCGCTCTACAGAGGAATGCGATAGATTGAGAGTGAACAAAAGCTGCGCGCGCGCTACCAGGAACACGAGGTGATAGTGGGGCGCCAAGGGAGTATGTACTGACTATAGGAATAGTAGAGGCAGACTGGATACAAAAACAAGTTAATCAGTGTGAACGGACTTTCAAATTGTGTCTTATATAAATTGTCCTACATTTATAAACTGACAACTTTTCCGTGGAATAAATACAATATGGTTTTTTATATATTTTGAGTTGCTTTACTTTCTTATGCTCTACTGCGACGAATTCAATAGTCCTTGCGAAGAAATACGCGCCTTGCTTACATACAACACTGCTCCATTTTTGTACCTTAAATATTACTTGCGTGACATTCAGGCAAGTACAAATATTAACAATTATTTATCCTGACTGGATACACTGATTGCAATGATCGTGATAGTCATTGCGATGCTGTCTAGGAAGAGTACTGGATAGCAACAGGCTACTGTAGTCACTTGCCACTTGATCCAATTTTCCTTAATTTAATTCTCATACAATCAAGGAAGGACCTGGGATTATAATAAAAAGGGAACATATAGGTCAGCTAACTGTTCAACAGCTCAATAGAGTGGTAGGAACAAAAATTCAAGAACCTCTTGATTCGAGACAAGATGAACGGTAAGTACTACAAAGCTGCGGCTTCAACTTTATGCTTTATCGCATACGAAAACCAAACAAACACAATACATGAAAATTAAACATTGGAATTCTGCAAATGGCGGCATTGTTGCAATTAGCAAATTCTACCACGCAATTGAATGGACAATAGAATTGGGACACAAAGAAAAAGTACCTAAAGAGCATTTTGGCTTCAAGTAATTACCACGTGTCATTGAAATAAAATAATTAACATTAAACAGTCGGTCTGAGTGAATTGTTATGTTTTTAACACATTATAACAAAAAATAAAAGGGTATATTCATTATTCACTGCTGCGGCTGTCGTCAAAAACAAATGAACAACAATTAATTTCGTTTGGAACTGAAGTGTCAAGCGAAAAGTAAACAAACATAAAATGTTAGTCACTACTGTTGTTTTTGTAACAAGTTATCCGTATATCCTCCAAAATAGTCATAAAATACAAAAATATGTGATCTGCATCGAGTTGAAATGAAATCTAGAAATTAAAATTAATCATGGTTTAATCTGGATCAAAACACAATTAAATTCAGTTCGTTCATTGTTTTCTTAATTAAATCAACCCTTATAAGCGTAAATAACTGTAATTTCGTTAACATAATAATCATATAACCGTATAATTAATTAAGTAAAACATAAAATATAATTATTTTTACAGAATATACGATTTGTATTCATATGTACTATTAACATAAGAATAATACAATACAATAAGAATTGTTTAAAAAGGCTAATGTTCAATATAAAAAAGGAAATTAATCGAAATATTCCCACTTTATTCATTTATATAATTAACAGGCTTTTTTATTTTGCTGGAATTTAACGGCATCTGATAATAATGTTTTTATTTAAACTAAGATTAGATAGGGGTCAAATAAATCATATATTTTTTATTCAATAGGTCCGGGAAACGAGCAAACACGTCACCTGATGTAAGTGATCACTACCGCCCATGAACACCCACAAACCTTGGATCATAGATATGTTGCCAGCCCATCTAATCAGGAAGGAAGAAGACGAATGGGGTATCATGCATCCCACAATCTCACTCATCGAACGACACGCACTTTAAATTAGAATTAAAGGTATTAATTTAAATTAAAGCTATCAATTATTTTTTTATAGCGGTAGAGCCGCACTGTTTTCAGCCATGACTCAGCATGTATGAGCAGGCTTGTCCAGGGTGTTACCACTCTTTCACAAAAGATCGACCTGAAGCGACACCTTCGCTGTCGCGTTTTGTTCGGTGAGTGAGACTGCCGGATGCCCAATACCTCTTTCCTCCTCCCATCCTTTTTCCTTCCCGCTCCCCTCCCGATCTGATGGGCATTGTTATTGCTTTGCAGGCCTTCAACGATGGTTCCAGCGGCACCGCTATGCTGATGTCTTTACAACTATTATCTATCAAGTGTAGTGTAAATTGCCCCTAATAGAATATCGGTCCACGCCGTGATATTGACCTACACAGTGGTGAAGAACCATAACTTAAGCATACACAAGAATGCCGTATTTTGTATTTAGTCTGTGCATATCTGGTTACGGCCATGCAAACATAATTGGATCTATCTGTGGAATAACTATTTCTCGCTGGTGAATACTCTCTCTATCTGGACTGCAATTCACTAAACATGAGGCATTTATTATTTTACGTGCTAGTAGTACTTAAAAAATACCGTTAAAAAGAAAATATTTTTTGTCTCTGATTTATATATTTCTATAATACATATGCAGTGTGTTTATGAATAAATGATATTACTGTATTAAAACCATTGTTGTTTTTATTAAAAATTAATATTGATAACGAACAGTTATTACCTGTCGGATGGTAATCAAGATTTATAATATGAAGTGTAGTTTTATAAATATGAATTCAGATTATTATCGGGATATTTATGGTGCATCTACATATATCTGTACTATCATTTAATTTATTGACACGTAGCTGTACAGCGTATTAATGTGAGCATGCCGTACATCACTTAGATGCACGAACACCGATTTTTTAGCCGATGCAAAATGAAAAAGAACATTAATTACAAGCATACGATTTGAAATGGTATCGCTGATTATTTATTCTGCGCGCGTCATTCGCTTTCTGTGTTTTGCTTTAACACAATCTGTTTTGTTTGTGGGCTCAAAAACTCTTGCGAACATACCGGCGAGTTTAATTGTATATGCTAGAAAAGTTAAATAAGTTCGTCGTCAAAGTTATGTTATTTTATCAAATAATTTATACAAACACACTAAAAATATACTCGTAAATACAAATGTGTAAAAAGGATAACCATAAATGTTACGATATTAACAAAATTGTGCCCCGTGTCTAATAAAACTTTTTATTTGTATACAAATTTAATAGAATAGGTCATGAAATTATATTACATATGTAAATAACTATGTATGTATTTAGTCGTTCAATTTATTAAAATAACATTTTGTTAATTATTGTGTATCGCAAATTGCTGTTATTGTTGTCAATTGAAGCACATCTCAAAATATTTACTAAACCACACCTATTAACATCGATTTGCATTTTGTTTATTAAAATTATGATTTTGCTTGTATAAATACATACTGATACGAAACTAAGAACTATTTTAAAAGATACAATGTTTCAAAAAATGTAGCGCAAATAGCCGGTGGAGGTACAAAGCCGTGTGTTGATGTTAACGGTGCGGGCAGGCGACAGGACTAAACGCTCGATAGACCAGTCGGAATCTCGATAAAATAACGCGAGCTATGATGTTTTTACGGCGTCGGGCGTCCGTAGAGAATAATATGGACCGACATACCATAGAGCCGAGCTTCTGAATGGAATTGATGGGTTTCGAGCGTGCCGCGCGCCGCCGCGAACGCTACATTAAACGTTATAGGCAATGTAGGAAAAACGTCAGCGTTTAAATACGGGTCATGTTTGAGGAAAGATTTAAGTGGAATATAGACAACTTAGACAGGTGAGCGGATTGCCAAATTAGAAATTACAGGTCATACTCAGAGAATTTACGAGTTACGTGTTGAATTCATAGGTGATTACTGCATGACAAGCTTGCCCTAAGGGCAAATGGAAAGATCGTGAGGATATCTGCACAGAAAAAACATAAAAGTTTTGGTCGATAAGAATTTCCAAGATATGTGAAGTTTGCTGGACCACCACTACAGGCCAGCGCAATGGATTAAAATGGTAATTTCCTAAACATAGTATATCGTAAAATTATAAAAATCGGTTTTCTCACAAAAATGTAGAATCAATACAAATGTTAGTGAATCTCATAATAAATGGCGCTACGTAGACTGTCAAACATCTAATATGTCGGTACAACGATGTTGGTACTTCATCTGACGTTGTAAGTCTGGTCTTGTTGCGAATTTACGAAATTTAAACATCACAGCCGCGTTTAATAGACGGTGCATCGCCTTAACAGCTGTTCAGCTGAAGTTTACGATTCCATACACAAGTTAGGCACTAATAAAGGCATCTGACGCATCCATTATAGCTTATAAATAGGAGCCGAAGATTTTATGTGCGCTTGTGTACTTAATATCTTAGATTTACAACACCTTCTGTGTAAATTAAAATTTATATAGAATAATAGGGGAAGTAAATTTAAATGGAAAGTTAGATTTATATGACTTTTACTTTATTATGTGACTTAAAGAGAAAATTGATTAAGCACTGAATAACTTTTCCTTCTTCCTTATACTAAACTGGCGGTAGGTCTCCCATATCTGAGAGGCCGCCTGGGTAGGTACCACCACAGTGTCTATGTCTCCCGCCAAACAGCACTGAATGTGTTCTGGTTTGAAGGACATTGTAGTCAGAGTAACTACAGGACATAATTATGCTTAACATCTTAGGTCTCGGGATGGCGATCGCAGTAGAATGCTAAGCATTGCTTTGTATTACTTGGTGTTGTTTGGTTTTGCTACTGTCCATGAGCGGTTATATTCGTTGTATTGTTTACATGAGACGAATGACATGCTCATCTCGCGAATCATCGCAAAAAATTAAAATGTCAGTACAATGCACCTGCAAGTAGAATCGAGTCCAAATAAAGTATCCACCGAAGAGATATGATTGACTCTTGCCAGTCGACACAATGATGATAATCTGTAAGAACCGAATATAATAGTCTGAAACTGAAAAGCGACATACTTGCGTGAATCACTATGACAAGTTTTCCGCCATTGTCTACGATGTTCGTAATGTACTGTATCTGCCATTAAATACGACCACTGCAGGGCATGAGCCTCCTCTACCATAGAGAGTGCGATTGAGAGGGTTTAGGCCATATAGTCCATATAGATCTAATGCGTGTTGGCGGACTTTACATACCATAGAAATACTTGCAAATCGCTATGGTATGCAGGTTTCCTCACGATGTTTTGATGATACATTGGTACTGCAGCATAAGAACCTTCAGCAAGAATCTGGTTCCTCAAAATTTTACATATCTCACACGTATTTATAATATTTATATACCAGCTGCAAAATTATTTGGCCTATAAATAAGTAAATAAATACACCTAACAGTCATATACATACTCCTGACCCCGCACTAAGACCGAGTCTTGTGTCGTGGGTATCAGGAACTACCAGAGACTTTTCGGTCTCACAAACCCAAACCCGGACAACCTGTGGATCGCACAAATATTTGTCTCGGTGCAAGGATCGAACCCGCGGCCTCTCGTTTCACAGTGGACGTATAACAAACTGCCCCACGGAGGCTTATGAATTATGATATAACCATAAATTGTGCAGCTACAAACTTTCAGGCATACTGTTGAATATCGTATCTAATTGTAACGACTATCAACATCTATCGACCAGTACAAGCGTAAGAACTTTTCAGAATTCAGCTTAATACCCATTACTTTACATCGAGGAATCCCCAAAGACTTTTATGCGTATTTAACGAAGCGCAAATGTTCTAAGT
Source organism: Theretra japonica (assembly GCA_033459515.1). Classification (NCBI taxonomy): domain Eukaryota; kingdom Metazoa; phylum Arthropoda; class Insecta; order Lepidoptera; family Sphingidae; genus Theretra; species Theretra japonica. The sequence continues at coordinate 5,849,737 of CM065943.1, forward strand.
CTAAACAAAGTGCCAATTTACCCGCTCAAACACATTCTTGACAAAACTATTTACACCATTAACAGTTTCAATCAGTTCAACTGGACCCCGTGGTAAAAGCTGCATAAAATGTTATTCAACAGCGGATATCCTTTCAGTGCAAAGAATGCTGGATTCCAAAGCGTGGTTTATGGCGTGTCGAACTACACTTTACGAGCTAGGAAACCGAAGAGCGGGCTATTAACAGCAATCGCGGTTTATAAGGATCATCGCACGTATATAACACTAAGGTATGTCAATGGACACAATTGAATTTATTTAAATTACCCAGAGAAACGATATGGCGCTTAGTTTGTAATAATGTTGTTCGTTCTTGGATTTTTGCCGTGAGTTAGAAAATATACCCGGTATTTCTTTAGTGAAGTCAATGAGTAAAGATATTTAATTATTTTCAGGTCAACATAGTATGTTAATCAATGCTTGAATGACAGAAAAAGTGATCTGTGGTGCTGTGGTAAGAAATTGATATGTAGAAAAACCCGAGCCCCGATTTTAAGCCCGCAAGCAAAATCCAGCATTCAATGAAATATAGCACAAAATAACCACCACATTCGACATATCAACGAAATTGCCTACGACACATGAATCAATCAATCGAATAAATTTTTTCGTGCAAATTAACAAGCATTGTGTGAAAGTACTCGCTACAATTAAAGCCGCCTGTTTCGTTAATTGCACTGTACGGTTGTTAAACACGTCACTTACAAAAAATAATTTCACTAATGCCAGCATTTGAACACTTTTTTAAAACTCGATCGTTTTATATAGGACGCTTTACATAGCGTGCTGCTTGTGAAAAATGCGCGACCATTTCGTAATGAGCACGCATTGTATCAATAGCACTAACTATTAAACAATAATCGTAGCAAATTTATCGCAATTAAGGGTTGTTTTATGCCAACAATATGTCGAGCATATAAATATTGTAACTGGATATTCGTCATCGGATATTTACAGCTGTCGATTGTTTGAGGTGATGGATTTTATTGCGTTAGTGGCCAGTAAACGGAATATTCAAGCTACTGACGACTGGCTAATTAATGCTTTCTCATCAGACAACCAACTATTTAAGTTTTTTTTTTTTGTGGAATTAACTTTCGTTAGCAATATTGGAATTAACGCGAGTGGAAAATCTTTAACAATACAAATATCTACAATCGAGAGTAAATCCTTCATATCACACTGCATTTATCTCCAACCTAAAAATCTCTAACTCTCGACTGCCTCGGTGGCGTAGTAGTACTACGGTATGAATGCAAAAGCTGAGGTCTCGGGTTCGAATCCCGGGTCGGGCAAAGTGATATTGGATTTTTCTATTCATTATTAGCCCGGAGTCAGGAATTTGTGCCCGATAAGGCGATAGGCTCGCCCCCTATCACATCGTGGGACGGAATATACAAGGCGAAACGTGGTTGTTCTAGTAGCAACTCTGCCTACCCCTTCTGGGAAAAAGGCGTGTGGTTATGTATGTATGTATGTAAAAATCTCTAATAAATCCTAATCAGTTTTATTCCATTCGCATAACAGTTTAGATTGAATCTTGTTCTGTCAAAGTCAAAGATTTTTTCTACTTGGTCATAAATGTTTACGAGCGGCAATAAATTAATAAATATATTTGTAACAAGATAAAATTGATGGTGGATATAAAGCGGTCGGCGTGGTTTGTCGCCCATTAGTTCTTGTTAGACTTGTAAGACCGTTGTTACTATAACTCAATGTGCTCAATGACCGCTCGATGAGCGCGTCTCAAATGAAAATATATGAACCTATGTCTGATGTGATGTTTAATCCGTCGCGATCATTAATATTTTGTTTCTTGTCCTTTGTTGCGTGTTGTTGTGGTCATGCATTTTGCTTGATCTATACGTTGATAAATTAATGATAAATAAATACACCCAACAGTCACATACATAGTCTTGACTCCACACTAAGATCGAGTCCTGTATCGTGGGTATCAGAAACTACGAGAGACTTTTCGGTCTCACAAACACCCAGACCCGAAACAAACACCTGTGGTTCCCACAAATATTAGTATCGGTTCGGGGATCGAACCCGCAGCCTCTCGTTTCACAGCCGGCGTCCAACAAACTGCGCCACGGAGGCTGTTTAATGCGTAATATTTTTGTACAGAATGTTTTACCCTCACAGATGTCAGTTATATGAATCTTAGACGACGCCCGTGGCATATTAATTACTTAAAAGATCGGCTATGAATGAGGAGGTCACAGATTATCCATCCACTCAGACCAATGTATATGTAATTCTTTGTCACTTAAGCCACCCCACGTGCGCAAACACTACACATAACAAAGACACAGCCAATACTCCCACAGAATAAAATATAGGCGATTTAAATAAAAACGCTTAGTTTTTAAGACTAATGTAGTCGTATTAATGTGGGAGTAGTATTACGTCTGATTGTGACAGCCCAGTGCTTTAAACAGATTGTGTCAAGGTGTCTCAGCTATAAACCCAACTCCTTACGATGGTAGGGAATTGGTTTGAAAAAGCGATGGTTTTCGAAAATAAATAAATAACATTTACCACTCTAAATTAATCATGTAATCATTAATCCAATCGTAGAATCCAGGCAACCCGGCGCTTGTGAGCCAACTGCTTGCCCGGTGCGCGCGAAGGTCACGCCACCGATAATTGTTTTGGACAAGGGGTTCCGACCTCGCGTGACATCACGTGACATTTGTCCCGCCGCGCCAAGATTAACGGCAACTCCACAAAAACCGGAAACATCGTGTGTCGGCTTATCATGCAGCCTCGAGTATTTCCACAGCGCGACATCATTGAAGGATTGCAGAGGGCTTATCGAAAAGATTGGGTGTTTTTTTTTTATATTCGTTGACATTTTCGTCGCGGCGAGCGTGAGCGTTTCCAACTTTTTTGCACCCCGCCTTGTCTACGCCCACTTTAAAAGCTCTCGCACCCACTTTCAATTAGGTGTTTTTTTATTAGGTGTTTTTTATTAGGTGATTTTTTTGCACCAGCACGGTTACTCTGCACCTGGTGGTAAGTGCTGCGCTGCGCAGATATAGTATCGTTTGATGAGGTAATTAATTCTAACCCGTTGAAATAATTATACTGTAGTCAAAAAAAATATATGCAGTACCTCTGCTCAAAACGGACGACACTTTTGCGGAGCACTACAACTAGTATACCACAAGCATTTGAGTATTGAGTCTGCTGTCGGTAGTCACAGGGGCAGTAGGTAACATAGAAGTAAACCTACGTGTTAAAATACTAGAACAAATACAACATAGAAATATATTTTTTCTAGATTAAAAAAGCAACTTACTTTTAGCATGTTTTATTTTGAAATAATCATCTGTTTCATAATTGGTTCTCCACGCTCTTTAAAGAAAGGACTACCGTAGCATCAACATCTTTGTATACAAAACTTATAGACTACTATAGAATTGCCAAAGCAAAATCGATTGGATAGCAACAGATACCCAACTTGGTCCTCGCAATACGTGTCATTATCACACATTAGCGAGATCAAACAAGAAATTCCATAAAATAGGGAATGCGACATGAATGGAGTCGCGGGCAAAAGCTAGTTTTTGTACAAAATCACATACAATCATAATAACTACATTAGGAGTTCTATATCTGACATGTAGTCAAGTGGCATTTCCCGTGGGAAAACTAAAAGCATTTATTGCTATCATGCTGTAATGTTGACATGTGACGTTACTACATTGAAATACATTAATCCATCGCATTGCGATGACCAATCTGGAAGCTGCGTATAAGGACGGCGGCACCACGACGCGACAGATACAAACATGTACACACTCAGCAGGCACAAATCATAACTGCTTATATATATTTTTTAATGGGAAATTATTAGTATAGCGGTCCGGAGGCGACCGAGTAAAATTATTTTTTGTATTGATAATAATCAGTTCTTCTTTCGCATCGCCCTCCCTCGTAATATTTTCAGCTACATGACTTTAATTGCCTGATATGAATTTATTTTATCCCTGCAAATGTATTCATAAACCCAGGTCAGATTAAGCACTTGTGTACTAAAAATTATTATATTTCTCGAATTATTGACACACCAACAAACAGATAAATATAGATGGATGTTAAGTTTTATAAAAGGTATTATGTATACCAGCGGCGTGCACAGGATTATGACACTGGGTATGCGGCGGAGTACTCGGTCACACAAACTTTTTCTTTTATATGTTTAGCATAGCCACAGCCACGCGACAGATCTCTTAAGTCGGAAACCATGCCAACAGAAAAAGTCTTAGATGTACTACTATTCATGTACATTTTCTACGGCAACGCAGACAAAACAGCGATCGATCGTCGCGGCAGAAGAAATTGTAATAAGTAAAATTACTAGAAATTACACTGTACTAGAATTACTAAACAATATGCAAGGAAAACAATATATAATATAATCGTGTGTACACAACCACACAGCCAGTTATACGTTTCATAACTTTTAACATGAAACTTTCGAGTTACATTCCCTTTTTGCTAGTTTAATTGTTGTAACTCGGGTACACACCAACCTTTAGACACAATTTGAATCTTTTCACTGAATGACAATTGTGAGAACTTGTTATTTTAAATTTTTAATAAACACACATTTTCAACACAAACCTCACAATCAAATAACATTTAAAAAAAATCAACAAACGCACTAGTAAAAGCAAATCACTACAATTATTATAAAAACTCAGTAATAAACTGTTAAATGTACACACTTTCAAATGTTAAAATGAAAACTCTTTTAAGAAAACTATAAATATACTGGCGCAAACAAAATAGTAAACAATGCTTATCACATGAAAAAAGGCAAAATGGCCCCCGCGAAACACAAAACATTTCTGCTATTTAAACAAATAAAACCTTACTAAACAAAAATGCATAATGCGCATACGTGATTCATTAGATTTCCGTCTATTATTTTTACTCGGATTATAGGACCCGAACATTTCCGATTACTCCCGACAACTGCCGAACACCCGTAGCCTGCCGCTGGAGTCGCGGCTTTCGGATTCATGGGTGTGTGCGTTTACGCACTGTGCACGGACACTAAAATTACTACGCACACGCGAACAAATCTCCTGCGGGACGCGACGGCAGGAGTTGGTTGATTATAATTATTTTTTGTTTGCGCTTGCAAATAATTGCTATTAATAAAATATTAGGCGTTTTTAAGTTATTATATTTTGTTTATTCATTTATTTACTATTAATTATAGTCATCTAAAACATACGAAAGTTTTATTAAAATATCTGTGAATGGCAAGTAAAGCACTGCATTTCTGCCTATAAGGAGCGCACGCCCCTGATGTATACGCTTAAGGATTGAAACGAAAGCATGAAAGACATTTTCTGGGTTACTAACACGTTAAGCGTTGTGTGAAAAGGTGTAGGTTTGATCAATGTTTGATCAATATCTGTCCAAAATATAATATTTTTTATCCGCATATATTACAGCTTAGAAATCACTTTTACTGTATAATAGAATATCGGCCCCATAAATCAAGTATCCACCACAGCTTTCAAAGCCCAGACTCCTAGAAAATAATTTCCGATACGCCAATGTTCGTCGGAGTTGTATGCTCGCGCCGACAGATTTGCATAGAAATCTTACGATGACATTACACGTAACGTACTTTACGTGTTCGACAGATATTCTGCTAGAGGCACTGTTACTAAGCGGTTGTCGCCCACACTTACAACACCGCGCAACTTTTTGCTGTGGTTCCGGTTTCTCGCATACTTTTGGACGATTGTTCAAATGATGTTTGACTGCATAAAATGACAATAATAATTGATCAAAAATGGTTCAATGAAGAGTATTAGAACAGAAGTATTCTTTCTATTTGAGCCATTGCCCAAGAATATTAACCCTTGTCACGAAAATTATAGGAGCAAATTGACCAAAATTGTGTGGCCGTCAACATAGCAGAACCGAGACCCGTGGTCGGCCTAGAAAGGCTGCTTTAATTTAGTGAAGTTCGGTATTATGATAGTCAATACAAGGACAATCGAGGATGCTATAGACAAGGCGAAAATCCAGCTCGAAAGTGGGTCGTGACTTCAATCGAGATAACGCTAAGTAAATAGAAATAAATATCCCATATTTATTTCACAGCTGTAGTAACGAATTCCCAGAACTTATATATAATTCAAAAGCCGATAACACTATTTGACACGCGCACATTTTAATTCATCATGACCTTAGCACCATTTTGCATTCCGATCGCCTAATGAACTGATATGTGACATTAACATCCACAGTATCGATAACACAGTACCACCGGTCAGCAAAATTGTACTAAGAGCGTAAATAACCCTTAATGCAAAGTTTACAAGGCACGTTTACAGATTATGAGTATTCTGTAGCGGTCTGTTTTGTACTTCTCGTATGAAATATGTGCGCCGCGTCTTATTATACAATTAAACGTAACAGCCGTGCCGTTCCCTACTAGAGCAGCGATTTTCACGCCTAGCAACACTGGCTGGCGTATTTTCTTGTAGATCCCATGTTGTCAGTTGCACGGTTAAGTAGTGGGTGCACGAATCGCCTGTTATTATAGGCATCCACATTTAATGTTAATAGTAGTTACAAGCATGGTTATTTCATTCAAGTGTTGTTTGATAGGAATGTGCGATTTTTATATTAGTTTTTGAATGTCAATGAGTGTTCAACAGTTTTGATAGAATTAAAATGTGCAATGTATTTGTATTGTATTGTATCAGCCCATATACGACCCACTGCAGGGCACGGGCCTCCTCTACAATCGAGAGTACGATTGAGAGTGGTTAGGCCATATAGTCCACCACGCTGGCCTAGTGCGGGTTGGCGGACTTACATACCGTAGATTTTTTTTTTTTTAAATCGCTACGGTATGCAGGTTTCCTCACGATGTTTTCCTTCACCGTTAAAGTGCGTGGTGATTGATTATCAATACACACATAACTCCGAAAAGTCAGAGGTGTGCCCTGGGATTTGAACCCGCGACCACCGTGAACATGTAGGCAGCCGAGTCTGGTCCGATACCACGAGGCCACCACGCACTCCAAATGTGCAATGTACATACGTTAATATAATATTTTAGTATGAACTTCAGATACAATTTCAAATTCAAATAAATTTTAAAATAACAAATCTTTTTCTAACTTATGAAGGAACATATCAAGGTCCTTAATATATTAGACACAGAAGAGAACTGAAAATATGGAGTCAATATGATTACCCCTTTAGACTCTTCGAGGAGAACGTATCGCGTAAATTGATATGTATTTCAGTAATTCGATTGTACACTTGGACCCAAAATCTGACTGAAATGTATGTCTAAAATATATGATAATCTGAAAGCGAGCAACCCCACAGGCGAAAGCTATGATAGAATATTTGATCGGCCCCGATCAATCTCATCTCGAGCAAGTCATCGACGTGCCCCGCGGTTTCCCTGTATGCTGCATTTAGATCGCACTGATAAACGGATAAACATCATCTACGCACTTCGTATCAATTACAAACACATCAGCGCATATTATTCTAATATTTTTCACTTATGACTTTTTCATTCAATATTGCGGTTACCGTAAAATAGTCAGCTCATGTTGAAGATGTCATCATCTGATAATAAGGTGTGTATTTTTTTTAAATTCAGGCATTGTACTTTAAAGCAAGTAATTACTGCGAATTATTTACACGACACATTATGTATCCACGTGTACCTATGTACAGCTGACATTTAGCAAAATTCTATTACAATTCCTCTACAGCCGTTCTTTAAAAATACAAATTAAATAGATTGTTTATTACTCTTAATAAAACAATTAATTAACAATCTGCTTTCAGAGAAAACCTAATAAATTCGTATCAATAAGTGATTTTTCCTATCATTTCAAACGAAATTGAATATGCATTTGAACCTGCATATAAATGGTTATTTTCAATAAACTAATTAACAAACGAATAATCGTTATTGTTAATTAAACATTCAAAATATTTTTTGCTGGAATTACAGCATGCAAATGTAACAATTAATCCTGTGCCATTGTTGTCCCGTTTTTTTGTGAATTATGTGGAAGTTTCCGAGTTCCCTTGATTTGAATATGCATGTGTTCTTGTAAAAGGTGTTCAACCTTGCATGTGCTCTATTTGCGTGTACAATTACATGGCCTGTACAGTTTTTCTACTTTATTGGTGTGTTTATTAATACATTTGCTTCATACACTTTTGCGTAGTTCATGTTAAAATGCCCATTTTCAATGCCAATATAATAAAATTACACATATTAGGAACAGTTGTACTAAATCCATATTGACATAATAAAGCCAGTGTTTGTTCAGATTGAACACGTTTATCTCCGGAACTACAGAAGCAAATTCATCTCCTGACACAATTTTATTGGAAGCATCAGAGAAATAAAAAACAATTTCATATGGTAAGCATGTGTGTGCCGTGATTTCAAACCTAGTTTTAATGCGTATGACGAGGTTTGGAGTATTTGCAGGACAAAGCCAGACCGCTAGAAATGTTTAACATTTTATCGAAGATTGTGATCTAATCGCACACACAATATACATATTTTGCAATTATTTCTTGTAGATTGTACTTTATGCTATACAATAGAACCAATAGGCAATGCACACTTATCCAATTCCATAGATAAGTCTGGACAACACTACAGAAAGACAATTATCTTTAGAATTAAAATTTTAGTAGAAAGAATTCTTTATTATTAGAAGTGCAATATTACTATAATGTATCGACGTCTTAGAGCAAATATTGTCATTATTTTATACGAAACAGCAAATAAATACACCAGAATTAATTGTTGGTCGTTGATTGAGAGAATGGAGGTACAAAATGTCGTAAGCCCAAAACTGATGTCAATTACAGAAATTCAACACACAAATAGCCAGATCGAGTTTTATTAACAACACAATAAACATTATGTCTTATAAGTAAGAAGTAAGCGTCCAGTGATGATTACAAAAAGGGACACTATAACCAATTTCGTGTCCATTTGTGGGTTTTGTTGTATTCGAAAAAGCAATGGCGGGCAAACAAGTATCCGAGAAGCGACAGGTAAATATTCAACGTGCATATCATTTAGAGACAACACCTTATTGGTATTTCTCGACCATGCCACAAATATTTTAAACCGCGAAATGTATGTATATGCATAAATAATGTTTTTATTATTGTATGTTATAAAAAGAATTCTGAATTGAATTTCTACGGTATGTAAGTCCGCCAACCCGCACTAGGTCAGCGTGGTGGACTATATGGCCTAACCACTCTCAATCGGTTCTCTCGATTGTAGAGTACGCCCGTGCCCAGCAGCGGGACGTATATGGGCTGATAAAAAATAGAAAAAGAATGGCACTCATTTGTTTAATGTAGGCACTTACGGTTTGTAAGCCTCAGTTTCTCGATTAAAGTTTAAGGTGACAATCTTTCTACAGTTTTCGCATTAATAAAACACGATCGCCTGCCTACATATATATGCCTTTCTTAATAGTACATTGTTTACTAATTTGGTCTTTGTTTCCTTAATATAGTTTCATTTAATATAATTTTTATTGTTTAATATTACCACATAATTAAGGTAATAGTTATAGTTATTGTATATTTTGGCGAAAGCTGTGTACGCCTATCATATTCAAATACATTTAAATATTACAGATATACTATTGAATACAAAATATGCGATCTGATGTATTCTGCTGTTGGTGTACAATTTTTAATAAATAATTTTTAAACCTTACCGCAACACTCACACCGAAAAATCGTACAGTATCGTCAATAATCTGTGATCAACAAAGAATAAAACACTGCCATTGGTTCGAAATTGAAAATCCCTTAAAACTCAAACAATAACAATATACTTTGGTTATTAAATTACTTCCTATAAGGTAGAAATTTCACTCAACCCAACCTTAAATAACTCAATAAACGCAACCAAAAAGCGTGATCTTTCATTAAATAAAACGAGAGCGCCACTCTACAAAAGAAGAAAAACGACAGTTAATAGAACCAAATTCTTCAGTGACTTGCAATACACAAGTCAATGCAAGCAAATTATTTATGAATATATTTAACGTTGTCAAGAAATAAATTAAATGGCCAGCAATGCATTGACAAAAAAATACATCACTATTGGCCGAATTAATGAAATTCTTTGGTTACGGTTAGCTTTCTAAACAAACTCAATTGAATTTCAAGCGGGTTGCTTTTTCATCGGTTACAAAATTGTACGGCAATTATGCGAGTTGTACCTGATTACTAAATTATTTGGAACGTTACGACATTGATTCAGTGAAATTTTTGTTGCACCAAATAGGGCCTGTGTGTTAGTTACATTTATTTGCCAGTAATTAAGTTTTGAACTCGATTTTTTCTTCAATTTGTAATCATTAAGTAAGCAGTTATAAATAGTAATTAAATACAAATCAAATATCGGGTTGCTTCATAAAAGTATCAACTTTATATTTTCAATATACTTTGTTGCAGATATACCGAAAAGTTTACATTTACCGAGCAACCAAAAGTCAATTCGCATGTTAAACTCGCTGTCTGAAGTCCAGAATGCGGTCTATAATACTTGAATATCATATTAACATTTCGCCTTACAGTTTGCGCAGCTTTCGGTCCTAATTATCCACGTGGATACACAACTATTCATTGTACGGCAAAAGGAATGCCAAAAACTTGGAACGACGCCCTTTTTGGGCCAGATGACCGGTTTTGGGAGGTCAACGCATGATTCTCGTTCAATGAATTGATTTCAACTTGTTTTTTATTGGCCCTGCTTGGTGATTAATTAAATTAATAAAATAAAGGTCTTGTAGAATTAAATGAATTTTTCTTTGAGTGAAACTGGTTTTAAAAGAAGCTATTTGGTTGGGAAAGCTGTGGGAGGTCACAAAGTAAGGATAAATCAAGTTAATTTTCCTCAGTGGAATGAAGTGGAACCTCCAGTGAGTAACAGTATTCTCGATCGGTAATGCAACCAGATTAATTCGGGAAGCTGTAGATCAATCTCCAGTAATGGTCAGGCATTAGCAGAATTAATTGAGGCTTATTTATTTAATTTATACTCCAGTTAACTTTAGGTTGCCGTTCGTCTTATATTCATACGTCAATATATAAAGATTTTATTTTATAAAGTTTATTTATTTTATTTATTGTTTGTTTATTGCCCAGTAACGATACATGTACCAATAAAAATGACTTGAATAAATAATACTAATGACGGTCTTATTACTGTCAGCGATTTATTATCTACATGTGATCAAGGAATTGATTTATGAAAGATGGAGAGGAAAACTTAAACTGAACAATAGGCATTATATAAAATTTAAACGAATTAATGTTGTAAATATTAGAAGCTTTTATTACAAATTGTGAATAGAAAACTAAAAGAAAATCAATACGTTAAATCGCAAACAGTTGAGATTTCAAGAAGTCCTATTTGCGAAATATATCATGTTTTCCGTTTTAAATAAAATATTTCGCCTTGGATCTGCATGTCTGCCATTAAGATTAATAATAAGCAATGGGTTTTATGAGAAATCGTTTATTTTTTAAAAAATGAAAACATCTTTAAAATTATGACTTCTTGTCAATATATGTATATTCGAAGAAAGTGTTTTATATAATATGTTATTCGACTTTCATAGCGTGGTCGCCCATACAAAATAAATAAATATGGCGCTGATATTCAACAGCCTGAATAATTGTCAGTCCACACAAAATAAACATAATATTGGCACAATTAACTTTCCTAATTAAAACTACGTGGAGAGTCGGACGTCTTAAATATTTTTATATAAGCTTGGCTGGAACCAAGCAATTGATGCTACCTCGAACCTGATACTTACTGATTCCTAACGCCCTTTTGAGTTGCGAACTTGCTAAAATAAAGTGTAAAGAGTCCTATAGAAGGAATGATTTGAGTCTTTTGGGCTGGTATATATTAAAACAGAGTAGCAGCAAGGAAGTAATGCAATTAACAATATACTTACGTGTCTTTCGATTAATTATAATGTACCTCTCTACTTTTGAGGTTACATATTAATCGATGTTAAAGAACACGGTCCTCCGTCCGAACTTAATACGAGTACCTATAACAGAACAACAATCGTTATTTTAAAACAGCGGTATATCTTGCTTTTTAAATCGTAACAACGTTTCAAATTGATTTAAAGAGTGCTGATTTTATGACCAGCGTATGTTGAGTGTGGACTGTATTTGCAACGAGCCGATTTAATTTAATTTTACCTTAGTTTTCTACAAATATTTACTTCGTTCTTCCTTTATAATGAATCGTATAGCCATAGTTTGAGCAACATTCAGCCCATCCATACCTATTGGTACCTACACCTCGACAAAACAATTGAAAAACTTTATAGCTTCCGTCATGCTACCTTCATCCAACACCTCGCCGCCCAACAATGAAGTTTCTTCACCAAAAAATGTTGCGATTGGTTGAATCAAGACTATAGGCAACCCTACCACTTCTACCCACATAGGCCGCCATTTTCGCGTGCATTTTAATTGGTTGTGCTATTCATTATACATGAGATGGTCGCTAATGACTTACTCAATACGTGTTAATTGCAGCAGTCGGCTCGAGTTGAATTCGCCCGGGCTACCGAACGTGCAATTGACTCGTGACACTCACATATCAATCTTAAAAATTTTGTCGCTCTATTTAGACATGAATTAAATTTTTACACCGTTTTAATTACCGCAGCGTGGGGAACTATCCGAGCTGAATAAGTAAGCAACTCCGCGCCCTTATAGGGATTAAATATTTGTATGAGAAACGATTCATGTGCTTTTTATCTTATCTAGTTGATGTATGAGAGTATTAACCGCGACAACGAGTAGGTTGGGCAGCGGTGCAGTGTTATCAATGAAATGATTTGATCTATGTTGAGTAGGGAAGTAATGATTCGGAAAAATATAGTGATAACCTCGTTAGGATAATGAAACTTAAATTTTGCTGTGCTATGCAATCAATGATGGCTGATAAAATAGGAGGTTAATTCTAATCCCTATATAAATAAAAAAATAAATAAAAATATATACAAAGAACTACTGCATACAGTATACTGTAATATTCATAACCTAATACAATATGGCAATATCTAGGACAAGTGCGTGATGGCCTGTTGGTAACGGACGAGACGCGGCTGCCTACATGTTCACGGTGGTCACGGGTTCAAATCCCAGGGCACACCTCTGACTTTTCGGAGTCATGTGTGTATTGATAGTCAATCACCACACACTATAACGGTGAAGGAAAACATCGTGAGGAAACCTGCATACCATAGCGATTTGTATAAATTTCTATGGTATGTAAAAGTCCGCCAACCCGCACTAGGCCAGCGTGGTGGACTATATGGCCTAACCACTCTCAATCGTACTCTCGATTGTAGAGGAGGCCCGTGCCCTGCAGTGGGTCTTATATGGGCTGATACAAAAAAAAATCTAGGTCTGGCGAATACTTTGTGTCCAAAAATTCTTATACTAGATTCATACCTACCTACCTACCTACCATCACTATAGTGTTATGACTATATGATTATTTGAAAAATATTTTATCAATAACAGAAATACCTAATCAAACAAAGACTCAATAAATATTCTATATTTTTCGGTAACAATCAGATGGATTTTATTCAAACGCAACACAAAGTTTCATAATTTTTCAACAAGTTTTTAGACGCGTAGATTACAAGAATGTACATACTACTTACATGGCACATAATTAAGACACTTTTCACATACACGTTGCATCCACGGAATCACTTACAAAAATGATGATCACAGCAATAAAATGCATCATAAAATAACAAGTCCTCACTCCAACCAACATAATGATATCGCTAAATATTCGTCGTTAAAACGGAAACGGTTTAATATTCAGAACGTCGCCGCTTTTATTTGCACGCTGTAACTGGAGCGATAAAATAAACAAGCCTATAAAATAAATTACCCAAAATGTTTACTTAATGAAATCACATAACAATTTTTGAGTTAAACTGGTTGCGCTGGCGTTCTACATAAAGGAAAGACTTTGTTCGGCCAAAAATCAACGTTTACCGAAACATGAAACGTATAATTTAAAAATATTACGTGTTAAACATACACTGCTGTACACCAATTATTCCGCCTTTAAAATTTTGTTAATTTCAGAAATTATATCGAAAAAATATTTTTGCGTAAATTGCTCTGACGTGAATGATACTTATTAAGATTGTTATAATTGATAACGATAAATATTTTCATAACTGGCTTTCAAAAAATTCGTGGCGCAGTTGATAATTAAGCGCCTTTGAAACAAGTGACTGCGGGTTCAATCCCCATACCGAGATAATTGCTTATGTAACACACAAACATTATAGTCAATTTTCTATAAGTCATTGGCTTTATGTTTTTTATTATATTGTCTACTTCTATTGTTATTAGCCGTAAGTTTTCCATGTTTCGAAATAAATAAATAAATACAAACGCATATTTACATGAATCCCGCCAAACACGAATTGCATATGCAATCCTTCCTTTTTATTATTATTATAAGCCCTTTAGGTCCCAATTCTTTTAATCCTTCCTCTATTTATATTAAATATTTCATACTACTAGTTGGTACACGTCATATATTACTCCTTGATCCTTTAATCCGTAAAGATCGTGAGGGAAAATAGTAAAAACGCGTACAGCAGTACCGCGTGTCTTAAATATCGTTACAAGGAATATTTATATGAGATCGTCCTTGTTTCCCCACAGACTAACGCGCAAGTGTATCTACATACTATCCCACACGTATTAGAAACAATATTTTATTGTAGTTCGAGTTTTCAAGGCATGCCCTATTAGTATGTGCATTCAATAGCGATAGCAACTCTGAAATAACTGTATTGGCATTTAGAAAATAAGTATAATTTTACGTAATATTTGTTTATTCGTATAGAAGGAATTTTTATATCGAAAAAGAATTTAAAATTACTTTTTATTCTGGCGCGTGACCGCCTTGCACCTGATGGTTAGTGCAGTACAGATAGAGCATCGATTGGTAACAGATAAATATTTATCGCCATTTGACTGAAGGTAAATGTACCGCGGCCTAGCTAATGACAAGCTACATCTGTGATGTGAAACAATTATGCCCGTCTTTTTTAAGGACAGGAAAGCATAGCAAAGGGAATACTGGATGTTATAAGGCGAGACGCCCTACATTTCTTTGCCGTGGTTCCAAATAGTTCGTTACCTGACACAGGAGAAAATTGGTACTTCAAGTTGAGTTATTCCCCATTTCCTGCTTAATTTGGACATCTGTTTAATTTATTAAACGTGCGTTTAAGACACCGATGGCCACCCTAGGTCTTCTCTTACTGGCAAAAGATGTCGTAACGGAACTTTTAGAAGCCTATCCACATGGCGAAATCATGTCAGTCTAATGGCATCATGAAACATCGCTCATAGAACCTAAATTATATATTGTATGCCAACAAATTGATTCACCGAATAATGCTGCTCAGTAAGAGCTTATAACCTTCTGTTTCGGGCGGAGGTCATAAAGAAACTATAGTTCTTAAGCCTACGCGAACGGTTCTGCTACCAATCGCTTAAAGGTAAAGAACTTACATTAGACCACCATTTGCCTGGTTGGAGCGTGGTTGGGCTATGAAATGAGAGGTATTGGGCTAGATTCCTAGTCTGGAACTCCATTTGGTGTGAGTTCTTCGGTTTGAAAAATCTCAAATTGCCCGGGACTGAAATTTGTTTGCAGCATGATGATAGCCTCTCCCTGTCACTTTTAAGGAAAACCAGAACTTCGCAAATTATCGTTGGTAGTAGAGTCACCTCTGTCTACCCATTAATTGGGTATAGGCATAAACTTATGTATGTATGAACTAGATTGAAAATTCTAATATCTATTTTGCTATATAAATGAATAAATAAACTGCCCACGGAATAAAAATAGGATATTGCAATTGGCGGTTTAAATGCAGTTAAATTAATGTTAAAACACAAGGCAGGAATGTGTACACAATGTTTCCCTTATTACATTAATAGTTGCATATCCACACCACAGTGTTTTTATAGAAGTATTAGGAACTTTTGAAATATTTCTCTCATCGTGTAAAGCCGAAAACAAATCATAAAATGCGACTGACGGACGCGACTGAAGAGCGTTAGAACATTCAAGGTCACGTCCGTGTTATACGACTGATAGTGTCCACATAACAAAAGAATCCATTGTCTATATCTGCTTAAGACGCGTTCGTCAGCCGCGTCCATCCGATAATTTGTTGTCGGCATAAGTACTTGTCTTGACTGATTCATCCACGTAGAGCATATACCGCTGGCGTTACGAACTTCATATGTTGACCATTCTGGCCTTGTATATGAAAAGCATACGCCCAACAGTCACATACATAGTCCTGACCCCACACTAAGATCGAGTCTTGTATCGTGGGTATTAGAAACTACGAGAGACTTTTCAGTCTCACAAATACCCGAACCCGAAACAAATATCTGTGGACCACACAAATATTTGTCTCGGTGCGGGGATCGAACCTCTCGTTTCACAGCCGGCGTCTAACCAACTGCGCCACGATGGCTATCAGTAAATATTAAGAGCTCAATACAATATTAAGAAAATATTTTTGTAATTGTCACCTAGAAGTGATTAAAATAATATAAAATAAATATACTATCTGGTCTACATCATATTTGTTCTTAGTTGCTTAACGCTAAACACGTAGTTATTATTGTTAACTAATCGTAAACGGCAGTAAATGCCCAGACCTGGTTGAAATACTAAAGCTCCTTTTAGTGAAATACATCGTAAAAATATAAATATAATGACTATACTAATTTCATAATTCCGTTTTATCGAAGCGCGGTAGCGAGCTCAATGTACTGCGTCGTGCGTCATAATATATTGAATTAGCGACGATTTTTATGAGTCACGTAGAGAACTCAATTATTTTTTGTTCAACTATTAAAAGTGTAACTACTTCTTAATAAAGCTACATTATTTTTCCGACGGCTTAGTTTTATAATTTATAATGCAGTAATTCCGACAGTAATTCTAAGTTTCTCCTTTAGTTTTATTTTTAACATCACCTGTTAATAAATTGAGACTAAGACATCACACCATCTCAGACTCTCAAACGTCGCGGTAGGCCCAGAAACAGATGGCGAGATGAGTTGGCTAGTTGGGAGAGAAACTGGCAGGATCGAGCCCTGAACCGGGACGAATGGAAGGAGGGTAGAGAGGTCTTTGCCCTGTAGTGGGACAGTAGAGGCTGATGTATGTATGTATGTATATATATGTTAACAAATTAATGGTCGTAAAAGCTTTTTTCGAAAAGGGAGACATAAATATGTGCTTTATAAAACTGAATATGATTTAAAATTTGGACAATTTTATATGATCGCATATATTTTTATTTCCGGGTAACATAAGCCTTGCACTTGCTTACGCCAATAATTTCCATATACAGTAATTTAATATCAGTTTTAGCAACAGCACATAAAAACTTAAAAAACAACGTAAATATGCCAAAGGTTTTTATTTCATGTACCTTATTATAATATACATATTTTTACTGGCGCTAAAAATGCCACCATCCGGTAAAGTGGGACTACAGGAATGTTATGATCAACACATTATTCCAATCCATCAACTTGCTGTCAAAATCATCATACCAAACATTAAGGGGTTGCAACTGCATTATAAATTCAAACACATTTTCAAATAAATAATGTGTGACATGTGCAAAGAGATAAGTTATATCAAAGGGATTATTTTTATAACGTCATAGAAAAGTTATTTTTTTCTGTCTTGTAGAATAGGTAGTTATGCACTGGAATTATTATTGTTTTTTAAATAGCCAACCACGCAAAAGTTGAGATCAGTCTATAGCATATCCTGTTTTGAATGGATCTGCATGATTGTGTCGCATTTTGAAGATCATTTCTTAGCATACTTTATTTTTATTGCACCGCATTACCATCAGGTGCTGTGTAAATGTTTCGAGCAAGTATAAACAATCTCGTAAGATTACCAATACCGAAATCTTAATTATCTCAGTTGCTAATTACTTTTCGCTCAAACTCACAGCTGCAGCGAGAGGTTGGGAATTTTCACTACGTTTTATACGTATTTAAGTCGAGGTGTTTTATTTTGTCAACTTAACGCATCAAGCAGTTGCTATCAAACACAGTCTTCCCTAATTAATTGAACGAAGAACATATTACGACTAAAAATAATGGCAATAAATTAGAAATTCTTAGCAATTTCAGTACGTGTAGTAAACCACGTGTAGCAACGGTTCAATGTAGAGATTTTTGGGGGAGGCCTATGTTCAGCAGTGGACTTCCTACGGCTGAACAGAGTGAGTGAGAAAGAGTAAACTAAGTAAATACCTTTAACCATGGCATGACTCAAGTGGATTCCATAGATCTTTTGGAGTAAGATGTATAACTACCAGTATAAGCTCAGAAATACAACTGTTACCTTGACTATATCTAAACTAAAGACACATGATTCGATACTCCCGATTACAATGTAACTCTTTTAAATAGAATCCAAACTATTCATAACTGTCTACGTTACCAATAGACTCTATTGGCCTCATAGTATTTTGCATAGAAGCTTACATTTAATATCAAGGGTCACAAATACTTCATGTGCCGCACCGTCAAGCTGTGGAATTATTTGCAGTCACACGTGTTCTTTCCTTCCTATAATCTTTCGTCCTTCCGCCGTAGTGTGTAGAAGCATGTTAGCAGGCCGGCATAATTTTATCGTATGGCATGGCCGTCTGATGCTATTCGATACTCTGTCTGGACGGCATTTGCGCTGCACTGCACCATCAGGTGCAGTTTATTGTAGGCCTGTTCTAGATTTCAGTTCGTTTTTAATAGACTATTAATAAAAATAATTCTAACAAGATACTCCAATATTTCTCTGCAAAAGTAGTTAACATTTTTTGTCGCATAAATTCGATCTGAACCCGATAGATACGGGACCTGTATCAAAATAAGATATCTAATATCTATAGTCGCGATTTATATTGAACGCGGCGCATACAATAAAGAATCGGATAAAAAATCCAAAATGTGGCAAAAAGCATGATGGTGTCGTGTCACGCGCGAGCGACCGCGGCTTGCCAGCAGTTGAATGATGTCAAAGACATCGCCGGTACACGTGGCGCAGTACTTCTCGGTGATTTTATCTTAGCGTCACTACTGGACCGTATTGCTTGCTCGTTTAGCACTGATATTGTATTATTTAATGGTTATTGACTTGAAAAAAGGAGGTTCTATAGTTTTAGTGACTTTAGACACGATGCAAATTATTTTTTTGCATAAAAAAGCGACGATTTTTTTGTAATGTTGTATACTCTGTATACTCGTATACAAACACTAATTTGAATCCGGGTTTTCTAATTGTATTCAAACTAAATAAATCATGTATTGTTTCAGCCCATATACGTCCCACTGCTGGGCACGGGCCTCCACTACAATAGAGAGTACGATTGAGAGTGTTTAGGCCATATAGTCCACCACGCTGGCCTAGTGCGGGTTGGCGGACTTTTACAAACCATAGAAATTTATACAAATCGCTGTGGTATGCAGGTTTCCTCACGATGTTTTCCTTCACCGTTATAGTGCGTGGTGATTGGTTATCAATACACACATGACTCCGAAAAGTCAGAGGTGTGTCCTGGGATTTGAACCCGCGATCACCGTGAACAAGTAGGCAGCCGCGTCTGGTCCGTTATCAACAGCCCACCACGCTTTTGCACGCTGCCTACTAAACTTATACATTTTTATTTTGAGTTCAATGACTTTGTTATTATATAGGCTACTTTTGCTATTCGTCGAGAAAATTATGTGACTTCACTGTAGCCAACGGGCTCAAACTTATTTTTGAACGCTTAACGTTGGAAAATTGATTGTAAAGTTTATAAAACTTAAATTTGTTTGTATATATAACAATAATATAGAATTTAATATACAATAAAGTACACGAATAATAAAAGTGGACAAAGCGAAAGTAGTATGTCAGGATCGAGCAAAGTGGAGTTCCATGGCCTCTGCCTACCCCTATGGGATACAGGCGTGACATTTATGTATGTATGATATACAATAATTACTTATCCTTATCATTCTAGATTTTTCTTTGTTTTTATGAAGACGGTACATGTGTACCATCAGGTGCGCTGTAGTCAATTTGTCGTGCCAAAAATAAAAAATAAACTGGACATAATGAAGATACAATTCAATGGGAACCCCTGGGGGGTCACGTCAAACACATGTCAAAAATAAAAACTCACTACGTCGCATACTCAATGATAAAATGCACTAATATGAACACAATTTCATACCTCCTCCTCGGCGAAGATAAATTTTAATTGGTTTATTTTTTACAGCTCAAATACGAGTGCCCTGTTAATTTGCGTGAATTACGATTATTAACAGCTCGTTCCGGCCAGTTTTATTCGCTCGTTAATTTAATTTTGCACGGGAGAGCACCTTTTCTAACGTTTCCTGTTGACATTAACCAGCCACCCTTAGCGGAGACGGCGTGAAGATATGCGGTTTGACGGTTCATATAATTGTAATTTTTATTCAGCCACCGACATACCCACCATCTGCGAGGCGTCCTCCAAGGGCAAAGAATGACGCGAAAAACTACAAGTCCTCTCTGTAATTGTTAGATAATTGTCTTATAAATATTGTATGGTTTAAAATAAGCGGCGTTCCTTACTGTTCTTGCGTATGAGGATGGATTTGGCAAGAGTTGTCATAAATTCTTTCGTGTAATATGACAGTTTTTTGTTGGCATATGTAAGGTGCGTCACGGATACGTCTTGCCAGTCGCCATTCCTGCGTTGGAATGTGCCGACAAATTGGTATGCATGTTACTAATATGTAATATTAAATTAAATATTGTTTAACATTGTTGGCTAACCCGCTGGCTATGACACTGGATGCCGTGGGTTCGGTCCCCGCCACGCGACAAATGTGTGTGTGTTCCACAAGTTTTTGCTCGTAATTTCCGCTACCCTAAATACTTCCTTCTCACTCAAGGCCATGTGTATGTCTGTTGTGTAGTGTCGACCGTGTGAATGTATGGCATTCTGGTATCAGGCAATACGCATCCGGCTTTCAGCGGACGGGCATAATTGTGTCGAACGGCGGAAGATACTCTACTCTCGATACTATCTCGACGGACCGACGTCTATGTTTCTTTAAAATGCCAATATAAAAATATCTCGTTTTAATATGAGCTACTCTTACTCTTTCATATTGTCTAAGACTTGATTTATTTGATGAATGCACTCGATTATATGCACTTATACATTAGCGGATGTCACAATCACCGCACATGTCATTATGTTAATTACTTTCTCCTACCCCTCGCTATCGTTTCACACTTATAATGCTTCAAAAATAATTCCACGACAAAAGACGATCGCTAACATAACATCAATATTATGGGATATAGCGGAACGCTACTCGTCATCTTTCGGTTTCCAATACCATCTGTGCCACCACTAGCGAGGGTAATCTTAACCTCAATAATAGATTTAAGTCTCCACTAGTTACCTAGACACGAACTCTTCGTTTTGCGTCCGTATCTAAAAAGACAGTAATTGCTACTTGAATAATGTTCTATGTAGATTTTTTGCAATTCACAGGGTTGGCGTTTTGCAATTGACAATACGAACCAAGGTAAAGATTTCTTGTTCCGTTATCAGTTTTTCCGATGATTAATTAGACATAACGTGGGTATGCATATGATTAATATGCACCTCGCTGCATGGATATATGTCATGCATATGCATAACGTAAGATGTAAGAACTCCCGCTTAGAATATTGCAGTGAAATACTCGTCTGAGCTTAGTTGTTTTGCGTTCCATGCAAAGTGAGCTATTTCTTGAGATTTTTTGTTCATCTATATTAGGCCCGTCTGTTGTCTAGGTAAGAAGCTCTGAATTAGAACTGAGCGACGTTGTAGATGGAATTTACTACTGTTACCAAAATAAAAAAGATATTTTCCCTTGGGAATTATTAAACACTTCGACAAAAATTAAAACTGTAAACTGAATAATAATTGACAGCAATATCACCCCAGTTAATACAGGCCAAAATATTTCGAGGTTAATTTGTTTTTTACGTTAAGTTATACCAATTATATTCATCATCTTCTGACATTAGATTTAATATACTATAGGTTGTATCATTTAAATTCTTCCAAATAGTTAAGAACAAATTAATTCAATAAAAACCATATAATTTCAACTCCACATTAGTCTCTCATTCACAAATGAAAAACTATAGCAAATGTATCACTATACGATGAATATATTCCACACATCACTTATAAAGGTTATCTTGAAGATATCGCCGATAATATGGACTGCCCTTTATAACAAACAGTTCTTATGTTTTATTAAATATATTTTTATCTTACTAATTGTATAATGAAATGTCAAATGTGTTGATATATCTCAGCTTCTTAGGGGGCATACTTTAACACTTCTGCAAGATTTTAAATGATATCGTTACTATAGGTAGTAAAAGCTACTCGTATAATAAAAATGAGTCGACCCGACCAGGTGCTACCATGTATTAGGGAAAACCGAGATAAAGTAATACCTTTGCAATGCGTTCATTGAGAATACCGGATATCCAATAAATAATACTGGAATATTCGTAACCGTCTGCATACTGATTGTCGTACATTGTGGTGGAAAGCCTCTTATAGGAATACACAAGAGTGTTGGGTTACATGTTCAACACGTGTATATCCGGTTTTGAGTAAGCCGACATTATTGTGTCAACCTGAGAGTGGCTGTCATAGCTATCTCTCAACTGAATCACACTATAGTTAGCGTCAAGTGCATTGTCGTCAATTAATCGAGCATTTAAAAAAAGATACTAACAATAGACTACTGTCATCAACTCTACACTGTATTCAACACTTGGAGACCTTAAGTGTGACAGTGGTTTTAAAAGTGGATTGATGGAGAGAAGAAGGAAAAGATAAAATAAAAGATACCTAGTCGCAGGTTATAAATCTGCCAATTGTAACCATGCCTTTAGTTTTAAGGGATTTATTTGTTCATAATTTTCTTTCTTGTATTGTCGTGTACAATAAAGTATGTAAATAAAAAAAACTTTAAGGCCTCATGTAATATCAGGTGGTTTATTTCTGGCAGTGCAAGGGCATAGAAAGAGATAGAAAAGGCATACGTGAGTGCATGTATAGTGAACGAAGAGAAGCTCCCCACAGTAACATCAAGCGCTAATTAAACCCTGATAGGACCTAAACTCAACGCCATTAATTATTGGCTAATCTCTCCCCCAGTAAAGTATTCCCAACCTACGCTGTAAATCTTTTTCATCGTTAATTTCGTTCATAATTTCACATTCACCATAATAAATTTATAAAGTGTTGGCCGTAGCGTATTAATTAAGATAATTTTACGAGCTAATTCTCAAACACATCCACTGTATAAGTTTTTACGGCTCTTCTTAGTGAAGCTTACAAAATAAAAGCGGTTATACTACCGTTAAACTCTGTGTTTAATGTTAGAATATTTACTTAAGTGGCCATTACATTTACTTTAAAGGAGCAGTGTTTTTTCACCTTTGTGAATATAGTGTATACTGCAGAATATAAAGCTCACAATGGAACAACATTTTAAGCTTTCTAATTCTAAACGTAATAAATGAATGTAATGGCTATTTGAAAAGTTAGAGATTCAGGTTTCTATATTATTTATTCTTTTTTTATACTACGTTGGCATACTTCACTGCATCTGATCGTAATAGCAATAGCATGAAGAAGCATCTCAGCGGGCCGGCATGATTGTATCGTATGATCTGAGACTGCCGACTGATGCCATTCGATACCCTGTCTGGACGGCATAAGCACTTACCATCAGGTGCAATGCAGTCATAGTGCCGTTCAAGAATAAAAAAATCTTCCCAGAATATAGAATACTAGATATAACTCTTACCAGACCATTACGCTAGTCCTCTCAATTGTTTCCTTGCTTAAATCAGACACTCTTTTTTGTTGGTGTCGTCAACCAATAAACATGCATACCTACTCGTACGGCTAAATCGAAACAACTTCTTCCAGAAATAATAAATGATTTATTGCCCTAGCACTGTTCCATATAACGACATCTATTGGTACTTGTATGAACTACTGTGTATATCGAAGTTTAAAGTAATTAAACATTAATTTGTGTATCGACTATAAATACAACCAGATACATAGAGACTAGAGGTACTATGTTATTTATATTCAAAAGCATACAAGCATGAAGTGCTTGGTGGCCTGTTGGTAACGGACCAGACTCGGCTGCTTACATGTTCACGGTGGTCGCGGTTTCAAATCCCAGGGCACACCTCTGACTTTTCAGAGTTATGTGTGAATTGATAGTCAATCACCACGCACTTTAACGATGGAGGAAAACATCGTGAGGAAACCTGCATACCGTAGCGATTTTAAAGAATTTCTACGGTATGTAAGTCTACCAACCCGCACTAGGCCAGCGTGGTGGACTATACGGCCTAACCACTCTCAATCGATTCTCTCGATTGTAGAGTAGGCCCGTGCCCAGCAGTGGGACGTATATGGGCTGATAAAAAAAAATACAAGCGCATTTATAAATAATCTTAAAATGCATTGTAAATATCGATCCAATACAAGAAAATTATTTATTGAATTGAGTCATAAGTGGATTACAAGAAGAAGTAACAAATTTATAAATTGTAAAATTACATTCAAAATTGATCAATTAGATTAAAATAAAATCAAAGTTGAATAATATAATTGTATAAAAACATAAATGTTGTTGCATTAAGGACGCGTTCCACGAATCAGTTTGTTGCAGTTGTCGGTGACCATTAAGGTTTTTTGATATTATGACTAGTGCTGCGCCAGATATCCGCAATTGTATCCGTATCTACTAATATGTATGTTAACTGATCCGTATACGGATCAGAGTTTTGGGACGGATATCTTTTTGTAGATTCAACTACGTATACAGAGAGATAGCAAAGAATTACTTTGAATAAAATATTTTTTTCATATCGACAATCGCATATTTGATACGCTTTTCAATATTGCAAAAAAATATTTTGTAAAGTAAGAATTAAAAAATTATATAATTCAGTTATTCTAGATGAATCATTTTTACCATTATACGCCATAATTCAAATTGACCATATATGTTCAAAAAGGAAAACTTTGTATTTTTTCTGGCTATAGTCTGGCGATCCAAGGTTACACGTGCTTCGTCTGAGCCGAAACTTGGGATCAGTATCCTTATTGGCGAACCTAGACTTTAATGATCCGTACGCACGGATAATGTATAATAATATTAAATTGCCACGTCTCTTATTATTACTATGAAATAATTAAACCCAAGCGAAGTATTCTGCTAATATGTAATGTTAAACACTATGTAATGATTGAAGCCACGATGATCATAACTTTTAAATTAATTGCAAATAGCTAACATAAATATATTTTAGTATAAATTGTTCTCGTACTAAAATTTAGAAGTAATGGAATGAAAAATTCAATTGGCCCTAGTAACTTTCTTTTATCTACAAGAATGTGAGAAGCGACGGCACTGGCATGTTACAATAACACACTCATGACAATACTTCTAACAACAATTGCTTGATCAAAACACAACATATAAATAAAATATTAAAAATTTAATTCAATATTGAGTATATCGCATCTATAAAAATATATTTAAACTAGTCTGGGAACCGTTACTAACGTACGGCAATTGTTGGAGGGTTGAAGTCAGGATGACGCCCAGTTAAAAAACGAATAATCTAAATCTAAATGTTAAAGTTAAACTCCAACTGGGGAACTACCAGGGGGTAGATTAGATCATTGTTTATAGAAAATCTATTTTAAACACGAACTTTATTCAGAATAAGATTTATAAAGTACAGACAGTGTCAACTAAATCAAACAATCCTATTGCTAATGATCGTAGACAACGCTACCTCTTGTAATAATAAGTAAAAATCCGAAATTATATTAGTCCTCATATACACATTGTTTATCCATGTTTAATTAATGCATTGAAATACTTTAAAATAGGGATAAAAGAAGAAGAAATACATCCTAAATGAAGTCTGATAAACTATAAATAACAATGTCTATATAACCCCACAGTAATGTTCTGCTAAGTTTCCAATTTATGAGCCTATATAATATTACTGTTAATCCACACCAGGATTAAAGCAATAACTGCTGACATAATCTTGTTTTAGGTTACAGAATATCTTCACTGATATATAAATTACAGTAATTCTGCTCTATGTGCTACATCTTTTAATGTAAATAATATATTTAATTGATGACAACAATAATCATAGTTTAGAGGCAACAGATAATCTAGTCCATTTAAAACACCGGAAAAAATAGGTTACGTTAAAAAATGCACGCTTTCATTTGTCATTCTGCCTGAGTAGCCATTAAGTATTTTTCGCTTTCTCTTAAGCGTAAATTTTTATAAAATATAGTTTCTCCTTTAACACGGACAAAGTACTGGATCTGTGCGAATGATTATCGAATTGCCGGCATTGTTTTATTGAATATGAGAAACTCACCTCGGGCAAACGACTCGCCAGTCACGATCATCACTGGCACACAAACACTGCACATAAAAAAAATTAACAATCGCGCACTTCACAAAAATTTTGAATTTCGAACACATGAAACAATTAATCACTAAACATTTAACAATTAATATGTGAACGCACGGGATTTCGGTCAGCTGTTCGCGCCATCCGCAAGGACGTGCCGTTAAAAAAATGACAGACGTATGATATAACCTGAGGTCGTTGTACCCGAAAAGCTCTCAGTTGGCGGACCGTGAATGAACAGGTATCGTATTTTGGTTTTTATTTTTTCTTATATTACAATAACGAACGCGCGCGCTCTGCCCGCGGTCTCCGCAGCGAATGAGGAGCCGAAGAACTATTTCAAACATCTTTTCTCTAATCCTTTTCTGCGCGTGCGCAAGTGTGCTGTTATCCGTAACAAGTGCTCTCGTGTGCCCCGGAGCGGAAGTGGGGCTATCTTGTTAAACTAATTTTGTATCTATATTATTGTATATTAGCACCACGAGAAGCTGAATGACACTAGCATACGTAATATTCACACTTATGTTTAGATTTTTGGGCTCAAAATATTAAAAAAGTATTTTTAGTCCACCCGCCTATATACGAGTAGAAGATTACGTAAAACACCTGTCGAAATAAACAAATATATAAACAACTTTTAAGTATGGTGGGAATACTCACGCATCCACCCAGTTAATGACTTTGTGATGTTTTTGTCCTCATTAATCTAGCTGGATAACCTAAAGGACTTCAACAAAATAAATAATACTTTTGTATAATTATATAACATTTAAAATGTAGAGCACACATACATAAATTGTGCAACGCGTTGATGTCTTTTGTATCAGGTTCGTCGTCCGCCCATTGTGGATGACGTATCCCGACTATTTCTCCTTTTTGCATTGCGTACGTTGTGTCCCTTTTCATACAAGACTACATGCGTGTTTATTTTATGATACATTGTTTTCATTACTATTGGGGATTACGTTTCATCTTATTTATGTCTTTAGACACATTTTCAAGTGTGTCGCTGTATTTATTGATTTATTTGTACAAAATAGTTTTCAATAGAGATTTCACAATCATAATGTAAATTTTTGGAAGACTTTAACGTGTTCAATTAATGTGGTTTTAATAAAGTAATAATAAATATAATCGATTTTCAGTACATATTGTAATCAAGTCATTAAATGGATTATAAGCTACTAACGTAACATATTTACGCCAACTATTGAAAAGTACATCAAGTTAACCTATTACAGAATGAATGTTTTTAAAGACCTACAGTAAAGTTGACTATTCATAACATACGTAAGGTAGTTATGTGTATGACTGTGATCCAGCAATTATGATCAATTTTAACAATATAACTTTTATCATGTGATATACTTCGTGGCTCGCGTATTATGTAATTTAAATTAATAATCGTTTTTGCCAAAATAATTATAAAGGTTATATTTAGAATACAGCAGCAACGCCAAAATGCTACTTGATAATAAAAAATATAAAATGGATATTAAAGTTTAGTGTAAGTGGACTTAAAAATGTATGATAACTAAAATTATTTTTATTCCTTTTTTTGGCTTTGTTCTACTATAATGTAAAAAAAACCGGTACTTCATTTACACCAAGAACTAAAATGCACAAACTGTCAGAAAATAGTGGTGATTTATTGAGAACATAATTACACGTTTCAATATTACGTGACAATACTTAAAAAAGTGTTATAAAATGAATAAAAGACAGCTGTGTGATGCCGTTATACTTATAAATAATTATAAACAAGTGTTCAAAGTAACTTCGGCTAGACGCGTTTCAAACAAAAGTTAATAAAAAGAGCATCGTCAACATTGTTTATGGCTCCCTTCGCTTCATTGCTTGCTGCGTATTATTTTTAGTAATTTATTGCCATGGTATTATGTAATTGACACAAAAATCCACGCTCTACAGACACAGTATGTACACGCATTGCACAGTTAATAAAAACTGTCTGTTTGAAGAGAAAATATGATTGGAATGGGAGCAAAATACTCTGCTTTAAAAAGACTTTACTGGTGGTAGATCTCTCATATGTGATAGGCCGCCGGGTGGGTACCACCGCAACGCCTGTTTCTCCCGTTAAACAACAGTGTAAATGCACTGTTGTGTTTCGGTTTGAAGGAAATTGTAGCCAGAGTAACTATTGGACATAATGAAACTTAACATTTTATGTCTCAAGGTGGCGAGCGCAGTGGAAAGCCAAGCGTTACTTTGTGATACTTTGCATGCTGCTGTTTGGTTTTGCTACTGTCCATGAGCGGTCGTATCGCTTACCACCAGGCGAATGACACGCTCGTCTCGCCATGCAACGCAATAAAAAAGACCCCTTTTTTATTTTCAGTTTTAACGTC
Source organism: Theretra japonica (assembly GCA_033459515.1). NCBI lineage: Eukaryota > Metazoa > Arthropoda > Insecta > Lepidoptera > Sphingidae > Theretra > Theretra japonica. Next base: position 5,878,876 of record CM065943.1, read on the forward strand.
TGGTAAAAAAACAAAAATTAAATTTTAATGAGATTGATTCGAGTAGGACTTATTTATCTTTTGTGTTACACCATATAGACGCTAAATAGGTTAGCCAGCGCATTCAATTAAAAAAAATATCTTCGCCACTCTTGAATAACCACAAAACTGACTATAGCGGAGCTCTACTACTGTTTATTTAGAACTTTACTGTTTTTGAGCACTTTCTTTGATAAAGAGCGACTACAATGCACCTGATCTCTACATACAATGAATTTGGAACTGATCGCTGTCTGTACATGGAAGATAAATGAGAAAAACGAATACGGGGGGACTGTATTAACGTAATCGAACCCAAAACAATAATTTTTATTTTTGTCTGTTTGTCTGTCCCTTTGTGCACGCTAATCTCATAAACGGCTGAATCAATTTGGCTTAAATTTGTTGTAGAGGTAGCTGGCACCCTGGATTAACACATGGCTTCTTTTTATCCAGAATAACGTAGTGTTCCCGTAGAATAAGCAAGAAACTTAAATTTACTTTTTTAACCTCGAAAAGGATGGGATGGGATAAGATTACATGCTTTGTGTGAGAATGAAACGAAACAGAACGAGATATAACTTGACGGGACAGGAAAAGCAGTACAAAGGACGGCATTGAGTTTAAATGAAAATAAAACTATACAGGATATATGTTGCTTATGTGGACTGGACTCAAAAAGTATATGCACCCGGGTGGAGCCGGGCCGGCCCCTAGTGCTAAATACAGAGCAATTCAAATAGTTTATCCACTGGTAACAAATAAGTACCTCTCGCCGATCGACATAATCATGCCTGTCTAGTCGTAACTGGATATATGCAGGTTGAACCCGAAACGCGACATTTGTACTTGCATGGATATTATGTCGGGCATTTCACTTATTATTTAAACTTTTTATACATACGTATTCTATTAACTTATGACTATAAACTTTTGGACTTATGCCTTAGGCATTCACTACCAGTCAACCTTTGGGTGAAGCAAAAATTGTACACAGATGTTGCGTAATATTGCGAAAAAAATGCAAAATTTTATTTAAGCTTATTACAAAATAATTGTTGGACATCTTAACATAATAACAGACTGCTGTGCGTGAAAGATAATTAATCACTTTTTAAAATACCAGTATACATAGAATATTACATATATGTATGTATACTAAAAATAAGACTCACTTAGGTAGAACTGGTGGAAGGACCAATTAGACAATGATGGTAAAGGACGACTTAAAGCCGCCTCACTTAGGAGTAAAAATAACATTTCCTTGTGGATTAATGCCGGGATCACCAAAATGATAGTAAAAAACGATCTGAGAAGCAAAAAGGTATTTTTAATGTATACTATATTCTGGTGCATATTCAATTTGGATTTCATTGAACTAACAATTACGTGCACTGTAGGCACATTGTCATGGCAATATAAAAAAATAAATTTATTCTTGTTTCCAATAGCGGTAATATATGAGATGTATATTTCTCAAAATATCAATATATTGCATTTACCTTTCAATACGGGCAAGCGGTAATGAAGTGTAATGAGGTGACAGGTGACAGTTTCAACTCGATTTTTTTAATACATTCAATATAACGGATGTGCCTGATCACGCGAGCGAACAACAATCATTAATTAAACTTCAAATAAGAACTTTTAAGATGGCTTTATTAAAATCAAACGCCACTTATTGTTTAGTAAAATATATAAATCTATACCATTAAAAAGACGTAATGTTTACAACTTTGTGCGTAAGTGATTTCACAAAGAAAACTGTGCCTGTGTAAATCTCAAGTATTTGGAGCTGAATGGGATGTAAGAATAAATAACTGAATTTCAACCAGGCGAAGCTGAATCAAAACGCTGCTAGTTTAAGAAAGTTTAAAAAAAATATGTTGCTAACGAACCGTGGGGTTTTTTAAGAGGTATCTCATTTAACGTGTAAAGTGTATTGCGTGTTGCTCAATCAATGCAAGTTGAAATACTGGTATCATCAAAACTGTGGTGCGTGCGCGTTCGTTCTTAAAAGAATGCCAAATTAATATTACAATGTAAGGAGCATGTTTTGTACCGTAGAATTTAACGCTGCATTCGATTTCATATAAATGTTAGTTTTGTGCAAATCGATTCAAAATTAATCGATATTTCGATTCAAGAACTTTAGTAAAGTTATTTAAGAAATACCGCTTATAATATTGCGGTCGTCCAGCCCGCGCCGGTGGTGCGATTATTACTGTCCCGTGAGTTCGAATGCCCCGTGGGGGAAAAAAATATTGCAAAAATATAGCTTGCTTATACGATCGACTGTGGCTGCGACGGGGGTGTATAGAATGCCCCAATCTGTGTCTATTTTCCTTCTGGAAATTTGCAATAAGTTGTCCAGGCCTGGAATTTGTACCATAGAAAATGTTGACGAAAAAAGCTACATGGAACTTAATTAGCACAATTGACACTTCTACCTGCTCTTCTATTCTATAAGCGTGAGCTTAAGCGTGCTACAAATACTAGATAATAAACACTGGTAAAAACGCCGCCAGTTTTATGTTTGCTACAGTGTCCTCCGTTTTATTTATAATTTGCGAGGCAGGATGGCGTGTTGTTGATATAACTTTTAAATTAAAAGGGACTACTGAGTCTTACAAAAATATTTCTGCAAAATAGAGATATTAATACCCATTGATACCCTATATCCTATACAAACAAAATAAAAAATATTAACAGTTTCGATTAACTTCCAGGCCAACAAATAAAATAAGACTCGTTGGCGAAAACTTGTTGTAATAACCGCGTCCACAATCATCAAGACATAATAGACGACAATTATGGAACAAAACGTTGAATATATTAACACAGGGATGCCACGTAACACTTTTGGATATTTTTATGGCTCTCACGAACTTCCTACCAGCTTCCTTTTTTACTACAAACTTATTCATATTTTTTTCAGTAACTTTAATACACATACATAATCGCAAGTGCAATGCCAAAGCAAAGCGACCGATAGTTGTCTCTCACTCGTTAAGCTGGTTCAACCAAAATTGGTCAGTATGAAGGCCAAAGGTTCTCCATCATCCTGTCCGACAGCATTTATCCGATCGCCAGCAAGTTAATGCTTAAATTTCTTAACACAACGTGTGAGACGGCTCATATCCGAGAGGGCCTATAGAACCGTTAATAAGGCTGGACAGAGGATACAGCTACGTGAAATTGTACCTATTGTATGTATTCTCAACACACTCTCTCTCTCTTCAGCCACAGGAAGTTCACTGCTTTTTTTTTATTGCATAGGTCCGGCAAAACGAGCAAACAAATCACCTGATGGTAAGTGATCATTACCGCCCATGAACATCCACAAAGCTGGATCATGAATGTGTTGCCGGCCCAATTGCATTGGGCATTGTGTACTGGGTACTGCACAGGGTACTGTGCTGAACATAGGCCTCCCCCAAAGATCACCACATACACCTATTGGAAGCGGCCTGCAAGCAGCGACTTTCTGCGACCTTGACCAGGTCGTCCGTCCACCTTGTATATGGGCGTCTGACACTTCACCAAACAACACTACATCATTCAAATGAAAATGAAATACTACAGTATTAGTAAGCGACCTAGAAACATTGAATAATGATCGCACAATCACTATAACAATTCTTAACGCTATTTATTTTATTTTTAATTTATATAACAGCGTTGAGTAACCTTGCCAGGTTCCTTTAATGGAAGAATTTCCGAACCACCCATAGTGCTTCTGGCTCCCGGACTGGTCGTACGGCAACCGCGCCGCGACACCTGTACGTGTGTAAATATAACAATTAAATGCCATGGATAGAACGACTAATTGGACGTTTATATTGATTCCGAGAACTTCGCTTAAGGATATCTCTATTTCTTATCATTGGGAAAATGCGTTGGACAATTAATTTAATTAATTATTATAACGTGCTTTCTGCTTGAATTAATTCTTTAATCGACGCATGTCTAAATGTTGCGGGTTCTTAATTCGCTGCGTATCTTTTTTTTGTTTTGTTTTTCAATTATATGCGTAGTAACATTGCCCACAGAGGAATTTTCTATCGATATTATGTCAGGACTGCCTCGGTCGCGTAGTTGTACTACTGTACGATTTGTACATAGCTGAGGGGTTCGAATTCGGGTCAGGCAATGTGATATTTGATTTTTCTATTCATTATCAGCCGGGAGTCAAGATTTTGTGCCCGATATGGCGATAGACTCGCCCCCTATCACATCATGGGAAGGAACATACGAAGCGAAATGTAGGTGTCCTGGTTACTGCCAGGAGAACCTCTGCCTACCCCTTCTAGGAAAAAAGAGTGTGTTTAAGAATCTATGTATGTATGTCAAGAGTTTGATTTTCAATTGCCATCTTTAAATTTTAAAACGACATACACAATCATCAAGACTGTATATCAGTGAAAGATACGCAGTAAGCAGAAATGTCATTAATGCTACCCCACAGCGCAACGCTCTGAATTTATTGCCCTCCTGTGGTAGGGAGTGACACTATCGCCGCACCGGGCATAGAACGATAAGCTTCCATAAAGGTTTTTATCCTCTATTAAACTGTATTACGGAATAACATTTTATTAATTATTCCTTAGTGTTCTATACACACCTACGCTATACCGGGTATAATTCCCGAAAATGAAGGTAGGCGATAGTACTATTGATACTTTTAATGATAGATCAGAATAAAAATCGTTCATGATGAAAATTGTTTTTCAAAGTTTTCATCAGCATTATTCACGCATTTATAACATATGTTAATTTATGTTTCCAGAGCACACATATGTAATCTACATACTGTATTTATTTTCAACGTTTTGTTTAACATGTTTGTATTGGCTCGAAATTGTAGTTATAGTAACGATGCAAGTGCATCGCAGTTGAAATTAAACATCCGCCGGCAAAAAATATATTAGTCAGTGAGTCAATGAGTCAGTGAGTTGATGCACTTGGTGGCTTCTGTCTACTAGACATAGAACATCTTCTGAACAACTTGTAGCTTTTAAGTTCATTTAATTAAGTTGTGTATTTTATATTTCACTGTTCTTAGGGTATAGTAAACTGAATTCATTATTAATATTAGCTCGTTAATTTATTTTCAGCCTCCGTAGCGCAGTTGGTTGGACGCCGGCTGTAAAACGCGAGGCCGCGGGTTCGATCCCCGTACCGAGACAAATGTTGATGAGGCCGAAAAGCCTCTCGTAGTGTCTGATACCCCGGCACAATACTTAGTTGATATCAATGTGTGGTCAGGACTATGTATGTGACTGTTGGGTGTATTTATTTATTTATTTTCATGTAATAAAACAAACGAAAAAATAAACCTTTGTGACAAAAATATAAGTGATTTAACAAAATATTATAATATATAAAAGTAGTCAATGACATACGAGTACTATAAAATATCGCAGGTCTACAAGAAAAATAAATCGGCCTGATCCCACCACAAACATCAATCGTACATAACATTTTGAATAATACAAAACATGTAATGTAATTATATGCTGCAGCTTTTTATCAACAGAAACGAATGTGCAGTCAATATCAATTGAAATAAAACGAATTTTTACGAATTTTATCGCGAAATTGATTTAATTTTTTAATTTCCCGACGTTTCGATCACTTTATAGTTTTGTGGTTTTATAAAATTCGCGATAAAATCCGTAAGAATTCGTTTTATTTCAATATGTAATATTCACGTAAATCCATGAAACCATCAGTCAATATCAAGTTTTAAATCAAACAACATACATTAAAAACCAACTTTTTAGAGTGCATTTGTCAACACAGCCAGTTCTGTCAATTTGTACGTCAATGGGCAAGTTTGAATGAGCTGAAGCATGCAATTCTAACTAAACAGCCTTTGGTATTATACTCCTTTCACTGCAAAGTGACACGTGGATAACATATAATTTCGTTTACGTCTGAAATTATCTAAGTTCCCTCCTTTATTGCATTGTGAAGTTACAACTTAATAAGACAAAGGCGTGCTTAGTTTACATACGTAGTAATCAGCCATACATTCGACTAACATTACTGGGAATATGTCGCAAGTGGCAAATAGAGTAATTATTTCTAATCATTATGAAGAGTTAGGACTACTTTACATGCTAACAAGGTTTTCATCGACCCGCCCTCACTTACGTGGGGTTGCCACAAATTCATTTTTAGACATTTTTAAAAATGACTTGCCTTTAGATTTTACACCGACGGTTGACGCATGACGCTTCAGCATAGGGATATTGTCTGTTTCCTTAGTTAGGCGTTAATTTAACTCGTGTTAACCCGCACTAGGCGAATTTGTTGGAATAACCCTCTCAATCGTACTTTCTATTGTAGAGGGGGCTCGTGCTCTGCAGTGGGACGTATCTTTGCTGATACAGTTAACTCGTTAAGGTCAAATGCAAGGCAATCAATAAAAAAATAAAAACAAAAACATCTGAAATCCTCATACAAGTTCGTCCCTTGTTGTTTTCTTCCACAACTAAAACTTTTTTATAACGACACGACAAAGTTATTACAATCCATATGATGGTAAGGGCACCGCAATCCGAAGAACCCGTTCGAAACCGGATATACATAAATTAAACCCGAAATGCAAAACTCTTGCTCGTACGATGAAAATTAAACCACAGGCACAGTTATTACAGCCAACCCGCATTAGGCCAGCGTGGTGGACTATATGGCCTAACCACTCTCAACCCTACTCTCGATTGTAGAGGAGGCCCGTGCCCTGCAGTGGGTCGTATATGGGCTGATACAATACAATACAATACAGTTATTAAATCGTATTAAGACAAATGTAATTTTCTGAACACTCACGACCTTATTCATTGACAGTTATATTTATATATACAAAATATATTTTAGGTTTCGAATGTTTTGTCTTCTTCGCTCAACTGAATTCAAAAGTAGTTCGAAAGGGACAAAACATTCGATAACTAAAATACGTTTTAAAACTGTCTATGAATAAGGCTGTCAATATTTACACCTGCACTTGAATTGGTAGTGTATGGGTACCGTCTGAATAAATTACAACTAAACTCTCTAATTGTTCTCAAAACAATCGATCTCACTGAGTGACAACCTTTAGAGACAAACAAAACAGCTGCTTGATGAAGACATTGTTCTCTAACCAGAAAATAACACGGTACACACCACTTGATACGTACACTTGGCAGAAATAATTGCCTTGTGTTGTAATCGCATATCCGCAGGTGATTCGAAACAGGGTGTTAAAGTCTGATCATTAAGTGATAAATTCGTGGGCATTAAGTATTTTACAAAGTGTGTTAATAAAGATTGCGTACTTGACGAGTTTATTTGGACGGCACTTTCCATTAAGCTTAGAATTATCAGACTCTCAGTGTTAACTCTAAGCTTAGTGTATACTTCTAATAAGCATTTCCATAACGATTTCGAGTGATATTGAATTTTCTTACAAATTAATTAAATGTAGATAGTATAATGTTTTAGATGCATTTTTAGATTGCCTAAATATGTCAGTAGCTTTTCTAAATGTTAATGTTCAATTGGGCCCTTTTAATAATAAACGTGCATATTTAAGAGCCAGATTCAAGAGGCGGACACGGCACGCATAGTGAGGAAATTCCTCACTTTGGATCCCTAACCACCGTTGGCTTGGGTGTTAAGCCTCGCCACTAAAGGATTAATCTTATTTTAATATTTTTATATGTATATTGTTTTTTATATATGTATAAGAATGTAAAAAAATGAATAACAAAATAAAGAGGAATAACTAACGTGCATATATTTCTTCATCTTAATATATGTACATATATAACACTACACAATGTTGCATATCCACAAACATGCGCTTTTGAAATACTACTCGTAGACTCCAAGAAGCCGATTTCTGTTACTTGTCTTAGGGCCTAACTCACAAATAACAATTCAGAAACTTAACGGATGTTTTAAATACTGTACTGTATCAGCCCATATACGTCCCATTGCAGGATATAGGACTCTTCCACAATCGAGAGTACGATTGAGAGGGGTTAGGCCATACATTCCACCATGCGGGCCTATTGCGGGTTGGTGGTGTTTTAAATAAAACTATTAAAACAGAAAAGCTATATTTTTTATTCATAACTTGTTAAAAGTTTTGACTAGTTGATAGTTAAGTTAATTTTCGAAATGAATTTCCAAATATGATTTTGTGCATTATTTATGCACTTAAAACAAAATGCAACTCCCAGTAACACTTACGAAAACCACCCATCGCGACCTATACGAGTACACACCAGCACACTTAAAATGCAGAAGTTCGCCGAATGCCATTTAATCAGGCACGTCAATTAATAAAACGCATGACGGATGAGCGCACAGGCTCCGTGGAACAGTGGTTTATCAGCCAGAGCATCGGAGATGAGAGATCACGGCGTCAGTAACCGCGCCTGATTTACTCGCGCGCCGCACGCGACCGTCAGACTGATGGACCGACTTCTAGTGACCACCGGCTGTTTATCTATCAAAAATCATAGCTCCACTTGTTGTCTATGTAAATGTATAGACGAATAGAGGTTTTGTGCTATATTGATAAGAATGCAACAGTAGCGGTGGTGAGTTACAACCATTTTACACTATGAGATAACAAACATAAAAAAACACACATTCGGATTAAGAACCTCCTTTTTTTAAAGTCGGTTAAAAACGACATATCGACGCAAAAATCATTGATCACGTGAACAATGTCTACACGAGTACGTCGTAAAATTTTAAAAAGGATGTGCCCTTCATTGCGACACACTGCATAAGTTCCTATGGTATTATTGACAGTCATAAGCGTCAGAGACTTGCAGTTTTACGAAATCGAAAAATTGCCGACATCTAGAACAGAAGAATTGTATCTTAATGTGATTCTCAAGTAAGAGCTATCTGCTCACACCTGAGACATTATATAAATTATATATAAGGTAATGTATAAATTCATATTATTAGTTAAAATATCGCGAGGAAAAATATTTACCTAAGTTTTCCTAAAAATTACGAAAGTTTGTGAAAGCTTCCTATGCTAACGCTCTTTCTACACACATGGGAAACTAAAGCATTAACCCCCCTCAATCGCAAAAAAAGATGAGCCTAGCAATGAGACCTATATAAACTGGTGTTAATGTAAAACAATACACCAGGATTCCCGAGGCCGTAGTTGATTGTAAACGTCTTGGCATTCAATATGCTAATATTTTTTGTACCTGTTTTCGTTAAAAACAATATATTAGGTATTATGTAGATACTAGCAGACTAATTCGGCATCGCCCGAATGCAAAAAGAGTCTGCTTATAACAAACTTAACACTTATTATATATTGGAAAATTCAATCAATATATCAAATGGCCGTTGACCTCGCTTCGTTCAAGAGGAATTATATTTATCCACTCTAAACACTACTCTTCGCGTATACTTATTTTTTATTTTTATCATTACTCAATGACGTGGGTTAACGTCACAAAACTATGCCTTGGTAACGAAACTATAGCGCATCGACGACGGCGAAGTCAGCGCCATCTGTTTAAAAATATAGACAATCATTTCAAATGCTTACTTTTAACAAACATTTAACCAACTTTACAAACTTTAGCGTTTATAATACCAGTAGGAAGTAGGTTATAGAAGTAAAACGTAATCAATTTTATTTCATATAAAATTGAATGAATTCTACTTTTGAATATAGTCATGTTGTCTGGTGAAAATTTTTCCAACCAATAACCCTCCTATACGTCACTAATAAATAAGTAAATCTAATCATCGTAGTAAAATCCACGAAGTTCTTAGAAGACTGGCATGAAATATTACAAAACTCGAAACTTTCATTGTTGCAAGGCCATCTACAATTAGTTTATGAATATTGCCAGTACCGTTTGTAATCGTATCCATTATTCACAAATAAGGAAAACGATGAACTTAACAACCGGACACAAGCACAATCCACATTACAAAGCGCCTGACCCAGAAACAATAATTAACAAATGGCATGATAGGTACTGCCCTACGATACGCTTCACTGGCCTCTAATAACAAACATGAACACTGTACCAACATTGCCGTCCTAATTTCACCTAAAATGTCGAAAGAAATCAGCGTATTCGCGTAAACTGCGGTTCAATTGGAACCGTCAATCATATTTCTAGTTCTTCTGTTCATTACCGATGCACATAATTACGGTAATCACACGAACACACGCACACACACTAGCGCCAAGTGCAACGTTGAGGTATGAGGCACACCCAACTCTGAGTGTTCTATACAATGTTGACTAAGAAACGCCTCCTTCACATTCATATAGAAAGTGAATTGGTTTGTCCGTCGTTGTGTTGATTGATTTTTAAAACTATTTATTTTTATTTTGTTTTGTAAGGAAATAAATATTTGTACAAATTATGATTGGATTTTTTTTACTTTAGGACACGATATTATACAACGTATCACTTAACGTGTAATATTTTAACGTAAAACGTATATAATGCTGTCACCCTATGCGCCATAGTGTAATTATGTAGATACACCATAACTATTATTTTTTAAACACATTTTAATAGTATTATTATAAAAATATTATTATTTCGTTTTAAAAAGAAAGCAAGGAATTATTATAGGTACGTACGTTGTTAAATCCAACCTCAACATGCCTTTTCATGGATATAAAGAATGTACATTACAATCAACATAAAAATAAATAATAGTATGATTACACGGATGTGGTTAATATATTACGAACTATATGTACTTTTATTCGATAAAACGCCAACGTTTATGATCCAAAAAAGGAGAAGAAAATGCCATAATGGTAAATTACTTAATATGTTCCAGTATTAAACAATTTGTTTTATAAAGATACTCAAATACAGGAAATAACATTCCCTTTTTGTTCCTTTTTATGGCTTTATAAACTTGTCCGTTAAGTATTGTTCTTTTTTTTCATTAACGAAGAATTTGCTATAAAATTGAAGCTATTAAATTTTATAGGCAAATTAAATGTTTCTTTAACTCTAACACTTATACTTATTGATAAGTCCTCTTGTTACTTATAAGTCTTACTATAGAAAATTTGTTTATACCAAATATAAATATATAAGTATTCTTGATATTACATACATACAAATGAGTCGTGCATTAGTGACTGCCTCTGTGGCGTCGTTGTACTACGGTACGGTCACAACGCTGAGGTCTCGGGTTCGAGTCCCGGGTCGGGCAAAATGATATCGGATTTTTCTATTCATTATCAGCCCAGAGTCAGGAATTTATGCCGGATATGGCGATAGTCTCGTCCCCTGTTACATAATGGGACGGAACAGACAAGGCGAAACCTGGGTGTCCTGGTCACTACCAGGAGAACCTATGCTTACCCCTTCTGGGGAAAAAGCGTGAGTTTATATATGTATGTACTCGTATGTATATGTACAAATTGGTACGAAAATGGTTGGCGTTCTTCAAATTTTGTTATTAGTAACATTCTACAACTATTTCATTTACAATAAAAATATCAAAATTTCACTTTTTCATAAAAAAAATATTAAAAACAAAATTCAGCGAGTGCAACCGCGCGCGGTTCATTGTGTTGGCGCAAGTGAAGCTGAACGGCGAGGTAGAGGTGGCAATACGCAACCATGCTCGAGGAGGCGTGGTGGATGGTGGCGTGGTGGCCAACCGTGGTGGGATGTGGAAACCACGCATTACCTAATGTACTGTTGCGTACATAACCCGGTATATAGCGCAATGTCGACGGTTACAAATCACGATAAGTACGATTAAAAAAATATGCTTATTTTTTTTCCTTTTTATTCGTGGAATAAATACATGATAAGTGCAGAACATTATTTTAAAATATACGTAATTGTCGAGTCTCTTATTTTTAAGTTATGAAATATATAGATTTAGTAGAAATAAAAAAGTTATATTAACCAATATAATTCAATATAATTCGCAGTATTCTTGGTGTCAGGCTGATCGACCGCATCCGAAACACCGATCTGCGCTCCAAAACTCGCATTACAGATGTAGTGTGCAAGGCGGCTACATTAAAATGGAGTTGGGCAAGACATGTAACTCGAATGCATCCAATCCGTTGGGCCAGACTAGCTACAAGCTGGATTCCCACGAATGGCCGCAGAAAACGCGGAAGACCAAAAATGCGGTGGAAAGACGAGTTGGATGCATTCGAGTCCAAATGGCAAGAGCTCGCGGAATACAGGGTCGAGTGGAGGAAGAAAGGGGAGGCCTTTGCCCAGCAGTGGGACACATTATAGGCTACAAAAAAAAAAAACAAAAATATTAACCAAGTGACCCAATATTTGTACTATTGAAATTATGTTTAAGTAGAATAATCCTTAAAGGTACTTAAAAATTGTGTACGTCATATATTCATGCTTACCTGGTTTTATCGCCGAAACCTCGATTTGAGTAAAGTAAGCAAATTAAATAAATCAAGATAATTTGTATACGCGCATACCGAAACAATGTATGATTTGTAAATGCTGTCCATACGCATAATATTAATAGGTATTAACTTAAGTTTATACATGCTATATTTTGAATGTTGTACGTGCTGTTTGTGGGTCATTGTAATAAATAATAACTGTATTAGCCCATAAACGTCCCACTGCAGGGCACGAGCCTCATCTTTAATCTAGAGTACAATTGAGAGTGGTCAGGCCATATAGTTCACCACGCTGGCCTAGTGCGGGTTGGTGGACTTTACAAACCATAGAAATTATTACGAATCGCTATGGTATGCAGGTTTTCTCACAATGTTTTCCTTCGCCGTTATAGTGCATGATGATCGACTATCAATGCACACATGACTCCGAAAAGTCAGAGGTGTGCCCCGCGATCGCCGTGAACATGTTGGCAGCCGCGTCTGGTCCGTTTACAAACAGGTCACCACGCACAATAAATAACATAATTCATTCCATTTAAACCATACAAGATAGGAAAGTTACGAGATTCGATAGTCACTTTTCAGTTACATTATGTTTCATTAATTAAGTAATCTAGTGAAGCATATAAGGATAATATTCAAACCATCCATTACTTGAAAATTAAAAAAAGCGCTTTTAATTGACAGCACAATTTATGTGAATATTTAAATTCAATGTTTTGCTACCTTAACGATACTAACACCATTAATATATTTAACAGGAAATGAAAAATTCATTACAATAATTAAATTATGGCCGACGTACAAATAAAAGCCGGCGAGGCTTTCCAATACAAATGAAGTGTTTAATTAATGTTTAACATGTCATACAGTACTCATGCCTATTCATCTGTAATGTATCCGTGCGCCATTATGCCGACTTAGCAAATATCAAACAAAGGTTAATCGCTAATTGGACCATTTATAAAATAAAACGAAATGCGGCATATAAAATATATATAAGTTTAATAAAAAACAAAAGAAATCATTTTTGTAAGCGTAACCAAGTTAAAGAAGTTATTAAATCGTAAATAGTAGATAGTAATTAACAAGACACAGTTTAATTTTGAGTAGACTGTAAATCAACGCAGTGGTATCAGTTCTGTATCACACACATAACATAAACCAAAAAATATCACAAAAATCGTTGACTCTTTTCTTTTGAATCTTCTCTTTTGAATCTATACGCCATTTATGTAACCGATTTTATCTACATTGTACAATAACAGTTCACTAGGCAATGTACCAACAATTTGTTTTAATTCACCGACAGGCCCAACAGAATCATAAATACGCACATACTTTCGCGGAAGATCTATCCTTTTGGCGGATTAACATGACACTTTTAATTTTGTTTTCATACATCATATGTAGTTCGGACAAACAACAAACGGATTACCGTGGGTAGGTCATTATCGTCACTCATAAACATTTATTACACTTGGATCGTAAATGCGTTACCAGACTCTCAAAATGAAAAACTAAAAGAAAGGAAAAACGACGGACTACCTCCGTGGCGTAGCTGGTTGGACGCCGGTTGTGAAACGGGAGGCCGAAGGGTTCCATCCTTGCACCGAGATAATTTTGTTTTGTGAACCACAAGTATTTGTTTCGAGCCCGGGTGTTTGTGAGACCGAAAAGTTTCTTGTAGCTCCTGAAACCCACGACACAAGACTCGATCTTAGTGTGGGGTTGGGACTATTGTATTTATTTATTTACCACGGAAGAAGAAAGGAGAAGAAATGGTATTAAGCTTCCGGTATCTTACTCTCCGGACAAAACACGTCTGCAAAGCCGTCGCTTTATGTCTGTTTGCTGTGAGACGATGGTAACACCTCGCTTGATCATTCCTTCTTTGGTCTAAGGTACTATAATATAACTCCACTTCTTTAAGAATCTGGTACGCATTCAACTTTTACAATGTTTTTAGTATAAAATTTAGCAAACGATCACATATTTATTACAGGAACTGCGAAAATCCGACATAACGAAGTTCGCGCAAGGCAAAGGCCCATATAGACGTTGGATAGCAATTGAGAATAATATTGTATAATATTTACTAAAAAGAAATATTAATAAAACACTTGACCATGTAACAGCAGCATAGAAGCGAGGAGGTGAAAAGAGGGCATAATAAATAAATCGCAGGTAGGCGAGCAACGTGTAAACTATGTATATGAAATTGAAATAACGTAAGAACCGTCGCTACTGAAACTTTAAAGTGGTTGGCAGCGTTTAACTAATGAAATTAGATTCGCAACATGTAAAACTGCGTTCTGACCCATAAATTGATCTGAATTTTGGTAAAAAAAAAACCGCTGACTTTGTACTGTAACGGAAAGTTTAGGAGAAATTTAAAATACGAACCCAAACAAGCTACCGTAATGCCAGACGGTAAAAGATATGTTTACTTACTAAAGTTTAAAACGATCTGTATGAGCAGTGAACTCGTGTTCTCTTTACGGATTACCCCTATATGATTGCGCTATATGAGCGACAATTTAAAATGGATTCCTATTTTTCATATTCTGAAAGCGATGACGCTTTGAGAATATGAAGATTTTCATGAGAAAATCGGGTAGGATCAACTTCAAGACCTTGATTGAGTTTGGATTTCAATTCTTCTTATTAAAACATTTTAGGATGAATTTTACTGAGCAAACCATGGACAATATGGCGATCTAGATGTCTATACAGAAATAAATATAAATTAAAGTAACTTATACTGTTGATAGATGGGTATTAAAACTTTTTTAGTTATTCTAGTTTAAAAACAGAACAAGCTGTTACACGCTTTGTCAAATTTGCCGCCAAAATCCATACCATAGATTCAGTCTTTGTTTTTAACACTTACGGCCGCCCTGGGTTGCTGTGTTACGCGAGCTAAAATTTAATCTTAATCACAATGAAACATGGACGTGACATGATATTTATTAAATTGCAAAGCAATTATCAAATCCTCGAAAACATAGTTTAGCTGTAAACGGATTTCGTGCAAACAAATTTCTTCACTAAACCACAGTTGTGTTGCCACAGTAGCTAGCAAAAAACAGCCTCGCATATTTTTCATACATTTGAAGGAACTTGCGTCATTGATTTATATTCATGTTTGTGAATGTTGCAATGGGATGTTTTCAGTATTGCACAAATGGTGCGGCAACAGCACAGGAAAATTACGAAGTGTCTAATACATGTGTATGTTTTTATTTGCAAGATCTGATTGTCCACATATTCTTTGTTAATTAGCACAAATATACCTACCGATAAATAAACACAATAATATGATTAAACTATTATTTTATTATTATGCAAATGTCCATTATTGGTAACTATTCTAGTTACCAACCCGTATCAGCGATTTGAAACGTAAATTGTTTCGCGTAAAAAGTTTTAATTATCTAAGAATACTGAATGTCACAATTTATTTATAACTTATGCCTAATTTAACACATACATAGGTAATTTCAGTGAAGACTTTACAAATTAAAAAAAAAACGTTTTAGATAATCAATTTAGTACCTAATCAACTTTATGGTTTTTAATTATTATTTTTTACACATAGCCAAGTCGTAAATATTACGACCACAACTAAAATATTATTAAAAAGTGTGGGTAGTTCTAAAAAATAGGCATTTCTTCGTTTGTTTAAAATATTCATTTCATAACAATCAATAACTATTTTTTCCCCTTTCTCATATTACAATATCATTTTTTAAGACCATGGACCGAAGAGTATTTGGAAAGAAAACTGTGAGTAACCTACGACCAACTTATATGTGCCTAAAACATTTTATCAAGTCCCCAAATACCTATAGGTGGTAATTGTCATTAAATTATCTTTGAATTTTATTTTAAATAATTATTGTTCTTAATGTTATGCTCTTTAACAGAAAGTTTCAGTTTTTTACGTTTCTTGTTTTGCATATCATATTTGTATTTACTTGTATTTTTTTCTTATTATATGTGTACCGCTAACTATTCGAAATTGTATCTGTATCAGCCCATATACGTCCCAGTGCAGGACACGGACCTCCTCTATAACTGAGACTAAGATTGAGAGGGGTTAGTCCATATAGTCGGAGTGTAGTAGTAGTATAGTGGTCGGAGTCCACCACGCTGACCTAGTGCGGATTGGCGGACTTACACGCCACAGAAATTCTTATGAATCGCTATAGTATGCAGGTTTCCTCGCGATGTTATCTTTCACCGTTTTAGTGCGTGGTAATTAACTATCAATACAGACATGACTGCGAAAAGTCAGAGGTATGCCCCGGGACTTGAATCCGCGACCAACGTGAAAATATTGGCAGCCGCGTCTGGTCCGGTACCAACAGGCCATGACACAATAAAATGAAAGTGTATTAGTAATTAATTCAATCGCACTTTAAAGAAGAATGAGAACTTCTTTTCATCCAAGTATTACTTATGTATGTGAAGATTTTCGCACTAGGCCAGTGCAGTAGACTGAGGCCTGAACCCCTCAATCGTACGAGTGTATGAGGCCCAAGGGACGTATATGGGAAATATGAATATATGAATATGCGATATGATAATATCTCTTTGAGTATTCATATTATTCACCTGATTAAGAACCGACACCGCTTACATTTGTCGGCGCTGAATGTTTTTTCCGTTATGCTGGCCAAATATACATATGGAAATGAACGCGTAAAATGTTTATTTTTTATAAAGATTAAGAATATGAGAACATGTATTTGAAAATAAAATTGTGTTTTACGTATACTTGTGTTACTCAATTAGAAAATTTAATTTAAATCATGCAATAATTGTAAATTCTTCATATCACGCATATTTTGGCATGATGATGTACTTGAATGGTTAATACAAAAACGTAAAACGGTTGGATAAATTAATTCACATTTTGATAAAGAAAATAATGTGTACTGGAATGTCTGCAAAAAATGCAAACAACTATACGCAACGTGCGATTCATACAATCCACTGAACATTGGAGTATTTATAAGGTCTTTGTAGGTCAGTAAAACTTCAAACTTTTTTAATAAGGTAGTGATGATTTACTTAAGAATTGAAAAGCTAATGCATTTGTTTTTCCTGCCCTCACTTTATACTTAAGTACATCCGGCGCAATACATTTATGTAAATTAGATAATTCAATAATGATTTGGCATTAAGTTGTAGGACCGCGGTCCCTGCTTGCCATCAAATCGTTAGGGATTTTGTATATACAATTTTATTACCGTTTTTAATCATGCTTTAAATAGTTATAGGCAACCTTTGCAAAGTTGTGGCCTCGCTTTTAGGATGTTGGTGACAAATTCCGGAGTCAGCGTTAATATTGAGCTTATGTATCTTTATCTGCCTCAGTGGCGTAATTTTAATACCATATGATTACAAAGGTGAGGTCTCGGGTTCGAGTCCCGGGTCGGACGAAGTGACATTGAATTTTTCTATTCATTATCAGCCCGAAGTCAGGAATTTGTATCCGATTTGGCGATAGGCTCGCCCCCTATCACATCATGGGACGAAACACATAAGACGAAACGTGGCCGTCCTGGTTGCACCTCTCACCCCTTCTGGGAAAAAGGCGTGATGTTTATGTATGTATTTTTATTTCTCTCCCTTGTTGCAGCGTGATTCTCAAAGTATTATTTTTACGTTTGCGATTTTAAAATGAAACGTCGCGTCGGTTATATCGTATGTCGTCACGGGTCATGTGTTATTATAATATATACATTATTAGTTTTTTATTTCCCATAAAATACACAAAATATTTTTGACACTAACTATTACCACTTATGTTTTAAAATTAAATTGTATCTTAAAAATGCTCAATCAACCGCACAGATATTTGAAAATAATTTTCTAACCTTGGCTTCGTTCGCCCGTAACCCGCAGCTAGCTACGCCGATGGCACGTTGCAGTGAGGTGGTAGATGGTGGACGGTGGTAAGGTGATGACACGTGGTGACCGGGATCCGACCGATCAACTCGGCTGTTATTGATTGACTGACATCAAACATTGACTTAACATTCAATAACAACTAATGAGAGTAATTTTTGTTCAAAATTTCATAGACCGTAACTCAAGCACGAAAGCCAATTAGTTAGCTATTGCTTATCCTATATACATAAAAATAAGTCGTTACATATGATCGTAATTATGCTCCGTACATATTAATGCGTTGGCGTTAGATGTTACTAAATGACCAGAGGCCAATTTCGCGTAACCTATTGTGCTGGGAGGTTTCCTGAATTTCCAAAAATATGTAAAATATTCAAATATTTAAAATGATATTCTAATATTTGATATAGTCAAGTGTGAGTTTATAAATTACAAATTCGACAATACTGGATGGATGTGATTGAAAAATATTATTTTTTGACAAAAAAAATTACAATGATAATTTGTTAATTTTGAAGAAAAAACCAAGTTTTGAATATTTTTGGCTATTAATGTATTTAATCGTCAGATGCAGACATATAAGTAATATTAATTTATTATTTTTTATTTACATAATTTTTTCACAATTTTTTAACCCAAAATTTTGCAATTTTTGACACTGAACCCTTGGCTGGCGGGTGTCCAGGCTGACTTGACCATTTTTTTTTTGCAAACATCTCAACAAATACCAGAAATTGATAAATAAACAATGTTCACGCGCTTCGCGTCTAACTATGCAACCATACTTCACTGGGCAGATTCTGAGAACGTCGGCAGGCCGAGTGCACAGGTTCCCAGAAATCGTCCGGTGGTCCGCGGAATACTCAACGCTCGAAGCGCTGTGTTTTTCAATTATTCCAATTTCCAAGTATTTCGACTAATGTTACTGTGAAAGCTAGTTCTGTTTCACAGTATCACCCTCGTATAATATAATGATAGTAAAAAGTGTAGTTACAGTTGAACACACAGCGACCCCGGCTCGATCGGTTTGTGCCTCCGCGCGACTCCATGCCGGATCTTCGAAGACGGTTCACGTGGAGCCATCAGTGTGACGACGGTGATGAAGACATTTGGGTAATTATCTTTTGTCCAAATATTTTTTTTTTTAACCCAATTGCAATTATTAATGGCATATTATACCTAACATCAAGTATAATAAATACATATACCAAATAAAATGAGAAATTAAAATTTCAATGTAGAAGGCAGACATTTTTTGTATAAAGTAAAGAAAATTGATCAGTTTCTCATTGCTGTGTTTTAGTCTGCGAAATACTTACAACGGAAAAAGTATGCGGACTACTTAACAGAAGCTTTCGATCTCATCCCGTTCATGAAGATTCGAGACCCTAAATTAAAGGAATGTCTAAAAAATGACTTTTATGTGCATCCCTGGCCGTGCGTACCTCGGAAGAAAAACTTCTTAACATCCGCCGACAGCATCTTGGATTTACCTACTTATAGCTACGCACCCTGTAAGATCTCCAATTTATTATTTCATAGATTATAAACATTGTTTAGCATACACTTTAGTCACCTCAACGCTAATGATTAGTAATTTTAATTTAGGATTTTTTATATATTATATAACATAGATCTGGCAAACGAGCAAGCAGGTCACCTGATGGCAAGTTATCACTATCGCCCATGAACATCCACAACGCTTGGATCATGGATTTGTTGTTGGCCCATCAGATCGGGAGGGAAGCGTGAAGGAAAAAGAAAAGGGGTATTGGGCATCCGGCAGTCTCGCTCGTCAATTGAAACGCGACAGCAATGCTGTTTTTACCAATTTGGAAAGGTGAAAATCGTATGCTTGTAAAGCTTACAATATTTGCAATACCGTACGAAGTATTTCTAAGCTCTAAATCATCAACATCTTGAGAATATTGATTGATGTTGATGTACTATTTGTTGTTGCTTTTCCAGTTCCCGAACTTCTTGATTGGAGTAGTGATAATATTCTGGTGGCTGCTCTGGGTCGAAATTATCACAAGTGGAGCTGGCACACTCAAAGCCTCATAAGCCAAGGTTACACACAGAATGAGATCCAATGCTGCAAGTTCGATCCTAAAGCAGAGCTACTATCTGTAAGTATGTACATTTACGTAGTGAAGTCACTATGAGTAACAACGATAACAAATCTACTCTGCTCGTGGAAAAAATCAGTCCATTTGATATACATTTATATGTTGATGTCTTACAGCTTGGTACAGATATGAACACAATTGAGATACACGATAACTCAATTAGCAAGCGAATAGGTGGTACAGCTTGTTTCTGTGCTACTTTGGACAGACCCTGTTCCATTACAGCTATTGATTGGAGTCCAACTGGAAACTCTTTCGTCACGTAAGTTGAATATCAAAAAATATTTAAAACTCACAATCGGTCTCATTTTATAGGACTATTAGTTTTTTTGATAAAATATTTCTAATTAATTTGATTGTGTCCATTATTATTATCTACCTGCTCAACTCATACACTAAAATCTAAACATTAAAACTTTAACATACAATCTAAATTGCATTTACGCTGAAACCATGATCTCTTCCATCTGACTTTGTATGTACAGAGGCTGTTCTCAAGGCATGATTATCGGCTTTTCTCGAGAGAACACTATTATCAGTCGTCGTCCGGTGCCTCAAGCTGTTCTCGCCCTTAGAGTGTCTCCAGATGCGCGCTATGTAGCTGCTGCAACTGTCAATGGAGAAGTTGCTCTTGTAATGTCCTGGCCAGCACTCCACTTGGTTTCTAGCTTGGATTCCGATTGGACCATCAAGGTTTTATTTATTGAGACAATATTAATAAGCATATTACTTCACAGTTACAGTAAAAAAGCAATTGAAAGGAAAATTTACTTTTTATTACTTGTTATTTTTTAGTAGTTCAGTTAATTAATGACTTCGTATTGATAAACAACCACGAAAACTTTAAGTAATACAACATAATATTTTTGTGCAATAAGAAAAGAGCTGCTAAATTGCTCCTCAGGCTGACTTTTCCATCAAGGTTTAACCTAAATCAATTTAATTTCAGGCTATAACATGGCATCCCTGGCGAACTGCTCTGCTGGGTGTGGGCACAGTGACTGGGAGCAATCATGCCCATGTTGCCGTGTGGGATGTACCTACTGCCAGGGTTCATGAGACCACTCTCAGCCAGAGCCGCTACAGCCTCGACGCCATGCTCTTCAGCCAGAAAACTGGGGAACTTGTTGTCAGTCTGTGGAATACAGGTACAGGTTATTTAGATAAATTAAATAATAAGCCTAATGCTATTAATGCAGCTAGTGATAGCGTTTAATTAGCGTTTTATAGCATGATAGGATTTATCTATCCATTGAAGCTCTTAATGTAAGTACTACCCATAGTAGATCTAGTATCAGAGATAAAAGTTAAAGAATTAAAGAGGCTTAAGCAGAAAACACAAAAATGCAGGAAGTCGTTTGATGCAGTGTCATTCCAACACTTGGCTGTTGAGATAATTGAGGAAGACCTATATTCAACAGTAGTCTCTGTGGCTGAAGAAGATGAAACACAGAAGTAGATAACACACAAATCTAAGATTCACAAAATCTTTTTCCTGCTCCCAATAGTAATTGTAATCTATTTAATCCTCAGACGGACCCTCCACATCTATGAAGGCCTGTTCTCAGCTAGTGGTGATGAGTGGACCCAACACGGTAACAGACCAATGGGGCGAGGGTCAAACTGGTGTAGACCGCGTGAGAACAATGGTCTTCAGTCCCGACGGAACAAAACTTGGTAAGTCCATACCAATTAGAAACAAATCTTAAATTGCAATTCCATGCATTAATGCCTCGTGTAAACGTTGTAAGAAATCTCTAGATAACCGTTCCCGGTAAGTCCCTATTGAATCAATAATCCCTCATGGCGTATACTCAGCAATGGATATGTGACTGCTGATGATAATGACTCTTAAATATTCTTTGCTCCAGCAACTGCAACCGCCGAAGAAGACTTGATAATATGGAACTTCCTGCCAGAAGACCAGGCGAGAAAGAAGAAGGCCATAAGCAAAAGATTCTCCTCTCTTCCCGCCTACTTGGACATGGTCACGTATGGTATTTGCCTCAGATGAATAATTTATATTATGTTCTTGAATTTGTTATGCTGGCTGTACATGTATTTCTATTGAATTGTTTGTATGAATAAATTATATTGCTATTTTGACATTTGAATTGTACGCATCATCGAGTTCATTTTGTTGTGAATGACATGTGGAATGTGTAAAATGCGTTTTTCATATTGCCATTCAAGGTTTGACTACTTTGTAATAAATCAAACAAATTGTTATTGTGAATATAACAAAAGAATCGATCTGAACTAAGTTTACCTGGCATCATTATTTCATTGAACTCCAACTTCTCAGCAGAGACCGTCCTTTTTCTCTGGTTTCCTCAGTTTTCTGTCCACAGTTGTCAAGAATTGTTATGGGTGAATATTACCAATAATTGCTTGCTTGGCATGCAAGATGGTGAGGGTGATCAGCTACTCCGATAACCCCTATAAATATTGTGATTAAACAATGAGGAACAAACAGACAAACATACGTTTCCCCCATATATGTGGATCTTTATGAGAAAAACTTTTACACGGATGAATGACACGTGCGTGCTGTAAACATGGTGTATTATTTTTATCAATTACAATTGTAGAATATGCTTATGATACAACACTTGTCCGTTACGTACTCTATTACGTCCATAGTTTTGACCACTTTTGACCATCTGCACATATAATGGAAATGTATTTTCGTAATGTGATGATAATACATTTTTTTTTTCAAATGCATATGATTGTTTATTTATAAGGTTTCTGTACCTGAATATATCCATACATAGACTTCGCGCCTTTTTCCCACAAGGGGTAGGCAGAGGTGCAATCAGAACACCCTCGTTTCGCCTTGTATGTTGCGTCACACAATGTGTTAGGGGGCGAATCACCGAACACCTGTTGTTATGGACCTACTCTTGCATGTTGTGATCTCATATAATTAGAGCAGCACAATGTTTAAAATGCAACAGTACATTGGTAAGGCTTGTAAAGTGTCTTCTTTGTTGCAGATCCTAATAAATAAAAATAAAAAGCCACTTAAAAAAAATAAGACAAATAAAATAAAAAAGACTGTTAATTCGATGATGAAATCGACATCATCAAAAGTATTAGATACACATTACAGTTGCCTTGTACTGCAGTAGGAAAAGGTCAGCTAGACCGGGCAGGTACTATGACATGACAATGTGATGCGACGGTATTACCGTAGTTATTTATTGGGTGAGCATGCTTGCCGGAGGACCAATTTCTATCCTCCTCCCACCCTTTTTCCTTTCGTTTTGTAAGGATGGCAACGCGCCTGTTATCCAAGTATTGTAAATGTTCATGGGCGGCAGAAATCAACGACAATCAAGTGAGCTGTTTGCTTATTTGTCGGATCTATGTAGTAAAAAAATGGATGAGACTTCATCGGCTGCTTGTTGAATTAATTAACTACAAAATTACGTGTTTTGTTTTTCCAAGATTTTGGGCCAGAGAGAGATAATAATATATTGTTTTGACAAAGGTTTTTTTTAATAAGAATTTCAAAAATTATTTAGTTTCATTATTTTTCTTATGTTTTTAATAAAATGTTTTTTTTATTGGATTATTATTCCAGCATGGCAAAGTTGCTGCGCTGCACCTGATATTAAGCGCAATATCGTCGAGATAGAGCTCTG
The DNA here is from genome assembly GCA_033459515.1 of Theretra japonica. NCBI lineage: Eukaryota > Metazoa > Arthropoda > Insecta > Lepidoptera > Sphingidae > Theretra > Theretra japonica. The sequence continues at coordinate 5,903,007 of CM065943.1, forward strand.
AATGGCATCAGACTGTGGTCTTATGACTTTTGACAAGTATGCCGGCCCCGACTAAAGGGCCCTAGTCCATAGGAAGGAGGGAATGCATATGATAAAAAAGTAAACCACGCAGACAAAGTCGCACGTGACATCTAGTCTATCCATGTAAATAAAAAGAATATACGCAGCATTAGATGTTCTCCTGTCAGCTTGTAGAAATTCGCTGGTAGCAAGTTGCTTCTAACTGATCACTGTCGAAATCTTAACAATTAGAAAAACCTCAGTCTTTATTCATAATTAGATTTTCGTTGTTGAGCATAATGATGATGAAAGTCCCAGTGATTAATTTGATGTCCACTAGTCCAAACGTCATACATAGTGCAAATGATATAACAAAATATATTCTGATTTCAAGTTGCTTGTGGCACCATGGGCTCTATTTATTCGGGCTTGCTTTATACAGGGTATACCAGACTGCTACCGAAAACGAAGCCAGGTGGTAGTATTAATGACTTCAGAAACAATACAACAAAAAATTTCGCAAAAATAGGCCATAACTTTTTTGTTGTCATTTGTTACTTATCGTTGTATTTGGGTAGTAAATACATCGTTTTCCCAAAATATGAATGTACACATTATTATTTTTAAAGACACAATGATACACAAGGGTTCAAATTATAATTTAACCAAAAAGGGATTTACCAACCTAATATGATATTAAAAAAATTGCAAAAAAAAAACCTGTCACTATTTTGAGAAATTTATATGTATATTCTAACTTAAAATTTAACAGTACGTTTACTTTATTTTTTCATAAATATTAAAGTCACCGCAAGACTGGATGCATAAAGCAGCAGCCATGCCCTGTGACGTATCTTAGGAGAGACCAGTGTCCAGCAGTGAATTGCAACGGGCTGATGATGATGATGAAAGTCACCGCAAGAAAACCCAGTATCTGTAAATTAAAATAACATTATTGACTCATCCAGCATTTACATAGTCGTGTGGCCCACATATTTAGACCAAACAAGTCGTGTCATATACATCATAAACTATGAGAAACTTTTTTGTCATATCAGAAATATCAGAAAAACATGTATTTGGACGACTCATTCATTTATATCAAGCTGGCTCGTTTCTTGACCGATGTCCTAACTCCTAACTGAGGTTTGTACGCTGGCGTTTGTCCATACAAGGCATATCTTCAAAGTGCAAGGAGTCAAAGCGAGCAGTCAGTAAGGAATTAAGTGATGTACGGAGAAGTAAGAGTTTGAGACAGTAAATTATTTGCTTGGCTCGCGAGCACCCGGCTGTCGGCACACCGCACAATGTGCACACAATGGCACACGCGGCCGGGCTGATTTACCGACCGATTGAATAACTTATACGGTGTGAACACGCCGATCGACAACTATTTATGAGCTATGGATGCGTCTGTCCCTATTAATATTTAATTTCCTGATTTGCTGACTATAAAGGATGTAAATATTTGTCGAGTCGTGTCACCAGTGAAAAGACAGAGTAATTTAAATAAAATGACAAATGTTTTATTTTATGACTATTAAAATAGTGGTGGCTCCTTAGATACATTATAGGACTGATATTTCAAATTGTCAAATAAAAAAAAATCGTACAATGAAATACGATGTAAACAAAAAAAAATACAGAAGTTGCATTAAAATTGGCCGATTATGTTATTTTATATTCAGAAAGGTTATAATTTATTGCATGGATAGCTTTTATTTGACGGTTTAATCATCAACAATTAATCATCAGAAAAAATTGTGGGGTTTAGGCCTTGCGTAATTTTATGCCAGATGGTCGGATGACATGGTGAAAGTCACAGGAAAACAGTGAACTCGCTTAGAATAGAACCGAAAAAAATGGCGTGCTAATGAGGCCTATACCCAGCAGTGGATTGACGTGGGCTGATACACATAGAAACATTGGAATAAACTGGTAGAAAAACTGTAACAATTTATTAAGGCAAAAATATAACCTACCCTTGCAGTAACTTTTTATTACCAACTGTTACAATATTATCAACAGAATATTTTAGGTTTCACTTCAATTTATGGTTTCACTTAGCATCTTTCACGCATAACAAAAGAAGCCACTTAATTAGTAGCTAATTACTAAGACTTTCCATTTTTAATATTTTATTATTTATTTACCGTTTATCAAACCTTCTGCTGTGCATTTAGTATTTTAATTGCATTTCTAGGTATTATCAATTTGCCTTCACATTTACGTCAAAGCTGTTAGCCTGGCCCCTATTTAACATAATGCACCACTGTATCTTGAATTTACTGGTGAATGTACCCAAGAGAAAAGAGTGGGGTACGTGCCCCCCTTTACATATAAATAGGTGATAAAAACAACAATCACACTAATGATATCAATGCGAAAGTAGCTCTGCCTGTTTACTATCTTTTCACGACAAAACCTCTGATCAAAATATTAATTGGCATTGGAAGGATCAAAATCATGGAAACAAACATTGATTACTTTTTATGTTACCATTGAAAGTTTATCGTATACTTTTGTATACTATTTAATATTTTTCATCAGTTTCATTTAACTAATGAGTACATAGAGTAGAAAATAATTCGCCGCCAAATATCAGAGCCGCTATAATAATAAAAGTCTATCCCATATTCTTCCTACAGCAGGGGCCTTCTATAAAATAAAGCAGGGTAAGGCCATTTAAAATAAATAAATAAATATAATTACACCCACAGTCACATACATAGTCCTGACCCTACACTAAGATGTCGTGGGTATCAGGAACTACGAGAGAATTTTCGGTCTCACAAACACCCAGACTCGAAACAAATACCAGTAGATCACTCAAATATTTGTTTCGCTGCGGGGATCGAACCCACGGCCGCGCGCTTCAAAGCCGGCACGGTGTCTAACCAACTGCGACACGAAGGCTGCCAGATATTTCTTATTCAAAAATTCTGACTACGCGCATGTTTTTCTAAAACCGAACAAAGCGTTATAATACATAATACATCCTATTAAATAAACAATGAATGCTCAGTTTAAAGTTCGATGTCATTTGTCATTTTTTGTGACTACGCTGTTAATTAATTTAGTATTGATAATGTCAAATTATTGCATGATATTTTTTTATCAAAATTAATACATCGTAAATCCTCTAATAAAACATGTTAATTACACGAAAACTAGTTTTGTAAAAACACATTTGAATGTTTATTTCCTTGTTAACTCCATTGAACTTTAAAAAGCTAAATTTGACATTGTTTTTATATGCATAACTTTTGTAGAACAGTAGTTAAATGTTTTTGTTACTGTTACTACTTTATGTTCAGATAAAGATAAGTAGCTACTTTGCAAATTTAATTTTATTTAAAAGTCTCATACCTTGGATCCGCCTGCGCATAATTGTGCCGAGCGGCGAGACATAACCACATTTCCAGTGGTGCTCTACGGTCTACTAGAAATGCACCTCTCTCACAATCAAGTGTTTGGTAGTGACTGTCACACCTGCATCAATACAATCAGGATTCGCTCAGTGTTGTGAATGATAAAGAAGTTGGTGATAATTTATTTAAGTCGCTGGACGCAGGCCGCTTCCAACAGGTCCACGTGAAGTTACTTGAGCGAGTGCTATGTTCAGCAGTGGACTTCTCGTCACTGTAGAGATAGAGAGAGATTGAGAGAGATAATTTATTATCAGGTAAGTCGTTTTATAATTTGTCACTTAGCTAAGTAAAATTTCAATAACATCACTTTTCCGTACATGTCCTAATGTAAAAAATTATGACTAACATGCGTACACAATACCCAACACACGCCGAAGTGTTCGCATGGCAACGCATAACAGGGAGCAGAACAGAAATGTGTTTGTGTTCATACATTTTGTATGAGGCGGGATACCTTATGCCACGCACCGCACTAGATCGCATGCCAACCGTGTTTTTAAACTTACTGCTCTTAGGAGTTAGGACATACACATTTTATTAAACTAAAATCCTTAGGAATACTAAAAAATAATAATATTGAATAATACAACATTTTATGTCTGAATCCTTTCAATGGAATTTCAAATCTTAACTCGAGACAATTAAATACATAAAATACAACTTTACAAGTATTTTATTATCACGCGAATAAAGTTTCGTCGATTTACGGCGCCTCATATATTGATTTTACATAACATTCTACGTAAACGAGTATTTATTTCAAGTTTATTTCTTCAGGAGAGATAAAACTTAACCGACGAATAAATTACAACATTAACCCTCCAAGGTTGGCGTTAGAATTTATTATCCACTTTTATTACTTGATTTTCTTGACGTCTTTGAACGTAGTTTATTGTATCGGACTTCATTATGGCAAGTTAATGTTTACATAGCTTTCAAAAGAAAAATATGTTTCACAATTTGTAATGACATGGCATAAATATTTTTATTTTATTTATTAATATTAAAATATAGGTTCGGGAAAATCCAGAAAGTAAGGTTTCCAGGGGAGATGGTCAATTGAAAAAAGAGCGTTGCAAAAGAAATATAAATCTTAAGCTATTTGGTTATTGATTATTTGTGTATTTTTCTTCTATTCATAATTATTAACACGTACAACTTTATGAATTGTTTGAATGTTAAAAATTATTTTTGGAAAGCAAACATCGCTGGATGCAGGCCACTTCCAACAGGTCAATGTGGAGATCCTTGGGGAAGGCCTATGTTCGGCGGTGGACTTACTGTGGCTGAACCGAGAGAGAGAGAAACATTGAGGTTTTTTTTTTATTCAACTTTTTTTTTTGTATTGTATCAGCCCATATACGACCCACTGCAGGGCACGGGCCTCCTCTAATCGAGAGTACGATTGAGAGTGATAGTTATTCAACTTACATGTGTGAAATTTTAAATGACGCACACATGTTACCCATTAACTATAAAAGTATAAACAATAGACCGAGGTCAAGTCCGCCGCGCGTATAATATTTATCCGCAAGAAACAACTAAACTTCTTTGCGGATACGAACTGAAGCGTGACGAGAACAAACAGACGCTAATTATCCAAATCAAATCAATAGAAATGTTACAAGTGTAGTACGCGATAAATCATCCAAAACGGGTGTTAGAAACTACTTTTTACTCATTTGAAAACTGCTGTTTATGCATGATTCCTTATGCGAGAAAATCGTCATGGATTGCAAAGTTTTAGTACGCCAATATTTTAGTTTTAGTATGTACATTATAATACGAACTTGAACGTCCCGACCTCTTTACAGGTTTGTCAATAATACAACATACATACAACATAATGTCAACTTTATATCAGTTTTAATAGAGTGTATTTTAAATGTCAACGTCAATGTAGAGGGAGCATTGATGGAAGTATAAATAATTTAAAAAAGCTGACGTCAGTTTGACAAACTACTACGAGTATATTGATCCGAGTAGCTAACGTGGTATAGGTTATATTAGGATTTCGACAACGACTAATGATTTAGTTTAAATTTGATGGAAACCTCAAATATAATAAAACGATTCAAAATACAATAATTGGCGAAAATCCTCACAATGGAAATTCGAAAATAAGTCAATCAGATTTACCAAAAAAATCTCGAGATCAGTATACACCAGTTACAGATATATTTACTACCCACGAGCTAATGTTAAGTCACGCTGTTTGTCGCTAAACCAATGGCTTTCAAACAAATCAAAAATTACTAAAAATATATCTTATTAAGGCACTAAACTGTTGATCTGTCAGGGTAAACGCAGACGTATTTATTGTGTGGCGGCGCAACCGCTTCAATGGTTCTCGGATGCGTCCACAATGAGGGAATAAATTAGCCAACCGCCTTATTGCGATGTCCCCCGCTGACGTCGACGACTCAATGACTCGCTTCAAACATGTTACACTCAGCTTTGTTTCTGGTAACTATAGGAAACAGTTATTAATAGTACGACCGTCAAGATAGCAACACACCTTACTGGAAACAAGCTTGATTTTAATTGTGGTGAAAGTTCACTTGCAATCCGTAAAATTAGAATCAATAATGAGTTGGATCACCATTAGCATCTGTCTGAGCCTGTGTATCACATACATGGTACATTATCACTGGCTTCTTTTACCTCAAAAGGGTAATCTTTGTAACAAAGACATTGTCGCATATCTTTGAACAAAAACAAGTGTAATATCAACGACACAATACTGTTAAGTAACGCTAGAAGTTAAATTCAGATAACCAGATAAAAACTATGCGCCAAAACCGCGTAGGTGTTTCTAAACAGCAAATAGAAGACGATCTACAAAGCATCTAATAGATCTTTCAGATACGATTGTACGAAAGAATCTTAACAAGCTTCAGATTAAGTAATAAAGATCGATATCTGACTCAACGCCTATTATCAAAGAATTACTCCAATGACATGCCAGTTGTATGCAACGTTTAGTCTTCTCTTTAGCCCAGATCGATCTGACCTTCCATTTTATAGTCTTAAATTGTTACGTCTACAAATGACAGGGTGGCGGTGTGCAATCGTATCGCAAGTGATTATCTACCGTTTAGCGTCTGACCCAAATCATAAGCAACAATAAAGTGCTGTGATCGGGCATTCTTAGCAAATTTACTACACCAGAACAAGAAATTATAAGAAGTATGACAATATTAAGAAGATATTTAATACGGTTCAGAAAAATAATGGATTTTGCATTGCATCTTAAAGTATTTTCTTATTAAGGAAACCATATTGTATCAATGTTACAGATAAATAAACATATATTACAAAAAAAAACAATTAAGTTTTCACTGATAAGAAAAACATGAGAGTGAACATATTAATATAAAACAAGAATAAGATAGTACATTACATAGTACAAGCGATATCAGGCTATTCAGAATGAATAAACAAATAATATTATATTATCATCCACATAAAAATATGACGTAAGTAATAATGGAAAAAATAAAGTATGTAAGTTAATAATAGTGTGGCACAGATAAGAAATTAAATGTATTTTAATTTCAATGCCAAAATGTCAGCAGACCTAAAGTATGATCACAAAAGGAATTCTTAAATCTATTATTATTATATTTATCAAACAAAAAATTTATTACTTGCGTTAACATTTTTCTACAGAAAATACAACTGCATTTACACAAACGCAAGTTTGTTTGTTACGCTTTCACACCGAAAATATTCATCGATTATTACATTAAACGATCATCATGAAATTTTGCTTACCCGTTATCAAGGGTACAGAAAAGGATTTGGGTACCTTTCTTGTACAAAAAAATACTGTTTCCGAGAGATAGACTTATCGACCGACAACCTGAATTAATTGACTAAATTTAAATTAACGCGAGCCAACCCGCGTTAAGAAGCTTGTAAATTATAATTTGTCTTATATTAAAAGCATATTGTAATTATCATTTATGGACGTGTATTTCGTATCATTTCGGTTTACGCAGTTTTGTCAGTGGCACTTATGTTTGCAATAAAATTAAGTGTTGATCACATGTTAAATACATTAACGACTATTTCATAATTATTCAGCTGTTAAAAGTAATAATTTTGCTGTTATAGATATCGGATAACCTTTTAAATAATAGCACGTCGAGACTTGTTGTAAACATGAAAAGAATACTAATACCGTTATATATTGATGCTAGATTACAGTTTTTATTGTTTCACATTAAAATAATGGCCGAGCAATATTAACTCCATGTTCAATACATCATCATAACTAAACACTCATAACTCATTAGCTTCTCAAATACATAGAAAATATTCATTCTCCCTCACCTTATACCGAGTGGTTTATACATTAATTTGATTCACTGTTTTGTGTTCTCCACCTACATCTGTGTCAATGAAAATAATTTATAAAGATTTAGAACCCTTTGGTGTTATTATATTTCAATTGAAAAGTCTGTCAATTAGGAATATAGCATACGAAATAATTATATTCGATGTCTGTTTCCAATCACCCCTCCCACATATATTTCTAAATAACAATAAAACGAAGTCTAATTTACCTATACCAACATAACTATAAAAACCTTTCTAAAAAGCTGCAAAGAACACTGTCCGTCGCGGTGATTTGATTCTAAACCGGAGCAGCATTTAATAAGTATTCAAAGTATTTTAACGTTAAAAGCAAAGCGCAATTATACGGTTCACTAGACGAGTTCACAAAGCATTGCGATCTGTGCTCCAACTGTTATAACAATAAAATTTTAAGGTTACTCGCTAGAACGCCCCGAGCTAGATTGTGGATATTACCAACGAGATGTACTGTACATTCGCAAACAATAATTGCAAATATCGATTATTCTGGAGTAACAACCGTGAATTATGACCGCTATAGATCGAAGATGAGTCGAACGCCTTTTATTTGTGTTTATGAATACTGAATGCGGAAAATTAATTGTTTTGTTAACACATATATCTTTAATGGTTCCTTTTCCAACAATAATTTTCGTGGGCATTTTTTTGCTACATTTGACGCTAAAGGGTACATTCATATACGGTATAAAACATCCTCTAAAATCAATCTAAGCAAAGGAAGGCGTGAGTACAGGCAATATACATATGTACATTTTTGAAATATTCACTTCCATTTTTTTTAGTAGCAGGGAAAGCACAACTAAGTAAGCGGGTCATCCAGAACCGAAAGGGATCGTGTACGCATTGCTGTCGTATGCAAATTGCTGAGCCCCCGGCGATCTCACCGTTTACATGAAACGCAACAGCCGAGCTGTTACTACACGTCAGGGTTCTGTTATAGTGGCCTCACCCCGAGCGGGACCTAAAGTTGGCTTATTCAAACTGTATTCAAAATTGACTGACGTGTTGAGTAGTTTTTAAGTTAGATGTATTAGAATAAACTGGGGCTATATCTATTGGAAATAGTTATGCTGTATGAAGATGCGTGCGCTTCAATTCTCATTTCTCATTTTACCTATTTTCAATAGGTAAAATGGAATTCATGCTGATGGACACACTTCAGAACTAACACTTCATTGCATTGTGTCATCAACTGTACATTGTACAACAATTTAAATAATTCTAAAATGCTTGTCCATAAATGGCTATTTGAATTTACGAAAGCGAGCGAAGTGGGAGGTGCGGTAGGCAGCTCTCATTAGTGTAGTCGTGTTATACTGACAGCTGTCAACCGTACCGCACGTCGTTAGCCGCGCCAGCCGACCTACAACCTCATTTCTTTATTTATTAGCCAGAAAAGACCAACTAACCCCGAAAATCTGTCGCAATGTCGGCGACTATCAAAGTATCTATACAATAATCTTGGAAAGTACAATTTCGATGTAGTATTAAAAAGTCTACATGCATACCTTTTCTAAGGTTAAATTATAAAAAATCTAATGTTTTTGCGTCTGTACATATTCAAAGACTTTAAAATTATGACGCAGGAACCTACGGTCAAAGTTAAAAACGCATGAGCATCAAATAATTGGATATCATTAACATATTTGCACATCGTTGAGTTTGCTACTTGGTCATGTTATTTCAGCTTCATTTATTAAAAGACAATAATTTCGATAATATTTTTATCTATATAGGCTTGTTTCTGAGACCGTCGATTACGCATGCAACATGCATTCTCATCATGTAAAATTACTTTAACAAGTACAAATTTAAAGCGTTCGTATCGCTATTTATGGAACGTAATGGGCAATTTTCATTAGCGAAATAAAAGTATTAATTAAACAAGGCGTGTAGCACCCTCTTACATTTAGCCGGATATCTATATTACTTGTACAGTTGCATGTTAATTGTACAAGAACATTATTAATTGGAAATCAACAATACCGGAGATACAAGCAAAGGTCTGCGCATGCGCGATAAGAATATATATCCAATATATTGTTGCATTGTAATTTCAATTTGCTCCACATGGTACAACCGCGTCGTAACTAGCCTTATTTTTATACTATTTGTTTGTAAAAACCAATAAAAGGGCCCTGTTAATGTCGCTTGGGCATCATTACTTGTAGCAACGTATCATTATTGTCCCCATAAGTCGTACTAATGCAGGTACTAATATAAGTTATAATATACACGCTTCGTACACGATATATAAACGCTATCGTTCGATACGACCTGAGCTTTCGCTTTGTGATGCCGCTGGGATCGGGGCAGGGTTGTCGCGCAACAAAAACATTTATATTTCTTCTCTTTTTCTGAATTTATTCCTGTCATAAAGATTTCTAAAGCGAACCACTGAAAGCTTAGATCCGCCATCGGCCTTCTGCGATCCTGATTAGGACAATTTATTGATTTTTTTATGCTTCTTTAATAGCATGAGTAATCAAATGACCGTTTAAGTCAATTACGAGTAGTGATAAACTTAAATCTATGCAAGCTTTTTAACTATAGCTAAACTGTAGCTTTATAAAAACAATAAAGTAGTAGATGATTTAAACTTATGTTAACATGCAAGGTTTGTATAAATTTAGTTGATGACAGTAAAAGTGTATCAATTATCATTAAAAAGCTTTAAGCTCTTATATAAATTTGCCAAAAATTTTAGTTAAAACATATTTTCTTTTATGTTACCTTATTAAACATTGCAATGAAATTGAAATTATTTTCAAATTACACATACATGGCTTACAATTTTATGACCACTCGCTTACTTAAAGCCAACCCTTTCGGGATAACTACATCCTATTACAAACTACTTAACTGTGTATTAACTTAACTGACCATTATGAATTAGTTTGAGATTTTATATAATAGCGAGTTATTTGAATTATTCCCCGCTGACAACCCTTAATTGAAGCGCACACAATACGGAACGAACTCTGTTTCGTTATTCACTAGATACACTAGGCCGGTAGACATGGCAGTCGAACAATCAATATAATTAACTCTTATAACTACTAATTCGTTAGTCGGTGTGTTTGTTAGTCTGTTTTAAATCAAGATTAACATTGTAGATATGTGACGATTTGAAATTGTGTTTGCGATAGAGTCAATGGATTATAGGAAATGTTACAAATAAATGTCATGACAGCAGTTCTATTTGATTGGTCTTAATCACCTTACCTTTGAACCTTACCTACTTTACCTTTGAAGTGCGAGGTGGCCTCGTGGTATCGGACCAGACTCGGCTGCCTACATGTTCACGGTGGTCGCGGGTTCAAATCCCAGGGCACACCTCTGACTTTTCGGAATTATGTGTGTATTGATAGTCAATCACCACGCACTTTAACGGTGAAGGAAAACATCGTGAGGAAACCTGCATACCGTAGCGATTTCAAAAAAATTCTACGGTGTGTAAGTCCGCCAACCCGCACTAGGCCAGCGTGGTGGACTATATGGCCTAACCACTCTCAATCGTACTCTCGATTGTAGAGGAGGCCCGTGCCCTGCAGTGGGTCGTATATGGGCTGATACAATACAATACAAAAAAAATCACCTTACATTACTTTAATAATACAGTTATCAATATTCATGTACACACCGATCAACAGAGTTGGTATTATGGTCTCTTAGAAAATTAGTATTGAGTGATGTTTGCTATCGCGTTTTCTTTCGGAGAATGAGATTGCCGATGTGAAATGTTCCCTCTCTTTTTTCTTTTTAGCTTTCACAAACCCCTTTCAAAGACCAGTTACGCACTTACAGTCAGTAAGTTCTTTAGAACTGGTTTAAGCAGCAGTAATCCGTCAGCATCAAACCATATCCCTGCTCTTGCGATATCCTTGCTATAAACATCAATTTAATATCGTTCTGGGATATTTAATGAACTATCACTACATTAAAAATTATAAACTATGTTCACAATTTGCCACCTCTACTCCCCACAGGGCGGTGTAGCAAAATCGGCCATAGATATAAATACATTTTGTAATGCACGCACAACAATTAAATTATCATAGGAAAGTTACCGCACGCGTCCGCTGAGTTATGGAGACAGGCATGATGCCATCCGCGCGCCCTCAACAAACAGCGCAACCCGGGTATTGGCAATTATCTGCTTTTTGTTAACAACTATCTATGTAAGGTAAGTTTGGTGTTGTTGATTAATAATGGAATGCTATTATTGTAGTTGGAAAACTGTGTAAACAATATTGCGCTTAGTGTTTAATGCATGATATATAAAATGGTTTGTTATAATTATTATGCATGGGACTTTATGAGTTGATGCTAACTCCTGTAACAAATTGGGGATATATTTCTATGCATACTTATTTTATTTCTTGTATTTCTTCTTGGAATCATTATCTAATGTTAGTTTTTGTTGAATATCCTCTGCTAAATTAATTTTTACACGGCATGTTTTGCATATTTAAGAAAACAGCTCACCTAATTTAATTCGCTGCAAACCTTTTATTAGTGTAAAATGAAAAGAATTTAAAAAAACTGTTAAGCTTCTGGCAGATATGGCATATTAAAATCTTTATCGAGGAAGAGAGTAATGTTTGTGTATAATGTAATGTATGCTTGTGGTATACGAGTTATTAATTTTGAAGGTTCATTTTGAGATTGCAAAAAAAGCTATTTAGTAAACAATGTCTTTTTAATTACATAACCAAATAGCAAATAAAACATTAGTAAATTTCAAACATTACAAAAATTCTCTCCCAAAACCCGTTAGCTATAATATTCAGCAAAACCCCACTTACCCCTCTTTGTCCCAGCAGGTCGGTCTGACTGGGTGGCTGACGTCAATTACCGGAGTTATATTGCAAGGACAGATCGTGAGGCTGGCTCATGTCGGCCGCGGAATGCATGTAAGGTGCACTGCGGAACCACGATCCACGGGAAACAATTGGACTGCTTGGGAAGGCCGCGGATGCTATCGATCGGCGTCGATGCGTCCCAATTTGACATGATTAAATATCGAGTATACACGTAATATAATACATACAATCCTAATGGTTAACTTGTTCAATGTTTTAGGCGATGCTCAGTTTAGTAAGATAAGTTTGGGTAGTTTGCCGAATGTTAAAAAGTAATTATTTTATGGAGTTACAAATAATTATATAATGTCATTTAAATTTTTCCTTTTTCCTGATGTAAGTTCGAGCTTGTGAAATTTACCAACAGGCTTTGCTGACTGACGCTTTCCTCTCTATAAATTATTAAACAAAAATACAGTTGAAATATTGCGATACTTATGAAATAATAATGACCCATTTAATTATCACACATATATATTATTTATTTTTTATTACATCAGTACTTTTATTTTTACGATATACAAAAGACAAGCAATTTCACGGTTGTTTGAGTAAAACCAAGCTGCCGCTTACACATATGCCTTCTTTTCATGTAAATGAATTTATATGCTTAAATGTGCACTTGAAACTTGCACACACTACGCTAGATCATATTTAAAATTTTCTTATCAAAATTTAGATATCGATTTTTATATTTGTATTAACCTACCGTGGGGTATTTGCACGTAGATATGTAGTCTCGTAGAGCGGTAGCTAATAGCTTAGTAAGTAACAAATCGAACTGATAAACAAGAAGCTGGTGGTTCGACCCCATGGCACATCAACTCCTATATTTCTAAATCGTGTTAACACGTGACTTAAAACTCGAGGTAAACTTTAACATAAGTAAAGATGAAGGAAAATGGTGAGAGAATATCAGCGTTCCTCAAAAATCGTCACAAGTAATCGAAACTCCTATATTTCAAAATCGTGTTAACACATGACTTAAAACTCGAATTTAATTTTAACATAACTGCAACAGTGATGGAAAATAGTCGGAAAAACCAGCGTTCATTAGAAATCTTGAAAAGCATTTCAAATGTTTGTAAAGCTCAATAAGCCGCATTAGGCCATCGTAGTGGACTGATAAGGCTCTAAGTCAACTCTCAATCTCAGAACAGGCCCATGCTCATCAGTACAAAACACTCACTCGTTGATCGAGACTATTTCGATTGTCCTACATTAAGCATCAGCTGCAATGTAATTAATTATAATCAATGCATCAAGCTAGTTTTAATAAATGTAGCCATACAACGCGCTGCTTTTTCAATATGAAGCAAGTCACTAGACGAAATATAGACGCCTTTATAATTAAAAAATTACGTTCCTTAACGACACAAAGCGTCGCACCGATATCGCTTACAATTCACCTAACAATGTCGAGATCGCGTGAATGAGCGCCCTTGCCTTACATTTATCACACATCGCGCTTTGTGCCCTGAAGTTATGGATTATACTCAACTCGGATGAATTAAGCGCGCTTCGCGGTCAAGACTTAAGTATGGCAAGGTGTCTTAAATTGCCGAGATTTTATGGTGCAAGTGATGGGAGACTGACCACGTGAGTTTTAATATAACTTTATATAAGAGTTGATGATTTAATTGCTATGAGTCTAGCAACAGTTAGTTTGACTATTAGGTTGATTAACAGGTTTCTACCGGACGTATAATTGTCTCTCATCGCCATATCAACTTTCATCATAAAACATAAACACACTGCTCTTGCCTTTCAATCAGGGAGTCACCATCTTCTCAATCTCCCTCAACCTGTAAATTCTCAAAGACTGATAATACACCTGTGATTCACCCGGTGTTGTAAGTTCTTAAGCAGGGTGAAAACTTACTGTCAGGCCAACTCACATGCTCGCTTGGCTAACCAAAATTGCAAATAGGTACTCGTAAAATTCACATTATGTTCTTTTGGGTAACAAAGATGCATAAAATGAATGTAGAAAGGCACAAACTCCGCGTATTACGGTCCATTCATACAAGAACAGACCAAATTATACATAATTCAGGTCGTCAAATGTTTGGATCCACCCATTAATTATGACTTAAGTAATGATAGGATTCCCGCTGCTTCTCAACCCTTGCACCAAACCCAGTACCATAACGGACAAATTCAAAAGCCATCATTCTACCTACCGGGCAAATAAAATAAAATTCACGACTTGCATTAAATGGTTAAATTGTTCAAGCCCCGAAGGCCGGTACTTATAGAAAATTAACTTATGATTTAGCAAGGCATAACCATCTCCTTTTAATGAACATTATAAAAACGAAAAAAAACGAGCACAATGTAATTGAAATTTTATCTTGGTCATTCAAAGCGTAAAGTAGGCTTTGTAATTAATTTCAAACAACGTAATTTGTAGTAATTAATTTCACATTATAGTCAAATTCCTATCCTATTAATATGAATATATAAACAAAGCTCCTACAAAGTTGCCTACCCGCGTTTCCGAACACATTCTTACCCTAAACAAATGCACACGTATCAAATGTTAATTACCGACATAAGAAAGTTGGTATAATTTAAAAGAGACAGGCGTGCGTGGTCCTGAATGCATTTGTTCGGCCATTGTCATCGCGCGATAGAATCCGAATAAAGCCGAATATGCCGATACGCATCTGCGCGGCGCGGCGCGGGCGCGCATGACGTAGATAATCTCAACCACCCGCGGAGCTAGCGCAGATATTATATAGCCAACTTAATAAATGCCCATTAAAATAAATTGTTTGCCATTGTTGGCTTCCGATTCGCGTGCGCGGTATGCCTGATTGCACTGTTTAGGCCGCGTGTACACCACGATCGACCTTCAAATAAGGCTTTTACACGTTGAATTAATCAGTCATTTTCGGTATCAAGCTTGGTGGTTTCAAAGCGTGGGGCAAGTTATATTCCATTGAGTTGTGTAAAGTAACTAAATAATGGGGTTCTGTTATGCAAATAAAAAAACATGGAAATATTTTAGTAGCTAAGTTACTGTCAATTTCAGTACTTAAGAAAGACATCGAACGGACTCAATTAGATAAAAGTTTCCACACATATAAATTATTTAAATTTAAGTTATTTTGACCTTTATTTTTGCACATTTAGTTTATTTAATCCAATATTTATTTTTGTCATTAAAACTATCATATTATTGCTTCGATTATTGCGTCTCACTGTCCAGTTGTCGTGTCTTTATCGTCAAGAATGACATTCCATCATTTGTTAGGCACAAGTTTAACCGAAATCACCTGCACCGAGGCGTAGGACGCAACAATTATGTACACGCACCTTATAATGGATTCTCTTATAAAGTATTGATGATAATTCATGCCTCAAACTATGACTATAAAGAATAGTAATGGTCGTACCACGTTTCATTGGCACCGGCAATTAAGATCTGAATAAACATTGGCTTTATATAAATCCTCCACAGCTTCAGGCGTTGCCTGACTGGCCGTGATTAATTCAAGATTCTTGTAAAATGAATACGTCTAGAAGCTTCTATATGACAGTTGACTACCGACGTTATTGAATGCCATTGTGGTGTTGCTTGCTCGCAATAAGTAGATGGAATAAATTTCTCTCTGGACGTATGCTCCCATCCTTGTTTGTCTTTGTCAGGATGCGATGTCCAGTATTTGATATGATTTATTGATGGCCAGACGTTGAAGAATAATGCATAAAATGTCAGACTATATGAAGATCTAGAACATTCATAAATTTCATTCGTTAGGTTATTAATTCGGATTATGTTTGTCATCTACGCAATTCTTTTTACTATCCCAAAACGAAAATCATTGGTACTGGGAAGTGATAAAGAATATTCAGATAATCATTCACTAAGTATTTAGAAAAATCTAACAATGATTGTTTTCTTTTTAGTTCTTCACAAGAGGATAAATAAAAAATAATAGGCTATTTATATTGTGTTATAGTTAGCTGCTGACTCCAAAAATTCAGTTATTTCTAAGAAATTTCTATTGTCAGAAAAGGAAAACAAGTAATAAAATCAAATACTTTTTACGCTCAAAAGCTTAAAAACAGCGCAAATTCCACAAGAAATTGAATTTTCTTTTAAATAAAGTAATAAATAAGTACCAAATTCAATTTTTTGACGCATAAAAACTCGGTGAGCGCACTGCGCAACAAATTTCGGTAACGTACCTTATCAATTGATTCCTAAATTACGACGTAAACCAGGCCCCTTAACTCTAAAAAGCGGATTGCCTAGTTTTTATCATGAAATCTAAAATAAATAACATAAAGCAAATCATAGCACGCATATTATGGCGATATTGGGTTGTCATGATGACAGAAGATGAGCAAGTTCGTCGTTCTTACTTGATTTATTCGCGTTGTTTTGGAAGTCCGCGTTATACTATAGCTACAAGAACTTTTTGCTTCGAAAATGTTAACTCTGTAGTTGATGCTACGTTTTCTCATACTGTATCAGTCCAGATACGTGCCACTGCAGGACGCGAGCCTCCTCTACAATCGAGAGTACGATTGAAAGTAGTTAGGCCATACAGTTCATCACGCTCGCCTAGTGCAGGTTGGCGGACTTTCGATACCATAGAAATTTTTGCAAATCGCTATGGTATGCAGGTTTCCTCACGATGTTTTCATTCACCGTTTTAGTGCGTGGAAATTGAATACAAATACACACATGACTCAGAAAAGTCAGAGGTGTGCCCTGGGATTTGAAACCGTTACCACCGTGAACATGTTGACAGCCGCGTCTGGTCCGTTTACCAACAGGCCACCACGCTCTCATGCTATTGCGCACACGCATATTTTCATACTAAATGTGTAAATATAAGTTAAACACTAATATAGAATACCGGCGTACTGTAAAGTTATGTATGTTGATATAAAAGCGCTGGCTTATTATCATCCAAAAATATGTGAGAATCAATGGCTCTGCAATAAAAAATCCTGAAGACTGGATGTAATGGCGAAGATTAAAAGTTGTGAATTTCTATGATATTGGCCCTTGTGACTTATGAGACTCAAGTGATTGAAAGGCGAAATTCAAAACGATGACTTTAAAATAATTTAAACGTCAGAAATATACTTGAAACGATTTCATCCCACATTGATTCAAATAATGCGTGATATCTTGCATTTTGCACTTTCATTGCCTTTTGCTTTCGAGTGTGTTGCAATATTTTTCGACACCAGAATTATTGCCATTCACAATAAACCTCAGGCGAACTGAACGTACACTCAAATGATATTTACAATTACAACCGTATTGTTTCTACAAATCTCTTCAACATTAGAACTTACAGTCTTCAATAACAAAAAAAATCCGATATACTTTAACCTAAGACCCGAAAATTAAACATTGCGATACTTGACTTAATACCTAATTTTCAAAGATGCTCGATAACCGGAGCATTAAGTTAATCCCGCGCAAAATGCTAATAAAGTCAGATACGGTCTCCTATTTAGGAACTTCTAACCCGTGTTATTCAGCGACATCGTGTAGATACGACACAGGGTGATTTAAATGTAAAACAGCCCATTACCCAATGCTCGGCCGGTGGTCCGGTCAGTCCGATCACGAGCGCGCTTACACGAGCTTACTCTATGAGCTTATAACAATCGTATGTTATCGCGACGCGAATGTTTACATATCGGATGTGCTAAGCTGTGCCGCATCTGTGTCGTTTTTGTTGTGTCACTGTTGTTTACAATTAAAAGGTCACCACAATATGTAATGTGACTCCTTTTTTTAACCCTTAACTGAGACTCCTAAGATTTTTACCACAATTATTTTTATGTTTTGCGATACTGACTGGCATATTTGTAACAAAAATAATAGATCGAAGTAATAAAGCTTCAAGCGCAAAAGCTATGAGCTTTATTTTATATCTGTGATGTAATGCTAGATCTTTTAGTAAATTGCAATATCATAACTATTGTAATGGACTTCAAGGGTTTTATATGACCGCCCCGGGATCACATAAGCACAACTGACAGTTACAGACATAATGTTGACTCCACAATAGGTAAAAGACTTTTGTATTGAATATCAGATGCTTAATTCTACGAGAGTTATCGGTGTTACAATTAAACCCAGACTAGACCTAAAACAGATACTTGTGTATCACACAAACATTTTTCTCGATGCGGAAGTCGAACTTTCTGCCTTTCTTTTCAAAGCCAACATTTTAACCAGCTAACGTAACATAATGTACAGCTAATGTAACATAAATCAATTAATCAAATCAATTCATGGAGGCAATTCAACTCATACGTAAAAGATCAACGAATATAATAATTATTCTTAAATTATTATTTCAAACATTACATCATGTATAGCTGTTCTGAGCCAACAATGTAATTCAGTAAGATTCGAATTATTCGACAAATAGAAACTTACACAATAAAAGGGCAAATATTCCCATTGAGAAATAACAACAATAAGCACCTCATTTGTATTCAACTTCGTCTCAAACACTCACATAGAAACGAAAATATCGTCTGTTATAAAATATAAAATACATAAGTTCATGATAAAAATACGTACCTATATTTTTACAAGAGTCTTACAATCAATCAAGTAATCGTAATATCTGTAATTTAAAGTACTAAATATAATCAAGCCAAACTCCTTAAACAGTTGTAAATTAAAAAAATAATACTTTAATCAATCACGATAGCGTCACTTATTCCCTGAAGGCTTGCTTGTTGCTTAAAACATTCAATCATAGTCCAAATAACGCGTTCTAAAGTCAGTTCTTATCACATCAAAATGCATTACATCTTGGAGTTACTCGTAACATAGAAAAATTACTGGTGCAGCCGAATAAGCAATCATTGAGAAAAGGTCATGAGTCAGCGTTATCAAATTGAGTATCGCCCTAGTCTAGCAAATGTTGGTTATAATCCCACTTCGCATGTTCGAAGGCCAGCACTACACCATCAATTAAAATCAACTTTTATATCCGCCGATCGCTGATCCGCTTACCGGAATAGTGTTAAAAGTTAAAGGCAACGAGGTCCATTATCTCATGCCTTCACATCAATTTCATTCGTACAATTTACAAAAGTTAAACATAACTGCACGTTTAATTACACAAAACAAGAAGTCCGCTCCCTAAAGGTTAAAGTTGCCGAAACTATTAACATTACGCAATATATTATGTTAAAAATAAATTAATTGCCCGCCATTTCTATGGGTTTGTTCTTGATAGTCTGTAACTACACTAATGTTTATTAACAACCTATTACAAGGAGAAATAATTCGTTTTTAATGAAAAGATCTTTGTATACACCATTATTTTATAATCACCCCTAATAACAATCGAAATAAAATTGGAAATAATTGTACAAATTAATGAGCATTATCACAAAATAGATCCACAATTGAACAAATGCGAAGGCGTATTATCTTTTTGTAGCTGCCCTCATCGCGCACCACTACGGACGGTGTAACATGATTAAATTGCTTAGCTTGTGTAAACATTCAATTCAGTCGCCTATCAGATAAATGAACTAATAGTTTACAAATAAAATCCTTACTGACTAAACGATTGACAAACAAACTCAGAACTTCATGATTTTCATTAACATGCGCTGCAACTAAGTTAAAACGACGTTTATTAATCACTAATAGTCATTATCAGCCCTTCCTTCACCGACGCAAACAAAAAGATTATTTGCCGATATTTCATAGCTGTAAAGAAATAATGCGATAACATCTCTAATGGATATCGATCACTAAGATTAATCATGTCGATAGAGATTCCCCAACTCTTTTTATCTAGCCTACAACTTACATAATGACGTTATCAAAGCTTCAATATCCTTTATCGACGTTTTATTGATAGTATGCGAAATAGAGTACACCGCAAGTAAGAAGATGTTGGCGGCTTATCTAAATGATTATCCTAAAGAATTTATCTACAAACGAATTTATTAAAAGAAACCTTAAATTCCATCGGCGTTATGGGCCATTCCAAGAAATAAATGTATTTAGATTGAAAATATAACCACTTTTTTCCCTCCCCTACACAGTTCGCAGTAAAACATATATAACGATTTTTATCATAGTAAATATAATTTTGAAATGTATATAACTAGTCTTTTATACCTTGTCCACTAATAAACCGGTGCAATTAGCATACATGTTGTTTATGAAGATTTTATTTATACCGAAACGCTATCGTGGATCTTTAAAAACATAATTGATATTTATTTATACCCAACCCTATACTGGGCACGGGCTACCTCTACAATAAAGTGGAATTAATTAATCTCCAGATTAAATCATCTTAACTTCCGAAAATATATTTAAGGAACTGTAATTAAATATTCAAATGTAACAACTTATTAGATTAACCTCAAAGGTAATTAAAAAAAAAGTAAAACTTTCGAAATTAAAAATGACCTTCGAACAATCCTATCGGTACTAAGTACAAGTAAAACTGGAGTTAAACCAATTAATAATATACCAAGCCGGAGTTTTATTATACTAGCATACTGCGTGTTGGTTGTCTTCGCATAGCCTTTATATTCTTATGATTATCTATAAGGTAATTCTCAGGTACATAGATTTTGTTAAGGCGTTTTTAATTAGTAATGGGTGCGATATAATTAATTTCGAATATTCCTAAACCTAGATAGTCAGTATTTGCACATGCCCCTACAAGCTAATCATACCAGCAATTCGGTCAGTTTGCAACTTAGCTGTCTATCAATTGAAAGTATACAAATTTTCTAAGAGTTTTATCATACTTCAAACACCAGCATAATTGTATCTTCAAACTGTCACCAGTAGGTTTCAAGGCACTTGAGATCAGGGACATTGTAGACATTTTTAGTAAATTATTTCACTTTCAATTCATTGCAAAAATTTAGAATAAAGCCACAATCATCACTAGCAGAGCAAAAAGACCTGCGGGACGCAGTTGTACTTACTTTGTCGAGCTCATACGAAATATAAATAATTAATATGTTGAGTCAATAATAACCATACCATAAAATAAAAAATGATAAATCATACCGCGGTGCGTTACTGTCTTGTATCGCGCAGATTACAAGTCAAATGAGTGAGCTTTACAGTGATCGATTGAACCAGAAACGCCCAGTTGGAGGGTTTGTCTTGGCAAATTAACTGGTACTTAAGGCGCTGTCAGACTGCAGATTAATATAACTTGCTTCCATCACTTTTTGCTGTAATTTCCCGTTTCAACCAACATCCGTAATTTATAAACATACTATGGTTTCCTGTAATTTGATTTTCTCTAACGCCTTCGGGAGGGGTATTTAATAATAAAAATACATTATAATCAGAGGACCATTAAAGAACGTAGAGATTATCGTCGTTATCTACGGAGGCGTTTTATGAAAATCGTTTTAAAAAGTTAACAATAATGATAACATTCAAATCAAAAATCACGAACATAATCCAACGTCTCACATAAGAATTTTGAGCACTCATGGTATCCCTAACAATTAACATACCGATCAGACACAATTTGTCACAGTACTTCATTTTGAACTATTGCATTTCTAAAATGATTTCTGCTTGTAACCGGCCTTTTGCAGCCACTGAGATTTGTCAATCAAAACAAATGAGGTTAAAGACAGTTACGAAAACTACTGTACAAAGTAAACAATGACATCTATTCAATTCTAAGAGATGCGGTAAGGTTCTATGAGAGCAAAAGTCTGGGGAGCTTCGTTCTAGACCAGTCCGTAACAATAGTAGTGTACCGTCACGCCTTCAGTGTAAGTTAATCATGGCACCGTAAATTGGTCCTAGCTGCTACATTAATCGCTTAATTACATCGAACCATTATAGCTTGCTGTAGAGAAATACGCTGGATCCGCGATGCAAAGTTTTAGATTGTGCATTTAATAAACATGATTGCCAGTTATTTAACGAAACAGGTCTGTATTTATCAGTAGCCGTATAATACGTGTGAAGTAAGATATTATTAAAGTTTTGTTGTGCGCCATATTTAGTACTGAGTCAGGAATATAACAAAAATCAATGATTTTTTGTTATGCAACTAAGAAACATTCAGCTGAAGCTTAAAATTTGCCATTAGGAATGCCTTTGACAAAATATTTTATTTAAGTAGTATATTAGATTTACATACGACACATCAAAGCTCACTATTTAATAGGTAGCACGATCAAAGCTAAGATGAATTGCGCATGCATTTGCAAGTCAGATTTTGTCATGTGCACAACGGGACGCATTGTTAAAATTTTAATTCCAACATTTAATACAATTTGGAATCACAATTCGCATTACGTAGCACATAATGCACAATAGCTTCAATAATTCTAGCACACGTGAATAGTTGGACAAGCTGAATGAACATAATTTCATCACGGACAGACGCCAGCGAGCATCGATCCTTCCACAATAACCATTGTTAACTCTATATAATTCAATTGTAATAACACTTATGTGGTACACAGGTTTGCCTGTGCTTTTCAAATGTTTATTTTCGTACGCTTGTATGACACGGCGACGCTGGACAGCCGTGTTGACTTGAAGATGGCTCGTGCTGTTACTATTTAATATGGCGGGATTACGACGCACTTATTTTATGCTTGGTTATCTGAGAGATAATATTGACTAAGCAAGTTTAAGATTATCGTACATTCTGACAGTGTCGTAACTTTGACGTCATACGTTTCGGACATTTTGAGGAAATGTTCTAAATACAAAACAATTCTCATTATGCAGCAGCAAATTGTACGATGTATTATCAAACAATAATTCCGTAAAATAATTAGTTTACGAGACAAATCTCGATTTACAAATGACTATAAAACCAACACGCAGACATTTTCTCTATACCGAGATACTGTGGGGAATCTAGCAGATCGAGATAACTTTTCTTTACAACCTTTTGTACACAATTAAACAATACTATTAGGTTAGTTCACAATGCGCAGGCGCGGGCCTCTGTGAACCCAAATATGGACCAGCCTAGAACTAAGTCGTGAGATCTCACTGCGAACATAACTATTATAAGAATTAAACTTAAAACAGTTTATTGCGTTATTAAGATTCACAATGTAAATTCAGATTTAAAACATGGTTTTTATTGGATGATATTCCGCAAGCCTGACGTCTACAACATGCTTAATTGAATTTGTTTCGTACATAAACAACATAGATAAACTTACGCCTTTTCCCAGAAGGGGTAGGCACGACACCCACATTTCGCCTTATATATGTGATAGGGGGCGAGCCTATCGCCATATCGGGCTCAAATTTCTGACTCCGGGCTGGTAATGAATTGAATAATCCATTATCACTGCCTGACCCGGGGTTCGAACCCGAGACCTCAGATTTGCAATCGTACCGTAGTACCACTAAGCCACCGAGGCAATCATTTCATAATAAATGAATTAATCTCTAACAGGCCTCCTCTAGGATCTTCATCACAACTTGTTCGAAACGGCCTGCATTAGCCGTGTTAGGTCGTTTGAACTTAATATTCCTATTCACTTCATATCAGTTAAAGATCTAACAATTCATTCATATAACAGCACGTTACAAACCCAGACATACCAATTAAAGAATTCTAACATTTTTTATTAGTTGCGTAATGTATTAAATGCTACTTCAAAGCTTCTCTAATTAGGCTGCACAGTTATCTGACAGTATTGATCATTTTTTTGTTATTTGATGTGCAGTCGAGCTGGTTGTCGTGTGACCATGATTTTTATATCGTATCATCTTTAATTGGCCTGCCAGCGGTGTGTGACAGCTCTAACATATTTAACTTGCAACCCGTGTGTTGGTTCGCAGATTGTGAGATATTTCCTGGAGAGAATCGATGTCGCGTTGTGCCTGTATCGGCCTAATGGTATGGTCACCCACCCAAGTACTGTCCGCAGCCAATATTGCACAACCGCATTATAGTTTCATCTCTGCAAAATTATTATACTGTATCAACAACACAAACATTATTGTTTAAAATATTATTTTAATGCCAAAATAAAGCCAGGGTGCTTTAGTCATACAAGCTCGCTGAAATAACTTGACATCTATTTCCAAATACTAAGGTGATTTTCTGAAAAGTCGACGTATAACATGTTAAAAAATGGTATACCATAGTTAATAATGAGTTGAGTAATAACCCAATTAGCAAAATATGTCGAAAATAGGTATAAGCTTCGACTGTCAGAAGATTTTCCAAAAATACCACACAATAGTAAGACTGACATGAGTAAGTGCGACTTGTTAATGGTACCCGACATAAACTCTTATAATCTCGCCGCCCTAAATCTAGTCGGCGACTATACGCAATTGTACTTTCGGAACTCGTTAAATTTCACCAAGTTAAAACAATGTAGCGAAAATCCATACTTCAAAGGGTTATTCCATTTATATTCCTCGGATTATTATATAATTGGGCATTTATTTTGTCACTGGCCCATTGAAATTGTGCCTTGTAATTGAGTATTCAAATGCACTTAATTGACAGAAATGACATTGTACGGGGTGAAGCGACTTCCGCCGAGCCCTTGTACGGGCATACGCCTGCATTAACGTGAACAATAATGCCTCCACACTGAGAGCTCAGACTTTGTAAAGCCATTTCACTACTAATCAAATTACTCTTTATCTAAACTAACACAGGTTATTACTTACGACTACATAACTTTCTCGAAATTTACTGGACATAAATTAACTGATTAGGTGCTAATTGGACCTTTAATATGAATTACTCTGTTGCGGAAATATTTGCACATTACTGTACAAAAAAAACTAAAACGGAAGATTTTTGTCCAACACATGAACTTTACACAGGCTGCCAAAAAATATGTTTTCTATTATAGAATCCACATTTTTACGCCAGTATTGGACAAAGCACTTGAAAAATGAGTCCCTTCATATACATAGAATAAAAATGGCAACAGAAAATTCTATCTCACCATTAGAGATAATTATGCTGATGTTCACTTGTCAATTCACGGTTTTCAGTCATTAAACCTTTCGCCCCTTTTTATGGCAATACCACTATATCCCTTCTAATCAGCAAAGAGGTTTCATCCATGGAGATCTCAATTAGACCTCAGCCTTGCAATGTATAGGAATGTTTTCATAATTAGGAGTATCGGCGGTGGTTAAAAGGGCCGCATTCACCGTGAGTAGCGGGTGCCAATTTATTACCACGCTTATGGTATGGTTCACTGGCTGGAACTACGGTAT
The DNA here is from genome assembly GCA_033459515.1 of Theretra japonica. Classification (NCBI taxonomy): domain Eukaryota; kingdom Metazoa; phylum Arthropoda; class Insecta; order Lepidoptera; family Sphingidae; genus Theretra; species Theretra japonica. The sequence goes on from CM065943.1 coordinate 5,928,914, forward strand.
GTCACGCATCACCTATGCTAAATGTTTAGAAATTTAGATTAAGAATTAGAAATAATTAAATTAAATAATAATTTCTACGGTGTGTAAGTCCGCCAACCCGCACTAAGCCAGCGTGGTGGACTATATGGCCTCTCTCAATCGATTCTCTCGATTGTAGAGTAGGCTCGTGTCCAGCAGTGGGATCAATATGGGCTGATACATACAGACATACAAATTAAATAACACGACTAAATACCTACGTGTGTCAAAATGTCTGTCATCATACACTCTGATCTTATTCCAAATTGGATACAATAAGATTTAAGGCATATTTATTAGGTAAACGTTGAAAATTTTTGCATAAAAACAGTATAATTAAAGGAAGAAAGTATTAGTATACAAAATACATTATTAAAAAAAAACAGCATAATTTATTGCAACCGCGTTACGCAACGCTCGTTAACATTACATAAAACGCTGCACTTAATTCGCGTTAATACTAAATAGCTTGTTTTTATAACCAACACACGTCTACCAACAGAACATAATTATAGCACCTCACAAATCTTGAGAAGCCAATGTAGCTGGTGTTAATTTGGCAATTTAACTGCCCAAGGCATCGCACGCGGACACCCGGTACCTTTCCAGAATATCCATAAAGCAAATTAAAGTTTCATGTTTTTAGTGCAGTGTAATGAGAGGGGCCGTAATTATCCGACTTAATTACCTCACGCACCGTGACTCCAATAAGGATATGACTTTCTCTAAAGTAGCTCCGGAATGAGTTTACGTTTGGCCTAGCTTTTTTATTACGTTATTGGCCTTATCCGTCCTAGAGGGCTTAGGGCACTGCAATGTGGAAGGTATTTGGCTCGGCATAATAAGGTTATAACCATTTATGCTAGCTAAAGTTTAAATAATTTTCCTGAGTGAACTCGCATTATTGCTTGTTAATGCAAATAAATTCCACTTATGGTCCAATTTTTATATAGTTTTAGTTTTAATTCAATTTTTGTAATTATATATATAATAACATGAGAAAACATTGACATGATTGATATTTTACAACCTAAGGCTAAGTGTGTTGTGTAGCGTGATATATTTAATGTAGCATTCGTGCAAATGCACCGCAAAGACTGATGAAATGGACCGATGACTTGCCGAAGGTAACTGACACCATCTGATGGGATGAGCACAAGATCACTTACTGTAAGTGAACTCCGCATTCTCTCACAATAACGCAATGTAGAAAGTCATCGCGTGTTGCAGCATTACCACGACGGGAAAATAACACCGGCTCTAAATATAATTAACAACAAATAACTCTTATTTCGCGATGCACATTGCATGCGCAATTTATTTAAACATTTGACCGGCCAGATACAACACTAAAACGCAATTTGTATGCGCTTATAGTCGGCTTAATGAACAGGCGTCGAATTTAACACGAACTGAAGTCCTACAAAGCTCTTTAAACTAGAAAAGAGCTGTGGAGATGCCTTCTAGGTTTAAATGTAACAAAATATAAAGATTTACAAATTGATATGCCCAATAAATCTAATAATTGTAGAATCTAAAATTATATTTTATTGATTTAATAAATCTTTCATATAACTAAACTGTAGAGGAAAAAGATAATATAGGAAACAAAATTCATTTAGACAAATGTTACTGCAAGCCCAGTATCCCATAACCCTATCCCACTTTTCCTCCTTCATTGTTATCAAAGGCTGGCAACATAGCTACTATTTCTTCAATATCGTGAATGTTCGTGGGGGCTGGTCATCACTTCTCATAAGTTGAATCGTAATATAATCAGTTACTAGTAAGTAAAACTGCTAGAAGAAAAATCACCATTTGAGACATTCATAAAAATCAAGATGCTTTAACACAAAACGACTGTAGCGTTTGGAAAGTTGAAGAATATCTTGGTAATTTAACTCGTATTTACTAACTCGAGCATCATTCTGTCTCTTTGGCGTTGTTGGTTAAACGCCGGCTGTGAAACGAGAGGCCGTGGGTTCGATCCCTGCAACGAGACAAATATTTGTGTGATCCACAGGTATTTGTTTCGGGTTGGGAGTTTGTGAAACCGATAAGTCTCTCGTAGTTTCGGGTACCCACGACTAAAGACTCGATCTTAGTGTGGGATTAGGACAATGTATTCGACTGTTGTGCGTATTTATTTATTTATCTACTATTTTTTTCTTTAGTTGTAAATATTTATAAGTATAAAAAAATCAATGCAAACACTACTCTACGCCATTGTGTCCCGCGATGTCATCTTAGGCGTGAAGCCCGTCCATTACGAGCTATCGGCACTTCGTTAGTCGAACACATTTATCTAATACCTCGTTTTAACAATAAAGTCCAAATTCCCTTGTACACCACTACCTTGCATCTTTAAAAACGTTTCTATCGCTCTACAAGCACTCGAAGAAATATAGTCTTTGCGGTTTTGTGGAATTCTTCAATTGTTTGTCACTGGAATTGAATATCTTCAAGTTGCAAACTTACATTTGCTGTCAAGTAAGAAAATTCTCGAGGAAATTAAATCTTCTTACATTTGATATAGGAAAGTGAATATTATATGACATTTGCGGAAGATATGTTAGGAGAAAACGCGCCACCCGCAAACGGATGGCGTTTGATAAGAAAGCTCTGTAATGGTATTGCTGTTTACTGAAAGGTAAATTCGACTATTATTTCTATATTCTAAAATACGCGGGAAATCGATAAATCGTAAAAGGGAGAAATATCATCCAATAACTATTTTCTTATACATATTACCAGCATCCTATATCAAAAACCAAAAGGCTACTACAAGATGGGCTATTGCAAGATTCATAACTGCGAAGTTCCTTGGCATTTATTTATTCTACAATACATTCACTTTAAAAGGACTTAATAGTTCTATTTCTGAAAGACAATTAAAATTGTAGTGCACGATGCAAAATAAGACCAAATTTAAACACACGCAAAACCATTACAGCCCAAGGAATTGTGTAGCAATATACAATGTGTGGTGAAGGTCGCGGGACGTCGTTGGATGCAGGCTGCCTCCAACAGGCCACGGACATCCTTTTGAATGATGGATTGGATACAATGTGTACATATTTATTGAATTTAAACTCAGATTTTACCCACCGACAATTACTTAATTAAATTATAAATTGATGCATATTACGAGTACTACTGAACATACTAAAATGAGTAAGAAAGTGTCTAAAAGCTTTACAAAGTCACACAACCGTATCTCAGGTTCTAAGTAATCTTTTAGAATTAGTTCCGAAGGGTCACGACCTCTGCCGCTAATGTTGGTGTGTTTTGCAAAACATACACATTGCACCTTGCGGGTAATGTACGTGAACTTGAAATGCGAGCGCATCTGGCTTCTAACATTGTTGTTAATGTGAGATCTTTGACTGGCGATCGATATCTTGGTAGTTATGAGCAGTAATGCTTCTGGAGGTAAACGCAGAGACTGACGATTGTAATAGGTCAAACATAATAAAACTATCGATATCTTTTCAACATGTTCTCTTTATAGCCACAATACTCTGAAATGATTTACTATGTTTGGATTACATTACTTACACACAAACTTTGTATTTTCATTTAAGAGCAATAAATCCCTATTTATTATTTAAGACCCACGACTAGCAATAAAATCGCTAATACTAGCATCTTCAATAGGAAGCACAGATTGTACCTCTACTTAATAAAAGATTTTTGTAATCTCAATAACAAATAAATAAATAGACTCAAAAGTCACGTACATAGTCCTGACCCCACACTAAGATCGAGTCTTGTGTAATCTTGTCGTGGATATCAGAAGCTATGAGAAACTTTTTCGGTCTTACATACGCCTAGACCCGAAACAAATACCCGTGGACTACACAAATATTTGTTTTGGTGCGGGAATCGAACCCGCGGCCTCTCATTTTACAGTCAGCGTCTAACCAACTGCGTCACGGAGGCTATCGAGTGCAGAGGAGGTTCGTACTTATATAAATTTTAAAGACAAATTTGGTAACGCAGATTATTATGAAGTCCGCGCGCTGGTGAAACTTTCACGATATGAAAGTGGTCAATATGAGACAGGTTAAGCGAACAGATGCAGCGTCCCTGCCATACGATAGCTGACTTTGGTTTGTGCTCTACAACCACTACTATAGAGACTATAGACAAATTCAGACGTGTATTTATGCTTTGTTATAGAATACTTGGCATTTTAAATAAGCCCAAACAAGTGATTTAAGAAAATTGTATTAAAAAAATAGATGTTCACAAATAATACATAAGTTGTGCATTTTTAAGAGCACTCTCTCTTAAAAATGCGCATCTCATACTACACAATGGAAACCCCCGTAGTAAACAAACGTTATATGTATCACTTTATGTAAGAATAAGGGATGACTAATTCATGTGTTCGTGTTAATCAGCGTCCTTGCTTAATTCAAGGATGTAAGGGCCATCTTGTCTCGCATGTTCTTCATAGAATATCTATTTTATTTAATACTCCTAGTGAAAGACTGGTTCAAACTTCAATTCGCACAAAACGTTAGTTTCTCTAAATATGTATGTTAGAGATTACACATGGCTCTTATTTTATTGAAATGGCAACACAGTCCGACATGAGTGATGTCTTATAAGTTATCGGTTGCCTATGGCAACCTGGAGGAATCCGTCAGTAGTGTCTGTGAATGCTTTAATAGTTTTTATCGTGAATCTTGCCCGGAACAACACCAAATGTGCGTACTGATTAATTAATAAGAGTCATCATGTCGGACGACAACGACGGCCATTTAGATAGCAATCCATTCGAATCTGCGACATGTACACATGTAGATAAATAATATATTTTTACGAGTTGTGAATCGAGATCCCATAGTATCAGTGAACAGACCAATATCGAGCCACGAGCCTCAGATCAGATACTAGCTGTTTACATCCAACTGCTGCTGGGATATTTAAATGTACCGATGTTGTCTCGGCCCAACCTGCGGGTTGCCCGCGAGATGTTCGATAGCTGCCGACGAGTTCCGATATCGAACAATTGAGAGATTTAGACTTCATATTTGAATATAAACTACTTGTAATGGCTTTAGCATGCCTCTGATTGCAATCGTATCTGTGTGAACCAGAAAAATATTTGTTCACTTGTATAAGCGACGTTTTTGTAAGTCTCTTGAATATTGATACTTTAAACAATAGCTGACTACTTTAACATAATATATTTCTTTGATAAGATGTACAGCTGTACAAAAACAAATAATGCTCGAAATACTATACTTTAAACAAATAGCGAAAATAGATAACAGGACTCTGAACATCATTGGTACTTAGAAATATAAAAAAAAAGTATGCAATATCTAAATCCAAGCAAAAAATAAACCATTATCTTGCACATGTTTGACCAATATAAAACGCTAACGAAAAGACTAAAATTACACTGTTGATCAAACCAGTGGCCATTACTTACAGCAGCAAACCGTTATTAAGAGAACGTTTCGAAAATTTAAATGTTACAAGCATTCAATCGCGAGCGGTGCTTCCCAAGTGAATTACAACCGAACACCGATCGAACTAAAAAGGAACAAATAACTAACAGCAGCAGACAATAATCACGATAGCAAAACAAACAAGGGTATCGCAATCATTCTCTACCGCGGCGAAATGAGCTGTTCCAAACAACAGCACTAAAAGGAACTAAACTAAAAAGTTATTAAGGGTATTAAGAGTAAGTCGGTTGCGTCAGAACACCCAGATCCTCGATACAGTACCTTCGGTTCAGATTTGTGCTGTGGCCTGAATAATAAGCGTGGCGACGAAGTAATCGTAAGGATCATTTAGGCTATTAAATGTTGTCTCTACAAAATTTATAGTTTTACAGAAGGTATAATGCTAAAAATTTCGGATCAACGCAATGTACATTTTATACATTTAGAAAAAAAACGCCGATTTAACGTCAATCCTTTAAAAAACAACTATCCAATCTTAGGAAAAATTATAACATTTCCAACACAAATGTGAAAGAACGTAAAAAATTTGGCACGGAAGATTCAAAGATTGCTCGATGATCAACGTTTAGCAGAGTAAAAATCTATCACGTTCTTTCCAGAGAGACTGGGGGTATCAAGGGTACTCTCCACTCAATTTCTTTTTAATGCCAGCTTGAAAATAATTATTGGAGCAAAATGGGACCTTGAAGCTATATGTGAATTAATGAAAGCAGCTTTCTTTCGTCAAAAATGGGATATAATAAAATGGCTAATTATTACAATCGTTTTATTTTTAAATTCAATTTAAATTAAAAGCTTTTTTTTTGTCATAAAAATATAGTAAATATTATTATCCCGATATTAATAATTAAAGATTTCCGAAATCGGGACTGAGCGTATTCCACGCAGACATTTAAATTTTCGGGTCAATATGGCTGGAACAACTGGCTTTACCATAAAATATGTCATTGTTTTAGCTCGCTATAAACGCCTAGCTTACCCCACACGACAATTGTGGCACGAACGTAAAATATAGTGGGTATTTACGCGCGTGCGCAACATTTGTACACGACACCGCGCAGACGGGCACTGATATTGCTTCTGCATTTGTGATAAAGTGATAGATAAAAATTACTATCTTTCGCCCACGACTTTACTCCGCGATAGCCATCCAACCTCCGCCCGTTGCGTAACAAATTAATGAGTTATGTTGCAGATATACGGCCCTCGATACTTCACGTCCCATCACTCGTATCGCAGGTCCCTCAACTGTCCCTCTTTATCTTGGCCAATTGGATTTAGAGATAATGATACTCATTAGTCGGCGACATTCTTCTCCCTGTACTATTTTCTTATAAAAAATATAGTGTCATCTTTATTACATTTTTAATAGTTTGAAGGAATCGAAAAGATAAACCTCAAAACCTTTGATACATTCGCGCGGCACGACATCACAAATATGATTGAATATGAATCTATAGCAATGACGGGCGTAAACTCCAGTACGATTTAACTAATTTGAGTCAAAACGAAAAAATCACACAAAGTGGATGTCTGGATTTCCGATTTGAACCTAGAACCTCGCTCATGCTGGAACTATGGCATGAATGGATGAGCTAGCCTTTTTATTTCTTCCGAAATCTATGTTGTTCATTAATCACTTGGAGATATTTTACGATCCCGTAAATGAAATAAGCAGATGAAAACTGCAATTAAATTGCAATTGTTTATTTCTTCATAAATCTAACAACGAAAAATATAACAAAGGCGTGTAAAATTAAGTAGCGCTCCAGGGTAATTGTTCCGTCCCGTTCCAAATGCTTAACATAATTTTAACGTTAGCAACACTTACCACTTACTGAGTTATTATTTTCAAACGATAAATGTCGGGTTATGTTAACAAGTAATAAATTATTTAAATTTCTGTTGTTATTGTTTCTCTAGGAGCTATGGTTTAATACAAGGAATAAGAAAAACGACGCTGCAATTATAATTTCGCCATATTTCATAAGGCACAAATTCTAATTAATTTACTTTTATAGCAAGATGTTGTTGAAGTGCCTTATTGCTTGGCTTATGTGTTATAATATATTACAGCACTTGTTATTATAGTGTCCCACAGCTGATAAAAATCTCTCATAACTTTTTTCGCGTGTATCTGTCTAATGCTTTTGGTGTTCCCTGAAGTGATTAAATTCGTCGAGTCATATCTACCAGAGTCTGCCTCCTAAGGTCTTGCTAGTTGCAAGGCTTTACGCACATTTACGGGTGCATCCAGCGTATGTAGCTCGCCCAATCATCCTTGAATCGTAGGAATAAGTACATACATACATAAACTCACGCCTTTTTCCTAGAAGGGGTAGGCAGAGGTTCCCCTGGTAGCAACCAGTACACCCAAATTTCGCCATGTAGGTTCCGTCCCACGATGTGATAGGGGATGAGCCTATTGCCATATCAGGAAAAAATTCCTGACTCCGGGCTGATATAATGAATAAAGAAATCCGATATAACTTTGCCTGACCCGAGATTCGAGCCCGCGACCTCAGCTTTGTAATCGTACCGTAGTACAACTGCGCCACCGAGGTAGGTATAAGTAGAAGTAAAGATAAGTAATTTAAAATTATTATTAACATGTAGACACACGGTTAACGACATTCAATTTTAGAATATAAGTTTTTACTGTAAATAAACTAATCAAAATAATATTCTTGCTAGTCGAAGTTTTATGCAAGCAATATATTAAGCTTGAAATATTTTCTTTTTCGGACATTGATCTATGTAATGAAAATTAATAGTGTGGCTTCACGCTGTCACATATCCAGTGCAGAATTTTATCTCGCGTCGTGGGTGGTGATTGCATAATATTCACAATAATCAACAAGATTTAATATCTCTCACATTCTGAATTTAAACCTGCCAGGAAAGGAAATACATATTTTGTACACTGTATCTCTGACGGTTCTATAATTATATAACTCCGTGTAATTTAATTTATTTATACCCTTTTCGTTGGCATTTGTCCGAGCAGTAGCCTATCGTAATCGTTTTAAAATTGATTTTATGATATCTGCAAACAATTTATCACTGCAATTGTTACATTGTAAACACAATGGCTTCCCAAATGTTTCTAGGGAATTAGTGCAACCCGCCTTTGCACTTTCAAACCACCACCCCGACGATTAATTACTCATTATCTTTGCGGATCGCGAGAACACCTGTGTTATACATTCACCTCCCTTTATCGCAACGGTTTCACTGTTCTTACTTGGGTTGAAAGTACGAAAATACTTACATTTAAATTAATATTTCAAAAAATTTAGTTAATGGGAATTCTAATAACCTTAAAAATATGTAGGGGCGATCTGAGGTTACTCTATGATCCGAAACGAAACTCGAATGTTCGGACGTCGCACGTAAAACTGTACAAATGTGCCTACTGCCTAGGAACATAACAAAATGTTCGAATCCTCTATAGTCTTAAGCATATACTTACTTCGGAGTGATTCATAAGTATCATAGTGTCGATTTTTAGAAGTGACAAGTTATAACTTACTTAAGACGTCGAACGTCCGGACACATTCCAGTTTCGTTTCGGATTATAGAGTAACCCCCTGGAGTTAAATTAGAACCTTTAGACTAACATGTAGCCTACGTGGTATGACCTATATATACAATAGCTATTTCTCCTAAATTAAATATAAAAGAATAATAAAATAAAATAAAGTTTATTTCTGAACCAACAAAGAATGTAACAATAAAAATGTTGCCATAATAACTGCAGTAGTTGTAACTGTGTCGCAGTTATTAGGCCCTCCTTATAACATTAGCTTTCATAGGTTTCATAAAATATGAGAGTTAAATTAACGTGTTAAAATAATGTGACAAAATCTAAAATCTAAATGTAAACAGCCAAGAAAGTATGAGTGTAAGTGTGTGTAGGTGTGTGTGTGTGGATGTGTGAGTGTGTGTGTTTGTGTGTGTGTATGTGTGAGTGTGTAAGTATGTGTGTCTGTGTGGATATAAACTATTTACATTTACATCATATCATTTATTTATTTTTATATACTTATTTTATTTTTAGTGCTTTAATTAAACCTATAATACCGGTCGTGTTATAATAAATCACTATGCAAATCATCAAGATAATAGTGCATTCTACTAACGAAAAACATAACGTGTCTGTTCGGTCGTTTCCGCCACTGCTCGTGCCGTATCGCCGATGCGATTGGTGGAAACAATGCAGTTATAAAATGGCGTCCATCTGCTAATAGCGGCAACAATAGCCGAGATAACCGTCTCACCCCATTAGAGCTCACGGATTCTGAATACTGTACTGGTTTTGTAAGGCCTTCGCTTGTAATTATTCATTCAATAGAAGGAAGCGAATTTAAATTATTTTAGATCACAAAGGAAAATAAACTGGCTCGCAGATACGAACATAGATGTACGTATAAGGCACTAGCTATCGATATACAAAGGCGTAATTACAACTTAACTCTTTTTGAACCGGAATAGGTGATTACCTATAAAGGAAAGCTTTAAGTAAAACTAATTGGCAACAAAATCAAAACGATCAAATTCTTGATAATCACATCTACATGTAACTTCAAAAAACAAGCAATTAAGATGTCGAAAACTGAGCTACAATTCGACAAAGGAGTCTTAAATCAAAGCAGGATTCCACAAAGCCCTAAATTCCCTAATGGTTTATCAAAGGAATAGACAACCGAACTCTGTGACCATAAATCAAGAAATTCTTGAGACAATGCAACCGCATAGAACTAATTATTTGTTCGGCGCCAACCCGCTATGGGGATAGATAAGCTTTTGATGTATTATTTTGTTGAACAATTAGTGAGTTTGTTACTACTGTATACAATTTGTACGAACGCTTATGGAAGACAAGAACAAGTTGCGTTGGTTGGTGACCACTGAGTAGACCGCGCTTTATCAATTATAATATTACACACCATACAAAAAGTATAGTGGTTAATTATTTTTATGGAATTTGGAAATAATTGGTTACTGCCATTTCTATCTTGAATCAACGTACCAATGCTTAAATAAAATATCATTGTGTCAATTTTCATATTTACAACAGATTATCATCTGCATACGGGATTATTTAAGTCACGAAACACCTTCAAACACCAACATTATGATCGTTACAGGTAATTAAAACCGGATAAAACCCCTAAGCCAGCTTTAACTGTGAGACAAAAGCTAAAATCGTGTATGAGCATTGAGCATGGATTGCAATTGAAGCGTGAAATGCATTTATAATTCGGAGATATCTCTGAGTCGACAGTTGGTAATTAACGAGCTCCAACAATGCTTCTACACTCGGTGACTCACCATTACAAAATCCATTGTTAATTGTTCCTAAATTGTTTATCTTCCACGAGATTTGGACTCGACAGCCAACAACGCAATTAATTAATCCAATGACACCGCACGCAAATTTTTGGGTAAACTGGTTTCTGCGATGAATAATTCGATTTTGATTGTTAATTAAAATATATAGGTTATCATAATCTATATCTATAAAGGAAATTCTTTTACTTTGCAAATTCGTTAAATAATAGATACGTATTTTTTTTGCCATGAATTGTATGAATTTAATGTTATTGAGGGAGGCCTGCAATAGCAGTGGATTTCCTGTGGCTGAAGAGAGAAAGAGAGAGTGTGTGTCTCAAATTTAGACTCTCAATCATTAAAATTCGGTCAGGGATCGAAAAAGAAGAAATGAGCTATTACTGTATTATAATTTATGCTCATTTAGTAAATCTACAATATAAAATGGAAGTATCCAAATAAAAACACTGAAACCACACACGTATGTTGGCATGACAGCTGGAAAATTAATATCCCAAACCAGCTAAATCCTAAACCAAGTTACAAAATTATTATATTTTATAGCCAATCGAGAACAAAATTAATGGGATTTTGAAACGCACATAAAAATTGATGCAAATTGGCCATTTGGCTGTTAACTAAGAGGGCCAGTCTTGAGCTGAGGCTGGCCGTAACATGAGAAGAATATTGGTAGCTTCTGTTTTTCTATATTTCTTACACTATGTTGGAAAACTTGACGGATATATTGTCGGAGCAGGATGTAAGTAAAAATTGGTGTTTGAAAAATCTACTAATGTAAATATTTTTAAATACATAACAGAACTGTCGCGTAATGTAGACATCGCCATAGCATGCAAGAGCAATTTATACGGCCTGGCATGATTGTGCTGAATGGCCAAGATCACACATACTTTTTCTGGCGAGCAATACAAATCTGGTGCAATGCAGACATTTTGCCAAATCAGGATCAAAAATACTGGTTTCTACCATATTTTTTCTTAAGCAGGTATTAAAATCCCAGAAAAATAAAACTCAGATTTTCACTTTTGAAATATCTAACAAAAATTTGAATAGAAGTCGCAGAAGGTATTTCTCTATGAATATTACTCGTATTTATTGTGTAAAAACATCCTCATTTATTTCCAAAGTAAATGTCCGGTTCGCCCAAATGCTATACACTGACAGTAAGTACCAAGTGCTTCGTGAGGAGATGGTGAAGACGAATACTCGGAACCTGGTGTACCACTGCCGAGCTGACAAGAGCGACTGCGACGCTGCCCTCGCCAAGATGCGGTATAAGGCCAGCAAACACTTCTACGCCCTCGCTAAAGCCGTTGTTGACTATGTGAAAAACAAAAGGCAAGCTCGACCCACTGGATATGTTGGTAAGCAACTTTAAACATAAATAATTGCGGAACCCTAACCTGCTTTGCACGACCAATGTGTTCAACTTCATACAATTTTTCCATAAATATATTTTATCAGGATAGATGACAATTGCAATTACGATTTTTTTTTCATTTGCGACAGAAATTAAACATAAAATTGGATTCACAACTCTAACAGCTTTAAGCATAAGAGCCTACATAAAAAAACAACCAGATTACTTAATGTTAGGTAAACTTTACATAACGATGGAAACAGGCTGTTGTCAACAAACACTTGCTTATTTACATATTTATCCAGCAAAATACAGAACGAAATCGTCAATTTCTAGGCACAGCTACCTTCTGCCAAGACAACATCTGTGTACCCGACACCGACCCGCCCATAGTGTTCGGCGGATGCTACACGCTGGTCTCCTGCGGCGGAAACCAAACCTGGCACTTAGATCCTGTTGTCTACAAGAAGAAGAAATCTAGATTCTTTTAAATAAAGCAATATTAAATATATTTTTTCATTATAATACTATAGAAACTTTAATCAAAATATTCTTAGGCGTAATTGCATATCGGAAATAAAGTTAATAATCACCATTTTCTAATGGAAGACACCACTTTAATTTACAATTTTACTAAAATACATGTATATTAATCAATCACTTATCAATGTTATTTGTTTGCAACACATAATATCAATAGTTTTTAATGTAATGCGACCAAAAATACATTATTTACAATAAGCAAAACGGTAAATATAACAAAACATAGAATTTCTTCCGATTATACGCTAGTGGAATGGTAACGCATAATAGAAAACTAACGCACCTGGTGTAAGTAATCTTAAAAAGAAAATCAAACGACACACCTGGCATATTTCCACCTAACAATGCAATCGAGTTGCATTGTTAGATTACACTAATAAGAATAAGAACCAATGCCAAAAGCTTTAAAAGACTAGATTTACCCAGAGCACTGATCATTTAGGATTTCAATCTCGTAATAACCATGCACTAGTTTTCAAAATGAAGCAATTATTTTATTTTGTCACTTCAATACTCGTTTTTTCATCAGGTGAAATACGAAGCAGTGGCATTATTAACAAGTAAGTTTATATTAAAATATCCTTTGCAATAATACTGCATAAGACTCTACGCTCTATTAACTAAAGCTTTCGTTAAATATTACAATAAATTTTCAACAGTTTCATCCGACGAGTCCATCATTCATGCTTAATCATATACCACAAATGTCCCTAAACAGGATCAATTATTATTATTAATCGATTATTATTATCTATTAGCCAGTTTTTTATTGTAAACATATTTTAGTATGATAATTTTGCATCAGTCTTTTTATTTATTTAAGAACCGGCACACGATAATGGATAGAGTAAGAAAAATATGAGGAATCTCTTTAAATTTATGAAAAAAACTTTTCAGATTAATAAAAGTCAAACCAGTTGGTGCAAATGTGGCGAAATCGTTCATTCCTCTGACCGAGATCCCGCCTCCAGACAACTCTCACATCCACGCCGGACGAAGACATCTTGAAGACTGCGTTCCGAAACCAGAACACCGGGATGTGTACGAAGGCGCTAAAATCGATATATTCGCCGACTACTATGACGACAAAGTCGCAAAGACCGTAGCCACGGTTGTAATACCAGATCACATAGATAGTAAGTAAAACCTTCTAAGAAAAACTCTTAAATCTACATGTATTCACTAAAGGGTAGACAGAGACTAAGTGAATTTCAATTATAAAGTTGACTCTACCCTTCTCTAGGTTCGATCTCTAACTGCAAAGATATCTAGAAGGTCCTATGAGAAGTAGGCACAACTGTGTGTATAACTGCATGAGTTTGAGTATGCAGATGCAACAAATTATATACGACATAAAAACTTACGAATATCAAGTCACATTTAAATATTTCCACATAATATCCCTGAACAATGCAAAATGCACACTGTGGACCATAATTGTTCAATATACCGTGCTTATCACAATAATATATACGCCTGAATAAACTTTTAGGCATTTACGAATGCATATTCTAATCTCACTTTAAAATATTCACACACACAAAACACTTTATTGAATACGTAATTCATTAAAAACAAATCCCATATTTCTCCAGGAAAGCATTTCGAAGTGACCACGCAAGTCCCATATTTCACCGTTGGGAACATTGACGCAATCGGCTACCACCCTAGTACGATGAAGAGTGAACACCCCAGCGAATGCGAAAAGATATACCAGGACCATCTCGACGATCAGTACTCTGATGAGACAACTGATTATTCTGAAGAATCCCTCGAAATGGCCAGGATGCCCCTGTTTCCCCAAGGCGGCCCTTCCCCCTCATTTGAAGACCGGATTGAGAAAATGTATAGCGACATGGACATGTAATTGGATAATCTTTTGTACTTTCATATTCAAATATATTTTATACTGAATTGTTGTTCTGGAATTTAATTGGCTAATACTGCTAACCCTGGCGGTGTTGATCAGTAAGAACATAATATTAATATATTTATTCAGGTTGAGTTATATTTGTATTGAATTCACTGATACAAAAAAAAAAGATACTAATCAGCTCAATGGGTGAATGTGAAAAGGTATGCAACAATTAAAGCTATTTAATATTTTATTCCCTTCTGTTCAAAAATGATATTAACATCATTTCTGATATTTTTGCATCGGTTACTTGGAACACAAAACATGCCAATACTATATATCCAAGTAGCCAGGGCAGGCGTTAGGGTAGGGCGCGATTGAGTCACGTACCAGGGGGGTTACTCTAAGATCCGAAACGTAACTCGAATTTTCGGACGTCGCACCTAAAACTGTACGAATGTGCCTAGGTACTCCAAAAAATGATCGAATCGTCTATCGTATGTTCTAACTATTGACTTAGTTCTGAGTGAATAATAAGTATCATATAGAATAGTGTTGATTTGTAGAAATGAAAAACTTATAACTTACTTCAAACGTCGAGCGTCCGAATATTCGAGTTTCTTTCGGATCATAAAGTAACCCCACAGTGTGCAGCAACGAAAGGGACCCGGATGCCGGGTTTTGGATAGCAAACAGAGGGTGCTGTAGATTTATTCCCATGGCGTTGTTAATGTTAAACCGCTACAGCGAGTAGCCTATAGGTATCGTAAACAAATTACACCAGCAAAATTAGGTTCAGTTCTACAGGTATTAATAAGAAAAATAGTATAACAATACTTTTATTTTACATTATTCATTTATAATTTACTTCATACAGGTCCCGCTTGTAAATTGTACTTGTTTGGAACTTTTACATCCTTGTCCTTATCGTCGAATATCTCTTCGGTATCATCATCATCAAAATCATCCATGTCAAGAGGATTTCTGAAAAAAATAATATTTCATTAAAAATAATTAAATATTAACATAAACATGTTATTCTCCATTTTATAGTATTGATTTCATAGATTTGATTGAAGTTTGGAAGTGATAAATAAAGTTACTCACTTATTCCAGTCTATTTTGTGCCGCTTTCTGTAAAGAACATTTTAGTTATTTTTAAGTATAATAGGTATTTACTAATAATTATTATTGAATTTATTATGATACCTTTTTTTCGAATGTTAAATCACCAACCTTACCTTCCGGCTTCCACCAATACATCGGAAAATGTGACCAAAGCCTTATAAATCCCATAAACACGATTCTAAAACAAATCATATATTTTTTATATTTTACAAAATATTTTACCTGTTAGTAGCTATGTAATCTTGATCCATGTATTCTTCTGAAACTTCCACTGACAGCGGTTGACCCCTATGGTCTTGTAATATACCGAAATACCGTGGAGCTCGAGTTACGGTAAACAGCAATGCTACAATATAAAAACATGGTTAAGAAAGCCTAATATCCCAAATACAAGAGTAGTTGTTCCTCCCCATTAAATATCAAGGAAGTTGATCGGTTATTGGTAATGAATTATGAGGCAAAATAATAGAGTATGTGACTTTTGGTATTGCATATCTTACAATGATTTCATAAAAAAACCTAAATAACTAAAAAAGTAAGACATATTTAGAACCTAGTAGTGGTAGTAATCAAGTAACAAAAAAACGCACTGTAACGTCACCTCTAATGAAGCATAGTAATTGCTATTATACAGACGAGATACATTGCTAGAAGTTCTCAATCCACATTTCGATTTACTTACGGTTTACTTTTGAAATACTAATTGCTGACTTACTTTACTACCTTATTACATGTTTTTTCAATCATTTTTATTCATATTTTAAATAATATGCAATGGGTATATATAAATCAAAATTGATACTTACAATCATCGACTGCTCTACTATATTTAAGCGCCATGCATAAGACGATCAATACAATTTGTAGTTTCATTTCACACATTATCATGTACTATATTTTACGTTTTAATCAAAAATATAAACTTTATTTCACCAACATATGCTTTTTAACATCTTAAATTATGCTGGGAACAAGTTATGCTTAAAATGGTTTCCTATGTAATGTATTACAATGGCTAAAGGCGACTACAGCGACTTCCGCTAGTTACAAAGTTTATAAAATATTCATTTGTTTACCCGTTATTGTTCTAGTTCGTTGCTGCAACGTGAAATACATTGTACGAATACAATAGTGTATGTATGTATAATGAAATTAAAACCATTACAGTCTTTACTAATACCAGTAAATATTATATTCATATTCGTCTGATGCCATTCGATACTCTGTCTGGACGGCATTTGCGCTTAACATCAGGTGCAGTGCAGTCATCATGCCGTGCCAGAATAAAAAAAAAAAAAAAATATTCATCCATGTGCACTTGAAACCCGCTGAATGGAGCCCTCTAAAGATTGCCACAGTCGATCATCATCATAATGAATTAATACAATGACTTGCTCCGTGCTGTTTTCATCTGTAATATTGTGAACATTCTGGCTTTTTGTTTCTATGTTAAAACATAATAAAACCTCGATGATATCTGTATCTGTATCAACCCATATAGGTCCCTCTGCAGGGCACGAGCCTCCTCTACAATCAATAATATGCACAATTATTTTTCCTGTTTTTCGTTTACTTCGGACAAAGAGTTTATGAGCTATAAACATTGAAAAAAATTGAGATATTAGTCACATAAAACCATAACTGTCGGAATTTATCTACTAATATTTATTGCGAGCATAAATTGGGAAATCTTTATTTTACAGATATTTTACACATAATTCTTTAGATATATAAAAGTTATATTTTTAAATAGTAGACTGAGCCTATGGCTCCCTAAAGCTACAGTGCTACTGGGGGGTGGTACCACTGTCTTATAGAAAATCGACATGAAGTAACAGCTTTGCTTTGCTTGAGGATACACACTTAATCCGGTGAATTATGACTGCTTTGTCGTACCAATGATTAAAAATTAATCTCAGAGCAGAGCTCTAATCTCCTCAATTGATAGGTTTGAGCTAAATCCACTTACTATGCAGACAACCCCGCTCAATCGAACAGTATTGTGTAGGAGGCCCTTGCCCTTGTGGACGTATATGGGCTCAATTATACTTATTATTTTAACATTAATTTGAATTTATACCTACTACCGTGATGTTCATATCATAAATAGAAATTCCGAATAACAACAACTCCAAGCGAATACCTAAAATCTATAAATAATTAAATACTATTTCTTCCCAACATTATCTATTAGTGTTTACAAAGTAAAAAATAATACGCCCCCGTAACAAAGGCATATGCCTTATACAACGTGTAACATAATTATATACAGGATGACCCAGAACTAGATGATATAGTAACGGGAGATAGACCAAGCTATGGCACAGCAACAATAAATTTAGTCCTGTCTCCGATAGTTTCCAAAAAACAACCATTCTAGTAAACATTAAAAAAGTCTAAGTCTTCATTTTTTTATACTTAATAATACATATAAAAATTTTCTGGGGAATAGTGTGTTCCGAATAAAATGCTGAATCAATCTTAACACTTTTTATAGGTATTTTTAACATTATATTATTTTTTTCTAAATAATGAGATCCAGTAAAATTTTAGTTGCAGGGTTTCATACAACAGGGTTAATAAATAATAGAAACGTACTAATTAAAACTATGTATATTAGATACTATTATCTCTTATAGAATAAATTGCCTTCGCCGCCCCAAAGCCGTCTTCCACCGTAGCCGATCAACTCTTGCCGAAGGGAATTGTATTTCTTAAAGAACAGCTTCTTCAGAATTCGTTTTCGTCGTTTGTCTTCTTTTAAGCACGATTCAAGCTTATCCATACATACATCCTCCCTTAAAACAATCGTAGAAAAATAAAATTTAATACTAATTCATTAACAGAAAGTCTTATATCTGGTTACCATACCAATGAGTACATTGGTATGGTAACCAATGAGTACATTGGTATGGTAATAACATGGTACATTATATTTCTCATTATTTACTTTTAATAAATGTACAATATCTAATCTCTTGACATATCTACTTACAACAAAATAAAAAGGCTAAAAATGTAATTAATTGTGATGATTAATTGTCATACTTATAGTTTTGATCCAATAATAGTTTAACAGGCTCCGTCTTGGTAAATTTATCAGGAAGTCGGGAACCAGGCGGCAATTTGGACAACTCTTTCATAATCCCCATAATAGTGTTCTCCAGCTGTGCTAGTTTTGGAACCATCAGCCTTTTTATTACCTACATTAACAAAACAAATGTTGATTATTTACTTACTAGCCTAGGCCGCTAGAGCAACCAACCTACTTTTTAAGAATTGCTATAAACAGGATATAAGAAATGCCAATCGTGAAAATGAATTCCAAGACATAATATACCACCGTTCGGTATATTTTTACGACGTCATCACAAGGTTACTTAATAACAATGTTTCAAATATTGTGGAAACGAGAAAAATATATATAACTATTATTACCTTTCCACAGCGATTACCCGTCTTGCAAGGTGTTCTGAATCTCCTGCCAAGATCCATAGTGGGCAGATTTTGTATTTGTGATATAACATTAGACAGGGTGCCGACAGCAGTTTTTTGTGCTAAAATAACAATAATACTTAATATTTCTTGAGGAAAAAGCGCGATTATTTCGTAGAAAAAAACAAATGAGATTAATGATAAGCATACAAAATTGTTATGAGACAAACATAACAGAATTATGCACTCCGCAGTGGAATAATAAAATATTTAAAGAAATCTCACCCATTTTTGCCTTTTTAGTTTTTCCTGTTCTGGCGACGTCTGGTTTATTAGCTTCATCAGAGTTTTTGCCGCCGCATACAAATGTGAGAAACAGAAGAGTCAGTGTACATTTTAAAATACATTTATTCAAAATCATTGGGAGTTTTAATCGTGTAGTCTTCTCAACGGTTTATGCTAAGAAAGGAAAATCTTATCGAAATGTATAAAGAACCGTTATCGTTGGTTGAAGTAACTAATGCAAAGGAAGCTATTACGTCACAAAGGAAATTGTTTGTAAACTCGTCATGTATGCAACTCTAGTTCAGAGGGTAGGTACTTTGTACTTGAGGGTCGATTATTTTGGGTGGTAGATGGATTTATTATTTACTATTCATTTACATTAAGCAAATTTAGGAAATATTTAAAGTATATACTTATTGTTCCTATTTGTATTCATAATGCCATACATTCCTCTGCGCCCTGATTTCCCGCAAGCCTGTCATTATTCCTGTTCTGTATACCTATATGATAAAAATTAGCACTTTTGTGGCCACAGGATAAAATATACAGGGTATATCAAGACTGCTACCGAAAACGAAGCCAGATGGTAGTTTTAGTGACTTTAGTCACAAAGCAACCAACATTTTTGCAAAAAAAAGCGACAATTTTTTGTAATTTTTTTCCTATCATCGTATTTGAGTGGTAAATACATACATTTTACTAAAAAAATATGTACCCCCTTTTATTTTTAAAGACGCTATAGTACGCAAGGCTCTAAATTATAATGTTCGCAAAAACTATGGATTTAGGTACCATCCAAACACAATGATATTAAAACATTACAAGAAAAAATCGTCGCGTTTTTTTTACAAAATTTTTAGTTGCATCGTGTCTTTAGTCACCAAAACTACCACCTGGCTTCGTTTTCGGTAGCAGTCTTGATATACCCTGTATATTATTAATTTATTACCTAGCTAGGTACCGTAGTATGTAAATACGGAAGGTGGAGTCATGATGCACTCCTATGTCTTAGAAAAGATGTCGTCAACCAGGCGTTCACCGGGCTAGGTCCCTGCCAAAATCCCCCCTCCGGCGCATCTAAACCAACCGATCTAGAATCCGTGATGAGAAGCACTCAGATCTACTCCAGAAACACCTTTATAGTAATGCTTTGCAAAACCTCTATGTATTGTAACCCTTAGAGTATTTATAATATAGAGGGAGCGCTGTCATACAATTGCGTCTTCAAAAACGTAGATATTTTCTTGTTCGTAAATTTGGTAGCACTACTATAATAGTGAAAATTGAACTAGGTAATCATTTAACAACAATTTTATACAAATTCCGTTGGTAACTGAAATTAAATTTAATTATTAACCATCTAAAACGAGTTTGAGTGATATTTAATATACTACTATAGGTATCTACGAAAGTAAGAGACCATCCGCAAAGCACTGTTTCCCATCTCAGTCGTTCGATAAATCTATGGTGATGATTAAAATCCTTAGAGTATTCCGTAGTATACAGGGTGAATTTTTCAAGTGGGTGTAGATTGCCAAATACGATATTATGAAGAATATCAAAAAATGCTAAAAGAAGTAACGAAAAGTAACGAAAATTTAACCCGATTTTCATAAAAACTAAAAAAGCATACTTAGATTTTTGATAAATCAATAAGCCGATGATTGTAAAAACAAATCATATACTGTACTTATTACACCATTCGTTTATGTTACCAGTAAGGATCAAATTCTAGGAAGTAATGACTTATGGCAAACTGAAGGAATAATGTCATTTTATGCAAAATACTATTTTTCCCCGTTACCTTAATACTGAGTCTCTGACTCTCCATGCGTTGAAACCACTCGCAGTTATCTATATATTTTAAAGCGTTATTTAAAACGAATAAACATTATTTTCTCTATTACTAAAAATATTGCACTAAAATGATAAGTCACGTGACATTTGAATAGTGACATCACGCATCTAAATCGCCATTAGGACTTTGGCGGGAAAATCGTAGAAATGACACATAGTTCTCGTTTTATTTTCAAGTTCCTGCATTTTAGAACTTTATTACATAAAGTACAAGGCATTTTGTTCAATATAGTTCTGTAAAGGTGCCCAAGTGAAGTAGAGGTTAAGCAAGAATGTATTATATGATTAATTCGATTTTTTCGTTGAGCTCTATGAAAAGTTTTTGTAAGGTTGCCTTCGCCTTACTAAAGCATGACTACAGACCAACTGGCCATAGAGTAAGTAAGCCCTACGTTCTACAACTGACGGACAATGTCAGACGATGGGCTACATTTGACCATTTTCGCCCAAAATGGGCAAATTTCAAAATAAAATATTACTTGAGGGCTGGCTATATGTACAAACCGTGCGAAGCTGTAACAGAAAAAAATCTCCATTACCAATGTAAAGTAAATTAATTTTCTTGCGGTGAACCTGCTGTGTGGTGCATGAAAAATTGTAAATTGTGACATCACACGATGCGCAATGACAGCCGATCGCGTTTATAACTTGTAATCAACTGATAAAAAATCGCGAATTAATTTTTTAAAAATAAAATATTTACAATTTATCTTAGAGTAAAAAAATATATTTATAATTATTGCTTGCTAATAAGCTATCATATCAAATACATTTTTATTTTATATATCTACACCAGTCAAAGAACAGACATTTGTGATTTGACATAATAAGTTTTGATCATTGGTTTAAGTTTTGACATTAAACAAAAATGTTGTTGTGGGTTGTTTCATGTTTGGTTTTGAGGTTATAAGTTTTTTGTGGTAATAAATAATCAAAAGTTTAAAAAATTACTTCGTTCACTACTTGTGAGAAACTTGTAATGGATAAATAAAATATAAATCAATATATTAAAATACGTGGTTAAAAAAAACAGCATCTATTTTCAACATCGATGGCGAATACAATACAAGAACCACGAAAGAAAAATGGGTACACAAATGGAATTGTGAAAGAAATCGACACAAAATTACAACATTGTTGTGAAATAATAACTGTTCTAGATCTCAGTCATCGAAATATATCTGTGGTGGATGAAATAATAAAATTACCACCTAATTTAAGTGAGTTGTGCCTAGCGCACAACAAATTAGTTGAAGTGCCTAAATTAGTTTTAGACATAGCAAGTTTAAAGATATTGGATGTTTCTCACAATTACATTTTACATTTTGATGAAGTACCTAAATTTTGTGATACATTAGAACAATTAAGTATTGCTAATAATAATTTAAGAGCACCTCCTTTGTGGATTTGGTCTCATAAACCAGAAAAGTTAAAAAAGCTTAATATTAGTTGTAATCCAAACATAATTAATACATTAAGAAAGGAAGAACTTGAAAGTATCCTCGACTGTGAAACTCAACTTACAGAGATTGATATACACAATTGTGGCCTAAAGAGCAATGTTAAAATGTTATCAACATTTCCATGTGCAAAAATATTGAAAATTGGTGATACAGAATATGACTATCACGGTTCAAATGCTTTAATAGATTTTCCTTGTAAAGGCATAGAAAAATGTTATGATATAGAAATACTGAATGCATGCAATACTCACTTATACACTGTCAATTCAAATATAGATATTTATAAGCATTTAAAACATATAGATTTGTCACAAAACTATATGCACAGTTTGCCAGATGAATTTTGCAATTTATCTAATTTGGTAGTATGCATACTATCTGGCAATAAGTTATTGTATTTGCCAGATGATATTTATAAATTAACTAAACTTACTATGTTACTTTTGAATAGTAATGAACTCTGCATGTTACCTGAAAATATTTGTAAACTAGAGAACCTTAAAGTTCTTGATTTATATGATAATTATTTAAATGAGGTGCCTCACAATATAAAATGCTTAGAGAAGGTTGATTATGCTCAGAATTATTTAGTAGAACCAGAAGATGTGGACTATATGTTGAAGAAAAAGAAGTTAAGAGTTAATTATAATAACAGAGTGGACGGAAGGTATTATATATTTCTATTACTTAGTACTATTGTAGCAATACATCCAGTTTCATCAACAGTTACCTGATATAAAAACATAAAACCTATCCTTTTTTTGTGTTGGTTAAAAAGAATAAATTTTCAGTACCAAGGGCTTTGACAAAGCCAGGGTATATGATGATAGTAAGAGGAAATTATGCTATCTTGTAAAATCATGTAACATCTTTTGCCACATATTAAATATCAATTGATTTATGTTTGATGTCAAAAAACAATATTCAAAGATTATTATCCTTTTACTTTTACAGAAAGTTGGAGATTATCCGATCTGAGAGTGAAGTTACCTCAGATTCTTCAATTGATTTTAATGAAGTCTCAAGCGACAATGGTTTGTGCAATACTATTAATACAATAATGTATAAAACTCTGTTCAACCATAATATCACAAATATTGCATATATTACATTGAAATTTTGAGATATGAAGTTACTGACAGGCTGGACATAAGGTTCATACACTTGTGTAATTTGCAGAATCGCAAAAACCTGCATATGAGCTGTCAATTTCATCTGAAGACTGGGATTCTGATGAATATTGGATACCACAATATTACAATTCAGTCCCACCACCAGCATCACCTTGGGTTTCTTTCGTAAAAAAGAAAATAGAAGAGGGAAACTTTTGCCCAATGGATGCACATGCTGTATCTGTCATAGAAACAGTCAAATATGAGAAGCTTTGTAATCCTCTTATGGAATATGAATCAGATGGACAATTTGATGACTACTCTGATGATGACAGTTAACCAGCTAGCATAAGAAACATCTAGTCTTCCTGCCATATAACATAAGTTTAGTGATTAAAAATAATAATAGTATAACAGCTATAGCATATATCACAAGTGATGAAAGGACTGACATTACAATTATGAAACACATAAATTGAATTCTTCATTTGTGAATATTCTTTATTATAGCTATACAATGTGATAAATCATTTAGACTTTAAACTGGTTTCTATTTCTTTTAATATGTCCTCATGAATGTGGTTCCGGTTTTCTGTAGTAATCTGAAAAAAAATAGGTTTTTTAAAATACAGCATATACATAGTTAAATGGATTGTCTAAAAAATTAAACTAATACACTTTTATTGAATTAAATGCCGCATTAACACTCAAAATTATTCTCACCACCCATACTTTAGCCTTGTTGTGTTTTCTAATATTTTCAATAAGTGTGTCACTTTTTCTTACAGGTATTGTGGCTAAAACTGAACAATTTGATTGTTGACTAAAAATATTACGAATTTTATTCTTAAAAGCAGTGCTAAAGAATTCCATTTTGCCAATCTCATCTATAACAAGTAGTTTTTCGGAATCCTGGTGGTACTGTGAAATAAAAAAATAGCTTTTTAGAAATAAAAATACATAATGTAATTTTGTAGAAAAATCACATAAAAGCAGCAGTGCCATTTTAAATAACAATTCAGAATGTCCATTCTGTTCTTTAGTCCAATTGAAACACATCTTTGACGGAGGTTCTAGATCAATTCTAAATTGAGATCTTTTTGCCTGAAATTATTCATCTAATGAATCACATATGAGTGTGCTACAATTAAGATTTAAGTCTAGCATGGCAACAGGATCACCGTTGACATCTCAGGAGTCAAGACAGTAATAAGCTCTAAGAACTATAAATATTAATAAGGCCTCCTGGGTCAACTTTCCAATATTGATACAAGTACTAGTTTGTTTATGCAAGTTTCATTCCTTAAAACATGATATTACTTCATCCAAACATGGTAATGCAATAGTTTCAAATTCTTGCACCAGTACACCATATTTCCCAACTTTACATTTGACAGGACCATTCAGTAATGATTGGTCTCTGGCTAACCGACCCCGGACTCCATCTAAAGTGACTACATCAAATCCTTCCCGTGTCGAATTCTTCCTTATTTCTTCTGTATAAAATCCGCAGGCTTGAACATTTTTCGAAGCTATTATTGATGAAATTTTCTTAATTAATGTAGTCTTTCCGACACCTGAAATATATTACCATACAATTGATAATTAACGTATCAAACGTCACGAAATCACTTATTATAATGTATGAATACTCAACCCGGGTCGCCCGTAACAATAAAATAATTATATTTATTGGCCATTCGAGTACCAATTGAGTATATTTGGTTTGTAATATTTTTAATTTTTAAAAATACTTTTTACTAAACTCGCAATCGGAAAATTATCGGCTGCACAATGGCTGCACAGGTGTGATTTGTGAAGAATCATGACATGAAGTGTGATTGTTGTTTTTTTAATTTATCCCACAGACTAGAGTTGAGACGTATTTACGATACTTGATTTTAAAACCAAGTATTCACTTCGAAGTACGGCGCCCTGGTACGCGGTAAAATACTAGCCAGGTAGTCTGTGCTAGCCAGTATGAAAGTAATAAGTATAGCCATACGTCGATGCGTGAAGAGCTCGGAAGTTGGCAACACTACCAAAACATAAAAATACTTGCATAGGAAAACGATCCATATTTCAATTTAAATAAGATATGTACAGAATCGTATTTGTGGATATAAAATACTTTTAATCTTAAATATTTCATTTGTACAATTTTGCTTCTTAGCTATCCCGGAATGCCGCTTGAATTCCTAGGCAAGTATTTTCAAACTTAGTCTCAGTGGCTGTATACGCGCCGCACCCGTCGCCAGCAGCGCGGGGCTCGGGCATCGGGATTCGCCATGTTAGCGAGTGAGACGCGAAGAGAGCGGGTGGCAGTATTCTTCCCGACTATAGCCGAATGCACGAATGCTTGAACCGAAATCTGTGCATGTACTTAATGCAAGTGCCATTCTATCGGTTCGGACTTCGGATACTTGTTATTGTCAGTCAAATAAGCTGACGTTCGACTGACGAAATAAGGAACACAATTGCTTAAACATGTTATTGCTTGAAATTTCGTGTTGAAATCGTGTTGATGCGCTATTCACCCTTATATCACGGTAATGATAACAGTATTCTGTCTTCATAGTTCATACAAACGTTCGGAACGCGAGTCATACTTACGCGCCCCGAGTTCGGTACACAACCAGTCGCGAATACGCCGCTGCACTGTAACGAACTGAAGTATTTTTAATTAAACTCTTTATGTGAATGCGGATTTTTTATACAATTAAATTTAGCAATAAAGCTTTTCGTATGTCTTAGCTGAGATGCAAATGTTTTTAAGTTTAAAATTTATAAGGTTGGTATTTTTATTAAATATACTAATAATAAAACACAACATTTATTTTTATTGAATAGGTTCTATTTAATTCACAACGAATTTCATTTTTAAAATAAAAAAATATAATATTTACAATAAAGAAAACAGAACTAGAAAAAAAGCCAAGAAAATAGAAGAAATTAAAATACTGTGGCCAAGCAGCCCTATCGCGTGTCTACGTACCGCGCAGCTATAGGTACGCCCTGTAAAATAAAGGATGATAATTGTGACAGATCGCAGTAGGGATGAGGGTAGTGTATAAACGTTAATGAATCTATTCGATTATTATTTTTTCTATCTTGTTATCGATAATTGCGTGATTAATGTATGGATTTTATAAAACAGTTTTTTATTTATTGTTTTATTTATTATTATTACTTTAAAAATAAGTTATTACTAATACTACAATAACAGCCGTCCCACAGTGGCGATTTCGGCTCGTGCCTACTTTTATTCGGTGAAACGGCCGTATGAACGTAAGAAATACGGCCCTTACTATCTATCTAATTATAAAAGTTCCATTTGACATATCTCAAAATTGTGAAATAGGGATGATGTCAAATAAATCGGTTAGTACAATATCCGATTATTAACGAGGTATCGATACTATTTGTTTGTATTTCTTAATCGATTACAGTTTATATTTTTAGTTTACATTATTTCGTTTTTTATGTACATCTTTATCCTAATGAGACATCCACAATTGCATAAGTCACTTTAGTATTAAGGAACAAAAGCAATGATTTATTTATTACTAGCGGCCCGGCCCACTGAGTAACTATTACTATAACCACTAAAATTATTATTACATTATTTACTGATGGTTGTTCGGTGATAGTATGCTTGTTATTAGCTGATAATTCAGTACTTTTTAAAATTAGAAAACAACTGGATTAAAATTGCTCGATTATTTCTATATTTTTACCGATTATGCGTATACAAATCCGTTTGCATAGTCTCAACTCTACACATGGAAGACCTAACGACGTGACTTTGTAATGCGTCTAGTAAAAAAGTATGTTGTTTAAAATGGTTGTTTTGCTTTATTTAAAGGATTTATATTTAAATTTAGTTATTATGGATTGTAAATCCTGTAATAAAATAAGAATAGCTTCATAATTCTATGGTTTTACGGAAAGTTTTATTGAAATTGTGTGAGTTACGTCTTCACAAAGTTATTTATGATAAAAGTATGAAATGTCAAATGAGATTTCTTGAATTAGAAATACTATAGTGTAAAATCAAACAAGGAATTTTAAATTATGTATTTCAATATAATGGTGTACAACCTAAATCGTGTTCATTATTATCAACATCATTATCATCATCACTAGTTTCACTAGAACTATCCCCATTCCCCTACGTTATTAATAAATTCTTGATCACAAACGCTGTCGAAGTGGACATCTCGCTCCCAGTCTTCTATAATATTTTTTTTTGTGTGTTCAACAACCTTTTTCCAATCTGCTGCGGTAACTTGGTGACAGGCATTATGCAATAATGTTAGCATTTTGTTAACCGTAAATGGTGGTGTCGTGTTGTGTTTCGCTGCATGACCTAAGAAAATAAAAATACAAATTATGAACTAGTTTATGTAATAAACGTAGGTACTTAGTATAATAAACTTATTGATAAAAAACAAACCTTTAATATAAGCCCAAATCCGTTCGATAGCATTGTAATGGCAATGGTATGGTGGCAATCTAAGGACCGTATGGCCATGTTCTTCCGCGATTTCGTCCAAAATGTAAGTTATCTTTTACTAGACGTACCAATTCGGTTTTTAGCATATTCTCATTAGCTTCAATGCCTTTTCACTGTAGCCATGATATAAGCTCGAGTTTTTTGCAGCTGGCTGTAGGAGCTTTATTCTTCTGTGGTACGGAGTGGTACGGTGCGTTATCCATAATTATTATATGTGGTTCATGGAGATTTTGCATTAAAGTTAAAAACAACTTTAAAATATCTAAAGAAAAAAATCACTTATAATTCGATTTTCTTTAAAATACTGCATCCAATGAGATAGTTGTGTTTGATGTGTTGCAAATACTATTTAATTTGTAAATGTGTGAGTTTGGCGACAGCGGTTTTCATAGAAATGTAAGTTGGTGTCACTTCCACTTTTTTTTTTCTATTCCGTGGATGATATAGTAAATCACGCACCCGATCTAATAAAAACATTTAGAAAATATAAATAGAGTAAAAATAAAGTGAAATATATAATAACTGATATTATAAAATTAATATTATAATTCAAGACTATAAAATTGTAGCGAAATATAAATTGATCGATTAATACAAATTCGCGTATTTGTTATTATTTTTTATATTACTATATTATTTTCTAGCGATGTACATACAAGATTGGACTTTTAATTATACAATATTGCCACCCATGATTGCCACTAAACAGCATTGGAAAAAATTGACACCTGTGAAAACTATAATTATTCAGATTTTTACGCCTGCATAAATCGCAACTTAGCACTGCACAATTTACCATATTAAACTACGTTTAATAAAAAATAACTATGTACGGAAATATAAAACGAATAATGAAAATAAACAACATTTGTCGCTCGCTTTTTTTGACATATTTTGAAACTGATGCCTAAAGAGCCTGTTGCGTGAAATGCATGGTCTCATCATGCATCTCGCTTCGATATATGGGTTAAACCATTCTATCTCTTTCACATTGCCTATCTATGTTTTATACTACATCTATGAGTAGATTGAAGAACCAATGATTAAATTTAATCATTGTTCGTCTCACACACACATTCCATATTCATTATTCACCTCTCTTTCTAACATTAGTTTCTTATCATCATTCTTGAATTTCTTGATTCTACTATCAGTGAATCAAAGTTCACTTGTTCCGAAGTTATTTTTGCCGGTATTATAGTTTTATCGCTTGCTTTATCATTTACTAGTGGATAAAGATTAAAGACGCCTGCATATTTAAATTTTAATAAAAAATGGCTTCTGTTGGTGCTGTTGCAAGAATCCTGCTCGGAAAAAATGTATTTTGTAAAAGCAGAGTTGGCGGTGCCATAAGTAATACCGGTCTCATCAAGTTTTATAGCGCAGGTTAGTATTAAAATTGAAAATTTAGAATTAATTATACGCGTAGGGTTTTAGAGCACGACACGCTTGTTAAATGTTTCAGAAGTTAAAATATTCTAAATGTTAAGCAAATTCTTAGATACAATAAGCGTGGTCGTAAATTAAATTATACAAATAGTCATCAATTATTAATTTTATTAACGAGACTTTTGAAAAAATAAACAATCAGAAGTCGCTAGAAAACACCACAATTAACCATTTGATTATTTTTTTAAATTAATTTGCACTTCTAAATTCATGTTATAGTGGGCTGACATTTCACAGGGGTATAGATGTGACATAAATTTCCATAATAATAGACAAGCACTTATTTTAATTAGATGGTTATAGATATAGTTAAAAACTACATCTCTTGCAGCAATAACTTAATATATTTTTACATGTCATCTTACCACTACACTTCGTGCACCCCAACATTTTTAGTAACATATTTGTTACATACTAATCTGGTCATAATTGGAACTGCTGCAATTATTTTTTTTTACTCTTTATTTAATTTAGAGGGTTTGATCACAAAAGAACATGTCACCCCCATAATATACATACAAAGTATCCACCTTATTATCTATTTACAATTCCACATTGAACAATTTTATACAAATTTCTGGCTTCCTGAGAAGTAGGTGAAGCTAAAATAACATTACATTTTCCTACATCGGAACATGTAAATAAAGATCCTCTTTCTGCCGTGTTACGGTTACATTCCACTAAAATATGATACACATCTTCTACTTTTCCATATACATCACAATTGGGATTATTACGTTTACCCATTAGGTGTGCAAAAGTATTCAATGGAATGTGACCGGACTGCAGCCTTAACCCTGTAATAATTTCAGATCTACTCATATTGGCCTTATCTATCCATGCATATTTTGAGAGCTTCGGTTGTATGGTTTTATACTATATACCTTTAAATGCAGACCTCTCATCAAAATACTCATGCCATAGTCTGTGTACTTCTTTCTTGATTTGCCATAACTGCTCAAAATAAATAGGTGTACAAGTAAAAGAAATTTGTTCCTCAGAAGCATCCTTAGCCAACCCATCTACAATCTAGTTTCCTGAAAGACCTATATGGGACGGTATCCATTGAAGGACTATATGCTTATTTTTAATTGCCAAATTGCGAATATCTCGTAAAATACTATATGCTATAGGTGCCCCACGAAAATTTGAGTTGCATCTGGCCAGATGTTGGAGGCCGCTTTTACAATCCGTCAATATGACTATATTGCCATACTCTATTGTATGCGCTGCAATATTTGCAAGACTTATGCTTCCATAAAAAGCAAGCACAAGTGAATATTTAAATTTTCTAAAAAATTAATCTAACCTAATGGACAATTTAAGGTCCACAATTTATTCATAACTAGGTAATAAAAGTAAGATAATATCTAAATACTCTAAAGAGTAGCCAATTAACATCTTGTTTTTTAAGATTTTTATCTGCCAGAAACAAGTTTTAGGAACTTTTGAACAGCATTTTAAAGTTTTTTTTTTGTTTAATTTACATTATACCTATTATTTACAATACCAACTAGACTATAAATAAATTTGTGGAGTTGAATTTTCATTCTTGTGTCTTTGTTCTCAAATTAATAATACTGCTATATCTATGGGTATTGTCTACTTCTTTCTCACCACACATTATTTTATTAATTACTCAAACTGTCACCTATATCATTTTGATCTCATTTTTTTCCATAATTAATGGTTTAACTGTTGTGTTGCAATAAATACAGCAAGTCTGCTATACAATATTTTTAAGGTGTAGCAATGTTATCTATATTAATAAATAACTTATGTAACAAATAATGCAATGACAATAATCTAAAAAGTAAAATTATTTTATTAACTAGGCCTTGATCAGAGGTTAATGCTATCTTATCTCTTAATGGCCATTACATTACACACTGATTTAATAGTGTTTAATAAATAACATATATCATCCCAGTTACATCAACATTTCATTATGAAAGATACAATGTAATTGAAGTAGGAATATTGAATATGGATTGTTAAAAATTTGGATATCTGTTGGACAATGTGACAGTAAGACTGATCTTAATTTTTGTTTTGGTGAAATAGTAATTAATGGTCAAAGTTGGCTTTTCACACTGGATCTGCAAACCTATATACATATATACATGTTAGAAACACAAAAAATAATATAATATATTTTTACAGCACCCACATATGAAAACATTAAGATAGAAGTTGTTGGAGCAAAGAAGAATGTTGGTCTTATCCAGTTGCACAGGCCAAAGGCTCTGAATGCCCTCTGCAAGCCCCTGTTTGTTGAACTCGGCAAAGCTGTCAGTGACTTTGACGCAGATAACAGTATTGCAGCAATTATTATTACTGGTCAGTAACTATTTGTAATACCATCAATCAGAACAGAACAGTCCTAAAATTTTTAAAAAGTACCAATAGTTTCAATTGTTTTCAACACAGAGATAAATTGAATTATCTTTTTTATGATTCTTAAAGATAACAATTTCCTTTGGACTATATACTTTGGACTTGGTATTAACTATCATATTTTTTCTTTTAAGAATGGTATATTTTTTAAGATTATCAATCTATCAGAGCCAATGAACAATATTATTTATTATACAATTATGCTATAATTTATATTATTTAATAAAATGAAAAAAATGTTTGCTACAGGTCTATACTAAATCATAATATTATGATAAAAAACGAAATAGAATGTTTATGTAATTTCTTTCTTTAGGCAATGAAAAAGCATTCGCAGCTGGTGCTGATATCAAAGAAATGCAAAACAACACCTACAGTTCGAATCAAAAACAAGGATTCTTACGTGAATGGGAAGATATCTCCAACTGCGGCAAACCAATTATTGCTGCTGTGAATGGGTTTGCAGTAAGTTTTTTAATCAATTGTTTATAATTTGCTAAAATACCTGTAATTAGTCTAAGTGCGAGAGGTTGTACAAGAGCAGAAATTTTAATATTTACTCTGTAAAAGTAAAGCCCTATTTTAAAAAGTGCTGATAAGCAATTTTAACTTCTTTTTTCTACCATGTAGACACGAGTATTTGTGTGTCATTCCCAACTATTAACTAGAGTAATGTAACGCTTTCTTTGTATAAACACTATTTTCTATTAATTATTTAAAAAAATAGGTATACGTTGTAATTATTATAACTTCTTTGTTTTTCTAATAGCTCGGTGGCGGTTGCGAGCTAGCCATGCTTTGCGACATCATATACGCCGGCGAGAAGGCCAAGTTCGGGCAGCCGGAGATCAACATCGGCACCATCCCTGGAGCTGGCGGCACCCAGAGACTCCCTAGATACGTGGGCAAGTCAAAGGCGATGGAGATTGTTCTTACTGGCAACTTCATCGACGCTCATGAAGCCGAAAAAATGGGTAATTACAATATTTTGTACTAATAGAAAAAAAAGTAGTATAGGACGTCTTGGGGCGCGCTGGACCAACGATTTGGAAATGGTGACGGGTCTCGGATCGTTGCGAGCTGTCTAATACCGATATGATTGGTTTTTACTTGAGAACCTATGTTCAGCAATTTACGGCAATAGGCTGCGTGTATAACAGAAGTGTTAGAAATTACACCAATGTAAAAGTCCCATACAATAAATACTTGGTCGAGAGTGCATGAAGTTCGACTACAATGCATCAGTTAATGTGGTGTTTAAGTGAATAAATATTTTATCTACCGACGAAGGATGGCTATCTCACATCGGTAGACAAAATTATACCAGCTCTATCGATATCTTTTACGAATATCCTACCCCAGCAATTGCGAGCAACTGCGAAAATGTGTTATTAATTTGTATATTCCTTTCATAGGTCTTGTAAGCAGAGTATTCCCTGTTGATAAACTGTTAGAGGAGGCAATCAAGTTGGCCGAGAGGATCGGTACACACTCGCCACTCATCGTCAAGTTAGCTAAGCAGTCTGTCAATCAAGCGTACGAGACTTCTCTCAAGGCTGGCCTACAGTTCGAGAAGTCTGTGTTCTACGGCACCTTCGCTACGGTGAGTGAATCATAATATTCTTTTTAGCAGAATAAATAATTAAACACTTGTACTCCAGAAAGCACCGATTTTTTATCACGGGGTATTGTTTTACGGAACATTTGAAAAATAATAATATGTATATTGTATACACTAGGTCTTAAACAACTCATAAATGAATTATCTCATATTTTAAATTTATTGTGTGTAAACTATTACAGATTTAGACTATAGATAATAATTTGGTAGAGTTTTACATTACGGGACGAAACCTCGTGAAATTAGAAAATTTAAAAAAATCTACTGTAGGCGACAAGTGGGTATGACAATCGGGGTATGACGCGAGGCGTAGTGAACGGGACGCGACGCACAGCCGCACCTCGTTGTTTTTGTTTCTGATAATATTTTTTCTATTCATCTTTGTGTAAGTTTCCTAACGTATTCATTACCTATATTGAAAATATTCTAACAACATAGATAATACTACCATCGGATTGTTTCTAACACAATAAATACATCTTATTCGGAAAAAAATATTGTTCATTTTATTTTTAACCGACTTCAAAAAAAGGAGGAGATTCTCAATTCGTCGGAATATTTTTTAATTTTTTTTATTATGAAGAGCTACTTGTATTTTACTGATTATGAATATGCCATGTCATATTTAGTTTCAAAATTACGTAAGTATAGTTTTAATTATTTTCTTTATTTCTTTTACAGGAGGACCGCAAGGAGGGCATGACTGCTTTCATAGAGAAGAGAGCGCCAACTTTTAAAAATGAATAATGTGTTGTTTTTGCATTACTATTTTATGTTATAAGTTAAAAAAATCAAATTCTATTTTAAGGCAAAATGAAATCAATGTTTAAAATATTCAAATATGTATATACTACTGGACAATCAACTGGTGCTTATTGTTATGAGGGTCTAGGTATACAATATACACATCAAAATAAAACATATATACTAAATAATACAAATTAATTTTTAATGTTGTGTTTTTATTTCGATAAGTAAACCTCAACTTATGGAACCTGATAAAACTGAGATAACCATTTATTTTTTATCTCGGATTATTTTGTATCACGTAAGCACTACGCCCCCAGATTTATATCGCAACAAAAGTGAGATGGTAAATATCATAATATGATAACCTGTAGTTGGCCCCTAAACTAATTTAGCTTTTGGCATATCTACATTGATTTAATTGGTTAGAATACTTTAGCAATTTACGTCAATTATGTACCTAGTGCCTACTCATAAGCAGCAACAATTTTGTTTATTAACTACCTATCATAAATATTTAAACAATGAAGTTTGATTGAATACTGCCTGTTGAGTTTGTATCTATGAAAGATATATAGTACATTGTTTCATTATGTCACCACTTATTCGGGTATTTAACGGTAACGATACAGGTATAAAAGACAGAGCAAGTCGGCCGTGCGCCCATACTTGAGGTCGGCTAAGTGGTGAGCCAATGTTATACTGACATCAGTATTAACTCCTTTTGTCGTGATAGTAATCACTATGCTGTCTTATAATACTAATCTATGATCGACAACCGACTTCCCGCCAACCTCGAGCGTGCATACCCTACCTAGTTTAATGAGCCGGAATGCATTGATATGAGGAATGTTAAGGTTTTTAGACACGTCAAAAAGAAAGATTCGATATTGTTTTCCAAGCTTGGGATGCTACAAAAACTATCAGAAGTGAATTTATATAATTTCGGTATCTATCAGGGCGGCAACCTTTTCGCATATTTGTATAACAGATAAAAAAATGAAATAAATTGAAATGTATCATAAAATTTATTCTTTGAAATGGCAAATTGACATTAACATATTCTGATTGGATAATGCTATACTATATAGATTTATTGTTTTTAGATAGTTTTTCTCACTTATAGTAAAATACCTTATTGCTGTAGCATTTCCTTATGTAATAATGGATATTCTGAAAATAGCACTAAATCATCCGCGAAGCGTAGATGGGTTCGATTATCTCCGTTTATATTTAGGCCATATTGAGTCTAGTCCATGTTTAGAAATACCTCTAGAACGGCTGAAAGTAATTTTGGAGATAAGGGGTCGTTTTGACGCGCGCCTCTTTCTGTGTTTCTTTTAATGAGAAATTCTTCCTCGGTAGTTTCCATTTTTACTAGTGCCGTACTTTTAAAATATATGTTTTTAATTACTCTTATACTGTACTTCGTATGAACTCCTTGTCTCTGTAAGACTTGCCATAATATGAAATAATATTCTAGGGAATAGAAAGATTTATTGTAATAGACGAAGGCCAGATAATATATTTTGTTATAGGTATTCATTGTAGTTTTCAGGAGCTTGTCTTAGAACATTAATAATATGATCAACTGTTGAGAAGCGACTGCGGAATCCAGCTTGCTCTCTAGGTTGGTTCTCGTCGAGAATTTTGCTTATTCGAAGTAGAATTATATTTGAAACATTTTGTATACATTGGGCATGAAACTTAAGGGTCTATAGTTTCTTTTATCTCCTTTGTTACCTTTTTTATGTAATAATATTATAGTTGATCGAGCCCAGTCTCTCGAGTTTATTTCAGTGGCGAGAACTTCGATAAATAACTAAGTTAATTTAGGACCTATTACTGATAAAGTTGTTTATATACATTGCCATATCAGACACAAATTTCTGACTTCGGGCTGATAAATCATGATCTTTAGGACAAGTAGTCCTAAAGATTACATACCACGAAAAATTGCTACTACGCTGTATGGTTTACTTCTTTGTATTTCTGCAAGTCAAATTAAAACAAATAAACGTCATTAATGTCATCTTGACATTTCGTGTTGATTGTAGGCCTGTTTGTTGTGGGTGTAATTATTGCCGTTTTTCTTTTAATTTGTTTACACCTTCGGAAAACTAGTTCATCTGTAGGTATGAATTTACTACTGTCAAAGGTTAAACGCTTACATAGCTATTAACGACCACGGAAGGTTCCCAAACTTTCGTACCGTCTGGTCAAATTATTGCAAGTAATTCGCGTGTAAACAACATCAATGTTTTGGGATCACATATACAGGAGTCGACAGATCATGCAAGAGTTTGAAGACACTGATGTGCACAAAACTAGTATATCTGTATTCGTCGCATTATTTTATTTGGAAATGCTGTACATTCTAATTATGACCCTGTCGATTTTGAACAGACTAAATCAGAATCTACTTTAATATTTTCTCTCCTTACGGTACGTACATTAGTTCCACAACTATTAACGTTACGGAGTTGATTTCCATGTAATTCAGATTTCTTTGCATATAGATGTAATATGCATGTATGTTGTTGGCATATTTCATTTTTACATACTTAATCAATTCTATCAACATGAGTCAGGTAGCATTGAAAGCTATACTAATATAGAAAATAATCCTTCATCTTCTGAGGACATTTAGCCTGGCAGTGGGATGCAAGGTATGGGCTTATAAAATTGATTAATGCATCCAAAAACTTTATTATTTTTTCCTTACTAATGACTATGAAGTAAACTATTTGTAATAACTTTTTATGTGATATTGATATGCCATATCTACAAAATTTCAATTCATAAATATTATAGCTTAGCAATAATATTTATTCTTCTTAATATTGTTTACAGAAAAGTGTCTACTACTACTTCTTTAACAAGATCTGTAGTCAACATACATAAAGATGGGACATTGGAGTACATATACAGGCAGACTGTTCCTTGCCAAAGGGGATGAGGAGATATTCGTTGATGTTGAGCAAATATTGCCACATCAATTAGAGGGTATTAGGTTTCTATACAGACAATTTAAAAAGGTAAAGCTGCAACGATTTATCTTATATATTGTAAAAATTTTGATAAAAATGATAGCAATTGGTAAATTACTTTAAAATTTTCAGTGTCTCAAAATGTTAACTTCCAATATCTGTTATTGTAGTTGAATGCTTTTCAGCTAAACTCTTCAATGTTATCACCTTGTTCTCAATTTAATATTGAGTGAAGTTGTAATTTTTTAATTTTTTAACTCTTACTCATGTTACTACTCAAAAAAATCTTGTTGATGGTTAAACTAATAATAACTTTAAAACATCAGGTAAACATTACACATTAATCTTCAAACTATACATATTATTTTTTTTATTCTAGAAAAATCCTGGTGTCATTCTCAATGATCCAACTGGCTATGGCAAAACTCGTCAAGTGATACTTTTCACAAAGGCAATGAAACATTTGTTCAAAAAGCCATTAGTAATACTATGCAGTGATCATGAAAAATACCACTGGCTGAGACATTTTCAAGAATTCACTGATTATGGAGATGGTATGTATTTTTTTTTACCACCTTTATTTCAGTTATTAATATGTAGTTAAATTCAACAGTCACATACATAGTCTTGATCACTTTGACTATCAGTTTCGGACTCACAAACACCCAAACTCAATCAAATATGTTTTTTTTTGGCACAACACAGTGACTGCATTGCATCTGATGGTATGTGCTAATGCTGTCCAGACAGAGTATCTAACGGCATCAGATGGATACAATCATGTTCGCCCACTGAGATGCCTCTTCACGCTATGGGAGAAGGACCCAGGATTTTCAGAAGGAGGGAACATGTGTGATGGCAAACCGTTCCATGGCTTGACTGTGCGGCAGAAAAAAGAATTAGAGAACCTTTTGGTTCGCGCCGAGATGGATTGAACCGTCAAGCTGTGGCACCGCAAGCCAGCATGTGTGGTTCTGTTAAAGAAAGGAGAGGAAGGGATCAAATTTAACAATTCCTCAGAGCATTCACCGTGACACAGACGGTAGAACATGCTTAGAGAGACAGCTGTAGCTGCTATAAGTTGCTTGTAACATCTGCATCATTTACAATGCGGATGGCCCGCCGCTGCAATACATCTAAGGCATCGAGTAAGTAATAGGCGGATCCATCCCAGAGGTGGAATAGTATTCCATACCAGGCCGGACCTAGGCTTTATACAAGTGGTAGAGTTGACTGGACGTGAAAAACCGACACACCTTGTTCAGGACTCCAACCCTGCGGAACTGGCAGATATTACGCCCTCGATGTGATCCCTTGGATTAAGATCACAGCGGATATCCACACCAAGGATATTCAGGTCATTCCGCATTGAGAGGGGAATACCCTGAAGATTAGGGAGGGGAGAGAACGGGGATTTTTGCATATGAACGCACACACCTGGTATTTCCTGGTATTGAACTCAACCATATTCCTGGAAGACCTTGTAGAAATGTGATCCAAGGACTGGTTGAGCTCAATGACAAGATACTAGCGCCTAGTCACAGGTTCGAATGTTGCTAAGTGACAACATAAACAGGGTGGGCGGCAGCACCGAGGCTTGTGGAACTCCGGCATTTACCTACATGAGCGCCGAAGCGTGTCCGTCAACGACGACACGCATTCTACGCGCATGCAGAAAGCCAGAAAACCACGAACACAAGTTGTCGGGCAGACCGTTTGCCGGAAGCTTGGAGAGAAGACCACGGTGCCAGACCCTATCAAACGCCTTGGCTATGTCAAGGCTCACAGCAAAAGCCTCGCCACGCCGGTCAAATCGCTTCCCCAGCGATGCAAGACAAACGCTAGAAGATCACCTGTTGATTGGTTGTAACGGAATCCGTATTATCTGTCACTGATCAACGAGTGATCCCTCCAGGTGGCGTACTTGTGGATCACTATTATTATTGTATTACAAGTATTTGTAATTATAATTCATCATAATTGATTTGATGTGTTATTATATTCACAATACTTATCAAATCAATTATGATCCACCATTATTACCATTAACCAATTGGTTTTTTCTATAAAAATTCTACATAAACTGTATTTATTTTTCAGGTGTACTAGTTGAACCACCCAATTTAAACCTTAAAAAGATGTCTGTATGCATAACTACAAAGAGAAATGTGGATTCACTTCTGAAACGAGAGTGGAGTGTACTGGTTGTAGATAATGATATGGCTATCAATGATGTGCTGAAAAGACCTAAAGTAAATGCTGAATTCAAAATCTGGTTAACTTCAGTGGATATGAAGGTGATAAAGGATATTTAATTGCTTGTAATACACTAATTTATTTGTTTATAATATGGATAAGCCAATTCATAATTATATAATATGGATTACTATTGTATGCATATTGATATTTAAAGGATTAATTAGCATATATTTTAAAACCAAATTTACACAACTATTGTAAATTAATAAAATAAACTAATTTTATTTATCGTAATTTGCCTCATTTGTGTTTAATTGCTTTTAATTTATGGTCTCATCTTTTGTTATGAAACCACCTTTTCTGATATCTTTTGGAAACTTGTTTGCAATACAATTCTTTCACAGGCAAACTTAACTGCATATTGGAAGATTTTGGCATGGCTGTACCCAAAGGAGACGAATATTGAGAAAATCATATTAGAGAGTAAAGCCAAGCCAGGTAGTTTAACTGAACAAATATTAATTGAGGCTGCTATGGAAGATGTTGTATTGAGAAGAGTTA
This sequence comes from Theretra japonica, assembly GCA_033459515.1. NCBI lineage: Eukaryota > Metazoa > Arthropoda > Insecta > Lepidoptera > Sphingidae > Theretra > Theretra japonica. The sequence continues at coordinate 5,969,291 of CM065943.1, forward strand.
ATATCGACTTAACACCGTTTGGGGTATGTGTCGACATAAACATTACATCTTTAATATATTTCTGGATAACATCAGATTTTTTAAATGTTTATTAAAATAATATCCTAATTTTCAGAATCAGAATAGTGATATCGATACCGAAATAAGGCTATCAAGGAAAAATAAAAATCAAAGTGGGACTAAAATAAAAACATCGAAAATTAGAAAAAATGATAATTCAACTATTTCTAATATATCAATATCTAGTGATGATGAAAATGCTAAAATGAAAAGAAAAGCTGGTGATGATACAACTGACATGGAAACTTCTATCATAGAAAATTTCACACAAAGTACAACAAATATACTAGATGATGTTGCAGATATAGATCATCAGGTTGAAAGTGATGAAATACGCAGAAGCGTAATATGCGAGGATATTGATACATGTACAGAACAAAATACGGAAATGAAAAAGATAGAATGCGAATCATCAGAAAAATGTCAAATTGCTACAAAAACTGATGAAATATGCAGAGGCGTAAAGAGTAAGGTTAATAATGTGAATACACGTAGTGAACAAGATACGGAAATGAAAGACTTAGAGTATGAATCATCAGAAAAATGTGAAACTGAGACAAAAACCAGCACAAATATGGAAGCCGAACCTTCAAAGATGAATGTCTCAAACGCTTCAAATAATTACGACAAAGATTCATCAACTTACAAAGATTGCGAAGATAACAATGAAAGGATAACTGCCACTGAAACAGAAAACACTACAACAGAACTAATTTCGCCAGTGAAAAAAGAAACAACAAATGAAGCGGATAAAAACAAAAGTATTGAAGATTATATGAAAGAATTGGAAGAAAAGGCGTTAAGAAAATTTAAAGGATCTTTGCTAGATAGTATTTTTTAAGAGAAATGAGATATGATGAATTATATCGCATAGATATATGTATATCAATTTTAATGCAATTTACCAAGAGGTATGATTAACTGTCGTGGTTTGAGATATATTTAAGCGTATTTTTTAGGAAAATAAATGTGTATCAATGCGTGTTCCTAGTCTGAAGATGTCGAGATATTATTGACTTCCTAGAATTTTTTTGGTTATATTAAATTTGTAATCTGCAATGAACTCAGGTTGAAACTTCATGGAATTCGCTTTTGTTGTATGTGTATTCGGATCGTGTTGTGCAGAAATGTGCCAAACCATAAACTGTCCAATACTAAAAAAACGTATGCCAAACAATTAAAATTATTTTTATTCTTATGTACAACAATCTTGTTTTATTCTGGAAAAATATAAAGATTTTCATCTTTGTTAAATGCTCGGTATATCTTATTGAACAGAAATCGGCATAATGACATGCGCACCCTCCCACAGCGACTAAAAAACCGATAGGTACCAAAAAAGTCTACTGCGCAGTTACAAAAATGCATTTATTTTTATAATTAGAATAACTTCAATATATATTTATGTGGGTTAATTTCTGCACAAAATGGTCCATTTCATAGTGGCAGGGTCATTAGCCAAACGTTGGCCGGAACTTTATGGTTCATTAAAAAAGGTGACAATATCATAATAACCGCTGTTTGAATGCATCAGAGAGCACGCTAAGTTGCCGTTTCCTGCAATTTCATGATAGACATTCAATAGTAAAATTTTAATGGATTTTGCTTTTTACATGCAGGCAATTAGTTATACAGGTGTATAAACAATGCTCAAGAGAGAACAAGCCTTGTAATGTGTTTACAAGTGACTACTATGCATTGCGCATTAATGTATTAGGTATTGTAATTATTTTAGCAATTCGCTTCCAATTATTGATGCATGTGAAAAAGGGATGAATCATATAATACAATCAATGAATTTATCACTACATAATATTATATTTACAATAGTGTATGCGATTTTTAAAACACATATGTGTGTTGATGTTTCCATGAAATTATTATGTAATATTTTATAAAAGGTGAATGAAGTAATATTTTATGTGAAAATAAAATATGAAATCGTCTTTAGCAATATCAGAATGTAATCACTTATGTGTAATATTTTTTAGTCATTCATCTTAAATGATCGTTCGTAATTGGGCTACATATTTTGTAACTTATTTTTGAATGATTTCATCATAGGATATGAAGTTTTCTCTCTCTCTCTCTCTACCCAGTTTTTAACCTTACAATAAGAACTTTACTAAATATTGATTCAGATAGCTCGTCTGAGATCAAGGAAATAAAACAAATTCAAACAATTAACATTTTATTTATATATTATGTAAATAATATCATTTGTATGTAGATACACGATGTATATATAAATAGCAGCGCCACCTGCATAATTTATGGGCTCTCGTTAAGATAAATAGTGTCTAACCTGTGGTCTAACTATGACACGATAATCATAATTTTGTTTACATTTCAAAAATAATAATTATATTTACTATTATCACTATTGAAGGTACGTGTTAATTACATATTAAGTACTGTTTAGTGGAATGTGGATTTTGTAATAAATTTTATACATCAATAGAGTAACAATTTTTTTAAACTTTTAATGAACCAGGTTAAACCCTTTCTACTGTATCCATTCTAACAAACTTAAGAGGTCGTTCGTTTGATCTCGCTAATTAAACTCTAATAACTTTCCAGACGGATTGAAGAAGTAGTTATTCCATTTGATAGTTATTTCACATCAAGCTATCATTCTTAGAAGCAGAGCAAAAATAAAAAAAATAAAATTGAAAGTATACTGAGCAGATCTATTGACTTTGTGCTAATAAGGAAAAGTAAAGTAAAACCACCCACACAAAACGGAACCGGTTCGCTAGTCCTTTATAACAAGTTATATCAATAATAATACATCATAGGAAGTACATTACTCAGGCGCAAGGGAGTTGTTGACCTATAACTCTCGTATGACCAACAAAGCGAAGGCTATTTGTTTTCCTGTAGAAAGGGTCACTACAATATTCATTCAATATATCTGACCAAATAGGTTGGTTGTGTTTACACAACTGCTATAAGAACGAAATTAGCAACAATTTAGCAAGTCAGCTAATAAATTGGGTGACATTTAAAAATTTGAAGCATTGCTACGTCAATTGTTTCTCTGAAATTAGTTATTTTCACCCGTTTTAATAACCACGTGCTCGCAGATTTTTATAGTACCTAATACACAAACATTACATTATTTATTTTAAAATATACTACTATACGGGGTTTAATAGAATTTCAATAAGTCTCCTCATAATTATGCGACAATTCATCTAAAATAAATTAACCACATTGCAGGAACATCTTTGTCACATAAATATACATTACATGTATTTTAAATAATATCCTTATTTTGAATTGCATTGATCACATCAACAAGTAAAATAAGAATGTATAGGAATTAACACAATGTTTGAAAACTCAAAAATATCGACCCTTGTAAAATGTGTAAAGCTGAATAGGATTATTAATAAATAATTCATACACAAATGACAGATTATGCTTATGTCATAAATAATTAATCTATACACGATAAAAATATTTAGCGACAAAACTAAGCATAAGTTACACTTAATCCGAATTATTGAATAAAATATATACAAAAATATAGACGCAGTGATAAAACCGCAAAAAGCTATTAATTACGAAACTTTGTGCATAAACTATAATAGGTACGTAGGTATACCACAAGGTACTTTCCAAACCATTTTATTTTTCTTTAAAAACCTGCACTGGTAACAGAACAGAATATATAATAAAATATAAGTTCCTTAATGTAAGAAGCATCAATGATCTGATTAAGACGCAGGAAGCCACCAAAAAGGCCACAAGAACTAAAATAGTCAGAAAGGAAGAAACTTCTAGTCTTACAATCTACAAAAACTAAAAACTGTCATTATTAGATATCAAAAAACGAAGTAAGTTGATGCATCGTTTCAAGCGCACATCAGAATAATCACAATAAAACAAATTCATTTATGGAATGTTAATTCTTTGAATCAATTCTATAACAAGGCACGCAGTGTTTCCTCGTTGTAAAAATCGAAAGTATATTCATTGCGTCGAATCAGACCTTTAAATTGCACAACTTTCAAGTGAATAAAGTAGCATGAACACATTTTAAATAATGAAATCTACTTAATTTATACTGGAGTCGCATCTTTAATATGCGGCCCTGGCATTACGGCTAATATTCGATGAATAAAACTTAAGTACTAAATGGAACGTAATCAATGTCTTTAAAAAACCTTAGCATGCTTTGTCTTTCTTAATATTCCTATCGCAATTTTTTTTACATTTTATTAAATTATAACTTTAAAAAAATATTATATAGGTACTGAAATGCGAATGTGGAATGGTAAGTACCGGCTTACTCGTATCAATCTGCAGTCATTTACATATTAAAATACACTTCTAACAAGTATATATAAAAGCATTAATATTTAGGCCGTTAATAATAGCCTTTTTGTGACATGCTATGCTCTAAGTCGTTGTTAAAGCTATCAATCATACGCTCGTAGGTCCTGTATTGACAATGGAAGATATTCGGCGCCATAATTTTGAGTTGAACCGCTATGACAAGTGGAGGTACTCTGCGGTGAACACGCGGAAGATCTTGTTGAGGTTGTCGACGGTCTTCAAGTCGATGGCGGTCATGTCGTCCGCGGCTGTGTGCCACACGTGAGGGAACGGAGACGGTATCACGTGAAGTATGTCCACATCTGAAAAGGATGTCAAATTTAAACACATTGAATGCTAAAACATTAATCGAGGAAAACTATAATCGGCCGAAATTGATAAATAATAATCGATCTCGATCGCTATCTAGGGATCGATTTCGATTATACGCCAATCGGATCGAAGATTTATCGATACCGGGCGGTTTATCGGTTATTACAATTATTGATACTTAGATGTCTATTTTATCGCCCACATCTGCGAAACAATATTTTTACAAAACGGCTTGTTCTAAACTAACATTATAAAGAGGAAAGATTTGATTGTTTGTTTGCATAAAATAGGTTCTGAAATTACTGGACCGATTTGAAAAATTGTTTCACCATTAGAATCCTACATTATCCCTGATAGTGTGATCGGGCGGAGCCGGGTCGGGCCTCTAGTACAAAAACAAACACGTTTAGTAGGCGACAAGTCGGCATGTCAATTTTCTAGTGATGTAGTATATATCGATAGGTTATATCAGTTTTTTATTCGATTTATTCGATATCGATATTTTAGTACCAATTAAAAAAATCACAACATCTTTGACTTCAATCTGCCATGACATCTAATATCCAAACAAAGCAAAAGTACTTTTGTTCTTTATCTAAGAACATAAAGTTCTCAAACGCGGTTAAACAAACTAGTTATTGGTTGATATTCTTGACCATAACTTGGAAAGCAATGGTGTAAAAAAATAAAGCACTTTCTAGATTTTACAGTTGATATTATTGTATCAACCGGTATGAATGTTTTGATAACATATCAAGATTATGGGATTTCATAATATTTAAAAATCAGACTTATCTACTATACAGTTCTCACGTTATTTGCAATATTTATACTTTTGTCCAGCAAGAATACGTAGGGATCTAATTTATTAATTACCAGTTTAACATGATAATGGGTGTTTTTGTAAATATTATGAACCATACTTCCAATATATGGAATATTATTATTTAATTATTTTCTTTCAATAGGTTTTTAAGCCATGGGAGCCTAATGAAAATAATGTGAAACTTACGATAAAATTCTCCTTTTTTTAAACTCAAAACTATTTTACGGTTGAGACGGATTACGACTACTGGAGGATTGGTCAACTCATAGAATTTTCATTTTTTTATTTGGAGCATTCATGTATGCAGGTTCCTCTCCTCGGTGACACCGTTACCGGCGGCCGATAATTAACACGTATGACGTAACTTCGACAAATCAGAGGTGAGTGCCCTGGGACCAAACCCGAGACCTACACTAGTGGCAGTCCTTTCTATTCTCATCTAGGCTATTGATCACTTTAGTTATCTTAACTAGATGATACCACAAATATACTGGGTGTATCCAGACTGCGACCGAAGACGAACCTAGGTGGTAGTTTTATTGACTTCAGAGTTCAGACACAACGCAACTAAAAACTTCGCAAATAAAAGCGACGATTTTTTTTCAACTTTTTCCTATGGTCGTGTTTGGGTGGTGTAATTACGTAGCTTTTCCTAAAATAGTAGGTTATAATACGCTTTTTTTTAAGACACAATGGTACGCCAGGGTTTAAATTATTACTTTAGTATAAACTATGTATTTATCACGATCACACTTTTAAAAAAAGGAAATATGTACTATGTAATGTACTTGGCTTAGTTTTCTGTCGCATTCTGGATACATCCGGTATGCGTACATATACTTCTAAATCTTGGATACAGCCAAGTTTTTTGAGATTTATAATTTGATTTCAATACCGTAAATTGATTGATGATTTTTTACAAAATAAGTTCATATCACTTACATAAGTACAGTATCTTAGCATCTTGCAAATCTTATCGTGCATAAGATAAGATTAATCATAACCTAGCCCTAACTGGCATTTCTTAAATAAATGTTTAATAGTCGGGGTTAGATTGACAGACGATGATCGCAAACATGATTCATCCTTGAATCCTCCAAAATATGATTAGATGATAAAGGATAAATGTTTCGCCGAATTTCGTGCCAAACATTAATGCAAAACACAGGTTTCGCTATAATTTTATCTCGTGTCAACTTATGGCGTCATACGTAATGTACCGTGTTGATTATAATCGATTACGCTTAAAACACAATTTGTTACAGTTGTACTTATTACAACTACGATCATAAAATTTGTTTCGTTTAAAAAACGTCATAACCTGCCAATTTATTACGTATCACGCTTGTCCATAATCATAACACTGCTAAGTGTTATAATTGTAAAACATGAATAAATCAATTCGTTACAATACAATGCGGAGAAATACACGTTTCTTTGATGTTTTTTGAAAATCATATAATTTTCCACACGGTTTACAGCTGATAGTGTACATCTACTTGTTTTTTTTAACATATAGGTATGTATAAACATCAATTTAATTTGTGCTTAGAAAATAGTTTTAATTTATTCGACACCAAAGGTTCTTAAGATGTACAAAGTCAACATAATAGTTTAAAAGTGGCTGTGAAAATAGCTACTTAAAATATAAAGAAGGTTAAAAAGAAACAAAACAAACTTACAAGAGAGACAATACAACTAATAGAAAAAATACAACTGGAAACTTATGCAACTGAAAGCTACAGAGAATTAGACAGGAAAGTAAAGAGAAATATACATAGAGATATAAGACATTACAACACACAACTAGCTCATAATGTTTTTATAAAGAAACAATCACTTAAAATATTATACGCGGAATGGAAGCAGGCGTATCAACTATAACACATCTAAAATATAACGACGGTGTGAGACACGGTCCTAGCGCCAAAATAGTTCAAATATGTACTTACACTCTTTTATAAATCCCTCTATTCTGAACATCAATTCCCTCATTTAGAGACTCAATTAAATACATACCCAGACCTGACCAATTATAAAGGGTTTCTAAACCCATAAAGCTCTTCTCAGTATGAAAAGCCATGAGACTCCTGGTGAAGACAGTATTACAACAGAAACATTAAAGGTCGGAGAGCAGATTTTGCTACCCTACATTTGTAACACTTTTTTTCAAATCCGGTTTAAATTACAAAAAGTCCGAATGACAAAAGTTTTTGACTTTTTGTCATTCGAATATTACTCCATAACAAAGGCGTCAAGTCTAATAAACAATTACCGTCCCATAAGTTTGATATCCCACCTTTATTAAGTTTGAATAAAAATAATCGAAAGTTGAATACATTTCTTAGTTGCAACGTGTTACTAAAACTACCACCTGGCTTCGCTTTCGGCAGCAGTTTTGATATGCCCTGTATATTAGGCTACTATATGTATACTGCCACTTCCCATTAAATATATCGCCATTATTCAGTTCTATTATACTAAGTCTATAATGAAGTGATTATGACACTAGGATCCTTATCCACAAGGTCACGTGCGTCTCGGCGCGGCACGTCCACTCCGGTCACTTTTCAAATCGACTACAACCTTCAAATCCATTTATTACGATTCATGTCACAGGTTTCACAATTAATTATACGAGTACTAGACTGAGAGCACCGCCACTGCGTTTGTTCTTTCGGCTATAATTAGGGATCCTTGAATGTAACGAAGTTTCTATTTGAAAAAACACTAGGAGACGCTTTGTATAAAATTCTGATAATAATTCATTCTAACCCGCACTAGGCCAGCGTGATGGACTATACGGCCTAACCACTCTCAATCGCACTCTCGATTATAGAGGAGGCTCGTGCCCTGTAGTGGGACGTGTATGGGCTGATACAGAATTCATTCTAAAATTATTAAACAATCGGAATTTCTCAACTAGCAATGGTTCAAATGACGTGCCGTAATCATCGGTCAAATATACGAGTATACGCCGCAATGGTACTAAAAATAAATTACTATTTTAATGTAGACAAGCCTGATTAATTTTTACCGCAATAGTGAAAAAAGTACTTCTGGAGTATGCAAATCAACTAGTTGTGGCGAAATATTTCACATCCGTGTTGTTAAATGTTAAGGGTCAAAATGTGCAATAATTTGGATGTAAATATTTTCTAAAAAAACAAACTAAAAAATAAACACAAAAAATACATCACGCACAATTGGTTCATGATGATGATAAACACAAAGTCCTACGTGACTGAATCGAGGTTTACTACTATTGTCCCACAAACACAAATGTATAATTAAATGTATCATACACAATAACGGAACTATACATTTCATGCAACCAAGGTTATCATTAAAAATTGTAGTGCAGTATGTAGCATAGCAAAGTGTAAGTATTATAATTTACGCAGAAGTAAATGGGCCATAAATTAGGTCGACATTAGGACGCGATGATTTCCATAACTTGAAATAATTTAATAAAGAATGTAGTCTTCAAAAATAAACGTTGTTTCGAATGGAATTCACAACATTATAGCGCGCCATATTGCCGCTCCCGCGGCTCTCGAATCGCACCCGTCCGCACCGCAGGCTCACGTACCGAACCGAGCCTACTGCCTACGGGTTGCGCCCGCGCCCACACCCCGCCGCCCTTCATCAGTGCCGATTCGGCTGTTGTCCGGGATAGATGTGTGCGCGCGGGCGTGACCCGTGTGCTCTTCCGCCATTGTCGAGCTATGTATAGATCTAAGTACCTAATACTGTACAAGTAACGTAAATAGTGTTCTGTAGACCTAAATAAGTAATAAATAAACAGTATGTTCGCTAAAACATAAACATATTTTTTTCACACTTTGAGCAACAAAGATAAATAAATAATTATAGCCGTGAAATTAGAATAGGCATAAGTCTAGTCATAAGTCATAACCCACCACTCTCTCTTTGGATATTAACATATTACCTTGTGGGTTGTGCACTAGCTGGCGAAATTAAAAAGCGATCCTAAATAATATTTATGGATGGGCCCGAAAATAAACTTATCAAGATACCAATGTGAACAGTTAATTTTATCTTTTAGCCGATTGGAACTCATTCGAGTTTTATCTTTAGAAAGAGTTCAAAATTAATTATTAATTTCGACCGATTACGTTGTGATCTCTGACATATAATGATTGATTCTCAGCCGGGCAATTCGGTTTCAGTTTTACCATTTTTACATAGAATATATTTTTCCTACGATTGGGTTTCGGCCCAACCACTTGCGAAAACTCGGTCAACGTATAGACTTTAAAGCAGTGCCGGTTTTAGTACTACTAACGCCCTGTGGAAGATTTCAACTGCATTAATTATATTTTATAGGTAAAAAGAAGTTGCTCAAGGAGACTAGCGACTGACCAGAAAGATCCAGCTTTGAAATTATAATATTATTTCTCAATTTCCTTAAAATCATTCAAGACTCATTCCCAAAACTAAGGTGTATTTGCGATACGATAAAAAACGTATTATGCTACATCGGTATTTACGCTTTTTCCATTTAAAAATCTGCGGTTTTCCTCAATCGGCAATCCATATGAACTAAGAGTTATTTATAATATTACGGGTCGTGATTGTTAATCACGTGGCTATTTATTAGTTGATTTAAAAATATTTTATTGAAAGAAATAACATAATAAATAAGTAAATGATACATTAAAAAAAAATAGTATTTTTTAAGTATCGATTATTTTTTACCAGAAAATATTGAATTTGGCCGTTCTATTTGAAATATTTCAAATAGAACGGCATAATTTACTACATTTCTTGTTTCATATTATAAAATAATAAAATAAATTAAAACTTACTTCGTCTCATAAAAGGCACGTGGTCATCCTCGATCACAGCTCCGGAGCTCATGAGTCTGAAGTAAGTCTGTTCGGATTTGCCCCGGGTGTAGCCTTCGAACTGGTCTAGCTCGGCCAAACGTTGTTCCGCTACAGCCAGCCGCACATACCACTTCTCCGTCGATTGGAAATAACTGAAGAACACTGGGTCCGGCGCTCCGAGTAAATCCAGAAGAACTAGGACATCCTAAAATGGAAAATATCATGCAACCCAATCTCTTTTATCTGTAAATACTTTAAGCGGTTCTTGGGCTCCATGAATGGTAGCTTATTGACACGAAGATGTTAATTGCCACGACCCACGGCGTCTACGCGACAAAATTGAAAAATACTAAATGTTATTTCAGTTTGTTGTTGATATATTTTAAACCAAACTGATAAATCTTCTGGTTATTTAGTTCAACAAGCTGATTAACAAGTGTCTGGACAGGGAGAAAAGCGCGTAAAGTGTTCTGACGTAAGTGGTGCGACGTTCTAGTGCATCTCCAGTGGAACATTACTGATATTACTCGTCGCTCACAACGATTTTGAAAATGCTTCCTTGTATAATGACAGAGAGTTAAATAAAAATAAAGATACTAACTCTTATTACCGTTAAGGCGAAATCTAAGTAAATTTATTACTTATTTTAGCACTATTTTAACGGTCATCTTTTTGAAACTCCAAATGTACTGAAGAGCCTATCCTTAATCTTTAAATTTAGGTCTGGCCACTAAACCGCTTCATATCTGTCCAGTAACGTCTAATAGTAATTCATACAAAGAATACAACTTTGCCTAATACGTTCCTAACACAGCTATGGCCCATGATATGCCGTTTCGTATGTTTGTCAATCGCAGAGATTCATAAGTTAAGATCAGCTATTAATAAGAGCCACATTGACGAATAAATAGGCAATACGCACATGCAAACATTTTACACTCGAAATTACTTTATATTTTATGATAACTAATTGGTTTAACGTAATGCGCCCAATATACAGCCATATGACGCGATGTCAAAACATTTCGATCAACCTGTTTATTGAACGAAACTAAAAAGAAAATAGCAGTCTAGAAATATTATTTTTCAAATAATTAGATGTTTAAGGTAACGCTGTTTGTTTATGTTTACGCTTTACATAAGTGTAAGTACATAATGCAACTATGTCCTTACATCTAAGTTAGGATAGGGACATTAAATTAACTTTTCTAGGTATTATTCCCTTGATAACTTCAGTCATCTCAGTAGTTAAGAATCTTAAAGTTTACGGAACCATCGGACACAACTTGCATCACAACTAACCGATACAACCTTCACGGGAGCTGCATTATAAAACATAGCTTCTGATTTGTGTAAAATAAATACTGTATTTATACATATTTCAACACTTGTATTTCTGTGTTCACATATTCCAATCTATCCGCGTAACGGCCACCTTATACTGTGATGTGTATTTCGATTTTAGCCTGTCAGCTGCTGTGGCTGTGTACTATGGCTGTGTATCAAACTAGGCAACTGATTATTAGTCAGTAGTCACGTGTCTTGTATTATCAAACTTGTTTCATTCAATTTGCAAAAAAAATTAATGCTTGTGGTTCACGGTTGATTGCTTGCCTGAACCCTGAGACCTGACGTCGATAAATAGCGGCCGAAATACGCACTTGTATATCAAATCACGAATATTTCATATCTGCAGTTGTTGTTTATACATTTTTGTCGTTGTAAATCATAAACAAACATAATATAACTACTAAGTGTCTCATTTTTGTTTAAATTCTTTTTGATAACGAATAAATCTATAAAATAGGGAACACATAATATCAAAAAAGCTTTCAGATACAATTAACTATAATATAGTTACATTCTGGAATAATTTATCAGTTATCCAATAATATTAATATTCACGTATTTTTACTACGTTTGTATTACATAATACTAAGGGAGCAATAGGTCAGCCTCTAATACCTAAATGTCTCAGATAACAGTTCAATTTAGACTGGAATTTCCCAATAAACACCAACACTTTTTTATGTCTGCGTTTATATGTGTTATTAAGTCCCGTCATTGGTAAATCCTAAAGGGGCAGTCTAGAACAGGTAATTCCATGCCTGAGTTTTTAGATTAGAGAAACCTAATAAGAATTCAATAATTATTATTATTTACTTACAATTCGTTGAAGATCGTTAGCACCATCTTTGTATTGGGTCTCTTCCCACTTTTGAGCCAAGTGTCTGGCACCGTAAATAGAGTCTTTAGGCCCCCACTGCCGGAAGGCCTCTTCACCATCAAAGAATATAAACATAAGGCTTAGGTTTTTGTCCTTCACTTTGTTCAGTTGACTTGACATCACCTTGGCAAGATTTATCAACATAGCACATGGCACTGCTGAGTCAGTTGCACCTGTCCACATGAAAAATGTGGTTTATTACATAAGTTCATTAATAAAGTAGCTAAGCAGGGCATTATTAGGGTAACTTTGTAGTTGTTGAAACCTTAGTGCTGAGTACAAGGCTTTTGGTCATAAGAAGCAGAAGGATGGTAACAGATGAAAGTTTTTCTCAAATGTTCCCTATTTGAGAAAAAATTACATAATATAAAAATGAGTTCACCCAAAAATAGCAAGTGAAAACAAGCTGTCACCAAAAATAGTGCACAAAAAACATGCACACATATGAAATAAATAAAATGAATGTATCAGAATCATAATTCATGACATTTGATAATGTTCTTATCCCTATAGGATGAAGGTGTGTGCTAGTGTAAGAAGGGTTGGTACATACCTACAAAAACATGTTCTCTGGTGTATTTACTGTCATAATGGCATGCAAGAACCAGATATCTGTCTGCATTGGGGTTCAATTTTGCAACAATATTCCTAAAATTGAGTGTTCCAAACACAGGTGTTTGATCTGGGAAGATATTCTCAGTCACATCCCAGCCCAAATTTTTCATTTCATTCACTATGAAATTGCCAACTTTCTCATGGTTTGGTGTGCCAACAACTCTTGGAATGAGAATTTCATCTAATACTTTTTTGAAGTGATCCATGTCAGACAATTTTGCTATGTCTTTAATTGTGTTGTCTGACAACTCTTGTGGTTCATGGTAATTCTTAAAAATATAAGATATAGTTACAAATGGTTAAGTAAACATAGTTTTATCAGTTAGGTATATTTTTTGTTATTGTTTTGCACAATATTGAGGAACATAATCTTTGTTTGTGATCTTAGAGTATTTATAATATAGAGGGAGCACTGACATACATTTGCGTCTTCAAAAGTGTAGATATTTTTTGTTCCTAATGATGATAGCACTGCTATATTAGTGAAAATTGAGTAAATTCTTTACAAGAAATTGCCATAAGTCACGTTGGTAACCAAAAGTATATTATTTAGTTTATAGCCGTCTAAAACGAGTTTGAATGGAAATGAAAACAAGTGTCATTTAAGAGCTATAAACAAATTTGTTTTTATTTTCTTTTACAAATAATTCGTGCATGTTGGACAGCCTGTCAAATGTCAGCTAATAAATGAGCAGAAAAAGGTGGCCCAACACCACCATTTTAATCTACGTTTTTGAAGTACCAGTGCTCCCTTTATAAATACTCTAATATTGTGATATTATTTTATGAGTAAGATTCCGTTAATGGATAGAAACTTCATTAAATAGAAATATTAAGGTAATATAGAATTTTGAAACAGTGTCAATATTATTTACGAAATATAATTTTGTTTTTTAAACTTTTATAAACAACTCCAACTTAAAAAATTCAACGTAAAAAAGATATATTGTCCTTAACCTTTATTAATTAACATTTTCTAAATCAAATATAATCATTCTGAAAACATTAAGTAAACATTGCTCTAAATACATATTACATACTTCATTAAACTCGTATAGTAAAAGAATTAAAAAATGAACTTACCTTTTCCTGGTAAAACTTTAACCCAGGTTTATCTGTGTTAACGAAAGTAAAACACAAGATCGCTACAGCAAAAGACGTTATTCTCATACCCATTTTTATAACCGTATGTCGAGTTTACTGAATTTACGTGTAGTTTTGGTTACGCGGGACTTTTTTGAAAAGAAATGTTTACTTTATTATATTTTATAAAGCACAACAGAATTTAAAATCTCGTTTGGCACTAACGTGTAACTGAACTCATTGTTAACTAAATCCTATTGCGATACCCTTCACCTTTCACCCTCCACGATCCGTATGATCCGATCAGCGTCCACCGCAGATCACAAGTCACAACTGAACTGATTTTGACGTTTGTCGATTGTCACTAGTCAGCTGTCTATTTTACGCCAGATTATTAGGCCGGCTCTACACCCTCGTCCGAATGTATTAGTTAATCTCGTGAATTATATTTTGGTGAGGCCCGTGCCTGCGAGTGGTTCTGTATGTAACACAGTATGCTAGTTTGTAACACAGTAGCAAGTGCAGACAGAATGTTTTTTCTTAGATGTCCTCGTTATGTATGTTTAGTACTTCTACTTAATTTCAACTTTGCATTAAAACATTTAGCTTGTTTACTAATGCATTATAATCTAATATTTTTTGACAGTCTTCGGGACGCAATTGTTCAGATTCCGGCTGTTCGATCCTCGTACCAAGACAAATGTTTGTGAGGTCCACAAATATTTGCCTCAGGTGTAGATGTTTATGAGACCGAAAAGTCTCTCGTAGTTTCTGATACCCATGACACACAACTTTATTGATCTTAATGTGGGATCAGCACTATGTATGTATATGACCGTTGGGTATGTTTATTATTTTATAATATAGGGAGCGCTGGTACTTCAAAAACGTAGATAAATATAAGTTGCCGAGCTACCTTTTTTTCTGCCTTCCTGACTGTCTGACATTTTACAGGTTTTCCAACATGCATGAAATATTTGTAAAGGAAAAATAAAAATAAATAATAGTTTAGAATTTCACTTAAACTCATCTTAGACGGATATTAAATATATATACTTTTTGGATATGAGGTGAGAAAGTGGTATTAAATGAAATCGTCTAAAGGAAAATATAATTTGATTGAGATAATATTTTGTTGCTGATTCCGAGACATCGTCGATTAAACTTACAAAATATGATGTATCCATTTATTATTAGTACTTCCAAAGTATTAATGGGGCTATGAGCCCTACATTTTAAAATTTCAGCTCCCACTTGATAGAATAGAACAAACCGCCTACATTGTCGCTTTCTGATAAGCCGACAAGTTTTTTATTGCTCTTCAGCCGCGTCCGTCAGCCGCATCTTATAATTTGTTTTCGGCTTTAGTTTAATCTCAGACTTAGGTAGAGGTTTATCGTAATATCATAATTTGATTATTTTTGTGATCGATCTTTAGATATCTCTACATATCTAAGGATCGATCACGAAAATAAAGATCGCTTAATGATTTCGGCCGTTAGGATGCCAATTAAATATGATTTATTTACTCTATACTTATGCAATTCTTCTTGATTTGTTTATTACATGGGGTTAAATTACCAAAAGTGGAAAAGAATTGGAAAAGGAAATACAACGCATTAGTTTAGGTTAAGTTTATTTCAAAACAATATAAAATGAAATAACTAGTAACAACTTAAGTAGGTACCTACCTATGTACAAACGATTTAAATATGAATGTATATATATACAGAATTTCATCATATCAAATGTTAAAATACCTATATCAAGTGTATTTTAGCTTACAATAAAACTTTTAGGCTTTCTTTGAAACGAATACGCCAAAATGATGGCCGTATTAGCTAATTATCAGATAGGAGTCCCCGCACCTTAAGGGGTACTACGGGCCCATACTTACTCTATCCGGTATTACTAAAATATATATAATCTATTCTAATATTAAGTAGATATATATTAAAAGACTTTGAGCCTCCTAATAAGCCCATAGTAAGAGGCCACGTCTCGGTGCCGTATGTCATCACTGATAACACACAACTATCGAAGATTTTCGATTTGAGGCACTGAGGTATTTTGGTGGTCAGACGACCTGGTAAAGGTCGCGGGACGTCGCTGGATGCAGGCTGCCTCCAACAGGTCACTGTGGAAATCATTGGGAGAGGCCTATGTTCAGCAGTGGACTTCTTTTGGCTGATGGATGTATGGATGGATATTAAAAGAACATGACATCTAATAATTATTTAGAGCTGGGGTTTCTAAAATGTGCGCCGCATGAAGTGAAGGAGAACGCTGCGCTGTGAAGCAATTCCTTCCCTCGCAATTTTAATTTTTGGCCTAACTAATCTACGTTACAAGTATCATTGTACCGATCTATTTCAACCAGGTAGATAGGGCGCCTTGACATGTATTTGCGCCGCGGACTGAAAAAGATTGGGAACCCCTAATCTAGAATACCTATTCAAAATTGCAAACACTGCCAATTCTACCATATGGCCATGATTATATACCTGACACCTGATATTTTTACCCGACAATTAATATAATATTACCTAGTTATTTTGTTTACCCTTTGGTTATAACATGATCCATTAAATGTTTGTGCAATTTACTATCGTAACCGATACTGCGCTTGAGGCCGTATTGTATGACATGCAGTTGCGTATCACCTCCGATCCTGATTAGGATTGGTCTCTTCAAATAGATTCGACTTGAGAAGACCACTTCACCATTCCCGCAGAATACTTCTATTGAGCTGTAATCGACGAAGATGCGCCAATGGATATGTCCGCTGGGCGACCAGTCTGCTTTCCTTACTCCGTCTCTTCCGCCACGATCCACTGTTATACTTCCTCTGTCTGCGGTGTACCCTATGACATACTGCCGTTCCCCACGCCACTCTAGCGCAACAATCACATCATACACGACCGCAGTCGAATTTATAATGAGTTCAAATGCTTTAGTACCTGCATTAAACGCCTCGCCTGGGCTGTACCAAGCGTCTTCTAAAACTTCGGTGCGCAATTCAACAGCCTCTTTAACTGGCGTCATGAGTATCCTTCCCTGGGACGTAAGTCTTACCTCGCGCACTAAAGTCAATAAACTTGCCCAACCGTATCTAGATTCTTCGAAATCATTCTCCCACATTCCCAGCCAGGCAATTAGTAGTCTGCGCCCGTCCGGTGCTAAAATGGTTCTGGCGGCGTAAAAATCATGTCCATAGTCAAGTTCTTTGAACGTATCGGTAGACACTTCACAATCCTCCAATAGCCCAGTAACATAGTTAAATTTTCCCACAACATAGCCGCATTGGTACAGATTTTTGAATCTGAACCCATCAGCTTTGATACCTTGAACTGACAAAATCAATATGTCCTGACCGTCTATTTGGAATAAATCCGGGTTCTCCCACATGTGGCCCATGTCGCCGAATGATTGCGCGATGGTCCCATTCAGCACCCAGCTAAACAAATCCGGGGAAGAATAAAGCAGCAAATGTCCCAATTTATCGTTTGAAGTGCCTAATAGCATGTACCACCAATTATGGTAATTCCATACCAAAGGATTTCGGAAATTTATCGATCCAAATGGACCCTTCTTTATAACTGGGTTGTAAAGATATTTCTGAAAAACAATGCTATCACTGCTGATTGCCACGTTTTGAGTTTGGAATGTTTTATTATTGGAAATTACGTTTCCCGTATAGAAAAGTGTCAGATATCCATTATGAACCACTGCCGAGCCGGACAAGCATCCATGCTTTTCGTAGTATTCCTTGGGAACTAACGCCGGAGGATAATGCGCCCATTCCACCAGATTATTGCTGATTACGTGACCCCAGCGCGTGTGTCCCCACGCTCCATTGTACGGATGGTACTGATAAAACACGTGATATTGTCCTTTGAAGTAAATAAAACCACTGGGGTCGTTGATCCACCCTCCGGGCGCCGATATATGGTAAATTGGTCGATACTTCTTTCTGAGCAGGTATTTCTCTTGTTGAATAAAGGCTTCTATGTGGGCAAGGTCCGTCGCGAATTCAGCCGTGGCTACACATAGCCAAATTGCGAAGATAAGCACATCCATCTGCTATAGAGTTCTGCAGAGCACTAACTGGTGCATTTCATACGATACTACCGCGGCGATAGGGATTGACTAGGGCTACAAATAACAATGGACAGTGTTTATAAACTTAATGTATCATTACGCCTAACTTACGTAATAATTGATCATCGTAAAGAAACATAGTGTAAACAATAAAGAAAATATATACTACACGTATACATTAAATCAGCCAACATGAAAACTAGATGCCAATGGTTCCAATCCAGTCCATCAGCTAAAGGAAGTCCACTGCTGAACATAGGCCTCTGCTAACGATTTCCACAGTGACCTGTTGGAGGCAGCCTGCATCCAGCGACTGAGAACTGATGGCCGATGGGTTTTCGAATGGAGGCCACGAAACGGAAAGCGCAGCGTGGGACGTCCACCCACTAGGTGGTCAGACGACCTGGTAAATGTCGCGGGACGTCGCCAATGTTTACGCAGTTTTAATTATCACAATACACAAAGGATATAAGTCTTTAGCTATAATACTATATAATATTATTTATATACATCGTCTAAGAGAAAACAACATAATGTAGAAATAAAATACTTTTTAACAATAGATAATTATTTTATTGATCAAATTTGTTTAAACTTTACATACAGATACAATATACGAATAACAAACAAACAAAATATTTATGTAATTATTACACTCTGTAATTAACAATATCTTTTATCAAAACTATTCTAATAACATGTTAAAACCAACATAAAACTAGACAAATATAAAACTCTTATGGCCTTATTAATAAACTCGGATGAGCGAAGGATTAACTTTAGTCCAAGGATTTAGAATTGACTTGATTATTTTGAATTAAATTATTGACTATAATATTGAATAATGTTAATACAATACGATGGTTGCCTATCCCTCTATGCAATTCCGTGTTTATTAATAAAGTCGTGAATACCTCGCTATTCAAAATAATAGACTCAATTCTAAAGCCTTGGACTAAAATTAAACCTTCCCTCATCCGAGTTTATTAATAAGGACTTAGATTTAAAATTATGTATTTTTATTATATTCAAATATGATGAAATTTTACACATCGTAAGCTATTTTTTAATACCCCAATTAAAAATATGAAGTTATAAAATAGCTTATGTGATAAATTCGATGTTTTTACCATTGATTCGAGAGATTATTTATAATTTTATTCGATAGTGCCAGATATTCCTTGTGATCCTTGCACGAAAATCTTATCATATTTTCCTTAAAGCATTGCATTAACATCCTCTTGAAGAATTTCATAATTGGTACTCTATTTCTTAACATAACAATTAATAACTCTATATCAAAATATTTATTAATGCATTAGATCCTAAAATAATTATGCTATTTGGAATGTTAGTTATCATTACGAAAATACAATCGAGTATAGTTTGGACATTACACTTATTTAAGTCTTAAAACTAAAGTTACAATATGAGCAAACAATTGTACTCAGTCGTTTTAAAAATTCGAGGAATGTCGAGCTCATCGTCCGAGTTATTACGAGAACACTTCTTATAATGTAAATAATTGTAAACTAAACAAAAACCTTTGCGTTTAATTGAGCAGGATAAGTATGAAAACAAATTACGTGAGGGCTTAGTCAACTACTAGCTAAACCTAAGTTACAAGTTAAGCTAATACATATTAGGTACATTATTTCCACTATTGTGTGGTAACCAACACAACTTTGGGTCAAAATTAATTGTGATATATCATAGTTATTGAATATGAAAAAGAGTTTGTTTATCATGTATATTATACGCTCATCCACTTTCATTCTGTTCTAGGTTTATTTTTATTGTCCAGCAGTTCAGTGCCTTATCCATCCATCCATCAGCCAAAGGAAGTCCACTGCTGAACATAGGCCTCTCCCAATGATTTCCACAGTGACCTGTTGGAGGCAGCCTGCATCCAGCGACGTCCCGCGACCTTTACCAGGTCGTCTGACCACCTAGTGGGTGGACGTCCCACGCTGCGCTTTCCGCTTCGTGGCCTCCATTCGAGAACTTTTTGGCCCCATCGGCCATCAGTTCTCCGTGCTATGTGCCCCGCCCATTGCCACTTCAACTTGCTAATCCGCTGGGCTGTGTCGGTTACTTTAGTTCTCCTACGGATCTCCTCATTTCTGATTCGATCTCGTAGGGAAACCCCGAGCATAGCCCTCTCCATAGCTCGTTGAGTGACTTTGAGCCTCCTGATAAGGCCCATAGTAAGAGGCCACGTCTCGGTGCCGTATGTCATCACTGGTAACACACAACTATCGAAGACTTTCGATTTGAGGCACTGAGGTATTTTGGACGAGAAGACGTCGCGTAGTTTCCCGAACGCTGCCCAACCGAGTTGGATTCGACGATTGACCTCTCTCTCGAAGTTGGACCTGCCTAACCGGACCACTTGTCCTAAATAGACATATTCGTCTACAACTTCGAGAGTCGAGCCCCCAACTCCGATCGGGGTGGGCACAACATGGACATTCGACATAATCTTCGTTTTGTCCATGTTCATTTTAAGACCCACCTGTTGGGAGACTCGATTGAGGTCTTCGAGCATAGTGCTAAGGTCTTCCAGCGATTCTGCCAAGACTACAATATCGTCGGCAAATCGAAGGTGAGTGACATACTCGCCGTTGATGTTGATGCCGAATCCTTTCCACTGCAAGAGCTTGAAGGCGTTTTCCAGCGCGGCAGTGAACAGTTTCGGAGATATGACATCCCCCTGTCTTACGCCTCTCTGTAGTGGAATAGCCTTCGTTCTCTGATCTTGTACTCGGACCGACATGGTGGCGTTGTTGTATATACACTTCAACACTTCGATGTACCGATAGTCAATGTGGCACCGCTGAAGAGACTGTAGCACAGCCCAGGTCTCGATCGAATCAAAGGCTTTCTCATAGTCCACAAACGCTAAACAAAGCGGCAAGTTATATTCCTCGGTTTTTTGTATAACTTGCCGAAGCGTATGAATGTGGTCTATGGTACTAAAGCCTTTTCGGAACCCGGCTTGTTCGGGAGGCTGGAAGTCATCAAACCTGCGTTCGAGACGATTTGTGATGACCCTCGAAAACAGCTTATAGACATGGCTCAGGAGCGAGATGGGCCTGTAGTTCTTCAGCAAAGTGTTATCACCTTTTTTGAAGAACAGTACCACCACGCTCCTGCTCCATGCCTCTGGCGTTGAACCCTCGAGGAGAACGGAATTGAAGAGCTTCTGAAGGACTTTCAGCATCGGCATACCGCCCGCTTTCAGAAGCTCTCAAGTGATTCCGTCCTCACCCGGCGCCTTGTTGTTCTTAAGCTGTTTCAGGGCCATCTCAATCTCACACAGGTTGATGTCCGGGATATCATCGCTAAAGTGTCGGATAGTGTCGGATCAGTGCCTTAGGCGAAAGGTAATTTAGCAATTATACAAAAGTAAAGAATTTTTCAAATTAAATAAAAAAATATTCAATAGACATGGTTTTACTTTCAAAATATACTGATATAATAAGCGGCCAACTTCCCGAAGAACAAAGCGCCATTGTGGAAATAGTTACGTAATACCACCCAAACTATTGATCAAACAATCACGCGCGAACAACGCACCCGTCCGCACTAGGACGTGCAACCGTCACTTAAAAATCGACAGCCGCGCTGGTCATTGCTCAAAAAGTTTGCCGCGGTAACACAGTATGAGAAATGTTGTAAGTAATGAATATTCCAGCAAACCGGTGCAGTAGTGGTGGTGGTGTGTGATCGTGGTCAGCGCAGCGCGGCGTGCAGCTCGGCCCACAGCGCCGCCAGCCGCGCATGCGCACCGCCGCCCGCGCGCGCCGCCGCGCACAGCGACTCCAGCGCACTCACCGCGTACGCGCGCCCCACGCTCACCTCCTGCGCACACCACCCGTTATAACACCGCCGTGATTCGGAGACATTGTTAGGGCGAATTAGAAAATTTCGCAGGAGCGCCATTATGGAACCATTTCATCTATGCATCTAGCATCCAGCCTATGCAAAAATATATAACACTGAGAAAGAGTCGCAATGTATTTATGTACTAAAATTACATCATTACAGCATTGTGAATCGTGATTAACAAACACGCCAAACGATGTGTACTGGCAAAGACTTTTGTCTGACACTTGTTTGGACATGATGAGATAGACCTCAAATTATTCTGTCCAGCCAAAATTTCTTAGACTCAGGCGTATTGAGTAAGTTAAACGATATCAAAGTCAAATCAGCTGTCAAGGTACGTATGGCTTTGACATTGTGCAAATAAACTTATTGTCTTTGCTTATTGCGTAGCAGGTGTATGAATGTAGTATAAAGTACCTGTAGCGCGCACCTGAGCGCGTACTTGTGTCTGGCCCGCAGCAGCCGGGCGGCCGGGCCCGCCGCCGCGGCGCCGGCCGCCGCGCGCTCTGCGTGCAGGCCGCGCGTGAGGCGCGCGTACAGCTCGCGGCCCCCCGCCAGCGCCTCCAGCGCCAGCGCCACGCGCTCCTTCGCCTCCTCCGCCTCGTACGCTTCTGCTACCAGTTCTGGTTCGCCAATGGACTCGCTTTTAATAGCTATCCTGCAAACGAATACATACATAAACTCACGCCTTTTTCCAGAAGGAGTAGGCAGAGGTACTACAACGTCATCCATATTTCGCGTTGTGTGTTCCGTCCAGCGATGTGATAAGTGGCGAGCCTATCGGCTATAAATTCCTGCCTCCGGGGTGATAATAAATACAAAAATTCATTATTACTGTGCCCGACCCGGGATTCGAACCTGATGATTATAATCGTACCGCAGTACAACTGAAACAAATGTTTGTGTGATCCACTGGTATTTGTTTCGGTGTTTGTGAGACTGAAAAGTTTCTTGTAGTTTCTGATACCCACGACATAAAATACGATCTTAGTGTGCGGTTAGGACTATGTACGTGATTGTTGGGTGTATTTATTTATTTAATTTAAATGCGATATTCTGTCTCCATTAAGACTTTAACGCTCAAATACTCAAACGCTGTTTAAATATTAAGTTGCACTTAACTACGCAAGTCCAGCTTAAATGTAAGTTAAGAGCAACTTAATATTTAAACAGCATTTGAGTATTCGCTCGTAAATAAACCTGTTTGAAAAGACCAAGTCGTTCTTAAGCAACTAAGATAAGAATATCATTAGTGCATTCATGTATAATATAGATATGAGCGTAAATAATTTGAGTGTGGATAGTGCATTACAATGAAACTGACAAGATAAAATGTGCGCGGAAGTCTATTAGGGACAAAATAAACAAACAGCCAGTAATTATGTCAATATGGTGATTATAGTATGGAAAGCACACTTTGTCTGATTTATTTAAAGGAATTTTGTAAGAGTATTACACAGTGTAAGTGGTGCGTGTGCATGCGTGTATTTTGGTGTGCGTGTGGGTGCGTGCGTGAACGTGTGCGTATGCGTGCGTGCGTGTGCGTGCAAGCGTTTGCGTGCGTGCGTGTGTACACTGTACTGACTGCGCGGCGGCGGCGAGTGCGCGTTTGACGCGGCTCCAGCGCGGCGGGTCGGCGGCGGGCGCGGACAGCGCGTGCAGCGCGGCGCCTACCTCGCGGACGTCATTCATCTCCGCCTCGAAACGACTCTCCACTGTATAGAAAGCATTCATTCGTTCATTCTACTTAGGCTTTATCCCAGCCGGTGCCAGGGTCCGCTATACAAAGCAACGTCGCGTTTGTCAATTTAGAATTGTATCCACCTATGGATATAGTTCTTGGCTCTTGAGTCTCACCATCAGAACATTAATTTTATTTTTTGAATATACTTATATCATTTTTTTTTCTTATTGAAATGGAATATATTATGTGAACAAAGTATTACTAGGTTTAAAAAAATCAAAAAATACGTTTACCTCTGTCGAATATTTGCGACATCCTGTTGAGTCCGAGCTGAACTAGTCGCAGATGTTCCTGTTCCGCTACGTACGTCGCTTGCATATCTTCGGGAGAAAGCTCGTCCTACAAAATGTATACACTGTAAATTAATCATAGCTACAAATTATTCAATAGATCTTTTATGCAAAAAATCTTTAAAAATCTTCTCTTTGATGGAAATACACTGATTTTATGATTTATATTGCTTATGAAATTAGTAATAACGAAACCACAATAGTATACTGACAAATGTTCTTACTTACTTCAAAATCCAATATGAATGCTTGAAACCAAAAGTGGGTACAAGGTTAGATGCTATGATATACAAATATAGTAGTAAATAAAAAATAAGTCTATGCACAAGTAGAACGAAAACTGCTCAAGTGATGCAAAACGAATGTGGAAAAAAGCTTTAGAACTGAAATAACAATAATACACCCCTATAACAGATAATAAAACAAGACTTACAGAATCATTTTCCTGTGTTCCTGCCAGAATAAACTCATCATGCTTAGGCTTATCCAATTTGGGAGTGATTTCACACAAGAACATTCGTAAATCCGCATCATGGGCTACTACTGGGTGACGCGCCATCAACGTCAACCAACGTTGAAGGGCAATTCGACGTCTTTGCAGGAAATGTGGGCTGCCACCGCCAACTACCACTCTCTTTGGAGGCAAGCGGCATATAGCACTAAAATTACAATATGTAAGTTTATTTAAGTTTATATATTATACACATCTATCTATGCTAACAATTTTGTAAGCAAATCATTGTATGTACACCATTTGGGACTATATCAATTTTGTTATTATACAATATTTGAGACCAAAGACTTAAATCATCATCATTTGGGAAATAAAAATACTTTGTAGATTTACTCAAATTTACTGTAACGCAACATATTTGTTTATTAAATTATCATTTTACCTAGCAGTCAAATGGTAGAAACCATAAATATAAAGTTGATATTATGGACAATGAATGGATACTTACCGGTAAGGATATTTGGCATACAAAATTTCATACAGTTGAGCAAATTCATTATATCTCCTTGTAACGGTTGTACCATGTCTTCTAGAACTAACATAATATTCACAGTGTTTTAAAATCAGACCTTTCCTCTCTGGCACTATCTCTACAGTAATAACATCAGTTGCTTCCAACTCTTCAAAAGTTACAGTTTCAACAAGATTAGGAAGATGAGACATTTTTATTTGATTCTGAGGTAACTGAAAACAATTAAATTAGTAAATTAAATATTTTAAGCAGTATACCAGGATATCTTCCTAATACACTCATAATTACAATTTAAGGAATAAAAGGTTAGCCAAACAATTTTTGACAAAAATGTTACTATTATCATCAATAATCAGATAATTTGGGGTTTCAACTCATTTTTGCCAGAATGTAGTTCATAATGACCAATGATATTTATTGCAGAGGATGAAAGCTCTCCTGCTTACTCTGTTTTAATATTTCCAATTGTTAACTAACCTAACATGTTAATGTGTGTGTGTGCAATAAAGAATATTGTATTGTATTCAGTATTCTGTATTGTTAATATACTGGTAATATATCCATACCTAATGTGCTTACTGATTTTCAAATATACAATTGTGTCATCAAATCAAACCAGCTTCAAGCAATGCATTTGCGAATTTAAGATCTTCATATGAATCAATTTCTAGGCTGGTGATGTATGGCACTTCTACGACCGAACAACTGCAAATAAAATATTTCATTGTTAATTATTACCTATGTCTTCTTGTGTGGATCTTCCATGTAGCTAAAGATTAGTTAGGATTTATTCCATTAAAAGATGCAAATTTTGATTATGAGTAATGAAGAAAAAAAAATAAAACACATGTAATTCTTATTTCCTTTTCCTTGTAACAATTAGAAATACGGCATTCTTCACTTCAATCATATAAGTAAATACTAAATATTTAAAAATATGTTAATAAATTAATTTAATGGTGCTTTAATAATAACCTAGTGTGTATGGGTACGCCCATTTTTAATGAAAGTTCATCGGCCTTTTAAGTTAGTGTTTTAAAATATAAAATGCTCCATTTTAACAAAGTTCATGTTTATGTCATTACTAATGTTGTGAGCTGGACTTACTAATCGAAAATAATTTAACAGCAAAAACTAAAAACACTTTGGTTTCATATCGGATTATGATATTAATCTTGGTTTACAAGAATAATACATTTATCATAAACCTATTTGTATTTAACAACGTAATTTTTATTACTTCTACAAACCTGAAAACATACGTGAAACGTCAAGCAACAAATGTCAATTGTATTTGACAATGATTATTAGATTGTGGGTTAGGCCCCATTCGCACGGGAGCTTAAAAAGTGTTACGTTAAAACCCGATGTTGACGCTTTTTTACTGTTCCCAATATTTGTGTACATATGAACGCTAAAAAATCATTGTGAATCGTACTCGGTGCGGTGTGCACCTAAATTATGAATTCACATTCGAAATTATTGGTATCACCTGAATCGACAAGAATGCATGAAGAGGTTGATGAAAGTGGATAAAGCGAAAATCGTATATCAGGAACAAGCAAAGTCCATAGTCTCTGCGGTCTGCCTACTCCTATGGGATACAGGCATGACGATTATGTATGTATATAATACCCGTTTCGAGACAGAAAAAGAAAATAAAATCATATTAGGTATATTTCATAAATGATGTAAGATATTTGGAAGGACACTTTATGTCGCTTTATATCGTTTCGTTTCGTTCGTATACGGTAAAGGTCGAGATTAAACCATAGCAACACTCAAGACTCCATCGTAGTGTGGGGTCAGTATCATGTATGTGACTGTTGGGTGTATATATTTTGCAATTCGGGATCGAGCAGGTCCAAATCATTGTAAATGGCACACACGAAGCAATACAATACGTGTATACGCGACTCCAGCATGCAACCAACTCACTGTAGCGCCGCGGATTGTCTAACTCCCGTCTGAACAAAAACACAAAGATCCATTTGCTCCATTTATTTAACGTCCAACGCTCAAAGTCGAAAATCGGATAGCGCTTGATAAAAAAGCGTCGCGTTTTAAAATTGTATTCGTTCAAATAAACTAATGGATTTGTATTTGTTTCATTTCAACGTTTTATAACGCGCGTTGAAATAGCGCCCGTGCGTTCAACAGTTACTTAGTTATTAAGTGAAATAAAATACAAAAACTTACTTTAAATTTTGAAATAGACCTTCAGTTATTAGAGATTTACGTGTGACGTAAAAAGCCCCAGTTTCCAATAATTCGCCACTCCAGTTTTGTCGCCGTGGTCTATGTTTAATATTGAAATTCAATGGCGTTAGCTTACCACTTTTGTGATTCCATCGCAGTTTATAACTTCTGTAATTAATCTACAATAAGTATATTTGAAAAATATTTATTCGTAATGTATTTGATTATTATTTATTAATATTTATGATTATTTAAATATTATTTATTAATAGATGGATAACCTCTAAGCATTAGTATGTACATCATATGTACATACCTTGTAGCAGTAAAAACGCAATCGAAAGATATCGGTTCATTTATTATTTTTATTGCACTTCGCAACTGTTCAGAGAGAATGAACGGAGAAGTTGCTTGAATCAAAACTAGGATATCGATATCTGGTCTACGCTCTAAAAATTCTTGCGCTCCCCATATCGACGGTGCCCAGTCACTTGCAGTTGCAGGACTCCGACGAAAAACTTTAGCATTACCTTAAAGGTAATCAAGCATTATATAAGTTAGGTATATTAAGTAAATTTTTATCTTGCCCAAATACTACAACATACTAACACCTATTTGCGTCCAATGCTATTAGGTGGTGATCAGTGGACACAGTGACGTCATTGAGCCCAGCGGCTTTTGCTACGTTTATAGCTCGACATACCAAACTAACTCCACCGACGTTTTTAAGATTTTTTAAATTAACGCTTTTAGAACCACCTCGTGCTAGGATCAAAACTCCAGTTTGAGTGCAACTAACATGTAAACATCTGTTAACATAAAAATACAGTCACTGCACTTTATAACATTATAGGTATTTTAACACTTAGAAACAAAGTCTTAAACTTACGTAATACTCGTAATAATGAATATAACAATAATATATTAAGTAAAAAACTTACAGAAATTGAATAACAAACCAGTTGCCCCACATCATATAGACTCCAGGAAATATCCTTGGTTACTTGAACTGTGCGATATATTGACGCATCCTGTTTAACAATGATAGATAAAGTTAGTCTGTTAGCTACAGACACAGCTACAGATAACAATTGTTTTTATTTACGTAATTGTATTGGACATCACAATCCTATAAATAACCACACATTAGCCACTTCATTATATATAACAAACATATACCTATACACAAAAAAAATATTTTATAAGTCCAAGTGGATCTGAGTGGATGTATAATAATCAATCCTTTCCTTAGTCTTTTGTCTTTTACTTTAGTCAATTTTTAAAGGCAGAACCTTTGATATTAAGTATAATTCGACATTATCTTTTATTATTATTTTATTGTTTTTAAAAATCTTGTACATAATATAACGATAATGAAAATGATAATCGAAACTTGTAAGTTTGTAACTCGCTATCTCAATATCAACATATTTATATAATACATTGACGCCCGATTTCATTGCTATTTACTCCTTCGTGTACTCCCTAAGTACTATTTCCATATTATTTCGCTCAGTAAACAGTAAAATTACTCTTAGGCGTTCCTTAGTACGTTAATCAACATTATTACATCACGCAGATGTGGCAAAACATAATATTCAACGTTAGGCAGCAATTCAGGTGGAGGTCTTTCAACACGTCATAGAATTTTAACGCAATAGGGAAGAAAATTAAGGAATGTACTGTGTACCCAGCATTTACTCATAAGCCTTTGAGCCGGAAATGGATTAGAAACGATTTCAAACATCAAATAGTTGACTGTTCAATCGATTTTTGACTTGGCAGTATGATCTTTATCCTTAGCCATTTCCTTTAGGACAGAATAAAAAAATCAATGTACCGTGAAATGTCACCATGACTTCCGAGGAGGAACTTGAAAAGGACTTAAAAAATGTCGATACTGAATTGTGTGTAGTGGAAGCAGAAATTGCAAAATGGAGGAATCGTCAACGTTTACTACACGAGAAAAAGAATTCACTTAAGAATGCTATAAACAAGTTAAAATCCGACAAACTAGCAGAAGTCAACTGGGAAGGTTCGGACTACGAATGGTCAAAAGATGTGAAGAAAACATTAAAAGAAATATTTCAGTTAGAATCATTTCGACCTAAACAATTGACTGTAATTAATTCTACGTTATCAGGTCAACATGCTATTGCGGTTATGCCCACGGGCGCCGGCAAAAGCCTATGCTATCAGCTGCCCGCGTTAATCAAGCCTGGACTGACTGTAGTCGTCTCTCCCCTCGTGTCCTTGATGGAGGATCAAATACGTTCTCTTACTGAAAAGCAAGTGTCCGCAAAATACATCACTAGTTCCACTCCCAAAGAAGAAACAACAGCTGTGCTAAACATGTTAAAGGATAAAAAAAGTGATGTTAAACTATTGTATGTGACTCCAGAGCGATTTGCAAAAAGCAAACGTTTTATGTCAAATTTACAAAAGTGTCATGCTGATGGCAGATTGCAGAGGATTGCCATTGATGAAGTTCATTGCTGCTCTCAGTGGGGTCATGATTTCCGACCAGACTACAAGTTTCTTGGTATTTTAGCCAACATGTTTTCAAATACACCCATATTGGGATTAACTGCAACTGCAACAGCTCATGTTTTGTCTGATGTTCAAAAAATGCTTAATATACCTGGGAGTCTAGTCATTAAATCTACTTTTAATCGCCCTAATCTATATTATAAAATTATAGAAAAACCTACATCACAAGAAGAGTGTATGTCTGTGTTGGAAGACTTATTAAAGAGGCGTTACAGAGGAGAATCAGGAATAATTTACACTAACAGTATTAAAGATACTGAAGATATAGCAGGGGAGTTACGAAAAAGAGGTTTAAAAGTGGGTTGTTACCATGCTAACTTGGATGCAGAAACAAGGTCAAAAGTACATATGAAATGGCATGAAAAACATTATCAAGCTATAGCAGCCACAGTAGCTTTTGGAATGGGTATAGACAAACCAGATGTCAGGTTTATCATCCATCATACAATAAGTAAGTCTATGGAGAATTATTACCAGGAAAGTGGCCGAGCTGGTAGAGATGGCCAATATGCGGAGTGTGTAACTATGTATCGCATGCAGGACATTTTTAAAGTAAGCACAATGGTATTTTCATCAGTAGGCAACTTAGATCATTTGTATGGCATGGTGAAATATTGTCTCAATGGTGCTTTGTGCAGAAGACAACTGATTGCAGAACATTTTGATGAAAACTGGGGAGACACTGATTGCAATAATATGTGTGATGTTTGTAGTGCAGGACAGGTCCATACAAAAGAAATAGAGTTACAATTGCATTGTAGGACATTGGCATCTGTAATTGATATTGCAGAAAAACAAGACACTAAACTAACAGCACAGAAATTAATAGATGCATGGTTTTTAAAAGGGCCTGTGCCATTAAGACATAAAGGGAATGCCCCTATTATATCCCGTGGTGTGGCAGAGGACATAATAGCCTATTTGTTAATTGAGAACTATCTAGTTGAAGACTTTCATTTCACAGCCTACACTACAATAAGTTATATTAAAAAAGGTCCATGTATGGGTTCAATAAATGACACAAAGTTTTCTTTGAAAATGCCACTAAGAGAATATATGCCATTTTCTCAGAAGTATCAAGATCGTGAACATGGGAGCAGGGCAGATTTAAAAAAAGAAACAGACCGGAAACGCAAATCTACATCACAATTGAAATCTCAATCAAAGATTTCCAAAACTGTGATAACTATTGATTGATAAAATTTAGCAAATACATTAAAATAATATAATCTATTTACATGATATAGTATTTATTCATTTACTAAACCAGGTAAAACCTATGCATTTGAGGATCATTGTTATAGTTACATAGTTTGTTTACATGGGTAGATAATATTCACTGCTTAACATGTATAATAACAAAGATAGTAATGCCTTTACATATTTTATTTTATATTATGTACTTATCAAAAACAATAATTTGGGAAAGTTACATTTTATTACTATTTAGCAGCCTCCTGGACATTAAATATTGCCAGTCTTAAAATAAAAAGACTCCAGTTTTCTATTGAGGTGATAAGACGGGATTAAACACGTCGTCTTGGAGAACAATGAAGTGATGGTAATTGGCTATAATTTGAAACATTTTCTTCTCGACTTCGTCTAGAATTGCGAGGGAGTGGTGTCGCTGGAATCTTCACTTTAGGTGAATATGCTGAAAGACATGGATTTAATAGACAACCAATCTCAGTTTTTAGTATATGTATGAATATGGACGAGTTATTAATTTGGAGGTATATAGGTGGATGGACACAGGAAGATCTTAAAATGTTATTACGCGAATGCTACACTGTCTTTATCTTTCTCTTTAGCCACAAAAAATCAACTAAACAGCGTTAATAAGTCATGTTAAAAATCAAAAGTATCAAACAAATTAGATATAAAATAATTAAATTAAAACGAATTCTTACGGATTTTATCTCGATATGTCGTAGACCACAAAAGCTGTAAAGTGATCGAAACGTCATTAAGTTAAAAAAAATCAAAATTAAATCAAATTCGCGATGAAATCCGTAAGATTTCGTTTTCAATGTGTAAAATTCGCGTAAATCTAAGAAACCATTACAATAAAATTGTTGTAATAAAGCACGCTTGACGCATGATAGCCACAACCACATTGCGCCCAAAATGCATCGGTTACAAATTTATTATATGTATTGATTTCAACACATTCAAAAAGTCAGTGGTGTCTGGGTTCGAAACCGCGACCCTCGTCTCAACAGCTGCTGTCGATCCGTTGCCAACAGGCCAGCACGCACTTAATGCTTGAAACATGTATTGCGAAATAATGCAATCGGACGTTCTGGTTAAATATAACATTAACATGTTTTTATCAGGCCGCACTGGAAGTATGTAATGGAATCTAAGGATATGACTGCCTCTTCAGAATGTTGTTTATTTAATAAACTTTCGACAGCCAATTCACAACAACTTGTTTTATGTAAAATGGAGCCGCATTCAGTGGCCTGTGCTATGAACAAAGGGCGTTGACGGGGCCCGAGGCCCGCAACGCGCACCCTTCTACTTCAGAAAGGACTAATAGTAGGTTAGGTAGTCCTTTTGTGGTTACTCTAGTTAAGTAATTAATAAGTTACATCTAGTAGTAGTGACTATCGTAAAAAGATAGGTATCATTGAT
Source organism: Theretra japonica (assembly GCA_033459515.1). Lineage (NCBI taxonomy): Eukaryota > Metazoa > Arthropoda > Insecta > Lepidoptera > Sphingidae > Theretra > Theretra japonica. Next base: position 6,002,009 of record CM065943.1, read on the forward strand.
AAATCAATAAGTATGGACCACAGATTAGGTACTAGGTCTTATTGAAACTTATCTTGAAAGTTGAAACTAGGCAAATGAGGTGGGTAAGTACTTCAGAATATACAAAATAATAGTACATGTTGTACATTAAGGAATTGCAATTTACACGGATTTCTTGGGTCAAGGGTTGTAGGTATTTATGTCTACTTGTATGGTCTACTAGCGCTTTTTATTACTTATTTTTTAAAATAAAAAATAATTCACCTGACGCTGCACCGTTTTTTGGTAACGGCTTGTTTAACTGAATCTTTTCCGTACTTCTTGTTGTACTGAAACCTGTAGCCGTAGATCTACTCGACGAACATTCGCTGTCAATACCTAATGCATCGAGAGCCCGAATACGTTCATTGATTTGATCGTTTATAATTCTTTTATGAGGTTCTGCTTCACCTAGGTATTCCATTTCCGCAAGAAACTTCATTCGTTCACAAATCTGATTAATCACTGCAAAAAGATTAGTAAGCAATTCATAAACTCGGCAAGTAACGGCTCAATGTGAGTTATATTTTAACGGAAAGATTTATTAGAATATAAGCGATAGTTATATTCATACACTCATTCTTCATTTCTTTAGAAGTAGGAAGTTTGGGACCCGGTTTAGCACCAAATGATGGCGACGCGACTATTTTCTGTTCAGTGTCACCGTACGTCATCATGTTTGCTAGTCTTTCCTTCATCTTTTCTCTATCTACGCCGCGTTTTGGTAGATACCTAAACATAACAAATATAATTAATAAATACATATCTGAATATAACAGGCGTTACACTAAAAATGATGGTTATGCAACTATAGTACAGGGGCGTAGGTACCGCCGTATCAGCCGGATCAATAATACGGGGCCCCCGGCCTACAGAGGCTCCTAACATGTTTATGCAAAAATTTGTAAAATTTTATCCACAATGTCACTTAATCTCTGCTTCCCGGAAAAAACATAAAAATCTATCCTACGTGCCTATATGTAGAGTTTTCACTTCAGAAATGACAGCAAAAACTTTTTCCGTGTTATGCGTGCGCCCAAAAGTTGGAAACATCATACATAACAATCACATTTGGGCCCCCAACTAATTTTGATACAGGGCCACTCCAAAGCATACCACGCCACTGCTATAGTATAGTGCCTAGTTTGGCGGAAATGAAAGCGAAAAGTCGCAAGTTCGATCCTATACCAGAACAAATGTTTGTGTCAACCACAATTATCTGATTCGGGTCTGGGTCTGATAGATCAGTTTTGTGAGGACCTATCTACCATACCGGTGGTTGTGTGTCAACCTATGTTATATGCACAACCGCTCGGTTAGCGGCTTGTGGGCCTATGTCAGAAATTCTGGGCCAGATCCATGCAAACCTTACCTTTATTTTGAAAAGATATGGGGCTTTAACTTTGAAAATGGTAAAAACCTTGGAGTTAAGAGTTTTAACTACCTAATAAAAAATAATTATATGTATGATGAGTTGTACCTAATTAATTTTTTACTCACTGGTCGTCATCAAAGACTTCCGATGCCCTTATAGTGGATAGCGATCGGCGACGTGACGTACGAGGCCTTAGATTCGGTATAATATTTCCTTTCTTTAACGTCCGCTTATTTTCGCGGGGAATTGGTGGCTGTTGTTTTTTTCTCTGCTCAATAGCTAATTTGGATTCTTCGAGTAGAACTGAGTGAAAAAGGAAACAAGTACCAATTTAAAAATCCAAGGTATTCTATAGATACAAAACAGCAAAACCCCGTGTTAACCGTGTTAGTGAGTTCCATGATATGGATAGTTAATAATTTATTTTTTACGTTATAAACCAAACTTTGAGTATTGCGCCAAGTATTACGGTGTCTAGTAGGTACACTAGGTAAATTTTTTGGTGGTCAAAGCGATATAAATTTTGCGAGACCGTAAAAAGCGCAAGAAGCATAGAGTCATAACAAATGTGGCCTGGCACCACCACTACGTTCTTGAAGTACCAACGCTCCCTTCATATTAAGATACTCTAAGGTATTACGTTAAAGTAATACCTATCAACTTAATGTATTTATTGTTTAATTGTTATGTAATGTATACGTACTTACCTATCTAATAAGGTTCATTATGTAGTTATTTTTTTTAAATCATTGTTAGAGATATGTAGAAATACGATTTAAGTAACACCATACCCTTAAGAAATTCTCGTTGTCCTGTTGTTGGTTCTGCAATCTTCGTATGGAAAATACCCCCATATTGGACATTCGTGCTAGGCCATTTAACGTTAATGAATCCATTCGAATCAGGTTTCTCCATATTATCAAAAGGTGAGTAGTGTCTATTCAAAGCACTGCTTTTCAGTAAATTATGTAAAATAATAATATTATGCGACTACTTTAAACAGAAACGATTTCCATAGCAACGAGTTTGAGTGACCATTACTATAGAGAAAGTAATCACTACGTTACGTTCTACCTCCGTGGACGTAGGTATACACTAATACGTCCATGTCTACCTCTCACCTCGTGTTCCATTAAAAAAAAAATAACGTGAATGTAAAATGTATTTATTGATAGATGATTGGTCGTTAGAAAAATTGGTCGATGGCGGTAATTTACAAAACTTTGTAAGATTACATATTGTTCACATTTATCGGAAAAGAAAAATACATAATAATGGAAAATTCCGTGGATGCAACAATTGAGAACATTAAAATTCAAGAACAAATGAAAGAAGCTAAGCTAAAGGAAAAGCGGGAATGTGAGTTTATATTCCCAGTCAATTTGCAGATAAGTAGTTGACTTTATTCCCAGATTAATATATATAGATAATTAATTAGCACATTTTTGCTTCAATTCTTGTCATCTTTTATTAAAACATGCAAATACGTGACTTAAATAAGTCTGCTAAGTGGTACCTACCAACTACCAGTTTTTATGCTTTACGGAAATGTTCAAAGTAAAATAGTCCATCTTGCTAGTTTACTAGAAAATTATCTGGAATATTAAAGATTCTGTAGGATCAGATTGTAAGTGAAATGTTATAAGAATTGGTTCACGCTAATAATTAATATATTGAAATGGGCAAAAAATTATCCAATCACCAATTACCTTGCTATTTCATTCATTTCTTAAAATACCGTGTTAACGCATCACGGAGGGTTATATAATAGAAAAATTCGTAGTTATGCAAATTAAAACATATAGGTAATCAACATAATAAATAACTCGTATTCACAGTCGACGTTGCAGTGGCATCCCTCAATCGATCTATCCGTGAAAACAAAACAAAAACGGATAGGTTAAAACAAGAAATCGAACACATGCAAATCGTTACCGATAAGCTTCAGTGTCAAATTGATATTGAAAAATGTCAAAAAGACGCACTATCAAAGCAGGCGAACAATCTTTTAATGGAACTAAATCAACTTAGAACAGAATCAGTAAGTGTAACTTCCAACGATGTTAAAACCATACTTAAAGGTTTAGGTATTTTATATACCTAATTTTGTTTTACTTAGTAGTAGCGTTGGAAGTACGAAAGTGGAATGTGAATTTAAAAAAAAATGCGCCCCCCTTTATGTATATGAAGAAAGAGTCAAAGACAGCAAAAATACATATTCGTTGATTATACCATTACTTTCATTATGATAGGCCGACCGCGCTATACCGTGACGCTCCGGCATTACTCATAACGGCTGTGAAATACTTAAATAAATAGGTACCTTATATCCATAATACCTAGGCATCAAAATGAATATAATTCCCTACATATGTTGTTTATGATAGGAGCGAAAAATCGCTTCAGTGTGGAACCTACGTGCAGATCTGATAGAAGCAACAAAACATGTTACCGACGCTTGCGATATAAGAACTTTGTTGTTGAAATCTACGGGCATAGATATCGCGTGCACTTTAAATACTCGAAGACAGCAACAATCTCAAACCATTATGATGAATAAGCATAAATTACAAACTGCTCTGGAAAAACGAGAAGAAGCAATTAATAAACGAAAAAAATTACTTGAGAAGCCCGAATATGATGACGAATTTATTCGGTAATGTTTAGTTGTCTTCTTAGTTCACCTTATTGTGAAGTCTTAGAATTGTGAAGTATTATTTTTTTCAAGTCCCTGGGCATCCAAACATCATACGCATTTTTAATTCTTTTACGAATGAAAAGGATAGAATATTATAAGCTGTCGCAGACTTAATTAGAACTATAACTATGAAACAATTCCGTCTTTTATCGATTTGTTTGTCAATCGCCCTGGATAACAACGTTTCGTTTTACCTTAGAGTATTTCTATAATGAGGGGGCGCTGTCATCATTGACATAAGTATGGACAGGGCATGGACGTAGTATCAAAAGGATGCGACATTAGGACTTAGGACTTCCGGCGTAAGGGACAGATATAAAGTAAAAACATAACAGGGATACCAAAAAATAAACTTTACCCGTATATATTTTATAACTATAAATAAATAAATACACCAACCGTCACATACATAGTCCTGGCCCCACAATAAGATCAATTAGGTCTTGCGTCGTGGGTATCAGGCACTACGAGAGACTTTTCGGTCCGACAAACACCCAGACCCGAGACAAATACTTGTGGGCCTCACACACATTTGTCTCGGTGCGGGGTTTTAACCCGCGGCCTCACGTTTCACAGCTGGCATCTTACCAACTGCGTAAACAAAGGTGAAATAACGTGACCTTTCATATTTTTTCCGCAAAAGTTATAAAGCCTGCCTCGGTGGCGCAGTTGTACTATGGGATGATTTGATGCAAAATTGATTGCAAAGCTGAGGTCTCGGGTTCGAATCCCGGGTCGGGCAAAGTGATATTAGATTTTTCTATTAATTATCAGCCCGGATTCAGGAATTTGTGCCCGATATGGCGATAAGCTCGCCCCCTATCACATCGTGGGACGGAAAATACAAGGTGAAACGTGGGTGTCTTAGTTGCAGCTCTGCCTACCCCTTCTAGAAAAAAAGGCGTGAGTTTATGTGTATGTATGTAAGTTATAAAGCAAAGAAAATAAAAGATGGGTTTGTATAATAATATTTAAATATTTACGTGTCTCGAACAATATACAGGGTAAAAAATTTTGAAAACTAAAAGTGCATACTTAAATTTTCTCGCCACCACCATTCTTCTCTACCTTTTGGAAGTACGAGCGCTCCCTCTATATTATAAATTATAAGCTCCAATGTTGTGAGTTGAAACTGGCAGAATTAAAGAATCTTATTATTACCAACATACTTTCAAAAGATAATTCAAATATTGTTCTCGGGCCATTGGGAAAATATCTTGTTTGTTAATTGTGTAAATATATTATTATAATCCAACTGTACTAATAGGTACCGTTCGACATTTCATAAACCATGAAATTATGGTTTTACGGAAAATGTTATTGATATAGGATATTTTACAATAGGTGAATAAAAACTAAAAACAATAAATCTACATAGTATACTCGTAGTATTAATCAATTTCAATTTACAATTTCAAAGAATACATTTTATAATTCGTTTTAATTATTTGAATTTTCTAATCTGTCATACAAATATGCGAAACGGTTGCCACCATGATGGTTACCGAAATAAAGTAAATAATAAAACTTGTGTGTTTAACAAAAAAGTTCTGACACTATTATTCCCATACATTATTTTTTAACTAAAATATTATAAGAGAGTAACTCATGTTTATTGCAAAAAATCACTCTTCACTAAGCGCTGCGTCGTTTATAGAGGTTATGTTTACTAGCGGAGTGAAGTTATCACACGAAACATAGCGTCTAGGGTTTTCCTACATTCACGCGCCGAAGTTTAAAGTGGTAATTCAAAACGGATTTTAATGGGACTTATCGATCGAATAAAGAAAATAATAATAAAATACTTTTTTACTTGTTTCTTTTTATATTAGGAACATTAGTATACTATTGTGTGAGTTGCGCCTATACAAAGTAGTTTAAATTTGAAAAGTATGAAATGTCAAAGGGTACCTATTAATTTAGTTGGTTATTAGTTACGCAATTTTATTTACAGCATAAAAGAAGCTCTGCGCTATTCAGAACAAATGATTATGAATATAAAGAACCAGAAAAATAATTAATGTTTGTGTGTTCGATATTGACTTATTTTATAGTAACTATTTAAACTCAAATGAACAGCAATTACAAATGGAATGCATAAGGTAACAACCATTATTTACTGATTTAATTGGTTATGTACCTGCTAGTGCTTGGCAAGGGCCTCCCTCCTTTCCCGTAGGATTTTATGCATTAATATTGTCGGCACGAAAATAATAAAACTTTCAACGTAAGGAAGATAAGTAAATAAAATACTTTACCTTACAGTATTTTATGTCTAGAGGGAGTGCTGTCATACATTTGCGTCTTCAAAAACTTAGATATTTTCTTGTTCGTAATTTTGGTAGTACTCCTATTTAATGTTACAATAATCACATTTCCGAGATAAATAAATAAATAAATGGCAACTAACATATTATTCACACTATATTGTTTCTGCATTATATTATTTAAAAAGATCTCGTCCATCCTTGTCGCGCATCGCGCTTTAATTCTACATGTATGAACTAAGAGTTAAATCATTCTCTCTCTCACATTGCCGATTTAATAAACCACACATGATTAAAATACACTGGGTTAAAAAATTGACCCCTACACAGATTACTGTACTAGTACTCTACTACTAGACCACTATCACAGGTAAACTAGTCGAGACCATTATGATCTAAGTAATCTGTGGAGACCATAGACTTGACATCTTTCAGTTTAACTGAAATATTTTTGACTTAAAAAATCTAAATAGTTAAATACTGATAAAGTTAGTCTTACATCTTAACACGAATTAAATAAGATGTGATATTTGGACAAGTATAAAACTAGTATCAAAAAATGTCCCGAAGGTTTAATATCATCAGGTAAATAACTTGACAAGTTGTTATACAACTTATTTATATAATGGAGGTTACATTTTATATGTTCGTTTTACAAATAAAAAAAAAACAATATTTTAGGCCATTAAATATTTAATTTATCTTCCTTTTATGTACCATTAAATATTTGTTTGTCCATGGTTATGTCGTAAATATTCTTGTGGTCATACAATTACGTGCCACGGGTGTAGTCGCTAATCCATTCTCTTAACCATTGGAAATTTGGAATCATCATCACGTTTATATGTTAATACTGATATTTTATATTCCAGTATTAAAACGGACCATATTATGATCCTTGGTCATTACTGCAACTATTTATAGTACTATCTGTTATCAATTATAAAAGCTCTTGTAATTTGTAGTATAAATACGTACCAATCCTTAGGCAATAAGGGAGATATCATGGTTATTGATTCAAACCAGCACAATAAATTGTGCTTGGTTGTCAATGACCAAAGAAAGTAAGACAATGCAGCATAAAGATGACTAAAAGTGTCATGAATATTAAACATCATAAATTTTATAATTAAACGTTATATTGCTTGTATTATCTTTTCAGATATTTTATTCTGACTAACCAGAGAAGATGCTTTAGTAGTAAAATTGATGTTTCTGAAAATGAACCTATAAAGTTTTCTTCAAGTGGAGCAGCTAGGAAAATTGCTAAATCTTTAGTTTTAAACAGAGCAACAGTTGATATGCCGTGGTATCAACCATATTCAGTGATTACTAGTGTTGCTGTATTTCTGATATATTTTTGCATTTTACGAGAAGAAAATGACATAGATTTGGAGTTAGATAAAACTCTTTATGACCGCATCAAAGGATTGGAAAAAGAACAATTAATACAATCATACAAGTACAACAAAGAACATGGCAAAAGTGTTGAAGACATAGAGAAGAGACTTCAAGAAATAGAGATACAAGAGTCCAACAAAATATTGTAACTCACTTATATCTTAATTATTTATTTATTGTTATAAGAAATGTAGTTTTTAAATAAATGGTATTAGTATTATGTTTTTTTTAAATATGCATGTAGTTCATTGTTACCCCTATACAATTGAAAATACCTGGTTCAAGCTTAGGTTTAAAAATAAAATACCATGTGTTAAGCCTATAAAAATGCAGTTATTTGCAATGCTGACACATGAGGATGAACTCGTGATAGAACACAGGTAAAGATACAAGTTTTTCGTCTTCTAGAATATTATTAATTCTAGTGCAATGTGAAAAAGTTCTGTACACCATATTCATGGTTTTTTTATATACCTATGAACACAGCCATTTGTGGCTTATGATGAAAAATGCAGATGGTCTAAAAGAGCATGCATACTTTTTTACAAATGTGAAGTTCTTTACGGAAACTACAATTTGATGTTGAAGACACACCACATTTGACATAAATGTGGCTAAAGCAGTTCATTTTGCAAAAATCTGCCCAGATGGCACATCATGCATGAAGGATTATTTCTCCGTTGCCTCATGACTTAGCATTGTGGCTTCAACACAAGGATAAGTCCTACACCTACACCTACATCCTGATATACCCAAAGTTTTATTTGTGAGTATGTGTATTGTGTAGTCAAAGGCATTTAAGTTGGGAGTAATTGTTAAAAAATGAAATTCATTGTTTAGTTCTAATTTCTTTATTTAACACCAATTTTCTCATTACACATTATCATAGAATGCATTATACGTCCAAACACAATTTACATTATGATGTGCAACTGGAAACATTATCTATTACACTACCTAGAGACATACCTTGAGTCACTAAATTATAAAGCTATGTTAAACATGGGATACTGCAATTTCAATATTGATGACGACTATGCAAATAGGTGCTCCTAACAGTATTCCATGCAAATGCATAGTGTATCTTATACAATACGAATGTAATTAAGAGAATTCAGTTCTGCTGCCTCCTTATGATAATGATTACAATGTTAGAAGTTAATTACGATCAATTAATACGAGACATAAAATAATACGAAAATTAAATCTATTTCAATTAAAAATAATTTATGGTAAAGTAAACTAAATTAAGCACGTTCCCCGCGGATTCGTCGAGCAAGCTGGATGTCTTTAGGCATAATAGTTACGCGCTTAGCATGGATAGCACACAAGTTGGTGTCTTCAAACAGACCCACTAGATATGCTTCACTTGCTTCCTGAAAACAAAATAAAATATGCACAATAAGTAAGTTATCAAATGCTTAGCTTAGCTTTACTATGACTCATTAAATTAGCGACGTGACTAAACTTACTTGAAGAGCGCCGATAGCGGCAGACTGGAATCGGAGATCAGTTTTGAAATCTTGTGCGATTTCTCTTACAAGCCGTTGGAAGGGCAGTTTGCGGATCAGCAACTCGGTAGATTTCTGATAGCGACGAATTTCTCGGAGGGCCACAGTACCAGGGCGGTAACGATGGGGCTTCTTTACACCCCCAGTGCTGGGAGCTGATTTTCGCGCTGCTTTAGTGGCCAATTGTTTACGAGGAGCTTTACCTCCTGTAGACTTACGAGCGGTCTGCTTGGTACGAGCCATGTCTTACTAAAACAAAAGATTACAAATTAATTACTTACGCGAGAGGAAAACCAATATTTTGTGACCTCAGAGATCATTAACCACATAAACAAGGCATAGGAAACAAAGTCTCAAAATCTATACCAAACATGAAATTTTATACACTATCATAATAACTATAATTTAAAGCACCTTTTGTGGTTGTTTTAAGTATTAAAAATCAAGATTTACCACGTTTTAGCAAATTTAATGTACGACTTCAACAACAATGATCATATGCTCAAAATGGCGTCGAAGAGAATGGCGGGTGAAACTGACGCTACCATGCTGGAGTGTGATTGGCCGTGGTAAATGTGTAAATACGAATACTATTGGTCAGTTAAGAGGCCTTCTCATTGGTCGCAATTTCGTTACTTCGTAACCTCATTGGTCGTTCGCATATTTCGTAACTTTTAAAAATATTAATAATTTGGGCAAAGATAAGAAGGAAAGACACAATAATTGAATTTAAGTTAAAAATATTCGATTATTCGCATTGATTCAAAAATTCCATTAAAGTTTTTAACTCGAGAATTTTTCTTATTTTTTTATGAAAAGTAATCTATAAATATTTAAATTTGTTCACAAAAGCAATCATACTGAATTGTATTAATATTATTGAAACCATCGCGTCGTGTCCACGTGTGCTTTGGATCAATCGTAAATATTATTAATATTATAGGTAAAATACCAGCAATGGCAGCTATTTTTATTTAATAGTTACTCTATTTAACAAAAATTTAATAAATAAATACACCCAACAGTCACATACATAGTCCTGACCCCACACTAAGATCAAGTCTTGCATCGCGGGTATCAGAAACTAAGAGAGACTTTTCGGTCTCACAAACACCCAGACCCGACACAAATACTTGTGATTTACACAAACATTTGTGTTGATGCGGGGACCGGACCTGCGGCCTCTCGTTTCACAGCCGGCGTCTAACCTACTGCGCCACAGAGGCTGCCAAATTGTTTATTTCAAAATATACAACTTAGACTCTGATATTACTTGGGAAACATTTTAGTTCTGTACTCTAAAATAATGATATTATGTTGATACTTTTAATAACGATAATGGATTATTCTGTGTGAAATGGAAATTTTTTGAAAATATTTGTTCCATTTTTTGTCTCTGTCACTCCATTTGCCATCATTACTAGATGAAGTGAAGCAAATAGAAAACACTACGTGACAGCGCTGTCAAAGTGTTGTGTTTCTAATGTAGTGTAGTGATTTTCGAATTAGTAGTTTATTGAAGAGCAATGAAATTTCAGCATTGAATCCCTTCAGAATCTGTACAAATTATGGTCTCCTAAAGACATTTTGATGTTTTAAATGTTTTGCTTTCTAAAATATTATTAAATGGTGTATCACGTGATCATATCGCATATTGAATTTTAATTGGTCCTCGGTGAGCGTGCCCTGCGCGTCGCGAGAGGCGCAATAATAGGTTTCCAAAATGCCGTCGGAATCCAAACCTTTGTTAGCAGCCCAAACAGAAAAACCAAATCATTATAAGTGCTGATCTTTTAATAAGTATAAATTGATTGTGTAGTGTAGCTAACGTTTATTTCATTGAATCGGCGATTGCGTGTTACAGATATTTGAAGGAATTTCGAGTGGAGCAGTGTCCGTCATTCTTACAACACAAATGTACACAACATAGGCCGTTCACATGTTTTCACTGGCATTTCAATAATCAGAGAAGACGAAGGCCCGTGAGAAAAAGAGACGGCTCGTTCAATTACAGCGCCGATAACTATTGCACGAAGTATAATGAGACGTCGGGCATCTGTGAGGATGGCGACGAGTGAGTGTTTATGCAGTCTTTTGTGTTCCCTTTGTTGTCCTTAGTTTTGTATGTAAACAATATTAAATGAAATATTTATCTGAATCCAATATGACAAACTAAACATTGTTTGTTGCTGTGGTGAAAGGTATAAGTGTTTATTATCTTGATTTACAATCAATCAGAAATTATAAATGATTAATGTTATAATATATTATATAATATATAACATATTTTGTATTTCAAATTTCGAAATATACAATAATTAGGATTTTGTCAGCTACTATACTGTAAGATAGGATTACTTATTGAACATATTTTCTGTAGTTCAGTAATGTTTATCAAGCGTTTTGATGTATTAGTTTCATAATGCTGGATATAAGCTTGAATGTAGTAGTACCACCTACTTTAACAGTGGTTGTTAACCTTATAATCCTGATGGACCATTTCCTAAAATCATGTCTAACCGCCCAGTTGGTTGATTAGTTTGGTTGTATGTTAATACATGTGAATATTTACATACGAACTGTAAATTTGTACTAAGTGTTTGCAAAACATGCATAAAAATATTTGAAGGGTTGCTCGCTAACCACTTGGAATGCTTCCAGGGACCACCAGTGGTTCCTGGACTACCAGTTAAGGACCACTGCACTTTCTATAATAATAAAAAAAAATATTTTAATTATTTTCAACACTCATGCCTTCATGTATTATTTTCATCCATATTTGACAGCTTGCTTAGATTAATCTTCAGAGATTATTTAGTACTCACCCTTAAGAATTAAAAAGGGTAAACATTTATTAAAAAAATAATTAAATGAATATTTTGGCAATGCATAAAAATTCTTAAATCACCCATCACAATTGCCAAAATGTGCAACATGTTAACATTATACAAATGTTAATAAATGTGATTAATAATAATAAGAAAACACTTAAGTCATGAAATAAAAAAACAAACAGTTTTGTTCCAAAGGCTCGCTACATGGTGTCTTTTATTGTTAAAAATGTATTTGTATGTAAAATCTGTTCATCTGGTCATAACATAAAATTTTATTCATAATTTACTGTGCAGAAAATCTTGTGACATGATCAAAATAGCTTTCATCAGTAGATGCCGCTTAAAGAATGTTACAAATTACAATTTATCATCAATTATGGGGATCTATTTTCTGCCTTTATAATTACATACATACATAACCACACGCCTTTTTCCCAGAAGGGGTAGGCAGAGGTGCTACTAGAACACCCACGTTTCGCCTTGTATATTCCGTCCCACGATGTGATAGGGGGCGAGCCTATCGCCATATCGGGCACAAATTCCTGACTCCGGGCTAATAATGAATAGAAAAATCCAATATCACTTTGCCCGACCCGGGATTCGAACCCGAGACCTCAGCTTTGCAATCATACCGTAGTACCACTACGCCACCGAGGCAGTCGGTGGCGTAGTGGTACGTAAAAAAAATAATTTTTTTTTTTTATTTACCGTGAAGATTCCATATTAATTAATAGGAGATATTTTTGCATTCTTAGTTTAGATGTTCATCATGTTGAACCACACAACTAGTTTTTTTTTAAAACTTGTAACATCCTGTTGTTATTAATAATTTATGAACAACAAAGACATTAAAGAGTCTGTCCTTGCTACAGATTACAGGGGAACAGTTTATGTGTCATTAATAATATAACTTTTTAATTTATAAGTTGTGTGATAAGGAAATAATACAGTATGACGTGAATACAGATGTCCGTATTTGCACCGCACTGCGGGCGACACGGAGCGGCGGTATCACCTGCGCTACTACAAGACGTGCATGTGCGTGCACGACACGGACGCGCGCGGCCTGTGCACCAAGAACGGCGCGCACTGTGCCTTCGCGCACGGCGCGCCCGACCTGCGCCCGCCCGTGCTCGACGTGCGCGAGCTGCACGCGCTCGAGAACCCCGACGCCGCCGACGCCGACGCCGCCGCGCCCAACGCGCTCGACCGCGAGCGGAACCTCATGAACGAAGACCCCAAGTGGCAAGGTCTCTTTCTATTTTACTATTTGTTTCATATCACACCAACATTTAGCTCACACATTAATGTCACTTCTGTATTGATGTTTACTCATATTTATATTACTAATTTCAGATACAAATTACGTACTTTCATCATATAAAACGGAACCTTGCAAAAGACCACCAAGGTTGTGCCGACAAGGTTATGCATGTCCACAATACCATAATAGTAAAGTGAGTATTGTATTACTAGATACATATTACCATTTGTAATTCAGCATTTAATACAAATAAAAAAAATATATAACAAAATTCTTATTCAAAGGATAAGCGACGATCTCCAAGGAAATACAAGTATCGTAGTACACCATGCCCAAATGTAAAGCATGGAGAAGAATGGGGCGAACCCAGCAATTGCGAGGCGGGCGACGCGTGCGGCTACTGTCACACGCGAACCGAGCAGCAGTTCCACCCCGAAATATACAAGTCTACCAAGTGTAACGACGTGCAGCAAGCGGGATACTGCCCCCGCGGCCTGTTCTGCGCCTTCGCGCACGTCGAACGTGAGTACAAACACACGCAATCCGGTATCGCATCCCGCGACCTGTTGCTCGCCGGCGCTCACGAGTCGTTCACCCGCAGCCGAGGAGCCCAGCATGCGTGACGCCGTCCCGCAAGACTGCGGCACCAGCCTCGCCGAGCTGCTGTCCACCGCGCTGCCCGCAGACAAGAAGCAGGAACGCGCCGCCTCACCACTCGCGCCGCTCACCAACGGCGCCGGCGACGGTTCTGAATGCGCCTCCACCTCCAGCGGCGGCTCCGGAGGCAAGCCGGCCGTCGCGCGCCTGCCTCGCGCCGCGCCCTTTGACGCCACCATGCTACAAGAGGTGGTCGGCTGCGCGCTCGACGATCTGCATCTAGACGACCCGTTGAACCTCGTCGCGGCACTCGACCGCGACCTCTCCGACGGGGAGGGCCCGCTAGGAGGCTCCGCACCGGTCAACATCCCGCAGCCACGCGCCACGCTGCGCGGTTTCAGCCCGCCGGGCGGCGGCGGCGGCGGCTCGCCGTTGCCTGCGTTCCTGCGATACGGTAGCGACGCGTTCGGCGCGTTGAAGGCCGGCAGCTTCGGCGCATTCGAGGGCGGAGCGGCGGAAGTGTCTCGGCTGCGCGAGGAGGTGGCGGCGGCGCGCGCGGCCGTGGCGCGGTGGGACGAGCGCGTGGCGCAGGCGCGCGCGGCGTGCGAGGCGTGGAAGCGCGAGGCGGAGGAGGCGGCGCGCAAGGCGGCGCTGGCGGAGCGGCAGCGCGACGAGGCGCTGGCGCACGCACTGGCGCTGCGGCGCGAGCTGGACGCGCTGGCGGCGCCGCGGCGCGACCCGCGCGGGATGCCGCTGGCGGCGCTGAAGGCGCTGCAGGCGCGCGCGCGCACTGACCTCGAGGAGATCGACAAGGCGCTGTACTTGGAGACGGCGACCAAGTGCATGGTGTGCGAGGAGCAGCCGCGCGCGGTGACGCTGGCGCCGTGCAACCACTACGTGCTGTGCGACGAGTGCGCCACCACCACGGACGAGTGTCCATACTGCCAGATGCCCGTGCAGCGCCACCAGTAACTGACACTTCCGCGCCGACACTAGGGACTTCCTAAAAATATTCGATATTCCTGATGCCTACCCCCTAAATTTTTATATATCATAAAATTAAAATAAATATATTTTCCAAATTTTCATGATGAGTGGAATCAATACCGATGTAGTATGGTTTCAAAGTCTTGTTTTCAAGAATTTCGTATAGATACACATACAGAATACAACCTTAATTGAGATAATATTAAAATCTTTTGAAAAGTAATAAAAATACATATTGTTTTTTGCAAATACTATATATGGTAACATTTTAAAAATTTAGAGGGTATGCATATACTTTTTCTTTCGGAAGATAATGACCATCCTACCGGGAACAAACGCCTACATTGCATTTGGCTCGACATCAAAAATACATTTATGTATACTATCAAAGTATTGCATCATCCAAGCTGGTGGGTACGTTTTTGGTTACAGTACATTTTTTCTTGTATTTGCCTTTGACTGTAGAGATGCCTGGAAAAAATCGACAAACTAAAATACACATAATACATGGGAGTCAACCCATCAAACAACCGGTATTTATCTGTAAATCGAATATCTACGGTACACCCGAAATGAATATATAACGATGAGTTCCAGCGAGTCCAGGTATTGTTATCGTGTTCGTCCTGGATACTTGAATCAGTTATTGGTATTTGAAAAACCTTCAGACAACGACTAAAATGTACTCGCGTTGATCACATTTTTCGCCAGAATTTGCGGCACGTACGCGTTAATTAAATGACAAAATATATCTATATATTTTAATATTTTCTTGTAGTTGTATAGTGAGCATATATAATTATTTTTAATTTTTCTATTTAGATCACGAAACATAGAGATTGCTTTTGTAATAGTGTCACGCATGTCTGTTTGTAACAAATTAGAATCATTCGGGAGTTTTTAATTAGAGACAATCGTGTTAACAATTTATTCTGTAGTGAAGAAGTTATTTAGAATTATTTCTGTTTTTTTAAACTATGGCTAATGAATTTATTGTTTATATGTAGTTTCAAAACCAAACTAGGTGTAATAAACAAGCAATAATATGTATCTTGTGACAAAGACTTACTAAATAAAGAAGAATCTGGTACAAATATATATGTATACATATAATATTATATTTTAAATGAGTATTGAATCAAAATAAGCAGAGTAGTGTTGTTGTTTGCAGATATATTATTATGGCCGCGTTCTTAATAAGTAAACATTGCGGAAGTAGGTATAAGTTTGAGACGTGTTACATTCTGATGCAGATCACACTGCGTAGTTTATAAAAATGTTTGTCGCAAAAATCAGAACACAGTTTAGTATAAACAAAGCAGAATATTAGAAGTACGGTCAGCAATCGACGTTGATAAGTACTTGCATATTTCATTACAATTGTACTTCCATTACAGTGTAATAATGAGTTTTAAAGAAACTAATTTGAAATCACTTTTGAATACTGTTTGCTAGTTAAATAGGACACGTTTGATTTTTATCGATAAAGCGTGTAATAAAATACGAAGCACGAAATATCTCGTACGCTTTAAACTTTGCATTTGTTGCTTTTTGCACAGATATTCCTTAAGTAGCATGTTCAATGCACGAGGTTTTTGAAATGGTAGATAATGTATGCTTCTTTAACAGATTCGGCAATATTTTTGAAGTTTACTGGTTTATTTCAGTAATATCCTTGGTTCTCTTTATGCCTGGTATGACGTGACATGATGTTATTGTTGCTTGTCCTTATGATCTTATACATCAAATGATACATGCTTGAATATTAAACATCCGTTAGATACCCTATCCAAGTTTTGTTACTGATCAAAATGCAACGATAGCTTCGTGTTTGTGTATTGAATGTTTAAAAAATATTTGTTTTATTGCACGTAAAATGTGCTTTCTTCATATGAAACAATAGTATGCGCAGAGTTGTCTTTTCCAACGATTTATTTAATAATATTTTTTGAATCTTGATTTTGTAGTTGTACTCGGTATACGTGAATGTCAAGCATTTTGTTGAACCACATATTATATAGTTATTTGCTTTGGAGTGCTAAAATTAATAGCATCATCTCAGAATCCTGGTTGTGTTTCTACTGTAACCGTGTTATTGTCAGCAATATTACAATTTTTATTTATTTCTCTAAAAATGTCCGTTTTGTTTTGTTTCATCTTGGTCATAAGGAATGTCCAATATAATACATACGTCATGATTACTACATAGTTGTGCACGAATGCGCCTTTTTCCAATATCAATTAGTAACACTTTGAATACCGTCTAGTGAAGAGTAGTTTTGTTATTGTTCGATTAGCGATAGTTCATATTAGAGTAGATAATAATTGAGCTCTCGTATGTATTGGGTATTGAATGTCAAATTCAATACGGTAATACCAAAAACATTAGCTGCCTGCTGGTACTGTGTGAACTTCTTCTATCCTCTTGTACGGACCAATGATAACGTTTAAGCTGACTATTTTAAGAATGTTGAATTCAAATAACATTTTGGAGTTTGTTTTTGTGCGTGAACACATTTTAATGCACTTCTGATGTAATTGTTTTAGTACTTGACAGCTTATGGATCTTATAATCCTATCGTTTGTTATACTATTACATATTGGTATGGCTCAGTGGAAAAGCTGTTAAATGAAAACGACCAGGTTTTAATTATAGTCGGGTCCATTTGCCGCATTTTAAAGACAATCATTTGTCACAAACGAATGTGCATTGCATATTTTTAACAATTAAATAGGCGAGTATCATTTGTTTCGCAAGTGTATTGATGTTTAAAGTTGGTTTTAAGTAAATATTTCTAATGTAAGTTTGTGTAGGTCATATAGAGTTGCATGTAGTGGCAATCTGAGGGCAGTTTCGAAAGTAGATTTGCATTTTTCTTAGAAATATGTCTTTAGTAACACGGGAAGTAGCTGCTCAAATTGCAACGTATATGCTTTATTTACAGACGTTTGTTTAACTTTTATATGCAGCGCAAAGTTTTGTTCTTGTCTGAGAACCTATATTTGTCGATATGTTTAACTGATTGTATTTGCTTAAATTATAATATTTTTTGTATTATTAGAACATTGCCTAGATGGTCTAGCGCAGGCCGCACGGGCCAGACGAGACAGGAGTGGAGTAATACGCACGGGCGCTGAGAGACTGCGAGTTGCGACTAATTACCTATTTTGTGTCGATGTTCGTTACACTCACAGTATACTAGTTTTTCAAATTACAAACTATATGTTTTATTAATAATTTTAAATCTTCTTGACAAAATCTCATTTAATATTAAGAAGAAATGAATCGGCATTATTAAAAAAAACAACATTACTTACAAATTCGACAAAGCATGTAAAGTTAGCACGCTATTACATATTTTGTAGGCTTTTACGCTGCCTCAATTTTAGAAATAGTATACATTTACTATATAAAGAACTTCTATATGAGATGTTTTTCATTTATAACGAATAACAACATATTAGTAATTAAATAATATTTATGTATTTGAGATATATTGAAGATTCTCTTTTTGTACCGATATATTATATTAAGAATATAAAGTATGTAACTTAGATTAAAAATTAGATTAAGTAGTGTTTTCAAATTGTAATGGACTTTATTTTTAAAATTGTAGTTGCTAATGTCGCGTGTATATCGTAAACAAAGCAATACTATGTACCATTATCGCCTTTACTACATATGCAGCGCCGTTTGTACGCGGACTGAACCTGCATCTAGTCGCCTTTGTTACACTTTAGGGGTTAAGTCATTGGTCTTACGCCCCATTACTCTAGATTGGAGCATTGTATGTGTGTTATCAAATTGGCATTCAAATCAGGAAAAGTTGTAACAACACTCGAGTAAATTTAATTAATATTCCGGAAACTTACGAATTATAATGAATAAGCGAAAGCAAAATCGTAAGAAAATTGCACCTCGTGGCCTACTAAGCGGTTCAGTTCGCGTTACAGCAGCGACTGTCAATATTCATTGTTGGATTTTATATTAGCAAACAGTTCACTTGCAACAATAATGACTTGTATTTTCTCTATATATAAAGAATTGGAGGAACATGAACACTGCCAAAATGTACCACTACTATTATGTCGTCAGCATAATATATTTTTGAGAATATTGGCATAAAGTATTTTGCACGCAAGTCTCCAGTCGAAAGATGCAAAATACTCTTTCCATTGATGTATACTATGTACATCAGCAATGATAAATTGTTGAGTTTATTAATTTTTTGGTCGTCATTGTTGTAAGTGGCTGCCGAGTGTTTGTCGACACGGTACATTTTGTACTAGTTTTGATAAAATACATTGTTGGAATATTATACCAGAGTAACGTGTTGCGAGAATTGCTTTAAAGATTTATTCGATAAAGTTTATAGAATATCAATATGTAGTATATTAAAAACTTTATTACGTAAGCGACTGGACTGTAGGACATGAACATTTCTCCAACTTAACAAGCAGGTTTCCCTTCTATTCTAGGCGTGATTGGTTTTTGACGCCTATTCGAGAAAGTATCTTTAGTAGTGATCAAATTGGAAAATATAGCTGATCACAAAATGGCTAAACGCGCTGTACGATTTGTATAAGATATTTGGAAATGAAAATGATATGAATTGTGATGGATCAAGGATGAGTGATGTTGTTCAAATGATGTGCAACAAAATGTTCTGTGTGGCAATGTTGTGTACTTGTAGCTTGCTAGTGTTTTCGATGGTTTAAAATTTAGATGTGTATTAGAGTCATATTTATTTTTATATACTTAGAGTATATATCACATGGGGGGATATATTGAAAATTATTGATTACACTATTTATGGATCCCGAATGTATGTACCTACAGTGATAAATGTTAACAATGATATTAGACGTATAAGAGAAGTTCAATAACCAACACATTATTTCTGTATTGATAGAGCGGTAAAGCATCTTTTGTTACCAGCCTTACGTCATATCAAATTCTGCACTTTTCGAATTTTTTTCTTACTTTGAATTTAATTTCTTTACAATTTTAAAAGTATATCAATTATATTTTGAATACTCAATAATAACATTTTTTTTTATTATTTTGCATACACACGAATAATATTTATAAGTTCGTAGAAAAAGATTTGTTTACTTTTAATGGTAATATTATAAATGCTTGCACCACTATTAATTTCTTACTATAAATAGATGTTGCGTTAAGCCTTATCGGGGACGGCCCCGGTAACCAATTGCATTTTAGTGGCTGACTCTGTGGCGCAGTTGGTTAGACGCCGGCTGTGAAATGGAGGCTGCGGGTTCGTTCCTCGCACCGACACAAATGTTTTGTGCGATCCACAGGTATTTGTTTCGGGTTTGGGTGTTTGTGAGTCGAAGTCCCTCGTAGTTTCTGATACCCACGACACAAGATTCCACCAGTGTGGGGTCGGGACTATGTATGTGACTGATGGGTATAATTATTATTAATTTTATTTACTTTAATAGCACTTGTTGGAGCGGCTGAAAAACATTCACAATTTGTTTTACGATAACACTCGTATTTTTTTTATTTTAATTACAAAGGGAATGAGGGATGCTTTACAACAAGTTTATATTTTTACCGCCTATAATATACTCTAATATCTTAAGTCTGAATAGTAATATTAATATGCTTTTAAATGTTTGTACCGGACGCAAATTTACAAGTGTAGCATCATTTATTTGCGAGTTGCACCTGGCTAAGGATAATATCTGACAACATCGGTTACGTAATGAACATTTTGACGGGACATTTCATGGAATCCTATAATCCGTTTGAGATTGAGATGTCATTATTTGAAGAGTCTTTTGAAATCAGTATGAGTATGATTCCGTACAGATTTGTAAACACTATTTTACTCAAAGACTTAGAACAACGTTTCTAATGTTGTGTATTTTATTCCTGAATATTTTTTTATTGTAGAAGCAATTTATTTTCGATATAGCGATGAATAAACAGTTTAACGTTAAACTCAGTCACATGAAATAGCAAGGAACTAGATTTGATTTCACTCCCTCTTAACGGAACAATATTTAAATAAGTAAATCAAATATGATTGTTACAGGTTGGCAAAAAAGAGTCCGGATTTGAAGACGCTTATAGAATTTTTTTTTTTTGTATTGTATCAGCCCATATACGGCCCACTGCAGGGCACGGGCCTCCTCTACAATCAAGAGTACGATTGAGAGTAGTTAGGTCATATAGTCCACCACGCTGGCCATTAGGCCATTAGCGGGTTGGCGGACTTATTATTGATATGGCAACCTAACATGGGCGTAAAATGTTTAAATATTTGTTATTTTTATTTATTGTTGATAATGGGCCCTTTGTTCATTTTAAATCATAAAACAAGCAAAACTGTACTAGAATTTACAGAAATCCGTGTTAAAATATATCTGTTTCTCATAGTATTGCCGCTTTTTTTTCTTTAGTACGTAGCTTCACCACGCCTGACTCTTTTTTGCCAAGTCATACGAGTACATGTAAGATGTGTTCTTTAAATGAGAGTATTATTAATTAATTCTAGTATCTAATATTTTTGAAAACAACTAGAATTTTACAATGGAGAGAAGATTGATAAAATGGTTCTGAGGAAGATTAGATTGACAAAAGGATAATTATGTTGCTATGTTTGTATATTTGCGTACCGACAACATGATTTTTGTTGTTTATAGAAATGTATTTACATTTTACGATATTTCACTTGTATAATCTTAAGCTTAATTGGTTTTGGGGTCGATTCCGAATAAGATTGACACACGATTTATATTATTAAAACTAAATATTAGATTGCAATGCTAACCGATACCTAGCTTATATTTTGACTAATAGCCGCCGTAGCAATAATTTTGTTTATTCTATATGATTGGAAACGACTCCTGCTTATATTTGTTTATTGTTCGCCACGGGACTGTTAAGATCACAAGCGTGCAACCACTAATTATTGCATTTCATTTTTTTAAATATTTATTTTACACACCATACATAATTCGTTTTTTTATCATTTGCATTTTTGTTGTTAGGACCAAATGTGTTTATGTGAGTTGCGTGCGCATAATAATGCTATTCGAATTATTTGTAATTTTGAATTATTAATATTATGTAATGTTTTTTTAGTAATTTTATTTAATCTTTAGGTAGGTAGTTCCAACAAATTCTTTCAAATTATCATTGTTATATTAGATATAAATAATATTTTTAGCAGAAAACCAATTGATACATGCTTTCACGCACTGATAACGATCAAATGAATTTTTTACTCTTTTTTATATATTTATTAATACAAAAAGTAAAAATACATTCAAGATTGTCATAGTAGATATTCTATAAAAAATGAGGTCAAATCCATGTGATACAAACGCGAAACAGATGTGAAGGCTATAATTATTGCATAGATAGGTAGGATTAATAAATTTTTAATTCCATTCAATAAATATGAGTGTTTTATTTCGTTTCAAAGTAACCTTAACACTAACCCTCCAACTAATGGAATGGCCATGTCCATGTTACTTGGAGGTTTTCGTTTAGTTTAAAGAACGTGCGTATACAGGACTTCTGCACATCAAAATTAAGTGTAGTGTATAAATTCCAGAAATCGCAGAATAACTTTATTTATTGCCCAAATGCTGCTGTGCTGTCACGTTTCGTTCGGTGAGTGAGAATGCCGGATGCCCAATATCCCTTTCCTCTTTCCATCCTTTTTCCTTCCCGCTCCCCTCCTGATTTTAAAGGCCGACAATACATCTATGAACCAAGAGCTATGGATGGTCATGGGCAGCAGTGATCACTTACCATCAGGTGACCTGTTTGCTCGTTTGTGCAATAAAAAAAAATGCCACATCAACCAAGGCAGAAGCTATTATGTCGTTGCAAAAACATATTGTTAATTAGTAAAAACAACAGGAAAACTCACACAAAATATTCTATGGCTTAGTCTTCTTGTCGTCCCCTTTAGTTTAGTAACCGTATCAATGAGCTGTTGGATCCTGAATTCGATTTCAAGGTAGTGCATGGGTAGTGCCATCTACTTTGTGTGATTTTTACGGTTTCAATAATTTTATTTAATTTCTCGGACTGGAAATTATATCGGAATAGCTATAGAATCTTTCCATACTAGACCGTGGGGCGTTATGTCTTATAGAAATAATTATCTACCAAGAAGTCACGAAAATACTTCAAAAGCAGCGTCACCAAGTGGCAATTATCAAGTCACGATATAAAGAAACTACATAATATAAAATGAAGACTGTTTATTGCCTTGATATAACATAACCGTAAATAATGCAGTTTATATTTATGCATTTATGATTTGTTGTAGGCATAATTGTATGTTTTTGTTAAGGTAAAATACGCCAGTAAGAATGGATATACGTGGAGCATATGTAGATACCAATATTACAATATTATGGGACTCAATATACTATGTAAAGTGCAAGGTGGCCTGTTGGTAACGGACCAGACGCGACTGCCAACATGTTTAAGGTGGTTGCGGGTTCAAATCCCCGGGCACACCTCTGATTTTTCGGAGTTATGTGTGTATATCGATAGTCAATCAAACAATATTTGCGGTATTTGAACTCCGCCAACTCTCACTAGGCCAGCGTGGTGGACTATATGGCCTAACCCTTCTCAATCGTCCGTTCCCAAAAGTAGAACGTATATGGGCTGATACAGATACAAAATACTTATTTTAAAATTTATACCTATAGAGCAGATTAAAGCAATGAGGCGTTAAATGCAACTACAGGTATAATAAACAAACATGAATTAGTATCGCGTAACATTTTTATTTCATTATCCAATACTATAATTTCATTTTGATTTGTGAATATTGTGACTTAGTTGCAAGAGAGTACAATTTTATTAAATAAAATAATGTCGGGTTGAAACACAACAGATATATTCGTTCAATTCTAAGCAACACGACGTGTATAGTTGTACGAGTGCTTTGTCGCTACCTAATTATTTCAGTCTGTCATTTATGCTTTCGCACACGTATTTAAGCTGCAATATCCATGAAAACTATATATAAATGTTTAGCCGTGCCAATCACATTCTTGGCATATCAACATAAATTTTCATTCAAACAGATCTGCATTGCACGGCGTTTAAAAAGTTTTAGTGGAATGTTTACACAAAGGGCAATAATTTTGTTATTTAAATGAAAAGAAACAATAACTGGAATAAACATAAAATGTCTGGAACAGACAATCGATAATGCAGTATTTAACAATTAATTTCAAATAGTTGTCATGGATATTCTTTCTTCCGCCTTGCTTAAAATTATGCAGGCGTCATACATGGCGACACGCGTAACATGAATGCCGGCCATTTATCTAATTGCCGTGTAATTTTAAGTATTTTAACATACTAATTGGCGCGGTGGACGTAGACTTACATGTACAAATGGTTTTACAGTTGAAATTAGTAATATAAATAGAATATCTATAATCAAACATTAATTTGTCAAGCAATAAGGGTCTGTGCGCACAAAACGATGCATTTATAAGAATAAATATTATTAATTATTACATTAAATTCCTTGTTGGGCTATTTAAACTTGCAGTGGCCGTAAATTATGCTTATTACATTACTGGGTTCTTATAGTTTAATTATATAGATAGGATACAGTCCTATCTACTTGGGGTAGACATTAAAATTAATATTAGGTACAATGTTTTGAAATATTTATAAAAAAACGCCTTGCTAGATTTGTTTATAGGTAATCTACAGAGCTTATAGTTTTAGCTACAATATGTATTAATGTTATTCGTTGTAGTAGAATACGTATAATTAGTGTAAATGTTACGGGAAATGTATGAAATCCGTCATTGTAAACATTTTAGCATTAGCAATTGCCATAAATAGCGGTCAGAAATGTAGTAGTACATGCATGTGAATGAGTACGAACGCTAATAAGTACAAAGGTATACTTAATTCTTAAGACAAACAGGGATACTAGGGATAAACTAACCTAACCCAACAATTGCTCTATTGCGGTCGGGTATTTTGATTCGCAGTTACTGCGTTTTATTTACTTTATTCATAGATTTATTTAGTATATATTATTGTAGTAAATATACATACTTTTCCCAGGAAATGTTTATATAAAAGCATAATCAAATCATTATTTAACACATTTCGTAAACATGCTCGGAATTGTATACAATTCCTGGTTTTCACACATTTCCGGTAACATATATATTTGACTATTCATTGTATATTGTTATTTGTTTACTTACATGGGAATGTCATATCATAGGTTTATGGTAGTTGGAAGTTTTGTATAGTCTCTATATAAACTTTCTCCTTATCCCCGATTAATATAAGACACAATGCAATTCTATTATTTGTTATGTTGTGTAATTCGTTACCCTACGTGTCTTATCAATAGGTACCAAGATATTCCTTCTTATGTTGTAATTCAGTATCATTTCTAAATAACTTCTAACGACATTGACGCAATATATAACGCATTGTAATAGATATATTTCTAAAGCCGTTTATTCCAATATTGAGAATACACTGTGATGATAGATTGGCTATCACGCATCGTTTTGTGACACATACCAAGTTCATGTCTCAGATTCAAAGACGGAAAGTCGTTAAGACAAAAATGTGGCATAGTTGTACCATAACATATTTTAATCTCATGATTATTTCCGTACCAGACGGCTTTATTAAAGAAAATATTGTAAACATTGTAATTTTCTCGAAATATTCGAGTTTGACATTACCTATGTATACCTAATCGATTTTTTCTTTCAAATATATTCCGTCTTTGAGCCTGACACAACTTATACACATTATATTTAAAATATCTACTGGCCCAATCTACTATTTACATTATTATAGCTCGCCACAACGTCTATTCTAGGCACTATTAGTTTTATTTTACAATAAATATATATTTTATTTCTACTTTCTTAATATAAATGAGTATTTTATAATATCTTTGTAATAAGTGACTGTTGATTTCTTTGGAACTTGTGTGCGATTAATAAGCTAAGGTAGTAAATTATTACACTGAGATTCCTTGTATATAAACAAAATGTCGCTTTGAATTAGGCCTAGTCAATACTATTTTTTGTTACAGTTCGTAATTGTTGTTGTTCGTATATAAAATATAATATTTGTAATTTGGATGATGTTGGTATCTTTTATTCATCCATCAAACATACATATTTTTTAAACTATAAATATGATATTTTATTATCTATATTTATACGAGTAAATAAAACAACATACATATTTTTCAGCATCAAAATCCTTATCAGATTTTACTTTCTTGCATATTCTGCATTTTAATTAGAACCAGAATTTTATTCTTTTCGCATTACCAAAAATCTCACGTAGAGAGCATATTAAATAAAAACCTTGAGCGGTTGATTTACATAAAACGTTATAAATTTTAATAAAAAATAAACATTACTTTGTTACATTAAAAGTTTTTTAGCACGACACACTACAGTTGTGCCATTGCTTAAAGCGTATTTTCGATTTTACCTTTACTTGGTACATTGTCCAATACTATGCAAAGAGAGCTAATAATTATTAGGTAATTAACTCACGCACTCCTACACTATAATATTCTCGTTTACGCGGAAGCGTTACAACTCACACACCATAAACAATCAAGACGCAGACAATTGCCTTTTCAATTATATTTCTTTCTTAACGCTTTCTAGACTAAAAACGTTAGATCGCAAAATACTTTTTCAAATGTATCACGCAATGTGGCAAATACTAGACAACATTATAATCGGTGGTTGAACTGTCAAGGATGTCCAATTTTTAAGAGATTATAATTCACGAAATCTAATTTTTAAACCATCAAATTTTATAAAATATAATTAATGTTCTTTTGTTCAGAATACTTGAATCTTAGTCATGAAAAGT
Organism: Theretra japonica; assembly: GCA_033459515.1. NCBI lineage: Eukaryota > Metazoa > Arthropoda > Insecta > Lepidoptera > Sphingidae > Theretra > Theretra japonica. The sequence goes on from CM065943.1 coordinate 6,028,860, forward strand.
ATTTTTTTTAATTAATTTTAGATAGGTTTTTTACTCGTAAGCTCAATAAATTAATAAATAACTAAAATGACGCAGATCACTACAATGAGCCAGAATAAATGCTTCAACATCACGATATGTTAACATTGCGAACACTATATCTTACAAACAAAGTAATTCGATTCGTTTTAAGCTAAATCTAAAAGTAAATTATTGCATAATTACTACAAACATGGACTTATATGGTTATTGAAAAATATTCAAATTTAAAATACTCACCAGTGAAATTGTTATTTTTAGGACGACCCAAATACATTTTGATGAGAGCATTAATAAGAAAATTTTATAAAAAAGTCTGATCACTTGTCTACCTCGCTGGAATATTTTTTGCTAATTTCTTCTCGGAATTGTACAATATATGATATTGCGAAATAGCAAAATTTTGAATCTGTCAAGATTTATGCATGGTCGCTAAGTAGCAAGTTGTATTAACATTATTATTTCGTATTGATAGTGATATAAAGGTCATATTTGAATTATTAAATCCACATAATATCTAGATTACGGTCGAATTTAAAAGTGAAAAATATTTGTTTTGTGGGACCGCAATTCAGCATTTCTACTCCAGTCTTTTGGTAACCCGTTTGGGTTTAAGCTTCCCTTTATCACTTTCGTTCCTACGGCCCTCTCAATCTACACCTAACTTCAAAATTCATCATTCATGGGACGGTGCAAATAATGCAAAGAAACATTAACTAAATCGAAAGTTTTTAGCAAAGCCAGATTTGTATGCTATGTATATCTGGTATGGCAGAAAAGCGTTTAAATCAATTTGACTTGCTAATATTCAATATGGAAGTTTTTCACATTGGAGGTGAAGTCCAGCAGTGGACGGCGATAAGCTGAGTGCATAAGAAAGTTGAACTTAGATCAATTAGGTCAGAATAGAATTTGTTTTAAATCATTACCAATTTTGAAAAGTACAAAAACATCGTATGGACATATATTAATGGCCTTATTCATAGACAATTCTAAACTCTATTTTAGCTATCGAATAATGTCTCTTCTGAACCACTATTGAATTCAGTTTGAGCGAAGAAGACAAAACATTCGATAACTAAAATACGCTTTAAAACTGTCTATGAATACGTCCGTAAAAGTTTAATTGCGAGTGCTTTGTATACCATGTTTTGGACAGACATTTATATGATGACACAACAGTTGATCAATACAGTTCGATATTTATTAAGCTTGTAAGAATAGGGATAGTGATGTAAATTAATCGATTAATTTGATTGACAGCCTCCGTGGCGCAGCTGGTTAGACGCCGGCTGTGAAACGAGAGGCCGCGGGTTCGATTCCCGCACCGAGACAAATGCTTGTGTGAATTACAAGTGTTTGTTTCGGGTCCGGGTGTTTATGAGACCGAAAATTCTCTCGTAGTTCCTGATATCCACGGCACAAGATTCGATCTTAGTGCGGGGTCAGGACTATGTATGTGACTGTTGGGTGTATTTATTATTTATTATTCTAAAGCTGCTCTTTGTTACTAAGCTGCCAGTTTGTGCAGTAATGTACAAAAGTTCTCTCCAACTACACACACATTAAAGATACTACAAAATTAAAACTATATCGCCGAGTCTTGTGCAAGCTAGTGAATAAACTATTTAGCGTTGATTTTTCAATCGTCAATTAAAAATTATACAATAAATAAATTATAACCTGACTAAACAAAAAAAAAGGCAATATTACTAATGCAACAGTGACTTTAAGCTGTTAATGTTGTATTTAAAATATTTTTATATGACGATTGAAAAATAATTTAAAACAATATAACTTAAATATACACACACGAAAATTATGTATTATTATATGCAAGGCTCTCATTACTTGCTACAGCTATCGTTGTTCCAGTTAAATTGCACTTTACCGAGGTAACGTTAGTAACACGCACACACACAAACACGCTTAGGCTATCAATATATTGTAGTGATTTTACAACTAGGGAAGTATTGTTTTAATGTGGGATATATGATAGATGTTGTCATTGATTACTGAATGAGACCTGCTGTATTTTGTAGAGCCAAAGCATTTTCATAACTTCATGAAAGTTAATTCAAGTTTCGTTAAATGAATACGGTTTTTTCTGGTTATGCTAAAATCGAACACCGGCAGGATTGCAGTGGCGAACAGGGCGAATAAGCCACACGATTTATAATTAAACAACGTCTGTAGTGCTTTTTATTCTACCGCTCAGAGCAGTCGCCCCAAACGCGCCCTACCCTACCATCTCTATAAACAGGTTACTAGACTTTCTGTCGATACTTCCGTATAATTATCGATAATTGATTTAACATATAATATCGACTGAAGGATGGTCTGATGTATCACAAAGTTAACTACAACGAAGTTTACAAACTATTTGCATTAATGAATTGCGAATCACACAAGCTTAATTTAATTACTTAAGCATTCTCGATCTCTTGATGAGCCCAACATCAATATCGAAATACGCCCGTCGTGAGGTTTGTTCCGTAGTGTCATAAATATATTGCGACGATCTATAATTAAGCAATCACGTATAGTCAATTGCTACGTAGCAATAGTTTCACGAAATGTATAGTTCTGTCAATGACATGTAACGTTTTGAGCGGCAATACCGTTAATGGGGTGAATAAGGATACATGTGTGGATAGGGACCAAATTCATCCACATATTTGACGGATACTTCATATTTTCCTCGAGTTCGACAACAATTGTGATTACAAATACACGCACTTATTATTTGTATTTGTATGTATAAGTTTTGCGCCGATTTAACCTCTGTGCCTATTCACCCCACTGTAGTGTGGGTAGAGTTACCGTCCGCAGGTGCGCTTGGTGTCAGTGTGTGTGGGTCAGACGGAGGTGCCGGGGTGCGCGTGGTCTGCGTCGAGCGTGACGTCCTCGGGGCTGGCGAGGTCGGCGCGCAGGCGCACGCCGCGCCCCGTCAGCGTCCAGCGACACGCCGCGCGCTCCAGCCGCGGGGACACGCTGCAACACACACACGCGCCCTTATTTGTATATTTTCTTCTCTTCTTCAACTTATATATCCACCCTATACTGAGTGTAGCCCTCTTGTAATGCAAGCCAGGTTGTCCTGACCTGGACAGTCCTTATCCAGCTCCGTGATGCCACGTGGACCAGGTCGTTAGTCCACCACATGCCCCGGTTTCTATAATATACTTACACGAAATTCACTGCACTGCATCATGGTTAGCATAGTGTAGTCCAAATATAGTATCTGTTATAGCAAAACGATTATATCTCGTCCGACGATATATATAATTATAATTTATACCGACCGGTTTGTATAGATATAAACGAAATAAACTCGAAATGCAACATTAATGCGTGAGTCAGTCACTCACTCACTCACTCACTCACTTGTCTCATTTTATGTTAACTGTACACTCCAGTTTAAAAAATCGACGTTGGAATATCGATATATCAAATTCGTAAATTTGTATTGCCTTTGTGATAGAAGATATTTTTAAATTAAAATGATCATACCGGCATAATCCCTCCTCTTCAAAGTCCTGTCTATCTCTCCTGGCTTCGTCATCGTCTTCCACACTGCCGTCAGAGCTGGAGCCTTCAGTCCCGCCGCCTCCGCGGTACCGTTCAGTATCCTCTGCAAGGTCGATAGAATTGTAATTTTATCCACAAAACGTTATGCTATTACTTTATAAATATTGTAACTTACCTTGTCTTTCGGCACAATCTGGCGCATCTTCTAAGCTCTTCAATATTTCGGCATACATATCTGATTCAAGTGGCACTGGGTTGTCCGAATCCCTGAGAAAAAAATAATTTTAGTTAATAATTTAATATATAAATATCGATGGTTCTGAATCCAAACTAACATCTGGCATTTATATTAAAATTGAGGATAAAGTACTTTATTGCTCACACTTATAAAGTACATTAACTGCGAGTGGGTAGATCGAGACTCGAGTACGTCTAACTTCTGCAAACTTATTGGATTGGAAGTTCGGGACACCAGTTCATTTATATTAACATAAATCACTGAAAGCATAATTTAAGAGCTTTCCTACTGCTAAAAGAAGTATCTGAGTATGAATTAGTGTATTTAGACACCGGCTTGCCTCCCCTATGGCTCTGAGAGTAGTAAAGAACAACATTCTTGGTGTAGACAAGTTTTTTCATATTGGTAAATGTTTTCATATATTAGCTGTACCAATATCCGACGAAGCAAAAATTCTGTATAAAATAGTTAAAAAGGGACTTAGATGTTAAGTTTGTTAATTTTATGTAACATTATGGGTGTTATAATCATTTAGTGATTAAACCCTCTAAAAATAAAGTGAAAATAAGGGTCGGGTCAAAAGTACCCTGAACTGACGAGGGTGTATGAAGAGATTGATGAAAGTGGATGAAGCGAAAGTAGTATGTCGGGATCGAGCAGTGGCGATCCATAGTCTCTGCCTACCGGTATGGGATACAGGCGTGACGATTACATATGTATGTAAATAAAGAAAAAAATAAAGTAGGAGTGTAGGTGAGTCTGCAGTGTACCGGTTGTGCAGCACGAGCGCCACGGTGGCGGGGTGCGGCACGGGCGGCTGCAGCGGCGCGCGCGGACTGAACGCGCTCGCCTCCAGCGCCGGCGCAGACACGCGCAGCGCCGGCGTGCTGCCCCACGAGCACCACAGGTCTGCACAACACAACTCACATTATAATAATAATCATTTCACACCATCATTACACACACCATTACACCCTCGGCTAGGCATTGGTCAACTGAACATAACACATGGATCACTTTGAGGGGCGGAAGGTTGTCCGTGTAGTCAGTGGGTTCGTAAACTCTGGACATGGTTTCTCGTATTGATGACGTTACTGCAGATGGTCAAAGGGTTATTTAACTATGTTATCTATGCGATGGTATTTTTTTAGTATTCCGACATATAATCAGCAGTGTAGTGCACTGACATCGCGCAGCGTCCTCGTCGTCGTCAGGCGGCGGGTGCGCGGAGAGCGTGGGCAGCACGTCGGGGGGCGCGGCGCCGCAGCGCGCGGCCCACGAGCGCACGGCGTCGCCACCCTCCAGCGCCAACCGCGCCTCGCCCTCCTGCAGCGGCACCACCACCTCCGCGTCGAACACCTGACCACACGATACAACACACGCTCAGTGCTATTTTTTTGGAGATTAAAAGTGATTGACTAAACTGAATTTGAAATTATTTGTGCAGATCAATTTTATTTACTATCATGGGACAGTTCGTTTGTTTAACAGAAGTATGGAGCTTATAAGTACCTGATGGTAATGTGATATGCTCGTCAGTCGTTAACCTAAGAAGTGTTGGGACTCTCAATGTATAATAATTTAACTATTACTACACTTCTTAATTATCTTTTACGACAACAAAACAGTTACTAATGCTGGATGGCAGAATTATACACAGTAATGGTAGATACTGAAGTGACTCGCATATGAAGGCACTACCAGCACACTGAGCAAACAAGGGAGGCAGGTATGTTGCAGCAGTGCGTACCTCGACGAGTGCGTTGGCGGCGAGCGCGCGCCAGTGTCCGCGCTCGAGGCCGCGCTGCGCCCACCAGTCGTCTGCGCGCGCCGCCTGCCGCCACACCGCGCTCAGCTCCGCCGCCGCGGACTCGATCGCGCGCTGCACACACAACACATTACATTATAACACGGACACCCTCACTCTTTATTGTAAATCCTGTAATGCTTCTGGCCACTTGCTACTGGCTTCCTTAATAATTTAAAGGCCAATCTACAATGATTCCCTAACGCATGAAAATTATACGTGCTTACATGGCCATTTAATTTTAATCAACCAAATTCCGACAAAGTCACAGGCAATTAGAGATTTCTAAGCTCGAATCTAAGGGTTCCGTCTCTATTTCGGTTCAATTTGTCCTCTATTAACATGAAATATATAGAAGTTGTTTAGTAAGTTACACCGCGTATTCCAATGATGAAGTATGATAAATCAGTTATGTACCGGGAGGTCTGGCGCGGCGAGGCGCACGCGTGCGCGCGCGGCGTCGGACAGCGGCAGCGCGAGCTCTCGCCTGCGCGCGCGCATCTTCTCGCGCACCGACTGCACCAGCTCCGTGCACTCGCGCTCCACCTGCCGGTACGAGCCCGTCTGCACCGCGACACGCGCCACGGTATAACACGTTATTAAAAAAATATAAAACTTCAAATTTTAAGCAAAATGCGTAGAAAGTTATATGTTTTATCAAGTAAGAAAATACCACTTCAAAAATTAAAACATGAATAGGTCGTTTTAATATTTATTCAATTTAGTGTTTAAATGAGGCAGTTATTTGTATTTTTATGTTGTCTTAACTAGATTTTTGTAAAATGTAAAGGCCAGAATTTCACAAATAGGGTTCTAATTTCTATAACATTCACCTTTGCTATCTGCACGGAGAACGGTCCAAAGCAGGCGTGTACGAAATGCTCGTAGTCGCGAAGTGGTCGTTCTATGGAGCGCTCGGTGTCGGCCGCCCACGCAGACAGAACTTCCAGCTCGGCACGCGCCACCACTGCCGCCACGGCTTGCGCGCATCTGTATTTGGTGGTAGATATTTTTTGGGGTTATAGTATATATCTTAAAAACGGTGTATTATTTTTTCCACGGCTGCATACGGAACTATAATTTACATCTTATTTCTTACAAAATATATGATATGTAGAGTACTTATTACTTCGCAAGTATCTATAGATAAATATATTGTATAAAGATGTATTGTGTTCCCAGTGTGTAATGGTATACTGACGAGATCTGGTAGTAGGTGGGCGCGTGCAGGCCGGGCCCGCGCACGCGGCGGCAGAAGGCGGAGTCGTGCGCGGGCACGCGCGCCGCTCGCACGATGAGCGCGCGCCACGCCGCCGCCTCCCACGCACCGCGCGCCGCCCACGCCGCCGCGCCGCCTGCACACACATATACCCTTCTCAGTAGTACAAAACTATCGCGGGTTAATAGTAATTACTTTATCCGACAAAAATCCGAATTTCATCGTGCTTTTGTTATAAGTTGTAGTGTCTAAAACTTATGGGATACATACAAACAGTATGTAGGTTTTATATTCAGTTTCATTATCAAGCGAATAATTCGATAAAATGTAGTTCAATGGTAGAGTGATGCCTCTCCTTAAAATAAAACTATATTTTACGGATTTTATCGCGATTGGAACTGTGTTTTCATCCAATCTATGTTTTGACAGATTTATGACAGCGCGTTGTTTGTCTGCGCCGGAGTGTGTGTAATCTATGTTAAGGTGCGTTCCATGCCTGGACTCAGAGTTGTTATAATTTTTGACATTCGACTTGGATAAAAGTTTTTCATATTTATTTATGTGTTTTTTTTTGCATTCATTATATATGAATGGTTCTCGTTTATTTAAATGTATTTTTCTGTAAAAATTAGTTTTATTTAAATGTGTAACATTCGCGTAAGTCTAATGGTTTCTTAACCATTATGATGACTCACCTGCTAGTAATAGTAAGGAGAATATAGGACAGAGCACGAGCGCCACTACCAGGGCGAATATGACCTGCAACACGCCCAGCACTCCTATCCGCCACACCACCGCGTCCAGCAGCGGAAACCACCTACACACATCACATTATTTATTTTGATGAAACAATAAATTGTAACGTCTTGATGACCCTTGTAATCCCACCATTATTTCCTTTGTCGTGTATTATGATATTGAACACAGCCACCTGTACTTGTATCACAGAGTGGTTCAAAATTACCTGGGTTAATTGTTTAATTGTATCGTTTTTGCCGGTGTATCTGTATCTGTCCACATACGTGCCATTGTAGGGCATGGGCTTCGTTTACAATCGAGAGCATGATTGGGAGAGGTTAAGCCATATAGGTACTTCTTTGTTTTTTGAATTATTATATACCCAACAGTCACATACATAGTTCTGACCCCACATTAAGATCGAGTCTTGTGTCGTGGGAATCAGAAGCTACAAGAGACTTTTCGGTCTTACAAATACCCAGACCCAATACAAATATTTGTGGGCCATACAAACATTTGTGTTGGTGCGGGGATCGAACCCGCGGCCTCTCTTTTCACAGTCGGCGTTCTAACTAACTACGCCACGGAGGCTGTCTTGGAATCAGTCTAATAAATGTGGGTTTCAGCAAGGAGTCGGGAATATAGCGTATTATATTGACCTGTAGTGCGTGTCGGTATCGGGGTAGCCGGCAGGCAAGGGGACTCAAACATAGCTCTAACCTGTTGTGCGTGTCAGTGTCGGGGCAGTCGATGTCGTAGAGCGTGGCGGCGGCGGCGTGCAGCGCGAGCGCGAGCGGCGGCGTCCACAGCGGCACGGTGAGCGCGCCCAGCAGCGCGCCGCAGCTCACCACGCCGCTCACCAGCGGGAACACCAGCAGCAGCGCCGCCGACCCCAGCCCGCCCACTATGCCGTAGTTCCATATGCGGTTCGCTTGTCGACTCAGACCTTTACCTAGGAGCCCTGTACAAAATATCATAAGTGCCATTAATCGCTGCCATCAGTCAGCAACATTTTTCTTTCATGTTAAAACATGGTAGTAATAATTTGAATGAGTTCAATGTCTCAGGCTAGGTTTAATGTAATATTAAGCTATTAAAATGAATGCATTGGTATTAGACATCTGTTTTAACTTAATGATAAAGGAACACAAAATACGGAATTATAAAGTTTGAACAAAAATAGGTAAATAAGCCAAGAATTTAAAATAAACTAAATACCCTACTTTTCACTCCCAATTAAACTCCATGATTGAATAAATAAATTCAGTTTATCAGTGCAAATACCAAAAATTTTACAAACCAGTGTCGGGCTCTGTCTCAAAACGCGTTCTTTCTTTAGACACGTGCCGCCACAGTGCAAGCAACCTCGACCACATCGTTTGCGTTTCTTTACTGCGCTTTGGGTACAGCGCACCATTTACCTGCAATTAATACAAAATACTGTAAACATCTTTAAAGGATTGAGACAATAATTAGTGTATTTAAAAAGGTTGAAATATGTACCTGCGATAGTTCTAAATCTGGAATGAAAGGTTTGACGCAGACCAAAGTTCTGAGCGATAGCGGAGAACACCACGGCACCAACACTCCCAACACAAACATCAGGTTCCAGCTCCAACACCAGATCCTGGAAATCATTGACGTAGGTAAAAGAGTACTGAATGATGATAATTGACTGTTAACAAGATATCCAAAGATAAAACTATTATGGGCATACACATTGTTTTCTTAATACACTAATATACTCTGATTTCGAGAAAGTGTTAAGGTGGATCATCTTTTGGCCGCATATGACTCGACACTGTCGATTTTCTTCCTTCTACCAACTTTGCGCTCAGTCCTCATTTCGTTACAATATAAAAGTATACCTGTGCGCCAAGTTGAGCAGTCTCCAAGCGGGCCAGCGCGTGGACGTGACGTGCACAACGTGCTTGCGCACGAGGTACACGGGCTGCGCGGCGTCGGAGCGCGGCGTGACGGTGCCGGCGGCCGCGCCCGCGCCCGAGCTCAGCACCGTGGCCACGCGCTCGGCGCGCCCGCGCCACTGCCGCACCACCACCCAGCGCCGCGACACCCAGATGCGACGCGCCCACTCGAACTCGCGCGTCGGGCTCTTGGCCGCGCGCAACTCCTGCTCAACACATGCAGTACAGCCATTCACGCACGCTTTTGTCGATATTTATATCATAATGTTCAGTTACATAAATAAAGCTGATGAACATATACCTTCATCAAGATAACTGTTAGAAAAAGATAGTTTGATAACGCCAAAAAAAAAAAGTTTAATCAAGCTATATTACCACTATTATTATTAGTAATTTTGTTCTGACACACAATATAGTGAATTAAAAATAACAGATAAAATAATAGATACCTATAAAAGTAACATAAAAATAAAAAGCTCTCACCTTAGTCAAGAGCGGTTCCCGATCCCTAAGGAAAGCCAAGTCCCTCAGCAGAAAGTATCGATGCTGGTGCAGTTTGTGCGCCTGCATGGCGGCGGCCGCGTCCTCCATGGCGGTCCACCTTAGCTCGCTGTTCAACCTCTGCGCAGCCGCTGTGAGCTTCTCTTTACGCCATGCATCAGCTCGCGAGAGGATCGGGTGAGCGGCGCGAATCCGAGCTTCAGCGGTGGCCAGTCCGGCTTCTAGTTTACGTCTAACTCCCTCTTCAGCCCTGAAATTTAAAATATCATAATTTCATATTCTTTGCATAAAACATATTAAAAATATTCGTTATACTTATATCCCTTGTGCCCTTGGAAAGTATTTATTCTTAGATAGCTATATACCCAAATTCGGTTAAGATATATTATAACCATTAGTTATAAGAAAGTATTTTTAGTAATGGACATGTTACAGTCAATTCAAGAGCAACAGAATTGTTTTAGCATTCAACATCTTCCTGCGATATTTTGTGGCATTGCTGGGGCCATTGGGACTACAAGGTGTTGTACGTGTGCAATACAAGTAATGGAGTGGACCTGTTGAGGATGACGAAGGCTCGCAGCTGCGCGATGAGCAGGTCGGGCACGTCGGCGCCGAGCTCGTGCAGCTGCGGACACGCCAGCACGGCGCTGCACACGCGCGACACGTACTCGCGCATCGCCGCCTCGCGCACCTCCTGCACAACCACCACGCCGTACCACACTCACACACTATACTTCATTTATTATTCTTTTTATTTACAATTATTTAGTTCACCTCATGCTTCCCCATGTTTCTCGTGTTCTCCTATCCATCCTTTTGTTGTCTGGCAGAGATCACCTTGAGTGATAAGACCGACACTTGTACTTTTTTCGCTTTAATGTTTACTTACTTAATGTTTACTGGTGTACAATAAAGATTATATATATATATATATATATATATATATGTCTCGATACTTTCTTACACATATCGAGGTATTTCAAAATTGATTAATACGATATACGAAAGTTTTTACCTCCCAGAACCAATCGAATATAAAAACGAAATATCATATCCTAATGTTATGACAGATTTCTATTTTTAATTCATATAACTCCATCTTTACATGCGTTGAGTGAGTTTTGGTGGGATCTTTAACTAAATATGGATACCAAGTTGGATCCGATTGAGTCTCATTGTCATTGATGTTCTTCATTCACTCCTATGACGTAAGAATAAATTATAAAAAAAATTATACCTCTTCAATATCCTTAACTGGCATTTTCTCCTTGGCCAAGTTGGCGGCTTGTCTTTCCCTAAAATGTAAGAACCATCCACGGGACTCCCGCTCCAGTAACGTCTGAAGTATGGGCGCGGCACGACGAAGCAACTCGCGGCGGTAGAGTCGCAGGTCCACCTAAATCATTTGTTTATATTAGTAGTAATACCAATTTCTAGGAAGTAATGTAATGTGGCCAACTAAAGGAAAGCGTTTTCGTTTTCATCAAAATTGGGTTGAAACTACTTTCAGCTTTATTCGATATTCTTTATAGTTTCGGACTTGGCCCTCCACTCCCATTTGAAAAATTCACCCTGTATATTACAAATATAGTATGAAACACGTAGAAAAACATGCAGATATTTCAGCTTCTGAACTTAAAAATAATATAGCTATTAAATTAACTGCGTTCTGGAGATTCAATAAAACAAACAGCGTCTTACGTGCGTGCCCTGTGGCGTGGTGTAGAGGCAGGGTATGGGCGGGTGGTCGCGCTTGTCGGCGGGGCGGCGCCGCACGCTGCGCACCACCCACGCCGCCAGCGCGCGCGCCCACCCCGCTTGCTCCGTCTGCATACACAACCACGATTACCTTCACATTTCAACGGATTTATAAAAGTTATTTGTTTTTTTTATTGCCGTGATAGAAAGACGAGCTGGCGGCTCGCTTGATGGTAAGCGGCTTCCGCTGCTCATGGACTCTGCAATGCCAGACAGATATAGACAGGCTGCTGCCTATCCGGCTCGAAGGACCAATTCATATACATTTCCATATTTGCCCATCTAAAGACAATTGTGTGTAATAGTTATGTTTGTGATCTATGTAACCATAGCTATAAATGTAAATATGTACACATTATAAATAAGTACCTTACAAATCAATTCCGCAACTAAATAACGTGACCTCTCTTCTCGTATTTTCTTCTCTAGGTCTCGAGCCACCATTGACGGCATGCCAAATATTAGGTCAAGTAATCTGTAATCATTACAGAATTTTCATTTTGTATTTATGATGTACACGTCCTTATTTTTTGTATATATGAAATAGATTGTTTGCTATTAATCACCTATGCAAGCCATAAAGAAGTGAGTTGATTCCCGCCCGTACTGAGAGCGGCTGGTCTCTCAGCAGTCGGTCGCGTGCCACCACTACAAGCAGGGCGACCGCTCGCGCCACGTGTCGGTAAAGCTCCTCCCGCGCACGCGCGCGCCCTCGCTGCAGCCACCCGCTCACGCGCCATACGTGTGTCTGACCCGGGAAGTGACGGGACGGCACCTCGAACTCACTAAAACATGTCGTAGAATCTTCGCAATCTTGGCTGTTATTGAATAAAATAGACCGACACTATAGTGGTAATTGCTACGGACTTAATTACACTAAAATAGGTTTGTGCACTTTTCCAATTTTTTTGCGATTTTGGTCATTTGCGCGGCATCGGGCATTTTTCCTAATAATTAGATAATAAAAGGTATAGGTAAACTAGTGTTTAATGGCCCATTGTTTTCGTGCATTTTGTTAATTGTGTAAGTTATTTCATAAAATATCCCATGCTATGAACTGTGTGGATGCAGGGAATCACCCACAAGCGTAATAAAAAAAATATAGATGACAAAAATACTCATACACTACGACGGTACTGTACACAAACATAGAGACTAACTGATTTAAGACGAAACCATGCTGGGGCACTGAGGGTAATGGGTCGGCATTGGTTCCAATATTAGTATCACATTTTGAACGTGCAATCATGTGACGTGAAAACAAATAAACAATATAGAAATAATAATTTGTTAATTAAAAAATCAAAGAAAATTAGTATATAAACACTTCATAATATTATTGAAATGAATGTAATGTACATGTGATAGGAATTCTATTGGCATAGGTATGTAATACTCGTATAAGCTCATTAGAAATTAGATTCCACAGGTATTGATTGAATTCCGCATGGTTGGCGCCATACAATATAAATAAGCGACTGACTAGACGTCTACACCCTCCCGCCGTATACACAAACAACAAGATCCTTATAGTAATAGGCAATTCCTATTTAAAGCCATTATTTACATACGCGCCGATGTAAGGAGCTATTTTATCATAGCCTCTATACGCTGTCTCTGTTTACCTTGGATTATTATGTTAGTGGCCAATTATGTATGAGAGAATATTATGTTCTTAATTATCATCTATTTATTTACATTCGGTTTACTGCAGATACTTCATACTATTTCCATGGAAATAATAAGTACTGTACTATCGCACAACTGGAATGATGGGTGTCGAAAAAAAGATCTCAAAAGAAAGGGTTGAAGAAAGAAAAACATCCCTGTTTTTGTCTGATATAGTAGTTTTAATTGACATGAGTAATATTGGCCATATGTGAGAAAGGGACACCATTGCGTAGAAGTAAACTATTTTTCATAGTGGTATATCTACTGATAACTTAATAAGAAATTCTTAATGTAGTTAAATTAGCTTATTTAGCTTTCTAGTTATCCAGCAACATTTAATAATTATAATATGTTCAAGTTGTACATCATCATCATCAGCTCGTTGCAGTCCACTGCTGGACATAGGCCTCACCCAAGATTAATTATATAAATATAATACAATAAAATATGAGTACAATCACAGGGTACAGAAAGTATTTGAAATACTATCCCATCCAGTGTAATTCTGTCCCATGACGCAAGGAATGTAATACTGTCTTCTCTTTTCCCATCACATCCCTTTAAGTTTACTAAAGTAACAAATATATTTTAATTCCTTTCTCATCCCACGGGAACACTATATTTTTCGGGATAAAAAGTACCCGAAGTGCTAATCCAGGATGTTAGCTACCTCCATACCAAATTTCATCGAAATCCGTTAAGCCGTTTCTGAGATTATCGCGCAGAGAGACAGACAAACATTCTAAAAAACATTATTTTGGGTTCTATTACGTTAATACAGTCCCTCCATATGATATTTTCTGATTTATGTACGGACATCAATCGGTTACAAATTTATTATATGTATATAAATAGTAATTTAGCCTCATTAAACCTAAAAATACCTGAGAGTTTTTTAATTTCTTTATTTTTTTAAGTCGGTTCCACATGATGGTGCCCATTACATATAGCTAAATGTAAATGAGCTATTATGTATTCGAAAGCGAAACCTAACAAGCAAATAAAGCACGGTCGCATGTGTGGTATGGTATGTGTTTAGAATTATTATAGTGAATTTAATATATTCTTCCTTTCTATTGAAGTTTTATATAATCAGTGTACAAATGTACTATATAAAAAAAGTATTTTAAGTCCTTATCTTAATTTTATGTTGTTTGACATCATATTGAATAAACTATGAACACTGTAGATTGCCAAGTAGTAAGATATTGTTGTTTTTTAACAGAAAAGAAACAAGCAGCGACAATCGTAAACACGAACGTACGAGACGTAGGTACAATATAAATGTTTTAAAATTATGTAATCAATAACCATTGATGTTGCTCGCTTACGCATACATGATTAAACAATGCAAAACAAATATTAGAACCAATGCACAAATAAACTTGGATAGTACACACAAATAACATGAACAAAGTTACACTTGAGACCGACATACCCCCATTCACGAATCGAATCCAATTGTTTACCATTAAGCTTCATCGGCTTAAATATGCTGTCCTTGTGGTAGCTTTGTGAAAAGAAAAACTATTATGAGGTGCAATGACATTATTACTGAATTGACGTTGCATCTTTATTCACAGTTTTGGGTATACGTCGATGTTAAGTTGCATGTATGTATATTGATAATAGTGGTCTACTAATTAAGCACAACAAATGATTGCTAAGTAGCGTATACAAACCGTAGTGTAATGCGTTTATTTTATTTATGTATAAATGTATTTAACGTATGAGGCGGCGATAATAGAGATATTTGATGTGTAAATAATAAAGATTTATAATAAAAGTTATATTAGTAGAATTGTCGCAAAGCGCCCGGCATTGTATTACATCTCGAAAATTAAAAAAATGTAGTACGTGAATTGAATGCAAATCGCATTTATTAAATATTCCGCGGCTTACATAGTTCGTATAAGAAAAAAAAGCCACATAAAACGTAAAGATTAAAACAATCGTTACGACAAATTATTACAGTAATTTTTACTCCAAACAGTACAGTCTCAAAGGCATAATAAACCAAGAATACATTAGGCATAATTAATTGTGATTAAGTATATTTGTCAAACGAAATATCACATGTAAGCCGAGGAAGTTTATATGTAAGCAAGAAATAATAAATTTGTGTTCGTAAACATGTGTGGCAGGACTTTTTCGTTGAACACGTATCCAAATATTGTGAACCTTATTGCTTTATGTTAAAGTTGTAAATTAAGGAACAAAGACATTTAGGACCCCCGTCAACAATTATTTTGAATGGGCGTCAGTTCAAAGCCGTAATTGAACTTAATAGAGTTATAAGGGCAGACGCAGGATCGCGTCCATCTTAATGGATGTACGTCGCATCTTCATGGCTTATTCTGTCTACAATACACCCAAGTTAATTTGGTTTAATCACTCTTACAAATGATATAAGTATAAAATGGTAAAGTAAAATATTTTTCATGCGTTTCTTTGTTATTTCAAATGTTTTATATGTTAATAAATAGTTTTTGTTATAGTAAAGCTTTGTATTTTCTTTTATACTTAATAAGGTGTCAAGCTTTTCAAAGAATGGCGGATGCAATGACTATTAATAATTAGGTACCCAGTCCACGGCGACGGTCATTGTGCTCCTGACACAATTTTAATGTAATAAGCGAAAACTCTATTGTGTAACTCCGAGCGAAAGAAAGCGAAGTAAACTGCACATGTATTGTGTGTTGAATCAATAAATTCGAAAACTGTATTGTGAGGTCATGGAGTTCGGAAGACAAGACGATTCTCATAATACGAATAGTGAACCCGTTAAAACTTGAAACTACTATAATTAAATTTTTATTCCACAAGTCACAACAAATTGCTTTACACATTTTTCCAAAGTCATAACTATAGGGAATTTAAATTTACAGAAGTATAAAAATACCAACTTTAAATTACTTGATACGCTAATGTGTACCTTATTTATTAATTTATTATGTAGACATTTGAATAGAATAATTACAAATCGTAGTAAATTGGCCTACTAATGTACTCCCCGGAATTTTTAATGAGCTTCTTCACGAGTTGAAGTAGCCTAGGTGTCGTCACCCTCATCTGTTTATCTCCCACTAAGCAAACGCTTATCTATGTCGCCACTATTTTTTAACGCCCAACGCTATTACGGTATACCTTTGTGGTATTTTGTCAAAGCGTAATAGCTGTTTAATTAGCCTTTGAGTCTTTAACATTTAGGCGTCGCTCAGGGAAATGTGGAGTTCAGTGCGATGTCTGTTGCGAAATGTTAAAGACTTTTTAAGATCGCTTAATGGGGATACAAGTAATTTCTGCACTTCCCGTTTTACCAAGTACTTTTATGTATATTACGCCTCATATTATTCTTGTTACGAATTCATTTTGATACACAGTTATGTTTATGAATCCTCTGATTTTAGAACTCCACCTTTTTTAAGCTCCTAGACTTTTTGAACGACGTTCAGAACGAGTACTAAATAAAAAAAGTTCTTTTCATAATTCCCTACCACGCATTTTTCAGACAATGTAATTAATATTGTAGACAGTACTCAAGTGAATATTATTACTTACAATAAGTGCCAAACATCTGAATTAAACATCGAAGTTCCTACATCAATCTATGAAAGCAATAATACAAGCTGCTAAAGTTTCTTACCCCTTTTCTCTGATGGAATGGAGTTGCTTGGGCGAGAGTGGTTGAGGTTCGACGCCGGCGTCCAGCGCGGCGGCATCTATCTCGTCACACGGCGGCGCTACGATGATGTCAGAGGGACGGTTGCCGGCGCCCGTGAACCGAGACGGTGGTAGCACTGCGAACCAGTTCCCATTTGTATTTTTATACTTGAACAGTATCCATACAAAATGATAGAGGCATACAGTACTAATATTATAAATCCAAAATCTTTGATGCTTGACAGTGTTGTAACTAGATTTTTATGGGCTCTGTGTGTGCATCTATAACAGCGCCCCAAATTGAGTGAATCTTGGGCTCGTCTAATAATTTTTGCACCCCATCTGAGCCTACACTCTGTTCCTGGGCACTGCTCGCATTGCCCTGGTTTTGGCACTATGCTTGGTCTTTCTTTCATGAAGCTATGGGTAGACATGCTTTTTGCAGAGGAATAGTTTATGGACTAAAACATACTATTGGCTACATTTAATGTTTTAAATAGAATATATTACAGCATTGTTAGGTCTATGTGACCAGGTATTTGATAGCATTATAAAGGCCTGGAGTTTCTACATTGTTGTTGAGATCACATGGGGTTTTTGACTAGTAAAAAACCAGTATGCACCACATAAGCAGAAATAATTACTTTGTATTTATTAATAATCGTAGCAATAACATTTCAAAACTTAAGAAGGATATACAGTACATCCAATAAGATTGTAAATTGAAGTGAGGTGGCTGTTTAGTTAGTATGACTTCTTTTCTTTGTTAAAATCAATTTACTTTTTTCACATGTGTAACAGATATTGATAATTATTCATTTTTTATTATTACATGAAAATTAATCTTCCAAGTTGTAATAATTAACATACAAGACATTTAATGAGCCAAGTTAGTTTTCAGAGCCATTTCTGTTTCACAACTGTGACACAATCGCAAACAACATTATTCTGCTTTCAAAAATTAAATAAGATTGTATCAATGTACAATACCGATACCACGGGACTGAGACAAGTTTAAACCAAAAATAGGCAGAAATTATGTTGTATAGGAGAAAATTTAAATTCAACGTTTTGCTTGCAAACATTAGTAAGCAAATAACAGTAAACAGATAATCAGGGTGCATTATAAATAAAGGTGATAATATACGGATTAGTCAATTTTGTCGCTCATGTAATCATTTAACTATTCGCTAGTTCTGTTGGGACTAAATATAGACTGTTATTTATTTGAAAGTGCACAAATTCTTGACATTGCTTAAAAAACATTACACTAATTATTGATTGAAACTACTCATTCAAAGCTCCTTTTTAATTGTTAGATGACATTCCATGTGTATTATAACGAAACAAACAACTGGCTTGTTTTCTCTTATAAACACACTTATTAAGATATAAAAAAAAAAGAAATAATCGAACTCTTACTCACCAATTGGAAAAGTTTTCCAATGGTACAAGAAGTCTTCAGCCACTTGCTTGATGTTATTTACCAGTTGCTCCACTTCCGGCGGCGCGCCCACCAGCTGTACGTCGAAGTGCAGCGGCTCACGCTCCGGCGGAGGAGTCTCCAGCAGCAGGGAGTTGGGCCGCGCCGCACGCTCTGCATCACCCGACATTGCTCCACCGGCTCGACTATCACCCGCCGCGTTCCACTACATACATGTTTCTAGAATCTCCAGTGGGCGGAAAAATCACTTAACAATCGCTTCTTATTGTTTTATTATTTACATTCATTTGACCAATTTACTGAAACATGTCCGCTGGTGCAAATTCCACTACTGACTCATTTATTTTAGTCGAGAAACTTGATACTGTGATAATAAATATTTTGGTCACTCAAAAATAGGTTTTTGGATATAAAAGCAAAAAAAGAAGAAAGAAAACCGTCCCTCTACTTTACCCATAGAAGAATTTATTCATTTCGTTCTACGTAAAGTGACAGCTATGATTGGGCTCGAAATTATTTGTTGTTTAAACTACTTAAAAATAGTAACGGAACGTACTTGTTTCATATTCTAATGCTTACGAATAATATTTAATAAGAAAGAAATTATTTTAAATGCCAACAAATAGTATATATTTAAAAATTAACGCTAAATTTGATTTAAATAATATTTTTAAAATATGCACATTAGTAAGATACCACAGACCACAGTTAAAAAAAAGTAGTCGTCTGTCAATGTGGTGATTTGTGAACTTGTTTGTTATTTACAATAAAATAGTAAAATTTAATTTTCATTTGGGGAACACGCTCATATTGTTAAAGATTTCAGCACATTCCAACATTATTTACTGCGATAGTATTAAGTGTCACAATTCTTGGTGAAATATCGTCGGCGACAATCTGAAGGCGGTCGTATTAGGTATGTCCTACATTGCTTTTAATTTATTGTTGTATTTATCACTTATCACTTGCTCTGCGCGTACGGAACTAGATGTTGTTGACGAAAGCACTTATCGGTTAGATGTAAGATCGGTAAGTATTCAGTTTCAGTGAATAATTGTTTCGGTTTGTACTGTTTTCTTAAAACCGCTTTCTTTTTAGGCTGTCATGGACGCGATGGATATTCAAGCTGTAGAGTCCAAGTTGAGCGACGTGACTGTTACGGCGATACCTATGAGCGGTAAAAATGTGCATAAAGATCTCAATCACGCGACGAGCAGTCACGCCACCATATCCACTGTTCCGGCGTCCTCCCCGTCTTCGGTCGGCAAGGACAAAGATAACGGGATGTCGAAATATGCACAATTACTCGCAGTTATTGAAGAGATGGGTAAGGAAGTAAGACCCAGTTACTCAGGCAGCCGTAGTTCTGCAGAACGTTTGAAACGTGGCATTGTCCATGCTCGGATCTTGGTAAGAGAGTGTCTCATTGAGACCGAGAGATCGGCACGTCAATAGTTTGTTTTACCAAAAATATGCCCAAGTCAATTTTAGTATACCTCAGCTTCTGATTTAGCTTGATATTCATAAATTTGTATGAAGGACACATTTGTTAATTATTGATAATAAGAAATAGCAGAATGTAATTATTAACAAAACTAATTCAAGTTGAACTGGTATAGTCTGGTAAAAATATTTTACATCTAAAATAAAAGGAGCTTAGCAGTATTCCTATGACCTTTTCATAAACAAGAGTAGCAAGTTAAAATCATATACTATATTTTCTATGAACACAATGTTAATTTATGGACATCAAATAGATGTATGAAAACCCAATTGAAACTGTCATTGTGAATGATGAGTTATGTATAAAACCAAATAGCTGTTGTGCACACATTTTAATGTCAAATCTCACTGGCATAGATACTATAGAATAAAAAATTATCACATGAAGAGAGAAGAGACAAAATAAAAACACCAAAAGTATAAAATACTAACTGTGGTTATAAAGAAATTAATCACTTGTAATAAATCAAAATATTTTTCATTTATTTGTCCTTTAAATAAACACTGTCACATGTTGTATGAGTATTGCATTAAGAATTTGTGGATATATTATAGGAGGTAATTTATTTTTTTGTAGAATCAGTTTAGAATTTTATTGTCAGGTTTAATAGAAATAATTTCAGTAATGCCGAGTTAGAGAGAGTAATACCTAGTTTAATTTTGTTTAAAAAAATATTTTGTGTCAGAACCAAGTTATTTAAAAATAATTTTAATTAATGACATTTAGGTAATTTACTTATTTGGAGCTCACAGAGAATAAGCAAAAACTATTATGTAGCTTCAATGTTTTCAATGAGCTAGAATTTGAATTTCAATTAGTAACCCACTTTTCAAGTTGTATGACATCTACATAGTAACCCAATTTGAAAAGTGAGTGAAAGTAGCAAAATATTGAATGTGTAAGTTTAATGTTCATAAATGCTAAACATGAACTAAATCAAATTATCAGCAATTGTTGATTAATATTTGGATAAAGCCAAAATTAGTACACATTAGCAATAAGATTTACTCTCCTGAAAATTGCTACAACTAATGAGTAAAAAACAAATTATGCATAATATATTTCAGTTTATTTCGTAAATAATTGTTTTAAATTGAGTGTTTGGCAAAATATGTTTTAACCAAAAAAGTATACACCATGCTGCAAACGAGTTTTGATAGCAGTTGCTTAATCCCATTTAAATTATAATACAATTAGCATAATTATATTGTGGCATAAAAAAATTAATGGTTTAATTAATAATGATACAGAATAATGAAACAGATAGAAAAAAGAAATCACTGGATAAAATATTTTCATTACTTTGTGAAGTTTAGCATCTATTTTATTAGAGTTTAAATGTACAATTCAGGGTACTTAGAATTAAATTTAAGGAATTTTCACTATTTTGCGCAAGCATTATCTTGTCATGTTGATTTGCAAATAGCAATTTTTTACAGATTACTCAGATAAACAGTTGCATTACAGTTAATAGATATAAGAATTAAATTATAGTTATGGCAGTTGAAAAGTAAATGGCCATTGCATAGTTATATTCAGAGTTGATTGAATGGGTTTATATTGTAATAAGTATGATGGATATATACAAATTACGATGGAGATTCATTTACATGTCTCACTATGTATTACTAGTTGCGTTATCTCATTTAATAAAAATACTAGTGTATTACTTACTTATTATATACCATCAAAATAATAGCTAAGTCTACCAAACTAGAATGACTTTCTTTTTCTGTGTAAAATTCCATGGTACTCTATAGTATAAATAAAAAATGTTACAGCATCTGCTGCTATCCATACACTACTGCTGAAAATATTAACATCTGTAGGGATCATAAACCCGAGATGATCCGTTCTAAATGACACTGATTATTTTTAATGCAAACAGATGTATGTATGTCCAGAACGAACACAGGCTGTGATCGCAACATTTATTGTGAACATCTACCTCAAATGGAAACAAAATGAATATTTTAATGTTTGTAATTATATGTCATGTAGTGTTATCGTTGCAATGAGTGACAATTTTGATATTAAATCTCCGGCATCTACCGGTTGGCTTATCTTCTCATTGGTATTTGACGTAGATTGCTCATATTAATATTTTTAATTGTGTATGTTAGTAGTCTAATTTGCGTAAAGAACATTTAAAACATTATTGCACTCATTTCGATGATGCAAATTAGCAATATTCGTTTGATATTATAAATTATTTTTAAGGCTTGTGTATTTACACCAATTTCAGATACAAACTAGATGGAAATGTGTATGTCACCGCATTTTCTATATTTTCCCTAAACGGTGTAATTGCAACGCAATGGTAGATAAATATATTCCGTGTCAGCGTCACTTTAGTTCTCGACGTGATGTTATGTTCCCTATGAATATCGAAAATATCTTGCGTAATCTCGGCTGCTGTGTGCGCAACTATCAATAATTTTCATAATTATTCACCTAATTAGATATCTATAATTTCCAATCATGCGAGTCGGATTGCCTTCGTAAATAATTGGCTTAAAATATTTGTTAACATTATTAATAAATTAATAATGTGGGGCCATTTCCTTGAAACTCTTTGTTTGAAGATACTATACTGAGATAATCCACCCTTGTTCTCAGCTTGTTATATATAAGATATTTTGTTAATATGATAGAATGGGAGATATCGTTTTCGAAAAAATATGACAATCCCCGTGACGTAGTTGGTTAAGAAGTCGGCTCTGCAACAAGAGTTCGCGGGTTCGATCACCGTACCGAGACAAAATTAATGTTTGCGTGATGCGTGAATATTAGTTTGAAGTCTTCGCGTTATGAGACTGAAAGTCTCTGTTTCTGATACTCAAGACTATGTGTGTCGCGGTTGGTTCTATGTTTATTTTGTTCAACTTGGCGATATTATTCGCCTTGTGTTGTTATTGCTATTGAGTGTGTTACGAATCTCACGGAAAGTACTAAGGTGATTGCGATGGTCGTATTTTGATAAGAATTTATGTCATGCGTTGAACTATTACACAAGCCAATTTAGTGACCTCATTTTAGATTATATCTGTAATAGATTTTAAGAAAAAATGTGCTCATTAATATTTGGACTATTTTATTTCCGGTTTAGCCATAAGTTGTACATAATTTAGTTGTTAGAGATGATTTACCGTCAAACAGCTGTGACAATAGTTCCTCCTACATTTATAACTAAACGGACGACATTGTGAGTTTTATCATAACTTATGGCCGCCACACACGTAACGATATAACTGTGCAAGTCTGAGTTTGCACCAGCATACTGGAACGTGTGTGGGCAAATAACTGCGCAAACCTCATACAAATGTTCGATTCGAGACTGGTGCAAACTCAGACTTGCACAATTATTGCACAGTTATATCGTTACGTGTGTGGCGGCCATTATACGTATCGACATTATTTATTTACTAGTTCAATTTTCACAAGACATTTAATTGGAAACTCTATCGATACCATTAATTGCAGTTCACAGGCACAGTTTTTTAAAAATAAATGTGTCGCAATGTCGTTTGAACTAATCAGTAAATTTTCGTTCTCTCAAATTCTATAGGCAAAGTCTTGGTCCAACTGCCGTCATGTATACTTTATACACATTAGATAAACTAGTTGTAAGAAAAAATACGAAATAGTTTTTAACATTTTAAACTAAGTTACCACTAATGAATAATGTACTTACATATAGCTCGTAAATGTATTTTCCGTAGTCCATGTGAATTATTTTTTTTATTAGCATTTAGCACATTTTGCATTCATTGATATTCAAAGGTCGTTTTGGAGATTTGTCATGTTTATTTTCTTTGACGAAAAGTTTTTCTACTTTAAGATTAGTATGGCATAATGTGTAGGTATTTTACGAAACGATATGTGAATTTAAATATAGTGACCGATATCTAAAATAATAATGTTTTTTGTACTGTACAGTGTACAAGGTCATATTATGTCCCACTGCAGGGCACGGCCTTCCCCTACAATCAAGAGTACGATTGAGAGGGGTTAAGCCATATAGTCATGCTGGTTAAGTGCGGGTTGGCGGACGTATATATGTAGTATGTATTAGAGCGCCATTTAAACAATTTATACTGACTGGCTTCGTAAAAACGAAGTGCCTAACTTACTTTCAGGTCGTGAGGCTGCCTTGTGTTTAGCTTTAAAATACTGCAACAACAAATTCAGACTTATATTCAGATAAAAACATTTAGATATGCAAATTGACGAAAAGCAGCGGACGGTACTGTGATCCGTATAAAATCACCAGTAATATGAAGAAGTTCGCTCTATGTGTGACGAATGTGATGATTGGTTAAAGTTAATTCCGACGTATTAGAATATTGGTCACCAGTTCAGGTACTTCGTTTTAACTTATTAAATAATAATTTATTAGTATGTAGATACCTGCTACTACAGTATAATAAGTGCATATTATATACTATATTATTTTAGAATCGTGTCATTATTTTTAAGATCAAGAATTTAATTTTGTTGAGTATCGTTTTAACTGGTACGTATGTGGTTTAATTTATTATTGCAGTTTGCTACCTTATTTTTCTAGATGCATCTATAGTTGTCTATTCTAATAGACATGGAAAAGATAGCGATGGTGTCTAGTACAGAAAATAACTTGTATCTGTAAAACCTTACGATCAATAATATTTGCGTTTCTACACTGCAATTTAGAAATATTATAATTGCAAAACATTTTCAGTTTTTAACTATTATTCAATCACTTATATTAAGAATGTGAAGAAACATACCTACGTTTTTTAAAACGTTACTCAACAAAGCATGGTTATGTCTTCAAGTATGTCAGTTGGTGTCCCTAATGATAAATGTAATGTTGTTAAAATTTAGTAGATTATGAGGACTGCTTCTGAACCACTGCACAGAAGGCGGTATTTAACTGTAAGTTAATATGTTCCCATGCGAAAGACACTTTCGTTTGGGCCTATACCATTTCTGTATACGAATATAATAGTGGTAAATCTGTGTATTTTTATATGAAATTATCATTCAGTAAATACTAAGTCTGTTTTACTTCGTTATACAAGCAATATGTTTTAGAGATGTAATGTATGTATTTCCTCATTAAGAGAGATTTTTGTAACTGTAATAGGAATAGAGTATACACTTTAACACCACTTTTAGACATTAATTCGAGTGTAAATGACAGTTTACGGCTCCATAAATATTTTATAGAAGCTGCAGATATACTGTTTTACGTGTTTATGCTTAAAATGATACTTAGGAATGTTATGAACCAGTCATTAATTGTAATATCTTAAATGTTCAAATAATTTATAAGATGCATAATATTTCAACAGATTTATTAGAAAAAATAAATCCCTTTCCTTATGTCAATAACTTAATAAATTGCAAGAGTTCAATTCATAATTAATCTTGATGAGATTTAAGTTGTGTGGTCAGTGTACTAGTGAGGTCGTTCTGTCTTAAGCCGAAAACAAATTAAATCGCTCTTCAGCTGCGTCCGTTAGCCGCGGTCTTATAATTTATTTTCGGCTTTATTACGATCTCGAAATAATGATTCTAAAAAGGATTACGAGCTTTGTCAATTGTTTGCCGTTGTAATACAATGTGTTTCGGAGACAGTCCTAGTATGTGTAAGATGTCTTCAATTTTAATATATGTCCCCAAAGTAATGTGTAAGTCATGAACCATAATTCAGTACAAATTTTAGCATATTATCACACGTATAAGTGTTTTGATGATAATTATTTGTAACGGAGTTGTATGCAATTCAACACGCAGTAGTCCGACGAATATGTCGGACATATTTTTAATATAATAAACGATTTTAATGTATTGATTGATCTATTTTTTATTTATAAATACGCGTAATCCTCATTACTATTTAACGTAGAACTGTATTAAAATTTTGATATAGGTAGCTGACATTATTGGTAACATTTCTTCGTTTGGGCGTTGGCTAACTTGGCAATGACCTTAATAGCCTAGCATGCTTTGCCCGCTGTGCATACGTTTTCGCTACCATTCAAATGCTTACAGTTATTCCGCCATAGAAGAGTATTAAATATTAAAATTCGTATCATATTAAATCATGCAAAAATATTTTCCTTCTAGGCAAAATTCTTAGAAGTTTATGTGCCTCAGTGAATGACCAGTGGCGTTAGAATGATGCATCATCATTCTTACGCCAAATGTTACATATTAATAGCTACATTACATGTTACATATTTAGTTACGTAGCTTCTGATACCCACGATACAAGACTTAATTGATCTTAAAGTGGAGTCAGGGCTATGTAGTGACTGTTGGGTGAATTTATTTATATTATTTTATTGATTAGTTCCACCTGTACCAACTAACACCCTCTAGAACGCAAGATGTCGAGTGTCTCCCTTGTCTTAAAGGTCCTAGATTTTCTTTATGAATATCACCATCGCGGTCTCCCACAGGAACACTAAACTTAAATGGGAGAAGCTTTCGACTTGTGTCGGCATAACGCGTACATTCTTATTTATAGTTATTTCTAAATTGAAGTCAATGAACCTCTTTGATATACCTATAATTTTAGTGTAACGATGGCAGTATCGTGGACCACGACTTGGCGTTGGAACACTACCTACAGTGCGGACTCTGTGGAGTGGTGTCCCATAGAAAACTACCGCAACGTGTTAGTCTGCGGGACTTACCAACTCGATAACAAACAACAAGGTACCTAATACAATAGTGTTCATTTTAAAATATGTAACTTTTAAAATGTGTGTATTGATAGTCAATCACCACGCACTTTAACGGTGAAGGAAAACATCGTGAGGAAACCTGCATACTGTAGCGATTTTAAAGAATTTCTACGGTATGTAAGGAGGCCAACCCGCACTAGGCCAGTGTGGTGGACTATATGGCCTAACCACTCTCAATCGATTCTCTCGATTGTTGAGTAGGCCCTTGCCCAGCAGTGGGACGTATATGGGCTGATAAAAAAAAAACTTTTATTAATTCCGAGACCTTCGACATTTATTTATTTTTTTGGTGGGAGATTGGAGACTTAGAGAGAGATTAGGCTTTGTGTAAAATTTACTTACAAAAACAACTTTTCATCTTGTTTTAGAAGAACCTGCTGCAAAACAGAAACGTGTTGGGAGAATATACCTCTTCGTTATAAACGAGGCAACTACTGAAATCAATCCTACAGATACTATTGATACATCAGGAATTTTAGATCAAAAGTGGTGTTATCATACTATTGGGGATTATCCGGTATTAGCTACAGTTACTTCAGTCGGCACTATCCAATTTTACCGATTGATTGATGCTGAGGAAAAGTTGAGTTTGAAACTTTGGTTTGAACATTTGGTGAGCGAAAATGTCTTAGCGTTGTCTCTTGATTGGTCTACGAATAAGACACCAAAGGAAGAACCAAGATTAGTAGTGAGTGATTCATCTGGTGCTGTAAACGTTTTCACAATAGTTCAAGATGAATTGCAAACTGTCGGTTCTTGGAAAGCACACAAGTACGAGGCATGGATAGCTGCATTTAATTATTGGAATACAGCCATTTTTTATTCAGGTAACCTAGAAGCCCCTTTCCCACTTTTTACATATTATGTTTTGTTTGGTTTTTTTTTATTGCGTTAGTTTGGACCTAGAAAGTCGTATGTAGGACTCGTGTTACAAACCACGTAAAGGTGTAAATTTTTTCAGGTGGCGACGATTGTGTATTCAAATGCTACGATGTTAGAGTGCCCGACGTAGCTGTTGCTGTGAACAAACGACACCAGGCAGGAGTCACGTCTGTTAGGAACCATATAGAAATGGAACACCAGTTACTTACGGGAAGGTTTGATTCATTACTTTATTATTACATGTATGTTTCACTGCTGGTGATATGCCTTTCCTAGATAATACGAAATTCTAATCAACATTGGGTCATTTCCTCGAGAATTTTCAAGTCAGGGAGGACTTAATGATTACTGCTGTAAAACTATTACTAAACGTCATCAACCAGGAACGAACTCAGAGGTCATGAGACGAAGTCAGTTCATATCGTGGTTAGGAACTCACATGATTATGGTACCAATATAATTGATATCTAATACCGATTACCATCTGAATTTTGAGCAGTTCAAGGTTTGTTATCATTTTAACAGCCTGCGGGTGCTAACCATATATGTAGGTGTTAACATATGAGGCGTTTTAATGGCAGTTATTGATACCTGCTTAGGTTAGATTTGCAAAATATTCATTTTTATGCCACTTTATTTAAAAGACGTGGGACGTCCACCGACTAGGTGGTCAGACGACCTGGTAAAGGTCGCGAGACGTCGCTGGATGCAGGCTGTCTCCAACAGGTCTCTGTGGAAACCATTAGGCGAGGCCTATGTTCAGCAGTGGACTTCCTTTGGCTGATGGATTGGATTGGATTGATTTAAAATACCCAATGGGAATATTATTTTCAGTTACGACGAAAAAGTCCGTCTATGGGATACGAGGATCCTAAAATCTTGTGTAGCGGATGCTGACGTCAACGGTGGAGTTTGGCGCTTAAAGTGGCATCCTCACAAGCATGACGTGGTTCTAGCAGCCTGTATGTACGGAGGATTCCGAGTACTCAGCACCAGTGACGTCATGCACGTCGTGTCTGAATATATGGAGCATGAAAGTATTGCGTATGGCGCCGACTGGAAACAAGACGACTCGTCGGTTGTAGCTACATGTTCATTTTATGATTGCAAAATGCATATCGGTAAAGTGCTTCTTTAATACTTCTGATATTATGGAATATTCATGCATTTGGAATTAAGAACTGCATATTAAATGTGTGATGTACGTCGATGGTCACATTTTTATTATTTAATTAAAATTATTATTCTTAATCATAAAAGTGTTTTTTTGTTTGTAATATATTCGATGATACCAAGATTTTCGACATGTTTTTATATCAATGTAAAAATGTGAGTAATTTTTTTATGTGTCTATGTAACTATGACAGTGTTATTATAAAGACAAAACAAATAAAATGTTATACCTCATTTAAACATGTTGTATTTCAATTTGCTTATAATGTCATGATAAATATAATTTATAACAATTACATACTTAATAAAGTAATCATTTGCCGTAAGTTTTGAAACAAAATCTTACACCATTTACAAATATCAAGGCTTTGGGATGCTCCGATCGTTATCCGCTCGCGTCCAACTTTGATCACAATGTCCCAAGTTTCTCTTTTCATAACTGCGTAACTGGCCAAATTCTCCCTACAATAAATTTGTACCTTAATACACTCTAAATAAAGTCTATTTTTTCTATCCACTGGAATTAAAGTACATTATTATTAATAGAGCCGGGACGCGCACACAGATTCTGCGTGCTCGCACTCAGCCAAACGAATATATTTCCTTACTAATTCTTATACATGAAATACACAATATTTTCACGCGGTCTGATGAATTCTAATACATTTTATGGCAACTATGTTGTGATTCTATTCCCTCCTTGATGAGCATACATCGTCCTGGGACAATGCATTAGCACATATCACTTGATTCCCTTTGCTCAAGTATTTTTTATAAAAAACATATTTAAAATTGTACATACAACAATGTGTACTTATAAATGTGATGTTCGTAAAATTGTACAAAATTAGTATAACATTAAGAGATGGCAAATAATTCTTTTGTTTTGCCATCTTAAATAATATTTATCTTAATTGACAGATCTCTGAAGCTATCGAATATGATTTCATCATTCTTTTAGTACATACTCAAATGCAAAAGCACATTATTTCATTGTGTGAATGAGTCATCAACCGCCTAAAAATATTGAAATGTTCCATTTAATTTAAGCGTAAGTCGACGGTATAAGTAACCATATTTGTTTAAGAGCTACACATTCGTGTGTACCATGTTACCTTTCTTTAAATCATTGTCATAACAATGCAGCCTGACACCCAGCCAGTATATTAACCCAGCTTAAAATTATTAAATTTGTCAATAAATCCCCAGACAATGTATTTTTAAAATCACAAGACACTATATTAGACTAGTTTTGATACTACAAATGGCAACTAAACAGACATTTCAATTTACATAAAATATATTTATTACATCAAAACTTCTCTTATTATTTTAAAATATCACTGCATTGTTACACCACTTGTAAACAATATGAGGGATATTGATTCATAAAACAATTCCATCATGAATAAAATATATGGCGACATTTATGCGTTATATCCGAACATATGTAACACTGAAAATAAATGAAACATACTTGTACATGCATATATTTTATTCACTAACGAATATTAGTTACTAAAACATGATTCATTTAACAACAGAGTGAGGTTAATTTCAAAGACGCTTATGTCGACCTGGCCGCAGACACGCCCAGAACACTGATTGTGCACTTGGACGTCGTGTCCACCCTAAACTCGCACATAATGGCCTCTCAATTCAATCTCATTTTATATTCAGTCTGTCTTGCCATAATAATGAAATATCCTCTTTATTATTCATATCTAATCCAATTAGAGACTAAGCAAAATAAAACATCGAAATTTCGATTCTTTTACACTAAGAAATACTTTGATTTGATTAAATCGCCACATGATGCCTGTATACATATCATATTTGCATTATAAAACGGTGTTCCGATGCATAAAACTGCTATTTACACATACGTTTATCTATATTTACAAATAGTCTAGAGCTTCCATCGTTACAAGCTACGTACTGATCACCTCTAATTTGTCAATATGTAAAATACTCTGTACACATATTATATATTCATCGTCGTGATGGGAGCGTCGGAACAATGCATCTCTATAAAGTTTAACAAATAATTTATCTACAATACTTCCACCTACGCGATCGGCACGTCACAGTCGGCGAGGCGAAGACAACGAAAGTTATAACACAGTTTTTCGAACAGTCCGCCGACACAGCGCGTCGCCACCTCCTGTCGCCAGAGATTCCCTCATCAGATATCACGTGAGTATGTTTCGTTCAACGCTTTCGCCGCGGGGGCGCCGGGAGCGCGGCTCGGCCCGCGGGAGGGCGCTAGGCGTGTCGCGGGCACAGCGCGCGGAACTCTCGCTCGTCGAGCGTCCAGTGCTCGTCCGCGGCGCAGGGCAGGTGCGCGCGCGCCGGGCACGCTCGCTGCGCGCACGCCAGCGCCGCGCCCGCGCGCCCGCACTGCACGCACCGCGCCCCGCGCGCGCCCCACACGGCGCTCGGCAGCCCCCACAGGCGCGCGCCCGCCGCCACCAGCCCGGGCGCCCACACGCCGCACGCCTCGTGGAACCACACCGCGCTGCCGGAAGCGCTGAACCGCCGACGCGTGTTCTCGTCCATTGACCTTTAAACGGTTACGGCATTAGTGGCTGAGTTTCGACAAAATATTGAGTCTTCGACTGATTTAACTAAATTTGAATTGGTACCTGTACTCTTCACAGTCTTCGTCGAGCTCGTAAGGCCCGAAGAGGTCGCCGAGTGAGGCGGCGTGCGGGCCGCGTTGGCAGAAGGCGCAGAGCCACGTGAGGTCTGGCGTGGTGGCGTCGTAGCGCAGGCCGAGCGTGCTGGCGTGCAGGCCGCGCGCGCTCGCGTGCAGGCCGCGGGACGCTCTCGCACCGTTGCGGAATTCCTCTCCCTTGCGCCGCGATCCCGCCTCCTCGTCCTCGCCGGTGGAAGCGTTCATGACGCTCACTGACACTGGCGAGTCACAAGGACCGCGAATCTAAAAAAAATAGATGATCATGAAATCAGAAATAATTATCTCTAAGAGGTATCTTTGTAATTAAACTTCAAACAATATGTGGATTACACTACGGTATCACTGTATAGCTATATAACTTTCTTTTTATTTACCTGTATGTAGGGACCTCGTGACCGACTCGAGCTAGCGTTGCTGCCGGAGTCGTAGGCGTCCTTCATTGGTGCCTCTTTGGATTTTCTTGTACGACCTGCGTCTGATTTCTTGCGCGGAACCTTTCGTCTCGGTCCATCTTCTCTCATCCGTCTTCTTTCCCCTCTGGCCGGGGCGGACTTTCGTCGTTTCCGCGCATTTGTAGTTGATGACGATGATGGTTGGGATAAATTTTCTTGAGTATCTGAACTAACACTAGGTTTTTCTTCTTCTAAAGCTGCAAACATCTTTTCTAATTGATTTTCTACTTCAACAAAGCTCGATGCTGTCGGTTCTGCACTCCGGGAGTCGCTCGTCTCCGGTTCCGCGGGTTTGGCTTCCGACGGGGATTCCACCGGGACATTCGGCGCTTCCGAGTTCGACGTGCGTACGCTCCGACGCCTGGGCGCGGCCGGCGTTGCCACTACCGGCGCCGGGGTTGGTTCTTTTTCTTCTGTCCTTGGTGGGGGTTCCACTTCGGGCTCGGCGGGTTTTTCCGGTTCAGGACTCGCCAGAACACTTTTTAATTTGTCAACAGTGACAGCGGCATCCGGTTCCGGTTGTGCAGGTTGTGGAGGCGGTTCCGGGTTTGGTGGAGCGGGGTCACCCGTGCTCGCGATCATCGCGGCTATGTCGTCTATAGTCTCCGCGGAACCGGACCGCGTTTTTCTCCGAACATGGGGTCGTTCAGGAGCTTGAGTTACAGGGGGTTTTTCTTCAGGTCCATTTTGATTCAAATGCTCCGCCTCGCCATTTTCTAGCGGCGGGTCCCGGCGCGGCGGAGTGACTCTAGCGGGCACCGGGTTCGCCGCCGGCGGGTCTCTCGGCGGCTCACACGGCGCCGGCGGCGGTGGTGCCGAGGGTAACCGCACTGTGCGTTCAGGTTTACGTTTTCGTTTAGAGCCAGGTGGGGCGCCACAAGAATCCGCCGAATCCTGCAAATGAATAACGTGAAATAAAATGGTTTCGAATAAAATAAAAATAGGTATCAATTGGACTGCGTGTGGGTCACCTCGTTGGAAGAAGGCGGCGAAGGGGTGGGGGCGGCCCGCGAGTGCATGATGACGGAGTGCGGCGACACGGGCGAGGGCACGAGGCGCTCGAGCAGCGCGTCGACGCGCGCGTGCGGCAGGCGGGGCTGCGCGCGCGCGATGAGGCTGTTGATGGTGGGCGCGTCGCGCACGGACAGCGCGGGCGCCACGGGCGGCGTGGGCGGCAGCGCGGGGTGCGCGAGCGGTGCGGGGTGCGCGGTGTGCGCGGGCGGCGCGGCGTGCGCGGGGGGCGCAGGCGGGGTGGGCGGCGCGGGGGATGGCGCCGATCCGTTGGAGGAACGCGCGCTGCTCAGCGACAGATCCACGCCGACGCGTGCGTATGCGAGGAGATCTTCCGCGCGAACTAATTTATCTGCAGACAATGATATGTGATGATTGTACAAGAGTTCAAAAAACAAAACACTGCAAAAATCTTCTTAAATTAAGAATTTAACTTTACAGACCACATAAAAAAAAAATATCAGCCCATATACGTCCCACTGTTGGGCACGGGCCTACTCTACAATCGAGAGAATCGATTGAGAATTATTTTAAAATATATTAGTAATGTGTAGTATAACTGCTCACCTCTGCCTGGTCCCAAGTGTTGATACAAGTCTACTGGAGGTAATGGTGCACCGCCTTTTACGTCGCCTGGCGACGGCGTGTGCCTGTAATTATTTATTGATACGTTAATACACCATGTTTGTTGCATTTACGCTTTTTTCATTGCCTATTAGGTCGACTGTATATTAACACGAAAAAAAAACAACAATTTCATAATAACTAGAACTTTTGCATGTGATGATGGTTTGTCACTAATCAATATGGTAAAATCAGGATATTGCATCAAATCATTGCTACAATCAAATATGATTGTATGCCATTGCAATATAACATTTGAAACTGTTACGCGTCTGGTATCTTGTTTGAGGTGTTAAAATTAAAAAAAAAAAATTAAAAAAAATGAAAAACATTAACAACCCATAAACAAGGAAATAGCGAGAACATCGCGGTTGGGATTAGCTTTTTTAATCATATTTAAAATATTAATTCCTTCAAATAAGATATTCAATTTTTTTTCAAATTGTTTCAATCCCTGGTGTTGAAAGTAATAATGCACTCTTCATTTTACACACATTGCAACACAATCCACAAAATAGTAAAACTGAGGAAACGGTAAATAAAAAAAAACAATTTTTAAAAATAATATTCAAAGCAGGTAAACAACAGGTATTTTTTGTCGCCATTTATGCGTGACTTTGCTCATTGATTTCAACCTTTGTATTGTACATCAAAATGTTCCGACAACTGTGTAAATATTTAAATTATTTTGTCAGCTTTTACTTTCTTGCGTTTACATATCGACATGTATCATCAATACATGTTGTATTGTTGATAGACAATCTGTTCTGACCTAATGTCAGCTGCTAAAGCTTCATGTGTCGGAAATGACAGGGGTGTCCGGGTGTAGTCAAAGCCGTCGCTGCGTGGTAAAATGTTCTCTATAAGGCGAGAGTACCGAGCCGCGAAGCTGCAGCGTCACTCGAGTACGATATGCGTAATACAAAACGATTCAAATAATACTTAACAAATTATGCTGCGCTATGCAAGGCAGCCCGCGTAGCCCTGCCCTGAGCGATCTGATATTCCTACAAACTACAATAAATTTCTGTTCATAAGCCAAGTAGCAACAATAAAACGCTATAATTTAATACGCCATTTTTATTAATGTCTTATGGAGGTGTAGTTTAGTGCATTTATGTTGTTAATACGTTGGTAATTTTATCGCGAAACATCACGTACTGTAAACCTTACTTGTCTTATTGGAACGAACAATGTGTGAAATATGTTTACGAAACTTTGTAGTATCACGATCATGAAGAAATATAACAATATCGCCAAGTAATCAACAACTAAATAAATTACGTTGAATGAGTGTGATACTTTTTGTCGCTGTAATGGCTGCGAATAAATTTCAATCTCCAATCGGTGCCATAAAAATATTTTAATGTTAGATTTTACAAAGTTGCATTTATGATACGACACCGTGGCTCCCACGTGGCTTGAGTCAGCGTCAAATATACGATCAGTAATGAAAAATAATGGGTTATGAATTAGGAGCGCCGCTTATATCTAGTGCTCACCTGATGAGATGTTTGTCGGGCGGTGTGGGCGTGTGTCGGTACAGCTCCGGCGGCGTCGCCGTGTGCCGGAACACAGAGTTGCCTGCCGCGTTCTTCATCGCCTGAGGACATTATATACTTCATTTACCATAGACATACCACAGATATAAATAAATGCAATATAAATACATTTAAGAGTCAACACATACTTTTGACTCTAAATTAAAATCGATGAAGTCTTGTGACGTGGGTATCAGACTTTTAGGTATCGCAAACGCTCACACCGGAAACAGATACTTGTGACACACAAATCTTTGTTTCGGTGAGGGGATCCAACCTTTCAACTTTTGAATGTTGCGAAAATGACGTGACAAAAGTGTACCTTGTACCTTTTCCCTTTATACGTTAGCAGTCATTCCCGTCAGGCATAATTGTTCAGATCCGGAGGTTAAATCCGTGCGAGTTTTGCTATTCGCAGCTTCATTATTTTTCGTACAGTCTATCGGTTAAACGGCGGAAAATAGGCATACAAAGTATACAATAAAAAAATTGGTTATCTCTTCACAACCAGTTTCGACAAGACAATGACATTTATGACGTCCGTAATAACACGGATCTGCCGTAACTTTCTATTTAAAATTCTATTGGGTTTTGAGTAAAAGTGGAATGTCAGAATATCGTTAAACAAGATGTGTCTTATACTAAAGCTTATTTTATAAATAGTATTTGAATTATATACACATACTCTTGTTTCCGAGTTCTGAACGACTTCAGTTAACCTAGCCGTACAAAATACCTTAACCAATATTATTACTAATCAATTATTTAATTAACTGCTCTGAATTCAACTAAGCTGCGACTCCTTCATAATCACTGTATTGTAAACTTGTTTTGAAAAGAGCAACGCTGGAGTTTCTTGCCCGTTCTTCTCTGGTGAAAACAGCCCTGTGAACCGGGTGGTAGTGAAAAAAGAAAAAAGTGACTGACTAAATAATGTATGACATTTTATGGAATCACTAAATATTTTCATTACATTTCATTTCAACATCAATTAGAATTAAAAGATCACAATATGATATTAAATTCTCACTTTGTCTTTGCCTCCAGGCAGCAGTATGTCGTTATTGTGTTCCGGGTTAAAGGGCGTTGTAGGCACTGGCCAGTGAAATTACTGTCCATTCAATAGACCTAATAACTTGTGGTGGCACGCAGTAGATGCAGCCCTTAGTAATAATTACTTCTAATAGAGTTTAATCTTATTTATGGGCAGATGTAACGCCGATCACTAGGTGAGCCATTTGCTTGTCTCGACATATCCTCTTATTTGAAAAAAGAAATAGCCAAAAAATATTAAGTCAGCATATTTTATTTATATAATAAACCGACGTTAGATGTTCTTATTTTACCAGTCGCTACAATTATGCCAGCCTGATTGCAACCGGTTTGTACTATGAGGAGTCCTTAACCACTATGTACACTGGTTGCTATCCGGCCGGATATGAAAATATCCCACCACGAGCAATCTCTTGAAAACTCTCATTTTTTATAGTCATTTATCAATATAAAACGCACTGCACACCAAACCCGGCGACCCGCCTACCTATGTCGGCAACTTTTTGTGGGCGACTAGTTAGCTACTTCATTCATTGCAAGCCAGAAAACTTCGTCGCCAACATGTCAGCGGCTCGACATGATGAACTCTTTTTTTGACGTTGAGTGTCGCCGGTCAACCGAACAGAGCGCTTGCTACGCCGACATGCTTCCAATATGTCAGCGGGCAACACGTGCGGGCACTTGTTGCCGAAATGATTATTTTCTTATATGCGGATGGGTGACGTCGGCGGGCTGTGTCGCCAGGCCAGCAGTTTTGGTATGTAGTGCGCTTAATAGGAAGGTACTATACCTGCAGTGGGTCTGGTGGCGACGGCGCCTGCACGTGGTAGAGATGGGGCGGCGGCGTGGGGGTGTGCCACGTCACGCCCCGGTCTGACGCCATGTGCGCTTGAGGCGCGCGCGCCAATAAATTCGCCATCTGTAACTGATCATAATAAAAATAACACACCTTGTAATAAAACAGTCTACGTCAACAATACTCAATATTCGAAATAAAATGAGGAAAGAAGGAAATATAATTATTTTAAACTTATATTTAGAATTTCTAATGAGCCTCAGCTTATTTTCTTA
Source organism: Theretra japonica (assembly GCA_033459515.1). Taxonomy (NCBI): domain Eukaryota; kingdom Metazoa; phylum Arthropoda; class Insecta; order Lepidoptera; family Sphingidae; genus Theretra; species Theretra japonica. The sequence goes on from CM065943.1 coordinate 6,066,122, forward strand.
TTGGGGATTACATATAATCGTAATTTATGATCAGTCAAAACTAATTTACATAATCCATGGCATAAACACGATGTGTGCATTCCTGCACAATAGTTTAATGTCAGGTGAGTTATACGTGGGAAAACTCTTCCTTCATGTATAAAATATTATGGGCCAAAAATATTATACCCAGCCCACGCCCGCATCATACTTTTGGCCTACAACTTTGTTAACATTAATTATTACCTATGTTAATGTTATTTTCTCTAAGATTGTTTTGTCTTTATTGTGATCAAAACAAACATTGTTATCTATCTAAAGTTTCCTCCCCAATTATCTAAATAATTGCCCAAGATATAGTCCGGTGTTCCTGTAAATTTGTAGGAAGCCGATAGTCGTACTCTGTTGTACATGAATAATTACACATTTAACACTAATTTCATACTCGCTAATGAATTGCGAAGGTCAGACAAAAATCAACGCATAATGAGGCATCTGTCTACATGAAAAATATATTACAATCATGCGAAACGCATAATTATAATGTATCATACTTTTAAAACAAACAAAAAAACATTAATTTTATCAGACAGTACAGCAATTGAACTTTATGGAAAAATATTAAATAATAGTGTATAAACAAAAATATTTTTCGTTAATCTAACGAACTGATCACTTGTTTGTTAATTTTAAAAATATATAAATTGTCATCATGTCATAATTTTCATCCTAATCTCTTCGTTGATAAAGAAACTTTACAATTAACGAGAAACTTGCATTATTTATTAGAATAATAACTCAAATAAAAAATGTTTAATGTAGGAAAGATTACGATTCTGTGGTGCAATGACTGTTAATTGTCCTATCCACATCACAATAATCCTGTGATTATTGTGACGTTTTGTCATACATTTTGATGCACTTTTAACACTTTGTCCAATTTAACTAACTGAAAAGGAGATAGTTATCTGTAAGTAGGAAAAAAGTTCTCATAATACAAAACATTTTGCCACTACATCAGTCTAATTTAGTGTAAACAGCAAAATTATGGAATCAACCCATGGAACAAACACATGTAATTTGTCTAGTCAATAATGTGATTCCTGACTTGTTCTTATCATCTATTGTCATTTATCTCTTTGTAATTTGAACATAAACTATACTTTGGTTTAATGTAGGTCAGTAGGTCATAGAGGGTGCACCAGTAACTGATTGAATTTTACTATGTAGCAGCTGCATTTTCTAGTCTTAATAATTACGATTCTCGACGTCCTTTTAAACGAATCGAGATTATACGGATTTGCAGAAAGTGAGTGCCAAGGTTCGATTCCAAGGTCAGGCAATAGGGTTAATCACAATTATGCAAGTTAAAAACATTTCAAACCTGGTAGTGGGTGTAGTAGAAAAAGAATGAACAACAAAATTAGTGACATCACTATAGTTATTATCTATTACTGTTTAGTGTGTGAGTGTGCGAAAGGGACAGTGTGATGTTCCTACTTTACTTTCAAAATACCAAGTTGCTTTATTTTACATCGTAGTTCAAAGTAGCTTAGACAATAATGTTTTATTCTACTTTGCTTTAATCTGCACAATGAGATGTAAAATCAATCAAGTTATAAGGTACTTTTGTGTAAATTACGGAGTGTTATTAATATTGTTTATGAATATTTATATATTCATTTTATAATATACATAAACACACACCTTTATCTCAGAAGGGGTTAGCAGAGGAGCTACCAGGACACCCACGTTTCGCAATGTTTGTATGTTCTGTCCCACAATGTGATAGGGGGCAGCGAGCCTATTGCCATATTGAGCACAAAATCCTGACTGGGCTGATAATGAATGATGAATATCTAGGGACCGTTTGTGGGATATAAGACAATAGGTTCATTATAGCACATCACTGGAGATTTTGGCATAAAAAAATGTAATTGAATGCATTTTTAGATTGGAAGAGTTCCTCAGATTGTTAAAAGATATAAGAAATGTGAGGTAGTCTTTAGAAAACAATACTTCTTTTTTTGATTGCTGCATATGAATGTCAAACTAAGAATCTTGCAATTAATAGTAAGTTCAAGACTATAAATTTATTGCTTAATTATTAACTGTTGAGTCTTAGAATTGAACTATCATACTTTGTTCTTATTTGTATCAGTACACATAAAAATTAATTCATCACTTCCATTTTATACATTTTTATAAATTTGTTATCACTTTGTGGTTTCTTTGTGCAAGGCCATCATATTATTTCTGGATATTAATAATTGCAGTTTTCATAAGTTTAAGTAATTGAAAAATCTCTAGGTATTAAATACAAACTTTTTGAAAGTTAAATTAGGGAATGGTGATTATACAGTGTCTGACATTTCTTTTATGTTTTTTTGATATTATTGACTTGTACTTTAATAATTGCTTTAGCAATTATCACAATGAGATAAATTGTTATTTATCACTCAATGATTAATATGGCATTCCACCAGCTGGGGTTAAATTCTGCTTTCTTAATGCACCAATTTTTTTGGTCTTCAGCATTCCTAATTAATATATTATTTTTACATGAATTAATACCATAAGCACAATATGAATGTTGTCTTTTGAATATTTTCTGATATCCATAAATATATGCCCCACAAGTTGCAACATCTTGATTGTTACAAGTTATAAATATGCACAACTTGCTTTTAGTAAGTTACAAAAAGTACTTATTACACTTGACATGATCGCTACTGTTTGCTGGAAATATATCTAATTAAAACCTAACTCATACAGAGATACACATAATAAAATACATATGTTGTGATTGTAATTTGTTGATATGGATTTGGGAGCATATGATAATGTTAACTTAATTCTTTACACATGTGATATCAAAGTGATATCACAGTATTTGAAATTAGGTAATCACACAAAAGAGTACTTATATGATAAAGTATGTTCACTGCAATATTTCATTTTTATATTCTCTTATAATTAGAGCAAATATAAAACTCCAAAAATTCCACCATATATTCATATAAGTTTGCTACTAAATTGGTATTTCCATCACAGAAGCAGATACTGAGAAGGGCATCATAAAACTATTAAGCAGACCATGACAAAAAACTATTAGGTTGACCCCACATGACTGATGGGTATAAATAAATGGAAGAAGATATAATGAGATTGTACATCAACTACTACAAGTTATTGAATCTTTATGAACACAACTTAATATTTGTACCAAAAATATTAGAAAAATAAAGACTTGATCATAAATGCATAATGTTTACCAGATGTGTGTTAAAAATGGTTAATATGATCTATGAACACTACATTGCATGCATGATAAGTTATACAAAATGACTAAGTTGTATATACCTACTTAGGTATAAATACTTGATTAACAATATTTTATACACAGCTCTAGTTTTTTTTTATTATTCATATGAAAAGCTCAATTGGAAGTATATATTTTAATAAACATTTTTAGTAATAAGTGTAAAACATGTATGTAAATATAAATTTATAATAGTAATAGGTTTAAGAGATGTATTGTAATGAGTAATGACATAAAAGCACATTCAAACAAGTGTTGCTTGTCTAAAGTTGTAACCTAAGTTACAGATGGTGTGTTTATGTACTTTTACAAAATAATAATAACTATTACATTCTGCCAAGTGTCAATGTAAACAGCTGATTAGTCTGTGCTACATAGGTACTTACATGATAGTTATACACAAAGAAGCAATGTTTCCAACTACTCACAATATCCTGTTGGTAATGTATCATGTTTTATTCTAACGCGCTCGAGAATATTTGTTAAATACGATCCACGGGTAAGCGTAAAAAGTTAGACGTGTAAGTATATGAATAATAAGCACCACCTGCAGAGGGCTCCAACCGGGGCCCAGCTGAGATTGTCGACCATTCGGGTTGTGCTGCGAACCGCCGGACATGGTGCGCACAGCGCGGCCCTCACGCTCCACTGTTTACAATGTGTATCCGACACTGATCCGTCAACAAACAACCTTTCAGTCCACCATAATGATGCCGGCAACTTTGAGTCCTTCGCCCGCGTAACTGCGCTCCTTTACGACGTGTACAGAAACTTCTGAAACGCTCTCATGTGCGCAACATGCTCCTTCAAATATCCAACGCATGCCACATTTATCGCGAGCACAGAACACTATTCCCCAACATTCATCAAACACTGGTTTGAAAGAAAACTAAATGTATTTAGTGCATGGTATGGTGTTCGTAAATCTGATGCTCACTTCGCGTGACATTTTGAACGCATTTTCATTTTGAAAATAAGCTGTTTTACAATTAACTGCCACTTGTTATAGATTGGTTAATTATTGAACGTTACAACTGGCTTTAGAATACGTTTTATTTTGGCTGAAATCAGCACAAAAACCGCTAAAATATTCAAAGTAAGCAGTAGAATATCCTTCACAATGGTGGCCGATTAGGATTTTGAAAGCAGCCACATTGCCATCTTGTGACAAAACTTTAAAAATATGTCGGCAAAACAGTACAACGGAAGTAAATTTTGATGTCTCTGGTCAAAAAAAGTATACAAAAAGTAATTTGACTTATTTTTTTGTAAATAATGTAAAAGCTTTTATATTATTTTTGCAGTAGATGTATTTGTAAGGTATTTAGTAAATAACGCCTCATAATCATTTTGCTTATTGCACTGTGCGACTAAATAACTTTTGTTTAATTTTGTTTCTTTTTCCCACATTTTTTCTTAACTAGCAACATACTTTTGTCGTTGTCATAGCAACGAATGTTTTGTTTTGAACACCTTAACCTTAAAGAAATGTAGAATATAAGTTGATTTGAATTGTTAAATAATGAAGGACAACGATATTACTAAGTTTTTCGTAACCTTTAGCGGTCAAATTGAATTTGTGACATTTCCAGGTGGCGTATTTGATGATAGTTTGTGTATTCACTATGAATTTGTTTGGGGCCCAGATTGGACCCCTTTATCTGGTTTATCGGTTGGGTGTAGTCAGATGTCTCGTCCTGGAACTGACCCTGAGACAGTTGTTTTTAATATGCCCATAGATATGGTTTTTACCAGCACCAATATATCAGGATGTAAGTATTAAAGAGAGAGAGAGAGGGAGACAGAATTAATTGAAAATAAACATAATAATATATATTTTATAAGTATTGGAATGTTTCTATATTTGGTTCAAACAAAAGATTATAATAATACAAAGGAATATTCGAACTGAGGCCAAGGGGCCTTTAAGAAAACAGCTTAGTCAAACAGAACAATTTGCATTGCACCCACAATATGCTCATATTTGTGAGTGTTTATTACTAATCATAAGAAAATACAAATTATTCCCATATATTACAGAAACATATGTTTTAAAAATAAGGAAATCTTGGATCTTCTCCAGGAAACATCTTTTGTTTCACAATAATGATAGATAAAAATAAAGGTGTTAATCACAAACATGACAATTTTACATTAAATCTTATTTTTATAGGGCCACAATTAGTAGTGACAGTAAAAGCACATAATGCTATAACTGGTGAATCTCTTAGAGGCTATGCGTTAGCACTCATGCCATCAAGTACAGGAATGCGTCAGATAACTTCACACATACTGAGACCCAGAGCATCTACAGTTTTGGGAGAATGGATTGCATGGCTCACTGGGAAACACCCCGAATTGGCTGAACCAAAAATGCTTGCCCATGGAAAGGACAATTACTGTAAGTTTAATACAGATGGCCTATACTATTCCTACTATTAATTAATTTTGCCAACAGCTTATCCAATAAAATCTTATTTAATAAAGCAATCAATAAATCAACTCTATAGAGGCAGTATCATTATTTTATAAATAAACCATTCGCAAGCCACAGTTTTCAAGCTGGTTTCAAACAGGCCGGCATGATAATGTTCAAAAATTAAGTGTTGTTGGAAACTGTATTTTGCTTGCTATGCATTTACCATCAGGTGCATTGTTGACACATTGTGTGAGTGTTCATAAAACAACCATTAATATGCCATAGTTAAAAGAAATGGTCTACCAAGATAAAGGTTCTGGATTTAAGTCCACTGTGCGTATCTAAATTGAGAGGGTTTAGTCCATCACGCAAGTCTAGTGCGGATTGGCGGACAATACGCCCCATAAAAAAAAACAATATCCATACGATTCCGAATAGTCGGAAGTGCGCCCTGGGTTTCGAATCCGCGACAGCTGTCCCGGTAGTCCCTAACAAGCTACCACGACCTTGGAGTAAAAAGTACCTGGTATTTAATTTCATTTTATTGTTCCAGTACTGAGAACAGAGTCGCAGGGAACGTTGACGTTGAATGTGACGATGATGTCGAAGGACCTGCGTAAACTCGGTTACGATAATCAACCTCCCAGTTATAAATCATCGTGACGCTATTTTAAGGGTTACTATTTATTATGAGTAATGTACATTCCCTTAAATATATTAGTAGTCAAATATTGGAATTTTTGTTTTGTATAAAACATGTTATTGTTGCGTTGTATGAAGCGTTACTCCATTATCGTCATTTTGGTGTTGTAGTATACCTACTACAGGAGTATAGCTACCGCTTACCTACATGATTCCTAGGACCTCACGGTTCAGGCTCTTACACACTATCACAGATGAAAAAGACGAACAAATGCTTTTGTAGTTTACAACCTCAACTTTTTAAACAGTTTGCGGGGTGAAGTAAACATAGTGATATTCTGAACCTTGGCAGCCCGCATGTTCTAATTACAGAAAATGTACGTGAGCATATTAATTCAATGAATACTTTTTACGAGTTTGTGTTTTGTCAGATACGACATTTTAAATGGACACGGTGGCTTACATATTCAGTTTTAGGGAAAAATACGTGCGTGGTTCTATGTACTTGACGAATCCTATGCGTTTCGCTAAGGCAGTCGTCGTGTGTTCGAATTTTAAAAGACACGGTATTATCGGAGTCATGTCGATCAGGGAACGTGAAATCATCATCACCATCATCAGCCCGTTGCAGTCCACTGCTGGATATAGGCCTCTCCCAAGGTACGCCACAGAGCCCGGTCTACTGCTTTATGCATCCAGTCTTGTGTCGCGGGTATCAGAAACTACGAAATAAACTTTTCAGTTTCACAAACACACAGACCCGAACAAACTTGTCACACAAGTTTTAATTGTCCGTGGATCACACAAATATTTATTATATCGGCGCGGGGAATGAACCCATGGCCTCTCTTTCACAGTCGGCGTCTGAATTACGAGTACTATGTGAATAACTGCGCTACGGAGGCTGTCAATATCTTTTTTAATAACTCATAGCAGCGAGAGAGTAAGTAAAAGTGAGTTGGGGAAAGGAGAGGAGGGTACTGTGTAGACACTAAAATACTAGTCACTTAGCATTTAATAAAATAGAGATTCGTATCTTTTACATAAATGATGACCTTTTCGCGAGCCTATTTAATATTTTTAATAGCTCAATGGACAATGATAGGTATGAGAAAACAAGCTTTCCTAATGAATCTTTATTGATACCATAAAAAATACCTCTCTGTTCCAAACTACAAAATTAGCAGCAACTATTTTAAAATGTTTTCGTTATATCGTAATAGATACATATTTGTTCTTAGAAACTAACAATTTCCTATTATTTTTCTTAATACCAGATTTTAGCAGCGGCTTATTTCCAGAATTTAAGAGAAGAGAAAATTATTAAGTAGGTACCTACTCGTTAAATTGTTTCCTAAATGTCCATGGATATAATATTTTCAAATATATGGAACTATAAGACATGATAACCAATAACACAACATATCATTGATGAAAAAATAAATAGTACTTGACTATAACATAAATGGGAGTATAAACTTGAAGATGATATTTTAATGTACTAAGGAGTACAAATGTAACGAAATATGATATCAACGTATCTTCATACTTACTACTTTTTATATGACTAGGTACTCATCTCGATACTACAAACTTCTTTCGAATTCTACTGTTTTTTCCCGTTGTCTTAGTAAGGTCAAGGATATTTTGAGGACATACATAGATTACAGATACATTTCATTTAGGCTGCTTATTTCCTAGTATGATTTTGTATGGCAAAATATCTAATTACCGATTCAAGAAGGACAAAAACATTTGCAGATAATAACATACTTTGTACCTACTCCTGAAACAGGATTTAGCAGAACCTACGTAGCTGAATTCAATCATCGACACTTGATTGAAGTAGTCCTTGACTTGAACAGTGTACACTAATTACAGCACGTATTGGAGAAGGTGTGTCAAACTTACCCGAGGCTCGATGACTCCTAACATACGTAAATTTGTTGGTAATAATGCGTCATCATTGACATCATTGACGCATCATCGAGTGTTTCCCTATTTGTTTAGGAAACTGTAGCACTGATCGTGCGAGGTCTCACGCACAGCAGATTTCAATTCAACTCTTATAAATACAAATCGAACGTGTGGGGCATGTAAAACAGGTGATAATCTGAACACACGTATGTAGTTGATAAGTGCTTTGAAGATTTTAGCTTGGATCCGGCTATTTACATATTCGAATACATTTTAATGAAACGTAGGATGTTCATGACGTAGATTAGGAAACAGGTACATATTGCGCAAGAATCTAGTTGCAGGGACTTATAGCGGGTTCAACAACATCAGTTTATAAGTACATAAATGTCTTGCGTGTCTTGTGTGTGATTAGTTGATCGATATTATTGAATTATTAACACCTACACCGTGAAAGACAGTAAAATTGATTTTTGATACATTTTTGATGACACGTTCGTAACGTTTCTCCAGTTACTCAATATGCAGATAAGTAATTAACATACGTACATTATTTTCAGATACGAAAGTGTGCCAAATTATATCCAATTACTTCCAAGCAGATAACGCAGAATACTAATGTGCGTGTATTTATGCTGATTACATTCTTTGGGTAAATTTATGCCTGCAACCTGTCTTGTCCTTGATGCGAATATTTATAAGTTCTGCTTTTGATAAGGCGGTAAATACATCCGCAAGAAAATTGGGAATATGCATTTTCGGGAGTGGTAATGTAACGGCAGTAGGGTGGATTCCAAACGAGCTCTGATACCTATACTATAAGGAGAGGTTTTATATGTACTGTACTGTACTGTATCAGCCCATACACGACCCACTGCAGGACACGAGCTTCCTCTACAATCGGGAGTACGATTGAGAGTGGTTAGGCCATATAGTCCACCACGCTGGCCTAGTGCGGGTTGGTTTTATATGTAGAGGCATATACTTAAAGCTTGTTAGATTGATGGAACTTCGGTTCTCGATATGGAGCTTTTTCAAGGAGCACCGTTAATACATACCTTGTATTTAAAAAACCTTTGGGCGGCTTGGAGTTTTTCATAATAAACAATGTAAACAAGTTTACCTACATAATAGACGAGTAGATAGAAATAGACGGGTTTAATACCACAGATTAAGGACAACAGTGAAAATACTTGGATTAGGTTCTTCAGGTCAACTAATATACTTGTAGATTTCGTCATAGCCAGTATTTTGTGACATCCCTACGTGAAATGACTGTAAAATATTTTTGTCTCGACAGAGATATGTCTACGTGAGTATGTATTTTTAAAATGTTCTTTTATTCGGTAATTTAGTCATATGCCTGCATTTACGTAAAAAGTTACATTGAAATGTATCACACATGTACCTAAAACAAAGTCCACAAGTTGGGGAAAACGGGATATAACCTACCCTTTAAACTGTAAAGGTAATTTGTAAGGAAAACAATTCGTACGCTCTCGTGATGTAAGCAATGTGGTCAGAAAACACACCCACAATGCGTAAGCTATACAATTCAACTGTAGGTTATTTTTCGTACCAACTATGTTGCCTACAATAAATATATGAATAACACATGGTTGTATACACGAGCAGGTATAAAAAACTGCGGGGATGAACCATTTTCACCTTTGAGAAACATTTATATTGTCTCCAGCGTTTTTTTATTGATATTTGTATCGATCAATTCAATCCATCAGCCAAAGGGAGTCCACTGCTGAACATAGGCCTCTCCTAATTATATTTGTATGTGCCTGAATAATCATATACACGATGTTGTATAAAGTAATGATAACAAAAATTGATTGAACGATACATTACAAGTTGTATGATGGTGGAAAATCTGTCCTAGCAAGACATGTAAGTGTGTCGCGCTTTGTGTTAAACCTGTGTATCTGTATATGTATTAGCCTATATACATATGTCACAGCAGGGCACGGGCGTCCTCTAAAATCGAGAGTACGATTGAGATGGTTTAGGCCGTATAATTCACTACTCTGGCCTAGTGCGGGTTGACGGACTTTACATACCATAGAAATTCTTGAAAATCACTATGGGGTGCAAGGCTCGTACTGATATGTTTCTTTACTGTTATAGTGCGTGGTGACTAGTGATTGATTATCAATACACATATGACAGCGAAAAGTCAGAGGATTTGAACCCGCGACCACCGTGAACATGTTGGCAGCCGCATCTGGTCCGTTACCGACAGGTCATCACGCACTACAGCCTGTGTACTTAATTATATTAAATTTTGACTAAGTTGGCATAATTGTATAGACTGGATATCTCTTGCTGGTGAATATGTATTTGGCTCGCTGGCCGCTGCACTTCTTATTAGGTGAATTAAAGTCGCTGTCATCACTGCTTAATATTTTTGTATACATGATAGTCAACAGATAGTTTATCTACCTAATCACGGAGTATTAGGTATCACTCCGATTTGGGCAATCCCGCATAAGTGCCGGAGATTCCAGAACACTTTCCTGGTCATAAGGCGGATGTGTATAGTGTATTATACATGTTTCCTAGTGCCAAAAATATAAGGAAAGTGATTGTCACTAAAACTTGCCATTCTAACCTGTTTCGTATCTCGAAAAATAAGATTATGATTAGGGTCATTCACCTATCCACAAGGACACTGAATCGCCCAAACTCCAGGTAGATGATGTTATTTTTGTTATTTTAAAATATAAAATTTTGAATTAGCATTAAATACGTTGCAATCAAAATTTGGAATGAATTCAATTGGTTTCATTATCAAATTATATATGGAAGTATTTGATAAAATTAACTGTACAAGCAGATTAAAATATCATTTTGTATTAATTAGGGCACGTTAAAACGTGTTACTTTTCTGTATAAATAAAATTGTTGGAATCCTGTAACTTTCATTTTGTTTTTACTAAAAACTGTTTAGGAGAAATCCAAATAGGTATGTAATTAATATTTAATTTATATGCATAATTCAGTATGTAGATATTTTAGATAAAATTATTATTGAAATTAATAGTATAGACATCGACCGGTTACAAAGTTATTATATGTCTAGATATAGATTCTGAGAATCATTGGCTAAGCAATTTTGTCTAAGAAACAAAAAACATTTTCCTTCCCTAAATAATTCAAGAGCAGGCCGTTGAAAGTAGCTAAAAGTAGTATAAAGCGGCATTTGTTGACGAAAATCCCTTGTAAGTGGGAGTTTAACGCTGTACTGTAACAGCCCATACACATCCCACGGTAGGGCTCCAGCCTCCTATACAACCGACAGTATGATTGCTAGGAGTCAGGTCATATAGTCCACCACGCTGGCCAAATGCGGTTTGGCGGATTTTGCACTCCATAGAATTTTTTACAAATGGTATGAAGGTTTCCTCACGATGTATTTATTCACCTTTATAGGGCCTGGTGATTGACTATCAATACACACATGACTCCGAAAAGACAAATGTGTGCCTTGGGATTTAAACCCGTGAACACCGTGAACATGTTTGCAGCCGCGTCTGCTCTGTTTACCAACAGGCCACCACGCTCTTCCAACACTACACTTGCCAATTATACACCCAGCAAATGAGATTATCATTACCATGTCCACTGGTGAACGTAATTAATGATTTTTCGTTTTTTTACATTGTTTCAATGCAATAAAAATATTATAATATGTAGCCAGTAAATTATCTGGCACATTTAAAATAGTAAGACTAGACTCAATATTGTGTGGTTAGATAAAAGGAATGTTTGATGAAATTTATGGTCTAATGAGACATAGATACTGGCCGTTGCATTTATGACGGCTCCGTGTGGCGAAAGGGGTTCTATACAGCCGCAACATGTTACGCAAATAACCGGTTTTTGTTAATAGATATTGATTTTAGGCGAAAGAATGGTCTTATTATTAGCAAGTGTAATGTGGAAATCATTAGGAGAGCCGTATGTTCAGCAGTGGACTTCCTTTGGCTGATGGATTGGATTGATAATACAGTTGTTATTAGGCACTGGGGCACATTGATAGGTGAGCTGATAGGCACACCGCGTTGGCCTAATGTAGTTGGGAGGCGAATAATTGTTTGATTCCTTCCTCCTACTTGGCGTTATCCCGGTCGGTGCCAGGGTCCGCCTTCCGGCTAAGTCTCCTCCATTTCTCTCGGTCTTCAGGTCCCTCAATAGTAAAGCTATTGACCCTCATATCTCCCTTGACAACTTCTAGCCAGCGCTTCTAGGTCTACCCCTTGGTCGAGGTCCGGGAATATTGAGGCTGAGCGACACATTGCTGATGTACTCGCGTGGTTTTATTAGGACGTGACTATACTATCTCAAGAGACATTTGTGGAGTTTTTTTTGCCACATCGCGGACACCAAGGCTGCCACTGATGTGCTCTTTATTCTGTCCAAACGTGTCACGTTTTATATCAACCGCAGCATCTTAATCTTCCAAAGTAGACTTTCTGGACAGGTCGCTTGAGGACAGGCCTCATCACAGACCCATATAAGAGTACAGGCCGCTCGACGCTTTTATATAGGTGAGATCCTCGAGCCTCATTGGCATCTAGCGGTCGCAAAGTATGCCCGTGTCCTCCCTCCACGTAGACCAAGCAGCGCCTATGCGGGCTTTGACGTTAAGGTCGATGTCACTTCGTTCCCAATAGACGAATAATTATTTATTAGTTACCTATAAGTTACGAGTGATGTAAAGTTATGGACTGATACTAAGTTACAACCGTGCACTTGATGGTGTCGGTACCCACCGGTTCCGTCAGGAGCGGTTACTCTGTTCAGTTGGCATTATACCAGTAAGCGTATTAACACAGACTAAACCCGAAACATGACGGTGTTGCATGGCGGCAACGGCTTTTCCGCCATTTTGTACGCATTAAAGTTAGGGTATTGCGAAACCAGTAGCTCCTCTTCATCTACGGCTCTTAATTTTCTTTGTATTTTCATGAGTTTAGTTGAGAGACAGGAGGCACACAGCAGCACCGCCCAGTGCATCCCAGCAATTTCAATCAGGGCGTTGTTAGGGCGCCGGTAGTGTTAAAGCCGGCATTATGTCAATTGTACCATTATCTATCTCTAAAAACTTTTACACTGTCTGGACGGCATTAGCACTTACCATCAGGTGCAATGCAGTCACTGTGCCCAAAAGAAAAAGAAAATAGAAAAGATCTGTCTATGCTTTGGTTGGTTGCGAACGAATACAGATTTCGTTACTTGATCAACGAATTCTAAAGGTATATAGGTAGTCGACTGTAGACTATCTCAGTATTCGACTTTTTTATAACGGACCCAGATGGGTGGATATTGTAGGTATTTATATTTCGCAATCTTTTTTTACTTTTTCTGTCTGCTCTTATCGCACACTGGTATGGGTTCAGCGCAACTTCACTCTTCAACCATTTTTCAGAATCATTTGGTTTATAATTTATTTTGTGATCATCTGCCCGTCTGTTATCCACTTTGACAAAATACCTTATTATTAAATAAACAATATTCCATATTGCTGTATTATTGTTATACCAAAAATAAATATGTGTTTTTTCGATGTGTTAATAACCTTTTGAACTAATAATCCTTTTAATTGTATTTATTAATAAACATTTATGAATATGAATAAAAATGAGTTATTAAATACATTCATATACGTATTTATTTTTATTATATTATTTATATTTATGTTTTTAAAATTATAAGACGCTGTCTAATATTAAGCTTATTTTTCCTTCTTCTATGTTGTTCACTGTCATCTGCTGAAATTTTAAAAAGTAGGTACTAGTCAACTTGGTGTACCATTTAATGCCAATATCTAGTGTAATTCAGATGCCTTCATAGCAAACACAAAAGAGGATTAAAGGTTCGATTGGGTCTCTATCTTTACCGGATAGCTAGGAAAGAGAAGAGAAAACGAGGATTGTTCGTAATGATGTTCCGTTGCCAGTTGGCATTTACATAATATGTTTCTAGTTTTGGTGAGCTATGGTATATGGTTAATAATCACTTAAGCATAGCCTGAGGATAAAATTAAACAGGCGGCCATAATAGAGAAAATAGAGAGAGATTATCGTTTGTCCCCAGTCGAAATACGGCACTGAACTTATTATGAACTGCAGTGAAGCCAGTTTCTCGAGCCAAAATAAAAAAGTCACAAACATTAGACGAAAAAATAATCATGCAATTATTTTTTCCTAAGGATTGAATACTATAGATGAAAACTTTTCACAGATTGCCTCCAATGTTTTTAGTTTTTGCTCGTCAAATGTTATAATGCTTCATTGAACGTATTTCAAAAGATTTTCCTTTTACTTGTTCAATTTAAATAAATATTTTTAAATAATCCATTATTCGTTTTAAAGACATACAATAAGTGCTGCTCAAGCATTATTCAAATTAAAATTTTTACGCTAATTAAAAACGACTCAAAATTTTATGCACAATCTCCCGTCTATAGATTAACTTAACAAGCGAATAACTATTAGCATGATTGTTTGTTTTTGTCCCGCATATATTTATTGAAAATATATTTTAAGAACGGTTATAATGACAGCATTGTTTTTCAGCGCTTCGGATTTTTCGAAGCTTATCAATAACAGTATATAAGCGGCGCGGGCTCGAAGGTTTCATCATTGACGCTCAGTTATCTCGAAGGCGCTACTTCAAACGCACGTATATAAATAGTGTACACTCGATTCATTTCGATTCTTCCGAACTATCGAACAGCAATGTCGATACGAAATGATCAATGAAAGGTTGAAATAAATTCATCGCTTCAGTGTTCATTCAACGTTTCGATATCGCCGTGTTTTGTTTACGGGATTTAGTTAATTTGTGTTTTTATAGACAGTCGTTTTAGTTGTGCAAGTGAATGGTCACCGAGCTCACGGTAAGGCATGGACATATTTGTTTATATATTTTTTATGGTAGATTTAAAAAATATATTTGAAATCTATTTACAAAAATAAATTACTTTGTTAGTATACTTTTTATTATTTAATATTTGCTATTTCTGATAAGGGTGGTTTATAATAACTAGTCGATTTTCTCATAAAAAAAATTTTTTTTTTGGCTAGCTGTTTTTTAACAATGGAATATCGATGAAAAATGCTTAAATTAAATTTGTCGCTAATATTTGTTATAAGGAAACCTCTATTTTTTATCATTTCAAATAGTGAACCTTGAATGTTAATTCAATAAAAACCGCTTTTTAACCCATTAGTGGCCAAATCAAAACTACAGGGCGGATTTTCAAAATTCTTTTATTAATTGAAATTAAGTAGCTACAAGAGAAAGTGGTATCACAAAAAAAAACAATTGAAATAATTTTCATGAATTTTCAGTGGTGTTCCCAAATTGGCACAACGGCTTATTTTATGAGTGAAAATTTGCGAAACACGATTTTTCAATACACAGGGTTTTCTTGCACTTCTTGCAACCCCAGCGACCTCTGATATGGCACACAGCACATCGCACTCGTTTTGGTAGCTTTTCAGGGACGTGATCAACCCCATCCAACTGCAAACTTTCAATATTGGGTGATGAAGGGCGAGCAGAATATCTTTGGGGTGACAGTTTGAGGTAATGCCTGGCGACACTTCGGCGGAATAATAATTGGTCCATTGGCTCGTCTTTAGCGATAACGTGCAATCGCCATGCATTTGACATGGTCGTATCAATCATATAAGTGAATAAGACCCACCACCATTTTTTGCCGTGTACGCCAATTCTATACAGAGATATCGATTGGTCTAGTTCATCCACTCCTCCCATACCTTTATTATAATTTTGGAACAGATGAGGAATGCTCACATCCACTTTTTCTCTTTTTCGGTGCACCATCTTTTTACGGAACCTACTGGCTCATAAGAATCGTAATTGGTAATTTTTAGTACACTTGTAGCCACTGTACCCAAATTGGCACACCAATATTTATGACACTATGTTTTTATATACATGTAAAATAACTGCAATAAAATAACGTTAGGCGTTAGGTTAGGTACTTATTTTACAAAAATATCAACAATATTCATGATATTCATCATATCTATTGAAAAATAAGAACAAAATTACACTTACCTGTAGTTTCTTCCGGATAACGAACTTGAATGTATCCAAAATGAAAGATTTTTGAACAAATTAATATAATCCGATGTTTTTACCTAATGAACACACTTTCGACTGCACAACAAAGTAAAGCAATATTAAAAATTGCCAAAACTTTTTTTATTTACCCTCTTTTATTAAGTGTTCCCAAATTGGCACAGTGGTCAAGAATGGGTTAAAGCAAATTTATATTTTTCGAATCTTTAAAGCTTAGCACCTTATGGTCTTGGTAACCAGCACACGTAGCCGTAAATCAATAGATCATTGAGACGACATTGTATCTACTATTTAAGAATCAATAATCATTACAATTAATACATAAAAATCAAATTGATTAATTTACCGGTACAAATTGTATTTCCCGGTATGAGGTCTTCCGTTACATATTAATGAAGTTACATATCTCTAGTACATTTCTCTTCAAGTGCCATAATAGGTAATCATTTTTAACAAACGTGATAATAAAAGAGGATACTAAAGCACGGAAAAGTTCTCACTAATCCGAGATAAGATGTCCTAGACGGGATCACCTGGTTAATGCTAAACGCAGCGACATTTACCTCATTTACCAGATTATTTGGCCTAGTTTTAGCCACAATCACTTGTTATTTCTAAAGTACTTACTTATGGTTTGTCGTAGTCACTTGCATGACTAATTGTATCAGGTACCTACAAATTGCATTTGTACTTTAGTAAGTACAAGTGATACTAGTGTATCACAGATAAGATTGCAAAAGTATTGATAGTTATTGTATGATATGTGATATTATCGGAAGGGTTGTTTTTATTTTCATAAGCCATTGCATATTTTTATTATGATTGTCAGGACTATTATTCAAGATTTCGGTACTGATAGGAGATAGCGTATTTATATACATGCATGCTCTAGAAACGCATATTGACTATGAAAGATATATTTAGGTATTAAGTCTATCGCTATATCATATATCATCCATGTAGATTGATCTACAAAAAGGACACTTAATCAGATGACAGCGTTTAATAGACTTTTTAATTTTCTACTTTGTTCCAATTGATTGTTTTTTCATATTTGTATTTGGATCGCGTATCTTTTTAAAAGTTTCCCTAAATCCAGTTTGAAGGTCCAATGTCTTTGGGTTTTGCGCGCTGCCCAATTCCTGGTATAGCACACTATAAAGATGCTTGAAAAATATATCCGCTTATTTTACGGATTTACCATTAAGCGTTTGCGTAAGACATTTTCGTACATTTTACCTGTAATACAGCGGTCTGGCGATATGAGGAAACCGGTATGTTACTACAATATATTGCAATATTCAATGTGCGTACAATATTTAGTTTCTGGGGACGGCCTACAGCCTGCTTACTTTAACTGTGACTAAGCTAGATTTTCATCAGTAGGTAATTTCATTTTTTAGTCTTGTTTTTAAAAGATGATTTATTTTAAGTTTATAGAATTTGATTGGCAACGAATGTAGAAGTGTTAACAAAAATACGATTAGTAGGATTGGTGTATACCAAAGTAAAGAATAGTTTTGATTTGTTAGGACTAGTAGAGCCTAGAGGAAGTACAAATAAAATGGTATGAACTTTATTACCTACTTTAGTTCCGACTAGAGCTGCTAAGTAGTTACCACTTTCGCTGTAAGGATTGATCCTACTTAATCCATAATTTTTAGTTCATTCCGACTAAGTAGATAGATATCCACTTTGTTTTGTTGTAAAAGGAATTTATAATAGAGTGTTTTGTTGATAAAGTTTCAAAATATTAGTGTTTGGTATTTTTTTATATATTTGATTGATTGTTTGGTTGTTGTAGCAACGGGTTTAAATGTAAGTAGGCTTGAGTCATTTCCAGGGCAAATAACGCATTGTTTTTCAGATTTGCTGCTCAAATAGTTCAACAGCCTATCTAGAAATATCTTACAATATAATTGTCACGTGTCAAGTTTTAATTGATGTTTTTTATTCTTATTTAACGATAATGATATCAATTATTTTATGGATGGGATATTACGGCTGACTAAAACCTCAGTCCGCACCGAGACCACGAAGGTTGTAAAAAACTGCGATAAAATTCATAAATGTAGGTTTCATTTCAGTGGGTCATTGCTTGAAAAAGATGTATCTGTGTTAATTACTGTTAGCTTAGGTCTATTATTGGGGTGGAGTGTCCAACCTAGGGACAGGAGCGCGCAGCCGTCGGAGTGGAACTCCCGCTCTCGGCCGAGTTTCCTTCCATAGTCGACAGTAGGGGGTCATGGCAGGCCATGCTCACTTTCTGCGAGAATATCGTGTCGCAAATGTAGAGCGCGGAGCGGGATCGTGAGCAGAACGATCCCGCCCGCCGCCGCCCACTAAGAAGGAGGCGCTGGATGAATGACAACGGCTGACCTGGCGTGCCCGCCCAGTGGTTAAGAGGCGACCGTTCCACCGTTTACCATTCCACCATGGTATCCCCCGCCTGTCGTAAGAGGCGACTAATAGGGGTCAATAGCGTCGTTAGGCATACATCGGGATCTGTGCGTTCATGTTAGGAGTGACTCTGAGACGGCCGGTAGAACGCATGGCCTCATGTTTGTCGCGGACGCTCCTATCACCATGGGCGTCCGAAGTAGGGAAACTGGGAGCAGCCATATTTATGTCATATTTAGTGAGGAGCCATATTTGACAGTGCGTCGGGCGACACGGTGAGGTAACTGGGCGCTATTTGCCCGTCCACATCGCCTATCATCCGTAATGCGCGTTTGGCCAGCGAGAGGTTTTAGACAGTATGTGGGCAAAAAATCTTCTTAGATCTCGGTAGAGACTCTATCTGGTTGCAACATCTGTGCGGTGCGGACAATTGTCCCCGCGTGTCAGGCTGGACGGCCGGAGACTCCGACATGCCCCTTCCGACCTCCGAAGTGTCGGAAAGAAGGCTTTACGCGCTTTACTCGAGAGTAAAAAAAGAGTCTATTAATTGGGAAAGCCAAAAATACATATTTCAAATTATCTGTATTCGCGAATGCATAATGAATTAAGAAATATTTAGATAAAATAAATATAGCTTTCCGTCACACACCCCAACAACATATAGCGATGTTGCTTTGCAAAATACGTTTCAATTTTTAAAAATCCCGATTACTGTCTTCTTTTTAGCATTCTTGCTCTTTTACTTCTTTATATTTTCAACGATCTTTTTACTACAGTTATATTATGCTAGTCCAACTAATACTTACCTTATTTTTTAATTAGAACTGAATTGTAAAAATAGTTTAACTCAAAAAACCTATAGCAATGGTCTTTCTAAATATCTAATCGATCTAGCTAACGCCTTTTTAAATGTCTGACCTTTGAAACCATGTGTTGGTCACGTCCTCTCAACTGTGGTGCTGTATGACCAAACAAACACATGTTCTATGCGGAAGTAGAACCTGCAATTTCAGATCGTGTTCCAAACCGGCTACTAAATTCAAAAGTCACGATGGCTTAGCGTATTGTTCTAGTTATGAAGTTCCTTCCTCAATGTCGCTACCTCTTTGGCACTCAACGTGGTCAAATTTAGTTTTAAATGTTATTTTTAATTTTAACCGTGGAAACGTGACACAAGTAATAAGCACATTTGACTTAGTTGCTTCCACGTTTCATTTGAATGTAAAACACTAAGTTGCTGCAATTAACGTCGTGGTTTTAACTAAAATAAATACAGAAATAATTACGAATTATTGTTTTTTAATATTGTCACGGCAGCATGGCTTTGTTGCTCCTTATGTTAAAGCCAATGCTATGTATAGAATATTGACATTCGACATAACAAAGCCTCCTTGATCGCAACCAGAACACAATACTGAACGTATACTGAACAACATCTGCAGATGTTGCTTCTCTATCTCCCTCTCTTCAGCCAGAGGAAGTCTACTGCTGAACATAGGCCTCAGATGAATGAGATGATGTTGCTTATGGCGACTTATTTAATAGTTGTTGCTAATGATTACGGCTTTATAGAAATCAAATATATTGTGGTACCTAGGTATGTATATTTGCATACTTGCAGTATACTCGTAAAACCAGGACTACTAATAAAACAGTATTATACTAGTATAGTTGCGGAAATTTGCTTACACCTAATTGCGGAATGGAAAATCTCAAAGCCATCTCCGCTCGTGACTGTCAAACTTTTAGACCGTTGCTAATTATTTGACACTTAAAACAAGACCGATATGCGAATAGACAAACAAAACATTTTTATTTACATTAATCATTATGTTACGTAAAGGTGAACGAACATTTACGTACGGCGCGGAAAACTTGCGGGATGATAATTAATTCACATTATCTTTAAAATACGTATTTTGACGTCTTACAATGTGTTATGCTGATTGTTATAATAAGATATGTCATTACCTGACAAATACGGTGCAAGTTCTAGGCGTGGTGTTCAGGTCCTAAGCTTTCAAAACTTAATAGGTTTGGATGGTTTAACATGACATTTACATTAATCCAAAATATGTTTTAAAATTACATGTTTAAATGTTTTATCTAAAACACACCTATGAATGTTTTCTTGTTCTCATTTAAATGTTCCATTTTCATAACTTTGGGATTTTGTATGGCGACAATTAAATCTTCTGTATAGAATCACTAAGTAAGAACGCTCTTGCCATAAATTACATATTTTTCCATGTTTAACTTATGTATAAAGCTATTGATGTTATCTCTACATCTACTAGTAGGTATAGTGGAAATATTATGTAAAGTGGGTACTTATTATTATCACAATATAAACCTAAGTGTCAAATACAAAAACAATATATTTTGTTGTGTTTATTAATTATTTTGTTTCCTTTCCACATATTTTTATCTGGTTACCAAAATTTGTTTTTGCTTGTGTGAACTCCTTTGATTGGCCTTGCATTGTTAAATTTTATGTATACGTAAAATAAAATTCTGCAGAATGACGGGGTACGTCACAACTCCTATAACAGAGGAAATCCAAAACCAGTTCTGCGGTTTTGAAATAATTGCTTGTACTGATCCTAACTCCAAATAAGAGCTGCGAATGGAGCGTCTAAGCCTGTCTTAATTTACTACATATTAAAGACAGGCAACCGGTCCAACCGGTCTCAATATTGTAAAATAAAAAACAATATTCGTTTGGAAACAGCGAACACGTTTGTAAAAAATCCTTTCAACAGAATTATGATTTTAATAGATGTCAGATGAGTTATTAAAAGCTATTTATGGCTCCATAAAGTGATTACATCTAAAACGTTTTGAATCATGTTTTTTAAATTCCTATAAAAGTATCATAAAATTAAAAACGCTTAATTCCAAAAACTCTTGCGAAGCTGTTTAGAAGGAATAATTTAATATAATTACACCATCTCAAGGCGAGTTGCAGAAAATCAATTTGTTTAATAACAAGTCATTTGTATAATATAGATTCGTGCAGACATGTTTTTTTTCTTTTACGAAGAACATATTAATAGCAACCAATTTGATTATTCGTGTGACTTCGCGGCAATTCGTCATAGTTAGAGGGAAATATGTTTCAAAAATGTTTAAAAGGAAAACGGTTTCTGATACACGAACACCGAAGGCTGCTTGTGATGTGCCTGTCGAGAACTTGACGCTTGAATAAATTATCTGTCCAATACTGAAGTATAACGAAAGCAATACCATTCGTTTAACCATAGTTAGCCGCTAGGTAAATTAATTTATTTTGCAAGTATAATGTTCTGACAGTTGTGATGTGATGAAGGAAAAGGAAAGAAAAAATAAGGGCGGTAGAGTCGTGGGGCCGCGCGTAAAATCTTCTTTGTTGAGTTTCTATGGAGCAGTGATCGATCTGACTTAATTTATATCAAGAACTAGATTCCATTGTCCATATTTTAAATAGGTTTATTTTTACTTGTAAGTTCTTTAGTGTAGTTACTGTAGTTATATTTAGTATGTATACCTACTGTTTTTATAGAGGAAACATAACATAGAATGATACATACTTAGTTTGTGTCACTGCAGCAATATAATCTACACTGAAGAAGTGATAAAATATCGATGCTTAATATGTTAAAAACTCTCACAACAGCTCCTGGATAGAATCTCGTGAATCGGCGACACCAATTAATCAATAAACTCTAGGCTAAACTATTAAATTGAGGTTTATCGATGTAGTAGATATTTACTTACATATATAAGTCCCGGGTTACGAGAGTCAGTGGGGACCCTAAATAATTTGCTGGGATTAGTATCACATTTAGTCCGCTGCAATAACATTCAATCTCTTCAGTTTTAATACACATCGGTTATAAGTCTTTGTCTTAACGGAAACCCCCGAAGACAACTAATCCACAAATAACTAAAACAATACAATAATTTCAAAGGAGTTACAGTAGGTATTATAAAACATTGTACATATATCTGTGAGGGCTGTATAATACTCAATGTCACAAAGTTGAAGAAAACGTATGTTTTTTTCTTGATGTATAGTTAAATATGTATTTATTAACAATATTTTGCATAATGTCATTAGTCTACTGGCGTCACGTATAGATCCGGAAAAATGTTTTATTTCCGATCGACAATATATTGTCTATGATTATCCTCTTAGGAAATGTTCTCAATTACCCGGTGTCTCGAGTGATTCAGCCAAACGTGCTAAGTATGTGAATATTATATTATACACAACTCTTAGACGAGATGATAAAAAAATACTCGAAAAATATTTATCCACAATCAATAGTTTTCTTATAACGGCGAAGATAAACATCGCGAGGAAACCTGCATACTTACCAAAGCTGATAGCGATTTGTAGGTAAGGATTTCTATGGTATGTTAAGTCCGCCAACCCGCACTAGGCCAGCATGGTGGACTATATGGCCTAACCACTCTCAATCGTACTCTCGATTGTAGAGTAGGCCCTTGCCCTGCAGTGGAACGTATATGGGTTGATACAACACAAAAAATGTTTTTTAGCTCTTTTAGATAAATTTATTTACAGACTGGCTAGTTTTTAAAATTACATACATACATAATTAACCCACGCCTTTCTCTCAGAAGAGGTTGGCAGAGTTCCTACCAGAACACCCACGTTTCGCCATGTATATTCCGTCCCACGACGTGACAGGGGGCGAGCCTATCGCCATATTGGGCACAAATTTCTGACTCCGGGCTGATAATGAATAGAAAAATCCAATATCACTTTGCCCGACCCGGGATTCGAACCCGAGACCTCAGCTTTGCAATCGTACCGTAGTACCACTACGCCACCGAGTCAGTTTTAAAATTATTCTGCTTAATTACCACTTAATTATATGTATAATTGTTGTACCATTAAAACGCTATTACGCTCAGTCTGCCAACTAAAGCATGGATGAGTGTCTATTATATAATAATATTTTCCAAAGAATACTCGTGTTGATATGAGACTATAAACTGTGTAGTGCCAGCTAACTTGACATCCTCCGTGTCGTAGTTTGATGGACGCCGGCTGTGAAACGAGAGGCCGCGGGTTCGATCCCCGCACCGAAACCAATATTTGTGTGAACCACAGGTATTTGTTTCGGGTCTGGGTGTTTGTGAGACCGAAAAGTCTCTCGTAGTTCCTGATACCCATGACACAAGACTCGCTCTTAGTGTGGGATCAGGACTATGTATGTGACTGTTGAGTGTATTTATAGTTAACAAGCTCATAAACCGATAACACTAAGGTATTTTTTGTTTGAGCTATGTATGTAGGAGGAAAATCTAGAAAATGTATGTGATTTACGTAAACTATACAGATATATTTATCGTGTCGTCTTGGAATTAAAATCGTGAGGAAATTAAAGAGGTTAGATTCATATTTATATAAAATAGCGAAGAAAAACATATACAGGGTATATCCAGAAAGCGGCTGATAACGAAGCCCGGTGTTAGTTTTAGTCACTACGGACACAATGCAACTAATTTCGCAATTAAAAGTGACGACTATCTTTTTGTAATTCTAAACTATCGTCGTGTTTAGGTGGTAAATACGTAGTTTTTCCTTATATAATAATGTACACCTATTTATTGTTAAAGTCGCAATGGTCCGCAAGGGTAAACCTACCCGTTATAAAGAAACCATTTTGAAATTTTAAAACCGACCTGAAATAAATCGTCACGAGGCGATAAGCAATAATACAAAACGCTACCTGCTACCTACCTGTACCGTGGAAAAATAACTGATCTATAATACGAGTACATTGAAATAAAACGAATTCTTACGGAGTTTATCGTTAATTTAATTTAATTTTTAAATTTTTTGACTTCCCGAAGTTTCTATCACTTTATAGTTTTCATGGTCACGGGGCAGACTTGTTGGCGTGGTCCGTCCCGTGACCATATTAAACGTGACGATAAAATCCGTAAGAATTCGTTTTAATATCAATGTGTAACATTCGCGTAAAACTAAGAAACCATTATGATCTGTTATAATCAAATTATTGCTCAGAATATTTTTATCGTATTTATTTTAGTATATTTGTTGTGACTATTAACTAACTATATGTTTATTCCATAGGCATACTGTTAAACATGAACTTCAGTAAAGATTTCCACAGGGACTTGTGAAAAGACCAATTTTCTGCAATCTTTATGAGGCTATCTGGGCATACACTCTAAAAGTGTAAAAAGAGAAGAAATATTGATATGATGAACATAATATAACACATGGTATACTCTCTCTCTTTCTTTCTCTTTCTATTGTTATTTGCCTATAACCGTTCTCAGCTGAGCACTGGACTTCTCTGTAACTGACGTCGTTTTAGTGAGATTAGCCAGTAGTCATACACATAGTTGCCTCCAACCTCCACCAAAATCATTTCACTACATGCTTATCTATGTTCGTGAAAATAAACGAATTGTATAGTTGTGATAATGATGCACTTCATACTCTGTTGGAGATATGCTTACGCGAGATAACTATATTTTATCTTTATCGTGATGTTCTTCGTATGCATAATGCTCTATCATGGACAGAGTTTTGAAGCTCGGTTTGTGAAAACAATAATGGTTAACCAATGTTCACTATTTATTTTGGAAGCCATTTCATTTTTTTTTAATATGTATCACTGACTTTGTAAAGTACTATTTGTAGGTTTTAAATTCATCATTTTAAATAAATATATATTTGTCACAGTATATGAGAATCTCTGAATATTTTATAAATATGGATGTAACATTTTAGCTTTCTTTGAACATTAATATAGAGTTGTTACTTTTCTATATAAACGTATACATATGTATATATCTTGGCATTGCCTTCCTGCGTTATGCAAAGGTCTCTGGGCTGTAATTCACAAAGCTAGTTTGATGTGCTTTATTTGAATGCGTGATATTTTTTAGAAATCGATGTTTTCGGCAGCAGATTTTTAGCGATCGCCGGCGTAAATGAATTATCTGGCCTCGTATAATATTATGTGAAAATAATAACTACAATAAAAATATTTTCAGTGCACAAAAGCAAAAATATCATTTTATCATTGACACTACGTGAGATGTTGAAGTTGATGCAGATAAGCGTCATTACCTCCATCATCAAAATTTATCAGTCAGTGATTAGGCGACAATACAATAGCGACGATGTTTACAAGCATTGTAGGTACTTTCAACGGTCCATTATTATCTATGTTGTATTTAGTCAAAGCATGCTTATTCAGCGTACGAATATTTAAAAGATTTTACGCAACAATAACTCGAAAATAATATCTAGGGATTTACTAAACTGACCTTATGTTCAAACGTCATTGACTATGGCTTATGCTATTAAAAAACTCAGAACTTTGAAATCTTACATAGATTTATAAATAAGGTAATTAATACGGTAATTTACGGTACGGTATTATACTATATTATACGGTCACAAATAAATTTCTATGGTATGTACAAGTCTGCCAACCCTCACAAGGCCAGCGTGGCGGACTATATGGCCTAACTACTCTCAATGGCACTCTCGATTGTAGAGGAGGCCCGTGCCCTGCAGTGGGACGTATATGGGCTGATACAGATACAAAATACGGTCATAACTTTGTGTTCGTAATATTTTTTTTCATGACACATGTGAGCGCCAAAAACATAATAATTAAACAAAACACTGTCCTACAACTTAGACTATAATATTTAATAACTTAGACTATAATATTTAACAATATCTCTATTAAACCAGCCACACACCAAGATGAAAAGTTTGGAAAATCCTATAGAGTTGTCGTATATGATTTTCTGTATTCATTTTAGTATTAATGCTCACAAATAGGCGTCGAAAATTAGGAGCAAGTCAGAGAAATTAAATAGACAATCAGTTCTAAGAGAATTATCATAACAACATAGATTTTGTTTAGAAAGACCATGTACCATTTGGTATCTATTATCTATATTCTTCAATTATTTTCGACCTTGTAACCGTCGCGTTTCCGGCTCGCCTATGTACTCGTATTTTGCTTGCACGTGGTTGTTATGGCAAAAAGAATTAGCCACACTTAAAACCATTGAGTTATGTGTTTTAAAGTTGCATAGTATTATTAAGATATTTTTCGATTTTTCAACAGCAAATATCGAAATAATCTTCTCGTATCTTGCGATCAATAAGTATTTGTTTTGGATCTGGTTGTTGTGGACCAAAAGTCCCTCGTAGTTACCGACTGATAACCACGACTTGTATCTCAATGTGGGATCGGGCTTATATGGAATAAATTCCATATAGAGTTTGTAATATTCAGCAACTTTAATTTAAGTAAGTTATTATTAATATGTTATTTTAATTTGGTCTGTCTTATGAAACGGGGTCGGCGTCTTAACTTAATCATTAATGAATTTGACGTAATCTATATTGTTGTCTACAATAACGGGCTTTGAAGAGTAGAGGAAACTATCTATTGCTTTGTAGTGGAACTAAATATATCGCGTCATGTTATATTGTTATGCTGTAAAACACATATCTGAGTTTTCCAATATGAGGAAATTAATATTTATATATGTAGTTAGGTAAAATGAGCGTGTATTTTGCGTCAGTGGGTATGTGCAATCATAAATTCTTTCATTTCAGGAAAATTAAAGACAGTTAACTATAACGAATACACTCCATTTACTGATAAATTAAATGAAACAGAACGTTGAATCACGATAGGTACTTAGGGTAAGCTTCTTAGTTCTTAATGCTTACCAACTTATGAAAGATGCGATTAACAGTGGATTAATTGATTGGACAGTGGTTCAATTTCACCAAGATATAAGATAAATATAAATAAATCACCTATAGGTAGTTTAGTATGTACCTATTTCAATACAACTAAATAACATGTATGTAAAATAGCTACTAATTGTTTCATCAAAGCATTCTATTCGTGAACAAACAATCTTATGATTGGTTATGAAGTAGATGCTATCACTGCATTTATATTTTGAATCATCTTACTTCAAGTTTGTACGAGTATACTTAAAACATATTGAATGGGTATTTGGGTACGTCATTAAGAACTGCACATTAGGTTGTTAGTATCTATTGTAGTACGTAGATGGGCGGTAATAGACGACAGTCGTCATCTAATCTGTCGTCATTTTGTACATGTATATCCGAAGATCACACTATGTAATTTTCCATTGAATTTTGACTATAACAATGCAATAATAATATTTTAAGTACATAATAGTAATAATGTTGAGATATTGGTAATTAATTGGTCATATTGCTCGTTTTTATGTAACTCTTTGAAGTGGCATTAATTTTTTTTCGTAAGGGCCAATAAGAGTTTTATATGATAGTCGGCAGTGTCTAGTATTCTTTACCTTTTTAAGACAGCTGTTCGCAGTTTAGTTCTTGAATAGTTTAAAATAAATAGACTAAATAGCTTTGCTTTCGCGTTTCGATTCGTGACTGAGATTGCCGGATGCGCAATACCCCTTTCTTCTTCCCATCCTTTTTCTTTCCCACTGCCCTCCCTATTTGATTGGCCAGCAACACATCCATGATCCAGCGTTGTGGATGTTCATTGGCGGCAGTGATCACTTACTATCGGTTTACCTGTTTGCTCGTTTGCCGGACCTACGCAATAAAGAACGTATTACTGAGAAGTTTTCTTTGTGATGTATAGAAACAAAAGATTACATTGTACATAGTATATTGAAGCCCGTATAGCCTTATGTTTCCTATATTTCCGTTCACATGACCTTAGCTTCTAACGTGATCTTTAATGGGTCCTCAGTCTATATTATAGTCATGATAGACATGTGTCGTATCGCAACGCAATACTCAGACTTTGCGAGCCCAAAATTATATTTCGGCTTTGTTTTAATTAATTGTACACCGAGTATTATAAATACTCGGTATACAATTAATTAAAACAACATAACTAAAATCAGGTTTCACTGACTAAACATAAGTGAGTACATAATAATGCCATTGAGGCACGTAGATGAGCAACAAGCAAACAAGAAGCCGTGGGTTCGATCCCCGTACCGAGACAAATGTTTGCGCGGCTCTAGCTGTGTTACTAGTATTAGTATCGTGTCTAGGTGTTTGTGAACATGAAAAGTCCCTCATAGTCCCTGATACACACAATACAAGATTTAATTGATCATAATGTGTGGTCAGAACTATTATATATGTGACTGTTGGATGTGTTTATGTATTTATTTCTTTCAATTTTTAAGTAGTTCGTTAACTTCTTTTCAAATTGAGTGCACATTGCCATTATAAAAAAATATATATGAAACTAGCGGCCCTGCCCAGCTTCGCCTGGGTGCTAAGATGTTTAGACTCCACTCCACACCAGAAATATCTTATTCCCGTTCAAACTTTTGTACTCCTGAACTCAACCTAAGTACCTACTATCCCTTTTCCTATCGTATCCCATCCCATCTCATCTGGCTCCTTTTCTTTCTGTTACATCCCGTCCCATTATTTCCCATCGAATGCAATCCGGATCCGACCGGTCCCACTTTATCCCATTTCATCCCTTAATGCCTAAATAGGCAAGTTGTAAATTTTTTGTAATTGCTTTTATTTTGTAGATAGGCCTTATATAAACACGAAAATACGACGAATATCATTTAAAAAATACGCAAACACAAATACTTTGCAAAATTCCTGCTAAAACTTTCCGCTCAGCCAAAATTCTGACTACGAAATTGATTTTTTAAAGCATAATGAACTACTTATTTTAAATTTAATTAATTTTATAGCGTCAACAACACGTGGTAATTATACTGTTAAAATGTAGCTTATATGACACGTTCGTAGATTTACCATAGCAGGGCCATCTATTGATTACTTACTCAACCCAGTCGAAAGGTATCGACATCTGTTAGAATCATTTGGAGTTAACAGATGATTGTGACTGTCAAATAATAACAGACAAATAATTAGCAATAAATTAAAATTGCGACTATAATTTGAGATTTAAACTATCCTATCTCTCAAGTTGGATCGAACTGCACATGGTGTGCAAATTTTATTATAATCGGTTAAGTAGTTTAGGAGTCCATTGAGGACAAACATTGTGACACGAGATTTATATATATTAAGATAAGATAAGATAAGATTAGATTAAGTTAATTTTTATATTAAAATTTAACTCAATACAAAATATGATGATAATAATATGACACTATGAGAACCACGGCGAAGCACTACAGGTTTTATGATATAATAAACTTGCCGGCAGCAGCGATCACGTTCGCTATTGAGAAGCCAACACGAAGCAAAACGTCACGGCTCGTATTCAACAGGTAGATTCATTGACAAAAACCAAGGGCGAGGCTTTTTGTTATCACTTATCAGAGTTCGTGATATCTTAGAGAAAAACAATTTTCTCTTGTACTTGTATAAACTATACTGGTTAATTTTTTCGCTAGTATAGTTCAATTCTCTTTCGGAGTGGGGTCCGTATTTTAAATACACAAGTATAGTGCCATATAGTAGACAATTTATGCTGAATAGTCCCTTATGCACTAAGTCATACGTATCACAAATTACGAGTGACCTCGATCTTACAACACCTAGATTCAAAACAGATATCTGTGGGACAAACATTTATTTTGCAGTAGGGTCGAACTTGTTCCGCATCCGGCTTCTTAAACTACCACCGATGGTAAAGGCTGTGATTTAAGGTCACTAATAGTAAATTTAAAATCTACTGCTAAACATTTCAATGTAGTACTAAGCCCATGGGGTTTTGAAACGATACTTCCAGGTGTGTTCAACAATCTTTACCTCTCTTAGATTGTCGTATAGATAGATGTATCATAGAAGGGAAAGTCCCATTTTAACGTTTTTCAGTACCTACTATCTACCTAAAATAGTTTTCCTCAACGGTTACCTGGTGTTGCCGCCTGTCAACAGCTAACGCCCGTCAAATAACTGCCGTATTAAGTTTCCGTGTAATTCGCTGTATACTTAGACATGTATATAAGAATGGAATGTGTTAGTAATGTTAGAATTTGTGGAATTATCTTTATGAGCTATATCATACAACCACTACTTGCGAAAAGTAATTGATTTTAAATGATCAAATCAACATATTATGTCTGTCGCTATCAGATCATGCAACCGCGCAAATTTTGTAATCAAAATACGCTACAACTACGGATTTTATTTGAATAATTTAATGTTTTTCATAATAGGTCATAAACAATATTTTATAATATGAATTATTGTCAGAATGGGAAATAATTTCAATTTAAATCGTGGCATTATATTAGTTATGCTGATAACTGGTGCATGCGTTTAAGATTAAGTTTATTGCTATAACAATATTTCAAGATTGTTAGAATTTACGTTAGTAAACTATAAATATACTAAGAACAATTATATTATTTCGTTCTTATTTTCGTTTTGTTTGAATATAGCATAATGTCTCAACTAGTCCACAGCTGAATGGAGGATTTCTCCGATCCCTCTGCTTGTATATCCGTATATGTAAAGAAACGCATTATAAATAAGCGGTGATGTAGGTATGTACGAGTAAGATCAGATCCTTGGGGGAGGCCTATGTTCAGCAGTGGACTTCCTGTGGCCGAAGAGAAAGAGAGAATGTAATTCCCTTTCACAAATTTTATTCATTATTGATTTGACTTTTCATAACTTTTATAAAGAAGCCTTTTTTAAACCATCGTAGAACAACTATATTACTAAGCTTCTGCTCACAAAACTAAAGGAGACCGTGAGACGTGACCTCATTTATAGCTGCCGTGTGTTTGGTACTCTTGATATAACCACAGAAAGTATCTGGCACCGACAAGCATAATATATGTAATTATATGTGTATGGAGATTGAATTGTTTAATTCCTTACTTTGAACTAGCCTACTGTATGGGCGGCAAATTCAATGAGTCGCCATAAAAGCTTCTCTTTGCAAGTTATTTCAATTACCAATAAACCTTCTTCATTACAATCAATGTTTAGAAATTTAATTAGTATTCCGAACTTAAATGGGTGTTTTAGTTAAATTCTTCAATTCGAAGCATGTGCAGCTTATTGATAAACCTGTGCGAATCGACGCGTGATCTAATGACAGTTCACTTTCGTTTTCCATTATCACATGCATGACGAGCATAAGACATTTGAAAAGGAAAACCGGTTGAACAGGACCCGCCAGTCACTAATTAAAATTATTTAATTGCTTATATAATTTTAATTGCTTATTTAATGTTATAACAACCGCAGTTTGGCCGTATTTAATTGACGTTGTTATTTGGGATATTATGCACATTTAATTTTAATACTATGCAGTATGCGCCCAGCGCCCTACTCTTTAAATATTTGACTACAAATCTATTACCTACTCAGCCTCATAGAAATACGATATGAAGTAGTTTTGCTGTTGCATTCTGTTCGATAAGTGAGATTTCCAGAGACTCTATAGTTGTGTGTCTGTCTCTAATCTCTATCCTATCTGTACGGATAGCAACTATCGAAAATAATGGTGAAAAGCGATATGCACTTACTATTTGAGAATCAGATGCATTGTATAGGTAGCCACTTTGTCGTACTATTATAAAAATACAACGAATGATTTATCTACTGTTGATTAGCATAGATATTATATTATGTAGATGTAAATACAGTTTTTTGTTAAATAAATCTACCTTGATGATGTCATTTGACTTTTTATATTATTAATGATCAACGATCCAACCCAATACAATAGGTTTGTCCATTAGGTATCGGTTGAGAATATGTGTTGAATTGTGAAAAAATATGTAGATAAGTAAAATAAAGCTTACACTATAATTAGCTACTTTATATTAAGCAATAAGCATGAAATCTTTGAAGGCTATGAAAAGATGTAATATTATGATTTTTAAAATAGTTCGAGAATGACCGTAAAATAATTATAGTTTATAATTGACGTCAAAATTAAATACGATGAGTTATCAACAGACGTAAACACAATAACAAAATTTGCCATGAAATACTTTTTATCGTAATGATATTTTAAATATAATAGACTTACCTTGAGAAGATCTAATCATCTCTTATTATTAAATACTTAATTGGCAGACGACACGAATCCATACCAAAGGATCAGGCAAAGGGGTCAAGGTATGATAAAAAATAACAAATTGATACTTTGCCCAGTGCCAATAACATCAAACCCCTGTTGCTAAATGTCGATTCATGGTCAAATATTTATTTGCATATTAATTGTCTATCGGACAAAAAATAGGCATGTTGTATTGATTTTAAAAACACAAGGTCTCGTTAATTAATTGAACAAAAAGGTTATATACATAAAAATATATATTAACAGAGGCTTGTTTATTTAACGTTGCCTTAGGTATATACTCGTATGATAGGAAGTCGTTCAAAACTTTATATTCTTCACTTATAAGGTTCATCGCGAATTGTAAAGGTTACTTTACAAATCAGATTTTCCTTTTGGGAAACAGTTACTACGTACGATTTCTCGATAATGAATAGAAACAATTTATAAGTATCTAGATATCGTTTTAAGTGTGTCAAAATCCTGGCTACTATCGTCCTCATTATCTTAACAAATAATGTTTAAAAAATGTTTTATAAATTACTCATGTTTGATTCCGAATTATATTACGAAATTAGTAGGTATTAATCGTTGTAATTAAAATAAAGCATATATTTTGTTATATCACTCTTTGTCGTTGAAAATTATAATTTGTTTGCACTTCCTCTACTTTTTTATTGAAATTACCGTAAAATATTTACATACATCTATTTTAAAGTTTTGCAATCTATGTGTCATATATTTCAGAACTTAAAGATACATATCCGTACAGTGTAAATTATTTAGTGCGTATTTATCAACTGGTTAATGTCACTGCTGATTACGAAATTATCAATAACTAGGAACTTTTAGCTTTAAGGTGAGCGCTTCTAATTATAAAATACAGTTGCAATTAATTACAAATAGCAATAATTAGGCAATACAGGAAAATCATAGATAGCAAAGTTGTTTTGGCAGGTATATTTATTGGCAGATGTATATATTTATGGGTTTATTCCCATGTCCTATTGCGGCAAATGTTATAAATAGTGATCTTTTTTGTTTCAGATGAGGCTGTTAATTTTGGTAGTGGCTGCTACCGCGGCTTTCGCCGATGACCTGCCGCCGTCTTGCAACAGACCAGTCTACTGCAACAGCGAGTTATTATTCCGTGTCCAAACGTCCCGAATCTTCAGAGATTCTAAAACATTCGTCGATTTGCAAATGCGACAGAGCGAGAATGCCACGCTCTCAGCTTTCCAAGACCTACTACAGCGTACAAACAATGATCCTACAAGAGATGATATCCAAGAATTTGTGAACACATACTTTGATGAAACCAGCGAATTAGAAAATTGGACACCGACCGATTTTACTAACAATCCCAAATTTCTTGAGAGAATCTCTGATGAGAAACTTAGGCAATTTGGCAGGGACATTAACAACATTTGGCCGACTTTAGCAATGAAAGTGACTCCGATTGTATTCGAAAAACCCGACCAGTTTAGTTTTATACCAGTAACTCACGGATTTATTATTCCTGGTGGCAGATTTCGGGAGATATATTATTGGGATGCTTACTGGATAATTGAAGGTTTGCTTATAAGTGAAATGAAAGAGACAGCCCGAGGTATGATTTTAAATTTGATTGAATTGTTAAAACAGATTGGTCACATTCCTAATGGAAGTAGATGCTACTATCAGGAGCGTAGCCAACCGCCGTTGCTTTCAGGGATGTTTGCGTTATATTACAAATATACCAAAGATGTACAATTCTTGAGAGACAATATACAATACTTGGAAAAGGAAATGGATTACTGGTTGGACACGCATATAGTTTCTTTTCCTAAAGATGGTGAAATTTTCACTCTTCTAAGATACTACGCACCAAGTGCAGGACCTCGCCCTGAATCTTATGCTGAAGATTATGAAAACGCCCAAAAATTAAGTCGAGGAATCACAACTAGCGAGTTTTATACTAACATAAAAAGTGCTGCTGAAAGTGGATGGGACTTTTCTTCACGTTGGTTCATTTCATCCAAGGGGGACAATACTGGAAATCTCACGGATATTAGTACAATCAACATAATTCCTGTTGATTTAAATGCTATATTTGCCGGTGCCTTAAAAAATACTGCAATATTTTATACTATTTTGAAGAAACCACATCGGGCCGCACATTGGGGGTACATTGCTCAGCAGTGGAGAAGTTCTATTGAAAAAGTGTTGTGGAACGATGATGATGGAATCTGGTACGATTACGATTTAGCCAACGATAAACATAGAAAGTATTTCTATCCGAGTAACGTCGCGCCACTATGGATGAATGCAGTTGATCGAGGATTAGTTAGCAAACATGCTCCACGTGTGATTGATTATTTGAAAAACTCGCAAGGCTTGAGTTTCCCTGGCGGAATACCTGCTTCCCTTGTACGCAGTGGCGAGCAATGGGACTTCCCTAACGTGTGGCCGCCAGAAGTGAGCATCGTGATTGGTGCGCTCGAAGCTATGGGTACGTCAGAAGGAAGCGAACTAGCTAAAGAACTTGCGGAGACATGGATTCGTGTGTGCCACAAAGGTTATTCAGACAATAAGCAAATGTTTGAGAAGTATGACGCAGAGTATCCTGGTAGATTCGGTGGGGGAGGAGAATACGTAGTTCAAGCCGGTTTTGGATGGTCTAATGGCGTAGTAATGGAGATCCTCTCCAAATACGGTCCGATTCTAAAATCGTCCGACGACTTGGAAAGTAAATCCAGTGAAAACTCTTCTAATAAGAGTAGTAGTAGTGAAAGTTCATCGGACGAAAACTAATGCAATAATTTTCGTAGTAAATAATTTATAGGCATCAAACATTAAAGTTACCAGCAAGTTATTTACAATATTAATTATACTTAGATATACATACATTATTAATCTTTATTCGCATAGTTACGTACAACTATGTTATATTTTGAGTATTTAGCTCGTTGGTTGTGAACAAGTGTAAGTTTTCATGTATAGTGCCATAAAGAAAGATGTGTAAGGTTTAAATATATTATTATGTAAGAGTCATAAGTAATGTAATGGCAACTAAAGTGAGATATTTACTATATAAATAGACGAAGGCTGTGCTATCTGAACCCATTTTAATGACGAATATACTGACTAATTGTTTCTTCGGAAGCTGTAGTGTACATCTAAAATATTTTAAAAGTTTTTATTTAACTGTAGTTTTACCTTTCTGTTTTTTTTTGGTAATTTACTCAGACGTATACATTATTTGTATCTATTCTTAGAGACTCTATTGATAAAAGCTACCTTATTGGTGCTATTCGTTGTAAACTTAACACACCTAAAGCATTTATAAATAAAACTTTATTTATTAGACCAATATTCATAACTTATACATAATAATATTAGTACAACAATATTATTGGTACGTGGTAATAATAAAAGTTAGCTATTTATTTATTGTTAAAATGTCTTGTTAGTTTTATCCTATAGTGAGTGAGACGAAACGATGTTTTGCATGTAGCACGCAAACATAGAAACAAATAAAGTTAATATTTATTCATTTATTTCAACCTAAACAGCTATATTTTTATTTTTAAATTTAATAATGACGATTGCTAAATGTACTTTAAAAATGGAAAATACTGATTAATTTTATAATAGTAAACGTTTGATAAAAACGCAGAATGTAATCCGAATTGAATATGGGTTGTATAAAAAAAGTGGGAATTTCTTGTTACAAATAACATTTTTTTGTCTCGCGAGACAATAAATAATTATATAATAATAATTCAGCTGTCAGTATCCCACTGCTGGGCAAAGGCCTCCTCCCTTTTCTGGCAATAATTATAATAGGTAATTAACTTTTTGACATGACTGTTATGCGTGTACATATTTTTCTTCTGATAAATGAACTAGCAGATTCTGTTGTAATTTAATATATAAAATAAATGCTGTACCTTTTGTTGATTTTTTGTTTTATTTTTATACCATCATCATCAGCCATTCCGCGTCCTTATTTATCTATATATTGATTGTAATATTCTTTATGAATAGTTGTTGTTCAAGTGACAAAGTGTTTGAACAGAAGTTGAATATTATGTCCGTAATTCATATTAATTAATGATATACTTTATAGTGGTAAATATATTTTTTATTTGGGTAGTCCGTAGAAAGGGCTAAGGTTGCAGCGATTTGACTGTAAAATAATTCAATTCTGCCTCATATTATTTTTTAATATGGTAGAGCTTTTCTGTAGGTCATTAAAGCTACTGTACTATAGTTACTGCACAAATAGTAGGTACAAATGGTTCGGTTGGACTACGGTGGATATCTAATATTTATTTTTTACGAAGTACAATTAATATGGTTCGTAGCATCTATATCAATGACACACAGTAATATTATCTCAATGGTTCCTAGTAATTAGAATTGAAATGTTTAGCCGAGGGCGTGTAGCGCCATCTATTAAAATTGTTTTGAATTTTAAATTAAAGCGCTATGTTAATTTTGCTCCTATCTATACTCGTTTTAACATTCAAGCTTCTAATTTAGTTTTCATAACGTTTAAGTGCAACTCTTGCCAGATGGCGCTACATGAAATTTTGTAACAAAAAATATATATTGCTAAATCGAATTTATGCTACATTTTCTAATTAATTTGCATGCTTTGCTGCTTCACAATCCTTCACAATCCATTACTCGTGCTTAATCTATTTAATTACTTTTAGCTATCCCAAAGTAGATGTACCTAATAATTCAGAACGGCATGTAAATCTTACGTAAAATATAAACTACCCAGTATCTTTGATCAAAAGGCGTGATGTATATTTAAGTATGTATTTTTGTATGAAGTGTGTAAGAAGATCGAAGACCGTGTGATTGGCTGTAATTATAATTACGACATCACATGGGAAGTCATTTCCTAGTTTGCGGAGCGCATGCGCGCCAGATTTCTGCGTCCATTATACAGATAAGAAATTGTAATGTCACTTTGACAGTTTATCTTTGGTGCGTGAGAGGCAGCCACATAGCCACGTGTTTTTGCTTGTTTCTTTACGGAATAAACATAGTTTGTAAGTCGAGGTCGGGGCCTTGAGAGCGGCCTACATTGCGCGCGCATCGCCGTCTAGCCGGCTCGGCGAGAGGGGCGCGCCACACGGCAGTGAAAGCGTGGACTTGCTTAGAGCCAGTTGCATCAAACGAGATGGGAGGACGGTCGCCTGCGCCGGCCCGCACTCGCCGCCGCTGACACACATCGGTCATGACTCGCGCGATGCGTTTAATAGCAACCGCAGACCGGACGCGAGGCCACTCGCCCCGCGACGTTCGTCATCGAACGACGCCGCTCAAAAGAAGGCTATGTATATCAACTTGTATATCCGCGCAACTGGTACCGGCTAATGTCCGACGGAAACTCTGATACTGAGCAAACATGCTGAAGATGCGTTTACCGCGGTATGTACCCTTATACCCGGTGCTAGGATTGTTGGGAGCTTGCGCGCATGCTTTCAGAACTATCTCGATTTGTAATTCTTCCATCTACTGCACCGGCGAACTTCTTCACAAAGTACAACTTGCGCGCGTTTTTCCCGATTCGAAGACTTTTGTTGATCTCAAGTTAAGCTATCCAGAAAATGAAACCTTAGCAGACTTTGCAACATTGCTGCGCGAAACTAATCAAAATCCAACGCGAGAACAGCTCTCCGAGTTCGTGGATAAACATTTTGTTGACGGCAACGAACTTGAAGAATGGAAGCCACCAGATTTTAATCCCGACCCGCCAGTTCTTGATATAATCACAGATCCAAAACTAAAACAATTTGCGAAAAGTGTGATCAGTATTTGGGCTAAATTAGGACGAAAAGCTGGACCTGATATTACTCGGGAACCTGACCGATACAGCTTTCTTTATGTTCCAAATGGTTTCATAGTACCTGGAGGACGTTTTAAAGAATTATACTATTGGGATTCGTTTTGGATGGTACGTGGACTACTTATTAGTAACATGACCCAAACCGCAAAGGGCATGATAGAAAATCTTTTGCATTTGGTGGATAAACTCGGTTACGTTCCAAATGGTAGTCGAATTTATTATCTAGGACGAAGTCAACCACCACTTTTGGCAGCAATGGTCGCCAGTTACTTTGCCGCCACAGGAGATCTTGCTTGGTTAGAACAAAATATACCGACAGTGGAGAAAGAGTTACAATACTGGTTAGACAAAAAGAAAGTTACTGTCGAAGTTAACGGTAAGAATTATGTTCTACTCAGATATTTGGCTGACAGAAAATCTAAAGGTCCTCGTCCGGAATCATACTATGAAGATTACACCAACGCACGTTCACTATCAAACGAAGATATGCGTGAAGATTTTTTCAATGAAATGAAAAGTGCAGCAGAGAGCGGGTGGGACTTCTCGTCACGGTGGTTTGTGACTGCTGGCAGTGAAATTGTTGGCAACTTGACTAATGTTCACGCGACACGCATCCTGCCAGTCGATCTAAACGCCATATTCGCTGGCGCATTAGAACTCGCTGGGGATTTCCGCTATCGTTTAAAAGACAGGCGGGAAGCGCAAAAATGGTGGAGCTTAGCGAAATATTGGCGGAATGCAATAGAAAACGTCTTGTGGGATCCTAATGACGGAGTTTGGTA
The DNA here is from genome assembly GCA_033459515.1 of Theretra japonica. Lineage (NCBI taxonomy): Eukaryota > Metazoa > Arthropoda > Insecta > Lepidoptera > Sphingidae > Theretra > Theretra japonica. The sequence goes on from CM065943.1 coordinate 6,105,627, forward strand.
TGACTATGATGCTGAAGCGAAATCACCACGACGACATTTCTACCCCAGTTGCGCTACACCGTTGTGGTCAGGAGCTGTTGAGAAATATGATGCTCCTCATTATGCTGCTAAATTGGTCAGATATCTTTTAACGTCAGGTGCTCTAGACTTTCCCGGTGGCGTACCAACGTCAGTATTACACTCGGGAGAACAATGGGATTATCCAAATGCTTGGCCACCACTGCAAAGTATTCTAATAGGCGGATTGGACATGAGCGGTAACGATGAGGCGAGACAGTTGGCTAGAGAGCAAGCTGAGTTGTGGATAAGAGCTAATTACATCGGCTACACTACTTGGCAGAAGATGTTCGAAAAGTACAGTGCCGTGCAACCGGGCCATCACGGCGGCGGGGGAGAATACGGCGTGCAAGACGGGTTTGGATGGACCAACGGAGTGGCTTTGGAACTTCTGCAGAGATACGGCAGGGATATGAAGTTCAATGAAAAAACTCCGTCTACGTTGCCTTACGTACGGCTTGTAAAATAAGCTTTATTATTAGTGTATTAGTGGTTTATGTCGTCTCATTTTATGTCAATTATGTTCCGTATATATAGCAACGTGCGACGCACGCGTGATATGATCACTTTATTTATAAGTAGTAATTAAAATGTGATATTTACTATTATATGAGCGTGAATCATATGTTGTGTTGTTGGCTGTAATTATAACATGTTTAACGTTATTTGTTGTTTTATTTACCAATCATTTATTTCAAAACTATAAATTTACTACGTTGGTATATTGAAGCCATTTAGGAACATATTACCTATTTGATTCTAGTAAACAAAATATATTCTCTGTAGATATCCCATTACATATTATATTCATTTATACTGATTCTGCTTTTATATCTATAAAAAAAATACCTACTACAAATATAAATATTCACACTTTCTACTTAAAGTTACTATGGTTATTATGTAAGTAACTACCTATTAATTGAAATGCATATTAATTAAAACTGACGCAACATTCGGAATGGTAACAATTGAAATTATTGTATAACAGGGCCATAATTAATTACTTATACATACATTATTTTGAGTTCATTAGCCTGACCGTATGAAATAAAAAAACTAAGCCTTCGGTGACTATGGAAAGTAAATTCCTCCGCCAGTATAAAATTTGGCGGTGTCCTGTAATGGACCTCACGAATAAACTTTTGAGTTGGAAATACAGTGTATCTATAAATAATTAATTTACATAATCATCTCGTTAGCATGAACACCAACCACAAAATAATTAGGTACTGCTGAACAAGGTTTCCTGCAAATGTTTCCAGTAGGCAGTAGATAATAATAAATAAATAATATTACAATTCAACGATGTAATACTTAGTAGTGACGTGTCGGCGTCTCAATTAAAAACTCTCAATTAATTGGTTAATGACGATGGCCGTAATTCGTAATCTGCTTCTCATATAGTCCTATAGCGATTCTTTATTGACACGATGTTGGTTGACGAGTGGTAGAGCTGCTCTAGTTCGTTAAGAAGCTAAAGTAAAAATGGGTCCGACTTAGTAATGACATGTAGGCTTCTCAATTAAAAATTCCCAATTACTTGGTTAGTAACGATGGCCGTAGTTCGTAATCTTCTTTTTATATAGTCTTATAGCGATTCTTTATTGACACGATGTTGGTCTATGAGTGGTAGAGCTGCTCTAGTTCGTTAAAAAGCTACAGTAAAAATGGGTCGACTCGATTGGGATGATACTATTATCTTTAAGAAAGCCAACATAAAGTAACAGGGGGTTTACTATGATCCGAAACGAAACTAGAATATTCGGACGTTCGACGTCTAAAGTAAGTTATAAGTTTTCCACTTCTGAAAATCTACACTATTCTCTATGATACTTGTTATTCACTCCGAATTAAGTCAATAATTAGGATTTAGGACGTACGATAGAGGGTTCGATCATTTTATGGAGTATCTAGGCACATTCGTACAGTTTTACGTTGTTTTATTATTTATTGTATCAGCCCATATACGACCCACTGCAGGGCACGGGCCTCCTCTACAATCGAGAGTACGATTGAGAGTGGTTAGGCCATATAGTCCACCACGCTGGCCCAGTGCGGGTTGGCGGACTTTTACATACCATAGAATTTTATACAAATCGCTATGGAATTCAGGTTTCTTCACGATGTTTTCCTTCACCGTTATAGTGCGTAGTGATTGACTATCAATACACACATGACTCCGAAAAGTCAGAGGTGTGCCCTGGGATTTGAACCTGCGACCACCGTAAACATGTAGGCAGCCGCGTCTGGTCCGTTACCAACAGGCCACCACGCACAGTTTTACGTGCGACGTTCCAACTTTCGAGTTTCGTTTCTGGTCATAGAGTAACCCCCCAGGTTCAGCGCACCCGATAATGGAAATCTCGTCATAGTGAGAAACACACTTATACTCGTATGTAACGTTTCGGGTTCAATCTGTATGTATTATGTTTCGAATTTTGACCAAGCTGGCATAACTGTCTTGACCGGCAAGAGATAACTAGTAATCTCTAGTTACAATTACCACTAGGTGAGTGCAATACAATCCAAATAGGTACTGAACTTAATAATTCATTGATGTCACTTTTCGTACCAGTAAAAAAAGAAGTAGTCTACGGTACCTATACAGAGGTACAGGTACCGTAGACCAGTCAATGTTAACACGTGCATAAAAAAGTAAAAAAGTAAAAAAGTAATACCTTACAGAGGTAACACGTGCATAAAAAAGTAAAAAAGTAATACCTTACAGAGGTAAGGTATTACTTTTTTATGCATGTAATTAATAATTAAATATTGCGTGGTGTATTATTATTTATCATGTGTGTCGAAGTAATTAGGTATAGGAATATTTTACACAATAATTTTAGATAGTTAGGTTTAATATTTCATAACAAATATAATGCATAAACAGGAAAATGTACTCATATTACAAATAGGACTCATGTTAAACATAGTTAACGGAAAATGTGCACGGATAAAGCGCCACACTGCAATTTTATTTCCCTTATGTTATTGCTATAGGTATTATTCATAGACTTTATTCATAGACCCTTTTAAAACCTAGTTTAGCTATCGAAGGTTTTGTCATCTTCGCTCAAACAAAATTCAAAACTCGTTCGAAAGGGACAAAACATTTGCTAACTAAAATAGGTTTTAAATCTGTCTATGAATAATGCCGATAGAATATACCTATAAATGTACTTGACGTTTACGCTTACGTTTGACTAGAAATCATTTTCGAATACATTTTTTTTGTATTAAAATAATGATTTTTATTATCTTGTTCTCGCATACACGGACTCTGATTTCGTTTTTATTTCAAATAATTGTCATATAGTAGTGTACAGAGTATTGACATTGAAATTATATGCCAGTATATTATTACATACACACGACTATATCCCCAAGAGGGTAGGAAGTGGTAAAACTAGTGCCACTATAGAACAATGGATTTCTGTGCATTGTAAGTGCCACCAAGTGTCGGTTGTTTCAAATAAGTAGAGTTATAACGGCGATTCTATCGCATTTTCGGATATAAAATGTAGTCATGGGCAGTTCATATGAGATTTTTCGAACCAAATATCTCACCCAAAATGAATCCACTGACCTTGGATTTGAACCCAAACTCTGTCAGTTTACAGACCATCCATATTGACACTAGAACGATGAGGCGACCAGTATATTATTACAATATCATTTGTGATTGTCCATTTGTAGTTACATATGGCCCTTAGATTCTTTACGCCCCCTCGACATGCATGAATTGCATAGTTCAACATCTCATATTACTAGTATTCCAAGGTTTTCTGTGTGATAAATAAATCGATGTTTGTAATACAAAATCCGTTATATTCCGTGTTGGAGTAGTGCTCTCGTTATGTAGAGGTTTAATATTGAGAAACTCTTAGTAGTTTAACAAATTAAAAGTTATCAAGTAATGTTGATAAACAATTTTAAAATGTGACTGTTATAATCAGTTGTATTGCCCTTGTGTATCCATTTCACAGACATTTTTATCTTTATTATTTGACTTTCTGACATTCGTAAATCATATTATCAAGCTTTTAATTCTTATTTCTTGCTAAATTCTTTAATGAAATACAAAGCTCTGTATTGTAGTTTACGCGTTGTTCCGAAACCTAATACATGCCAATGTGAACACTGAACAAAGATACTTTGTAACAGTTAGGAAGTAATAACTATTTGCTACCCACTTTCTTGAACTTTGCTTACATATTACTAAGTGCGAAAATTTTCTTCTAAGCGTATCCATTCTTGTAACGACTTATACAACGAAAAGTTGCATTTGCTAATTCATTTCACAAATTTCGAGAAATTTTACCTATGACTAAGTAAATATTTGTTTTTCACTGACACCGAACTGTATTTTAGCGACAAAGTAACAATAGTCATTTGGTAATATTTAATTTTTGTTAAATACTTATAAACATATTCCACGTGGGTCACTTAGTCTTGAGACTAACCCAGATGTAACACCCCTATGCCCTACTGTCATGCAGTTTTTAATGTTTAATAGCGCCAACATTTAAAATATATGCATAAAAAATTCACGAAAACGGTGTAGCTGTTGTTGCTAGATATTGAAGATTAAGTAAGGCTATATTTGCGTTCGTTTTCACGATGAACAAAAACAAGATGCTTGCTTGATGCTTTGATTATATACGGTTTTGAAAGGAAAAAATATCACAATTCAAGCAAAGCAATGATTTAGAAATTATCACCAGAAACAACACTCTTCGGAATCCACTATTCGCCTATGGTAAACTGATTACGGTCAATAAACCATTGAAAAGGCCGAGCGCCTAAGTCGCCAAATTAAGACGGTTACGTTGAAAACACCCAAAAAAGGTAAAATTTCTTATGTGTGATAATAAATTGAGATTGGCAAGAATTTGCTGATGTTCTAAAGATATCAAAATTCACAGTTGCTAAAACTTTGCATGAAAACTTCTACATGAAAAAAATACTTCAAATGTTAATGCCGCGTTTGCTTAAAGTGTTACAAAAACATCAACGACTTGATGATTCAGAGTGCTGTTTGGGACTGTTTAGGCGTAATAAGAAGGACTTTTTACATCCAAACATAACATTGGATGAACCCTGGATTTATCACTATACAACGGAATTAAAAATAACGTCATCAGATTAAAGAACAAGAACAACCAACTTGCCAACTTTCCCACTCTGAATCTTAGGAATGCGCTCAATATTGCTCATCGAAATTCTTCCGAAGGACCAAACAATCAGTAGCGACAACGGGATTGCGTTATTGGATCGATTGTATGAAACAATCAACGTCACACCGCAAAGAAACATCACTGTTCCACAAGTAAACGAAAACAATGAATCAATTTATCGATTTATGATTGGAATTACTTCCCCACCTTCCATATTTGTCATATCTGGCCTCTATGATTTACATGTTTGCAAATTTGAAGAAAGATACTTCATGTTTCTTTTGTCTGTAATGATTCAGCTACTGAGGATACTTCTGCAACTGAAGCGTATTTTAAGGCCAAAGATTAATCGTTCTGTATGAAAAGCATTATAAGCTTGCGGAACTTTGCAATTATTATATTGCTATGGAACCTGTCGTATGATTAATAAAAAATCAATATTATTTTGTGTTAAATAGCGAGTCACTATTAAAAACGTAAATAATTTCATGTATATGTATTATTTTATTTTATTATTTCATGTATATTATAATTATTGATCTGAATTACTGTTTCGTCAAAAACACCTAACACTAATAAATTGTTTAATGCTTGTTAATTTCGATAGGTACCACTACCTAGGATAACCTAAAGTTTACTTTAATATAAAAGGTAAGAAGCGAATGGCGAATGTTGGTTTTAACTTTTAATTTAACATTTTTGCTGTTGTATTAAAATATATTAGGTATAATATATAAATTAAAGACTCACAAAATATTTCAACAGATTTTATTAAATTTTGATAAAACATGATCATACATATAATAAATATTGATCATTTGGTGTAAAGAATACATACATACATATATAAACACACGTCTTTTTCCCAGAAGGGGTAGGCAGATGTGCTACCAGAACACCCACGTTTCGCCTCGTATATTCCGTCCCACGAAGTGATAGGGGGCGAGCCTATCGCCATATCGGGCACAAATTCCTGACTCCGGGCTGATAATGAATAGAAAAATCCAATATCACTTTGCCCGACCCGGGATTCGAACCCGAGACCTCAGCTTTGCAATCATACCATAGTACCACTACGCCACCGAGGCAGTCAAGGCGTAAGAAATAAGTAGGTACATTAGACTTATGAAAGTAAATTTTCATTTTGGTTCGCAAATAAGCTTTGCTATACATATAAATAAAACAAACAGATGATTGACTTTCATAAGGTACCTATCTAATAAAACAATTATGCTACTTTTGTAATCCCTAGATTAAAATAAATTAACTATGTGCGGTGGTTAAAACTTATCTATGTGGTATTGAAGATATGGTAAAGAGGGATGATTAAGAAGACAGTGCATGTAAAAGTAACACGCAATGCATTATATCTAATAAACTGTAAAACGGACTTATTCCCTCAGTTATAGATAATTTACTATATCCAACAATAAACCCTAATATCAACAACTTTTTAAATTCATTCAGCACCGTTGTATCCACAATCGTTACCAGCTGGTGGCACGTACGGCATTTCTGTTCCAAACTCGGCTTCGTAAAGAACTTGTTGGATTTTGAGTCTTGCAACAGCATTTTTCTTAGAACTTAGCCGTTTCAATGTCGGAGCACAGCTAAGTAGAAACAACTCGTCGGGATCAGTACGGTTGCAGTTGCAAGGGTTCTCTTCTTCTGTGGAGTTGCGGCGAGATTTCTTAGGAGACGGTTGCGAGTCTTCGTCGTCGTCGTATTTGTCGTTGCTGAACGCCGACAAGTCTGGCAAGTTAGAGATAGCGCGCTGACGAGCTGCCTCTTCCTCGGCGTCGGAATCTTCGTCTTTTTTAGACCTGAAAGTAAATTATTATAGATCAATGTAAGCATACGCAATTTTGCAAAGCATTCGGAGTTTAAACGTAGATACGACTTATGAATACTTGCGCATTTATTATGTAGACTTTTAGATACTTGGCGAAATAAGATTTCATTGAACTTATAACATTAAAAAATCAAACAGCTGTTATCATTATTTATTTAGTGAAGTTTTTAAGTATATAGTTTGACTATAATGTGCGAGTATACCTACTATAGTCAAAAAATTTAACACTACCTACCCTCCTTCTGGCTTTGGTTCTATGTGTGGTAGGAGAAATCGCATGGCGTGATGGTAAGGCCATCGTGTACGACCGCCATGTGTTCGTTGTAGCTTTATAAAGGAATCTCGAAGCGATCTCCACCGCTTTTTGCACTCCGCCTCTAAAAGGTGCCGATAAATGTATCAATATAAGTTTTTTATCATTCATTAGGTAAACGAGCGAACAGGGCGAACATCCACAACGCTTGGATGATAGCTGTGTTGCCGGCTCATCAAATCGGGAAGGAGACAGGAAGGAAAGAGCTTCGGAAAAGGAAAAGCGTATTGGGCGTCCTGCTATCGTCGACCTTCTGTGAGACAGTAATAAGTACCACCCCGGACGAATTCGCCCATTCATGCTGAGTCATGACTGACAACAACGTGGCTCTACCACATATTGTAATACTTTGACTTCACTAATGTACATGTGTGCGCGTTGGTAATTGTATACACTTGAAGTGTAAAGGAAAAATCGGAAATGTAGGTATCTCAAAGCTCTCTGGCTACAAGTCGTTTGGCAGAGGCAGCGAAGTTAAGTCTGCCAACCAGCACAAAGTCAGCGCAATGGGTTACGACCTAAACTGCTGTTAATTTCAGATGTAATCCGATTTCAGGAATGGAACTTATATAAGGTGATATAGATTTTGATTACTTACAACGTTTACGATTACAAAGTGATGATAAAGTATTTTTCAGTAAAAAATATTTTTTAATAAAACATGTTGCCTTAACAATAGGGTTAATGAACCTGTAAATCCATAGATATAGGAATTAAGCGAGTTACCTTATGTTGAATTAGTTTATAATAGAAGGACGAAGTGAGTTAATATTTAATACTGTAAACTCTAGATCTGTTCAGTCTCCTTGCCATACTTTGGAAATTGTCAGAGTTGTGTTTGCCAGCCCAACAATCCCCCAAATATGGTTGCATGATACCGGCTACTGTTTATTTTGTTTGACGTCATACATATGTATCTAGATCCAATATGTGGTTTGTGCGTCAAACCATTTGTTTATGTCATGTTTAGGTTCTTGGATCGGGGTATTTGGTGGCTAATTAATTCTTCGAAGTTTAGTATGCATTTATGTAGATAATACGAATCCACGCAATTTGCATTTATTTTAATTTTACAATTGATTATGTTAACTACAATTTGTTTATTTTTTTATTTAAAAAAGTATTTTATGACTTAGTTTCAATAAGGCAGCATTGATTGGCATGGTGACTAAAAATCGCTGAATATCACATAAATTATCGGAGGATATGGTAGCCTGATGTACTTTGTGAAGTTTCATAAAAGTTGTCTATGTTTTTAAAATGAGCGTGAAACTAAAAATGAATACATGAATATTGAAATGCAATGAAAATATAAGAAGTGTTCGTATCACAAATCGACGAATTAAAGAATCTGAATATAGTGTGTCTAAATTGTAGCTTGTGGCATTCTACAGTCAGCTTACTTTCACAGAATGCAGGCGTGTACCTATGTATACAGGTCAGGTGTCACAAACCGTTTTATTATTGTAAACAAACTTGCACAAGATCTATGGATGTTAACGTCAGTTCCTTACCGGATACATGAAGTGATTCCATGACATCTTTCCACGCATCGTCTCGAAGTTTGGTCTTGTTAAACCCACTCACGGATTTGTCGTATAAGATCGGTCTCTTCTCCACTTCTTTTATTAGATCAATTTCATTCATATTTAATTCTGAATTGGCGTCTGAAAGTAAAATGCATTCATATGAAGTCAAATACGCGGTATTTTTAAAACGCTACTTTGTGCCAAAGTTTTGTTACCAAGTGTCACATTATTATTTGTTTTTGTTAGTAAATTTATGCACTTAGACAATATTACAGTTTAGTATGATCTTTACTACTATAGAAGCTACTTTTTACAACAAACAGGGTGTAGAAAGCTTTATAATTGCCAATTACTTTACCGATAGCCAATAGGTGATTTTATAGATAATTACCTTGTTGGAGGGATTTTTGTGGTAAATGTATATGTCCTTAAAGTGTTAGGGTGTGTTTGTCACTCAGGTTTAGCGAATACTGTGGATTTGGGGTTGGTACTTAGATGCCGCACGGTACGCGCGCGCCGTGCGTATCGAACGGCGCGGCCAATGCGGCGCGTCACCGCGTCTTGCATCACATACGCCAATTCCAACTTTATTGTAAAAGGATATGGAATGTATTGGCATGAATCTGTTTATTGAAGGAAAAGGCACGTTATATCATGTTCTTAATTAAATGAACATTTTAATCGTAATGAATAGCAATTCGCACACAAGTTGCATTTTGTACTACCAACTAATTTAAAATACAATCATAGTTACCGATAGATAGCGATCGTGCCTTTCAATTTACGCCCTTGTGTAAATCTAGTTTGATAAAATCTACATAAAGTTTGTTTGAATGATTCTTCTGGTCGGCGCGGCACTAAAAATAATAGCTTCCATCTTAAGTTAATCAAAAAAAGAGGTAGGTAGGTACCTATTGACAAATTGTCTGATAGATCATGGTGGTATTAGATAGTAAAGCTGAGATATAGACCTTGGAGCTGAAGACAATTCGTACATTGTTGTACGAGTATATTATGTAGGCGGGCATTGCTCTTAAATTTAGATATGATAATTTACACACAAGGTTATTTCGTGCCAAAAATACACGGAATGTTTATCTAAAGCATGTGTGCATAATACGTAACAACAAACAATGGAGGTCATTATTGAACTGCATGATAGTCAGGGGTTAACCGTTAACTCAGAAAAGTCAGATTATTTTATGATTTGGGCTATGTTACAGATTTTTTAATACCCACCTAAGTACTTTTTGTTGCGATATTTGTGTTACTATTTACTTCGAAACGGCTAGGCTGTCGCCTGTCGCACAGAACGCCGATGAGAAGACGCGGCTGCCTACATGTTTACGGTGGTCGCAGGTTCAAATCTCAGGGCACACCTCTGACTTTTCGGAGTCATGTGTCTGTTGATAGTCAATCACAACGCACCATAAAGGTGAAGGAAAACATTGTGAGGAACCCTGCATACCATAGCGATTCTGAAGAATTTCTATGGTACCTATGTAAAAAACCGCCAACCCTCACTAGGCCAGCGTGGTGGACTATACGGCCTTGCCCCTCTCAATAGTACTCTCGATTATAGAGGAGGCCAGGACCCTGGAGTAGGACGTATATGTACTGATAGAGATAGTCAGATTATCTTGTTCGCTAAATTAATTACTTGTTCATGTAGTACCTACAGGTTTCTTGTGCACGCAGACTTCTCCTGTTTTCAAGGCTTAGAGTAGTCGATGGGATCCGCATGCGGGCAGAGCCGGCGCTACATAAAGGCGATGGTGGGCGACCACCCACGATACTCTGGTTCTAAGGACCTCATGCCTTGAGTGGTAAGAACCTTTATGTGTGCGACTATTGGGACCTAAAATGCTCTAGCGCTATCAGAGTCCTTGGCAAAATATATATACCTCATATAAAATTTTGATTTGTCCCCGCAACTGCTTTCAACGAGTGGGAAGTGTTCTATTTTAGTACCTAGTACCTAGTCCACGCACTCCGCATGCATTGGAACTACCGAATTATCGTACCACGTGATCGTGTATGACTTTTATTAGGCCATTCCAAGCTTGCGGGTAATCGCCGCACATGAACTGATGTAAGATTCAATGAAAATTTGCTTTAAATATAGTTAGTGTATAGGCTGGACGGGGACTTACTGTATCCAATTATTAAAATATTAAAACAATGGAAGCTAGATGTGGCTAGACGCTAGACGCTAGATGTTGACGTTATATGCATAAATCCTCTTACGTAGTTGAAAATGAAGGCTATAAAATATGAAAATTTTTACTGTTCCTGATTGTGAATCAATAAATAAATATATCCAACAGTCACATGGATAGTTCATACTCCACGGTAAGATACGAGTGTTTTGTTGTCGGTACCAGAAACTACAAGATACTTTTTGGTGTAACAAAAAACTAGACCCTTCAACAAATAGGTATTTGTGAGCCTTAAACACATTTGTTTCGATGCAGAATCGAACCCGTGGTATCAAGTTCTATATTTTATGGTGCACCTAATAATTTTAAATGGTAGAATTTAAGTAAAAAAATTAAAATTATCAAAAGATTACAGTTTTAAATTCAACCCAAAACATTTTAAAATTCGACGCAAAAAGTAATAAGTGGCACAAAGTTCCCCTTATTTCCATATATCTTTGTGCTGATTATAAATTGGTTTATGAACAGTTGATATTATTTGGTAATAAAGAAAACGATAGAAATGTGCTTACAAAAGCATAAAATCTATAAATTCATCTAAGCGTGAGATTGCCGGTTGCCAGATACCCCTTTCCTCTTCCCATCCTTTTTTCTTCCCGCTCCCATTCCAATTGGGCCGACAATATCCATGATCCAGCGTTGTGGATGTTCATGCGTGGCAGTGATCACTTACCATCAGGTGACCTGTTTGCTCGTTTGCCGGCCCAAGGCAATAAAAAAAAACACATTATTTCTTGATACATATCGGCTACTAAGTTAAAGCAATGCACTCGCTTCAAAATCTTTAATATAGATACCAATAAATTAATTAGAAATGCATTTTAGGCATATATGTCCATGACAATCGAAGATGGTGGGCTGTATATGACTGCATAGATAACTTTCTTGATTACATGATAGGAACTTCCTATTAGGAAGAATAAAAAAATAAAAACGCAGGTCATGGCGGTGACAAAAGTTTTGGCGGGAAATCTGAAGAATCGAGCCAGCGAGTTTTATATTTCTATACTTAAAGATACATTACCAACGTGGATGCTGTGTTTGTATATTACGAGCAAAAAGTATGAAATAACATAATTGAAATAGTAGATCGTGGAAATCGTCTTTTTGTGCATAATCCAACTCCGTCTAACCTAAGCGTCTAAATATAAAGATCGCTTAGTCGAATATGACAGAAAGCATTATTGCCGCGGTAATAACGATTTAGTTAATGTGCTGAGGTGATAATAGTATGCTATGTACTAAGTACTAACTTAATTTTAGTATCATCAGCGTAGACAGGGACCTTAATCACAGTCATAAATCAAATTAATAATTTAATTCATAGGCTGTGTGTCTTTATTGCCTTTTCGAGAAAGTCTATATTAAAAAAAAATAATTGTCATCATTAGACGTCAAATCGAGGCACAAAAAATCAAAAGTGGAGAAATATAAACATTGTTCGGTAACACTTCGTAAGTACCATCAATTTAATTTTGTTTATTCTAATTTTCAAGTATTTTAATAATATCATTTGAAAACAAATAAAAACTAGGAAAATGCAATATTTTTTAAAATCATGAAGTTTGCTAAAATTGTTAAAAGTCGTTCTTGCAAGTCACGAATAACACATAAATGTTTGTTATAACTTGTAATCTGAGGAGATATCATTTGCTTGTATTGCATTTTTAATGTATCTTTATTAGATTCACTTCTATATGTCCGCTAATACTCTGCTATAATAATAAGTATCATGTTTTTACTGTAATTTGAATAAGTTGCATACCAATATTTATTTTACCTTTCCTAACAGTAATATGATTAACGTAAAAAGTATTTTCTTTATCTGATAGTTTAGCGATTGTGTAAATGAATAGTAAAACATAAGACACATTTGTGATGTTTTCTGAAAAAATAAGGAAACTTGTTTATTTATATATCATTCATAAAACCTTATAATACATAAATTGAAACTTACACAAGTGATACAGGAGGGTAGACAGAAAAAACTTACAAGCTTTTCTAAAGTAAAAGTAATAATTTAAAACAGTATAGGGTGTATAATATCATAAACTATTTTTGCTTTTTTTTGTACAATTGTATTTTCTATTAACTGCTAGGCACCTCTTAAATCTAATTGATTAACTTAATATAATGGATTGTATTATCTTTTTCAAAAAACAGTCTGACACACAGACATATATTTATTTATCTCAAATAGTTCGTTTTGAATATTATCACTTTGCACAGTGTATTACTCTTTATTTAATATGGTGATATATTGATAAGGCATTAATAACTTTTGTTCCAAATGTATCATTATTGCAAAAGTTATAAGGTGCAGAATATAATTGAATGCTACCATTTGTATTCGAATTATACAAGGAGGATTACTATGTTATGTTTAAACATTTATTATGTAAATATTACATGATAATTTTACAGCATAGTAGCCAAATCAGGACAATTGTGTGTGGAGCTGGAATTTAAACTGATATGTTAAAGATGTCTTCGCAGGTAATATTTCACGTTTATTTAATCCGTGTTCAATATTTTTATTACCACACATTGCATTTGCCTGTCATTAATATATAGTTGTGTCCATGATTAATTGTTTTCATTTTGTGCTATTAAAGATAGTGAATACTGTATGTGGTTGTGATATGTACAATAACAATTATTGTGGTTAAATACATAACTAACCAATGTTGAACTTTGTGGCTTTAATTTATATATTTTAATTATATAACAAGCCAATAATGACCTTTTTATGCACCTTTTTTAATAAACTTTTATTAAACACTGAGTAACATATTTAACAAGTATTTTATGATGGTACATTGTACATAGTATGATGATTTTTATATTTGTATTTTAGATGACACAATACAATGATATTCTTGTATATATTTGCATTTCAGCTAGAAAATATAATCAATGCGTATAAGACTTTAGCAAAGATACCCTTTGTAGCTGGTGCTAAGTTGAATAACAAAGGTAATAGAATAACAGCAAAATGGTCTGTAAGAAATTTGGACAAAGGGAAAAATACCAAATATACATCAAACTATGTATTGGATCAAGATCTCAATGTTATTGAAGAAAGTGATTTTGGAACCGATGTTAGCAATGAGTGAGTCTTTTATTATTTCAATTGTGTATTGTTTAATATTTTAATTGATCTCATTGGGGCTTCAGAGTAGTCAAAATTCAATGTTCAATAAATACTGCTTTTTTCATAATTCTTTAGAGTTTTCAGCCAATATTGTCTATGGTAATGAATTGAGTAATGTATGGGCCATGCATTTGCGTCGTATTTTCGATTTAACTTGTAAATCAATTGAATGTTGTTTTTTTTATTTGAATTTCAGATTATTGTCTGCTGTATCACCAAAGGAGACTTTTAAAGCCCTTGTGCGGGAAGAGAAGAATGGAAAAGATGCCAAAAAACAATACTTGGAGATTTGGAGCAAGAGTACTCTGGCACACTGCATTGACTTAACAGCTCTTGATATGCATGGAGATGTATATGCTGATTGTAAGGTTTTTAAATTGAAAACATATTGGCTTACAGACCACAAAAACTAGTTAGTTATATACAATATTATAAAAGTGGTGACTGATTTACGCAGTCAAGAAGAGTTTCACTTTTTGCATTGGAGGTTGGATCCCTAAAATTATTAGCTTTATTGTATGAAAATCATACATGACCAACAAATAATTCTTATGTTGGTCAACATTTTTTAAGCAAAAAATTTATTGAGTTGTCGTGTTTATTTTCAGTTAATTTCAGTCAGTTTTTATTTTTACAATGTTGTATTTTTAAAAGCAAATACATAGATTTTTAGTTAACTGATAACTTTTAGCCGAGTTTGGCAGTTTGGATTGGAGTCATGACGAGAGTGCAGTAGTTTATATTGCTGAGAAGAAGCTGCAAAGGAGTGAGCCATATATTAAGAGAAAGGGAGAAGATAAGTCTAAAGGTGATAATGCAGAAAATGCTCCTAAGAAGGTACCTTAAAATTAATCTTTGACTTTTTCTTTATATTATAGGGGACAAACGAGCATACGGCTCACCTGATGGTAAGTGATCACCACCGCTCATGAACATCTGCAACACTATAGGGCATGGAGATGCATTGCCGGCCTTTAAGGTGGGAATGCGCTGGATTTTGTCAATAATTAATGATAATTAATTTACCCTAAATATGGTATATTTATGTTTCAGGGAGAAGAATTTTTATACAGACAAGATTGGGGTGAACAGCTGGTGGGCAAACATTTGTCTGTTATTGTTGTTTGTAAACTTGAGACTGAATCAATAACCATACTTGAAGGCTTGCCTGAAGATTGGTGTCCAGGACAGGTATGACTGCAAGTTTTATTTGATTAATGTACTGTGTGCCTGGCAATCTCAAAGTTCATAGCATTGTATCCAGTCAAAAGAGGCTTATTATTTAATTATTGAAGACCAATCTAGTATTATGCTCTAAACTCAAACATACACAGAATTAAAAAAATATATATGCTCAAGTAAGGGGACACCGTGTTTAAATATATGCAAAAAAACAGCGGTAATGTCTGTCTCTGCCACGCAGTCCCACTGTCTTCCTTCTCACTTTTATGATTTCTCGCGTGGCTGGTACGTACGCGCAGATTATAAATAAATAAACACATCTAACAGTCACATACATAGTCCTGACCCCACACTAACATCAGGGTATCAGAAACTACTAGAGATTTTTCGGTCTCACAGACCCGACACAAATACAGAATACTTGTGGTTCACACAAACATTTGTTTCGGTGCGGGCATCGAACCCGCGGCCTCTCGTTTCACAGCCTGCGTGTAACCAACTAGGCCACGCAGGGAATCAATTGACGGTCGCTGTTCGCTCTGCTGTAATCCGTGTTGTTTGTACGCAGGTGCGTTTCAGTCCGGATGGTCTCGGCGTGGTGGGCGTGGCGTGGCCCACGGAGCCGCGGCGCCTCGGCCTCATCTTCTGCACCAACCGACCCAGCTTCATATTCAAATTGTCGCTTGATGGAAACTTGAGTGAGTTATTTTGTACGGATTTTTATGTATTTTTTCATCTATAACTACATACCTCGGTGGTGTACTTGTATAATGGTACGATAGCCAAGCTGAGGTCTCGGGTTCGTATCCCGGGTGGCGCAAAGTGATAATGATTTTTCAATTAATTATCAGCCTGGAGTCAGGAATTTGTGCGCTATATGGCGATAGGCTCGCCCGTATCACATTGTGGTACGGTACATACAAGGCGAAATGTGGGTGTCATAGTGGCGCCTCTGCCCCTTCTGGGAAAGAAACTTGAGTGTATGTATGTAGGTTTTAATCTATTGTCAGTCATTACTAGTAGGATAGACGGCCATACTCATAGTTCGCTATGATGGGTTTTACGATGGCAGAAATCCGGTTAAAGTTATCATGTCAATAATAAAAATACAGAAGTTTTCATAAGTAAACTAACGGAACCGGAACAGTTATGTTCGTTGAGTTACTTAGCTTATAATTGTTGCCTTTGCCTTTTAGTAATTTTAATGATGATTCAATTAAATAAGTGTCAAGTATAAATTTACTGTTTACATTTTGCATACTATGTATTATGCAATTTTGCATAATATACTGTATGGAATACATTTATGTATGCAGATTCCTGTTAATAAGCATTGTAAGCAAAAAAAAACTATAGGTTGTTAACCGTTGGACATTGGTATAAACACAAAAAAAAACTAAAAAATCTAGGCAACTTTTTAGTTTTGTTCAACAATATTTAAGTTAGTTTTTTTTCGTACAGAGAAGTTGTCTAAGGAGGGTATGTCGGTGCGTTCTCCTCGGTTCAGTCCTACGGGCGAGTTGGTGTGGCTGCAGCGATCCTCCGGCGGTCCGCACCACGCCTGCCACCAGATCGTGCGCATGCAAAACTACTCCGTGAGTACATTTATCTGTGATGACATCTTAAAACTTAAGATTTAAGATTCAGCGTATGTAGTAATGTTTCACCTGTCACGTAATCTTATATCTTTAAATGAGCAATTCTTGTATATATATATATATAATTGGAATCTCGGAATCGGCTCCAACGATTTTCATGAAATTTAGTATACAGGGGGTTTCGGGGGCGATAAATCGATCTAGCTAGGAATCATTTTTAGAAAATGTTATTTTATTCGTGTTTGAGTAGTTCCAATTTAAACTGAAAAATATGACTCTTCCTGACATCTATTGGCGAATAATAATACTATTTTTTAGGAATCATTTTTAGAAAATGTCATTTTATTCGTGTTTGAGTAGTCCCAATTTAAACTGAAAAATATGACTCTTCTTGACATCTATTGGCGAATAATAATACTATTTTTTGTGAACAATAAAGTTATTCCAGCAGATGGCGTTGTTAAGTAACACGAAGTCAATGAGTGTTTGCTTTGAGGTAAGACTAAGAAAATCAGTTGTTTATTTATATTATTTGTGTCTTCTTAATGCACGTGTTCACTTAAAAATGCCTAAACGATCTTGGAAAAAAAAAACGCTTATAAACAATCTAACTTCACGAAGCCGCAACTCGTCTCAAAAACACCTAGAAGAGCATCGTCATCAAACTGATCAGGATTCTCAAACTTCTCACAGTAAAGACTCATTTCAAGGATACCGTCATGAAAATCAGGTTTCTGCTCGTCCCACACGTGCTGCTAAAGTAAGATGCTTGCAAAATTTGACTGACATTACACGAGCAGAAAGGTGTTATGATTTAGATGTTTCACGAGAGCGTGCGGCCCAACGTGTAGCTAATGAAAATAACGATAATTTCCAAAAAACACAATTTATAAAAAAAAAAAAATACCGCGCAAAGCTCGGTCATCCAGGTACTTTAATACTTAATGCACACAATAGGAACACTCAATAGTGTTCCTTAAAAATTAAAAATATTTAGTTTCAGGTCCAGTTTTATTCATTCGTCTTGTTAGTCTTGATCCAGGTTAATACATTATTGAAAGCTTCCTTCACGTATTTTTTGTAATTTATGCCCTCTCATATTTGATCTGAATCAACCGAAGAGGGCGAGCAAATTGACATGTCGGTTACATGAATATTGTTGGAGCAAATAATACTGCTGTATTTAAGAGAATTTAGTAAATGTCGGTTTTCCCAGACATTCAGATTTACGCTATAGACTGTATTTAAATTGCAGAATTCAGAAGAGACATCGACAATAATAGACATAGTAGACACGGAAGTACCCACCTCCAATGGCGGCAAGTTCCACGGCGTGTACTGCCAGGGCCTGGCGGGCAAGTGCTTCAGCGCGGACGGCGGGAGACTCGTGCTGAGCACCGCGCACCAGAACGAGGTTAGGAGCTACGTGCTCGATGTTGGTACGTGATGTTGTACTATAATACCGAATCTGACGAACAATATACGACAAAAATAAATATAAACATTTTCTGGGATCAAATTTTTTATATTTCATTATTTCATATCTTGGACATGGTATGGTAGTAATAGCAACTTGTTCGATTATTTGTATTATATATTATTAGTGTTGTATATCGGTTGTGGATTTTATTTGTAAACTAATATTAGTAATTCATAATGTTGATTTTTTAAAGATATTTTAGAAATACACATAAGTATTTCGATTAAATTACTTAAAGTAGCTTATCGCTATAAAAATATGCTGTGATCTCAACGATTTCACGTTATTGATTAAGAAAGTTAGGAACCAGTTTGAGCGACAGCCTCCGTGGTGCAGTTTGCTAGACACCGACTGTAAAACGAGAGGCCGCGGGTTCGATACCCGCTCCGAGACAAATGTTTGTGTGAACCACAAGTATTTGTTTCGGGTGTTTGTGAGACCGAAAAGTCTCTCGTAGTTCTTGATACGCACGACACAAGATTAGATCTTAGTGTGGGGTCAGGACTATGTGACTGTTGGGTGTATATTTTGTCACTATTATTTATTTATTATATTAAAATTCGTCATAGAAAATATTTTCTCTTTATTTACCTCCCCGTTTCTCGATCTTTGACATCAAAATATATCTAATTATTTGACTTTTACTTACAAAAAGTGTAATTAATATTGCAGAAGGCGGTAGGATAGTGGACATATCCAATAAAGAAACTCCGTGCTCCACAACTATATTGGACGTGAGGTCCGACGTCATCCTCGCCACGTGTTCAAACATGACCACACCAGGACAGGTATATTTTACAATGGAAATTATACGTGTGTATTATTATTCCACATTCCAGAAACACAATTTGTGTTAGAAAAATAAAATATAGATAATTACTAATTAATAATACCAGACGACTAGTTTATTTCTATTCACTCGTGTGTTTCGGTTCGCCCCTCTTTACGGTAACAAGTCTAGTCGACGCTAGTGGCGGTACTTCCATAGAAGCCCAAAAGCCCGGCTTGCCCTACTTAATACGCAAATACATGACAATGAACAGAAACCATTACATTCAATACATTACAGTAATTTATTACGACACATAGACCATTTTTGAATTTACCGCGTTCGGTCGCATCGCTGCGCGGCGCAATTCAATGAAACGCAGCTACGAGCGACGGAGCGCCGCCCGCGCCTCGCAACGCTTGTATTAAATTCATTCAATAATAATTTAACCTCCGCGTAGCTTCACGCATTTTCTAAAAGACGGAACTCGCATTCTTTAAATGTCTCTTTCTCTCTCGTGTGCTTTTACGAGGCTTTTGGAAACTCATACTGTCTCTTTCACACTTACGGTTGAAATGCTACACTCTGCCATTACGAATGTGTAGCTACAGATATGCAACTATAGCAATTTGTACTAAAAAATCAAACCGCTTATGCCCGGCTTCGCGGAGTGAACATCGTACGTTTGAAGGTCGTCACGTGTAACATTTTTCGTTTAGTAAATTATATTTGTTATTATTAAATTATGTTTGTTCCTTTTTGAAATTATTTTATCATTTTTTAGGTAAAAATAATGTGGTTTTATATTTTTTTAATAAATTGTAATTGCATGTTGTAATGTTTATTTTTACGTTTCGTTTCGCAATTTCTGAACGAATTCGTACTAACTTCATAGGTGTTTTGGCATTGTGCAATTGTAAATAGTTCTGTTTTTAGGTTAATGATTAGTTTTTTATGTTCATTAAGCTTTTTGAAACTAAAATGAGTTGTATTGTTTCCTGTGATGGTTGAAGTGTGATGATAAAAGTGTTAATTGCTGGTACAAAGGTAATTTAATTCAATTATACTGAACAAAAAACTGGCGCGAAAACAACGCCGGGTTTGTGCATTTCTTAAATTCGTGGTAAATCACAGAAGGCATTTATCAGTTCAGTTTAAAAAAACTACCTACGTAATTTGATTTCTACATGCTCTCTTTCAAATATGTAATTAAACAGTCGTGTTTCACATGTTTTTCAAGCGACACTTGTATATTAGAATGTTTGTATTATGTATAATATAATAATTTTAGTAACTTAGGTGGACCTTTCAAAAGGCATGTTATTACTTGTAATTCATAAAAACTTAACGCTAATGCATTAATAATATTTTCTGTCCGCAATTTCGGTTAACTGCGAAGTAATCACGGCAACATAGTAGCTACCGTTGTGCTAGTGTACCTACTAGAAGTGTTCAGTAGTTAGTGTATTACCAAGTTACGTTTGCATATCCACATGTAATCTATAATTTTATTAATCTTAATATTTTATAGATTGTTTGTTAGGTCTGCTGACGTACATTTGTTTTCTTCGTTCTTAGTATTTTTTCCTTTTAAATAAATATGTATTATATTTAAAAAAAGTTTTGGGCTTGCCCTACTTCATAACCCTAGGCACGCCACTGGTCGACGCCAACATATTCATTCAAATGACCACTATCTAACTTTATCATACAATAACATTTTTCCGACTAAGTTTAGGTATGAAAGGTGGTTTAAAACTAATATTAATTCATATGTCAGTTGTACGTAGCTCGGTTGCCGGCGCAAGGTTCGGAGGCGGAGTTGAAATGGGTGCGTGTGACGTCAGCGCCCGCGGTGCCGCACGCGGTGGCTTCCTCCACAGTACAGTACATGGATTTGGAACATGCTGACTCTACTGATAGCGTTAGTAAGTATGGGATATTTTTTACTGGAGGCCAATTGCCCTGATTGTTTATGGACAGCAATAGATACTTTCTTGAAATTTGTCGTTTGTTTCTTTGTAATCAATAAAGAAAAAAGTGACACTCAAAAGTATTATTTTGCTGCATGGTCTAATTATATATTTAAAAAAAATGACCCAGTGATGTTAAAAAATAAAGAAAAAGTCCTCGCACCCCAGAACCAATGACTATATTTACCAATCAAAATAAGATACGGAAGTGTCATTTTATGTAAAAAAAAATATATATCATTGTAATTTGCTTAATGTACATTCCATGAAAAGAAATAACGTAAGCAATAATTTAGTTAAGACCTGGGTGTCCTTTATTGATACTTATTTATACATTTACAGAGTCGTTCTCGGCGCTGTACTTCGCGCCAGCAGTGGAACAGAACAAGAAGTTGCCGCTGGTGGTGTGGCCGCACGGCGGGCCGCACTCCAACTTCGTTAACGCGTACTCACTTGAAGCGGCGCTATTTAGCATGCTCGGTAAGTTATAGTCATAGATACATTTTTAAATAATACATAGCTGTATTCTTTTTTTTTGCTATGATTTACCTGTTATTACCTTGTGTTTGGTTAATCAGAATAAAACTAAGATCTGCTTAAAACATTATAGCGATTCGATTGCATGCGAATTTAGTATCAAAAAATATACGGATTGTTTTTTTTTTTACCAAAAAAGAATATAGGAAACACAATTTATTCGCTAACTAAATCCAGCAGATTATGTAACTTAATTTGATAATAAATGCTTATTGGAATAAAAATTGTTAATCGACTCGTAATCAAAATATTCACACGCCCCAAATTGCAATCTTCATATATTTGGCATACAAAAAAAATAAAATTTCCAAATTCCACCGCAGGTTTCGCGAGTCTCCAAATTAACTACCGCGGTTCGACGGGCGCGGGCGAGGCGAGCGTGCAGTTTCTACCAAAAAGAGTCGGAGACGCCGACGTCAAAGATTGCAAACTCGCCACAGACGAGGCACTGAGGCTGCACCCTGTAGATGTGACCAAATTGTGCCTATTCGGAGGGTCTCACGGCGGGTTCCTAGTCACGCATCTGAGTGGACAGTACCCTGATACGTACAGAGTGGTCGTGAGCCGCAACCCTGTTATAGATATAGCTAGCATGTTCAATTCCACGGATATAGCGGATTGGTGAGTGTTTTTTGGCAGAAGAGTAACTAGTCTTTGAACTTTCCTTGTTTGATAAATATGTGGTGCGTGTACTGCGGTGTTGTTTTGTCTGGATTCATTGGTATTCTCGAAAACGTTCGTTGGCGATTTTTAAAGCTTATAAAGTGAATATAGGTACAAAATATTTGTTTTATAACAAAAAAGGACAAGAAGCGGTAAATGTACGTGTAATTTTGTTATATTAGTTTTATTCTGATTAACCATTTACAAAGAGTATAGATAAAAAGACCATTAATTAACGTAAACTATGTACATGAGTGTTTTGATACGAACAAATTTAAATTTTATATTTTTAAATATAGATTTATTTCAAGTAACGTATGTAGTTAAAAGTGTGGATGCGTAGGTTACGCGACCGTGCGCGTAAATTACCGCGGCTCGACGGGCTACGGCGACGCACGCGTGCGCTCGCTCCTCGCGCACGCGGGACAATACGACGTGCAAGATTGCTATCTCGCTCTCACCACATTACTTGAAAATGAGTATTTAGACGGAAACGTACTGCTTTTCGGGGCAAGCTTTGGTGGATTCACAGTGGCGCACTTAGCCGGACAATACCCGGATATGTTTAAAGCCATGGTTTTGCGGAATCCCTTAATTGATTTGGCCACAAAAGGCCATTATGCTGACAATTCTGATGGGTGAGTTGCACTTTCAGTAGCTTTTAGCTCATTTCAGTAACACGTATTTAACACATATTAGTATTAAAGTATTCAAAGACAGGCAGTAGAAAAAAATATCGCATTTTGTTCTTTTAGAACTATTTCGTGGTGTTCTAATATTTTTTTTGTACCTACATATTCATTTGGAATCGTTCATGTACCGCTTCTTGGGCGTTCAATAGGTAATGCTGAATGCATAATAATTTTTCGTTGTTTTTAAATGTATTTCATTTTAGCATTCTTTTTATGTCAGCGACCGATTTCATATTAGGCTTTTTGGATGCAGACAATACTAACGATATTAATTTCATATAAATGCATCTAGACTCCTACGGCTCCTACCACATATCCCATCATTCCGCATGTTATTATGCAGGTGTGCGGTAGAAGCCGGCTACACATTCACGGAACAAGGCGCGGTATCGGAGGAGGAGTTGGTGTCGATGCGGCGCAGTTCCCCCATCGCGCACGTGCAGCGAGTGCGGGCGCCCACCGCGCTCATGCTGGGCGCGGCCGACAAGCGCGTGCCGCACTACCAGGGACTCGAATACGCACGCAGGCTGCGCGCCAATGGAGTCACTACCAGGTCACATATTTGCAACTAATTATATTATTTTGGATATATTTTTATTTCTTTCTACCTAGAGTAATTCCGGCCGGTGCTAGGGTCTTGCTCAGTGTGCGTCACCTCGTACGATCTTTTGCCTCCTTAATTGTAAAACCATTGGCACTCATGTCCATCCGGATGTCATCAAGCCAGCGCATTTTTCGTCGGCCACTTGGTATACGCCCCTATGTTAAGGCTCAGGCATATACATATTTACGATGTACTCCAGTAGCTTCCTTAAGACAAGGCAATATCATCTCAGGCGGTATTCCTGCAGCTTATCGGCTACGTCACGGCACCCCAAGCTGCCGCGGATATACTCGTTACATTTAGTGTCCAGCCATGTAATGTTACGCATCCACCGCAGCATCTTTATTGAGTACAATACCAACGCTAAATTATAAAAAAATACTGATAATATTGTAACTGATAATTATGACTTGTTCACGTCTTACATAAAAAGTATGAAAAAGTCAACTCACAGATAATTTCGATTATGTGTATAATATTTTTTAGACGATTTATTTAGTCAATTTAGATATGATGTCTTTGAGCGTAACAAGTGTACAATTAAAATACATTACAATAATGTCTTCGTCACCGTTTACCATTTACAATGGCGTCGCGCAGTGCTAGAAATTGGTTACCGCTTCTATTGCGTCCAACATCCGAATATTGGAAACGTACGGTAAGACGTAAAGTTATTCCCAAAATGCAGACAGTCATTCTTCCTATCACAAGTAATAATTTTACAAATATAATTAAAATCCCTAAGTATCTTAAATGTAGGAGAAAAATAATAATAGGATGAATAAAGACATTTGTATGTAATTTTCAGAATCTACATGTACGATGACAACCACTCGTTGTCATCAATGCCGGCTGAGATGGACAACCTCATCAACAGCGCACACTGGTTCATGCAACATTTGCATAGATTGTAAACGAACTAATGTGATCAAACAGCAATATATATCTTCAAATATATTTTGATACTATGATGTATGTATACACAAATATTTGGGCATAACAAATATGTCAACACTTTTAAGAAAACTTTTACCTATAATATGTCAAGAAGTTATTCACTTGTAGAATTATGTAAGTTTATATTTCAATAAGTAACTAAGCAATGTATTTTATGTTCTGTAATAGAATTTAATGGTGCATTTTATTGTTAACAAATTACTACTTTTCTTAGATATAGTAAAATCTACAATTTTCATTATTTACATACTGTTTGTTAAGAGAGAACTTAAAAGTAAATACATATCCGATAGATGCTTATATAATTGAATTGTACGTCAGAAAATACTGTAATTTTTGTCAATTGAATAATAGATAATATCGATGTTAAATATAATATTATTTTCCAAGTTATCGCAAATTATTATAGGATTAAAATATTTTTTGCATTTGCATACTGTTGGCATTTATTTAAATTGTAAATTTCGTTGATATACAATAATTATAATATAACGGCGTATAATGGCCACATAGGTAAATGTAATCGTTGCTCGGATAAGCCATAGTTTTATATATTATAATAAATCAAGTTAAATATACCGTTTTTTTCTTATAGATAATATCTACATTCTTGATACTTTGCATGTTACATAATAACGCGTAAAGTCAGATTTTGATGAATGGTGTTAAATCTAATTATTATGGACTGTTTGTGCCATATATAATACCCCGAAGTAGCGTTGGTAAACTTTTAAGCCACTGATAATGGCGCCTAAGTAATTGAAATTGCGAATTCAACTTTTTCGCAACATGCAAATTGTCCAATGCGTCACAAATTAAAAATGCCTTAAAGTATAATACCAAATTAATAATGAATTACCTAACATACGTGTCTTTAATCAAAACATATATAACCTATTATAATAATAGTGGACAAGAATGATGAAAACATACATAAACCTTATAAGCCTGTGAATAATTTGTGTAATCACCAATAAAATAACACGGGTGCCCTTTCACGTAATTTCATTTGATTAATTGTAGTAAGTTATAACACAGTAGGGCAAGTAAAAAGGGCGTGGTGGCCTGTTGGTAACAGACCAAATGCGGCTGCCTACATGTTCACGGTGGTCGCGGGTTCAAATCCCAGGGCACAACTCTGACTTTTCGGAGTCATGTGTGTATTGATAGTCAATCACCACGCACTATAACGGTGAAGGAAAACATCGTGAGGAAACCTGCATACCGTAGCGATTTTAAAGAATTTCTACGGTATGTAAGTCCGCCAACCCGCACTAGGCCAGCGTGGTGGACTATATGGCCTAACCACTCTCAATCGTACTCTCGATTGTAGAGTAGGCCCGTGCCCTGCAGTGGGACGTATATGGGCTGATACAATACAATACAAGTATAAAAGTGTAATGGTAATAGGTAGTGTTGCAACTCGTAAGTCAATATATTTACACAAATATACATTTATCTATGTTATATATTATCTTCAATAATATATTACTGCCTCGGTGGCGTAGTGGTACTACGGTATGATTGCAAAGCTGAGGTCTCGGGTTCGAATCCCGGGTCGGGCAAAGTGATATAGGATTTTTCTATTAATTATCAGCCCGGAGTCAGGACTTTGTGCCCGATATGGCGATAGGCTCGCTCCCTATCACATCGTGGGACGGAATATACAAGGCGAAACGTGGGTGTTCTGGTAGCACCTCTGCCTACCCCTTCTGGGAAAAAGGCGTGTGTTTGTGTGTGTAATAATATATTAAAAGTACCTAGTTAAGACTGATAGGTCGACAATATGAAGTTTCATCTGAGCGTATCATTGCATCACACATAATTTTGAAAATTTCTAATAAATAGCATGTATTATTTCACTGGTAGACATCATTGGAAACGATTCTGCGTTAATATCATCAGGTTTTCAATCAGCTTTCCTACTAATTTCATTTCCCCGCCTTGACAACGCCCAACTTTTCATTCACTTCAATATCATTTCTAAAACACGTTCATTACTTCGGTTAAAGCATATTTTTTTATTAATTAATTCGAGAAAAGACTAAGCATATAATGTTTTCGGTTCACAGCTATTCCACGTTGCTACTAGTCCACTATTATTGAATGAATGAATGTTGATTAATTTCGTTTTTTGTGCATAAAATGTTCATAAAATAGAGCTCATTATAAACATTACCCTACTGTTTCTATCAGTATGGCGCCCCAACCCTTGTATTGGACGGCAGGTGTCCGTGACATACGGTCTTTACACGACGCCGTACAAGTGACGCAACGCCCGTGACGGGGTGTTCGGCAATTTGTCCACGCAATTAGTATTAAGTGTTTCTTCACTTCTAGTGGAGTGTACGTCACCGAATGACATATTAGCCTATATCACAAACGTGGGTTGACTTTAGTCACCCCTTTAGTCTATTCCTGGAATGAGGGCCTGATGTAATGAAAGTGGATGTAACTGAAGTATTGGCAAACAAGTCTGGTTGTAAAGTTGTCGACGGGCAGTGGCGTGACGTCATTAGCGCTGGAATACATGTCCTGAGCTCGACAACCCTACCCTTAGGTGTACTGCACTGTATTAGCCCTAATACTAAGCACGGGACTTCTGTTCCAAAGTTCAGTTCGTTAGGCCACCACGCTGCACTGGTACGGGTTGCTAGCCAGGGATGGAGAGTCAATACTTTCCATGCTTGGCAATAGCGCGTGGGCAACGCCTGACGAAAAGGATTCTTGGAGGAGGCATAGTTCAGTGTTCAGGAGGAATTTCTGGAGCTAAAATTCTGGTATCTATAAAGGATTCTGTATCAGACCATATACGTCCCACTGCAGGGCACGGGCCTCCTCTACAATCTACAATAAGGGATTAGTAAATGTAATAATTATAAATTAATAAATCTAATTTTATCCACATCATAATATACTAACGGAACACGACCCATTGAAGTGTGAATACTACTAATCCTTTATTGCCAAGTCGACACTCGTGAATCACAGACGAATAGGTAGATATTTAATTGGTAAAATGATATAGTCGCTGATCGTAAAGAGCATGGCAGGGGGACAAAAAATACACAGGGGTAAATTTACTGCGTAGACATTTGTGTTTTTTTTGTCTAATAAAGCTGAAGTTCAGGCAGGTATAGAGAGTAGGGTGGTCAGAAGACTTCGCGTTTCGAATTGAGCGCATATTGGTGCTATTAGTATTTCGTTATTAAATTATATGTAGATTGTTATTGTTATCATGTTTTTTTTCGGCACTGTTCGTACTAAACATGGTGGGGCTGGGGGTAATGCTTTAACTTAAACCAAATCTACTCCTAATAAGTAATATATATTTATATTATCTTACCCGTTACCACTACTAATATAGTTATCGTTGATATTTAACAATTATCACCTTGTAGTACTGGTTGTCAAAGAAAGACATGCGTTTACAATGCGGGCACTGGCATTCGCCATTTATTGAATCATGGTGCTAAATACACCCAGCTAATGTCTTTTTAAATTTATGTTTTGTAAGGTATTTCATAAATCATTTGGTATGCTTTATAAAAAAATATTCTAAGATAGGAATAACGAATTGACAAGCACCGTGGTGCAGTTGGTCGAGAAACAGCTTTGAAACGTAAGACCACAAATATTGGTTTTGGGTCTGGGCGTTGTAAGCCCAAAAAGTCTTTTATAGGTTCTGATACCCACAATTCAAGACTTTGGTACTTTCTTACTGCCGGGTTGGGACTATATATGAATGTTAGGTGTGTTTATTTATTCGTTTTTTCTTTTAAAACACCTAGATTCAGACTATCACAACAACGTAATTTAATACATCAAATTTAATTAGGACTTTATAAACCCATTTACGATACATAATTTAGATGTTACCTACTTTTGTAAGTTAAAGCACAAATGAATGTCTGTGACATCGAATTTTTAATTCAAGTTTAGGAGCAAAACATTAAAGGTCATTAGTATACGAAAGGTCATTCTGTGACCTCTGCCAGGTCGATTGAAAATTGGTACGTGATTTTTCAAGCAATCGAGGGATTTCAACATTTTTGAAGGCAATAACGGCTTAATCCAAGAGTTAATAAATTCTATAATGCTTATTAAAGAGAGGTTAATGATTGTTTAAGTTCAAACAAAAATAGACGTTCTTGTCTCATGTCATTGGAGTATTATAATATTTATTGTTTTATTGTATCAGCCCATATACGACCCACTGCAGGGCACGGGCCTCCTCTACAATCGAGAGTACGAATGAGAGTGGTTAGGCCATATAGTCCACAACGCTGGCCTAGTGCGGGTTGGCGGACTTACACACCGTAGAATTTTTTTTAAAATCGCTACGGTATGCAGGTTTCCTCACGATGTTTTCCTTCACCGTTAAAGTGCGTGGTGATTGACTATCAATACACACATAACTCCGAAAAGTCAGAGGTGTGCCCTGGGATTTGAACCCGCGACCACCGTGAACATGTAGGCAGCCGAGTCTGGTCCGATACCACGAGGCCACCACGCACTTATATATTATATATATTATAATATTGCATTTAGCTAATTTGCTGTTTCGAACACTGCTCACATAAATAATATCGTTGTACTGCGCAAAACGTTTATCGCTATAAATTATAGTTTAGCGCATACGAACTGTTTACCGGGAGTCTTAGGATTGATTTTTACGTCGCGAAATGAATTTTGTTTAGGATTATAATTTTAATAAACATACATCTATCGTATATGATCAATGTATTCTTTTGAAAAGAGCAACGCTAAAGTTTCTTGCTCGTTTTTCTCTGGCGAAAACAGCCTTGTAAACCAGGTGGTAAAAAAATGTGATTGATCAAAATAATGTATGACATTTTAAGGATTCACTAAAATATTTTCATTCTTCATTTTCATTTTAGTTGATTAATATTTTTGCTAGTCCCTCGACATTTTCGTTAATATTTTTTAATGTATCGGGTAAGATCAGAGGTTACAATAACTAGAGGTATGTATTAGACGGTAGGTACAACAAACATTAAGTTTTATAGAAAAAGTGGGCCGAGAATTTATTGTTGTTTGATGTATTTTATGTTAAATGCTAACGCACGTAACCTCTGCCTCCCACTCAGTCTTAGTCATGACTCATGACAGCAGTGTTAAATTACGAAGTATTGTGAAATTCATTAATCTGATAAGGGTATTACTTCGAAATGGTTTATACACCGACAAGGTACATTGGTACCTATTAATAATATTGTATTACCGCTACAAAAGTCTAAATATCAATGAAACTCCATCCACTATAGTTTACACCATGGTTTAAATTCTCGATATATTTCTGTGGTTTAAATAGAGCTCTTTGATTTACAGTTCATACAAATATCTACAGTTATATAAAAGTCCGCCAACCCGCACTGGGCCAGCGAGGTGGACTATATGGCCTTACCACTCTCAATCGTACCCTCGATTGTAGAGGAGGCCCGTGCTCTGCAGTGGGTCCTATATGGGCTGATACAAAAATATATATATAATTTTTTTTGTATTCTTAATTAGTTGTTTTGTGTAATTGAGATGTCGACACTTGTAATTGTTGTGTCTACCAAGAATAAGACAAATATAAAATATGTTTTAAATGATTGTGTAAAAACAATGTTAGTGTTGCTTAAACAACAACAAAAAAAATTTAAACTGTATCAGCCAATAATGGCTCCTGCTGACCACGGGGCTGTTTTATAATAAAGAGTTCGCGGGGAGCTTAAGCTGTAGTCCTCCACGCTGGCATAAACCTAATTTTATACTAAGTTAAGTAATAAAATTGTTTATTTAATTATTTATAATATTTTTGAATGTTGCTATCATGATACAATTACACGCATGAATTATTACTAGAATTGGCCGCTGACTCTAATACTTTTTTTGTTACACCAGACCACATGGTCCCTTAATAGAGTATTGTCAACCCTGTTTCAACGGTTACTTTGTCCATAAAGTCAATGAACACGTGTTTTTGACGGTATAATGTTTTGCCAATAGCATGCCCGAACTGTTTATCTACAATCTACATCATCTGTGTAGAAAAATATTGGTAATCGTAGAACTTAAAGTTAAGACCCAAATAAAACGGCGTGTTATGACAAATATAAACAGATTTACGTCTTTAACAGCTTTATTCATAGACAGTTTATAAACCTATTGTAGTTATCGAATGTTTTTTCTTCATCACTCAAACTAAATTCAAAAGTTGTTCGAAAGGAATAAAAAATTTTGGTTAAATAAAATAGGTTTTAAAACTGTCTATGAATAAGGCCGTAAGTCTTTTAATGTTACTGTTATTTTATTTCACTCTTATTTTCCTTACAATAAATAACCAAGTTGTTGTTCCACAGCAAATGGCTGAATTTTTTTTGTCGTTTAAAATAGCAATCAAGATAATGTGTTTATTCGGGAGCAGGGAACGGTGACAGGCACCTACCGTTACGTTGCACGGGGCTTGAGTGACGCCTGTTGGGGTAGCCAGGGGGTTCGTGCTATGAGTATTATTACCTATGCATTTTTAGTATGCAATCTAGATGTATAATTTCAAGGTTCTTTTATTTATTTTTTATAATTATTGGTTTAATTTATTTATGTAAACTATGAAGTCGGTTTATGAATACATGGATTTTAGTAAGTCATAAAAATATTTTTTAGCCAAGTACTTGGAATTTTTGTAAAATATTACTTTTATCGACCATAAGTAATGTTAAAGAACGTAATTTTTGAGCGTGGTTTGATAAAATGTCGAAATGTTTAGAATTAATCACGAGTGCAGAAACAGGTCAATAAATAGGATTTGCAATTGCTCATTTGTTGCGAAATGAGATGAATCTGTCACATTCGTTACATTCTATTATAAAAGACTTTATAAAATAATGTGAAGACAAAACACCGGATAGAGATCTTTCTGTAAAATTCTTTTTGATTTATTGGTCGCCAAAAAGCTTGACTTCGAATTCGACAGAAGTAACTCGGTCGCGTAGGTACTATGCTGATGGCTTTATTTCATTATCATTAAAATACAATAGCTAGACTTGTACACTAGGAATCTATTTTAACTATCATAAAAAGTGACTCATAAAAAATATATAAAAATGCTTACAGCTCTAAGTTACGCTAGCGCAGTCGATCAATAATGTACACTTGTCATTAATGACGAGAGTAAACATTCGCTGACTGCGAGCACTTCATCGTCCCTCGAAAAACACTTGTTTGATTGAAAACCCTTCTGTCGTTGCATGACCCTTGCTAAAGGGTTCTAACATCTACCCTTAGTGTATGTCGTACTTAATAATTGTGTTATTTGGCTTTTTGATATTTACTAGTAAGTACCTGAAGTGAGTTCAATATCGGAATTAAAATGTATTTATCAATATGGTTCAATTGATCGAAAATTTTGTTATTTTCAATATTATCTTAGGGGACGGTGGGTAAATCCTTTCAAGGAGTACTTAGAAATAGTAAGTTTTACCAACTGCGGTATGTAATAGCACGGATTATTATTCATTAATTGAATGTTATGTAAAAAAAATATTGATATAGGTAATGAGTTAAAAAAAAATTCGATACGTTTACAATCACCATTGTTTAAATTTTGAGCTAAATTATTAGCTATCTATTTATTACTGAAAGGTCAAGTAAATACGAGTATCTGAAATGGCCTATTCGGTTGAAGGTTTTACTTATATTGCTAACGCTTATTTTAAATCGCAATTACGTGTACTTAGTTTAATTTACAATTTAAAATTCTATCGGTGGCCTTGGTTAACGCCTGATGTTTTAAATGGTATGTTAAATATTTTGATGGAAAAATGTGGCTGTACTGCGGAAATACCCGCAGCGAATTCTCCTTTAGACATCAAATGCAACTGATAATAAGACTCTACACAGATCCGTATTCAGGCTGTCTCTAAAGTTTATTTCAAAGTTTCTTGCTATGCCTAACTGCAAAGCAGAAAAACCTTCTTGTTTATCTAACATCATGGAAGAGGGTCAAAGATGCAGTTTAAGTTTTTCTGCATAGTTGAAGGTTTGTCTTTTATTGACGTAGTTCAGAGCACTCGTTGCGGTCCTGTTCCGATAACCGTGACTAATTGTCTGGAGCGATGCGGGCCAGCCGCCCCGTTCTTTCGCGGGCGGAAAAATATCGATCGGTGGGCACACACCTGTTCAGTGGTGAGCGGCCGGCAGACAATGGGGCCCGCGCACCTGCCCGCACAAGCCAGCGCGCCGTGGGCTAGTGCGCACACACGCACCACGCGACCACCACTCGCTTCGATCGCGGCATGGCGAGCGCGGGGGGCTGCTGACCACCGCGACGTCACATTGGCCTCGCGCCGTCGCCGATCGATTGCCGTCCGGCATCTTGGATGGTCACCGTCAACCACCATCTTCTCGTCCTCAAGGTAAATTTTGTGATTTTACTACAGTTCATGTTCAAACTATTAAAGGTTTTTTAATATCGGTGATTTAGATTTTAAACGCATTGATTTCATTATTTTGTAGTGTATTTTTGAATTTGATTGCATTATCGAGTGAGTCAGCAAATGTCGCAATTTTTCAGGTGTACCGAGCAATGTAGATCACGATGCACATAACATCGGGTTTGTCTCCCGCCTCCGGCGAGATGTTAGACACATCTGTTTTGAACTTCTACGGCGATTCAGGTGATCAGTGTAGCGATGCTTACTTCACCGTGGACCACACAGTGCCTGAATCGTCCCACACAGTCGAAATTGAATATGTCTACGAACAACCAGACAATTATGTTCATAGCAGAGAACAGACTGATATAGAAATGCTGGACAGTGAATCCGGTGATTCAGAAGAAAATAATTCTAAGAAAATGCAAGTGAAACACAAGCCAGAAAAAGTTATAGAAGATGAACAAGATTTAACAAATCTGACGTGGTTGCAAAATATAACGAATATAATGGCCATACCGCAATTTCCTATATCTCCCATGTCGCCGAATCCCCAAATTAAAACACCACCTCAAAATACAAGACTGCAAAAGTTTAACCAGACCATAGCCAAGTGTCAGAAAGATTTCATGGAAAACAAAGAAGAATACCAGAAGAATAGCGAAAAGAAGCCACCTTATTCGTACAGTACGTTAATTTGCATGGCTATGAGATACAATAACGATAAAATGACGCTGTCTGCGATATACTCGTGGATAAGGGACAACTTCAAATATTACAGGAACGCCGACCCCACATGGCAGGTGAGTGTTATCGGCTTCTGTGTTTATCCGTAGCCCCGCTTTAATTTAATAAATGAGTAATCTGCAAACTATACGCGATTAGATTAAGGTAAATTGGATTTAGAGGATGGATTGATGTATTGAAGTGGATGATAGTTATAGCTCATCGGATGGGGTGATAAAAGATACAAAAGAGTGGCGACATTGGTTTAGATTTAATAATTGTTCCGTTTCTATAAATATTAGGCGTGTTTATGATTTTTTATTAATTAATTTTGAGATACTGCTTATCATGGTCTATTAAGGTAACTTTCTGATTTAAAGACTTTAATACTTCTAAGTAAAATACATATATTTTTTTTATATACGTAAAGATTTTATTTGTACTCTTTTACCAAAAATAAGTCTTTTCTGATTTCAGAATTCAATCAGGCACAACTTATCTCTTAACAAAGTGTTTGTTAAAGTGGCTCGATCTAAACACGAACCAGGCAAGGGTGGTTTTTGGAAACTTGATTTGGCACACTTAGAAGGAACCAAACGGATATCGAACAGACCACAAAAAAAGAAAAAAAGGACATCGACGGAATCAAAAGCTGACAAAAACGTTAATCAAGAAAAAGTAGTTGTTTCAAATATCAACTCACCAGATTTTGAAGGGATAACGAATGAAATAGCACAAGCCGTGACTTTGCATTTACCAGAATTCAATCTAGAAGGTATACAATCCGTAGACAATATGGGATTAGATACAAATATTGGAGCAAATGTCATAGTTGAGCCAGCGGTACCACCACCTCTCATTCCCGAAGATGACTTAACTAACCTCTTGCTGAATCCTACAGAATGGGACGACTTGCAACTCGACATGCTCGATAATTATCTGGATTCGTGTTTCAAGTAAGTGTATTATGAGTTTAGTGTAATGTACGGAATTTGGCTATTTTTAATACGAAATTGAGAAATAAAAAAGTCAGTAATAATTGTAACGCAACAGTAGGTACTTAAAGGGAAAATGTTGCATTTTTACATTTAGAGAAGACATTGTAGAAAAAAATGTGTTAGTTATATTTGGCGGACGATACAAGTAAGAATAGCGACATAGGTAAAATTTGAATAATAATAGAGTGGTTATAATATCCAAGGTTTCATATACCTACATATCAAAAACTTAATTCTACACTCAAGGGCAAATTGGAGAAGATTTACATTGTGTAACAAGTATAGTGTTTTATCGCATGTAATGAGTAGTAGAAACTGAATTCTTTTGTGAAATAT
This sequence comes from Theretra japonica, assembly GCA_033459515.1. NCBI lineage: Eukaryota > Metazoa > Arthropoda > Insecta > Lepidoptera > Sphingidae > Theretra > Theretra japonica. The sequence continues at coordinate 6,140,887 of CM065943.1, forward strand.
CGTGTTTAGGTTTAGTTATTTTTAGATGCAATAAATAACTTTTGATATCATTAGTCTAGTCATATGAAGGCTTATGCGAAAGATTAGTTATAAAATCTATTACGTTATGTTTGATTATTAGGTGGGGTGCATTTTATTAGTGCTGTGGATAATCCTGGTGTTAAAACTTTATTAATTTACTTTAAATTTTAAGATTTATCGCAGCCTAACATCATTTTTTATGGTTGACGTTTTATTCCGTCCGAGTGAACTTTGTTTTACCCAGGAAGATTATTTTTAATAATCTTACAATTCAGTGAATAAAACATGTAACTAGAATACATGGATATTTGATTATGAAAATTAAATATCACATGGCCACACATATGTATGTAATAAATATAATGAGGAATTTGCTAACTTGAGGTCATTGTTGTTACAAGCACATTCAAAATGTAGCCGCGTGTATTTTATTTGAAGGAACAATTGCACAACTATGAACGTAATATATCTGTAATAAGAGTATAAAATACTTTCGATATATTTTTCAGTGTATTGCTAATTATTTGCTCAAATTAACGCTCAGTATTAGAAGCAAAGATAATAATTTGAGATATAACAGTATTAATACAACTATAAACTAACTATAGCTAATATTTGACGTTATAAAAATCTAGTTGCATATTATATAAAGCTACCTTTATTGTATACATTAAAATATTTATGGTGTTCAATTTATCCAAGGAGTAACTCGAAATATCTGGCAGTCAGAAGTCATCAGGTTATGGAGGTCATGTACTTTACACATAGTGCAAGACAAGTATATATATAATGAAGTACGTATTTTAGAAATGCTTGTGGAGATCCTAATAACTTGCGACTTAATCTATTGCTAATATTTATAATTATGTATCTGGCCTATATATGAACGTATTTATAGAGATCTTCAGTCACACTAATTATTTGTTAAGCAAAGCTTAGATTTAGGAAATGACGTATTTACCGCTCAGTATTATGAAAAAAAACAATATATAATTGTATACATTTTAACTTAGAGTGTGAAAATCTTCTAAATATATTTAGGATTTGGAACACTAACGCTATCAGGTAATCCGTCCAATATTTCGTAAGCAGTAAAAAAACTTGAGTGTATTTGCGTGTGTGTATTTGGGAGTAGGTTCGAAGCACCTGATTTTTGTATGGACTTTATTTTGAAAGATGTAGATTTAATCCAAGTTCCCGAGTGCCTACGAAAATTATTTGTGCCTTTTCAGACCGTTACTGTGCTTTGTAGTGTGTATTAAATATAATGTTTAAAAGCGCAATTTTATAAAGCAGTTTCTTTACTCCATAGTACACACAATAGTACATAATAGGAACAATGTTGACAATTCTGAAAAAGACGAAAATAGTGTGTATAAAGTTACAAAAATCAAGTGCTTGTTTTCGAATGGTGTTTTATACGTAAAGAAAGAAATGTATGGTTCATAGTCAAGAAATGATTATTTAATATTGCACAAAATTTAACATAGTCGATTGGCTTGTAATGATTAGAAAAAATAAACAATACTTCCGTCCGTGTTAGTAATATTTCAAGAGGGTGTTAAGCTTTAGTATAATATTTTATACGTAAAACATGACGAAATGTTTTCTTATCTACTTGTGTCTTATAAGATAAAAAAAATCACGAGAGAAATTATGTGATTTATTGTAATTGCACTTGAATATTTTATCGTGTTATTTGTCATAAGCAATTTGTGTATTATAGTCTACAGTGAAACATTGATGATGAAAGTTGTAAGCAATATGTATGTATATGTAAGGTATCCAACAGAGGATACAAAGAAAAGTAAAACCTACTTTATTCTGTATACTGTGGATGAAAATTGGCATGGTAGAATGTTTTTAATCGCTTTATGTTTGTATATTTCATATTAAGTCTATAGGCGAAATTTGGAACTACAAAAAAGAATAAAAAATATCTATCTAACGCATTGTATAAGATGTTTTCTTAATATAAACAACAAGCATTTATACTCGTAATCTAATAGTATCTATTAATATGTCCAACAAAATAAAATGTGAAGAGAGAAAAACTATTCGTAACATTTTGACAACAGCATGACAACAACGCATTCCGACGCCAAAAGACCGCAGACGATCTTTATGATCGTAAGTGATCAAGATATTTATATGCATTATCAAAATAAATTTGTATTGTAAAATCGCCAGAAAAGTATTATTCAATTAAGATTTGATGCAAGTAGTTACAAATGTATACATATATATTTAATTGAAATCTGTTAATTATTGATTTGATAGACATCAAAAGACTTTGAACTTACAAAGATGCCTTATAAATGTTTGTATGATGTCTGGAAGAGCATATAAATATATACTAAATAATCCCAGAATGCGGCCCTGGTCAATCTCTTTCTTGCCGTTTTTTGGGATTGATTTGTCTTTGGTGTAACAGTAGTTGCAACTTCTATGTCGAACTGACTTTGTAGTATTAAAGCGGTTGTTTTGAAATCGAAGCTCAAAATGTAATTAATGTACGCGATATTTCGTCCATAGAAGTGACCTTAATACTTTCAATAAAGTGTTAAATATATTTTTGGTTTCATTATTTGCCATCCAAAAATTTTAATCCCGAAAAAAATATATGATCTACACAAAAAATTCTCTCAGTGCGGGGATCGACCTCTTGTTCCACTTATAACTGCATCATGAGGGCTGTCATGAATTTTAACATTGTAACTCATTTGGAGCCAGCTTACTTTTTGAATGAACATCTAATATTTCTTTATTTATTATGATATTGAAATGCTTATTGAAATCCAACTCTGGACACCGAGGAAAAGCAGATGTTATGGCGCAACTACACTTGGTCGTTAGCCCGTATTCGGGTGCACGGAAAACGTTACTCGAATTTGGGCACCCGATGCATTAACTACATTGTTTTTGGAAGACAGGAGGGTTGTTGAAGAGCAAACCACTACTCGTGACGACTGGTAAAGTACTAAGTACTTGACAATAGAAAGAAAAACGGCGTCGGGTAACCAAAAAGAAATGTGTTCGAATAAAGACGTACTCGACTCCGTTCATTTACACTATACGTTTGTCCGAATTCCATGGGCAATCGAATATCGGTTAACGACCAAGTGTAATTGCGCCCTTAAGTCTTGTGATGGATGTGTGTTTGGGAAAATGTCAATACCTGCTTCACGGTTAACAGACCACATAGGTACTCTGTCATTAGATTAACAACGATATTTATAATAGAAGCTAATTAAATACTTGTTTATTGTTAACACTGTATATTCAGAAAACAAATAGATAAATTAACTAAAATCATCAAAATAAATACATAAAGTTAATAAGACAGGTACAGTTTTCTTTAATAGTAGATGTTTTAACATGGGAATGTTTCAACAATATGAATATTACTTCTAAATGACTTTGTGTGATTAAATTGTACAAACACATTCATCATCATAGAATCTATTCCTTTTACTACAATATGGAATGTTATTGTTAGTAATTTTAGAATAATTGCTCGTAACAACTGAGTCAAAAAACACACGAGCCATCATAGCGACGGCTGCATTGATATTACCACTGGGCATAGTTGGTAGCACTGATGCATCTACTACATACAAATTGTTAAGTCCAATGACTTCAAATGAAGTATCGACGACTGAATCTTTCGAAGTAGGCAATCCCATCGAACAAGTACCAATGGGATGAAAACTACTTAAAGTTAAATGTTTTACATAACATTCGAGATATGAATCTGTGAAAAATTCGTATTGTTCACAACCCGGGAATTTGTTTTGGTTTAAATTAGCGCCAATATTCCGCATCGCTTTTGTTTGGACAAACTGTTTTACAAGTTTAAGGCCATTTATCAATACTTCTAGATCATCTCTATTTGATAGATATTTGGGATCGATTAACGGTGGAGCTTCTGGATCTACACTTTTAATATACACTTCACCTTTGGTTTTAGGATGTAAAACAATGGGCAATATAGTAGCTACATACTGATCGAATTTAGCAAAGTATCTATTCCATGTTACATCATTGATATTGACAGTTCTTTTTAGCTGAGTACCTCTGTCTGATGCCAAACCTGCTGACACTATCATAAATTGTAAATCAGGTGTTGATTGATTTTTTGTAGACAAAAATCCTATGGCTTCACAACCAGGGGCAGTAAAAGGACCCTTCCCATTGAGGAAATAATCAAAAGCATGGAATGGATTTACCATGTCCATGGCACTTACTGAGACAGGTTTGTCAAACTGAACTAAATCAAGTCCAGTTGTTACATGATCTTGTAAGTTTTTACCAACTGGTAGAATTTTTACCGGCTGTATGTCCAATCTACTTAATATATCTTTGGGTCCAATGCCAGATAACTGTAATATTTTTGGTGTATTATAAGCACCAGCTGATAATATTACTCCTTTTCTAGCAAAAAGCTCATATTTGATTCCAGATTTTAAAAAGTTTACTCCAACTGCAGTTTTCCCCTTAAAAACTATTTTTTCCACTAAGGCATTAGTGAGTACATGTTTAGAAATATCCAACTTGTCAGAGCTTGACCATCTCTTTCCATTTTTTTGATTGACTATTGTTTTACTAAATCCTAAATTAAAATCTAATCCTATATGGGTGTAGCCTAGTTCTTTGGCTGCATCTAAAATGGCTTTAGATAAATCACTATCATACTTAATATTATCTAAATGTAAAATATCTTCTTCTATATATTCAAATTGCTTTTGTATGTATTCTTTTCTAAATTTTCCACGGAACCAATCCACATAATGTGAAATATTACCTCTTACATAAACCATATTATTTATAGCTGAGGAACCACCAATTATCTTTCCTTGAGGACTTTTGCATATCTAAAACAAAATAAATCATTAATAATTTAACTTGAATTGTTTTATACATAATTTAATTTACATAGTCACAAAGTCACTAAGGCCCACACAAATTAAGGTAATAAATGTTTCACAAATATTACCTTGTCTTTCATAGCCAGGCAAGCTTCCTTCTGTGGTATAGTTTCAAATTGCCAGTCATACAAGGATCCATGTAAAAGAGGCCCCACAACAGGAATATGGAATAAATCATGACTCCTGCCTCCTGCCTCTAGTACTTTGAAGGAATAATTTGTCTCACTCGCTAGTTGGTGTGCTATTGTAGAACCCGCAGTACCAGATCCAACTGGGAAGTTCAATATTATAATTGTAGATAAAATATTTACTGATAGTTGCCGTATTAACATAGTAGTAGTTTGTATGGACTGTGTAAATTGTTACAATGAAGGCCAAAAGTAACTTTAAAAGTAGAAAAAAATTTTTGTTAGTTACTAAATATCAATAAGATCCGCTCATCTGAATACTTCTACGGCATGCGGAAAAACGCTGTTACACGCCACGGCACGAGACAGTACAAGCGGTGGTACATGCAGGTGCTGCCGAAGCACACTTTGGCAAGACGCAGCATGCCGGGGCACCTCATGTTGCGGGATGTCTAGGTAAGGCCCCTGGAATGCCACAGTATGTAAGCGGCTGGCCGGTGCCAAAATCCCTTGCCATTCCGTCCCGGAGTGTGTAGGCCTTTACTCGGCATTCTTTACCTGTCATATCAGATGACTTATTGCTTACTGAATTAGATATAAAACTGCCTAAATAACTTACCAATAATGTAATCGTATTCTTGTTGGAAGTCTTTTAAATTACTATTTATTACACCACTATAGTAAATAATGTAAGTAAGTAGACTAAACACATGGAAACCTAAGCTAATAATAAGAAATTCTACATAATGTAAAGGAGACATGGTATCATATACAAAAATTAATGATCCCTGAACTACAGATTAATGTATTTAAATAACTTTGATTTTAAGGTTATGTTTATATTTTGATTAGTACTGTCACTTCCGTAAAGTTTCGTTCAGTAACTTAATGGGAAAGTGCGTTATTTTCTTTAGTTTAGAAATCAAAAGGCTGTATTTAATTGACTAATGAGATGTTGTTATTTTTAATTTTTAAGAATTTGCAGCTTCAACATTTTTCGTATCAGTAATTATAATACGTTTACCAAAATATTCCGCCCATTAGTTTATTATTGAAGTGTAAATATTTCACTATCAAATATTAATTTATTTGCTGGTCACATGTGTATAATTAGTATTACTCTTCGTGGTATTACTTAAAGTATCACATAGTCATAGTTACACTATTTACACATTGGGAATAATATTAGCTACTATAAATATTTAGAAATTAATATTAATTTCAAATGATCAATTATCTTTATTTTGTAAATCAGTTTCCTTAAGCTCTTGGGATAAATTATTTTTAAATAATAAAATAAAACAACCTTAATACTCACAATATTTATTTGATTTGTGTAAAAGCAAGAAGACAATCATGTGATTTATATAGGTAGTTATAGTACCTAAGGTGAATTAAATATCAGCATATGTATTTGAATATAAAAATATAAAACAGTCTAGACATTGTTATAGTAATAACTAAGACGGTTGTTCATAATTCTTAAGAGCAATGATAACAATTAAATAATGTGATTTTAAATAATTTATTTTGGTGTTGGTAACTTCAACAAATACATTTTACTTAGATATGTAATATTTGAGGTGCCAATTTTAATCTATCTATTGTTTCTTGAGGCATACAATATGTAGGATTTACAGGTTTTATACTAGTGTTGCCGAGTAATGAAAGTCCTGCTAGGCCAAATAATGTGTGGAATGGATCAGTAATGTCGCCTGGTCTATCACTAAATCCTCCAGTTTCAGCATCTTGACACGCAAGTATAAATTGTTCTAAACTCTTCTTGTCCACCCAGTGTATCCTATTTAGCATGGATAGTGAAGACATCACCCACCTGAAAATATTTATCATTAATTAATATACAAAGAAAATATAAATAAAATATTTACCTATTGAAAACAATCCTTGCCTATTAGCACATTATATTATGGTTCTTTCAAATGTCAATTTCAATTATAGAAGAAAAAGCTTATGTTGAATGCTGCTTAGAGGAATGCTGGAGGCTGATGATAATGATGACCTCTCACTTCTAATTTTTGCTACACATTGTTATTGGGAATTATGTTATCCATTAACCAAGCTTGTGAAGACAGATGGGTGTATGTATATACAAATATGAATACTTGTAGAAAAGCAGATGATTTTTTACCATGAATAACATAAGTCTGGCAGTTTTTCAGGTCTTCCATTTAGCCCTCCACTAGGCAGCTGTCGTTCACACAGCCACCAAGCCAGCTCGTCTGCATGTAATGCATCCATTCTCTTGCATATTGAAAGTGTACCAACACAGCAGTAGATGAGACCTAGGAGCAAGCAGATTCATTAAAAATTAAAACAAAACTTACAGGGTGAGAAAGAAAGTACTTAAGTTTTTTTTAAGTTATCAGATATGTTTATGTAAAATTATGTAGCTTTTTTAAAATACTACATAAATAAAAATTATACCTTAAAATAATTACCCATCTTTTAAACAATTATTTTGTTTATAGCTAAAAGAAATGTTGTCTTTAAAGATAAATATTTTACCTGCATGACTTTCTGAACCAGGTTTGGAGCCAAATCCTCCGTCAAAGTTCATACAACTCAATACAAAGTCAACTGCTTTATTAACATTAATATCATCCAGCCTATGGAGAAGGGAGAGGCACATAACAGCACAGAAGGAGAACCTTGTGTCCACTTCACCCCATTTATCACCTGTACCAAGGAAAAGTATATCAAATTGGCCATTTCCGTAAAAGTCACATGAGGTATATAGACAGAGGCTGCATAAAAAATAGCAGGTCTACAAATACAAATGTTTTTTTGCTATTTTTTTTTTCTAAAACAATGTTTGTTTCCAGTGGAGTCAAACAGAAACATAATTTGATGTGGAAAGAAAAAATAACAAGAGGTAAAAGTATGCAAAACTGTTTACCAAAAAAGCTGCCGTCTTCCTGCTGCAGTGATGCCACAAATCTCACAACTCCTTCAACATCAATGGCATCTAGTCTGTCATACATTGCTAATACCTGCACAGAATAATATTGTAATTAAATATACACCCCTTTATTAAATTTAACAGAATTTGTAATTTTTAGTTCTTGGTATCTACTATCTATGTACTATTTTATACAAATGAATATTGCTTTTGGTTGTTGGACCATTTAACTATTGTGTAGACTGGATAGAGGACCTCCAGGACGTTCGATGAACCATTAAAAAAAACATAATTTACCGTTCAGTCAACATAAACAAGAAATAAATCAGATCAACAATATGTAATGTGAATTTAAAATTTTTACTGGTTCTACCTGGACTGCACTTAAAGTGTAAAGCATGTGTGGGTCATGGCTGATGCTGGCTGATATTCCACCACTCTCATTGTCCTGGCATGATGTTATAAACTCTATGATTTCTTCTTTAGGCATCCTGCAACATAACTTGGGATTTAGAATAAAAAATGAAAATAATATAATAAAAAATGTTAACCAATGTCTAAAACACAGTGAATGCCAGTGGTTAAAAAGAAAAATAAAGTAGTTTAGCTTGTAGCTGTGTCAAAATGAGTGTGTTTTTACAAATAATATGTATAAACGGCATAAATGTTTAGTTAGATTCAAATATAAACACGTAAATATTACATCTTTAAATCAATACATTGATATCTAAATCAACCACAAAACAATGTAAAAATCAATGCCATTGAAATAACATTCTTGTGGTTACTGAAATATAACCACATGTATGAAGTTGTGTAATTTACTTGACATGTATATTGGGTTACAGCATCTTAATAATTATAAGCCTAATATATGTATATGAATGTGTATATTTCACAATAAAAGAATCAATTGCAGGTTTCATTATGAAAATAATTTCAGTGTTAACAAACTGTTTATGCCAAAAGAAAACAAGAATATATAATGAAGTGTACCTGGAAGACTGCCCCATCAATTCCATAGCTGTTAAGCTCCAGTATATCCCGGACATTCGAAGATATTCAGTCATGCAGTATTCATAGTCATCTTTATTCAGTCCATAGCTGGCTAAGTAATCTGAATGCTTTTGTAATAGCAACGTTTTGGGGCGGTCCTCCTTGAGTACCACGTCTTTTGCGGCGAAAGCCATTGAGTACGTTATTTGTTCTTATAAATTAACAACTACTATAACGCAAATCAAGTTTTATTTAAGATTTGACTGACACAAAAGCCAAAACTGTTGATGACATTCGTCAATCGGATTTGCCAATATTTTGACATTGACAGCTTACAGATCTTATAAGTGTAATGGAACGTAAAAAATTAACCCGAATGAGTGATAACGAGTAAATAAATATTTTATGTACTTAATACACCTGTTTATAATGTTTTAGAAAGTGCCTCAGACGTATCTTATCTTTGATAAAAAGCTTTCGGTGTTTTAGTGTAACTGATGCAGGTTTCGAAGACCGTAGACTGTATGTTTATGTTCCCTATCTTTTGGTATCCATTTTATGCAGAATGTTTCTACAATCATTGTGAAAAAGATTAACTATTGAATATTTTATCCGTAGTTTACCTTTAACCTTGAGGCAATGCGACAACTCCTGTATTATTCACTACCTCTCCTCAGCCAAAAGCATTCTACTATAACATAGTATATACATAGATATTCCCCATACATTCCATAGCGAGCTAATGCATGCGGCCTGCACTTTTGTTAGGTCCCCTATCTCAGTACTTTCTCTCTCTCTTCAGCCACAGAAGATAGAACTGTTGGAAGCGGTCTGCATCTAGCGACTTCCTACTCAGTACTATTGGAAAGTGCAATGCAATATTATAAAGGGCTTAGATTATTTATAAATATAGAGGAAGCGCTGTTACATATTTGCGTCTTCAAAAACGAAGATATTTTCTTTGTACTCTGTCCCAGTTAGGGACATACATTGTGCGAGGTCTCTAGTAGTACAAGTGATTTTTTAAAACCGTAACAGTGTAACACGTGAGGTTCAATGACCTGCTGGGAGGGACGCCCTTCGCCCACAAGGTGGTGGGTGGGCGCATACAATCGCCCTTACGTAGCGCTGCTTTTTAAAAACGGAGATTTTTATTATGGAATTAGTACCAGCCCACATATTATACTGAAATAAATACCCAGACACCAATGAGTAGCTATAAATATTTATTTTCATTGGGAGCATTGAACTAAACGATAGGCTCTTCATTTGCTATAGTCGAAGGGCAAAGGACGACGGATTGATTTAGTAGACAACCTGTTTAGTAGTTCAAGGCCGTCTCTGGATAATCCAATATAAGTACATGGATTTATTAAAGTGTAACGATATATCAGAGAAAACGATTTGTTGAAGCTTCGGGCAAAATGGATACAGCCTCCAAAATCCAAATCGAATGATCAATCATGATCTTAATAGGTACTATGTACGAAATATTATGTGCTTTTAAACACGAAATAGTGTTTCGATAATACTCGTGAGTCATCGTGTTAGTTTAAAGGTCGGCGAGTGACATTGTTTACATATTATGTTCATCCTGATTATTGCACTTTTCCTAGAAAATAGACGTGCAGCCATTGTACAGTGTAATTATACCTGGGCAAAGTTACCTAAAAAGGCTCGTAAATTTTTTTTATCAGCCCATATACGTCCCACTGCTTGGCCCGGGCCTACTCTACAATCGAGAGAATCGATTGAGAGTGGTTAGCCCATATAGTCCACCACGCTGGCCTAGTGCGGGTTGGCGGACTTACATATCGTGGAAATTCTTTAAAATCGCTACGGTATGCAGGTTTCCTCACGATGTTTTCCTTCACCGTTAAAGTGCGTGGTGATTGACTATCAATACACACATAACTCCGAAAAGTCAGAGGTGTGCCCTAGGATTTGAACCTGCGACCACCGTGAACATGTAAGCAGCCGAGTCTGGTCCGTTACCAACAGGCCACCACGCACTTCTGTTATTATATATTCTCATCATATACCTTAATGTAGTTTCCCTTTCAGCTTGCAGGCGCGAGGAGCTGGGCACTCAGTGACAGCGGGATACCCCTGTCAGCCTCGCCCGGGACGTAGGAAGGAAAGTTTTGCACTTGTCCTCTCGTTAAAGCAATGTCATTTCGCTAAAAAGGAAACATGTAATAGGTGGAAGATGTCATTATAGTTTTTAGATCTAACGAGATAGCTGTAAATTGCCCGAGGCCCGACATCTCTTTCTTCCTCCCATTTTCAATGGTCAACAAGACACTTACAATGCAGTTGTTGTGGATGATTAGCGGTGGAAATCTTTTACTATAAAGTGAGCCGTTTGCTCGTAAAGTTACTTAATATGTAACAAAGGATTAAACAAATGTAAAAAATAATTAAAGACTGCAGTTTCAATATCGTTTCAGTACCTATATGGTGTTGTAAAACTTGTAAAGATTTAGCACGCGACTTAAGTCTGCTACAACTCCTTTCTCTTGATCTTGGTAATGGTTTCATTTATTATTTTTTTGCAAAAATAAGAATGTATTTTCTCATGGATAAATAATATTATTAACTGAAAATATGCATCGAGTATTTTTCAATAAGTTTCAAATGTTATTGAACTAGTAACTAATAACTATCGTATAAGCTTGAGTAACACCGAATATGTTATCACGGTCGTTAACACTTGTCACAAAATCAAATCTGATGCGTCTGGAAGGTTAGTTGTGCCATAATGGCTTTGACATGTAGGGTGTGCAGCCACTGCACAGAATTCGATGTGGGTGTAATCATGAATATTAATATGACGTACATATTTTAAAAAGACGTTAAACGTCTTCTTTTTAAATTTAACAGATTTTTTTTAAAAATTACATTTCTTAATAGAATATAGGTACAATCAGTTATTTATAAACATATTGAAAAATAAAAGATATTTCCAATTTGACGACGAAGTTAACAATTTTTGATCGAGACTTAATTTTTGCGGGTCCTTTGAAGATGGCTACCACCCATAGAATTTCGCAATACCCGGGGCACAGTCCGGACTGTGAATTATTTAATTGACACTGCTTTTGAAACGTTTTTTTGTGCGACTATGTCGAATCGTGATTTACGTAAAATCCTTTCTAGCGAATTTCTGAGCTCATTAGTTATTCACGCAAAGCAATTTCGCAGGCTTTGTAATTTCAGCAAAATTAGCCTTTTATGTGTTAAATTCATGTAAACATTGCTGTGATTTGCACAAAGCCAAATAACAAGTCTTATTACAACTAATTAGGCAGTGAGTATCTAATATTAATTACATTTTATGTATATTAGTAGGTACAAGTAAAATATTTCTTGGATTTGGAGCTAAAACACAAATATTTATCATAGTCAAATTTTTTATTACCTGAGTCCACGCACTCATATTATTTAAAATTCATTTCTAACAGGTAATTAACAGACTAAATTATTATGTTTGATTACATATACATATAGATATTGGTTGTGGTCATAGGCTGCTTTAGCAACTTTATTGTTGGACATTATTTTATTTCAGTGTTAATTCTAGCACTGCCGGCGCCTTGGGCGAAATTGCGAACTGCCACGATAGCCCTTATGTTTTTTTCCACACCCGTAGCGAGAACAGTATCTAAAACTGAGTCTGCGGCGCATCTTTGCTTCTAAGTTATAAGTTTCCGGGTGGAGGGGGGGGGGGTCTTCTAGTCATACCTTAACTTACCAACGCTACTGTTGACATTGGTTCGCTAGTGTAAGTAATCATTATACATAGTTCAATATAAACACTCAAACATGAATACATTATCTAACAACTCTGATATCAAAGCTTTGGTGTTGTGTTAAACAAAGGAAATATCATTTCCGTGAATTCCAATGTAATTTAATTTTCACCTCCAGCAATGATCTGTTTTCTCCTGAACACTATGAGATGGGAATGTATTAGGTAATAGATTTCCGAAGTAATATATACGTTGCTTGTACACAGTTTGTTTCCGTATTTGACTTTGTGATTAGTTCCTAGTTTGCCCTAAATCCCTGCATTGCCACGTCACAATCAGTAACCGCAGCGAAGATTCTGAACGAACCGTTTGTTGTAGTATAAGCATGATCGTTGATTCCAATTTCGACAGTGAAATATCAAGTATTCATATATTACAGTACTATTTTCCGTAGAGGTCTTATGTGTACCAAAACAATAGATAGTAAAGAGCTTATTTTATTGTCTGCTATTGACCACGAACACGTTGAGGTTGTTTTGCTTGAATTTGGACAGTTTTTGAAACTTGCGTTGCTAAAAGCTTAATAATAATTACTGCGAACATCATCCTCTCAAAGATACAAGAACTGTCCTACTGATCTTAGGTCTCCATCAGAAATGATAAGATTATTCTAAAGACGAGACTCGAATTAGGTAGTTAGATACTTATTTTGCTTATAGTAACGATTCCTTTTCTAACGATGTAAGGTATTTATACAATATTAAGTACGTACGTTACCTAACTTATATTTTCGATAACTTCTTACGAAAACAATGTTTATATTAAAAGTTTTGCGTATCCAGTGGTTATCACATTAATAACATTATATTATTAAACATTTCTTATCACAAATATGTTTAACAAATCACCACTCTAGTCAACAGATAGCGTTGGTTAAATGGCAAATATGAAGTCAAGCAAAATAGTCAACTAATATGGTTTAAAGATTACGCATGCAATAATAAAGTTCCGAATTGTAATCTAATAGCTTACTCAAGAGTTTTCTGAAGTTAAGCAGTCGATAAATCCTTTCGATAGTAGGCAAATAACGAGATTAAGTGAAGTGGTGCGGACGAGATTCCAATTATGACACATGAATGCTTTTGCTTATTTATTGTGTACAAAACTGTCAGTGCAAAACGTAAAAGCGAGACATCGATTGTGATTTTAGTTTAACATTTTATTACTTTACATACTAGCATATTTCTTTACATATTTCTTTACATACGGTGAAGGAAAACATGGTGAAGAAACCTGCATACCATAGCGATTTGTATAAATTTCTATGGTATGTAAAAGTCCGCCAACCAGCACTGGGCCAGCGTGGTGGACTATACGGCCTAACCACTCTCAATCGTACTCTCGATTTTAGAGGAAGCTCGTGCCCTGCAGTGGGTCGTGTATGGGCTGATACAGTACAGTACAGTACATACTAGCGGTCCGGCCGAGCTTCGCCCGGGTGCAGATAGTTTTTGAGTCTAGTCCAGTGTCCACATCAACATATTATTTCGCGTACAAACTGTTCTTAACCGACTTCAAAAAAGGAGGGGGTTCTCAATTCGTCGGAATCTTTTTTTTATGTATGTTCACCGATTATTCGAAGACGCCTGAACCGATTTGGAAAATTCTTTCTTGTTTCAATGCTTATACTCCACAGGTGGTCCTATAAAAAAATGGTTAATATCCGACGAGTATCTTCGGACCTGGAGAGCAAAACTCCTCAAAATGGTCTTGTATATTATATATAGTGGTTCTTTTTGTTTTCGTATAAGAGTTACAGTACAGTGGAGGGGAAAAGGAGTCGGCTAAAGTGGAGGGGGGGGGGGTAAAAATTAGTATACATGTAAATATTCAATATCTTTGACAGCTTTGAGCTTTCTTTTTCATCGGATATAACACATTTTTTTTTACTTATAAGTATATTTAAGCTATGTGACCGCCGTGCCGTCGACGATATTGCTTTTCCCTTTTATTGTGTAAATATCGCTAAATCCGTCCTTTGTGTTTGCGTAAACAAATCTGACGTTTGACACACCTTAATATACCATGATAATATTTTAGCATGTTTAATATATTTAAAGGTAAAAGATAAAGTGAAGTGTATAATATCGATAACTACATATTTGTATATGCAACGGTATTATGTATCTATTGTTGCGGGCTGGACTAGTGTCAGGGCGTCAAACATTACAGGGGTTCCTTTCCGTTTGTACGTGTTTTTTGATTCATATTCCTTGAAGAAAGAATCTTATTGGTAGTTTTGTTTGTTTGGGTCCCATTTAAATACGCAGTATTAGTGATATAACTCATAAAAGTTTTGTGCAACAAATATAATATCGTTACGCATTATTATTATTGCTAGCATTAATTCGCTAATAACCCCTTTGCGTCACGTTCATAAAATACGATTTGAACGGTTCTTGTTTGAATGTTACTTTCGAATGAGACTTAATTGTTATGATATATATTTTTACAAATTCCAACGTAAACACTGGTTTTCAAAACGATAAAATAAGACTCATACCGCCATGCAAACATGTGGAATCCAGGAAGAACTTATAACAAATAAGATATTTATAACAAATAAGATATATTTACAGGACAATTGTTTACTTCCTTTTACTAAAAGATCTTACTTACAATGTAATATAAATATAATTAGGGACTTATGGTATCTTGAGCTAAAATCTGATATCTAGAAAACACTTTTACTGACTTGTTTTAAGTACGCGGGCGGAGCCTCCATCAAAGTCTAGTAAAAAGTCAACTTTTATTTTTTTAAATGGTATTATTTCGAGATCTCCCCTAAATTGGGTAATCTTGTGTTGTATTACATCATAATTATGTATGTTATTCGTCAATTATCTATCTCCATATCTCACTTTGTCTTCGATTGATAGCTGTCCCTGCACCGTGCACACCTCTCCGCACTTCATGCCCCGGCTCTCTGGATATTTGGAGTGCTATAGGTGAAATTACTGATATCTAAACCCTAACATTTGAAATACTGATGATTCTAATGTTAATTAGCGTTCTTCCAAAGGGTATTCGTTTAATGTTAGTCTATATCTATAAATATTGATTAATAAATAATAACATTTTGTTTTTTATTTATTTAGCCTTATTTTAACAGTTATATAGTGTTTCTCTTAGTGCAACAGCGGTATGCCTAAGATTTATTTTGGTTATTTGCATAAAATGTTTAATATTGGATAAAAAATTGTATAAAGCCGATTAAAATAAAGGGGATTTTATTGCCGAGGTTACACTTAATCCGCAGGAAATATATCTAAATTGCACGATAATATTCGTCATGATGTTTGATTATGATCATCACCATTTACTAAAATACGATCTTTATGTAAGCAGACGCGAGGTAATCGATAAACATAGATGCACTTATTTTTATTGAAAAACTATTTATGAATGTTTACGTTTGCTTTTGGTGAAATTGGGTACTTACCTAGTAATCTAATTATTTTTTGTTAAGAGTGCAATGGCAACGTAGTCAATCGCCTTTTTTTTTATTTACAATTCTTTATTGTAGACAAAATGTTATAGTATAATTTTATGATTAAGGCTTTTACAGCTAAATATAAATAGGTACAAACGGCGGCCGTATCGCTTACGGCGATCTTTAATAATTTTTTATTTTGGTATTTTTCAATATAGATATTTTTTTGATTGCATTAGACTTCCTGTGACTGAATTAGATGATAATAATAATAAAATGGTCAAGGAAATAAACGGGATTGTCTGGCTTACTGGCTAGCTATCAGAATGTACAGAGAAAAAAAAACTGATTTATTTGCCACAACAACATACGACGTACATACATATTTTGTAGGTGCTGAGAAAAAAAACTGATTGATTTGCCATAACAACATACGACGTACATATTTTGTAGGTGCTAATAACATCTTAAAACTAGATTTTGTAAATATTAAATAATTAATAAATATGCACGTCGCATCGTAGCTGTGACATGTGTGTGACCGCTCAGCTTTATGTTGTACTGCGGTGTGAACCACAGAACAACGCTGGTTTTCAGTGGTCCCCTGGAAGAATGAACTAAGAGAAAAAGGTAAAACTACTGGAATTTGAAAAGATCACAATACATTGTGTTTGAATGAAACCGACTACGAAGCTTCTGTGTTTTCTGTGACAATCGCACCACCCCGGTCGAAACCGGCATATACATTATAATCTAAACTTTCACGCTAATTTTAATGTCTAGACATTTTCTACCACTACCGATATCGCGTTATCAGCTAACTAGTAACTTGTATGATATAATAAGCAGAAGCATGTGATATAACAGTTCTTTTATAACTGCGATAGTTTTTACAGCGACAGATAACCGTCCCGAACATGTTATCAGCATCAACTAGGGGCAATAAACAATGATGTTGACCCGGCGATAATGTTTACGAACTAATGTTAAGAATAGTGTAGACAATAGATAATTATTATAAATATGATTGTCTGGGAGGAGGTCTTAGCGATAATATTGTCAATTGTTCTTAATTTTGCCCCTTTTTGTTTTTATATGTATATATGTGGTATTTTAGTGTACCAATAAATAGCTGCTATTATTGGTATCGTCAAAATATATTTGTGAATTACCAATTTAATTATACGTAGATCTATTGCGATATTTCTGGAATCTATGCATGCGACATTTTATATTTTTTTAAGTCACCAATGTATCACAAAACTGAGCCTTGTCTTAAATGCTAATTGCGAAGTACTTGCTGGAAGTTCTTACTAATAAATTAGTAGCAAACCGAGCTATTAAGAATGATATAATTGTCTCATTTGTACAGTGAAATCGTGTAATCGCTAATGATGTGTCTAAAATGATAAACACGCTCAGTAGTTGCCGGCTTCAAATTGGTCGCGATGTACCGAATTTTAGTAACCAGATATGGTTGCCAGGATATTTTATTTACTTTTATTAAATTACCATGGAGACATCAACATCAACGCGATTTTTAGGATTTTATATATCAAAGGACTAGGTGAAGTTTCCATTTTATAAGTATTATTTGAACTGCATATTGTTGCACTGTTATCTCAAATTACACGTACACTGGTAAACACTTTATTTTTATAATTCCAGTACAATATATGTATATGCTACTGCTGCTTGTTGCAGTGGCGAACAATTGGTTTAAATTGCTCCGATATTGAGCACTTGGCTTAGCAAAACGTTTAATAAACTGTTGCTATCGCTTCATTGTGATGCCAGTGTTCGCTTGTATCCGTATTGTGTTGAAGTGAGTTTTAGTTGAGATCGATAAAACATTACTTTAAAACAAGGTTTGTATTTATTTTATTTTCAGTATTAATTTCACGTAATTGCGCAAGTTCCACTAATCTTCGTGCTTATTCATGCATGCTATGAAACTTTGGTTCGAATTGTTAATATCATATATGATTTTGTACGTTTATTGTTTCAATTAATAGGCTGTAATATTTAGTGTGAAGTTGCTAGTACTCGTAAATGTAAACCAGCTGTTATTGACGCAGCCTTGTATACAAAGATGTGTTGGATTATGCTATAAGCAACTTTGTTGACAGCGTATAATTTTCCTTACCTTCCTTTTTATTTTTAATAGTTAAAAGCGATTACTATCGAAATTACCTCTCAGAAATTGAAAATATTAATTGATTATAAAATTAAACTAGACTCGGATTTTTAAAGGTCAAATAAAAGTTATAAATCTGTCGCAGCCAAGTAGCTTAATTAGCCGTTTAAATCACTGTCATTTTCCTAGCTGTTTGATCAAATGTCTGAATATCATTCAGGCCACTAGTTGAATCGGCGCTGTTTAGTAAAGAGGCTAGCGTGTTGATTGAACGGCTAATTACGCTAGTTGGCTGCGACACATCCATTAAATAAAAATATTACAACTTGAGTGAATTTAAAAGTGAGAATTTTATGAATGCAGCCATTTTTTAATTTTTAATACTATTTTATTCTACGAATATTTTAACAAGACCATTGGAAAATAAGTGCGTGGTGGCCTGTTGGTAACGGACCAGACTCGGCTGAATACATGTTCACGGTGGTCGCGGGTTCAAATCCCAGGGCACACCTCTGACTTTTCGGAGTTATGTGTGTGTTGATAGTCAGCCACTACGCACTTTAACGGTGAAGGAAAACATCGTGAGGAAACCTGCATACCGTAGCGATTTTAAAGAATTTCTACGGTATGTAAGTCCGCCAACCCGCACTAGGCCAGCGTGGTGGACTATATGGCCTAACCACTCTCAATCGAATATTATGCCTATTGCCTATGCGGCCTATTGTAGAGTAGGCCCGTGCCCAGCAGTGGGACGTATATGGGCTGATAAAAAAAATATTGGAAAATACTCCTTGAGTGTTATAATTTATTGTTATAAAACACGAGCACACTAATCGAATGTTGAATGAATGAAAGACTTATCGAAGAATTGCGTCATTGTGTTGGGTATTGATAATCGTACTGAGTCATGTAAGTATAGTATCTGACGGATTGCTGAAACTAGGAGTAATTCAGGCGAGGGATTAAATACATGGCGAGGATTTCAAAGGGAGTGTCGTGCGAGCGCATCGTACCGAGCTCAATGAATGATGAATTATTTATAACAGACCAAACTTTCAAAGCTTATAAGGAAAATTATGAAGTAAACTCATCGTGCCAAATGATTAGGGTTTCACTTCTGATAAAAATGTGCCTTAATTAGTTCATTAATGCGTATATAGAACATGGTATAAAAAAATGTGCACAGCTGGCTTATTTTATTTTAGTAGGTATCTCGCTGAGTAAAAGACAGGTTTTGATTAATATTATCTTTAAAACCATCGTTTTATATTGTACCGTACTGTACTGTATCAGTCCTACTGTAGGGCACGGGCCACATCTAAAATCGAGAGCACTATTGAGAGTGGTTAGGTCATGTAGTCCATCACGCTGGCCTAGTGCGTGTTGGCGGACTTTACATACCATATAAATTCTTGCAAATCGCTATGGTATGTAGGTTTCATCGCGATGTTTTCCTTCACCGTTATATTGACTATCAATAAACACATGACTCCGAAAAGTCAGAGTGTGCCCTGGGATTTGAACCCGCGACCGCCGTGAACATGTAGCAGCCTTGTCTGGTCCATTAACAAGAGGCCACCACGCACTTGGTTTTATATTGACGTTCGTGTTATGTTTTTAAATGGACCGACCATCCCTATTACATTTTGGGACTGTACTCTTTTCTCTGTCTATCCTTCGAGGTGATAAATGTGAGCTTATTACGCTGAACCGTATGAGACTTCATATAGTTTTAAACGAGTAAATCGAGTAAGTGAGACCCACCTATATTATTAGCAAGAATATTATACACATAAAAGTTGAGCAAAAACAATGTCTTGTTCTTCCCTCGGAATTTTTTATATAAAATTATTGTGTCCCCAGTGGGTCGCAGACTTTTTAGGTATTAAACATTGCTTTGCAATTTATATAGTTCACAAGTTGATCCGAAAACTATTTGAATAATTCAAATGAAAAAGAAACATAAATATCTATTTAGGTGCCCTACCAAGATTTCCACAGCGACCTAATGAAAGCGGCATGTTTTGCCTTAATAAACTTCTTATGTATTTTTCTTCTACGCATATTTTATTTATTATATTGTCACGGCAAAACCGCTACATTTTGACTTATAGTACGTGCACTGCTCTTTGATTAAGCGCCATTTACACGGGTAGAGAATCTCGCGGTGAGAATCGTATGCGATTATCGCATGACATAACCGCCATAATATTATCGTGTTATGACAATGTTTACACGTTGCAACTTTTTTAAATCCTTACGATAATCGTATCGTCGATGCGAAAAGCTTTCCACGTGTAAATGGGGCAGTAGTGTCCAATGACGAGAGATTATTATCGTCGACCGAAACAAGTATGCCGGTTTTCCACCTAAAATGGGAGTTTCTAAGAAGTATAATTGACAAATTTCCTTTCCTTGACATACCTACGCCGGTAAACATTTTTCGGCTGGTTGCCAGAAGGGACCAATTGTAACAAAGGCTTGTCGTTACCACAGATTCCAATATCGGCTCCACAATGAATTCAATTCAGATGTTGTGTGAAATAAATTTCTCTAAATATATATTTTTAGGTCAAGTATTAAGAAGATGGAATCAATATTCAGTCACTAGAGTTGCCAGAAAGCACATATTGCGGAAAGCAGTTTTATGTTTAATTTACTGAGCATCGTATATGCAAAACAAGTTTAAGTAAAGAACAGAATTAAAATATGTTATCAAATTGTACGTACGTACATCAAAATATTGTACGTACTTATATCGTTTTAGTTTTAAAATCGGAATATATTTTAGTTAGAGCGAAGATAACTTTCGAAAGGGATTACTTCAGGAGGCTGATCATAACGTCATAAACTAAGTTTTTAACAGTCTAATAGGTCATCCTATCGGATTATTAAAATATTTATCCGTTGTGTTTGAAATGTAGCTTCTTCATTGAATTGCATATAAATATTTTGTCTCCCGCTGTGCTACGAAGGAAAGTTGGCCATTATTTGTTTGCAACTTCTCTTTGTTTTCGTTCTGGTTACTTTTATTGCGGGTGTAAGACAAGCTAGTGTCCCTAAGACTCGCCGAGCTTCGGTGCTCGTTGCTAATTCTATGCGTGTCGCTGTTGATCTTGTGTGACAGGAGTTATAGGGGTTGGTGTGTGGGCGGGACAATCTCTTGAAGCTAAACGTTACCGCAGTGTTCTTCAATCATGTAACACGGACTTTACGTAGATTTATGATAAGCGTAGATTGTATAAGTTGGTAATGTAAAAAAATAATATTTTTATTTAACGAGGTTCAAGAAAATAACGCCCTATTACGTGAAAATCAAATCTTCTTTTTTGTCAAACCTTCGCCTATTTAATCCTCGTTTAATGTTGGGAATATTATTCGTGTTATACTTTTGTTGGAGGACTACAACTTTAGGTAATTAATTAACAGAAGTACACATACGGTTTTATGCCAAGAATGATGTTTGGCTTGAAGTGGTTCATTTGAAGCTTTAGGCAAAACTCAAAATCAATACCTTGCACAAAGTATATTGCATTTTTCGTTGAAACTTTCTGGATTGTATTTAAATTACTTTTAGTCTCACTGATAAAAGTTATTTTGTTGTGTGTTGGTATTAGTTTATTACTACGTTAAATGCTATTTTTAACTTACATTACCACGGGGTCGCAATAGGGCTTTAAGCATTTTTTTTAAATAACAGGGCTTGTAATTTGGCGACTGTCTGCTCCTATCAACAACCATATCGGGAATATGCGTTTTGTTCTAGCACGCTGGCCAAATACGTTTGATATATAGACTTCTTTGTGAAGTACCACTTAAAAAAATCTTCTGTAGATGTAACTAGTATGTAGGTTTTCTTATTACGTTTTTTTTACCGTTGAAGTAAGCGAATACAGTCGTAACCTCAGAGTTTATTGTTTGAACCTGCGGACCATCGGCTTGGACCCCTCTTCACCTAACTGAGCTATAGTTTGTTTGGGATCAGTCAGTCATTGAATGCGTATATCATGTGACTTCGATCAAGTTAGTATAATTGTGTGAAGCAATACAAATTATATTAATCTTCAGGTACAGTGCAGCCATGTTTTAATCTCCGTATAAAAAGAAAACTTATGTTCCACTTTCGTCAATCACGTTTTGAACAAATTCTGTTCATCTCGCATTTCCATATACAAGATAATAATATTTACTAACATAATTACCTGGGAGGGGTATCATTTATTACCAAATATTTGGGCCCAGCCGTGTCCAACCGTGACCAGCTCCAATAGAGAAGTCATAGGGACCACAGCGCTTAAAACTGTAGGCACATGACACATACTATTTACATAAAATTTAAATGTCTTAATATAATATTATTCCTTTACTACTACTAATAAACTAACAATGAAATTAAAATTAGTTATTTAAAATATTGTTAATATGTACTTGTGATTATAACAGATATTGCATGTAATTCTAATCGGTGATATTATTGATTGTTTCAAAACTCGACTTACAATGTGACTCCGAAATTTTTGTCGTCGATCTTTGTCATCGACGTCGTCGTAAGCCAATAATCTAGAATGATCTGGATTTCGTTTTCATTCAAAGATACGAAAGCGCTACGGGCTAGAAATACGTTATAAATTCAGTATAAAACGCAAGTTTTAGAAAGGCAACCGATAAAATCAGCCTCAGTTATTTTCATAAAAAAATCTTCTAATTTCAACACGTGCGTTGAGACATAGAAATATTTTTATAGCTCAGTTCAAGATAA
This sequence comes from Theretra japonica, assembly GCA_033459515.1. Taxonomy (NCBI): domain Eukaryota; kingdom Metazoa; phylum Arthropoda; class Insecta; order Lepidoptera; family Sphingidae; genus Theretra; species Theretra japonica. The sequence goes on from CM065943.1 coordinate 6,164,021, forward strand.
TAAGTAAAGGCAAGTGTAATAATCTTACTGACTTAATTATATTGACGGGCAGTAAATATTATGCTTTAGATTTAATCCTGAGATAAGATATCTTGTGCGAATTTTTCGGCGGAAAATTTAACTTGGCCGAATAGAATATGCGCGATAAGGTAGGCTCGTCCCCTATCTGCAGTTGCCTCAATCGCATGGACGTTGATTGATTTGTGTGGGTTTTTACATATTCAAAAGGAAACGTATTTTTAAGACCGAACTATAAAAAATATTCATAAATCAGCCCATATCTGTTTCACTGCAGGGTACAGGCTTCCTCTACGATTTAAAGGACAATGGTCCATCACGCTGGTAAATTGTTAGTTGGAGAACTTCACACACCATAATACAAATTGTTGTAAAGATCCCTGTGGTATTTTGGTTTTCTGACAACGTTTTCCTCTATCTTTAAATTTCTTAGCTATTGGTTATGCGATTAAAAATAATTTCTGCTCATTTAAATGGTCCCGTTTATTCTAAGTAAACAGCATCATAGTCTTTTTGCGATACTCCTATTGATGTCTTTGTTCAACTTGTATTTTAATAAAATATGCACGTATTCTTTTAGATGTCAAATGAAGCGGTGCCAAAAGGCGAAGCGGTCCTTCTGAAGCAAGCTCGTGACAAGTATGTAGCGACGTACGGTCGGGAGCCCACCGTGGCGGCGGCCGCGCCTGGCCGGGTCAACCTTATTGGGGAGCACATCGACTACTGCGAAGGATTCGTTCTGCCAATGGTTATTGTCTTCATTACCTCATTGTACATTTCACATCACACACCCAATGGTGCTTGGTATAAAAGCAATCTTTTACCTTTGTGCTGCGAACCGTGAGAAAGAAGATATAAAAGTCGGGTAGCTTTGTGCCAATTTTTCGGATTGAAAAATCTTATATACTTAATTTGCTTGGGATGGGAAGTTGTGGCCAGAACGCTGATAGATTTGCCTTCTGGCACATCTTATTTATTAACGGGTGGCACTAGTAGGCTAGTAGCCCCACAACATCGGAGATGCAGTCGTGAGCTGATGATGTATTTGTATGTTGTGTTACACGGAAAATAGGGAGTATTCCATTGGTTAATTAGAGGTAATACTCATTGTTTCCGTTGTTTCAGCTTTCTACAGAATATTTTAGTTTTTAGATTAAACAATGCCTAGAAAAAGCTATAGAGAATAAGAAAATGATAATCAAAATATATATACTCGTAATTGAAATGGTAAAAATAATATTATATTAACATCTAAGCGCAATTTTCTGAATCTAAATTTAAAAAAATATGCCAGTTCGAATTTGAAAGTTTCAATTAATTAATTAAACATTTTTACATAGGTACTGGCCTGTTTTTTTTTATCAGCCCATATACGTCCCACTGCTGGGCACGGGCCTACTCTACAACCGAGAGAATCGATAGAGAGTGGTTAGGCCATATAGTCCACCACGCTGGCCTAGTGGGGGTTGGCGGACTTACATACCGTAGAAATTCTTACATACCGTAGAAATTCTACTGGCCTGTTACAAAATATTATTTTTTTAATGACCCGAATATTGTGATTTAGAAATAATGTCCATATTTTAGGCGCGAACGTCTCTAGCTGTGAGATTTATATTTTTGGCCCCCACTTCAGTCGATCTAAATTGTTATAGGCTGAGATTTAGGGGTTATGAGAAGATTCAAGATAGTCATTATGTAATGTCGTTGTTCCTTCGGTAGCAGGTGGTCAGATTGTAATTTGTTGTTTACGTTCCGAGACATTAATCACAATGTTGTTTATCTCTAAGAGACTGGTAAATAAGGCGTGGGAGGGAAGTTAATAGGAGTAATGTCAAAAGAGTTTAAATATTATTGCTTAATATGAAATTGAGGACCCGTCACAGTGACTCATGTAATTATTAGTTTTGGGTTCCTTTTACATGTGTGTATCCGTGTACAATCAGGGTCGACATAATTAAGTCGCTCGGCAAGGGATAGCCATCTTGCTTTGGTGTATGTTCGCATACTGTATCTCGACCACTGTACTTACCATCAAGCGCATTGTTGCCACTTTCTCGTCCCAGAATATAAGATATACAGGGTGTCTCACGGCGACGCCACATGCAGGAAAAGTATCTTAAATATTGTAGATAGACAATACTGAATATACTGAAAGAAGATACCATTTTAATTTTGAAAGCAATTTGAACTGCATTCAAAGATTGTTGAATGATCGCATGTCTGAAACGGGAATCGAACCAGGGAGGTTATTCTACGATCCGTACTTCGAAATTTCGTGTCGGTATGTGGTAATAAAAAAAAACAATAATTTTACGATACCAATTAAAATGATGTGTGTTATTTTTTTTCCACATGGCGGGTTCGATTCCCGCTTCAGGCATGGGGTTATTCAAAAACCTTTGAATGCAGTTCCAATTGTTTTCAAAAACAAAACGATGTTTTCTTTCAGTAAAATTGTGTATCTACAATATTTAAGGTACTTCTCTGGCATCGTCGTAGGACAGCCTGAATAATTTTTCAATACTTTTATACTTATTGTGAAAATATATTTATTTGTTGATGGTATGGGTAGATATTTAATTAATTTCCTATATTGATGCACATTGAACTAGCATGTTTTCAAGTAGTGTATGAGTGTTTTATTGTTTTTTCAAAGTGGAAATTCTTGCAAGCTTGGGTATATTTTTTGCTTTTTTTATTATGTGTCTTCATCTTGCGTAAGGCTAAGGATAGCATGTTCCGGTCGGTCATTTGGTTTTGATTTTACGACAGACCCTTCACGTAACACGGATCTTTTGGATGGCCTGTAATCTAGTTCCAATAATATTTCGAATCGGAAAATTGGGACAAAGTCGATCTTACCGACCTTGAATGCGAAACTAAGAGCACAACCACTGAATGAATGAAACGGTGAATGTAATAAGTATAGTGTTATATTTTTTATTTTAACAATTTATTGTACAATAGTAAAAAATATTTGTACCTATTTTATAGAAAGTAACAGTTTATGATTGTACCCACATTTTATTCCAATAAATAGATTCTGATTCTGTTTCTATGTGTGGATGGTAGATGTAATACCTATCATCTACAGAGTGACAGTATAAATGGCGATCGTATCACTCATGGGAATTTCTGCTTTCTACATGTATGTACGTGCCTATAGTAAACTTTATTCAACAGGCGATACCATTCCTTACCGTGGTGGTAGGAGGCTACAACAACACAGATGAGTGCCGATTGCTGTCGGTGATGGCGACAGGAGAACTGCAGACATCCTTTCCTTCCAGTAAGAAGGCGCTACTGAAACCCGACAGGCCGGGCTGGTCTAACTACGTTAAAGGCGTCGTTGCTAACTTCCCTGGTAAGTAGGGTTGGAATAAATAGCAATACCAATCACAAATAGCAAGTGAAATCGATAATAGTATTTCAACAGTTATATATGTACATTAAAAAAATGCGAAGTACATTTGCTAAAATCTGCGAAGTGCGAATGTGTTTCACAAAGCCGATCGGGTAATATTTTTAAGCGATCTCGTGTGATCTATAAAGGAGGGAATGAAATAGGCGACAGTTTTTTTTTTAATAAATCCTGTCTGTCTAATTAGCAGTAGCAGAAATATTTTTGAAGCTAACACTTCAAAAGTAACGAGGTGGTGATGTTAATTTAAAATAGCCATGATTCCCATTACTACTGGTAAGTGTTGTTCATAGAGTCTCCCGTTATTACAACGTAGCATATATGACCGTACTGTGAACGTATCAGGTTAAAAATTACAAAGGGTAATGTGGGGATACTTTTGAATGTTTTGTATATTAGGTACAGTTTAATACGACCATACTATGAACTAAGCTGGTAGTAAAATTACGTAGCGTAATGTGGAAATTTTAAATCAGCAGTCAGACAAGACCTACTTAGGGTTAGAATTGATAGTATAGTAAACTATCACTTAATATTAATTATCAAACCATTTTCTATACGTACTCATATCCCTATTCATATATAAATAAATACAGTATTAAAATTATTATTGTATATATTTTACGTGTCAGGAATATGCTCACATTTCTTAATATGATAAAGATAAGCTTAATTACTTTTAGGACCATTAATGGGAAACCATTAACCTAAATAACTAAAATTATGTCGACTTCAACTTTATAAATTCTCACTATAATTTTCGGGTGTCATCCTAATATAGACTTGTAACTTGTGACACGTGGAAGATGTCAACTTCCCTATTAGATCACGAAATCAGAAGTAAAGTGAAAAAGGTCCTATAACTTGAGCTGTATTTGCGTTAGATTTCCTATTTTTTATTTCACAACCCCCGTGGCGCAGTTGGTTAGAGGCCGGTTGTGCAACGAGTCCGCGATTCGATCCTCACACGAGACAAATGTTTGTGTGAACCACAAGTATTTGTTTCGGGCTGGGTGTTTGTGAGGCCGAAAAGTCTGTCGTCGAAATTTTTACTTGTATTGTATCTGTAACCTGAAGTCACAAATACTAACACGTAGCTTCGTTTTCGATCGCAGTCGGAATATAACCGGTATAAAAAAAAACTGTTTATGGAGGCTTGGTCGATATCCTTAAAACTGTATTTCTATTTGCTAATGAAGTCCAATCTGTCATGTTACGAAATAACTGCATTCATCATCAACCGCAACATAGTCTCTCTACGCTGCCAGTATGAAAAATCTGTAAAGAGTAAACAGTAAATAGAATGGCTGAATAGTAGTCTACAGTTTTAAAAGTGGAATTTCGCATGTCCCAAGTGTTAAAGTAGTTTACACGTGTTTGAAACATTTTCACGTAAACTGATCCGACCATTCCGGTCAGTAAGTTTTAGCTGGCACAAAATATTTTTTACGGTACGTAAAGTCTATTTTCACAGCGCAAGTGAGGATTTTGGCTAATGTGTACGTAACTTTAAGTGCAGCAATAAATGTAAATGAAATGACATACATACATATACTCAAGCCTTTTTCCCGGAAGGGGTAGGCAGAGGTTTTTCTGGTTGTAACCAGGACACCCACGTTTCGCCTTGTTTGTTCCATCCCAGGAAACCAACTATAGCACCGAAAAATTAATGGTTTTCAACCAACTATGCACTCATACATACATATATAAACTCCTACTTTTTCCCAGAAGGGGTAGCCAGAGGTTGTCTTGGTTACTACCAGGACCCCCCCGTTTCGCTTTGTTTGTTCCATCCCAGGATGTGATAGGGGGCGAGCCTATCGCCATATCGGACACAAATTTCCGCCTCCGGGCTGATAGTGAATAGAAAAAATCCAATATCACTTTGCCCGACCTTGGATTAGAATCCATAAGCAACGCTGAGTTCTCGGGTTAGAACCCGAGACCTCAGCGTTGTAACCGTACCGTAGTACAACTACGCCACCGAGGCAGTATATGAAATGAATCAGTATGAAATAAAAAACATTATAAAATTACTTAGCGGTACACCAGTATAAAAGGATGAAAGCCCAATATCGGTCAATAAACTAATAATTGCAATAAATATATAATGCACCTTAATCTTTTTCACTTATCGATGTAAATAAAATGATAAGTCCGACTGAATGGATTTTAATCTTGTTATTTAGACATAATTGTGATGTTTAATATAAAAAATACTATTTACATACGGTTGTATTTTTTTACATAAAATATGATATGGCGATAGGCTCGCCCCCTGTCACATCATGGGACGGAATATATAAGGCGAAACGTGGGTGCCCTGGTGGTTGCACCTTTGTCTACCCCTACTGGGAACAAAAGCGTGATGTTTATGTACGTCTTTTTTTACACATCGACTATTGCAATTATTTTTTACGTAAAGTAATAGTTTTATTATTTTTTAATTACATCAAATACCATGTACATACATAGTCGCCGGTGTTAGTTACGATATTATAATATGAACCTTTACAATTATTCTTATTCCATAGTATTTCCAATTGCATTTGTGTAAATATTTTATACCAAGTGCATAATAGATTGAAAAATATTAAGTTTTCGGTGCCATAATTGGTTTCAACGTGACTCCATAGTTCAGATCTAAATATTACAATTATAATTAAATTAATAAAAAAAAAAAACAGTAATCTGTCTACGATGAAGTGTTCATTTATATAAGTTCTCATATAATCTGCTTCATTTCGCCCCTGCATTATTTTAGGTTCAACTGGCAAGCCGTCCTCCAACATCAACAACGTATATACATCAAAACAGATTACTTATTTACACATTATAAAGAAATAAAATAATAAAACATATTTTAAGTCAAAACCAATTTCAAATATGAAGCAAATCATGCTTCCGTGCCTAATTAATACGCATAAGCATTCATTTTACGACATAAGTGTAGGAAGCAATATGGCACCCGTTATTTTCATTTCGATATTACTGCAGGCAAACAATTTCACGGGTAACCAAGTCGCAATCGTGCTGTTACGATCCAATCCGCGGTGAAAGCATTCAGCCGTTAATTTATATTTATATAGGTAATATTAATTGCATTCATTCGAACCTATATAAATTCATTTCTTCAATAAATTTTGCTGTACAAGAGTTCCTTAATACGTAGTTTATTTTTGTCGCCTCATTGGTTTGGTTTATAAATGAGATTTTCTGTTTAAAAATATAACTGGATGGAAAATCGTTCGGCGACTGAGGGTAGCATTAATGATACCTCGGGCTGCCCTTCTACTTCTATTTTGTTGAAGGAATTTTGAAAAAAAAAATGTCTTTTAATCGTTTTGTCTTGTATCAGCCCATATACGACCCACTGCAGGGCACGGGCCTCCTCTACAATCGAGAGTACGATTGAGAGTGATTAGGCCATATAGTCCACCACGCTGGCCTAATGCGGGTTGGCGGACTTTTACATACTATAGAAATTTATACAAATCGCTATGGTATGCAGGTTTCCTCACGATGTTTTCCTTCACCGTTATAGTGCGTGGTGATTGACTATCAATACACACATGACTCCGAAAAGTCAGAGGTGTGCCCTGGGATTTGAACCCGCGACCACCGTGAGCATGTAGGCAGCCGCGTCTGGTCCGTTTACCAACAGGCCACCACGCACTTAATTAATCGTTTTACGTCTATATAAAATTATAAATAGTCATGATCAGTGTGCGTAAAATGTTTAATCGAACAATATTATAAAACGTTAATTCCACGGTTGAGAAAAAAAAATACAAAATTTTCTCCGAGAATTTATTTTTATAGTCCATTTTTAAAATAAGAGTTAAAATATAAAATTGATTTTTTTTCAGTTTGCTAATAAGGCAGTGTTCGATTTAATTTAGAGCAATAATTATTTTGAATTTAATGTCAGCCCACTTGTTTATTCCCTGTAATCTTTATACCGAATGTCCTAAGAAAAATGTATCCAGATCTAAAATATATTGACATCATAATACAGTTATTGTTTCCGATAGCGGCATTTATTATACAAACGTAATAAATGGCGGTGCCTTTTATACTTTATGGGGCTGAGATATCATAAAATTCAGATTCCAGTAATTCTTCAACGGTATTTTGCAAGTAACAATTTGGTGGCTTTAAAGGTATTTATCAATATTACCTATAAACGTAATTGTGGCAAAGAAATAAACCGAGATAAAACATTTAATACTTCAATCTAAAACGTTTACTAATAATAAGGACTTGACAATAATAGCAGCCCACCTGCCAATACCAATCAAAGGTCTCTTTTGCGATTGATACAGGATAAGGCCTTTTTTTGGGTCAAGAGGAAAAGCTTCAAAGCTCCTCTTTCGGTACCCCAGCCTACCGTGTCAATCAAGTGGGGGTTGGGTTAAAAAGTAATACTTATAGTGTTGGAGAAATGTAATCTCCGTTTTGGTTATTTCTTTATATTAACACTGGATAGTAGAAAAATGTATTATGTTCTAATTTTGATAATATACTTTTGTCTTTCTAGCCTTAGTTTTTAGTACTTCAATTATACACTTCTGACAGTCAACATCTCATTTTATTTATTCAGTCTTTATATAAATAACATTTTTCTTATTATTATTACAACCAACCACATAGAATTCTATTATATAGAAACCACATGCCATGGTGAAATGAAGGGATGTAAATTTTGACTAATTTAAAACAACGACAATTTTCAGGAAATACTCGTACATATGGACATATAATAATTTGAAATAGGTACTGTCCTAAGTCACTACACAGACGTGTCACAATGAAATGGTTGTATTTATTTATTTCAACTTGAAAAATGCGCTAAATAATATTTTAATTAAAGTTTGATGTGTCATGTTCTCAGACAAAGTGGATGGTTTCGACGCTGTCGTAGTGTCAGATGTTCCCATGGGCGCCGGGTTGTCCAGCAGCGCCTCCATAGAAGTCGCAGTATTTACCTTCCTAGAAGGACTTACCGGTAACAGCGTTGGGTAAGTTAACACACACACACACCAAAACATCAAGCCTTTTCCCGAAAACGGGTCCCTACCCCTCTCCCTAGAGGTGCTATTAGGACACCCACTTTTAGTCTAGTGAGTTTAACATACGATGTGATAGGGGGCGAGCCTATCGTCATATCGGGCACAAATTCATAACTCCGGGTAATGTATAGAAAAAAATCAATACTATTTTGCTCCATCCGTTTTTTGAACCCAAGACTTCAGTGTTGTAATCGTACCGTAGTACAAGTTCTGCATCTCTGAGGCAGTGGGTGAGTTGCATCATTTGTAAATTGCAAGTCATTAACCCCGTCTATACGCCTCTACAACTTCACCTATCTATTTCCAACTCCTATTTATTTTATCCTTTGAGAAATTTAGTTCCGGGTTAAAGGTATCTTACACGTTCTCGGGATTGGCTGAGTTTCCATCGTGTCAATAAAACGCGTGCCGGCGCATATCCTGGTTTACACGAGTTGTAGTGAGAAGGAGACAGTGTATAAAATTATCTACAATTATAAATTACTATGTTTAAGATTATTCCGGAAATTTCATTTAACTACTACATAAAATGCGTAAATTTAAGTGCGTGGTGGCCTGTTGGTAACGGACCAGACGCGGCTGCCTATATGTTCATGGTGGTCGCGGGTTCAAATCCCAGGGCACACCTCTGACTTTTCGGAGTCATGTGTGTATTGATAGTCAATCACCACGCACTATAACGGTGAAGGAAAACATCGTGAGGAAACCTGCATACCATAGCGATTTGTATAAATTTCTATGGTATGTAAAAGTCCGCCAACCCGCACTAGGCCAGCGTGGTGGACTATATGGTCTAACCACTCTCAATCGTACTCTCGATTGTAGAGGAGGCCCGTGCCCTGCGGTGGGTCGTATATGGGTTGATACAATACAATACTACATAAAATCAACTGCGAATCTTTAGTGTAGTTTTATACTGGCTTAGTCTTCTTGCTTTTATTATTCCGTTCATTCGTTATCGATTATGTTTATTAATCTTAAATTGTAATAAAAAAGCACCATTTTTTTATTTCCGATTAATTTTTATAACACAGAAAGAAAAACTTTCACAAAATGCCACACTAATCTTAAAATACGACGCATTCAGATTTCTATACACGAAACGTTTCTAAAATTTTATAAAACTGTCAATCGTTGATAAACTTTTGACACCACGTGTGAGCGACGCAGCCTTTTTACTTATGTTATAACAGTTAATTAAATTTTGCAGGTTGGTGGAAAAAGCGAAGCTGTGTCAAAAAGCCGAGCACGAATTCCCAGGCATGCCGTGCGGGATCATGGATGAATACATTGTTACGTTGGGCAAAAAAGAGCACGCGCTTCTCATAGACTGCAGGTCAGTTTATTTATTTTGGTCCACGTGTATCAGTTTTCAATTTTTCGCTTATATTTTTTAGACGTGACTAAAAATAGAAATCTGGCTGTTACGGCTGGTGCCTCATGCCTGAATTCACCACATATAGCTCTGAGTGTCAGTTATGATCTTGAATCTATTATGCATATGTTTGTAAACAAATAATGTTGCACTTTAAAGTAAAATTATACTGTTGGTTTTGAGCACAGGTAGCAGGCGGGCATGGCTGTATCCCTTTCCACTAAACATTAGTTTTCCCGCCAGGCTTGACCGTGAGGTCTTTCAGGTAAATCTGAGCGCGTATGGCTAGCTATTATCCCGCCGACTCATCCAATTGCAACTCCTTTGGGATCTATGGCGCGCAAAGAGTTAACTCCGAGCATTCAACTGAGTGGCGGGTCTCATAGGAACACTCTTTGAGCAGTTAGTTCAAGCAACAGTAAAAGTCAATATGACACTATCACTATAAATTGTTCTATGCGTGTGTGTACGCTATCAGGACACGTGGCAAATGAACACGAGCGAAACAAATTTTATTTGTACTATGCTGAGTGTATGTCAACAATAAACATTTATGCATTTTAGTGAGGGACACTCGTTGACGTTTAAATAAAATTTATTATTATGTTGGATAAACAGGACTAGAAAAAAATATTGTTTCTTAAAAATTGTACGTAATATTAAATAATGTTGACTCTCACCCATTTATGTTGAAGAGAAATCCCCGTATATTATAACGGACATAAGTGTTCGTTTAAGTTATATTGAAATTGATAAACTGTAATTAAAGATAATCTTACTATCGTAAAAGCTAATGTTCTAATTATAGCTACTACCGAACCTATTTTTGGTAAAATAATTCAAATCAAATCAAAATATTATTCATTCAAAAATAAAAATAAAATTTTAAATATAGCTATTAATCATTGCTCAGCGAAAATAATGACTTAATTTTAAATGTTAAAGTAACCAAAGTAAGCATCTACCACGAATATTTGTTATTTGGATATAAACTTTCTCACGTTACGTTTGAATAGTTGATCAAACTGACTTATCTTAAGCCGACCTCACTTGCACGACCACGCGCGGCTCACTGTATAACAGATTTGCGATACTCCCGACACGACTTTATAAGTTCCTTACTTCGTATCTTACAGCACAATTTTCGGAGCAACTTTTTTATTTGTTCCGTAATTATGTACCTACATATCAAAAGTTTACTGAAGGAATAATGATCTACATATATTATGAGATGCATTCATGAGGGGTGTTGCATGTAGAGATAATAAGACACAGAATTAAGTGCACAGTATATTTTTTATCACATTGCTACAGCAAGCGACTTCAAAAACAGGTGGTCTGGTCGTAAGTGATTAATGGCGCTCATGAATATTTAAAACACTCAGCTCATAATTGTGTTGCCATCGGGCCTCAAAATAGGAGAGGTAAGGTAAGGGAAGGGCAACCAACTATTTTACTCCCACAACGGAACCCAGTAACACGGTTACTACATAATTTTCTGTGTGACAGTGGAACCACGCTAGTTATATCGGTCCATTTCTAAGTAGCCCAAGGCAACTATTTTGAAAACTTTGCGGAACAACAAGGAAGAGGATTGTTATATAAGTATTCAATAGAAAAATATAACTAAGCGCATTTAAATACGAATAAGTTACTTCACAATCGTGAAAACGAACAGTAATGCAAGTGGGTACTGTTTAACATTCCACGCACGTACTCGGATTTTGCTCTGTGCTCCAACTTTAAAAGTTTCTTAAAGTGGAACACGGAGATTGTACCTGATGAACTTTTATACATGGTTTTATGTATAAAATATTTATTTTTTGCTGCAGGAAATTCCTTTTTAGTTTTCAATTAACGTTAGATGTCCCTGTGAGCAAGAGTTACGTAATTTTAGCCAACACTTTCATTCAATTTAAATTATTCTTCCATGTTTAAAATTGAGGGCATTGTTAACAGTAGTGTTTATAATGCTCCTTTAATTTTAAATAATTATATTTTAAATTTATTTCCTTTATGACTCAAATGCTTTGTTCTAGATCGTTAGAAGCAGTCCAAGTACCTCTAGTGACCGAGGAAGTGGCTCTGCTTGTAATCAACTCAAATGTAAAGCATCAGTTGACAGGCAGCGAGTATCCCCAACGAAGAGCTCAGTGTCAAGAAGCAGCTGATAAATTGGGATTACCTTCACTCCGGGGAGCTAAGACCGAGGATTTAGAAGGTAAGCAAGTGAATAGATAGCACAAATTCTAGTGAACTACATTCTGAACAAGATAAACTATAAACTTTTTTTTGCGTTTCTATCTGAAGAGTAACTGTTTACGAAATCGCGTCGATGGCTTAGACGTCAAAAAGGAAATTCTTTACGTCACACGTTCGGTGGAAGCCACGTACGCGGATGCCGATATACTTTTTATATTTTTTTACAACGAACGTAAACACTAGCAACATGTTGAAATAAATTGATGTATGTTAAAGTATTCACTCATTCATGGCATATCGTCAATTCCTCAATCTAATTCCAGATACACTTTGTTCGCCATTGGTTTGATAGTATGTCATACAGCCACGGTTCGACCGTAATAATATGTTTGTGTCACATTTGATATAATAAATGAAAATTGAAATGTATACCTAAATGGTTACCTTTAAACGAATGTTTGACTGGTATGACAGAATTTGTGACACGGACATTTTGCAGCGGAACATATTTCCTTGTTTTCTCTCTTCCGTGCATATTTCAATATCGTTGTTATTTTTATTTTTGACGACACATGGCTTTGGAGGGCATTTTGTTAGTGGCTAACAATTTCTGTGAATTCATTCTATGGCTGAACTCTGGTAAAGTTTTGTGTCGTTAGTGCTAATGAATGAATTTGTGTGATCTCTGACCTTGTACCCCGGTGACATTCCATTTCTCTGCGTCTTTTTTCGGCTTTGCCAAATTAAAGGCATTGCACGTGCTCCCAGTGAGTTGCTGTGCAAGAAAAGCATCCATTGGTAACAGAAGATTTTAATCCGTCGCATCATAAATCCGTAGGCCTTCGGTTTTTTTTTATTACTAGGTTATTATAATTTATGTAACATTGTTTTATCATTGAAAATCTGTAGAGAAGTTTGGTAATTATGTTTTGTTTACCAATTCGTGGAAGTTTTGTTCATTATTTAATAAAATGCCATTCCAGATGTAATCTCAGGGTTAACAGAACTTTGGAATTGTATTAAAAAGTCATCAATCATGTTATATTGACTTTACAGTTACCTCGGCTATGAAAGCAATTACCCGTACAAATAATAGATATTATATTTCAAATAATTTTAGATTTAAAAACGTAAATATTTATGCTAGCTCGATTGGCTATTCAATTGGATTTCTGAGCTAAAGGTTGACGATTCCATAATCATATATACAGCTACTTTAATATTTACATTTACTAACGGTAGGTATCTCATATGTGTGAAGTCACCTGGGTAGGTACCACCGCAATGTCTATTACTCCCGCCAAGCAGCAGTATAAATGCACTGTTGTGTTCCGGTTTGAAAGTCATGGTAGCCAGAGTACCTACTGGACATAATGAGATTTAACATCATATGTCTCGGGTTGACGAGAGCTGTGGAATGCCCAGCATTACTTTGTGATTCATGGTGTGGGTTGGTTTTGTTACTGTCCATGAACGGTCGTATCGCTTCTGATTAGGCGAATGGCATGCTCGTCTCGCCATTCATTGCAATGAAAAAAAGAAGACTTGTAACAAATATGAGTAAAGTATGTACACTTTACTCATATTTGTTACAAGTCTTCAGCGCTGTATAGTACTATACTATAAATGTAAAATATTCATACACAATTTACAACTGTTAGTTTTTCCTTATTAAAATAAAATAATAGGTATTTAAACGTGTACGAGACACTTCTAAGCAATTTTTATTTTAAAAGAATTTGTATTATATATTTTTTTATTATATTAATGGCTACATCAACCCATATACGTCCCACTGCAGGGCACAAGCCTCCACTGCAATCGAGAGTACGGTTTAGAGGTGGGGTTAGGCCATATCGTCCAATATTATTGGCTAATTAACTAATGTAACTAAAATCAAGATGGTTTATTTTAAATATTACCCTTTATTTTATTGAAGCCTTTTAAATTGCATCTTCTTACAACACATGTAACGAAACAGACGTACAACGAATACAGAGTGTAATAACAGGATTGTATTATAACATGATTCTCACAGCAATTAGGCTGTCAGTTTCACTCGCAGATCCCATTAAATTATTTACGAGGCTCGCTTTCAAGTTAAAAAATCACACGTTATCTACGAGTGCAGAAATAAATTATTAATAAGAAGTAAAACAAGAGACATCATAAAACATAAAAATGTGAAAGGATTTTTCTCGAAAATTGTCTTGCATTACTTCTGCCTTTATGATATAAATGGAATACTGGTGTATTTATTTATTGGGATGTATTGCAACCGAACGAACTCGTATGCCGAGGCACGAGTTTATGAAAACAAATAGGAAAAATCAAATGTAAAACGTTCCCTTTTTGAAACCCGAGCAAAGTTAATAGCCGCAGGTATGGACTCCAAACCGCTTTATGGCTCTTTGCAGCTAGTTGTAGTAGGCAGATTTTATTTGTTAACACGGATTTTGTAAGTGTAATAGCCATACGTGCAAAACAACAATTATGAATTGTAAGCACTGCTTGGTTATCACTACCTCATCAAAGTGCAGAAACTACGCAGTTGTGCCAGTCAAATATCATTTCGCGTAGAAACTAATGCTTAATCTAACTTTCATATCATACGGCATTTCATAACGTTTCGCCCTAGCAGCGCTGTAAACTGAGGCTGGCTCGTCGCGACTTGTACAGCTTACATGCGCAAGTTTTTGTTTAATGAGCGTCATAACGTTGATGCCTGAGAGTATTTCATTACACTCGTTAACAATGTTCTAGTTATATTTTGAAGTAATTTTCTTTAAACACGACCTTCTAAAGTAGCTTAAGGTCACTGCGTGAATGAATGAATTGTCAATATTTTTTAATTATTTTCTTCGTAGTCGTTCCCTTGACAGAGTGGTCGTGATAATGTTTAGGCCGATTGCTGAGCAGCTGATTTTCAATTATATCTACAGTGAAATAAAAGTTTAATTTCTCCCTGATCAATAAATTTCGAAAAGCAAATATCCATCCTCCAATTTACTTGAAAGGCGTAGATCATTAC
Organism: Theretra japonica; assembly: GCA_033459515.1. NCBI lineage: Eukaryota > Metazoa > Arthropoda > Insecta > Lepidoptera > Sphingidae > Theretra > Theretra japonica. The sequence goes on from CM065943.1 coordinate 6,179,143, forward strand.
AAAATGGCAGTGAGTCGGTAATATTTGTCGCCGAAGTAACTACCTTAGTGATGGATGTTGGGCGGAAAGGTATTACGATTGATAGCAAGTGTGGTCCGTGTAAGCTAACCTTGTGCCCATTCGTACAACAATTTAAGAAACCTATTAATAGTCACTGTAGGGTAATTCACGTAATTAAATAAGTTCAGTTGCAGTGCAGTTGCAGTTAAGTTTCGATCAAAACATACCTTTTCGTATTCTCGTAATTTTGACAACCGCTGTCAGATACGCTCGCGTCAAGTCCGCGTCACGCGAGCGGTTTAGCGTATTCTACTACTACGTGTTTTATGTGCGTGATTCAGATCGCAACTTGATCGGTATTCACGTGTAAGCTTCTTGCATACGACTGACGTACAGTTGACGCGTAGCACCCGCGCAGTTTACGCATAGCTTAGGTGCAGTTCACGCGCAGCTAAACAATTACAAGAATACCATTATGCACTAAGACGTAAACTTAATTGCAACTGCACCGCAACTTGATCGGCGCGTCAAAAAATTACGTGAATTACCCTACAGGACGTGGAAAGTAGAGGATTGTCAAAAATGACATAATTTTGGAAAGTCCTTTGATAAATAGGCTGATGACATGACGATGATGGTGACCTAATTTCAATGTTGCAAAGCAAATAATTGCATCGTTTCATACAACGGGAAAAGCGCAAGGCATGAGTACTTAGTTTCGCCGCAATTTATGTAATAACCTGACTCGAGAGTATTGTAGCTAATGTTTGCCATTTATGTTAATGTATTCCTAAAACCCATGGATGTTGGAGACTTTTTATTTAAATCATTCTATTGTTAATAAAGCGGGGTTTATTCATCCGTGGGGCAGGTAGTTAATATGCTAGCTGCGATACAAGAAGCCGTAGTTGTGATTCCCCCACCTATATAAATATTTATTTCGAGTCTCGGTGTTGTGATAGCAAACAGTTTTTCGTAGTTCCTAATCACAACAAAAGGCTTGTATTTATGGGTGTGACTGTTGAGAAACAGCTTATAAAAAATAAAAACATGATTAATAAAGTACTTGGGAATTGCAATTAATGCACACAACCATGCTCTTTGTTCAGAACAGTTGAATTATGATTATTTATTATTATTTTAATCTTATAATTGGTACAACGTGCCACATCTAAGTTAGGATACATATTGGTAAAAGTACTCATTTAGAGTTACATGTATAATTATTAAATAAATAATAAATACACCCAACAGTCACATAAAAAGTTCTGACCCCACACTAAGATCGACTTTTGTGTTGTTAGGACTTTTCGGTCTCACAAACACCCAGTCACGGAACAAATAATTGTGGTTCACACAAACATTTGTCTCGGTGCGGTAATCGAATCCGCCGCCTCTCGTTTCACAGTCGGGGTCTAGCCAACTGCGCCATGGAGTCTGTCATATACAAGGAAGTATTTTTTGTATTGTATCAGCCCATATACGACCCACTGCAGGGCACGGGTCTCCTCTATAATCGAGAGTACGATTGAGAGTGGTTAGGCCATATAGTCCACCACGCTGGCCTAATGCAAGGAAGTAATATAGTCTATTAACTGTATGTCCGATGGGATCGTCCGTTTGCAACGATCCAAAGACCTAAAAATAGATTTCAACATTACTTACTTACAGAATTATGAGCTTTGACGTGAATTTTAACCTCTGTTTAACCCCTTTGGGAGATTGAAAATAGTATGATTAGGATATTCAGTTAGTATTTTATTTAAAACAGATTGTTCTTCATTTTGTATGGTATGTGAAGTCTGGCAGCTCGCACACAGCCAGCGTGGTGGAATATTACCTAACCCTTTTAATCGGAGAGGAGGCCAGTGTCCTACTAATATCCATATGTATATTTAAAATATTCGTGATAAATTATAGGGTGATTCCACGTGTGAACAAATAATGTACTATGTAATCTTGAATTGCTCAACGATCCATTAATGTTTGGATCACTGATTCTTTTTCACAATTTTCGTCTGTTTTTGCTACTTATTTTTGCTTTTACACTTACAAAAATTTTTTCACTCGAGTTGGTTTCATTGTGTCTCATTTTTAACGTCTTCTGTGGCATTTTAGCACATCCTATTTCTTTTTCCACTACAGTGACTATTTTAATATAAGTACTTGTTACTATGCTGATAAATTTTGTTGCTATGTGTCTACTAAATTATATAAGTATATATAAAGAAATAAATACTACATCTATATTCTGTGATAGTTCTCATTACTTACAGTCACAGAGTATGTTTTAACTGTCAGCAAATTAATGTGCTTTTTACAACTGTTCAAGTTTCAAATATTGTCATCATTAATCAGTCTGTGTTTGTCTAAGGCAGGGCTCCTTGTAATTCACGGACGTTGGGATTCCGCACTAGTGAACTTAATACCGGAGTACTCTCAGTTTTCATCATAGGCGCTGCTACCTACCACTAAGCTTTATTGAAGTTATTTCTCGCTCTCGTATATTGAGAGACTACCACTATTCGAGCATTCCTAATACCTTTCTGCTTGGTTAACTTGTTTGCACATTCTTTTAGTATATCTTTCCCTGGTAAGCTCTGGAATGTGGAATAGAGAAGAGGTAGGGGTAAATTAGTTACCTCCAAAGTTGAATATGGTGTATTATCAACAAAAAAAAAATTACATTTGAATGCCTCGGTGGCGCAGTTGTACTATGGTATTATTGCAAAGCTGAGATCTTGGAGTTTTTTATTAATTACTAGCCCGGAGTCAGGAATTTGTGCCCAATATGGGTTCGTCCCCTACCACATCCTGGGACGGAATATATAACTCGAAACGTGGGTGTCCTGGATGCACCTCTGCCTGCACATTCTAGGAAAAAGGCGTGAGTTTACGTATGTATTTTTTTTTTATTTTCCAGTGCTGAAGCGACTCGGTTGCGACGAACTAGTGATCAAGCGAGCAGAACACGTTATTGAAGAGATACACAGGACTGAGGAGGTTGGCAGAATCCTCGGCAAAAAGGACTTTAAGCGGGTATGTAGCTTCATTATTATAAATACTTAGGATATTTTTATAGTCTTTGTGGCGAAGTTGGTTGGACGCCGGCAGTGAACCGAGAGGCCGCGGTTTTGGTCCCCTACCGAGACCAAATATTATGCTGGTGGAAACCCCAAGTACTTGTTTCGGGTCTGGGTGGTTGTAAGACCGTAAAGTCTCTCGTAGTTTCTGGTACGCATAACACTAGACTTGAATATTAATGTGGGGTGAGAACTATATATGTTTGGTGCATTAAAGTTATTATTTTGCTCGTTTTGGAATTTGTTGCGAAATTATTCATAGGATTATCTTAAGCGCTCGCCCAAGGAATTCCATTGAGGTCTGTTAGCCTATGCTCCGTAGTTCATATTAATTGTAAGTAAATGAGTTTAAACCCGTGACCTTCCTTTTTAAGTCCGATACAGGCCATTATTAGCCCATTGCCCATAGTTTTTAACTAATGTTCATCTGGTCGTAGCATAAATCGAGACAGTTCGTAATTTAATTAAACCATTTTACTTCGCACTTTTAATGGCAGTTGCCAGTTACTAAGTCTTGAATATAAATAGAACTTAATCTCATTATCTTATGTTTATGCGTAAAATAAGTGGGAGGATTTCTGTTGATTGATAGTATATTTTATCAAATTTTTGTACCACTTTGTTCAAATCCAGCATGCATATTAGCCACGTTTGATGACGAATATTCCAAAGTTTATTTGTTAACTTACTCGTTTCTCGTTTCGATTATAGTACAATGACAGCGGTCGGTAAAAAGCCTCAGTAATCCTATAGGTGGCTTAAAACTGATACAGCTTTAAGTTTAACCTCTATCATCCATGATATCTAAGACCCAAAAACCTCACACCAAGTCAGAAATGACTATTCCATGCATCAGTAGACTATGCCATTACATAGTCTCTTTACATACCTTACATAGTCCATTGACTATGTAAGGTTATCCGTACACCTGAAACTGCTCCAACTTTCGTTCGTTCTCGTTTATCCATCCCATGGTTGTCTGGCAGAAATTGCTTTGAGCAATAGGACCGCCGCTTATACATTTTTTCTTGTTATATTGCCTACTTTTCATGTATCTGGTGTACAATAAAGTGTTAAATAAATAAGTATAGCCTCACTATTGTTAATTGTTCTAATTGCTGAATTGAACGCATAACCAATAAGGAATGATTTCAGACTACGAGTTATGATGGAATTTGGTTTCCGAAAATTGTGTCAATATGCATTGATTTTAGATTCCGAGTATTGTTTGCGCTCTAATTTTAAACAAGTTTTGCTCATTTGTTGATTCTATGCATCGGTTTTCTATTGAATATGCCAGAGCTGTTAAATACATCGGCTGTATAATTGAAAATTTATTTACTATCAGCTCTGGTGTTCGAGCTGGATTTTAGTCATGTAATACAGTAGTATTTTTTCAAGGCATTTTTTATTTAGAGTTTCTTCTTTAGATCCTGTTTATTCTTCCGGAATATAAACACAGTACGCGTGGATACTCTCAAGTCGTAATATTTGTACTGTATTTCATTTATTTCAGAAAAAAACTTATATCTCGGTGGTTACAATAGGCGACGATAATGAAAAAAATGAACGCAAAAAATGAGTTATATACATAGCTAACACGAATAAATACAGGAACTAAGGTTTGTTCACACGGCTTCTTTTTACATTTTAGGGTAACACTTAACCAACCGACGTAAATTATTTACGTATACTGTCAAAAGTTGGACATTATAAGAATATGAAAGCTTCACAATGTGGATAACTTGAAACGAGTTTTTCTTGCGAAAAACAGTATAGAAAAATTGAAGTAGTAGACTAATTTGCAATATTAATTAACGGATAGTTTGAAAAGTACTATTCGGGCTTAAAAGCAAAGATAATCGATAGCTTCATTAGCATGATAGGGTAGAATGTGCCTAATTGGCCGCAGATAGAGACACCTTTTTATCGGAGCAAGGCGACTTCGCTTTGCAAACGTGATTATCGTCGATTTATTTGAACATTATTATTGGCGATGAGAGAAGTCGATTATCATGGTTACTGATTTGCAAATAAGGAGACCTAACTAAGATAGTAAGATAGTATTTAATACTGAGTGCTTCAGGCTGTTATTGGTCATTGATATTGACGTAGAAATGTGTATGTCAAATTGAAATTTGATTGTTATTTTTCTTAATACTAAGTATCAATGCCTCGGTGGCGTAGTTGTACTACGGTATGATTGGAAAGCTGAGGTCTCAGGTTTGAATCCCGGGTCGGCCAAAGTGATTTTTCTATTCATTGTCATTTTCTATTCATTATACATACAAGGCAAAATGTGGGTGTCCTGGTAGCACCTCTGCCTACCCCTTCTGGGAAAAAGTTTATGTATGTATGTAAGTATGAACAGTTTGTTACCCACAAGTTAATATATGAAGCGATTTTTATATAATGTAGACCAAGCCATGGGTCATTAAATAAAATTTATATTAGTCACAGCTTCACTAACCAATTTTATGACAACCAAAAAAGGGTCAGGTCGGATGTAAAGTAAAACGATGAGGGCGCATGAATTTTTTTATGAAAGCTGACGATGCGGAAATTATGTTGGGATCAAACATAGTGAGGATCAGCATGACGGTTATACATGTGTAATTGAATTAAAGTAGAAACATATCGTACAGACATTTAATCTAAGTGTGAACTAACACCGTGAGCATGTTGGCAGCCGCATCTGGTCCGGTTACCAACAGGCCACCACGCACTTTGTAAGTGATATGTGTATAATATACAGGGTATATCAAGACTGCTACCGAAAACGAAGCCAGGTGGTAGTGTTAGTGAGTTTAGACACAATGCAACTACATTTTTTGAAAAACAAGCGTCGATTTTTTTGTCATTCTTTTCGTATCATCGTATTTAGGTGGTAAATACAAACATTTTCCATAAAAAAATATGTTCACCCTTTTATTTTTAAAGACGCTCTAGTACGCAAGGCTTGAAATTATAAATTTAGAGAAAACTATGGATTTACCACCTAAACATACTGATATTTAATACATTACAAAAAAAAACCGCCGCCATATTTTGCAAAAATTTTTGTTGCGTCGTGTCTGTAGTCACTAAAACTACCACCTGGCTTCGTTTTCGGTAGCTGTCTTGATATACCCTGTATATGTGACTTTTATCTTGCATCAGGCCGGAGAATTGTTCTACCAGTCCCACGACTCGCTCAGCACATTAATGGAAGTGTCGTGTCCCGAGCTGGACCAGTTGGTGGACATACTTCGAGGAGCTACAGGCGTGTATGGAGCCAGGATGACCGGGGGAGGCTTCGGAGGATGTGCAATCGCTCTGGTAAATACAAAGATCATTATTTTTAGTTGTTGTATAAATTAACATGTAGCAAGTACATCTATTATCCTTTTCTTTCATCTTTTGTACTACCCCATAATTCGATATTTCTATAAGACAGTCTATCCTAAGGTTGCCTGGAAGAGATCACAGCTGGCGATAAGGCCGCCTATTGTAACCATGCCATTAGCTTTTAAGTGTTTTCATTGGTTTTGTAAGTTTTGTTTTTGGTGTACAATAATTATATATATATAAAATAAGTTCGTATACTCGCTTCAATTAAGCTGTGGGTTCGTTTACCGGGTAGCATCAATCTCTTATGGTTTCGAGACTTTTCATTTTTTCTTAGCATTAAATGTGATAGTCAGTCATATTAGTACAAAAAAATATGCACAATACCTCGTGGTATGTCTGATCTGGTAAGTCCATTGCTCTGTTTAATATTTTATTCTTTCCCTATAATAAATAATCCTTTTCGTGTATGTTTCATAAAATTAATGTAGTTTTTTATTTCAAACATTATCTTTAGTTATATTTAGATTTAAAATTATTTCTTTGTAAAGAAATGAAGGAGTTTATATTTAAGTACGTAGTTCGTCTTCGTTATTAATTTTATTTGTTGAGCTCGAGATAGCTGTCTTTGCACAGGATAAATTAAGGACAAAACAAGACGCGACAGATTCATTCTTCCCAAGTTCTATTATAACCGAAATGAATACACTATAATTGCTTTTGTATATTCTTTTGTATTTTTAACACGCTTTTATTACCTTTCCATATATGTATGTAAGCTGTGTATATGTAAGTGTGCGTGGTGGCCTCGTGGTATCGGACCAGACTCGGCTGCCTACATGTTCACGGTGGTCGCGGGTTCAAATCCCAGGGCACACCTCTGACTTTTCGGAGTTATGTGTGTATTGATAGTCAATCACCACGCACTTTAACGGTGAAGGACAACATCGTGAGCAAACCTGCATACCGTAGCGATTTAAAAAAAAATCTACGGTGTGTAAGTCCGCCAACCCGCACTAGGCCAGCGTGGTGGACTATATGGCCTAACCACTCTCAATCGTACTCTCGATTGTAGAGGAGGCCCGTGCCCTGCAGTGGGTCGTATATGGGCTGATACAATACAATACAATACAAAATGTGAGCTATTGAACACGTCTGATTTGTTCGAAACTTAGCACACTTATCAACGACGACAACAATACAATAAAAAAAAACAATCAATTTCAATAATCAAAAATATGTTTTTTCATGCGTGGGCTTTTCGTAGTTTACTTGTGTTTTTTTGCTAGGCATTAGATTTCTCGCATTGGAAAATCGTGGGTGTCTAAACAGTTCCACCGTTTTGTCTATGTCTGTCGCCAAGCCGCAGTGTGTAACCGCAACAGCCATGAAAACAACAGTTTTCGGTTTGATGAATATTGTAGCCTGTGAAATTACTGGGTATAGTGAACATGACATTTGCGGCCTCACTTATAGACAGTTTTAAATTCTGTTTTAAATGTCAAATGTTTTGTTCTTTTCGATCAACTTTGGAATTCAGTTTGAGCGAAGAAGACAGAATATTCAATAACTAAAATAGGTTTTAAAACTGTATATGAATGAGGGCGTTCATGTTTCCTGGTAATAAGTGCCGTGCTGTGCCATACAGTGCTGTGCCATAGGTACTGCTTATACATATAGAAATACTTTATTGATGAATAGACATCATAAAAAAACTTATATTTTGTATTTTTATATTTAAAAAAGGAAGTTCTGTATTCAACCGGGGTATATGTTGACATACCTATATGTTGATTGTGGGTAGTTTCGCATTTTTTCAAGAGCTACTGATTTGACTTCAATGTCCAAATCTTTATTTCATCATTGTTTTTTTTTACTCTTTACAACCAGACGTTGTTGGTTTTCTTGTCATTTTATTTTATTATCCCGACGCTGTCCCAACTTCACAATATATTTTACAGTGCCAATTAGTTGGTTGAGCGTTAATTATTTTGTTTAAGAAGCTGTGTTAGTTGTAACATTTACGTGTTCGTTATCTTGTCTAGTCGCGATGTAGTATGTAATTTCCCAACATGTAATACAAGTCTGCCTTTACAACGCGCACACATTATTATATTTTAGGAATTCAATTCCATCTACTTTGTATTTATGAGATAGAGTGAATAAGCGTGCAGGATACGAGTGGTCATACAGGGTATATCAAGACTGCTACTGATTTATGCAATAAAAAGGAACATGTATATATACATTATTGTCCACTAAATTATTAATGAATTCATACTATAATCTGCTTGATGGCAAAATTCTGAAGCTTTATATCTGGATCAAACAGACATAGAAAAGACCTTAATTGAAAACTAATACAAATGAATCCCTAATTCAGAATCGACAACCTCACACAAATTTTCCCCAACTGCCAGTCGAACCCAGCATCGTTTTATCCGCAAGCCGTGTCCAATATATTTTAAATTGTGGAACAAAAGGCGTATGTAACACAGACCGACCACATATTTAGGTCGGAAGTAATATTGGCGCCGCGTTACGTAAGGAAACTCCACTCGCTGTTTAGCTGAAGGGGTATAAGCCTTATTGAAGTATTGTTATCTTATCGGCAGTTAGTTTAAATTGGCTTTTATATTAATAACTAAATTAAGTAATGTATCACATTTTTAATCACTTGGATAATTGAAAATGGTAAGGGAAAAGGGACGATAAGAGAAAAGGTGTAAATACATCCGGTTTATATTTTAAAGTGATCTCTGCCATACAACTGTGCAATGGACACTGTTTGCTAAAATGCAATGTTTTAAAGTTTCTCTCCAATATTTTTTGTAAAAAGTGTGTCCTACATAGCAACTGTAGTGAATTCGCGCTGTTTTCGGACTGCAGTCTAATATATCTGTCAAAGAATTACCAGGATAGAGATCTAATATTTACTCAAGTTTTAATTTAAAATGTAACATTTAATATCGTCATGTGAATTTCATGTTTATTTAAAGCCTTTGACAGCCTCCGTGGCGCAGTTGGTTAGACGCCGGCTGTGTAACGAGAGGCTGCGAGTTCGACCCCCCACCGAGACAAATGTTTGTGGGGACCACAGGTATTTGTCTCGGGTCTGGGTGTTTGAGAGGCCGAAAAATTTACCGTAGTGTCTGATAGTCACGACACAAGATTTAATTGACCTTAATGTGGGGTGAATGTGTATGTGACTGTTGGGTGTATTAATTTTTATTTGTGTAGTAAAGAAATGAATGCACTAACTAAATTCAACCCCGGACGAAATTGCTTTCGAGCAAGTTTTTTTATGCTTTTATAAATATTTTCGTGTTCGCAGGTGCAAAAGAGCGAAGTTGAAAATATCAAAAAGCTGATACTGTCGAGATACAAAGGAGTTCCGACATTCTTCGTGTGCGAGCCCAGCGAGGGAGCGCGTTTGCTGCAATTGTGATAAACTTATATTTTTGTATTGCTTTTTGTTTTATTATTCCTAGATCGAAGATTCCTAGTAACACGATATTGCCTTATACTTTGTTTAATATTAAAGTTGTAACATCTGTGGCTATTTGTCTTTGAGTATCATAGTTACAAAAGAAGTATGTTGTAGACATATAGTATTGTAGTAATAATAACAAATAATTTTAGCCTATTCGCACGTCGTCACGCAATGTATTAGAGCTTATCAGATAAGAGAATGGTGTCATAAGGATATATTCCCTCACACTTCACGGAGGCGAAAATTGAATTTACGCTAATGATTTAAAATTATTGAGGAGGCCCATGCCCTATAATGGGACGTGTGTCGGATTTATTGATAATTCTAAATGTGGTTTTTCAAATAATAATAAGCTGTTTCATATGCTCATCATAGGCATATTCTTAGATGATAAAGTTTTAAACCCCACACAAAGCACAGATAGTTCAAAATAATCCTCACATTTTACAACGCGTAAGTTGACTAAGGTGGATGTATATTTTTTAACAACGCTCATAAATAAAACACACTGTTACTCGAAGCAATTTTATTTCGTCGTATTATCGTATCCAGTTTGCCAGATTGTAATCCCCACTACCGAAGCTTTCCCCACTACAAACCAAGATATTATGTATAATCTAAAAAAACATAATGGTTTTTTTGGATTTACGCGAATGTTACACATTTTTAATTTTTTTTGCTTAAAAATGTAAAAAAATAATATAATTCGCGATAAAATCCGCAAGAACTTGTTTTATTTCAACTTAAAAAACACTAGCAGAAAAAATAATACTATAAAAGGTTTACAACACTAATACCGACTTAAAATAAATTATGAAAAAAATAAAGCATTAAAAATGCTCAATTGAAAAGCGAAAAATAACTCAAATAAAGCAGCCTTATAACAGTAGAAGTGCACTTGCCATTTATCTCGTTACATTGGTGAGTGGATGTAAAAAAGATTCAGAGAGAGCAGTGTCCGACGAGCTATGTTATAATCTGATCAAACGGTTCTTTTATCGTGCACGACTCCAAAATCCATTCGAGCGTGTAATCTTTAATAGATTTGTAAATTAAGCGAATTATTCAGTAGTAGTTAGTTTAGTAACATTTTTAGTGAGTCGCGAGTAGGTATGAACGATTTTAGAGCCAATAATGTTAACTTTTACTCACGATTTTACAAGATCGTAAATTTTCACAACGTTAGCTTTAACACAATTGCTCTATAATATTTTTTTCGTCTTTGGTTATTTAAAAAATTACCACTTTTAAACATTGGTTTAATATCAGCTGTGTTTAAATATTACTGTCTCGGTGGCGCTGTTGTACTACGATACGATTACAACGTCAAGCTCGAATCACAGGTCGGGCGAAGTCGTATTGGATTTTTCTATTCATTATTTATTTATTGAATTCAGGTACAGGTTGTATATACATTAATACAGATTACTTATTTTTCTACTTTTATATTCTGATGTATTTACCGCTTAAAGGAGTATACAAAAATTAAAATAAATTACACAGACGTAAACAAAAACAAGGAAAAATTATACTTAAGAATGAAAAAAAATAAGAAAACAAATCAACGGCTCCAACAAAACAGGACGAATTATCAGCCCGGAGTCAATAATTTGTGCCCGATATGGTGATAGGCTCGGCCCCTATTACATCGTGTGAAGAAACCCATTAAGCGAAACGTGAGTCCTGGTAACACCTCTCTGCCTACGCCTCTGGAAAAAGGTGTGATCCATGTATGTATGTTTAAATGTTATTTGTATAACTGATATTCGTCGATCAATCAAATCAAATTCGTCGAGTCGATACAAAAAATATTAATCAAAAACTAAAGTAAATTGGCTGTAAAATGAAAGAAAATACTACATGCACACACGTAGAGAATCGATCGCGAGCAGCGCTGTTAAGTAGCTGTCCGGTTGAGATCACTCCAGCCGTAACACCCCATAAAGCGCTGCATCGCTTCCCACCGTAAACAAAGTTACGCAGCGCCCGTAGATTTTCCTGTATGATTTATCTCACCCGCACTTCAGACTTCAGTTGCTCTCGGGCGCGCGGCGAGAACGGACGCGTCCTGAACGCTCCGTGAAACTATTCTGTGAACTCAGACTTCGATGTTTGGTTGATATCGTGACTTTGTGTTGGTGTTGTTCAATTTGTGTCTTGAGATTGGGATATAGGTAAGTTTTTTTTATGTAAAAATGTTTTTTTTTTTTATTATTTATTTAAATACGTTTGAAAGTGATTTGTTTGTTTTGTTTCGTCTTTTTGTGAGAGAATATTATTTTCACGTAACGTTTTTGGTTCCAAAGCTGTGAAAAAGTAACTTTCCGTGTCAGTTTTGTTTGTGTTTTACTTCACTTTAATGTTAGTTACTTATTTATTTATTTATGTTGTTTGTGTAAACTTATAATTTTAAAAGGGTGAAGTTGAATATGAAGACTTTTCCGTAGCAATATCTGTTTTTTTATGATTCGTATAGTTTGATTGTGCAAAAGAAACATTTATAATTTAAATTCGAATATTTAAAGAAAAGTATCACATAAAAATAACAACTAAACTCATCAAATTATATAGTGCCTTTAATAAATGCCGGATGCGGGCCACAAAAGTATTTTTGGAAAGTAGTAGAGTCTCGTTGTCAGTCATGACTCAGTATTAATGGGTAGGCTCGTCGGGAGTGGTACCACTGTCTCACTGGAGATCGACGGAAACCGACAGTTTCGCTGTCGCGTTTCGTTCGGTGAGTGAGATTGCCGGATGTAATACCCTTTCCTCTTTCCATCCTTTTTCTTTCCCGTTCCCCTTCACGATCTGATGGGCCGGCAACGCATCCATGATCCAAGCGTTGTGGATGTTCATGGGCGGCAGTGATCACTTACCATCAGGTGACCTGCTTGCTCGTTTGCCGGACCAATGCTATAAAAAAACGCCAATAAACCTAATTTCTTAAAATTTGATCAACACTAACATTTACACTGTTATGCCCCGGATACTAATTTGCCGGAATAATTATGCGTCAAGGTCACTGGAATAATAAATAATTGGTATAAACTCGCCTAAGGTAAACTTCCTTTAAGCAAACTACCGTAATAGGATTTCTGGGGTTAATTAATCATTTGAAAGAGACGAGGTAATGAAAGTTTTAAGACGTACTATTTTTCTCCTATTAATTATTTTTATAAAAGATATCTATTTCTTCTATCGTAGACTTGTTTACTAGCTCATATTTCATTCGTGTAGACTATAGACGGCTAGACCGGGAGGTACATGTGAAGGTCGTACATACACTAATCGAAAATGTGATCTACGCCGCATGATATGGTTGAGAAAAGTTCATTTTATTTTCCATTCAGAAAACTTACAGCTAATATATAGAATAAATTAAAAATAATATGTAATGAAAGGCCAATTACAATCATAATGTGAACTGCAATAATGCAACACCATTGTATGTACTGTATGTATATGTCGTGTTTTTTTTATATACTATAGGTCCGGCAAACGAGCAAGCAGGTCACCTGATGGTAAGTGATCACTTCTGTCCATGAACATCCACACATTTGATCATGGATTGTTGCCGGCCCATCAGATCGGGAGGGGAGCGGGAAGGATAAAGGATAGGAAGAGGAGAGGGGTATTGGGCAACCGCCAGTCTCACTCACCGAACGAAAAGCGACAGCTTAGCTCCCGCTTCACGTCGATCTTCTGTGAGACAGTGGTACCACCCCGGACGAGCCTGCCCATTCATGCTGAATCATGCCTGACAACAGCGTGGCTCTACCACATATAACACACACCGTGTATTCTTTGTTGGAGGTTTTAAAATAAATAAATGACCACTGCGTCAGAGTCAATTTGAAATCAAAATAGTAATAAATAATACATTATTACAGTCCATCCAAAGGTTGTCTGGAAGAAATCGCCGATAGCGATAAGATTGCTAATTATACTGTTCATATATTAGATTTCAATGTTTTTATTGTATTGTTTCTTTATTATTTTTTAACGTACAATAAAACACGTACCCTGAATATTAATTAGAAAAACTAGCATACACGATAATAATCAGTTTGAAGAAGAACGTTAAGGGAACAGATATGCAGTTAAATACCAGCTTTACTAATTTCGTTCGATGAATGCGAGCTTATGTTTTGTGGAGTACACCATCAATGCTGAGAAATGCGTGTATTTTGAATCCTGAATGTTGTGCAAAGCATAGCTAGACGAAATTCTAATATACATTGACTTTTCTAACTAAAACAATAATATTTTCTATATTCTGCTATTACATTCAGTTAATTGAAAAGAAAACAGAAATTTAGTTCTAGTAGTTAGTTGTTTTAGAGAATGCTAGTTTAATTTTATTGAGTTTCACTCCAAATATTAAATGTGTTTAATCAATGTATACCGTCGGTTATTTTACACAATTCATTGGTATAATTGGTTTTTGATCTCCGTTTTACCTCAAGGCTCATTATCCGAAATTCCGAATATAAAAATACAGTTCGTCAAAATGACTCCGATTGTTGATGAATTTGATAGTGTGGGTATAAGGAAAACGCTATAGTGTTAGCTTAACGCGTAGTGATTGCGCACTCTAAGAAATATATTTTTCCTCTTACTAGGAACTAGTTCAAGTTTGTTTGTATGGCGTTACGGGATCTTATTTGTATTTCAAGGTTAGAAATTGGGAACAAGTCACTCTCATATATTGTTTTTTTTTGTTTTGTACCAGGAGGTACCACTATCTTACTGAAAACCGATATGAAGCAATGTTTTGTGTGAGATTTCGTTAGTGAGATTATCGGAGTATATATTAATATAATATTATTATTATATTATATTAATTTGGTGTTAAACGTGTACGCCATACTGATCTTTGCAAGTATGTCGCGTTCCAGAATCAAGCTGCATTTGTCCGGTTGCGAATAGGCCGGCATAACTTTGTCGATCACTGTGAAATTGTCAAAATATGTTTCTCGTCGGCCACACATATCAGTGCAGATACTTTTCCATGCTAGTTCAAAAATACTGTCACGTTTACGTTTTAATTCTGGTTCGCTAATAGCTTCGTTTATATTATAAAATCCAATTTAAATGTGTTGTTTAGTAATTGTGTATTTTGATTGATTGCTAAAGTTAATTATAGCTTCACTTTTATGTTTCTCAGCAATCACGTTTTCCAAGAACTGAAATACGGAACTAGTGAACAGTAGTTATATTAAATAAACTCAACTGTGAGGATCTAACGTTCTAAAATTAGTTCGGTGTATTCCCTCGTTCCTTAATACCCTCTGTCAGTTCCGTGGGCCGAGATAAGTAATTGGGGACTTAAGAAATTATTTCCTCATCTAATGACGTTCCATTATTAAGGTGTGGAGGCATTTAAATGCGATAATTGTCGCTTTTGTATTCGCGTCCATCCGGGAATTTGTCAACAACCGTTTGATTGGTTAATCTTTACTTATTTGGAGTATTTACGTATTTTAATTATAAGTATTGCTAGTTATTGAGGTGTGAGCCTCAAATTTAAATAGAAGATTACTTATTTTTCTTAAATTAAAAGTTTTGGTTTTTATGTATCAGACTATTTCAATACATTTTGAATGCAGACCGATCAATTCTAAAGGTCAAATATCTTCCAGACGATTAAAATGAATATGTATGAGCGTGGGTGTGATAATTAGATACATCTCTAATTACACGCCATTGAAATTAATCCTTTGCTACTCTCACCCATCTGTATCAACCCATATACGTCCCACTGCAGGGCACAGGCCTCCTCTAGAATCGAGAGTACGATTAAGAGGAGAACAGTCAATTTTGGTTTATCTATGAATCTCCATTTTCACAGTTTTTTATAGTGTTATTTGTGTAGAAATAAAACTTTTTAGTAGCCTTACACTATAACACAGAATAGGTCCATTGACCTACAGCTATTGTTCGCGTAGATTTATATGGAGCCATACCCTTCTTTAATGGCGCGACTTTCTTTCAGACTTTCATTGATGTTTACTGTAGAGTAAGATTAAATTGTTTTAAAAATTGACTTTAAAATTACTGCGAAAATGAGATTTTAAATTGAGTATTTATTTATATTTTAAATTTTTAAAGGATTATAAATTTAGATCGCTCGTGTTTTCTTAAGTTCATTGACCGTGTATCAGTAGACATCTAATTAAAAATTATAGTCATAACACATTTGTGTATTTCACTAAACTTGATAACTATGCAAAATCAATTTATTGTGTATAAAATAATGTAAAATAAAATATAATATGCAACATGACAATTGATTCTAAAATTAGGGTTTTTATGGTTCTGAATCCATATTGAATTAGTCGAACTAATAAATACTCAGAATTTCGATTAAAGTTACAACATTAAGAATAAAACACATTTGGTATGGGATACCTACATTTACTTTTGAATACGGGTTAAAATCTAAGCGTCTGACTATACAGGTGTTGTCCCATTGTAATTGCTTAGTGGCCGGCGTGGCGCCCTAGATTTGCAGAAAGGATTTCGGTCAATAGAATTTACAATAGATCGTGGCTTAATATGTATTACATTGCCTTTTATTTGCCGTTTAATACGCTACGATAATAATAATGGAGCATTTGTTTTTGACTTGGCTTTTTAGTAACTATTAATAAATTATTACCTACATATTTCTTTTACCGAGCACAAGACTCGATTGCGAGGGCTCAGTCATGGGTCAACCTCGTTGAATTAGACGTGTAGGTTGGTGAGTTGACTTATGGAGTGGTGGACTTCACTTATCACATAAAGAGGTTCAAATGTATTCTAGTTTTCCATTTGCCTTCACCGTTAAGTGCGTGGCAATTGAATAATGATACAAACATACATACTATATATTACCAGTTCTTACCAAATTTACCCTGCAGTGGGTCGTATATGTGCTGATACAATACAAATATGTTACCAGTTCTTACCAAATTTTAAATGTCAAACGTAGTCACAGAAATCCTGTGAAAAACAACAGCTTTGTCACGTCAGTCAGTCAGTAGGGCCCACTATAAACCCTACCACTTCATACTGTCTACTCCAAGTCCGACGCCCGTATGATTTCCCCTGTGTTCGGCCAGCGAATAGCAAAGGTTGCGGAATAATCTCATCACGCTCCGTCGACCTTTCAAAGTTCTTTGGTGTTAACCTTGAGGAAAACCCTTGGTAACTTAACTTAACTTAACGTATACATCTTCACAAAAAGATTACTTACCAAGTATTTTACAGCAACCAATAATATTTTTTTAAATCCTGGCTCGAAAAATGACTGTGGAAATGACAATGGTTGTGAATACAAATAGAGTATGCCTGTAGGGTTAAAATTGGAAGTAAATAGATTTCAAAACGCTACAAGCTTACGTGGAGTACTATGACGATTTTTTTTGAATACAACTTCAGAGGCAAACAAGCATACAGCCTGATGGTAAGCAGTTGCAACTGCAGTTAGTAACTGCTTACCATCAGGCTGGCCTATAGACGTCTGCAACAACAGAGGTGTCACTCGCTCGTTGCCAACCCTGTAAGAACCTTTTACCCCTCTTTTGAATAGCTCCATGCTGTAATCTATAGTTTTCTATTATCGTGTACCTACGTTCGCCCTGTGGTCCGGGGGTGTAAGAATTCTGCCACGGTATCCCCTGCCCGTCGTAAGAGGCGACCTAAAGGGGTCATCAGAGTCACTAGGAACACTGCGTGGGCAGTGCGCCCTGACTTGTAACGGCTCTGAGGCGAACGACAGAGCCTCGCCTCTGTCATGGACGCCCATAAGACCTAAAAGGGCGTCCAAAATAGTCGAAAGTGGGATTCATCCGGGCCTCACATCAAAGAAGGACCATCAATGGTTATGCGCGGGGCGGTTACGCGGACGTAAATCGGGGTGCCTTTCACCCTGGGATGTCCGGTACCGCCCACAATGCGTGTGACGGTTTTCAAGAGGTTTTTAGTCAGTATGCTGGCGTAGGCTTGGTAGGGACCCAGCTTGGCCACAATCCGCATTGTGCCAGGCTGGAAGGCCAGAGACACTGACATACCCCTTTCCACCTCCCCCGGGGTAACGAAAGGGGAGCTTAATAGCTTTTCCTCTTGAACAAAAAAAAAAATATATCGTGTACCTACTTCAGTTGCTTTCTGGGCGAGTTTAATATCGTGCCCGCTTTTCAGTCTCTAGCTCTCATTTGCTGAACAAAACGCCATAGTATTCGCGATAATTAATAGCTTATTCCATACAGTTTTCATGAAATAGTGATTTGTATTGTATTGTATCAGCCCATATACGACCCACTGCAGGGCACGGGCCTCCTCTACAATCGAAAGTACGATTGAGAGTGGTTAGGCCATATAGTCCACCACGCTGGCCTAGTGTGGGTTGGCGGACTTACATACCGTAGAAATTCTTTAAAATCGCTACGGTATGCAGGTTTCCTCACGATGTTTTCCTTCACCGTTAAAGTGCGTGGTGATTGATTATCAATACACACATAACTCCGAAAAGTCAGAGGTGTGCCCTGGGATTTGAACCCGCGACCACCGTGAACATGTAGGCAGCCGAGTCTGGTCCGATACCACGAGGCCACCACGCACTACGAGATAATACGAAATAGTGATTACCAATAATTAAATTATCAGTCGACGGAACGAGTTGACCGCTTAACATTATTGGAATGGAATGTTTTGTCAACAATTCGCGGAAATAAAGTTTATTAACAATATCAATGTTTCATCCATTTATTTCTATGTGATGATAGCTACATATTTGTAGGAGAGATAAGTTATATTATTTGTGTACTTTTAGGTTGTCGGATATAATTTACTGGACATAATATTTATGTATAGTATTAATAAATAGTAACATGCAACAATCACTCTCAAACACACCAAGAGCCAGTGGCCGCCAGACTAGTCGTTTTATAAAAGCTGAAAGTTTCTCTGCGCATGCCACTGACATAGGCATTGCACGATCTGCTATTATGAAGTTCCGACCGTGTGGCTTTGGAAGTTATCAACTTTAAAGTGTTTTGAAAGTTGAAAAAACCATCAAAAGTGTCCGGCTACCAAGGAAACACCTTTTGATAATTGCCTTTACTAACTGCATAATTGATAAAATTCAGGTTTTATGTGTATACTATAAAGCTGGCAAAATTATATATTCTAATATCTTCAAACTTTAATAAAATGTAATTTTGGCATCGTTATACAAGTAGTATATTATAGTATACACCTTTTATAAAATGACGAAAGTCTCGCAGCCACGGGCTCTGCTCTATCACAGTTCTAACTACGTTAAGATACAAGTTTAGTTATTGTGTCATGAAATGCCAAGAATTATAAGCGACATTTCAGTCTCACTACACCCAGACTTAAAACAAATACTTGTACATAATACAAACGCTTGGCTCGGTGCGGGGGTCGGCCCGCTGCGTTTCTTTACACTACCGGCGTCTAGACTAAATGCGTCACGGAGGCTGTGCACATTATGATTGAACAATTACTTTTCAACGTTTACAGAGGTTGGCAAGTTGTGTTACATTTGCAAGAATGTATTTTCAAGATTTTATACGTTGACGGTGATATAAATAAACGATTACGAGTACATGACATGGGACATTTCATTGTTTCAATTTTATGTCGGTTCGTGTCTCCGGATTTCGTTAGCTGTTGATCCCTGTCGTAACTATTCGTAAATACGACAATCATTAAGCTGTATTTCAAACTTCACGCCGTCCTGAAACCAGATTTCCAATAGCCTAATAAAGACTGTCGTCAACCAAATCGCATTAAATCGCACGTGTAGTCTGATGTAAGATCTGGGCAGCTGCCGCGTGAAACGAGAAGCCGCGGGTTCGATCCCCGCACTAAGACAAATATTTATGAGATCCACAAGTATTTCTTTCGGGTGAGAGTGTTTGTGAGACCGAAAAGTCTCTTGTAGTTCCTGATACTCAAGGCACAACACTCGATCTTAGTGTGGGATCAGGGCTATGTATTTGGGTGTATTTATTTTTTTATTCCATTTACGATTAGTGATGTGGGCAATAGTGTCCCTTTCGAGTTCCCAGATGACGAGTTTTTTTGTACTCCTGAGTCCTTCAGGTCTTTTTACATAATAAGAGCCAAAGCAAAACAATGTTAGTCAATTTCAATTTATTATGTAATTTCATACAGTAATTTGAGCGTTCATCAGGAGGGTCAATGTCAATACCACAATAAGAGAGTCTTATTTGAAACCTTCAGGTGCAAACATAACACACAATTAAATTGGATTACGTGTCCAGTGTTGAGGAGTCAGTTCACTAAGTCCATTGAAATTTTAGCTTGGTTCATCTAAATAGATTTCCGAACCACTAGGTTTGTACATTTTAAGAGCCAGAATTCCTTTAGTAGGACAATTAAATTATCTATTATATAATCTACTAGCGGCCCGGCCCAGCTTCGCCTGGGTGCTAAGATGTTTAGACTCCACTCCACACCAGAAATATCTTATTCCCGTTCAAACTTTTGTACTCCTGAACTCAACCTAAGTACCTACTATCCCTTTTCCTATCGTATCCCATCCCATCTCATCTGGCTCCTTTTCTTTCTGTTACATCCCGTCCCATTATTTCCCATCGAATGCAATCCGGATCCGACCGGTTTCATCGCGTTCGTCCCACTTTATCCCATTTCATCCCTTAATGCCTAAATAGGCAAGTTGTAAATTTTTTGTAATTGCTTTTATTTTGTAGATAGGCCTTATATAAACACGAAAATACGACGAATATCATTTAAAAAATACGCAAACACAAATACTTTGCAAAATTCCTGCTAAAACTTTCCGCTCAACCAAAATTCTGACTCCGAAATTGATTTTTCAAAGTATAATGAACTATGTACTTATTTTAAATTTAATTAATTTTATAGCGTCAACAACACGTGGTAATTATACTGTTAAAATGTAGCTTATATGACACGTTCGTAGATTTACCATAGCAGCGCCATCTATTGATTACTTACTCAACCCAGTCGAAAGGTATCGACATCTGTTAGAATCATTTGGAGTTAACAGATGATTGTGACTGTCAAATAATAACAGACAAATAATTAGCAATAAATTAAAATTGCGACTATAATTTGAGATTTAAACTATCCTATCTCTCAAGTTGGATCGAACTGCACATGGTGTGCAAATTTTATTATAATCGGTTAAGTAGTTTAGGAGTCCATTGAGGACAAACATTGTGACACGAGATTTATATATATTAAGATATCATTGGACCTATAGGATAATTTCATTGAATACTAATTTTGTATTGTATCAGCCCATATACGACCCACTGCAGGGCACGGGCCTCCTCTACAATCGATAGTACGATTGAGAGTGGTTAGGCCATATAGTCCACCACGCTGGCCTAATGCGGGTTGATGCGGCCTAATGAATACTAACGTTTTGCGAATATTCTTTAAGAATATTTTTTAAGGAAGCGACGATGTCTTGTCGTTGAGCTTCAATTTCTAGGCATTGGATTGTAAGAAATTGTTGTTCAGAAATAAATAGGAGGATGGCAGAGTGACAAGCGCACAGCAACAGAGTGCCAGGCTAATTTCCGTCCCAGGAAGTGACATAGGGCTGACCCTATTGCCTCGACGGCCATATGTTCAGAAACAGATTTCGCTTCTTAAATAGGCCATCGCTACAGCTTCGAATATTTGTATTGCCGTTAATTTTAAAAAGCAAGTTGTTTAGATCGCGTCGTGACATGACGAAGCAATCGTTCTATAATATACAGGGTATATCCAGATTGCGACCTCGTCGTGTTTGTGTAGTAAATACATCGTTTTCCTAATGTACACCTTTTTATTTTAATGACACAATCATATACAATTGTTTAAGTGACAATTTTAGCAAAATCTAGGTATTAACACCCAAATACAATGATATTAAAAAAAATGCAAAAAAAACCTGTCAATTTTTTGGGAAACTTTTAGTTGCTTTGTTTTTGTTATCAGTAAAACTACCACCTAGCTTCGTTTTCGGTCGCGGTCTTGATATACCCTATTTTATTTTTGTATTGTATTGTATCAGCCCATATACGACCCACTGCAGGGCACGGGCCTCCTCTACAATCGAGAGTACGATTGAGAGTGGTTAGGCCATATAGTCCACCACGCTGGCCTAGTGCGGGTTGGCACTATTTAGAGTAATAATATTGAGAACATACGCATATGAGGACGTGCCTATGACAACCCAACAACAGAACAGTCACTATAGCCGAAATTAGTATGGATAATAATTTAACACTAAGGTGTAATCTGTTCTTAAAATGTTTCTTTACACGATGCGTAGAAGGGATACAGGTTATTGTTCATGCACATATTTAAGATTGTATAGACATATTATGTATAGTAACATGACCTAGATGGGCGCTCAGCGTATCGACTATCGAGTATGAGATAGCGAAACTGCCACGTTACATAGAAATTTACAAGACATGACAACAATTGCGTTGTAGAGAGATTTACATAAAGTATTTACATCTAATCTATCTATTTAATTTATTCTATGCGACGTGCGACGCATGATGACATAATTCACATGTGATACAACTTTGTTTCGGTTTAAGCTTTATGAGACCGAAAATTCTCCCGTAGTTTCTGATATTCGTGTATTGTATTGTCTTTCTCATCATACATCATTGTAATTACAAAAAAATATACGTTAAGGTACAAAGGACAGCCTTTTGGTATTGAAATATTATTGTTTATCCGTGAGGAAATCACACATGTTCACAAAATGTTATAATTATTTTAGTTTTCTGGCCTGTTGTTTGATTGAAGAGAGGTCGTATTACGAATAGAGCGATATCAGAAAACATCCAATTACTGCGCACCTCACTTTGTAGTGTTTGTATGAATCCCGATATTTTAATTTACTAGAACGCGAAACTTTTATACTTTTAGGCGAGCACAGTAATCGCAGTGGAACTAAAATAATCAATTTATTTATTGCGACGTGGAAAAATACTTGTAAATAAAAACTTATGATAAACCTTTATTTTTTAAGTAAAACATAAACACACGCCTTTTTTTCCAGAAGGGGTAGACACAGGTGCTACCGGAACACCCACGTTTCGCCTTGTATATTCCGTCCCACGATGTGATAGGGGGCGAGCCTATCGCCATATCGGGCACAAATTCCCGACTCCGGGCTGATAATGAATAGAAAAATCCAATATCACTTTGCCCGACCCGGGATTCGAACCCGAGACCTCAGCTTTGCAATCGTACCGTAGTAACACTACGCCACGGAGGCAGTCTTGTTATATATATTTTAAGAATGTTGAAATTATTTTGATTGTTATTTTAGGAAAACGATGTATTTACTACCCAAATACGACAATAAGTAAAAAATTACAACAATAAAATTTACGCTTTGTTTGCAAATATTTTAGTGACATTGTGTCTGAAGTCACGAATACTACCTGGCTTCGTTTTCCGTCACAGTCTGGATATACCCTTATAAAGTAAATTTTTGAAGAACTTAAATGTAAATAATTGTAATTAGTATAATTACTCGCACAAAGTTTTCTCCATTATTACTTTAACGTGTTGGAAATATTTTTCCAAATAAGAATTTTATACTCGCTGCGTAAGTTATGGTTGAAGTTTACAAGTGAAATTTCATGGATAATGTAGCTGGTAAGCCAGTATATCCGTGTGATGGATTGCCTCCCCATCCAAATGTGAGCGCAACGTCATGAAAGGTTTTCAGTGCCCACCGTGGAAATGAATCTGGCAACCTGAACATAATTTATTATGATACGACACTTACATGGGAAATGAATTTAAATTCAAAGGAATATAAGACACTAGTGGCTCAACCCGGCTTCGCCCAGGTGCAGACACTTTTTAATCCAGTCCACATGAGACACATATTATTTCGCGTACTGTTTTATAATTAAACTCAACATGACTGCCGCCCTTTATATTGGTTTTCCCATTTCGTCCCATTACGTCCCGTCCTGTCCCATCTCAACATATTACATGAATCAAAGCATGCTATCCCGTCCTCTTATATCACATTTCTACCACCTTATATTCTATCCCAATATAATAAATACACCCAAGAGTCACATACAAAGTCTTGACTTCACACTAAGATCGAGTCTCATGTTGTGTACACCAGAAACTACGAGAGACTTGTCGGTCTCACAAACACCCAGACCCGAAACAAATACCTGTGGTTCTTACAAACATTTGTCTCGTTGCGGGGATCGAACTCGCGGCCTCATGTCTCACAGGCGGCGTCTAACCAACTGCGCCACGGAGGCTGTGACGTCTACGACTAATAATCCTTAAAATAATGTAAAGTTATTTTTTTTAACACCATAAAACAATGCTCACACAAATAACCTAAAGCTTCCCGGTTTATGACACGCATGCCGCCATAAAGTGTACATTGTGGGTTTAGAAAATATAACAATATTAAAATGATATAGCTTTATGAACGTCGCTGTCCCCATATGCGAGTTATTTCATGACTGTTTTGGCCTCAATGGCACTGCCTCGACGATCGGTGGTTTTTATTATCATAGATTACTTTCATATATCTGATATTGTTTAATTAGCCAAATGTTAATCGCCTAATTGGTTTAGTGGCAGCACGTGTAGGATATTATACTATGAAGTTTACTAGTTTATTAAGTTTAAGTTTTCGTGTTAGACTATGAAGTTCTGGGTCCCGTTACCTCATCGAGTATTCATCTTTATGTTCTTCAGTATTGATAATGTCGTATGAGTTACCTGAGATCACAAATTATGCCCAGCATGGCGATAAGTTCGCTCGGATCACATCTTGGGAGAGAAATAAATTCGAAGAACTGAACTGTAGTGGTACTATGCCTATTTCTTTGAACATTCAAAGACGTGAGGTTTGTTGCGTCTTTATATAATTTTGCTCAAATAATATGTCGGTTTTTTCACGATAATTTCCTTAATCTTTAAAATTAGTAAATACATAATTAGCAAAAGTCAACAGTCTTACAAAAGCTTGAACCTCGGTGCCCTATTTTGTCAATCCGCAACCAACAAGCTTTGTGGCATTGCTGAATTATATTAGCTAGAAATTACAAACTATATTGCAGTAAATTATTTTAAATTACCGTTATTGTTTACCCGTATATTTGGCTCGGACGTTCTGATGGCAAATAGAGCCGTGTAACAGCGGACCACATTTGGAAAGCTGCCATTCCGAGCTGCTTGATATTTTGTATTTTTTTTACACGTGAAGGCAATAACTATCGCGCATCAGTTGTTAAAATTTTGTAAACACACATTTTGTAGTGTGTTCTACATATTTTTATTTCTTGAATTTAATTTTTATGCATGATGCTGACAGAATATAATTTTTACCGGAATGTTTTTTTTTATCGCATAGTTCTGGCAAACGAACAAACAGGTCACCTGATAGTAAGTGATCACTGCCGCCCATGAACATCCACAGCTGGATCATGGATGTGTTGCCGGTGCATCAAATTGGGAGGAGAGCGGGAAGGAAAAAGGATGGAAAAACGAAAAGGATACGGTTATTGGGCATCCGGCAATCTCTATAAATAATGTTCACTAGTGTATACTTGTTGATTAATCCGCTTATAACCACTGCAAAGTTGTAGTGTTATGGAAGCCAATCACATGCAAAGTAAAGGGTGTGCGACTTGAGCGCCCACCCAAAACTCCGTGTGCAACGGCCCCGCGCCCTAGTTTTAATGTGCACAAGTATATAATACGTGTGTTATTATACATAGGGTGTTACGGAAACGCTTGCTAACAAGACAGGATATAGCACTAATGATACCCTTGATGATGAGTCAGAAAAAATCCACACCATCGCTTGTAAAATTAGAACTAAATTAAAATCGATCTAAAGTAAAATTGAATTTTGAATATTTTACTTAGACTGTTTGTATTAAGTATGAAGTGCCTGGTGGCTTGTTGGTAAACCAGACGCGGCTGCCAACATGTTGACGGTCGTCCCGAGTTCAAATCCCAGGGCGCATCTCTGACTTTTCAGAGTTATGTGTGCATTGATAGTCAATCACCACACACTCTAACGGAGAAGGAAAACATCGTAAGGAAACCTGCATACCGTAGCGACATTAAAAAGAACTTCCAGGGTATGTAAAGTCCGCCTACCCGCACTAGGCCAGCGTGATGGATTATATGGCCTAACCACTCTCAATTGTACTCTGGATTGTAGAGGACGTCCGTGCCCAGTGGGACGTATATGGGCTGACACTACTTGGAGCGCGTCTAGTTAACAGAATACACACTACACAGTATATTTGACAAATACCTAGAATTCTGTTAAATCCGAATCCTATAACACAAAAATATTTCACATAAAACAATGTTTCTGCGAATACTATTGGATCCATTTGTTTTGAAAAAACCTTTCTATTGTTAGATACAAAAATCCTTTGATTTGTTGTGAATAAAAATCGTATGTACTCAATTTACTAGAGTTATTATTATACCGAAGTGTGTGGGGACCTGTTGGTATCGGGCTAGACGCGATTGTTAACATGTTCACGGTGATCGCGGATTCAAATCCCAGGGGTACACATCTGACCTTTCGGAGTTATGTGTGTATTGATAGTCAATCATCACGCGCTATAACGGTGAAGGAAAACATCGTGAGGAAACTTTGCATAGCATTGCGATTTGTAACAATTTCTATGGTATGTAAAGTCCGCCAACCCGCACTAGGACAGTGTGATAGTCTATATGGGCTAAGCCTTTTCAATCGTACTCTCGATTATAGAGGAGGCCCGTGCCCTGCAGTGGGACGTATAAGGGCTGATACAGAATACAGTACTATACCGTAAATGCTAGTTATAATCATATTCACTAATTTCTTAAGTGATGTATAAGGGCCTACGCAGACGGGGACGGAATGGCAGAGGATTTAATTTTTTACCAAAGAATATTTAAACTTACCTAGTAGGAATACGATGTAATTCCAATGTTTTAAATTTATGTCGTGGCATCGAAAAGCATTTCTTGACATGGCATCGGAGAGCGCGCTAAGGGATCGCTCGGCGGGATGCCGCAGCGCACTGCGGTATGCAACGGCACGCCGAAGATGTCGTGATACGCCACGAGATGAGGCAGTACAAGCGGGGGTACATGCAGGTGCTGACGTAAATACTTTAGCACGTCTCATCGCGGGATGCTTTCGTAGGCCGCCGGAATGCTACAGTACGTAAGCGGCTGGCCGGTGGCAAAATTCCTTGCCATTCCGTCCCGGTGTGCATCGGCCTTTAGCTAATACATATCAAAATAGAGATAAGAGAGCCATTTTTTTTACTGATATGACAAAGTGATGTTAATTCATTTGTTAACATCAAGGGTAAAGCAATGCAATCCAAATATGAGTAGTGTGAACACCGATGTAATGATGCCATCCAATTCTTAAACGAATTTGCACAGGTTGAATTGGAAATTTTGTATTTTACCTGGATCTCAATTGTGGATTTTTCACTTTGCGTGCCGTATTCGCTTTCTGCACAATATATTTAACATAAAATCATTTATGATGAATCATTTTTTTTATTAATAAAAAAAATATTTACCAAAAGAAAAATACATAGTTTTACAGAGAAATGACATAGGTTACACATTATAGTTGTTCTAAAGTTTCTTAAACTATTTAGGAAATTAACAAGAAACTTACAATATTATCGTATTTATTTAATTTACATAATATTTTCCAACGATAATATATAGTATTACCGATTTTTTTAATTGTTTATGCACATTATATATAGAACATATATATTAAGTGTCTTAAATGATTTCGATTTGGCAGCTCGGTAAAGCAGAATTTATGCGCCTCGAAATTCATTCCTATTTGAAAGCATCGTACATTTTGTAGTCGGAGATTATAAAAACAATAGGTATTCATCGCGTCATGAATAATTCATAAACGCGGCAAGATCAAAATTAGCTTTGAGCTGCATAAACAATGTATTTTAGTGTTGTTTTTAATAGCATTTTCGATCTTAATATAATAAACAGTTTTACAGTATTGGTAAATTCCAAATTGTTTTGATTTGTATGTTTAGTACTAGAAACAATATGGAATTATTGTAATTCACTGATATTATTAAGTGCTATTAATTAGTTTAATGACAAAGTAAGGCTACGTCAAATAATACTAGCGGGTATGGCGTAGCATCGTAGCACATGTTATTCCAGCGTTTGCTACGGTACCGTAGTCGATAATGCTACGAGCTACGAGTTTTGTTACGATTCCTTTGTGGCTAGTGATAACATGTTAGTAGTGTTTCATTTTATAGTAAGTAATTTATTGTGTTGTCTTTTTTACACATTTTAACCAACGTCTTGGTTCTTCCTCACGCAAGTTGTATGTTTTAATTAATAATCAATTAAATATTGTATATTATACTAGACCAATACATAGGTATAAAAAATTTGCATCTTATGTAAAACCAATATAAAAAATCATAGAAGAATGAAGAGAAATGTTAATGTTATAATCAGCGTTATCAAATTAGGGACAGGTTACTGCAATCTGTAGATATTTATTTTGTGGCGAGTGGAAAATTTCATTGGTGCCAGTATTTATGTGTAAACAATGTTTTATAACACGTTTTATTTCTAAGAAATGAAACCGAAATAACGTTTGTGTTTTAGACAACATTCTGAGAAATATATTTCAATAATAAGAACAAGTTAATATTTGTATCAATCTCTTCCAAGTATCCTTAGATATTGTGTTGGCACATATAATGGAACCGAAATAATTTTGTAGCCATATCATTGAAGGTAACTTGAGCTTTTCATTCAAAAGGGGAATTATCATACACGTAATATATTCCGAATGTGTTGCCAATTAAGTTACTTATTGTATCATCTGTTGGTGGATTATGTAAAATGTGCAAATAAACAAATCATTTCTATTCAGCTTAAAGTTCTTGATGACATCTGCATTTTTTGCAATGCGGGTGCAGGCCTATCCGCTGCAATCGATTCAAGGTGTCGGGAAAGTAATTTGGGGAATGTGTGCTAAAAATGCGAACTGAATTTCACACCTGGTCACTATACCCTGCCTAGACTACACTTACTATGAGGTCCATTTTGATCACTTTTTCGTACCAGTTTAAAATAGAATTTCATAAAATTATTCGTGTTGATACAGTTTGCTAATTGACTGATATTATTGGAATTGACGTATGTTATGATTTAGTTCCACGAATTTGCAATAAATACAACTTGTTTATTGCAATCCTTTTATTTACGCAGCCGTGTTTGTTGAAATAAAGTTTTTTATTACTCCAATTTATTTACGTTGCTCTTATTTATTTTTGTTAATAAATAATTCTTAAATATGGTTTTAAGTTCTGTCGAAAGGGTTTTAAAACAAATATCATACATACATAAAGTTCACGCCATTATTCCAGAATGGGGTAGGCAGAGGTGCAAGCAGGACATCCACGTTTCGCCTTGTATGTTCCGTCCCATGATACGACGCTGGACGAGCCTATCGCTATATCGGGCACAAATTCCTGACTCCGGGCTGATTATAATGAATAAAAAAATTCAAATCACTTTGCCCAACCTGGGATTCGAACCCGAAACCTCAGCTTTGTAATCCATATTTAAGATTAAGTATAACTACGCCATCGAGACAGTCAACAAATATCTGTTATAAAAAAAATTCAAGTGATTATTGTATCATGCATTTATCTCTTAAAGTATTTATCAACGAATCAGCAGATTTCAGTAACAAACACGAACGACCTCCTAAAGTACGAAAAAATCGCTTTCTTTTTGGAAAATACAAACCAAACGTGTAACATTTGTGACAGCTTTAGCATGTTGAAAATGATGAATTACGACGGGCGGCACTAAGCCTCGTCGGAAACATTAGCGGAGGCTATCTTAAGGTAGACAAAATACTTCAGAATAAATAAGGAGGTCCATGTTCAAAATGTAAGATTTCAGAACTATATCTCTGTATCCTACTTCCTACTACTATTATAAAGGTGAAAGTTTTTTTGTTTTTACTTCTTCACGCTCAACTCAACCAATTTTGTAAACCAATATCGAATATGTACATATAGGTATTTAATATTATTTCAAACTCAAAGGGATGGTTTGGATATAGAGTATAGGGCGAATAAAATGGGATATAAGAGGACAGGATTGCATGACTTAAGGCATGGAACAGATAGACGGGATATAACGGGACGAGACGAGAAAAGCAGTATGAAGGACGGCAGTCACGTTGAGTTTAAATATTAAACAGATAGTACGCGAAATAATATGTGTCTGATGTAGACTGAATAAAAAAAATATTTAAAAAATTAAACCGACTTCAAAAGTATAATAAGAAGAGAGAAATAAAACTAATCTTTTAATAAATGTATAATACCTAAATATACAAACAATTTTTTTGAGGTCGGTGCGAGCTGCCCGACTATAAGCTATATAACATCACGCTACGAACTATGCGGGTAAAACCGCGAGGCATAGCTACTCAGCTGGCACCGACCTCAAAAAAATCTTTGTATATTTAGGTATAATAGATTTATTAAAAGATTAGTTTTATTTCTCTCTTTTTATTACACTTTTGAAGTTGGTTTAATTTTTTAAAATTATTTTCATTTTGAAGTCGATTAAAAAGTGTTTGCACCCGGGCGAAGCCGTGTCGGGCCGCTAGTATTATTTAAAATATGTTTGCATAAAATATGAGCTGTATAAATATTGATGAAACAGATTTCTGTATATTTGTGTGTATAACACGGAATAAAATTTGGTACATTTCTATATCACTCAAATATAGACTGTCAGAAGATGGCTCGGCCTTAAATCAGTATAAGTAAATAGTAAAAGATGAACTTCTGCCGTCAGTCGCTTTATACTTATGGACGGCATTTATATCCACATTCTGTGGAGTAACTTTATATTATAGTATAAAAAGACACGCGCAGTGCCCAAAGCGTTAATTAGAAAAGTTATTCCATTGTTCATGACATAATTTGCTGCAAACTTTTCATTAAAATACTGTACATTGCTGAAGGAAAGTTCAATTGTTTGACAGTTTTACACATTCGCTGCATTTAATGTTCTTAAGAGGAAATACTACGAGTAATTAATTTCGAATGGATGGCAGTACTTACTCTTGCAAGCGGGGTTGTTGGTGTAGATACATAAGTCTTATTTATTTCTGCCGCCTAGCAACCGTATAAAGGTTTAAGGTACTATTGTAATCTTGTTGGAAAGACATTATAGTTAATAATAACTGTGCAATTATATCATTCTTGCACAAAAGTTATAAAATAAATGCAGTTTAAAAACGTAAAGTCAATAGTAATATCAATACCAACGGTGGCTTGGGTCTTAAACCTCGCCACCAAAAGGTTAATCATTTTATTTATTAATTTATTAAGGACTATCAAACTGAAAATACAATTAAAAAAACAGGGTACAGCTACATGATTAAAAGTACAGTTTCATTGTGTCTCTATGATCGATAGTCACACACAAAAAAAATTAAACACTTATAATAAGAATTGTTAAACTATATTACGTTATTTTATTTTTAAGAAGGTGTTTAGAGAGCAAGGAGTATTTGTATTTTTTTAGGATTATTCAGGATTGTTATTGAGGTTTATTTATATTTTTATATGTAAATCGATTTTTTAATATCTATGTACATTTATGTACTCGTATACTAATGTAAAAAAACTAACAAAATAAAGAGAACTGCAATATCAATTCATATACTTGCCACAGTTGGGCACTGATCTCCTCGAAGATGCTTAGAAATTTAGAAGAAAATTTCAAAATAATATACATGATTAAGTAACTAACTAATAGGAGGATATTTTAAACAATAATAAAAGGAAGATATGAAATCAAGTGGTCTGAAATCTGACGATGCTATAGATCAGATGCAGAGGAGTAAATTTAAAAAAAGATTCAAGCACCGGCCGTGAAAATTTGAATTAGTTCTTTACAGAGTTATGGACCTTTGAAGTTTCTTTATATTTAGTTAATATCGTAAGCCGATTGTAGGTAACATGAGCGGTTTAATTTGGCAAAATGTATAAATATTGAGTATTATATTACACAGTAACACCACATCAAGTTTCGTAACTTCAAAGAAGCAATTTTTATGTTGACATTTCCATCCATCCCAAGTAGTAGAAATTGTATGGGCACTATTTTTTGGCATAGCTCAAAGGTACAAAATATTCCTTTTGTTCTATTTCACGAATTCGTGTATTCACTTACTATTTCAATATTGAAATTATAGAAACATACTTCTGTTTTACCGGGTTCGTGCTGTTATACATATTCGAATGTCGTAAACTTAGAACTTAATGTTGTTTAAGTAATCATAAGTTATGAGCGTTTACGACTTCCGTGCGCTATTCGGCTCATAAACAGTACTTTTCGAATTAATTTAAAATAAAACATTATTTAAAAGAAAAATTTAATAGTAATAATTTTAGAAAATGTTGTCATCTAAAGAGTTAATTGGAGAACATTTTAGATTAATAGATAATTTGTGAATACTTTAAGGATTACTGGACAGAGCCTTTTTAATCTGGCTTCGAATGGCAAATTAGAAACTCAAAATATCTTAAATCAATAAACAAAAGAACATAATGTTATTTTATAATTTTTTTTTTACAAATATATTTATTGAAAGTTTGCAAGCAATATTAAGTTAAACAAGGTAGCTTTAACTTTTCCATCTTAACTGTTGGCCATACTTTATTTGAATTACTGTAATCTACTAAGCCCTTAATTAAATGTTTGTTCAATTCAAATTGAAATCACTTGAACCGAAACAAAGCTCCGTTTCATGCGTCTTTGGAATGTTTGAAAAGTAAACTGATTGCCATTCATTGAAACCACTTTGAAATTCAATTTTAAATTAATCAATCGATTTTAATTAAAAAATACTTTTTGTTCGCAGAGATCGACGAACAGCGATAGAGTAGTACAATGGAGTGATGAAGAAAGATTTCAAAATGGCGTTTCACATGTCATTGATGAGTCTATTTCTAATAGCATGCGGCCTAATGGAGGCTAAATCTAATACAACCAACGAAACAGACGACTTTTTGTCTATAGATAACGACACCTTATTCAAACCAGATTACGAGTACAATTATTACAACCTATTAAATATAACAGATGACGTCAAGAATATTACCATGACAACAAGCGTCGGATCAATGAAGATTCAATGCGAGATCTTAAACACGTCGGTTTCTGAAGAGCCAAAGATAGTAACCAACAATGTTCTTAACTCGATTTACCTAAATAATGTGTATTCGAGCGTGACGACTTATCTGATTGAGGATAATGTGGCTGTGGATGACATTGAAGTGGATGGAGTTGATTTGTATGACTTGATTAGTGCTGATTGCGGCGGCTCTAAGGCATGTTTGCGGATGAGCACCGAGCCAAACAATGAGAAGATTATCACAGTAGGATTTCTTGCATCCTATCGACGGAGTCAGGTAAGACTTTATTTAATTTGTTGAGTTTTATTTATAGTTTTTAATGTGCATGTTTTTAATGAGTTTATATAAAATTGTTGTGTTTGATTATATCTAGTAAATTTAGTATAACGCTAAACAATTCGAAATAATAATAATGAAACATAATTGGAGTGTTTTCTTAGATTTTTTGACCGTTTTTATGTCACGATTTATCACAATCATATCACTAATATAACGAAATTTCGATAAATGTTTCGGATTTACGATTTTTTTTTTAATTTTCAACCATCAATTACTTCTCTTAGCTCCCTTCGTGGTTGCTTCAGACGCAATGTTCGCAATGCCTGCATAGATAATACCTCAATGTCAACAATACTTAATTAATTTTTTAGCATCATTACGCATAAATTTTTTACGAAACCGATTCTTTTTGCTGCAAATTTTTGATGTTCTTATTGATGTAGTTTCTTGTTACTCTACAATTATTCAGAATCTCTTTCAACCTTTGGTCTACAAAGCCGTTCTGTATATGAATTAAAAAAATCTTCGATCTAAATATATTAAATATCTACCCAGACGGAGGCTAATGTCCTTTACGATCAAAGGTATTGATGGCTGACGGCGATTTAAGTAAAAATGAAATGACAGATAATAAATAATCGATCAGTGAATAGTTGAAAGGTACTCATGTTAATATTTAACGATCTCTCGAGTTTTTAGTTGGTTTCTTCACAGCGTGTAAAAGTTTATTTCCAAAGGTACATATCTTGTGGCAGTGAAATATTGTTAATGTTAGAAAGTGTTCTGAGTGGCTTAGCATCTGGCCGGCAAATCATCATGGCTGGAAAATTGTGTTGCATAATTTTCTGAAAAATCCTAAAGTTGACCTTCACGTTTTTAGCAACCGCAGTATTTCAAACTTAGTCAACATAATTTCAAGCAATATGATTTCTCTTCTATAGACTCTGTTATTGTTTTTCTTAATCTACAATATCTATAATGTTTGATTTATAACATTTTAAAATCTTCTTTTAATCTATAACTGCCTATAAAATATATTTTTTTATCGCCCACACCATTTATATTAAAATATATCCTGAATCCATCGAAGGTTACAAATATGTATTTAACCTTGAAATGCATCATAAGCCGATGGCCGTTCTTCCATAAAATATTTTGTTTGTAGTATGGTGATTCATCTTGCACTCGACAGCATTGCAATTGCTGGTCAGTTATTACCTGTCGCCTTTATATTTATCGTAAATATATGAACTACCTTCAATGACAAGGTAGTATATTTAAATATCTTGAGAGTAGGATATGAACAATATATTTATGTTTACAAACTTTTGTGCTGATATCACTGTTAATCAATGTAAGCATATTAACTTAGCCAAACTGTAATAGTTGACTACTGCTTCCTAGGAGAAAGAACAAACTTAAGCTAATGAAGTTTATATATGCATAAACATCACGCCTCTTTCCCAGAAGGGGTAGGCAGAGGTGCCACCGTGACACCCAAGTTTCGCCGTATGTTTACCGTCCCATGATGTGATAGGGGGCGACCTCAACTTATAAGAATTCCATGCTAAACTTTTTTTGTGTAAAATAAATATATTGTTAGCTTTATCATCTAATAAAAATAAAATTAATAATTCTACGGGCCAGGTTTTAAATTCTGATTTGAATTGTTTATTTCCGGTCTGGTTTATGAACAAAAGGTAAATTCAAATTTCACTTAAAAATCTGAAAAAAAAAACGGAATTTTCACTAAATAACTAGCTATGTTTGTATTTTATTTTTAATTGGTTCAATTAAAAAAATACCTTCCGAATACCCTTTCACCAAGTATTAAAATTTTTCATGACCCCTAAAACTACCTCACACATAAAATATTGTGCTTTCACACTGTCTATGAATATGAAAGAATTTCAGAACCTCACTTTTTTCGCTATACGCTTCACGCGATATGCCTCAAAAGTACCTTTATCATTCATGAAGTTCAACGAGTTCGACTTTCTGTTCTATGACGGTTCGTACGCCTGTCAAAGCAAAATGAATAGGCATGGAATAAATGTGTTCTATTAAACAACCAATCAATTCAACGGAGATAGATAACACTTTCCTGCTTTGCCCGTTTAGCAATGTTTCGAATTCTTAATTTTATACACATTAATTTGCTGAGAGAACCTAAGTTACTGACACAGTCCAACGGACTAGCAAGTTAAACTGCTAGCTAAGAATAAATTATAAATAAATAAAAGCACTTAATCGTCAAACACCCTTTTCCTGACCCTATAACATTAAAATACCTAGTTGTTGTGTCGTGAGTATTAGAAACTAGCAGAAATTTCGTGGTTTCACAACCACATTTGAAACAAATATATATCGGCTACAGAGATCATGTCCCGGTATGGGATCAAACCCGCAGCCTCTCGTTCTACAGCCGGCTCGATCAACTGCCTCACCACTATCGTAATGTTTTGAGTGTTGAAAAATAAATTTTTGATGTTTAC
Organism: Theretra japonica; assembly: GCA_033459515.1. Classification (NCBI taxonomy): domain Eukaryota; kingdom Metazoa; phylum Arthropoda; class Insecta; order Lepidoptera; family Sphingidae; genus Theretra; species Theretra japonica. Next base: position 6,215,105 of record CM065943.1, read on the forward strand.
TTTCAGTAGTCAAACAACAAGAACGAGATGAATATACAATAGCCAATAGGGAGTGCATTTGATATCCCGATTGTGTTCTACAGCGTGTTTCATTCAATAAGTGCGAGGTAGGATCGTGACGCACACAGTGATGCCTCGTGCCGCCTCGTGTCTTCAAACAATTGGCACAATTTTCTAGCTGACCGGATAGTCTTGTTTACACTAGAATACGGACTAATTATACAATACGTATTGATTTCAACAACAAAAACATAGAGTAAATTTCTAGTGATTTTTCAACAGTTCGCCGCGTTCAATTTCCTCGAAAGATGATATCGAAAAGAGCCTGTTACTATCCCGATTATTTGATTTTCTAAGTAAATTTGTAAATACAGAAAATCAACACGCAACCAAAGTTGTTATTGTTTTACAGATTTTCGGACGTATTTTGGTTTATTTCATTTTCTGTAGGTTTTTATAATCCCTTAATAATAAATAAATACACCCAACAATCTCATACATAGTCCTGACCACACATTAAGATCAATTAAGTCTTGTCTCGTGGGTATCAAAAAATACGAGAGACTTTTCAGTCTCACAAACACCCAGACCCGAATCAAATATTTGTGGATCGCACAAACATTTGTATCGGTGCGGAGATCGAACCCGCGGCCTCTCGTTTCACAGACGGCGTCTAACCAACTGCGCCACGGAGGCTATCGAGGTTAAAGCTGCTGGGAGGTAACTTGTATCTGCCCGGATGGCAATCAACAAATACCATGGAGGAAAACACGATAAGTGAGACTAGCGACTCACGCAAGAGTGTCGCATTTGGCAGCCTCCGTGACGCATTTGGTTAGACGCCGGCTGTGAAACGAAGGGCCGCGAGTTCGAACCTCGCACCGAGGTAAATGTTTGTGACGCCCACAAATTTTAGTCTCGGGTCTGGGTGTTTGTGAGACCGAAAAGTTTCTCGTATTTTTTGATACTCACGAGACAAGACTTAATTGATCTTAATGTGGGGTCAAGACTATGTACTCGTATGTGACTCTTAGGTGTATTTATTATTTACTAGCGGCCCGGCCCAGCTTCGCCTGGGTGCTAAGATGTTTAGACTCCACTCCACACCAGAAATATCTTATTCCCGTTCAAACTTTTGTACTCCTGAACTCAACCTAAGTACCTACTATCCCTTTTCCTATCGTATCCCATCCCATCTCATCTGGCTCCTTTTCTTTCTGTTACATCCCGTCCCATTATTTCCCATCTACCGGTCTCATCGCGTTCGTCCCACTTTATCCCATTTCATCCCTTAATGCCTAAATAGGCATGTTGACAATTTTTTGGAATTGCTTTTATTTTGTAGATAGGCCTTATATAAACACGAAACTACGACGAATATCATTAAAAAAATACGCAAACACAAATACTTTGCAAAATTCCTGCTAAAACTTTAAAATAAATTTAATTAATTTTATAGCGTCAACAATACGTGGTAATTATACTGTTAAAATGTAGCTTATATGACACGTTCGTAGATTTACCATAGCAGCGCCATCTATTGATTACTTACTCAACCCAGTCGAAAGGTATCGACATCTGTTAGAATCATTTGGAGTTAACAGATGATTGTGACTGTCAAATAATAACAGACAAATAATTAGCAATAAATTAAAATTGCGACTATAATTTGAGATTTAAACTATCCTATCTCTCAAGTTGGATCGAACTGCACATGGTGTGCAAATTTTATTATAATCGGTTAAGTAGTTTAGGAGTCCATTGAGGACAAACATTGTGACACGAGATTTATATATATTAAGATTTATTTCGGGTTCAGCCTGTGAAGAACCGGTTGGGTTCTTATCAACCTGGCGTGATTGTGTTGATTAAAGATAGACTTCCTGCCGGGTGGATACTTTATCTACTGTTTCGTACTTGTCATCAGAGTATATTATGTTGTAGCTACTTTGTTGTTTGTTACATATAAAACAAAACACACTTTTTCAGAGTAAAATCTCCTGTAACTTTATATATCTTTGGTGAGTGCAATCGGAAACGGTTTTAAAGTAAATCTTCTCTTTGCAAACGACGCTATGATGTCGTACCGAGTTCGCAGTATTACACAAAGTTACTTGAGAAGCTCTCAGTGTCGAGTCCGCTCGGATTTTATACAATAAACATCAAATATTACTTATAAAAATGATATTTTTATTTATTTCTTATTTCTAGAATATGCGTAAGAGTTCTATTTTTTAATATTTCTGTGAGTTATTACGATGCTTGTTATTTTCTTATTTTGAGATATAACATTTGAAATCACTCGTGAGACCCATCGGCCATTAACAATAGTTATTTACATAAAAAATATTGAATTATATTCAGCAATAATGCCACTGGATATTTTTTTTGTAAGATAGTTTATTTTCTAAACTACATATGAAAATACAGATTTATCTTTTTGATTGTCAAATTTAATAATTTTGAAGTATTTAAATGGAAGTACAATGATCATGTTATATTTTATTGCCGCCTTGATTCATTGTATTACAGTCTGTATAAACGGGTTTAACCTAAAAGAAAACAAAAAGTAGCCTTAATATTGTAGCTCCTTCCTTTCTCTTGCTACGATAAAGACAAGGGTACCGTGGGTGTTTAAAGACTTAAAGGGAGCAGAATGATTGTTTGTTTGCCCAACATTATGTTATAAATATATTGAATAAAACAAAGCAGCTTATCTATGAAAAGCTCCAAGAGTATAAGGTTAAAGTTATTGAAATTCACCATTTTTCATAAGTTAAATACTATTCTAGTAAAACGGCTATACAGGGAGCGCAGGAAAATGGCGCACTCGCTCAGTTGGATACAAGGGCATAATATTAATATGGTAATAAATAAATAATATTTGGAAAATACCTATCCGTTTTGGAGTTATGACCTTATAACGTTTTAAGAATTACCACCACCTTTTCGAATAAAACCGGTTGGGATGGGTAAAGCACAAGATTTCAACTTATACGTATTTTTTCGTTTCGTCGTTTATTAAATAGTTAACGAAATAAACAGTGAAAATCATTTTGAACAACAACAAAACTTTCATCGACTTCGCCTTAACATTTCTTACAGAGGTACATAGGTATCTATTTGGCGTAATACGTTAAAGGGAAGCACGTGTGATTTACTAAAATTTATATTAGCAAGTGCGCCATTTTTTTGCACACCTTGTATTTCGGTGAAGGAAACATCGTGAGGAAATCTGCATACCGTAGCGATTTAAAGAATTTCTACGGTATGTAAAGTCCGCCAACATGGACTAGGCCTCCGTGGTGGACTATATGGCCTAAACCCTCTCAGATATACTCTCGATTGTAGAGGAGTCTCGTGCCATGCAGTGGGCTAATATAGTTACAAATACAGAACGGCTAAAATTCGAAATTTCGAAAGCTATATAAATACTGTTCACTCAAGTAAATATTAAAATATTATATTCTGCTGATTTATGAATATATACATATATTCATAAACAGCAACTTTATATTTTAATTTAGTTCGTCAAGGATACAACCATTGAGATAATATTGTACAAAATATTAATATTGGTGTACTGCCTACTGGCATAAGCTTAAATTAAATAAACATCTTTATTAATAAGCATTCTTTTAACTTATTAAAAATATAGTAACAAATTGAGATAATCGCGCACAAACGCTAAAAATAATTGTTTTCGGTTCTATTACGTTCATACAGTTCCTCGATATAAGTTTTTCTTATTTATCTTCCATGTATAGACATCGATCGGCTACAAATGTATTATACGTATAAATACTTATAACCGTTTCCACAATACTGGTGGCCGATAATCGGGTGTCATAGGATTTTATTGACAGTACGTTAGGAGACAGGGATGCTGTTTCTTTACGTTATTTTTCTGACACACTGCCACTTCTTCAACCAGTCTAATGATGTTATAGTTGTGGGCGCAACGTGGTTCGCATAAAATACCAATGTTCCGAAAAAGTTCTAGGATATCGGAAGATTATTTTATTTATTATTTTTTTTATTATTTATACGCACCGACTGCCTCGGTGGCGTAGTGGTACTACGGTATGATTGCAAAGCTGAGGTCTCGGGTTCGAATTCCGGGTCGGGCAAAGTGATATTGGATTTTTCTATTCATTATTAGCCCGGAGTTAGGAATTTGTGCCCGATATGGCGATAGGCTCGCCCCCTATCACATCGTGGGACGGAATATACAAGGCGAAACGTGGGTGTTCTAGTAGCACCTCTGCCTACCCCTTCTGGGAAAAAGGCGTGTGGTTATGTATGTATGTTATGTATTTTATTTATTGCACTTTTATTTATTTATACAACTGCCGCACCGACTGCCTTGGTGGATCAGTTTTACTACGGTAAGGTAAGAAGAAGAAAGCTGAGGTTTTGGGTTCGAATACTAGGTCAGGCAAAGTGATATCGGATTTTTCTATTCATTACCAGCCCGGAGTCAGGAATTTGTGTCTGATATGGCGATAGTTTCGCCCTCTATCATATCGTGAGACGGAACACACAATTCGAAACGTGAGTGTCCTGGTTGCACCTATGCCTACCCCTTCTGGGAAAAAGGCGTGAGTTTATGTATGTATGTAATATTTTATTTTGAATTCAAAAATGGCGACATTGGCTCCGTGATGTAAGATTCCTCTTAAGGACTTCATACACAAAACGCGGTATAACATTTATATTAAACCCATATCTTACACGAATAATTGGGGACATAATAACATAGGTCATGTTTAACAGTAATTTACTATGGCCGAAAAATATAACTATAATAAAAATAAAAATAAATAAAAATAAAAATCTTTATTTAACAAAAAAACAAGACATACAAAACACTAAAACTAAATATACAAGAGCAACAACTAAAATATAATATATAGCGCAAGTGTTAGATTGAACTCTGGTGCCCAAATAAAGATTACTCTATAAAAAAACAACTATAACAGTTATATCCTAATTTGAAAAACATTACGAGAGTAACATTATAATATAATGTAGTCATATATGTAGCTATATTGTATGAAAATAGAAGCAAGAAAGTCGCCTAGAACGTTATTTGAAGAGCACTGATTTTATAATTAAGTGGAAAGAGGGGTCATTTCAAACATAAAAATAGCAGTAGGTACTAGAAAACCTTAATCGTTTTTCCATCAATAAGTATCATTATCCACTTATGCAAGAATCAATTTGAATTTGAAAAATGTCACTGGAGTTTAATATTCAAAGGAAATTAATTAAACATACATTCGAAAAACATAACCCGTATGTTTTCGCAGTTGGTTAAAAAGAAAAAAGGAATCCTGCGGCAATGTCGAAAAGAATCTCGATTAACGTCAATAAAATTGCCCTCAGCCATAAAAATATATCTCAGGGATGAAAATGACAAAGGACACAAAAAATCCACAATTTTCTATAATTTTGGATCCAATAATAGAATAGAATAATATCTAGATACACGAACAAAGCCTTTCTTTAATCGAAGACTTTATGGTATACGTCATTTCTAAAAGTATTTCTGATAATAATAAAAAGTAAGTTAGTTATAGTCATGTTGGTAGTGGACTTTTTTAACAATGACGTCGAAGTCTCCAAGTCAGGCATTTTTAATCTTTCCTAGTCAGACCACCCCGCATAAAGCAACATGTGTTATGGTCTAAAAATAAGTAAAGGGGGCCAGTGGGATGCCGGGCTGATGTTTATGTAATATAAATAGGTACAATCAACAGTCACGTAATTTATAGTCTTGACATACATATATACATAAACTTACGCCTTTTTTCCCAGAGGTAGCCAGAGGTTCTCCTGGTTCCTACTAGGATCACCCACGTTTCGCCTAGTCTGTTCCATCCCTGAATGTGATAGGTATAGCCTATCGCCATATCGTGCACAAATTCCTGATTCCGGGCTGATAATGAATAGAAAAATCCAATATCACTTTGTCTGACCCGGAATTCGAACCCAAGATCTCAGCGTTGTAACCGTACCGTAGTACAACTACGCCACCGACACAGTCTTGACCCCCCTACATATTACATCGTGTCGTGGTCATCAGAGACTACGAGAGTTTTTTGGACCAGAAGCGCCTGCCTACATGTTCACAGTAGTCGCGGGTTCAAATCCCAGGGCATATCTTTGAGTTTTCGGAGTCATGTATGTATTGATAGTTAATCACCCCGCACTATAACGGTGAAAACATCGTGAGGAAACTTGCATACCATAGCAATTTGTATAAATTACTACGGTGTGTAAAAGTTCGCCAACCTGTACTAGGCCAGCGTGGTGGACTATATGGCCTAACTACTCTCAATCGTTCTCTCGATTGTAGAGGAGGCCCGTGCCCTGCACTGGGACGTATATGGGCTGATACAATACAAAAAATACACAAACATTAACTGTTTCAGCGTGGGATCGAACCCGCGGGTCAGACAGCTAGCTCTTAACCAACAACTTCAAACAATTGTCAGTTTGAATATAACAATATACCAAATTTAAAATAAATTCATGATGTCGTCACGTGTCCTCACCGATCCTATTTATCGTGAACGAAATGAAATGAGACTGAAATGTGGACAATTTAAATGGCAAATACGACGAAAGCGCGATGCCATTTTGTATGATCAAGCTCAGAACAAAGCTCATTTAATGATACGGATTTTAGTAATTGAGTCGGAATAATTCTGATTTGTGAGAGATAATTGTCACTTTGCTTTACTTCGCGGCATTTCTATAGCGCAGTTCTCTTTGAGGTTTAGAGGCTCCAATCAGCGTAATCCGGGGCCCCAACTATATTAATAAAATGTTGGCTATATTTTATTTTATTTTATTCTGTAAGGATATCTAACAGCTAGAAAGTACATATAATGAACACTTAGATGGTAAAAGGACAATAAGAAGTTTTCACTTACAAACGAAATTAACAATTTCATTAACAAAAGGTAGACATAACAAAGCACACACTTAATACTAAAATATTAAGTATATTCTATTACTCTATTCAGCTATATAAGAAGCTCTGTGGGCCCTGCTGTAACTGATGTAGAGATGGCGTATCTAATTGACAGGCTATGTCAGGATGAGAGACTCTCTCTGCTGCTGCTTCTCTGCTTCTCTCCATCTGCTTGCAAACCATAGAGGATATTGGATCAACTCTTGTTCACTTATCCTCGCAAGACCTTTAGAGAGGCCAATATACAGTAGTGAACTCCCAGTGACTCAAAATTATTATTACGAAGAAATGGAATTCATTAGAGTTATATATGTATCTTTATCTTAAATGATTCTTAGCTTAGTTTGTGTGTAATGCTTGCAAAGTATACTCGGGCAAGCGAAGTACACTCACAAGTTACCCCGTTGATTTGTAACTGAGATTTCTCGTATTTCAATTAGGATTCGTATTACAGAGTGAAAATGCTCGCTAATTGATATATAGGTTTATTTAATTAAGTTCCTTTTGTAACACATTTTGTGATTGTAGTGAGTACTGTTGTGAGCGACAATTGAAAACGTATTTGGCTGTTGGAACGAATTTCGCGTATTCAAGTTCAGGTTGTAGCTGACATTTTCGGTTGTGTAGGTACTTATATCAATTTTTTACTAAATAATATATTTATTTTGGAACAAATAATAAAACGTTATATTAACGAGATAATGATTGAAGGAATAGATAGTAAAATCTTCATATAATGGTTACGGTTAAAAAATAGAATTAATAATAGTACATAAGCACAGCTCTAGATTTAATTTTTATTAATTCAAAATATAATCAGGAAAGACTTTCTAAGTAGGAAATAGACGCTGCAATGACGCTCCTACAAGTTTTCAATTCAACACCCTTGTGAAAGGCTGCCGGCTAAATCGAGCAAAAAATATGCGAGCTGGAAAGGCTTCCTCGTGGAAATAAGTAGTTTAAGAACTTCGTGCACTTCCCTTAGTAAATGCTTTGAAGTAGGTGTATTTTTAGATGCAGGTGTTAAGTTTTAAATGACACGTGTTCAAAATGTAAGAACAGAACCGACTAATAGACAGCCCCGTGGCGTAATTGGTTAGACGTCGACTGTGAAATGAGAAGCTATGGGTTTAATCATTTATATTTGCGTCGGGTCTGGGTGTTTGTGAGATCAAAAGTCTGTCGTAGTTTCTGATACCCACGACACAAGACTTAATTGATCTTAATGTGGGGTCAGAAGTATATATGTGACTGTTGGGTGTATTTATTTATTTAATTAACATTTTATTAGAAACAAACAAGAAATAACTGGTTTGAAATAAACGGAGTTCACACGCTACACCCGTTCATTTTAATTTTTTTTTAACATAGTTGTTTTGTCGTATGATCGTTGTGATGTTTCTTAAAAACATTGGAAACATGTTTTAAAGAGTCGGTTAAATATAAACAATAGGTATATAGGTAACAAAATTATTTAATTTTAATGTTTAAATACGGCTAACTAAGTGGCTAACTTTTTTCAAATCGGGTGTTTAGCTGTAATGTCTCTCATCACCTTTTTTTTAGTTTTGTGTAATTTTCATTAAGCCTTACGAGACCGCGTTATCGTCTCTTTTAGGAAAGATTGCACAACTTCAACTTTCATTTACAGTCACAATTTACATCTTGTTGAGTTATTATACTCGAATGGTATAATAACTCATATCGATGCTTAAAGTTTTTTTAATTAAATAAATTCCAGCAGTTCAGCCTTAATTATGACCTCACATTAAGGTCAATTAAGTGTTGCATCGTGAAAATTGAAAACTTATAAAGACTTATCGATCTCGGAACCACCCAAACCCAGTGTCTGAATGGTATTTTTTGTTCTCAGATAGTACTTGGGGCGTTGCCTTTGGCAGTGGCGGCGGTTAACCGGGATCCTGCTCTCCTACCTGGACTTCGACTGCGCTTCGTCGCCGTCGACATAGGACGGTCACCACCGTCGCTATCTATGGACAAAGACAGCCTTGCTTTGAGGTAATTCTATTGTCGTCTTCATTTATATTTCATTTGTAAATTATCTTAGAATTCCAAGACAGAGCAGGAAATCGTCAAAATCATTTTTTACTTCAGTGATGACTTTTGCATTGAGTACATTATATTTCCAAAGTATAATTGTAAATTGTCCCTTAAAAAGTAGTAATGAATTGAAGAAAACATTTTTTTTTTTCACAAACTTAGTTGAATAAGGTTTTAATGGTTGCGCGATATTTTGCCGACATGCTGAAAGACGTTCAGGATAACTATTTCATTAGTTTATATGCTAATAGGTGCTAAAGGCTAATAATAGTTGGAGTTGAATGCGAACGCGTGCAAGTTGCTTGTTTGAACAGTATCCATGACTGCACTGCGCATCCTTGTTACTGTTACGCGATTGTTCGACGTGAGATTGAATGTAAATTACAGATGTACTACTGTTTGCATGAATATTATAAGTTTGATGATTTTTTGGCACAGAAATTTAAAAAATGTGACTGTTATTGCGAGGAATTATTTTTCAATTGATGTAGGTGTTCAAGGTATAATATGTTTGGGTCTTTGATATAGTGTATGAAGGAATCCATTATATTTAATCCACTGAATTTTAAAGCTGGGCATTTCATTTAATAATGTTAACGTAATCTTTGTTTACGGTGGTCGCGGGTTCAAATCCCAGCGCACACCTCTGACTTTTCAGAGTCATGTGTGTATTGATAGTCAATCACCACGCACTATAACGGTGAAGGAAAACATCGTGAGGAAACCTGCATACCATAGCGATTTGTATAAATTTCTATGGTATGTGAAAGTCCGCCAACCCGCACTAGGCCAGCGTGGTGGACTATATGGCCTAACCACTCTCAATCGTACTCTCGATTGTAGAGGAGGCCCGTGCCCTGCAGTGGGTCGTATATGGGCTGATACAATACAATACAATAAACGTAATCTTTACTAAGTTATTAAGAGAACTTAAAAATGGATACTTACCACTTGAAGTATTTTAAATTGTGAAATCAAGCCACAGAAACGTTCGTTGTTGAACCCAGCCTCCCTCAAAGAACTCCATAGCAAGAGGCTTGTTGCTAGCGACTCTTTGCTAACTTTAAAAGGTCCTTTGTATTCGTTGCTACGCTTGCTTATAATATTTACAAAACACCTATTTTTCTCTTTATCTTAAGAAGGTAAAATAATAAATAAATCTTAAGAAGGTCAATAAAACCTTTCTTAACATCTTTAATCTCAACAATCTTAGGTTTATACCCGCATATTTTCTTTTGATAATATAAAGCCATATTTTGATAATATAAGACCATATTTCGCTCCACTATTTATAAAAGAATATTTCGCTTGTCATCGAAAATAAAATTCTAAATTTAGTTTTTTAAAGGTTTATTAATTTCTCATGAGAATTCTTTTATATTACTTTGTAAACATTTATTCAAATTTGTTTTTAAAACATAATTTAGTAATCGAATGTTTTCTCTTCTTCGCTCAAACTGAATTCTGACTATGAACAAGCCGTTTATACTTTTTGTACTCAGATCGCTAGTATTATTAAAGTTAATATTTGTTAAATTCAAACAAAGAGTTACAATTTTAGCTTAAAGAGGTTTATATGCATATAACCTATCACCATTACAGATTATAATTTATAATTTTTGCAAAATATCTTTGCATTTTGGAAGCTAAAATTGGACTGGCAAATAATTTTACCATACATGAATATTAACTTTAAGTGCGTACTTGTTAGCTTTCAGCGTATTATATTATTTTTATAATGGTGGGTGAGTGTTGCTCGTAAACAGTCACAACACTTGTAGCTTACAGAAAGTATCCGGCGGCGACATGTGTATCTAAATAGATAATTGAGTCTACATTTTATTGCCTATTAAAATTATATTGAATTAAAAAAAAAAAATAAGTTTACTTGGTCTCGTATATCCACTACATATACAAGACAGGCAAAACGCCAGCGGCCAGATGTATTATTTTCATTGTAACTTCATGTGTTGCAGAGCTAAAGTATGTGTAAGAATCTTAATTAATAGTTTAACCAAATGAAACAAGCAGCTTCCAACAGGTCTCTATACCCGGAGGAGGCCTACCCTCTGTTGTGGACTTCCTGTGGCTGAAGGGAGCGAGAGAGGAAGATGGAGTTAGAAAGAGACAGTGACAAATTGTCTTTGTTACAGGGTGATGACTCAAATGCGTGATCTGGGAGTGGTTGCTTTCTTCGGTCCAGACGGCACGTGCCACACTGAAGCCAAACTAGCTGCCGCTTGGAACTTGCCTCTCATTTCACACGTGAGTATATTGATTTGTACACCCCTTTTTTACTTAAATCCTAACTTTTCGTTTGTGTGTGGTGAGTGTTGAGTGCGTGGTGGCCTGTTGGTAACGGACCAGACTCGGCTGCCTACAAGTTCACGGTGGTGGCGGGTTCAAATCCCAGGGCACACCTCTGACTTTTCGGAGTTATGTGTGTATTATATATTTTTTTATCAGCCCATATACTTCCCACTGCTGGGCACGGGCCTACTCTACAATCGAGACAATCGATTTAGAGTGGTTAGGCCATATAGTACACCACGCTGGCCTAGTGCGGGTTGGCGGACTTACATACCGTAGAAATTCTTTAAAATCGCAACGATATGCAGGTTTCGTCACTATGTTTTTCTTCACCGTTAAAGTAAGTGGTGATTGACTATCAATACACATTGCACACACACTATCAATTATAAATTTATGCCAAGACAATATCAAAACACCTATCTGGGTGGTGAAGAAAGCATCGCACTAATTTGTAATTAAAGTCAGCTTCTGTATAAATTATTAACACATGGCTGACTCAGAGGAATTTCTGCAAACCTTGGGAATGTGACGTGATTTCTATCTACTACGACAAGACGTGATGTAACCGAGTTGTTTTCGTGCCTATTCAACCTCCAGCCAAATCACATTTGCTTACACAGCGTTAGTCTCAAAGGTCGACGGACGTGTGGATATTTTCGTTTGCGCCGATTGTTAACTAACTTGTTTGACAGGACCAAATATTATGGTAATGGTTTATCATTTGAATTAGTTACATCGGCAATCTTGGTACGCGCTAAATTGAACCTATCATCAACTGTAAAAGTCAATATATTCCTCCTGTTTACATTTTATTGTTATATATTTATTATAATATAAATGTTAGGTATAATGTATATGTGTATGTATTTGTGTATGTTTGTATATATGCAAGTATGTATGTGTGTGTGTATATATATGTATGTGTTATTCACGTATAAGCTTTTGATAATCAAGTTTCTTCAATTTTTGCGCCTACTAATTTTCTCTCTGCACCATCCAAAGTCCGACTGGCAGATAATGCCTCAGGCATTAAGTCCGCCTTTATACTTTGTATATAAAGCATAAAAAAATAAATATATTACACACGATATATGCCCTATTGCTTAAAGTTTCGATTTAATACAATAACAAAAGATCTATGCTATTCCTATATTATATACGTAATATTTATATAAAAATGTGGCTTACATAGGCCCCTATCCCACTAGCGGTTTACGAGCTGCGGCGTTTCTTGAATGTGTGCGCAATGTCGACGCTGCATTGATGCAACACGTTGACGCCGAGGTAGCCTTCGGTAAATTCCGACGAGTAACACTACTGTTGGGTTTACTCACCTGACGAAAATTACATATTCCCTTCTTGACATATCCTATAACAAAAGTCACAGCGTCAACGCAGCGTCGACGTTACGCAGACGTAGGCAAAGAAAGCTATGTCAATTTGACGAGCAACAGAAATCACAGTCACTTATAAAACAATCAATAACAGAAGTTTGAGCGTTAACGACGCGCGTGGTGATTGGTTAAATTATTAAATTCCCACGTATAAAAAATCGTCATATGAAAATTATCTCAGTGTTGGCTGTTAATGTGTTGCTGTCCCAGCTCAATATGAATAGAAATATCACCACTTTTTTGTTTTGGAATTGAATTACTTCTTGTACCATCGATAAAAATCCTATGTAGGCAATTTAAATGTTTAAGTTCAGATTATAACGGCTAAAGAACGCAAATTTGTCTTAACTTTAACCTTAAACCATACACTTATCTACAACCATATCTAAGTAATCATTTAAAAAAAAACTTAATTCTTCATTTCCTAGAAATGCGCCGGCGACCACGGGTTGACCCACGAGGAGAGCGTCGGGTTGGGGGCCACATTCGCCCGTACCCTGCCTCCGGCGTACAAAGTTAGCAAGTCTGTGGTGGCTTTATTGAAGGCATTTGGCTGGACCAAGTTCGCCATCATCGCTGGTGACGATCAAACAGCCGCTGCTCAGCAAATGGATGCTATCAAGGTAATATTATTAGTCATGATGCGGGCTCGATCCCCGCACAAAGACAAATTATTGTACGGCCCACAAATTTTTGTTCCGTGTATTGGTGGGTTGTGGTGTGTTGTTGGTGGGGTGTCGTGTGGGTCCAATAAGTCTGTCGTAATTTCTGAAAGCCACATTACAAGCGTTTATGCCTTACTGTTGCCACCCATGGATCCAAAAGTTTGTCGTAATTTCTAAAAGCCATATTGCAAGATTTTATGCCTTACTATGACCACTCCCATTAATAAGTTAAATATCAAATAAAACATCCAACAGTCACATACATATTACAGTCCTGACCCCACACTAAGATCGAGCCTTGTGTCGTGGGTATCAGGAACCACGAGAGACTTTTCGGTCTCACAAACACCCAGACCCGAGACAAATATCGGTGGATCACACAAATATTTGTCTCGGTGCGGGTTTGGAACCCGCGGCTTCACATTTCACAGCCGGCGTCTAACCAACTGCGCCACGGAGGCTGTCAAAATAGCGATTGGATTTCTTATTAAAGTAATTATTTTCAGTAATCAAAGATGACATAGTGGGGATTATGTGTGGCAGTGTTGGTTGTTCTTATATAAAATTTATACGAAGGTTATTATGTTACCTAATCCGTTCATATAACGCTCTAGTGGGCGAATGTTCCGTATAAAGCGGGCGTTCCATATAATGTGCGTAAACTCGTAATGAAGAGCTTGATAGTGTGAAAACTCGTTGATTACTGAAAATAATTGCTATATTAAGAAATTTAATCGCCAAAGATATATCCAACATTTTACTTAACTCGTTAAAGGGAATATGAGCGAAATAAACGTAAGAAAGTTACTCAGCATTGGTTTCGTAGATTTTTAAATTGATCACCTGTTGTGAATACGACATAAATGTATTGACTACTTTAATTAAGTTTTAAACTTACCTACGAGAACTAATATGAATACTGTTATAAACGCATACAAACATAGTAATTGTGTTGTGTAGAAATTAAACTTTGCTGGTAGTATTGTGCTAGTATGTGACGGTAAATTGTTTCGGGAACTCGCGAACTTTCCGTCTGCTCTCAGATGAATAAACATAATCTAGACTCTAGACGCTAGAGAATAGTAGGTACGAGGTATGGTTTTCGAATTGAAGTACTATTTTAAATAGGTAACGTCGCAGTACCTGTGCAGATTACAAATTTGATACATGGAAATATATTATACATACATAAACTCACGCATTTTGCCTAGAAGGGGTAGGCAGATATGCTACCAGGACAGCCACATTTCGCCTTGTATGTTCCGTCCCACGATGTGATAGAGGGGGAGCCCATCACCATATCGGGCACAAATTCCTGACTTCGGGCTGATAATGAATAGAAAAATCCAATATCACTTTGCCCGACTCGGGATTCGAACCCGAGACCTCAGCTTTGCAATCATACCGTAGTACCACTACGCCAGCGAGGCAGAAATATATTGTAAGTTAAATAAATCAATAATCATCGTCTGATAATCTGTTGATATGGGAATAAAAATCATTATACAGGGTATTTAGAGAGGGCTCCCAATACCTTTAACAATTGGAGAGCAAAAAACGATTCTGGTGAAAAATAGACTGCTTTACACGACACGACTGAAGTAAAACTTCTTTAGCTCCATCTATATGTATGTATACACGTATTAGTATATACATATATTACTTTTCTACAAATATTTGAATGTATTATCGGTTTTCATTGATAAATTAATATTTTTTGTCTAGATTTTTTATTGTGGTAGAGACAATAGCCCTGTCTTAGATATACGAAACGTAACTGGCTATGAGAGAAAGAGAGAAAGAAAATGAGTGCTCGCACCTCTCTCTCGTGAATAATGCTAATCGATTTTAAGCAATGGTAGTTTAGTAGTTTCTTTACTTACGAAAATTACCGATATAGCATATTACGATATCTACTTATATTCATGAATAACTATAGCAAATGTCAGATGCGTTACGTATTATTATGTTGTGGTAACAATGCAACAATAAAATCTTAACCGCCGCTGTCATGGTTAGATCAATGACAGCTTAATTAGCGTTGAGGTTTAGAGTTCGTCACTGACATCTGACTGACCAAACAAGGACAAAATATTACAAAATAGCCTGTGAATGGCTAACTTTTCACTGCATTTATTTTCATAAAAAAATTCAGATTTGTATCGTCATGCAACGCGACGCAATATGAGCCAACATTTTAACATAACTTAATTAACGTAGTTTGAACGCGCAACTTGAAAATTAGCCATGTATTTATACTAAGAGGACTCGGGTGTACGTTTTTTAACATAGTTCGGACAGTTTCTTTGTGTAGTTTGTGTGCAATATAATAAATACAAAAATAAATTGTGTATATATTACCTTAGAATACCACTAAAAGACGTGAGCAAAATGAATTTATCATTTTCAATTGCTAAAACATGTTTGCTCCTAATATTTGCAATACGGGAATAAAAAAAAACAGCTATCACAAAAGTACTAAACTAAAAATGCAAAGCCTAAAAAATTGAATAGCAAACATGTAAAATAATCTTCAATTTTCTGGTTCAATTTTCAGTATTGTATTTGAAATTTCAAGTTACCACTTAATATCAAATAAAGCGATTGGGTCAAGGAGTACACCCGCCGTCTGCCTCTCACTATCTCAATGAATGTTATCGACCCATTCAACACAAACGGTTTTCGATGATCTATTTTGATTACAAATGTGTGTAAGACAATTTGAGTGTTAAACGAAACCCTTAAAGCAATACGAGGCTTTGACATTTACTTAAATTGATAAAATAGTTTTCTTCAAAATACTATTTTATTACACCTATTATTAATTTTACATTTACTTTACATATACATAAACCACACGCCTTTTTCCCAGAAGGGGTAGGCAGATGTGCTACTAGAACACCCACGCTTCGCCTTGTGTATTCCGTCCCACGATGTGATAGGGGGCGAGCCTATCGCCATATCGGGCACAAATTCCTGACTCCGGGCTAATAATGAATAGAAAAATCCAATATCACTTTGCCCGACCCGGGATTCGAACCCGAGACCTCAGCTTTGCAATCATACCGTAGTACCACTACGCCACCAAGGCAGTCATTAGATAGACATTTACTTTTCTATTCATTAAAAGAGTTTTGATAGTTTACCTTTGATTTCTGCCTGCGACTGCCTCGGTGGCGTAGTGGTTCTACGGTATGATTGCAAAGCTGAGGTCTCGGGTTCGAATCCCGGGTCGGGCAAAGTGATATTGGATTTTTCTATTCATTATCAGCCCGGAGTCAGGAATTTGTGCCCGATATGGCGATAGGCTCGCCCCCTATCACATCGTGGGACGGAATATACAAGGCGAAACGTGTGTGTTCTGGTAGCACTTCTGCCTACCCCTTCTGGGAAATAGGCGTGTGTTTATGTATGTATATAGTAAAATTTAGTAAAAATGCCTTTGATTTCTAATGGTTTTTATACTATGGAAATTGTAGTTACAGTTTTCTACATTATAAGTTTGCTTTGAAATGTCGATTTTTGTGCTTACTTCTCTACTGCTTTCTTGGATTTACGTGAATGTTATACATTGAAATAAAACGAATTCTTACGGATTTTATCGCGAATTTGATTTATTTTTTTAATTTCTCGACGTTTCGATCACTTTACAGTTGTCGTGTTCATAGGGCGGACTATTCTCTACTTTTCTTTAGTGAAAAATTTCGATGAATCCAGAAAATCACTGCTTTAATTACGTCGAAGATAAATGACCTCATTGGTTGCTTATTAACCGATGCTGTCTATAAGATTGATGTATTAATTTCGTGTTCGGTTTAAGCTAAATATATTATCATTCCCTATCAAGAACAGTTAGTAAAATGAAAATTACTCTAAGCATTGACGTAGTTTATGTGTCCAAAACATAAAATACGCAAGATAATTAATTTCCAGTAGTGTCGAGTCACTAATTGCGGTGATATATTAGACGAGGAGAACGTGGGGGGGGGGGGGGGGGTGTTAGAAATGAGACATTTTGTAAATAATTAAGTTGCAATAACAACTGTCTAAACACAGCGCCTCAAGAAAATAACTTTCATGACAATTCAAGATGTTTTAGATAAATCTAAATCTAAAATAAACAAAGTACCTAAAACAGACTTTAATATTTAAAGTTGTTTTTGACTTCTTCCAACAAATTGATTTCTCATTAAAAATAATAATGTTCGCCCATACTTTTGCGAGTATGGGTTCAAATATCCCCTTCGATTTGGAGGGATTCACTCCTTTATTTGTAATACATATGTAGGGCGAACAATGTGGCACATATTACGCCTTCCCCATCAAGGATAAAAACGTTAGCTTATATACGTATGTGAACAAAGGATTTTTTTACATTTTGATACCAATTTTCGAATTTTATATCAATACCATTACTTTGTAATAATGTAGATATTAATTCAGAAAAAGCCTATAATAAGAGAAAAAAAATCGCATAAATGAAATTGAAGGTGCAAATGTGTATTAACTTACATTCGGAATTGAAACCGCGAGAACTTTGAGAGAGTAATTACCAGCAGGAACGCATACTTTAATAATTTATTATATTTAACACCAACTTTCCTAATTTTATATAGTTTCTAATAAAGTGATGATACTGCGTAAACCGTTATCTGTTTAGGGGGGTTACTTTATGATCCGAAACGAAACTCGAATATTCGGACGTTCGACGTTTTTAATTTTCCACTTCTAAAAATCAACACTATTCTCTATGATACTTATCATTCATTCCGAACTAGGTCTATAATAATTAGAACGTACGATAGAGGATTCGAACATTTCGTGGAGTGCCTAGGCACATTCGTAGAATTTTACGTGCGATGTCCGAACTTTCCTGTTTCGTTTCGGATCACATTGTAACCCCCTAGGTCTGAATCACTTCCGGGTTTAATTAAACTTGTTATTTGTTTTCGTTAAACTCATTTATCTGGGCCAAAGTTACAGGGTCATAGAGTTGTGCAGATACTACATATTAGCATCGTAATTAGCATTGTTATGTCTAATAAGTATATTTTATATTTAATAAGTAGCACAGTTCTAATTACCAAGCATGCGGTTTTTCTTGTAGGTTTCATTATTTCGCCACGCCACCAAACCCACGCCCACCATTTTTATTTTTTTAAACCAAACGAGTATTAGCTAAATATTAAATATTAATATTATACGCCATATTTTTTTCCCATGCGGGATTGTACCCACTACCAACGGCTCAGAAAGTAAAAACTCTTTGCCTTCTATATTCAACTTCTCGACAACTATCCAAGAAAGTAACTCCACATTGTCATCTATCAAAGTGGAATGACAGAAACGAGAATAGGATCTAGGAGAGATTCACAATATTTATAACACTGGATATAGGATCCAGGAGCCGTTCACAACATTTATAACAGTGGATCGATCGTCAATATCTGTGATGAATTCATAAAATAAAATGAAACTAGGTCACTGAACCTATTATTAGGTATGACGTAAGATGGTAATCTAAAAGAAAATAAACCGAATAAACAACTGTTAGAGAGTCTGTATGCAATTCTGGATCAATTAGCCTAGATACTCTACAAGCTATCGTATACATGCCAATTATCTTCAACTTCTTTTATCCTGCCTCGACTGCCTCGGTGGCGTAGTGGTACTACGGTATGATTGCAAAGTTGAGGTCTCGGGTTCGAATCCCGGGTCGGGCAAAGTGATATTGGATTTTTCTATTCATTATCTGCCCGGAGTCAGAAATTTGTGCCCGATATGGCGATAGGCTCGCCTCCTATCACATCGTGGGACGGAATATACAAGGCGAAACGTGGGTGTTCTGTTAACACCTCTGCCTACCCCTTCTGGGAAAAAGGCGTGTGTTTATGTATGTATGTATGTTCTTTTATCCGTATATAAGTTTATACAAGTTTTTTTTTGAGATATGAAATACTTGTCTGAAAGAACTCACCTTATTTTTACTTCTTTCTCCTCAAATGGAAAAGAGACAATTTTGGTACGAGAAGTAGATCGTTCACTCTGTTTTACGAGTAATTTATTTGGTGTTGCAAAATAATGTCATAACTCTTATCTCTCTCTAAAAAGCTCCTATCGACCTCTTAAAAAGCTTTCTAAACATGGATGATCCACGTACTAGTTACGATTCGCCTACGCAATGATGAATGTGCGGAAACGAATCTTTTCGTATTCGCTAGGTATAATGAAAGATGCGATTACAGATTGGATCCGATTATGCTACGACACGTGTGCTCTCACCCTTAGCATTTCGGACTGTGGGACCAATGAAAATGGTTATCTCACACCTGCCTGTCCCGGTTATTTGTTAAACCATGTCTTATCAAGGCCCGATATGGCGATAGGCTCGCCCTATCACATCGTGGGACGAAACACACAATTCGACAGGTGAGTGTCCTCGTAGCACCTCTGCCCACCTCTTCTGGAAAACGGCACGAGTTTATATATGTATGCGTACCTTATTAGTCATTGGCCTATTTGTCTGTCATATTACTATAAATGAAAATGGATAGCTAAATGTTTCGAACTCCTGTTGATTGTATTCTTTCTAATTAGCGTCCCTAAGAGACACTCCGAGTTCCGATGCGAAACGTCGTTTCTTTGCGCACGTTGTTGGTTTTTGGTTTGGTTGGTTTTGGTCTTAACTTTGTCAGTTTTGTGTGTATAGGAGCGGTAGTCTCGCAGCTTCTAACTTTAGTCCAAGGCTTTATAATTGAGAAAATTGTTAAACCTTCGCCCATCCGAGTTTATTAATAAGACCCTAAAAGTCTAAACAAACATGAACTGTAAATTATTTCTTGTCATAAGTTAGCTATTGTTTCGTATTAGTTTAAAGAAAACATACATTTTGAGTATATACTGAAACTTTTATATTTTAGGTACCACGTATTTGCTCTCCTTCATTACAATTCAACTGTCTCTCATATCGTATAATTAATGACAACTAGCTAGCGTTTTTATAGCCTACTTTGAATTTCTATATTTTTTATAAAAACACAGTTTGTGTAGTGAAAATGGTAATTACTTACACATTAAGTCACTTTCATGAGCAAATTTACATGCAAGTTAACAAAATTCAAATGAAGATAACAACTAAACCGCTGTCTATGTCTTTCATTACATTATTTATTCCACACTCGTAATTCATTACTCGCAAAGCGGCTTGTAATAAATCTTGTAGGCTTGAAAGAACATGAAACAGATGATTTGGGTTTGCGTGGGATGTCTGTTGTAATAATAAACGACATACAATAAGGTAATCGTTCGTAGGTTTCGTTTTTTGATCAAGTAATTATTCCCTATTTGATTAATTATAAGGTGATTTCTTAATTATATAACCTTTCTTTATTGGTCTTTATTGGTATGTAATAGGAAGGATTGGCAATATAGTAGTAAGTCTACCAATCGCATCGGGACAACGTATTAGACTAAAAGATTTATTCCTAAAGGGTTGATGTCAGGCAGACAGCATTCACCCGACAGTCACATACATAGTCCTGACCCCACACTAAAAATGAGTCGTGTCGTGGGTATCAAAATCGACGAGAGACTTTTCGTTCTCACAAGACCCGAAAAAATATCTGTGGATCATATAAACATTTGTCTTAGTGAAGGGATTGAACTCACGACCTCTCATTTCACAGCCGGAGCGGCGATTAACTAACTGCGCCACAAAGGCTCCCAAAAAAATATTAAGTTGCAATTTCTGATATACAAATTCGAAATTCAATTCTCTTCACTGAATTTTCTATTGAGCCTGCTTCGAATAACTGGAAGGTGTTTACTCTCTTCGTAAATATTTTAGGGCGGCCTTTAAGCGGTTCAAATTCCTTTTCAATTTAAATTAATTAATTAATATGTAAATTAAATGCATCGATACGACATCAGGCGGTAATACAGCTTGGTGTTGACAATTAAACAGTAAAAGAATACCTTTGGTACATTTTCTCAAAGTTTTCTCAACGTTTGGTATACACTTTTCCAATGGCATATTTTCTTTAGGAATATTATTTTTATACAATACTTAGGCTTTACATCATATTGAGTGCCACCGGCTATTTAATAAAGCTAAGTGTCTGTCTTAAGCTATGGAGATTCTATATTATGATTATTGATGTTGAAAAGGGGTTACGTTAAATCAATGATATGTCATCTCATTTATTATGTTTGTAATTCACGGATATTTTTTACGATACCTACAACATAATACTCCATATTTCATGCTGGTTCAGTATCGATTGCTTTATTTCATATATCTACGACACCTTTCGTCCACCTGGTCCGCCCTTAACTACGCTATAACTCTATAGTGAGCGTATTATTCCTTATTTATCCGTAAATACGACAGATTGATTGATTTGTGTTTACGTTTATCACAAACATTTCTTTTATACACGTTCTAAGTTAAAAATAAGTATACAGTTAGCCATTACTCAAATCAAATTAAAATCAAATAAACGTCTATAGCCCTGCAGCGGCGACGTGTCTGAGTATTACTTTTCTTATTATTTCTTATTCTACGGTTGTATTCGTCTTGAGACTAAATATGGATTTAGAAAATATATTTTATAGGGTTCAGCACACAGCACGAGTTTTACCGCGCAAAGAAAAAACGCTGAAAATTAATTAAGGAAAATAATTGTTGTCTCGCGCATTGGATGGTAAAGTAACCGCATCGGCAACATTTTGTAGAAATTACATAGATAAATTAATGTTGCCGATATTTGCGGTGAAATATACGGCGATATATTTGTGGGGCACGATTAGTCAAAGAAATATTTAAAAACGACGATAAATTAAGTTATAAATTATCTATCTAAATCTATATCTAAATCAGCCCACGTCAACCCACTGCTGGGTATAGGCCTCCTCATTTGCACGCCACATTTTTCTGTCCTGTGCCAAGCGAATCCACCTGGCAGGAGGTCTGCCTGTTAGCCGCCGTGATTCTCTGGGCCACCATTCTGTCAGAGTCTTAAAATTATGTAATATGTAATAAAAGGATCTTAGTACTTTTGTATAAAGACGGCGGAAATATGAAGTTGGGAAAAAATATTTTTCGATCGATGCAAGTTTATGAAAATTAAGTGTCACGCCCAAATTCAAATATCAGTATTTTGGCATTTTTACCGTTTCATATACTATGAAAGTGAATGAAAGTGTTATGTTTTATCCAAATAGAATATAATTATTCTTCCAGTAAAATTTATATCGCCCCCTATCACATCGTGGGACGGAATATATAAGGCGAAACGTGGGTGTTCTGGTAGCACCTCTGCCTACCCCTTCTGGTAAAAGAGGCGTGTGTTTATGTATGTATGTAGTAAAATTTGTAAAAGAAGAATAAAATTCAAGCCGTGAATATAATTCCCTCGCTAAATTTGCTTCGTAAACATCGTAGGTTGGAGATTGAACAACAAAGAGATTTTTTAATAATTGAGAACAAATTTGTTTGTATTTGTTTTTGAATCGTAAAAATCGTGGAGAATTTTATTACAAAATTTAAATGGACTGGAAGAAAGCGTGTTAAAAAATACTTGCTCGGTATATCACTATAAAAATTTTCTTTATGAAAGGTATTAATACCACTCTCAATCGATTCTCTCGATTATAGAGTAGGCCCATGCCCAGCAGTGGGACGTATATGGGCTGATAAAAAAAAGGTATTATTACCATATTTACGAGCATTTTTTTTTTCGTATCTATGATTGTATAAAGTGCGTGGTGGCCTATTGGTAAACGGACTAGACGCGGCTACCAAAACGTGGTCGCAGGTTCAAATTCCAGGGTATACCTCTGCCTTCAGAGTCATGTGTGTATTGATATTCAATCACCACGCACTATAACGGTGAAGGAAAGCATCATGAGGAAACCTATATACCATCACGATTTGCAATAAATTCTGTGGTATGTAAATTCCGCCAACCCGCATTAGGCCAGCGCGGTGGACTATATGGCCAAACCCCTCTCAATCGTACTCTCTATTATAAAGGAGACCCGTGCCCTACAGTGAGACGTATTTGGGCTGATATAGTACCAAGGATATAGTATAGAGATAGATATAGATATAGTACCAATAGATTTAGGTAATATTTATAACGCTCAACGCACTCAACGAATTTTCCGGGAAAAGGAAAAACGCTCAAACTTATTTACGAAAAAAATTGTGTCACGCGTTTCATGATAAAGTAAACGCAAAATTTGTTCCATTAATTGTCTTACAAAAGTGGGTTGCAGTTTGATATTTAAAAAATACTTAAACGATTTATTTACATTCGCGTCCACATCCTTGTTTAGCTCATTTTGCGCTTTCAATACTATTCAAAATTTGAGGTTTGCGAACATTATCTAGTATATTTTTATTTATATATTATATAGAACTGTTTAAAAGATTGCTTTTAACATTATAATTTGTCGTAAATTGCACCTGTTTGCTCGTTTGCCGGACCTATTATATAACAAAAAATAGCTATTTTTTACTGATTCCGGAGTACATTGAAAAACTGATAAGGACCGTCCGTTGATTTTTAACATGATTTTTTTTCACTTTATTGTTGTGATTTTGAATATAAGGTCTGCAGTTACAATTTATTTGCAGTTATAATATTGGCGATAGGCTCGCCCCCTATCACATCGTGGGACGGAACATACAAACCAAAACGTGGGTGTCCTAGTTGCACCTCTGCCTACCCCTTTTGGGAAAAGGCGCGAGTTTATGTGTGATAGACTAAAGCCTAGTATCATTGGTTATTCAAAATAACTAAATAACATTACCGATGTGATCCGAAATTATTCCGCATTCGTCATTTATAGAAATAACATTTGATATTTGAACACGTGACGGAGTTTAACAAAATAATCCCCACCTTTAATATCACGTTTCATCTTGTTATCCGGAATTGTCTGCTTATATACAATACAATAGTCTGCAAAATCTGTGGCTATAATTATTATTCAAATGAAAGCAATGAATGACGCCAACGCGCCGTTTACCTTGTATCAAATGTAAAATGTTCATATGTTAATGTAAGCCCACTTGTAATTTGTATTAAAATATTACGCATTTCATGAATCATTATAGCACGAAATATAATTTTATTATGATAAATATAATTATGATCCGATTGCCGGATACTGATTGTTTCAACAAATATTTGTGTGAACCGCAAGTATTTGTTTTGGGTTTGGGTGTTGGTGAGACCGAAAAGTCTCTCGTAGATCCTGATACCCACGATACGAGACTCGATCTTAGTGTGGGGTTAGGACTATGTACGTGACTGTTAGGTGTTTATTTATATTTAACTCATTTACTCGTAAAGGACGTTTCTTAATCGATTATGATGAGATAATGATAATCTATATTTTCCATACTGAATTTCCGTCCGAGTAGGTAAATGTTGAGGTATCTACTTGTAACTGGAATAGCGCGCAGACTATGCGAACATGAGTATGGTTAAATCTAGCTTATAATTGCGATTAACACAGTAATCACCACGTCACCATATTGGTCCCACACCACCCAAATTTTAAGCAAATATTTGTGGTTTTAACAAACATTTGTGTACATGATGTAAACCCGCTATTCTTGTTTTAAAACGCACTTACTTCAAGTCCAGGTTCTGAAACTCGCGATTCCAATCACAAAAATACCATTCGGGTAGTTAAATAGCTTTCATTGATTGCAATCTTAGAAATGTGTGCAATAAATTCAACAGCCTACGTGGCGTAGTTGGTTTGACGCCGGCTGTGAAACGAGAGGCCGCGGGTTCGATCTCCGCAATGTTTGTGAGACTGAGAAGTCTCTCGTAAGTTCTGATCTATGACACAAGGCTCGATCTTAGCATGTGGTCAGAACTATGTATGTGACTATTGTATATTGTGTGTATTTATTTATATATCAAACCTGGTATCCTCGTTTCACAATCCGCTTACACCACAGAGGTAAAACTCGAGATTCCAATCAAAGAAATGTCAATCGGGTAGCTAAATACCTTTTAATTGATTGGAATGTTCGAGATGTGTGCAATGAAATTGTTTTACAGGAGCTGGCTCAGTCCAACGAGATGACAGTGACGGCTGAGCATCGCTTCGCTGACTACATACCCCGACACATATCCGACATGGAGAAGATCGTCGATCAAACCCACGACAAAACGCGAGGTCAGTGGACTGTTTCTGATACAGGAGTAAACGGCTTTAGTTTCTTTGTTTTGTAGTGTATATCGAGTTCTACATTATGACTAAGCGCCAGGAATATACAAGAGCAATATTTCGAACTTGTTGGTAATAAGCTGTCCATAGCACTACATTGCAAAATCCCGTAGTTTGGACTTAAAAACGTGAATTATAATGATGAGTATTTTAACTACTTACAAAAAATGAGAGATACAATTTTAAATAAGAAATGCTTGCGGAATATTAAATAGACTAGCTAGATTTTTATTCCTGACACATTATAGTAATTTTGAACATTTCGGAATAATTTAAATTTCCGAATAAAAAAAATATCCAAGCGATTTTACTAGAACTAATAATTGCAGTAAATACAGTTAGTAAGATTGATTTTAAGATTGAAATCATTGAGATGGAAATTGAATTACTCATAGTTTGCAAGAGAATTATCGCTCTAATGGCTGTTAAAATATAGACCAGCAAACTTGTAACAATACGTGCCTTCTATTATGATCGTTAAAATTTATTATAACGTAATATTGGTGATATAAAAATTACCTTATAAAGAACTGGCAAGACGCTATTAATAAAAGGGACAGCGAGTAATCCTATTAATTATTTTAAAATCCTTGACTATTTATTGGCTTATGAATTATAATTTTTCCAAAGAAACAGTCACCATTATTTTTAAAATCATCTTTATATTTACAGCCATGAAAATTAGGCCAATTAAGCCAACGTCGTCATTTCGTGTTTTTATAAGACAGGCTATAGGCTCACAGTCAAAGCAACTAAATATTTCGTACTCATAGTAAAGTGGCAAGAAGTCGCTGGATGCAGGCCGCTTCCAACAGGTCTATGTGGCGATCCATGGGGGAGGCCTATGTTCAGCAGGGGACTTCCTGCGGCTGAAGAAAGTGAGATAGAGAGAGAGTAAAGTGGCCGAATTCAAAGTGAATTTTAAATGATTTGTTATTCTGTAACCCTTCGTAAGCAGTTTGTGTTATTTTTTGACTTTGTAGCTTCTACCATATAGAAAAGCAAATGGAATCGTTTTGTCACATTACTGTACAATCAGCCGAAGTCTTAATTGCACTATTGTTTCTTGCGCCTTGCTTCGACTTTTTTAAAATAACTTTCATATTAAATTGCCCGGTAGTCTTTGCTAGTACTCTTGATGTAGTATATTTATCCTTCAACAAATAAATTAAGCTAATACTGTCGTACTGTGGAAATCATTGGGAGAGGCCTATGTTCAGCAGTGGACTTTCTTTGGCTGATGGATTCATTGATTGATTGTTGTACAAGCAGGTAACTATGCACTATGCAAGAAGGTGATACTAAAATAAAAGAACAGAACAAACCATAAGTTAAATCGGAGATTATTAAAAACATTTAGAACCTTCGCTGTATTAAGAATATGAAGTTACTATTCAGCATTAAATAAATATTTTTGTTCGTACTTTAAAGAACCCAAAAAAGATCACTTTAAATAATATCTACTAGTCCCGAATTCATTTCAGTTCATTTGTTTTTTCCTGTTACCAACCTTAAATCTTAATATATTTCCTTTCGTCGGATCGGTTTTTGAGTAATATCTAATCTAGCCGTAAATCACATTTCTTATAGCAATCACGAGTTGGATGTTGGATGATTAATTCTCCTCGTTGTACTAATATAACTCCGTGTACTAGATGCCACAGAAGACCTCGGATTAGGCAATATCCCAACAATTTTTCACAGATCTCGTAACATATATTTGGCAAATATAATATTTTACGGATAAGCTTGAGTTGGGAAAGACACGTGTAGCACATATTTTCATGGAACAACGCACGTTTGTCGTGTACGTAAATTTGTCAACCCGCCATGTGACAATTTGTTCAAAGCTTTTCGGGTCGTTATTTCACAAGAACTTAATATTAAATACTATAAGATAAAATAAATGTATCATGCAACAACATTGCGCTATTATATTTATTACCACTAATTAATTACGGATGAAGTAATTTTGAATTGATTGTTTTCGATTAAAGTTTAATTTCAGAGTAAATAATTGTTTATTAATAAATATTTTGAATTCATTACTTTATCCGTGATTAATCAGTAAGCCTGATACTGCATTAATGATTATTATTTTAAATTTAATTCTCCCTCCCGCAATTGGAAGGCTCTATATTCGGACCGAAGGCTCGAAGCCAAGGAGTATTACCATATCTCCAATCAATAACCTATATAACTTTATAGGTTCTATCAACTGTTGTTACTCAAGAATTTACGGACCAAGCGACATGTATTTAAAATGGCCAATTTCTCTAAAAGTATCCATGTGGATTTATGTATATCGAGTGTTTTGAGGCTAGTATACAGGGTATGTGGCATGACTCCAGTAGTTGATAAGACTATTGGGACAGTTTTGGTGTCATTATTAGTAGCGCGGTGTTATGGTCTCAATCATTAAGCCTTAAAAGCTAGGTACCAATTCTTTACGTGCCAATGTTGATCCTGGTTGACAGTTGCTGTGGTGGGTGAGTAGGAGGGAAAGTCGGAAGAGACTAGTAACGATCGTGCTGTAGATTAATTACTTCAATCCTATATTCTCCTTCTGTAGATGCCTCTCAATTACTGAAGGTTGGCAGTCAGTTCCTTAAACCTCTCCTTGTCCATGGCTAGCCGGAACAACTCTTCGACTGTTTTTATTCCAGTCCACTCGCGAATGTTGCGTATCTAGGACTTCCTTCTCCTTCCTACACTTCTCTTCCCGGCTATTTTCCCCATCATGATGGTTCTATTAGTGTGTTATAAAAGTTAAGACAATTTTTAATACAACGCCATAAAAAGTTTAATTTACATAGCATTTTTTAAAATTGTTAATCTCAGTATCATGATGAAACTGGTTCTCTGAATTCCTATTCCATCTGAAAACTTTGTGAGTCCTGTAATTAATATTTGCCCCAGATACAAATATTTTATTGACGCTCTTTGCTAATATTGATACTAACAACTCAAGTACATTACGTGGAATCCGAATTGTAGGTCCTATAGTAATATTTACCACGAAGGACGTTTTATATCGATGTTTTGTCAAACAGACCTTTTTATTTTTTAAGTGAAAAATGTCTGTTGAAAATAAATGTCATAACATCTTCGTTACTATCTTCAAGCACATTAAAATTTAAAATTACTAATTGGGAAATTAGAAATAATACACAGAAGTAATCCAATTCAATGCATCAGCCAAAGGAAGTCCACTGCTAAACATAGGCCTCTCCCAATGATTTCCACATTGACCTGTTGAAGGCATCCTGCATCCAGCGACGTCACGCGACCTTTATACAGAAGTAAATCATTAAGTATTTTTATTCCTGTGGTGTACAAATGATTTTACTTGTGTTTATGAGTATGATCTATTGCTGCTACAGATAGCAGACAAAAAGCAATCCCATCCTACTTCCTATCCTACTAATATTATGAAGGTTAATGTTTCGGTGTTTATTATTTCTTCACTATACTGAAGAAAAACTTAAAACCTTAATGTTGACAACATTATCCGTTCTAAAAGTATATACTGATATGATGTTGCAAATACTGACTGTCTCGGTGGCGTAGTTGTACTATGGTATGGTTACAAAACTGAGGTCTCGGGTTCGAATCCCGGGTCGGGCAAAGTGATATTAGATTTTTCTATACATTATCAGCCCGGAGTCAGGAATTTGTGCCTAATATGGCGATAGGCTCGCCCCTTGTCACATCTTGGGACGAAACAGACAAGGCAAAACGTGGGTGCCTGGTTACTACCAGGAGAACCTCTGCCTACCCCTTCTGGGAAAAGGCGCGAGTTTATGTATGTTTCAGATACTACGGCGATTTGTACACCACTTTTACTTTATAAGCCCGTATTTTATCAAATTGATTTATTTCATTTGTGTTTTTCGGATGTATAAAAAAAACAGTATCTATAAACTTGAGACAATAAGTTTTTACCCCCATAATAATGTCTGTTATCATCCTGTCCTCATTTTAATATCTTTTACCCATTTGCCATTTTATCCTAAACATTGTTCTTTGTATTGTATCAACCCATATACGTTCCACTACAGGGCACGGGCTATTTAAAAAAAATATTTTTTTAATTTATTTAAATTTAACTTTGTTATGATTCCAAGTTAATCTTAAATTATAAGGAAAATGCTAATTAATGATGCAGAGAGGATGAACGAAAACACGTTTAATGAAATTTTAAAGAGCGATGTATTCTCAATATTTACGGAAGGTATTATAATTAGTGAGGAGGTTTTTAATTAAATCAATAGGACTTGTTTGCGTCATCAAATGATGATAAAAAAGGTAACGATAAAGTAAAATATGGGCAACATTTTAAACATGTAATAATTAAATCTATTGGTTATATATTTGAATATGTACGTTTATTTAACTATAAATGTATTTATGTGTGTGTATATACACATATATATATATATTTCTTTATTTTGTGTATTTGTATAAATATGTAGTATTATTTGAGCTTTTGTTCTCTTTATTTTACACTGTCCTTTCTTTCTCCTTCTCTTAAATCCATTCTATGGTTGTCTGGTAGAGATTGCCTTAGTGTGATAAGACCGCCATTTGTACTTTGTTGTTTGATAATTTCTTTGTTATGTTTTTCGTGTTTATTGTGTACAATAAATAATAAAATAAATACATAAATAATAAATAAACCTATAGTTATCACTATCACATACATTGTAAGATGTAACCTTCATTTCGAGAAAGGTTGTCGCACAGACTGTCTTGAGGTGAAAATGTTATTGTGGTAAAAGGAATGCTATATAAAGATCGGTGTCATCTTCAGCACCTCTTTTTATTCATTTGGGTAGTTAGGGTACACCTTTCGTATGTCGCTTGGAATTAATAAAATTAGAAATATTTTGTAGGCACAATAAATTTTGGGTCTGCAATTCTTGATAACTTCGTCTCCTAAACTAAGTTGACTTTGTATATTAGAAAAGCAGTTCCCTTAACGGGTACAATATTTTTTACCAAACATAAAAATAATAAATAAATAGGTCAAAAAACACTATTTTACTTCCGTTATTCTTTGTTCAGCTGTGAGTTCGTAAAGCTCATATTGCTGAGCTTATGCTGAGCCCGGGCCTTATCTACAATCAAGGGCTCGATTGACAGGGCTTAGACCGTAATCCGCCACGCAGGCCTACTGCGGGTTCACGGAGTTCACGCACTATATGAGTTCTTGTATAAAAATATAGTTATAGTATTCAAATTGCAGGTTGCCCCTTTCCTCTGCCCATCCTTTTACCATCCCGCTCCTCTCCCAATCTGATGGGTCGGCAACACATCCAGGCGCTGTGCATGTTCATGGGCGGTAGTGATCACTTACCATCAGATGACCTGTTTGCTCTATTGCCGGACCTATGCGATAAAAAAAAATATAATGATGTTTTTGCGATATTTTTCGTCACCGATAAGGCACACGGTAACTAGTAGTAAACACATAACTCCGTAATGTCAGAAGTGTGTTTTGGGAGTTGAAAACGCAATTGGCAGTTCACGCCCGGTTCATTACTAACAGACCTACACACATCTAAGAGCGTTTAATTGATTTAAGCCGGATATAATTGGCGTCGCAGACTAAATGCCTTCTCTTAACAGGGTTGATCTCAGGAAGGCAGACGTGCGTAAAATTCATTTTGCCTCATGGTTGAAAAGTCATGTTGCGACAACCCTATGTAAGTGTGTGATAAAGCAGACATAAGATGGAATGAATAATAATTATTAATTTATGCAGGGATGAAAGGAACGAGTATTCGGTCTCTAAAAATGTAATGTGAGAGGGGAGGTGTGCGAAAAAGAAATATAAAGGCGTTCTGGAAAGTTAAAGATGGAGGGATATTTAGAACGTTTGTAAAATTATTAAACGGTGCCTGCCTCAGTGGCGTAGTGGTACTACGGCACGATTGCAAAGCTGAGGTTTCGGGTTCGAATCCCGGGTCGGGCAAAGTGATATTGGATTTTTCTATTCATTATCAGCCCGGTGTCAGGAATTTGTGCCCGATATGGCGATACACTCGTCCCCTACCACATCGTGGGACGGAATATACAAGGCGAAACGTGGATGTTCTGGTAGCACCTCTGCCTACCCCTTCTGGGAAAAAGGCGTGTGTTTATGTATGTATACACGTAAAATTATTAAAACGAAGAACATTAAAGTGTGGAAATAAAATAACGCCGTTTCCTCAACTCATATTAAAAATCTAGTTTGGAATAGTTTATTTTAAATTCCTGTTTCGATTCATTTAGCATACGATAAACAAAAACTAAATCGTACAAGTTCACATAATTCGATAATACTAAATTTAAATGAAAATCCAATACGCGCCACGAAATGACAATAAAATTAGTAAGGAGATTGGGAGTTTGTATGTTCAATATGTATGTTACCGGAAAGCTATATAATTGAGGTATTCTATATAATACCTAGGCATTGAATAGAATACTTGGGCCTCCAGGCAATCTATTTAATATTATAAATATTACTAGCAGCCCGACCCGGCTTCGCCCGCGTGCACACACTTGTTCGAGTACAGTCCACATCAGACACATATTATTTTGCGTATTAACTGCTTTATATTTGCACTCAACGTGACTGCCGCCCTTTATACTGCTTTTATTGTTGCGTCCGGTACATTTTGGATATCACTGAGTACGAACGCTAACGACTACAGATGTCTAGACAAAGGGATACTTAAGTTAGGTTAGGTAAAGATTGAGATAAATTATACAAGAACTAAAGTGGATAACGTCGAAAAATATAATATATACATTAAAAAAAAATATTAAAAAATAAAAATAAACTAACCTAACCTAACTATTATTTGGGATTTCGTCTTTTACATACATTACTGGCAAAGGCAAAGTATAACATAAATCATATTTCATATATTTATTACCTACACGTTTTAGGTATTCTATACATTATCTAGATATTGTATAGAATACCGGATCATACAGACTGCCTGTAACATGTAGATTATCTGCTTAATATGCAGACAAAGTAGATATTATATAGATAATATTGACACTGAGGGGCGAGTTAGTAGACAAAACAATTTAATGTTTCAACCAAATTGATTTAAGCCGAATTACATACATACATAAACGCACGCCTTTTTCCCACAAGGGATAGGCAGAGGAGGTACCAGGACACCCACGTTTCGCATTCTGCGTTCCATCCCGCGATGTGGTAGGAGGCGAGACTATCGTCGTATCGGGCACAAATTCCTAACTGATAATGAATTGAAAATTGGCATACCATTTTGCTCGAGCCGGGATTCGAACCCAAGACCTCGGCGTTGTAATCGTACCGTAGTACAACTACGCCACCGAGCTAGTAACAATATCGCCACATAATACCGTGCTCTGTAGTGGACACTGGACTGTTCTGGGTTGATAGAGTGCAATTAGTAATCATAGTATCTTTTCTCAGTGTACGTGTTTCTGGGCGAGCACATCGCGCTAGTCGACTTTGTAAATGTTCTGCAGCGTCGAGGTCTTCTGGACCAGGGAGACTACGCGGTGGTGGCTGTCGACGACGAAATCTACGACCCTAGTACTGCAGCCATCACTCATGCTGGTAAGTAACTTACGCACTAGGCTAGTGAGATCGACTATGTCTTAAGCGTTTCTATTGACTGTAGAGTAGTTCCTTTTTAAGCAGCAGGTGATTATGGATTGATCTAGTACAGTATGACTCCTGCTATGTAGTATATAAGGCGTTTAATCAGTTTTATTTAAAAAAAATGGATGATGAAAAACATAAGAAAATTTCTTGTAGGTGATTATGGTCACTTCGCATTTTGATGTTGACTGTACCTGGAATATATCAACCAAACAAATAAAAAAGAATAATTTAGAAAATATAGACTAACGGCCTTATTCATAGACAGTTTCAAAACCTATTTTAGTTATCGAATATTTCGTCCCTCTCGAACGACTTTTTAATTCAGTTTGTACGAAGAAGACAAAACATTTGACAACTAAAATGGGGTTTAAAACTATTTATGAATAGAGCCGTAAAAGTCCTATACTTATTTTACCACCGTCCACTATTGGACGTAAGTCTCTTCAATTCAGTGCCAATTATTCCGATATTGAACAGCCCACGTCCATCCGGCTTAGTGAGCCAGTATAATATCACGAAAAAAAAAAATATTTTCACGAACCGGATAACCATTTCCTGGGAACGGGCGTCGATTTCAAAGGAATATTTGGCTTTACAACGAAAAAAAGGAAGAAAACGTGATCGCGAAAAGGCAAACCTATTTTATATCCACTTGTTTATTCACGGCCAAATACATTCATAAAATTTTTCGTCTGCACGCAATCCACTATTGCGTACAAAATAGCAACTGTTTACCAACAAATGTAATAGGCACTTCCATCCGAAAGTGGTTTTTATTACAACTTTTACTACTTTACGTAATGGCTTGTTTATGTGAAACGTAAATATAATCCTCACTCTTTATGTTTTACTGCCGAGTAGGGGACTTGGTCAACAAGACCATAGTCCAAGTTTACACCTCGATGAGGTGATGGAAATGCGACTTTAACGTACACATTGAGTATAACAGAAAGGACTTTATAAACATAATCTGCGCGCGTCGGCACATGGGAAACTATTTGAGCGCGATAGAAGATAGTGTGAGTCCTTAGGAGTGAAAGATACAGAAATATAAATTGCAGTTCAGTGCCGCAACTTACGTTTACAAACATTTTGTTCGTGGTGTCAGGTTTGGTATATCTCAATGTTAGCACCCAAATCTATTTTAAGCTATATAATATGATCGATTTCATTATTAATTAATAAAGTTTGAGATCAGACGGTAAACTTGTTCAATTTCCATATAATATTTATTTTATTATTTTAATCACAAAATCTCACACAAACCCACGGTAAATAAGGGCTTTTCTCTTGCTTTTCGTTTGGGTTATGATGGCCTGAGGCGCAATAATTATACCATTTCGCCAAATATCTTTCTCACCATTTCTATCGCTATTACTCTATATTCAAAATTTTCCCCAGCACCTTCACAAACGGAAGACGTCATTTTGAAAAACATCAGAATATACTGGTGGTAGGTCCCCCATATGTGCGAGGTAGCTGGGGTAGGTCCACTTGGGTCCGCTTGGGTAGGTCAACAACGGTAATGTCTATTTCTCCCGCAAATATATGTCAGGCAATGCATTTTGTTTTTCTCAAGTAGTTCTGAACAGTTGCATTAAATAAAAATTATTATTTCCAATAACATTAACGCCGTGCCATTTGTATCGTAAGAAAATATTGCAAGTCGTTATCGTCATTTTGTTAATAGAGTTGGAATACTTACACCGACTTGCACACAATTTATTGTCGTCGCAATTTGTTCACGGTGAAATATTGAACAAGTTTAAATTGAAGAGTGTCTGCTAATAATATCCTTATTTATGTTTATTACGATCTTGGTTAAATACTTTTAAAATTGTAAGCTGTTGTAGGTATAATATTGTAGAAAATATTGTATGAGAAATTCAAAATAACGCGTTACCTAAAAATCACAGGCAAACGAATGGGAATCTCGATTTTCTGTACAATATTAAACCAACGCCAAAAACCATTTGTAACAAAAAAACGAAGCTTTCCGATTCATATAATTGCAGACGTGTTTTCAGCACCATATTGTCTAAAGAAAATCGAAGCGTTCATTAATTAGGCGAATGGAGAAAAAGCTAGTTTGAGGTATACAAAATTTGGCGGAGGCCCCATATGCCTTTACTCCTCCCGTACCTTTCTTTTCCCCCTCTCTCCTCCATAGAAAGATGCTGATACTACATCTACGATAGCAGTGTCGTACATGTTCATAGGCGGTGCCAATCAATTACCACCAAGTGCGCCTTTTGATAGCTTACCGTATCTGTGCAAGTAAAAAAACAAAAACTAGTACGGAAAATAAAATATTTCGAGTTTGAAAGGTGAAATCAAAAATATTTGCAGTTGGCCGAAGTCGGAATTGGGTGCAAGTATTTTCTAATTTAAACCGAATAATTTGAGGACTATGTTGTGTACGATTGTAATGGGTTTTCCAGTAAATTGAGACATTCGGAACTCGGCCTATTGTTTGTATGTCTAAATAGTCGGGGAATTTAATATTACATTTTCACTTTTAATTTAAGTTGCTGAATTATTCTTCACCTGGACTAAGCAGTAGACAGTCTAATTTCCTCTCTTTGGTCTACTCTAGCGGATGCGTGTTTTGCTGTGAACTGTGAAGTCTTAATTTGATTCGCATATTGGGCATTCTACTTTGATTGAAATCACATATTGCTAGCTCGGGGCTGAAATTTTTATCCAGCATGGCTGTAGGCTTCGTCTTCCATCATATTGGGACAGAAGAACACTTCAATACAAACTTGGTTGCATTAGTAAGCGACACTTTTCTTAACTCATCTTGAGTTACAGACAATTAATAACTAGAAAAGATGCAAAACAGATATGTGACTCACAGGATAGCATGTTTTAATAACACCCACACGAATAGAGGTAATATAATTCCGAAGCCCACGCCACGTCGACATTGTGGAGGCTCGCCGCCCATCTTGTGAGTCCCACGTGCGGCCACCCTAACATCGATTTGTTAATTCATACCTACGTTGAGTCATCTTACCCACTTTTAATTAGATTTTTACTACAAAAGACTTTTTTAGTACGTGAACACACCGTATTTAATGGACGACTCAAGAAATCTAGCAAACCTTTGGGTCATGTATGGGTACTTACAATTTTTTTTTCGTTCTCGATAAAATTTACTTTAACTATCCTTCCGGGCTGTGTATATGCAGTTCTAATTCAACATTTAGATAAATGTGGGTTCTGGATATCAGAAATTAGAAAATTTGCAAACCCCAATCGCCCGAACTTCGAAGTAGAACAAATGTTCGTGGATCAAACAAACATTGTCTGGGTATGGTAATCGAGTTGTTTGGTTAGTTTTAAAATCGGTTCCTACAACTGCTTGAATATTTTCATACTTCGCACTTGCCTAGGAACAACTTGGATAAAATTGATAATTGTATGTGAAGTATAAAAGCTGGTATAATGGTTTAATTAAATTTAATCGGTGGAGCTCCACAGCTGGCTTCTCCGGCTGCAAATGTCTTTTTATCTTAGGTTATTATCTCGGTATTTTATCATTTTGTCATCCGCTTCTGAGGAGAGAGGTCGTCGAAAAATTATTTTCTATTGAATTTACTATTTGATTAATTTCTTTGCGGTTTAAAGACAAGTTGGACATTCCCGGGATCTCGCTGGGCTTTAGTGTTCAGTGTCATTCAAATGCGTGGCTTCGTACATCGGTTTACATGAGTTGCAGTGGTTTTGAAGTCGGGATAATTTGAAATATTTTGATACATAATATAATAGATTTCGTAGATTTTGTACGCAATAAATGTTAATTTACAGATGTTAGCGAAGCGAACTAATGCGATGCGCATAAGGCGAAGATGATGTTAGAATATTTTGATAACATTGTAAGGACGTCTGCGAACGATCTCTCTCCCTCTCTCTTTTCAGCCATAGGACGTCCACTGCAGAACATAGGCCTCCCCCAAAGACATTGACCTGTTGGAAGTGGCCTGCATCCAGCGACAATGTAGAATAAAAAAATAACAGTATAAGACCCGAGAACGACAGATTGAGAGAAAAAGAGAGACAATATTTTTAGACAGTATTTTACTATAGGTTTTACTTTAGTTTCGACGTCATAATACGAATAAAATGATTGTATTCTTTAAATATTTTGTTGTATGTAAATAGAAGAGTCTTGTCGGTCGTTAAGTTTCTTTTTATGTATATTATTCAATATTAAGTTTATAGGATTTGATACCGCTGATAGGGAAAATGCTGAGTACTCATCGGGTAATAATTATATTTTGTAAGGAGGAAACTGTACTGATCTTTGTATTTACTCGTATATAATTTCGTATATATTGTATTATAAACGTGAAAGCTTGTGACAATTCATGAATGTTTGTTGCTTTTTAACACAAAAGCTAGTGATGTTTATGTTGAGTAAATTAGTCGAATTTCAAAGTTAAGTGTCAAGAACGTGGGAGAAGAGTCTGCTTAGAGCTACTTCGGCGTTGTATCAAAGAAGTTGTTTGACGAAACTGTATATCTTGAAACGTCAGACGTCTTTATTCTAAAAATACAGATAAAAAACATGGTTTATAAATTCAACAAAAGGCTACTTTTGCACAATTACTTTCCTTACCAGACATTAGTTTGACCTTATATGCGTAGTATTATAGTCTATCTAAATAATTTTATTTTTGAAATGAAGATATAAACACTGACCAAGGCGCTTCGAGGAATTTCCCGTGTTGACTTTTACTCTATTCTTATACATGTGAATGCCGGGTGTATGAGCGTGGGTGTTAAAAAATGCTCTCACCTGAAAGGCCGTGAAATATTGCAACATTGGTAACGCAGGGTATTTCCGCGCGGCTTTCGTCGGAAGTCCAATTAATTTTACTAGAGTGGCCATGGCGAAAAGATCGCTCGTGTATTGATTTTTCGCATCTACAAGGTATTATAAATATTTCTTCTTATCTTCAGCCACAGGAGATCCAATGCTATATTCAGGGTATATCAAGACTGCTGCCGAAAACGAAGCCTGGTTGTAATTTTAGTGACTTTAGACACAATGCAACTAAATTTTTTGCAAAAAAAAAGCGATTGATCGATTTAGTTGCATTGTGTCTGTAGTCACTAAATCTACCAATCTACGTCTATTATGAATTATAATATAGTGTTTAAAACATCGATGTAATTATAAAAACTATTATACTTCCCTAAATAAGATCATTGAGGGGCAGCGAGTGATAGAGGTTGAATCTATCGCGATACCGGGCGCAAACTCAGTCTCGTCAGTCAGTCAGTGACTAGAAAATTCCTAAAAATTGGATTATCCCATTTGGAATTCGCACCCAGGACATCGCAGTTCACACCCTATATACACATTGCGATAAGATCGATGTGGTAATTTTTACCGAACGACAGAAAAAATAATGAAAAATTCTCAATCTCACAAAAAAAAAACAGGTCTCTCATAAAACACAAAAATACAACTTCTCGGATCTTTGTAGGTAAACTGTTAGGTAAAAAAAGTTAAGCATTATGTTTTAATTAAATATTACATAATTAAACGTGTTCTTAATTTTGATCAAGTAACAAGGAATTTTAATGTTATGTATTAGATACCATTATAATTTAAATTAATATTCTGACGATGATGACAATAAATTACCTAAACAGCAATACAAATATTATTTTAGATAGGGAACATAATTCCAAGTTCCCATTTAATATATCTCTAGAACTTTGTAGCAACTTTGTAGGAGTGATAATAATTAATTAATTATACATACATAATACATACATAAACACACGCCTTTTACCCAGAAGTGGTAGGCAGAGGTGCTACCAGAACACCCACGTTTCGCCTTGTATATTCCGTCCCACGATGTAATAGGGGGCGAGCCTATCGCCCTATAGGGCACAAATTCCTGACTCCAGGCTGATAATGAATAGAAAAATCCAATATCACTTTGCCCGACCCGAGATTCGAACCCGAGACCTCAGCTTTGCAATCATACCGTAGTACCACTACGCCACCGAGGCAGTCGATAATAATTATAATCAATTACAAATAACAATTGCTTATATATTCTGTATTAATGACCTATGTATAAGTAGTTTTGTAAATGTATGTTCTTTACGACTGAAAATTAATTTACATAATGTCCAACTATATTTCCACTAATATCTAATTGTATTTATTATGTTGACAGATCACCTGGGCTTGAACAATAGCAACGACATCCTCGCCTTCAGGGCGGTTCTGAGACTGACACCTTCGTTCCCCACCAACCCGCAATATGCGTAAGTATTTATCATCATTTTATCAACACTTTCAATTTTCAAAAGTATATATTCATCAGTCATTGATTATATATATAAATACACCCTACAGTCACATGCATAGTTCTGACCCCACATTAAGATACATTTAGCCTTGTGTCGTGGGTATCAGAAACTACGAGAGACTTTTCGGTCTCACAAACACCCAGATCCGACACAAATATTTGTGTTGGAGCGCGGATCGAACCCGCGGCCTCTCGTTTCACAGCCGGCGTCTAATCAACTACGCCATGGAGGCTGTCCAATTCATTGTGAGACTGAAAAGTCTCTTGCAGTTTTGGATACCTACGATGCTAGTTTTTAATTGACTTCAAAAAAAGAAGATTATTCAACTTAGTATTTGGTCAGGATTATGCATATCACTGTTGCCTGTTGAGTGTATTTATTTATTAATCATTATAATTAGATTTTACCTCTTTCCACACAGCGTTAATTGCTTTTAAAATTGCGCACCATTTTATTCAATGTAGTACTCAACTAAATTCCTCTTATTATGGTCTCCAATCGTCGCTTTATCTCGTAACCCGCTTATAGACGCTTCTACGACCAATTAGTGGCATATTTATTTCAACAGTAATGGCTTAATTGGCCCATGTTTTCATTTTCCAATACACCTGTAAAACTTGTACACAAAAAATTATAATTTAATTGTAGATTTTCGTAAGGACTCATTTAGATGTATCATGATAACGTCATCCATACACTGATTTAAGATTATATGACCCTAAATGATCTCATAATTACAGAACCCTTGTGATTTTAATCTAGGAATTTGGGATCGTCCCTCCATAATTAAAAGTTGTATAAGTTGATTTTTTTTAATAATACCTACTTTCGCTCTTTCGTTTTAAATTTTCCTTCGCTACAATGAGACAGTTATTAATATTTATTTAATTCTTTGCTATACACAATCAAATGACAGTCTAAAGAGATAATATAAAAAGCAATAATGTACAAATGTCGCTTTTATCGCTCTACAGTCGAAGCCAATTTCTGCCAGACGATAACGAAATTTATTCTGAATCAGCCCATATACATCCGACTGTAGGGCACGGACTTCCTCCACAATCGAGAGTACGTATGACCATATGTACTCTCCCTCTCTCTATTCAGCCACAGGAAGTCCACTGCTGAACATAGGCCTACCACATAGATCACCACATAGACCTGTTGGAAGCGGCCTGCATCCAGCGATTTCCTAGTATCTAGCCTTACTGAATTGTAGAGGGCGAAGTCCTTAAATAAAGACGTCATACAGTGTTTATTAGTAATACTTGAGAAGTTGACTATTTTATTTCAGAATAAATTATATTAAAATAAATTCAAGAAAGGAACATTAATTTATCAAGAATATCTGCTTTGATGTTTATATTAATAATGTTCAATAGTTTGATAAAGGAAAATAGACTTGTCGGAATTAAATTAAGACAATAGAGAATTTAGCCATAATACCAGTATTTAAACTAACTAAAGGAATGTTAAATTACGAAACAGTCTTGTAGATGTCAATGAATTCATTAGGTTATATTAAATTGCGTTAACTGAATTAAGAATGATTTCTAAAAAGGGTTTCAAAATATACCATCGATTCATTCATTTATCGAGTGAAAATTCTTGGGTATATTTAGTAAAATCATCATCAACCTACATCCATCAGCCGAAGAAAGTCCACTGCTGAACGTAGGCCTCTCCCAATGATTTCCACAGTGATCTGTTGGAGGCAGCCTGCATCCAGCGACGTCCTGCGACCTTTACCAGGTTGTCTGACCACCTAGTGGGTGGACGTCCCACGCTGCGCTTTCCGCTTCGTGGCCTCCATTCGAGAACTTTTTGGCCCCATCGGCCATCAGTTCTCCGTGCTATGTGCCCCGTCCATTGCCACTTCAACTTGCTAATCCGCTGGGCTATGTCGGTTACTTTAGTTCTCCTACGGAACTCCTCATTTCTGATTCGATCTCGTAGGGAAACCCCGAGCATAGCCCCCTCTATAGCTCGTTGAGTGACTTTGAGCCTTCTAATAAGGCCCATAGTAAGAGGCCACGTCTCGGTGCCGTATGTCATCACTGGTAACACACAACTATCAAAGACTTTCGATTTGAAGCACTGAGGTATTTTGGACGAGAAGACATCGCGTAGTTGCTCGAACGCATTAGACACAACCGAGTATTAAATATAGATACGAAGTCAAGAAAATGTAAATGTAATTATACCATAAAAAGACAAATAAATTATGAGAAGTATTTGCCGTAGAATCCCTTAAAATGTTGTGGGTATTCTAATTTTTCACCTCGGAAATCGTTTGTGAGTCGTTGATATTTTTGTACAATACAAATATGTATCTTTTTTCTGCTTCTTTTTATTTTTACATCGTCATATTTTTGAAGTAAAACTTCTATTCGCATGTTTGATTTGAGGAGTAAGCTGGTGAATGCGTGACCAGAGCGTTACATACATAAATACGTGTGATCGTACGAGGCGAACGGAAGTTGAGATGGAGATATACGAGTAAGTTAGTGTAGAATAAGAGTTACGTTTCGTATTTTACTGTTGAGGCAAGATAGAGAGGTATGAGCACAAATGTTCCTCTCTCTTACTAACATAGCCAAATATTCTTTAAAAAAAATGTAAATTCATTTTTAAAGTCCATATTTTGTGAATTATCAACGAAAACCCATAATAAATTTAAATATTTGTAGAATTTTTGTGTAAGTACATGTATATGTTATACATATATATAGACATACATATAGATGGAGCTAAAGAACTTTTACTTTAGTCGGGTGGTCTAAAGCATACTTGTTATTTACAAAGACTGTTCTCTGTGTGACTTTGATACACACAATAACATTTAGTGTATAATTAGTTTCAGATTATGTTTAATACACATGTACAATGTATATATCTATATAACAGCCATTATATTATGGAGCCTATCATTACGTAATCAATTTATTTATTTAAAAACTGCTTGAATAGCGGAAATTAATGAGCAATATTCAACTAAATATCAATCCCTAAAATAAATCAAAACACGTCAAAGGATGTGTCGGTAATTATTTGATAAAATTGGTATATTTTCTGGACTGTGTCTTAGATATAGATCGAAATCGTTTATTTCTTTCGGCCGAAAGTCTTCTGGAGGATTAGATCATTATCTAATTCTATCACCGTTTCAAACGTGATAGAATATTTATGAAAACGCAACGTCAAAAGTAATTCCCATGACGACACAAAATGTGTTTTTCCTTCCTTACCTTATATCTCTTTCTATCAATATATCTTTAACCATGAATAGAATTCTCTCGCTCCGAATACAATCTATCATTTTTAATCGATTACTGGCTGTATTAGGGGACGTATTTAAATAAAAAATCTATTTCAGAACTTGAATCGCGAGGATTACGCGAGTAATGATCCGGGAACTAAGTTATATTCAAAGAAAAATACATTATAAATTGTGGTTGTATTTGTTAGATGGATCGCTTTTTATAAACGATCAACATAACAGACGGAGACGAGACTAGTACCTATTATTTCTTAATGTATTATGTTATATCTAACAATAGTCAGGTAGACAGGTTCACTGAATTATGATTTTTTTTAAATAATCCGTTTAGTACTGTTTCATTTAATCTTTAAGGAATTTAATGACATTACATAAGCATTTAGTATATGCCTTTTTTGTGCTGGTGGGACAACGGGAGTACAATACAGGACAGGGGCGCTTTATGCGAACCATTTGGTCGAGTATATATAATGAATTTTCTACGGCGTGCTCTATAGCCATTATAGGGATATGAATATTGACTTGATGACTGTGAACTACCTTTCGGTCTAATACTACTTTCGGTCTAGCGCGGATTCATAGACTTTTGATATGAAGATATGCTTTTGTTATTGT
Organism: Theretra japonica; assembly: GCA_033459515.1. NCBI lineage: Eukaryota > Metazoa > Arthropoda > Insecta > Lepidoptera > Sphingidae > Theretra > Theretra japonica. The sequence goes on from CM065943.1 coordinate 6,258,666, forward strand.
CAGGGGAATTTCTCGATTATCAGGTTTCCCCCCGATTATTCCCGTGACTTTAAACCGAGGTGTAAATGATAAACACACGCGCGTCTTTGCAGAGTCGTATTTGTCTTGAACTAATATCTGCGTACAATCTTGGCTATCCGAGCCGCTTTGAATCATGCTATCGCTTGGTTTTTGAAACAATATTAGCCGTCAACTGAATCAATTTTATGATAACAATCTGTGCATTTTATGGGATGCAAAATTAGACGCTGGGTAGTAAAATATAGATGAGATAAATGAGTTTGCTCTTTCCCAGGGTCCTGTGCCAAATGATCCGGGAGCTCTCCGCCACGCCGCCCTTCTGTGTGCCAAACTACCACAAAATATTCGAGGACGCATCGGTAAGTTCCAAATCTATACAGTTGCTACAAGATCAATGACGTCATAAGTTATCGCGTATATCCGATACAAATGTTTGATCCAAATATTTTTTTTATCCGAAGTCCGAGTTTAATAAGATCTTTGTTTGTGTGAACCACAAATATTTGTTTCGGGTTTGGGTGTTTTGAGACCGAGAGTATCTCGTAGCTCCTGATACCCACGACACAAGATTCGATCTTAGTGTGGGGTCAGGACTATGTATATGTCTGTTGGGTGTTTTTATTTATTTATTCTTTGAGGATCAATTCTAAATATATTTATAAACCCATCAAAATATGTCAAACACAGCAAATAAATATTAGATCTGATTTCCGAAGTATCATAAAATATTCGAGGACACATTGGCAAGTTCCGTTCATAAACAGCTGTTGTAAGATTAATGACGTAATGTCACATATTCAACTATAATAAGAACCGAGGCAAGTATTTGATCCATAAATATTTGTTTCGGGCCTGTATGTTGTGGGAACAAAAAGTCCCTATTTAGTTCGTAATATATTGTTAGGCACGTGTTACAACATTATAGGGGTTAATTTCTATATGATGTTGGTTGCCGTGTCTAAATATGGAAAATGTGTAAAACGAATAAGCTGTCGTCGCGAAATGTATATTGGGTATCGACGAACTGAAAGGGGTATGTATCAGCAAAAAACATAATGGAGACTCTACAATTGTAGTTCTAATTTTAGCAGTCCATCGACTCTTTAAGCGTCTTAGGTTTTTTTTTTATCATGCAAAGATAATAACATATTTGAAGGTAAAAAGAAATAAAAACCTACAGGGTATATTAAGACTGCTACCGAAAACGAAGCTAGGTGGTGGTTTAGATACAATGCAACTAAAATTGTTAAAAAAATAGACTTTTTTTGTTTTTTTTTAATCATCGTATTTAGATGGTAAATGCGTACATTTTCCTAAAAAAATAAAATGTACAGCCTTTTATTTTTAAAGACGCTATAGTACGTTAGGCTTTAAATTATAATTTTAGCAAAAACTATGGATTTACACCCAAACACAATGATATTTAAAACATTACAAAAAAAATCGTCCCGTTTTTGACAAAATGTTTTGTTGCATCATGTCTGTAGTGTAGTCACTAAAACTACTGGCTTCGTTCTCGGTAGCATTCTTGATATATACTGTTTATTAAGTAAGCTAGGGGAATTATACAAATCTAGCGTTACAACAAGTCGATTAGGGCACAAAACAAAAATAAATGAAGCGCGAAAACTTCTCATTAAGAGAATCTAGGTGACTGATTACAAATGCTACAAGTTGTAGCTAGCCAGTGTTGACATTAATGTTGTTTCGATAAATCTCTTCGGTGGCGGTGATCGTTTGCCATCAGTCTATGGCACTTGTTTCTGAGGTTAACGCCCAAATGTTTTATTTTTCTGTTTATTTTAGTAAACAAATAATTACATTATTTGAAAGCCTCCGTGGCGTAGTTGGTTAGACGCCGACTGTGAAACAAGAGGCCGCGGTTTCGATCCCCGCACTAACACAAATATTTGTGTGGCCCACAAATATTTGTGTCGGGTGTGGGTGTTTGTGAGACCGAAAAGTCTCTCTAGTTTCTGATACCCACGACACAAGACTTAATTGACCTTTATGTGGGGTCAGAACTATGTATATGACTGTTGGGTGTATCTATTTATTAATATTTATTTATGATTAAAAATGAATGTATAACAGTTAATTAAAGTACTTATGCTAATCATGCCATCATCGCCATTTAGCACATATTGATTTCAAAACAGTGAGAAATAGGTACATACTAAGTTAAATTTATTACAAATACAGGTATGAGTGTAATTCTTACACAGGAAACAACTGCTTGTAATATTCATATTCGTTACAGAACAAAGACGACTTAACAATATAATTATTTCGATATTTTGTCAGGAGCGTGCAATAACGAATCATTTTCTCATATCCCGGCTCTTTGGCATTTCGAAGTAATTGAGCCTATTTGTTTGAAGTACATATTATTTCTTACACGCGTATCGACTCTTATAATTTATTATCTAATAATGGGAATATTAAACGGCTGCTTCTCTAATGAGGGCATTACATATTTACGACTTGCTTTTTCCGCGTGTCTTCAGCCGCGTGATAACATTTAACTATGGTTTTATTAAAAAACAATTTCGGGTCCTTTGTACATTACATTTCTGTACTGGTTGAATGGAGCATTAAATCCGAGTAAAATAGCATGTATAGTTAATATTGAAATATATGACAGCTAAATGATGGCATCGTTCATTGCTCTTATTAAACGAAAATATGAAAAATTAATTAAATAATGCTAAAACAAAATGTAATTCTCGTCCTTACGTAAATAAATTATTCTAATTTCTGTTTAATTTTCTAAATAATAAGAGAATAAGTAATGTTAATTAAGTTATTAGCTGATAAAGGAAGTAGGAAACTACACTGTCTTTACCTACAACACGAGCTGAAATTAAATTCCGAGGACGAAACTACTCGTAATGTCAAGAATTTAAGTTACGTTTAAAATGTTCAATTACTTCGTTTTAGACCGTGAGTTAAAGATACTGTAAACTAATATAATTCATCTACATTCTATTGGCGTGTGGCGAAATATGGAACTATAATTGAAATTTAAAAAATATTTTTTACCGCATCGTTTGATATAATTATGTTTTCCTAACATAGACAACAAGCATTTATACTCGTAATCTTAGAGTATTGACAGCCTCCGTGGCGCAGTGGTTAGACGCCGCCTGTGAAACGAGAGGCCACGGGATCGATCCCCGCATCGAATCAAATATTTGTGTGAACCACAGGTATTTGTTTCGGGTCTGGGTGTTTGTGGGGCCGAAAAGTCTCTCGTAGTTTCTGATACCCACGACACAAGACTCGACCTTACTGTGGGGTCAGGACTATGTACGTGACTGTGGGGTGTATTTATTATTTAAAATAAACAACATAAAATTTGGAGAGAGAAAAACTGTTCCTAATATTTATTTATTTATACTTTTTATACAGAGTATAAAGGCGGACTTAATGCCTGAGGCATTCTCTGCCAGTCGACCTTTGGATAGTGCAGAGAGGAAATTAATAGGCGCATAAATTATAGAGACTTGAGTATTGAGGGTTTATATGTAAACAATACTTAAATATATTATATATACAAACATACATTCACGTATAGATACAAATACATATATACATTATACATAAGTATATAGATATATAATAAAATAAATATATATAACACATATGAAATCTAGATTGGACAAATAATTTTAAAGCGACTCTGCCAATTTGTTAAGTAAGTGACAATGACAGTGTATTTAGACAGCAGCATGACAACAACGCATTCGGACGCCTAAAGATTGTAGACAGTTTATATTTATTTTGCGTTTTTGTTGACAGTCGAGACCTAAATAAAGTTCATTATTTTGTAATTAATATAAGAATAACATTAAATGAATTTTGGGAAACAATCGACAACAACAATATACAAAATTCAGTCTATTAATTTGTACCAATATAATATTTTACGGAGTTTATGGATTAGTTTCGTAACATTGTCTCTGTTTCTATGGATGTTCCATTACCGAATCTTATATTTCTCAAGAGATTTTTGAATAAATATTTCTTGGCATGTTATTTACATACATACACAAACATCACGCCTTTTACCCAGAAGTGGTAGGCAGTGGTGGAACCAGGACACTCTCGTTTCGCTGTATGTGTTCCGTTCCATGATGTGACAGGCGAACCTATCGTCATATCGGGCATGTTTTTTAAGCGGAATAGACGAAAAGCACTTAAAACTCGTCAAATAATTGGCAATTAGAAACGAAATTATTACAGCAAAACATAACATAACGTCGGGTTTAATTATACCATAAAAAAACACGGAATTGAAAAGTATAAATATATTCGATACATTAACGGATCATCGTGCGTGTGGAATACGGTCGGGCGGTATGCCTCAGTATTTACTGAAGGCGTGATGATTAATCATCGAAAAGTGGAAATGTGAGTTCATATTTAAATAACCATGGCATGAAAACTACCGTACATAAGTTGAATCAAATGACGAGAATCTGCTTAAAGGTGCGTTTTTGTGTTGGCTTTAACATACATCGTATAAAACAAAGTCGGTTCCCGCTGTCTGTCTGTCCCTATGTATGATTAGGCCTGTAAAACTACGCAGCGGACTTGATGCGTTTTTTTAATAAATAGAGTGATTCAAGGAAAAGGTTTATATGTATAATACATATCCAGTTTGTACGAAATATAACATGTATCTGGTGTGGAGTGGAATCAAAATACATCTGCATCCAGACGAAGCTGGGACCGGCCGCTAGTTTAAAAAAAATTTTCGACTAAATATATCCAGCTGCTTAATTAGATAATTAATAATATAAAATTTCCTATAAGGTATCAATAAAACGCTACGGTTTCATTCATACAAACAGAGTTTTTCGTTCAAACAGAATTCAAAAGTCGTCCGAAAGAGACAAAACTTTCGATAACTAAAATAGGTTTTAAAACTGTCTATGAATAAGGCCACAAATCTATATTCATTACGTATGACTTGACTTGACTGAGAGTAAGCTTCATTTAAACTTCTTTGCGTCCAGATTTAATGAGTTCTTACTCCAGATTCGCGTCAGCGATTAAAATACGGCTTAATAATAACAATTCAAGCAATTAAAATAAGATTTATTTACAAGGCTTATAACTCTTCATCGAACACACGTTCCTTCTCTCTAAATAAGAGAGTCAGGCGGTGACTGTTTGCAATAGACAATGAAAAAATACATTTACATACCCCAAATATTGAACATCATATAGTTTTAGCAATATTGTGAATAACACTCATGATTACGGGTTTCTTCCCATGTTAAAACGAGACTAAAATCACTAGACGCGTTCATTACTCCGAATGGGCTACCTAATAAATCAAACATTTAATTAATAGGTACAGATATTTAAACGCTTGGCTGCTGATTGAGATGGATCGCAAACACCCCGCGATCCATAAACGTGGCTAAAGTTTCAATTCAAGGGCACGGAAGGGTGTTTGGATTATGTTAATTTTGCGCTGCTTAGGAAAAATAATTAAAAAGCTGCCGCACAGCGAGAACCTTTACAGCGGTTACCGAGAAACCAACTTCACAGACTTGTAAAAAATTCACGACAAATGTATTACAAAAACGTGATATTCAAGGAAATAAAATCTTATATAAACGTACAGTTGTTTTCTGCTTCCACTTAATGGGTATTTATATTATACTAGCGACCCGTCCCAGTTTCGCCTGGGTGCAGATGTTTTTTGATATACACACCAGAAACATGATATTTTTCATACAAACTGGGACAACCTGTATATGTATTAGACATATACTCGTAAACCTTCGTCTTGAATCACTTTCTCTATAAAAAAAACCGCATCAAAATCCGTTGAGTAGTTTTAAAGATATAAGCATACATAGGGACAGACAGACAGCGGGAAGTGATTTTGTTTTATACTATGTAGTGACTGGTTTAGGCAACAAGACTTAGTCCCGTAGCAGAATGATTTGACTCATAATTTTGGTAGCAGTTATCTACTTGACATCAATCCTTTCGGTAGTAGACCTTGTAGTGTACTAGTTAAAGCTTCTGTATCAGCCCATATATGTCCCATTGCAGGGCACAAGCCTCCTCTAGAATCGAGAGCACGATTGAGAGAGGTTAGGCCGCGGCGATTTTCAAAAAATTCTGTAGTATGCAAGTCTGCCAACCCGCACTGGGTCAGCGTGGTGAACTATATGGTCTAACCACTCTCAATAGTAAATGCTTCGATTCTGTAAATTAATCTATTCTTCGGATGTTTACTTTCTTGCATTATGGTTGGAATGTTGAGAGACGCAGTTTACCAGACGCAGTCCTTTTTCACCTCATCCCGTTTTTTTAACCCTTCCCTGTCGATTTAAGACGCCAGCACCGCATCGACACTTCATGTTACCTAGATTTTTATGAGCGTCGGTGATCGCTTACCTCGTTTGTTTGAGCTGCAACAAAGAAAATGATTTCAATATTTTTTCTCCATTATCAAACTTCAACCTGCATTATGACATTTTTTTCTCGATTGCGCAGGAATTTGTTATTCCCTTTTCATGATGTAACAAAATTTACATTTCCTCAGCCATTTTCATATTTTTCACATTACACAAATCAACTTTATTTACAAAAAGAGAGGCGAAATGAACTGTGGATCCTTTTATCAAAATTCCGTAATATTTCACGCTATTACGAAAATCCTCAAACAGCTGTCTTGGTAATAAATACGAACTATTTTATATTCAGTTGGAAGTTTCTGTCGGGTATAACAGCGGCTGTATTTACAAGAACCATCGATGTATGTTGAATATTGTGTATCCTTTCAATGGGTCTAGTTAGGAGTATCTCAGTATATTTTGTTATTTTCCAGCCTCGTCACAATTGCTAGGCAACTAGTCACATACAAATTTGACAATATATTTAATAACTTTAGAGGACACTGTTATTAAATACTAGGATTTAAATTTTCGCCGATTTATTGTCTAGTGGCAGCACTTATACATACTGTACCAGCAAGATGCCGGCTTAGAATCCTGGAATAAACACACAAGCCGAAATGTGAGTTTCTTGGTAGTACCTCTGCCTACCCTTCTGGGAAAAGGCGTGAGGTATGTATGTAAAAAATATCATATTAGCTGGCAATTGAATGGTTAAATAGTTTTTATTAGGCGCTTAGTCTACTAATGCCACAGGTTGGTCTGATTTCAATGTCTTTGGTGGGGTACATGAAATTGCGCATGAAATTACGCAATTAGACACGGAAAATCTCTCTGTCTTACTCACACATAGGCATTTAGGCTAGTGCTATCTCGTTTCGTCATCACAGTTGTTTTAGTGGTTTGTCCACTAATTTACTATAAAGGGTTGCCTATTGCTATTCCAACCTACTTTTTGCTTGTATAAAACACTCCAATCTTTTGTTGGATCGCTCTTTTCCGAATTCTTTAAAAAACAGTTCGACCACAGACCTCCAGTAATATTCCGAGTGATATTATGATAACTGGATAAATTCTTTTCTCAAAAAGAGTTATAGTTCATAAGTGGATAAGACGTCTGCTGATATGTGAATAAGGTGAATTAATTAAAAGCATTCATTACATATCGTAGAGTAAATTAATTTTCAGTACTTATTTTATTTTTTTGCAGATTGAAACGTCTATTATTAATTAACTCGTGGCTATTCTATTTTCAATTTTATCTAAACAAGTTTGAATTGTAGTTTACACGAATCATTTGAAACAATAACTTATTCCCTGTTTATATTTTAATTAGCATTGAAGAGAATTCGCTATGAAGCAAAATTTATTGGAAAGTTAGATACTGTTTTTGATCGGAGCCAACTCCGATCAAAAACAGTACAGATCATGGATCTGATCTTCACATCAGATCCATGCTCACAGTTTCAAAGTACATAAGTTTTTACTTAAATTTAGGATCTTCAAGGGCTGTTAAAATGTCGTTTTATAGTCTATGTACTTTATATTTTCGACCTTGACGAAAACTATCTCTAAGTTTAATATGCCCTGTCAAGGTTTTTAACCAATAAATGATTTATGTTCGTACTGGATTTAGGGAAAAATATTAGTACGTACGCAATAATATGTTGTTAAAAAGACGTATATTTTCACGGTAAAAAATAATAAAGTACATAATTTTGTCGAATTGTTGAACTTGAAAGTAAAATACACAATTCCTGTTTTTGTACATATTTTTTTTTATCAGCCCATATAAGTACGTCCCACTGCTGGGCACAGGCCTACTCTACAATCGAGAGAATCGATTGAGAGTACATATACTAATAATAAAATTGACGACATTAATTTTAAATATATTATTTTCAGAACACGGAAATTTAAGATTCGTTATAACTTATTTGTCAGTGTTCTTTGTTTTCATACAAAGTTGTACCCAATCAACGTTGCCAACGCTAACTTAGAACTACGAAATTGAAGAAAATGAAAACCACAAACAAAGTAGTGTAAAATTATGACGCTGAGTTCACGTTTGGTAAACAAACCTATTTTATAAATCAAATTTATTAATAACGAAATTATTTGATTGTTGAACGACTTGTTTATTTATTTTGGAAACCCTTTCATTGGTGCTGGTTTGACATGTTTATTTCGGGAACTGTGTATATTTTAATGTTCGGATATACGTATGCCATGGATAAAGAGAATCATACATAATAGGTACCTACCCATTTGAAAAACACGTTATATTTAGCCACGCACGCCAGTAGAATTATGGGTTCAGCTTGTGTGAATCTAGTTTCGAGTATTGTATTGTATTGTATTGTATCAGCCCATATACATCCCACTGCAGGGCATGGGCCTACTCTACAATCTAGAGTACGATTGAGAGTGGTTAGGTCATATAGTCCACCACGCTGGCCTAGAGCGGATTGGCGGACTTTACATGCCATAGAATTTTTACAAATTGCTATGGTATGCAGGTTTCGTTACAATGTTTTCCTTCACCGTTATAGTGTTTTCAAGTTTCGAGTAATCGGACATAACATATATAATAGTTGTGTTGACACTTGACAGCCTTTATCTTTACGAGAAATATTTCATTTACATACACCGTACTTAACAACAAATGCAATGTATTCATTTCGTTACGCCAACATACAAAATACGCAATGAATACGTTATTGCGTAAATATATTAGAGATGAAAAATTGTGGTGACAAAAGTCACGGGTAATGTTATGCGTTACTTGGGCCGCGTGTGGCTTTACTAAATTGGGTTGTAACTTATAACTCATAAAAGTAAAGTCTAGTCTTGCCAGTTGCCATATAAAGCAAAATTTGGATAACTTTCGTCCCTTAGGGTAAGAGGGAAACATACGGTTAGCACTGTTGTCCAATTCTTATGTATATGTATTTTTATGTATCTTTCTTACCTTTACTGTTGCTTTTTAGAAAATTATGTCTTTAAAATGATATAAATAGCAACCAAATACAACCTTTTATTACAGTATATTTATAATCAGATTCTCAGTTGAATCTGCTATGATAATATCATGTTCATATAATTACCACCCAATTTCTGAGCGCCAATCTGGATGTTGACATTCTATTATTTCTGTGCTAATTATCCACGTGTATTGTACTGTAAGTTCTCCCGCGGCAGCAATACTAGCTATGAAAATCTCTGGCTATGGCAAAGATAATTAATTAGCAAATAATCTGATACCCGAACTTAATCAGTTGTTGAACTATTACGCGATCTATTTCTATGTTAATTACATGTAACTAGGTGTGGTTAGTTCTATTGGTAACTACAAAATTATGGTAAGATATCAAATATAAGCTGATATAATAAAGCTGAATAGTTCGTTAATATGAACGTTCTTTATTCAGAAACTACTGATTCGGATTGAAAAAATATTTCAGTGTTGGATACGCCATTTATCATGGCTTTATCATCATTGAGTATGACATTCATCCTGCGTGGTTCAAACTTCTATTTCCAGGTTTTTTATCCAGCTTGCTGCAGCAAGATATTTATGTAGTTCCAACATTCCGCCGGGAAAATAGCGAACTGGGCATTCGTTTACCACTTGAGACAGGGTCTGATTAGGACATGCTTTATGAGATCATGCTATGACAGATAAACGGAGCATTAATGAACATAAAAACGGGGAAAATTTACTCTCGAGGAAGTTTTAGTGTGGGGTGAAGTAAAAGAATATCTGCACTCGGGCGAAGCTGGGCCGAGCCGCTAGTTAATATACAGTTTTATCCCACATGGACCCATTACCGGGATAATGGGCAACAGGCAGATAATGGGAAGTAAATATTGGTATTTGTATGCTAATGTTCTTCAAAATCCATGCCGCTGTTTATGCACGGTTAACCGATAAGGTGTTCATCAGACCGTATCAGACCGTAGATTGGGCGACCATTTCGAAGGAATTCGTATCTACAATACCGTTTCCCTGACACGTTCAAAGTGCGTGGTGGCCTGTTGGTAAACGGACCAAACGCGGCTACACAACATGTTTACGGTGGTCGCGGGTTCAAATCCCAGCGCACACCTCTGTCTTTTTGGAGTTATGTGTGTATTGATAGTCCATCACCACGCACTATAAGGTGAAGGAAAACATCGTGAGGAAACCTGCATACCATAGCGATTTGCAAAAAAAAATCTATGGTACGTAAAGCCCGCCAACCCGCACTAGGCCAACGTGGTGGACTATATGGCTTAACCACTCTTAATCGTACTCTTGATTGTAGAGGAGGCTTGTGCCCTGCAGTGGGACGTATCTGGGCTGATACAATACAGCACACGTTCAAAGCACGGTCATAGTATGTACGTTGTATTGGGCAGAGATCCTAAAAAAATCTTTTGTATTTATACGACTATTTGAACGGACGGAACTTGGTTTAAAATTGTGCTATATTACGTTAGTTTGAATTATTTGTGGTCTGACCAGCATTAGATGAGATTGATCGGTATTAGTCTAAAACTTTGTGTACGAAAGTAAACGGAGCGTAGACTCAGTTGACGGCTAATTCATACAAAGTTATCCGGGCAATTTGTATAGTTGAGAATTCTATGAAATATCCAAGAATTAATTTTCTTCATGCGCATAATTTTAAGGCAAAATGTAAAGTATATTTAATTCTATGCGTTGAACCTTTTGTCTAGGTGCTTGATACAACACACAATGTTCATATGGCGAACCCACTCATGCGAGTCACTCATGAAAATAAACTTCAAAATTCAAATACGCCAAAAATGGGATTACCGCCAACCCGCACTAGCCAGCGCGGTGGATTATATGGCGTAACCTCTCTTAATCGTACTCTCGATTGTAGAGGAGACTCGTGCCTTGCAGTGGGACGTATCTGGGCTGATACAGTACGCCAAAATAAGCCATTGAAATTGCACTGCTATTTTGAAATGTAATTCAAACGGTCTCAAAAGGTATTTGTCTGTGATCGTTTTTTTTTAATTTTTGTGTTTAAATATAAATACCATTAAAATAAAAACTTGTTCTCGTAAAATGAGGCAAATATTACTATTTTAAAAAAAAGTAGGAGCGTAGTGCGGACATCTTACCATCACTTTCACACGTGCACACTTTAATGCACAATAAGACTAGTGATGTCATTTGTTTTGTTTTACGCCCCTTTTCTTTTACTCCCACTACAAGATTTAAACGTTTATAACTTTTTTAATTCTCAATGGACTTTTTAATAAATACAATATAAAAAATGGAGTCAAATACCCTACTGTGATTGAAAACCATTTTTTGAGAGTATACGAGTTTTATGGAAGCACTTGAAACAATTTAAAATCCAAAAATGTAAAATTATAAGCGAAACGGTACACGAATTACAGAATGGAATTTTATCAACGTTCGAAATACAAAAGACGATTTAATCATTTTACATCGTAAATTATCGACAGACAGTAATTGCGACTCGGGCGTTTTAAAATTGCATTTATTTTAAAAATGAATCGTAAAGTACAAATACTGGTGGTAGGTCTCTCATATGTCAGACGCCGCTTGGGTGCGTATCATCGCAATGTCTATTTCTTCCGCCAAACAGCAGTGTAAATGCACTGTTGTGTTCTGGTTTGACGGACATTGTAGCCAAAATAACTACTGGACATAATGAGACTTAACATCCTTTATCTCAGAGTGGCTGGCGAGCGCTGTGGAATTGTATTGTATTGTATCAGCCCATATACGATCCACTGCAGGGCACGGGCCTCCTCTACAATCGAGAGTACGATTGAGAGTGGTTAGGCCATATAGGCTGTGGAATATCATCAAGCTATTAGCATTGTCGTCTCACCATTCACTGCAATAAAATAAATACATAAAAACATATATAAACTCACGCCTTTTCACCAGAAAGGGTAGGCAGAGGTGCAACCAGGATACCCACGTTTCGCCTTGTACTTTCCGACCCACGATGTGATAGGGTGCGAGCGTATTGTCATATCGGGCACAAATTCCAAACTCGAGGCTGACAATGAAAATCACTTTGCCCGAAAATCCAATATCACTTTGCCCGACGTGTGATTCGAACCAGTGACATCTGCTTTGCATTCATACCGTAGTACAACTGCCCCGCTGAGGCAGTCGTCAGTAAAAAAAATACAACGTAACAACTAACAATGGCTTATTTTGTCACATTCCTGTTATTACGAAAGGCTAGTTTCGTCAGAATATTCCTCAAGTAAATACACTGAGAACTTGAGAAATCACACAGTTCACCACGCTAAAATACGGGTATCGTGTATTGATTGTTACATTGTGCGTATCGGGATTTTTGTTATGTGTCCGCAGGCATCACTGTATTTTTTTTTATCAGCCCATATACGTCCCACTGCTGGGCGCGGGTCTACTCTACAATCGAGAGAATGGATTAAGAGTGGTTAGGCCATATAGTCCACCACGCTCGCCTAGTGCGGGTTGGCGGACTTACATACCGTATACATCACTGTATACAATAAATAAAACCTTTACAGGGACCTAAGGAAATCTCTCGCGTCCTGTCGTACAGTCATGTACATAATACACATCGCTGGCATAATGGTATTAATCGGCACGATGTAATGCTGGTAGTAGTATTAGTGCTCACACCGAAAAAGACCACCGTTCACGATGAAGGAAATTCCATCATAATGACTCACGAAAAAGACTCCTGTTTCAAATTCTGCATCTGCATGTTAGGTTACGAGCAATGCGATGATAAGGACGCCCACCGTGACATTATTAGCTTTGGGGGTATAAAAATACATACATACCTAATCATCACGCCTTTTTGGGAAAAAAGGGTAGGTAGAGGTGCAACCAGGACACCCGCGTTTCGCCGTATGTGTTATATCCCATGATGTGATAGGGGGCGAGCCTATCGCTATATCGGGCACAAATTCCTGACTCCGGGTAGATATTGAATAAAAAAATCCAATATCACTTAGCCCGATCCGGGATTCGAACCCGAGACCTCAGCTTTGTAAACATACCGTAGTACAATTACGCCACCGAGGCAGTCCCATAAAAAATCCTGAAATAAAATTCAGTACAAGTACTACCAAGCATGTCACGAGCCATAACAGAGATTAAAGTAAAAGGATTTATTTCAACAGCAATAAAGACGTTTCTACGTTAACAATTCGCAGTATGAAGTCTAAATACGCATTTACGAAAGCTTATTAAGTGGCGACTCAAAGGTCAAGCGATGTCGTTTCGTCTGATGTCTGTTTTGTTTTGCCTCTGGGTTGGGTTCATTCAGGGCCGGTTTCTCAACCGTCATTTATATTCTTCGAACAAAATACAACTCGAATAAAGTAAAAATAACAATTTTATTAACAAAATTATCCAATTGCGTAATTTATATTTAGTTAGGTTGTAAATCATTTGACGTATAACTTTTATCTGACGATTGAAATATCGGGCCTCAGTCGTTCCATAATAACGAATTCAATTGAAAACAGTTTTAAATTAATACACGTTACAAAACTTTCGACGTGGCGTGACATCAATTGAAAGGGAACAAAAATTTGGGAATGTGTTCCAGGTACAGTGTGACCGATAGGACATTATTACGAGTCATTCGATAATTTTGAACAGTTTCCCTTACGTATATTAAATGTTTTAGCAATTGTAAAAGGGATATACACGTAAAATATACTAACCTGTTATGAAGTGCTTTATTGAAACTTCGTGCTTATTCGGAACTTATATGTCAGTCTTTGAGGTTTCAATACATTTTATTCCGGATATAAATTGATAGTTTTGGAGAAGTTGTCGTACTATAGCATCGGTGTCATGCATAATATATATATATACTTATTATGGAAATTAAACACAGTGTGATTTCACACGGATATTTTTTTTAAACGAGAATCATTTTTCATTCTGCACCACTACACCAGCGTGGTGGACTACATGGCCTAACCATTTTCAATCGTAATCTCGATTATGGAGGAGGCTCGTGCCTTGCACTGGGACGTATGTAGGTTGATACAGAATCTTTCTTTTCTCCCTCCCTTGCCGCCGCCCCGCTTACACCTGACTATTATGATTTTTTTACAATAAACAATATTTATACTCCGCTCTCATTTTAACTTTACATACATAAACACACGTCTTTTTCCCAGAAGGGGTAGGCAGAGGTACTACCAGAACTCCCTCGTTTCGCCGTCCCACGATGTATATTCCGTCCCACGATGTGATAGGGGGCGAGTATATCACCATATCGGGCACAAATTCTTGATTCCGGGCTGATAGTGAATAAAAAATACAATATCACTTTGCCCGACCCGCGATTTTAACTTTTATTGTATATGATGTAGTATCTGGGCACCGGCGTGCTCGGCGTTTTTCTTTCATCTTTGAAATTGGCAAAAATCGTCCATCAATTCATAGTTATATTTTTTTAGATCTCTATGAGGATTTTTTTACAAAGTGGTGGAGCGTGGTTGTAGTTTTAAAGATAAAATGCTATCATGTCAATGTCATCTTGACCGGGTGATACAGCCAGGTCATAGGAAACACAATTTGTTGTGTATCGTGGTCAGTCTGTGTATATTCGGTTCAGCCATCAGCCGTCAGTCAGTAGATACCCTATTTGGATTGAATTATACTTACCATCAGATGTATTGTAGTAATGCTGATACGTCTGTATAAAAAAGATGTATACATAGATATCATGCCTATTTCCTAGACGGGGTGGGCAGAGGTGCAGCCCTGGCTAAAACGTGGGTGTGTCAGGACACACCTGACAAACCTACTATATACGGCAGAAATTCCTGACTGGGCTGATAATGAATAAAAAAATCCAATATTACTTTTTCTAAACAAATTAAGGTGAAAGAAGCTTGCATCCAGGGACCTTCTGTAACTTTATCAGTTTTGTGAATTGTACAGCCTACTTAATTTCATTATTGTACATTTGGGTAAGTTCTAAATCTGAGCTCTAATTTAAAAGTTATCCCTGATTTACATAATCGAATATTAATCTAAATATACCGCAATAATGCTTACATCACAAAACTTTCAGCTCAGCTTGAAGCCGGTACACCTCTTTATAAACAAAGGAGATTACGAATTTTATATTACTTTTTATGTGACATTATAATGTTATTGCTAGCTTTAAATAGACTTTTAGTGAAACATGCAAATTAAATAAACAAAGAAATGTTCAACATTTTTTTTAAATATAACAGTTAAATTGTAACAGTCACTAAGCGGATGACATACATACCTCAGTCCGCCCCGTGACCACGAAAACTGTAAAGTTATCGGGAAATTAAAATATGTAAAAATTAAATCAAATTCGAGATAAAATCCGTATGAATTCATTTTATTTCAATGTCTAACACTCGCGTAAATCCAAGAAACCATTTTTTTAAATAGTTTTTGCCCCGGCATGATAAGGTGATTGCACTATGTTAAATGCTACTATTAATAACACGGTACCTACGATACTGTCTAAGCAGATTATCTGTTGATGAATAAATATCTTTAATCCGCAGACCAAGTAATTGCTCGAAATATCCTATTACAGAATTATTATAACAGGTTTCGATATCTAAGTAAATCCTAAAGCCTAATTGGAAAAAGCTTAAATAGATTAAATAGTAATACGTCTTATTAATAATCTTAGTATTTTTTTCCCTTTATTAAGTCTGCTAACGTTTGTTTACATTAACTCATAAGAAAAAAACACTGCCACGGTGGCGCAGTTGTACTACGGTATGATTGCAAAGGTCTCGGGTTCGAATCACGAGTCGGGGAGAGTGTTATTGGATTTTTCTATTCATTATAAGCCCGGAGTCAGGAATTTGTGCTAGATATGGCGATAGGCTCGCCCACTATCACATCATGGGACGGGAAATACAAGGCGAAACGTGGGTGTCTTGTTAGCACCTCTGCCTACCCCTTTTGTGAAAAACTCGCGAGTTTATGTCTTTGTTTATGTGCACCGAAACAAATGTTTGTGTGAACCAACAGATATTTGTGTCGGATCTGGGTCTTCGGCCCAAAAAGTCTATCGTAGTTTCTGATACCTACGACACAAGACTCGATCTTAGTGTGGGGTCAGGATTATGTATGTGACTGTTGGGTGTATTTTTTTTTCAGAGCCTATTATTTCGTTATATTGTTATTATTACCGATTTCATTAATTTACTCTCATAGTTTCTGATACTCACGACACAAGATTCAATCAAAGTATTGGGGGGGCTATGTATGGGACGGTCAGGTGTATTTTATTTCTTTTCAATTTGAGAAAATCCTTTATTCTCAGAGATTAACAGCTAAAACAAAACGCTGTGACAGTAACAAGTTTAATTTTAAATTGTTAAACTAAGCGGACATGTTAAACCAAGCGCATCAATCAACCCGGTTTTGCCAAATGACAACTTTGCTAACTCGAGATCGGCCATTATACTGAAGGATTTATTCCCTGGACAATTGCGTCGCCATTGCTGGCTACAGTCCAAGCGGTTTTATTTCAAAAGCCTTCAAAACTACTTTATATACATATGTATATTTATTGACTATTATTATTGTACCATCCCGAACTAGGCCAGCGTGGTGGACCTAACCCTTTTCAGTCGTTCACTGGATTGTAGAGAGGCTCGTCCCCTGCAGTGGGACGTACACATATGGGCTGATACATTATTAATGTGACGAGCAGATCAAAAACAAAACCTGGTAAAACTCCTTAAAATTTATTATTATTAAGCATTGCATTGTACTCTTGCTCATCACTTTTTTTTTCATTATTGTAATGAATGGCGAGACGAGCATGCCAATCGCGTGATGGTAAGCGATTATTCACTCGCCATTCTGAGACATAAGATGTTAAGTCTCATTATATCCAGTAGTTACTCTGGCTACAATTTCCTTCAAACCGGAACACAACAATGCGTTTTCACTGCTGTTTGGCGGGAGTAGACATTGCGGACTTGACATGACTTCAAGATATGGAGTCCCTTAACGTCCATTAATTACTCGTTACAGCGTCCACCAAGTCAGTACACTTTGCCCACTGCTGCTTAGCGACAAAGATGAACAGAGATATTTACCAAGACAGCCTCTTGTATACAAGGGACCTACAAAATATTTAATATTTGCTCTATACTTTAAGAAATAAAATATTTTACAGAAAGTAATTTAATAAAATCATAAAACAAAAAGTTCCGTATCTCATAATGTCATAACATTTGTTTTCGTTAAGTCCAACGTTCGCCACAAAACGCGGTCAGGATTTGAAATGCGACCAGTAAAATACTGAAGCTCATAGATATTCCGAACCGACCCGTTTTATTTATTATACAGCTGTATTTACGCTGGCGGATGTAATTTTGAGAAGCCAAATATATTTCTATTGAGCAACCGGACTTGAGCGTTTATTTTGAATTTTTAATATTTTCTTTTACTTTTATAGCAAGGAACTAACAGTGAATGATTATCGCCACGTACGAGTACCTGAAGTCCCATGACTCTTCTATTTCTATGTTTATAATATACTAGCGGCTTGACCCGGCTTCGCCTGGGTGCAGTTTGAGTCCAGTCCACATCAGAAACATATTATTACGCGTACTGTTTTATATTTAAACTCAACGTGGCTACCGCCCTTTTACTATACAGCTTTTCTCATTCCGTCCCGTTACGTCCCGTCCTGTACCGTCTCAACCTATACCATGATTTATGGCATGTCATCCTGTCCTCTTATATCCCATTTCATCCGTCCTATATTCTATCGGAATAAAAAGTAACCTAACCGTTAATTCAGGGTGTTAGCTACCTAAATTTCATTAAAATAGGTTCAGCCGTTTGAGCGGGAAGACTTCTTGATCACCCCACGGGAACACTTAATTTTTTGGGATAAAAAGTAGTCTATGTTAATACATAGACTACTTTTAATATCCAGGGTATCAGCTACCTCCATGCCAAATTTCATCAGAATTGGTTCAGCCGTTTGAGCGTAAAGAAGTAACAAACACACAAACTTTCGCCTTTATAATATTAGTAGGAAGTAGGATAGAATAGTAGAAAGTAGCATAATATATGACGTCATCGCATGTTATTTTAAACTTTACCATTTTTTATTAAATGAGGAAGTCAACAAAATAGTAAGATACGTACACATGCACAGCCACGTTGTTGCACATATAATATGAACTAAGTTGTTGCATAATAAAAACCTTACCATACCATGCCTCCATAACAAATGCATGTCACATTGTATTAAACGCAGTAATATATCCAACAGTCCGGGTGTATTTGATACTATCCATACAAATGTTGTCTGGAAGAGATCGCTTTAAGCGATAAGACCACCCATTGTAATACCATAACTTCTCATAAGTTATTTGTCTATTTCTTATTCATTTTGTTCTTTGGTTTACAATAAAGAGTATTTATATATGGTAGCTTCAATGTTCTCAAAGCTCTCATTTCATCTTACTTCGAGTTTTGCGTTTGCTTTCCCGAACGTCGAGAAAATTATATAATATTTATTTAGGACCTCAATGTGTGTTAATACATTCAAAATGATTCAAGTATTAAAGAACGCGACTCGTGTAGCCACGAATTTCTACCTGGCTCGGAGCAAAGGCACCGTAGACTGCGCGAAATTGGGTCTAATTAATAAAATAATAAATAAATACACCCAACAATCACACACATAGTGCTAACCCCACACTAAGTACAAGTCTTGTATCGCGGATGTCAGGAACTACGAGAGACTCTTCGATCTCACAAACACCCAGACCTGACACAAATACTTGTGCTTTACACAAACATTTGTGTCGATGCGGGGATCGCACCCGCAGCCTCTCGTTTCACAACTGGCGTCCAACCAACAACGACACGGAGGCTGTCAAATTGTAATACATTATGCTATTTTCCTTCGGAAATGGACGACAGGCAGACGACCATTCATAAATTTCTTGAGTATTTCTTTGTGCGACATATAAGTTGTGATGCTTCGTAGCTTTGCAAGGGAATATAAGGGAAGGTAGAAAACGGGAAGATAATTAAGATATTAAGAAGCGTATCGTATCAGCCCATATACATCTTACTGCAGGGCAGGGGCCTCCTATACAATAGAGAGTACGATTGAGACTGGTTGTGCCGTATGGCGTATAGTCCACTACGCTGGCCTAGTGCGGGTTGGCGAACTTTTACACACCATAGAATTTTTCCGAATCGCTATGGTATGCAGATTTCCTTACGATGTTTTCTTCACTTTAGTGCGTGGTGAAGGACTATCCACGCACATGATTCCGAAAAGTCAAAGGTGTGCCCTGGTATTTGAACCCACGAGCATCTTAGACATGTTGGCGGGCGAGTCTGGTCCGTTACAAACAGGCCACTACACATTTTATACCTTCGTTGATTCCATAACAAAAGATGAGTAATATTTTATCAGGATATTATTATGGAGTCTTGATTACTATACTATGATCAAATAATCAATAGGTTTGTGATAACATAGATAAAAGATTAAAGGATTACATTTCTCAGAACGTCTTTGATCACCTCAAAGATATCATATATCCTCAGTAATAATACATATCCTTTAATATTATTGAACAAACTACTGATGATTTATATATTATGTCTTTTAATATTTAATATCTTTATGGTATGATTTAGGTGCATATGGCCGACTATTGAAAGCACGTCATAGTGACTAAGAAAATAAAGAAGAAAAGAAAAGAAAAACGATTTACTAATACAATTAAGACGTTTTGAGTTCATTCTCTGTTTATTCTGTAATCTCTGTGTTTGCGAGCATTCAGGTATGACCATGTCGGTATGAGATACATCTGTCTCTCTTATTTAGATTTTTTAAAATACATAGGTCCGGAAAACGAGCAAACAGTCACCTGATGGTAAGTGATCATGGGCGCCCATGAATACGCTGGATCATGGATGTGTTGCCGGCTCATGAAATTGGCATGAGAGCGGGAAGGAAAAAGGATAGGAAAAGGAAAGGATTATTGGGCACCCGTTACCCAATGTAACTCACCGAACGACACGCGACAGTAAAGGTGTCGCTTCGCGTCGATTTCCCGTGAGACAACGGTACCGCCCCAGGCAAGCCTGCCCATCCACGCTGAGACCTGACTGACAACAGTGTGGCTCTACCACTTCTAAACTTATACTTACCTTCAGGTGCATCGTAGTCATACAAGAAACTTCGTAGTGCCATTGTAAAAAACCTCAAAAGATCCCGCGCTCAATTCACTAATAAGATTTAGGTTGCACGGAAAGTCGATCTAGGTTGCAAGTTAGTAAAATGAATTATGGGCCTTTTCAGATTTATTTATTCCTTATTATGTCTCGGCTGATACGCTTGAACTACTTTCTGTTGAAGCGCGCTCCATCAAAGATTATAGATACTACAGGAAGCGGTACTGAATGAAGTATATTTTGAATCGTATTAGCTGTGTTTTTGCACTTTGCAATAGATTCATTCTTTTGGGATTTGCGCGACTCAGGTACAGTAAAGTTTTGATTAGTGGAGGGTTGAGTTATAACTGTATTACATGGCAAAGGATTTTTTTTTACCAAAGGTTATTCATTTAAATTTTTAAATTTAAATTGATGATGTTGCATCGAGAAATCCTTAGCCATGCCGTGCCGCGCCGTCCCGGTCACCGCTGGCCCATGTCTGTAAATATGGAGTGTATTCTCCATGTTGTGGCGTCACATAGAAAATAAATGTCCATTATCCTATTTCGTATCTTTCTCTTCAGATTTTTATGCGAAATATTTACGTTATTACGTTATAAAATAATTTATTGATGTTAATTATAATTAATAATATTTGCGTTAATTTTCCATGAAGCTGAGGCTCTGACATAATTGTGCTTTTAGATTTATTTTAATCGAATCGTGAGCAATTTCAAATAAGTTGGTACATTGAACAGGCACACACAATCTTGAATCCATAGAAAGTTACCAAGTTTGATGTCGTATCATAAACTATAAATGACTGCATCACAATACTGTGACTTGGACCCGAACAGAAATAATTTTTCTATACGGTATTTGAACCTGTACTCTCTCGTTTCACAACTTACATCATATCCAAATGCGTCACATACGTCCAATAGCTAATATATATATTTTAATTCATCATTATTATTCTCTTTAAATAAAACCTTTGTGTACAGGTGCCGATCGAAGCAGCCCATTTGTACGATGCTGTTACTTTGTGGGCGCGCGCAGCTACCGCTGCCATGCGAGCCGGCCTGCCGCCGACAGACGGCGCTACGCTCATGCGGCTTCTTAGACCCACCACTTACAGATCTGTGCAGGGGTTTGACGTAAGTATTAAGTAGTAATCGAGTACTGTCTCTCACCGGTTGTCTACTTTTGTGAATAATACTTGTATTATTTATGTGTTATTATGTCTTTGAAACAATACTTGAATTATTTATGTGTTATTATGTCTCCGAAAGGGTAGGTATGCCACAAATCACAATTGACAACTGACAACAATTTTATTTTTGTCTAAAGATGTGAACGCGGCTGAGCGAATCACCAGGCGAAAGATGTGCGATTTTTCCAACAGGAAAACTCATACACAGTAAAATATTATCATATCCGGTGTACAGGCGTCGCTATCCACTATACAGTCGGCTTAAAGTATTTATAATATAGAGGGAGCGCTGGTACTTCAAAAACTTAGATAAAAATGGTTGTGCCGGATCACCGTTTTCTGCCTCCTATTGGCTGACATTTGACAGATTAACCAACATGCATGAATTATTTGAAAAAGATAAATAATAAGAATTGTTTATGGCTATTGAATTCCTCTCAAACTTATTTTAGACGGATACTGTCGGTTACCAATGGAAATTACAGCATTTTTTTGCTATATAATTAGTTACATTTTCACTAATATAGCAGTGCTATCAACATTACGAAGAAAAAATATCATCGTTTTTGAAGATGCAAATGTGTGACAGCGCTCCCTCTATATTATGAATACTCTAAGTCGGATAGAGTATTCTACCATCAGATTAAACACAATGTAAATTCAGCTAATTCTAAGCGCTACGGAATTTGTTCACATATTATTCAAGACACCATTTTCCCTCATATGATATACATATATTTTTCAAGTCGAGTAATTCTCTAAGTAAATGGGTTTTTAACGACGCATAAAATTTATTACATCGGCCTGAAAAACTAGCGTTAAAATACGTAATGCAATGCGAATATGGGTGAAGGCATGAGTAGGCAAATTGCCGAAATAACTTGTAGTAGCAGTTTTAGGAATTGATTTATTTGCCTCCAAAGACGCATGACTCGAGCCCGGGGTGAAAGGAAGGGTCAGAAATAATTAATTGAAATAAAATGAAAATAATTTATTGAGTCTGTAAAAGGGTTCAACATTATTTAGTTTCAGTCATTATATTCCACCACCCGGTTTTTACTATAGAAGAACGGGCCAGAAACTCTAGTGTTGCTCTTTTCAAAACCAGTTTACAATACAGTGATTATTATCTACAAATGTTATAAGTTGGTTTAAATCAGAGCAGTTCATTAATATTTGGTCATTATAAGCAACAATTTATTTGTTTATTTTTTTTGTAAATATAAATAGATGTGATTACGTAGTTCAATACGGCTCAGTGAAGAGAAGTCGAGTAGAACGAAGAAGTATCCGTACACTCCGTTTCGCCAACGCATTGAGTAATTCTTATGAAGGCCGTGAGTAAGCAATCTGCTACAATGTACGCAAATTGGGTAGACCAGTCCCCACAAGCAGCACCCCTTCATGAGTGTGACGCATGTGACAGCCATCGGCCTCCTCAACCATGTTACAGGAAAGTGAACGACCCGGCACACGAAGGCGCCGCAAGCATAGACTTTTAAGCGAGCATGACATACCCAATCGCTTACAAAGCAAAATAAGATACGTTCAGTTACTTCATAGGAATTATATTAAACAGAGCACACAAACTCTTCCGCTTCAGAAAACTACATATTTAATTGTTATTCTATTCCCAAAATTCTACATATGCTAAAAATTTTTAATTAGCTTTACTGAGTAGTTTTTGCTTGATGGTAGTTTTGAATATGACTGGGAACTTTGTTATTAAAGTGTATACAGTAACCCTTAAAAGATTTACTTACCCTGTGAAGTCTGGTCTTGAGATTAGATTGTTCTTATTCCTAGTACTTATCTTGTGAATATCGCTAAACTTTTGAAAATTTTCTTATGGGCATTTCATTGTCAAAAATGTATTATGACGCTATTATCATTATATTTATTCCTTTAATTTTTTCTCCAATAGAATATCTAGACCCCAGCGAATAAATTGATCTTATAGCTCACTTTTGGAGGACAAAGATAGTATTAATGTTAGCAGCGCCACCCCACAGTAAAATTCCATAACTCGTCAGACTATGAAAGTAGGCAAAATAAACTAATCGAACTGTATCAATATCAGTCAATTGGCGAATCTTACCCACAAAGACTTCGGCGCTTAGCTGTTTAGCTAAAGTGACTATGTGAGGACCCCATTGAAGTTTGGGATCTAATATAATTCCTAAGAATTTAGTTGTATCCGCAAGGCTCAACTCATCCCCATTCAAAGAAATGTTAGCGTTAATTTTTTTACATAAGGTGTTGCAAAACATAAACATTTAGTTTTTTGGCTATTTGAATAACAAATTGTTAACGCAAAACCAATTAAACAAATCCATCAAAGGCAGAATCGTTGATGATTTGTATGTTTATATAATCAGTTAGTTCAATTAATTGGGCCAGCGGGTGTCAAGTTTAATTTGAGGGAATTTCTAATGTCGGAAATTGAGGTTTTGTTTTTGTAGATCCTCGATTATATAAATGTAAAAATATGTCATGGATATAAGACTACTAAATACACTTGAATTAAACTTAACTGTATAATTTAAACATCAGAATAACACTTGGGCTTTTTGTATCTGTAAATCTTTTTATTCTTAATCTTTTTTTAGCCTATCGCCTTCTCGGGCACAAATTTCTGACTTCAGGCTGATAATAGTAAAATCCAATATCTTTGCCCGACCCGGGATTCGAAACAGATACCTTTGTAATCATACCGTGGTACAACTACGCTAGTCGTCACCGAGGCACTCTATATTTTTATTGGTTTTAAAAATCTCTTGTTCATTGCCCAGTGCTGGCATTTGTACTAGGCATGGCGATAGGCTCGCCAGTCGCCACCTATCGTCTTGGCACGGAAATAAGCATGGAGAACTGCGGATTGCACTAATAATGACCCGGCCTATGTATGTGGACCATTTCGGATCCTTTCTGTTTAATAATAATCACGCGGGTATTTACTAATCTGTTACGACATAACAAAACATTGCTCTCGATTGGAACATATCATGTCACAATTCCGAAACGCGTGTGACAAATGACTGTAGCAAAAGCAGTATTTATAAGCTCAACCGTCTTTTAAAAATACTCGTGACCCCGTACTAAGCCCGGCGGATGCCAGAGGCAACGAAACTAAATGGAAATCGCAGACTATTTATAAATAAACTTGAAAAAAAAACAGAAGGCTAATCGCGAGTCGGTCTCGCGCTGAGGGTTCTGGAACACACAATAAACACTATCAAAGACTATACAGAACACAAACCTATCAGCCAGAATCAATTTTTAGGATAGAACACTAAATAAAAGGATTAGTCGGAAAGAAAGTTGACTTTGTCATGAACATCTGCAAATGTGAGATAATATTTTTTTTGTATCAGCCCATATATGTCCCACTGCAGGGCACGGGCCTCCTCTAACATCGAGAGAACGATTGAGAGTGGTTAGGCAATATAGTCCACCACGCTCACCTAGAGCGGGTTGGCGGACTTTTATATACAATAGAAATTTATACAAATCGCTATAGCATGCTGGTTTCCTCACGATGTTTTCCTTCACTGTAGATTATCAATACACACATGAATCCCAAAAATCAGAGGTGTGCCCTGGCATTTGAACCCGTGGCCACCGTTAACATGTAGGCAGCCGCGTCTGGTCCGTTACCAACAGGCCACCACGCACATCAACATAATAATAAAAAAAAAACAACACTTTTTCGGAAATTATTCGGATTTAAATCTATTCTTCCACTTTATCACTTTGTTTTTTGCCTAATTTAAGAGACAAGGTTAATGTTAAATAATGTTAATTAGGACAGAAGGACTACTAAGTAATCCAATAAAGATTCCATTTTAACTTTTTTGATACGGAACCTTAAAAAAATCATTGTATACGAGGGTCGTACTCCGTAATGTTCTCAATTTAATAATTTTATTTGATCCTTTTTTCTAAGAACATTTCATGCAACAGTCTGGTTATTTTGGGTGTTTTTTTTTTAATTTGAAAGGCCCCTTAAGGATTTGAATTTTACTCATATGCCGTCGACATACGCCGGCGGCCCGCGGCTTTAGTGTGTAGTGCGCTTTATACATACATACATAAACACACGCCTTTTTCCCAGAAGGGGTAGGCAGAGATGCTACCAGAACACCCACGTTTCGCCTTGTATATTCCGTCCCACGATGTGATAGGGGGCGAGCCTATCGCCATATCGGGCACAAATTCCTGACTCGGGGCTGATAATGAATAGAAAAATCCAATATCACTTTGCCCGACCCGGGATTCGAAACCGAGACCTCAGCTTTGCAATCATACCGTAGTACCACTACGCCACAGAGGCAGTGCGCTTTATATTACTCCGTATACAATCTTGTAACTGAATCTCTTTTCATAAGAAGATCTTCTTTTGTTGTCGGTTGTCCGATGGAGAGAAAAACGTGTAATTCCATTTATATTGTCTCTTTAATAAATGTAACCTTCGAGCGATGACAAAGAAGTTAATAAACGTCTCATTTTTCACACGAGTAATTACAAGGCCAGATTCCTACTATAAGCGACTTTTGTGTATTAAATGTACATCATCAACGATGTTTAGTTCCCATGTGAATTGTAACTGGTGAACCCTCAACTTTCACATCGAGCGGAAATCCAATTCCGCGCGAATTACAGTTTTGTTCCACTTGGGAATTGAATGCATGACCTGTGGTCACATTCGCTGATCGCTGGAATAAAAGTTTAGAAGTTTACTTTTGGGGCACTGACCGACCCTAACACTTGTATAATGCAAATGTGTAGACGGGGTTTTGTTTACTTACCATACAAAAAAATAAGGGCATAGTAGAATTTCTAGATTTTTTTAATTATCAGATTATTCTACACTATTCTGCCATTAGGCATAGAACTGGGACCATACTATTCGTTTATGTACATTGTACATATTATATTGTATTGTCATGTACCGGTACATGACAATATATGTAGGTTAGTACCTACCTTTCATTAGTATGAAAATGATTTATGTAGGTAATCTTCTTTACTCCTGCTTTCTGTATCCTATCTTTGTCGTCCTTGTACATTTTAAATTAATTTCTCCTATACGAAGCTGTTATACAAAGTTAGACAGCAGGATTAAATAATAATAATGATACAATTATACAGGTAAACATGGACCTTGCCGGTGACGCAGAAGGAAATTTCACCGTGATCGGATTAGTAGCTGACTCAAAGACTCCAAGCGGTTGGAGCGCTCAACCAGTTGCCACGTTCAGATACGTGAACACCACTGATTTGCTGCCGGTAAGTTCAAAACCTACAATAATTACTGAACATTTTTAATTCCTTCTGCAATGCAACTATTCTATTCTTTAGTAAAAGGATTATTGAGTTAAAAATTTGTATTTACACTTGCTATTTTGAGTCTTATGAGAACTACTAAAATCAATAGTTAAGATTTTGCAATTGGACTGAAAACTAGCGCTGTGATGCATAAGCATCGATAACGAAAACATCGCAAACTGATTATGAAGCTAATTACTGCTCAGCTTTATTATTAACGTATGGACGCAACCTATTTCGATGCTCATGTCAATTGTCAACATTAAAAGAAAGCGGAAACACGCTTTTGTTTTTATTTTTACGACATCATGTTTTCAATTGACTGGTAGAATAAATATTCAAAAAACAAAGATTCCGACGAATTGAGAACCTCCTCCTTTTTTGACGTCGGTTAATAACCCTATTACCTCATTCGTTTATGTTGTAACCTTGTGATCCTTTTCGCTACTTCATGATATTCATGTCTTTCCTAGTAAAACCTACAACTGTAAAGAAAAATACATCTTGAACTATTAAATCAAAAGCTGTTATCTGAACGTTATTCGGAAAACGAATTGTTCCTAATCATACTTTAAATGTAGTATTTCTACATTGTTTATCTTCTACTGTCTACTGGTTAATTTACGGCCTAGATGATGAATACATTAGAAATTATGATTGTATTAGTTTATGTTGAAATTGAGAAAGTTTATAATAGTGTCATTTTAAATAGCGCTGAAGTTAACTTTATATCTTCAACTCGATCGTCCGACTCGCTCTGACGTATTTCCCATCTCTATCAGCATGTTGGCAATGTAGTATCATTATTGACTATCCTACTCGTAATACAACTAAGACGCATCTACTGTCAAAAATAAGTATAAGAGTTTCCCATAAGAATGTAAGAGTCCTATAAGAGTGTTTATCTACTCCAGAAAGTGTAACAAATTATAGGCGGAATGCATTTTTCATCAGAGCAATAACACTGCCATTGATTTCTTAGACCTTGATTTCTTTTATTCAAAACCACACATTTTTAAAAAGAGATTGAGAGCGTCTACGCCTTCCGTGCTGTTTTGCTCAAAAACAGTATTTTTCAAACCAGTTTTTATACATAAAAAAAAATATTGAAAGGAAAAATTAATTAGTAATAATTTTAGAAAATATTGTCATCTAAAAAGTTAGTTGGAGAACATTTTAAATTAATAGATAATTTGTGAATGCTATAAGGATCAGTGGACAGACGTTTTTTTATTTAGGCTTCGAATTGCAATTTAAAAGCTCGAAATATCTTAAATCGTTAAACAAAAGAACAAAATAAAATACTTATCTGACTAAAAAGACCCTTAGGAAAAAAGTTAGCGGAGTAAATAACCTTTTTATGTTTAATTCATAAAAAAAATATATAATTCGAAAATATTCAGAAACTCTTGTCAAGAACATATATTTTTACCAACTTATTTTACCTAATTTGTTATAATTTCGGCTTACTACGAGTATAATAGAAGAACATCTTGTTAAATCTAAAAATTTTTTAGTTCAACAAAATTAGTTATATAATTTTTTTATTAATATTTTAAAACCACTATAAAATCACTGTCATGGCCTCGCGGCTGACTAGTTTGGCCACGGACTTGCATACCCGGTATGTTGTTATGGCAACCATCAAAAGGTGTTACCTTGGCAGCCGGACACTTTTGATGGTTCTTCTATTCAATTTCACAATTACATTGTGTTTGTCAACATCAAATGAATCAATGGTAGGTAAATAAGCGAACAAATTTTGTATTTGTCAAGAGTTAAATTAAACTAAAGTAAAATCAAGAGAGGAGACTGATTTGTAAGAGCAAATCAATTAAAGCTGCCAAATAACATCAAATTCGTATTAAATTCAGTTCAGTACTCCGAGAATTTCGATATTTCATTGCCAGATATCCGGGTTCAGTATTATACCGGAATTCAGAAACACAAACCGGTCACAGAGTTTCATCGTTTTAATAAATTGTTCGTGTAATATTTGACATACCCATTATTTTCCCCCTGAACCAAATTGAGTTATATATTTAGCGCGTTTCCTTTTTAATGCTCTGTATTATTAGTTTATGGCGGTCGTAGAACTTTAATTGCATATTTGTTGATCGCTCCAGTGCCTTTAATTTTTTTGCGTATCATTAACTTTTAGAACTAAACGTGCTTTCTGTTTATTGATTGAAATTCTTAAAAGGGCACGTATATTTCTATATTCTAATATACGTAAATAATTGTGTGTAATATACAGTGTGACAAAAAATCCGTGTCCGATCCGAGACGCGCATTTGGGTTACTCAATTGTAGTATTTAAAAAAATACGAAACGAAATATATAATAAAGGTTAACATAATTATCGTAAGTTATAATACACATTTTAGTATCAATATACCCTAAAGTCTAGGAAAGTTTTACATTTTAACAAAAATAACACACATTCTGACAATTCTGAAACGTCGCGTCGCGCCGCACGTTGCTTGTTATACTCGTAAACGCGGTTGTTAGCAGTGTAATATGAGTTTCCCCATTTTTTAATGTATTCTGTTAAGGATAATTTTTATCATATTATGTGAAACGGATCTTTTAAATAGAACATGTTAATAATACCTGATAACATCTTATCGATCGGACAGTTATTTTTTGTCACCTGTATATTTACAGCATTTAGATAATCTAAAATCTTTGGTGTTATTTTAAGTTCAATAAACACATTATGCACATGACTAAGTTCGAATAGAATCTAATAAACGTCAAAGTGAAATGAGTTGGCTGTGTAGTGTAATGTTCCTTTGCTTCTATTTTAGAACTAAAGAAAAACCGCATACAATTTGGCGGGAATAAATACATTCAGATTTGAAGAAACAATTTTATTGGCGCAGTTGTCGTATCTGCGATAGAGCTATTTAGTTTAGACAAAATTAAATGCATTAGTTTTTAGAATAACATGTGAAAATAGTTTTAACGTTGAATTTTGTATTAAAAGTGTTGAGCTCCGAAGCCGAGAGGTAGTTGTAAGGAATTTTCTGTACATATTCATTAATTGTTAATTTAGAGTATTTATAATATAGAGGGAGCGTTGTTACTTCAAAAAAGTAGATATAATGCTAATGCTAGCCCATGTTTTTCTGCTCTCCTATTGGCTGACCCTTGACAGGTTTTTTTAAATTCCAATGAACAGCAACACGAGCATGCCTTTCGCCTGATGGTAAGCGATACGACCGCTCATGGACAGTACCAAAACCAAACAACACCATGAATTGCAAAGCAATGCTTGGCATTCCTCTGCGCTCGCCATTTTGAGACATAACGTGTTAAGTCTCATTATGTTGTCCAACATGCACAAATTACTTGAAAAATAAAAGGTTAGCAACGGAATTTATAACAATTTATTGTTAAATCCTGAATTTAATTTTTACTAATACGGTAGTGCCAGCAACATTACTAACAAAAAATATCTATGTTTTTAAGACGCAAATGTATGACAGCGCTCCCTCTATATGATAAATACTCTTAGTTTGCTAATCATATTATTCCTAAATCAGTATACGCGTGTTCAATCCACAAAATATTAACCATCCTTTGTTTGTCTCATATTTACAACGTGCTTATTGTATCATCGGCCTATTGTCGCCAATAATATTGCGAGTGTAGGCCCTTCTGTTTGGTTGGGCGTTCACTAATTTTCATACAAATGTTGAGATGAATGACGTCACGAATAACAATGGAGGCACTACTATTAATACAGTCGTATTATACTAGAAATGCGACATAATAAGATGGGCTCGAATTTCATATAGGAAATGATCTTATAGTGCCTCGAGAGTAGTCTCGAAGTACTTCAAACCGTTACTGAATAATTTAATTACTCTAAGTAGCTTTATACGACAATGTTAATGATTTTGTAATGTGAATATTAATTACAAACAGAAATTGTACCCGTACATACATCAAGACTAGGAGACCTTGACGTACCGTGCTTGAGCAGACATTAAAACGAAAATGCGCATGCTTTATGTTATTTTACAGAATAAATTCTTCATTTATCGGTGACTTTCTAAAGTGGAAGGGTCTTATTGTAGTTGATTCAATTATCTTATAGCAAACCGGCATGAAATTGCTGTAACTTTCTGTTTAGTGAGTGAGATTTCCTGAGACTTCAGCTGGGCAAAGACAAATCAAAGTCAAATCTGCAATGCCAATCTTAAAATTAAATGACTCATTTAGTATTCGTACTTTTTTCTTCTAAATACCTATTTCCTATATTCTCCTATATATTTATCCCGTTTATGAGTAGTTAAACCGTTACCCATGCCTAAAGCCATTGTCATATCCACTGAGAAAATCAGTCGTTAATTTCATTTAAATTCTGTATAGAAAGTTCTGATACGCGGTAGAAACAAATAAATACTTAATTATTGATCTAAGGAACACACGTCTTCTTTCATAACGTGACGTTTTGTATTGAAGAAAAGTGCAAAACTTGTATAGGTAGGTATACCACGAATTTTGCTCCGCTCACTTCTATTGTTAAGAAATCTAGTCGCATCGTAGTCTCGTGTAATGATCGATCCGAGGTAGTGAATAGATGAACGCTCAGTGACTTCAAACTCCTGTTTCAAAGAGGACATGTAATGAGAAATATCGATTCCTTATCGATGAGCCAGTACAATAATCAATTGCTCAGACGTATCCTGTAAACCGCAGCCGAGAATTGACATCATTAATTGAATTGTTGAGAGAATGACATGTCAAGGTTGAACAGCGACGTGATGTATAAAATCTATTTTAAGCCTAAGCCCTTTCTGAGTGGAAAGTGCCGTAAGAATATTATAATATTGAAAGCTTGTGATGAATTTTTTGTTTTGTTTTTGTTGGGACTCAAAAACTAATATTTCGTTATTGTTTCTAGAAAAAAACCGCGAATATTGTTACCAAGTCTTCTTGAATATTTTATAAGCCCCATATATTTTTTCACAGGAATTGATCGGAGCCAACGAGATAGCCTGGATTGGTGGGAAGCCTCCAGCGGCAGAACCAATGTGTGGATTTGATGGGGTGAAGTGCTCCCTACCTCATGACCCTGGGGTTCTGTCCGCCGTGTCAGCAGTTGCTGCCGCTGCCATACTCGCTGTGGCTCTCCTCGTCCGCCACTACAGATACGAGCAGAAACTAGCGTCTGTTTTGTGGAGAATTGAAGCCAAAGACCTGACTTTTATAACTCCCATTAGCGGAGGTAACTCGGATAAGGTGAGTTTAAGGACTTTGTTATTTATTTAAACTTTACACAACGTAATTATACAGGCGGTCAATTATACAATGCTGTCGGTATTTTCTACCAGTCTACCTTTAGGAGATGCATGAGAGATGAGGAAAGGGTGTTCCTAAGATACGAAAAATACATAAGTAAATATACACATTATTGCTTCAACTGATAATGTGATTTGTGGTACGAGCTCGCAATGTTTATAGTGAAATAAAATAATGCAAATAAAGATGTGGGTTTCAAATAAAATGTTAGAAAACAATTGATTCCGTGGCGTCATCGTGGAAAATAATTTATTTTAATGTAAACTTCAGTTCTACGGTTAGTAGATTTGTCAATAAATTCCTAAATAAGTATTACGTTAAAAGTACGCGATATTTAGATTTGTTGGTTAAAACTTCTGCTTCTAAAGGTAATTACTGGAAAAAAAAACGATTCTACGTTTTTTTTTTGTTTTGTGCTCCAGTTTGTCTGTGTACCGACTGGGCGTCTGTATATCACTTGTGCTTCTCTTTGAAAACCAGCGCTCCGGTATTATTCAGGTAATATCGCAGCATAGAACCTGAAAGAATAGCCCCTTGTTGGCACAATAATAATTAGGTAAAATAAATGTATTAAGTTTTACTTAAAAGTAGTGCCAATAAGAAAAATAAATTGTACCAAATATGTTCAGCAGTGGACTTTCTTTGTCTGATGGATTGGATTGGATTGGATTGAAATATAAATATGAAAAAGATAATTCTCATTTCATTATTGCAATGAATATGAACGCCTAAGAACATTGTCTTCTGTGAAAGGCATTTTCATGCTTATCCTTGCTAATAGCCCGTTAATATTAACTAAATCCATTTGTTTGCATATTAATTAGGATGTTTGCTTGTATATGTAAATGAGCGACAGTACATTATACTCGTATAGACGGGTATAAATAAGGTCATGTAGAGTATTTTCAATACATAATACGACGTTAGAAGCGATCTTTTTTTTATTGCATAGGTGCGCCAAACAACCAATCAGGTCACCTGATGGTAAGTGATCACTGCCGCCCATGAATACCCACAATGCTGGATCATGGATGTGTTGCCGGCTGGAGGGGAGCGGGAAGGAAAAAAGATGTGAAGAGGAAAGGGGTTTTGGGATCTTTATAAGTTTTTTGCGAAGATATTTTATTCATGATTAAAGGATACCGCGTGCTGCATGGTCTTTTTTAGTATCTTATTTAGTGTTACGAGAGACACTTGTCTCTGATCTGTTAGCAGAAGTATGCCAGACTGCTTGACATTAGCTCTTTACACTAGCTTATCCCAGAATGCGGTGGGCTTGCGTGAGTACAATAGAGAGATTTTCATATCGTCAATATCCTGGTGCATAATCTCAAATTTCACTCAAATGGTGTTATTGATAAGATGTCAGGTCCAGATATTACAGAGCTGGTTGGAAGTTTTGACACTACTATCGAAGTTTAACGAACTGCTCCCTGACTTGAAATGGGTAAACATAATATCGGTGGTAACAGGAAGAACATCTTTGCCGAAAATTTGCATTTTACACAAGAGAAGGCCTTTTCTTCCGCATTAAGAAAATTTATTTTATAAAAAAATAAAAGTTGTTTATTGAAATAATACGTCTGAACGAGCATTATATTAAATATGACAGCCGTTTGATTGAGAGGCTATTAAACATATTTTTGAGATTCATGGGGTTTGCAATGTTTATTTCTGAAAAGACTATATTTTAATATTTCATTACGATTTTTATAAAATCGTTTAAATTTTGACTGGTTCCGAGACAAATCACTTTACCGTCTACTTTTTTTCATAAAAAGCTAACACCGCTGTTCTTTGGTAAATCTTTTATGGACCTTCTTTGCGTCCCTACACAAAAAAACGAAAGACGGAGCTTTTATGTTGAACATAATTAAGGAAATAACTTCCAAATCTTCTACTGTCTTACGTTCGACATCGTAAAGCAACTTTATTCATTAAATTAAAAAACTTATCTCTCTAGACTTGCCAAATTAAGTCTACGATACACTGTTCAAAAGCATTTTAGTTTCAATATTTATTACAATTAAATTGAGCGGTCTATTTATAGGGCATATTGATTCTTGAGTAATTTAGTTATATCTACTTACTATATACATACATGCATAAGCTCACGCCTTTACGTCGAAATTGTAGACAAAGATACAGCGTAGGTAGTGCTATATATGTACAGTTTGCTAAACTTCCGCCTAAAATGTGTCGGAAAGCTCATATCACTATATTGTTTTCCCCTAACTACTGTAGATGTCAATTTCGACCTTGATTCGACCGGATGCCGGATTGAATAGGTCCAATAATAAAAAAATGCATTGTGGTAGCTATCTGTAATATGTTTTTTATTAATAATATTAAAACGAAATTTATAAACACTGAACAAAAAAGTATTAAAATGGCTTGAGAAACAGAGAAAATTTTTACTAAACCATTGTCTTAGCCTATTTATATTAAGATAAGACTAAAATACGGCTGAATTTCAAATCTACGAACGATGCAAGCCTTAGTCCGTGCTCTACGACCGGTTCGTCGTATTTTGCGCTTCATTTTAATCCCTTCATATAGAAACGAACAATGTGGGTCTCCTCAAGAGGCTCATCTGTTTGAAAACAATCGCTATTCAAGCGAATAAAAGGAGAAATTGGGCAAGACTGTATTAATTTTTAAAAATGTCTCATTTATGGTCTCTGTCTAGTATAGAGAAACATACCATAAGCACGGTGTGGATGTATCAGGCAAAAAGTACCGTTACGGTGTCGTTTGGAAACTACTGATCCATGTATTATAATGTATAAAGTATACACGGAATACTCTGTATTCCTGCTCTCTTCATAGCACGATCATGATATGCTAAGTTGTAGCGAGTAGATACACTTTAAAGACAAGAGCCCGTGGCCAGTTGCCTTTTGATAGTTGCCATAACAGCATACATCAAGACTGCTACAGAAAAGGAAGCTAGATGGTAGTTTTAGTGACTTTAGACACAATGCTTCTAAAATTTTTGCAAAAAAAAAGCGACGATTTTTTTTCCTATCATCGTATTTGGGTGGTAAATACATACATTTTCCTAAAAAAATATATACACCCTTTTCTTTTTATAGACGCCATAGTACGCAAAGCTTTAAATTATAATTTTAGCGAAAACTAACTCAAACAATGATATTAAAAACATAACAAAAAAATATCGTCGCGTTTTTTTTTCAACATTTTTAGTTGCATCGTGTCTGTAGTCACTAAAACTACCACCTGGTATAGTTTTCGATAGCTTGATATTCCCTGTATATAAAATTAAACTTTTATACTATAACGCTGGCAAAATTACATTTTATTAAGGTTTGAATATATCGTTATATATATTTTAGCTGGCAAAAATCGGAACTTCATAATAGCTGATCGTGTGATGCCTAAAGTCAGAGACATGCGCAGACAAACTTTCAGATTTTATAAAATGACCAATATACTGTACTGTAGCCCATATACGTCCCACTGTAGGGCACGTGCCTCCCCTACAATCGAGAGTACAATTATATCACTCTCTCCGTACGTCTCTATATATCTCTCTGCAATAAATGTTGTTTAAAACCATAAATACAAAAGGTCTTTTTATGAATTATTTTTAATATATGACTACGTTTGCAACGTTAACGGATAGTGTTTCATTTTAACGAATGAAGGGCAATTATGATTTATACACCAGTTACATCGCTGTGGACACGAAAGGACCTTCAATGCCATATTTTTTATAATAGAGTAAGACCCAGTTGCATGAACTAACTTTGCCCCAAACTTAAACTTTAAAATGCGGATTCTATTTTTAAAGTCACAGTTATGGGCAAAGTTTGAAATTATTGACAAATTGACACTATCAAAGTTGTAGTTATCATCAAAGTTTTTTTCTGCAACTAAGCCTTAATACAGATAGTTGTTGATAGCCTGGCCTGCATCCAGCTACTTCTACAATTTTTGCTTGGTCAGCTGTCCTTAATTTTATTCAATTTTTATCACGTCTTCTGCATATTATATTGAAAATTTATCAACAGTTTAAAAACGCTCGTTATTGCTGTACATGGCCCTAAGGAATGAGTTACCTGTGTCACACAGATCCATTGTACAAACACATCGACGACACGTGCCGCGCCAATTGGTTCTATTTGAGGATAAGCTAGGTATGACGACTAAGATTGTAATGAATTCAATCTGTGGGAGTTGGGAGACTAAGAATAAATTCTAGGTATGCATATTA
Organism: Theretra japonica; assembly: GCA_033459515.1. Lineage (NCBI taxonomy): Eukaryota > Metazoa > Arthropoda > Insecta > Lepidoptera > Sphingidae > Theretra > Theretra japonica. The sequence goes on from CM065943.1 coordinate 6,295,427, forward strand.
TTTGCCATCTGTAATATTAGTATTTTTTTTGCATTGCTTTATTAATCATTTGAAATCTGCTGTTTAATATCGATATTGTTGTGCTTTAGACTTCAAAGTGTATAAAAGTGTAGTGATCACCAAAAGAGAAATCAATCTTATAATTATAAAACACAGCTTTCTTAGTAAATATTTTAAAGACCTGCAGTTGCTAAAAGTTGAAAAATTAATGAATTTATGTCCGGAACCCTTACGTTTTAATACCTTCAGAGCTCTATCAAATCGGCTTACAGTTATGGACAGCGGAATTCATTTTTTTATAAGTGGTCTTTTCTGGCTTGTTCATCAAAAAGGAAAAAAAAAATTTTTTTGAAGCTTTGACGTTAAATCTTATGGCAAAAAAATCACTCTTAAAAAAAGGATAAGTTCTTTAGATTTTAAGCCTTTGTTTCAGAGAGTTATAAGCAAAGATTATTTTGGATGGCAGTAGAGCCACCTGACACTGCACATATTTTTCTGCAAAAAATCCTTTAATTTTACCCAGTTTGTAGCCCAGCTGATTTCTGTACAAGACATTCTTAATGTTTCATTAATGTTACCGTCGCGGCGTTGAATTTTAATTCACTTTTCACTTTCCATATACTAAAGTCTTGACAAGAAAAAACAAACAAAACGTTTGTAACAAAAAATCAGTACCGTACTGCAATTAATGTTTTTTTCTGATTCAGTCACGCGCAGTGGCACTATTTTGCATCTCACTCCACTGATTCCTCTCGTGGCAGGTACTCGCGGCCAAATTTTCTTTTAGATGTCCGTTTCGGTAGAATAAAACTAATTTATTTATTTAAAGCTTCATATACTGAAAGTATACAGGCGGACAAAATGCCTGCGGCATTCTGTATCAGTCTACCTTAGGGTGGTGAAGAAATGAAGCACATCAGGTGTAAAAATATATTATAATACCTAGACTTAAATGATAATTATAATATATAGATATGATATATGGATTACATAAATAACTATAAAATTGTTAGTGACTCACATGAAGTATTTGAATATTGAAAATTAAACATGATTCTGCGAGTAACACCCTTTTCCCTTAATTAAATACTCAATATTCAACCAAACGTGTTTGATTTGATGTTAAATTAATAACACATAAGAAGCGTGTTAGCAAGGAAACATAAACCCGGACCTCGGCGTATACTTATTATTTATCCCTAATTAGCAACTACGACGAGTTTTACGGTTCGGAAACAAATATTTTATGAAATAAAAGCGTTAGTCTCAACGCCAATACTGAATCTGGGTTAATGTTTTGCAAAACACGCGCACACTTCAGTATGAAGGGTAAACTCAATCTCCACACGTCTACTACCGCAATATTGTGAGCTAGGATCAGCGGTGACGGGAAAATCCATACCGAGCACCGTGGCTTGTCGAATTCCCTAGAGCCTGGCTTTATTCTTTTTTTTTTTTTTTTTTTTTTTTTTTTTTTTTTTTTTTTTTTTTTTTCTCGCGGGGAAAATCCCTTTACGGACCATCCCACCCCCGAAGGGGCGAGGGTGTGTCGGACTCACCGGCGCCTTCCGAGCCCAGCGAGATGTTGTGCCGCCCGTGGATGTGGACGGGCGGCCGCTGGGTCGGGTCCCTACCATAAGCTGCGCGCCGAAATACCGACTAAAAACCCCGCGTCGGCCACCATCGGTGCACTTGAGAGACGGCCCCGGGATACCGATGAACGGACGCGCCAGGACCGCCTCTTTGTGCACCGCCGCTTTAGCGACGCGGCGAATGACGCGTGTAGCGTCACGTCTCGGGGGCCGCCAAGGTAGGGACGGCGGCCCCGCGTGGCCCCTGCGGCGCCGGGTTAGTTGTTGTCCCGGCGCCTCCTACGTCTCCTGTGGCGACGAGCGGGATCGGTCTGCTCCCGATCCCGCTCAGCGCTCTCCTTCTGCGACATGGCACGTTCGCAGAAGGAGAGCATGGCTCGCCACGAACTCCGGCTGCCGACCATGGCGGCGACCACGGCCGGCAGCGAAAGGTCACTTCCCACGACCGCGATGAGAGCGCTGCGCTCCTCGTCCCAGGCTGGGCACTCCTCCAGCGTGTGCTGGGCCGTGTCCTCACGGCAGTTGCCACAATGGTGGCACACGGCGGACTCCTCCGCTCCGGCTATACGACACAGGTACGCACCGAAGCAGCCGTGCCCGGTGAGCACCTGCGTCAGCCGGTATGTCGGCGCACCGTGGCGCCTGTCCAGCCACTGTTCGAGGACAGGTCGCACTGCCGCGACGGTCCTCGCACCAGCACTAGGGTTCTCCAGCCTGGAACGCCACTCCTCCACAGCGGACCTGCGGAGGGAGGCCAACATGGCCTCGACCTCTCTGGGGACCAACCTCTGCCCACGCCCGGACGCCTCCTCTCGCCGGAAGAAAGCCGACGAGAGGGTCTTAGCGTCCAGCACCCAGGGCAGAGTTCCCGCCAATACGCAGGCCGCCTCGTGCGAGACCGTGCGGTAGCCCCTGATTATTCGTTGCGCCACCATGCGCTGCGGACGATGCAGCAGGCGGACGCAACGATCGCCCAGGGACTCGGCCCAAACGGGACACCCGTAGAGGGCCATGGCCCGCACGACTCCAGCATACAAGTTTCGGCAAGGGATGCCAGGACCATCAGTGTTGGGCAGCAGGCGCCCCAGTGCGCCCGCAGCCCTCACCAGCTTCGGCGACAGCTCCTCAAAGTGCGCGCGGAAATCCCATCGACTGTCGAGGACGAGACCGAGGTATTTCATCCTCGAGCCGATGGGAATCCGCACGCTCTCCACCGTGATGTGGGCCCCAGGCGGAGGCCCACACCGAGGACCGTGGAAACACACGGCCTCGGTCTTGTTGAGGGCCACCGTGAGGCCCAGTCGCCGAATCCTGCCCACCACCAGTCCAGTACCGAACGAGGCGAGCAGGGCGGACCTCTGGAACGTCCTGGCCGTCGCTGTCACCAACGTGTCGTCTGCATAGCAGACGACAGCGACGCCCCGAAGGTTGGTACCACGCAACACCCAGTCGTAGCCGATGTTCCACAGGAGCGGCCCAAGAACCGAGCCCTGTGGAACACCGCACGACACTTCCCTACGGTGCCACCCGTCGGCGCCCGGATACACAACGTACCTGTCAGAAAGGTACGAGTGCACCAGACGCTGAAGGTAGGGCGGCACTTCGTGGTACCGCAGTGCTTCTTCGATGCAGGCCCAGGGCATGGTGTTGAACGCGTTGGCGATGTCGAGAGACACCGCCACCACGACCCTACCCCGGGACACCGCACGCTCCGCTTGTGCCTTCACCCGCAGAATCGCGTGGACCGTCGACCGGCCCCGCCGGAACCCGAACTGGCAGTCTGCCAAATCCGGGCCCGTACCCTCCAAATGCTCGACGAGGCGCGCGTGGACTACGCGCTCGAAGAGCTTGCACACCTCGTCGAGCAACACGATCGGCCGGTAGGCCGAGGGCGAATCTGCGGGTCGCCCCTCCTTGCGGAGCAGGACAAGCTTGCCCGTCTTCCACCGCGACGGGAAGATGCCCTGCTCAAGGCACGCGGAGAAAAGGCCGCGGAGCCTCGTACCCAGCGACTCGACGGCCAGCACCCAGACACGACCGGGCACCCCGTCGAGACCCGGGGCCGAGTTCTTGCTCCGCAGCCGAAGCACTGCCGCCTCTAGCTCTTGCGGCGAAACCTCCGGGATATCCCTTACCGAAACCAACGACGATGGCGCCGGTGGACGTGGCGCCATCGGTGGAGGAGTGAACTCCTCGGTGGCCGGAAACAAGGCCGCGACGACGTCCTCTAAAAGTTCGGTCCGGAGACTCTGTGTCAGAGGGGGCGCCCATGGGCGGAATTTCCGCATCGCCACACGGTACGGACGCCCCCACGGATCTCTGTCCAGAGACCTCCGGAACTCCTCGTTCGCCGCGGCTTTCGCTTGCGCGATGGCCACCCGCAGCGCTCTCTTCGCCTCTCTGTGGAGGTCGAGAAGAAGCCGCTCCTGCTCATCGTCGCCGGGTCTACGGGTCCGACGACGACGGTGCCTGGCGAGTCGGCGGCGCGCGACCTGGCAAGCCGCGCGCAGCTCAGTGAGCTCGGCCGACCACCAGTACACCTGGCGCTTCGCTGGGAGGCGGGTGACCCGGGGCATGGCCGCGTCGCAGACTCGCGACATCGCCACCCCGAACCATTCCGCCTCTTCCTCGACCCGCACCGGCCCGTCCGGTACGGGGAGCCACGCCTGAACAATGGCAGCTTCCTTCGCGGCCTCCACATCGAGGCGCTTCGCGGCCCAACGTCGGCCGCCCGTGAATCGGGCAGTCGGACCCCCACCGGACTGGCGGGTGGAGACCTGGGAGGATGAGACGCTGAACCGAATGTAGAGATGATCGGACAGCGTCTCCTCCTCAACCAAAACCCTCCAGTCCCGAACACGGCGGGCAAGGGCCGGGGTGGCGAACGTGACGTCCACCACCGAACCGCCGTTGTGCCGCACGCACGTGTTCTCCGACCCCCGATTCAGGACGACCAACCCGATGGAGATCGCCCATTCCTCCAGGGCCTCGCCCCGCGCGTCGGTCACCGACGAACCCCAAGCCGATGATTTGGCGTTGAAGTCGCCGGCTACAAGCACGGGGCGAGGCTGGCTGTCATGCTGTACCAGGGCCCCCAGGCGCGCGAGGAAACTCTCGAATTCCGCCTGGGACCTGTTGGGAGAGAAATAGACTCCCACTATCCACACCCCTCCCACCAGGACCGCCACGCATCCCGCACCCTTCGCTACTTTTTCGAAGGGCGGAGAGCCGGCGGCGCCCTGGGTGAAGACGGCCACCGAGCCATCAAGGTCCCCTACCCAGTCGTCGCGGGCAGGGACAGAGTATGGCTCGGCGACCACAGCCACGTGAATCAACCACTGCGCCAGGGACTGTTCGAGCATGTGCTGTGCTCCTTGGCAGTGGTTGATGTTCGCCTGGAGGAAATTAAGATCCATCTAGTTTTGGGCGATCTCCATCGCCTCAGGGCGGGACGGTTGCGGCCGCGTCGCAACCTCGGCTCCCACACCGCGTGTACGGTGCGGGACCGAGGAGGCAGCGCAGGCCTTGCCGCCCACCCGGTGGTCCGCGGGTTTCCCGGCATCTGCGCAAATTGCGCAGTGCGGGTCCGCGGAGCACTCCCGGGACTTATGTCCTGGTTGACCGCAGCGGTAGCACAGCCCGCTGCGGTCGCACTCGCCGGTGCATTGCACGCGTACGTGCCCTTTGTAGAGGCAGCGGAAGCAACGCATGGGCCGAGGCTCCAGTAGACGCACTCCCGCTGCCACCCATCCTACGAGGACGCGCCCCGCCTTCACCACCTTCTCCGCTGCCTTGGCTGGGCAGCGGAGCCACACCGCACCCAGGCCCGAGCGCTCGACGCGAACCTCCCCGACCTTGATGTCATCGGGGGAGCATTCGCCGTGACGGGCGATGGCCGCTGCGACTGCCTCGGGGGTGGCCGATGCGTCCAGCCCCGAGACCCGCAGTTCCGCAGTCTTCAGGGGCCGGGTGACGCGCACGTCCTCCTCCGACCCGCGCAGGACCTCCCTCATTTTACTGACGAGGGAGTCGGCCCTCGCCTCCGACTCGGGCCCGGGCACCTCAAAGAGGTAAGCCCCGGTGGCAATCCGCCTAGACCTGCTGGCTTTATTCTTATCCTAACTGACTTTATCCCGCAATAAATTAATCAAAAAATGAAATAAACAGACTGCGAGGTGGCGTAGTTGTACTACGGTAGATTACAAAGTTGAGGTTTAGGGTTTGAATCCCGGGTGGGGCAAAGTAATATTGGATTTTTCTATTTATTACCAGCCTGGAGTAAGGAATTATTGACCAATATGACAATAGGCTCGCTCCCTATCAAATCGTGGGACGGACCACACAAGGCAAAACGTGGGTGTCCTGGTAGCATCTCTGCCTACCCCTTCTGGGATAAAGGCTATGAGTTTATGAGTTTATTTATGTAAAATAAACAGGCTAGAAATATCGACAGCTCAGTTAAGTGAGGATTGGACTGTAAACTCGAGACTTATCACAAATATTTCTAAAGCGCTATTTACACGCGGCGTGTTTCTCGCGGTGAGAATCGTATGCGATTATCGCATGCCATAACCGCCATAGATTATCGTTTTCTGACAAATGTTTACACGATGCAAGTTTTTATATCCTTACGATAATCGTATCGTCGAGGCGAGAAACTCTCCCCATGTAAATGGGGCTTAAGAGTATGAGAAGTTTACCAATTCATTGGGTGTTGATAGTATATTAATTTGCGTCTTTCCTGATGGTTTATGGCAGCTGATCGTCGAATTGTAATCTAGATCATTACAATCTAAGTAGTACTGCCACATGCCTGATAAGTCGTGGTGCTCCGATCTCATATAAGTATGGGTTAAGGCTGGAAAACAAATCGTAACAATTAGGAGTATAGGGCCTCTGTAATTCTGCTGTACTAATGTCTATTAAATAACTGATTTAATCTTGTGTAGTGTTCGAATTTGATATATTACGTGTTGTACCAATTGTGCGGGGCCTACGTACTGAATAATACTCAAGGGTCGCACATCATGTGACTTAACTGACTCAATTTGGCCGGACTAAATGTAATTATTGTACAAAATAAGAATCGTGCTCGTAGTTCAAATTAGGTTTGTTTTCTTGTTTATTTAATTCATAACACGAAAAATTATATTAATAAAAACTAGCAATGTGCGGCCTGGCTTATCTTTACCTCGTTACAATTTCATTGACACATAAATCCGCTCTTAACCTTTTAGTGAAATAAAATGAAGCTCATATCAATCTTGAATTTTTTTTTGTTCTGGCACGGCATGATGACTGCACTGCACCTGATGTGTATTGTGTACCTCTCGAATGTTGAAAGATTTTTTCAATAGATGTGGTATTTCGGAAGATTACTCTTTACAATTAAGATTAAGATTAAGATTAAGATTAATAATTAAGATTACTCTCGATTGTAGAGGAGGCCCGTGCCCTGCAGTGGGTCGTATATGGGCTGATACAATACAATACTCTTTACATACAAACTTTACCTCTTTAGGATAGTGCAGACTTAAGCACGATTAACTTAATATGGACATTTTTGATGTATTGTATATTTGTACTATTTTACATCAAAATGCCTCGTTGTGTTTGGTCAAAAGGCTTCCTCATGTTACCCCATAATGTCCAAAACAATTTCAGGCCACATTGGCCCGAAAGTATCCAGGTCGTCTTGGTAAGCCACTTAACCGTCGATAAGAGTTGCCTTAAGGCAACTGGCAATTTATATCTTGCTATATTAATATAGCAACAAATAAATTCAAAGGAAGAATGTTCATTTACGTAGTTAATTCTGTGGTGCGTCGATGCATATGATGTGGCCTGGGTTCTCGTTATTCGGTGGTCACCAATATGGAGGTTCTTCGTATTGGCAACATTGAAACCTGCTTGGCAGGTTTTTGGTTAAAAGTAATACAAGGCTTCAATTAAGTAAACCAGATTGACATTGAATTTTCTTTAACGAAGAGGTTATTTTGTTGCAAATTCCAATGAATTTCTCTTATAAGTTCATTCACTAATGTTAATTAACGAAATGATTAAAAGCATTCATAGTCGCGCATCGGTTGAAAATCACGTAAATGGTCAGCGAACGAATTGAAATTCGAAGGAAGTTGCCAGTCGTTATCAATTAGGTACTAATATTAGTAGTCATCAATCGAATAAGAATATTAGTATTACAAATTTTGCATTCGAAATAAATAAATAAATAAATTAATTAATACACCCAACAGTCACATACATAGTCCTGACCCCACATTAAGTTCGATTAAGCCATATGTCGTAGGTATCAGGCACTACGAGAGACTTTTCGGTCTCACAAACACTAAAACCTAAGACAAAACTTGTGGACCTCACAAACATTTGTCTCGGTGCGGGGATCGAACCAGCGGCCTCTCGTTTCACAGCCGACGCCTAACCAACTCCGCCACGGAGGCTGTCACTACGTTATATAAAAATGACTACGTCGTCTAAGCGATAGAATATTTTTAATAAAGTGTTTCTGCACCCGGGCGAAGCCGAGCCGGGCCGCTAGTATGGTATAAAAGTGGTATTAATTAATTTTTTATTTAATATTCCAAGGAAATGTATAAAATGGAAATGTTGAAAAAAACGTAAAAAAAACACGAATACATTATTTTTTGGATCAAAAATGTAATCTAAGTTTTAAGGAGCGTAAAGTTTTACAAATAATAATAAAAAAAAAATTTGGTTTACGAGTATTCGATGAAGGTTACTTGAATAGTTTAATAAATTATTATCGATTCTTATAATATCTAATATTAAGAAAAGTCTCGTGAAAAGACGGTTTGTTTTTAAAATACATACATACATACATAATCGTCACGCTTGTATCCCATAGGGGTAGGCAGAGACTATGGATCGCCACTTTGCTCGATCCTGACATACTACTATCGCTTCGTCCACATTCATCAATCTCCTCATGCATGCCCGTCGGTTCAGGGTACTTTTGACCTGGCCCTTGTTGAGGATATCACCGATTTGGATGGTGTAGGTTCGGTGAGATCGACCCCTACCGACTCTTCCTTTCACCCTTGCTTTGTATATTTGTTTGGTTAGTCTCCTTTCATCCATCCGCTCCACATGACCAAACCATCGTAGCATTCCTTTGTCAATTCTCGTGACTACATCCTCTGTCACTCCACACGTTTTCATCACCTCGCTATTACGCACTCTGTCACGCAAGGTCACGCCATACATTCCCCTTAGTGATCTCATCTCCACTGCCCTAATTTTACTTTCATGTTCCTTCTGCCACACCCAACTTTCACTACCATACATGAGCGTTGGTACTAACACTCCTTCATGGACAGCCAGTCGAGACTTTTTAGAGACCTTCCGACTCCCCATAAAGGAATGTAGCGCGCCATTCACTCGATTTCCAACATTCACTCGTCTTTCAATATCATTGTCATGCTTTCCAACACTTGTAAATACACATCCCAGATACACGAATTCATTCGCTTATTCTAGTCGTTCATTCTAATATCATAATACACCTATCATAATATCGCACTTTGTCATATCCTCCTCCCTTTCAAATACCATAACTTTCGTCTTACTCACATTTATTTTCATACCTTTTCTCTCAAAAGCTTCATGCATAATTATCACCATTATTTGTAACTCCTCCTCTGATGATGCAAGGATAACTTGATCATCAGCGTAGAGGAGACATTTTAGACATTTTAGTGACAACTCATTCATTCTTATTCCATATTCACTATCTTTCAGATCGTTTAGGCAACCGTCCGTGAAAAGATCGAACAACCACGGAGACGCTACACATCCCTGTCTCACACCCTTATCGATGCGAAACCAATCAGTGTAGGCCCCGTTTATCCTAACACAAGCACTGGAGTTCTTAAACAAGGACTGCAGTGCTCGAATCAGGTTGCTGCTCAACCCAAACTTGGACAGTGCTGCCCACAACTCATTTCTCATCACTCTATCATAGGCCTTTTCTAAATCTACGAAGGCGCAGAAGACTTTTTGTCCTTTAGCTAAACTCTTCTCAGCAACACTTCGTAGAGAAAATACCTGATTCGTGCATCCCATACCCTTCCTAAATCCCGATTGCACATCCCATATCTTGTCATTAGTCTCTTTCACAACACGCTCAATCAGTACCTTAGCATACAATTTGCCATCAACACTCAGAAGGCTGATACCTCGATTGTTCTGACATTCCTGCTTCGATCCCTTGCCCTTGTATAGTGGAACAATAACGGCATTGCACCAATCTGTTGGCACAACACCATTCGTCCAGCACAAATTCAAGAGATGACAAAGCAGGCGTGCCAGCACCGCCTGCCCAGCCTTCAGCATTTCGACTGATACTTTATCATACCCAGCAGCCTTGCCCATTTTCATGCTTTTCAATGCTTTCACCACTTCTATCACATCAATCTTATCTTCATTTTCTTCACTTTCATCTGTCACTGCAAACTGCTGTGTTTCCTCTTTTTCAAATAACCCTTCAAAGTATTCCTTCCATATTTTCAGCACACATTCTTCTCCATTCACAAGTTGCCCATTCTTATCCCTCACACTACTAAGTTCCGAGATACTTAACTTACCCCGGACACGTTTTATTATTTAAAATAACTTTCACGAACTCTCCGTTGGGAATTAATCTATGGAAGGGCCGTCTGTTGTACATTAATTTAATACAAAGGTTCGAGATGAATGTAAACTAAGTAATCGAGGAACACTACGAAGCCAATATTTATACAGGTAAATTAACTTATGTTTCTTTGACTGAAGTGAAGTTATACTAGTACCTTTAGTAATGTTATAAGATAAGGATACTTTCTTAATGATTACTTTCTTAAAAACCTAAAGGTCATTCACACACTCAAAAGATTAGTTCAAATAAGTTATTTACACAAAAATGTCAACTCATCGTGAGACTTAGGGCCTCGTTCACCATCTTCAAGTAAACTGTAGACTAGTAACTTTTCGATTAACGTTAATTGCCAAGTAAAAGTGCCGTGTATCTTCGGTCGATTTCATAAGTGAAAACAAAGCATCGAATAACAACGTGTTGGTTAAGTGAATGACAAGAAATTTTACGAATCATTTGGTCAATTTCTTGTGTGATTTGAAGATGATGTGTACGAGTATCTGTGAGCTTCAAGATGGCAGTGTTATAAGACATAAACATTTACTAACAATATTTAGAAGCCGTTTGATGCCTTGAATTATAGAATTAGTAGTTCAAACCGTTCAAAGAAATTTAACAATTCTGCTATTTTGACGTCATGATTAATGTATTGGTGGCAAACTTTTTAAAATATCTCTTGTGCTCACGTATATTGTGTACTTGCGCAAATGTAATAATTATAGAGCGTTTACCGGCGGGTACCTAACCTACCTATGTATATATATTTTAATTGGAAAATATGCAATAATGAGTATCTGTCTATAGGCCACTTTGCCGCAAGAAATGGAGCCGAGACGAGCGCACACCACCATAGCTCTGTACAAAGGCAGCATCGTCGCCATCAAACGCTTGCAGAAGAAGAGCATTGACATCACGAGGAACATAAAAAAGGAATTGAAACAGGTAGGCATACTTATATTAATGCTAAAGAGTTAATTTATTAGTACGACACAGCAATATCTGACGGTAAAGGCAATCTAAACCAAATAGTGTAGGTTTCTACTTACCATAGCAATTTGTAAAGTCTGCTCTCCCGCACTAGGCCAACGTGGTGGATTATACGGTCTTACCTCATTCGTACTCTCTAAACACTAAAACGTGGAGGCTCGTTCCCTGCAGTGGGACATATATGGGCTGATACAAAGTTGATTTCCATGGACACAATTTTTTCTAGCCAGAATAAACCTTAAAAATGCTATACCTTCGAGTTCCGTTATGACGCGGTATTTCGGCGGAAACGAATATCCTTCCACCTTGTAGGTATCCGGAAATCTCAACGACACGCCGAATCTGTTATTCCATGTCGGTTTTATGTTCCAAAAATAATAAATTATATAGGTACCCAACACCGAAACGAAATACACCTACAAACTACTTTCTCAAAAATGCTCGGTTCTTGCAGCACAGATCGCAAACGTAATACCACCTGGACTAATTCGAAGGTAAAAGCAAGTGCAATATAAAAATTCCTTGCGACGGAAGGTACGAGAGGCTCCGTTTGACTTAAAAAAAATACAAACAGTCGAATTGAGAACCTCTCCTTTTTTTACGTCGGTTAAAAACACAAGTTTTCAGTTTTTGTTATATCGACTCCAGTTACACTCAACGTGTTTGTGACTAAAGTGCGAATGGATGAGTTGTTATTGTTACGTTGTACATAGTATGCCAACCGTGATCGTGAATTAATTCCAAAATTTATGAAATGTCTTTTTTTCAATAATTCGTGCTATGTTGGCACTTGGATTTGCATCTAATCCCCTATTGTCATGAGGGTCGTCGCCTTAGTAATTGTATTTGTATATTCTGATGCTATTTATCTGACCCGAATAGCGAAGCAGTTTTATAGGCTATTTTAACATAAACTGACTAAGTTAGCTATACAATCGTTTTGTTCGGTGAGTGAGATTTCCACATGCCCAATACCCCTTTCCTCTTGGCGTCTTTTTTCCTTCCCGCTCCCCTTCTGATTTAATGGTCCGGCAACACGTCAATGGTCCAAGCGTTGTGGAAGTTCATGGGCGGCAGTGATCACTTACCATCAGGTGACATATTTGCTCGTTTGCCGGGATCTATGCAATAAAAAAAAACACTAAACGTTAAAACTGCTCGCCTGAAAGCATCTTGTTTATTAAATATATTACTAAGAAACTCGTCTAACTAAGAATAGTTTAATTGCAACATAAAAGGACATTATTACGACAAATTTTACTATATATAATAAATAAACATGAATTTATGTTTGGGAGCATTCTAATAACCTTGCATACTGTGGTAAACTACGAGGTTGTATTGTCTGTATTTCCGAGAAATTCCGTTGAAGCAACGTGGTGCTTAACCGTCGCACCACAGCCGCATTTTGCGCTGCTTATTGTAAATCATTTACAGAATATTCAGTTTATTAATGCTCGTAATATTTTCATTGAATCTCATTTTCAGAGTTCCTTTGTTTTATAATTCATATTAATTCACTTAAACCTTTGATGTTCTGAACATTCTATAGAAATTAAACATCCTCTATTAAACCTATGTATTTAAAGCTGGATATTAATACAAAATAATAACAGCACATAATTTATGCACATTGTTTAATTCAAACATAAGAATTAGATATTATTTATTCAGATATCTGCGTATCAGATGATTGCCTCGGTGGCGTAGTTGTGCTATGGTACGATTATAAATCTGAGGTCTCGGGTTCGAATCCCGGGTCGGGCAAAATTATATTGGATTATCAGTCCGGAATCAAGAATTTGTGCCCGACATGGCGATGGGCTCGCTCCTAACACATCGTGGGACGGAACAAACAAGGCGAAATGTAGGTGTCCTGGCTGCTGCTAGTCACCTCTGCCTACCCACTCTTTGAAAAGGGCGTGATTTTATGTACATATGTATTTATTCATATATACTTGTTTATTTGTGTAAGAATAAAAGATAACAAAACGAAACCACTGTACTTCCGTGGTAGTAATTAAATATTATCTGGTAAATGAAATAGAATATTTTAGACAATGGCGCCTCCGGCAACCTCACTAAACGCTGATGAAATGAAACGCAAGTACAAAATTACTTTTACACGACCGTTGCGCCGCGCCGCGCTGGGGGGAATATTACCTTTTCGCGAGCACGTATATCTCTTTGCCACGTTTTGTATTTTAAACGATTGGATTCACTTTAAAATACTTAGATTTGATTATTTTTTTATATTTTAATAGAATTGTGGGATTTTGCAACTTAATTCGGGAAGTTGAATAGCACATTATGTCAATTATTAGGAAACACAGTACCCACAAAATATGTACAACAAATTATATTTTTAAAAAGTACATAAGTGGGTTTTGAGGCTACAGTAAATTGATGGACCTAAAGGCTAGAAATACTTTTAGCCAATGACAGAATGTAATTTTATATACACATTCTTGCAAATATATCAGGAGAAAGCGCAGGAATTATGACGGAAGAGGAAACGGTGTATTGGTCCTTCAGTAAAAATAAAATCTATAAATAAATACACCCGACAGTCCCACACATATTCCTGACCCCACACTAAGATCGAGTCTTGTGTCGTGGGTATCAGAAACTACGAAATAAGTTGTTAATGACATATTTCTCGGTCTTTGTTATTTACTGTTTGAGTCAAATAATAATATCAAAAGCTCTCATGAATTGGCTTGCGCGACCTCGAACTTTGAACTCGAGATGTTAAAACTTATAAAAATACTCAATGTGTCGATAACGATGTAAAAAACACCGGATAGTGATCAGGTCAGGCGTCATACGTAGTCTTATCATACCAATAAGCATAATGAGAGATACATTAAAAGCACCATGATTTATACGAGTACGCGGAATTGATGATTCCCGGTTTTCACTAATCTCATTGCTTTCACCTTTTGCATTTTCCATTTGCAATGTGTTTAAACAGATATGTTTCACGAAATACGCCGCACTGTCCTTTTCTGTCCGTATTTCATGATCCCAGAATTGACGTGTTAACGCTGAAATGTTGATTGTTTGATTTTAAATGGCTAAAACAATGAATAATTATGAAAAGAACTCGTTTAACGCTTGTTTGTGTTGTTGATGACAATATATATGAATATATTGTCATCAAAATCATCATTACCAACATCATTTACAACTTACAACAGTTCACTGTTGAACACACAGCTTTCCAATCACATATGCAATGGGATAACATCAGATATACAGTAGTTTTCCACGGTGGAGAAAACATCTCTTTTTTCATTTCCCATATCTTATTAACAATATAGTAAAAAGAAAGATTACGCGATTTGGAGAAGCCGGGTATCGATCCCGGTACCGCTCGAATGTTAAACGAGCGCTCTAACATCTGAGCTACACCCCCGCTGTGAATACGTATCGAAATTACTCAATTAGCTTTGTGCCCGCCTGGGGTACTTTTGTTAATAAGAGGATAAATGATATTAGGAATTCCCTTTCCTTGAACAAATGTTTGAATGTTATTATTAATTTAATAATATATAATATTCGTACATTAGTGAAAAATGCTGTATTCTGTATCAGCCTATATAAGTCTCACTGCAGAGTACGGACCTCCTCTACAATTAAGAAGGGTTATAAGGCTATATAGACCATCACTGAAAAAAATATAAATTAAAGTACATGTGTAGAACATTAAAATTGTATGTGTATAAGTGAACTGTTGTATGCATATCGTTTACTATTAGGAAGTACCGAGTGAGGATTGATAAATTTCATATCTTTGAAATGTTACTCGTTTCTAGTACGTCACTATTCATTCCTTCGCCGTAGTAAGCTATTATTATTAACCACATATCGCAAAGACTCAAAGTAAATCTGTATTTTACAGTGAAACGACACAAATATATTATGTATGTATACTTTACTGTTCATAATATTTAAGATACCAGAATAGCTTTTAAATCCGTGACATTTCCACTCAGCTGCCATGTTCCCAAGTGCTCGCTCCATCGTCTTAATGTCGACAAGAGCAGAAGGCAGATAATTATTATTGATTATTTACGTATGTATATGGATATGTCTTGGGAAAATGGTATAGACAAACAAATCAGTAAATTGATGTTACTTTATATAAATACTGGAACTATGTATAATATGATTATAATAGCTAACAACGTGAATACTTAAGTAACCACGAATACGCTATGGGACGAATACAAGAATTCTGTCGGTTCCGATCCGATTTGGCTCTTGATTACTTACTAGAGAATAAGTTAAGTCTCAGGTTGTGTTTCCTAAAGGACTTGTTATATAAAAATGATATACAAATGATGCATTACAAATTACAAGTATTATTTATTTATCATTAAAAAAATACTGCCAGTAGGCAGATGAAAAGGGGTTGGCAATAAATTCGCTTTAAACTAATAACTACGTTGACAGTTGACACAAAAAAATGAGCTTGGAGTAAAAAATATATTATGTAAAAGTATCTATTCTAGATATAGAATATTGTTTATCAACTTTAAACGTTAGTTTACTGGGTACGCGATATTCGCTTTGTAATATAATGGCCTTAACATCCGAGACCACTCATTTTCCCGGAAAAAATATCGGATAGTTACGTCACATCTGCGCAAGATTTGTAGTAACGCTCTAGTTGCTGCACAAACAAATAATTCGTGATTGTAATTAAGATATAGATCGGGCAAGCTGACCTAATTACCGCTGCAAATAAGTTCATATATTTTATTAGTGGCCACTTTGGTCTAACTGTAGCTAATATATAATGTGGGAATAGTGAGGCATATACTATCGCGTCCACTGCTGGACGTAGGCCTCCCCAAGTAAGCGCCAACCATTCCGGTCTTGAGCAACGAGTGGAAAAACTGGATTCAAATTCCACGATGGGAACTACAATCCACATTTTGTGAATATTTAATTTTAAGATATGCCTATAAAACTGACGCGGCTTATGCTTAGTGGCCACGATATCGTAGTGACAGGTAAGCGTAAAAGTTTTATACCTACCTGTTATTTTTAGGTTTCTTTTGTTTTCCAACACTAACATGAATCAGTGAAACATCCCACTAATCTAGATTAACAATAAAATTATTATTAATTTGGAAATCTGGTTTGGACATAACGTTTTGTTATGTCTAAACCAGATTTCCACGAGTTTGGGACTAACGAGTATTTCAAGCCACCAGTTAACAGTAATAGAAACTTCGCCAAAAACAATACTCTTATTTATATCGAAGTTTCCATGTACTTGTTAAAAAATAATATTCATATTATCTATTCAGTACGTGTCGTCACTATGAATGAAAAAATAAATATTTACATTTGTCTCTGAAGTTGTTTTGAATAAACAAAACGCCAAGTTGTTTCGTCTCCAAACAATAACTCTTCATGACCCTTCAAATTATTCAGAACCTTTCACAATTCCAACTTCGTACAATAATAGACGGCTGGTACAAACTGTAATTTTTTAATCAGTTTTTTCATAGCTTTAAATGTTTTTAAATAAGAATGCTTGTGAAGTAACATTTAGATCTACTATTAACACATAATGTTTTTCTTTGAGTTTTTCATTTTTAACATAGCTTCAACACTACCATTGCCTAATCAAACCACACTCGCACTCATAAACACAGACATACACATACATAAACACACACACCACGCTCTCACACTCACACACTCAAATACGAAAATAAAAAGTATAATTAAACTGGTTTCTCAAAATACAGGGAACGCCTAATTTGAGAACCCTTGTATTATTCTCATTTGTAAAAAGTATTTTTTCAAATATAGATTTTCATTTTCAACATATTTAGGCATATTTTTTACACAAAGCGTCGTATAGAAGCTACAACATAATATCTACACGCCGGTGTTCCATTCAAATTCCTGGTGATTGAAAAGGTGCTTTTTTCCCGGATAATTGAGTAGTTTCTCTGGAGAATCGATTAGAGTGAAGCCTTTTAATTCACGGATAAAACGTACCCAGTAATAGAAATTATGGATAATCTCGTTTTCGTAGAATAATAAGTACACGCCGAAAATTTCTTGATGGCAGTTAAAATTAAATTTGTCTCTTCCTTTCCAAAGAGCCTCACGTTAATGGTGAAGCGTAATTAATAATTATGATTTAATATTGTTTTAAACATTTTCGGAGTTTGGACATATTTTGGTCTATTTTATTTTCTGCAGGTAAATTTTATGATCTTTTAACATCCAAATTATGATATTGTGTGTACAGGAAAAAAGATGATTACAATCAATGCCTTTGAGTCTTTTACCGATGGTAATCCTATCCAAATCCGACCCCTGCTTTTACATAATATATATATATATATATATATATATATATATATATATTATAGTGATTTTCGGAAATATATCCCGTTCTAACATCAGCAAGTGGACAACCGTTGTCGAGAATTTAAACTTGTAACTTTAGCGCATCACCAAAACAAAAACTAATCAAATCTGATGATCTTCCACTCATAATATTGAATTTATAGATCCGAGAGCTGCGTCACGAGAACCTGGTGGCATTCGTCGGTGTCTGCGTGGAGACTGGCTCGGCGTGCATCGTGTCAGCTTACTGCTCCCGAGGGTCTCTCGCCAGGGTGCTGGCAGACCGAGATCTTCACCTTGACGACATGTTCGTGGCCAGCCTAGTAGCCGACTTGCTAAGAGGACTTATCTACTTGCACGACTCGCCGCTCGTGTCCCACGGGAACTTGACTTCTAGCAACTGTTTGGTGGACAGCCGTTGGGTCCTGCAGATCGCTGATTACGGACTTCATACGTTGAAAAGTTAGTACTTAATACTTAGTTTTCAATGAATTTATTATTGTTGTGATGTTTATTTAGCATATATCATATAATACATCTGTAAGGTAGAATAATATTTAACAAACGCGTAGGCATGGCTTATAGTTGCAGGTAAAAGGTTCCATGAAATTCGTTGTTTTCAAACAACCGGCCCACTCTCCACGCTGGATTTCATATCAAATTAGGTGTAGGATCGAAAACCTGTCAATTGGAACTATTGCATGCTACAGTTGCGTACGATTGTGCTTGATAATAATTGACCGCGATGGGATTTAACGAAGTGACATGAAACCGAATACGTCACCGTGTGCTTGTGATAAACCATTGGAGGAAGGTCTGGTTTAGCAGTGGATTACACTTGAATATAATTGTGATAAGCCAATAGTTTTTTGGTATTACTTAGGGCAGAGTGAAGTCGGATATTACCATGTCACAGTATAAAATGAAAAGACTCAAAATTTAAATGTGCGTTTTCTTCTTTTTCGTTCTTAAACTTAATTTAACCTCTCTCATTCTAATAGAGCGGAAACTTAGCTTCAGTTTCAACCAGAGTATTCTCAGTATTATACATTATAAGTACAGATTAAAATCCATTGGTACTAATAAAAACCATCCAAAAACTTTCGCAGACCCAATACCTATATATCTTATGTATTATAAATAATGATGTCTGTACTTTTGTTTGCACGTGCAATCTTTGGCATTTTCAATTTTTTTTTTGCATTTAAATAAATACTGATCTTTTATACCCAAAAATAGTATATGCTATTTATATGTATACCATAAAAATTAAAAAAATCTTGATAAGGACAGGGTAAAACAACCAGAACTCATTACCAAAAACTGACTTCAATGTGGGTAATAATACCATTATAATTCTGAGAAAATACTTATTCAGTAAAATAACGTACATTCAAAGACGTACAAGTACATTATAAATTCAAGTACATACATTATTCATTCATTCATTGGTGGGACGATAAAAGGACCAAATCTAAATAAGGGATCTAACAATATACTGTATAAACAATTATGCTTGTGAAAATAATATTAGGAATGGAAGCCTCCAGCACCCCTCGAATTTCTGAAATTAATTTTCTGCAGATGCAAGGGAAACTGTGGAAGTATGTGTGGTTGCCGAAAAGCGGGCCTCAAATGCTCTGCAGTGTGCCTTAATTGCTGTGGTGAAACCTGCAGTAATATGTTGGAAAAAAATTGTTCAAAAATATTCAATTATTTGTGTTTTTTTTTCATTTTATGATTAATACGAATAAAGTAGTAGACAATTTAATTTGCACAAATAATGTTCTGTAGGGTTGCTAGTTTACGATGTACGGCGCGAAAATCTTTGGCACCCCCTTTTTCCAAGGTGGCGGCCGGGAGACAAGGGTGGCGACGCCACAAACTTGAACTTAAGCTTATACTAACCCTTCCATCAAAACAATAAAATTGCGTTCTCTGAAAAAGGCTTAGACCTAAAATTGTAACATTTTAATGGCCTAAATTATATTATGTATTTTATTTTGAATAAATCAAATAAATACTATTATTGTTGGAAGCAATCTTCATGACGGATACCGCGTATACTACTTGATTTGCATTATGATCAGATCATCTTTGACAGCCTTCGTAGCGCAGTTGGTTGTACGCCGACTGTGAAACGAGTGGCCGCGGGTACGATCCCCGCACCGAGACAAATGTTTGTGAGGCCCACAAGTATTTGTCTCGGGTCTGGGTGTTTGTGAGACCGAAAAGTCTCTCGTAGTATCTGATACCCACGACACAAGATTTAATTGATCTTAATGTGGGGTCAGGACTATGTATGTGAATGTTGGGTGTATTTATTTATTTATTATTATTTATTTATGATCAAAAATCCATTAGTGCCTATAAAAGCGTGACATTATCTTAAAACTTTCCTCAAAGATTTGGCTACTAATGGAAAAAAAACTTACTTAATGGTTTCTTAGATTTACGCGAACGACATATATTGAAATAAAACTAGTTTTTACGGATTTCGTTTTTATATATTTTTTTTAGTTTCCGACGTTTCGATCAATTTACAGCTGTCGTGATCAAGGTGGACTGAGGTATCAGACATCCGCTCACTGACTGTTACAATTTAACTACCCGTAGTTTACAATGATTACATTAAAAAGTTAATTGGTTTTTGCTATCCGATTTACGCAGAAGGAGCTCACTGTGTCTTGAGGTAGGGAGATTAAACCTAATCCGCGGTAAAATCCGTAAAAACTAGTTTTATTTCAAAAATCTTACTGGTAATTTTAGAGACTTAACGTCTTTAGACAAGCGGTTTCTTCCGCTTTATTATGTTAGTGTAGATCTGTGTCAGCCCATATACATCCCACTGCAGGGCACGAGCCTTCTCTACGATCGTGAGAACAAGTGCAAGTTTCCTCACGATGTTTTTCTTCACCATTATAGTGCGTAGTGATTGACTATCAATACACACATGACTCCGAAAAGTCAGAGGTGTGCCCTGGGATTTGAGCCCGCGACCACAGTAAACATGTTGGCAATCGCGGCTGGTCCATTACCAACAGGCCACCTCGCACGTTTGAGTATCTATATAGTATTTTTATTTTAGCACCGAGTCTAATAAAAAGTTTAATTTTATTGTAATAGTGGTATTTTTCAAAGCTTGTTCCTTTATGTCTGTCCCTAAAGCTGTCGACATGATAACCGCTAAATATATCATTAATATTTTCGCCGAAATTAATATTTTTTAACACCAAGATTACGTCTCGACGCGTCCTTGTAACACATTTTGAAAAAGCCTCCTTGTTATTCGGCTTCATTAACAAAATAAATTATATTTATAAAGACATTATGAGGAGACTCATTGCGTGGGTTTAGCTATTTGTCGCTATAATTGTGTTTACTGAAATTTATTTTGAGAAACCACAAGGAGCGCCATTTTTAGAATAAAGTATCTTAGTATCTAATAATTATGTAAAACGATAGGCTGCGGTTTTGATCCTGGCACTCAGACTCAATCGTCCTTATTCATAGACACATTCAAACCCTATTTTAGTTATCGTATGTTTAGTCTTCTTCGCTACAATTTATTTACGCTGTTCGAACTGGGTGCGAACCCCTGTCAAGTATGATTTATTTGTAAATGTGTCGCTCGTTCTTTTTCCCTTAATACATTATACATGTCACACAAAAGTTTTACTACTACTGTCCACATAACCTTATTTTTTACCGTAGTTTCTTATATAAAGATACTATGTTTGTATTAAAATATTCGTTTGTTTTTTAAGTAAACCTGATCGTAAGTCATATTATAAAACACTTTTGCTGAAGCTTTTTGGTACTTTTTACAAAAGTTTCCAAAACCAACCATTTTATACCCTTTGGAATCCAATAATGCTTGCCCATATACCGACACTTATCAATATTATCCCTCTCTCTTTCTCTTCAGCCACAGGATATCTCACTGCTGAATATAGGCGTAGGCCTAGGGGCCTTGGGGGAGCCAAGGATCCCCACATCAATATTATGTGCACGCAATATAAATTAAATAAAACATAACCACAAGATTTTTCTTTACATGAGCCCCTGCTGCTGTATTTCTACTTGCGTTGTGTTTACAGTTAAAGTATTAAATCGAATATTTTCAATCTTTATGGATTTCAACGCGTGGCATGAAGAAGCTCTTAACTTGTTATAAATATTATATTAATTAAACAGAAACTCGGTCAAGCGGGGATCAATCTGTTAAAGTTGGATTATCTATTCATGTTGAAACAGGCTAATGCTGGCCTTAAATAAAGCCTACCGTGTTTTATGTAAAATTAAAAATAAACTTGTGTTAATTTTCTTGCCTGGATTTTTTAAAATTGTATTTATGTTGTTATAAATTTGTGTCCTGTTCGTCTTCACACTTAAACACACATATAGGGTATATCTAGACTGCGACCGAAGCTAAGTACAGGTGGTAATTTTAGTATCATGACACAATGCAAATAAAAAATTCCTAATAATACAAAAAAAAACCTTCCCTCTGTATTTGAAATTTTTTCTTGCGTTATGTCTGTAGTTACTAAAACTACCACCATTTTGGCTTTGTTTTCAGTCGCAGTCTGGATATACCCGGTACATCCTATTCCACGGCTGAGCATTAACTCTCGAAGGATATCCACAATAACCTGTTGAAAGCGGCTTGCATCCAGCGACTTACTTCCTTCTTTATCAAGTTGCCGTACATGAAGGAAACGAAATTTAATATAAAGTTGTAACATCGCCTTATTTGCCAACGAAATTTAACATTTTCTGTTGAAGAAATATAAGCCATGTATTTAATATTTGAACAGTCCTTTAGAAAATTTGCTTTAATATTATAGGAGAATGGTACTTATGTTCCCGAAAATGTTTGTAATATACACATAATTTAGAGGCGGATCAACGTTGTGTTGTTTATGTGTTAATTTTAATATAAACAGTTATATATCGGTATTAGGTTATATAATATATAGGGCCATAGGCCATATAGCTTATATGTATGGGTATAGTTGAATAGTAAAAACGTTATTATTTACTACCTTTTAAACTTTTGTTCCTCTACTTACAAAACAAATTGAATTTTTTTACCTTTTGATCACCATGTTGACCTATATGCAGATTGCTGTTATTCAGGGTTATTCTGATCTCTTGTTCCTCGTCCAAATGACCCGCCGTATATAATGTTCGCGAGACGGTTTATTCCGCATAGTGGACGTTTTGATTTGTTGTTTTGGACACTCTCCCTCTCTTTTCAGCCTCAGGACTCTGGTCTCAGGTCACGACTCAGGTCGACTACTGAACATAGGACTCCCCCATGGATATCCACATCGATCTGTTTTTACACTAGCGTCCAAAAATGTACGACTAGAAATTGTAATCCGAGCTCTTTTATTAACAGCGTGAATCAGCAGACTACCTCGGTGGCGCAATTTTGCTACGGTACAAATAAAACGCTAAGGTCTCGGGTTCGAATCCCGGGTCGGGCAAAATGATATTGGTTTTTCTATTTATTATCAGCTCGGAGTCTGGAATTTGTGCCGGTATGACACACGATATGTACACACACACGGTATGGTGCACGATGTGATATGCCCCTATCACATCGTGGGACGGAAAAACACAAGGCGAAATGTGGGTGTCCTGGTAGCACTTCTGCCTTCTGGGAAAAAGGAGTGAGTTTATGTATGTGAAGAAGCAGTTAGGTAGGCCGGCATTATTGTGTCAAGTGATGAAAAAAAAACGATGTGGAGAGAAGTGTGATTGGGAAATCGACACTCTTTCTAGACGGTATCATACTTACTACCAGGTACAGTGAGGTCACTTTGCCGTGGTGAAAAAACTGTATTTAGAATAGCGAAAAATATATCTACCTACACAGCGACTAGAATTATCGATATTATTTTGCCGATGCATACCAATTTACTAAATTACTGTGACTAGAGCACAGCTTTAAGTTTAAAGTCTTAAGGCAAACTACGTTGACAAGTTCCGGATAATCCTTTGAACATTCAATCGCAATCTCGCAGCTTTTAGTTGCACATGCAAAGTAAACGAGAAAAATAAAGCTACATATTTAATATTCTTTTACCTATCTCCAGTAAACGGTTTCTTAACGCTGAGGCAGCTAAATACTTAGCGGCCACTTACAAATACACGAGAATTGTAAGTAGGTACGCTTCTACTGTTCAAGGAACGAGTTCATCCTTCTTAAAAAAAATTAAACGATGTCCATTAGAAACCACACACAACATAACATCAAAGCTGATTTTACTTTTATACTAACATAAGTTCACGCTTGTATCCGCGAAGAATTAGACAGAGGTGACACTAATGGCACCACATACGGTTGGCTGAGCATACTTTGGCCTCAAATTATAGAAGTGAACGAGCCTATTATGCCAGACACAAATTCAAAATGTCTTGATCATATGTGACTTTTTAAGTCGAATAAATCACACAAAGTGAATATCACAACCTACGAATGTCCATAGCCAATACACTCTGCTAAAGAGGTTTAATAACGACTTCAACACTATATATTTATTTCTTTGGCATAGGTGGATGCGTGGAAGCTGAAGACGCTCTTCGTATGGAGAGACGGATGCTGTGGCGAGCGCCGGAGCTGCTCCGTGACCCTAACCCGCCAACAAGAGGCTCTCAAAAAGGTGACATGTACTCCTTCGGAATCATCCTGTACGAGATTCTCGGCAGGAACGGGCCGTGGGGCGACACCAGCTTGACTAATGCTGGTAAGATTTTGTGTCAATTTGTATAAATCTTGTTACTGCGGGGAAAATATTCTTTATTGCGTTGATTACAGTTTCTGAATAGTCATTGAGACTGTTTATTAACCGACTTAAAAAAAGGAGGAGGTTCTCAATTCGTCGGACTCTTTTTTTACAATTCCAGTCTAACTACCTAGTCAGCTATGAGTTTTGTTTTTTGTCAGACGTTGACATCCTCATCCTGTAAAAAGCTTTTGCTTATTTACCTTTGTAGCGAATATAGGGATAGATATTGATTAGTCTAACAGCCAGTGAAGTGGTTAGTCTTTTCGATAAGTGACACACCTAAAGGCCTTTGAACGTTTGCTTTTACTTTTGATTTGCTAGTTGCTACCATCGATTCCCTCTCATTTCTTGTCTAAGGACACGCAATTCATTAACCATTTAACGTGAACTCTTCAATTTCCAATGAAAGATCTATCATAGTTGTATTGCTAATACTATTTAACAACTGGGTTACTAGTTCCCTGAATACCCCAATTCCATTTAAATTTTAATGGTCCGTTAATATTGAAGCGTCACTTGATGTCATTACCCTAGCCCAATAAAGAATCAGGTGATATTAAAAGCAAGCTCATTATGCACTGACTGCCTTTAAGCTTGATTCGCTTAATTAAAATCAATGCGGATCAGTGCGGTCATATAGGCTTACTTTGTTATTAAAAAGAGTTTTTGTGAAATTGATCCGAATGGATCTGCGTATTATGTTGTTTAAAGTCGAAAAGGGGTCTTATATTTTAGTCCATTTTGAACTGAGTGATTTCTATAAAAATAACCATATTATGTTATATGTATCTAATCATAAAACTGTAGTTGTCCATAATTGAATAAAGCACATGTTTGTAATCTCTCATTTCAGTAGTATTAAAAGTAGGTATTGTAAAGTCATCTTGTGGAACTGTTGTGGAATATTCCTATCCATCCAAACTACAACCTTACAAAATGGCAGAAAAGCCATTAGTGACGCACGCAAGTGTGTCCTGTTAGAGATTCAATTTCTATACCTACATTTACAGCCGCGACTCAACTAGATAGGTACACTATCTGAACCTCATTTCAATTACGAACGGTATTGTAGTCACTTTGTTGGACTGTATAAAAAAATAAACCAGACAACAGTATTTTTGTTATCTATTTCTATTATCGTAATATTTCTACGACCAATTTGTTTTGTCCTTCCCCTCAAGCGGTTATCTGTTATTGTGTCAAAGTATATTTATGATTATTTTTACACCAGCTCCTTTCCAATATCTAGGGCAAGATAAAGGCCGGTGTCGTTTATCCAATACGTATCCACAGAGATCATTGGCCGCGTCCGCCATCCGATCGGCGGGGTACTGTTCAGACCTCCATTGAGCAATGTGAACGCCCATCCAGCAGTGTTAGAGGTGCTCAAACTGTGCCTAAGCGAACGACCAGAGCGCCGGCCTGACGTGAGGATCGCTAAACTCAGATTAAAACAAATGCATGCCGGAATGTAAGTAGTTGTTTCATTATAGTTTTTAATTGTTAAAGCACCATTTACACGAGGAGAATTTCTCGCCTCGAAGATTTTTGTAAGGATATAAAAAAGTTGCATCGTGTAAACTTTTGTCAAAACACGATAATCTTTGGCAGTTATGTCATGCGATAATCGCATACGATTGTCGCCGCGAGGAACTCTCCTCGTGTAAATGGCGCTTTAGGAATAAACAGTTATCTATCACTTGTGTTTATCACAGAGTAGAACATTCGACAAAAAAATGTCTAGTGAAAATAAGTTCAATTGTAGAATAATACTTCGCTCTTTTATAATGACTAGGGGGTTGTATTAAATATTACGAATAGGTACAATAGGTACGGTAATATAGGTAGATAATATAGGCTATTTAATTCATATTACAATAGTATTTTGATTACAATATTAATCATTATTTTGTAACTATATCCCCCTACGTAGTTTAGTTAAAGACAATACAAACTGCATAAACGCTGTACCTAGTAATATCGTAGTTTAGTGTTTGTCAATTTTATTTGGGTTGTTTTTGTATGCTGAGCATTACTCAGCAGTCCTTTACAATTTAAATGGGTCGCCTAATAAATACCAAAGTACTTAAGTAGGCGGTTTAATGCCGTATTACTATTTCATATCTATGAAACGGCCCTCCACATAACAATGGCCATTTCTCCTTCAATAATTACGACTCCAACCATAAGTATGATTTTATACGAGGCACAGTTCTAGCAAACGTTGTTTTGTAACTAACCTAGTAAATATTATTGGAAACTTCCTCATTAAGATAGCGGGTGGAATGTTGAAACTTATAAGCACTATGTCTCATTAAATGGTCTCTACTATCTATCGGATGTTCATCCCGAAGGACCGTGTTGCTAGAAGTAATGTTGCGATTTCCAACGCTATGAGCAGGGAGTGCGCAGCTTAATTGAGTGCCCGACCTTTCATACTATAACATGATGCCAGATAGAAGTCCTACGGCCTTATTTATAGACAGTTTTAAAAGCTATTTAAGTTATCGAATGTTTTGTCCCTTTTGAACGGATTTTCAATTTAGTTTGAGCGAAGAAGACAAAACATTCAATAACTAAAATAGGTTATAAAACTGTCTATGAATAAGGCGGTTAACGTATAGATTGTTACTGACTAATCTAAGGTACCACGGCTATGAAAAGAAAAACATATCCTTGACAACAAACTAAGTAAATTCAGACAACTCCTTTGTTATCTACTTATAAGGGTATAAAGGTAACACGACAAAAGGACGAACTTCCACACGCGGTTTTGTCAGCTTTTGAACAACTTTTGGGATCGAATGCTGAAAATTCTTCATGCTCACTTAGGCACGATAGTTATTGGAAACACTGTGCGAAATTTCGATCTTTGAGGCCAATACTGGCTGTTATTATCTGTCGTCCCTTCCTAAAACGTCTATTCTTACTTTAAGCAAACATGCCAACGAGTAAGATTCTATGCTATTTCGGAGTATCTACTTTTTGTGGTGTATTACTATTTTGAATTTTCTTTATAATTAAACTATGCATTGAGAATCGTAACGTATTGTTTTTAATTCTAAATGCAGCCATTTTATCCTTTTTGTTAATTGTGCTAAAACAGTGCCATTGTTGATAAAACTATATTTTACTATAGGAAGACCAACATATTCGACAATATGCTGGCAATGATGGAGAAATATGCAATGAACCTTGAAGCACTGGTCGCTGCGAAGACAGAACAACTCATGCTGGAGAAGAGAAGGACTGATGAACTACTAAACAGGATGCTTCCGAGGTAAGTCGTGTTTTTCTATAATTTAGAAAATGAACCATAGTTTGTCCATTCTCACGTCTTTAA
This sequence comes from Theretra japonica, assembly GCA_033459515.1. Taxonomy (NCBI): domain Eukaryota; kingdom Metazoa; phylum Arthropoda; class Insecta; order Lepidoptera; family Sphingidae; genus Theretra; species Theretra japonica. Next base: position 6,323,198 of record CM065943.1, read on the forward strand.
ACATTTACTTATAATACAAACGCGTAGTTAAATATTCATATCCGCTCGAATTGCGGCCGTCTTATGCCTCATTTACACGAGGAGAGTTCCTCGCCCGAAGTTACGATTATCGTAAGTATACAAAAGTTCCATCGTGTAAACAATGTCAGAACACGATAATCTTATGGCGGTTATGTCATGCGGTAATGGCTTTCGATTCTCGCCGCGAGAAACTCCCTGTGTAAATGGCGCTTTAGACTATGGCAGAGAACTCCTGGCAGCGAACCCCTTACGGCTCTTCAGCTTCATCGGTTTCGACCAGACCGGAAACATTGTATCGACGTGCGAAAGATAATGATCTCTCGCCATGGATACTTTATTTGGATTGCATTCCACTTACGAGTTTCGTTAAGTCGCTGAGTCGTTCGAGTATAAAAACCATGAAAATGCACATAATATTTTGTTAACCATTTCACATAACAGTTTACACTAAGAACCTCATTGTATGTCACCATTTTATTTTGTCCAGATATTTTCCTGTATATCTCACTTTTTTTTTTTTTTGTTCAATAGGAAAAGCTATTAAGCCCCCTTTCGTTGCCCCGGGGGAGGTGGAAAGGGGTATGTCAGTGTCTCTGGCCTTCCAGCCTGGCACAATGCGGATTTGTGGCCAAGCTGGGTCCCTACCAAGCCTACGCCAGCATACTGACTAAAAACCTCTTGAAAACAGTCACACGCATTGTGGGCGGTACCGGACATCCCAGGGTGAAAGGCACCCCGATTTACGTCCGCGTAGCCGCCCCGCGCATAACCATTTCTGGTCCTTCTTTGATGTGGGGCCCGGATGAACCCCACTTTCGACTATTTTGGACGCCCTTTTAGCTGTTATGGGCGTCCATGACAGAGACACTGTCGTTCGCCTCAGAGCCATTACAATTCAGGGCGCACCGCCCCCGCAGTGTTCCCAGTGACTCTGATGGCCCCTTTAGGTCGCCTCTTACGACGGTCCTGTATATCTCACTGCTATCTTATTTCAACATCAACCCTTGACCTTACATTGTCAGTCTAACATAAAGACCTCGAGATACAGAGGTGTGGAAGTCGTTTATGTTTGGGTCCGCTTATATTGTGGCTCCATATTAATAGTTTCCTAAATTTAGTACTAGAAGCTTCCTCGTCTAGTCTAACCTTTGATGTGAACTAAGTCGCATACGGTGTTCCGGATGAAAATATCCATATTTACCGTGGCCTTTGCCTAATAAAGACAGGAAAAAGGATCTATTAAGGCTCGATGGGTAGCAACCGGTTAATAATCACATTTTAGTTGTTGATAGACACTTCCTTTTCAAAGTTGACCTTTGATGTAAACTTAGTTACGGGTGTACATTGACTACGTAACGTACCTACGTATGTTTGGCTACAGTGACCTTTACCTGTCTTTATTACAAATAGGAAATTTTGACAATAATGATGACCTTTATTTGGTTGTAATAACTTCTGCTTTATATGAAATAATTGAAACCACATAAAATAAAAATATATTTAAAGTTTAGTTAGGTGGAAACTGAATTGCTAAATAAAAGATCTTAGTTTAAACCATATACGCAGCAATGACTTTTGGAAATTAATTAACAACTAGAGGAGACCTGCTTACGGAAGAGTTTTCCAAAAGAGTTGCATATGTGTCGAGTGACCCGACTATGGGGGTAAAAATATATTTCCTCGTTTTTTACACAATCTAATGACAAAAAATATTTATAGTGTTTCTCGTTAACGATTTTGGCTGTATCTATTGTTCCATATCATGATTTCCGTTGCGCCTCAGATGGTTTCAAACGTTGCCACGTAAATTAATATTCAATCTATTTCCCACATACAGTATTCACATCAAAGTGGGTTTCACACATCAATTTGATGTTCATCGAGATACAATAGCCAACATTATATAGTAAATACGTCCTACATACACGTTAATAATAATTCGTGAACAGATGTCGTGATTGACGGCCATTCTGAGAGTTTCCGTGCCACATCGATCTTAATCAAAATCAGCCTCAATTTCAACATTCATTTTTAACCACATTGTTCAACGTAATATCTGACATTAAGCTATTTTAGTCATACTTGAATCTAAGAAATATTCTGCAGATAGAACAATTATATACCTAATAATTATCACTTAATGTACTAATATTATTCCGGAACGGAAATATTAATTGTTATTTCTACGGAAGCTTTTTCCTTTCTGTACCATCAAAATAATAAGTCAATATGAAAATACAAGTCTATTTGATTAATGAATTGATTGATTAATGAAGTAACATATAATTTTGGTAAAGAATATTTTTTCGGTCAGCTCTCACAATCAGTTGTTAAATATAACTTTTTCTATGACCCTTTATTATTTTTTGACATTTTTAATTGTGTACGAGACACGTTAGGAATCAGAGACGATTTTTTTAAAAATTACATTTTCACGAGTATTGTATGTATATACCATGTGGGATTCATAGCTTTGAAGAGAGAAAGATAGAGAGTATGTATATAGATAGTTTTTTGTTTGAAATATTATAACTTACACCAGCAAGTATATTTGGGTTCTTCCACTAGTAAAATGTAATGTTCTTTTATAATAGGACGGTAGCTGAAGCCCTCAAAAGGGGAGAAAGGTTTCAAGCGGAGAATTACGACTGTGTCACCATCTACTTCAGTGATATAGTTGGTTTTACTAAACTGGCTGCAACTAACACGCCGATGCAGGTATGTCATTACATCTTCATATTAAATATATCTACTTAAGAAACTCACTATAATTATCCACCTTTCGTCTATAGAAGAACAGTTTTATACAGACATAAAAGCTCTATCCGATCGATAAAAGTGTTATCATATATCAGGTATGTTTACTGTGTTGTATTTAAAAGATCCGTTTCAAATAATATGATAAATGAAATAGGGATACTCGTATTACACTGCTAACAACCGCGTTCGCAACAAGCAACGTGAGGCGCGACGTTTCAGAATTGTTAGAATGTGTGTCATTGTTGCCAGAATTTAAAACTTTGCTAGATTGTAGGGTAACATTAATACTAAAATGCGTATTATAACTTACGATAATTATGTTATCATTCATTTTTTAATACTACAATTGAGTGGGTATCTCATAATGTGAGCCTTGGTTCGGTCAGGTTTTTTTGTCATACTGTGTATGGAGATGCCTGTGCAACTGTTCAAGGCTCTGTTTATATTCAGTTTTTGCAGTAAACAGGTATACAATGAGGATATGAGTTTTATGTACAAGTGAAAAGTGGCCAGTTGGTTAATGGACCAGACGCGGCTGCCAATATGTCCACGGTAGTCGCGGGTTCAAAACCCAGAGCACACCTCTGACTTTTCGGAGTCATGTGTGTATTGTTAATCACCACACACTATAACGGCGAAAGAAAATAACAGTGCATTTACCCTGCTGTTTGACGGGAGAAATATCTACGCAGTAATAATGTGCTCTATGCCATAGAATACGTAATTGCTTCTCAGGCCTCCATCGCTGAACGCACTAGATTGAAACATTTTAGCGAAAATAGCACGCCCTGGCGGCTTAGGTTACTGCATAAGGCTGATAAAAGCGGAGCTATATATGTGTATCTAACCAAAATCGCAAATAAGGCTGAATAAATGTAGTTACTTCATATAGGGAACATTCATTTGTGTAGTAAATTGCTTTTATGAAGTAGGTATCTATTGTTGCAAATAAGATGAATCGATTGTATACATTTACGAACAAGTTAGATTGGGATTTAGGAGCTAAGTAAGCCGATTTAGTTTAGGATTGGTAGATTAAGGTTGTTTAAAAGAAAACATGAAGGAAAATGTTATAAACTTTTTTACAAATGTCCCACGTAAGTCCTTAGCAAAATACAACTACATTTGTTTCACACGTCAAGTTTTATCGAATATTATGTAAATTCTTCGTGAAAGCCCTTCAGATCGACCCGTTATATCTTCGCCTACCTCATCGCCCTTTGAAAAGTTAATGGAAAAATATTTTTTGTTTGCAGATTGTGGAAATCCTTAACGACTTGTACACGTGCTGCGACGCCATAATATCGTACTACAATGTTTATAAGGTGTGTGTTGGTACATTTAATGTTCTTTTGCTTAACGATTTTCTATTAGTTGATTTTAAAGTATCCAAGTCATTCTAGTGTTCATATTTTTTATAAATGCTATATAGTATTACAACATATTTTTGAACGTACGTACATACATACCTACATTTTGCATTCACATTGAACTATTTTTTTCTCGGTTTTGGTCAAGTTATTTTAATAGGTCTTAGATAGATCATTAGATATTTATTTTTAATTGACGTTTATAATTTGTTTATTAATATAATTGAGTATGAAACTCTTGTCTTGGGTTATAACCCTCTTATATCCCTACATACATCACCATATGTGTCATAGAGAACCGCGTCACATAAATCTTTTTAATCACATCCGCGCGAATACTCAAACGCTACTTAAACATTATGTTGCACTTAACTACGCAAGTCCCGCTTAAATGTACTGGCTAAGTAGGACGCGGGTAGTTAAATGGAACTTAATATTGATATGGCGTTTGAGTATTCGGGCGTATTGTATTTACCTGTTGCATATTGTTTTAGGTGGAGACCATAGGCGACGCGTACATGGTAGTGGGCGGGCTGCCCGAGCGGTGCGCCAGACACGCGGCCGAGGTGGCGTCGCTGGCCCTGCATGTGCTCGACGCCGTGCCTCAGATACCGATGAGGCACATGCCCGCTTCCAGACTTCATATCAGAATAGGTATGAAAATTACTATTGTTTCAAATGATATCCCATTACAGGTGACCGTATTTGCTGTACATTACATTGTAAAGGTTTTACAGACGAAATTATGAATGCATGATGAAAACGGTTTCTTAAAGTTAAAAAGTCCTTTCAACTGCTCAATAATGGTGCCATAGAATTAACGGCTTACAAAAACATACACAATATGTCGCAATATTTTATGTAGGTATGGGGATATCCTGAAGATAAGCATTCAACGGTTTCTGTTAGAAACGGTGTGAATCCGGCACCAAAATTCTATTTATTAGTACATAGAGAAAAGTCTGCAACGAATAGTATTATCCACAATACTGTCAGTAATTCAAAAGACACTACACATTTTCTTTATTTACAGGTATCCACAGTGGCCAATGCGCTGCCGGTGTAGTGGGAGTGAAGATGCCCCGGTACTGTCTGTTCGGAGATACGGTGAACACCGCTGCCCGCATGGAGTCCAGCGGAGAGCCGCAGAAGATCCACGTCAGCAACGACACCTACATGCTGCTGAAGAAACAGGGCGGCTACCACTTCAAGGAGAGGGGGATTGTCAACATTAAGGTATGATTTTTAATATTCCCACTTACGGCGGGTTTCCAAGAATTTGTATGGTATGTGAAGGCCGCCGACTTACTCGAGTCGAACTCTCGATTTTAGAATAGATTCAACCCAAATACCTCTTTGTTCAAGTTCCGGCTTGGAACAGGGACGTATTTGGGCTGGATTATTATATTTTTTCTTATGTGTAGGTAAGCTATAATTTTATTTTATTAGACGAAAAAGGTTTTTAAATATGTACTTAATTCGAAAAAGTTCAAAAAAATACTTTTTGTTAAAGGGAAAAGGCGAGATGAAAACATGGTGGCTGGTTGGCGAAGATCACGAAAGAAGGCGAAACTCATTTTTCAGATATCGTACGTATTACTGTCGATAGCTCCAACCAATATGATCAACGATGTAGAATGAAACTCATTATATTACAATTATGCTTTCACAGAGCCAGGACTAGACAGCATCGAGCCTGAAAATGAACCATGGCGTCCTCCTGAGCGTTCGATTCTTAACATCAGGGACAGAGCTCGACTGTCCTGTGGCTCCGTGGGACCAGGATCAGCGCTCTCCTCCCCGGGACCTCCCGCCTGCGCCTGCTTCGTACCACCCAGGGACCACCACTCCGCCCCGGTAGTGTCCTTCTGCGAGGAATGATATTAACCACACGTAGATAGCTACAATTCACTCTTTTGGGTTAAAAACGATTCAGAAGTTCATGAGATAAACAATGCAGATAAATATTTACGTAGTCGTAAAACTAAACATGATATCAAACATGACGTAAACCATGGTGCGGATAGGAACTTACCTAAGGTTAAGGAATTAAAATACGACATCAATGATAAGATAGTTATGATCGAACTGGATGAAGTTGTTGTTCATGATGACGCTGAAAATAAAGCGAAAATGGTAGTGAGGTGTCGTAGAACGCGTGTCGACTACGAAGGCACTTGGTTGTAACAACACTATAAAGTACATATTGAATCTCATTTTGTTTCATAAAACGCACCCAAATAAGATGTTTGTAGCACCTACCGAACCTTTACATCAAAATCAGTGTATTACACATTCTGGGTAACGCATTCCCTTTAAGCTTTTCTTGTATGATTAGTGTAATTGATGTTTGCTGATTTATAATTAGATAGGATTGCGAAGATGGATGTAATTATACATAGTGTTACGAGTATAATATGATTATTTGGCGCGATGAGTCACGATAGAGTGGCGAATATTATATGATATAGGTATGCGTATAACATCTTAAAGGGATTGTCAATTGTAGAAGGTCGAAGGATGTCACTATGTTATTACGAAGATAATTATATTAATTAATGTACTTTAATAGTAAAGGTTTCTTCGTGGACAATGACGAATAAGTGATATTACAAATTACGAATATTTGAATTATCCCTTTCAGACCTGAAGCCGAACGGCAATGAGTTTCAAAATTCAAGTTATTGTTTCTTGCTAATTTGGGGTCGCTGAAGAAGAATATGCTACTAGAAAAAATGTAGGAAATCTGAACATCGGTTTTTCAGGATGCTCACGATTGTGAGGGATCGGGCCCAGTCTTAGTACCCTCACTATTGTGAGGGTTGATAAATAAAATCATTTAATATAAGTAATTAAACTTTAATCATAAAAAAAACAGAGACAATTGTTACAAAATGGAACAGTAATAATAATTAAACATTTATATAATTTTTCCATAGACATAATAAAAAAGACTAACTGTTTTACCTACTTATAAGGAACATTTTTTCAGTCTTGTTTATAATTAAGTCTTTGGACGTAACATAAATCACATTTTATTATTAATGTAAAACTACTTCTTATTTTTGATTATGAAAAACATAAAAGCAGTGGTTATCATTGGTATTGCAAAGATAAACGTCACACTTCGTGCATCTTACTTTTGACCGACTGCTGCAGCTCTTTAGTCTGCAATATCGTGGCGCTTTAATTGTGTCACATTTTGGCCAATGATTATATCCATCGAGCCTTTTATCCAGGTATTTCGGCTAAATCGTCTGTGGGATCACGTTGCCTCTTTCTGATTGTTCCACCGAGCAAAAAATCGGACACCGTCAGTTTGAAATCCAAAAAATCTATAGGTTTCTGTCTGTTTAATAGTGATGCTTCACGATATTCATACCAAGCGTTAACTAGCGACATATCGAAGAGATGCATGATTACTTTCAGAGGCCACTTGCGTGTTTTGTGCCAAGATCTGTATGCTTCCAACATATGATCATTGACATCTACTCCGCCCATGTATTCGTTATATTTTTTTATCAACAATGTGTAAATTAGTATTAATCAGAAAGAACCTGTCCCTCGTCAATGTGTCTGTAATATACAGCAATATGAAATGCTGCAGCCACGCCATCTTGATCCTGGGATATTTCACACAGCTAAGGATACCATTAACTAGATAAATAAATAAAAAGCACACATCTTCAACAGTTGAAATAACTGAAGGCATAGGTTTCCCACGAAACATCCGTCGGGTCCAGGTATTTCTAGCAGCTGGTGCTGCCACAACCGGAACGCTACAATCTTCCTCCTGGTCTTCATCAGATAGGCTGCCGAACTCTTCTTGTGGGGGTATCCAATTTTCGTCTTCATCGGAGTCGTCACTGATGTCCGAGTCATTTATTGCGTAAAATAGCATCATCGTCAAGCACTACATTTATTCTGCTCATATTGCTTGTTTCACATCAAAACAATACCTAAAACAAAGCCAATAACAGTTTTTTATTTATACAGAACAGCTTACAAATATTAGAGTACAGACCGAGCCCTCACATTTGTGAGGTATATTTTTGCGGCGTCAGAAACCATTGAATCTAATTAGTAATTCATTATATTTAATTATAATAGCTATTTTCCACTCATTCTTAATATAATAAAACAAAAACAAACAACTTTATGGCTTACCAGAACGAAAAATGTGATCACCGCGATGACAGGTCACGATACGTTCACCTCGCACGGCCTCGGTCGCTCACTGACTCATAGAGGTGCCATCTATTGCCGCGAAAAAAATACGTAGGCTTAAAGGACTACCCTCACTATCGTGCGAGCTCGCCCCCGTTCGCTTACCGTATCGAAGTAAATTCAAATAAAATCCTAAAGTTACACTCACAAAAGTGAGTACAGGGTCCGAAAGGGTTATGTATTTTTTCTTTTTAATAATGAATATGTAATTATGTATATAATTAAGAACCAGAAGACGTATTGTCGGTGCAGTAGTTGCTTAATAAATATGTGTGTTATATTGATATCGATGTGTAGTTAGTAATTATTGTCTAATAAGAATAATACTCATCGTGTAGATAAAAATATAATTTTATGTAATGTCATTGTAATGACCTTGATTTGGTACTTCGTTTGAATACGAATGACGTAAGTTTATTTAAACATTTCATAAGTTTGCAATTTAGTATTTAAGAATAATATATATTTGAGTATTGATGGTATGAGCTTTAATGAAAGTACTAGAGATCGAATTTGATTTCCATGGTTTTGGAATTTAAGGCCTATTTGGGGCCGAGTTATCATATAGGTACCTAAGTACTTGTTGTAAGATCTTAGAATCGTGTTTGAGCATTGAATGTTAAGATTTATTTGAAAAGGGATATAATATTATATGTCGTTAATGTTTAGATTAAGTACCGCGGGTGTCGGCGAATTAATTCGCATAAACGATATCTACGGTTCTTTTAAAGCATTTCTAGTCATTATGCTGATCTCATGAGGATCTATACTTACGATATCGATATCAATCAATAAGAAAAATAACAAATATTTATTATAAGCTTGTGAAAAATAAAAATGTATTAGTAGATTGTGAAAAAAGATAATACTGTGATTTCAAAAGTTGTTTATATAAGGCCAAAAATTATTTATATATGTATTGAAATCGTTGGTTGTACACTATGATAACTAAAATTGTAGATATTACTCTTACACCTTCTTACTTTATAAGTGGAAATTTCATAGGAATCTAAGTACTATGTGTTACCTAACGTAGCATCCTATCGGCTAATTTAAATTATAAAAATAATGTATTTAGGAATAGTACCTAAATATTACCTTAATATTGTTTTTATTAATTTTTGCTAGAAAAAAATATGAGTGCCAAAATGACTTGTCGAATTTAATTGAAAAGGAATAATAAAGGTATCTTGTTTTATTATTTTTCACCTCGGGTAATTTTTCTGCAATCTTGTAAAATTATTCTGTAATTTGGAAGGCCCGATCAGAAATTAATTCGCCAAATGATTTAAATATCTACTACGAGTACTATTTAAGTAGCTCCTAAATTAAGTTGCTTTCGTCAATGGTTAACATTATTGTTGAAATGTGGTGTTTTATTGACGATAGGTCTAATTACATAGTTTTTATGGATAAATTAATAAAATTATTACTTTTCCTGTCTTATCAAGTAATCCAATAATGCTGTAAAACCCAGAGCTATGAGGGCCTATTTGTATCTAATAATGCCAAGAAAATAATTAGAAAGAGAAACATCTACTTATTAATAAAATATATATGTCGTAATATTACCTACATGTTAAAATAATGTCCGTCTATTTGTAAGTATAAAAATTGGTGTATATGTATTTTATACAATATTTATGTATTCAATATTATTGTTAAATGTTCCAACGAGAACAATTTACAAAATATCTTCGATGTTTATAAATGAATCAAGAATTGCTGTTGACTGTCTATAAAATAAAGATTTATATAAAATAATATTTTGTTTATTTTACGCTCTTGTTATACTCATAGAGCCTTACACTTGGATGAGCGATGGATTAACTTTAGTCCAAGGCTTCAGAATTGACTCGATTATTTTCTCTAGATTTAGTTTTTAACGTGGACTTGGTTTATGTACCTACTGCGTCCTTAGTATAAATATCGCCTAGACTGCTGGTTATGTTAAAACCGGAAATAATTACTATAAGTACCTACTATTTCCCACAACGCTTCGGCTCAAAAACTAGTTGAAGACAAGAAACTCCCAGAGACGCGCTGAGCTTCATTGATCAGTGTCATTAAAATGCGTATCACCATTGTTGTTGGCCTACAGTAGTTGCAGTGGCGGATATGTGCGAAGGTTGTATCCGAAAAAAGGACCCCGCTTCGAAACTTCGTTGAATAAAATATCATACAAATTACATAAAAAATAAATCCATATATTTATTTAAAAAATGTTGAGAATTTATACAACAAATAAAATAAATAAAAATGTCTTTTAACGGTTTATATTTAAACCGTATTCAGTATTGTTATTTTTACATTTGGTTGACGTTTTTTTCACTAATTGCGCTTATAAATAACATTTTCGGTTAAAATCAACCTATTTTAGAGGTACCAAGGAAAATAAAAATTACATACAACTTGCTAAAAACTACTGTAACATTTCGACTGTACTAAATATTAAAAAAACTATTTAAAAAAATCACTATATGCTTTTATACACTATGTAAAGTCTAACAAGGTAATTATTTAATTAGGTATGGTATAGACTATAGTCATTGATGTTCATTCTTATAACTAATATAACTATATATACAGAACACTTAACATACAGACAATTAACATAAACCATAAAAATCTGTTTCCAAAAAGTGTTTGTGTTGCCAATTGTCCTATTTGTTTTGTCACTGCGCGTGTCAATGACCTTGGTGTACGAACACACACCCGGGCATCGTAATTGGCAGGCAGTGCAAGCAACGTAAGGTATGGAGCAGGGTTTGCGCGAAAAGAAGGTTAAGGGCAATTACCTGTTTTGTCACCTATGCACTTAATAAATAAATCATTTGTATAACTCCATTAAAATTAATATAACATATATTTTATATATATCATATGGAATCACATTTATTAAATAGTCAATATCCTCTTACAATAATTTTCCTTATAAATGTCACAACTTCGTCACAAATACCATGTGCATAATTTCAATATTGGGGCTGACGGCTGTGACAGTTTATAAGAGTAATAATTTGTATTATAACCTTAGACAAGCTAGGTAGTCTTGTGGTTACAGCATACATATAAGTAAAATACTTTAAGTACTTTTTGTACTTCATAATAATTGTACCGCAAACAATATTAATTAACAAAAAATAAATTAAATATCAAAATAATTTGGTTGTAAAATTATCTTAATTAAAATAATAATTGTATTACTTTTTTAGGCCCCTTAATCTTAGTTCCATTTCTAGATAGGCTTTCATAGACGGGTCATCAACACTTTTTAATATCTTATCACTAATTTCTGGTCCTGCATTGTGCATTTTGTTGGCTAATGCTTCTGCCCACACTATGAAGACACAGTTAGAACAACCTGATTGGCAGCATGCTGTCGGTGGACTGTCTATGGAAGCCTGAAAACAACAATAATAAAGTATTAATCAATAGTGCAGATAATTTTGAGCCAGTGTCTTGAACAAAGAAGAAGAATCAATAGTATGTAGACTGAATTGTACTCTCAAATGTAGCGATTATATGGACTGATTGGTAATATGTATGTTAGTGTGTAATAAACCATACTAGTATGTGGTGTAAAAAAAAAGACCTTGTTTATATATCTTTTCTCCTGGCAAGCAAAAAGTTAGACATACACCCCAATGTATGGGCAGATAGGCTGAAGAAAACTGGTCTATATTGATATGTTCCATCAAGTGGATGTGGATTATTATAGGCAAAGCATACATTCCACATTTAAATTCATTGGTTGAGAATGAAGAGCTAAATTTTAGACAAAAACAACTAACAAAAAGAATTGATTGTACTGGCCATGGTCTATTCGTTTGAAAATAAAATACCCATTTCCGATACAGTTCAATTCGAAGACCAACCTTGACCAAATATTTTGTATGGTTATATAATTTGCATTAATAAATACACTTACATCTTTAGCTATCCTTTCTAATTCCTTTTCCTTCTCGTCTTCTGGGTCTCGACATTGTGTCGTACATTGTTTTGTGCAACATTTTCTTAGTTTTAGGAAAGTACTTAATGAATTTTTGGTTTTCTGCAATGAATTAATATTTATGACTTAAAATAACAACGTAAAATATGTATAAATAAATAGTTGAATGACTGAATACGAACCAGCATTGTTATTACTATATGATACTCTGATTTTTAATACATTTCTTAAATAATTGTATACTTGTTGTTTTGGTTACTTGATTTATTTATATTGATCTGTCACCTTTCAATTTTCATTCGATTTTACGCGCCGATTGAATACGGACACCACAGTAGTAAAATAACAGTAGTTCTACATATTCAGTTGTTAACCCACCAGTAGTTAACGTGGAGAAAGCTATCCAATTTCATTTTTTGGGATTAAATAAAATAAACGCAGTCTAATTGGTAGAAAATTCATTACATCTCACAATTTATTATCAAACATAATCAAGGTTTTCGGGACTACAAAATGTTTGCTCAACACAACGAAGCAACACAAACATTTTGCATAAAAATAATGTAAATTGTTGTTAAATTATCTAAATGATGTACATTGAACACTGTAGTATATTTTAATAATGAAATTTTGTTCTTATTTTATAAATAGCTACGTATAATTTGACCGTTCGACGATGTTTAGATTAAATAAAATATAGTTTTAGGTAAAACCATAGACATTATTTTACTTTTCTTCAAAGCAATATTTTCAGGCAGTGTTCCAAATCGAGTTTTTTACGCATACGTCGGCATCTATCTCTTTCTGTTGTATTAAAAACAATAAGGAGTCAATACAGCCGTGAATGTTTCATAGACGATCCGTGAATAAATTAATTTTTAGAGTTCGATGACCGCCCGGAAGCATTTTGTCCGTCATTTTTGATCTATAGATTTTAGAAATCGTTAATTTTTTCGGGACTTTTTATCTTTATTTTGGTGCGTGTTAATATTAGTTTTATTAATAGTTTAAAGTTTTTGTAACTTCGTCGATTAAGATCAACTCTTTGTCTTGAAACGTAAGTTTTTTTTTTTGTGTATGTAGTGTCGTCTCGATGATAAGCTTTGGCTTTATTGGGGAGAAGTGACGAAGCCGCTAATTTTTGTTGCTGCTATTATACCGCAAAGGTCATTATCATGTTTTTTTCTGGTATAAGTGTAATGTACATTAACTGAAAACAGCATTTGTGTTAGTTAATATTCGAATTTGATTATTATCTTTGGGCGGTTCCATAATCCGTACAGGATGTTGTGCGTGAAGGTCCTTGCTGACAAGTTGCGACAAATATGAATTTATCACTAATTACATTCGTATGTGAAGATAAAGCAGCGTGCGTCACGAAAAACTATTGATTTGTGGTGTTCGAGATTTGATCAATTCTTTTGCACGTAACTACCATGTATAGGTTATGAATAGGATGATTCATTGCAGGTTCTTTTAATGCATGTATTGAATATGTAATGGTCTTGCCATGTTGTATATGAATTGCGCGCAGTGGTACGCTCGTGTCGTGGTGGTGATAACAGTACCCCCATTAGTAACCAGCAATCTAGTGTAGATAAGCTTAAACACACAATTATCTCTTTTTTTTAATTACACAAATATATTGTGAAAATATTGGTGGACTTTCGTTTCTATGTTTTTGCCTTGTGTAGTTTAATTTAAAAAACCTGATCCATACCAGAGTCACCATGTCTGGAGAACCTGAAGTAGCACACACACCTGAGGAAGACACTGAAGAGGAAGAAATCAAGTCGTCGTACAAACCACCCCCGGAGAAGACTATTGAGGAGATCCTCGCGGCTGACCAGGAGGACGAGTCATTGAGAAAGTACAAAGAAGCCCTGCTTGGTCAGGCACAGGCGGGGACTGTTGTTGTTGGTAAGATTTAACTCATTCAATATCCAAACTCATGCAAATGTGACTAGACATGTAAATATTGATTTAATAGCAGTGGAGGTCTTATTGGCTTATTGGTATGCCATTATTCTAAATGCAAATATCTTGATTTGGCATTTCTATAAAAGATCATGATTTAAACAAGAAAATAGTAGTTTTAAAAGTTTTATTTAAAAAAAGTATTCATTAATGTTTGTCTACAAAAATTTAATCTCACATTAATTAGGTTACAAATTATATATTTTGTACAAGCCACAGGCCAAAGGTCACAGGCAAAGTTGAGGAATAAATAAACATATTTAATTAGCATACCTCTCCTATGAGTCACTAGTATTTATCCATTGTAAAAACAACATTCTTCCAATAATATATTTCAAACTTAGTAGCAGTCTCATATCTTTCATAAAATAAGAGTTATCATTACAGATTAGAGATGTTTATAGATTCATAAATATATGTTCCACTCCTACGAAGCTAAACCTATTCCATATTAATAAGCTAGTATGCAAATTAAATAGTATAATAAGAAAATAGAAATAAATAAATAGCTTTTTCCATTACTATGTGCATTTACAACATAATTCTTTAGTTGTGTATCCATTAATGGTCATTATTATCAAGGAAAAGCTATCTTATTTTACTACAGTTTTTGCATTTCTTCAAATAAATCATTTATTACTGTCAATCACAAAATGCATCTGAAGTGTGCACAGTATAGTTAGTACTTATTTAGTATATGCCTAGAAATTTCTGTTAAAATGACAACAACTCATGTCTTACAAATTGTCATGAAGTAAATAGCATCATCAAAAACTGATACATTATCACTGATAATGTTGAATTTATAAAATTATCAATATTCTAAAGTTTATTGATTTTGTCATTCGTACTTGATAAGTTGTGATTTTATGACATTTTCTTATCGACTCCGTATTGGTAAATAACACTATTAATGTATACACTCGTTACATACAAAGTTTTTGTTTCTGTATATTTAGGAGACAGACTGCAAAACACAATATTGTTTGCTAACACTTGTCCTACATCAATGTTAAAAACCTGTTTGCTATTAAATTAATGTACACTGGTGATAAACAAATCTTTGAAGTCTAGATTTAAAAAAGAAGGTGTTCAGAACATATAATTTTATTATAATTGATTCACTAGATTCAATTATACTTTATATATTACAATAAGTATTTTAATTATGTGTAAACATATAGCACAC
This sequence comes from Theretra japonica, assembly GCA_033459515.1. Lineage (NCBI taxonomy): Eukaryota > Metazoa > Arthropoda > Insecta > Lepidoptera > Sphingidae > Theretra > Theretra japonica. The sequence goes on from CM065943.1 coordinate 6,338,694, forward strand.
ACATGTATTGTTTTATATATGCATACAATATACATAATATCACATTAGTGTCTTGGTGTGTTCAGCGAATACTATGGATCTTTATTTTGTCAGATCTGGACATTACTTTCACAGATCCATTCATACATTTTTATTGGTGGATTCTTTTGAGTTCTGATTTGTCCCATTATTGGTATATTAATGATTCTGCTAAATAGGTGTGATACAGTCATCCCTTACGACATTTCCATCTACACTGGTTTTGTTTGTCAGTTTTGTTACTTACCATTAGTCTCTCACATGACCCAAGAATCTTAACATACCTTTTTCAATTTTCTGCACAACCTCCTTAATAAAATGCTCATATACATACACTTCAATGAAATATAATAATAAATAATGAATGTTGCCAGATCCCAATGATGAACGCAAGGTGATAGTGAAGAAGCTTGCGTTGTGCGTCACCGGACGCGACGATGTCGAGTTGGACCTGTCCGGGGACCTCACTGATCTCAAAAAACAGGTAAATATTACTTTTTGATGGATTTGTTGATTGTTTCTCTCTTTAATCTGTGAATATGTTAAGAGGCGACGCATGGTTAAACTAGGAATGTTATTGGGTGTTCTAAAGGGCAAAATCATTGAAATAGGAAAAGACTATAGGTAAAAGGAAAATGTATAAAATAGATATTTGTTGTGGGTATGTGTGTAGGAGAGGAACAGTATACAATTAAATCTATATATATAAAAGAAAGTCGTGTTTGTTACACTATTTATAACTCAAGAACGGCTTTACTGATATGGCTGAAAATTGGTGAGGAGATAGCTTAGAGCCAGGAGACGGACATAGGCTACTTTGTTTTGTGAAGAAAAGGCTTGAAGGGGTTGAAATAAGGGATGAACGTTTGTATGGAAAAATCTAAACCGTTAAAGTTAAGATGTTAAACTTTGCACTTTAGTTACTCATTTAAAGATAAAAATATATAAATTAACCCTAAAGGGGTTAAAATAAGGGTTGGACTTTTATATGCAAAATCGAAACCGCTGAAGCTATTTCTATAAAAATATATATTTCAGCTCCTTATTACAAATAAAAAATAATGGCTTAATGGTTTTCTCCCAGAAGGGGTAGGCAGAGGTGCTACCAGAACACCCACGTTTCGCCTTATATATTCCGTCCCACGATGTGATAGGTGGCGAGCCTATCGCCATATCGGGCACAAATTCCTGACTCCGGGCTGATAATGAATAGAAAAATCCAATATCACTTTGCCCGACCCGGGTTTCGAACCCGTGACCTCAGCTTTGCAATCGTACTGTAGTACCACTACGCCACCGAGGCAGTCAATAGGTAATGCATAGTCTTCTTTATTAGCCTAAAGCAACGAAAAGGGGTTTATTTTGACGAACAGAAATCACCTAGAAGAGAAAAATGTTATGACTATTGCATTGTTTACATTTGAGGAATAAGTAGTTTACTATACTTCAAAAAATCAATTTCGTAGTCAGAATTTTGGCTGAGCGGAAAGTTTTAGAAGGAATTTTGCAAAGTATTTGTGTTTGCGTATTTTTTAAATGATATTCGTCGTATTTTCGTATTTATATAAGGCCTATCTACAAAATAAAAGCAATTCCAAAAAATTGTCAACATGCCTATTTAGGCATTAAGGGATGAAATGGGATAAAGTGGGACGAACGCGATGAGACCGGTCGGATCCGGATTGCATTCGATGGGAAATAATGGGACGGGATGTAACAGAAAGAAAAGGAGCCAGATGAGATGGGATGGGATACGATAGGAAAAGGGATAGTAGGTACTTAGGTTGAGTTCAGGAGTACAAAAGTTTGAATGGGGAATAAGATATTTCTGGTATGGAGTGGAATCTAAACATCTAAGCACCCAGGTGAAGCTGGGCCGGGCCGCTAGTATAATATAAAATGCATTAATTTATATAAAATTTGTAATTATAGCCGTTCTCAGTATCTTTGATTGTAATATATGATGTCCTAAGTGGTTGTATAGGTCGCTATATAGAGCAATATCTTATGCAGAAAATTAGTTGTCTCATAAATAATTGTACAACATTAAAAACATATTGTAGGATTAGGCAAGCTTTGTTATTGGACCGGTATAATTTACGACCGTGCAATTGCCAAGTACGATCTAAATACGATGACTCGCGATGACAATATGATTGTCATAAAGCCATAAAATAGATTATTATGGCCGCATGATGTTCGTTTATTATTATTTTATGTGAATTATCATATGTTGCTAAGAAATTGTAATGAAAATAGACAACATTTGTGTAATAGCATAACTTTCAATTATGGAATTGTATCTGTACTGTATCAGCCCATATATGGACTCCCACTGCAGGGCACGGACCTCTACAACCGAGAGTACCACTGAGACAGGTTAGGCCATATATTCCATCACGTTGACCTAGTGCGGTTTGGTGGACTTTACATACCATAGAAATTCTTATAAATAGCTAACGTATTAATCATGGTGGTGGCCTCGTGGTATCGGACCAGACTCGGCTGCCTATACATGTTCACGGTGGTCGCGGGTTCAAATCCCAGGGCACACCTCTGACTTTTCGGAGTTATGTGTGTATTGATAGTCAATCACCACGCACTTTAACGGTGAAGGAAAACATCGTGAGGAAACCTGCATACCGTAGCGATTTTAAAAAAATTCTACGGTGTGTAAGTCCGCCAACCCGCACTAGGCCAGCGTGGTGGACTATATGGCCTAACCACTCTCAATCGTACTCTCGATTGTAGAGGAGGCCCGTGCCCTGCAGTGGGTCGTATATGGGCTGATACAATACAATACAAAAATTAATCATGGTACGTTTTCTGTAATTTCTTGTGAAATATGTTTATTAAAAGGCAATTGTAGTATTCAATATTCTTAGAGAATCATAATACAATCAGTAATAAAATATGTATGTATACGCCACACTTGTACCTATAGAGGGGTAAGCAAAAGTGTCAGTGGCGCCCACATTTCGCCGACTTTATTAACATTCCAAGATATATTGGGGGGCGAGCCTGTCGCCATGCCGGGTACCAATTCTAATGATGAGGAAAATCGTAAGAGATTTCTTCAACTGATAACTGACACTAAATGAAATGCATGACTTAGAATTGGACCCCAAGCTCTTTGTTTTTTTTTTTATTATAGGACACGTAACAATACGGTACATATAATAATTATAGGTGTCTGACGTAGTATAAATTTCAGCCGGCAAAGTTCTCCACCTGATATATTCTAATTACAATATTAAAATCGCGCAGAACAAAGCTGAAACACGATTGCAAAACATCCGTATCAATGCGTCCAAAGCGATTTCTCGCAATGCAATTCGCATTGTGAACTGTCGCGTTCAGTGAACAGATATATATTTAGTCGGTTCGGTTTCATTCACCGCGGTGCCGTGTTTAAAGCAATAAAACTATTTCTCATGAAAGAACGGCGCACACAAACGCACCGACAGATTTATCGAGTCGCCTTGTTCAAGATGTACGTATAGTTAGATTAGTGTCCAACGTTTTGGCCCACATTATTATGATTTGCACTTCATACACATCTCGTCACGTGATGTCGTTATGTGTATTTCAGGAGGGTGAGATCAATATTGTAAAGTTGCATTCGGATGACGTCAGATTTTTGTTTGTTTTGCATTGTTTACGATATCCTTTCAATATGTACACAACAATCGAACAAATCGTCTAAAAGTCACATATATCGAGTCTTGGGTCGTGTCTTAAAACTTCGAAAGACCAATAGGCCTCATTTCACCCCAACCTCAAGTAAATACAGTACAATCTCACTAATCCGGCACTTCGATAGATCGGCACGTCCAATAATCCGGCACCCTCCGCCCACGCCTCCCTCACCCCTCTATACCTGTGCGCTTGGTCGCAAGGACTACAAGTTGCACAAAAGCAGACCTCAATTAAGGATTATTTCAAAACTAGTTAATTACATATCTACCTACATGTTAATTTAATACATTATATACATTTATTCTCTCTATGAAATGCTTTATTTTATTTATTACCTATGATTTTTTCAGTATAATCCAGTAATCCGAACATTCCAATAATCCGGCACCCTCCGGTTTTTAATAGTGCCGGATTAGTGAGATTGTACTGTATTTGTGTCGACGTCTTCGTCATACCATCGTCTCGGTAATCAATGTCACGGAGGTTATTAAACAGTTAAATCTTCTGATCATCTGTGTTTTAATGAAGTTTGTCTCATTCTCTGCAACCTAAAATTACAGCAGTTTTAACAAAATTAATTACTATTTCACACTAGTGAAATAGGTGTTTGAAGCACCTATTTTCAACAAAAAAGTGTACAAGCTTGATCACGTTGCTAATTACTTGTATCTAAAAATATTCAAACACGGTCAATGTTTATAGCATAACGAATAAGACCAATGAGAATTGCAACGGTTGGCTAGTGACGGCAGATAAGGTGTGAGAAGCGTGAGATCTTCACTCAGGGATCGAGATTCAACTCTTGGACAACTCTTGTAGTTTTTAGTTCGATTGGATAGTTACTACATTTTATCTGAGTGTTTACTATTTTTCCATACCATCGAAAATACGAGCTACATTTTATAAACGTGTTTGAAGAACCAATTTTTTCACCAAACATTAGATGGGGTTAAGTATTAAAATCGAGTCATTTACTAGCTTACATAAGCTAATCTTTAAAACCGTCATACAACAATTAATTGAGATGTTGGTAGTGTATCGATGAGCTGCAAGCTCCGTTTTGTACCAAAATGTTTCGACTGCTAACGCCTAATCAATAGAGGCGGGTTTCAAATGACGTTACATGCAAATCGTAAACAGTACGTCCTTCGGTTGTTTATCATCAGGTGGACAGGTGTACAACGACGTGTCTGTTACCCCATAACTCGGCCGATCGCAATTAGAGAATGATATGAACGCTGCCTGGCAATATTCCAGATCGGCTTAGTACAGGCTGGCTGATTAGAAAAGCTTCCACGTGGAGAGTCTTGTGTGCCCGCCTTATGACGATCTTTTTTTCGATCAGATTTTAATGAGAATGAAAATAAAATTACTCGTAGCTTCCAGTGACGCATGATTATTTGTATGACCTGTATTGTATTTTTTGGCAAGTTTTGTAATATCAATCAGCTTTCGTCCACAGCGAAAGAAAACGTAAGGATATCTGCTTACCTTAATATTCCTAAAACAATTTTGAAGATATAAGAGTTGTAAAGTGTAATCTTATCTTCCAAAGAAATACGGCGCCAAACAAAGGAGATTCTAAAAGTATTTAAGTAGACATTTTTACAACGTTCATGAATATTTTTATAACACAGAAGGGATTGTCATAATGAAAATATTTTTTATATTCTAAACATACAAGCTAAAACTTTACTATACCAGGAAAATAAATATGTTACACTGATCTATATCTGCATTGGTGACTCATACAAATATTTTACGGAGAGCGTAGATATTTGTTTCATGAGGGGGACGTTCTGTATTCATATTATTTTATTCCTAACACAGATTGTCAAGATAAATTAACATTCATTAAAAACATATTATACATTCCGACATAAAGTGGTAATTTATATATATAGTTGTAAAGCATATTCTTGCTTATTATTCCATTCCGTCCAATTACAACAACTCGGACGGGAAATACAACAAACATTCATAATTAATGCAGGAAGAATTAAATTTATCCTCACAAATTGGATTCATTGTATTGGTTGAATTGGGTTTTCCATGAAAACATGTCTATTAATTTTAATTGTGAAAAGTGACAGAGTAGGATTTATCTGTCCGTTTAATGACCCCTCAATTATAGAACCTAAGTTTATCCAGTTTCAAGAAAGGTCCCATAACTATCAGTGTGCGAGAGATTACACCTAATTCTTTATTTGGATTACACTCCACTTGTCATCAAATTAACTTTATTTACTTTGTAGGGTCAATAAAAACAGCTCGATATGCCGTAAGCAAAATGTGCACGCAACGTATCTGACCTCTCGGGTTATATAACTTAAATATCCCACCGACCTTTAGGCACGCTAAAACCATTCCCTTTAGGGTTACGGAATAGACAATTTGTTTGCTCGCTTCTAGAAAATTTCCTTGCTTTAAAAAAATACACATGGCGTTGCGTTTTTTTTAAGATGTAAATCTTATTTTCATGCGTCGTCCAACTCCAGATTAATATAGTACCGCAATGCACGTGGGCAGGAATTACTGATGTGTGCGACATGTGTATTTGCAGACGATGTAAATAGCGTATCTACCTGGTCTTTATGAAACATATTACGTGCACACACGTTGTCAAATGCATAGGTGCGTAATGTCGCGGCCCACTCGTCCGAGTCATCGGCGTAAACATTTGCAGCAGACTGTATGGTCGATGTAGCAATAACTGATATAAATATGTGGTTTACATTGACGCTTTTGCTGACGTTCTGTTATTAGCGTTGATACAGGACAGTCAATGGACATGATCGTTAATAAATGTTTGATCAAATTGAACGTATTGTTGCGTATCTTCATCATTTGTATGTTTGCTAATATTATCATCATCCTGCTTTGCTTGTATAATGTTAATCCTGTGCATTAATTTATTTAGGTATTTTGGGATATATTTAACTTCTACAAATATGATACTTATAGGTCCAATTAATCATAGTCTTATAAAAGCGTATACGGTAAGAATCCACGTATTGTTAAAATATAATGTTGCAGCCCACTCACCACTCATAGGAATAATAAAACAAAACTTCCGAGAGCTATTCATATTCACTTTACTCGTATTTTTTATCGAATTATGAAAGTCAAACGAGCTGACGTACCCGTCAGACAAGTGATAAATGGTTATCTTCAGCTACGGACAGTTGTGACGTGATTAATTTAGACCGACATGAATTCTCTATGAAATGATTTCAATGTTTCTATTGTAATTCAAAAATAGACTTCGAATAGAAACGTATTTGTTAATGTGATATAGTTTAGTGAGAAGGTTAATATGTCCAGGAAACGTAGCAGTATGATAGTATATCAAGTCTATATGCAATACATTTTTACAAAGTGAAAATAAAAATATGCAATTTGAAACTGAGAAATTTTATTGCTATTCTGTTTTTAAAACAGCAACAATAAGCTAGTGTACCTTATCTCCAAGATATATGATTTCATAATTGAATATCTGCACACAAAATAATTAAATTAACCATTAAAATTATCATTAAATAGTGTTTAAATACGCTTCATATCATACTAAATTTATTAAGGTAGTTGTATAGGTCGTAAACTTCATTATTGAATAGCCACCGACGTACATTTGCAATGGTAACGATAGTCATAACAATTCTCGATATCGATGGAGCATTTCGTAATCTAAATTCGTCTGACAGATGTTCAATATCATGATAAGTTTAGTCAAGTGTTGCCGTAGCACTAATATCTATGATTAAGGCCAATTGCGTGTTTTCTAGATTGCTTGCACATGATCCCGGTAGACCGGGATTAGGGAACATAACAAATGGTTTTTATATTTGTGCAATTAAATGACGTTTTAAAGTACTCATATTTGGTTTATTATTTAGGTGATGGTCTTACACAGATTGGAGGTAATCTGTGTGGACTTTTGATTAATTGTTATGTTTTAAATAAGGATTATCCCTATTACTTAATTATAAACATCTGATGAAACTTAATTCTCAACCTATCGTCGTTATTATAGCTAAATTATAGTTTATTGTAATAAACTACTTTTCCACGCGAGAAGTTCAGGTGATCAGTGGTCGTATTTGTCCCAATGGTGTGATTAAATGTGTATCTAACATACGAACGCAGCGTCCATTGTTCAATATACACTTGGTCAAAACGTAACTTTATAAATGTGTTGAAAAATCTACGCCTATAGAATTGCGTAGCAATATAGGGACTAACAATGTACGTTGAAATATAGCCCAATCCAAAGAGTAGCCATTAAAATTATTAAGTGCTATTTTTGACTAAAGATTGGATTATAACTTTCCAGGTGTTCGTGATAAAGGAGGGCGTGCAGTACAGGATAAGGATCGACTTCATCGTGCAGCGCGAGATCGTGCACGGACTTAAGTACGTGCAGAAGACGTACCGGCTTGGAGTTCCAGGTGATTATGCATCTTTCTATTAGAATTTACGACGGAGGTTAAGTTTTGGTTAAATTTGGCCCATAGTTATATAAGTAAAGAAAAAAACTTTTTCTAAGATTGAAAATAAAGGATTTGTCATGATAATGTTACGATGCGTTCCCCCGTGTAAAGGTCGTTGCCTAAAATAAGGCATAAAATGTACAACGTGTAAAATTATTATTTTTGTAAACGTAAGACCTTAAAATGCGTCATTCATTTTAAACATTTCTATGGTGGACTAATTTGTATAAAGTTCATTATATTGTTTATGTAGTTAGCTGTTTGCAAGATACTACATGATGTGAAATAAAATTAATTGGGATAATATGAGTAAATGTTATAGTAACTATAACTGTTGGTCATCATATAATTTTAATGTTAAGTTTGCGATGAGCATTTGCATTGGCTCTGGCGTGCCCTTGCAATGCCGATACGGTCTGCCTACGTTACCTTGTGGGCGGGCGTACAATATAACATTAGATCCATGAAAAGCTCAGCATAAATATTAAAGGGTTTTTATCTAAAGTAGAACATGACGTTATAGCCCTGTGTGCGTCTATTATTATGACTTAAGTGCTCTTAATAGTTATATAAGTATTGTGGCAAAAAATACATTATAATATTTGACATTTCATGATAGCAATAAAGAATATTTTTCGTTCTAGAATTTAGATGAATAAAAACAATAGTAACTTAATAATCGTCTGACTGCCTTAATATATCCATGTTACGGAAGATTTGGCTTATCATTTTACCACCATTCGCCAGCCTAAGACAAAACCTCACTGAAATATATTATTAATATTTGAATTAAGTGATAATACATTTACTTGTTAGATACAAAATCTTGTCATGGTATTTTTGTACAATAACAATCCGGGCGATAGTGGTTTTCCTCTCACGAACTAATTACGAAAGTATAAATATTTCAAATTGGTTTATTGTTTGTATTTTCCTGTACAAATCCGTGACATTGTTGGATAATAATACCTAATGAGGTAAATAAAGTAATTAAGCCAAGTATTTTGCTGTGATTCCACATTGTGTGTGTGTCTTGTCAATACAATGAAAGGGTCTATACCAAATATGCTCGAGACAAATACATTTTGTAGATTATACGAAAATTTGTCCCAAAGCGGGGATTCAACTTCCGGTCTCTGGTTTTTAGCCGGTTTCTCGCCCGCTTCATTACGAAGGCTCTAGTGGTTTATTTTTGACATCATATGTAATAGATTATTATATGTAATTATTAAAAAGTTAACCCTTGCAATAACATAAGCAGTATTAAATGTTCATCAAAGATATTTTGTTTTCTGTTTGAATTAAAGGGATTGAGAGGTAATTATGTACTGACATCCGAATAATGATCATCGTGCGGAGCTGTAAACCTAGCCATAATCAGTCAATCTAATCCATCAGCCAAAGGAAGCCCACTGCTGAAAATAGGCCTCTCCCAATGATTTCCACAGTGACCTGTTGGAGTCAGCTTGCATCCAGCGACGTCCCGCGACCTTTACCAGGTCGTCTGACCACCTAGTGGGTGGACGTCCCATGCTGCGCTTTCCGCTTCGTGGCCTCTATTCGAGAATGCACGTGCTATGTGCACCGCCCATTGCCACTTCAACTTGCTAATCCGCTGGGCTATGTCGGTTACTTTAGTTCTCCTACGGATCTCCTCATTTCTCATAATGATTGTATTGTATTGTATCAGCCCATATACGACCCACTGCAGGGCACGGGCCTCCTTTACAATCGAGAGTACGATTGAGAGTGGTTAGGCCATATAGTCCACCACGCTGGCCTAATGCGGGTTGGCGGACTTTTACATACCATAGAAATTTATACAAATCGCTATGGTATGCAGGTTTCCTCACGATGTTTTCCTTCACCGTTATAGTGCGTGGTGATTGACTATCAATACACACATGACTCCGAAAAGTCAGAGGTGTGCCTGGGATTTGAACCCGCGACCACCGTGAGCATGTAGGCAGCCGCGTCTGGTCCGTTTACCAACAGGCCACCACGCACTTACAGGCCACCACGCACTTAATATATTAACACACACACACACACATAATGATTGACTCTAAGTTAATAGCATTTTGGTACGTGCCACTCTACATGAGGTCGCGAGAAGTGCGATGTAATTGTTTTCTATGCAAATAGCTCTGCACCCTCAGTGTACATTACATAAAAAAACTAGAGTTTTCAATTTTCATGGTTAGTGGTTACCGGCCCAATCTATCATAGGAGTTTCATTAGAACATAATATTTAATGTTCTACGCATTTAATGCTGTATTTCTGTATTGTCTCAGGCTTTACAAATATACGTCACTGCAAGGGTTAATGAATAGATTTTATTATCATGTACTAGTGATCAATATCTAATATTGTATTGTGTTTTTCCACGCGTCCGCGGACAGTGCCTGGTACGTAAATTAGTATTCAGAAGCTAACTCAACTTATCCATATATTGCACGCATGTGTCCACATGTCGCGTGTCGTATTGTATGCAACATCACATTAACACTATTCAACAGCCGTTTATGTTCTCTGAAAGGCCACGTTGAGGCGACGCGCCGCGACTGACGCAAGGGCACTAGTTTTCCTGTCACGATATCGATGTAATTTGCTGTATCTGTATATTGGTAAAAGTCTCCAAAATATTTAAAACTTGTCTATATTGAAATATAATATTATTAATACTATTTAATAATATTCTGATTTTTTGTCTCAAAACATGTTTGTATATGGTAAAATCATATCTCATATCAGAGATCATATTGATTAGAGATTTTTAGTACTTGTTGTGAAATCGATATTTATTAAAAATATTACAATATTTTATTATAAAAATGGAAAACAATAAATTATGAAACATCTCAACGTGGCCAGCGAGAACCAAGGCAATTATTAGCAACTGAAATATAGATGTAGTAACCAACTTACTGCCATGAATATAATTACTCCATTGATCCAAATATATATGCAAATTGTTATTTATCATCCCTAATATATCGATGTTGTCTGCTATAGATGGTTTAATAGGTGTTTTTATTTACGGCCTTATTCATACACAGTTTTAAAATCTATTTTAGCTATCGAATGTTTGGCTTCTTAGCTCAAACTGAATTCAAAAGTCATTAGAAAGCGACAAAACATTAGATAACTAAAATGCGTTTTAAAACTGTCTATATATAAGACCGTTACGGCCTTATTAATAAAATTGGATGAGCGAAGGATTTAGATTTTCGTCCAAGGCTTTAGAATTGACTCAAGTATTTTGAATAGCGAGATATTCACGATATATTAATAAACACGGAATTGTATAGAGGGCTAGGAAACCATCGTATTGTAGTTGCATTATTTAATATTATAGTCATTTTAATGGTCAAAATAAACGAGTTGAATCTAGAGCCTTGGATTAAAGATAATCTTTCGCTTATCCAACTTTATTAATAAGGTTCTTAGTGTTTATCCAAGTGTCGCATCTGTATGAATGTATTAGCCCTGTCCACACCAGAGACTCTTGCTGAGATAATAAACCTCAAATTGATTAGTATTTATTTATCGAATTTCATTTCAATTTATGTCCTGGTGTGAAATTGTTAGTTTTATGAGTAGCTCCCCAAATAGATAGGTGTTCCTATACTCTTAATATTTTTAGTTATATCCCAATTAAGAATTCCCTTTAGAGAATTGATGCCTCTGTTGTATACTAAGATATACCCCAAAATGTTAACAATGCTTTCTAAAATAATTGGCATTATGAACTCTAGTGAATTTGTTCAATTTTATAAGTTGAGTTCAAAATGTCAATTGGTGATAGGGAGTAGTATCAAAGCACAACCCTTTATAATGTAGTACATATATACGAAACCTTGTCACACAAGTAAATTTTTTTATAAGTTAGTATTTGAATAAGTCGTACAGCCTCATATCACAATAGGGTGCTTGACTATGGTGGGTTATTGTAATTGTTTTGCGTAAAAACACAAATACCATAAAATAAAATATTTTTTCAAAGCGGTATTGAAGTAGCTTGTAACATGAGACAAATATTAGTATTTTAAAAGAAAGAGAGTGGGGACGTCGTATCATCTCTTTTACACGCGCACACAGTAATTAAGACAAGTGACGTCGCTAATTTTGTTTTGCGTCCCTTTGCTTTAACACCGACCGCAAAATAAAAAAATCTACCTTGTTTAATTCTGAATGAATTTACAATAATCTTTTTTGCTAGATTTTGGAAAACTTTTGATAAATGCAATAAAAATGCGGGTCAAGTACCCTATTGGTAATATTATTTCGGAGTATTAAAGGAAACTAGATAAAGTACAAACCTTATCTAACTGGCACAAGCCAATCCCTGGATGATTAGTTATCAATTCCAAGTGGTTGACTGGGCACTTGACAAAATATTAGTTTACAAAAGCGCGTTTAAAATCATCTTCATAGTATCATCATATTTTTTTTTATTTAAAAAAAAAATCAGATATAAAATATATTTAGATCTTCAATTCTAGATGCAATACATTTTATCGATTCAATCTAAATTGCCTACGACTTAAAATTAGATTAACAACCAATTTAATGCTAGTGTGACAAGGTTCTACAACAATTTTACAAACACTAATCTAACTTCTTGCTCATTCCAGTGGACAAAATGACCCACATGGTCGGCTCTTACCCCCCCAAGACGGAGATTCAGTCTTACACCACGCCCCCTGAAGACGCCCCCTCGGGCATCATGGCGCGGGGCTCCTACACCGTCAACAGCCTCTTCACCGACGACGACAAAAACATCCACCTCCAATGGGAATGGTGCTTCGAAATCAAAAAAGATTGGAAGGATTAAGCTTGGCTTCACAGCACTGGGTTGGACGACCCGATGTATAATTTGCGATTGAAAACTAATTTTAACGTCTGTGCCATACAGTCTATTATTCTTTGACTTTTAAATTACACCGTTGAACGCACAGAAATTTTTACTTCACGTCCAATCCAGTTGGTAGATACGCGTGCGTATAATCTATACTGATTTAGATTGTATACAATCGGTCGGATAATATGTGGACACGACCTCGTGAGTGCGTTGGACAAGAACATTGTATGTGATTCGGAATTAAACGGCTTTGAAGCTTATTGGAATCTATCTCTATTGGTTTTCTTTTATTTTTTACACTCCTGACTGCTCTGCAAAGGGCTCAAAGCAGAGTAATTATGGGCGTAAATTATTTTTTCAAATCTATTTCTTACCTCTCATTTTCATTGTTTTTGATAGAAACAAAAGACAAGAGACGCTTAGCGTGACATTAAGCTTTGATAATGAAATATGAAGACGTCTAAGGTTACCCAAGGGTATAATTTTAAATAAGGTTTTTATTATTATTTGGTGCGGATATGAAAAGATAAAATTCAGTATTCAATTAAGCCAGTATTTACATTTTAAATTTTAATTTAAAGGATGTACGACTTCCACATATTGTCTGGCTGATTTCATATTTCGTAATACCCATATACATATAAAAGAATAATTGTGATTGTATACCATGTGAAATTAATTCATATTTGCATTGTATTTTCTTTCTTAACACAAAGCCATGAAATTAAGACATAAACATAGTTTTACAAAGAATACAATGTATTATTACGATATTGTTAAACTTTTTCCAAACAAAACTCCTTACTGTAGTGTATTTAAGATTTTCACAATATACGGTTACGAAATTTAACCTACCGTAGGTACATTTTATATACATCTGGGCAATATTATTGTATTAATATACGAGACATGTTTTCTATTTTTCTAAATGGTCAATGGATAATTGCAGTGCGCATACATCGTGTATGATTTCTAAGTTACGAAAGACGTAGTTTTTAGAGTTTATCATACATAAGTAATGCATAAAATATCACATGAGCGACAAGTGAAAAAGGAAAGTACACAAATTTCCTTGCTCTATTTCAGCTTAGTATGTTTGTAATATTTTGCAAATAATTTTCATCATATTTGTGGTTAAAGGTAATATAAACTGCGTTCAAGAAGCATAAATTAAGCTAATTTAGCCACTAAATGTGTTGGAAAATATAAGAATATAATTATTCACGTATCTTTGGTATGTTTCATCCCTGAAAATCCCTGATTCTATAAGCAAGTGAAAAAATATACATAAAACTTGTGATGCGACCACCAGCATTCCTGCATGCATTTTGAACAATTTACATCTGAATTTAATCAGTGATTTCTATGTAGTTTCTTTGTATTGCATTTTAAAATATAGATTATTGAAGTATAATGATTCCTTTAATTTTATCAACTCGCAATATCGATGTCGATAGTGTATACTCTAGGGTTTTTGTAGAAATTTATTTATCGATAATACATTTAAAATTTATCGTTCTTTTCTATTAACATTTTATAGTCGTAATTTTGATATCTCTTAATATCGGTATTCTTTTATCTATACACTAACTATCGACATCTGTTTAGCATATAGACTTCGATTTTTCCTTTATTTACACAACATAACGGAAGAGTTGTATCACAATAGGTCACAATACTGTAGAAAATTCAGAATGTAAGTACCAAAACTTAGAATTAAAAATATATATACATAAGGGTATGGGTGCACCAATATAAAGATATGTCTATTTTTAATATTTCACATATTGCTTCTCTGTAACCAGTGCCAGTAAAAATCGGGGCAATAATAAAAGTATTATTACGTGTGGAATAAAGTGCGAGCTGTTTTTACGCGTTGCCCCCGCCTCCGCTACAATAGAAAAGCAACCGAGATGGTTTTATCGATATCGATAAATGGATGTAATAACTGCCTTAGACGGAGTTTATAAAGACCACAAAATATTAACTAAGACTCGAAGAGTTTTAAGGTCTCTACGAGTAGGCTGGGGTACGTCAGCACAGCGATTCCCATACATAGAGTAAATTTAGATTAAGGCATTCGCAATAAAGTACATTACGCCGACACGTGCTATGTACGCTTGAGCGTCGAAGTTTCTGGAAGGTGCTTCAGTGTTGCCACCGGTGCTCTTCGTGTTATTGAAATTAAGGCTTCCCCTTTATACATTTTAGAGTTATTTTTGATTGAATGGCATTATTTACGTACAATCATATTATGCGTGTATTTTTTATTATATTAGGTACCCGTAGTGCGACTCAACAGTGTTACAATCTTCCAGTAATGTTAAGGAGGGACCTTTGGCTATTGGTTTGAGAGCGTGTGTTTTGCAAAGGATTGTATCAGGCATTTGGATCGTGCTGTGCAGAAATGTTTGTTTAAATTATTCTCATTTTAAATATACATAAATTCATTTTATAGCGATTAAAACACTAACTGTGGAAAAAATGGATCTTTGATATAAGCGAATTGGTAATTTTAGCCAGATTGTAATTTGCATTATTTCTGTACGAAACGGTCCATTTGTCGCGTCGTCGTGACGTCTTTAATGCATCTATTACGTCATTAGTTATTTTAGAAATCGACAAATCGATCGGTTTATGTATTTATTCTTGTCTCCGTCACACGCTTTCGAGTCAATCAGTTTAAAGAGTCTTGCAAGTCAGAATAGAGACCCATATTATAATCATTGCTCGATTTGGGTACACGTATTCAGTTCATACTGTACTTTTTTATTTCTTTACACTAAGTAATTAATTTTAATAATGTACGTCTAAAGTTTTATGCAATGTAATAGTTTGGCCAAAAATAAAGCTTATTTATTCAAGACATATTTTCTTTCCTTATGTTATCACTTAAGAAAACAAATATACCGAAAATTAAACTATTCCTTTATTATTGACATTTTAAAATTTGCCAATAAAAAAGTAATTAACGGGGTTATTAGGGCATTAATGTGACCAGTGATGGTCATAGTCCCACTGGACTACTAACTAACAAAAAAATAATTATTAAGAAATGTCTTTTTGGTCAGTTTTTGTAAAATTTACTGAGTATGAAAAATCTAGAGCCACCTAGTCGAAATGGAGCTGACGTCAGGATGTCGCTAGATGCAGGCCGTTTCCAAAGACTGGAAATCCACAAAAAGGCCTGTGTTCAGCAGTGAACTTCATGTAGCTGAAAAAAAGAAAACGAGGACGGACCAAATAAACCGAGTAATCTGATTGGCTTGCATTAGTACCATAATACCATCGTATGAGGGTTTCGGAAAAAACATTTATCCCACAATATTATCTTATCATGCATAATCACGGCTTCCGGAAATAATACAGATTGATTGCTGCTGATAATATCCATCTCTATCAAACGTAGGCATCTTTGTATTATGACGTCACTGTAAATCAATACTCGTACTATGCTTGTGCTTGAGCAATCGTACAACTCGTGTACAATTGAATGAATGATAAGTTGGACTTATTATCTACGCATAAATTAATTGGAAATCTGATATAAATTTAATTCGGTACTATAGACTTTTTTGCTTCAATTAATAGATACTTTTCCTGTTGAAAACGTTAGAACTGTTGGAAAAATAGTCATAGGTACCTTCGTTGTTTTAAGTACTTCTTTGCAACCCAGGACTGGACAAATGACTACTACTCGTTGGCTAAGTGGCAGCAATATCTATTTGTACGACTAAGAATTGTGAGGTTGTTGGTTTGAATCTCGTCGGGTAGGTACCTAATTACATTGTGCGAGATTTTATTGAGAACTTGGACAATCGCCCACATGAAGAGTCGCCTCTGGTGGTATTGCACACCTGCCTACCTCCTCGGGTTATTCCGAGATTTGCTTGTAAGTATTTCATCTATGCATATTAGCAATTAACTGTATAAGAATTTTGAAGTCAAAGAAAATTGTGCACTTAAAGCTGAACAAGTTTCGTTAATGCAAATATTAGGTCGATAATGTGTCTATGAATAGATGACTTTTATATATGTGGAATTAAAGCATTTGGTTAACATTCCTAATATATTACGCACATAGGGGTAGGCAGGGAGGCCCACCAGTGGCGCCTATAACACCAAACTTATTTGCGTTTCAAATTGTTATAGGGGCGAGCCTTATTATTTATTATAATCTATGACGTATGTACCATAGATACTTATCACAACAAACATTAATATAATCCTAACGATAATAATCTACGATAATTAACGACAAATCAGTACTTAGCGGATAAAAATTCCCAAGTATAATTAGCATCTCAATTCTCACAATATTTTTGTTTTGAATCGAACCAGTGGCTTCATGTTTTACAGCCTGCGTTGCAGTGACCTCCACCATTAAGTCTATCATTTGTTATGGATTCCAAAAATGGACTTAATATATATATATATTAAGTTCAATTAAGCAGTCGACATCTAGGGGTGGCAAATGATACCGATTAGCAAAATAAAACAACCTATTAAAATAAAATCTTTACACATGATATCATTTATTAAGTATCTATAATTATATAAGTAGTAAAATAAATTATTTAATAATGATATAATTAATTAAGTATATATTATTACAAAGTGTTAATTAAGAATCTCTTCTAAATTAACATCATACAGTCTACTGCTAGCTGGCTGTTGCACTCGTCCAAATTTGCTAAGAGCCAGCACCACTGGAAGGTGTGAGGTGGAACAAAACGCTGTTAATCGAGTAGGGACGTAGTATGTGTTGAGTAGCTTCAGAGGCATCGCTATTGCCATGCAGCCGTGTTCTGAAAATACAAGAACGAAATTAAGATTACATAACGTGGGCTGCCTTGAAACGACTTGATGAATAACGCAGAAAGTGGCTAGGTGGATACAAGCTGCTTCAATAGGCACATGTTTCTTACGCGTGGCTATTAGGTCACACCCGTCAGGGTGAAAATGTTTGTGAGTTGATCGTGGCCACAACCTACCCACTCACTCAATTTATATTACTTTTAATCTTTTTAATTTGTTGGCGCTGTTCATTGTATTTGTTTTTATATATTTGGTTTAATTTGTTTAAACTGAACGTCTCTGATTCACCCCCTTTTTTTTTTTACGAGGGAAGGCTAGTTATTGTTTCCTTCCCGCAGGCCTTGGGAAAGGCGCCGGTAGGGTATGTCGGGGTCACCGGCCTTCCAGCTCGGCGCGCGGATGTTAATGCCGAGCTGGGTCTCTAACACCTTATGCCGGCATACCGACCAAAACCCCTCGATGACGCCCTCTTCATGCATATCAAGGTGACTGCGGTCTCTGCTAACGAGGCTCGTTCAGTATTATTCCGCAGCCACCTTATGCTTTATAGAGACTCATGGTCTCGCCCGTCTCTGTGGGAGGGAGCGTGTACGCGCCCTTATTTGCCTTTTAGGCGGCCGTCCCGGGATCACTTTTAGTAAGGACGCGCCCCAAGTGCACCCAGTGATCCCAAAGGCCCCCTTTAGTCGCCTTCTACGACAGGCTGGGGATGCCGTGGTGGGATTCTAAATGCCCCCTTGCCACAGGGCAGGTCTGGTATAAATGGTTTATCAGTGTATAAAAAATCATAAATTCATTTTTGGCTTCGTTAGATACATACACATATGTATTTTATAACTACTTGAGCTTACAACTGGCATTATCATAATGTAGATATATCATCACTATTTGCCATCAAAGATTTTTAGATAAAACCACTTTTCCAAACCAAACCATTTCGGCGCGAACTAAAAAGTTCGCAAATTCTTTTTTGTGCCGCACTGTCAAGCTGTGGAATTGTTTGCCGTCACACGTGTTCCCTCCTTCCTATAATCCTGGGTCCTTCCGCCGTAGTGCGAAGAAGCATCTCAGCAGGCCGACATAATTGTGTCGAATGGCATGGGACCGCCGTCTGATGCCATTCGATACTCTGTCTGGACGGCATTTGCGCTTACCATCAGGCGCAGTGCAGTCATTATGCCGTGCCAGTGTAAAAAAAATAAAAAATATATTTACCTTATTATTTATTAGTGGCCAATAGTAATATGACGTTAGATTAACACCCAGTCATAATGAATACTATTATATGAAAAAATCATCCAACACCTAATTTAACAACTCTTACCTGGTAATTTTCTTCTGAAGTGCACATTTTCTATCACATAAATACCGTTCTTGCCCAGCAAGTTGGAGATAGTTCTGCTGGTAAACTCTCGTGTTTGTTCCGACTCCAGCGTTGGAGCATCAGTGGCCACGCCAACCACGTGGCTCAGGTTAGTTGCTATCCACGATGCTAGCTCGTAACTTAAACCTGAACAAAGAATATTTACTTTTTTAATGTAAGTTAACAAAGCGTTCTTTTGCCAGTATCAGTCCTTATGCGGGCACGGGCAGGGCACGGGGCTTCTCTACGATTAAGAAAGGCTAAAGCATAGTATTATATACCACCCTGGCTTGGTGCGTGTTGGTATTTTTGTATACTGGCACAAAATAACCGCCTTGACCTGATGACCGGTAAGTGAAATAGGATCCAAGTACGATCTAGCGACCTCCTAAAATCGAGCGTATTGTTTCCGTAAAAGGCCGCATCTTCATGCCCTATGGTGTGGCAGATGTTCATGGCTGGCGGTGATCACTTACCATCCGGTGAACCGTATGCTAGTTTGCCCCCTATGACATAAAAAAGTAGAGTATCGGGCGGCGAGAAATATTGCGACATTCTCTCACCCGTCAAACAATTAGACCGGCTTATTCGAAACCGTAGGTATACTGTGCAGATTTGACTACGCCCAGCAAAATAACATTGGTTTTGATCTTCGAATATATTTTTTCATCTGAGATATCGTAATAAATGACATCAGAAAGATGTAAGGATTATAATTAGTATTTAATTAGTACGTAGCACAGGATTACCTAGTGGCCAATGAACCATAAGACAAAGCAAAGGTAATTGATTTTAACTCGGTGGTTGGCCTGTGGAGCAGTGGACCTGGGGTTGCAATATAAACAAGGTATAAGATGATATTACAAGTATTAGAAGTTTTATCAAAGGAAACACAGTAAAGCAATTTTTGCAATGTTCAAAAATAATGTTATATCGAGGCATTAAAAGCAATTACTTAACATATTTTAAAGACCATAATAAATCATCGTATATGACTTTATCAGAATGGATTAGTTGTTGAAATCGTGCATGATGATGAACATGTTTATGTGACGTCTTTTTTAATGAATATGTAATGTAATATATAAATATGTAAAATATAAATTCATCATTTTAATAACTTGGCTAATGCTATTAAAAGACGCAGTAAGAGTTACGTCTTTAGATATATATTTGACCTAAGCCTTTAGTGAGATATTCTATTTAACAATCGCTAACAGTTTCAGATTAATCGTCTGGCGTAGCGAATAATTTTGGCTTGGTATGTCATAGGTTACCAGTTTAATCCCTGCAGGAATAATTCATTTTTATATTGTTTGCTTTTTTATGTACAATTAGTTGGTACCTATATATTGGTTAATTACACCCACAATATAGGAGGAAGTTTGGGGCTATGTTTTAAAACAAAATTGCGTAGGTACTTTATAAACTGTTCATTATTTAATAATATTAATACATCACAAGATCAATTAAGTTTTGTGTCGTGGATATTAGGAACTAGGAGAGACTTTTCGGTCTCTCAAAAACCCAGTCTCGACACAAATATCTGTGCACAAACATTTTTCTCGGTGTGGAGATCGCAGCTTCTCGTTTTACAGTTGACGTCTACCCAACTGCACCACGAAGGCTGTCATTTAATTCAGATACTCACCCGGTACGTTACAAATACAGCTTCTGACTTTCGAGTAATTGTCTTCCGTCCATCCAAATTTGAAGAGGAGTAACGTAGGTTCCTGAGGGTCGTGTTTTAGAGGAAGCCATTGAAGGGCCACATCTAAAGTCAGCACAATCGTAGGGTTGGTGCGGGTTAAGGAGCTCACGTCGATTATTGATACTGTGGAAAATTAATAAAATAATATATCAAGAAAGCAGGTATTATAATTTCGTTTTTGCAAACACCGGGTTACTATTATCAATCGCTTTATCTTAATAAAAATTTCATTAAATATGTTAATGAGAAACTAATTTATTTTTGCAGAGATTAGGTGTATGTACTAGATGCCGTAAGTTTTTCTCCTTATTCGAAATGCAAAATATCATCATGGCGTAAACCTAAAGGTAAATGAGAGTGTTTTTTTAAGATTTTCTGATGATAACTGAATATTTCGTTCTTCGTTAATTTTACATTTAATGTGTCACAATACATTATAATCTGTATTAGCCTAAATAGGTCCCACTTTAGGGTACGGGCCTCCTCTACAATCGAGAGCATGATTGAGAGTGGTTAGGCCATAAAATCCACCACGCTGGCCTAGTGCCGGTTGGCGGACTTTACATATCTACCGTAGAATTTATTAAAAATCGCTACGGCATGCAGGTTTCTTCACCGTTATAGTGCGTGGTGATTGACTATCAATACCCATAACTCCGAAACTTCAGACGTGTGCTCTGGGATTAGAACCCGCGACCACCGTGAACATATTGGCAGTCGTGTCTGGTTCGTTACCAACAGGCCACCACGCACATCCAATACATTATAAAACTAGAAAAATATAAAATAGTATTATGCACAGACACAACATTTTACTGCTAAAATTATTACGGACGATATCTACTGCCTTACCTATATCTTATCCACTAACGCACAGTTTAAAAAACAATACATTAACTAATCTTTACTAATGCCAGTAATCACACTTCAATTATTGAGTCACTGATACAACATACTTACGCCTAGTCATCAAATAATCCGGAGGTATTACAGCTGGATACATAGAACTCGCTGAACCTGGGAGTTCCAGGTGCATTCCTGTACCTAGACTTGGAAAACCGCAATTCAAACAGATTTTCCTGTAAATTAAATTGAAAATACACATTTTATTCATGAATTTTGCATTACCTACTATATAATTTCAATGTTAGCTTCGTGTAGACAATAAAAACAAATAGGGTGTAAAGATCGAAAGGGATTTGTTATTACATTTTTAATAATTCACCTTGTGATTATAAATGACTATATTTCAGAGGACATTACATTATAATGAATATTAAAAAAAAAAAAAAAAATGTACTCAATTAAATTGATTCTGCAGGTACTGAGAGGTTAAACTGGGTTAACCTATGATTCGAAACGTAACTCGAATGTTCGGAGGTTCGACGCCTGAAGTAAGTTATAAGTTTTCGACTTCTAAAAATCAACACTGTTCTCTATGATACTAATCATTCACCCCGAACTCTCAATCGTACTCTCGATTGTAGAGGAGGCTCGTGCCCTGTAGTGGGTCGTATATGGGCTGATACAATACAAAAAATACCCCGAACTAAATCTATAGTTAGGACGTACCGTAGAGGATTCGAACACTCTGTGAAGTACCTAGGCACATTCGTACAGTTTTACGTGGTACGTCTGGACATTCGACTTTCGTTTCGGATCATAGAGTAACTCCCCTATTTCTTATAGACAAAGAATCCCGTGGACTTTCGTCATTTTATAAAAGTTGAATGTTTGTCTGCGTATTCCTCTGACATAGGCATCACACGATCCAGCTACTATGAAGTTCCGCTCGGGGTGGCTTTGGATGTTATCAGCTTTAATGTGTCTAGCAGGATGAACGAACCATCAAAACTGTCTGGGTGCCAAGAAAGCATCTTTTGATAATTGTCTTAACAAGTCTGGTGGCCACGGACTCTTGCTCTATTACGGAAATTCTCACAACTATTTTCTATATTTTGACCACTTATAATCCTTATATACCTACATATTATGATATCGTAAATAATGAACCATTCCAAACATACCACCGTCGGTCAACAGCTCCATAAAAATTCTCCAAATCTTTCCACATTGTCGGACGCGTGAGGTCTATCATTTCGATCCTTTTTTCTGGTTGTTCCAATGGTGAATCTATCAGATCACTCATTTCTATTCCGCTTATTACTAACATGAAAATAGCTAAACATTTGTAATTTATCATTTCTGATATTGTATTTTTTTATAATTAACGAGGAACAAACAATTCTGTTTATTGCGAGGTCTTTGTGTGAACTAAACGATTAGCATTGTTACTGGTGAGTGTTGGTAATGAAAATATTTATCTTATTGTTTTCTTTTGCTTACCTAATGTATTGTTTGTTGGCTAGCATTTCTTCATCTGCTCATGTTATGAATCGAGCCGTTAGTGTATTTGCATTGTCTAGTTCAATTTCCTATCTCAGCATTTGATTAGGAACATAATGAACATAATGAGAATTAACACCTTATGTATCGGGATGGCGAGCGCAGTGAAATGCCATGCATTGCTTTTTAATTTATGTTGTTATTTGGTTTTGCTACTGTCCATGAGCGGTCGCAACGCTTACCATCACGCGAATGGCATGCTCATCTGGTTGTTCATTGCAAAAAAAATGTATTTTATCGTGTAATTAAATCTGTACTTTCCAGGGTGATAAGTGACAAATTCGTATTTGCTTATAGCTTTGTATACAATATGTATAAGCAGTGCTGGTTTTGAATCAGTTTTGAATTCAAGTATTTAACATTTCTAGGCGACGATGATTACATCATGCGGTGAGCTCCTTACTCTATTGTTAGACCTTTTTCTTTTTTCTAACATGATCCTGGTCTTCGATTATTTTACTATACACGTAGTTAACATATTATTGTTTACTATACAATAAATAATTTTAGAGATTAACTGTGTCCGGCAGATAATTTGATACTCTTAAACATCAGAATAACCAGGTTCTTTGTCAATACTTATCATACATTGACTACATTGACTCCTTAGCAAATGTCATAGCAAGGTCAAGGATTTTAACAGTTAATATTATATGATGCGTAATTATAATTATATTGCCTCGTCTTCTCATGCACGATTACAATTTCAGTTAACAAAGATTAACAGTGGCCCGGCCACGCATTTAAATCATAGCTCAGTGAATCTCTAGAAATCTTTAATTCGACCTCGAGACAAAATAATTAAAATTATAAAGGATGATAATATTTAACTTTATTACATACAATTTTTATAATTGATAGCCAATTCAGTGACTATATGTACATATCCGTCTTCAGTATCTACGTGAACAATTCTTAACGCGTATGAATCGAAATTTGTCGTTACCATGAAAATAGAAATTGCTGTTCAAATAATACGAGTAGCTGTGTTATCTCCTAATCCTCCTCTGCTACTTCACAATCAAACATCACAATCCGCAACTGTTTCATAAATGTAATGTTTTGAATTCAGCAAACTAATTGATCGATAAAACTATTTGGTGACGTGAATGATAAAGAGCTTTACAAAAGGCGACGGCATGGTGCGATTGGGTTAGTGGTAGTAGACATACGCTATGATGAACTTGTGGTTCTTGGTGTGTGTGTCAGTTGTGGCGGCAGGCAGGTCACCTAATGCTGACTACATCGCCCAACTGGCTAACTCTGGACTGAGTAGATACTCCAGCGATATCCTGGAAGATGCTAGTCTGGATGTGGTAAGATAATAGTGCAGTGATGATGAACGAATAGGACCTTATACTTTTGATGAGTGTTGACTCTAATTTTATCATAAATATACAATTAGAGTTTCTACCAAAGGTTTGAAATAAATTGTCACTTAAAACATTTTTTGTTTTAGTCAAAAACCTTATATATATAAAAAAATATTAGATAAAGGATATTGAAAATAAGGATAAATTGCAGGATTTGCCTATTTTGGACTGTTATTAATCCACCATGGTGCTGATTTTAATTATTAATAAAAATACATTCTTATCGTGACTAGGCCGAGATTGTAGTGTCTCCTAGAACTGGTTCTGTTCTTGTTGTGTTATATTATTTATTTATAAATAGTTGTTAGTGGTTAATGCGCGATTGTAAATCCATTCATCCCCTTGTCTTCTTCAGCATATTAAACAACATATTAAACTTACAATCGTAACGTCGCAAAGACTAGTTATCATAGTTATTACATGAGTCAAAGTATTTTTATTCCATTTATATTTCAGCCAGGTTTAATTACGAAATACGGTTACCCATGCGAAATTCATAACGTCACCACCGAAGATGGTTATATTTTGGTGGCACATCGCATTCCTCACGGAAGGGACAAGAACAATACACCTGATCCTAACAAGCCAGTAGTTTTCCTGTTCCATGGAATACTGTCGTCTTCTGCTGACTTCCTGGTTTTAGGACCTGGCAATGCTTTAGGTAAGTTATAGGAATTATATCAGTAATATGAAAATTGTATAAACACTCCAAGATATTGCAATGCGCCTGATGGTACAGAATTTACCAGATCCAGCATTTAATATTATACGTTTATTTTTCTGCAAGTCTCTTTATTATTTTTTTATAGTTTTACCATATGCGTATGTGTTTAGATGAATCTGTATCTGTATCAGCCCATATATGTGCCACTGCCGGGCACAGGCCTCCTCTACAATTCAGAGTAAGATTGAGAGGGGTTAGGCTATATAGTCCGCCACGCTGGCCTACTATAGACGAATAAATATAAAAAATGCTATTAGATTATGTGAAGCTACGAACTTCGCTTAATACGAGTATCAGGTTGAGAATGAAAGGCAAGCTTTTGATTATTCTCAATGGCGTTCAAATGGAGTGTTCACTGATACTAGACAACTAAATAAAAAATACTGGTAACGAGAATTAAAGTTAAAGTTAAAATAATTTTTTAGGTTATTTACTAGCTGAAGCTGGCTATGACGTCTGGATTGGCAATGCCAGAGGAAACTTCTACTCTCGTCATCACAAAACACTCGATCCTGACAACAGACTAAACCTCAACTTTTGGAGATTCAGTTGGGATGAGATCGGATACTATGACATCGCTGCTTTCGTGGACTACATTCTACCATTGACTGGACAAAAGAAACTGCATTTTGTTGGTCATTCTCAAGGTGGCACTTCGTTCTTCGTCCTGAATTCTCTGAGACCTGAATACAATGAGAAGTTTACTTCCTTCCAAGGGCTTGCTCCGGCTGCTTTCTTCACATATAATAATGTCACGATGTTCAACTCGCTGGCACCATTCGAAAATATTATCGAGGTGAGATACAATTTTATTTTATAAGCAAATTCCCGCTATTGCAATCTTTTAGAGGTCCTAATAATATAAAAAATAAATTAACAAACAAAAGTATTTCGAACGGTTAGTCCCTATTGATAATTTTATTTAAGAAAGTGATTTTTATTGTTACACACAATAAAAATATTTTCGGTACTATATAAGATTACACATGATCAATATTTTTTGTCACTATCTTTGCGAAGATACGCATAAATTAAATGCAAATAAATACAAGGATATTAATTATTAAACGCAAATTATGTGATACGATTTTTTATAAAATTTCACATTACTTAGAAGATAATAAGACTAAATATAAAATGGATTAGATTGAGTATTGGCATAATCTACGTTTTATCATAGGAAGCCAATTGTTTTGACCTTTCATACAATGGACCCAATGTTGAGGTTATTGATTTATTTTATTACATCAACGAGAACTTCTAAAGCACCGTCAAATTTAATCTTATCAATTTTATTTTTATTTAATACTTTATTGTACACCACAAAAAAAAAAACAAAACAAATAGAAATAATTAATACTAAAGACATGGTTACAACGGCGGCCTTATCGCTACCTGCGATCTCTTCCAGGCAACCTTTGGATGGATTAAATTAATTGAGTATAGAATTAATTGGGTAGTGCAAAGAATGGGAATTTTTTTTACAAAAATAATAATAAAAGTACGTGTATATATTACTTATAAAACATAAAAATAAACTAATATATACCTATACTATATACATACACATATACACACACATATATATATATATATACATATATACATACAATATATATAATATAACTATTAACATGATAAAGATAAAGAATGTATATAAAGACGACAGGATAAAAGATTACTCTAGTGACATATAATGTGCTTTAACAAGTCTTTTAAAACTTGGCAGTGTCTTAGCTTGTCTAATTGAAAGTGGTAATTGATTCCACAAGCGAGCAGCATGGACAGTAAACGACTTGTCAAGGAATGATGTGCTATGCTTAGGAATCTCAAGCGTTAGGTTCTCTGTTGACCTAAGAGTTCGCGCATGAGCGAGACCGAGAAAATTAAAACGGTTTTTAAGATAGTGGGGGGTGGAGGGATAGAACAAGATGCCAAATAGGAGGGAAAGAATTCGAGTATTTCGGCGAAAACGTATTGATAGCCACTTGAGTTTGACTCGAAATTCAGAAACATGGTCATATTTGCGAAGACCAAATATGAACCTAATGCAAACATTCTGAAGTCTCTCAAGTTTTTCAATCTGGGCTTCGGTGATGTCGAGATAGCTAGCATCCGCATAATCAAGGAGAGGGAAAAGAAGAGATTGAACTAGTGCAATTTTCGTTGGAATCGGTAGAAAATTCCGCAACCTCCGCAAGGACCCCACTGCAGCAAACAATTTGCGACTTACGTGTTGCAATTGGGGACCCCAGGATAAGTTTCTGTCAATCATTACACCCAAATTCTTAACAGTGTCACTAAAAGTAATAGTGCAACCATCAAATAGAATCTGAGGTCCAGAATCCAAGTCTAATTTCGATAACAACCTGGAGCTGCCAACAACAATGACTTGGGTCTTAGCAGGATTGACTAATAGCCCGTGAGACTTACTCCATATGCTGATTTCCAGAAGATCTTTGTTAATGGAGTTGATAGCCTCTGTCACTCTGTCCACTGGAGCTTGATAGTAAATCTGTAAATCATCTGCATACAGATGGTAGGAAGAAATCAGATTATTTGAAATAGAATTAATAAAAACAGCGAAAAGTAAGGGAGAGTCTTCACAGAGTCTTCAACCCGTACGCGCTGGCGTCGACCTGTCAGGTAACTACGAAACCAGTCAATTACCGTAGGAGATATGTTAATAGAGCATAGTGTAGCTAGCAAGACATCAAAGTCAACGGTGTTGAAAGCATTGCTAAAGTCTAGCAGAGCTAGCACTGTTAGTTTACCGTTCTCCATCGCAGCCCTGATGTCATCTGTGATGTGAACTAGCGCAGTAGTGGTACCATGTCCATGACGAAATCCCGACTGGAAAGGATTAAGGAGACGGTTACGTGTGAGAAAGGAGCATAATTGCTGATGTACGAGATTCTCGAGGACTTTAGAAAGGAAGGGGAGGATGGATATAGGCCGATATTCAGTAAAAGATGCAGGATTAGGCTTTTTGGGGAGAGGAATTACTTCGGCCTCCTTCCACAAGGAAGGAAAGATGGAGCTGGATAACGAAAAGTTAAGAATATGACAAAGGATATGGAGAATTTCGTCAAGGACAGGCAGAATCATACTGCGACTAATGCAATCATTCCCCAATGCATTGGAGGAGATGGATAATATACTCTTCTTAACATCACTATCAGAGAATTGACTAAAAACAAATTGAGGATAGTTAGGAGTTGGAGTAGAAGAAAGATCTTGAATTGTTTTATTTTTAGTAGCCCTATCAAATTTGGGCAAAGCAGTGAAATGTGAATTCAACGAATCTAAATTTAAACTATTAGGAACAGAATCTAAATGAGATTTACCAACTCCCAAAGAACGAAGAAATTTCCAAACCTTAGCTGGATCATTGTTTGCTACAGATTTATGAACATGTCGGCGTTGAGCATTCCTACACATCTTGTTGCAGTGATTTCGGAGAGCCACGTATTTGTCCCAATTCTGAGGCGTAGGTCGACGTTTATACTTTGATTTAGCTGAGACCTTCTTTACTATTAAAGTTTTGATATCGTCGGTGAGCCAGGGTGAAGGAAGATGTTTTATTTTGACAGGACGAATGGGGGCATGTGCGTCATACAATTTGATTATATTGGCCGTAAAAATGTTCACCTTTTCATCGACCAAACTGGATGTGAGTAAAGGAACCCAGTCAATGCTGCTAGCATCCTTACGAAGATTAACAGAATTGATTCCACCAAAACAACGCTTCATGACCACTTTGTGTCTTAGTTTGGGGAGGCGAATTTTATAAGAAAGATAGACAAGGTCATGGCATGAGAAAGCATCAGCAGAGCACTGTCCATGTTTTGCGACGTGATAAGGAGAAGAGACAATCATAAGATCAAGCAGTGAAGGAGTAGAATTAGGGAAATGATGAGTGGCATTTAGAGGCAGGACAGATAAGTTGCTAGAATTTAGGATAGAATGAAAAGAACAAGAGCGATGGTCTTTCTTAATAAGACATGTATTAAAATCTCCCATGATTATGGTGTGACTGTACGAAGGTGTGAGGTTAATTAGGATAGATTCTAAAGAAGAGAAGTAATCGATACGTGAGGACGGACAATAATATACACCGAGAAGTAATTTCGAATGATGGAGTTCAACCTCCAGAAACAAATGCTCACCGCCATTACATGGTGGCGGCTGCGTCGACGCATGAACGATGGAAAACGGAATGCCAGTTTTCAAGTAAATGGCGACGCCACCACCACGACCAGCCAAGCGATCGTTCCTGACAAGTTGAAAACCGGGTAGCGAGTAAGAATTAGATGGAAGGCATGGCTTAAGCCAAGATTCAGAAACGAGAACAGCGTGGAGGTTCGTACAGTCGAAGCTAGCTAGCATATCAGGGAAATGTGCCGGAATACTTTGAGCGTTGATGTGCACGACGTTAAAATTCTTAGGAACAACAGAGAACTGATAAGAAAGTGTGTCCGCAAGCGAAGGAACACTGTCGTAGCTACTGTTATCACTATCTGCAGAGTAAAAATCATCTGAGTCACTTGAAACAATAGACATTAAAAAAAATATCTACTAATATAAAAATATAATAAAACAATAAGATATATATAATAGTTAAATAATTATTGCCTAAGTGGGCGCTTAAAAAAAAGTAATAATAATCCACCTGCCGGTTGTGTAGAAGTTTAAAACAAAAAATTATAACAAGAAAAAAAATAAAGAATAAGAATAAATAATTTGAAATACAAAAAGAAATTAAACAAAATAATTGAAAAAGCAAAGTTAGAACAAAAAAATAAGACCGTTAATAACCGGGTAAAGATGTAAAGATGAAAAAAAAAGACATTAATAAATATTAAACTAAGTACAAAAAAAAAAAACATTCATACAATAAAAGGACATTTTACATCTCCACTACTACTCGTATGCTAAATATTCTAATAAATAAATCTATGGAACGATGTTGAAATTAAAAAGCTGACAGTACAAAATAAAAAAAGAGGGGGGTAGTAAAATAAACAATTGTAAAAACTATTACCCGGCTATTGAATAATAAATCAAAACAGTACACAGTGGCGATTTACTTTTTGCTGCTAGCTGTGCGTTTCGGTCTCGTATTTCTTACTCGGACTGCAGCCTTGTGATCGGAACCCTCGATATTGCATACGTCCTGTAGTGTGACAACACGAGTTCGCGCGCCATCAGGACTAACGACGTAAATGGCGCCTTCCTGGGTCCAGCATTTGTTGACACCGAATCTCTCCCTCGCCGCCATAAACACGTCGTGGCGTGTTTTGGTTAAAAACTCGGACATCGTGATACCGGAACCCTTCAGTTTGGTCTTGTTGTACCAGAGCTTATCCCGCAGAACCGTATCGTGAAGTTTAAAAAGAATGGGACGTGATTTTGGAGGATCACAAGCGCGTCCCATTCTGTGACACCTTTTGATGGAATCAGGCGTGAAGTCCGAGATATTAAGGCGCTCGTTGATGACTTTAGACACCGCAAGCGCAGTATCTTCCTTATTCGCCTCCTTCACACCATGCAGCAGCAATATCTTCCTGCGGCTCCGCATCTCGAGGTTGTCCACACTGCTGGCCAGGAACTCGATCTGCCGTTGCAGATTGCTGAGAGCTCCAGTGATGAAGGCACGGAAAGAGGCGAATTCAGTTGCCAGCTTGGATGTATTGGTTGAGGCGTTCGGCGACTTCTGCAGCTCAGCTTCAAAATCGGACATCTTTTTGTGGAACATCTCCTTCATATCAGTGAGCGTGTCCTTGATTGAATCCATTGTATTTCGTAGTGTTTATTGACGAGATAAGAAATGTGTACAGGAGAAAACACTACACCGGCAAGTGCTTAATGTTAATATGTAACTAACACCATTAAATTGTTTACAAAAATAAAGATAAGACTTTAATTAAAAATTAAATTTGGGAGCCCAAAATAACGAACTTCATTAGCTGACTACCCACGTATTCGCGATCAATTCGATTCGCGATCAATTTTAATATTTTTATTGAATAAAAGTGTCGGTGTTGGCATATTTGATCAAAATATGGTTTTATTAATAAGGAAACGAAATAAAGACTTTATCAAGGCGCATCTGTGTTAATGAACTTGATTTAAATTGCGAATTATCAAACGTATACGATATACGATTTTGTTATTCATAACATGTCAGATCAGTATACGAGTATATCTATATAGATTATCTTTCTAAAGCCGCTTAACAAACGATGCGAATTTAGAAACGTATCTGTGCAACACCATTGAAAACTATTATGTGTAATTTTTGAGCAAGCTAAAGTTACACTTTTATTATTTTATTGGATTATTTTGCGTAGGCTTTCTTGCATCATTTATAAGTATAGTTAATATTTTTAGCATCCTCTGTTTGCAAGCTATTTAAGAAAGTGCAAGAGCAAAATCAGTTTGCTTTTAAAATCATCATTGCTTAACGTCCAAAAAGGTCTACCGCCTTTCGACATTATCTCGACAGTAATTTTCCGAGCCTGAATAAACTGACGTTTCGGTCTCACAAACACCCAGACCCGAAACAAATACTTTTTGTTCATACAAATATTTATCTCGGTGAGGGGATCGAACCCGCGGCCTCTCGGTTCACACCCGGCGTCAAACCCACTACGCCATGGAGACTGTAAATAAATAGAGAAGATATGTTTTGTTACTTTATGCATACCGCTTTAAATTGACCTTTTTCTTAGCCTATAATGATTTTTTTCAGACAGCGGCTTTCGCTATGGGAATAGGGGAGATCTTTGGTGACAGAGAATTTGTCGAGTGGTTTATAGAAAGCTTCTGCGACGAAGGTTCTCTCCTGGGATCTGTTTGTGGAAGTTCTATCAGTAGTATTACGGCCTCGGAAAATTTTAACCAGGTAAGATTTTTATTTTTACAATATTTCGTACAGAATACATTAACGTCACGCCTGAATCGCATGGAGACAAGCAGAGATTGTATTTCCACTTTCCTCGATCCTGACATATCAAATTCGCTTCATCTACTGTCATCAATTTCTTCCTTGAGTAAATTCAAACTTTAATGGTTACATATTGATAAATAATTTTAATATAATATCGGTTTCTCTTCGCTTTCTTAGTTCTTGTACTAGTAGGGTCAGCTTTTATTGTCTATATTCAGAAAGAATTTTCTTTGCGTCATGGCGAACGTCTCTTTTTTCATAATTTGGTGTCGTCATTCATGCTCTTATTCGCTCAAAAACTTTACAATAAGCAACTCAACTCAAAGAATAATCCAAAAGTTATCAGTTGTATTTAGTTATCAATAATGTCATTCGATCATTACTTCAATATCTTCACTAAAATCGTGAAATATTAATAGATGATATCTAGATACATTGATTGATGTGTTTATGATTATTAAAACCAGTGTTCGTAGATAGAAGTATTCGTAGTATAATGACGCAGTAGGCTTTGGGAAAAATGTATATCGGATAAGTTAAAATCAATTTAGTTATTTATATTATCAGACGCTATTTCTATATAAAAATACGATTAAAATATTGTTAGAAGTTCGATACACGTACTGTATGATTTTTGACATGAAGGATCAATGATCCAGAACAGGTATAAATAAAAAAAAGCAATAACCATTGATATGGCAAAGTATTAATTGCATTTAACAATTTATTTACTGCTTTATGCGTCATGGTTCTAAGCGAAACTCCTATTGTTGGTACTTTATATAATTTCAGCTTCTACAGTATCATGGCTAAAATTATTTGAAGCTTTCATCTTTGCAATTCCAGACAATGCTGCCTTTGATCTTGGGGCACGTCCCAGCGGGTGCTTCTGTGCGTCAACTCGCTCACTACGGCCAGTGCATCCGCTTCAACGCCTTCCGTCGCTACAACTTTAATATCTTCACCAATCTCGCTGTGTACGGTCAAAGAACGCCCCCAGACTACGACTTGACCAAAGTGACCGTCCCATCCTACCTGCACTACGGATACAGTGATAAAGCGGTCAACCATCAAGACTTGTACATATTGGCTGAGAAACTTGGCAATACTGTTGGCGTCTTCCAAGCGCCGAGGCCTACCTTCAATCATTTTGATTTTATCTGGGGTGTCGATGTCAGGACTCAAGTGTACGATCGATTGGTTTTGAAAATGAAGGAGGCTGAAGATAAATATCTGTGATTGTGATTTCCTGAATTTATTTACAAAATAAAATATAATTTTATTCGACGCTTTTTATTTATTATATATTAGTGATAATAACGTGTACATTTAATTTGTAATTACTTTGACGTCATAATAATCTAGTGGTGTCGTTGCATGGGTAGGTCTTCTCCCGATTCATGCCACGGGTATTGATAGGTGAAAATTGAAGTTACGAGTAAAGTAGCCTACGAGGGACAAGATAAATAAAGAGTATCCTATAGATAAATAAAGAGTATCCTAATACTCCTGATTAGGATACTTATAACGTTAAATATTTTCTTATTTTTAAAAGCTCAAAGAATATTTTATATTTTAATGCAACTATATAATTTTTTGTCCAATGATTGGTTGGAATCGCCTTTTTCTAGTCATTTCATTTATGACATAATATTCTTAGTAAGTTGTAACCGAGGGTAGATATACATATACTCGTATAATTGCGGCTAGAAATCGGACTGTGGGTAGAACTCTCTAACTATAGTAACGTCCTCCATTTTATGTCACCCTAGTACTTTTACTTGTGAGAATTCTTTCGTATATTTATGACATAGGTTTAACGAAACCTTCTTCCTCTTTCTGTCGCCCTAGTACTTTTTGTGATCGAAGAAATATTTCGCATATTGATGACATAGGTTTAATGAAACCTTCTTCCTCTTTCTGTCGCCCTAGTACTTTTTGTGCTCGAAGAAATATTTCGCATATTGATAACATAGGTTTAACGAAATCTCCTTCCTTTCTCTGTCGCCCTAATACTTTTTGTGCTCGAAGAAATATTTCGCATATTGATAACATAGGTTTAACGAAATCTCCTTCTTATTTCTGTCGCCCTAGTACTTTTTGTTCTCTGAGAAATATTTTGCATATTGATAACATAGGTTTAACGAAATCTCCTTCTTATTTCTGTCGCCCTAGTACTTTTTGTGATCGAAGAAATATTTCGCATATTGATGACATAGGTTTAACGAAACCTTCTTCCTCTTTCTGTCGCCCTAGTACTTTTTGTGCTCGAAGAAATATTTCACATATTGATAACACAGGTTTTTAACGAAATCTCCTTCTTATTTCTGTCGCCCTAGTACTTTTTGTTCTCTGAGAAATATTTCGCATATTGATAACATAGGTTTAACGAAATCTCCTTCTTATTTCTGTCGCCCTAGTACTTTTTGTGCTCGAAGAAATATTTCGCATATCGATGGCACAGGTTTAACGAAACCTCCTTTCTATTTCTGTCGCCCTAGTACTTTTTGTGCTCGAAGAAATATTTCGCATATTGATAACATAGGTTTAACGAAATCTCCTTCTTATTTCTGTCGCCCTAGTACTTTTTGTTCTCTGAGAAATATTTTGCATATTGATAACATAGGCTTAACGAAATCTCCTTCTTATTTCTGTCGCCCTAGTACTTTTTGTGCTCGAAGAAATATTTCGCATATCGATGGCACAGGTTTAACGAAACCTCCTTTCTATTTCTGTCGCCCTAGTACTTTTTGTGCTCGAAGAAATATTTCGCATATTGATAACATAGGTTTAACGAAATCTCCTTCTTATTTCTGTCGCCCTAGTACTTTTTGTTCTCTGAGAAATATTTTGCATATTGATAACATAGGCTTAACGAAATCTCCTTCTTATTTCTGTCGCCCTAGTACTTTTTGTTCTCTGAGAAATATTTTGCATATTGATAACATAGGTTTAACGAAATCTCCTTCTTATTTCTGTCGCCCTAGTACTTTTTGGGCTCGAAGAAATATTTCGCATATCGATGACACAGGTTTAACGAAACCTCCTTTCTATTTCTGTCGCCCTAGTACTTTTTGTGCTCTGAGAAATATTTCGCATATTGATGACATAGGTTAAATGACACCTCTTTCCTTTCTCTGTCGCCCTAGTACGTTTTGTGCTCGAAGAAATATTTATCAGTGTTTTTATGTTTTTTTTGTTTTGTTTTATATTATTATTATTATTATTATTTATTGATTTCCTTTAATTGGTGACGTTAAATTTATGTGCTTGGAATTAAAACGTTTTTACGAGTATAATTTTCAGAGGTAAAAAAAAACACAATATTATATAAATAAGTTTTTAATATAAACCTGACGTAATACAGGGAGGTACAATAATAGAGAAAGTAAACAAATATTTACAGTAGTCGATGAAGTTAAAATGTAATAAAGGTTTCGTTTTACGAAAATAAGAACCTTAAAGATATATAGTTTATGCATTTACTTGAGCAATAAATGTATATGGAACGATGTAGAGATTTCCTTGCTCGTTTAATCATTGCAGAAAAAGAAAATGAAGAATTTGGATATCTTTTATTTTATTTTATCTTTTATTATTTTTCTCAAGCTGCAATGATTTGTAGCAAAGTTATGGCTTATAAAAATACCAATTTTGTACAACTTTTGTTCGACAATTTTTTTTTTAACTGAGGATAAAATAATAGAGGGTCGCTGTAATGTAAGAAGTTGCATTCCGCATTTTTCCTAAAGTAAAAAAATCGAAAAACTGGCAACATTCGGAACGCACGTGATCTTAAGCCAATTTTGCTACGAACAAAATTACCAAGACACAAATGGATTCGTGAGACCATACACAATTGTAATTAAATTCAACTAAATATAAAGGTACTCTCAAATGTAAGAGACTGTATGTGTATATTGGTAGCTAAAGGTTTACCCATTATACTGATGACATTGGATTATTGATGGGCAAGAAATTTGATCGGATGTCAACCGAAATCGAGTCTTACCACATTGTAATATGATTTCTAAAAGTTGGTCATCGTATTTTCCTGAATAGTGGCCATAGTAAACAAGATATTGTAAGTATTATCATGGATTCTGTATGAAATGGATATACTAAATTTAACAATCCATATCTTTATCTAATAATTCATTCTCGGTTTTCATTTATTTTCTGTTGCAATAGTAAGTTTATGATTGCTGATAGTCTAAACTCTAAAAGGTCAACCTTTTACGTATACAAAACGTTTAATTATACATAGTTTCTTAACTCGACTATATTGCACTAGTAAATAACGTAATTACGTAAAAATACTTAAATTAGTCGTTGGTCTTGATTACACGTGGATATGAGCAGCTTTAATACAACCCTGAAGGCATGTCTGTAACTTTATGAGTTCCAAATTTACTACCCGTTGAACCTACTGGAGACAATGTTCTTTTCAGTTCTGTGTGGTTATGTGCGCCTGACACTACGAGTGTAGTCATGCTTGCTGGTGCATCTCGAAGCATGTTCGTACCAGAATAGAAACCTGCGTTGCTGAGTCCTCTTCTGATTAGAAACGTGGAACTATTAAATCCTTGACTGTCAAGTGTTCCCGAACCGAGTTTTGAATGTGGCAAGTAAAACTTTTGCGGCGAGTCTCCATTCATTAGTGGTTCATTCTTGTTACTTAGTGTTCGAGACTCATACCTTTGGAAACTTGGGATCCTGCTGTTGGATCTAGTGACTGGAATCACTGGAGATTCATTGCCAGCATCACTACTTGTCCTCGAACAAGACCTTTGCCTTCTTTCATACGCCCACTCGGACTTTTTCGGTTCAAGCACAACAATATCAACCATTGAGTTTAATCCTTCATCTATTCTATCGAGACTCTTCGTTAACTTTTTTGATTCTATAAGATTGATTATTTCATCGACTCGGTTACATTTAGAATTGGATCTCTGCGGTGCTGTGCCAACTGGTGAACCATTTGTTTCCTTGTAAAACATGCTGTCAATGTACTCTCGTTGACGTGACCCTTTTTCTGAACTTTGGAATGATTCGCTTCTCTTGACCGGTGTCCTTCGACTTTCTTCCCTGGATCGTGTCCTGGAGCGTTTTGTTTGATTATTCTCTTTGTCAACTGTAGAGTTAAAAACGGCTCGACATTCACGAAAATCAAAACTAGATGCAGAAGGCTTTTTTCTAACTTGATTCTGGTAACGAGAAGCGCTTAGAAGAGAATCTGATCCTTCGTCGCTGGAATAGAAGTTTTCATCGTATATTTCTCTCGGTTTGTTGTACACTAATCCTTGTTCAACGGGTGCAGCAAATAAATGTAGTAAACTCTTAGCTTTCCGCGGCGGATGTGGAATTATTTTAGTTGGTACAATTTCCGATTCATGATCATCGTCAGGATTATCTTCGGAGAAATCTTCGGTGCTGGTTATTTTTATACTATGTTTCGTACTTGTTATTGAATCATCCTTTTCGTCTTGACTTTTCTGACACTCCCGAGTATTGACAGATACGTTGATTTCTGATGTTTGATTGCACCTGGATAGCCTTTCATCTGTTACATCTTTAGCATAATGTTCAATTTCCGCATGATTAACAATGTTTCTAAGTTCCTGTATTACTTCGTCTATTGTGGTTTCTTCTTCTTCATCTGATGATTTTTTGTAATCACCATTTTTCTTATTGGTATCTATTTTTTTGTGAACATTCCTTTTGTTTCTTAACAAATCAAATGTTTCATTCTTAACATTAAAGACTTCGTATACCATTGATTCTCTTTGGGGGTCACCTTCAGGGCTTAGAGATCTTTCCGATGAACTGATGCCTTCATCTTCTGGTGGTGATGACTCATCTAAAAACAATTTGAACATTAGAATTGATAACGTCTATCTATTTTTGATATAATTTTTTAAATATTAATGAATTGTACGGATACTATTTCATGTAATATGTACATACCTCTATTTTTATGAACCGAGTTTTTTTTCTTCATAACAAAACTTTTCTTTCTGTTTGAGTTCCCGTGTTCAGATCTGAGTGAAGATACCTCTTCTTGCAGCTCGCAGCATTTTTCTTTCAAGCATTTTTCTAAAGATAGTAAAATCCCTTTTTCTTCTTGTAAAATCTGAAATAATGTTGAGCTTATTTAAAAAAAAACCTTAAAAAAGAGAACCTTATTTTATGTATAATGAAACAAAGGTTAAAAAAAATCTCAAATTAATTGTATATTAATGGTGTTACTATTAATTCGTACCTTGACTCTTTTCTCCATCAGCTCAAGTTTATGTCTGAGTGCATCTTTTTCCTTCTGGGCTTCATTTGCTTTTTCGCTTAAGGTATCGATGTCTATTAACTGTTTCTCATACGTGTCTATTTCTTGTATGACCTGGTCATTTGGTGTTTGCAGTTTAGACACCATCTGCAATGTGAGCAAGCAATAAAAAATAAATATATGCATGAACTATGGAAATTTGCTAAAAACAAGGAAAAATACATAGATAAACTTTTTTAAAGTCCTCAACTTTAGTAAAGCTTAGAAAATCTGCAGATACAACAAATAGTTGTTAAAATTACCTTCTTTAAAGTGACGATATCAAATCCAGCTTGCTCCAGTTCTGCTTGAATATACAGCTTCCTTTGAGGAGTTGGGGCGCTGATCAGCAAAGCGTTGATGAAGGCCAATCCTGCTGCTTGCAAGTCACCACTACCACCAGCGCTTTGCAGCATTCCTACTAGGAACCTGAATCTAACTGGCTCTCCGTAGCGTAGCCTGAGTGTGGAGAGAGCTTCTGACACCATACTGTGGCCGTTGGCTGGCGGGTAACACGATTTTGTGAGGAGCTGAAAAAAGTAAGAACCGAATGTAAATTATATGTCTATAAAACGCTTGGTTCCTTGAATCGTACCTGTTTTGTTTCATGGTAAGATAAATGAGCAGTTAATTGACAGTGTCTACAGTTACACATATAGAGATCAGACAATCTAAACGGAGATATTTTTATTCATAAGTAAAGGATACTATTAAAATGTTTTAGAAGCTTCATCGGTTGATTGCTAAGCTTTTAAAAATAGCAAAAAAGTTAAAAAAAAAAATAGTTTTCATAACAAAATACCTGTAGAGCTAATATTCTGGACTTGTTGACAGTGGACATGATGCATACTGTTAAAGTGTAGACACCGTTCGGTGCAGCTACCAGCCTCCTCACGCAGTCAGGGTACCTGCTACAGCAACTCCAAAGACATTGTCTGGAAATTAGAGATTACTTATTTGAATAAGGCAGTTTTATTTGAAAGAATTGGAAATATTTTTCTCGATGTGTTTTCAGATTTTATCTGCGAGGACATCTAGAAAATCGTAACTTAATATGGTTTGTATTTCTATTTTCACATTCATATTATAATCTCATGAAAACCGATGAAAATTATCTAAATTAAAATCCAAAAATCACGATATCTTCGATAACTTGTACAGTTAAATTGAGGAATTTAAAGTGAAAAAGCATAACAGAATATAAAATTAAGTCGATAACAAATTGATTTGGTCCAATAACTGTGGATATTATATAATTATATTCAGACGGTCAAAGTTAAATGGTTTTTGGCAATCAATTGCTGGTTATACCGTTTCACAATATTGGAACCAAGAGGAATGTTTCCCAAGCTTGATTTTGTAAATTGTATGATACCGACGGGTAACCATTGATAACAAAAACCATCAAAATTGGCTGTGAAATGACAGGAAATTTATATGTGTAGAACAGGCGAATAAAAGGTAGAACAATGGCGTGCTGGAAACGCTCCCCTATTGCTTTCGCACGCCTGCATCCTATCCGGGCTGCATTACAACCGTATCATCATTAACCTGTAGGTAGTTACTCCAACTACCAGATATGTCCGGATTCAGACTTCTCAAAGGACCTTCTACACTATTATCAAATAATTAAAAATTGTTTTACTCACAAGCATGCCAGTTCATCAAGAAGCGGTCTTCGCCTGACAGCGGGTGGTCCGCGCATTCCTTCTCCAGATTGGCTCAGTTGCACATTGCGAAGAAGCTCAAGCAGCAAAGTGATGCCATCTAGCGGCTCGCACGCGAACTCTTGGACGAAGCTGTAAGCAATTTGCACATACATGATATTTTAGTAAATTTAAATACATTTACATCCAACAGTCACATACATAGGCAGAGCAAGATCAATTAAATCTTATGTCTGAAACTATGAAAGACTTTTTGGTATCATAACCACAGACACGAAATAAATATTTGTAGAGTACTCAGATGCGGCTGCCAACATGTTCACGGTGGTTGCAGTTTCAAATCCCAGGTAACACCTCTGACTTTTCAAAGACGTGTGTGTTGATAATTAATCGCCACGTACTATAGCGGGGAAGGAAAAGATCGTGAGGAATCCTGCATGCGATTTGTAAGAATTTCTATGGTATGTAAAGTCCGTCAAACCGCACTAGGACAACGTGGTGGATTATATGGCCTAACCATTCTTAATGGTACTCTCGATTGTAGAGTAGGCTCGTGGCCTGCAGTGGAACGTATAAGAGCTGATACAATACAATACAAAACACTAAACTATCAATTGTCTTGGTACTGGTATCAAACCCCCAGCTTTTAGCTTCATTGCCGGCGTCTAACCAAGTCATGGAGACTGACACCATTCTATTATCACCGTATTTCCGGCTTATAATCATCACTCGACATCAGGTCACTGGCGGGTATTAGCCTCTCTAAATACATACCACTGTGGTTTGTTAAACATACACAAATATTAATTTAGCAACCTTGATTGTCTCCAGGGTTTTAAATTTTGTTGCGGTCGCGTGGAATATTAAAACAATAATCTTTTAGCATCTTTGTTATTCGCATATTTATCGGAAAAATAATTGTGACGATAAACTTAATTGAATTTTAATTCCATTTGTTGACAGAAGAAAATTATGCCATAAATTAGAATGAAAATTAATTATTAGTCATTAATCGAGATATTTTCTCTTATTCCAATAATGTTATCGTTCTACAATGTTTTTATTTTGCGATCGGGTTTGTAAAGCTAAAACAAAAAGCTGTACAATAAAAACCGCTTTTAAGGCCGCAGTTGCTAATGATACTTCTTTACAATTAAAAGAAACTTAAAAGGCATCGACAGCTGAATATACCTTATCTCTTGCTTCTCGTTGAATTCATTTAAAACCTATATTAATGTAACCCGGTTATTTTCAGATAAATAACTTGTTTGTGCAAACATTGTAAGTTTTCGACGTTGATGCTAAACTCTCAATTCATTCATCCAATATTGTTTATTTTGCGTTTTTTTCAACGCTCGTTTTATTATTTGTTTTCACATACCAGTGTTTCAGCATAAATTTATTTCTATTCATTTCTTTTTTGCGGCTTTAATGGGGTTATAAAGATTGTAATGTCTCTTACTTTTATTATTTTAAAGATAATCATATATAAGTATTTTTCTTGCAGTTATTACAACGACACTTCTAATAATAGAAAGCGTAATAAGGACTAGTTGGCAACTCGCCCACTTTCACATTCGGTAATACATCCTGCGACCTTTACTGGGACTTCAATCCATCCCAAAAATTTGGCAAGTGAATACTTGTACATTAGCTTGTACAAAAATTATTTATCAATTTCTCATACCGAGCAATCGTCAACTTTAGAAACAAAAAGAGGAATCAGTATGCAAACTGAAATTGAAGCGTTACATATTTCTTATTTTAGAACGTCGAGTAAAAACCACCCCATTAGAGAGGAATGAAGGGGTACCGACAATTCGCAGTAAACGCCCGCCATATAATTTGAAGACATAAAGAAAAATTACACTCACAATTACGTTGGGATTCACTGGAATCGTCTAAAGCAATTTGAAATGTAAAAACTGTTAATGTGCGGCCACGAAAACGATACGCGCACATTAAAATAACTGCAAAGTGTTATGGAGGGGACTTAAACGGAATAATTGTTGTTGAAATTGTTTTCTGGGTAAATAAGTTCAATACTTCAATAATTATAAGACCTTCTGTCACACTTATAAATTATTGTTCAAGCTTAAATTGGGAAGAAATGGTCTGTAATCTAGATACATAAAACTTCTGTTCAACTTAGTACTTATAGATTATTATTTAATCGCAAGTTGGGAAAAAATGGATATGAATTTATGTTTTGTACAAATTTTGATTAAACTACTTATTATTGCATATTGGTAATTTTGCATGTTTCAGGTATATTTCTTAGCGAAAGTAAATGTGTATGTGAGTTTGAGAAAGATCTTGGGAAATGGGAAATCGTAAAAATATAATAAGACACGCTACGCAAACAATCATGCGATGTATTGTTGAATAGTTCGCATCATACGAAAGCTGTTGCATTGAATTAAGAAAATATTGGCACATCGGTGGCTGCAGTAGTTTAGCTAGAAGTTATGTCGTGGCAATTATAAAGTTTCTTTTCACTCGTGTTGATTTGTAGATATATAATAAGTAATATGTTGGTAGCCTTACACTACCTAACACAATATGCTTCTCTTAGAAAAATATTTCAACGTCTTTGACCTCCTCTTATGTATCTTGTTATATTCTGATGTACAAAATTAATATTAACTGATGGTAAAACAATCGTTTCTGTCCGGTTAGTTACTAGTGGAAAACATGTTGCAATTATCCGTAACGTTTTAGACGGGAATAGACCAGGTAATTGTTCCGATTGTCTCTGGAACATCTCTTTGATCGTTCGGCTGATGAGACATAACTATCTCTCGCTATAACCTTTCCCAGAAGCTTTAAACACTTTGTCATTCCAGTAACATATCCTTAGTTAAATTAAAACATCATACTGAATTTCAAAATGGCGGCGTAAAAATATGTCGATTAGACCATACTGACAGTTAACAGCAAATAGTGTCATTCAAAAGATTCATTCGCTGTGAAAGCGTCTGGTTTTATGGACACACAATCTTCAGCAGTGCAATAAAGCAGTGACCACAAGCACTGTCAGAGCGACTTGTCACATAACTTATGTAATATCTATGTGCTATGTGCTACAGCATGCAGTGGTGTGGCAAGGGTTTTTTTTTGTTACTTTGTTAATTTTTTATCAAAAGCGATAGGTAATCTTGCTTTTACGTGTTGGTATTAAATTAAGTTTAGTGATTGCCGGTGGAAATAGTGTCCAGTAATACAGACTTAAGCTGATATATGTACATAATGTATGTACATAAGCTTTAATAATTACATTTATTTTTATTTGACAACTACTACTCAGTCGTTTTTCATAAATCTTACGTGAATATGTTCGAACAAAGGTCAAAGATAGCTTACTTCTTCTATTTGGCTCCACACTACATCATTTCTAATGTGATTCTAATAAATATGTCATTGTATCTTGTTTGCAGGAGCCGTACATTCCCCGAAAATGTCAATTAAGTCATTTTCCGACCTAGAAACTATCTTTATGAAAAAATATTTACGATATACTATGATGATTCTGCGCATTAAGAAGGGCAATACAAACGCGCTTTTTATTCTTATATTTAGTATGAGTCACTGTTCTGATATTAATATGATATAACCTGTCTGAATTCGTATTAATTTGCGAAATAATCGCATAAATATTGTGTCTTTCACTTCTGACTATGAAGTGTAAATTGAACGTAATATACTTAAAACTGTTCAGTTTCGTTGAAGAGGTAATTTAATGAATCATTTATTTTATTAACTAATTAGAAACTGATATACTCAAAGTAATTGATATTCGCAAAGAATTAATTTTATTCTTAATTGATTTTGTTTGCACTTTGTCGTGAAAATTTGTCGTGTAATCAAACCAATGATTAAATAAACTACCACATACGATATACAATTATTTGAAGAATTATTTGATTTTTACAAGTTGAGAAAAAATACAAGAAATGTACACATATTCAAAGGTAAAGTAAAGTGAATTTTATATAACCTCACGAGGCCAGAAATTCTTACTAAGGACTAATTAATTCTGTCTTAATAGTAGAGAAGGGCTTTGCCCACCAACCGTACCTAACGGGCTGAAATTGACAGTCGCATAATTTGCCAGGCCCTATGAGTGATAAAGAACGATATGTTAAATAAGAGTAATTAAATGCGTCATTAATCGACGTCCCGCTATCTCCCATACCTTATACGGCAGTCCAATTAACTTTTAGCAACTAAGTAATACGCCTATAAAATTAACCGCAGAGGGAGTTAATTTATAATCGAGTTGGGTGCATGTTGGAAAACATTTTTATATGCAGTGTTTTATTGGGATATAAAATTTGTATAGCCTCGTTAGGCTTACTATTGGTTTATTCAGTCTTTATTTACATTAATACAGTCACGTTTGTATCACATAGAAGTAGGACGAGATTATGAGGTCATGAAGAACTTTCGCTTTTTCTGCTTTCATAATTATATTTACGCGTATAGTTTCTATT
Source organism: Theretra japonica (assembly GCA_033459515.1). Taxonomy (NCBI): domain Eukaryota; kingdom Metazoa; phylum Arthropoda; class Insecta; order Lepidoptera; family Sphingidae; genus Theretra; species Theretra japonica. Next base: position 6,383,592 of record CM065943.1, read on the forward strand.
AAGTTTTTTTATAGCATAGGTACCGGCAAACGAGCAAATAGGTCACCTGATGGTAAGTGACTACTGCCGCCCATGAACATCCACAACGCTTGAATCATTGATGTGTTACCTGCCTATTCAATCGGGAGGGGAGCGTGAAGGAAATAGGGTGGTGGGCGAAATGAGTATTGGCCGTCCGGAAATCTCACTCACAGAACGAAACACGACAGCTAAGCTGTCGCTTTACATGGAACTTCTGTGAGATAATGGTACCACCTCGGACGAGCTTGCCTATTCATGCTCAGTCATGACTGACAACAACGTGGCTCTACCACATATAAATATTTAAACCCTTTATTTATATATTAGGTTCGTCAACAGCGCTATAATAATATACACTATAAGGTACAGGAATAATGTTTAATTGAGTATTCTTCAGATGGTGGTTACTGGTTAAGCTAATTTTTCATATTAACTGACAAAGGTTCGGTTTAACAGCCCTGTTTCATTCACACGTGTCATATTTCATGAAAGTCTATTATCTCTGGCAATAATAAGTTTGATTGGTATATATTAATATCTAATAGCAGAAGAACAACGTACCTTGGAAAGGAAAGTCTGAGGTCTGCCCGTAGCTTTGTTAGGAGTTCGCTCGGGGTACCAAACTGACGTAGTCTCATCTCCTCTCCCAGATTCATACATGGGTTTCTGTAACACAAGTAGATAATTAATATTGAGTGATGGAGACACAATAATATGTAATACATATGGGAATCTATTTATAGACTTCACTAATAGTAACAGCAACATAGTTGTCGTGCATAAAGTATAAAAAATAAATTTTATCCATTTTTGTTACAGTATCAGATGCGTGAAGGCTATATAAAGTCAACCAACCCGCACTAGGCCAGCGTTGTGGACTATATGGCCTAACCTCTCTCAATTGTACTCTCGATTGTAGAAGAGGCCCGTGCCCTGCAGTGTGACGTATATGGGCTGATACAGACAAAGATGCAGACACTATAAGATCAAGATTATGTTAAGTCTGTATTACTATTTGCATACCAAAGAATGTATTTTATGGTAAAAGAACATTACCACTAAAATATGAGAACAGAGATGAATATGGGTAGAATTAAATGAATTGAACTAGACACCGTGAAACTGTTATTACAGTAGCTGGCTATAACTATTATTTTATAGGTTGGTATAAAGTTTTATGTGGTCATATAAATATAAAAATATACGGCTTTTTCATGATAATGACATTTGAGTTACAGATCGAGATCAAATTAATCTATGAGTAAACAAAAATTCACACTATGATATTAAATCTAAACTGTAAAAATTGTGATGTCGGCAGGCCCACATATAATGATTTAGTGAGAAGACAAGAGCCCCAATAAGCTTTGAACCATTATTTGTCTTCTTCCTAAAAGATTAGCAATAGAGTGGCGATTTGCTAGATATCGTGCAATCATAAGTATAATAACATCGTTAGGGTCTATATTATCTTTCTGTATAAAAACGATATCTGTTATATGCCTGTGAAGATCTAGAAGAGTGGCGTGTACGGGTGCAAAGCAATCAGTACATCATCATACTTTAAGCCTTTGTTATTACAAAAATAACAATCTTAAAGTACAATTTTGATTGGAAATTTTATTTCCTTATCCACCACAGCGTATAAAAAGCTTTTTCCAAATCCGAACCTTTACAGTTCATAGTACAAATAAGTTGCTAAATCAATGATTCCATATTTGAATAAATGTTTAAAAAGTATAAAAAGACCTGAAATCTTTGCTGTTAGGGTTAGGCAATGTCCTAGACTTGTTGAGCTCCTGTCCTGAGTCCAGTTCATAGAGGTGTCCTCCCCCCGCCTTCTTCCCCCATTTCTTGAGCGATGTCGCGTAATCCTCAGGATTGTAGATAGGTGGACGTTGCTTATCCTGAAAGTATAAGTAGATTCATAAATGGTATGAATGAGACTTTCGATGATTTAGATTAGATTAGATGAGGAGTTCGTCTTGTTTTTTAACGAGATTTTCAATATTTTCATATACAAAGTACGTCATAAAAACATAATATTTTCCATGTATTCTATTTAATCATTAATTGAGATAAATGTTCAGTGACCCATTAGATTTCAATCACGGCTTCATTGATTGGCATTATTAGAACTCATATTAAGTAAGAAACCAAAAAGTGACAGCCTCCAGCCTCCTCCGTTAGACGCCGCGCCGGTTGTGAAACGAGCGGTCGCGGGTTCGTTCCACGCACCGAGACAAATATTTTTGAGGCCCACAAGTATTTGCCTCGGGTCTGGGCGTTTGTGAGGCCGAAAAGTCTCTCGCAGTGTCTGATACCCACGACACAAAACTTAATTGATCTTAATGTGGGGTCAGGACTATGTATGTGACTGTTGGGTGTATTTATTTATATATAAAAAGTATGTTGGTAATAGATTTTTTTATTAAAGTAATGTTATCAAGAAACGACAACAATTGTTTGACTTATAGGCTTTCTCTCACCATTTTCCCTTGGCCTCTTAATTTGTCAAGCAACATCAATCGAAACAAACCGTGGCCCATAACTGTAACACATTAAGTTCCAAAACGATTGTATGAATGGCTAAACTCCATTAGTACTGTAACTATTCGTGCAGAATTCAATTTATCACAATGGTAACTGGTTGTAGCAGAAAACTGTATATTAATTAATAACGTGTGGTGCGAGTGTGAGCGGGAAACCTGGTTACTCATCTACGCTGAATTAATACGATTTTACATACATAAATAAACTCACGCCTTTTTCCCAGACAGGGTAGGCAGAGGTGCTACCAGGACACCCATATTTCGCCTTGTATATTCCGTTCCACGATGTGATAGGGATCGCGCTTATCGCCATATCGGGCACAAATTTCTGACTCCGGGCTGATAATGAAAAGAAGAATCCAATATCACTTTGCCCGACCCGGGATTCGAACCCGAGACCTCAGCTTTGCAAGCATACCGTAGTACAACTACGCCACCGAGGCAGTCGATAATACCTACGATGTTGATATCTTTATTTTAATTTAGAGGTGAGATTATATATGGAACATACAAATAATTACATAGCCTTCGTGCCGCAGTTGGTCAAAAACCGGCTTTGAGAATAAAGATCGTAGATTCGACGTCTATACAGAAATAAATATTTGTCATCTACAAGCATCTGTGTTGGGTCTGGATGTTTGTGGCACCGAAAAGTCTCGCTTAAGTGGCTTATGATCATCACGATACAATACCTGATCTTATTGTGGGGTCAAGACTATGTATGTGACTGTTGGGTATATGTATTTATTTGTAAATACAAATAATTAATTAATCACGACAAACAACAAGACTACGCGATGATACTTCTAAAGTAAACTTGTATTGCAAAGGAAAATCTAAAACACACATCTCGATATTGACATGGAAAAAGATGATTTAAAATACATCGTACATTTATTGTACGCACTCTATCAAAGAGTCCATGCCTTGTCATTAACAACAAACATTTTATTTCATGCAATCATCATTCATGCAGAGCAACAATGGTGCTGTTATGACAGTAGCTCGGGATTAGAGAAAGCTATTGCTGAATGTATGAAGCTTACAAAGCAAAGAACCAATGTTCGGTACAATGAGAGTATAAATATAAACTATGTTTACGAATCGTAGTAATATTATATATGGGAAAGTGTGAACTTTTGTTGATCTATCTTTGAGTCAAAAGCGAGGGAATAAAACGGCTTGATTATTAGATATACGGCCTTATTTATAGTAAGTTTTATAAAGTATTTTAGGCATCGAATGTTTTGTCCTCTTCGCGCAAACTGAATACAAAAGTCGTTCATGACTAAAATAGGTTTTAAAACTGTCTATAAGTAAGGCCTATAGAGGTGTTTGGTAAATACGTAGTATTGAAATACTACTAGGTCTTTTTAATTCTGGAAAATATGTACCATTTTGTGGAATAGATCTGGAATTTTAACTCTACGCAAAGTGCAAACCAACCCGGAAGGCACACATTTTTTAATGTTATAGTTTTCAATGATATGCGTTTTTACAGATATGGACAGAGGGAAGAAGTAGGAGATCTCCTAAATGCAGAATTTGAAACAATATGTCATTTACTTATTTCAACAGTTGTCGGTGATCTTTCGCAAACTTGCTAGTACTGCAATGCAAATTCTCCTTTTGTTCACCAACATTATGAAATCATAAAAAAATAATGTCAGAGTCTTTATATATCATATTATTAGGGGAAGAAATTAAGACAATCGCGATGGACTGGAGATAAGCAATTAACTGTTGTTCTGAGATTTCGACAAGTTACATCACATCTGATGCTGTTATGATAAGATTTATTACTCAATGGGTAATTAATTAACGGTTAAATATTATGGCAGTTGCAAATTACTGTTGGATAATGTAACATGCGTATTTTGTAAATGCTTCATTTTTTCCACTTCATTAAAATTACACCGAGGGGAAGAATTTGTACAAATTGGCACATATTTTTGTAGCTTCTGGTAAAATTCAGAAATTGCACAACTCAGTCAAAGATTAAACCTGTTAATATAAGTTATAACTTAAAATATATTTAATCGTCTCTTGTTGAAAAAGAAGATTGTTCTAGTACGAGTAGGGGTATGAATTAACTGTAAAGGTGAGGTCCTGGATTTAAGTCACACTTCAGACCACTCCGTTTGTGTGACAAAGGAGGAGATAAGCAAAGGTGCCTATCACCTTGCTACTGGTATTTTTATGTATGTACGATTAACAAGATGCAATGTAGTTTCTGTGTGCCTTATTAAAAATATTTACGAAACCATAAGAACAAAAAACACACACACACACACAATCAAGAAGAAAATAAAATCAAGAGCAAAACATGACGCCTTAATTAATTAACTTACTTAAAGCCAACCGATACATTATCTTGTTTTCAAACAAGCGTCGCTTCTCATTACTCGATATGCAGATAAGTGATATAATCTAAAAAAAACGCGTGAGACAGATAATAAATCTTCTTAGTTCTTACATAAATCCAGTAATAAAGTAGGTACATCAGCTAATTGGCGTAAGCGTAAAGAAAGCAGGTGCGGAATTATTTTGAGGTTAACGAACCGAGCCGGCTACGCATGCGTGTGTGAAGTCTCCCTAAATTAATTGTAACGGTGGCGAGCAAGATGCAAGATGCGCTAAATTTGATTGTTGTTAAAAGTATAGCGTAGTATAAGTTATTTAGTATTTAGTAGTATAGGTTATTTAAAGTGCGTGGTGGCCTGTTTGTAACGGACCAGACGCGACTGCCTACATGTTTACGGTGGTCGCGAGTTCAAGTCCCAGGGCATACCTGACTTTTCGGAGTCATGTGTGTATTGATAGTCAATCACCACGCACGATAACAGTGAAGGAAAACATCGTGAGGAAACCCGCATACCATAGCGATCTGTATAAATTTCTATGGTATGTAAAAGTCCGCCAACCCGCACTAGGCCAGCGTGGTGGCCTATATGGCCTAACCACTCTCAATCGTACTCTCGATTATAGAGGAGACCCGTGCCCTGCAGTGGGACGGATATGGGCTGATACAGTACAGTATAAGTTATTTATAGTAATAAATAAGTATAGTGAGAGTAATAAGCATAAATCCTAGGGTACTTGTAAATTAATGCATTCCCCGTAATAAAATCGTTATTTGTTTAATGACTTTATTATTCCATAGGTACAGCCAAGTTTTTCAGTATAAAAGCAGTTTGAGTTGTCACGTAATTCAATTATATCTGTGGGGATTTATTAGAAATCAAAGATACTACAAAGATTTCATATAATTTGATCAATTAGCGTTACTGAACCAATTAGTAAGTCTAATTGATTGTGTCCAATGAAATTTGGTGAAAGTAATTTCCTAAATGATTTTGGCGACTTATTTATGGTTATATATAATGATAACATGAAATATCCGACGAAGTTCCGTCAGACCAGTGTGGTGCATCAAAGCCCAAACGCTTAAGTTTATGAAAGTGTCACCGTATTGGTAGAGGCAGCATGTATGAGCTGTTGAAAGTCAGGGCATTGGTTAAATTGTCAGGTTGGATAATTGTTTGTTTGATATTGGTTGTCACATAGCCTAACTTGGTTGACCTGAAAAAAAAATCTTACGAGTTGCCTAAGGCACAGGGAGAGTTTCTCCTGGCGAGAATCTTAAGCGATTATCGCTTGACATAACCGCCATTAGATTATTGCGTTCTGACAATATTTACGCGATGCAACTTGTTTATATCCTTACGATAATCGTATCTTTGAGGCGAGAAACTCTCCCCGTGTAAATGGGGCTTAAGACTGGAATTTGCACCCGGTACAGCGACAGCCTCGCTATCTATATCTCCTTGGAGCTGAAACAAGGCAGAGTGTGGGAGGACCTCTGCTTCCGCTTTCGAAGAAATAAGCGTCGATTTATGTATGCATACGAATTGTATTCTTTCAAGTCCTATTATAACTCCAAGGTTAGAAGGATTAAATCCCAAATTAATGCCGGTAAAAGGCTTCGCCTAGCAGTATTTATCAATTTGTGTAATCATAATTTCATTTCACACAATGTTTTATACGAAATTCCGTTGCGCGCACAATACGTTATAATAGTACTCTGCTGACAGCTCACACGCTCCCCTTTAATGCTACTTACAAGTTTTTGCCTCGTTTCGACATGTTATAAAAATGCTAAATTAATGTCTACACAATTGTTAAAAGTTGAGCATCTTGAGTTGCAGGAAGTTGCTAGATACAGACTATTTCCACCAGTTCACTGTGAAAACTCTTAGGAATACCTATGTACAGCAGTGAACACAAGCCTCCCCAAGAGTCAAGAGTCCCCAGTGTCGGTTGCCAAAGATATTGGTAATATTCACATGGAAAGTCAAGCGAAAGTGCTACATTGCGATCGAGTAAATAGAAATCATAATAACATATCCTCTGCCCACGTCTTTGGGATAGGCATGCCGTTATACATCTATGAATGAACTAATAATTTTGGTTGACTGAATTTAGTTTACTTCAAATATTATGACAGTGGCTTGTTAAATTAAACGTTCGACAGTGTATAGACTGTCTGACGTTGAAAACGTCGACAATTGACATCACTAATAGTACTGATTTCAATTAGGTAAAGTCATATAATTAAGGAACACAGTTTATTAAATTATGATTGTCTAGAGTTAATTATTGTTTTGTGAAATATGCCTTTCACCTCATAAACATAACTAAATATTATGTTAGGAGAAAAAATAAGTATAGGTTACCTTGGAGACAGGCTCCTCGCTCCAACCACCGCTGTTTGCCATACCTTCCAGCAACGTCAGTTCACTGCAACAAATGACAAATATTTAAAATAATTAATTATTTTAATACCCCACATACTTTTCTTGAGTGTAATAAATCATATTGGTTTATAAATTAAAAAGTAAGAAAAATCAACAAATAATAATACCGCTACTAAATTTATACATTAAAGAAATATTTATAGCCCCTTTTATCGCTTAGTAAGTAGTCATAATTATATATTCTATGATTAGCCTATGGAGTACGACTGTTATGTTTATGCATAAAATTCACATTTATGCATCTTTGAACATAACGCACCGCAATAAAATTAACTTGAAGAAACAATAAATAGTGTGCTTTACATAAAACCCGATGATTATTCACATCTTTCTTCTAATTTTCAGCAATAATCATGATGACATCGAAATTGTCATTAAGATTGCAATCATATCGATGTGACCCACTGAAGTAATGAACGCGCGGTGATCGGTACAAGCCACGGGATGTGGCGTTTTTAGTAATTGTTTACTTTTAGATTCTGACACAAAAAAATGATTTAAAAAAAATACCTCCATTTATTTTGTATTTACATATAAATTCATGAAAGTTAGTAATACCGCCCCTTATAAATATTTACAAAACCCTTCTCATTATTCGACTGCAGAATTTAAGATGAAGTATAGAGGATGAATGACGAGCTGTAAAAGTTACGATTTCTTGGATCTCATGCAATCTCATTGTCTAAACGGGGGGAATAGCGCAGAGTCTTCCGATAGCCCCTCAATAGAGTATAAACATTCCTATGGACTTAAAACGATACAGCAATTCAACTGATCACTAATAAACTATGAAAATATTATAAATAAATAAACTAGGGAAGAAAGGAAGGAAATCGGAGAGCGGGATTTCTCGCGTTTCCACAATCTAAAGCCCCATTTACACGGGGAGAGTTTCCCGCGGCGAGAATCGTATGCCATTATCGCATAACTTAACAGCCATAGATTAAAGTGTAGTGACAAATGTTTACACGATGCAACTTTTTATATCGTTACGATAATCGTGTCTTCGAGGCCAGAAACTCTCCCCGTTTAAATGGGGTTTTACTTACTATAACTGACTTGTCAGTGATTCAGTGACAGTTCCAGGATATATGTGTACAGATAAACTAGAGAGACACTGACACTCTGTTTTTTTTTAATGTTGTCCATATCTACCTTCTTTATAATTGTACCACGCAACATAACCCACTTTCATTGAAGCAAAACACAGACGATAACCACAGTAACATCTCGGAATTATCTCAACCGCCCGCGGAAAATAAGATTTTCCATTATTTGTGCACTCGATAATGGAAAATTTGCGAGACGAACCGTAATCAGATGTTTTGCAACTCTTGGTTTAATACCGTATCATTTTATCGAAAGCCGATGCTGGTCTGGTATCCCTACGCAAATTTCACTATCGTGAAAACTAAAATATGCAAAGTGGGTAATAAACTTTATGATGTCTCGAGGCATGTTTTAGTAGATAGGTACCTTTTGTTTCTAGGGATGCTGTCGTTTTTATTACAAAAGTGCTGCAATGAATTTTTTCGTATTCCTTAAAACAACAAATAACTGAATAAAAAACATTACGGTTAACCATATTGTTTAGTATAATTATTATGCACAATAGATTAATTGCTTCACAAAAAAAAAAAAAACATATTTAAAGTCCTAACTACGTTTTGTCTTCAAATTTTAAGACTTTCTGTTTGCTTAAAATATTTCGAACCAGAATTGAATCAATCCCATTAATTAATTCAATAAAAAATAAAATTATCTTAATTTTTTTGACATTGACATGGCAAAATGTCTATTAGACGAGTATATAATCTAAGGTCTATTACATCATCTAGAAATTGTAACGCTATATTTACCGAATAGGTACACGCGAAAGACAGATACTTAAAGATTTATATTAAGGTAAGTATATTTTAATGACGCAAATGCATTTTAATAAGTATGTCGATTGTCGAGGCACCAGTGGCCGACTTAAAGTTGTACAAGAAACGTCCAAAATTGAAGAACTGTAGCGGTACTTTCGCGAAGTACCAACCGTCTGCTTATGATGTGGTTAAAATTGTTTTGCTAATTAAGCATTTACTTATTTTAATTTTTTATTTAATTCTGCGCAAATTAACAATATTAAATACTACGATTCCAAACTTTAATAAAATGTTATTTTACCAGCGTTATAGTATAAAAACTGAATTTTATGTATTTTGTTTGATGTTCCTTAGGAATCTATCAAAAGGTGTTACCTTGGCCATCAAATATTTTGATGGTTCTCTCAACTTGTCAGACACATTGAAAGCTATTAGTTCCAATGGCACCACGATCCGAACTTAATAATAGCTGATCATGTGATGCCTATATCAGAGGCATGCGGAGACAAACTTTCAGATTTATAAAGTGACAAAGGTCTGGCGCCCACGAGCTTTAGGTCTATTAGACCACATTGCTCCAGTTTTATCACCATAATAAATAAATAAATACACTCAACAGTCATATACATAGTCCTGACCCCACATTAAGATCAATTAAGTTTTATGTCGTGGGTATCAGAAGCTACGAAAGAATTTTCGGTCTCACAAACACCCGAGACAAATACTTGTAATTGTATATAATTTACGAACTACCTGATCCTTAAATTACAAACAATGAGCTAACAAACATAAAAAATAACATACAGGCGAATTGAGAACCTCCTGCTTTTTTAAAAGTCGGTTAAAAAGTACCTTTTCCAAGCCGATATGCTTTCACGACCTCGTAACATGCAGCTAATAGATTTCCTAAGCAATGTTTTGGCCAAACCCACCACGTACTTCCCGATGCCGTTTCCGGCGATCGGCAACACGCGTGAAATATTTCTACGCATCGATTACGTAAAACTATCGAGTAATACCGAGCGTACGTGTTAGGTAAGGTGCGATGAATCGATTTCGCGCGAAATTGTGCCAGATAGGACTCGTACGTGATAAGTCAGGGTTATAAGATTTGTTCTATTGGTTTCATTCCTTTACTCATATAAGCTGAGCTTTTCTTGTCTCACGTGAATGTGATATGAAATTATTGCCCCTATATGAAGGATCGTCTTTCGCTTAATTTTATAACTTAAATGAATCGACAGTCGCTACATTGCGAATGCTAATTAAGTAGCTATAGTAGAATATCTTAGACAGTAAATAAACTTTTATTTTGTTTTTTTTTATTATGGTATATAAAGTACCTATCAATGAAACCAGGTATAGCCGCAGCTAGCCGAACCCAAAACGTGACGCGCTTGCCTGGTTCCCTGTAACAGGTTTTCCGTGATGACGGTTGATGTACGGTACTCGATTTACTGGTAGTCACCAATATCCTACCGCCGGCGGTTTCTTTTTTTATTTATAAGCGTGATAATTAAGCAAGGTGTTCAATTGACCAGAACCGATTATCCCCGCTTATGGACCTGCAATATTTGAGAAATCATCGGTACATTGCTAGGCGTTGAAGATAGAGAATGAAATTGGTAGGGAAGAGAAAGAATGGAGTATATTCGGCTTTCGTCAATGATTTAACCACTAATGTACCTTTAATAGAGTGCGTGGTGGCCTGTTGGTAACGGACCAGACTCGGCTGCCTACATGTTCACGGTGGTCGCGGTTTCAAATCCCAGGGCACACCTCTGACTTTTCGGAGTTACGTGTGTGTTGATAGTCAATCACCACGCACTTTAACGGTGAAGGAAAACATCGTGAGGAAACCTGCATACCGTAGCGATTTTAAAGAATTTCTACTGTAAGTCCGCCAACACGCACTAGGCCAGCGTGGTGGACTATATGGCTTAACCACTCTCAATCGATTCTCTCGATTGTAAAGTAGGCCCGTGCCCAGCAGTAGGACGTATATGGGCTGACAAAAAAAATGTACCTTTAATTGCAAATGACGCAAAATAGACAATATACGTAATTGATATACGCAACAAACCACACTACGTGAAATCTGCCAGTCAAAGCTTTTCAATGATGCCTTTCATTCTTTCCACATAATCTACATTCGCTGTATTGACAAAAAGCACAATTTCCCAGTACATAATGAAAGTGAAAAAAAATCTCATTAGTCGGCACATTGGTATTGCAGAGACAACGGTTGCAATTCCGATTTCTAATATCGCGTGAAAAGCTAAATACAGTTCGTTCGCACCTATCAACGCTTGCGGCAACAAACGGTACAGGTAGGTGGTTAAATTACTATTTCTAGCACTCCCAGTGGTGTGGAGTCGTGATAAGGCCTTACACCAGTAGCTGTTGAGATTTCGCCTTCGGGGTACTACGGTGGTTTTGCATGGCACAATGTGTAGACGCGAAACATCGAGCCTGCCAGTAGCTTTTTGTCTGCCAGTTGAGCGATGATTGGACAACTAGATAAATCAGGGTTTATAATGACTCATATTCAAAACATAACATTCACTTCGTAGCTATGTATGCGTACTAATTTCTCAGAGGATTATCGCCCGCTGTGACCGTGTAACGAATTTTTAAGAAACCATCATAATTTAAAGTTCTTCAAAAGAATTGCAGCAATAGCATGGGAGACTAAAATGTCTACATCTGAAAAGGTTGAGCTCAGGCAAGGGGTAGAAAGGTCTATGTACGCCAACCTCAACAATAAAGAAAGTTATTTGTAGAGAAATGATCACAATGTATAGACGAGAAAATCTTCAATAAGAATCAATTTTAGATCTTATGTCATAATTTATTCATGTATTCATAGCCTAATCGATGTGACTTTAGATTTAGTCACACTGGCAATAAATAAGAGAATAAAAATTAATTAAGACAAATTATTTTATTGCCGCAATTAATTATTTTACCAAAATATAATTCCTATTCAAATCACGAAGATTGTTCATGACCTTTCATTTGTGAACGCAGTGTATGAACATTGAGCTATGTAAATTAGTATTTAATTGGATACCTGTATAGTGAATATTGCATAAGGAAACGAGTATAACACGCATATATAGATAGCATGCGATTGTACTATCACGGTCAGCCTTTTTGCTATGTTTTTTGTTAAATAAAAAATCTTTATTTAGTGTTTTTTAATTCATTATCATGTCTACAAGAAAATAAAATAAAAAAGAATAACCTTACCTCCGTATATATAAGGTATATACCGAAAATAAAATATATCAGCATAAAATGTATCGGCTTGCTGAAAGTCCGAGAACTCATTTTCACACAAACAAATGAGATTTTGACGACGATGTTTACGAAAATATGTACTTGAGATATTGGAGCCAAACTTGATGAAACTGGGATCAGAGACGTACCAATACGGTACTTCCAGTGTATCAGAATAAAAAAAATCAATTTGGGATTCTGTTTGATCCACAATTTATTCCAACGTTTATCAAATGCTGTGTGTTAAGCAGAAACAAAGATAAAACGCAAAAGAAGAACCAAATGGAGATTTGGCATTTAGAATTTTTGGAAAAGTGATCTAAAATTCAACAACATTAAACAATGGGATATTAAAGTCCATAAATCTGGTAGTCGCCTGGATGGGAATCCCACGGGTCGGTTAGGGATAAGTACGCTGGCAATTGTTATTCCGAAGTAGTCCCTCAATGGATGGGACGTCTTTTACAACCTGCTTGAACGTGATTAAGCGTTCGAAGCAGAATAGTCGATAAATGGTTGTTACTAGTTGTAAGTGACACTTGTGTGTAATAGGGCTGGGAATATGGTCAAGAATAGTCCAAAAGTAAACTTCACTCATGAACTCAAGTGAAGTTTACTTTTGGAAGATTCTCCTATTCTCCGGGATAGCGACCACTATTATGAAATGATAGGAACCTGCCATAGTTAGTGGCGTAAATGCAATATATTTCAGTATAGCCCCGAGGTTTAGCCCGTGTGTATTGAATTTTGAGGGGAGAGCAATAATTCGTCGACTGGTTAGAGACAGGCATCCTTAATCACTGGACACTGTACTTACCATGAGGGGAATTGCGTTCACGTTGTCATGCTAGTATAAACTGAAATGACAGGACACCCAAATTTCTCCCGCTGGCGCTTAAGCCACATGTGTAAAGTTTATCACTCAATCTATACGACAAACAATACAAATGGAATTTAAATCAAGTTCATGGTTTATTTTGATTGGTGGTTTGTGGTTCTTAGAAGTAGGAACATCTTGCAAACTATTTTTTGTGTACGTATCATTGCAGGGTCGTTCTGGTCAGGTGGTTATTGATATGATTTGCGGGCATTTGTAGGGAGTCTAGAAAAAAATGAGTTGCATGGACTTGATGGAAATAGATGTACATTGGTATTTGATTCGAGAGAGAGAGAATTCCTTTACAGAATCTACGTAAATGGACTCAATTGATAAAAGTATATTGGAGAAAAAACAACTAATCAATGCAAGATTTGTTTAACAGAAACCAAATTTCTCTTTAATTAAGATTTACTGCTTCGGCATGAACCAACTACGGGAAATTGCTGCCACCTAAAAAATACGATAGCCGACAGTCTCCTTCAACGACAGCCTATTGCATATGTAAAATAGATAGTAAAATGAAATACAGCGTTGCCACGTAATGGTCTATAAAAACAAGTGGTCGGGAATCAAAGCCGCATCGAGGTCAGCCGTAACACATTCGTCACAGTCCAGTCCCGTAAACTCGATTACATGTGCTGTTATAACGACAGCGTACTTGACTTTTATGCTTATTCTATATTGTTTTGGTTCATCGGTGGTTGGAGTGAGAACGCATATATTATTAGCATATTATCTGTACAATATGTTGGTGATAAGTGAACATTTAGTTAACCGTGAACTGGACTGACAAATCGTGTGTTGATGACAGTCTGCGTGGCGTATTTTGTAGACAACCTTAGGACAAGAGATCGCGGGTTCCATTTTCGCAATGAGACAATGTCTGTTTGACTGATAAACAGGTACTGGGGTTAGGTTACGTTATGATTGCAAAGCTGAGGTCTTGGGTTCCAATCCCGGGTCGAGCAAAGTGATATTGGATTTTTCTATCCATTACCAGCCCAGAGTCAGGAATTTGTGTCCGATATGGCGATAGGCTCGTCCTTATCAAAATACGGACGGAACATACTAGGCGAAACGTATGTGTCATGGTTCCACCTCTGCCTACCCCTTCTGGGAAAAAGGCGGGAGTTTACGTATGTATGTAAATAAATAAAAATACGCAACACATATGTACATGTATAGCACAAGTCATGTCCCGTGGGTTCCAAAGATTACTAAAACTTTTGGTCTCACCAAACTACGAGCCGAAAGAAATAGTGTTGAACCATAGTAAGTTCCTTGTATTTATAAGTTTGTTATGTACTTATGTCTATTTGGTCTTAAATAAATAAAATATATTAAAATGAAATAGTTAGACCCGAAGCAATTATTTGGCAACTACACTAATATTTGTATCGGTATGGAGATCGCAACCGCAGTCTACCTTTTCACAACTCTCAAACCACTGCGCCACGATGGCTCCATCACGCAATGTGTCAGTCCTGCGCTAGCATTAAATTATCGCTGACTTTTATAAACTAATAATAAATAAATACACCTCACAGTCAAATAAATAGAATCACTTCTTAGGTGATTTGATAGTTACTGTGCTTCGTCATAAATATTAATTTATACCTATTTATGACGAAAAATTATCGGATATATGTATCTAATATATAAAATTGTCGTAACCTTATATATTCGATATTTTTTATACTTTTCAATTACAAAAGTACTTTCAATTTGCGGGCTTTATTTTATGGATTGCATTGCCGGTTATCTTAAGAAATCGTTTTTCGTGTGTAGTTTGTTTCTAAAATGTGCGTTAAGAGTGAAATCTAGACATTTTGAAATGTACAGTACTGGTATAAGGAAATATCTGTAAGCGTTAAAGTTTACAGCTTAGGCAATAAAATTTAAACGGTGAGTGTTCAATAGACACATTCCACTCATAGCTTTGATATACACTTCGTGTAGAATAATTGAACAATTGAAAATAATACATAAACTCACGCCTTTTTCCCAAAAGGGGTAGTCAGAGATCCAACCATGATACTCGCATTGTGTGTTTTATATGACCCACGATGTGATAGAGGGCGAGCCTATCGCCATATCGGGCACAAATTCCTAACTCCGGGCTGATTATAATGAATAGAAAAATCCAATATGACTGCCTGACGCGGGATTCGAACCCGATACATGAGCATATAGACAGCATATATTTTTGTACACCACAGAGTTGAATTTATATCGTCTGTATCATGCTTCTTGGTATCATGCAATAATATAATTGACGTGTCAACAATACATTATTCTAAAACGGCAGAAATAAATATTTCTGTAGACACGACTTATAAACCTATTAACCGGTCACACAATTTATAGCGCTGTCATTGTTTTATCACTAAAATATGAATTACTGCATTCGGAAAATCTATTGCCTCGTACTATTCGTTATTGATTTTGAATGTATTTCATCTCAACTATTTTGCGCCACAGCTGCAGGGTAAAACGGTTGGCTTGACAGGTTCATGAAAGTAGACCAAGAATATCTAAACAATCACGTATTCACTATAGATTTCGATGAAATATGTTAGTTTTGATTTCACGACGATTTTTTTATGAGAAGAAAGACCTTCTAAAGGTTAATAAACCAGTGCGGTCGAGGCGGCCCATTTGTATTGTGACTTCAACAAACTAATTAGCAAAATAGAAATTGATTATATTATTATTACTACAGCCCCCTCCTCGGGGATGCAGACGTTCGTGGGTGTTTGTCTTAGTGATTTCTAGACTACTATAAAAAAATAAAAAAATTAAATAAAAAAAAAAACAAATAAAAAAAAATCGCAGTAAATTACCAAACATACTGTCTCAATCCCTTCTCGGAAAGACAAGACCTCTCAATACTTAAAACGAGTACAAAACATTTCGAAGTATTTCGCTTGTTACCTCAACCAGCTTGCTCAACATTAATCGCACATTCTCGGTCGTAAAACAAGTTTAACATCGTAACTGATATAATAACACATAACATCCAACGCAAGACATTTAATAGATTCACACTGTTGCTTCGTACTTCTTCCGGTATTTTTATGCGGACTGGTTCTAGCGATGCATAGCGAACTCATGACTACCGTGGGATGCGCTGCGTTAAATGGACGAAGGCGCCAATGAGGATGCTATGGTGTTTTTATAATGTCAGTCTTGATGTTCATAATTAGTTATATCGTTAGTTATCGTTTTAAACAATCTAAAAGTTATCAACAATGTTCAGCTATAACTTTAAAGCCAGCCTACATCATCGGGTAATTGTAGTAAATACGACGAAAAAAAAAATAATTAAAAGTTATTATTCATCTTTTTTTTCTTACTGATAATTATGTTATATTTGATATCGTCAGAAATTGCAATTTACAAGTTATAAAAGTCTTCTCATCTGTGGTGTAGTGAGCAAGCTGTTTTCAAAATTAAATCAACAGTTCCGAGATAAATATGTTTAACCAAGAAATATTATGAATCGATTGAGATCCGATTGTAGTGAGAAGGATTCAATCATCGCAGTATCTAATCCCCATGATATTATATTTGTAACTTTCCTTTGTCATATATATCTGCGATTGAAGTCATTCACTCAATATTTCTTCTATAATTAAGATGTAACCTGAAGAATACTTGGTTATTTATAGTCCTTATAAATAAATAAATACATCCAACAGTCACATACATAGTCCTGATTAAGATCAGGACTTCCACTATCGTCAAAGATCGAGTCTTGTGTCGTGGATATCAGAAACTACAAGAGACTTTTCGGTCTCACAAACACCCAGACCCGAAACAAATACCTGTGGATCACACAAACATTTGTTTCGGCGCGGGGATCGAACCCGCATCCTCTCGTTTCACAGGCGGCGTCTAACCAATTGCGCCACAGATGCTGTCCTGTTATATGACTCTAGAATTAACAAAATAGCCACAGAGTAGACTAAGATTATCTCCTACGATCTGACTTCATTAACTTATCTTTTTTAAATAATTACCTATATTATGTATACCGTATTTACTCTATTTCGCGTTGAATCGCCGCTAACCCCATTAAGGCGGTGTTATCAGCACGCGATACAGGCTGGTGCGAAACGTCTCATTAATTTACGATGTGCCGTTCAACTAGTTTGTACGTAATAAATTCGTTCATGTTTTATCTCTAAATCATGTGCTGAGAGTAGAGACGACAGGCATTAGCCTACACTACGTGACAGTTTTATTTAATATTTAAATGTTAGTATCCTAGAAGATGCAAATCAATTAAAATAAAGACTAGACAAGATTAGTTCTTAGACTGAAAATACTCAAATAAATACAATTAAGTACATAGTTTTGTCCGCCAACCCGCACTAGGCCAGCGTGGTGGACTATATGGCCTAACCACTCTCAATCGTACTCTCGATTGTAGAGGAGGCCCGTGCCCTGCAGTGGGTCGTATATGGGCTGGTACAATACAATACAATACATAGTTTTGTAAATGGTTATTTATTGTTATACGAGTTAAAGACAATATTTTTCAGAACATGAACAGCAAACTAAAATTTGAAAAGTTTAAAGACAATTTCTAAATCCCCAACGCGAAGTAGAGTAATTACGGTATACAGAATACAGGTAATTATCTTAAAAAGATAAGTTAATGAAGTCAGATCGTAGGAGTTAATTCTTAGTCTACTCTGTGGCTATTTTGTTAATTCTTGAGTCATAGGACAGCCTCTGTGGCGCAGTTGGTTAAATGCCGCCTGTGAAACGAAAGGCCACGGGTTCGATCCCCGCGCCGAAACAAATGTTTGTGTTATCCACAGGTATTCGTTTCGGGTCTGGGTATTTATGAGACCGAAAATCCTCTCATAGTTTCTGATATCCACGATATCTTGGACATCTTGGATCTTAGTGTGGGATCAGGGCTATTTATGTGAGTTGGGTGTATTTATTTATTTATAAGGACTATAAATAACCGAGTATTCTACAGGTTTCATCTTAATTATAGAAGAAATATTGACTGAATAAATTCAATCGCAGATATCTATGACACTATGCAAAGATACAAGATATTAGAAACTGCAATGATTGAATCCTCCGTGTAAATGCGGCTTTAAAGATATGGTATGTGACATTGAATTAAAGTAAGAGTTAATACGATACCACATAATAAAACTAAAAATAAAAGGATTTTATGAGTAAAGATCCTTCTAAAGCAGCTATAGTTCCAAAGGTCTAATTTCAGTTTTTACCTAATACCTGTCAAATGACATCAATTCTGAGACCGACCGCATAGCACAATCTTGAAGGAACAGCGTGTTATTAACGCGCATGCGGTCACATCTCATACTCGATTACAACGCACGTCGTTCAAGTGCAGCGATTGTGCCGACGCTGCCTAATACCAACCTTGTAATGATTGGATACTTTGTTACATATAAATGACACGTCATGTATCTGTATTGGCCCATATATGTCCCATTGCAGGACTATGTCCTCTTCTACAATCGAGAATACGGTTGACAGGGATCAGGGCAAAATCCGTAGTCTACCATGCTGACCTAGAATATCGTGCTGTGTTTTTAAATACATATTGACAAGTGTGCCAAGACAAGCAGATTGCTCATCTGCTGGTTCCTAAACTTCTGTATTATCAATAAATTGAAAATAATTATCGAAATTATTTAAAGAATTTCCCATAACTCCTCTTTGCTTCAATTTTTAGTTTTTCTGTTTTCATGCAATTGCCAATTCATGCAATACAATTTATTTAACCTATATTATCACAATGAAACAAAAGCGAAAAACGTTTCTCTTACAGAAGTCACTGCGAGTGAAGTTTTAAGAAATCATCAGTATTAATGTGTACGAGTTTATTTTTATTACCGATGGAACAGTATTTTTTGCATTCAATTCCAAGGAACGTGTATTAACGATGGAACTCGCAATAACTTATTTTAAAACGTGACTTTAAACTTAACTCAGGGTCGTATTCAGTTAAAGCTAATAGGACAAATAAATCAGCCGGTGTGTTTACAGTTACGACCGTAGCTTTAGAAGTGTATATTTTTAATGGGGCAATGTTGGCGCCAGTAAATATTTTTGCATGTGACCTTCGTATATCTTCTTAGTATATGAATTAATCCCAGATTTACGTAACGTTATTTTTTATTAAACATGATGCAGGATTATCAGTATGGTTGGAAATTAGCCAATACCAGATAAATCTGGTTTTCGAATATTCATAAAAACCATACAACGATAAAGTTTTCACGAATCACCATCATCATCAGCCCGTTACAGTCCATTGCTGGACATAGGTCTCTCCCAAGGTACACCACAGAGCCCGGTCTGCTCTTTTATGCATCCAGTCGCTGCGAGCCCTTTTGTGCAAGTCGTCCCGCCATCTGGCCAGAGGACGTCCCACGCTACGTTTGCTAATAATATAACTTATATTCACAAAACTTAATTTTCAGTGTTTTTTATTTATTTGTACACCACATAATTTTTAAGTAAAGTAGGTAATTTTAATGACATGAACAGGTTTTACTTTACAAGAAACAAAAAGTCAATATTGGTATAATCAATTTTAATAGCCACTAGAACCTTTCCACCTGCCACTACACCGTACACAATCGATAGAGGTCACTGAGAGCCTGAGCCCCCTATTAAACGACCTAAGTGCTGCTCCGTAACGGTGACAAAAATATGTAGGCATACAATAATAAATCTTAGGGTCGTGCATGCATTGCGGTAGGTCATGTCCATACAACGGTACTTTAGCTTACGATACTTTAATGCCATGCTGAAGGCTTACTATGCACCCAGTCATACGCTTTGGAATTGCAATTAAATTTCGCGAACGGTTCATTCATTTGCTTTGATTAAGGTACGGTCGTTTGAATAACGCTTTTCAGGGTAGGGAAGATATTAATGAGAACTGGCTGGATTATTCGCATTAGCATATTATGCACATTTTCGACGATTACGGCGCATTTCATTGATGATGCGTATTTTAAATGCATTTACAATTTTATTTAGGTTCATAAATAATTAATAATATCTTGCGTTATAGCGTTTCGAATCTATGGCTGTCACTCGGCATGCTATTTGCGATATGTATATTCATATACATATTTTAATTTATCCGGTAGTAGGATGCATATCGCTCATAACATAGCAGTTACAACAGTCATCAGTTTTATCATCTATATGCCATTTTAATAGATTTATATTGAATAGCCAAGTAAAGTAAACGTGAAAAACATATTTCTCTAAAGTAACATCTATACAAGTAATGATCACACGATGTCTGCGTTTTACGTACAAGTCAAACCACTATTGTGCACTAAAAAGTAATAAAGTTCGCACCCACTTTACCGCGATGAGAAGTCTCCAGCTTTCAAACATTTTTCTAAAGCATTTTGCGGTTTACCGACGCCGTAGTTAGTCCGTACGGGTTTGTAGCACAGGCCGTCGAACTATACATGTAGGCACTAGACTCATCTACAATACCTATACTAAATCTATAACTAACTATCCATTGTTTATCCATACTTTAATGCCCCATTTACACGGGGAGAGTTTCTCGTCTCTAAGATACGATTATCGTAAGGATATAGAAAAGTTGAATCGTGTAAACGGTTGTCAAAACACGATAATCTATGCAGGTCATGGACATGCGATAATCGCATACGATTTCCGCCACGAGAAACTCTTACCGTGTAAATAGCGCTTTATCATTTACAAGGTCCGCAACCGAGCCAACGGCTCACGTGAAGATATGTGATTACCGTCAGTAAACATCGAAGACAATTGGATTGCAAATGCGTTGTCGGTCTCTTAAAATGGGAGGGAAAACTTATGGGAAACTAATGGAAAAAGAAACAGGTATTTGGCCTTCTGTAATCTCATTCATTTAATTAAATCCACGACGCACACTTCTATCAATGAATGCTCCAGCTCCACCAAATGTCGAGACACGTGGAGACGCATCGCGAGAACGGCTGCTCAGCAATCGGCCTAAACATGGGTACGAATAATCTGTCAAGAGTGCACGACTACGAAGAAGAATTCTCGTAATCGCCTTTCAACCTAGTGGAGCGACGATATTCGTAAGATGGCTGGTAACGGTTGGGGACGACGGGCTAAAGATCTAGCCCAGTGGCGTGTGTCTGCAGAGGCCTATGTCCACCATAATATTTATCCTTTATTCTTTACACAGAACGCTAGTAGTCATTTGAAAGGTCTTTACTTTTGCCATTCATTTTCACATTAAAATTCTGGTATTGTAGTTAAATTGAAATGCGATGTGTAAGGTCAAAGAACATATAAACAATTTTTATTCCACACATTGGTTGTAGACAATGGGCCCACAAAGTTTCTGCGAAGCAATAACGTGCTGAAGACTAAAATATTATGAGCTTACGGTATTATTGCTTATAATATGAACGACTAAAATATTTCTATTGGATATTATTAGGTAGGTCCCTCGACTGCGGCAAGTCGTCTGGGTAGGTACAACCGTATTGTCTATTTCTGCCCCCAAGCAGCTGTGTGTAGACGCTGTTGAGTTGTCATTTTACTATATTTTTTAATTAAAAAAGATCTTTTTTATAATGGCTTGACAAAGCGGCTACAGTTCCTCAGGTAGTAAGTCATGTGCAATGTACATTCTATGTGACGTTATCTTTATGCTGTATTCAAAACAAATAATTATCGCTTATTTCATAGTTTGCAGGTGGATAAGAGCTGGGTAATGCATAAATTAACATGTGTTTTTTTTTATTGCATAGGTCCAGCAAACGAGCAATCAGGTCATCTGATGGTAAATTGTCACTGCTGTACATAAATATCCACAACGACGAATCATGTATGTGTTGCCGGTCCAATTGGGAGAGGAGCGGGAAGGAAATAGGATGGGAAGAGGAAAGGGGTATTGGGCATCCGGTAATCTCACTCACCAAACTTCACGATTATTAAAATTGATAAATCAGATCCGTTCAATTTGTAACTTTTGTTCCATAATTCTTATGTTATTTTCGATAAAATGTTTAAAAATAAAAAGCTGAATATCATAGCACTTCTGTACAGCACCGTGACAAAAAGCGAAGCTGGCTGACAGAATTCCTAGGAGAGGGCGCAAAGTACAGAAGAAAAGCCTTCTAATAATATCAAGAACAAAAAACTTGAACGTGAATAAAGTGTTTATTATCCAATTATTAGGACTTTTAGATGAGAAAATGTAGAAATTAAGTTAAAATATGTATAAAATGAAAACGAGGATGACATAAACACCAATAATTAAATAAAATTGCAATAATAGTAGGTTTTTATATTTTACGCTTTTTTTTCTTTACTTATTTCAAACTTGAGGTCGGCACACCATAATATTTAAAATTACCTTTGTACGTTTTAAAAAATAAGACTAAACTACATCAGAAGGAAAGTGAAAAAAGATTTTTCAAATAATAAGAACAATTTTCCGCTGTCGCTAACACCTTGTGCCACATAATTAAACTCGTAGTTCAGGATGACACGAGCAAAGTAAAGTTTAGACATTTCGTTGGTATGGGACAGCTTTTTGTACTATCAGTTTAATGCGACGTTTCTAATATAATGTGACCATAATTTAATGCTCTTGTGGTATGTTAAGTACGCAGTTTTTATCGAATTCGCCGTCTAATATCGAATCTTGAAATTATTAAAGGTGGCGATGCCTTTATTGGTGGTCATATTTCATATTGTACTGGTCCGATAAAGAAAAAAATATTGCTTTGAAGTAAGTTCAATGACGTCCAAATAGTACGACAAGATTATGCCGGTTTGTGCGATGGTTATATTTTATATATTGTATAGGTTATACCCACTAGGTGGTCAGACGATCTGGTAAAAGTCGCGGGACGTCGCTGGATGTAGGCTGCCTCCAACAGGTCACTGTGGAAATCATTAGGAGAGGCCTATGTTCAGCAGTGGACTTCCTTTGGCTGATGGATTGGATTGGATTCGATACCCGCAAACGGCTCACCTGATTTTAGAGGTGTTGTCAGCTTCTCAAAAATAGAGGGGAAAGGAAAGGAAAATGTATTGGAGTAAAGGGTATTAGGCCTTAGGCAATTTCACTTACCTAACGAAATACGAAAACACAACCATCGCTTTATGTCGACCTTTATGGTTTGGCTCAAAAACCTAGGATTGACATTAAAAGTAATTACCAGTTTTTATTTTTACCATTACCAGTAAAATACTCAAATGCAACGATAAATCCCTCCTTTAAGCAGGCATTGGCAATATTGACCTAGATATTATACGTATTTTATTCTTTTGCACCACCATAGGTCCACCCAAAAACCTTGTCGAAATTCTCACCTCTTAATTTCATATGATACTGTATCAGCCCATATACAGGGTATATCAAGACTGCTACCGAAAACGAAGCGGGTGGTAGTTTTAGTGACTACAGACATGATGTAACTAAAACTTTTGCAAAAAAGCGCAACTATTTCTTTTGTAATGTTTTAAATATCATTGTGTTTGGGGGATAACTCCATAGTTTTTGCTAAAATTATAATTGCATGCGTACTATAGCCTCTTTAAAAATAAAAATATGTACATTATTTTTTTAGGAAAGTGTATGTATTTACCACCCAAATACGATGATAGGAAAAAAATACAAAAAAACGTCGCTATTGTTTGCAAAAATTTTAATTGCATTGTGTCTTAAGTCACTAAAACTATTACCTGTCTTCGTTTTCGGTAGCAGTCTTGATATACCCTGTACGTACATCCCACTGCAGGGCACGAGCCTCCTCTCATATACTAATGACTTAATTAAGAAAACATTTAAAGACAGTTAAGTGAATATGACCCACATGTTACAAATACTTAAAAAGTATATCGCGAGTGAAAAACCAGGTTATATGGAGTTGGACTGTTTAAAACGAGATGGACTGGTCTGTACAGGTTCCATCGGTCCTCTTTCCCTCACATCAGGAAGTTTAATTGAGTTTTAACGTAATTATGTAAATATCAATTGCTTTATCAGGTTTGAAACGATTTTAATTAGGACTAAAGTCTTAATGAGCGGTGGCCTGGTTGGCTGGACGAACATCCGAGACGAAGACAGAGCAGACACCTTTGATTTTTCATATACGCAAGTTCACAATTTATCCATTTAATTGTGAATAAAAAAGGTGAGGACGCGAAAGAAATTTCCATCGGAATTTTGATAGGTAGTCTACCCAATATTAGGTCATACAGCTGTGTGACGCTATGGGGCGCATAACTAACAAACTCTACAAGATGTAATATTGTATTATATTCTTGATTCTACTAATTGACCTACCAGTAATGGTTTAGAAAATTGTTAATACTAAAGGTACTCGTTATATCCACGTGACATATATGAAACTCTCGAGATAGTCCAATTAATTAATGCCCACAATTAAAAATATTTCTCAAGCCATTAATCTAGACGCTGTTATGTCTTATCCGTTAACTAACGTTCTTACTCACAATAAGTGCGTTTGTATCAATTATTAAATTCCCAGCACGCATAGAGTGAAATCGTATACATTTATTTCGCTTAAATAATGATTTTTTCGGTATGTAATTATTTCGTATCTTAACATCTTGTACTGTACACGAAAACAGTAATTATGGCGCGTATTATTTCCTCTCAAAGAACTATTGTTCCGGTGTCTGTTTTTTAGATTGTTATGTAATGAGACAAAGCAAATATGTATGAAGATAAATTACTACTGACATGGTATGGTTGTATGTTATATAATAAGATTAGCTATTGTACAATTTTGTTTGTTTTTACTATGTGTGTAATTATAGTCAACTGTTATAGTCGCACTTTTCGGAGTTATGTGTGTATTGATAGTCAACCGACACGCACAATAACGGTGAAGGAAAACATCGTGAGGAAACCTGCTGCATACCGTAGTGATTTTAAAGAACTCCACTACAATCGAGAGTACGATTGAGAAGGGTTAGGCCATATAGTCCACCACGCTGGCCTAGTGAGAGTCGGCGGAGTTCAAATACCGCAAATATTGTTTGATTGACTAACGATATACACACATAACTCCGAAAATTCAGAGGTGTGCTATGGGATTTGAACCCACGACCGCCGTGAACATGTTCGCAGCCGCGTCTCGTCCGTTTACCGTGAGGCCACCACGCACTCTTGTTTATACTCTTTTATACTAATGTAGGAATATCCACGTCAAAGAGGTAGTCGAGAACCATGAGTACGCTAAATTGGTAGGCCCTGGGCAAATTTTCGAATTCAAACGCGGAAGGAGTGGTAAAAACTTACATTTCCTTTAATGAATGTGAGAGAAAGAAGCGAATGAAATGTATTGAGTCGCAGCTAGTATTGTTATGAAACAGATGTATCTGTGTGTTTATGTCGACTCTAGTTACAGAGCAATGTAGGTTATATTGTTTTAATGTATGTAATTATCTCAACAATGACATTATAGTGGAAGTAGAAATTTAAACGCATGTTCGGAGATAAAATGCGTATTATGTCATGTTGTTTTTCATTTGTAATTAGGACAATTTTGAGGCATTTTTTTCTGATGCAAAAAAGTGTTTGTAAGTGCAATGTAGCTTAATATACATATTGATATTATTATCCATTCCAAATAGCGAATTCAAAATAAAAATACACAAAGTTACATACAATGTATGAATCCTACACCTTACACTGTCGATTGCAAAGCTAAAAATAAATTTAATGGAATGTGCATCAAGTTCCATAAAAGAACACAATAAAAATACTTTTGAAATTCCCGAAGCGATTTCACGTGAGTTAATGGAGATTTATTCATAAATAAAAAATGGAAAACAATGAAAATTGCACGCCGCCGAGATATCCAAGGACAGCGACACGGGAATATTAATTCTACATCGAGTTTATGATGACAGTAATAGTGATGACGAAGAGATAATGCATTTTTTAAAAGAAATTTGTTTTAACTCTATAATATAAATAAAATTAAGTACGACAAAAGAACCTCCTCCTTTTTTGAAGTCGGTTAAAAATGAAGAAGAATCAAAAACTGTTCTTTATTTAAAACATACTGAAACAACAATGCGTCTTAATTTATGCAATTTATAATAGAAGCAAGATTGGTTCTTAATTTAAAATAGGATTTCAAAACAGAAAGTCGTGTACAATTCATTAATGTACGCACTTTATTGGTCGTTAATCCCCGGTAAAAGCTAATTGATAATTAATTTATCGAATTACAAACGCGACCTATACTTTCACTTAGTCTGTTCTGTGCGGTGGACTAACCCTTATTTTTTTTATAAATTGGTACAGTTGTGAACAAAATATCGATAAGTATACGCCACATCAGTCATCACTTGCAAGTGAAAGGTCAGGGACCTATGCGTCATCTACAAATTATTAACATAAAGTTTTATGTGCATGGCTATACCCGTACAAGGAATGCATGATATTCGCATGCCGTGCTGTATCATATCCAATAAATATACATCAGTTTGTAAGTACAATGTCAGGCATCCGAGGCGTTTGGATATGCGCTTTTTAATAATTCCTTTTTGTTAAATCCTTTTTGGAACCCATTTAAAAATGCATTGTGTTTGTGCATTTAATTTTTTCTTAGGTGTATCGGAAACTTTTCACGACCTACTAGATTTTTTGCTAGGTGAATTCCAGATATTTGAATGACCACTATTACCTCTCACCCCGCATTGATACATCAATACAATTTTTTTCTACTTTTTCTAAGCACCAGCCCTCTATGTTATAGATACCTACTCTAAGGCTCCTACCGTTTGTTAGTTTATCAAAATCCTGAAACTACTGCTGCAAATATATCCATATTAAACAGGTAGCATGTTAAGGAATTTATTTCAATTTAGCAAAGCCTATAAAACTCATGATATGCATTAAAAACAAAACGTATAATGGCCAATCTTTTTCCCATAACAACTTGGTAAGTAGATTAGGCTTTTTATCTCCTGCAGTCATCTCGGCTAGCGGTTCTCAACTTTAATACAAAAGCGTGGAAAAAACACGAATCATGAATAATTCGTCGCAACGCATTTTGAAAACTGTATCTTTATTGATTATTACGATTTGATATGAATTCCATGGATTGACCCTACTTTATCCTCGGTCATTTGATATAATTTTTTGGTTAGCTTTTACTTTTTGCATTCAAATGAACCTCAGCAATTCACCAACTTTGTTACAAGATTTTTTTTCATTTTTTTTAGCAGCCTATATAAGTCCCACTGCTGGGCACGGGCCTACTCTACAATCGAGAGAATCGATAGAGAGTGGTTAGGCCATATAGTCCACCACGCTGGCCTAGTGCGGGTTGGCGGACTTACATATCGTAGAAATTCTTTAAAATCGCTACGGTATGCAGGTTTCCTCACGATGTTTTCCTTCACCGTTAAAGTGCGTGGTGATTGACTATCAACACACACATAACTCCGAAAAGTCAGAGGTGTGCCCTGGGATTTGAACCCGCGACCACCGTGAACATGTAGGCAGCCGAGTCTGGTCCGTTACCAACAGGCCACCACGCACTTTTTTTTTCATTACAAGACACAAAACAAGAGGCTATTGAATGGTTCAGTTGATCGTATGAACATTACGTAGGGGACAGTACATGCACATCTTTGAAGTATAAATTCATGATATTGTCAAATTGAGCTTCTTGAAAGGTAAATTAATATACTGTCATTATAGATTGACTACGATCTTTTGGCGTCCGAATGCATTGTTGTCAAAATATTAGGAACAGTTTTTCTCTCTTCACATATGTTATTATATTTGACATGTTAATACTATTAAATAACGAGTTTAAATGATTGTTGATTTTATTATGAAAACATATTCAAACAAAATATAGTTATGTATTTAAAATATTAATTGTAGTTCCAAATTTCGCCACACGCCAATTTAATTTAGATGAATTATAAATTTGTTTTGGTCATATTCTAGTGAAATTTGAAAACAATTTTTACTGTTCTATTAATTATTTTTTATTTTTATTTTATTCGGAAAACAAACAGTTCTATATCTAGGTAAAATACAATATTTAAATTACAATTAACAATTAACATGTTTTCACATTTATAAAGCTTATTACTAGGATTAACATTAAAAAGACATTTGATCTATTGAACAGTGTTAAACCAATTATTGGATAAAGTTTGCCTGACTGCCAATGCCTTAGAGTTAAATACATCCAGTTCATGGTTGTTAGCCAGTTTATTAAAGGAATTGGCAGCTCTTAAGAAAAATGATTGTTTTCTATATTTGGTAATGGTCGATGGTACATATAAGGGAATAGGTTTTCTTATTGTCTTTACAGGGACATTTAAATAAATTTTAGAGAGAAGGTCGGGTGAATCAATTGCACATTGAGCGATTTTTAATAAAAACGTAACGTCAGCTATTCTTCTCCTTACTTCAAGTGGCAAAATGTGATGTCTTTTGCATCTTTCTTCATAGGTATTATCATACATTTTGCATTTGAATTGAATACATTTTATAAATTTACGCTGTACTGATTTTAGTCTATGTATGTATACGTCATATTGTGGATTCCAAACCTGTGAACAATATTCCAGTATACTGCGAACATATGAACAATAAAGTATTTTTATTAATTTTATACTAGCAAATTGAGAAGATGATCTTATGACAAAACCTAGTGCTTTGTTGGCTTTCTTAACAATATATTCAATGTGTTTATTATATATCAATTTTGAATTTTGATCAATTATATGGCAAACAGCTTATTTTCTTATAAATATTGATCAACATTGACATGAAGCAACAGCATTATCACTATAAAAATGTTGAACAACCCGCTGCCACCGGTTCCTGCACATTGTAAAGCAATAGCATGACTCAAGTGTTAATACCATCGAATTAAAATAGCTGCCCGGCTCCCGGCATGTTATAAAGGATCCGATAAACACCGCCTCCTGTATTCTGCCACTTAGTTTGTTCCGATAATATCCATTGATAGCACTTCGGCCGTGACTACGACTGGTTGAAACTTTTAATGATCACTTGAGTATTTGATAGATCTGTGAGGCTTTTGGCATTAAATGGAAATATTGCTGAATATGGTTCTTTACATACTCTTTGAAATTAATGTTACTATAATCCAACTAAACTAATAGGCACCATTTGACGTTTCATACTTTTTAAGTTTAAACACTTTGTACAGGCGCAACTTAAACAATTTCAAAAACATTTTCCGTAAAACCATAATTCCGTAAAATGTTATTGGAATTGTATGAGTCAAGCCTGTACAAGGTTGAAAGCATGAAACGTCAAACGGTACCAACTAGTTTGGTTGGATATTATGGACATCGTGTGTGTATCAAAGGCACTAAATACAATATGTACTTACAGAATATAAGCTGATGATAACTGTCACGTCTGCCTATAAAGAGGAGCAACACCAATCAGAAGCTATAGATTAAGCTGTGTATGGAACTGCACTGAGCTCGTCACCTCGAGGCATAATGTAAGTTTCTTAATGCCAGTAATTTCACTCATTGCAATGTAAAACTGCGTACTGTATAGTGCGTGGTGGCCTGTTGGTAACGGACCAGACTCGGCTGCCTACATGTTCAAGGTGGTCGCGGGTTCAAATCCCAGGGCGTGTGCCCTGGGACCTCTGACTTTTCGGAGTTATGTGTGTATTGATAGTCAATCACCACGCACTATAACGGTGAAGGAAAACATAGTGAGGAAACCTGCATACCATAGCGATTTGTATAAATTTCTATGGTATGTGAAAGTCCGCCAACCCGCACTATGCCAGCGTGGTGGACTATATGGCCTAACCACTCTCAATCGTACTCTCAATTGTAGAGGAGGCCCGTGCCCTGCAGTGGGTCGTATATGGGCTGATACAATACAATACAATGTAAAACTGTAACACAGCAGTGCATAAACACTGCTGCTTGGCGACATAGACAAAGCGATGGTCCCTACACGTACGGGTTTAGCATACTATAAAATACTTGTCAATTAGTAGCAGGGCAATCATCGTCACGTTCTAATATACGATTACTATTTTCGCTATAATCGATAAAGAATCGCCTACACAATGTACAGCTCATATATGCAACCATTCACAATAATGTGAAGCTAAAATATTATTCAACCGATGTTAAGAAAACAAATGCAGTAAAATCTAACATTCAATCCATCATTGGTAGGACACGACAGCTCTATAAGTTAAGTATCAGTGACACGGGCAAATAAGCAACTAAATCTACCGGGACAAGTATCGACAGTCGTCAATCCTTATCGATATTTATCGATACACGGAATCAATAAATTGATCCATCAACTATAGAATTGCAATGCGCCTGGCGCCATAAATGGCTCTATATATCAGAGCCCGCAAGATACGGCCGGTGTTAGCTTAAACTACTTTGATCACGACTGTTTTGAACTACGTCGGCGATAAGATGTATTTTATAACAATATCCAATGGAATGCTGCGAGGCTTTTGTGTTGCTTTCGTGTTTATAGAGCTGTAAATATTTTTCATATTTTTGTGGCATGAAGCAGTTTAAAATATTTTTGAAGGCTTTCTGATTTTTTTTAAAGTTACTGTAATAAAAATAGCACGAAGTTATTTCATTATATTGAAAAAGGCTTTGGGTTATGATTTTTAGCATGCCTAGCCGGCTGCCCGAGCAACAATTTAATCAAAATATTTTTTGTGAATCGCAAAACTTGCAGATAGCTAACTGAACTAGAAAAACGACGAGAAAAGCACAAAAGCTTTTAACTACAAACAATGCGACTATAAATTACATTTATATCAACTCCTATTTTACAAAACACAAACAAAATGAAACGTATATCGTAAATTCTAAGTACAATCCAGACATTTAACCATGTAAACGTCGGATTAGCACGGATGACGTTTGTGTGGCAACTGGCAGGACAGTCGCGGCGGCTGCGACGGAAACGCAGAGCGTTGTCACGACGACCGGTTCCCGGGGAACCTACATTTTATTCCCTCATACGACGTCCTGTTGGGCCCTTGTTACTCTTGATATGCACTTCCTTTGTTGGTGTTTTGTTGCCTGGAATGGATGTAGGATGCTTCTAGGAATTATTTCGTTTCTTTTGGTGTTTGAACAAGGCTATAATTAATGCAGTATTGACGACAATTTTGTTTCTGATAAGGCGTTGATGCCTACAATTGGATCGGAAATAATAAGACCAGAACTGAAATTCTAATATTGGAATATACAAATATTTTATTAGCAAAGATAGATAAAGAAAATAAGTTATGAGGCCGGATTTTGGTATAAATGCCAAAAGTAATATTTTTTAACACTTTGAATGAAATTTATTTTATGGGGAGCTTCAACTTTATTTTTTTAGACGTGTCCTAGCACTGCAATACAAATAATGATAATTACTAAGTTCGGTGCAGCCCAGAGAGAGTAATCAAGACATGTTCAACTAATATAGCAGTCTTCGACCTGTAAATCCATTGGCATTTTTTGCTTAGAAGTATAAGCACACAAATATACTGAAATTATACCGTTATATAATCATAAACAGATACTCGAACAATACGATTCAAGCACCGCCGCTACAAACGGAGATGATCTGCATTTTTTGCACCATTGATTGGATCGAGGCTAATAAAATATGTATTAGATATCGACCCATACTTCAATTTAAATTATTAATATTGTAGAGAAATAACTCATCAATTTATTGATTATTTCGGATGATGCATTTAGTTGATTAGCTTTTTCATTATAATACCGTTTCTCATTTGTAGTAAAGTAATTGGTCAAGTCACGTCAACACTATCAACGTCCAATATGTTTCAACAAAATATGTAATTTATTAAAATTTTATTTTTGTTCTTCTATTTTCCACTACTGCACTTAATTCAGCATCAATCAGTACCGATGATATTAGGTACTCTACGATTTAGAGCAGCCTAACTCGGGAAATATCGAATTAGGTTATAGTTTTAAATACTTATAAGTAACCTGTCATCTATTGGCGTGTGGAGAACATTGGAACTAGAAATAAAATTAAAAAAATATATTTTAAACGCACTTTTTCATATTTGATTTAATAATATAAAAAAGAAGCATTTATACTCGTAATAAAATAATATTAATATGTCCAATGTAATAATATATGAAAAGAGAAAAAATATTCTTATTATTTTGACAACAGCGTTTTCGACAACAGAAACAACACAACAGACAACATCGTTTTCGTAGATGACATATATGACATGTATTACTTAAATAATTAAGGCATAAAAAAACCTAACCTATTTTAATTTATGAAACCATTCCCTCTTTCAATTTAAATGACAAAGCTGCAAATGCTATTCGAAATCGTTCTGAATATCTATCGATGTAAGAGTATCTATCATTAGCTGTATCAACGTGCCACCGGCTATCTGATTATAAATTATGAAGTGGTCCTATTCATAAGTTAAATTGTGTCCATTATACTGCCCCTCTGAAAATGAACGAGGCTCCGAGTGCTAGAATTAATACCGTAGTTTGGAGCAAGTGTAGGTTGAGTGTGAAATAGAACTGGCGTGCTATCAATTAAATCGGAACCATTTATATATTCCATATGTATATGCAATAAGTGCTCATTCGACAATAATTCTAACAATTCAACACGTCGAATCGGTAATTTCCTTTTATAAAGTCGTAAATAAGATTTGGGTGTTTCCTTGAATTTTTCCGGATTTTGCCTAGAACAAAATTTGCAATTTCCTCTCGTTTCACTCTTGAAACTTTAAATCCATAAGTTTTCTAATTTTGGCAATACTCATAACATCTCAAGTTCTGTAGATGTTTTCGGTAGCAGTGATCTCTTATCAGGAAATTGATCAATATTATAACGAATGCTGTAACACAATTTTACCATTCATGCAACTGTTGTCACTTGGCTTCCTAGACTTCTAGTCAAAACTATGAGTTAGCCTGTGAACTACAGCCTGCTACTGGCTAGCTTAACATACATCATAACTCTATAAAAATACTTGATCTGAAATAAGAATGAACTGTCCATTCTTACGACGCAAAGCTAGACAAGACACGTGTATTATCAACTCGGACTTTTAGATACGAATCTTTATGGCGGAAACTAGAAATTTATGTCCATCAAAACCGGTACATCGTCTGCAATCGGTAGTTACATCTGGCGATGTAATGTATTTGTTGTTTTTCATACTAATTCTTTATGGGACACGTCGATTCATACACGTATACTAAACAAGTTGGATAAATATCTAAATTTATTTGAAGAAGTTGTTTTGGAAAGTTCTGGGAAAAATCTCGCTCCTGAATTACACGTATTGCTGGATTACTTACGGGGCATCAAACTGTTGTTTGCCTAAACTGGAAGTGTAAATAGTGAGGTTGAGTAGATTGTTTCTATATTTCTTTGGAAAAGCTGTAAGTTTTAGGTACTGGTAGGAGAAAATTATTGAACCTTGTGATATTTGCAATGCTATCCATATAGGGTGTAGGCAATTACAGAAGCAAAAGTTGCATCGTGTAAACATTTCTAGAACACGATAAGAACTCTCCCCGTGTAAATAGCGCTTTAAGCTAATTAGAAAATTTATGTGAGCCTGTGCCTTACTGAACCAAAAATCCCTTAAAGTGTTTTATACCAATAAATTAAATTGCACGAATCTGACTTGATTCTTTTTTTATTCGAAGACATTAACAAAAAATACAATTTTGGTAGGTATTGCACTGTATAAACTTAGTAGTTTGTCCTAGTGCTCACATTCACTTAAAATTATTATGCCCATAAATAAATGATGGCGTGATCAAACAAACCTCACAAAGATAACAGAAAAGCTCCTTCATGTTATTTTTATCAATTACAACAATAAAGTATTCTCAGTAGAACCACAAAACACTTATCTAAGTCGCGTATGCTAACCCTTCGTACGAAACTGGATAATCTAGCCAGCCATCTATTTTTTATACAAAACTGGCTTAACAGGTACTCTTAATGTTATCTATTTCATCCAAGTAACAAATGAAGCGGGATCATGTGAGCTGATAATACGATTTATCATTTGTCAGTCGAGAATATAGCGGTCAAACGCAAATGGAAAATGCACCGGTTCTAACAGTGTTTTTAGTTCAGCTTAAAATGTTATTACGAGTAGAAGCATGTTATGATGATGGGATAAGAGTAGACATGCTTTTCATATGGTGGATTGAGTGTGAGTAAGGGTCTCCTGAGATTAAATGTGGATGAAGCGACGACCACGTAGGGCACTTAGAAGATTTAAGTTAAAAACACGCACCCTTGAGTTAGTTCCAAAGAAGAATTTATATAAGAAGAATGAACTTGTCCAGAAAAAAAAGGTATTGCATACTTATATTATATCCAAACTAATTTAAAACTACACAGGGTATGTCATGACTACTACCGAAAACGAAGCCAGGTGGTAGTTTTAGTGACTACAGACACGATGCAACTAAAAATTTCGCAAAGAAACGCGACGATATTTTTTTCTAATGCTTTAAACCTTATTGGTTTCTTGATGTTATCTACTTGCAAATATTATGTATCTTTTTTAAGTATGTTAAATAAATGAAATAAAAAATCTTCGTGTTTGGGTCGTAAATCCAGAGTTTTTGCTAAAATTATAATTTAAAGCCTTGTGTACTATATTGTATTGTATTGTATCAGCCCATATACAACCCACTGCAGGGCACGGGCCTCCTCTACAATCGAGAGTACGATTGAGAGTGGTTAGGCCATATAGTCCACCACGCTGCCTAGTGCGGGTTGGCGGACTTTTACATACCATAGAAATTTATACAAATCGCTATGGTATGCAGGTTTCCTCACGATAGTGTACTATAGCGTCTTTAAAAATAAAAGAGTGTACATTATTTTTTAGGAAAATGTATGTATTTATCACCCAAATACTATGTTGGGAAAAAAATATACTAATGTGGGGTCAGAACTATGTATGTGACTGTTGGGGGTGGGTGTAATGTACATCAGTAAAAACGAAACAAAAATAAATTACATTTAGTCCTTTTTTGAAAAGGTTAAACATAAGCTTAAAATGTCTGCATCTGGATAACGAAAGCTGTGTAATGAGTAAAATATATCAAAATAGCATCGAACAATTATTCAGAAATTTCATGCATTCATTACTCATTTTGTATAACATCTATTATGATACCGTTAACTCATAAGAGGCTATGAAATACGCTGTGTGATAAATTGAAGTAAGGTGCTAAGCAGGCCGGCCCATCATTTGTTACAAGCACGGCGCCAGCGTTTATTCAACATTTTTTATAATACTCATTACATTATATGCTTTATATAACTTGGCAAGTATTGATGAGAATATTTGAGATAACAAGGTTCTTAAAGGTGGTGGACATTCTTGCAGTACTGATGGTTGAAATTGAATTATTATTAAATCATTGTGTTGTGGTGTTGAAAAGTAAGATACTTTAAATGTTTGTTGGTTAATTGTTAATTACATTACAGTAAAGACGATTCTATTTCGCGGGAGTGTTTAAGTTTGAAGCAAAGTAAGTTAGACCATCGGTGTTTTTTTTATTTTATTGCATTCGTAGCGGCAAACGAGCAAAGAGCTTACCAGATGGTAAGTGATCACTGCCGTCGATGAACATCCGTAACGCTTGGATCATAGATGTGTGGCGGGCCTATGAAATCGGGAGGGAAGCGAGAACAAAAAAGGATGAGAAGAGGAAAGGGGTATTGGGCAAATCTGGGTAGATTTTTTCTAGCACGCTCTAATGAGTCAGCAGGGTTGACGATTCACAACTGCAAATGTATATGGTGAAGACTTAGTGCTTAAGGACTCGTAAAAGTTTCTATATTATAGATAAATATTACAGCAATAAAAACAAAACAAAAGAAGACAAAACAAAATGTTTCACTTTTAAAGATTTAATGTTTGTACCGAACAAAATATTATTTACCCAACTTCGTTCCAATAAAATTGTTCAATTACACGTACAAATAAAGGAAATTTCCCAGAGGAAAAAGGAGTCTTATTACAACTTCACAACCTGATTTCAGACAAAGCTTCAACTTGACATAGAGGTATTCGAGTTTTTATATCGATGCAATCTTTAAGCTATTAGGGATATATCGATGAAGTGTGTTAATGATTATCGATAATGGTGGTAAAAACCACGCTGTGTGCAATGCACCAGTGATACCATTATGTGAAATAATACAATCGTTATGGAATACCCTATTGCCTTAGTTCTGTTTTGTACCTATGTGAGTAGTTTGATGTGCATCTATTTTATTGGTAGTAAGAACTAATTTTTTTTATTTGTTCTTTCTCTCTCTTCAGCCACAGGAAATTTAAATCCAAAAATAAAGTTCGAATAAAATTAAATCAGTTGTAAGCATTTAGTATTGTAGACAAAAAACAACAAAAATATGTAATATTATAATATTTTCCATGAAATACGCTTTTTGGACAAGCCAAGAGTGCTTAATTTGTGTTCTGCAAGCAAAGCACTCATCAGGAAATTCCGATAACAAATGGCAAATGTAAACGTATCTAACATTTTTAGTTTTGGCAGAGTACTAAAATCGTATTATTGACAAAAATCATAAAAGACAAACATATTTTATAATGAAAATTAGGGTGGGTATTATGGGGTTTTATCACAAAGTTACAAGTTCATCACCGATTCGTTCGACTTTTATAAATTAATAACGGTATTGTCTTATATGGAGTTAATCCCTTTATCATACATCTTGGTATGAAGGCCAAACTGTAAAGAGAATTAAAAAGACTAACACAAGATAAAATCGCACACGACAGATCTTTCCACGTGTCAGATGCGGATCAACACGTTAAAGTTCAGGAAAGGCATCTCACGTCACCATAATTAACTTGTTTTACTGTTTTAACCGTTACTGGGGTGTTTAGTATCGGCAACATTGTCTTCGGTTTACGATTGAAGATAAATTTGCTTTTGTCATACCGTATATAGATGCTTTAGTAACGTCGGTCGGTTTAGAAATTGAATTGCTGTCAACCTGTTATGGGTTTATAATGCGTTTGACGCAGTTTAATGGTTGCGTAGACGCGTTTCATGTATTTTATAGCTAAGAAATTAAATAAATGGATTGTAATTTACTGAGTGTTTAATAAATCGAATGTAGGATAGTTCAGATAATAATCAATAATTCACATATTTTTTAATTAAGGTATGCATGAGGAGATACATAGAAATCTATATTTTTAAACTTCTTAAAATTTGAAATTCACAATGCTCTTCTGTCCCATAGTAAAACCACTTTAAACCAGAATCCCATTCCCAAGTTAATCGGTTTGTGACGTTATAGTACGAACAAAAATCTTATTAGGAGAATAAAGTTCCTCTCATAGAGTGACTATTGATTGATATCCATTTAACCCCATACAATGCTCATATTATAAAGTATGTATTTATAGTTTTTCTCAAGAAACAAAGCCTTCAAAACAAACACTTAAGATTTAATTATTTTTTAAAAATAAAATCTTATTATTGCAAAAATTCTAATCTAAGTTTACACGAGTACATACTAAGCAAACATAATACAAAAAAAAACACTGATTTAAATTTATGTAAATATTAATAATTAACGCTATAATAAAAGGTTCAACACCCAACTAAGTCATAAAGAAATTTTTAGAAAGTGTTACTTTAAGATGGTAATGACTCGTGCTTCCTATTCAATACAAAGCGCAAAGTGTGACTTTCATCCGATGATGAGGCGTTTTTGTGATCTTATTGGTGTGAACTTGAAGGTTGAGTAAAAGTGCTCGTTAGCATGCTTATTGTTAGAATTGTCATTAAGCAAACAAACGTAATGTATCTCATAACATTAATATAAATCTTTTTTACGCCATTAATACGAAAGAAGTCATTAGTACCTTCTGCAGCATGTCTGTTTGTTCGTAGTTGGTGCTTTTTTTCTGTTTTAGTTTCGGCATTGTGAAGTGCACTGCACTGTAACGTAAGGGCAGATTGTTTAGGAGGTAGGTTTCCCGAATGCATGAGTCTGCTTGAATAAGAACCACCGCTTATCTACGACTGACATAAGGAGCAGTGTGTATGCACTGTTGACTCAACTTATAAAATATGGATTGCCAAAATATTGAAATTGTATGTAAATTGCGAATATTACTGATGCCAATAGTCTCAAGTTACTTTATTTTTTATATGATTAATGACTAACACTTCTGTCGATTAAACATAAACTACAAACAGAACTAATTTTATTCATGTTCGAATAATACTTAACAAAACATGTGCCAATTAAGTTTTGCATTTCAACTACAAACATTAATAATAAATTATTAACAAGAACATTGCACTTGATTATGCGCACGTATGTACTGAATATTAAAGACATTAGTGATGCGCATCGTTCTGCAACTTTCTATCGATAATTGCTAAGTATCGATACCGTCATGGACAATTGACATGCTAATTGAGGCAAGACTGTCGCAAGTCTTATGCCGATTAGTTAAAGACTACAATTGTTTACGAATTACGTTTTGATAAAAGCGAAAGTGTCATTTAGTCGACTAGATGCCAGCAAAGTATGAAGTTCCTCGTTGACGTCGGTCGAGCGTGAAAAATGTCTGAAACAATGAAATTTCTACCAAAATCTTCAAGCCTTGTCAACTTTTAGATTGGCGTTAATTTATTAGATTTCGAAACAACGCGTTGATGTTGAAATAGTTATCGAGAAAATGTTTTTTTTAGTTCACCTAAGTAAAGTAACGTGATATTAAATAAATTGCAGTGCATAGTACCTACATGAAAGATAGATTAATATTTTTTTAAATATAAAGTTACCGCACCCTTTAATCATTCGTTTGTGTGTTTAATATTCATCGATGTAATCGATTAAAACTTATCAGTTTGGCGCATCACTACTACTGAGTTTCTCATGTAGCGTCGTTGTTTCACGGCGCTTGAACATCGTACGCGCCCACGGTTATTAGCAAAGGGCAACGTTTGAAAATAGCGTTTTTACCAAGGAGTTCGGTGGCCTGATAGAAAAAAAAAACATAAGCTCCAGATGCAAAACGAGATAGAAATCCTAGAAAATAAGACTTTATAATAAAAAGTATCATATTAATAAGGGCGTTGGCGCTGGTCATTGCTGGTAATGCTGTCAGCATTTGCACATAACAAATCTATTAATGTCTTGAGTTATGAACAAAAAAAAATTTATCCAAATCGGTTCAGGCGTCTTCGATTAATCTCTAATCTACACCCTAGTAAAGCTTAAATAACACCTTCCCAAAAATCTTCACCACTAACTCGAGCAAAGTAATACATGATTCAATTTAGTTCGGTATCATGAACAATGGCGACACTATGGAAGTTTCATTTCACAGTAACAGCACAATGGGTGCTTCGTGTGATCGTGGTAGCAGTCATAACAGCTCGCCTTTGTTACTGATTCATTGTAAATTGCCAATACCGATCCCTGTCGACACTTACGAAACATGAACCGGTTTCAGTTATATGGGAATTCTTTTGAGTTCCTACAAGGCGTGTGGTTGATGTTTTCATTATAGATAGTGTTACATGGTCTGTTATAGTAACTTGTTATGCTGGGCTAAATTAGTTTGGTGGATGCATGGATTTAATTAGTTTAGCGTTCAGTATGCTTAGAATTCTTTCAGGCTGAGTTATCCAGGAAAGCTTGACGTCAGTCACTCATAAAATCGGAAGCCAAATGTTGCTGCAACATGCAAGTCGAAGTGACAATGATCTCACATGGCAATGAGATAAGGGCACATGAAACAAAATTTCTCAGATTTAGTGTTAATGTGTGTGAGTTTACCATACGTTTTGCCTAGTCTAACAACTCCTGTCATCCTGAAACCGGGACATATAGAAGTAAGAAATATTTAAAAGGTTTGGTACCAAACGCCGCTTCTCATACTCAATTCCACTCATGAACTGCGTAATGCATTTATAAGCTACGCGGTCCCCTTTACTAATTTTGAAAGGTTCAGTTACACATTTGTAGGGTGGAGTACAAAGTCATTTCCGAGAATAAAACATCATAAAGTGTCTGCATAATTTAGATGATCTTGATAGATAAAAACAACTATTATATTCGAGATACACGTTCATTCATATTTATAAGGGAAAATATTTTGTATTCAATCGGGTTGTAATAGTTTATTGGTATTCATTGACAGATAAAAACAAGTTCTTGTGTATCGTGTGTTCATATTGTAACGCAATCAGTTTAGTAGTGAATATAATGCCGTTTTTATGTTTATCACTCTGATCTTTGAAGTTACAGAAGATGCAAATAAGGGAGTTATAAATAGGTATTGTTTTTTATTTGTATATATTATTGGTATAGGTGTTATTTTGTAAGATGTATGATGTATATGTTACTAGAAATGCAAATGAAAAAAGTAAACACGGACAAACAGCAACTGATGAATAATAAGCAATTTTATAAAAAATTGGGGCCGAAACGTATAATAAGTAATTTTGGTGAAAACCTTGTTGTAAAAAATTCACTTAATTTCCCCTGTTTTCAATGTCCCACAGACAGCCATCGAGCTAAGAACAATTGAATGTCATTTGTAATATCCTATGGACAACCTACGCTGAGATATGAAGATATAAAAATTTACGTTATTGGTTCTTACGTGAACTTCGTGAGAATATATGAAACAAAGTTAAATATTCTCTACACCGAAGAGTTTCATACAAAACCCGTCATATAACTTCCGCACAGCTGAATACAATTTATCCAAAACCCAAGATTCAATAGAAACTGATTTAAATACTGTCTAACACAACGTACGGAGAATAGGCACAGGCTGCAGTATAGGGAACATTTTAGATCACGGCGTCCTCAAGTACTAAACGTTCAAAACAATGGCTCTTTGTCAAACATTCCCACACTTGAGTTTAGCTGTTTCCTCGTCTGCAGTAATGGTACAAGCAAAAGCGTTTTATGCTACAACAGCACTGAAACGCATTTCCTAAGAAAACATTTAAGTGGTGACGTTTCACACCTCATAATATAGGTGTAACCAGTTAGTTTTACCACTTTGGAGTAATGCGAATTGTTGATTTTGGATTGATCGCTGGCCTATTGTCAATCTTAAAGTTGCTTGCTCTGTTTAATGAGTGCTGCTACTATCATAATGTGGTAACTAATCTCTTTGTTAAATAAAGCGTATCAAGATTCTTGAAACCATTAGTTTTGCTCCTTGTTTTAGATCGAGCTTCCCATAATTGTAGTGTGATAGTGTCAGGAAATAACAACTTATTGTGATTTAGCTTTTAGAAATTTATATTCATAGCATTTACGGACTGATACTCAATAGGAATGAAACAATGTGAAAACACGAAATAAATGCGTCTACAGTAATAAATGAATACTAGCTTAAATCAGTATACACCCAACGGAATTCTCACGCTTCGTTTCCAACTTACGGCACTAATTAAAATGGTAAACATTCACGTCGAAATTAAAGTTTATAAACTATGTCTCATTTAACCTACAGGTACAATTTTATGTGTGGCGCAACGGGTATTAACTATTTCGAATATAGAATATATAATTTCAAATAGATACTTATTGTTGAGATTATCGATTTTCATCATAATTTCGACACCTAGAAACAAATTACTGAACACATAATATTACAGTGGCGTGCCTAGGGTTTTGGGGTAGGGCAAGCCCAATATTTTGTTTTATGTTTAATGCATATTGATTTAGAAGGAAAATATTCTAAGAACGAAGAAAACGAATGTACGTCAGCAGACTTAACACATAATCCATACAATATTAGGATTAATACAAATATCTAAGATTAGTTGTGGAAATGCAACCGTAATTGTTTATTGCAATAACTCCTGAGCACTTCATTTTTAATACCCGACATTCCGCTAGCACAACGATGGCTACTATGGTGCCGTGTTTGACTTCGCAGTTATCCGAAAATGCGGCATAAATTATTATTATTAATTCATTAACGTTAAGTTTTTAAGAATTACAAGTAATAACATACTTTTTGAAAGAGCCACCTAATTTATTGCAATGTTTATATTTTATCAAACTATTCTAATACACAAGTGTCGTTTGAAAAACATAATATGAAACATCATTATTTAATATCCTATACAAAGGGGAGCATGTAGAAATCAAATTACGTAGTTTATTTAACTGAACTGATAAAATACCTCTCGTGATTTAGGTACCACGAATATAAGAAATACACAAACTCGGCGTTGTTTTCGCTCTAGTTTCTAATTCAATATAAAATAAATTAAATTACCTTTATACCGGCAACGAACACTTTCATCATCACACTAAAACAATCACAGGAAACAATACAACTCATTTTAGTATCAAAAAGCCTCAATAACATAAAAAAATCTAATAATTAACCTATATTAGAACTATTTACAATAATTGCACAATGTCAAAATACTTATGAAGTTAGTACGAATTCGTTCAGAATTGCGAAACGAAACGTAAATATAAACATTACTATAAATTACAAACTGCAATTATAATTTATTAAAAAGTACCGACATTACAGGCACATTTTTAATCAATTAATTAAAAATATTTATAAATGCGAAACAAGTTAATTTAATAACAATAAATATATTTACTAAACAACAATAACAAATAATAACGTGACAACCGTGAAACGTACGATGTTCACCACGAAGCCGGGCATTTCGTCTCGTACTGAGAGCTATACAAAAATAGCCATACCTATACATTCGTAGCGTCTTGTACACCATTTCACCCATACGTGGACCGCGTGGCCAAAAGCCTCGTAAAAGCACACGAGAGAGAAAAAGATAGATATATGTGCGTTGTGCGCCTTTTTAAGGGAGCGCGTGGAGCCACTGTTTTTTGAGTTTTAATATCATTGCCTATGGAATGAATTTCGCGCGGCGCTTTGGCGCTCCGTCTCAAGCGCTGTATTTAGACGCGCCGCGACAAGACGCGGTAAATTCAAAAATTGTAGATGTTTTCTAATAAATGAATGTATTGTATTTATTGTAATGGTTTATGTTCAGTATCGAGTATGTACGTATTAAGTAGGGCAAGCCGGGCTTTTGGGCTTGTATGGAAGTACCGCCACTATAATATTATGGGCTATCTATTTATTAATCATTCTTGTTTTTATCTGTATTTTCGTCTTCCTATACCTACAAGGTCTTTGCCATGTTTGGTTAATAATTTAAAAATAAACACGAATTTCACTTTTGTCAGCGGCAGTATGGAAATAATCGGGAAGTTTGAATCAAGGAATCGTATCGGAACGCATTGTTCCACGACCAGTTCCAATTCGATTTATTGTTTACGCTATTCTGTTCTTTTGTTTCATCTATCTACACTGAAATACTGTTTTTCCTCGTATAATTAATTTGAAATTCATGAATCAATTAGAACTAGATTTTTTGCTGGCTTTCGAAATGCTTTCCATTTATCGTATTTGACACAGAGAGATAAATTTGGTAAATTACAAAAAGTTGGTCTAAATGCCGATAATGACTATGTTTAGTACAAAAATAAACGGTAATACACACCGAAGTATATACTATTTTTATCGCTATTATTATTTATTAAAAACATTGTATTGTCATTTTCCATAGTAACCAAAGGATATTGAATAATTTTACCCTTATATAATAAG
Source organism: Theretra japonica (assembly GCA_033459515.1). Taxonomy (NCBI): domain Eukaryota; kingdom Metazoa; phylum Arthropoda; class Insecta; order Lepidoptera; family Sphingidae; genus Theretra; species Theretra japonica. The sequence continues at coordinate 6,427,788 of CM065943.1, forward strand.
CATTACGCAGTCAATCGCAATTGGAATCTATTTCACTGGAGCACTTCGCTCACTAAACTGTTCTATCGTGACGTCGTGCCCACGAATTTTGATCGCATCGATAGTTTAGTCGACACTGTACAAGGATAGATTGTTTCCAGTCTAAAATCCAAGCTAAGAACCAGAACCTCATTTTTTAAACATTCAATAGTTATTTATTGATTTATTCATATTAATCGAAAATGCAAATTCAATAGGTTTTAATAATCCTACATCAAGTGTCAAGACACGTAACAGGATTAGGTAGATGGGCGTCAGTTCGTGTCAAAATATATTATGACTTAAATATTAATTATTTACATATAGCGAGCATTTTTCATACAACTAAGGAGTAACATATGATAACAGTTTAAGCACATGTCACAATATATTAGCTGGAACACTTATAATATGGAAGAGTCGGTAGGGGTCGACCTCAAAGAACCTACACCATCCAAATCGGTGATACCCTCAGGAAGGGTCAGGTTAAAAGTACCCTGAACCGACGAGCATGCATGAAGAGATTGATGAACATGGATGAAGCGAAAGTAGTATGTCAGGATTGAGCAAAGTGGCGATCCATAGTCTCTGCCTACCTCTATGGGATACAGGCGTGACGATTATGTATGTATGTATGTATCACTACATATATAATTTGTATTTAAGACAAAACATACTTCACTTCATCTATCTATATATTACTTGCTTTACCTTATCTTATACAAAATTCCACGAACTTCTATGGGCTTAAAACGCTATTCCTTCATTGTACTGTAGTAGTATGTACGTGAATAACAAGAATTTAGTGAATATGAGCACAATTATTTGTCCGATTATTCGATATACCCAGCGACCTGATTATCCGTTGTGTTGTGGAGACCTTGGAATAAGATTGGCTACTGGATTCATATCGATGTTTCTTCTTTTGCGTGGTCATATCAAGGTCTATATAATTATGTCATTGTAATTAAACTAACAATTGTATTTCTACTTAAAGAGCTTTCATACGACCCTTTGCTGTGTTCCATTTGTTTTGTGGTTCCATTGCGATTGAGAGTTACTAGGTTATAAGTCCTGTTCGCCGGTTTATTGCGTGTTGGACTTTGTTTTTGGCTTTTTTTAAGGAGAATTTTCAGACATGCAAGTTACGATGTTTTCAATCACCGTTAAATGTCTTTATCCCAATATTCATTTCTCATACTACAACTGTTAAGATGTGCTATTTCCTTGCAAGGTTTTCTTTCCGTTAATTAATTTAAATCTTCCATTCAATTGTAATAAATGAACTGCAATTTAGTACTATAAAATAATTATTCCAATTGTAATGTTATCACATACATCGGGATCCAGTTTGAGACCTAGAATCGTATCAGCAGGAGATCTAGCCAACGGTGCGGACACTGCGGCTTCGAAACAATTTAATATTATAATCTGGGCATCCGTTACGTTCTTACGTTATAATTCAACAAATTATAGTGATTTGTTCGTCATTACGTCTCGATCTTAGAAAGTTCTTAACTGGAGCAAGTTAACAATCGTCTGTTTCGATGCTGCGATTGTTCTTAATAACAATGGTATTGATGGGTGTTATTAAGGTCAGGGATATTTTTAGTATAATCTTGTATAAGATGAAGGATTTAAGACATATCAATTTGGATTCAGTGAGACTTTTTTTTTGAGCTCATTCAGTAAAGTCGTTTATGGTACTATCTTAATAAGAGACAAGATAAAGTATACCTAGTAACGTAGTTTAATTAATACGATAAAACTATAACGTACCGTAACCGCAATGTCTGTTTCTCCCGTCAAACGGCAGTGTAAATGCACTGTTGTGTTCCGGTTTGAAGGATATTATAGCCAGCGTAACTACTGGACATATTGAGACTTAACATCTCATGTTTCAGGATGGCGAGCGCATTGCAATGCCAAGCATTGCTTTGTAATTCATGGTATTGTTTGGTTTTGCTACTGTCCATGAGCGGTCGTACCACTTACCATACGGCGAATGGCATGCTCGTCTCATTCATTGAAATAATAATGCATAATAATAATAAAACGTAGAAAGATATGTCGTTCTTTAAGAAATTCAAATACAATAGTTTCCAATGCTACCATTATGGGCTTTTATATTCTCATAATAATCATTAACAATCATAATTTCAGTAAGTAGATTTACCAGCAGTAAAAACCACGCCGTCCCTAAAAACGGTAACATAACAGTGACCAGTTCCGTGACGACACCTCCTTTTTTTTGAGTAAATAATAACACCCGTTACCAGGCGATCATGATCTGGTAGGAGGTGGATGACCGCTAGACATACCACACTAACAATGCTGTTCCGTAAACGAATTTCACCACTAATTGTTCCGGTCGTATTCGGATGTTGCTGCATTGTTAACTTTGTATGAAAGATGAAGCACGCAATAGCATTCAATTGAAATTAGACTGTATTAGCAAACGCACAGAGTGCATTAGGTTTTTGGTTTTATCATTTTTGGAGCGCGCTTCTGTTTAGATTATTAAAAAAGCGCTCATTTCTTGTTCTCATTACAATTATCCATTGTTGTGTACGTAAACATTATAAAAACTTCATTCCGTAAAGTTTTCTTTTATTTATGGCTTGAGGTCGAATGCTTCGAGTTTCAAGGTTTAGACTGGTCGTGTACCTTTATTCCGAATTTACTTGGAATTGTCTAAACATAATTTATGCTAACGTAAAATGGCTCATTTTATAACCGTACCTATTCAACTCTTTCATAAAAATCTAATTTTAGACGAATAAGGTTTTCAAATGAAGTAACTCCCGCTACGTAGATTACCTTCTCTGATATACCTGAGTTCATAAAGAGAATTTTACATTACTCATAGGTAGTTATGAATTGAAAGTCCCACATACCACACACTGCAGGCAATAATTATTTTTAAATCATTTATAATTTGATTCGGATGTGGCCATAATTGCACCTTTCAAGTAAGTTCTATAGGTCGTGGCAAAAAGTAGACGACCTCAATTCTAGCCCACGTTCGTTTCCCTTGGAGTATTTTTTCGTGTTTTGATTTCGATGGTTTTTAGCGTTACTCTGCAGGTAGGCGATTGCCCAAGGTCTTTAAAAAACGAGTCCAAGAGCACGTTTCTGAACTGACAAAGTTTTTGAATGAACTTATAAATGGAATAGAGGCAATATTGGATTCGTTCGTACCGAAACCTTATTTTGTCATAATATTTTTAACTAACTAAACTACAGTCGTATTAACTGAGAACAATATCAAGCACAGAATTATAATAAAATTAAGTTCAAGCAGCACAAATATGGAATTTTTATTCCTGTTGCAACAGTAAAGCGGGAGACTAAAAAGAAAATTAGCCCGCACTATAACATAGTTAGTCCAGCAACGTATGATACAGACGCATTACCCGAAAAGCTTTCGGTACAAACAGCATGTAATAAAAAACGTGCCACCCATACGTATGAGAATATCTTATCTATCATTTCATCAATGCATCATGGTAGTAGTGCATCGTTAATCAAATATCAATGTGCCATTGCCGGTCTCACGACGAGGGGCTAGTACGCTGAGTTATGTCAATAAAGCTACGTGACTTAGCATCGGTGGGTGTTGCCAGATGCAAGAGTCGGGATCTACGGTCGGGATTCTGGGTATTTTATACTGATTCTAGCCATGGCTAGTAAATGGTAAATTGAGATTTAAAGGAGGTTCACGCGAATCAGGATTTATATGTGTTGGCATAGATAAGGTAGAGTCGAAGGAAATAATGTAAATAGATACTATGTACTAGAACGTCCCGACCGCTATAGAGGTTTGTCAATGCAATGTCAACTTCATGTCAGTTTAAATAGGGTATATTTTAACTGTCAATGTCAATGTAATGACAGCCTTAATGTAAGTATAAATAGGGTATAGTTTGAAAAAGCAGACGTCAGTGGTAGGGACGTTTGAGTAGGTAGGTGTGCTTGGTAAATTTATAGTGCAGTTGGTAAGTATTAATATGCCAGTGAGATAGAGGATCAATAGGTGAGATATCATCTCAACCTGGTCGACAAAATTAATACGGTCGGTTCAAAATTGCTATACAGTATACTGCGTGATCTCAAAACGCGTCATGCTTGCGTGGGCCACTGTGTAGCGGAGTAACATGCAAATTAATTTAGAAATTTAAATGAAAATTGGCATAGAAATGAATGAATGTATGCCATAAAATTCATTCAGTGGCCTTTTTATTACGCTTTTTAGATTACTCTTAACCCTGCTTGATTTTATATTGCTGTAGAGCTAACTGATCCGACTTATCAATATTTTCTAGTTTTACTTTGGTTTGATACGAATACAATATTCTATTTTAGAGCTTAAATATGTTTTTTATATTGGCAAAATATACTGGAAAGTTTCGGCTGACAACACTGAACCTTTATACGGCTCGCGCTGCGCGGTTCGTTGCAATTATGTACCGCGCTTTATATTAATTAAACGACTATATCTCATGTTTAAGTAGTTATAAGATAAATAGGGACGTGCGTCGGTTGCTTTATTAGACAAATAGCAGGTTAGATGAAATGCATCTGAGTATTATGCGAATTAAATGAAGAGTTGTCTTTGGATTAATCATTTTTGTTTTATTAAATATTTTTGATGACGTATATTTTATTTTTAACTTTGGTTTGGGCTCCACATACCAGATACATTTCGGATGCCCAATACCGGTTTCTTCTTCCCATCCTTTTTCCTTCCTGCTCCCCTCCCGAATTGATGGGTCAGCAACAAATCCATGATCCAAGCGTTGTGGAAGTTCATGGGCGGCAATGATAACTTACCATCAGGTGACCTGTTTGCTCGTTTGCCGGACCTATGCCATAAAAAAAACATGCCATCGAGAGCACAAAGTTCTAGTTTCTAATTATTAACCAATTTTGTTAAGCCGAGTCCGAAACGTGTTATTGTGTGTTTGAAAATTTTATCATTAAACTGGATACTATTGTATTAAGATTTTTAGATCTTGTTACTTTTTTCCCACATAATAACTATATTTTTCTGTAAGCGCAAGTATGGCATTAAGTTTAACCTTTGTATTGTTGTAACGGGTTGTGCTTCCGTTTCAATTGTCTTTGTTAAGATCAAAAAATTCTACTCAATGTTGCTTTCGTTTGTTTTTTATATTTGATCTTAATGTATTTTATTGTACCGTACCCATATTCTGAATGGGATTTCAATTTTGTAAATTAGGTCAAATTAACAAATAAATGAATAATTTAATCAAACTTTTTTTATACTTGCTTCGGTGACGTAGTTGTACTACGGAATCATAACAAAGCTGAGGTCTCGAGTTCGAATGTCGGGTCGGGCACAGTGATATTGAATTTTTCTATTCATTATCAGCCCGGAGTCAGGAATTTGTGCCCGACATGGCGATAGGCCCGCCCTCTATGACATCGCAGGACGAATCACGCAAGGCGAAACGGAGGTGTCTTGGTAGCACCTCTGCTTACCCATGTATGTATTTTTAACATTTCTCGAATAAATCATAGGCAAAATATATTTGCCTTTACGAGTGTGGGCCCATAAAGGCGTTTCCGATACAAACTACCATCTATCTCATCCTTAAAAAACTTATAAAGGCCACTAAAACCTTATTTAGTATCAACAATTTTTTACATAACACTTAGCATCACACAGACATTTCTCGCCACTTTTACAAAATTCCTCACATTTAATAGTTTAAATGTACAAATAATGTCGCTACTAAACATGGTAACAAATCATTAGAGTTTAGTTGTTTGTGGTTTCAGTTAGCGGGTTCGAAGCGTGGGCGAAGATGGGACTGCTTTTACGCTCCGATCGGGCATCAAACCCGTTACGTGTTTGAAGCTGCGGGCTCTCGTGTTACATAGGGGAATGTAGGTAATATATTGAGTCTGGTCCGTTGATAGTAATTAAAAACATAATAACTATCCGGTATACAGTAATGTTAAGCATGACACAGTTTAATCATTTCATAAATAAATATATCAATTCAGTTCTTCTGAAAAAGAGTAATAATATATTATTGTCTTTCCTTTGTTTATGAGATTTTTTTGTTTATTATTTCTGTGACTCCGCGGTTTTAGAGTCCTGATAATAATATAAATTAAATTAAATCCATCTGTTGTATTAACTATAAATACACAACGATTTAATTTAAATGGATTATATCAGCTCATATTCGTCCCGCTGCAGGGCATGGGCCTCCTCTACAATCGAGAGTACGATTGAGAGGAGTTAAGCCGTATAATCCACCATGCTGGCCTAGTGCAGATTGGTGGACTTTAGGACATACCATTGAAATTCCAGTGAATCGGTATGGTATACCGGTTTTTTCACGATGTTTTCCTTCATCGTTTTAGTGTGTGGTGACTGACTATCAATACACACATGACTCCGAAAAGTCAAAGGTGTGGTCTGCGACCACCGTCAACATGTTGATATCTGCGTCTGCTTCGTTTACCAACAGGCCATCAAGCACTTCACAATAGTTATAGTTGCAATTAAAAATCACATGTTCATTTACCATAATATTATAAACGAACCCAATTGTACTTACACATTACATCATCAACTTCAAACTCTTGACTCAGCTCTAACAATACTTTTATTAATATGCCAATCATTAAACCAAAAACAAAAAATCCAGCCAGTGAAATAGATTAAAGGTTTGGTCTTCCTTTAGCATATTTTTTGCCTGACGTCATCAATATAATAATTAATTTTGTACGAATATTCTGAGAATAGAGGATGGAAGATCAGACTTACGGCTATCTTCTATTCAGATCATAATTTGGTGAATGTAGGTTGGTAACGTACCTGTAACACAAAAGAAAATATTACATGATGTTTATATTAGTAATATTTAGATTAATACAATGCCATAATAGTGCCAGTAGGACGACTATAAGCTATATAACATCACGCTACGAACTATGCCGGTAAAACCGCGGGGCATAGCTGGTCGGCTAGCACCGACCTCATAAAATTGTTGGAATATTTAGGTATTTTAGATTTATTAAAAAATTAGTTTTATTTCTCTCTTTTTATACATAATACATAAACACACGCCTTTTTCCCAGAAAGGGTAGGCAGAGGTGCTACCAGAACACCCATATTTCGCCTCGTATATTCCGTCCCACGATGTGATAGGGGGCGACCCTGTCGCCATATCGGGCACAAATTCCTGACTCCGGGCTGGTAATGAATAGAAAAATCCAATATCACTTTGCCCGACACGGGATTCGAACCAGAGACCTCAGCTTTGCAATCGTACCGTAGTACCACTACGCCACCGAGGCAGTCTCTCTTTTTATAACAATTTTGAAATTGGTTTAATTTTTTAAAATTATTTTTTATTGCAATAAAAACAGGGATTTGTATTTATTGAAACAATGTTTTAGTCATACATTTGTAGTAGTAAGTATTAAAGGTCCAGGATAAAAATAGCAGACGAAGTGGCACATTGACGTACATTTATATTCAAAGCATAAGGTTTTGCATGCGCCGTATGAAAGCAAGTGAAGTGACAATAACATTACAAATAACAAAATACATTGACACGTCTGGTACCAAATTTAGTTTTTCTTTTGGTTTTGTTTACTTTGTTAATAAGTAATTAATTGTGCATTGGAGAAAGTTACATAATTCCTAATGGTAATTATTAAGTGACCGTGTTTTTTTACTTGCATTTGTTTCTTTGTGTCGGTCCGTGACTACTGTACTGTATCAGCCCATATACGTCCCACTGCAGGGCACGGGCCTCCTCTACAATCGAGAGTACGATTGATAGTGGTTAGGCCATATAGTCCACCACGCTGGCGTAGTGCGGGTTTGCGGTCTTTTACATACAATTAAAATTTATACAAATCGCTATGGTATGCAGGTTTCCTCACGATGTTTTCCTTCACCGTTGTAGCGCGTAGTTATTGACTATCAATACACACATGACTCCGAAAAGTCAGAGGTGCGTTCTGGGATTTGAACCAGCGAGCACCGTGAATATGTAGGCAGCCGCGTCTGGTCCGTTACCAACAGGCCACCACGCCCTACTACTCGTAATTAAGTGTAAGTTATACCTAATTATAAAAACAACTATTTAATTTCATACGATTTTGGCTGTTATAAATTATAATGATGGCACAAATGTACGCGGGAGCAGGCAATGAGTTTGGACACTACTCTTTGGAAATTAATCGTTCATCATTAAGATATACAATGCCTAGGTTACATTATGATTCAGGCTTTTAATAGTATTGTATTGTATTGTATTGTATTGTATCAGCCCATATACGACCCACTGCAGGGCACGGGCCTCCTCTACAATCGAGAGAACGATTGAGAGTGGTAAGTTTTAAATATTATCATAAAAAATATTTTTTCTGTATATTATTCCTACTAAGCTTGTCATCCATTCACTGCCATACAAAGGAACTTTCGTGGCTAATTGCACAACCAACGCGTATTGCGTTACAGACGACACCCCTCATATTTAAATAATCGTGACTGAATATTAATATTTCTCAGACTCTATGATGCAATACGATTGTCCTGTCTGTCAGTCAATACAACGTATGTGTAGTTTTTGTGATGGGTTATAGCTACAAAAAATAATTGAGTTGAAGATAATAGGCTATGGAAGTCTTTTGTTTTTAAAGCTAATGTGGGCGGTCATTACAAGATTGTAATAATGTTATTTATGAGTAGGTTTAGCTTATAATTATATAATTTGGGATACTATTTGATATGCCCAATTGGTAATGTGTAGTTTAAGCAAAATATTATTTTCTTTTAGAGTTATGTCTTCGCAAAATATAAATAGTGTTTGTCTCTTTATGTATATTAGTTTAATGAGGGTTGACCATCAATAAATTAAATCACCCAAAGGCTTTCAGATTTAACGATGACTGTTATATCCTAACAGAACTTTTTCCATGTCAATTTTGAAATCTCGAATCATGCGTTCCACTAACTGAGCTACGAAGTCCTTTTAAAATGTATTAGAAAAATGGATGGAATTTTAGTAATAACTTACGTGCATCGCCTGTCTGTAATTATTCTTTTTAGTTTCAACCGTAAAGAAACAATCAAATGTAAATCTTAAGCAGTTCATGGAACACAATTATTCCATATGCGAACGCCTTAGGGGACACGATACCATTAACTCATTATAATATTATTTGAGATGAAACTCAAAACTATGCGTCATTGGGTTGAATTTTCAATGTTGCTTCTTAAAATGTTCCCATGACCGACGACTGTCTATTATTTTATTTCAAAAATTTTGGCTCGCATAATACTTATTCTAAAAGGACCGGCGTGAATATTTTATTAATGAAGAATAACCATAAAGAAATTGAAAACAAATATTCGATCACTTTTTATAAGTACTTTTATCTACAATCTAGGTACTAGAAGAAAAATCTAAAGTAGCTCTGTCGACGTTTTATGTCATGAGTGTAGCCTTGTCAATCACCTCGTTTAAATAATTTAATAATTATATCAATATTTTTATGTGTATAAAATGACGTAAGATCTATAATTGATATTTTAACTGCGCTCCTTCATGGGTTATGTTCGTGTCAGTCAGCAATCTAGTTTCGCCATTTATCAACATAACAAGTATGTGATTATTGATTGTTGTCTAATGACTGGTTTCGGTATTAATAATACTGCAGCTCAGAACCGGATATCGCGTAATTATTCCGCTAAGATTAAATTAGTTTTTATTCCCTTGTCGGCAGAATTGCGATGACCGTTTCGTCGGTATATTTAGAACATTGGTTTTGAATGATAGCGTCATTGGCATTATACAAAAATCTAACTACTCGAGACTTATTTATAAATTATTATTAACCTGCTAAATGTTATGTAGGATATTGTGTTAGGATATCCTCATGACTCCATCATAGTTTTAAATAAATGTCATTACGAGATGAATCAAACTGTTGAATATGTAGCTTTGTAATTTCTGGCTGTCATAGAGGACGTCCTGATCTCGTAATAAAAAATGTAGGTACCACAAATTCTATGGCGTATTTGTACAGAGTATATCAAGACTGCGACCTAAAACTAAGCCAGGTAGTAGTTAGTGATTGCAGACACGATGCAACTAAAATTTTCTCAAAAAAAGCGACAGGTCTCTTTTGTATTTTTTTAAATATTATCGTATTTGCATGGTAAATCCCTAATTTTTGCTAAAATTATAATTTAAACCCTTGCGTACCATTGTGTCTTTAAAAAACAAAGGTGTACATTATTATTTTAGGAAATCTATGTATTTTCTACCCAAATACGACGATAAGGAAAAAACTACAATAAAAAACATTACGCTTTTTTTGCGATTTTTTTTGTTGCATTGTATGTGAAGTTACTAATACTACCACCTGGCTTTGTTTTCGGTCGCAGTCTTGATATACCCTGTTTAATTATTAATTGTGAAACTTTAATCGATAAAACAAACATCATTATAATTTGAACACTGCACGTGTTCGTCAATATTTTTGTTGACACTTTAGGAGCAACTTGAAGGTAAACTAATACGATGCATCAAATATCTAAAATGTCCCGACAATAATTCAAGTCATTCCGTTTTAAATACAATGCGCGATGTTAAAAATACAGTGTACAAAAGTAACATTCACAGCGCAAAGAGTAAAAGAACTTCACAGCATTTTGTAGCGTTTTATTAACCTATCAGACCAGGAGCAATTCGCATAAAAACAGCAAAACTATTTTGTTCGGATCTTAGAATTCCTTTCGATTTTTTTTTTCATCACAGCAACAATCTTACAGCTATTTTTGTTCGTGTAATTCGTGTGGATAAACATAAATACATATATAAATACGCCCCACAATATTACCCAAAGGCCCCATTCCTTACTAACAAGCTAGTCCTGTGTCCTGCGTATTAGAAACAACGAGGAATTTTCAGTCTTATGAACACTCAGACCCGAAACAAACGCCTGTGGATCGCACAAACGTTTATCTAAACACCTGTGGTCCACACAAATATTTATCCAAGTAACGGTGGATCGCACAAACAATTGTCTCTGTGCGGGGCTCGAACCCGCGGCTAGTCGTTTCGTATTGACGTCTAACCAACTGCGCACGCAGGCCGTAATGTTCCAAATATGCTTATTTTTATCCATGTTAAAGCCATTAATTAGTTGTATACCAGTTATGAAATCCTCACTACATATACTCGTCATTAAAATGCCTTCCGATGATCGTTTGCAAATCGATAAATGCTTATGCAGAAGTCCCGTCCCTAATAGTAACGATTATGTAAAGCTAATTTGCATATTATGGTATTGATAAGTTTCTCAACAATTTTACTCCCAATCTTTTCATTAATATTGGTACTTATACTCGTAATATTTCTAGTATGCAAGCGGATGTTATGTTATGGCACATAGCAAGGAGAACTGAAGGCCGATGGGGCCAAAAAGTTCTCGAATGGAGGCCACGAAGCGGAAAGCGCAGCGTGGGACGTCCACCCACTAGGTGGTCAGACGACCTGGTAAAGGTCGCGGGACGTCGCTGGATGCAGGCTGCCTCCAGCAGGTCACTGTGGAAATCATTGGGAGAGGCCTATGTTCAGCAGTGGACTTCCTTTGGCTGATGGATGAAGCGGATGTTAATTAAAATATCAGACACAATGTACATAGTTTTGCACCACAATATATTGGTAATCATCCATCCATCCATCCATCAGCCAAAGGAAGTCCACTGCTGAACATAGGCCTCTCCCAATGATTTCCACAGTGACCTGTTGGAGGCAGCCTGCATCCAGCGACGTCCCGCGACCTTTACCAGGTCGTCTGACCACCTAGTGGGTGGACGTCCCACGCTGCGCTTTCCGCTTCGTGGCCTCCATTCGAGAACTTTAATAATTGGTAATAGCGATCAGTTTATTTGGCCGTGTCCCTGCTCTATCCTCATATTCAAATATTATGAGGATTTGAATTATTGAATTTTTACGATAAATTTAGGTTTGACAATGTCATATATTGGGCACACAAAATGTATAGTCTTGACTTCGTTGAAATTGTACTTATTGAGAAAGTTAGTTAATGCAACGAATCAAAAGTAATTATCAGAGATCTAACACCCTAAGTCTTCATTCATATTTAGAAAAAGATCATTGTCACTTAACCCTCATGCCAATGAAATTTACAAAAATATCTAACTAAAGTCCGCCAACCTGTTTTAGGCCAGCGTGGAGGACTGTGGCCTTTCAATCGAATTCTCGTTTGTAGAGGAGTCCCGTGCGTTATACGCTAATCTAGTACTGTACAGTATATTCTTGACCTGGTCGTAAAATTGTTAAATGCAGTTGCTGTACCTTCAATGGTTTCTTAACAATTGTTTGCAAGGCGGATTGATGCCAAACAAGTGACCAGCAGTTAACCAACAAGTCGAACTATTACGACATCGAAACCTGTTCTACGCATACTCAATGAGATCTGTATATTTTTTTATTTACCACTGCGCTTCGTTGTCATTTTAAATTTAGACCTAAAGGCAATTAAGTGGCCTATAAAATTATTATGAATTTGTTGTCTAATTTGTCTGAAGTCTAAACCATTATAGCATGTGGCTTTGAACCGTGATGATCTAGGTTCGATTTGTTATTTCGAGTCGGCCAGTTCATGACCTATTGGTAAATTTTTGGTTCGACAAATCTAACATGCGTTATCTGAAATTAGTGCCAGCAAGCTAATGTACTACTAATGCTACCTATAGCTCGCTGGGGTATTTGTCTCTAAATTTGGGAAGTGGTAGAGCTACGCTGTCAGTCATGACTCAGCATGAATGGACAGGCCCATCCGGGGCGGTACCACTGTCTCATAGGAAATCGACGTGAAGCCACCGCTTCGCTGTCGCGTTTTGTTCGGCGAGTGAGATTGCCGGATGCCCAATATCGCCTTCCTCTTCCCATCCTTCCTCCTTCCGGCTCTCCTCCCCATTGGGCCGGCAACACATCCATGATCCAGCGTTGTGGATGTTCAAGGGCGTCAGTGATCACTTACCATCAGGTGACCTGTTTGCTCGTTTGTCGGACCTATGCAATTTAAAAAATCCAGTATTATGGTGCAAGCCTGAACAAAAATGTTCGCCCCAAGTAATTCTACGATAAAGTTAAGAAACGCTGGTCAGTATGAAGATGTTCGTATTGTAGCTTTGTTATTTGTTTAGCGCGGACTGAAGACAGCTTAGTACCGCCATCTCACGAAGCTTTCTATTGGAATTCTGTTCAACCTCGACGCAAGGTTATTTTCACGGCACAGCGAAATCTTACTTTGAAGACGGTATTGTTTGTAAGTACAGCTTTGCTGGGATTTTTTCTTTACTTTACGATTATTAATAACTGTATATCTAAGTAAAATGTTTTGACCGTCGCGCATACAGTCAAGCTAGTATGTTTTTTAATATTATTCATGTTCATGATTTCATAGGAAGCATGTGTTATTGTGATTTTTTATGATATTAAAACTAATTTGCTCTATTTCAAATATACAACCAACGCCTTTCACAAACGGTACAATAACATTAAATTAATTTAACGAATAACGATCATATAAATGAATAAAGAGTACCGATATAACCTACTGCAACCATGCTCTAATATAAATATATATACATAAGATTGAATCAAGCAAATTAAGGTAAAAAATATTTAGTTCGAACCCCAAACTTCATTATCACTACTCCACACTACCGATTGAGCATAAAATCCAACACAACATAGAATATCAATGAAAATAAATCAGCTAATTCTCCGTACCTAAGGAAGTGTCTAAAGCTTACACGCATTGCGAATGTAGGTAAACAATTTTGTCATACATTACGATAGTAGCAGAAACACGATAGCAATTTGTACACGCGATGACGTATCCTTGTACATAATAAGCTGATAATTTATAGTATTAATAATCTGAGGATTCAAATCTTTAATACGAATCCTATTACAGGCACGTAAGGTTTTTATAATTGCTGATGACTCAGTAAGAGTCAAGGTAAACTTGTTTTAGTAGTTTGTTGTTTGTTCAGACTAAATAAAAACCTATTGTTATACTGATTAATTAATTTTGAATTAACATACAGTGGCATAAGGTTATGTGAAGAGCATGCCAAAAATATAGAGAAAACAATAAGTTTATCTGTTTTTTCACAAAACGTAGTCTCAAAATCCATATAGTGGGCCACATCATTATTTTCATTTGGGTACAAGGATAGCACTGACGGCCTTTCGTTTCGTGCGTTTTGACTAAGTACGTCACTCTTAAATATAGTATTTTGCGGGCAGATGTTAAAGGTAGAAAGTTTGTAGAAATGTAATGTTGATAAATTATCCGCTAACCATATTGCTATAAGCAAAAAGAAATCGTTTTACAATGATATTGCAAATCATGCGGCGAGTGTTAATTTCGTTTCCTTGGCGAAAGTTGTCAAAATTTGTAGAATTATCAGATCAGTATGAAAATGTTATTATTTATTTCAGTTGATAATCCTGTGTCGTAAATGTCACAAATCCGTGTTTATTCAAAATTATGTAGTTTTAATGATATACATGATTATGGCCCCAGGTGCGTATATCTTGAAATTTATAACGAATAAAATTTACAGTCTTTATGTTGCAGTTGTTTAAGACATTCGACGATAGATCGCGGGTTCAATCCCCGCGCCAAGACTTTGCTTGTGTGATTCGTATTTGTTTCAGACTTGGGTGTTGCGAGATCGAGAAATCTGTAGTAGTTTTTGATGCCTATGGCACAAGAGATATATCTCTATGTGGGGTCAGTATGTATGTAAATGAATTGAATGTATTTATTAATTTCACACTAATGTGTTAAAGATATGAACCCCGAATAAACAATGTCATTTTTGTTGAGATTTTTTATTTTACAACCAAAGCACTTTCTATGCACAAGTTGATTGCAAGTCATTTCAAAAATATAATCTCACTTATTATACTATCAATAGGCGACCTTGAGTAGAAAGGTATTTATAAAGAAGCGGGTGATAATTTCGATTTCTAAGGTCGCATGTTGAAAGTAAAATCGAAAATAAAAATTGTAAAGCGTCATTTACTTGACAGCTTGATTATAACTCGAGAATAATGAGATGTAACAAGACATAGGAAATATAAAATGCCGTGAAAGTTATTCAATATATTTACATCTTTTGATATAATAATGTGCGGAGAAATGTAAGAATCTACGTCGAATGAAAAGGGCTATTGTTTGTTAAGAAACGTGTGTAAAATAAAAAATGGAAAGTAAGCGATATTGCTTCTAAAACTTCTTATAAGCTCTTCCACTTTATGCGGAAAAGTAATTATTTATTTTGAACAATTTAGATGTCATTCCAGTTAATTATTTAGTTGAGTTAGGAACTGTCACATAGAGGTAAGCATTACATTGTTTTATCCTAAATAATTACCTCATCTCTTCTCCTATTGTGTTCAATTTGTAATATTATTCCAAAAAATAATCTTTGTTTTGCTATTTTTTATAATCCCATATTAGAAGCAACAACATCTTTGTAACAAATTATCTAAGATTCTCAATCTCAAGTCTAGATTTCATAATCGCAACGTCTTGCTCGATAATTTTCACTCATTAACTACATCATAATTTGATAATGAAATTGCCGACGGTAACAAAGCAGGTAATAGAAAACGTTAACATACTAATGGGAATGACTTTCAGTATCTAGTACAAATGGACTTGGAAGATTTATAGTAATCGACCGTGCCGTCACATCCACGGTTCATCAATTAAATTGAATCTTTTTCCCGTTACCCTACATGGTGTTGGATTTATAACAGCCAGTCACGGAATCACTGGTTACATGACGTGTGCCAAGTTTCTATGGGCTGCAACACAAAAAATATAATTGATAAAAAACTTCTATGATCAAGACTATAAATCCGGTGCTTGTTATTTCTGTGTATTCTTACATGAAAAAATGTAACATGGTTGTAATGGTCGGCTCTTTTCATCGTTACATAAAAATCGGTTTAAGCAATTAGGGCCTTATTCATAGACGGTTTCAAAACGTATTTTACCTATGGAAAGTTCTGACTTCTTCGTTCAAAAGTTGTTCGAAAGGGACAAACACTCGATAACTAAAATATGATTTAAAACTGTCTATGAAAAAGGCCGTTAAAATACAAATGAGCTAACCTAAATTACATATTTTAGTGTATTTCAATCTTAGACATTTGCATAGTACTACTTTCAAATATGTTTTGATTTATCGAGCTTTGATCACTACTTTACATTCCCTATGGAGTGTAAATAGTGTATAGAATGGAGTTAAATTAATATCAACTAAATTAGTGTAAATTAAATTAGTATCAACCGACACACTTGTATGCCTCAGAAGCAATAAATTGAGGTGCACATTTTATTATGAACTTATAAGTACGTCGACAATAAATTGCTCCAGCGAACAAGCGGCTAGGAATTTTAGTTGATGGCTCGATTTTGTCATGAACGATAAGTGAACCAATAGTTTTATAATGGAGAACATCTATGATCGGACGATAAGAAGGAAATTGATTTAGAAGGTGAATGTTAGGTAAAAACAAAGGAAGGACGTGACTAGTAGTGAACTGTAAACAATCATTTAACCACGACAAACAGTCAATGTCATCGTAAAAAATAGTATTTTTTGCTGAATATATCTAGCATTCATTAGAAGCATTATTTCATGGAGATAAAGAGATCTATTTTCATAAAAATACTACAAATTCCGAACGATGCAATTTTTATACGCCAAGTTTAATATTTTGTTGTAAAGTAAATTTTATTTCATGTCTAATTGATAATTTAAAGCTTATTTAATTCTCTTGATTGTGGAGATAGGACGTGCCGTGTCGAGGCTTAGCGAGCCGTGCACGACAAATCCAAGCGTGACGCGGGAAGCCGAGCTACCGCATCTGAATTGTTGCGTTAAAAATCTAGTATATTTGCAGATAGTTGGATTTTTTATGTTAGAGGCCTTTGAATGATTAAGAAAGCGTAGATAGAAGTAATTGATTTTAGTCATACTAAAAAGTTATGACGTAAATTTTATTCTAGGATGGTAACCACATTTGCAATCGAATTTCTTGAGGTTCTCTGGCATTCCAGTAGCCGATGTGGTAGTATTATTCTTATTAGTAATTATGGGTGGTATGAAATTAAATATAGGTGACTAATTTATAACTATATTAGTCTTAAAAGCTGCAATGGGCTGGTAATAAAGGTGAAGAACCTGTAATAGGCAGGCGGTCGGTGTCCGGCAGAAAAGACGTCACGAATAGTATTTTAAAATTCACGGTTGACAAAAAAATCTCTCAATCAATTCAAATCACTGCTACCACAATAAGGTCACTAGCCTCTATAACAAATTAAATAACTGTGATTTATGAAATTGTTATTCGATAGCAAAAATATTTATGGTATTGTTTTAGGAATATTTTTCGTTCTGGGAACAATACGTTTGTATGAATGACGTTTCGTAAACTCTTATACTGAGTCAGTCCCACGGAGGACATCAATATTCAACTCGTGATGTACACATCCTTTTTTGTCAACGGCATATGCATGCATAAATGCATATAATAAACCCTTTGTAGTAAGTAATAATTCCCTTACAGACGGGCAGATGCCCGCCTTTTAGTAGACCGACTTTAGCATATAAATTGGTTGCGATGTCGGCTATTCTATTATATTTAAATAGGAAATCAGGTGTTCAGCTGTTTTAGACTTAACTTTTGTCGTTTGTAATGGTCAATGTTCTTGTTTAATTGGATACGGTGTAGTTAAGTAAACATGTTGCAAGAGAGGTTGCGTATACGGTATGCTATTTTTCTCAGAAGAGAAGCCTTACGGCAAACTGCAAAGAAAAGGAACTTAGTCATTGAACTCATAGACTTTTTAAAAAAGGAATAAATATTTTATTTTATAATATATTGTATAACTAGTTATGTGCCTCTGACACTACTGTAGACATTGAATATTAAGCTAACATTAGACTAGTGCGTATTATCAATTCACCATGCAGCCGCTTTAGATTGAGGTAAAATAAGGGTCTAACAGGTAATCCCGTGGGAGGCCTACCTAAGATAGCAAACTCTGATACCACTATAGAATCTATACGCAATTAAAAAGATAATTAAAACATTATTCAAGTTTAATGAACAATTAGACGTGCATAAACTGTTTACCTATAAAGCCTTCCGCTCCCGTCCCGTTACTTACAAGGAAATTAAAAGCCATAACATTTCAAAATCGAGTAAAATTGCGAATGAGTCATACCTTCCAGCCTATTAAAATCCAGTCCTTGTTAAACTGATCAAAGTTAGTGTGCGACCAATTGGAATCAATCCAGAAAGTCGAGTGTGTGATTCAACCTTCCGAGATTATAGCGATTAGAACCGCGGTAATGTAGCGATAATAGCCGCTTCGTAAATGTTATTATATTGATTATGTTTTATTGTCGCTAAGGTGACTGTTCCCAGAGGTTGTTAGAAGTACAGTTTGATGGTTTATGGAGTCTACGATGGTGGAGAGCCGTAGC
Organism: Theretra japonica; assembly: GCA_033459515.1. NCBI lineage: Eukaryota > Metazoa > Arthropoda > Insecta > Lepidoptera > Sphingidae > Theretra > Theretra japonica. The sequence goes on from CM065943.1 coordinate 6,446,419, forward strand.
TGATAATGTCCCGTAATGTTTATAATTGATTTAATGTTGACGTTATTTAGCGCTTTATTATTTATAATTTCAGTGTATTTATTTTTATGGGTTGGAAGTCATTATAAAATTATAATTATGGTTCTCTAAGGTTTTATGACTGCTGACTTGCTGGCGTCTTAACAGATCGTATGTTGTTGTCAGCAGTACCAGAGCAGAGGTTGACACTGAATTTCAATAGTATAGCGTGCGAGATAGATCATAGAAGCGTGGTATTGTCTCATTACATTTTATACTGAAAAGATATCTGACAAGTTAGAAAAAGCAGCGATTTAATAAATAGTTGTTGCACTCAAATGGTCTTTTACGAATTAATGATATTAAAAAAAAATGGTGTTTTGGTTTACGCTTCTATATTCCAATTTGTCGACAATCGTTAGCATCTTTCACACGTCCGAGCACGCAGAATCAAAAAAACATTCATCATTAAACCAAATTGCGCTTTAATCGCACAATTGATTTATTAATTCCCGCGAAAGGTCAGAACTTGTGCCATCACGAGTCAAGGACCCTAGCGGCGCCAATAATAGTTCCTATTATAAACGCGACGTTTTAGTGTGTGTGTGACCGACAGGTGAGTCGCCAATTGATAGATATGAAACGTCGACTATATGACTATGAAAGGTGGACGTGTGAATGGGATTAGTAAGAAGTGTGCTAGTATTATGGTCTTAACTTGTAATGGCCAAAGACTTAATTATACTAATGTCGATAAAATGGCTTCCTGAACGTATGGTAAAATGAGACTAATTGAGTCAAGCAATGAGTTGAAGTTGGTAAGTTGTAAACGGTATCCAGATCGGTTTAGCAAGTCCAGGATCTTTTTAAATACGAATGGTTTGCAAAAGTAATCGCAAAGCTTAATTTTCAGTACTGAGTAAAGTACGAGTTCGTCACTCCATTAAGGCGATAAAATTATGCACAGAAAAATAACAAGAAATAAGAAAGTTGTTACACTGTCGGGTGCAGTAACATTTCTGGATTCTGTAAATACTAAGTACGTCGGATTAAAAAAATATAAATATCTACCAGTGACTAAGTATATTATGCCACTCGTCAAGAAGCTACAATAAAATGCAGCATCTCTAATTGTCTTAATTTGATCGTGAGTTCCGATACTCATCAGCCGGGTGAGTTGAAACCGGCGTATTCCGGCAGAACGATGCCAGGTAGCTGAGTTAGATCTGATGTTATCACCTGAGAACCAGCTTCGGTTTTTCATTGATATCACAACTTAATAAGAGGCTGTTGATGACATCCTCTGTGAAACCAATTCCGAATTGATGGTATTATGAGATAGAAAACATACAGTAAAAGTGAATTATAGTGGTTTTATTTACATTTTTGTTATACAATTTTGTTCATGGTTTCTTAAATTGTTTTGGAAAATACTATGTGGTCTATAAAATTGGTAACATTATCGAACAATAATATGTGTAAGCTACCGTCATTGGTTCACATACAAAATGAGGACTACTATTAACATTTAGAATTATTACTTCCTTATCTAATACAATTTTCTATTTAAACCAGAAAACGCTTGGCCCCAACCTTTAACTAAGTTTACCAATGCCTTCGAAATCACCATCAATGTATAAAGGAAATACCTGTTTAAGATATAATGCATTTTAAACAAGATCAAGATTTTCCTCGAGTATAGAAAATCTTTTGTAGATCGCAAACTTGATTAAAGTTAATTAAGCACCTCTCACGCATTCCGATCGGCGCGGGTGCATCGCAACGGTTTCTTGAGAATGATAGAAAATTTAGTGGAAATAGCTTATATTTTTCTTTTGAATACTAGATTAGGTAAGAGTTAAATTGTAAAGGAATTTTGTTGAACAAAGTATTAATATAATTATGTAGATTTGTTTTTCTGAATAGTATAAGACTCTACTGTCGTTGTGTTATGAAAATTGAAGTTTTAATTATAGTCCAGCACGGTGACTTACGCGAAATAACAGACGTATGGGAACTACACTAGCTACTAGTGAATCAGAAATGTTAAGCCACCCAAGACGTTCCAAAAATTTACTATTGGCAAGTAGCGACATGGAACAGATGCCCGAACGCACGCCTCAAAGTATAGATTATCCATTTGTTTATTTCAACGGATTTATGTAACGAAATTGATTTGAATTTAGCTGTATGTAAAATCGAAGAAAGCTGACCCCATCACCATGTGGGATTCATAGCTTGGAAGAGAGAGTAAGCGTTAAACAAATTCAATAAAAAATATATACAATTAAAACCATTTGTAAGGTACTCGAAGAATCTATGAATGGGCGATTGTGATTACTTCCGTTACCAACACGTGAAGGTAAGAAATTCCATCTGATCTAACACATTGTTTTTTACAATAGACATTCACGCAATATTTAGGCACTTAATTAATAGTGATTGCCTCGGTGGCGCATTTTTACTACGGTACGACTACAACGCTAAGCTCGAACGGCTTCGAATTCCCTTAATTCGAATTAACTTAAGTATTACTGTGGATATACTTGGGACAGGAAAATATTCAACAGGGGACTTCTTGTTTTTGAAGATAATGCTGAACACTATGACAATCTATCTACAGCTGTAAGAACTAAACGTTGACCGCTACCAAAGCTTCCCTAGTTCTATTGGAAGCTGTTTCTAGAAACTTCCATACATTTATCAATGGAAGTTAATTACGGCTTTGCAGCGTCGTTCCATTAGAATACAATGTGATGGCATCACTGATAGATTTATTTGACCGAGTGTCAAGTCGAAAGCCTAATTGGTTCGCTGATGGACCGGTGGCGATGTTGTCGATTTTATTTACCGCGCGCCGGAATAGCGCAGTTGTTAAAACGGTACCATTGACTACTGGGCGTACCGCTCCACAGAGTGGTGTAAAATTTATTATAGTAGTCTTTATTGGCCTTTGATTTCTCAGTTCGTTATTTGTCTTCCGTGCTTTTAGTTGAGATGTAGGTAACATGTTATCTACGTTTGGTACGTATTGCTGAGGCATTTGAGATTATTACTGTGAATTATGTAATTTAAAAAGTTGTTATAATTTTGAATTAGGTCAGTAACGGAAAAGATTTGCTGTAATTTTTAAGTGTACGATTCTAATTTTTTTTGGTATTTTAATATTTTTTTATTTTGAAAAATACAAAAATGGTTTGATTTGCTAAATACATTATTTTATTTTACTTTGGATATTGCTTAATAATTGCCAACTTGATTTTTTAAGTAGAAATAAAAAAAAGTCTAATACATTTCTCAAATTAGAACTATCGGCGCGGGAGTACTACATTCTCTTTATTTAACTTTACTTGTTTGAAAATAAGTGAATAATATTAAAAAATAAATATAATGCCATTAACCCCGCATAACTATTATTGTCGCAATGAATTCGTAATCCTAAAAAATAAACCTTGCACGCAAGTACAAGAGGCACGAAACCCTGGGAAAAATTCGCGTCGCGGCATTCTTATTTTGATACGATTGTATTACACGCAGAATATTATAAAAATATTGCATTGGAACTATAAGATCTAATCTGCAACATTAATTACAATCATCGTTGAGCCGCCAAAGGACTTTGCAATAAAACCCTTGTGAATGAAAAAGGACAACGCATAAGGGCACTTATTAGGCAGGTGTGGTGTAGATAAAATGGTTTTTCTATTTATTTTTATGGGACAGGAAAAGGTCCGCTGCGTTCCGGCCAAGCTAATGAGTCTTAGACAGGCTTTTAGAGCACCGTCGTAGCATCAAACAGACAGTTAGTGAGTTATTTTGTTGGAATGGAAACTTATAGGAATTAACTGTCGGAGTTAGGGATAATGTCAATGTGAATCACGCGTAATAAGTCCGTTATTTTATAAGGAATGCAGTATGAAAATATTTTGATTGAAGTAATACGAATTGACTTGCATTATTTAAATGGATATTTGGTTAATACAAATGCACGGACTTTTGGATTTATGAAAGACTTGGATGGACTGATGAGGCGTTAAATTCATAGGTATTTTTAATATAATTCAGACAATAAAAATAAAATATAAGGTAAATGCAACGAAAAATAATTTAGAACACTTAAACTAGAACTGGTGCAAACACATGAAACCATTGAAATTGCGAGACCTCGCAAACTCGATCAAAAACGCCACACAATTATGCACTTTCGAAGAGAGAAGGCGATGATTGGTTATATAAAGCCATAGCTTATACTCCGTGCAGTCAATCATCTAAACAGTTAGCACTGGCTGGAATTGACGTGTTTAGCTCAATAAGGCTGGTTACATCGAACACCTAAAATGGAACCCTTGATAGGACCATTGAAAATGGTTTATTTTGTGATCGTAAACGTATAAGTAGTGTATTGCAATTATAGAACACTACTTATGGTGGGTATTGACGCTCGCTGATTGAAGCATTCAGCCGGGAAAGATGGATGCATACGGCCGTGTGGGAACCCATTTCAATAAATATAAAGAGGGTTAATGATGTAAAAAGTGTAGGATTGTGGAGTTAGAACTTCAATGCTGGTAATTGGGAAAAAGTGTAATTTAAATTATACTCCTTAGGATCTTGATTATGGCAGGTACAACGTCTTACTGGGCTCCACAAAGGATGGTCGTGTATCATTTTAATTTGTGTCCATCGCGGGATGCTCTATTGAATATTAATCTTTTCATTGGCGTTCGAGTGACCGTGTAATTGTCGATCAAACAAGCCAGCCTATAAGGAAAGTGTACGCTCATTGTGTAGTAAATAATTTAAACTTTCCTAAAAGCATTTAGCACAAAGATTGTAGATCATTCATAGACTTTAATTGCTTCAATCCACTTCTCAATAAAGCGATATATCTAATAAAGAGTCCAATTAATCAAAGCATAACCATAACATAATAACTGGCACAGGCAATGCTATTTTTATGACAAGATGCTATCTTTTCAAGTCGTAATCAGCGTCGGTAAATAAATCATCTATCGCTGTGGGCCATCCAAGATCTGAATAGTTATCGATGTGACGCAATCTTTTTGGGAGTTAACTGGACTTTTAACGGGATTATCATGTACTCTTGGATTCGTATCTTGATGTGATCTTAAACTCGATTTCTTAGTACATTTTTAAATTATCTTACGTTGTTGCTAAAGATTTTGTGATTGCTAATGTACCATTATTTAGACGGGGCCTAAAAATGTTTTTGGAATTATTTTCAATTATATACAAAAAATCTATGGTATGTAAATTCCGCCAACCCGCACTAGGCCAGCGTGGTAGACTATATGGCCTAACACCCCTCTCAATCATATTCGCGATTGTAGAGGAGACCCGTGCCTTGCAGTGGGACGTATATGGGTTGTTACAAATATACAAAAATATTTCGGTAATGTTATAAATTGTTTTTGACAGCATACATTTCTCCAGATGTTATGTATGAAAGCCCATGACATCTTACTCTCTAAAAATAATTCCCTTATTACTAGCTTCAATTAAATAATTGATTGACGGTTTGATTCGTGTGAAACCACTCGTTCGTGAGCACTTGGAATTATGAGGTAAGTCATTTCCTCTGAACTAACACAGTCATCAAAAGTAATATCTAGATTTGATGTTCGTTAGCTCTATATATTAGATTTATTGGATAATTATTCATGAGTTGTACTATCTTAGTGGAGAATCTTCACGCAGATGGGCTAGCAAACCTTACTTGTCTAATTGATCTGAGAAACTTGTATTTTTGTATCATAAAAAGGAATAGGGAGTAAATGTATGATGTATGATGATATTGAAGCCTATAGCAGGGACTTGTCGTCCACTGGAGAAGTCAGTTGAAAAATGACAGGCATTATAAATTACCGTACCGAAATTAATAGCTAAGTAAGTGAATCACAATTATCTGATAAGGGAACGAAATGTCTCTCGTTTTTTCTGACGTCTATCATACAAGAATTATATCAGAAGTAAGAATTCCGTAACCAAACCCGGGGAATAAAAACCAGAAATGCGAAGATCACACTCATATTGGCTGTGTGAAATGGCAATTTCTCCCTCAATCGTACTCTCGAATGTAGAGGAGGCTCTGGGACGTATATGGGCTGATACAGTATAGTACAGTAATGGCATTCCAGACATTTTGTTGACATGACTTTTATCTCAACTGCATCATAGTGTCCAAGAATATTCTTGATATGATGTCAATAGAAGTACGTTGACATAACGGTCTGAATCACCACGGAACGCAATAGCAAAGCTTCACATTAATGCTGTGAGACTTCGTTCCTCCCTCGATACAACCCATTCAAGCTGCGATTAAACCTAGCAATAAGCTATACATTCACAGTCGTGCGAATTTCACCGCCTTCATATTGTTTCATATACGTTATGTGTGTCACAAAACGTATTCTTTGTAACCGCGCATTAATAACGGTAATTTTATTCATCGTATAAATGCACATCGCAGCTCGTGATTATATGCCATTGGAATTTTAAAGTATGGATTAAATAACAGAGCATTTTGTTGCTGTTTTATTTTGGTTTAAGTTCTTCCTCATGATATAATTGCGATTTCCTATTTTGCTTTTTTTTTTCACCCAAAAAATGTTAAGATTGGACCAGAGAGCGCCTATTTTGCCTTTCCTTCACCCAAAAAAATTTAAGATTGGACCAAAGAGCGGCATAGGCGTTCTTTAATGTTTCAGAGATCTTCTTTCCGTGTAATATCCCTGTGAAAGCGCCGTACTTCAACGGTATTTTCAGACTGAATAATCTACGGAATTTGATAGAAAGGTCTTACGCTTTGTTTAATGGCTACCAAAGGCCCGCCGATCCTTTGGTGGAAAACAGCGTTTCTCGGATAACCTGGATACACATTAAATCTTTTTAATCCACGAGTGTTTAGCTTTGAATGAAAACATGTGTTAAGTAAGACAGATAAGTTATCGAAAAGTACAAGGGCCCTGACATTACACCTTACAAATATTTGCACATGCGATTATGTACTTCCGAACCGGCGCCCTCTCGATAGCCTGCTAACGAGTACGCTGGGCCACTGAGGTCACGTCAGATAAATAATAAAACAGCTTGTGTGGGAAGTAATACGATAAAACAATATTTCAGTTGTTTCCAACTTTAGTTCATAATGAAGTAACTACATATTTTAAATTGTATTCTCCTTAATTTGAGGAGCCTTTGTTCAATAGTGAATTTCCTGTGGCCGAAGATGAGCATTATGCCTGTAAATATTAACTAATAACTGCGTAATATCGCTAAGATAATTCTAAGAATTTGTGAAAGAGCGATAACCAAGTGAAAGCTTGTCAAGAGAAATACTAAGTACTCGAACATTTATGGCTTATAATTAATAATTTCTTATCTCATTAACGAGTAATTACATTTGTTTCAAACATTCAGCCGGATGTTATGTAGGAATTACTAAAAGTTATCTATTTAACTGAATATTTTATGACGAACATATAAGCGGGATGTAATTAGAAAATATGGTTATAATTCTATAAGCGTTTTCATACCTTTTGCTAGTCAAATGTATTCATATTGAATGACACAGCAGGTCCAAAAGATTATATGAAATGAGAGTATTATAATACGCTCATATTGTTCTTTTATATTTGTAAGAATTTTAAGCTTTTATTGTGATTTTTTTCCGTTTATAAATCGTCCGTACTTAAAACTAGCCATCTTGAGGCATCAATGAGTAATAATTCCCAGAGTTGGGCATTAAACCTGATACCCCACAGTGAACAAAGCGCTCAACCACTGGGCTGATGACCCTGATTCTAAATGAGGCAATAAAATAAAAAACAATGTAAAATAAATCTTATGACTTATGCATTCCAAGTGTTAAAAGTCGGTGCACTTCTAAAACGAAAATACCGTAATCTCAACTTATTCGCATATTTTAACTTTAATTTATATTTTGGTATTTCACGCAGCTATTTGAGATAACGCCTAAATAATTATTTATAAAACAGTTAGGACTGCGTTAAACTACGTCTGGAGCACTAACTACGTGCGAAGCGTACAAACGGACAGGCAAAAATTATATTAGATGTTTGGTAATTACATATTTGGAATGACAATGAGGCTGAATGCATTATATGGGATTTATTTATGCTATGCAAGAGAAATGTGCGTGTGGATATTCCATGTTTTTGTCGTTTATTTATCCATACTGTATCAGCCCATACACGACCCACTGCAGGGCACGAGCCTCTTCCACAATCGAGAGTCTGATTAAGAGTGATTAGGCCATATAGTCCACCACGCTGGCCCAGTGCGGGTTGGCGGACTTTTACATACCATAGTTTATACAAATCGCTATGGTATGCAGGTTTCCTCACGATATTTTCCTTCACCATTATAGTGTGTGGTGATTGACTATCAATACAAACATGACTCCGAAAAGTCAGAGGTGTGCCCTGGGATTTGAACCCGCGACCACTGTGAATATGTAGGCAGCCGCGTGTGGTCCGTAACCAACAAGCCATCACGCACTTTATCTATACACTATTTATCTATATGGAGTCGGTATGACGCATAAAAATACCTGACAGTCACTCTCATAGTCCTGCCTCTATAATATGGTATATAAGTATTCGTCTTCTTTCTTTCTCTCTCTCTCTTCAGCCACAGGAAGTCAACTGCTGAACATAGGCAATACTTTCGTCTTAGTTATTAGTTACGAGAGATTTTACAGACTCATATTACTCAAATCAAAAATCGAAGTTATTTTTGTCGGCTACAAACATATTAGTTGCTTCATTGATCTAGTGCCGACATGTCTGAGCTATACATTAGGAGGACTTGGATTGGAATACCAGGTTAAGTAGTCTACATTCTGTGAGTTTTTCGGTTTTGAGGTAAGGTATACGGTAAAGGTCGCGGGACGTCGCAGAATGCAGGCTGCCTCCAACAGGCCACTGTGGAAATAATTAGGAGAGGCCTATGTCCAGCAGTGGACTTCCTTTGGCGGATGGATTGGATTGGATACGGTAATGGTATTTGTGCCTGTCACGGCTGTTAGAATTTTTTGTAATAATATATTTTGTTGTAAATATTAACCTTAATTAGTTGTTTTAGGGCATTGAAGACGGTAGATTGCGTTCTTTATTACAGCACAGAATCTCCAAATTGAAAAACGCTTTACCTAGTAGCAAATTACCACTGTCGGCCAGAACCATTAAGCAGTTAGCGAATCATAATAGCATTACCGATTTTGTCAAATCAGTATTGAAGAGAGAGAGGAACAGTAGGGATTAATAGACCTAAGCCAAATTGAATACGAAGCGCAGAAACATAACTTAAATTCATTCATTAACATTCCTCAAGCCAACGTGTTTACATCAAGCCGATCGTGTGAGTATCAATTTATTCAATACACTCCATTAAAACGACTATATGGGACCGTAAAATATGAAAAATACGACTTCAATAAACATTTAAAAATAACTTAAAGCTGGTTGTAATTAAAGGACGGGGTGATAAAAGATCTTGGAGTTAGTAAAGGCGGGGGAATAAAGTGGAGAGAGTAAATATACAAGACTGTTACATTGAAGAGTCCTAATATTAAAATCACAATATGAAAAACTTATATGAAAAGTTAATTTTCATTGGTATTCAGCATGCACAAACTAAGGCAGTATTTGTTTCGCCTCAATGATATTTTTTTTAGAAAATAACATCATCACAACAAAGATTACTAGAATAAATATGGTATAGGAGAAGATATGTTCTTATATTTTAGATACGATTTTTCTTTTTCTCTTAAGTCATTATTGTTCTGAATTAATTTGAGCATCAGTATAATAATTGAGTTAATGTTACAAGAGTGTGGTCTAGGTATATATAGATTCTAGACCAGATTATAGTCTTTTTTGTCTATTCATACAGGGCAAATCTAAACCTTGGATACGAAATCAAAATAAATTTAAAAACAAAGTACTTGACTGATCGAAATTCGAGTCCCTGTACTAATATAAAAATTCTACACACATTGTTTTTAGTGTATGCTACTATGAAATTAACTGAATGTATATTGATTTAAGTCCGTTTACGAGTACATTTCAAAATGACTAACTGCCGTAGACGCGTATGTACAAGCAAGTGAGAAACTGTATTAGTCTTCCGGGCATATGTTTCCAACTGTATTTAATCGAAAGCTTCGAACGATGTGTGAAGAAGCATCTGGCCGACATAACGGTGGCGACAGCGAGATAACTTCTCTATACTTGCTGCGTTTTTTTCGGTTGATGTATATTTATTCCGTTCGACGTATTGGTTCAGTACATGGGCTGTTTCCTGTACGTTTTAAATCATTATTTACATTAAATGTCTTTTCGATTCTATGTATAGGTAATATATTCTGTAAAACTGATTATTTGCCGTGTTTTATTTACTGCTTCGACAAAAGGTTTAAGGTTATTTAAATGTGTAAATCAAAAAAAAAATCTGTAAGAGGCGATAAGGAAAAGTTATTTTAATTTAAAATTATTCCGCAAAAAACATTGCACGGTAGTATTTACATCGACTAAGTGAGGCATAAATAGTGCATTAACATCTTTGCATAAAATAAAAGAGTAAAATAAATTATTTTATAACTCCCACATGTATTTGCGGCCGTTATCCGGCGCATCACGTAGAAAATCACGCATGACTGCTCTCAGATCGTGAAGCTATGTTTTCTATCTAGTACTTTATGGATTACAATCGCCGCACAGTAAATAACTTTCTTTTCATCGTAAATTATGTTATTGTCGTTGAAAATGGCTGTGCGTACATTTTTGTGATAAATGAGGAGTCTTTTTTTGCTAATGTACAAATGTGTGGCGGATGTCTACGCTGGTACTTAGTGGCGACAATTTATAATGGAAATTATGGATAAATTAAAACGGAAAATACCATTACGTATTACTATATAAATGACATTCAACTACAAACTAAAACAAGCTACCATATAAATAATTAATACTATTTATAAGTACCAATATTAAATACAACATAAAAATACTACATACCTACAATATACTAATATAAAAAAACAGACGGCTTCAGCTTGTAGTTTAAATTCATTGATGTAATGTAAAAAGAGCGTCATTTTTATTGTACTTTTTCTTTTTAATGTAAAAAGGTATCGACGGCCACATATATATACACACATACTTACATACTGACATATTGTCAATAAATCGCAGATTCGAAGAAAGAAAAACACCGATTCATAAAATTGTATAAGACAAGAATGGTTGAACCTTACTTGATGTGGAGTAAAGGTAATGCTTAACATTCTTATATATTGCTATATAGGTATATATAGCACGCAATGGATGATAGGGCTGGTAGAAGGTACCTGACACAATCATATCATAATATAACAAATTAATCTTCAAAGAAGCAACCTTATTTCGCAGTAGTTAATGATAAGATGTATGCCTTTCAAAGAACCTTGTTAGGATCATAGCCTCTGCTTTCCACCATGGGAGAAAGGCGTGAATCTACGTAGGTAGTGTTTGTAAAAACTTATTAGCAATTTACATATAATATTTAATATTTACCGAAGTGGTGATTTTTCAAACGACACTTCCGAATAGAAAGAGTTATTTACCAAAGAAAGTAAATATATATCAACAGTAATTATTCACAAGTCGACCGGAAGTCATCAATTATAAGTTGCATGGTTTTACGACACGAAAATTGCAGAGTAATTCATACACCGTTGTGTTATATAATCAAATTAACAGTACCGTTACTTTTACGAAGTGATCTATATTATAATCTGACGAGAGCGTTTTTTTTTTGGCCAAGTAACTTGTTACATACTGCCTAGACTATAGACAATTTAATTATTCTGTTAAGATATTAAAATAATTATAGTTGCATTTTTATTAGCACGAGTACAAGTTTAAAAATAGTCATTGGTTAGTCTAGTATTATGTAATTACTGAATGATAAATTAAAGTATGATACCATGTTATATTACAAGAACGATATTTATTTATATTTCACCCATTGTTGTATAAACATTTATTTAAAGCTCTCCCTATTTTTATCTAGAACTATAACGATGTAGAAAAACATCATGAGGAAACCTGCATAGAATACTATCGAGAGTACGATTGAGAGTGGTTAGGCATATATAGTCTACAACGCTGGCCTATTACTTGGGTTGGCGTACTTTACATGCCATATAAGTTCTTGCAAATCGCTATGGTAAGCAGATTTTCACACGATGTTTCCTTCACCGTTATATGGTGATTGACTATCCATACACACATGACTCCGAAAAGCCAGACGTCTGCCCTGGGATTTGAACCCGCGACCACCGTGAACATGTTGGCAGCCTTGTCTGTTTCGTTTACCAATAGGCCACCACGCACAATTAATTACTATTCTAATAAACCTCAATGCAGTATATTTGAATATCATAATTGTTAATTTACGTGCTAGAAGACAATAAAGAGCAATTCTTAAGTCGTATAAAAACATAATGCACGTTTACTGCAATGAAACGTTTGTACCACGCGACGCCTTGCAAAAGTTCGCGATTACGTAAATATGTCCACTGCAACCTTCACGCCGATTTTTATGTGAAGTTAAGGTATTTTAATTGAAATTCAGTAATGGAACCAAAACAGTTTTGTTGGTAAAACCTTTAAATCGTAGGTCACAGTTATATTATATTTTAAGATTATTGTGTAAAGAAAGAAAATAATTTTTGTAATAAAGGCGATATTATGTTTGAATTAGTTATCCAATTAGGTCATTATGCGTCTTATGTAGCAGCAGTAGTTTTAAAAATAGATAAAATAACTGTACTGAACATGATAACACTCCACAGTGCTTTGAAAACACTGACCTAAATTAAATAAACACTTACATTCGGTCAAGACCCTTTGCCCTTCACTTTGAAAACACTGACCTAGACTAGCCGCCTCAATAAAATGAAAACTTAGAATCCTTCAAGACCCTTCAACAGCATAATAAATTACAATTTCTGAAGATGAATAATTTTTACTCATAAAATTTGTACATAAACACAAAATAGCAACAGCAATATCTTGAAATTCCTCACCTCCAATTAATTTTCCAAAGGCATAGCATTAAAACCAATAAACTATAGAACGTATCAGCAGAATTGACTAGGGCATCCGTATAATAATGGCCGTCCTGGGGGGTTACTCTATGATCCGAAACGAAACTCGAATGTTCGGACGTTGCACGTTAAACTGTACAAATGTGCCTAGGTACTATACAAAATGTTCGAATCCTCTATTGTACGTCCTAAATATAGACTTAGTTCGGAGTGAATGATAAGTATCATAGAGAATAGTGCTGATTTTTAAAAGTGGAAAATTGATAACTTACTTTAGACGTCGAACGTCGGAACATTCGAGTTTCGTATCCGATCGTAAGTAACCCCCTGGTACCAAATTAACACAGGAACTATAAACACTTGGACTGCAATAAATTGCAATTTAATCGAACATCTCGAACACTGACCACGTCTCGTGGTTAAACTCCGAACTTAGTGTGTGCTGAAGTGTCTGCTCTATTCAGACAGGCTAGATTAGGAAGTTTAGTGTAAAGACTGAACTATATTTTGGTGGATAATAATATAATACCTACTTGCATACGGGTAATTACAATGCTACTTATAAATTGTCAGCCTCCGTGGCGCAGTTTGACGCCGGCTGTGCAGCAAGAGGCTGTGGGTTTGATCTCCGCATCGAGAAAAATATTTGTGTGATCCACAAGTATTTGTTACGGGTCTTTTTATGAGATCAAAACAGTCTCTCGTAGTACCTGATACCCACAAGACTCGACCTGTATGTGACTGTTGGGTGTATTTATTTATTTGTATTTTATTTAAATGTTACAAATGCATTCACAATTCAGTTGTAGTTTTTTCTTCCCGTTGGAGTTGCATGAGAATTCCTGTCATAGTCTATACCGATAGACTTATATGGTTATTGTTTTATGTAATATAATTATTATTCGCGAAAAAAAAGGAACTCATATGAATTTCGCTTTGAAATAAAGATCACATATTTTTTTCATGGATTTCCATGCATCTGTAATACATCTATAAGTAACATATGCCAAGGATTTTCAAAGTGAAAAAAATGTTGTTTTTAACCCTGGAGTAAGATTGTTATAGAAGAGATTGTGAGTAAGTTATAGAACAAACGAAAGCAAATTACACTTTTTAATTTCCTTTTTTATAAGGTTGTTTACCCTCCTAATGGGCGAGGGAGTGTGCTCAGGCATATCTTGGCCCCTCGGAATGACCGGAGCGGAATAACGCTTTTAATTGCATTGACTTGGGGTTACCTGGGGCCGTCTGTGGACATGCATGCTGACTTTTTCCACCCAAGAACGTTGCCTTCAATTCAAGGTTAAATAGTTTAGTTTTTTATACTTTTCGTGTGAAAAAATAAGGACAGATGGGAAAATGTATTAAGGACAATAGCATAAACCTTAAATAATAAATCATGTTAGTAAAGACAAAACCGAAAACTGATAAGAAAAGAACAGTAATAACCTTGTACAGTTCAATCATTACTAAGAGTCTGTTGTATTGTTCTTCAAAAAAACAAAATCAAACAATTCTGTTCATTTACCTATTTGATTATCGATCGATTTTTATTTTAATGACCAATATCATTTGGAATCTTTTATTCTATTAATTGTACCCACAAAGTGTTACGAGTATATACATTCCAATACATTAGTCGTACATTTTTACAGGCAGTAAACGTATAATTTAATATGTATCATTAACGTTCTTCACAAGCAATTTAATTCGAGGAATCGCATGAGGAAAATACGCGCATAAGCATTTTCACGCTTCACTTACGACGCTTTGGCACCGGTTTTTCATCGCATTTATAATTTCATGTGCAGACAATAACAATGCGTTTATAAAATTACCAAGTGTAATTGAAAGAATAAAAACTGAACTGGAAGTTAAAACGAGCTTTATATTACAGAGCTTTCGGTACATAAATAGATATTCTTCACTAGGTTGAAAAATAAAGAATAAGTCGGGGTAAAATAAATATTAATTTAATTTTATATTAACCATCCAATATAAGATTTAATATTGGATATCAAAATATTCCATCGTTGAATGTATTACGCTTTTAGGGGGTCGTTTGCTTTTAAAATATCTTAACTAAAAAGGGCCAGAATATATGTACTCGTATATTCTTTTGAACCTGAGTTTTAGTATTTAAGTAATAGAAAACTATAAAAAAGTCACACATCCAGGAAACCTCAAAACTACACCTGCAATAAAAAAAAGCAAACAGAAAGCATTACCTGATTTCATAAAAAAATCTCACTCCATTCGCACAAACACTTAACGTACTAATAATGACGAACGATACACACGCGATATATCGCGATATTCTCGATGCGCGCGCGCAGTACTGACGTCAGCGTGCCTCGCGGACCGGCGTGGAACTGACGGGCACGGTTCAAGTTTACGGGCGTATTCTCGCTGTCGTTTTTGTGTCGCAAGACGTTTGTCTTGCTTTGAACTTATTCAATATTTATCATTGACGACACGGGTAATGTATTTCACATCGCCACCTATTTCTTATCGTACTTTATTGTGCTACCACTTTATTGTGGAGTGCAGCTTCCTTGCTATTGTAGGGGGCTGTCATTTTAGAAATAGTAGTCAGATATACAATGCTATCCAGTATCTTGTATTTTATGCTATGGATGTTGCAATTCACTGCCACCTGTCACGAGTGTCGAGAAATGTATTCTAATAGTAATTGTTTTTGGCGAGTAAAGTTTAGGTGAATAAGACTGGGCTGCTAATTCGAAATTCGTGGGTTTGAAACTAAGGCATGCACACATCAGTGGCTTATGCGAAATTCGTGTGTATCATTAGTTGACAATACCTAAAGAGTTCTTCTACAGAATTTTGAGGGAATGTGAAGCCTACCGCCCGCAAAAAGGCCGGCAAGGCCGACTGTAAAAATACCTGCTCCCACGCAGGCTTGTATTAGGTAGACAGTCTATCGTATGTTGCAAACGAAATAATTCTGCTAATTGAATAAAAAGGCGCATAGCACTGACTCCATGTAAACGTATAACCGGCGACAAGACCGAAATATATAATTTTTCTTTTTATGTCGTTTTAGTGACATCGTATCCTTTGTGTTCAAAAAGCATAAATAAATAAATATTGAATAATGACAGGCAGTAGACGAATAATAAGATTATTTAATTGCGTTGAATCATATATAGAGAAATATGCACCTATAAAAAAGAGGATAGTAACGTAACATTTTGTTTACGCGTATAATTTATTGATTGGCGATAATAGTACTTAAAACTGTCATATTTTTTTATAGAAATAAAAGGAAATTAAAGAAATGCATGGCCTAACTCCTCTCAATTGTACTTTCGATTGTAGAGGAGGCCCGTGCCCTATAGTGGGACAGATATAGGCTGATACAGTACAGAAGTGCATTTTCTACCATACTAACTACTAAACTATTACACCTTTATAAAAGTTAAGATAGGGGAAATAACTTCTTATTTTATTTTCACTGGCATCAGATACAGTGATATTGGAAGTCATAACGCGGATTCGAAAGTAACACAATAATAAGCTTATCAAAATTTATGAGAGCCTCTCGAATAAACAGGGTTATAATGAAAGTGATGTCAAAACGATAAAAAGACGACATTTTAACGACGTCGAACGGCTGAATATAACCAATGTCAACTTTGATTACAGGCAGTCGCCGTCCTCCCCGGAATAATAAGGGTTCTCACTTCATTTTCACTTTCATATTATAATATCTTTTATTTTGCTTATATTTATACTATACTTAGTTAGATTCAACTTCGCTTTGATCGATCGTCGAAATGTTTGTACAAGCAGTTCCTTGATGACTCACGGGTCATGATTGAACGCGTTGAAATCTTTTCTAATATGTTTCTTTCTATTAGTGACATAGAGCTTTAATCATAATTGGTATCCTTACTTTTTTCACCACTTTTCATTTTATATCCCCAGAGATTGTTAAAAAAATTACTATTACTTAGATTGAGTACCCACTAATTGTGAACATTGAACACCCGTTCACATGCTCTTTTTATTACTTCTTGGGATGTAATGATCGGGATGTAATGTAATGATCAGGATGTAATGTAACTTAATATATTTTTCGCGGTAAAAATTGGGCAATTTTCTTGCTGAATAATTATAATATGATCCATTACTAAACCCTTATGTAAATTAAAGCATAATACCGAAGAATTTTAGTGTGGTGGAATCCATTTAAGACAAAAGAGTACTTTTGTTAACTTGCAATACTTACACGAACTTTTCCACAAACGGTTATAAATAATTATTAATGGGTTTCGTTTCATTGTCTCTGCAGAATAAGAAGCGGACGCCACGCCATGTTACTTTAGATTACTTCCGGAGCACTCAACTCCATGACCGGAAATTAGTCAGCAAAGTTTTTGTTTAGACTTTTTATTCCATTTTCCGCAGATTGTCTTCAAGGTTAATTATTTTGTACGCTTCATTTCTTAGAACTATTAGCACTTTAATAAATTAGTTATGAAAGCAATTTTAGTGCTCTAGAGTCTAGAATACTATTTAAAACTTAAACCAACATTATCTTCGTATAGCTTAAAACCAAAATCAAGAATAGCGACATATTTACACAGCCATAAAATGAATGCCCATAGTCACGTAATGACTTTATTTGTAAGTACATATTATCCTTCATGATAAATAAAGATAAAATAAAATGATACAGTTTGTACGAATCTATAAATAAATATACACAACTATCAGATACATAGCCCTGACCACACATTAAGATCAATTAAGTCATGTGTCGTGGGCAACGAGACACTTTTTGGTCGCAAACACCCAGACCTGAGACAAATACTAATAGGCGTCACAAATATTTGTCTCGATGCGGGGATCGAACCCACAGCCTCTCATTTCATAGCCGGCGTCTAACCAACTGCGTCACGGAAGCTGTCGATTAATAAGACGTACTTGTACAGGAAAATCACCAACTGGTTTTTTTTTATGGTGATTCCAGTTTGATCTATAATCACACACAATTTCAATGTTGTCATTATTTTATTGAAAACAAAAAAATGTAGAGATAGAATAAAAATAACTTAAGATTAAGTTCATGTACACTCCACTACGTTTTCACGACTTTCAATTACCAGATTTAAAAAAAAGAAAATGATCCCTACAAACTACAATATATTGATTAAAGTTTGTTTTTTTTATTTACTGCAATCTGTCAATCCAGAGACATGTAGCAATAGATGGATATGTATGTAGGCGTGGAAACTGCAAGTCCAGTGACTTGCCCTCAGGGGATGGCTACTTTAAAGCATGTCTTGTGGCTTTAAGTTTGATTTATGCAAAAAAAAAATGTTTACAGGTCATAACATTGCGGAATTTAATAAAAGTGACAAAAAAATGAGAGTCCGTATTAGCGGTCAGTGGTAAACCCAGAAGCGTTTCCAATCACGCTTACCGTTGTATATTTATCTCGAAGGCTTACTTACGGAGATCCGACACGAAAAATATCGGTCTGGATTGGAATCCAATTTGATCCGGATATTGTTCATAAATCTTGGAGAGGTTTTCAAGTAAATTACTAAAAGTAATTCGCTGTAATGTATTTTATTATATAAGGCTCGACAGCTTATAACATAGTGGTGTAAGGAAACTCAATAAGGCATTCTTGTTGGTATTGAAAATTGGAAAAAAAAACATGTTTAATGCTGTAAAGGATAAAATAAAACTAAAAATAAATACATAAACACACTTCTTTTTACCAGGTAGAGGTGCTACCAGAACACCCACGTTTCGCCTTGTATATTCCGTCCCACGATGTGATCGAGGGCGAGCCTATCGCCATATCGGGCACAAATTCGTGACTCCGGGCTGATAATGAATAGAAAAATCCAATATCACTTTGCCTGACCCGGGATTCGAACCCTAGACCTCAGCTTTGCAATTGTACCGTAGTACCACTACGCCACCGAGGCAGGCTGAAGAAGAAAATGCATATTAAATCACATGGATATCAATTATCATTAAATCAAAAGGCCGATAATGACTTACAATTATGATAATGCGAATACGAGACAAAGATAAAGAATACGACAATAGATGAATGATGAAAGTTAATTTCGTAGAAGCGGTTTCCCACTTTTCTTACATTACAACGAACATAACATAAACATAAACACACGCCATTTTCCCTGAAGGGGTAGGCAGAGGTGCTTCCAGAACACCCACGTTTCGCCTCGTATATTCCGTCCCACGATGTGATAGGGGGCGAGCCTATCGCCATATTGGGCACAAATTCCTGAATCCGGGCTGATAATGAATAGAAAAATCCAATATAACTTTACCCGACCCGGGATTCGAACCCGAGACCTCAGCTTTGCAATCGTACCGTAGTACCACTACGCCACCGAGGCAGTCGATTACAACGAACGATTGTACAAAACTATCAATTTAGAAACAAACAATTATTAAACAAAACAACAAAAACAAAATTCAAATATAAGTATAGCATTTTCTTAGTCGTTTGAACGTGTAGGAATCTTTTAGACAATTTTTGTCGATAGAAGTTGATTTAGGGATTAGGCATGTTAATAGGTATTAAATCCTTACGAATTTAGAAAGAGGATGGAATGAATCAATTTCCAATTATGATCTATATAGGTGACCTGCTGAAATTCCATAATCACTGAAAGAAAGCATTCTTAGCCCAGCGACTTCCTACGACATTTATCATAATTTAAGTCAAATAAAAAAAATATCAACCCACTCAACGTTGGAGTTGCCCCATGCAACATTGTGCCATTCTAAAAAAATGGACATGAATCATGATTAATACTTTGTGTCGACGTGATAGGAATGACAAGTGACATTCAGATCTCCATCAAGACCGTCATATAATTTCCTGCACATAATTTTTATATAAGAGAACTTAACAAGCTCTAGAAATGCACGTCCGGATGCGTAAAAGCGCATGCTGGTTAGAACGAACTCAGGATTTTATTTGGGGGCGTAAAATACATGGCTTAAAGCTGTGACCCACAAATCTTAGTAACTTATGTTACTGAAAGCATCATTAATATTGTTTTGCGCGGACCAATAACGTAATGACTATAAAGTTAAAAATATAAATACTTGATAGAGTTCGAATTAAAAATAAGGATACTGATTTATTTCCGCTGAAAAGAAATGTAATATTAAGTTAAATGATTAATTGTCTATTAGATCTTTTATAAGTATTCCGGAATTATTGCCGTACAATAATTCTTTCTATTATCTAAATAGATAATGATTAACATGAATATTATGTCCCATACCTGATTTAAGGTTTGATGTTGGAAATCTTTAATGCTTTAAATAAATACAAGGGTTTATAAGATACATTTTTAATGGAATCAAGTATAAGGGGTCGTCGCCCCCATCCATATCCAAGTACGTCCAAGTTAATGTAACAGCACCCAGATCCAAGATAATTGTGGGTCACACAAATATTTGTCTACTCGTGTCTCGTTGGCTCGCTAACCGTTAGAGATTGGATATTTGCATTGTTTTACTACTTGGAAATGAGCTATGAGTGTTTCTGCTTAATGCGATTCTGCATTAGCTGATGCGTTTTGTGTTGGTTTGTTTTCTTCGTAGTTTTTTATTGAGACCAAGGTTTAAATATCAATATTTTAAAGAATTGTTAGTTAATTACATGATCACAGAATATTTACGAATATTTTTTTTTCGAATTCTGAATATTAAATACGGGATTGTATTTTGATCACTATAATATCAAATTGAGAATAAAAGTTTTGTCAAAGAAAACCTGGCTGCGCAAGCGCCATCTATTGAATAACTTATGCATTAGGAAGTGCTATATAAAATGAAAGGTTCTAACTTAAACTTCTTTACTTGAAAGTAATTCTGTGTTTCTCCACTAGATGGTGCTGTTACACAATTTTATTTTAATCAGGTTTTGAACTGAAGACAGATAATAATATGATTTCACGTGGCTGGAAACCAAAACTGAATTCAAATTTTAGAGAACCAAAATGTATTAAAATGGTAAACACTCGTCCTATTTCGGTCTCTGCGCTTAAGAATAATTTAATCGTAGAACTATAAAATTTATGTTCACCAATTGGTATTGCACTTGAGAAATTGAACCATAGTTTGTTTGAGCCGCCAACACTCCCTTCATGAGACCACGCCTCTGTCAAGCAGCGGTATATAAGGAGACGCAGAGATTGAACAATAGACACAGATATTGTGAACGGAAATCCAACATATCATATCAATTATACATTTAGATAAAGTATTATAATAAAAGTAAGCCTTGTTATATGTAGATCGGACTAATAAAACAGACATCGGAGATTCATGCCTAAAGCACACTTCTGACTTCTCAAAGTTTACTATGTGTAAAAAGAAAGAAAGACCAACCAATGACCATCATGCGCAATTGGGGCACCGCGTGTGTGTCGCAGGGTGAAAAGCGTTGTTCATTTCTACCTCCGGAATCTTGGTGCAGACCTATTAATTACAAAAGTACCTTTGATCCAGGCATGCCTATTGGGGGACCACATTTAAATTTTTTAGAAGTATACTATACCTACTATATAAGGAACTAATGTACGAACTTAACATAGTTGTATGATCTCATATTGTGTAAATGATTATTTTTTTTAAATATTTTTTCATATTCATTAAGCCTATCACGCGGCGCTGTGTCAATGTACTGGACTAACTCCTAATCTCATCTGAACCGTGGTGCCGTGATGAAGACTCATGTACGCGGAGGAATATGGGCCAATATTATTACAATAATATAACAAAGAATAAATCTTACTAAAGCGAACACTGCGCATTACACAATACTTCAAAATTGAATCTCAAATTGCTTAAAGGGCGATATTTTCCGGAGAATCTCTTTGATGCTTTTAAAGATGAGATTAGAGATAAAATTCAGCGCGGTTTTCAAATATTTGTTTATTCAAATGAAAAGATTCTTACCGACAGACATTTTGCTATTCCTTTTTATTTCGCAATTTATAATTATAAAATTGTACTCGTATATTCCCATATAATTTTTGTTAGTCAGAATGCCGAAAAGAGCTGGTCACATGCTTCACGGCAAGCGTCAGGCCTACTCGTAAATGGAAACAACTCTGAGCTATTCTTGAGCGTCGCACCTGTCAAGTAATTTAGAGGATAAATACCTTAGGAAGTAATTCCTGGTGATCACTACCATTCACGGTTACCCCTTGCTATATCACTACATAGTATAAAACAAAGTCGCTTCCCGCTGTTTGTCTGTTATCTTTAAAACTACGCAACGGATTTAGATACGTTTTTTTTAATAGATAGAGTGATTCAAGAGGAAAGTTGTATGTATAATACATATACAGGGTGTCCTGTTTTCTACAAAAAATAACATGTATCTGGTGTGGAGTGGAATGAAAAAACATCTGCACTCAGGCGGAGCTGGGAAGAGCCGCTAGTTTTATATAAAAAGAAAGTTCCAGAATTTCCACACAAGTTCGCTATAACTTCACCTGGTTTTTGTGGCACCTGAGTGCGAAGGACTTCTTGCCCGTAAGCGCAGCGCTCTAAGTGAGATAAGTACTTAGTAACAGATTGTAAAGAGACCGCACCCGAATCTTCGCAGTGGAACTAAAAAAATACTTTCAGTAACAAAGTACAGGCGGGCTTCGTTACGTGATAGTGCTAATACTACCCAGAGCCGGTTTCAAAAGCTTTGGAGACTGAACTAAAGATTCTATTTATCCTAGGAAAATAGTGGAACTTCCTCAACTATTTTATCGAAAAGGAATGGGGTATTGACAGGTCCTGGTATTTGCTTCGGTTATTGTGATTCTTTGTCGGATTATGTGATTGTTGCTTGGTTTGTGTTTTCTTTTTAGTTTAATTTTAAATACAAATCGCATGAAAATCTCTTTTTTATTTTAAATAATGATATTGCATTGATTGTTATAGATTTCACCACGTGTTCAATGATGCAATTATTTTGAGTCATAACTGACAGTGGAACATAGTGAAATTACAATTAGCTCAAATCTGGTGTGGAGTGGAATGAAAAAACATCTGCACTCAGGCGGAGCTGGGAAGAGCCGCTAGTTTTATATAAAAAGAAAGTTCCAGAATTTCCACACAAGTTCGCTATAACTTCACCTGGTTTTTGTGGCACCTGAGTGCGAAGGACTTCTTGCCCGTAAGCGCAGCGCTCTAAGTGAGATAAGTACTTAGTAACAGATTGTAAAGAGTTCTAACTCGGCTGCAATCTTGGGCGAGCGTGTCCGCAACCGGACGCCACCGTTAGCCGCGTGCTTGTGTTACTGTCACCCATTATACACCTGATGAATTAAAATATAAAATCCTTCTATCTAGTCAGCCACAGGAAGTCTTCTGCTGAACATAGGCCTAAAAATAAATTAAAAATAATGATTTTTCGTTTATAAATGTTTCGGCGCGATCAGGCAGTCCGCAATGTAACTTTTTAGTGTGTAAAATATCAGATGAGTTACACGATAATCGACTCTTCCTCAAATACATTTTGTAACCGATAAATCTCGGCGTACTGCCTGCCGTGAATGGTCCTAATTATTTTTTATACCTACTCATCGAGGTATACGCAAATTGATTTACAAAACTATACCATCATATTCATTTTGCTATTTGTCACCGGTTAGTTTAAAATTCGGTTAGTGATTAGTATACAGGGTATATCAAGACTGCTACCGAAAACGAAGCCAGGTGGTAGTTTTAGTGGCTACAGACATGATACAACTAAAAATTTTGCGAAAAAACGCTACGATTTATTTTTTGTAATGTTTTCAATATCATTGCGTTTGGGTGCTAAATCCATAGTTTTCGCTGAAAGTATAGTTTAAGCCGGGCGTACTATAGCGTCTTTAAAACTAAAAGGATGTACATGTATCTACCACCCAAATATGCTGATGGGAAAAAAAATTGTCGCTTTTTTCGCAAAAAAAATAGTTACATTGTGTCTAAAGTCAATAAAACAACCACTTGGCTTCGTTTTCGGTAGCAGTCTTAATATACCCTGTATTTACCCCCAAGGAGTTTACTGTTAAATCCGTTTTCCTTGTTCAATTAGTGTGTCAAGCTACCCTTTTTGCGGACTATCGTAAATATTAACGTTCTGGAAGTGGTCTAAACGTAGTTTAAACTCATTAGGAGGCATAAACTTCCAATTTCCACAGGTACTGGTTGGGTGAAGTACCTAAGCTGTACAGAAAATCACTTTTATTGTTAAAGCTCCACCATTTTCCAATTTCACATGGTTTAAGGACAATGAATCCACCATTCTTACCATACAATAATATATGATCTGCTTAAAATACCGCAATTAAATTTAATTATTTTTTTAGTTTAACCGAGTGCGGAGACGGAGACACCGGCCGAGTAAAGTGACCGATAGCGGCTATTTCTACTTCACTACACATAGCCCGGACTCGACTGAGGAATTTAATTGTTTTCTAGATGCCAGACGCGGGGGCGAGGTATAAGGTGCCACTTGCAGCGAGTACTTGCCAAATAAATGTGCTCTTTGCCAAATATATTTTGCAGGGGTAGCTTGACCAGCTTGCACCGTGTGTGGAAAAATAATATCCCATTATGAAATGGAATGTAATGTGTGAATATGAACTGTAAAATATTTTTTTAATTTTTGCTTAACGATTTCTATAGCTAACGATTTCTTTAACGGTGAAGGAAAACATCGTTAAGGAAACCTGCATACCGTAGCGATTTTAAAGAATTTCTACGGTATGTAAGTCCGCCAACCTGCACTAGGCCAGCGTGGTGGACTATATGGCCTAACCACTCTTAATCGATTCTTTCGGTTGAAGAGTAGGCCCGTGCCCAGCAGTGGGACGTACATGGGCTGATATATAGTATATATATATATATATAGATTTCTATAGCAGCGTTGAGTTAAGAAATACGGAGTTATGAACCATTCAATAAACAGCTTAGCCAATTCATTTTGACTGAAGCAATTCAATAAACTTACGCAACGTAATATAATTTAACAGGATCTGCGTAAATTCCTTTAGCCGTATCGTGAATACGAATTAATCATATGCATCTCACTGTAGAGAACAGTCTTCTGCTAAGCTCGAGTGACCTAAAACCAAATTCATCAAACTAGCTTATCCAGGTTGGTGGACTTCACGTACATAGAAAATTTTGTAAAGATTTTTATAGTATTTTGGTTACCTATGTTTTCATTTGTCATAGAGTAGTGATTGGTATATTGTCCGGCGAAAATAACCGCACAAAATCAACGCTTCTGCACATAAAGTCGCAAACAGTTAAAAACACAGCTCGAAGACCACACGTGAATTTTCCGATTGACCGCACCCGAATCTTCGCAGTGGAACTAAAAAAATACTTTCAGTAACAAAGTACAGGCGGGCTTCGTTACGTGATAGTGCTAATACTACCCAGAGCCGGTTTCAAAAGCTTTGGAGACTGAACTAAAGATTCTATTTATCCTAGGAAAATAGTGGAACTTCCTCAACTATTTTATCGAAAAGGAATGGGGTATTGACAGGTCCTGGTATTTGCTTCGGTTATTGTGATTCTTTGTCGGATTATGTGATTGTTGCTTGGTTTGTGTTTTCTTTTTAGTTTAATTTTAAATACAAATCGCATGAAAATCTCTTTTTTATTTTAAATAATGATATTGCATTGATTGTTATAGATTTCACCACGTGTTCAATGATGCAATTATTTTGAGTCATAACTGACAGTGGAACGTAGTGAAATTACAATTAGCTTAAATGTTTGGTGCTTTTCTGAATAATCATTGGCTTGTGTTTACACAATAAAATTATCAATCAAGAAAAAACAATGGAATTGATGGACAATGTGCTATCCCGTGGAATACGAATATTTCAGCGTCAGTAATAGATAGTAACTGTTATTATGAAACTGGTAACGGACGCCATCTTAAGACAAATGATAAATACGTAGTGTGCACCACGAGTAGATTGATTTTGGCCCAAAAATAAATACCAAACAAGCGGTTCACCTGAGTATGCTCGTTTGTCCTCTATAATATTAAAAAAAAGTTAGTACGAATTTAAATACACTTTTTGGAGTCAAAACCAATCTACCTGATGGTAAGCGATTACCGCCGCCCATGAACATTTGCAACACTATAAGGCATAGACGCGTTGCCGTCCTGTATTTTTAGCATTGATTACTTTGCCCAATTTATCAGTTTGTGGAAGCTTAAAGCACGTACCGCCTACACGTTCAAAAGTCACGTGAAGGTCACAGTTTATGGGTTGATTTATCCGATTGCACTTCGCAAATTGCGTCGATCGCTAATGTAATCAGCACTTCAAACGGGTTTCTATTAACGTTAGTTGAAGGATATCTTTTAGCATTTCTTTGACTGTTTTTGGTGATTGCGATTTAGATTTAAATATTTGAGTAGGTATGAGTGTTGCTAAGTAAGGATATAGTGGAAAATTTTTATTTCAATACTTAATTTAATTTGGAACAAGTTTGTTTTAAATTAAATTGGGTTAAATAAATAAACATGGACGGTACATATATACTTCTGACTGGAGACTAAGAGATTATTCTTGGGTCAATATCAGAAATTACGGGAGACTTTTAATCCTCAAACACTCATCGGATCGAACCTGCGACCGCTTTTTTTACAGCCGCTATTCAACCAGCTGCGCTACAATGACTTTCAATTGTGTTTTTAAGTATTTAATTATATATTATTATTGACATTCGTGCTCTTAATAGCAATTGTAGCTCTGTTAAAGGGCTTGCAGTTTAGTTCCACATGTTCAATCGAATCCCAGATGGGCACTTCGACTAAAAGCCCAAATCTCTCTGTGATTCGGTGAGTGAGCTAACCGGTTGGAAGCTATTGCCATACTGCATATGCGACTAATTGATATCAATAGCTTTTGAATAAGTGCACATGTTACTTAGCTTAGTTCTATATGTATTATTCTAGTTAGGATCTATCTAGACTTGGCTTATCATCATCATCATCCATCAGCCAAAGGAAGACCACTGCTGAACATAGGCCTCTCCCAATGATTTCCACAGTGACCTGTTGGAGGCAGCCTGCATCCAGCAACGTCCTGCGACCTTTACCAGGTCGTCTGACAACCTAGTGGGTGGACGTCCCATGCTGCACTTTCCGCTTCGTGGCCTCCATTCCAGAACTTTAGACTTGGCTTATAGGGCTAATAAATTAAGAATATTGTACGTATTATATTATGTATACGTAACTTCGAAAAGCACTGGTGTGTCTTACTTGCGTTCTATGTTTAAAATTTCGATAAAATCATTCAACGAAAACGCTTCTTTTTTTATAAAAATATTTTAATAAACTTCATGCAACTTAATGTTATTTCGGTAACGAAGCTATGAACTTTAGACTCATAGAAACGAAACTGGTATAATAAATCACAAATCATTTAACTATCGCCATTTAATCTCCACTTAAAAGTTTACGATAAAAACGTGATAATGGATTAAAAAAATCCAATTTGGGGCCGTAATCTACGAATCCTATCGAGGTACTTTAAACTTTTCGTATCAATCATTTTGTGAACAATGGCGAGGTCTGCAAACCGATTTAACTCGGAACATTACATAACAGTCCGAGAGCCCTTTCAGAGAAGGGTTCGTATGAGCGTGCAAGAAAAGGGCGTTATAACCTTTTTTGGTTTCAACAAAAACAGTACTTTTAATTGAGTGGTATTACATTATTTTAATTGGTTGTATGTACATGTGTATAGAGTATAAAATATGAGCAATTTGGTTCGATTTCTTGATGATCCCCATGGTTTATTTTATTTTATTTATACTCTTTGGGCCTTATTATTATTAACTATAACTTTAGTACAAGGATTTGGAATTGTCTCGATTATTTTGAATAGCGAGGTAATTACGGCTTTATCAGTAAACACGGAATTGCATAGAGGGCTAGGCAACTATCGTATGGTAGTTGCATTATTCAATATTATAGTAAAATTAATATGCAAAATATAGATTCAATTCTAAAGCCTTGTACTAAAGTTAATCCTTCGCTCATCTAATTTATTAATAAGGCCCTTAATGTATCTACATCTGAAGTTAAATAACGATTAAATATAACAAAGAATAATTAAATGCTTGTCTTTTTAAATTTTGAAACATAATTATTCGGTATAGACATTCATATAAAAGGTTTGTGTAGGCTCCTTAGGTTAGTGACAGCGGATCAAGGAATTGTATCGTGAAGTTCTTCTTAATTTGATTCCCGGGTAGGTCAATACGCTTTTTATAATTTTTTAGTTAATTAATCTCAAAAGTTGTCTTAATATTAATATATGTTACCGGAATGGAAGACAGCTCGCCTTCTA
This sequence comes from Theretra japonica, assembly GCA_033459515.1. NCBI lineage: Eukaryota > Metazoa > Arthropoda > Insecta > Lepidoptera > Sphingidae > Theretra > Theretra japonica. The sequence continues at coordinate 6,474,952 of CM065943.1, forward strand.
TTACGTGTCGGGTCGGAAATAAGTTCCGCGAATTCCGGGTGTCGCTAGTTACACCTCTGGCTACCAAAGGGTAGCCCCCGGAGCCCCCGAAAGCGGGGGAATACAAACATGAACTTATAAATTTAGACAATATTTGTTACCTTGTCCCCTCAAGTTGATTTCTGCAAGATTGTTTTGTATATTAATGCCGTAAAAAATAGCACAGACACTGAATAGTCTAGTTTATTATAGAAATTTACTTTACAACTTATTTGCAGTAAAAATAAAATTTAACAAAATATTTTGAGACGCCTAGACGCGTTTATCGGGTCGTTGCTCCGTTAATAGAAAATCTTCAACCCTCTTCAGCATGTTCGAGATCTAATCACATTAACTGTTTGCTTTATTTTGTTAACGTCGAAGACAAAAATAATAGTAGATACTAAAGAGGACGATGGCATTCTTGATTCCAGATACATACTTGTCATTTTACTACTTCATAATTCGTTCGGAAAATGGTTTATGGGAAAAATTAAAAAAAAAAAATAGTTTAGGTATTCAAATCAGATTAGCAGCTATATATAAGAGTATATTAAATTATTATCGCCGTTTTTATTTATATAAATTATTGTATAGTATCTTCTTCTGTCACTAGACGGATGTAGGTAAGTATTCATGCACAATAATTTTATTGTTAGTATTTGACGTCTGTTCATATGCCAAATCTTAAAATATTCAATAAACTCACACCTTTTTCCCAGAAGTGGTAGGCAAAGGTGCTACCAGGACACCCACAAATCGCATTGTATGTCCCATCCCACAATGTGATAGGGAGCGAGCCTATCGCCATATCGGGCACGAATTCTTGACTCCGGGATGATAATAAATAGAAAAATCCAATATCACTTTGCCCGACTCGGGATCCGAACCCGAGACCGCAGCTTTGTAATCCAACCGTAGTACAACTACGTCACTGAGGCAGTCACTCTTAAAATAATAAGTTACAAATCTCTGCTCAATCACTTTTACATATTATATGTATAACTTATAAAGAGTGATATTGATTATCACTATATCATACTCATTTTCGGAGTCATGTGGGTATTGATAATGAATCAGTCACCTTGCACTATAACGGTGAAGGAAAACATCTTGAGGAAACTTGTATGTATAAGAATTTCTATGTAAAGTCTGCCAACCCGCAATAGGCCAGCGTGGTGGACTATATAGTCCATATGGCCTAACCCGTCTCAATCGTACTCTCAATTCTAGAGGAGGCTCGTGCCCTGCATTGGGATGTAAATACGCTGATAAAGTATACAGTTCATGCACCTGTAATTAACAATAAAATTATACAACATGCTATTATTGCTAAATCATCGCATCATTTGGAAAGTGCATGTTCTACTCTTCATTTTATATCCGCGATATAAAGACGCAACTTTCGCCTTTTTGACATAATTACCAATAGTCCACTACACTTTATTGAATCTAAGTAGCAATACTGAGTAGCAGGAAATACTTCAGAAATATTTCGCTGACACATGCTCTAGTATTGTGATTTTTTTTCTGTAATAACTTATTTTTTATACTTTATTAAATATAACTGTATTATTGCACACATGCTTACCTTTAAGTGATTGTTACATTTACTTTTTGATTATTAATTGATTTGATTTGTGTTGGCTCTGTGTGTTTGTGAGACCGAAAGGAATCTCTTAGTTCCTGATAACCCACGATATAAGACTCCATCTGAGTGTGAGCCAGGACTATGTATGTGAGTGTTAGGTGTATTATTTATTTATTCTTATGCGATTACAGAAAGAGTATACAAACCAGAACAATTTTCATCGATAAATATCAATAAGTTCTTTGTTATTCATCTGTTTGCTTGAATTTTACCTTCGATAGACATCTTACTTCTCCAACGATTTGTTTTTACATTCAGTATTGTAGACAATAAATATTCAGTGTTTATTTTGTTTTGTAAAACTTTCAAGTTTTAATAAAAAGGGATCTTTTCACCTCAGTACAGTTGAATGAAAAGCAAAAAGTTAGCAAATGTTTTTACCTGAAGTCGTATTTAAACGGTTCGACACAAAACAATGGAACGAATTTGTGGTTTGAGTGAACTGATCATTTTATAACAAAAAGTAAATGCTTTACGATTCTTTACTTTAATAGATGTTTAAATCAAATATAGATATTGTTCTTTAAGTTGACGATTTGAAAAGTAAAAGTTTATTTATCAGGGCATAATTTAGAATTATATATTGAAATAAATATTTTTCAGCTTCTGATTTACTCTAAACACAAATATAAATTAAAAATAAATATCATTAAACGTGCTGCAAAAACACCTTACATTAAATATACCTATATAATCTATCGCGTATTTAGTATAGTTTTATTGGAAGAGAAGATAAATGCAAAATGTTGCCGTATGAACCATAGTTAACTTCTATGGTAGTTAGATCAAACAAATTAATACGTATCAAATGTCTATCGGCCTTATTAATAGACAGTTTTGAAACCTATTCTAGCCATCAAATCTTTTGTCTTCTTCGCTCAAACTGAATTCAAACCTTGTTCGAAAGGGACAAAACATTCGATAACTACTGTCTATAAAAAAGCCGGAAAAGTATAGGTAAAATAATAACATCACCACTAACCTGACACAATCATGAGCGCACTCTCTCAGTCGACAATAGCTGCAGCTGCACGAGGAGTAGCAGGAGCCGAGGTCTGATTCCGCCAGGCTGATGGAGTCGAACCTCCTCACAATTCCCTCGCCTGAACTCGGCACCGTGTGGGAACCACGCCATCTGGAATTATTCCACAAAGTCCATTGGAAAGTGATAGACCCTTATTGTAGGTACCGTAAACTACCATAGAAATGTACTGGTTTCGAGGTGCTTTGGTTTAACAGAGAAAACGTAAGGCAAAGATTTTACTGTTGTGCTTGGGTCGGCAAGAGAGCTATCCAGACACCCAATTTTTCGATTCTTTGTATTCGCCTCCAATGAGTGGTCGAGTACCTATCTACGTCCTATGCGTTGGAGATGTTCATAGGTGGCGGTTAACACTCTCCATCAGGTAAGGCGTTTGCTCACTTGCCAAACTCAAGCCGTAATAAATACGAATACCTGCTATGGACATACCCACGCCTGAAGATGGAAATGGCAATGAAGGTCGAATCGTTTTTTTAAGGGCACAGGTTTGAAAGACTCGTAGCATTTGACAACTATCTAAATAACTGCCATACTGGACAAAAACACCAGTAATTACCTCTATAAGTCGCAGTTCAGGGTGAGCGGGAATGTACAGTAATCAGGTATGCTGCCAGTTACATCAAATACCAATCTTTATGTCGAGTATCATCAGTAACTGGTATTCGTTTTATATACTAAATTAAACTTAATCACCTCTCTACAACGATGTCAGTTTCCCTCAAATGTCTCAATGTTGGGCACATGGATTATATGGTATGTCAGACACTTACTACAGTCTAATCCGTACTATCGCAATGCGGGTTTGTCTATGAATTTCAGTGATGTGTTTTAGTATCCACATATAAGAGTGCAGGAATGCTTTAAAAACGTGTTGATACTGAAACTGATACAAAATGAGAATTTTTTGCTTCTCTCTTCCTCCTCAGCCAAGGGAAGTTCACTGCTGAGTTCATGTAAATTTATTAAAAAATAACATAAAATACTCTCTCTAACCTTGCACTTTTAGAATCCATGTGCTCCACTAGAACATTCCAAGTCCTATGTATTAGGTATAGCAGGAACAGTATTCTGGAAGATTCAGCGTTCGGTGGCGGCTCCTTCTTTCTGCCCTGCCGTTTTCTGCTGGTTTGCGTGCTGATGCCACTGCCCATCGCGTTGCGTTCGGTATTTATGTTAAGCTGTCATTCTCGTTATGACAATCATGCAGGGTAGTCGTGTGCTGAAAAATAATGATGATTTTGGTTATATTTTTGACATTGCAGACTGGTAGCTACTTAGATTTGGTGATGTCGATGTAGTGGTTTTGGTTATTGAACTATCAGATATATTATTTAAGTTGTCTTAGACCAAACTAGAAGTCTTCTTACAATTACTTTTTAATTAATTACATATATTTCCACTAGCTGGCCTGAATGATAATTGGATAACATGATAATCATTCTATGCTAGTCTTAGATTCGTTGCATATAATATAGATTTGGCGACTATCAAATAAAGTTAAAAAATGTTGATATCTCACCGGAGACTAATGTATTCAAATAATTGCACAAAATAAAACCAGTGCTTTCCTTGAAAATACAGCAACCTCCTCGAACATAGAATTCTACGGTCGAGTTATGTTTCTCATAAACTAGCGTCATATTTCAAAAGAAGTTTTAAAATGCACACAACAGTTTTATCCCGGTTTATGGAGTTTTACCTGCAGCTTTGTATGCATGAAATGCGTTGGCATCGCATTGACCCATCTATTGTGTCACATACATTCGAATTTTATACTTCTTTGTGATTCTATTATTTATTATGGGGTCAATAATCATGCTTAGCATTCGACGGACGTCTTCAGGACAAAAGGTTATTGTCATCTTTACACTACTATTGTTTACATCTATCGGATTGTTATGATGCGGTTGATCCTCTGTTACTTATACATCAATGATGGATTCTTATGGATCTTTGAATGTGCTTGTTAAAGGGTTTATAGATGATTAGAAGAATTGAAGTAGGGTTATAAAGTGCGTGGTGGCTTGTTGGTAACGGACCAGACGCGGCTGCCTACATGTTCACGGTGGTCGCGGGTTCAAATCCCAGGGCACACCTCTGACTTTTCGGAGTCATGTGTGTATTGATAGTCAATCACCACGCACTATAACGGTGAAGGAAAACATCGTGAGGAAACCTGCATACCATAGCGATTTGTATAAATTTCTATGGTATGTAAAAAGTTCGCCAACCCGCATTAGGCCAGCGTGGTGGACTATATGGCCTAACTACTCTCAGTCGTACTATCGATTGTAGAGGAGGCCCGTGCCCTGCAGTAGGTCGTATATGGGCTGGTACAATACAATACAATACAATATAAGGTATTCAGTTATCTATGAGCTAAGTGTTACCATATTATACCCAAGAATATACAATCTTAGGTAGGTATTGTTAGTGGCGAATTCTGTATTTGCTGTCTCTTTGATAAATATTCATAAAAAAGAATATCATGTTAAAAAACGAGGATATTGTTTCTACAAAAAGTGTGAATGATGTCATTAGTTTAAATGTCTAATCAGTGAAATTAATACGTGTTTATTTTTGTCATTTTGGTGCCATTGTCAGGGTCGAAGTTCAGTGCCAAAATTTACCAAGGCTAGGTAAAAAATAGCTTTTAATTATAGGACATATATGATGTCTCTGACATACAAATTGAAACCAAGTTTGCTAAAATATTTACCATTTAATGATAAATCAAGTTGAGATAGTGTGTTATTAATTTGTCAATGTAGAAACTATTTACATTAATTGTTGATAATATGTTCAATTTTGTTTTATTTCTAATAGAGACTTTTTTGTGATATTTGATTTTGTGTTAGGAATTCTAAACTTGTTAAAAGAACAAAATATGGCCATCGTACGTGGTAAGTGACTATTTACTATTTTTTAATGATAATAAATATATTACATCCCAAATCCATTACGCCAAAAATCTATCGACCTCTCTGCAACACATTCCCATGAAAGTTATCTGATATATTTCATTTTTGAATTAGAAGAGGCAATCTAGGTCACGCGTTGACCCGAAGTAGTTTCGCCAAAGACAGATTGCACGGTCAACCTGCACTAGTCACCTGCAGTAATGACCGCACTAGGAAAGTTCTAGCTAACAGAATAGAAACCACTGATAGAAACTCATTACAAATGCTTATATTGCAAATACCAAACTTGTCACCGCATATATTCTCAACAGCATAACAAATCGCGAAGCTAGGTTTGGCTAGGGCAGTTGAGGTCATTTCTCTATGACAACATACGAAGGAAACAAATTGACAAAATTTAGGGGACCCGGTGTATATTTCTATCATATTAGACTTACCAGTTTTACTTCTGGTAGATCCTAAAATATTTGAAGGACATTTCCTCCTATTAGTTTTATTAAAACCACATTAGTGTGCCCTAAAAAGGAATTGTTCCGAAATTCAAAATCCAAAAAAGAAAATATTAAAATAAATTGTTTATAATTTGAGTTTAAAGATTATTATTTATCGGATAGTATATATTTTGTTGCAATTCGTTTCGTTTTTACGTTAATAAGTATCTGACGAAAAACTATGCAACTTTTTACTTGTTTACATTTTTTCTGGGTTTCGTGTCTCCAGCGAATCTTAGATCGATTATCTTCGCTGTAACGGTAGTGTTGCTGTTTTTGCTTATGCAATTTTACGATCGAAATCCTAATTATTTTTACGATTACTATTACTTAGCAAACAATTTGTGCTCAATAAATATTGTTGATTACTCATTAATAATTTTATTGCAGCATTATTAATTGTTGGTGGTCATCTGTTTGATTGGCTAACATTTATGTCTACTCTTATTTTTCAGTCAAGCCAAGAGCTTAGTATTTCTGCAATTTGGAATTATATTACATCAATCGCACATGACAAGATTTATGAATATTTTTTGGCTGGTTATGACTAGCTCTAGGTCATTATCCATTACTATAATCCTATGTTTAACGATTGACTTCCTGTGGATATAACCTTTAATATAAAAAGTTCAGTCCAGATGAACGATGGCAATTTATAGAAAACTAGATTCACGGATATTTAACCCCAATGAACAATTCTCAGTCTTCAAAATCACAGTTGGTTTTTAATCCCATACAAAAGTTCAAGGAAAGTGCAATGGCTGGTAATGAGTATGGCGGAGAGCTGCAAGACCAACTGGTTAGAAAGTGGACGCACTATCATTATCGGGGGCTAATTTATGGGTAAAAGTTAGGTGGGGTTCCGATCAACCTCTACGATTATTTTTTCCATAATTGTTAACTAGATCTCTAAAGAAATTACTGAGATTTATTGCTTCCAGTCTATATTTTTAGAACTTGTTATGAGAAATTTTATAGGAAGTTTTGTCTGTGCATATGAATGGTACCCTCGAGTATTAAACCATAGGACATTCCTGCCATGTAACTCCATTTTGTGAAAACCGTAGTGAAATCAGAAATGTGACTGATGCATTTTAAGGCGTACACGAACTGATAAAGTTCTGCCTTAAATTATGTTGATATCTGCCAAAATAAAATACACTAAGAAGTAAAACATATTTATAAAGTTATCATTCACATGTAATGAATAGTGTAGTTATTAATACGACAATTATTCGACGTCTTTAACCGACAAAATTGATAAACTTATCTGAGGCAATTACTACTGGTCTAAAATCTTGGTTACATAGTCTAATCAAGCAAAACTATGCCATATTTTAACGACTTTTTAATATTCCAATTAATTGCACAAACCATAAGTCTCAACATAATTTGGTAAACACATTCCCAAACAAAGAAATCGTACAATGGTCTCACATTCGAATAATATTACCGAAAACGTACGAGCTAGATTAGTTCTTAAATGGTTGTGATAAAGGGTAAATTCCCTTAGGCTTTAGCTATCAGTAAACAAACTCATAATGCAGGCTGTTAACACAATAAAAGGCATAAATCTTTGCATAACAATGAGCTATAAATTACAAATGGGATGTTTTAGTATGAAGGGAAATTAGAGTTCGACAAATGCATTCTGCTAATATGATGGTGCTACACTGTCCGTATTGGGTATGGTCCTGGATAAAAGCCAGCTTTGCTTGCTGAATTGTGTATTGTGAGTTTAGATCATACAGAATGTAATCTTAGAATGTTATGCATTGTTATGTTTTGTCTGTTCGAAATATATTTATAGAAATTGGGAAGTTATTCTGATAGTAAAGCCTTAAAACGAATAAGGCTATGATTAAGTTACGTATTGGTAACCAGTAACCACCAAGTTTGTTCATAACTATAATTTAATTCGCTACTTTTCTCGCTAGCCTATACAAGGTTGATATTGACATATGGTATTTAATTTACACCAAATGTTCCTGGCCACCTCAGGTAACATTGTACTTAAAAAAAACTGTCTTTAGTTGTCAATGCTTTTGATTAATCCGTATAGGTACTAGTCTTTTTAGGCTCAGTTAACTTCCCGAACCAAACTAAAGTTCAGTTAAGCGGTAAAAATACGCGTATCTATACGGAGAGGCCAAAAATCGTGAAAACTAAAATCACGATTTTTGGCATATATCTCAGTTTTTTTTTTTATTTTGTACAATATCATCTGGGGTCAGGAGAAACATATCGGTTAAATTTAATAACATTATATGTCAATTATATCTCCCTCTACTTAATATGTGAAACGATCATGTATTATGTCGATACTAAGTAGTAACGTCTAAAAATAGTATTGCAATATTTTTAGACATTGCAACTTTCTATCTTGTGAACATTACGTTTCCTGCTTTATGTTACTCCTTTTTAGGAATTCTGGTTCTGGTGGAACATTATTTATCTTACTGTAGAGTCTATATAACTTCTAGGTGTATTTACAGAACATTTTCACCTTCAATCGCGCATCCCTACAAAACCGTAAACATTTCAAAGAAATTCCGTGCATTTAAAATGTAATAGGTATCGCTAAAACCATTTAATCTTGGTGGATCCGCAAACGGGTAAAAATACGTATGCGGTTTGAAACTGCGAGAGATCCACGAAATGCTTTGGGTGGATGCGAGCACACGTTCCGTCTAAGTAATGGATGCTGTGCTAGTTTTGGCACGTTTTCTGTAGCCGCCCGCATTCCAGGTCATGAAAAAGCGTGCGGTAAAGTGGTTGAATCAAATTGCGTGTTGGGTATGTAACTCGTACATTGCGATTAATATTAATTGTATTACATTGAGTCGAGGACGAACGAACGAGACCTGGTTAAGGTTACAGGAAGCCGTTGGATGCAGGCCACTTCCAACAGGTCAATGTGGAGATCCTTGGGGGAGGACTGTGTTCAGCAGTGGACTTCCTGTGGCTGAAGATAGAGAGAGAGAGGACGAACATGATGTTGCGTAGGGATGAGCACTATTTTGGTTTACGTATCGCCTCACCTATTTCCACCACTTACTGGCAATGAGAAATATCCGTGGCCTTTCGGTTTGAATGACGTTATAGCCAGAAATGATTGGGCATTCGAGACGTTATACTCTGTGTCTTGGATTGATGAGCGTAGCGCAATGAATGCGGGGGTTAATTAACAATGAGCTGTTAATGGTGTTGCTAGTGATTACGGGCAGGCTTGATACTGGCCACCAGGAGAGAAAGCTGGTCGTTTTGTTGTTCTTGGTCTTAATCTGACTGTAAGGTGAGAAACCGCACATGATACGAATTTTAAGTAATCAACAAAGATTCGTTTCAAATGTAGGTTTTGTAGGATTGAAATGTTCAGTTGATTATAAGTAAAAAGTTCCGTTCGTTTTTTTTACATAATATTCGTAGTTAAAAAAATCGCCTTTCATAGTTCTTTCACGTAACATGGGCAACAAATGTAATGTTCTAATTTCAAAACCTCGTAATACAACATATTATATATCTACGGTACTGTGGACTTGGTATCTATTAATTTGATTATCGATAGTGCAACTTAGTTCTTGGATAATAAATTGATTTGCAAATCTGCAACCAGTTACGTGCAAGCTGTGTATGTAATGTTTAACAATGTATTACTTACTTTCATTAGAGACATATTCTAGAAGGTATTAGCTTGACTTTACTTCCTGGACTCGCCTTTACCCCATAATACCGCTGGATTGGCCCAATTTTAGTCGGCATTAAGTAGACATAATTTTATATTTGTTGTCGCAAAGGTATTTTATGCTTCCTTAAGGCTTTACAACGAAATGAATGTGCATAAACACTAACTCCTTCATGGTACCACTACACCTATAACAGAATCCTGTCATAATATTCAATTGCGTCAGGCGTAGGGCGCGGTTGGACCGCCACAAGCGTAGTTTTGTCATTTTCTGAATCGGTTTGTAAGGCTGATAGAGTCGCCGTGGCTATCTTGATCAGGGTGCTAGTGCGAAAATCTGCACTGTGTGTGACTAAAACCATCACTGCGGGATTTTATTTCATTCATCAGCCAAAGGAAGTCCACTGCTGAACATAGGCCACTCTTAATGATGTCCACAGTGACCTGTTGGAGGCAGCCTGCATCCAGCGACGTCCCGCGACCTTTACCAGGTCGTTTGACCACCTAGCGGGTGGACGTCCCACGTTGGATTTCATTTACTTAAGATTTATTGCAATTAGTTGAATGGTATATAAAAGCATGGATGATGAATAGATAATTATAACCTTTTTGACAGATTCACGAGGGTCAGTCGTCTTGATTAATTTTGAATGTCCTAGGACTATTTTGTTCATTTATATTGTTCATAAATCAATACAATAATGACTTTAACCCAATTGCAAATTAAACCACTGAATTGGAATAAAATAATTATTAAAACAACGGATGAGACTCGAAATTTATAGGTTCTAGTACATTTGCGCTCTTATACTCCGGAACAAAATTAATAAATATTTATTGAATGTTGTTAATTAAGTATTTGCTTGATTGAAATATATTAAATTCGACGAATCGATTGGATCTGTGAAATAGACTAGAACAAAGAAGGAAAATACTGCTTAGTGCATTAAATTTTGTTTAAAGTTTTACGGCCTTATTCATAGACAGTTTTAAAACCTATTTTAGTTATCGACCGGATAAGAAATTCTAAAGTAAAATAGGTTTTAACTGTCAATGAATTAGGCCGGTAGTCTTTGGAAACTGGAGAATGTTTTAACACAAATCATTTAATATTTACTTTCTTTATGTATTATTTTGGAAGATATTTTGAATCGTGAAATAGTCTTTGCTTATATTCGTAATGTCAAAATTAATTGAACAAGAAATATAATAAGATGAATCCTGTGTGTATATATATATATTATCAACAATCATGCTACTTAAATGATATTTACCTTATCGAAGACTTCAATGTTTAGCAAGAATGTATTGCCACGAAATTCCTTAATTTCCCAACATCATCCATTATTTTTACCACACCACATTGTTAACAGCGCTATTACTTATTACGTCCATTTAAAATCTTATAGACTTAAAGAATGAAGAAATAAAACAAACCTAACCTCATAAAGACTACATAATTAACATAACCAAATATTGTTTTAACTAATGAGCTCAAAGCAATTAGTATTCGCGAGGAACTTAAAGAAGTTATTAAAGTTTACGTAACATTCATTGTTTAATTGCCCTTAAAAGGAAAACAACTGTTTAATCTTCAAACTTCTCACGAAATATAATTTATCAGACTTTCGTTTTACACGATGTCACGTTTTTTTCATTCTCACGATTTTACTTTGTATATTTTCAAAGACCGAAAATTTGATGCTAAAATTAATTTCTATATCAACTCGTGCTCAACCCACTGACAGATACCCGCCAATTTCATCATATAATCATTTTAAAACTGAGTTGTTGGGAAAAAATACGTATTACACATTTTACTGTTGTTTTTGACACAAAGTGATAATGGATTTTTCAATTCATTATCAGCCCGGTCAGGAATATGTGCCCGATATAGCGATTGGCTCGCCCCCTATCACATACAAATCGAAATGTGTTTGTGTCCTGGTTGCACCTCTGCCTCCCCCTTCTGAGAAAAAGACGTGAGTTATAAATTATAAATAAACCTAATGATAAATTAATTATGTTTTAGGTCTTTTCCAGAAATGGCCAATTATGCGCGAATTCACAGGTACATTGGCCAGGTAGTTGGTGCTAGTATATGAAACATAAGATGAATTACAAAAGAATCCCTCACATTTCGCCTCTTCTGGACATGATTTCGCGCGCGATATGCTCCTATCTGGACAAGGTCTTATGGTATTCACAGTAATATTGTGTGCAAAAATGATCTTAAAGAACCAGTGTGGTGTTACAATTTCTCAATAAATAACGGTCTCAATGAAGATCATAAAGCTATGTCCATAAAATCAAACACGTGTGAATGGTAGAAAAGCGAGTTATTAAGGAAGGAATTATCGCTCGACATCCTTATTAATGTATTTTGAAGACTAACTGACGCGATGCTTCTTAATACCCATTTAGCAACACAAGAAATTAATTAATTCAACTTTATAGAAAGCTGATTTGAGCTGAGCCAATCAGGGATAATGTTGTCCATTTTAAAATGCTGTTTTGGTATTTATGTCAGCTTTACAGGGTAAAGGTATTTGTGTAGTGTATGTTTTTCTTCATAATAATAATTATCTTAACGCGAATAGCAGCAGGACTAAACATACAGAAAACAAATATATCTCCTTCAAAATTGAATTGCAAAATTTCATCCAATTGAATTGCATACATATAGAGCAAGTTGAATAAAAGCTTATAAAAAGATGATGAGTGTTTTGCTTGTTTAAAAAGCAAATATGGCTTCAAATATTTATTTATTCGGGGCCAAAATATTTATTTATAAAAGTGTTTCAGTCTTTGTTAATAAAAAGTAATTGTTTTGTAATCAGGTTTTATGATATTAAATTAATAAGCCCAATGATAATACTTCACATTCATAAATGATTGCCAGTATAAACATATACTAACAGCAGCGTCTTTAACCTCGTTTACCTTAGCAACAATATTTGCATAGCCAATTACCGATATAAATAAATAAAAACTTATCTGAAATCGATAATGGCCAGCAAAAAGCATGCTTTTATTGCCAAGGTCCGGTGGTCATGTAGGGTGTCTGCGTGCACACGCATTAACCAATGTTCCGTGTGGACCACCATCGAGTTTCACTTCAAATTATGGAAATTATTAACTCTTGATTCAATGTTTGTTTGTTTTCTTCTTTAACTTTCTTTGTGCCGTCATTAGTTTCTTTAAGGGTGGTATTGAAGATGTAGATAGTTATGTACTCGTAATGTAGAGTGGATATTATACTTGTGCGACAGGCATTTTCATCACTGTAAACGGTTTTATGGGAGGACCCGAGTATTCTATCTCTAGCTTTGGATCTAGCGCCAGCAACAGAAACGCAAGAGCACAGCTGTTACTGCACGTCATGTTAGATAAAGTTTATCCTATGTTATTTAATGATCTGGCTAAACCACATAGGTATCATCAGAGATACTATTACAGCTTCGTTCAGAATTGATGACATTCAGCAGCAGACAAGCAGGTCACCTGATGGTAAGAGATCACTGCCGCCCATGAACATCCACGCCGCTTGGATCATGGATTTGTTGCTGGGCCATTAGATGGGGAGAGGAGCGGGAAGGAAAAAGTATGGGAAGAGGAAAGGGATATTACATTCGGTGGACTCACTCGCCGAACAAAACACGACAGCGAAGCTGTCGCTTCACATTGATCTTCTGTGAGACAGTGGTACCACCCCACATGAGCCTGTCCATTCATGCTGAGTCGTGGTTGACAACAGCGTGGCTCGACCACTTTTATGTACCATGAATATACTATTGCCTTCCAATGTTGCTAAGTCATTAATGTGTCCTTCGAAACCTGCTCACGACACACCCGGCAACAAGCTCGTGACACAGTACAGATGACGGTACAGCTCTACCGGCTAATGTTACTTCTTGTTGAAGGGTTAAACTCCATTCAGGACATATTAAACCCTCGTTTGCTATTGTAAACCATATTTGAATACGTGTGGCTTTTTGAGGAGTGGTGCCTGTAAGTTTGAGGCGACTTGAATCTTAGAAAACATCATTAGAGAAATTTCGCAGCTGTAGTGCCTTTTGACCACCGAAACTGACCAATTCTTATCAAAACTTCGACGTTGTGTATCTGCAGCAACGATAAAATGAAATGATTCTATTTACTCAAATATCAACTGAATGTCGAGGTCAATATTAAAGTATTTGATATTAACTAGCTCTTGAACCTATAAAACGAGATTAGCCTTGCGGGAGTTTGAAAGCAAAGACCAAGTAGTTTATAAGTTACAACATATAAAAACTTTTCGTGCGTAATTAACACTAGTTACTGCGCTGTTCTGTCACTCAAAATTACTCTGTGTAATTCTGTGCGAAGCCTATGTTAAGCAATGGAGTTCTTGCAAATGAAGATGATGATAATTTAATTAATTTTGGAGACTATTTTCACTGGTGGTAGGTCGGTCATATGCGAAGGGTAGGCTGGGTAGGTATCACCGCAATGTCTATTTATCCCGCTAAACAGCAGTGTGAATGCTCTGTTGTGGTCCGGTTTGAAGGACATTGTAGCCAGTAACTACTGGACATAATGACACTTAATCTTATATCTCAGGATGTCGAGCGCAGTGGAATGTCAAGCACTGCTATGTAATTCGTGGTGATTTTTGGTTTTGCTACTGTCAAAAAATCTATAAACTAATTATGACTGAATATGTTTGATAGTGGAAACTCTAAACAGTGTAAACTAATGCCATAGGATTCCTTTATGATTCAGCGTTCAGCGTGATAATGCTATTGTTCTAATAAAACTGTTCCTTATTCATAATGTAAGCAACGCATTCAATCAATTAACACTTACGTTACTCATATTCCAATTAAAAAATTACCGTGAGGTTCTTTTTATGAATGTTCTAGTAATTCCTGGTGTTTAGAATATTGATTGCAGCTGAGGTTATACTGTTAGCGGGCATTAAAATATATTGTGCTATAGTGGCATCAAAAAATATTTTTATTGTTTTACACGGATTAATTGCATGTTTCAAAGATTTTTTGAAGTCCATGAATAATTATTGAGTTGTGTCTATGTGGTCTATGAAATATAGTTTTAGAATTTGAAATATCGAGTTACCGGAATTATAAACGAAATAAATATAAGCCTTATAGTTACCGAAATCTTTTGAACATACTCGTAATTAGGAACTGAATTTAAGATTTCTCCCAAAGCGGTAGATATTTAGTCATGACATTAATTGTTTTAAAGATAATCTTATACCAAAAATATTCCAATTTGACAAAATATTTTTCTTAATATGAAAGCTTGCATTTCGCATAAATGTACGTATATTTTTCTGTCCGAAGCAGTCGTGCATTTTCTTCAATAAATATCGACGAATATTTTTGCTACCCGCTCGCGTTATGACCAATGCTTTTTCGGTTCTGTTGCTTTTTGCTAATAATACGGATGCATTTGCAATAGGAAATTGTTGTTTTATAGTCATTACATATAATAAAAATCTAATATTACGTGGGTAACGTTTTAGTACATTATTTAGCTTTTTTTTCGCGGAATCAAAGTCGACCTACACGAAGGTAATAAAGATATATTATAGTTATCGACCCTACCGTCAGCGTGCCGCATTTTATGTGTCCCGAATTTGATGTCAAACCCGTTTTACTTAATTTAGAGATGTAAATTTTGCAAAAAAAAAAAATTGTTTCGCTATTTAATTGTTTCATAACGTTTATAAAAAAACGATTTTATATATATTTTTCGATAACACAGTTAATGTAACCACGGAAGGTTTTTTTCACCTTAATTATTGAGGTGTCAACAAAAAGAAAGACTTTCATACAAAAGTCCACAGAAACTAGTAAGTGAGCAACTCACGCTTAACCGCGGCATCGAACAATGTTTCCTTCCTTATGTTATAACTATTGACAGCTTTATGAGACACGCCTCACAACGCAAGTTCGCGTGATGGGCGCGAGCGGTTTCCTGTTAATGTCATACTTACATTCATTAATATATCTAATCGTATATTTTTTATATAGTGGACTATGTATACAATTTCACTTTGGATGACTAAGTCTGTGTGTTAAAAAAAATAATGTTTTTGTTTCACTAACTGTGGTGCAAATGTAGCAATATATATTTGATAGTACCTACAATAATTCTAACTGAAGAATTTGGTCTAGAAGTATAATTTCCTGTGATGTCATCATATTAATATTTTTACAAAAATCATTTAAAAGAAGTCATGCTTAAAAGTAGCATTAGCAATTCAATAAATAATCTAGTTCTAACATCAGCCGCTAGTATAAAAAACCTGTGCTAGGTCAGCGTGTGGAATAAAATTCCAAGCCCTTAAATTATGTAGAGACATGTGTGATTTCTACCGAAAAAACACACTCGATATAGTCCCTTTTTCGTTCCTTAGGGAAAGCCAAAAGAAATATTTCTGGTCCCGCGATTCCCCAGCCCGACACGCTCTAAAATCATACCTAATACACTGACTTTATATGGACTGATATATAAAATATTTTACATTTTAATAAGATACATAATGTTACACGAATATTATTAAATTAAAATACTATTCGCATAGTATTTAAATAATATCCGATAATCAATTTAAATACATTATTTATAGTTAAAAGAGTCTACTAAGTGTGAAAAATGACTTTATTATTATAAATTAATAGCAAAATATACTACATACGTCATGAGGAATGTTCTATAACAGCCACTTATTGATTTATCAACATCATCCTCAGCATCAGCAATGTTTAAGAATGACCTAACTAATTAAAGCCGGGTTCCTGCCTGATACATCCCTTTCGAGAATATGCATTAAGGGGTACCAGGCTGGCTTAATCCAGTTGGCAGATTTTACATGTCTTCAACATTCTTATAATTTTAGGCCTCAAGGTCTTCTCGCGATGGTTTGTGTCGTAAATTACTTTATAAAGTTATGTGACGGTGTCCTGGATGTATTTGTAAATTATTTGGCGCCAATTTTGGCAGTCTGCTGCTTTATGCATCCAGTCGCTGCCGGCCCTCTTGTGCAAGTCGTCCCGCCATCTGGCCCACGCTACGTTTGCGATGACGCGGTCTCTATTCCAGAACACGCTTACTCAAGTAGTTATTTGTTCTGCGACATATACGGCCAGCCCATAGCTACTTCAACTAACTAACTTTCAGAGCCATGGATTCTCAAGCACTACTTTTATCCGGGCGGATACGCACATCCTACAACCAGTAAATAAATCGAAATTTATAATTTCCGCATGTCCCTTGTAACTTGGCCGCGCGTGGAAAGTCGATATCCGCTACATCGGTGCGCAAGCGCATCCGTGTAACAAAATGAGCCGGCAACACTGTATATTGATTCGCGTGTTTGGCCCAGCAACCAGCTAGAGTTAAACCAGGATGGTTGAACAAATCATCGCTAATACCGCTGCAAACAGCGTTAGTTTATGGACCGTCTTGTTATTACTTTTGCTATTTATTACCCCGTTTACGAGCAGAGGAAATAAGGAGTTAATTATTGTAGTCAAACGTGTTAAAAGTATTTTACAGATTCAGCAGGACTTTTATTAAATTCATAGATACATAGATAAACTCACGCTTTTTTCCGGAAGGGGTAGGCTAATGTTCCCTTTGTAACAAGACACCCACGTTTCGCCTTTTTATTAAATTCTTAATTACGAAAATTAATTTACTGCTGATCATGAAAGATCATCATCAGATTATCGAAACATGGGAAATGAAAAGCTCCATGCTTCAAAATTCAAATTTGTAAATAAAATAAAAGTGGCCAGCAATCGATAATGTTACGTGCGTTATAATGTCGTAAAAAAAAACTAATATTCCGGATAGAATTTTAACTAATAGGACATTAAACTTTCCCGTTGTTTTGGTTACCAATGGTTCCTATAATTATTGATCCAAGTGTTAGCGAACGTAGACCGTAACTTCACACGCCGATGAAACAAAACAACGTATTAATGCGCTGAAGATGCTATTCATCCAGTAAATACTGTTCGTGGACATGACATTTCCTGATCATTTCCGCCTGAAGAAGGTACTTATATAAATATTTATGAATGACAGATGAGAGATAAAAAGCGCATTAGAGTACTCTACCGGTACGTCGTATTCACCGCAAGAATCTCGGTGTAAACAACGCCGAGGTATTTAACTACTGCTTAATGACCTTCCGACTTGATATTATCTTGTATGTATTTATTGCCTGTCGATGTTGTGAAGTACAATTCAGTAAGAAACAGGTGGGCTGTGCTTTAAATGGCTGGATGGAATTTACTGGGGAATTCTCTTGAAGCTTTTCACTTATATCTTTTCACTGTCTGTATCTTTTTCTTTTTATTTTGGAACGGCACAGTGACTGCACCTGGTGGTAAGTGCTAATGCTGTCCAGTCAAAGTACCAATCAATGGCTTCAGACTGCAGTATCATACCGTTCGATACAATCATGCTGGCCCGCTAAGATGCCTTTTCACGCTACGGCGGAAGGACCTACCATTAAAGGAAGGATGATTATTGTTGGAGAAATGTAACCTCCGTTGTGGTTATTTCTTTAAATTAACACTGGATAGTAGAAAAATGTATTATGTTCTAATTTTGATAATATACTTTTGTTTTTTTTAGCCTTAGTTTTTCAGTACTTCAAATATACATTTCTGACAGTCAACATCTCATTTTATTTATTCAATCTTTATATAAATAACATTTTTCTTATTATTATTACAACACGTTATCAGCACGAATGCTTGGTGTTTAAAATGTTATATTTTTAAATAAAGTTGAATATAAAGTTATTTTTTGTGTGGCTAAAAAATAGTCGAAATATGTCACATGAATCGGGAGATGTATCGAGTGCAATAAATTACTCTTCGTCGAGCTCATTTATGCCATCTATTTGTTTGAGGAATAAAGATGGATTTTCCTCATGGAAGTTTAAGATGCGTAATTATCTTATACATGAGGATCTGTGGGAAACAATTGGTGGATACCCAGACGGTGATATGACCCCCGCCTCTATCAAGGTAAGAAAAGATGCCAAAGCGCTAGCAAAGATATGCTTGACAGTAGACGGTGCAGCTATGACTCACGTTAGATGTGCGAAAAATGCATCAGAAGCATGGCAGTCTTTACAAAAGGCTTTTGAAGATAGGGGCATGGGACGAAGATTGGCACTAGAACGAAAACTGTACAGGTTGAGTCTGTCAGATTTCAAGAATGTAGAACTGTACATTAATGCAGTTATGTCAACCGTACAGGACCTTGCTGATATAGACGTAGTAATAGAAGATAGGTCTGTTGCTGCAATACTCTTGGGAGGACTCACTCCAAGATATGAGCCTCTTATTATGTCTATAGAAAATTGCAACGTCGATGTGACTACTGACCTAGTAAAAACTAAACTGCTGAACGAAATGTCCAAAGATGCAGCTGTATCATCCGACTCTGTTCTATATGCAAAAAGGAAGCCTAAGTCAAAGAAGAAGAATATTGTCTGTTATGATTGTAAAACACCTGGACATAAGAGACCAGATTGTCCACGGAAAAACAAGGAGAAGGTAAATGTGGTAACTGCTAAAGATACGACATATACAACTCTCACTACTTGGGATAGTTCAAGTAAGGATACATTTTTTGTAGATTCAGGCTGCACAAGACATATGACTTCTAGACGAGAGTGGTTTCAACATTTTAGGACACTGGATCAAGGTACTGTAACTGTCGCAAACGGAGAACATATTAAATGCTGCGGAATTGGAAATATATCCATAAACACACCCAAGAACATTATCACCAATATTAGTGATGTTGCTTTTGTACCAGATTTAAAAGCTAATTTATTATCTGTACAGAAAACTGTTGAAAAGGGTTTTATATGTGTTTTTGATAAAAATGGTTGTAACTTTTATAAATCTGATAATTTTCGTTTTACAGGTGAATCTGTTGCTCATGCCTCGCCCTGTGATGGACTGTACGTTTTAGACCCCAGTATTAATGTTTCCGATAATTTGGCGGATAGCTATTTGACTCAGGATGTGCACTCTGGATGTCAGGATAGTTATAAAATTTGGCACAAAAGGTTAGGACATTTGTGTCGCATAGGCATGAACCAACTGAGGAATCACCAGGTAGGCGTAAAGTTTTCAGTAGTTGATAAAAGTAATTGCATCGCTTGCGTGGAAGGTAAACAAGCAAGAAAACCGTTTAAGAAGATAGCGTTTAATAGGGCTACTTCCCCGATAGAACTAATCCATATGGATTTGATGGGACCTATGTCTACTACCTCATTTCAAGGAAATAAGTATATGTTAACAATAGTAGACGATTATACGCGTAAAGTGTTTGCTTATTTCATTTCTTCAAAAACAGAAGTCAAAAATAAATTTGGTCTGTTTCAAACTTTTGTTGAAAATCAATTAGATCATAAAATAAAAGCCGTTAGGACCGATGGAGGTAAGGAGTTCGTGAATAAGGATTTTGTAGATTATCTTGCTTCAAAAGGTATTAAACTTCAAATCACAACGCCCTATAGTCCTCAACAAGTTGGAGTAGCGGAACGCACTCATCGTTCGATCGTAGAAAAGGCGAGAACGCTGCTAGCAGAAAGCGCACTGCCGAAAGCATTCTGGGAAGATGCGTTCAAAGTTGCCGTATACCTAAAAAATTGGTCTCCTCATCGAGCCTTAGGTGGACAAATTCCTTATGACAGATGGTATGGACGTAAAGGTGATCTTAGGCACTTAAAAGTGTTTGGTTGTAGAGCTCTCGTTCATATATCTTCAAATCAAAGGAATAAATTAGATGTCAAGGCACAGGAAGCTATTTTCGTCGGTTACTCTGAAAATCCAGGTACTTATGTTTTTAGAGATCCTGTTAACCCACGAAAAGTTGTTATATCTAGGGATGCAAACTTTTATGAAAATTGTTTTACAGCGCTAAAGAAGAAGCAACCTGAGTCTTTATCACAGACTGACTCTATCTTATTATTCGAAGAAAGAAGAGAGTCTGAGCCTGAGATTGATCATGACTGTCAATTTTATGATTGTGATGATACTGCCAGCCCAACGGCTGAAGCTCCTTCTCCAGTAAATCTAGAGAGCTCCGAAGAGCCAGTTACTCTGGAAGAGCAAGAGCCTCTCAGTGGTTTGAGGCTATCTAATGTGGATGAAGAGGCAGTTAATTTGGAACAGGGATCTTCCCCTGAGCGCAGATATCCCTTAAGAGATAGGAAACCACCAGATTTCTTAACATATAAATCTTATAATGCGTCAGCGGCCGATTCCTGTGAACCTACGACATACCATGAAGCTACTCATGCCGATGATGCCGATAAGTGGCACCATGCTATGGCTGATGAGTACAATTCGTTAAGAAAACTTCACACATGGGATTTAGTAGATAAACCTAACAAGAAGGTTATACCCTGTAAATGGGTTTATAAGATAAAAAAAAACGCTTATGGTAACATTACAAAGTATAAAGCGAGACTCGTCGTCAAAGGTTTTCATCAAGTTGAAACAGTAGACTATGACGAGACGTTCGCACCAGTGATTCGACATTCTTCTCTTCGCACGTTGTTTGCATTAGCTGCAGAGATGGAGTTAAGAATGAAGCACTTGGACGTTGATACTGCGTTCCTTAACGGAGATTTAGAAGAAGAAGTTTTCATGGAACAACCTCTTGGTTTTATAGAAAAAGGCAAAGAAAACAAGGTCTGTTTGTTGAAAAAATCCCTTTACGGTCTTAAACAAGCACCGCGAGCCTGGAATAAAAAGTTAAATGAAACGCTTTTAAAAATTGGTTTTATAGGAACTCCTTCCGAACCATGCGTTTATACCAAACTTTTTGGTAAAGAACTCGTATTTTTGGGAATATTTGTCGATGACATAATAGTCTTCTTTAAATCGGATTCGACATTTGACACTGTCAAGAAAGATTTGTTAAAATATTTTTCACTAAAAGATCTTGGAGTATTGAAAAGTTATTTGGGACTTCAAATTGAGTATGATTCCGAAACTATTAGAGTCAACCAGCGAAATTATATTCTAACTATACTAGAAAAGTTTAATATGAAGGATTGTAAGACTGTGAATACTCCATTAGTTAAAAAGAATATGGAAAGAAGAGCGGATGGTCAAGTCAGTGAGTCTTATCCTTATCAGAACCTGATAGGATGCCTCATGTATCTAACAGTAAGCTCACGACCCGACATCGCTTACGCCACGAGCTACTTAAGCCAATTTAATACTTGTTTCACTAAGGAACACTGGAATGCTGCTAAAAGGATTTTGCAATACCTAAAGGGTACTCTACACTATTCATTGATTTACAGGAAGAGTGGAAAACCATTGAAAGGTTTTTGTGATGCGGACTGGGCAAACTGTCCAATCGACAGAAAGTCATATACCGGATACACTTTCAAATTGAGTGGGGGTCCAGTTTCGTGGGAGTCAAAGAAGCAACCTACTGTTGCGTTAAGTTCGGCCGAGGCTGAATACATGGCACTAGCGTCTGCCACGAAGGAAGCGTGCTACTTACGTCGTTTTATTTACGAAATAACAGGTAAACTTTGTTCAGTTAACATAGCTTCTGACAGCCAGAGTGCCATTAACCTCGTACGAAATCCGGTACACCACAGCAGGACGAAGCATATAGATACTAGATTTCACTTTATTAGAGAAAAGGTATCTAATAATGTTGTTCAGTTTATATATATGCCAAGTAGTGATATGCCTGCTGATATACTTACTAAGCCACTCGGGCCTCTAGCACACAAGCGATGTGCTGTTAACTTAGGGTTAGAAACATAGTTTTATTTTTTCTTTCTTTTTCTTCTGTGTTTAGTTTACCACAACTTCGTTTAAGGGCGGCTGTTGGAGAAATGTAACCTCCGTTGTGGTTATTTCTTTAAATTAACACTGGATAGTAGAAAAATGTATTATGTTCTAATTTTGATAATATACTTTTGTTTTTTTTAGCCTTAGTTTTTCAGTACTTCAAATATACATTTCTGACAGTCAACATCTCATTTTATTTATTCAATCTTTATATAAATAACATTTTTCTTATTATTATTACAACAATTATATCTGATTCAATTCTGGTAATAGGTATCTCATATGTAGGCCGCCTGGATAGATATCACCGCAATGTCTATTTCTCCCGTCAAACAACAGTGTAAGTACACTATTGTGTTCCGGTTTAAAGGACATTGTAGCCAGAGTAACTACTGGATATAATAAGACTTAACATCTTATGTCTCAGGTGGACGAGCGCAGTTGAATGCCAAGGTTTTTTTTGTAATTCATGGTGTTGTTTGGTTTTGCTTCTGTCCATGAGTGGTCGTATCGTTTAGCATTAGGCGGACAGCATGCTCGTCTCGCCATTCATCGCACAAATCCGTGTTATTGTACTCCCACGACAAAGTACGTCATAGTGAGTGCGGTAATATAAATAAGGTTTCGATGAAGCAAGATGGTTCTCTATCACCAGTTGATACAATTATGCCGGCTTGGTCGAAACCGGATATATAGAGGATAAGACAGAAATGATACACAATTTGCGACTTGGCAAACGTAACGTGGGACGTCCTCTGGCCAGGTGGCCGGACGATTTTCACAAGAGAGCCGTAAGCGAATGGATGCATAAAGCAGCAGATAGGGCTCTGTGCCGTACCTTGGGAGAGGTCTATGTCCAGCAGTGGACTGCAACGGGCTGATAATGATGATGGTGATACACATTTACGGGGCTCATTCTAATACGGATCCAGGCGGAAAAATCTGTCACCGGCCTTTGAGTCTAGATAAACATATATTTATATTAAAGATGTAAAGTCTAACCTTGAAGCAGCATTCATATATTGTGACTCTATTAGCAAATAAAAACGAAATGACCTATTTAAATTAATAGGTAATAAAATAATCTTCATAAAAACAGAAACACGTTATACGAAGTTGGAATCTCGGAATTTCAAGCCATTTTATAACGTTATTTGATAAAAGTGTCGCGTTATACTAGTTAATATCAATTATTACAATATTTTTTTCCAGTTGTACTGAGTTTTATATGCAAGTTTTTTTTTTTCTAAATTTCTATGGTATTTAAAGTTCGCCAACCCGCATTAGGCCAGCGTGGTGGATTATAATATGACCCCACCACTCAATCGTAGTCTCGATTGTAGAGTAGGCCCCTGCCCTGCAGTGGGCTGATACAATACAACAAATAAATTATGCAAGTCGAGGGAAATCGCGTGAAAATACTAACATACGTCAACTAACGTACGTCCATAATGCGGCATTGTTTTTTTTCCAAAATCATAATATTATGGTTATGGACAATGGTTCACTGTACCCATTTTTATCTTAGTCTACTTAGCTGGTGTAATGGGTTAATAGATTTCCGCTATATTGGAATTATTACGGAGAAATCTCAGATATAGGCTCCTTACGCATGTTTTCTCCCCAAAAAGTCTGAAGTTTTTGAGACTCAACTCAGAGACATTCGATTTAGTACTATGCTTTCCAAACTTAGCTTTTAGTCACTAAGGCCCAGTTGCATGAACCAACTTTGCCCATAACTTGGACTCTGAAATTGTCAATCCCATACATTAGCAATGGCAAATACGTCTACAATGTATGTTGATGACTTTGTCAATATTAAAGTTATCGTCGAAGTTAGTTTGTGCGATTGGGCCTTAAATAACTACTCAATTATCGCTATTGATATCAAACCAAATTTGATATTCATCCATCCATCCATCAGCCAAAGGAAGTCCACTGCTGAACATAGGCCTCTCCCAATGATTTCCACAGTGACCTGTTGGAGGCAGCTTGCATCCAGCGACGTCCCGCGATCTTTACCAGGTCGTCTGACCACCTAGTGAAATTTGATAGCCAGAATAAAAAAAAGTACAAAAATAGAAACCATTCCACTGCAAGTTAATTAATTAGTGCATCAACTCACATCAAAAGTGATTTATAAAAATAAATTATATGTGTAAAAATCATGTTTTCTATTAACCTCCGCGTCCTACATCGTACAATATGACGGCAAGAAACAAGATTCGCTACCGTGTTTTAATCATAGAAATGGATGGCTCCTCAATTTGAATTTCAAATCGTGGCCCATTCCCAACGGTTGTTGACATTTGATGGGTAACCCACGTTTTTGGACTGGTCACGACTACTGGAAGACATGGGATGGAATATCTCGTGACAGATGTCGATAAATTGGATGGGTTTGAATTTTGCGGACGGACAGATCGTGTAAACATGGAACGTCCATCAATAGATAACCCTGAGTCTATCAATAATAATGTAAGTCATCTAACAGGTATTCTAACTGACGTGTGGCGAAATTTAGAACTACCAATAAAAGCTTATAAATATGTACCTAACACATCGTTTCAGATACATTTTCATAATATTAATAACACTATTGTTAGCCATCTGTAAGTAATTTTATATGTTTACATAATGTTCCTCTAGCTGTAAATTTTCCGTTTCAATAAATAATTTAAAAAAACATCATGTTATCCTCGTTATCTAAGTATTAACATGTCCCAGGTAATAAAATTATGCTTATTATTTTGACAACGCTTTCGGCGACAGAAGATTGTGCACGACCTATAATTACTGTTTAAGTCAGTTTTTCTTATTTTTATACTGGAAAGACGCAACAAATCATCGTATTTTTTCCATGATGACAGTATTTGCGCCGGAAAATGACATAGGCTGCTTTTTGCTCTGGAAAAAATGCGGTTCCGGTGCTATACAGCGTGGGATTTTTAATACAGTGGGCGTGACGCTGGAAGTGGAAACTGGTTAATAAACACCTCAAGAGGATGTACTTACAATTTTTTTAGATAACCTGATGTCCTCAGGTCACGAGAATGGCCTGGTTCACACAATTTTCTACTTTTATTTATTCAATAAATAATTGATATTTTAGTCAATTGGTAGAATTTTAAAGAGAATAACTATTAATTGTGATACCAATGAACTATTTGGATTGGTTAATATGTAACGTTTATGTTACGGACGTTTTTGGGCTGTAAGCAGGAGAGCCTCAAATTTTCACATTTCTAAGACATCCAATTCTTAAAGTCTACAATAGGTGTTTCAGGGCAGTGCTAATTCTGTATCAGCCCATATACGTCCCAATACAGGACACGAGCTTCCTTTACAATCGAGAGTACGATTAAGAGTGGTTAGGCCATATAGTCCACCACGCTGGCCTGGTGCGGGTTGGCGGACTTAACATACTATAGAAATTATTGAACCCGCGACCGCCGTGAACATGTTGGCAGCCGCGTGATCCGTTTACCAACAGGCCACCACGCACTTTACACAGCGGTGATTATTTAGCACCAAATAAGTCGCTTAATTATTTGATAAAGTGTATTTAAAACTTCAACGCCTTGTCAAAAAATGCTGAACGACATCTAACTTTTCTTGCAAGTCATACAAAATTGATATTATGAAAAGATGTACCATTCGTGTTTCTAAATCTGAAGCTGACCTGGATTGTCCAAAATAGTATAATCGAATCAGTCATAAAATTGTTACAATTTACATTGTTTAGTTAAATTGAATTTACACTCACTTGGCGATTTTGGCGTTAATATTCTTCGCTGAAAAAAGTAAAATAGTCTAGACACCAATTTCGTTTCACTAAGGTCAAAGGTTACTGAATAATATAAAATAATACGTTTTAAGTAGAATTCCTTTTCTATACTGTTTTGTCATCATTAGTGAAACTGATACTTTAATCTTCAACTATCCTACATTCATATGACATCAAAGCAATGTTTCTCGATATCAGAATATATGATATGATTTGGCTTTATTTTTTTGGTAATCGGCTTTTTGTGTGCCTGTGTTCGCCTGATATCGATTGAAAGACATTACACAATTTGATTTTCTTTATGGATAATTGCAAGCAGATTCCCTCAATTTAATATGCTTCGTCCTATTATTTGTAATTTATTTCTACGCAAATTAATATTATTAAAATACGCTGACTTCTTATGCTTCTGATTACATTCATACAGTTTTTAAATGATTTATTATCAGCTAAAACGCCAGTTAAAACTATCCGTGGAATTGGAAACGTGGTCAAGCCATTTGTTAACTGTGTTATAACAAGAAATCCGTGCTGAACCGCTAGTAAAACGTAATTTTAAAATTATAAAGCGAAATAAGACCAAGTTATTAATCGGTTGAGCGATTCGCTCCTGGCTGAATGGTCTCGATGTCGAATTCTTAGACAGTAGATCAATTAAAAACATACCATTTATTTTTTCTTAAACCTGCCAGTTGTTTTGTTTATTGTTTTTTTTTTCAGTTTAATCCGCAGCTTGGTTTACTTTTAGAAAGCGCGATTAAAAACGGTTTTTTGGTTTATATCGGGGAACCGTTACTGTAATATTATAAAATAGCAGTGGAATTGATTTGATCACGTGATATTTGGATTCGTTGCAATGTGTTTCTTTTATTTAGGTAATTTTAGCCAGGCTATGATCGCGAATGTGTGATAGCCTGTTGTTTACGATTGTCGCAGGTTCGAGTCCCAAACCATATCGACAAATTTTCGGAATAAATTATTTATTGTTAGTCAATTGTGATTGGAGGGGAGAGACAAGGAGAGGAGGTGAAAGATAACCCTATCATTCCTCTTCCAATCTACCCAGACTGACATTGGTAATAGAATTGTTGCCATTTGAACGATGCAAATGTGGGTGTACTGGCCTACCTCTGCCTACCCCTTCTGGGGAAAGGCGTGATTTGGATATATGTATGTATGTGAGTATATAGTGCTATAATATTATTTTTAGGAACACATGTTAAATTGACTAACATCTATGTACATATTTGTAATTGATGCATATCTTCCATATCTCTCTGCTTATGTCACACTTTCGTGCGGTCGATGCCGCGTGTTTTTGTTATACTCACGTGATGCGAAATGTATGTGGCTAACATTTTTCAATCGGTCGCCTCATTCTTAATAAACAAACCCAATAATAAGGATTGATAACTCAGATAAAATGCATTTCGTACTTAAGAATCGAATTATGTCTTCATTGCACTAGACGGGTTATATAGTGTTTTTAAAATGCTATGTTTGTAGGTACCAAGATATTAAATGTAACTATATGGCATATCTTATCTACTTTATTTAAAAATATTAAATGTTCTCTTTTTGAAAATGGTCAGCATATATGTTGTTATGATTTATTTACACTTGAAAATAAAAATAGAGTAAGTAATAGTTAATAAAAAGTATGATAATCGTGTAACATTGCAAAGGCGGGTAGCATGAAAGTTAAACAACGATTAATAATGTATTATTACCTTATGCAGCACTGTCATACGTTTGCATTGCTTTCTATAATTATTCAAAACACTTCACTTATCAGAACACAATATTTTCACTGCGAAAACAATAGTTAATGATTTAATGCACTTTAAAATTTATAAAATACACCACTTTCAAAATTCGCAATTCACAAAAAAAATCACAAAAGCCTGTCGATATCGAAACTTGACGAGTTCGTTTTAGTCGTATATTTTTATGCTATAAATTCAACTCCATATTCGCGAATCCCAAAACAATAAACATTTTATTTTCAAAACCCACGAGTTCGTTTTCGTTGTTCAATATATTTTTGATAATGAAAAGACGCGCGAACGTATAGAAATGACCTAGAGAACTGACTGATAGAAGTGGCGGACGCGCGGGCGCAGCGATGCGGTGCGCGCATTCGAAAACACGAGCTCGTGAGAAAATTTAAACGTCTTGATGCTTTTGCAAGAGAAATATGGTGCATTGACTAATTCAATATTAATTGGCATTTATAGTCGATCGTCTCAACTAATCATTCTGATTTATCGGATTCAACAACAATTATTAAAATACATGTTTTAAAATGTAAAGTGTTTTTTGCAACTATTTTGGAGCATTGCGAACAAAGTTAACATAACTTTCTTCGCAAGGTTGTACATGTAAACAGAGATCTGTGGTACAAAATAAACTATTCAAGATACTAGCCCAATGTATGTCTCACGGTAGTATACAAGATATTCTTTACAATTGAGAAGAGTTTGGACCTTAGTCCACCACGGTCCAGTGTGGTTTGACGCATTTCCCGTACTTATAAATATTTGTGATGATTTCACAGCTATGCTGGTTTCCTGTCGATGTTTTGATTTACCTTTAAAGTGCACGTTAAATTAAGAATATACACAAACTCAGTTAAGTTTGCCTAGGCTCGAGTTCGCTGCCTCCAATTTAGCATTCCGCTCCTAAATAGGCTACTTTTTTCAAATAAAAAAACTTATTTTCAAATTTCGCAGGTGTGCTTCGAAAGGGATTGCAATTAGCATGATAAAAGGACGAGGACGTAGTTGTAGACTGCACCTGCCGACAACTTTGATAATCAACTTTAGCTTCCATTCATTTTTGGAATTTATAAAACTACTCCGGGAAAACTTTATTCAATGGGAACGGGTTTCAATATGCATTATTTATGATGTCTGAAAAAGTATTGTTTGCATCTACGCATTTGGATAATTAACAAGTCTTTTCATATGTAACCTTGTATGGCATAATATTTTGTACCCTTCATTTCTATACATTTCTATATAAATAGACCACGTTAATTCCACGCTACATAAATAAGTCAAAGGACATTTGCCACTAAATTATATTTGCCTAACATTATCCCACAATTACATGCAATTCACCTAACATAACTTAAGCCAAGTTACAAAATGATTTCGGCTACAACTGCACCTATGCCCTGTGTTTACCTAAATCAATAATATAGCAGTCCTACCTTACCTGACTACCTCACTGGATGCTCTCGTTTATTAGACACTATTATGATAATTAACATCGCAACTACGAGCCGTGAAATACTTTATCATATAAAATTAATATAAAGATCAAAGCATCAAGTGATGCGAGTCGCGGTATAATCTTCATTCTCGATTCATAGGCTTTGAACACAACACGCGGCCGATATGAGATTCCACGAGATCGCATTAAAGCCGTGCACACATTAAATCGTTTTACGTTTTTTATGAATCATCCAGACGTCTGTTATTTTAACGGTTTATGCAATTGCTTTCTGATACAAATAGTTGTGGATAACCCTTCGTCACTGTGATGAGTTTTTAATTGAAGAAATAATATGTTTGAATGTTGTAAGAAAATTATGTTTGTGAATTGATTTGTCATATTACATCAGCTGCTCGACTTCTCTCGGATGTAAATATTATTTTCAAGATAATGCTAGGATAATGGTATTATATCATATTAGGAGGAAATAAATCAATAAGCCTACTTTCGCGTTAATTATATTGCTGGAACATATTTAGTTATTAATAGCCCCAAAATCATTTTTGTTTCTTTTAGAATTAAGGACCTAACTATTGCTCTAATAGACGTGGAAAAGGAATATAAATGAAATAGAATATAATAAAGAAAATGATATAATCCTTTTGCTTCTAACATTTTTTTATCAACGGGGAATTTCATTAGATGGATATATTTATAGCGTTCTCTTCATTATCTGGATGGATCTGGGTAGCGCGCGATTAAAAAGGGATTTGACCGGCTTTGTACTAGCCTTTGTACATAACTATTATAATTAAAAATGGGAAAAACATCGAGATTAAAAAGCATTTAAGTTAAATAGATGAATTTGAAGACGATTAAAATTTGTGTTTTTTCTTAATTAAACAACTTTTTATTTAGTCCCAATATATTACCACTACGTTTGCTTCAAGTAATCTGCCTTACAAAATACTAATTTCAAATTATTATATTACACTTTTTTTAATTCTAAATTTGATTAAGATCTATTTTCCGTGAAATATATACCACAGACTTCTTTATAGAGGCCATTTTCATCAGTCAGTCGTACTCTCTTTTTCTCTAATCGATCCCTGAATGTTGAGGATCCTGATCCCTGTCACTTGGTAACGGTCTGTTGGCTTAACGGTCCTCCGCCAGATGCAGTACCTCTGAGAGAGTCAAGGCTAGCGTCTTGCTTATTTGATCAGCCCAACGAGTTGGTCTGTGGCCACAGTCGTACACAGTCGCCTTATAAATTGACTGTCTAAAGTGAGACCAGAGATGGAACTTCAGGAAGGGGTAGAGCCACGCTGTTGTCTCATGACTCAGCAAGAATAGGCAGAATTGCCCGGGGAGTACCACTATCTCACAGGAAACCAACGTGAAGCCACAGCTTGGCTGTCGCATTTCGTTCGGTGATTGAGATTACCGGATCCCAACACCCCTTTCCTCTTCCCATCCCGTTTCCTTCCCGCTCTCTTCCCAATTTTATGGGCCGGTAACACATCCGTGATCCAGCATTGTGAATGTTCACAGGCGGCAATCATCATTTTCCATCAGGAGACCTATTTGCTTGTTTTCTGGACCCACGCAATAAAAAAAGATCTCAGCATCCAAAAAATTTTTATGAGATCACCTAAAAAACTATTTTAGGTCAGTTCCTCATTGGACAATAAAAAGTACCTTGATGCTTAATACCTAAAACAGACAGTATATTATTTGTTAAAATAACGTCGAACGTTAATCCACAAAAAGTTTACATATTATATAGTTGGATTTTAATAATACCCGTATCTTACATTTCGAAATGGAAGTTTAAATACGATGATATTCTCGAATGCAGACAAAGTATCAATAGCAGGCTCGTATTGAAGCATATAATCCTCGCGACGGGGTATAAGTAAAATTGACGTCGCCTTTCCCTAATCCGTTGCATCCCGCTCCTTTGCAATGAAGAGTATTAAGCTTGATAACAGAAATAAATTTATAAGACGACGAAATATTCAGTTGCTTTGCTATGCAGAAAGGATTATAAACTTCACGTTTTAGAGTTCATCAATCTCAGACAAAGTTTTGCACGTTTATCTAATGTAAGTTTCGTCAGTACTGTAATTTAGTTGTGTAATTTGTGTATTTTTATATGTTTACGTCTGTATCCCCATGGGTCGACAGAGACATCACTTGTTCCGCTGATGCGTTGACTTGGGTTCAGCTACCTGCCATGCTGGACACAATTTTTTATGTCAGACAACATACATTATATATCCTTGCCAGTTGTTACTTCTTTTATTATAAATATGTATATATTTAAATTATATTTTCTACTTTTATCACTTTTTCTTCCATTACTTATCAAAGACTAGCAACGCTCATGTGATCGTTGAGTATCGTGTACTACGGCTATCATTTAAAATCAAGTGACCTGCTTGACGAATCACTGTCTAAAAGAAAGCTTAGATAACAGCAACTTTATAGGAAACATTAAAATATAAACCGTAAATACGCATATACGGAAATGTAATGATTCTAATTTCCGTTACTAACCAGCATTCATCGACATTCGCATACTTTGTAGTATGTAACAAAGTGGATATTGTAATTGCAGTGTGTAATGTTATACCAGATGGCTGGTCAGTGGGCCACTGGGTGCCGTACTGCATCCTTGTTAACTAACGGTTATTAACTTAAATATTGTATTGTGCAAGTTGTAGGATGAAGCGGATTTTTGTAATTCATATTCTGAATCTGCATCCCTTTATTTTTGATATGCATCTTTTTACCTGAAATAAACGAGTTTTACTTTTATTTTACTAAAACTACTTATAAGTGATGCGATTGTAACATATAATGTCCAGTAAACATGATTGTTAATCGAGAATTTATTTAATTGGTAAAGAATTATGACTTCTTACGCAAACGAGCAAATGGCTTAACTGATAGTAGGTGATCATCGCCGCTCGTGAATATTTACAGCATATTTACATACATACATATTTGCGGTTTCACAAAAAAGGAAAAGAAAAGGAGGAGTAGACTAAAAAGATATTAAGCATCCAGTCATCAATTGTGAATTTTGGCTAAGATTGCCGAATTTAAGGACTTAATATTTTTTCTATTCAGCGTCTTTTTATAAAAACTGGCTTCTTGAATCTTCACAGAAACTTTTAACATAATTTCTTTATCGAAAACAAAAGTAAGACAAACCTTATAAAGCCTCTGTACATAAGATCATGACTTAAACCACAGGAAACTATTCCACATCTTCTAATAAGCTCTAATGTAAGCCTCGAGCAGCATGTCCAATGCATGTGAACCACTTATACCGACAATTTCTAGCTTAATAACGCTTTAAATTCCTAATTCATAAACTACGCTTACTATAAAGTGCAATATTTAATAACTTGTCGTCCATGACATGACAGGCCTTACTGCCTTTCGATAGTATTAAAGTTATTTTGATGGGGCAGCGTGTATATTTTTATTACATTGATAATACTAAGTGCCTAGATTTTGCTGGTTGTAAACGTCTCACACTTCTCATATTGTTCAAAACCCAGGGCACACCTCTGACTTTTAGAAGTCATGTGTGTATTGATACTCAATCACCACGCACTATAACGGTGAAGGAAAACATAATGAAAAAACTGGCAAATCGTAGCGATTTTGCAGAATTTATCCGCACTAGGCCAGCGTGGGGGACTATATGGCCTAACCCCTCTCAATCATCCTCTCGGTTGTAGAGGAGGCCTGTGCCCAGCATTTGGACGTATATGGGCTGATACAGATACAGATGGGACTTTTGTCTATAGGTTTTCATTTACCTAGCGCAGCGGCCAGAACCAACATCTAAATTTTTCATAGGGACCGCATCAGACGAAGGACCTGCATACTGGTATTGAACACCTCATGGACTGATAGTCACTGATTTTGACAATGAAAGCTCGTATAGCACCTCGGACTGCTAGAATTTGTAGAAATACGTGTGCGTTGCGTGTAATCGGTAAATGCGAGGTCAGAAGCACCTAACTCGGCATCTTTGTGCTCTGAACGGAAAATGCAGTGCCTTTGATACCTTCCTGATTTTTATCACCGAAGTACCGGAAGGGTACCATAAAAATCCCGTTGAAAAAATACAGGGGATATCACATACTTCATTATCTACTTTACATCGCCGTTAACCCAATGCAGCTTTCCATGTCGCTTTGTCGAACGTGAGAAGTAGTAATAATATGAATTGTCTATATAAAATAATTACCATGTATGTTTATAATATAATTGAGACTCTCAGAGGAAAAGCCGTCTGTTCTATATTTTTTATCTAACCGGAATATCACTTTTTCAAAACGATATGAATAAGGAACTTTATAAAGCATTTAACTGTTTATACTTGAACACTGTATAGAAAATAAGAGTGTTTTAAAAAGAAACTCTTCAAACTTTTGAACACTAAGCAGTAGAACCTGAGATACAAAATGATAGACTTCAAATACCGTTAATAAAAGCGTCGCCAAAAAAATGTATCACAAATGTTAATACTATGATGTTATGCTTCAATTTGGATGTAAAAAAAATATAATTTATACAGTAAATTAGACATTTTTCCCCGTGTAAGGCTGAAAGTTTAATGTACTACGTTTTAGCCTCTCATTTGATATTTATAAAATGGCTAGCAATACTTCGATATTAATGCGAAAAATACGGCCTAAGTCATGGCTTCGTCAACATCCACATGATATAAACGAAGTTATTTTATATTATTCCGAAGGAAAGCCAAGCGAGCGAGGTCTTCAGCCGTCCGTTACTTTGTCCATCCGCCTGACGTATTTACTGACTACTCAGAAAATAAACTGACAAAACAAAAGACGAGAGTGACGTGACAGCTCAGGAAGCCTGTGTGTGACTGAACTCAGAATAGATCATTCAGAAGTGAACATGGAATGAGATTTTATCGCGATATTACTCGGAAACAGCGCTATTTGGTTACTTTGTTGCTTGAAGGGATGTAGCGAACAATAGAAGAATAACGCGGTTTGAAGTTCCAATTTCAAATGTCTTTTTCTTTTTTTTAGTACGAATATGGTCAAATGTTTATAAATTGGTGTTTTAGAATACCACCACATACCAAAACAGCAGTGTAAACGCTTGTTCGTTGTGTTCCGATTAGAAGGAAATTATAGCCAGCGTAACTACTGGAAATAATGAGACTTAACACCTTATGTCTCAGGATGCGGAGCGCAGTGGAATGCCAAGCATTGATTCATTTAAAGGTGTTGTTGGTTATCCTATTGTCCATAAGCAGTCGTATCGCTTACCATCAGGCAAATGGCATGCTCGTCTCGTCATTCGATGCAATAAAAAAAAGATTTGTCTTTTAATTTACTTAACACTCTGTCAACGACTTTGCCATTGGAATTGTGAGACCAATTTTTTTCGTAGGTTCCGATAATATAAGACTTGATTGCTGATAATATGGCATCAGGCCTTATTTAGTTACTGTTACGCGTATTAATTTACCTTGTAATGCAACAATTTTGTATTTTTTTATAGAGGAAACAATGGGATAAACTTAGCACTTTAAAGTAGAAAGAAAATTAATTATCGCTGCATAGTGTTACTGTTTTCTCTGAAAAGCTCGTAAAGATAAGCAGGCGTAAGAGAACTCTCAGTTACGGTTAAACTTAAAAGATTTAGCGCTGCTTAATGCTACTATTATGTAGATTTTTTGGTCTTAAATTCATGCTCAAAGAAAATACAACAATATATAAATATATTATACATCTTTTTCATGGTGATGAATACAGTGATTAAATTAAGAGAAAACTTAATCTATTGCGCCTTTGCGCCCTGGAATTTGAACTCGCGGCCACCGTGAACATGTTGGCAGCCGTGTCTGCTCCGTTACCAACAGGCCACCACCTCTGTCAGGTCTTAATCGTTTGCCGTTCACTATACTCATTCATAAATCATCAGTACTGGTACTAAAAAATCCAACGGTAACATTGAAAAATTGATATAGATTATCCGGTAATATAATTATGTGTGCCTCTTTACCATTGCCATAAATAAATAAATACACCCAACAGTCACATATATAATCTTGACCCCACACTAAGATCGAGTCTTATGTCGTGGGTATCAAAAGCTACGAGAGGCTTTTCGGTCTCACGAACACCTAGACTCGACATAAATATTTGTGGGCTACACAAACATTTGTGTTGGTGCGGGGAACGCACCCGCGGCTTCTCGTTTCACAGTCAGCGTCGAAACAACTACGCCACGGAGGCTGTCAAAAGTTGGCTGCCATAGTTTCCCAAGATATTTTTCTTTGTGAAGAGAAATGGCTATCCCTATAACATTCACAGCCTGTGGCGAACACTTCCCACTTCCGCCGATCGCAGATAAGATACTGACACATTAAGACTAATACATATAATTACACGTCATAATTCTCCCTGTTCCGTTTCCGCTGTGACTTCATAAGCCATAGATTATCGTATTGTAACAAACTTGGAATGAATTTCTAGGAAATGGTTAGTAAATATGGCGTTAATATTCTAAATTATAGAATATACATAGAAGTACAAAATAGACCCATAGAATTTAACAGCCTCCATGACGTTGGTTAGACACCGGCTGTGAAACGTGAGGCTGCGGGTTCGAACCCCCGCACCAAAACATATATTTGTGTGATCTACAAGTATTTGTTTCGGGTCTGGGTGCTTGTGAGACGGAACAGCCTCTCGTAGTTCCTGATACCCACAACACAAAACTACATTTAGCGTCAGGACTATATTTGTGACTATTGGGTGTATTTATTTGAGAGTACTTACGTTATCTAGTACGTGATACGTAAATATGGAAAATTAACTATTAATTATAGAGAGAGGCTCGTGATCTTCAATGCGACGTATATGAAGTGGATTTTAATGAGCGAAGGATTAATTTTACTCCTAGGCTTTAGAATTGACTCGATTATTTTGAATAGCAAAGTATTGAAGACTTTATTAATAAACACGGAATTGTATAGAAGGCTAGGCAACCATCGTATTGTAGTTGCATTATTCAATATTATAGTCAAATTAATAGTCCAAATAATCGAGCCAAATCTAAAGCCTTGGAGTAAAGTTAATCCATCGTTCATCCGGGTTTATTA
Organism: Theretra japonica; assembly: GCA_033459515.1. Lineage (NCBI taxonomy): Eukaryota > Metazoa > Arthropoda > Insecta > Lepidoptera > Sphingidae > Theretra > Theretra japonica. The sequence goes on from CM065943.1 coordinate 6,511,809, forward strand.
ATAAGGCCGTTTTTGTTTATAAATCAAATAGTATGTGGCGGAAACCTCGTCATAATACGTGCAAGTCTGTGTATTTTAATCCGGGTTCGATCAGAGCGAAATAATTGTGTTGAGGCGAGATAAACATCCATCTGTCTGTCTCCGATCGATACAATGTTTGGGTTTCACTGCGCTTGTTAAGTGGATTCAGGAACTCTCTAATGAATATATCTATACGTTTAATAAATTAGCAACCGATCGATGTCTGTACATGGAAGATAAATGAGAAAAACAGATATTGAGGGAATATATAAACGTAATAGAACCCAAAACAATGATTTTAGATTCTTGGTCTGTTAGTACAATTGTGCGCGATGAACTCAGAAATTTAAAATAAAAATGAAGCACCAACTTTCAATTTATATAAGGATACATAATATAATACCTAGAATCTCGATTATTTAATGAAATATTAATTTTCGCAATATCCTTTATATCTCAGTAACTGTAAAAGGCCTGAAGCAATTTCGCGCTCAGAACTAAAACTAATAAAAGAGCAAAGTTTCAGAACATAAACATTCCATAGACTAGTGAGCACTGAAAATCGTTTTCGTAAATTCACGAACTCCAGTCGGTGTATCTAAAAATACTCGAAATTCATCCCACAATATAAGATAGTCACGTTTCCAACCGAAGACGTGTTATGCACATGCAACGTATAAACACTGAGTTTTGTGATTCCCTGCTTTGGATATTTGTTTCCGTATATTAGATACGTGAGAGCAATTTCAATGAATTGTTGAGATTTTTTCTTTCGCTGTTAACGGTTTTGTGTAATCGATGTTCAGAATTTTTGCCGAAAATGTTATATTATGCCTGTCTCTGTATTACGGCCTCGGTGGCGCATTTGTACTATGATATGATTGCAAAGCAGAGATCTCGGGTTCGAATCCCGGGTCGGGCAGTGATATTGTATTTAGTTATTCATTATCAGCCCGGAGTCAGTAATTTGTGCCCGATATGGCGATGGGCTCGCCCCCTACCACATCATGGGACCGCAAACACTACGGCGAAACGTGGGTGTCCTGGTAGCACCTCTGCCTCTTCTCACAAACATAGTCCTGAGCCCACACAAAGATCTAGTCTTGTGTCGTGGGTATCAGGAGCTTCAAGACTTTTCGGTCTCACACACACCCAGAATCGAATGTGTAAGTTTAATATAAGTTTCTACAAGGTGGCCAGTAAATACATCTGTCGAATGTTTTGTTCAAAGTAGTCATTAAATTTGTCGTGCGTGCAATGAAACATATCACTTAATGTGTTATTAATGACAATCTTTCTAAAATGCGGAATCTTGATGAAGATTGATGCAGTCTAAATTAATATAGAATAACGAACTTTTCCATTTTAATTTGTTCAGTTTCTTTCATTCTCAATGAGAATTGATGTGTTCAGAATTAGAAACTATCCATCCATCCATCCATCAGCCAAAGGAAGTCCACTGCTGAACATAGGCCTCTCCCAATGATTTCCACAGTGACCTGTTGGAGGCAGCCTGCATCCAGCGACGTCCCGCGACCTTTATCAGGTCGTCTGACCACCTAGTGGGTGGACGTCCCACGCTGCGCTTTCCGTTTCGTGGCCTCCATTCCATTAGAAACTATGCCTTAACTAAATTTCTAAAAAATAAATTAAAGAAATAATTTAATGTAATGGGTGGCGACCAACGCATACAGCTGTCATAGTTTGTCGCGCTTCGGGTTAATTTTGGTTTTGTACGGCTTCTATTAGGCCGGGATTATTGTGTCGACCGGCAAGTCATAATTATCACGCGTCGATGACGTCTTATCAAATTTTACTGAATTTACCGACAAATGCATTTTAATATCTATGTCAACTATGTCATGACTAGAGTTAGTATTTTTTTATTCGATCTGTCACAGAAAGCTTCCGTGGCGCAGGTGGTTAGACGCTGGCTGTGCAACAAGATGCCGCGGGTTCGACCTCGCACTGAGGCAAATGTTGGTGTGAACCACAAGTATTTGTGTCGGGTCTCGATGTTTGTAGACCAAAAAGTCCCTCGTAGCTCCTGATACCCACGACACAAGACGCGACCTTAGTGTGGGCTCAGGACTATGCTTGTGATTATTGGGTGTATTTATTATTATTAATTTCATCAAAATATAAATATTTGAATTGTGGGTCCTTTTTTACATTTTATTATTCATATCTCGTATGCGTTTAAATAAACTTAGCACATGTTTTTACCCTCAAGAAATCTAAAATAGAACACCTAACTATTCCCGACACAGTTAATTTTATTGTGGAACTTTCCGCAGCCGCCATTAGTGCTGATGAAAAGCACTTGTGTTAATGTGTCGATCCCTACAGGTCCACGTGCATTTCAATGAGTTTCTATTAAAACAATCAGGTAATGAACGTTTTCCATTACACCTATTACAGTGTGGTGTTCAATTTTTATAATGTGTTGTATATGTATATATATAATGTTTTGAAACATATTTGGAATTATAAAATAATCGTCCTTATTGAATTTTATTTTAAAAATGATGAATTGGCGCGAATAATATTCATTATATTAAAATGCAAACGTTTGGCCTTTTTAGAAAACCAGGAAATCATTAAAATTCATTTATATCGTATAAAATTGTGATGACCTCAACAATTAAACAAAAAACAACGAACTTATGTGCGATGTCTATTTCGTAATAATACTGCATTGGAAGACAAATGATTCATTCGAAAGAAAAATTGATTATACTCTTACCTTTTTGATGGTCACACCATTGCGCAGTTGTTAAAGACGCTGGCTGTAAATCGCGAGGCCAAGAGTTCAATCTGCGCAGTGAAACAAGTAATAGTTGAGAAGGTAATCGCATTTGATGTGGATCTGGGTGTTTGTAAGACCGAAAAGTATTAGTTTCTGATACCTGCTAAACTTTACTTGTATATAAATGTGAGGATAAAATATATAAAAATATAAATAAATAAATGTGATGTGTATATTGTATGTCCATGATCCAAAAGTTGCGGGTGTTCATGGGCGGCAGTGATCACTAACCATCAGGTGACCTGTTTGCTAGTTTGCCGGATCTACGCAATAACGTATATTGGAGGCCAATGTTCAGCAGTAGACTTCTTGTGGCTGAAGAAAAAGAGAGAGAGAGAGAGAGAGATGCAGTAAAAAATGCGACAGCTGAGTGTATTTTTTTTAATGCTCAATCGACACAATGACTATAATGGAAGAAGTGCAGTGCTATCCAGATAAAGCAACCACAAAGGAGATATGTTCAGTCTACGTAATTGTTTAGGTAAATCAAAATTGGATATACACAGGCTGACCCTGAATCGCGACTCACTTGTATGGGTCACTTTGACCGGTCTTTAAACATCCTGTATACGGTGCCCGCTACATGAGCGAATACGAATATCCATCAGCAAAATTGATTTTAATCCGCCGTGCGTCAGAGTTGCACAAAATATTACAAATATCGCAAATTATACAACAGTGGCCTTTACAACACATAACTATAAAGATAATGTTTAGATTCGTTGTTCATTATTAAAAATATAGAAACCTGTTGTGTGATTGAATATTAGCAAAGTATAAACGATGATAATCGAAACTGCGCACAAATTCTTAATTCTAGCAATTGAGATGATTGAAATACGCAATCTTAGAAATGTGCTGTTTTTAAAGAAATTTTGTTTGGAATTATTGGTCTAGTACCGATATAACTGCATAGTCATGAGGTCCATATTTTGATTTCCAAAGCGAATTGTTCATTAAGAATCGTTCAATGCGAATTGTTCGTGAACATTAAGATTAAAAATCAAAACATGATGAAACAAAACCGTGCAGATATTTACTTGAAAAATTAGCAATAAAAAATAATATAAAATATATAAATGAGAAACATCGCAACCTTACATAATATCAAATATTTAAAACATTATTTAATAAATCAATTTTCAAATTCATTCAACAACGACTTCTCTCTTCACCGATTTTCTGAACGAATTCCAATAACAATTCTTCAAAGAAAATTATTTCATGACGGCATGCTTGGACGCCATATATTTTCGGATTATAAAAGTACAGTTACTGGGAATTTATACCCCGGCGGCTACTATACGAGCTGTCGGCTACAAATGCTACCAAATTAAGTGTTTGCGCGTGATCTAAGACCGTAATCGCGCTGGAATATTTGACGGCAACAATGACAAAGTTGTGCAACTATGCTCTGTCTAGACTTTCCATTAAATTAGTTTTACCTTGTCTGGAAATTAAGTTTGTTAATAGCTTCATAAGATTTTGTTACGATAGTATAGAATAATCTTTTGCCAGTGTTAACCCTCATGTTTTAGCAAAGGTTAATATTTTGTCAATTAAGTATTAATTTGGTTGGAACTCTAATGTTATCTTACACATACTCTCTTACTGTTATTATGACGTATTATCTGCTGAAATGCTAGATTTTTATACAATATGAAATTGTGTAATATATGGTATGAATACAATTGAAATATTATGTTAGTATTCAGAACGTAACGTGTTTTTTGGTGTGTTATCCCACCAAAATAGTTTGTCTCATTCTTTCACTCTTAAGCGACATCAAGTCCACCGTTGAATTTAGACTTCCCCAAGGATCACTGATTCCGTCGGAAGCGGCCTGCATTAAGCGACTTCCTGATAACTTCACTAGATCGTCTGTCCACCGTTCTCCGCATAGCTAATAAAAAAAGTTTGACTATTTCTTCTTACTCTGAGAACTAACAATAATTTGAAAGAGATTTGAATTTTCAAATGACTGCAATGCAGTAGCTTATAACACCACCGACAAAGCTTAACATCAAATGAACTAATAGCCTCTAAGACCATAAAATTAAAGACATCGTAAACGTTAACACAACTTGCAATGGTTACCCTCTTTAACTCTAATACGATCATTTAGATTCCATTTCTACAAATGTTAAGCAGCAATCGGTAATACCAGACTATAATCTGAGAATATACCTAAGCTATTGATCCACCTATAACGAATAATAAACCTTAAAGTCGCTATAAAAGGGTTTAAATTCTATTCTATCGGTGAACATGACAGTTCTATGCATAATGTATAATAACTGCATATTGCATTAACGGCCTGAATGAGAGAAGGTTAAAAGCCGTGTGTGGTCTGCTTTATTATAATTAATGATATTTAGACGAGCGTATATACACTCGCTAAACACAATACTGCTATAGACCCGTGAGTTCGATTTTAAAGGCTTAAGCCATCGTAATACGTTGGCTTGTCTAGTGCGGGATAACGGACTTTACTTGCCTTTGAAATTCTTGGTAAAATCACACAGGCACGCAGATTAACACGATGTTTCCTTCACCGATAACTATGCTGTTTCAGCCCAGATACGTCCCACTGTAAGGCATGAACCTCCTACAATCGAGAGTACGATTTATTCACCGATAAACTAAGCAATAATTAACTAACATCACACGCGTAATTTCGAAAAGTCTTTCACATTTGCCCTGACATTGGAATTCACCAAGCACTTTTAAATACGCGGATTAAAATATGCACTACAAATTCCTTTTGTTGCAATATTAAGGTTAAATTCGAAGGTACTTTGGCTTCAACAAATCTTTACAATTTCAAATATTGTACATTTCCTCATGATTTCCTTGGCTGAAGGTTTGGTGTTTATCATCACTATTAAGTAATAAACAGACGATGAATAGACGTCGGGGCTTAGTTCAGATATGCGGTTAGCATCGTCTGTACTGACCGTGTTGCAGCGGGAAGTCCTTGCCTCAAATAACAGTTTAAGCCGCCCGAAATAGACAAATGGCGGTCACGTTATATTTCAGATCCAATTCCTTAGAGACTACGCTGGAACAATTTGTAGGTTTCCTTAAATATTAATAGAGTTAAGTCGAAATGCGGTTTGATGGTCAACTGTGTTATGAATTAGGTTTCGATTGCGTGGAAAAGTTGATAATTAATTCCAATAAATCTGGATAACTTTGTCGTTTTATTTCTTTGGTTTAGTAAATTTATTGTAGTCCAAAAAACCCTCCTCACTATTTAAGATCCGCGACGATAATCTTATTTAAATGGTTACGCACTTTTGATTGATTTTAATTAGCAATTAGGAAACCACCTTTAATTACCAAGGAGTTAATCATGGTCACTATTTGCCTCTCATCTTTAAATCAAATTGGATTTTTGGAATTTGACAACGCCATTTCTGTGTGACGTCTTAGCGTTTCAAGTTGATATAACAACATATTTTTCCCCACTTACCTAACAATATAGAGCCGTCTTTTCGTATGTAATCACATTTGTAAAGCTATTAATACATGTCAGATGCAATATAGTACGATCTGAAACCACGATTTAACACTCGGGAGTAATTGCTATTCCATTAGGCTAGGCAGCGATTACAATTACTATAACATGTTATATTAGGGCTTACAAGGCAGTAAGGGCGTGGTTCATTGAGGACTGAACAGTCAAACTAGTGGATGTGGGTTCATATCTCGGTAGAACACCATTGACTTTTTTATACTAATAGACTGCCTCGGTGGCGTAGTTGTACTACGGTACGATAGCAAAGCTGAGGTCTCGGGTTCGAATAAGTAATAATTATTTTTAAATTCATTATAATCAGCCCGGTGTTTGGAATTTGTGCCCGACAAGGCGATAGGCTCGCCCCCTATCGTGGGACGGAACATAGAAGGCGAAACATGGGTGTCATGGTGGCGCCTCTGCTTACCCCTTCTGAGAAAAAAGACGTGAAAGTGGAGGGCTGCAAAAAGCCGCTGGGTGCATGTCGCTTCCAACTGGTCGATGTGAAGATCATTGGGGGAGGCCTATATTCAGCACGGGACTTCCTGTGGCTGAAGAGAGCAAGAGAGAATGAGGGCAAAGTCACTATAATGCACCTGATTTTAAGTCCAGTAACGAATCCACCAACCTGAGATTGTTATTTTTCGCCAGTTGACACAATTACGCCAGTCTCATTATATTGCATACATATTTCTATACTCTGTATTATATGGCATTTGGCAAAAATAACAACTTAATGCAATATTATAATAGATAGTAAAGACCGGAAATTCCCAGCCAATTTTTAGGCGGTATAAGATATTCACCCGCTGTGCGTTAATTGTATTTCGTCTAGTACGTTCCAAATTTTAGTACAAATCGCAGGAGTAAAAATTGTTCTTTCTGGACCTCATATGAGTGTTTAAATCTTAAAATACACGCAATAGGACCGACCTTGGAATTGACTTCAGGATGTCGCGGTTAGGGTAGTACCTATCCATGGGTATGTCTATGGGTATATTTATGGGTAGTCCCATAGATGGTGCCACTCCCAATAATGTAGTAAAAGATTATTTTTTGTTTATTTGCGGATTTTTCGATACACGGATAATGTACATAGTGTCCAAAATGTTTTAGATCATTGAACAATTTAAGTAATTCGCAGCAGGCACGACAGACTCTAGCACTGCGGTTGGAGCGCCCATTAATACATTGTAATTATTTTAATTTCACCCAAACTTTATTATATAAATATTGTGCATCAGGGCCGTGACGGCAATGTTTTGATTCATATAGATAAGGTAAAAAATACTTACACAAAAATAAAACATATTCGTATTAAAAAATCTTTAATAATACTCTTACATCTCTTTTGTATCTAAATACAATATTTACAAGCTTAACAGTAATTATTACAATTATATTTCCGCCGATTCTAAAACCACTGAAAGGAATTCAGTTCCACGTTGTTTGAGGCTGTATTTATCGAAACTCTGTATTTATTATTCTTGTCGGGAAGTTTGTATTTTTAATGTAGGACGCGTCAAAACCACGTTTTGTCGGCTTTTGTCGCGTTTACAATGGTTTTAGAATCGGCGTCATTGTGTTGTATAAACACATATTTTTTTCATTTTCCTAAGACCACGACAGGCAGTATAAAAAGGCAGTGTTTTTAGCTGATTTGAGTATTTGAAAATTATCATACATATATAAAAATAAAAGCTTCAGGTTGTTACTTAAGTAAATGATAAAGTAAAAATATTGTCCCAAAAATACACAATTCCATTTCACATAAATACCTTTAACAAATATGTGATAATCGATAAGACACAAATAATGAAGAATCAATTTAAATTTTCGATTGTTAATTACAATTCCTATTATAATTTGCTCAACATCCGCGTTATACGATTAAAAATGAAAAATACAAAGGTATAAAAAGAACGCTAAATGCGGCAAAGTATAAAAGAGAGCTTTGTTCATTATTCATAGATTCGTTCCAATCGTACGGCGTATTGTGTACTTTTGGGAGAGAAAAGTACGTGTTACAAGAGAAAAGACGGGCGAGAGATGCAATCAACTTCCCTTCAAACTTTTGAGCAACATCAATACTTCACACAAGTTACGATGAGATTACTCGTCTGTCCAATCTCTATTATAATTTAACATTAAAATTTAACAATAGATACACCTATGTCTTTTCAAATAATGTTAAGAAATTTACATTATATCACACTTGTCCACTCTTCAACTATCCGATATGCAAACTAAACGCCAATAAATATTATTGTAAATTATTATTTAAGTACCTAGCAGTAGGTGGATGTATCTGTATTATTGTCATATCACTAAATTTAGTACAAAATTTTGCGTATTCAGTATTAGGAATTCATTTTGCGACGCCTTTTCTATTTTCATTTCAACCTTTTTGTGACCTTCAAATATTAATGACTTAATATCCCGAAAATCTATTTTTTATTGTGTAACAATTTCACTTCATTTAGTCTATTCCTTTTCAACGCGCAAAACGAATTCATCAACCTGAAATCTGTATAAACATCCAAATATTTGAACACTTAATCAAAAGGCTATATACATAGCTGATTCGGACCTTACTAAACCAAATAAAGCCTAAGTAATCATCTAAATCATCAAAAAGTTACATTTTATAGCTGATAAACAGTGAACTAATATGGACAAGGCTTACCGCCTCGCGGCAGGAGCCTGGGTGTGATGGGTACAGCCTTCGACGTTTTCGGGCCAGTCACACACGTTCTCGTTCGGGTTGAAGACGAGGTTCTGAGGGCATGGCATGTGGTGCTTCCTTTCGCCTTCACACATGTAGTACATGGTGCAGTCAGCCTTGTCTGGGTGGTAAGATATGTGACCATCTTCTTCCTCGCAGGTCACTTCGTTGGCTGAGAAAAATTTGAGATTATGTTTATGTAAGGTTATAATTTTGTTACATATTAATTTTGGCTGGAAAATTTGGGGTTCTCTTCAGTTTTGTTTATTTTTGCGGTTTCATACTCAATTATTGTTAGAAATTTGGCTTCGAGTGAACTGAATAATTGGGTTTTCTAAGAACCTATGATTTTCAACGAAACGAGGGTGTCTAGGAAATGGTAGTTTATCTTTTAGCATGTATTTATTTTTCGCCCCCATCTAATTCCTTGCGTACGAAACGTTAGCAAGTATGATATGACACTCTTATTAGTGGTATTAGTAAAAATTGATATTGATTTTTACTTCAGTATTACAATGCTCAATTATTCTTATAAAATTTCTTCTCATCGAATCATACGAGGAGACTATAAAGAAATAAGAACGAGCTTTAATGGTCATGCTCGTACAACTTGAAGTATGTATTCGCTGGACAATAAACTTCTACTGACAATGGAATTAATAGATCGAAGGGAATCCATGGCACAATGGATGCCAGCTCTCAACCGGCTTTTATATTAGCTCGAAACAGATAGAGAAAAGGAAAAGGACATATTAGAGCCAACTCATGAAGAATGTGCTTTAATTGGTGGCTCCTATTATATCGTGATCTTTAGGCTGCAATAATAATATTTGAAGTCTTAAGTTAATATTGAGGAATCCACGCTGGGCGAATGTATTGATCTTTGAACATCAATCGAATACATCTTTAGATCCAACGTCTTACAGAATTTGGTAAGTGATGGTAAATTAGGAATTTAATAATTGTTGCCAAATTAATTGACCGCGATTTTCTTTATAAATTACAGTTGAAACATGTCGAAAAGTAATTTTAATCGAAAGATGAATAATACGATTTCCACTATTTGTTCTATATTGTTCCAATACTTACGGTCCTTAGTAGTGTATTGTCCAGTAGGTCCGTGTGATTCGTAAGGTCCGTCGTACTCAAGCTTCACTTTGTAGTCTCCGAGCTCTTGTTTCATGGCAGTGATGAGAGGGTACTTTCCAGTGCCACACGACCCTCTAAAGTCGTCCATATCGATCGACCAGACCATTATGCCGCCAAAACCTTCCTCTTTGAGCCAGGCCATCTGTTAATTAAACATTCATTAAATATACCAAAATTTCTTTTTCGAGACTACAGATTTTCGTTTCAGGAAAGTGTCTGAATTATTAAAGTGACAATATAATTAGTACTTTATACTCGTATAACAGGAGAATCTGTTATTAAATTATTTGTATAGATTTTCCTGATATTAATATAATTTAGCTACTATAGAATATGTTGTCTACATAACTTGAAGTATATGTGTCATCGAATAAAAGAGAATTCTATGTCTAATGCTATGTTACCTTCCATGATCATGTATACCTTCAATGAACTATGCAAGTGTTTGCCTCCCAGCTTTTTATATCTGAGTTTCCATAATTAAATTATTGCTATTATACTATTTACTGTATTAATAACTTTTATGATGCAGCAACCATGCTATTGTTCATTAATGCTTAAAGTACCAAATTAAATTGTTCTCTACTAACCTTAGTTTTAAGAGACCTCTCATCATCAAATCCGACCCATTGGTCCTCCCTATACGCGAAAGGTACCATCTGTTCGTTGTCCCACACGAGTGTGGTGTTGTCTTCACGCAGGAACTCACAGATCTCGTAATACGACATGAAGCCAGCTTCGTTGGTAAACCGACCAGCTGAGCCTGTGGAATATGAATATTGAATTGATCAGTAGAACTTCATTAACGATTTGCGTTAGCAGATCACACAGTATAAAAAATATATACTTTTTGATCTTAACGAATCATATAATTATTGAAGAGATTGGTTGTGGTAGCTTCTTATTTATGTGCTAATCGGTTACTAAGCGGGCCTTATATTATGTTTTGGTTCTGAGATGATTTTTATAAGACTAACTCCAAGTCTACTATTTAACACGACGATTCATCATTGATCAGTAATTAAATCCTCGCAGCATTCGGTATTAAAATAACGACTACCTACTGAGGCGTAAAATTTTTGAGGCTAATTACTAGTAAATTATACAAATAGACTCTAGTGCATGGTAATTCTGGTAATGACTTACCGCCACCAGAAGCGGGAGCTCCAATGTCGAACTGCGTGTCGTTGATGAGTGTGAAGGATCTTCCGTACGTCGGCATACCGATCATCAGCTTCTCTTTGGGAGCACCTTGGCGGACCCATTCACGAGCAGAATAGTCCTGAGGGAATACAGTATTTATTGCTATGGTTGCTACAGTGTTGTCTATTCTGTTTTAAGAGGATCGTATGATCTAACCACATACGTCCATTTCGTTCTTCCATTCTCCCGAATTAATTATTAATTATTTTTAATATTTTCAGAAAGGTAAATTATCTTTCTACTACAAGTTAATACTATGTATGTGTAGAATTATTTTGTTTTTATTTATTATAAATGAATTGATTTTTTAGTTGTTTTCGGTCTTGGACTTGAAACGATTTTATCTACAGCTACAGGTACAAAGTTAAATGTGGATGACAAATGTTAACTTAATCAAGGATTTAAAAGACAACTCAATTTATATACTTATGAACTTACCACTGTCAGTTTCTTCTGGTAGCTGGTAGCACTCTCGAGAGGGAACAGAGGGCTGTTGTGTCCGACTTGGCGCTCCCATTGGCCGTGGAAATCGTATGTCATTACGTTTATGAAGTCCTATAAACGAAAATAAATAATCATAAACATCTAAATCGATATGCTCCCACCATTTCATAATATGGAGTGTTAATAAGCTTGGCGTACTGTAGGTAGCACCATGCTATCTATGCCAACCTTTTTGAAGATACAGGCGCGAGCTTATGTTATTATTCTGAATGTAATAAGTATAAAAGTATTCAAAGTGCACTTAAACCAGTATTTTTTAATAATAGTTATCAGAGCGAATGTCCCATTTTGTTTGAGTAGTTAGATTTTGCAATTTCTTACCAAATATTTCGAAATTTCAGGCACGTCGTAACCGGCGGCGATGGCTTCGAAGGAAGCAGGCACAGCAGCGGTGAGGAGAAGACGAGGCTGTCCAGAAGTCTTGGCTTCACCCTCGAAGGCCAAACGGAGTTCTTTAAGGAGGGACACGTAGGCAGCGCGGTCGTCAGCTCCCCTGATATGAAATACGTAAAATATTAAGATAGTGCTTAAAAGTGGTTAAGAAAAAATATTTTGTTGAAAATATAAATTTTATTATCTGTTTCAAAATGGAGAAACAATATGTTAGAAAAATAAATTATGTGGTAGTCATAATAAATATTAACATTTAGAAACAAAATTAAATATCAATTCGATTAATTCTAATTGGGTTATTATCAAGAATTCAAACCAAGTTATAGCAGCGTGGAATTGCTATTGAACAATCAAGAGGAATAATAAAAAAAATTACCTCGGGTACTCCCAGTCGACATCTAATCCGTTGAATTGGTAATCTCTGAGGAATTCAATAGCTTCGTAGACAAATTGGTTCATGCGGAAGACGTTAGATGTAAGTTCTTTGAAAGGAGTCGATCCGAACGCCCATCCACCAATAGCAAGCAAGATCTAAAAAATAATAGAATTCAGAAATTAGTTTATCTAAAATACATAAGTTTATTTGAAATCCTTCAACTAATGTTAAACAACGTAATTGTAAGCCAAACAACGTTTAAAATTGAATGTGGCAGATAGTATCGTGGTGAAATACGATTAAGCTGTCTCGGAGAGGTAATGTTTGCGTTTATGCTTTATGTTGAATTACTAATTGTTCAGTTTAAGAAACGATTAGTACGCAACGTTCATTTTAGTTATCTAAATTATTATTTGGAGATTTATAGCGCTGTAAAATAAATCGAGCTTGATGAATATTTAAATACCAAAATTTATTGCCAACTTAATGGTATAAGCTGTAATAATAAATATAATAGCTTTCAGAGCTATTATTTTTTCAATTTCAAGATTCATTTGACGGAAATTATGAACTATCTCAATGGTTTTTTATCCTACGATGGGCGCTATCTTAGAATCGATCGAAGGAAATTGTCGTTCAGCTTGCCAATAATTAGATTGCCGGTAGTAACTGGCAATTTTCTTACCTTCAAGTTAGGGTTCTTTTCTCTCAGTGCGACAACTTTGTCATACATGTCAGCGTCTTTATCATCGGCTTCAGCTAGTTTGTAATCCTTCAGTGTGGCGAAAGCGTAGATCACGTGAGTGCAAAGAGAGGAGTCAACGTTCTCAGGCATGAAGCGACCTGCGCTCGGTCTCTTAGACGACCAGGATGTAAGGTAGCACAACACTTGGGGCTCACGTCCTGTAGACAAATCCGATTTGATTAATTTCTTCATAAAGATATAATGACACTTTGATTTCCTTTAAATTTGAATTTAGAATTGAAAGTTATAATCAAATCCATCAATCACTGGATCTTAATAATTTCCGAAAGATTTCTATAAGCTTAATTTCCACCTGCGCTCTGGACATTCATCACTAAATTTAAAACGTAAATGAATATGTATTTGCTATAATCGTATTGTGTGATTATTCATGTTGTTCGTAATAATCCAAGTTTAAACTGATTATATTACAAACAGTATAATAGTCAAAAGCTCCCATTATAATGTTAAGTACTTATCGCGATAGAACTGTTCATTCTCCCTTAAGTAACTTACGCAACTCATTGCCATTGCAAATGTGCTATTTATAACTTAACACACCCGAGGAAACATTAAGCGCGTACTCGCAAAGATTGTCAAGTGCCTACGTCATGAACTTGCCGGCATTAAATCACAAAATACATTCGGAACATTTCGCCAATTTACAAAGATCCCTCAATCTGTTTTGCTTATCTACAGTCGCCCTACGGTTTGTAAATTTCGCTTACTGTTCAAGTGTCAAGTTTGCCTGGTCTGTGGGGAACACTTCAACGTGAAAGCACTCGATGTTTCAAACTTTTAGTAACTGTGTCGCCAAGAAGACTTTCCAAAGCCATTCTTAACAGTTGGGAACAACACAACGCCTAAGAGTGACCCTTTTGGCACTCGCGTCGGATATTTTGTGGCTTTTAGTGTCAAACGCACTTCTGCTAACATTTCGATGCGATGAAAAACGTCGCTTTTAGTCCGTAAAGGGTTTGTTCTAGTGGTTTTTGTACTTCGCGCAGAACACTTGGGTGATTTGTGAAGATTATGATAATGAATATTGAAGGAGTCTTTAATGTTACGCTTTTAAGAGCAACCACTACAAGTTTCAAGCTTGTCTTTCATGTTTATATACAAGTCCATATAATAAGTAACGCTTTTAAGCACTGACTTCCTAAACTCTATCTCGTAGAGACTAGAGAGAGACTTCAGTGCTTGTTTGCCACTCTGTCCAAATGCGTTTTGGTGAACTCCAAATACTTTTAATGTAAAGTTCACTCGGATGTTATTGTTTTTAATGTTTGCCCATATACTCTTCAAATACAATTATGTATAAATTCGATAGTAATGGTTATGTGCCCTAAACTCACACTTACAACGTTTATCCTGATAACTAATCTGTTAATAATTATTAACTTACATAAAACTCATAATAAGCTCATGCCTATTTCCCAGAAGGGGTAGGCAGAGGTTCTCCTTGTAGTAACCAGACACCCACGTTTCGTCTTGTCTGTTCGTCCCAGGATTTGATAGGGGGCAGAAATCCAATATCACTTTGCCCGGCCCGGGATTCGAACCCGAGACCTTAGTTTTGTAATCATACCTTAGTACAACTACGCCACCGAGGCAGTTATTATTAACTTACATTTCAAAATAATAATTATTAGGTGAAAACTAATTGTGTTGTTCCCAATGCACGTCAATAATTATTCCAACTCATCTCTCAGTAAACACAAAAATATGACTCGCAAAGTTTCTGCTCATTTCGCTCTAAAACAAAGCGAAACGTAAAAGACATTTTGTTTGTTCTATTCTCGTTTACAATGTTTACTTGCATGTCGGAACACCGAGCAACAAACATGTTTACATTTCGAATGCATTTGACACACGCGAAATTTTGTAAGGGCATTTATCGATTGACCAGCGCTACCATCTCTGAATGCTTTATTAATTTAACTATGTGATATAGTGACAGATTTACTACGTATTGTAATGTCTATATTAGCATTTTGGGTGAATTTGATGCAACAAATTTTCCATGTTTTGGTTTCTCTGCTAGAATTTTGTGGATTTGTTCGCGAAATTATATTATAATTAAGTATGAAGGAGCTGGGAGTGTTTACGGATAGTTTCGTTAGTTAAAATAACCACTATTTCATAACGATTTTCAAACATCCATATTTTTGGAAAGGCCGAATCTTATAAAAATTATTCAAGTAAAAAGGCATTTTGAAATTAAAAATAAATGAATAGTTTTGATAATTACTAACAAATTACAACGCTGTAATAGCCTAGAGTATTATACAAGGTATATTATATAACATTAATAACAAAAGAAAACAAATTTGAGTAAAGTGAATAATAGCCGTTTACATAGTCAAGATGTAATTGATGACGATGAGTCATGAGTCGTTTACCTTCAAATTATTCAAATTACTAATCGATTAACAATCATGTTGTTCTTTATACCAGGTGCTAGTATGTCAACGGGACTTTCACGCTTTGATTGTTGTCTATGTAACGTAATAAAATAATTTATCAGTGGTTTTAAAAAACGTCTTTGTATTGTAGCTTTTATATTGTCATTAGATAAGTTGCTGGCTTTACATTTGACACTGATGTAGAATATTTAGAACTTCTCAAATAATCACTATAATCTTCTAGTTAACCCTAATGGGAAGGATTCTGATTATGGGTAAATAATATTCACGAAGAATCACTGGCATAAGCTCAATCAATTAAGTAACACGAATTTCGAACACATTGAATTTGTCCACACATTGAAATCTAATGACTTGAAAACTGTCAAATAGGTTTAAATAAAGAACACAGTGGAGCGGAAAAAGGGGTCTCGCAGCGATTTACGACGGGCGATAGCAAAGAGGTTTACTCACTGTTTTTATCGATCAGGGCTGCGATGTTGTTCTGTTTAATTACTACATTCTTCGATGGCTTCTTCACTCGGCTGAGCACGTCGGACAGGCTAATCTTGATTGGTTCGGGTTTTTCGGTGACTTCGAGCACGACGGTTGAGGCTACTGACGCCCAGTCAACGTCCTTTGCGTCCTTACCACGAGATATGCCACGGAGTTCCTCCCTAGAAAAATTTAATGAGGATTTTAATTTTAGTATATGGTATTTTGCTGTAAGTTTGTTTTTTTATTTTTGTTTAGCCATTTATATTTTCAAGCAGATCATATGACGATGCAATAGCACAATAATCGATGTATATGTTGTACAATTTAATTTATTTTTACATTGGCATGGCGTAATGACTACACTGTATAATTTAATATGTAAGAATCTCGTGTATATAGAGAATACTAATATTAAGAGGCATATGTCGTCTTGAAGGGAACCGTGCCCCTAGGACGAATGAAGAATGGTTGCTATGAAGACTATTACCAATTTACTAGACTAAAATATGTCACAGTTAATAATATATTTTTGAAGAATTACCTCATGGCTCCAATAAGCGGGTACTTGACGTCATTGCCGCAAACGCTACCACTGAAGTCGTCCATATCAACAGTCCACACCATGGCACCACCAAAGCTGTTCTCCTTAATCCATCTGTTAAAGAATTTATTTTTTATGTATTTTATATTTTTATTTATATTTAGAACAAAATGGATTATTATTGATCATGCAGGGAATTAAAACCGCGAACGAAACATGTGCTAAGAAATAAAATGTCATATCCACTCAATACAGAACTACTTTTGTGCCTTCATGTTGTTCAGTATATTATACTATGTGTTCATTTTATTTTACTTATATTTTATCAGGGGAATATTTTATCACCTTGTATATAGAGTAAATTATTAAAGCGCCATTTGCACGGGGAGAGTTTCTCCCGGCGAGAATCTTATGCGATTATCACATGACATAACCGCCATAGATTATCGTGTTCTGACAAACGTTTACATGTATTGTATTGTATCAGCCCATATACGACCCACTGCAGGGCACGGGCCTCCTCTACAATCGAGAGTACGATTGAGAGTGGTTAGGCCATATAGTCCACCACGCTGGCCTAGTGCGGGTTGGCGGACTTACACACCGTAGAATATTTTTTTTAAATCGCTACGGTATGCAGGTTTCCTCACGATGTTTTCCTTCACCGTTAAAGTGCGTGGTGATTAACTATCAATACACACATAACTCCGAAAAGTCAGAGGTGTGCCCTGGGATTTGAACCCGCGACCACCGTGAACATGTAGGCAGCCGAGTCTGGTCCGATACCACGAGGCCACCACGCACTTCACATGATGCACTTCACGTTTACATGATGCAACTTATATTACTATAATCGTATCTCGAGACGAGACAATCTCCTCGTGTAAATGGGGCTTAAAGGTAAAATATTATACAGTAAAATATTTTATTCCCAATATTCAAAAGATTCAAGCAATTTAGAAAATACAAAAACACTTTTTAACAGACAAAGCGAGGCATAGAATTAATTTAAATTCGATTTTATTGCTCATTCGCATGAAAAAAATAAGAGAAAAGAAAACTCGATTTTTGCCTCGGCGGTTTGAGACCGATTTTTTGAGATAATAATCTTTGTTTTATTATTACGTTAATAAACCGTCTCGAGATATTTTCCATCGCAGGTCTGTACAGTAAAATAAATAGTAGAAAAATATTGTTTTGTCCCTCTGTATTGTTCATTTTATATAATTATTATTTCAAAACGTAGGTTATTAAATGTGGAAAATTAAATGGTCATTTCAAATTGTTTAATTAAACAATATAAGAATAAAAATCAATTTGAAACAGATATTTAACGAAACATTACACAAAAAGTAACTGTTACCATTAAATTATTTATTACTAAAACGTTCCCTTTTAATTTGGAAATGGAGCTTATTTTTATGACTGTCATAATGTTGTTAATTCCCTTGGTGCTTGTATAGACCAGCGTCCTTGTAACCTATTGTTTACATTCTTGGTACAGTATTTTCATATACAGGCAGGAATAAATAATAAATACGCCCAACAGTCACATACATATTCCGGACGTCACACTAAGATCGAGTCTTGTGCCGTATGTATCAGTAACTAGGAGAGACTTTTCGATCTCACAAACACCCAGACCCGAAACAAATACCTGTGGATCATACAAACATTTGTTTCGGTGCGGGGATCGAACCCGCGGCTTCCCGTTTCGCATGTGGCATCTATCTGACTGCGCCACGGAATGTAACTACAGTGCCCTTCATGATAGCTGTAATCGAATCTAAAGATAGAGAATTATCTCTTGCCAATAGACACATTTATGCCGGCTTGGCTTTATCCAAATAGGCAGGCTGAACCTGAAACGTGGAACTCTTTCTTGGCTTGCTATGAAGATTTTTACTACAATTACATTCAGTCGCAGGACATCCAGTACTAAACATACACCTTCCCAAGAATTTGCATAGCAGACTGTTCGAAACAGACCATTCATTTAATATTCGTGAAAAGAAATAAAATTTAGTAGTATATATTTTACCTCATTTTGTTCCTGATAGCCTTTTCGTCGTCGAATCCAACCCACTGGTCACCGTGGATGGCGTAAGGCACCTTCATCTCGTCATCCCACACGTAAGTACCGCCGTTCCTCAACATCTCACATATCTATACAAAACAATATATTAAAATATTTTATTATTTGACACTGGCAGAACGTAGAACATTAATTATTTGTCATATTTTTGTATTCAATTAGAGAGAAAACAAATACAACAAATATAATATGACAGAACGTAGAATATCAATAAGTTTTTTATAATTTTTGTGGTTTAACCGATTTGCTTAGTCGTTTTTTTCTTATATTTCTAGTTAAACAGGTGGCTTGCCTCACGACTCATATCATCTTATTACTCAGCACTGCATACACTGCATTGTGCTTGCTGCCCTGGTACATTAGATATTGGGTCGCTTCATTATCATCATCAGCGTAGGCTGCTATAAAGCAGTCCACTGCTGGACATAATCCTGGCTAATTGCTCGTCATCGATCGTGATACTTAAGTATCGTAATAAATATAATACTATAATAATATAGTATCTGGCTGCCTTATTCTTACACAGTTTTAAAACATTGAATGTTTTGTCTTTTTCGCTCAAACTGAATTCAAAAGTCGTTTGAAAGGGACAACACATTCGATAACTAATTCCTCATATCCTTATGTGTAGGATTGAATAAATTCGTATTACCACCTAACTCGCAACTCGAGGCTATTTAATTAATAATTCCTCTTTATTATCGCAATTCCCTTTATAAAAATAACATTATCCAGACACGCTATCAGGGTTTACATCCATTTTCTAAGCGTGGTTAATGTCAAACGTAATACTCTAGAGTGTTGTGCCATTCCAATTTACTAATGGCCAATTGCTGTAATTACTACATTAATTAGCGAAATGTCACATCTTCAAAAATTAGGTTCAGTTAAAATTCGTCACTGATATTGGTAATTGGCAGATTAATTAATGTCTAACTTATTTTAGTACTAAAAAAATAACTAACTTAAATTTACATATAGGCTTTATTGCTCTACTTACTTTGTGCTCTAATTATTAAAATCCTTAGATTAAATGTACAGTTCGAGTTTTCGAGTTTAATATGCTTGTCAGAATACTTAATTTCACTTTAAATATACGATTTATAGCCCAAGACATAAAAACATTTAAGCTAACCTTTGACATTACGCACCTGATCATTAAAGCGAAATTTTTGAACTTTTCAACTCTTTAAATGGCAGTTAAGAAAGTATAAACGTAAAAATATCACTCAAACTTCCCTACGTAATGACACTTTAACACTGATATTCCCGCCCGTCTGCTATCACATTAAAAACATCAAACTGCTGATTACTTTTTGAAACTGTCAAAATTCCCGCGCAGCGAAATTAGCTCGTAACTCAAGCTTTTTTACAATCTCCACCAAGGCCACGTCGCGACACAAACAAAAGTTGTGCAGAAGGCTCAATGTCAACCAACAAGTACAATTGACATTTCTGATACAACAGTTGAATAACATGTTTGAATTATTTCACAATTTTAAGAATATCTTTCAGAAAACACAAATAAAAAATAAAACAATCTTGATACTACAGCTTGAGCAATTGCAAGTTAAAACGGCATTGAAATACCGATGTATAATAATAAAGTCGTATAACCAATTATTATTGGAGCACTGTAGTTATCGGCTCGACCATATATTACAGAAACGTGGTGTGAAATATTATAGACCGGCATAAATACACACCGAAGAATCTTAAATCTACTGTAATTCTACTGGATTTAAACAACGCTTAGTTTTGATCTGGGTTAGCACGATAAATTGAAGGTTCCGAGCGAGAAATCGATAAATAGTCTAATACGAATTTATTGGATTAAACATTGCTTGTATGAGTTTTATACGGTTTTATTTGAACACGACCGTATTGAGTGATATTGCGAATGAAAATAAATTTAATACAGTTAGCGCGCATAAAACTTTCTTTGTCGGATATAAACTCTTCTTTCACTGAAATTACGTCGACTATAATTACTTGTATGTTCGTTATTTTGCAATTATGAGAGAGAACAGTAATATAGCACGTGCGTAAATGTTGCGATAGAAAGTCTTGGTAATATTCAGCAAGCAACTGTGTCATACTGAAGAAAGTAGATAATTAACATGATTATTAAGATCGCGCTTGTCTTGTTAAGGTTATTTTCTTTTGTGATTGCTCAACTGCTTGCGGAGTTTTGTATATTGCTTAAAATTTACATCAATTTTAGAAATAAAAATAATATTTATATTTGTACCCTATCGTCCTCTGCATTAAATTTTATTTACTTTTTATTTTTAAGTTAAATGCTGGCAATAAACAAATGCTGCTGCAGGACGTACCTTTAGGCCATCATTAATCGCAACGCATTAAAGTCGCGACAAAAAATAATAGGCCTGCTGTAGTCCGTCATATTGTATCCTGCCTAAGGATTCTCGGGCAATATTTTTTAATTACCTCATAATAGGCGAGGAAGCCCGACTCCTTGGTGTATTCGCCGGCTTTGCCTCCGCCGCTGGCTGGGGAATTTACTTTGAAGTTGTTGGTGTTTGAGAGGGTGAACGAGCGCCCGTAAGTCGGCATACCTGTAATACACCACTTATGTTATTTGAAGTGAATGCCTCTCGTTGATAAGCTCCTGGAAAAATTTCCTGAGTGGTACTTGTTTTAAAATGTTTCTGATGTGTACTAAAAATATGACACAATTTTGAGCCCAATACTCACAAAATTAACCTTGTTTTTGTTTACTATTTCAACCTCAGAAATTTCCTTGATCACAATTCAGAAATTATTGGTATATGACTAAGAAAATAATCCAACAATCTCCTAGTTAATTTCATTTCATGAGCTAAACGTGATATGTCAAACACCTAACATTAGGAAGTGAAGGCAATAAGTGTCTGCTGTCTCAACGTACCAATAATAAGTTTCTCCTTAGGCGCGCCGAGTTTGACCCAGAGGTGTGCCGCGTGGTCGACTGACAGCTGCTTCCTCCATTCAGAGTCGGATGACGGGGCGTAGAGCGGAGCATTGTGGCCAGTCTCGCGCTCCCACTTGCCGTGGAAATCGTATGCCATGAGGTTGATGAAGTCGAGGTAGCTGGAGGAAAAAAGTACAAACGATCAATAAATAGGTCTCGCAGATGAAGGTACGAAGAATGAATACACAAGTCTTGTAAAATGATTTGCTTGGTTTGTTCGTGAGCATAGTGGAAAGTGCGTCCAACAGGTCAATGTGGAGATCCTTGAGGGGGGTCTATGTTGAGCAGTGGACTTCCTGTGGCTGAAGAGAGAGAGATATAGTGGGAAGTTAGTTGAATAGCTGTATAAAGCATTGCTTTATTCAGGGTTATACAGCTATGTGTGCTCTCAATATTGTTGATAGAAAATGCTTTTCATATCACTGCTGTCTTTTGAATCTGATCACAGTAAATAGATAAGTGCACTCTCTAATCTCTCAAAATGTGTGTTTTTTTTTTGTAACTGGAACTTTATTCAAAACATTTCGTACAATAAATATTTTAAATTGTATCTAAGTAATTGTGTTGACTTTTAACTGAAGCACGCCGATCCGTGCAGCATGGCAAAAAGTTTGAAGGTTCAGCACACAAACAATAATAAAGGAAAAATTTTCCTCAATAGAGGCGTTGTGAAATTCTGCATATTTGCGTCTCATTGTTTGATCTATTGGATATTTCCCACATCAAGACATTATTAAACACTACAGTGTCGCTGATTTGCTTTAAATCACAACATTTGTCGAGGCATAAGGATACGCGTTACACGGTATATTATAAAAACAACACCATGTTGTATGCTTATTTAATGCCTCAGGCGTAATGTGTAATCATTACTGCCATTAAATTGACTAGACAGCTTGTAATTATTACGCCATGTCGACTACATAACAATTGATAAATAATTTTAGAATTACTTCAGCTCGTGCGCTAGGTTTTCAAATAAGAATAAATCAGGCTTTTGAATAATAGCCAGAAGATGCAAAAAGTTTGGCGAATACATATATCATACTGTGGGTGATTTAAGCCAATGTAGGTTGATCCGATTATCTTTTTTTTTATTCCATAGGTCTGGCAACCGAGCAAACAGCTCACCTAATAAGTTGTTATCGCCGCCCAAAAATACCTACATCACTGAAATCAAAGGAGATTTACCGGCCTTTAAAAAAGGAACGAATAATGATGTAAAATAACGGGAAAGAAGTTTCAGCAATTGTTGGTTTGTTTCCGTTGCAAAAAATGTTATTGTATGTCAGCAGCATCTGATTTTTTTTTATAAATATTTTGGTTACCTAGCAACGGCAGGGACATCGTATCCGCTCTTGATGTTGTCAGGTCCGACGGGCACGGCGGCAGTGAGCAAGAGTCGGGGCTTCTTCACTTCTTGGGCTTCCGCTTCGAAGGCTTCACGGAGTTCTGCAACAAACAAATAATTTGAATTTAGATAAAAGTAAATTAATTTGTTTCTTTTTAGCTAGTCTAAAATATGTAAAATGAATAAAGACGGTTTTTACTTTTCAAAATGTTAAAGTAAGTTGTGGCAAAGGTCTAACATTCCAACCCGTGGTTAGAGGGCGTAAGAATTCCGTCATGGTATCCCCTGCCCGTCGTAGGAGGCGACCTAAAGACGTCATCAAAATCGTTGGGAGTGTCCCGCAGATGGTGCGCCCTCACTAGCTGCGATTCCAAGATAAACGACAGAGCGAGTGGCCTCGCATCTGTCGTGGATGCCCATAACACCTTAAAAGGGCGCAATATTACGAAAAATATCAAATACTAAATCTCAAACAAGCTATTCCTTACAATTTCTTTCCCATAACGCAACTAGATGTAGGTTCACATTTACAAACATTACAACTATTGTAAATTATGAATACACGAAACCAATTTTGCAAACATCAAGATTTTATCTAATGGTATTATAATAACACTCCGAATAGCTTCGTTGTTCGTAGAGGTATTTTCGAAAGGAGGTTCTGAAGCCTGTCTAAAAGTAGCAAGGACAATTAGTGTACAGTGAATTGTCAAAGATTTCTTTTTATAAAAAAGCAGATGAAGATAGATAAGTAGTTTATGTACCTGTATGAATTGTTTTACTTGACATTTCCTCTAATTTGGTGTTCATAATTCGAACAGTGCTTATTCGTCTTTCTTTTACTTATATTTATTTGTATTTATAAAAAAAAAATACATTTCTAAATGAATAAATAATACATCGACCATAATGTCGAGTTTCTAGTCCGTATCAGTCCGTATACGTCCCACTGCAGAGCACGTGCCTCCTCTACCATCGAGAATACGATTGAAAGGGGTTAGGCTATCAGTCCACCACGTTGGTCTAGTGCGGGTTGGTGAACTCTCTATACCATAGAAATTCAAGTGTACGGGTTACTAGTGTTCGAATATTATTCATGAAATCACAAGTCATTCACCAAGTCATTGAAAATCAAGGCGATAAGTTCAACTTTCACGTTTCGCAGCAAGTATTACGGCTGTTATGTCTGTATTTACTTGTAAAATATCAACTGCGACGTATAAAACATTTCAATGGATCCTTCATAACTTTGTTAATTTCGAAACTCTTGATGTCTATTCCTTAACAAATAACCCAATTACACGATATACATTACAAGAGTCGTGACGAACCCAAAACGAAAACTTTCCCAGACAAAGAGCGGGACTTGTAAATTGTTTATAATATAAATTACGTTTGCAAAATCTTATAATACAAAAGGTATAACGTTGTGAAAGGATGGTCCCTACAAAGTGAATGGCTAAAGGTCCTTACCGTTTGGGCTAGGTTGGTATTTAGCCATTCGTGAGTTACCTAACGTTAAGTCCAGTTTTGTAATTCTCGGTAAGTTCGGAATTTATCTGAGGCGTAATGTGGCCAATTTATCAAGGTCTGTGATCGGTACGCCGTGTAATACTATTAGGGGTTTACCAAAGTTGGCAAAATATGCATTTTATTTGGTACAATACCAGTTTGTATTAACTACGTGTTAATGTTCCGTTGACGCGGAACAGGAACGATCAATTCGTATTTATGTTTGTTTACGTTTCTGAATATTCAGAATTAATAAAATAAAGGTTAGTTCCAGTAGACTAACTCCTATCCATTTTGTCTGTCCCTCGGTAATAAAAGTAGCGCACTCTATCGGATAATCTTAATTTAACAAATGTACTGAAAACAACTTCAATCAATAAGGTAATTAAAAAGTTAACAAACAAATAAAAGTTTTGTATGTACAAAGACATCTTGTTGACAAGTGCAATGAATACAGTTATTTCACACGTCATCTATTTGTACAAAACCTCGTCCTTTGTAGTTATGAGATCGTTGCTCTTCCTGCTACCTTTTATATGAAGGTGGCATTTTTTGGTATGCTAATATGGTTAGCATAGAATTTTATTAATATGTATCGGAATCAGGAATTCCTCTTGGCACTGTATGTTTGTTTATTTCGCTTTAATTATCGAGAGATGCGAGATTGGATAGGTACTGTAAGAAACGACAAACTTATTCAATGTGGAGAAGATACTCATATATATTACATATGCCCGGCAAACGAGCAAAATGTATGATAATGATAAAATGTATTTACTTTTAATATTAAATGGAGACAATTGGAAATAAGGTGTTTTTGTTATTGTAGAATGTAGACATAATTGCTAGACTGATAACAAGGTCGCAATACTAAATAAAAAATCGGAGTAACACGAAACCAATCTTTTACAACATGAAAGAAAACGAATAGGGCTCCGTACACATATGGAGTTGCACCCCATAAGTACTCGGTATACAGATAAATATGAGCCTTGTCAAACGAATAATTTATACGAATGACATAGAAAAAATAAAACTAATAGATATCTAGATCTCTAAAGGCGATCCGATCCTATTTGTAAATTCAATGATCTTTTTGTGCATTATCCTGTGAACGGTATGTACTAATTATGCGAATATTTATCCCAAGATTGGGTGTGACCGAATTTGTGCAGGCAGCATTTTTGGTGACTGATTTAATAGTTCAATACTCATTTATTTCGCAATTTTAGTGCAATTTGGTGCACCGAACGCCCGTTTACAGCGGCAATTTCGACACACTATTTGGTTATTGTTATTTATTATGTATGATGATTGCAGTAATTAAGTGCCCAGTTAATATTAATGTTTGTATTGACTACAGACATATTAAAAATTATTCGTTTAAAATAAATATGTTTTTTTTACAAAAAGATTAAACTTTGTTATCTATATCTCTGTTATTGTTTTCCTAAACTATAAATATTGACTTTTAGCCTTTAATATCTGTAATTACTATGTTCCTCGCTGCTACCACGTGTCCTATTAATCATTAAAGGTATAACAGAGTAATCTAAAAGAGACAAATGCTTAGCCGTATCCTTGGCATTTACATGGTCAACCCATTTGCATATGCGCACATGTTGTCAGTAATAATTCCATTATTTTCCATATAAGTACTGATTCCGTGGAAATACCAATTTTATCATAAATGAGGAAATGGAATTCTGTGTTTAAGAAGAATTAAATAAAACATTACGGCATTTCCTCATTTACAGCATATGTAGTTTGATACATACATACATACATAAACACACGCCTTTTTCCCAGAAGGAGTAGGCAGAGGTGCTACCAGAACACCCACGTTTCGCCTTGTATATTCCGTCCCACGATGTGATAGGGGGCGAGCCTATCGCCATATCGGGCACAAATATCCCGACTCCGGGCTGATAATGAATAGAAAATCCAATATCACTTTGCCCGACCCGGGATTCGAACCCGAGACCCCAGCTTTGCAATCGTACCGTAGTACCACTACGCCACCGAGGCAGTCGTTTGATATGTAGTTTGATATGAATTAAAAAGGTGACGCAAAAAGAAACTAAGAGAGCATTGTTTGCATTTAGCATATTAGCAATTTTTGCAGCTCAGATTGTGACTGCGTTGTTGTCGACATAAACTTTTTCGAGCTCTTCTCTTACCAATTTCCTTACAATGTTTCCAACTCTATTTCATGCGTTACTCACGCTTTATTTTCTATTAACAAATAACTTTTCTTTATTGTTAAAGGCTCAAATTCAGCATCATTTTCAGCAGGCGTAAAAGACTTTGGAAGTAGTTATGAGTTCTTTGAATGTTTCCCTTATATCCCCACATATTTACGAAGTTGGCGAGATCTCGTTTGGAATCCGACCCTTACGTGAGCATAAGTTTACAACTTCTTCCGCAATTTGCGTTTTGTTCGTTCTACATTAAACGAGCACGTAGATAGAATGTTATTGACAGGTTTCATTTTGCACTCTTTGCCTATTTTCAACAATTATTAATAAATTTATTATTCAAAGTAAATTAAGTTTCTAGTGCTTTAAGTGACAATGCCAAATTATTAGATTTAGAAAAAATCAACACCAATTTCAAAGGACTATACACACTGGAACAAATGTATATTTTTAACAATTATTTTTTCACGTAAGTCACCGAGGCGCAAGAAAGCAGGCCAAAGGAAAACTCGTTGAAATGCGAGGTTTATGAAATATTTCTATTCAGTGAGACGAATAAAGAAGAAAGGACGTTTGAAAAAATATTTCAAAATGTTATTTTAGTATGCGCATAGAAACAAACTTTGGAAATGTATAGAAAACGGCCAACGTAATCCACGGAAATGTCGGAAAAATGGTTACTAAAATATTACGACCACACTTCGCCACTGGGAACGGGGCAAATGTAAAAATTCAGTCATACCTCAAATAACAAAATAAGATTTCGTATCCACGGTCGAAGAGTAGGTACATCAACCGCAGAAACTTTCTCGCCTATATATTTCTTTTTAACGACCAACAAAACTATCTTAAGTGCTGTACTTGTGCGAAAAATTTGGAAGTTAAGTTACATCGGGCAGTTAGACGGCTTCAATTTGCCGAAAAGTTTAGACGATACTCACATTTGTTAGTTGACAAAGTGAAACGGAATGTTAGAACATACTTCCTTATTACATTCCTGATATATTGGAATATTCAATAACAAATGTAATTGCTATCTGCGAATGTAAATTTCTTGGTTAGTTTCCATTGCATGAATTCGAATATGTAAATCAACGCAGCGTTGCAATTTTGTTTGTAGTCAGATTGTTCCTAAACTATGCTAATTGCAATGAATTAAGCTGGCGTGGTTACTGATAACATACATTGCATTATGCATTCCATTATACATGATACATTTAGGTAATACAAATTACTTTACAACATCGTTTTTTCTATGCGGCTATGCCAAAGTTCCTTCAGAATTGCAAATAGCCTATTTTTTCTATGTGGACATGACAACGTTTCTACAGAATTCCAGATTACCCAAAGAGTAAACACCGACGAGAGATGGCTGTATCTCGCTGGTTGACGCAATTATGCCGGCCTGATTGTATTCGGATATCTTTGTATTTTTGGATACAATTATGTACGATCCCTGATAAGTGATCACTGCCGCCCATGATCATCCACAACGCTTGGATCATTGACGTGTTACTGGCCTATCAAATTGGAAGGTGAGCGGCAATGAAAAAGGATGGGAAGAGAAAGAGTATTGAGCATCCGGCTATCTCACTCTCCGAACGAAACGCGACGACAAAGCTGTCACTTCACGTCGATCTAGTGAGACAATGGTACCGACTACCGCCCCGTACGAGCCTGCTAATTCATGCTGAGCCATGATAACAGCGTAAATCCGTAAGACTACCAAAATCAATTGTAAACGGATATCTGGCTAACCGGATAAAATCAGGTGTGATCCCAAAACGTAACTTACGTGGTTTGCTATGACGGGTTCTGAACCATTGTGTACGGCAATACAGCAATACTTCACGCGAAAGCATTGCAATTATCTTTACGTGAAGGAAATTAAATGTAAATGCTGCCAACTTTTGAACAATAAGTCGAATTGGAGGCAAGTTGCCAGCGCCGTGGCTTTCTGCAGATATTCAAATTACATTAGAAACAGTTAGAAAGCAAGTTGATTCTGCGTTTGGCTTACATATCGAGTATTTGTAATGCGTTAACTCTCGATTGTTGGTATCGTTTTTATAACTTACGACTATGAAAATGTGAGAATCAACTACATCTAAATAAGATGTAGAGCTAGTATATTACAAATATTATACGGTGAGTAGAAAGTATACAAATCTGAGTGTATCAAATGCATTTCCCATATTCAGATCATTCAGATTTCCACATATTACATTGGATGTATCATGTAATCGATTTGATGCGTTTTGATTTCGCTTTGTAAATACATTCAAATGTTACTCTATACATAAAGGTATTTATGTTGTCGTAAAGCTTGTAAATGTGTAAGTACAAGCTGCGTACTTGAGAAATATATCGCCAAATTATTTGATTGATCATATTTACATTAAGCTATTGACAACATTCAGCTACACGAACAAATAGCAGGAAAAATAATAAATTACATTTAATATAAATCACAATTTTAACAAAATACTCTTAAATAGCCATAAAAATCCACAAGGACACCGGTACATAAAAATGGGAACTGTCCAATGGCCTAGACGTCTTCCTGTAAATTGAATTTCAAATCGCCAGTGTTGCAATTAATAAAAAAAAATTAACATCAATAATTCACACGGCACTCGACCGTGGCCCACATCGCCGCGACGGCCAACCAAACATTCTGTACGCACCACAAAAACAAGATAAAAATGTTATTGTTTCATTGTTATGACTTTTGTTTCTGGCCAGTGTGGACTCGAAGAGGTTGGATTAAAAAAATAAAGTCTGATTTAGAAAAAAATAAAAGAATTTTGAAACGTTTAAATCAAGGCGGTGTAGTTTTTTATCTTTTGTTTTATTCCTTTGGGAAAAACAAAAGGAGAAAATAAATATAATTTTAATTCCACGATATAAAATTAAAAGGAGCTTCAAATTATTGTTAGATATATTTTATCTTAACCCCGGTAATGCAATAATATACCAGATTTGCTTCCATTATATCGTCAGAAAAGACGAGCCCTTTAGAAAAAAAAAAACTTTGTAATAAATGTGTGTTTCTTTTTCTATTGTAAAATAATATAAGTAAGGCTTAAATAGCAAGGGCATGCATCTTATCAAACATATGTTATCTTAACACGTTTCTAAGTATGTGCAAACCATTTTTGAAGGCAACATACTTAACATAAAGCCGTTACTTATGTACTTTAATATTTACATAACATTTTTATATAATGTTACGCGTATTATAGTACACGTATCAATAAATTTAACCTTGTTTGAATAGCTTCTCATACTAAGGTAGGTAAAGTTTACGCTAGCGATCTTCGACTCGATAGTCCTACGAAATAGTTTTGTTTGAGTCCAAGTTTTCAAGTTGTCTGCCAACAACAATTTAATAGTAGTTTCTACGCCGAATTTATTTACTACGACTGTAGTTTTTTTTTAAAACAGAATGACGAGCCGAACAGGCCTTTTGCCTTATAGTAGCGTCATACTCATAAACAACAGGGACACTACTAAGAAATTATTTCTCTTTGTTTTATTCATCACTTTTTTATTTATACTTAAGTATATATCATAGGAAATTTAAAAAAAATATTGAATTTATTATTATTAAGTAGTGCATAATATTGCTTTGTATTTGTCACTGCATAAAATGTTAATTGCCTTAATGCATTAATATTTTAAAGACTTTCAAATCAGAACGCAAGTGTTTTTTGATACTGCTGTTTGGCGGCAGAAAATGACATAGCTGGTGCCTAGGCAAATAACCGCTGGCGTATGAGGAACTTATAACCGAGTAAAGATGCGTGAAGGTTTTAGAACTAAAATGGTAGTGCAATCAATAAATAAATCCGTTTTTCTTATCCGTAAAACGATTCGGCTGTTACTTTTTATACAAACAGGAACCATTAAACTGAAAAAAATGCATTAAAACAAACTTCTAATCGGAAATCGTCATTTCCAAGTGTCATCAATCACACTTGTTACTTCCGATAATAAATCAATTAAATCAATGAAATAACTGTCCATTATAATTAACACCTGATCGTAACTATGGAAGTTACGTAAAACTGATGGTAGTGGTAATCACCCTAAATGCGGCACTTTCAAGACCGTAAAGTGTGCAATTTAAATTTTTAAGCGTGACTTATGCTCACGAAATTATTGTAGGTAACATTTAAAGCTGACTGCACATGGCACGATTTAGTATCTTCGTTATTTTTAAGTAGAATCAGACTTCCACGTTTATTGAAAGGTTTATTGTAGATTAAAAATATCTTTTGAATGAAATTATAATTATTCAGCAATTTTCGATGACATTTTAATCATCCGTAATTCGCAAATTGCATACTTTTTAATGCATCTTCAATTATTGTTGACAAAATGTTCAGGTATTTAAAAGCACGTTCTAATTGCTATTGTTCTAATTTAAAAATATAATTATAAATCAAGTTTATTAACATAAAGCAATCTTTAATTTTGCATTTGAAATAATGAAGATGGATATGACGCTAATAGTACTACGCTTAATCATATACTGTTTACTGTAATTTAATATCAGTAATTATACAATTTAATACAATTAACATAAATTCGGTATTTGCATTGCTAACAGTAGTAGAACCAGTTTCATTTACGTATATATTAGTCTAGACTACTTAAATATTTTGGACACTGAATATTTTATAAAGCGCTAATCCACGTGGTGCTCGAATATGTAAACAAAAATATTTGTTATCCCGTTCTTTAAGATATGTAGTCAAATTTAACATACCATAAGCACATTTTAGGATACATATACACATTTTTAAATACAGTAGTGACTTTAAACGAAACAGTAGTTAATAATTATACAAATGGCTGTTTTTATATATTTTATTTTTATTTTGTATGTATGTATAGATATATAAAGAAACTTACAAAGTAAAGATAAGTACATAAATGATATTAATATTAAAACGCATTGTATGCACGTTCCACAAGAAGAGCTTGATTGACCGGAAATAAGGGGTCAAGTGTGAGTCCATGCCATTAATTTGACTCAATGTCAAACGTCATGACTTTCTTTATAAGCACGCTGATTGCGTCATAAGAACTTCCTTGTTCCGTATCGATAGCCAACAACTTTTTAGATAGTTTGCTTTATAGCAGTTTAGAGTGTATGGACAAATTTAATATATGTATGTAATTTAAAAACCATTCTAAGGGCCTGTTAATTACGGTTATTCCATCAATTATATTCTTATTTGTTACATGTTAACAAGTATGAAATTAAAAAAAAAATCTCTCGTGTGTCAAAGCAGTTGTTATTAAAATAAAGTGATTATTTTAATAACATCGAATACTTGTATATTTAAATAACTATTAAAAACTTTCACAGTGTTTCTGTTTTTCACAAGGAACCAAATGTGATAATGAAATAATATAATTTTTTAAACTTCTATGCGATTATTTTGTAGTATAGTGACGTCATTACTCCACCACATTGCATACAACTTCCAAATTAAGTGTCCCTTTGATACGACCTTAATTATTCAAGCCTATACTGAATAGCAAAATCTTACCTAAACGATTAATAATGCAAACTAGACCTGCTCTCTACAGGTGAGATTACGCTCAAACTCCTAATACGTACTATAGAATGCAAAGAATTCAAATCCCTCTTCACATTTCAATGACGTAAGTGCTCCATAATTATCAGACCTGTGCAAGTATCGAGGCAAGAAAGCGTGTTGCTTTTTATTAGCTTCACTCAAATAGGATTTCCGCGCGGAAAGAATTTTCGTTTGCACAATACATAATTGTTGGCACTGTTTACATTATGATAATTATCGCTTACACGTTTTGCGTATGCAAAGTTAAATTCCACGTAAAATTGAGCGTGATTACTAAAATAATGATTACTAAAATAAAACAAAAAAAAATATGCAGCTGGTTTAGTCACGAAAACTGGGAAACTATCAGTTATAATATGGCAGACTTTTCTTTAAATGCCGAAGTTCTGTGTAATTACGCATATCCACTATTTACAACTTCAAACCTGATCGTCCACCGCCAGCTATACTAAATTAGTTTAGTTTAGCTTGCATAGTTATGCCCGTTTTTATACATGTTCGTCCACCGGAAACTATGCGAGCTATACTACCTAAAACACTAAAAATAATGAACTAACTTGGTTTAGTTGGCGGTGGATGATCGGCTTAAAAGGTTGACTCAAACATTTATGTTTTTGCAGTGAATCACATCACACTAAGTATCAATTAATATTTACAATAACACATAACATAAGGCAAAGCTCACGAATAGCCAGTGAGAACTTTATTAATTATAATTTTATGCAGATAAAATAACATAATCCATAATTATATTATTCTTTGTGTATACAACTTCAAAAGTGAGCATATTAATATTTATACTTTGATAAAAGATATTCAATAAAGCATAAAACTGGTAGAAATAAAGAAGAAAAGATCCCAAAAGCGGTCGAGAAACAATTCATAGAAATTCTATTCACTTTACCCGTAGTAAATTGGACGAGCGTAAAAAGAACGGCGATCGTTTTAAGCCTGTTCAATGCCTGTAAACCGACGTGGAAACTACCTGACAGCACTGTCACACTGCTTCCAATATCTTCGGGTATCCTACATCTGAGAGTTAATTCCACGCCGTAATCAATGTGAGAGGGAAACTTGTGGCCCCAGTGTTAGCGGCGGGGAGTTTATTACTAGCAGTTTTTCAATTGATTTTTGTGTAAATGTATTTTTGTCGTAATTAAACAAAAATCTAGAGGAAATTGTCTGGCTTTAAACATAGGAAGTGCATAGTTTCAAACAATAGTTTTAATATGCTTCAAATAATGTATTGAATATGTAAAAACCAAAGATATACAAAAATAAATCAATAAGTATATTCATTATTGCTCCGCACAGTTCATATTATATTTGCCTTGTGTAATAAATAAGTGCACATATCAATCATCATTCAATTGTATTTTTATAAACACCTCTGGATCATTAAATCAAGGCTGTTATAACATTTTCAACAACATAACGTAATAGTTTTATAATAGATATGCCTCTTAGATTTGCTAATTACCTCCGCTGTATTGCACTTGCCAAATATTATCTTATTTAGGTCATGTTCAGTTCTCAGTTGGTATTTAGATGCGTGTGGATATATTAGTGTTAATTATGACC
Source organism: Theretra japonica (assembly GCA_033459515.1). Lineage (NCBI taxonomy): Eukaryota > Metazoa > Arthropoda > Insecta > Lepidoptera > Sphingidae > Theretra > Theretra japonica. Next base: position 6,546,024 of record CM065943.1, read on the forward strand.
CAAGGCATTTACGAGTCGAAGCTATTGACTGCTTTATGAGACTTTGAGGCAACAATCACTTATTCACGAAAGGTTTTGGTGATGTTAATTTGATATCGGTGAATTGAATAAACAAATAGCTACTGAATGAATCAATCTTGCAGACTATTTAATTATTACGATGTCATTCTGTTTTTTTCTCATGTATACTGAAATATTGACCATCATTATTATGAAAGTTGATTGAAGGTGAAACAGAGAGAACTTCGAAATCGTGATCAAAGTCCTGCAATGGGATAAACATTAATTCAGTAGAACATTAGGTTGATAAAGATAATTTTTGTAATATTATTCTCTAACGTATTTTATGAAATCATATTATTTTGTATATTTTATGTTCATAAAATATATATCTATAATTAAGTCGCTAGCAACGTGGACATACCTTATTACGGTTCTAAGTCAATGTTTGAACACTGTATTGGAGTGTAACCCTTGATTAAACTTTCGTGTGATTGTTTTAGACTGACGATTTGGAATCTTGTCTCTTTACCAAACATATTCAGTCTTTCTAGGTTACCCGTGTGCCTGTTTTTCACTCTTTTGTTCAATAATGTCTTGAATAGTAATTATGTATATTGAATAGCACAGAATGTAACCCTAATCGCTTTCTTAAGCAGGTGTGTTTACTCGAAGCATCTAGTCTTTTAGCTGTAGCTTATTACGTACTTGCTTAGCTTCATTATCATTATCTAGAATATAATAGACTAGACTTTAATCAGAGAGCCGCTGTTTCTATTAAAGCGGAGTGTTCATTACAATATTCTGCGTTTAGCTGTACTGGCTTCATTCATTATTAACGCTTTACCTATAAACAGTTTATGTTTATTCAAATGTTTAGATTGAAATAAAACATTTTGTGTTTTTTTTCTCCTGATTTTGCCTATTAAGGCTGTAAAATATTTGAAAATTGGAAAAACCAAAACCAGAATAACATCCGTAAAATTACTTCCATTTACACGTAACCCTTCTTAATGTTTAACTTTAAGTACTCGCATTAAATTGTAAACTAAATACGAGCTCGCGTGAAGCAGAAAAATAGTATGAGGTCATGTGCATAAAAATACTAACTCGGATAACTATCTGACCTTATAGAAATGTCGAGGACGAGATGCATCTCGATGACTCACAATTTTCTTTTGTTTTATATAAATATACGATGTGCAGTACGATTCGCTAGATTCGCCCACGTTCAAGGAGGTTCACGTTGACAAAGAAAGATCATTTGCTTACAGGCAATTTATTGTTTTAGATAATATCAACATTTTGGATAATCTGAATGTTATATTCCACTTTTACGGTAATTAGATCATCGTCGATTTAGTGTTCAACATTATTTTGGAATGTTCTAATCACACGCTCATAACCTGCTGGGCTCTCGGGAATTCGGAATTAAAAAATGCTATGCAGTGTGGCATTATTTCTAAGTCATTCATATTTTCTTCATGTTTAACAGCTTGTCACGAATCAGTGTAATTGTAAACTAATTAATGATTTCGAGGAAACCGGCCTCAACTCAAATTGAATTCCTTACTGTGGGTGGAGCACTGCCTGTTTGTACGTACATTTGCTATTATCTGAATTATTGATCATTCCTTTAAAGCAAGCCATATTGTATCGTGCATTACATAGTTAATCAATAGTTAACAGAATAGTAGCTCTAATGATTTAACAAAGTATTTACCGAATCGATATAATAAAATCATATTTTGTGTGACAAAAAAATTACAAATAAAATTGCCCACTTTTTTTTTGTATTATGTATCGTATTATTGTATCTATGCTAAAAGTTCTTTAATTACTATTAAAATAGTATTTGTACGACATGACGGAGTAATTCAGGTCATGATTCTATAAGTCTATAGAAGCAGTAGTAGGTAACCTTTAATAAGCCTCAATTATCCCTAACACTTGTACTAGTAGGTCTATAGTCATTTCAGTCTCGTACTTGAGTCATTCCAATACCATCAGTTCCGCTAAAAGGGTCGTTCGCCGCACGTTTCATTAGTTTCGCAATGTTCACAAGTTTAATTACGAACGCGGAATGACAAATAGTGTCACAGAACAGACCCGTAACGTTAACGGGTTGAATTGGGAAGCAGGGTAAATAGGAATTAAACCGGCGAATCATCTATAAAATCATACATAACTAGATACATTTTTTATATTGGCACGAAACAGTCATCAAAATGCACTTGGTGGTCGGAGCAGTGCTATCAAAATAAAGCATCTACTGGCGAGCGATGGTTATTTTTTACTGGTTGATACAATTATACCGGCCCGATGGTATCCGGATATACACAGGATAACACCGAAATGCGACACGCTAAAGCTGGCCACACACGAGTGCGTTTGCGTAAAAGATTTTGCACCAGCATCGAATCGAAAATTTGAAGGAAGTTTGCGCAGTTGTTTTCCCACACATGTTCTAGTGTACTGGTGCAAACTCAGACTTGCAGTTATATCGCTACGTGTGTAACGGGCATTATTTGGGCCACTATGACAGGTATGCCACTAACCTTATTTTTTCAGATCCAAAAAGTCTGTGCGTTGCAAATATAAAATGTTTCCATACAAACATACACCCTTATTTCAACTCCTTCATGCCTTTTCTTCAAAAATAAATAGCCTATTTCCTTTCCCAAAGTCTTATCTATCACTATATCAAATTTGATTAAAATAGGTTCTGTGGTTTAGGCGTGAAAAGGTATCAGACAAAAAGAGTTACCTTCGCATTTATAATGTTAGTAAGGATAACAACATAATATTAACAAGGCGATCAGATTACTCCCTATTACTCTTATATTCCTGTTTACCCCATTTGACAGTAGTTAATGTACCTTACAATGTAAGGAACGGAAACCAGACGTCTTAGATTAATGATTGTTATGGCATGTTGCATAAAATTAGAAATCACGAATTAAATGCTCAGTATATTTGCATTATATTGACTCCACAAGATTTATTAGAATGCGTGTCTTCACACGATCAATGGATTTAAATTTTATTGCTGTTTTCAGAAGGATATTTCGTACTTAATCCACGAGGATTTGTTACGAAAATAGTTATAATTAAACGTTCAATATTTCACTGCAACACGTTGTTACTAATTTTGTGATGTGTGCTTGTATTTAATAAAATATATCAATAACTTAAGTTTCCACATCTGTCAATCTACATTTTTGATTATAAAGATAATCAAAACTGGATGTGTCTAGAATTTCATTATCTTACAACAATTGACAACATACCGTTCATAAAATGTTTGTTTCATCAACATTATCATTTTCAGCAATAAGAATTCCTCTACTGAGCAAAGGCTCCCTCTATGGATGTTTACAATGAAGCGGTCTGCATCCAGCAAATATCTATCTTCTTGTCTACGTCCTGTCTTAGTTGCAGTTACTTCGATCGAAAACAACCAGGCCCCAGTTGATAAAAAATCTAGTCTTTCTCCTTACGAATTTCTGAATAATGTGCCAGTATTTCGGCAACCCTGCTAAACTATTTTAAGCACTCGCTAAATAGTGTCGGGTTGTGTAAGTAACCGCGATGAAAGATACAACACGCCTGGAAATTTCCACTTTCCACTTCCAACTTAGGTTGTGTTTGCTCGAGGAAATCGATTGTAATTCCGTAGCCGAGTAACCGCCACTTTTAATTACCGCATTCGTCTTAAGTGGCTTCCGTTAGGTGCGTTTACACGGGCTGGGTTGGGTTTGTGAAGTCCAGTGTGTAAATAGGCAGGTGTTAAAAGGGGTACATACTGAAAATATTGAAATGGTTTCTTTTTCGGCTCTTTGTTAGTTGATTGTATTTGGTGATCGCGAAGAAAACACGACTCAACAATATAAAAATAGTTAATTATGGCATAAAATTATCTATTTTAACACATTTATTTTACAACGTTAAATTATTGAGCATTATAATGCGTGTTGTTTATTAGCATTTTCTTTTTTAGTCGAGTTATTTCGAGTAGGTACAATCTAAATAAAGCAAAATGTAAGATGTGTTTGTAAATTACAACGCAATTTATTATTGTCGATATTTTATATTAAACCATAATACAATCTATATAAGATAAAAGCGCGCTGTTCAACATGGGTTGACCACAACCGTATGAAGGACAAGGTGGACGGCTTTTCGGTGTCACATTGACCGCTCCAACATTCTAGAATATACAAGGGTTTTTAGGAAAAAACACATGTTTGTCTCAAAACAAATTGCTATTTTTTCGTTTTTTAATCACAAATTGCAATTCTGGGAACGTCTCAAATAAAAAAATAAAAATAAAACTTAACTTCAAAACAAATATGGTTCTTAATCACTGGAATGCTGTCGAAACATGGCGTATTGCCGAGAGAACGATAAAATACGACAGTGTTTTCTGTACTTCCAACGTTCGAACTGAAGCAAATAAAAAGTACAAAAACTCACAGTTTATAGTCTGCACTGATTGAAGTGCATGTGTTTTGATTTTTGCACAAAAAGATGAACTATTCACTCGAACAATTCGTTTCATACACAAAGATGAAAACTTTTGCGAAAAATACTTTTCAATTACCTGATGGCAAAACTTAAGAGTTAGCTTCATTATAACTGTCTTGGTAAAAGAGCTACCTCCTAACAAGTAATAGATAAGCATAAGCTCAAAAACTAGGAGATTATAAGTGTGTTGATGACCTTTAAAAATAAGTAGAGAATGACGGTATAGACGAGAAAAAAAGTGAAATTATGCTGAATGATAAAAAATATTATGTATGCTAAAATATCACGTTTTTGGGCAAGTTAACTAAGTGGGACCAGTTGGAATTATTATTTTGGCAGTACTCGATCTATTACGTGCACTGCATCTATTTCCAATAGGGTCACTTTCAAATACAGCTGGGAAGGCTGTTTTTGCTCTAAAATCTTAATTTTATCTCCTCAAACTCGACCGAGTGGTGTCGTGACAAGAAAACAGTGGCGAAACGTGCCGCGCGTTCTGATGGCACAATATGAATGGCCCTTTACAATTTAGTGATGCTGGCAACTTTAAAATTAGTCGATAAATTGAAAGAAGTTTATCTAAGATTCGGAATGAGGGCGGACGGAGTTTGAAGACTTGTAGAAGTGAATTAAGTTCTAGAAAAAAAGATACACTGGTTTTAAACATTTTTAATTTATTTTAGGTAATTTAATTATTAAACCTTAATGATTTTGCAGATAATGTGCTGCTGGAATGAAAAGATTCATAGCAAATATAACGCTGTTTTTTTATATGTACAAATTCTATTATATTTCGATGTTGTTGAACTTGATGAATAGTTGAACTTAGTTTGTGATGTATTTCAAAAGTGCACGCAAAAAGTACCTATTATGATTCTAATAGCATAAATTGAATACTATTAGAACTCTTTGAAATAAAACAAATGTAGATCAATTAGTATCATTATGAACTTGCAATATTTGCTAGTTGACAAATCACGGCAGTGTGAACAAGCAAGGACGACTAATATGTAATCGTCTTGGGCGCAGTTTACTTCGCCTTGTACCAGCTGTTAATACACTCATTAAGACACGCAGAAATGATATTGACATGTGGTATAAAACAAACTGACCAAACAAGGTAATCTTAGAACAAAGTTATCCTCAACACAACAATGAATTTAATAAAGTTATTTATATAGACGCACGCACTGTAAAGGAAAATATCGTTAGGACATCTGTGTATAATAAAGATTTAAACAATTTTTTCTGGGGTCTGTGAAGTTCAAACACGAAAAGACCTCGTGGTAGACCGAGATTATAGAGGAGTTCCGTGCTTAGCAATGGGAGATTATCGGTTGATGCAGTGCAGTATATACATATAAATCGAAAAACACGAGGAAAAATGTTCGCTACTTGCGTTTCAACAACATTAACGAAACGTTTATGAATATTGATATTTTTAAATTAGAATCAATATATCACAGAAACGGAATCACAGTATCATCTAAACAATAAATATTAATGTCATATGAAGTCGAGATTAATTAGCATATCTAGCTACGTAATATGTCTCCGGTGAGTTAAAAACAATAATTTATATTTTGATTGAGACCGTTCACCTTGACCTAACTCTAATGTGACATTTGTACTAATTGCGCATTAGTAGAATATAGCTTTATGGGCTACTATCATCCCGTCGGTTAGCCCGATTGGTTTTTTCTGGGTTATTTGATTGTATATTAAAATGAATAAATAGTAATATAATCGTTGGATGTCTTAGATTTTTTTAATAATAATTAATGCCATCAGTAGAATATACATTTGCCTACTCAGAGAAACATCTGATAAAGTCTAAAATAATAAAGAAACTTGGAGCTAAATAGTGAGATAATATATTTAGTTTATTACAGCTTTAAATGTACCAAAAATTATCTTAAACCCCCGAACTGTAAGCTACATAAAACCTCGAAATAAATTTTAACGAAGCAAAATTAAAACATTGTTTACGATCGCCTCGGAATATTCCACGGACAATTTTCAGCGCATCATTAAATTTATCGAAAAACACGCAGATTATTGTTATTAATTGCTGTTTTATCGATAAAAAATATTTCACTGCACTGCCGGTGCCGGTGACAGGTGCAACGGAGCACGCCGCGACCGGCCACCGACAAACTCTATCGATATTTCGATAAATTGTATTTAGATAGCGCAGCACTACGACGAAACAGAGGTGGATTGAAATTAATATTCCGCGGTTATTCGTGACTATTGTAATTACTGTACTATAAACGTGCCTCCACTTATTTCAAATTGTTCGTGGAGGTGATAAATTAATGTAGAGAAGACGGTGTAGGTATACGGAGCGTACAATACCGTTCATTGTATTTTGCGAGTAATGATGTTTAGTTGCTTATTAGATTTATATAATTAATGTCCTAAAATTATTACTATAATATTTCAATCAAATACTAGAGGGAGATGAGACTACATTTAATGACTTTGTTTTGGCTTAGATCGTCAGAATCAGGGACAACAAAGTGAACACCATGCACTTGCCGATCGAGACAATTAAATTATCTTGCTCGAAGCCTAATACAGACCGGCTAAATTCAAAACTCGACTTACCTACGTGGAACATTATGATAAATGACTGGTTTCGTATTAAATTAATACACCCAACAGTCACATACACAGTCCTGATCCTTGATCGAGTCTTGTATCGTGGTTATCAGAAACTACGAGAGACTTTTCGTTCTCACAAACACACACACACACCCAAAATAAATATCTGTGGATCACACAAACATTAACGGAGTCTAACCAACTGCGCCACGGAGGCTCTCCGCATGGTGAATTGTGATCGCCCCAAATAAATCTGTTATTTTTTCACCAGCAAAATTTAAATTTTTTTCATTAAAATTTAAAACCCATTTCTAATAATATTTAGGTCTACACAGACCGGTGCACCTGTCCGCAGGAGGGGTCCGATATTTGCCAATATTTTGGCCATATGACCGTTAGTCGAGAGATATTGCTTTCAGAGATTACATTTGGAATGCTTCATCCTTTTGTACGTTTCTCAAATCGCTGCATTCGATTTAACTGTGGTTTGTTTTTGAAAACTTTCTATTTGAGATGGGAAGGATTGATATATTGTTACTCTTTGACTAATGTTTATTTTATATGTGTTTTATTTTTTAATTCGTACCAAAAATTATTACTGTATATTTAAAAAAAAACTGGTCAAAAATTCCATATAAGTTTCTCGTAGTTCCTAATACCCACGACACAAGACTCGATCTCACTGTGGGGTTAGGACGATGTAAATGATTGTTGGGTGTATTTATTTATTTATCGTATTTATTTAAATAGGACTGCGATTAGCCATAAAGTGCCATAAACGCAATTTCCCGTACCAGTGTATGAAAATAAATTTACATAAAACCTAATAAATTAAATCGGCATACATTTTTAATCTCTACATCGCGTTCCTCTTAAACGGATTATTGTAGATTATTCTAAAATCAGATTTGAAACGTTTGATTGGATTAAATGTATCTGATGGAGGTGAGAGGGATTAAACGGGATATTAAACCAGTGTATGATCTGTTATTATGAATTATATTTTCAGGAATGTTATGGCAGTTAGGTTTCATAGAGGATGGATGATATCAAACTAAGAAGACAGACTTTTTTCTTCTAAATTTCCTTTTTTTTTTTTCTTTTTAGATATACCTACGAGGCGATATCAAAGCTACGCCAATCATATTGGTGAGACATTAAACAAGGATTACGTCAGAAGAATCCTAATTTGACGATAATGCATGGAAAGAATGGTGAAAGTGGTTGAAGCGAAAATGGTATATCATGGTCGAGCGAGCGAAGATATACTATAGTCTGCTCATCCCTAAGGGATATAGGCGTAAAGAGTATGTATTATTCACAACTAAGTTATCTTTATAAGGCAACGACAATATTTTACAACATCATGCAAACACATATATTGCATACAAAATATGAACCTGCGTATCTTTCCTAGTAACTTCATATTTAGCTCGGTCTGTGTTCTCAAAGAACAGCTCTGGTTTAGAGAAAATATGAACGGTGTCTATTTCCTTTATTTAGGTATATACGAGTAAAATAACTTTTGAAATATCTTTCTCACATGCAGATTTATACGGGACGAGAGAATTCCTGTATGAATTTTAAACATATGATGCATGGAAACTTTGAGTTGCTATATTCAACTACAGTTCACCTTCAGATGGATTATTGTTCACACATACGGGTTTGAAAACTCTACTTTTCCGTATTTTACACATTTAACTAGTAAGTAAGTTCAAGTAAAGAATAATAAATATAAGTGTATCGCATAGAAGAATCAGCAAATTAAGGAAGCTATTGGTGTACAAAGGTATATGCATAAATATGACGCGAAACATTTATGGCTAGATTTAAATAAAATAGAAAATAACGAACTAGCCGTAATGATTTTCATATATAAAATCCTATTCAAAGTCTATGAAACAGACTCAGTATTTATAAATAACATTTCTTAATATATTAAATTGAACAACAAATAAGCAAAGAAAGTTTGAGTAAGATATAAATTATAATTAATTTATAAGTTCTCTGGTAATTTTTAATTTAAATGAATACAAAATTAACCTTTTGAAAAGCTTCTGTAAAATTTAGGAGAATAGCAGTGCATTTTACACAGAATAATTAAAAGTTGATTGGTCTAGCGTCTAGACAGGAGTCCGTTAGACTGCTCTGCTATATTACATTGTGATTGATTGATGACGTAGATAAAACGAGTAAATTCACTGGTAATTTGGTAAGGAAGACGATGAGTCATTCTTAACTATTAGTAAAACACATATTTGTAATTGATAGTTTTAACCTACATTTTTTGACACGTTTTGTAAGTAACGAAATTTAAAAAATTGCCAACCGGTAGGTATTTAAATTAGTTAAATTTCAGTACGATGAAATTACGTATTCCTGCTATAATGATGTCATCTAGTTTACTTTTCTATTTAATCCGACAGATGGCGTCTTAAGCTATTTAAAAAAACGTCTTATAATTAAAAAGTCTTACCTTTCAGCAGCAAAACGTAGTTCTTCTTGTCGTCGCCGCCTTTAGGGTACTCCCAATCGATGTCCAAGCCGTCGAAGTTCCTGTCACGGAGGTAAGGAATGGCGGAGTAGATGAAGGTCTGACGAGCGTAGCGGGTCGCAGACATCTCCTTGAACTTCTGGGTACCGAAAGACCAACCACCTGGGGAAAACAAATGTAAATTAATATGGGAATATCCAGAATAAGAAAAAAATCTCATTCTAGTCAAAAGATATTAAATAAAATTTTACCTCCTCGGGAATTTGGATGACCTAATCTTTTGTTAAGGAAACAAGAAAAAAATGGGAATTAAGGAAAGTCCAATCACACATTTTTAAGAAAAAGAAGAAGCTACAAAAATCCCAATGAACAATTTTTATGTTGCAGGAAAAGTAGGAGCTAAAATTATATCATAACATAGCAATAAAATACCTTATTTATTTATCATATTACACAGAAAAATAACGAAATAATGCATGTATGTCAAAATGAAAGGAAAACACTTAAAATTATTCAAAGATGTAATCAATATTATTTGATAAAATGCTCCAATATAGATATTCCGTAAAAAATTACTAAGACAAACTAAACATTAGTTTTCGTAAGTGTAAGAGAAAATCTAAAACGCATGTTGATCTCATTACTTATCGTCATATAATGGTTGATTGCGTCAACTTCTTATGCTGTTATGAAAACGGTCGGGCTTTTTATCGGCGTGAAAATGGGTGAAAATGTAGGCGTTGTGCCGTGGGAAAGCCGCTGAGGTGCGTTCGCACGTGCACCCAGCGTGACGAGTGTTATCGATATCGATAATCTTGTTCTTTTGATGGAGTGATTTGAACAGTTGTTCTTTGTTGGTGAATTTAAATCGTCTTGCCATCTCTAGTAATACAAAGCGTATTTGTGGGAGGAAAATTGCATTATTGCAAAAACTTGCTTATTTGCATTTACTGTACCAACCTGTAAAGGTCCCACTGCAGGGCACGAGCTTACTCTACAGTAGAAAGTATGATTATGAGGGTTTAAGCCATATACCCCATCACGCTGGCCAAGTGCGGATTGGCGGACTTTACATGCCATAGAATATTTACATAACGCTATGGGATGCAGGTTGCCTCGTGATGTTTTCCATCACCGTTATAATGCGTATTGTATTGTATTGTATCAGCCCATATACGACCCACTGCAGGGCACGGGCCTCCTCTACAATCCAGAGTACGATTGAGAGTGGTTAGGCCATATAGTCCACCACGCTGGCCTAGTGCGGGTTGGCGGACTTACACACCGTAGATTTTTTTTTTAATTCGCTACGGTATGCAGGTTTCCTCACGATGTTTTCCTTCACCGTTAAATATATAATGCGTAGTGGTTGACTATACACACATGACTCCAAAAAGTCAGAGGTGTCCTGGGATTTGATGGCTGCTGCTTCTGGTCCGTTAATCAACAGGCCACCACGCACTTTATTTGTATTTATGACAGTATTTTTATGTCGGTTTATTTATACTCATAACGTTGAACTGTCAGAAAAAAATTTATTATTATCTCCTCGCATATACTTTTGTTAACTTGTTGAATTTGTTTTCATAAATAATATTATTACAGCCTCCGTGGCGTAGTTGGTTAGACGCCGACTGCGAAACGAGAGGCCGCGGGTTCGATCCCCGTACCAACACAAATGTTTGTGTGGTTCACAAATATTTGTGTTGGGTGTGGGAGTTTGTGAGATCGAAAAGTCTCCCGTAGTTTACTAATACCCACGACACAAGACTTAATTGATCTTAATGTGGGGTTAGATCTATGTATGTGACTGTTGGGTGTATTTATATTAATTATTTATATTTAACGCAATTTATGGCGTTGATTGTAGCTCTCACTATTGTTATTAATTTTTAACCCAATTTTAATCTTTTTGTTATATAAGTATTTAATGTGTTTAAACTACATTCTAGAATAAAACACTAAATTAATTAATATTATGATAAATTAATATTTTAAGAATTTCCGTTCGATGTTTTTCGCATGTATTAGAATTATTTAAAAACTGGTGTCGAAAACCCGTTAAAACATTTTTATTTATTTAGCATTTATGCAAAAAAATGTTGGCCTATATAAATTGTTTTAATTTATTCATATTTTGCGGTGCCTTTTGGAGTTTATTATCATACAAATCAAAACCAGGCATGCCAAGAAAATCGTTTTCAAATGATTTTTGCTTACTTATTTATAAAATATGATAAGTTAAATCAGTTGTAAAACTAAAAGGCTGATTTCTAATACAATCATATCGGGCTTCTCTCAGCAGAGTTTCTAACTACGTTAGGGATTTTTGGGCTTAAGTCTATCATGTCGACCAGTCGCCCCCTAGAGCGGCATGTTTTTAAGCCACCCCTATGATTTCTGAGTTAGTGCAACGGCGGATATCTCATCAATTATTTATCAAGATCCATTGACGATCTACTCTAGTGGTCTTTCACGATCACAAATAATAAGCCATTGAACTCCGCTAGCAAAATGGCATTACTACAAGAGTCGATAAAAACTAGATACTACTATATTTTAATGCAGTATTTGTTATTACTAGCCACGGATTCTCAACTGCTAAAAATATGTAATGCTTTTTTCAAAGATTCTTACCTAAATATTAAAAGTGGTCTAGATTCAGCGGCATCTATCGATCTTTACCACCACGTACTTTCTTACGAATCGCAATATATTCTTTGTTAATTAATTATCTTTATTTATTATTGTTGTTATTATGTCTCCAGCTGTGAGGAATACAAAACTTTGTATAAATTATGATGTAAGACAACACTGCATTTTTATTTCACAACACATCAGCATTGTCTGAGAACACATAAGAATTGTTTTCCGCATTGTATTACATAAATTCTAATGGGAGCTTTAATATTTGTCATTAGAAAGTATTAAAATTCACGTATTGTTGGAAATTGTTAAATTTATTAGTTGTAATTGGTTTGTTGAGTTTTTATGTATTTATTGTTTGATAACCGGTATGGAGAGGAATGTTTTATTGGTTATTGTGTTGCATAAAGATTGACCTATTACACCATCGATAAACGGAGTGCGGTTTATTAATAAGACTGTGAGTTTAACACAAATTTGTTTGCGAGAAAATTTGGATATTACAAGAAATCAATAAGTGGATTACAGCATTTAAACAAGTAGATTGCAACACACAGTAAAAAAAACAATTGATGTAATTTTTGATAGAGATTTATGCTCTGTGACCACTGGTCATCCCAGAAATGATGATGTCAGTGAAGAAACGTATGACAAAATCAATGTATTGGATTGTAGAAAAACTATACCAAAATAACAGTCTCCGTGTTTTATCTGCTGAAACATAAAACCGATTCTATAGAGATTTGCCAGGAAGGACACTTAAGCCAAGATCTAAGTCGCTATCGGTTAAACCAGGATTAATTCATAGTTCCCTTAGGGGGAACCGAAATACCTTATCTCAGAGACGAAGGCGAGCAAAAACGAATGTTTTTAAATAAAGCACTTTTGGTATAGATTATTCAAGACGCCAACTGATAGTCGATGATATTGCAAGGATGTTTTAAACAAACATACAAACGCTTGACCTTCTTATGATATAGAATTTCCAGAACAAGAAACAGTTTTTTGTATGAAGACAAAAATATCTACCTGATTAAGGAAAACTAAAATAAGCGATGATATTCACGATTGTGTAATAGCCAATATGTGAGCAATACATTGATATTAGAAGTATTTATGTTAAAAGCTTTATACTTCCTACTAGACTAGACTAGACTAGTAGTACGAAACGAAGGAACTGCGCCGGTGCAGTTGTACTACGGTATGATTGCAAAGTTTAGGTCTCGGGTTCGAATCTCGGGTTGGGCAGTGATGTTGGATTTTTCTATTCATTATCAGTCCGGAGTCAGGAATTTGTACCCGATATAGCGATAGGCTCACCCCCTATCACATCGTGGGACGGAACACATAAGGCGGAACTTGGGTGTACTGGTAGCATCTCTGGCTACCCGTTCTGGAAAAATAGGCATGTCTAGTACATACATACATACATACATAAACTCATGCCTATTTTAAACTTTGTAATATGAATGAGTTTTTTTGCTTTAGTACGCTTTTGTGTTCTAAAGCAAGTTAGTAAGATATGTTTAAAACTATTTTAAATTAATGCCTCGTTTGCATGACCTTTTTATCTACTTTGATGAACCCAAAGCGCTGGACAGACCAGATCCCCACAACACTCAACATGAATGTGGCTGAAGCGGTTCATGTCGCCAAAAACTGGACCACATGGTACAACATCCTGCGCGAAGGATTGTTTCCTGATTACTCACGCCCTCCAGCAGGGGAATTGACGCAAGGAGGAGGTATGATCGTCGCTATCCGAGCGGATGCGAATAGTCCACCAGTGGCTGAATCACCTACGTCGGTATAGGCTGAACCTAGACAATGCTATATATTTAGAAAATGTACCAGTAGGTATAGCTAGGAAGTTCTACGCATACAGTTTTGTTTCCGACTAGTGATTCATAATAATATCCTGCGCTATTAGACGGGGCATTATGTCACTTAATTATCCGGTCTCACGCTTAATTGTTTCCTTTATAAGCAAATTATAAGCAAAACAGTTGTGTACAACTGGATAACCTACAAAATATGCAAAAGCTGTCGATTTCTTACGGTGAATTATTATAATTAATGTGTCGTAACGTTATAAATTAATAATACATGCCACAGTAACTTCCATAGTTTTGATTCTACACTAATGTTGTGTCGCGCGTATCAGAAACGAAAATAGACTTTCGGTCTCATAACACTAAGACCCAAATCAAAATTGTGAGTCACAATGATGCTGGATAAAAATATCGTCTCATTAATCTAGTGGCAGCTTAAATTAATCGCTTGATGTTAGAACAGGCGTAGTAATCACTACGCTAAGAAATCCACTTTGTGTGATTTTTTGCGTTAAAAAATCTATTCGATTCTGTAATATTTTCGACGAATTGTGAATGGTACCGATACTACCTCTCATTTTATAATAAAAGTTACATACCTGCGTATTTTTCAAGACTGGGATGGAAATCATGTTATGCCTCTCAAATACGACTGTATCAACTGTTATAAACATTTTAATACCTATCAATAATTCGAATTAAATGATCTATTTGCCGGTAGTATTTCTATTGGCGTCAGAATAAATTTGCGCAATTTCTGGCTTTGCTAATAAATTTAATGCTTTCGCCACTGTTATACGGAAAAGGAAATTACTAACCAGTTTCTGATATGGCGTTCCGCTATTCGGTATATTTTGTAATTAGTTGTGGCTTAACCTAGCTAGCATCTAATTGCTATAGATATTTGATATTCCTAATCTCTGTGGGAAATATTTTTGTGAAAGCCATAAATCATATTTATTTTCTTATTTAGAGGTTCGTTGCTTGACATAATCTACTTCTATTTACAAATAGTTTTCATTAGTTTTCTAATGAAAACTTTTGTTCAGTTTGCGAGCTCAAAAATCGATTCAGAAACAAACTTTTGCTGATCGATTAAAAAAATATACAGCTCGAAAATTATCTATACTTACAAATCACTTGCTTTCGAGGGCTAAAGAATCTTTTTCCATTAGATAATTTATTATATCGATATCTGTAGCGACATCACTACCCTCGGTTCAACTCTGCGGTCTGTAACCCAAGTGCTGTCTTGTGCTCTCACTATGCCTATTATCCGAACGGCACAAAGGAAAATGTTTTTGTTAGAAAAAACTTTTCTATTGAGCTCTACGGAATTAATGGTAAGTAAGGAAATTGTGGTTATGGTCTGGTAACAATGTATTGGGAGCATACGTCAATGGAAAATCCTGATACATGGATAGAATAATAAGTGAATACTTCAACTTAATTCTGAGTGAATTCAGTTGAATAATGGTTATTGTAGTAGAATAGCATTAGAATAATCAGTGTTGAGTTCTTTGTTCGGTTTGTCAATGGCAATATAGTAAAGAAGGAATTGAAAGAAAGGTTCTTTCTTGTGAGAGACCTATGATCAGATTTTAAATTCTTGCGGATGAAGGTGTTGACAGTGAATAAATATGATCAGCTTTATAAGGAGCAACAATCACTCATTCACTACAATTATATATTACATTTACAATAAGCAAGTTTTAGTCTATTGCGTATCAAGTATTTGCTATTTTTGAAATGGTTTATTTTAATGTTTCGATTAATCTCTTGCAATAAAAAAAATACACTTACCAATAGCCAAAAGAGTCTTCAACTTAGGGTTAGCTTTCTTCAAAGAGTTGATCCTGTCGTACAATCCGGTCTTTCCATCCTTGGTCTCATCGTTGGTCTCAAAGGAGCTAAGTTTTCCCTTCTTCAGCCAACCGAACGCGAAGATGATATGCGTGCATAGATCAGGTTGAATGTCTTCGGGGACGAACTTGCCGATCTTGGTACGGTATTGAGACCAGTTGGTGTAGTAGCACACGATCTAGACATCAAATAAAGAAAATATTATATTAATGATCAAGATTTGCTGATAGATGAATTATGAACATTTTGTTACATAAAACGGAGGAAATTCAGCTATTTGACCTTTATACCAATGCCATATTTGGAGTTTGATGGGGAAAAACTCTGTTGCCACTTGATCTCACTTTTGAAACAAAAAAAGGTGTAACAAAGTAGAGAACATTTCGAACAGAAAGTAAATTTGTATTGAATAATAAATCGGCAATACAATGTAAAACATTCAAAAACATATAAATTTTAGTAGCAGCACGCATCAAAAATTGACCTTCCAAGTAAAGGCATGCATAAATAAATCGGTCGATTATAACCTATTTACATAAAATATTGTCAGTGTAGCTGCTTATTTTATCACCTAATTAATTATGTTCATGGACTGGTTTGTTAGTTTTATTAAATCACTTACCAATGTCAAATATAATAATAATGAAAACATTTAGGTAAACTATAATAGTGTTTTTATCGATTGCAGCATTAATCACTCTATCTTCTACTTAATCGATTTCTGTTTTTACCTAAGCTTTTTTCAAAATTCAATAATGCAAGCTAATCCTGTTTAAATTAATCAAGTATTTATCAACTTTTATGTAAATTCAATGCACATTTATCCTTCTAGTGTGCTGGCTTCAATTTCCCAACTACCAAGTTACTTAGTTTTATAAAATTACTCCAAGCCCCACTTCTTAACGGTTCGTTTAGCACCGAAGCAACCTTAAACACGTTGAATTTTATTCCAAATTAAAAACAAATTTTGAGACTCCTTTTGGTGCACTTGAGTTATTTGAGGTAAAGCTCAACAGCCATGCACTCAGTCTCGGAAGTTTCTCGAAAAGCACTAACGTTGCCTACGCCTTTTTCTGGTATTATATGTGCTGTAACTTGAACACGTTGGTGTAAGCTTATGAAAATAATTGTGACTAGGGCCCTTGAAAACTCTTTACATATAAGTATATGCTAATTCTATAACGTTGATACGAGATAAAATTTCATCATTGGTTGCTGGTATTTACCGAAATTTAAATAATGAACAAATTGTATCTCTGAGTCAGCTGATTTCGATATTTTATTGCAAATGTAAGGTAAATGTACTCGATTCGATGCACTTTTGTCTTTTTTGATCTTATTAAATCGGTCTACATGTTGGACAGTAACAAACATTCCAAGGTCAGCAACTTTTGCATTCGAAAAGCTCAATCATATCCGCGTAGTATTTGCATCTGCAAAATTATGTCTTACAGACAAAGATAACCACTTTTAGGTTTTATTTAGGAGGCGTAAAGTCGAAAATGGCTTGTTATTTGCTTATTAGTGATATTAACAAATTTGTACTCGCTTGCTGGCTTGCTTACTTCGATATTATTTCCTGTGCACAGGCACTATGAAATAATCCCTTTCTATATATGTCGTATTGAGGTTTCGTAATTCGGATTACTGGGATCGAAGAGTTGTATAAGGACTAACTGTTTTTTACTAGTTTTGTAAGACATTTCGTTCTCATTGAGTCATTGAGGTTCATGGAATAAGAATTTAACATGATTTACTGGTTTGAGGAAAATCTATTTCTGGTTATGTCATGTTACGGATTTATTACCATTTTAAATTGTGGGTTGATTAATCTTGTCTTTTTCTAAGAAATCTGTTTTATAATGTGTTATGTCCTTAAGAATCTCATACTGTACTGGTCGTTTTATTAAAAAATCGTTCCATTAGTTTTATTTTGTTTCATTAATAACAAGTTTGAAAATCTGTGTTTTCGTAATACTATTATTTACATACATACATAAACTAACGCCTTTTTTCTCAGAAGGGGTACTATGACATGCACATTTCGCCTCGTATGTGCCGTCCCACGATGTGATAGGGGGCGAGCCTATCGCCATATCGGCCACAAATTCCGGGCTAGTAATGAATTGAATAATCGATTATCACTTTGCCCGACCCGGGATGCGAACCCGAGACCTCAGCTTTGCTATCATACCGTAATACAACTACGCTACCGAGGCAAAATAATATCTATTACTTTTCCTCAAAATATCTTTATTCTTTGTATAAGTAGCAACGAGTTAAATATAATTGCTTTAGCAGTACTTTAGTAATACGTGAACTCTTTTTTTCATATTTTTTTTAATAAGTTCAAGATGTTACTAACCTTGTATCCATCTTTATCCTTATGATGATCAGTGGTGACAGAATTATCAATAGCGGCCGAAGATTTTCGGCTAGCTATGTTCGGCCTGCCACGGATCTTAGGCCTGTTCACACTGGCAGACAGGACTTGATCTGTAGACCTGGACACGCTGGTGGACACTGATGTTGACACTTTGGATGGCTTGCGAAGTCTTCTGCGGACGGCTGGAAAGAAAATAGTAAATTAGATTATTGTGTTTTTGTAAATAAAATTACAATTCGAATGTAGGACACGCTAAGTTAAATCAAGATTACGCTATTTTAATATAACCGTCTTCTTATAGAAATTCACTTTTAACAAAGGTGCATTAACGATAGTTCTAACTCATCAGCCACAGAAAGTTTACCGCAGAACATAGAAAACACGAATTTCTATAGCACTGTGTTAGAAGAGGCTGTTTCCAGTGACTTTCTGCAACCTTAATTAGATTGTCTTTCCTCTACAATCTAGATGATAATGATCGGAATAAATCTTATTAACTACTTTGTTCCCAGTACCATCATAATATGGAATAAATGTAACATTTATAAATCCACTCGGATCTAAAAAGTAAAGTAAGTAAGTAAAGTTTTAACTTTGAACACAAACTAAAAATCGAATTAGGCAGTTTATGTTGACTCTATAGAAGCGAAAACAGAATATTCAGTTTACGGATGCTAAGCCAGCCTCGTTAAAATTGAATGCCGCAAGCTGCCGAAAAGTTGTCCCACTACACTTAGACGTCGTAGTAAATATATTCACATATTTGGCTGCAAGTTAGTGAGTTTTGAATGTAGGGGCAATTTTATAGTGCAAAGTTCGCTGAGTCAACAAAACCGACGTCATATTTGAATTGCACATCTTTCGACTGACTCCCGACGTCCATTGTCTTTGGTTTTCAATAAATACGACGTTGGTGTTATTGAGCTGGGTGCTTAAAAGTTAAATGTATAGAACATGATTTTAAACAATTTCTATTTTGTTATTTCTCAACGTAAAATAATTCCAACGGAATTATTGCTCAGAGCGAAAAAAGTCATAATAATACTCTTTTATCTAAAATCATCAATACTATTCGTAATTTTATTTAAACATGACTATAATAGTTGCACCTAATTAGGAAAATAATTTACGAAAAACCGCATGTATTACAAAAAATATCTTTTAATGAGCTCTAAAGAGTTACGCGTAAATATTGAAAGATTTTTCTTTAAACTTAAAAGACTTCTCGCTCTTTCGCGCTGGCGTTCAATTTCTTCCATTTAAGTAAACATCAAAGAGGCAGTTGCGGCAATGCGTTGGCTTCACCGCTCTATCGCCTTTACATACTGCGCAATTTGATAAAACCAACTTTACCTGCAACCTAAAAGGTATATACTCGGAAATTTAATCGTGGAAAAATCTTTTAAAGTGCCATTTGAAGGTAATAGCAAAGCTGCGATTGAATGGTAAATCTGGATTTAAAAGGCTTTTCATATTAAATATAGTGGGGAGTAAATGTGCAAGGTCAGTTAGCGTGAGGTAATTTATTTTTATATTAATTTAGAATATTCAGCTTAATGAACGGTAAACTGCCCTGAGGACTGAAGTAAAATTTAATTGCAGTAATCGGGGAGGCCTATGTTCAGCAGCGGACTTACTGTGGCCTAAGAGAAGAGAAGAAGAGTTAGTAAGTTTAAAGTTAGTAATACGATTTTCGGCGATGACGCTCTTTTTTTTATTGCAAGGAATGGCGATACGAGTAAGCCATTCGCCTGATAGTAAGCGATACGACCGTTCATGAACAGTAGAAAGACCAAACACCGTGAAAAACAAAGCAATGCATTACACTGCGCTCGCCATCCTGAGACATAAGATGTTAAGTCTCATTATGTGCTGTAGTTACGTTGGCTACAATGCCCTTCAAACCGGAACACAACAATGCGTTTACATTACTGCTATTTGAATGTTTATTGACTTAGTATTTGGCTTTACTATTTGGTTAAAATCTAATGTTATTTTACTTTAACTGTTTATGTCTACGTACACAAATAAGCTAGCAACCAGCCAGATGGTAAGCAACCGCTGATTCTAGCAACGTAAAAACACGATAAAGCGCTACTTAGAGTGTGGTTTTGAGGGCGTAGTATGTGATAAATCGAGCGTGTTACTACAAAGACGATACTTGGGAATCATTACTAGTCCTACATGTTACTCTCTCGACTATTTCAAAATAAAGGCTTTTAATATACAACTTTTTATGACGCAATGTCACTGATCAGATATCAGAACAAATTTTTCAGTTCGATAGGAAAGTCTGTATCTTGAAAGACTCCAATATGGCGGTGATAATATAACATGTACATTGTACCTGTACGATATCAAACATTTTGAACCCTTTTAGATAAACCTATTGCCAATGTTTTTTTTTTATTTTTTAAATTTATTTTATAACAATATATTTTCACGGTACCACTATTTTCCAATCTGTTCCGAGCAATAAAGTTGATGCATGCTTTGAATTTCAAAAGCATAGGGGACGCGATGTAACCGATCCCAACTGTTCATAAACAAACAAAAATGCACCAAAATACAATACGGTAAAGTCGACATTTTCTTGACATATTTTTTGTTATAATACGAATGAGACATTGCATTTTATTCCAAAAGTACAGTCGCATGCAAAAATATTTTGAAGTGGTGAAGGAATGAAATACAGGAAAGGTTATAGAAAGAAAAAGCATAAAATATGTATGAATGCTAGCTCGTTTGTGGCAGGTTTAGAATTGATTTTCCGCTACGAAACTTAGTACAAAATAAAGGTTTCATAATATATCGAACGAAATAAATATAAGAAATAAGAATGCATTTTTATGGCGCCTAATATTTCAATCGCCTCGCAGAACGTTAACATTGTTAGTAGCAAATAATAAAAATTACATACACAAATGCGTTTTTTCAACAGATCTTGCTAAACGCTTTGCTACATAAACGGGCAATGTGTTGCTGCTCGCATAAATTACATAAATCTTGAACGTAAGGTTAATATGGATGTAACACAATAATTAAATTCTGTAATATGTTATTCTATAGTAGTTTTCTCGTACCTATGTAGAAACGTAAGGCTAAGTGTTGTCAGTATTGATTAGAGGGTTATCTTTAACAAGTTACTCAATTTTTTTCTGTATATTCGAAACTAGATTTATACTAGCCGATATCAGAACACGTTACAATGGCAGGTATTTTTAACTTATGAGCGATGATAACTGATGTTAGAACGAAAAATACGGAAGAATATAACCCCTTGTGTGTCCGCGTCAAAATAAAGTTTATCGAAGCTCTGCGCGCCCCCTTCCGGGCGTGTTAGTAATGACGACTACGGTTGATACCTAACTCATATTATATTCGATAATTTTAATTACAACCAGCAATAAACCATTCATTAAACGCATACATATTAATTTAGCCATAGTATATAAATACCAGCGGACCGACAATACTTCTCGAAGAGCCATTGTACAAATTAATTATGCTTAAATATCGATAATTGTTTCAAATTATCCTCGATCGCCTTGAGATGCTTAGAAAACGGAAGCCAAACATTATCAAATCGGTCTGTAGAATGGATAATTGTTATTCGTATACAAACACGTTTCTTGATAGAATTTTGTGTCGGACAATTTGAGACATCATCGCCTTTGTGCGTGTAATTATCTTCTACGCTTATTTACATTCAATAGAAAATAATGACGAGTCCTACATAAACTATAGCTATACAGCTAGACCTATAGACATACCACATTTTTAAACGACTTCAAAAAAAAGGTGGAGATTTCGACGAGAGAATTCGGCGGAATCTTTTTTTTTTGTATTTTTATTTACTCATAAAATTATAATACGAGTACTTAATATGATTTTAGTAACTTTTTCCATTCTGTACTGATATACACTTACAAGTTCTGTTAGGAATGAATTTACCTCAGAGCCTTTTTTACTTTGTATTACGTCTACGACACCGATGGGGCCAAGAAAGTAAATAAATGAATCCTTAGAAATTGTTTTCTTTTTTTATTTTTATAATTTTAATAGAACAAATGGAACAAAGTTGTAGATATAAATGACTCTTAGCGCCAAATACTAATGGTACTTTGTAAGACCAAATTGAGAAAGAGTGGGTGGTACAAATGGAGTATATAAACTTGTGTTTGAAACACAGAAACACGTATCGGCTTTTAAGGTAACGTGATGTAATGTTAATCCAATTTAAAATCAATGAATACTTTAAATTCGAGTGTAGATGCGTCATGTATGGTTTCAATGTCAGCTTTATTATTATTACGTCTGATTTTATAATTTTTGGTGCACTTTATATGGAACTACAAAATGTGTATTGACATTGGTGTTCATATCGAAAATGTTGTGCGCGATTTGTGAGGTTACCTGTAGTTATAATGTGAATCCAGAGTGTCAGCTACCTTCATACCAAATTCAAGCGATGTCTGTTAAGCCCTTTTTGAGATATTTGCGCACGACCGCACAGACAAACATACATTATAATAATCATTGTTTTGAGTTCTATTATGTTCTTAGTACAGCCACCACACCCATAGTTTTTCTCAAATATATTTTGTGTACAGACATCGATCAGTAACAATATGATATGTATAGATTATGAAAGTCCACTCAATCCGTTGCAATTTGACGTGGTTACCCATGTCTACGACGTAACTAACGTGGTTTTATATGAGGCTAGATTAATTATGTTTTAAAGAAATAAATAGTAAAACGGACCCGTAGTTTATATAGCAATGACAAAAATCATATTCTGCGTCATAAGATTTTTAGCCAGCCGTGATAGTATTTATAATGCAAGACGCATTATATATCTTACGGAAGTAGTTTTTTGGGTACTTGTTTGGAGTATGTACTGTTATTTACTAGCCAATAATCACCAATCGCTATTCACGAGTCTCTTCTACAACCGATGATATTTTAATTGAGAGGACTTTATTTTTATATTTAAATCAGCCATGTCCACAACAAAACCTTCGCGGGCAAGTTAAGCCACACTTTTTTCGGTTAAAATAAATTGTCGGATTATCAGTAATATATTTTCAGCGGTCTGGACATGCGTCGCGGGACACGTCGCTAAACTTGGACGCAGCAATAATTCCGGCTGACTTTTATGTAAATACCCTCATGTCGGCTTGAATAATGAATGAAAGACGGTTAGAATTGCGTTTAACAACTGCGTGAGCGACATAAAATGTTCCTAATGAGTTATACTTGAAAATATGCAGACTGGCGATGACGTAGATACTTAGAGCTTTATAACTTTATTAATGTTATTTTTGTCGCCTTACTGGCCGAGTGGCAGCATGCATGGACGGTAAGCAGCTTTCTGGGTTTCTGTCGATTCTGGTGCGAAATGTATGCTTTGAAAAATATCCTATGGCTTGCCTCGGATCGTAATTTATATCCGACTTTGCATTCTTATTAAGTCTTTTTCTGGTCTAATCGCTTATAATAAAGACAGAAACAATCTTATGACGAAGGAAATTTTAAAAGGCCACAAAAATGTAGAATAAAAAACCATAATCTTATAATATTTTGTCGATTTTTGTAATTATGATAATTCAACAAACAAACGAAAACAATAGGTACCTACACGCTTTTAATTGTCTGGTTTTAATTTCAACTGGATATAATTCAGTAACTGTTCAACCGATATTCCTGCGGTTTCCTTTACGAAACCGTTGCTGGATCAGATTAAATTTGGTTTGCTTTAATTTGCTGTTGCAGTAATTGCTCAATCGTTGAGTCTGATTTCAATGATTGAATCGTAATGTAAACAAACTTAGATCGGTCTTTATGGTAATGTTCACTGTCGTTGATTAAGACCAGAGATTTGAGAGTGATGGAAAATCGAAGTTGCAATGAAATAGAGTATGTTAATTAATTTCTTTTAATGTGCTGTGACTTCTAAGCGTGTGAGTTAAAATACATTTAGGTGTTAGCATGCTGAATGGCCAAATATTTTTATATGAGACCAAAATGTTTGGTAGAGTTATTTAAATAAATATTTATTTGAAGGTACTATAAATAATAACTACATAATATAAATGTATGTAAACGGCGGATTATCGCATTATGAAAGTTCTTACAGATAAATGTGAGAAGTGGAATTGAAATTTAGTACAATAAAACTAGTAGTAAGTTCAGCTCTTTCTCTATCTTCAGCCACAAGAAATCAACTGCTGAACATAGGCCTCCCCCAATGATCTCCACATTGACTTGTTGGAAGCGGCCAGCATCTAGCGACATACTGGAACCTTCATCAAGTCGTCCGTCCACCTTGAAGTCGGACTTCCAATACTTCGCTTATCAGTATGAAGCCTCCACTCCAGAACCTTTCGTTAAGTTCGGCTAGTAATAAATATTCGTTTTGAAATAATAATAATGTTAATTTAAAAAATTATCAATATTTTAAAGAATACAACTTACTTGTAGAGTCTGATGTTGGAGCGATGACAGCTACTATCAATATGATGGTAAATGTCCACCGTAACAGTCTTGGTGGCAACTGTAACAAAAAAAAACAAACATTAGTATTATGCCGAGATAAGAATAATATTACGAGAAAAAAATTATGATTACCCTTTTGAGGAGAAGACCAACAAAAATCAAAATAGATTTCCTAATGAATTTGATCATAATATGCAAAATTAGATACTGATATTTAATTTATGCAAATAACAACGAGCATAAAATTCATCATATTTTTTAAAATAATTAATTATGACCATTTTGGGAAGAGCCCACGAACAAAACAATAGTACGAGGTCAAGGAAAACTGTGGTATTTACGTCGTAAAAAAACTACTTTAAAAATGCGTGAATAAGGATGGATTGAAGATGAATCTTATCTAAGGCTGACAACCAGATCAGAGCTTTACTTAAGCATGCCTAGCCTCATCAAACCCTTCCCCAACTAAAGTAATTATTCAGGCATTGTAGTTCGACAATTGGACGCCCGTATAATCTCATATACTAAATAATATCGCGTATACGTCGACCTTTATCCCCTAGATTACAGTTTCAGACTAACACGACGCATAACCATGAATAATGCATTGGTACGCGCATCACGTCCTGTCTCGCATGTTCTCTGATTACATTTAGATCCTATGAATGGAGTATAGGATAATTGAATATGTGCACATATTAATTCCCGGTTTGTTGTTTCATACATCCGTATTACAGTTGGACTGTGGAATTGGATTTACAAGTTTACAGCGTGTTGTGTTGTGTTGTGAATCAACTGCCCTTTCATTGAGTTGGTTTTGCCGCTGTTTTCAGATTAAATAAATCTATATTATATCGTAGAGAGTCGTAGAGGTTGTCGTTTATACAATTCCAAGTATCTTAGAAAAAAAATGATGTCATAAATTCATATGGTTACGCTTTAATTCTGGATTGGTCAGGTAGAATAGTACAACCCATATTTCAACAAGATTATAATTTAAGATAGGGACAGTCTTATCGCGACATTCGGCACAAAAAAAATATTAACCATGTTATGAGGTTTTACAAAAAGAAAACTCTCACCAGCGAAAGCCTGATTTGGGAATAGGGTCCAGAAACTGATATTTTACAAGCGGTATAAATATATTGTTATATACATAATAAAAGAGTGCATGTTGAAGCAGCGACCATTGCAAGTACACAATTTACGTTTGCGTATACAATCCTCACACGTTTTTTCGCAATAAATTGTCTGCAATAACATCATTATACTATTGACTTACGACTCTAAGCAGTACTTATATATTCCCATTAACCTTTACTTATGATTTCTTCCAGTAAACACAGCTGCGTTGCTATTAACTCAGTGTATTAGAAAGTATGCACAAGTTTTCTCTGTTGTGTAAAATGTCGCTTTCTTCTCGATAGCTTGAGACGTTTGTATAACTGCTGTATCATTGATAAGCTTATAATAATAATGGAAGCTGTTTATGTATTCTGAGGGATAGCATTAATCTGATATCGAACCCTTTTCTTAATAGATCGTGAATTATTTAAAGGATACAAAGGAATACATACTCGTACTATTGGACTAACTGTTATCTGCTAATGTACTGTACTGTATCAGCCCATATACGTCCCATTGTAGAGCATAAATCTCTTCTACAAGCGGGAGTACGATTGAGAAGATGAGGATTGAGAGGAGGTTAGGCCATATAGTCCACCACGCTGGCCTAGTACGGGTTGACGGACTTTACATACTGCAAATGACTTCAGGTATAATACCAACATTTTTTCTACTTGTCATACAGCATCAACACATGTATAATATATACACAATATGAAAATATTTATTTTTTTACGTAGAAAACATGGGCAACTTAGAAAGCGATGAAAAGAAAACCTGTATTTTCTGTATTCATTGAAATGAGAGGATGATGGTGTGAATGTTAGGAGAAAGAGAACTACTTTGCCCATTAGTGCCCGTTAGTGTTCAGTATTTTCTCATCATATTTTGCGGATTAATTACGGCTTATTATTTTGACGGATTGTTAGTTCTAAATTGATAGGTTTCCTCCAAATATCACAATAAATGCTTTAACAACGTCATCCTTCTATAATGAATTAAGCCATTAATATTTCAAACAACCAGATCTTGTAATCAATACTGACACTGCGTACCTGTAGGGCTTGGTACAAACAAGGCTATTAATAGTTCCCGGAACGCGTGTAAAGGCCCTTTGACTGTTGGTAAGATGAGACCCTTCTCGACTTATGTGAGAATGCACAATTACCTCTAAGACAGGTTAGATTTGAACTAAATAATAAGGATTACCGAAGAGGGAATTAATTTTCGAAATAATATAACTTATACATTAAAAACTCATCATTAATCGATAATTAATATATTCTCAGCTACAGGAATATCGCTATGTTAACGGTTCATTCAATTTGTATCTATGTAATTAAAAATGTGAAAGACAGAAAAAAGACATACGGCCTTATTCATAGATAGTTTTAAAACCTATTTTAGTTATCGAATGTTTTGTCCCTTTCGAACGACTTAAATTCAGTCTTTATTCAGTTTGAGCGAAGAAGACAAAACATTCGATCACTAAAATAGGTTCGAAATGTGTATAAATAAGGCTTGAACACAAGAAGGCTATGTGTTGGTTATATATTGCGGTTTTTAAAAGAAGGAAAAGGAACTATATTCGCCTACAAGACTGGGTAATACCTATAATTTTGGTCCATTTTCCACCGTCGTGTAAGATGGCAGCTATTTAGAGGATGCGAATATTCTACCATCAAACAATCTTGTAACGTAGGTAATATTTATAAAGCTTTCCAAATAACCTGTAGTCATAATCTAGAACATTTACAATGGCATGAAGATAATAATCACTGACAAGTCCCTTACGCAAATATTTTATCCAGCTAGGCTTAAACAACTTTCTCTTAGTGTTGGGATTAGAAATACGGAAGCAACAAAATGGCTACGCAAAACATGTTTGAAGCTCATTCTCTATAAACATAAAATTTTTGCTCCAATCAAGTCCTTTGTTCGCACATTTGAATAAAAATTAATATTCATAAGGTATGAATATTCATTATGTGTACTCCCAAATTATAAGCCAAAGAGCCAGATCAAAGCATTCTGTGGATTTGGGAGGGTAAAAAATATACCAAAAATTGTTGATACAGGTTTATACAGATATAAATTAGTCATTTTGTGGACCTGTGTTTATTACGTGTTTAACACACAAGTCATCGTTTCTATAGGTTATGTAGGTCACTCCAGACAAATAAGATAAAATAATGTAATGAGAAGTTCAAAATGGCCGACTTGCAAAATTCATAGCAACTATACAGTAGAGCTGTAATAAATATTTGTTCAAAAATATTTATATAACAATATACTGCCTCGGTGACGTAGTGGTACTACGGTATGATTGCAAAGCTGAGGTCTCGGGTTCGAATCCCGGGTCGGGCAAAGTGATATTGGATTTTTCTATTCATTATCAGCCCGGAGTCAGGAATTTGTGCCCGATATGGCGATAGGCTCGCCCCCTATCACATCGTGGGACGGAATATACAAGGCGAAACGTGGGTGTTCTGGTAACACCTCTGCCTACCCCTTCTGGGAAAAAGGCGTGTGTTTATGTATGTGTGTTATGTAAAAATGAACGAATTAAAAATTCAAATGGAATAAAAAATGATATAATTAAATTACGCAATTTAAATTTAAATTCTAAAAAGAAATAAAGTGTTAATACACTTTTCTTTTAGAAATATAAATAGAGACTGGGGCAACTAAGGCCGCGTATTGCATATTTCACAGCTAGCAGATTTCTTGGAAAATGTAAAACCATTTTCAATGGAAAATGCTCCGAACTGCACTTAACTTTCATATGAAAACAAGCAAACTCGCTAATGAACAACTGGCCGAGAGAAAAAATATATTGAAAAATATTTGACTTGTGGATTTTAAAACTTTCACGCTTTATTTTAGTTACGAGAGCTATTGTAAGCCGTTTTAGACTTAAAATTAGTTTTAATCGATTTATAGATATTTATATAGATGTTCTAAAGTTGGTGAAAAATGTTGTGCGAAGTATGTCCAATTAAAGATTTTCTGTGATTAACATATAAAGGCACATTATATGACAAAATTAATTCTTAGTTCAAGTCATACTTTTATATGTTTTTTATGTTAAGAGACCAGTGTCCCACTTTTCATTGTACTCTAAACATAAAAAAAATCACCTCAACATACAAACCTTTACCAAAACTTTGCAACTAATTAAGCGGATGTACACTTGTTGAAAATGTATAAGTTGAAATAATTTTGTGAACACACAAAAAGAGCACAATAAACAGTCGTTGTGTTGTGATATTTAAAAATTTACATTGTTGGGTTGTTAGCGCGAAATAAGGACAACGCCTGAGGCTCTTTTAATTTAAAATCACTATTATACGCTACAATAAGGGAACAAATTACAACAAAAACATAATGAAACTCTTTCACGATGGCGATTATATTTTAATAGAAGAGCAATGTTTTGAATAACGGCTCTATTGTGAAAATAAAACAAAAAAATATAAAACTTTCGATGTTAAACTTTTTGTAGTCGGTTTCAAACCCTGCGATTCAGGTGTCTAAATGCAGTGGATATTATTTTTCGCGAATTATTTCGTGAATTATTAGATTGAGTATTTCCACAGGTTTTTGCCTAGTAGCAGTAGTAAAAATATTATCAACAATTATTTGCTGACACACAGATATTGAGTGGTCCAAATTAATGTACAACATAACATTCGTTAACCCTTAATAAGAGTGGATTAAAAACACGCAGAAAATGAAAGAGAAAAAATACTTTCGTAAATCCCATAAATTTTCAACATACATACATACATTAATTCTTTATAAGAGAGGAAAACAACACATACAAAATAAAATAATTCAGTAAATATAGGATGTCCAACAGCTGTCACTGCAGATCACGTAAACGTAAGCCGAAGTTATTGGCAGAAACATCGCGTGGCGTGGAAAATTCCGATCTAGCTTCAAAACCAATACTAGTTGCCAATTAGGGAACTCGGCGCAAATGGCGAGACTTATTGGAAAGGTTGCGTTATGAGGAGCGCAAGTGATGATTGGGAAGGTTGGCTGACTAAATGTGTAATAAGTAAACTCAAAGCATAGGGATAAATGCAATGAAAATATTTGAATTAAAGTCAATATAATTTGTAAACATCAAAATGTACAATATTGTCTGCTGGCGTCAATCATCCAATAGTAGCGCTTAAGGAATATAGACAAGAGATCTTAAATATATTTTTCAGTTCGGCCACTGTCCGAAAAATATAATTTTAATAACTTGCAGTGTTATACAATAATTCGTGTATTCACAAATACGAAATTCTTCTGCTAAACCCATGCCTACGTGTAGAATTAAAGTCAGGAAATATATTTTATCAATAATTATATAGCTACTGTTGAAATATATAGGCTGTGTTAAATAAAGGATACGAGACATATAATTAGATGGAATTAAAACAAGTTTGCTGTTTAGCACAAAGCTGACAGCCAAACTAATGAGCATCCTAATGTCAGTTGCCTATAGGAAATTAACCATAATGCATGACTCATTCACACAAGGACGTTGTCTCATAAAGTAACTCTTGAGAACAGACTCGTATCAAACTGCACAAAACCCATGAATAGGCAAATATAGCCTGTCCCACGTACAAATGATTTTCGAATGCACAATTAAAGTTTAAATTAAACGCCAGTTGCATTGAATTCCCACAGTCTATCAAGAGAGTAGTTGAACTATACAAAACGCTAGTTTATTGTAGCACGCATGCGGCCGACTGTCCGCAAGGCCAAATGAAAGGAAAAGGAGCGGACGGCAAAAACTTGGCCGCAGAGCAGCGCTGTGTAGAGACTTATACGTCTTTGTCCTAAGTATGTGGGCACGGTCATTGAAAATAACTAACACCACTCAGCGTGATTTAATGTAAGCCAATTTTCCTTCTAGAACAAAAAGATAATAATAAACGGATGATCTACTAAATATTATAGAAAACAGGCAGATTGTCTCGTGTAAGAAAAACAGGAAAAAAGCGATGGCCAGGAGTTTTGAATGTTTCTCTGTGGTTTTTTTTGGGGGAGATGCGTTGTACAGCAGTCATCTCCTGACAAATAAAGTATTGAAATAATGTGTCTTTAACTTAATACAGAAACTTTAATTAAATGATTCCATTCCGGTGTGCTCATAGAATTCCTGTCTCCATTGGATACGAATCGTTAATAAACACTGTGACGAAAGCGCAGTTCCCTTGGGGTTACGCAGGTTAGATGCCAATCGCTTGATCTATAAGTATCAGATAATGTCAAAAGTTAAACACTAAGAAAACCTAAGTTGATGCTAGCCGGAACAATCGATTCTTACAACAGTAATCGATATGGCAAGTATCAAAATTTTATCGATTTTAAATAAAAGCTGGTGTAATTTCTATGTGTAAAGAAGCTTAACGCCTAATGTCCTTAGTTGGGAACAAGTCCAATGCCATGCATTGCTTGTGAATATTCTGTTCTGAATGGTGTTGTTTGTGCCTACATTATGTTCATCTTATCATTCCTGTTAATAAAATAAAAGCTAGGGTGCGATTTCTTTAAATACTGCTTCAAGTGTTGTCTATAGTACTTAAGCGCACTACACACTAGAGCCGCTGACCCGCCGGCCTATGTCGGCAACTTTTTGTTGGCGTGCTAGTTGAGGACTTTATGCATTGCAAATCGGATAACTTTTTCGACGACATGTCAGCGGCCCGTGATGACAAGAAGAACATTTTATAACGTTTTGAGTGCCGCCGGACAACAGAGCAGAGCGTTTGTATCGCCAACATGTCGGCGAGCAACACGTGCGGGCGCTTGTTGCCGAGCCGGTAACTTTGGTGTGTAGTGCGCTTAAGAAACCAGTTCTAATTGTTACTTTTACATCATAATCGGAATACAAAATTATTTCACGGAAGCCGTCAAGGTTAATGAGACATAGAAAACACAGTTCACACTATCGCGCGTATATATATCCGCGTACAAAATAATTGAATCGAATACAAAAACCTATAGAAAAAAAATACAAACTAATCAGAATGATTAAAATAACGGATTCTTATTTTACACTTCCTTTAGTCTTACACAATAATGATTATAGGGGAAATAATATTAGAACCATGTATGTAATAAAAAATAAATATGTATACTGGCCTTGTCTGAGGTCAACCCTCGAAGAAAGTAATTGAATTTATGGTTATACATGGCCCATAAAACACTAAAAAAATTAAACCGTCTGGCATAAGTGCCGAATACATCACAATATTCCTGAATATGAAAATAAATGGTAAAATAATGTCAAACATGCGTAAAAATATTCAATGTAAAAATATTAAGCGACTTTTATAAGATTTGAACGGTACTAAAGCGGCGTACAAACCTGTTTAGTGTCGTTGTCAAGGCTGACCGCGTCAACCAAATACTTAAAGGCTGTATAAAAAGACCCTTGAGTTGTTAAAAAATAAAAGAATATTTCCCAGAATATTGTTGCCATGCAAATAAGTAGGAAATCTATTGTCCAGTAAACCATAATCGTATTTTATACAAGTACGTGTGCGTGGTGGCCTGTTGGTGATGGAACAGACGCGGCCGCCGTGTTCAAGGTGGTCGCGGGATCAAATCTCAGGCACAGCTCTGGCTTTTCGGAGTCCTGTGTGTATTGGTAGTCAATCACCACTCACTATTACGATGAAGGAAAACATCATAAAGACAATGTATATGGTATTTAAAGTCCATCAACCCGCACTAGCCCAGTGTGGTGGACTATATGGCCTAACCTCTCTCAATCGTACACTCGATTGTAGAGGAGGCCCGTGCCCTGCAGTGGGACGTATGTAGGCTGGTACAGTACAGTACAGTACGACATTGTTTCTACAATACACGTGAGGATAGGTGCAGTTGAGTCCAAATAGAGCGTCCTTTAATTAGATGCTATCTCCCGATAAGACACAACTATGCAGATATAAGTTGATCAGGAAACCCATCATACTTGCATGGGTCAATGACTACCAGTCCATAGTTGGACTAAAGGGTAAATTCTGTTGTGCCTAGAGGTCGCCTGTGCCGAGTGGCAAGAGCAAGCATATTATGAATTAATTTAAATTGATGTTTAGATCAAAAAATATTTTTGACGGAAAACATTAATAGAAAATAATATAAACTAATATGTTTTCGCAATATTAAAACTTTATGGCCCGGGTAAAATTACTTCACTCTTCTTCAAACTCATTAACACCATCTATTTTTTAACGTAAAAAATGGAACAATTCTTCCATATTTTGCTCGACTCTTGAGGATCGTGGCGTTCAATTAAACACCCCATAACATTCCTTATGAGTTGCGCTATCAAAAGTAAAAATATTTTTTCGAATCCAACTGGCAGTTCCAGAGATCACCGCGTACAAACAAACTCTTTATATTTACGATAAAAGCAGAAATACAACATGACAAGCCTTAATTGCTGAGAAAATTTGCAGAACTTACCGCGTCGCCTGTATCCTATAAATCAAAACAAAAGCTCGTTACAATTGCATTATTTATCGCTTTAACCCCATGTTACCTTAAAAGGTTCTTTTGTATACAACGTAAGAAGACACAAATTGATATTTATTTGACATTTGGCTAAACTACGCTGTTTACATCGCTGATGATTTATGAGCTATTGTCGCACTTCGAAAGAGAAAGTATCAGTATTTATTTGTAATTGGTATATGTTGTTTACGGGAATATTGTAGGCGTAATTAGGGAACAGTAAATGCCGATAATTAAATTATTTAAACATGATTTTTAAAAAATAATTGAAGTTGTTGAGTTGATTTTGGATACTTTCCCTATTATATTACATAATGTAAGATTGAGTAGTATTTGTATTTAAAATTGATAGTGAACATTTATGAAGTACTAGCGAGTGCAGATTTTGTGGAATCAATACAAGAGAAACATATTATACTATTGCACTAACTGTTTAACGTTAAAACTCAACGTGACTACCGTCCTTTATATGGTTTTTATAAATTTTCGCCTTCATAATATTGGTAGGATTAATTGTATTCATGACTAAAAAATCGACATGAAGTAAATTTCAAATATAAAAAATGTGTGAAATATATTTTAATATTTATTTGGTTAACCTTTTCAAATGTAATGTTACGTATTGGCTACCTAAGAGTCTGACGCCGCAGACTCTACAAGATCTGTTCTTCTATTAATGCTATGTATATACAATATCGATACACCTATCATTATAAAAAAACTTGTCGCGGTATAAAATTACACGCATAAATACAGTTACTATATTACGGGTTTCAGTTAAACGGGTTTAACATTTTAGGTCAGCGCCATCTTGTATCT
The DNA here is from genome assembly GCA_033459515.1 of Theretra japonica. Taxonomy (NCBI): domain Eukaryota; kingdom Metazoa; phylum Arthropoda; class Insecta; order Lepidoptera; family Sphingidae; genus Theretra; species Theretra japonica. The sequence continues at coordinate 6,580,354 of CM065943.1, forward strand.
ATACTAATTTAATAAGGCTAGAGTTTGAACGAACTTATCTGTGGATCTACGAGTAGGATTAAAAAAAATATTTTTGGATTTGACAGTTTTATTTTTGAAGATGGTTTTGGGGTGTTCACATCATGCTATGACTCTTGGGAGGCAATCAAAAAATATAAAATATACGGGTTAATGAAAACCTATAAGTGAAAAATCTGTATAAAAAAGAGTGTAGTATTTGAGGTCTAGTAGTACCAGGCAGGAGCTTTAGTCCACTTAAAAATACATTAAACCTCTGTTAAACAAACTCGTCCGAGTACTCAAGCAATAAGGTCATTAGATTTCTATACCATACACACATAAATATGGTAAAAATATTTTTAACAACTTCAGTCACGCAATATTCTGTCCAGAAACAATAGCTTTATAGACAATATATGCAACTTATGAACACGACCTTTTTATTTCCAAATTAGAGGTTGTGCCCAAGGTCTTACGATCCATTACTTATCCTCAGCGAATATAAAGTGTATATTAAAATATATCTTAACAAATTATAGAGCAAAAACTAAAGACATGTAAAAATGTTCGAGAAAAATCTATGTCCCTCAATTAGTATTAACGATTAGATTAATTTGGATTCGCCAGATTCGCATATTATTTTATTATTTTTAAAGACTTTTGTTTTTTAAATTTGATTGAAAGTCGTATGTAAACAATGGGCGGCAGATACGCTCTTGATGAAGAAAATGATAAAAGGGAATTGACACCATAGAACACAAATACGAAATAAAAACGGACTTAAATAAAATAAAAAGTTTTACATTATATTTCATTGTTAACTCAATGTACGGCATGTCTAAAGTCAGATTCTGTGAGAAGTGCCCTTGATCTAGTTGCTTCCACTTTTATTCCGACTGCCGCATGTTAAGTACCTGTCTGACAATCTACAGGCGGTTTTAAGGTTATTTCAGGCCAATACTCACTATTAGTTGTTCGAATAATAGCGAAGTCTTACGTACAATGAGTAATTTCGATAATTCGAAAGACGTGACCATCTTAATGACGCTCCAATAGAAATGCAATTAAAGTAACCTTCCTAACAGGGTTGATTAGAACTAAGAAGTTGGACGTGACACGAAAATGCAGTTCGAATATAATTTTGAATCTCGCGACGAGCCAAATGTTTTTTGTATGCCTATCTTGTGTCTTAGTGCAGAGTTAGGAAATTCTGTGTAATATTAGTATTTTTGTCTACATAATAGTTCAAAATAGTAAAAGGTGCTCAGACATATCTGACTTTTATTTCCATTCTCAATAGGAATATAAATGCCTAATTAAGTAACATAGCCATTACCTAATTGAAGTGTGAGGAAAGCAACAGCTTTCGTTTCACCAATAGATTGTTGATTGGCAACTAGCACTACAGGTGCGTAAATTTATGACACTTGTTTATTATTTTATTGGTTCAATGAAGTAAATCAATGTCGTAACTTTATGTGACTCTTGAGAACTAAATTGTCACCTAAAATGTTAGTGAAACTTAATTTGATCTTGAAATTAGGAAACTTAAGTACGTATTAAGGAATTGCATTTATGTTACTGTTTTAGTAAAAACGTAGTAGCTTCGTTAGTCGAACATTCTTCCCATGACGAATTATTTATCGTTGTTTTGATTTTTTCTCCAATAAAGTAATACAATGTATTCAATAAACCTACATCATAATTAATTGAAGAATATAAAACGGTAAACTTTATACGCGCGTACAAAAACCTTATACGGTCAATCGCTGCAGCATTGAGACCGACCGTAGCGTTCTTAAGGTAAAAGCAATTATGATTACACCGTCCTTGCTTTCCATACTTTGATTTCATGTACCATTTGTCTTCGCATATCCGCTTAATAATAGGCTCTTTAAGTATTTGAATTAACATTTCCTGCTAAGTTGAAATTTTAATGTTAACGACTAGAATGCTGTTGTAAAATTAAGTATTTGCATTAACATTTCCTGCTAATGTTAGTGACTAAAAAGCTGTTGTAGAAATTGATGTTAATAGTTGCAAAGGTAATCTAAATAATCTAAATACGTTTATAGAGGTTGATTAGGTAGGCTTTTCTATAGTTTTATATTGAAATGGCTTTGTAATTATTAGCAAATGATTTAAACGTTTGAATATACGCATCAATTAAGAGATGCTGCAGGTCAAATACGCGTCTAGGTATTTAAAGTGGGCTACCGGATATAACAGTAATTAGTACCCATCTTTAGAAGAAGTCAAGGTATTTAATATCACGCTTTTTTTTGTTTTTTTTTTTTGTTCACGAGGAAAAGCTATTAAGCTCCCCTTTCGTTGCCCCGGGGGAGGTGGAAAGGGGTATGTCAGTGTCTCTGGCCTTCCAGCCTGGCACAATGCGGATTTGTGGCCAAGCTGGGTCCCTACCAACCCTACGCCAGCATACTGACTAAAAACCTCTTGAAAACCGTCACACGCATTGTGGGCGGTACCGGACATCCCAGGGTGAAAGGCACCCCGATTTACGTCCGCGTAGCCGCCTCGCGCATAACCATTTCTGGTCCTTCTTTGATGTGGGGCCCGGATGAACCCCACTTTCGACTATTTTGGACGCCCTTTTAGCTGTTATGGGCGTCCATGACAGAGACGAGGCACTGTCGTTCGCCTCAGAGCCGTTACAAGTCAGGGTGCACCGCCCCCGCAGTGTTCCCAGTGACTCTGATGGCCCCTTTAGGTCGCCTCTTAAATTTAATATCACGCTACAATTTATTTACTTAAGCTGAAGTTAAGAATTGTCCAAACTTTATGTAACACGAAAAAATTAATTCCAACTCGTGAGCCAAACCTATCTGTCTTGTTAAACAAAGCAGCAACAAACTTTCCGGCAGCAAACGTTATTTATCATCTTTGAGGAAAAGAATTTAAAAATACAAACGCAGTTCGAACAGTCATAAAAGCAAAAGTAAATATATCAACTGCAACAGACGGAAGCCTGCAATCTTGCATTTAACTAAAGAGAAAAAGCTAAAATTTCCCCATCACACATTCCATTTGTGAATAAAGTAAACTGTAAATAAATGTTCTTAATCTGTGAGCTCGTTCAAATTTCATTAGCGTTCGGACATAAATAATTACCGCACAGAAGGTACATTCGGTTAGCAACCAATTATTAAATGAAAGTCTGTGATTGTACGATATCTTGAAGTAGCCTTTTGTACATTATCATCTTAATTATGTATCAGGCAACATTTATTTTATCATATTAATTTAGATTGAAGTACCAAAGATAAAATGTATGTATTTTTAAAAGACGTTAGAAAAGTTCAGTAAACCTCATAAATCATTTTTATCAATATAACTAAAATTCACACAAGTTATGTAAGTTGGTCTAACCATTGTTCAACGACAGTGATCATTAAAACCACAAAGCTAACAATAATATAAATACCAGTTTCCTTGTCTACCTCATCAGCGCGATTTGCTAAGATGTTTGTGAAAGTCGGAACATTTGGACGCCGCGCCGTGTTATTTAACAATGCAACGTTTTATGAACATTTTCTTTAAATTGCTACTGCAAAAGACAAGCGCAAATGTACATGTAGTTAATGACATACACACACTCACGCCTTTTTCTCAGAAGGCGTAGGCAGAGGCACTACTAGGACATAAATTGTTCGCCTTATATGTTCCGTCCCACGATGTGATAGGGGGCAAGCCTATCGCCATATCAGGTGAATCCAGGCTGACAATGAATAGAAAAATCACTATCACTTTGCCCGACCTGGGATGCGATCCCGAGACCTCAGTTTTGTAATCATACCGTAGTAAAACTACGCCACCAAGGCAATTGCATCATATAATCATATCTTTTAATGCCATGATGTAAAAACTAAAACATGATTGGATTAAACCTTATTTTATAAAAAACGTTTTACCTTCTGTACAGTTTGTTTTGTGATTAGAGTTTCTGCCAGTGAATACTCTGTATGCAGTCAAAGCGCAAAAACAACATTAGGTACCTTGCCAGCTCAAATAAATTCCCAAAGAGTCCCAACCTTTTTTGTTGGACGCTGCAATGCGAGCCCAAATTGTAGCTAGCTGGGGATGTTCCATAGCTTATCGATACTATTTTTTTTTCTTGCTTGCGTTATCGACATATTTGTATTACATTCCATGCGGATTTTCTTACTTCGAAGATGACACAATTATGTTTTATTCAATTGGCGAGGGAATAAAGTTATCATAAATTATCGGACTGTACTTTATCGACCTCATTACTGTGTTGTTACTAAGTTAAATTATCTTAAGGAGAAGTCTTGTACATGATTCCACTACTATCAAAATACCATATGAATTTCCAAATTACAAACTATAATATGTTTTAGTAAGCCCTTCCCCTATCTTAAGGAGAAAACTATACGCAATTCTTATTGCTATAGAAAATTACGGCCACTGCAAAGTAAAACAAACTATTGTACATACTTTCCTAATAGTATTAATCAATCTAAATTACAATTAAGTTGCTCTTCGCGTTGCAGTCGACGTACGGGAAAAAGCCAGATATTTACATAACATATTGCATAGATTGTGCAGCATTATGCTTTGTAAACAAATTATGTATGCAAAAGGGTTGCGAGTTTCCTCACGACATTTACCTTGCCGAGAAAAGTACTATGTAAATATGTATGAAAGTTACGAAAAGCGATTGATAGACGCAAGGAGTTGAATGCACAACTTGCTATATGGACGCACGGCATTGACACAGTTAAGCACTCTCTCTCTCTCTCTCTTCAGCCACAGGAAGTCCACTGCTGAATATAGGCTTCCCCCATTGATCGCCACAAAGACCTGTTGGAAGCGGCCTGCATCCAGTGACTTGTTGTTATGCACTGGTTAAATTAATTTATTAAGAAGCTTGTTAGCATTGCTTTAAGCGCGAAAAAGAATGTCGTGAGATGAAAGTAAGACAATGCTGTCGATCATTCCAATATCTGAATTTTATCCGGGTTTATTTAGGAGCTTAAAACTTTATATGGAAGGCAGAAAGGTCTTCTCTAATGTTGTTGGTAGATGTAGTTGGTAAAGGGCAGCACTGTGTTTTACAACCTTCATTGTCAACTTGTCAGGAATGACCCACTCGCTTTAACCCCCCCCCCCCTCCTACCCGTAAGTACCTGTTATTCGGATATAAAAACAGTACACGTACAAGTAATGACGTCACCGTGTCTAAAGTAAAATTGGTATGCACCTGTAGTCCAGTTCCCAAATAGTCGCCCCATTATTGTGTTGACAAACCTTTATTTATACAAAGTATGTCTATTGTTCACACTTTATGGAGTGTCGGTCTGTTACAAGTTTACATAAGTATCACAATGTTATCTTTACTGATTTTACACTGATTGCTCCGATTTCCTTATGAACTTAGTTATAAAATACGCTTCGGTAGCGCAGTTGTACGGTACGATTTCAACGCTGAGGTCTCGGGTTGGAATCCCGGGTCGGGCGAATTGATATTGGATTTTTCTATTATTAGCCCGAAGTCAGGAATTTGTGCCCGATGTGGCGACAGGCACGCCCCCTACGATATTGTAGGACGAAACACACAAGGCGAAACGTGGGTGTCCTGGTAGCACCTGTGCTTACCCCTTCTGGGAAAAAGGCGTAAGTTTATGAACAAAATATTACTCCTGAATAATTTATTAAATTACGATTGCAAAGTTATGTCACAATTGTAATACGTAACGAAACTAATTACGTACTCTGGTTTAAGGTTTCATTACTTTAAATGTTTTGAAATGTAATATAAAATGCATCGAATACTTTTTCTTAATGAGTTTTAAGAGTTGTGTATTTACTGGCCAATTAAACCGCAAACAATTATGGACGTGCAATATTTACTAATGGGATATTAAACTATTGTCTACATTAAAATTACTGTTAATTTTAATGTAAATATGAATGTTAATTAATCAATCATGAAGACAAACACATTTTTAGAATGCCAAAGATTTTGACAGAATTGCTGAAATTTATACGTGGTAGCCAATTTTATCTCACTTTTTACCTATCAGATGTATGTAATGTACTCGTAATTTAACTTAAAGTATAGTACTCGTAGAACAAACATAATATGACAAATTATGCACGGATTTATTTCTTTCCTCATTACATTTGTGTTTCGAATTTATCCTTGACAAGTTTTTACTTTATAGATGCTAACAATTAAAGATTTGACAACGACAAAAAAGATAAAGTATTCAAAAACGAAGATTTTAACATAAATGTGAGATTAGGAAGATCACAATAGGAGGAAGAATGTATTGGTATCAGTCTATATAAGTCCCAATGCAAGACACGGACCTCCTCTACAATTGAAAGTACCATTGAGTTAGGCCGTATAGTCTACCACGTTGGCCTAGAGCGGGTTGACGGACTTTTACATACTGTAGAAATTCTTACGAATCTGTATATCAGGTTTCAGGGGGAAGAATCTGTTTAGGTAACGTCACAACATACGAGCAAAGGTCAAAACCTTTTGACATTATGAAAATCAAATTTCTCATTGTGAATAAAATTATGAAATGACATATCTAATAATTCAACAAGTTGCAATAGTGCCAGTTTGCCTGTTAAAATACTATTAACGTAAATTGAAGGTTAATGGCACCAAAATAAAAGCTAACGAACTCGATAATTTCGTAACAATGTTGTTGTAATGGTGAATAGTTTTAAATAAATTCTATCGATTTAAAGGAAGTTATTTATTTATATTTATAAATCTTTATTGTACGCAAAACATAATTAAACAATTTTATAATTAGAGACTTGTAGCTGAATATAAGTAGGTACAAACGGCGATTCTGTTGCTAATAGCGATCTTATCCAGACAACCTTTGGAGGGATTGGAATGAATAGGAGAAGTAAATCGAAACTTACTATGTGTTAGATATAACTTTTCGTGTAAAACTTCGGATAGACAGTGAAGTGTTCTCTGTATTGAAATTCCTCGTGGATTCATTTTGTTGCAGTGTTATCTTAACCTTTTGGTGTTTGTGTAAGCATGTAATGATGTCACGACCTTTGCGTTTTTACTGCGGTCAAATTTGGTTAGTTACCTAATTAATGACTCGTTAACAAGTTCATTTAAACTTTACCATACAAGTTTATTATTAGAGTTGTTTTTTATTATGTAAAGGTCTTACGTATTTTAGTCTTTGATACAGCAGGAGTTTAATCAGCTTCAAGTATGCCCCAAAGTAACGAAAGTCCTCAACAATCACAGCTAATAATGAAATTAACTAACCAAACATTTCGACACTGACAAGTTAAATAAGTAATATCGATATCTTTCCTCATCGACATAACTCAAACACTAGATGACGACACATTCGACCAAAAACATTGCGAAACCTCCGCGGCCTGGTGTGGGTAATTTGGTATTAGCGCTTCCAATACATTATGTACGAAGTGATCTAATGGCGCTATTCCCGACTTCGACGGGAGCCGTAGCCTAGATTTCAAATTTAAAACTAGAATCAATTAATATTTAGCCTTAAATTTGTGCCACAGCATAATTGGGGCAGCTTATATTTTATTCAGACACTAAATTCATTTGATCCAGAGGAAATATTTTATTCTTGGAATGTGACAGCTATTGGATAGTTAACTTCGTATATTGCAGTGATTAAGATAAATGGAATGAAAATTGGAAATAAATTAGTAGAATTCACAAATCAAGTTGTTGGAAAGAGAAATTCTTGAATGGCCCAAGATGCAAAGACCATAATTTTCAAACTGAACAATTATTACCAAGAGACGAGTTCTTTGATCTGTTTAAAATACATTACTTATATGGAAGCTGCGTTTAGCTCAGTAGAATGGACTGTATCTTTAAGGTCACTGCACAAAGATGTACAACGCCTGTTATGGTTATTGAGTCTGGTCGTGAATCGTATAGTGAATGTAAATTGTTTGCTGGAGCGTCTTCATATTCATAAGGTAGTTGTAACGATGTACTAGATCTAACGGAATAGTTTTAAGTACTGTACATATTAACTGTTCAATCCTGTCACGATTTCAACCGATAAATTTAATTTTCTTGGATCGTTTACAATAGTTCACTTAAATTCAGAATTTACTTAGTGGTTTGTTGTACAAGCTCATAATATATAGTCATTGTATTATTTCGGTATATATACTGTATATATTGGGAAACTACCAATGGTCTTATAATGACACAATAAATAGAACAAAATCTCAAAATAATTCTTTCATTGGTCGTGTAAGCTGTTTGAAAGATTTTGGCGCTGATTGTACGCTAGTTCCAGCAAATTACTCTGAAAATAAAGGATTCCTTGTAACATCACTGGACATATTATACTAACCGATATTTATTACAATATTCATTGAATTAGTATTTAGGTCTTTGCGAGTTTCTCAGAGCAATTTCTTGCAATATCTCAAACAAGTGAAGCTGAAATCACATTGGGTATGCTATTTATCACCTTCTCTAATATTATTTCATATTTACATACGAATTTTAAGCCCACGAATCACAAAAGTCGTGGCTTTGTTATTGAAATATAGTTGTATGATGAAATTATTTGTCAAATTTAGTTTCTTCATCGTGACCTCAAGTTTGACAAAGCACCCTTCAATTCAATAGGTGTTGGGACATCTGCGAATGCATTTAAACGACTGCCTCAACTTTTCAACGGTATAATATTGAGACTTCTTTATGTTACCATCCTAAATTGTGAAATAATAATAGGCTTTTGTTAAACCAATTAACCGCACTCTTAAAAATAATAATCCAGATTGTGGAGAACATTTCTAAAATAAAATATAATTTTAAATGTCATTAAACAATCCGATTCGCGCAGTTAATTGAACTAAGCGGCGTGGAATCTTAGAAAAATGCGATTTAATATGATAAATAATAAGCAAATTGCCAGACATTTCAAATATTTATTTAGAAATTGACAAGTATTACGATTGTAGTAAGTAGAGCGTGGTGGATTCCGTCACGCAGCGCCCGCCTTGGTGGAGCGACTGCATGGACTTTGCCGCAAAGTATGAACGCTTGTATATATTTTTAGTCCCTTATTACATTAATAAATACAGTTAACAGTCACATGGTCCTCACCGCAATCTATAATACAAGTCTTGTGTAGTGTATCAGAAACTACAAGATGCTTTCGGTCTCAGACACACTGTCCCAAAGCAAATATTTATGGTACTATTGACTAGTTGCGGGGATCGAACACGCGCCCTCTCGTGTCACAGGCTGCGTCATAGAGGCTTTCAATTAGGTAACTTTTGTATGTATTGTAATTAATTTCACTTTCGACAGGTTGGTGTAAACATCCTTAACGTTTAAGTATATTTAGAAACTTTTGCCTTATTTGTTAGCAACAATTGATGCAAAAACTATTATTTATTACAAGCCAATTTATTAAAATACATTCCCAATGGTGATTTACAAAATGATCCTAAAAATACAAAATTACTTTCTGCTTTACTCAGTCGTCATGTTACAAAAATAAATGATATCTTATAACTTACACCACAAGCGTGCTGCCAAGTGTGGCTATTAAGTCAAACGTATGCAAGAGAATACGCATTTATTTCCACCCGACTCATTTTCTTTTTTCCCAAGCACTCTTGTTTATGGTAACACTTTAGACACACTTTAGAAAGCGTCCGTTCTGAATAAAACAAGTTATTGTTAATACAACAAAGTTATTGTTTGAAATACCATTCGAGAAATAAGCTACATCTTTAGCGTATTATTATAAAGGAATGCGTGTAAAATAAATTTCAAAATATAACCAAGAGTTATGATAAACTGCTACAAATGGAATGAGTCCATTCTGAGTACAAAAAAACTTTGTTATTGATGAAGGTTTGAGCAACGTACAATTATCGAGCTGATGTATAGACCTCAACCATTTATTCATTTAACAAAATATAGCAATCAAAAAATATTTCGCATTAAAAAATATTAACTTTCCAAAGCACGCAATTTAAGGCGATTATCGCGTCCGAAAACAGATTCACGGAAACATAAATGATTCCGGCGGGAGTAAAGATAATCTTTATATTCTTTTTGTAAAAATAAAATTACTGATCTTTTTTACCTTAACGGGAAGGGTTCCAGTGCGGCTATTACACTTTGTTTACGATTCAGGAATAAGTACAGATCTCGTCAGGACGAAAGCCCAGCTATTTTTCCCCTTCAAACGTTTGTAGTAATACAATTCCATTACACGGCAAAAACTCCTCTTTATTTCATTCGCGTCTTTTTCGTATTTCTGGCGTAGGGGTCCCGCCCAATGTATTTGCTTGTGGGTAAAATATTGGCGCTTTGGGTGACGGTTTTTTTTTTCTTTTTAACTGACTGGTAAATACGTTGCGATGTTTTTTTGTTATTCCTTGCGGATAAATTACTTTTCAACGCTCATATTAAATTTGTTCTATTATCCTTTGAGGATAACTGTCTCATAATATTTAAATCCCATAGTATTTAAATAATATTATAGTTTATCCGTCTTTAATTATGGTAATTTTCGTGTCAAGTAGCAAAAAATCCATTGCGGATGGTCCATAAATCATGCAATTTAGCATTTCGTGTCTTGGCTACTTTTTGCTTATTTGTACCTTTTACTTCTTATAAAAATAACTAAATAAAACATTTAATGAATTCATAAACGTAATTCAATTCTAATGTATTATTTTACAACCCTTAAGATCTATTAATGGTCATGAATTGCATGGTCTCCTTTTCTATGTAAACCAACTAAGAAGGTTAGTCGAAGGTTATATCACAAGGAAAGTTAAACTACATAATTTATGTTTCCAGTTACTGCATAAAGACCACTCAGCCTTTCCAGACATTCGATTGGTCTAATACCTATAACTCGAATGAACAACGTTTAATTTAAATTACCCTCAATTCTCATATATTTTAATCGCCTACGCAATATATGTCCAATCCGGAAGAGATTTTGTTTCACGTATTGTTATGAGACATTCGTTTCACGGGTTAATATCATTCCCATACACATTATGCAATTCTAAAGGCGTATATATAACGATGTGTATAACAAAGCATGTTGCAAAATACACATTTTGTTGTACTCTTATTATAACTACATAGATACAATTGATACTTAAGGATGAAAACAAACATTTACTGTGTTACCTGAACATGAATTGAATGAAAGATATCGTTCTTTTCAGTTACAGTAATGTTTATAAAATCTTGTTAACGCTGTAAAAGTAATTAAAATATTTGTGAGATTAACAGCAATCGGGATAGAAATTACAAAAATAAAAACGAAATAAAAGTTAAAGCAATACCTATTTTAATTAAGACTTACAAAATAATAATATTTCTTTACATTTGCCTCGTTATAATAGCCACATTGATAGCCTTATATGAATAAAATCAAAAATAAATCCTCATATAAAAGCTGATAAATTGAATTGTACTTAAAAGTGCTCACTGAAAGAAGCGGTAGAAGACTACAAGTTGTTAAATTCGTTTCTTCAGTGCCCAAGTGCACTTTAGTTCAAGACTAGTAGAAGTCTCTGCAATTATAATTATAACTGATATTTGCATTAAGATTGCTTCAGCCAATTTGTACAAAAACCTGCTTACTTTCATCAGATACGGTTATGAGGGCATGTTTGACTTTCAGAACTGTGCTTATTACAGTATTATGTATAACCATATAAATGTTGGGAAATGAGATATATTTAGGTACCAATAATAATAACCTGCCTCGGTGGCGTATTTGTACTAAGGATCACAAAGCTGTGGCGATAGGTTCGCCCCCTATCACATCATAGGCGAAACGTGGGTGCCCTGGTTGCACCTCTGGCTACCCCTTCGGAGAAAAAAGCGTGATGTTTATGTTATGTAATAATTATTGCAGTGGTTTGTAGACGCAGTGGGTTAATTCGCATTTCGCATAAAGCGTTCTATTTATTCCAACTTTCTCGAGCTGTCTTGAAGATTATTTAAATAACAAATAAGCTGTTAATTCACAATAAATAGATTTGGAAATAAACTATAAATCCGCTATCGCTTAATCTATCATTTTCACGCTCTGATCCGAGTAATAATCTTGATACTTTCCCTAAGAAGAATCTGTTTCGCTTCAATCGGATTTATGTAAAACTTTATTAGTTTAGTTATGACGAGGCGCTCACCAATACGATGCCCCACTGACTAAAATATGTCGAAGTACATGATAGAGTCATGCTGTATCTTATCAAAAACATAAATGAATCGGTTTGATTAATGTTGTACGAATGCCTATAAAAATCGATTGCATATTCCAGGACAAAAGCTATCGCTCCTGGAATATATTTGGTTTGAGAGGTAACCAAACGCTACGCAGTGATGGTGGTACCAAACCTTTAATTATTATTCATCCTTTTCCCATTTCTTACTGGCCTAATTATTTCTAGGACAAAAGTTGACATTTTGCTGGCAAATTATACGATCCAAAAGATGTAAACCAAAGAACAATTATTTTATTATAATTATGGAATAGTTACAATGTGCGCATAGCTTAACACAGAGTTCCCAAGAGTTCACAATTTAGTACTGTTATTCAACCTGCTACAAGACAGAGGTGTTTTTTACGCGCAAAAGTAAAAGTGGTACGCACTGCCTCCACTCCAATTATGTAATTCGCATGTCTTTGTATTGGAGAGAAACCGATTCTTTGATGAACAGGTGCACTTGTCGACCTCGGTGGCAGAACTATCATGTAGCCAGAACGTAGTGAGCTAATTTAAATGTATAAGTCCTTTTAGAACGCACTTTCTTTAAGCTCCTAACACATTAGAGATAAGATAATTTGAAAGATAATATGATATTAGAACGAATTGAATGATTAGGATAGTACAGTGTCTAGCAGCACTACATAAGTTTGCTTATGTGTACGATCCTTTTTGCCATTCCACCTAGATGCTCGTGCATTTAACAGCACACGTGGTAGAGTCACGGCTCATCATCAGTAGACAAATTCACGTATTAACACGCTTACAAATTGTAATATTAGGATCATGTCTTCGTCTTTATAATTTTTTTTCCTGTATTTTTTAACTTCTTTGTCGTCGTAAATCAAGCAATGCTGTCATAATCCAAGTGCTTATTCTCATCATCATAAAAGCGCGGTTTAGATGTCGTCATGGCGTTTTTTGCACCATTGACACACGGAAATGTATACTTAGAACTTGCACAACGTTTACTCCACGCAATGAGTTATGGTATAACAGCAAACACCGCAACCCTATTCTGTAATATCTGAGACTTTCGAGGTCTCTGGTAATGCTACCCGCTGTTGCAATCCACTTGGTTTGTAGTATCATTAGTTGGCAGTCAGAGAATAGTTGATAGAATAGTTGATAGTCAACGTTTTGTAATGTTGATTTTAAAATTTCAAAGATTTTTAACTGTTGTAAATATTTCGATTGAAAAGCAATTTGGATTTGCTTGATTGACTTTAGCAATTTAATAATTTATTTATGTAAAGATTTAACCTTTAAAAACATGGTACATGGAATCTTAGTAAGTACCCATTATTATTAATTGACAGGAACAAAACACACTTGAACCATGACGTCATATGTCAAACATAACCTCAAAATATAATCCGAAAGAGCTTCAATCACTTATAACCTGTTACCAAAGCCACAGCCTTTCACAATTATCACAGAATCGAACCCAGAGCCCTACATCTGTCAGATGGTATAAACATTGCGCTGACGCAACCGGTTGGCGGGTAGCGAGCAAATGTCAGCAGGGAACCAGTCCGACCGTTGCGACCGTTGCTTGGCCGATACTCGAATGGAAAAGTTGTTCGGTTGTCGATTTTTTATTGCGGACACTTCCAGGTGATCGGGATTTGGGTACTTAATATTTTTGGGAATATTTAGGTGCTTATTCTGGTGTGTTGTTAGATGAATTGTAATTCTTCTTTTGAATTTTATGAAACCTTGGTTTAGTACAGGAAATTGTTATAATATTGGGCCCTAAGTTTTAAAGTTATCTGCAGTTGGAATATTTTTACATTTCTTATCTAATTAGATATTTGATTTGATTAGATTAGATTTGATATTCTTCTTTGTTAGCATCCCCCAAAAAGCTTTCAATTAATCTCACAAATTAAATTCCTATCTTTTCAATTTGAGTTAAAAAATGCCAAAACCATTACGCTACGTCATTCGCCCAAAGCCAGCGTTATCTTACAAGCCAAAGCTCGAATCCTGCACCTCCTGAATAATAAATGTTTAACGATTTCCGCATGGCAATGCTGCCTGACTTATTATTATCATACCAAATCAAACTTGATATTGAATAATGTATTCAATATCAATTAACAACTTGATTCGTAGATTTGTGTGTATGAGGTATAAGTTGGATACCATTACGTGATATTTCATTTAATACATGCATTTTAGTACTTGGAGTTGAGCGTTCAAGGTGGGAATTAATTAGCGAGATTTAGGCCAATGTATTCCATCTTGTTATATTTTAATAATAGTCAAGATATCGCAGGAATTTGCTGGATGCAGGCCGCTTCAGGTCTATGTGGCGATCTATTGGCGAGGCCATGTTCAACAGTGGACTTCCTGTGGCTGAAGAGAGAGAGAGAGAGTCAAGATATCTCATCTAATGGTACATAGATAGTATACATCAAGAGGATCTGATGTTTTATTATGATGGAATATCAACTTGTGTCAGTTATCCATATCAGAAACATTAAATATATATATATATATAATTATGGGTTCAAATTAGTTATTAAGAACAAAACAAACAGCTTATACTGATCGGAAAGTTAGTTACTGAACAGCGCTAATTTTCAACCACTCCTGTCTCCCTACGGTGTTCTGCAGACTACATATAATATAAATGTTCAAAAGACTTTATTTCAGGCAGATGACCGTTCGTATACGAGTATTACAAACTATTCCCTATATTATTTTCTATATTATACTTGTATATATTTTGTAAAGAAGGAATTAGTAAAAGAAACGCACAATATAAATTCTCTTTAATGCAACACACACTTGACCGCATTCGAAATGCAAATAATAATACTGTAAAAGCTTCGTTAAATAATAAAAAGACACGTAATATTACAACATATATTTAATTCAATAGCCTACATAAACAGCGTGGGACAATTTTGTGAAATAAATGTTAATTCATCAAGTTGTTGGTGATATAACCATCTCCTATTGTTAAGTCGTTGTTTCTCAAAATTATTTGTCATAATTTCTATTATAACATTTTGATAAAACAATAGAAAATTACTTACAGTTACTTTCGTGTATATTTTGGTTGTTTTTTATTTGAAAATTCATTATATAAATCTGTAAGTTTGTTACGTTTAAGAAATAAGTTTAACTATTTCGACAATTTCAATTTATCGAGGTCTTACCAAAGCAATTTTCATGATGTCTTTATGATAATACAAATATAGTTTTTCAACATATTTCACATACTATTGTCTAATGCTTTCCTAATAATAAATACTACTGAAAGAGCATACTTTAAAATGATATTCACATACAGGAATTTCAATCACCTTTAAGTATGTGAAGGTTTCTAAGAAACAAATAATAATAAATCATATTTATACGAGTAGGACAGTTTGACCATACTCACGTCCCATGCGCTTACTTTTTGTTTCCAATCCAATAACATAATTAAGTTCATAATTGGCAAAGTCGGACGTTTGGCATTTATGACTCATGCAACCTTGAGTATGACATTTTTTACGCTATTCTCAAAGGATTCGACGTAGGCGATATAAGCGCCATTTTAAAATATTATAGTTTGGGTGAGATTGAAATTAGGACCAAACCTGTTCATCAATGTTGTTTTGGCTAAAACATGTTTTTGGGATCCGGATTTTGTAACAGCTGTGATACTATTGGCTATCTTTAATAGTATATTGTCTGTTGCAACCCATCAAAATAATCAGGGCTTTATTTTTCTTACTGCTGTTAACATAGCTTTGGACAGAGCAATGTCAATAATTCAAGCCAGGTCCTAGGATAAGGCCTTATAAAAATATTGAAGTTGTAGCAACAAAATTCGCTGATCCAAAAATCATCATCATCATAATCAAAAAAATTAAAACATTTTTTATTACGTTCCTAAGCTCTACCAGCTTAGAAATATATTGAATTATATTAAACATAACAACAGCTAAGGTCAATAAAAAAAACCCGTGAGGTTTTATTACCAATAAACGGTTAACAGTCAAAACCCTTCACAATTTATTATGTAAGTAAAAAACGGAGAATATAATAAGACATCATATTATTCCGTCATTACAAATTGGTAGTTAATAATCCGGTATTCGGTCGCTTAATCAGTAATCCAATTCTGACATTAGATTTAATCTGATAATCCATTTATACTGTTAATCCATCTGCGACAGGGTACATCTGTATATAATTGACATATAACGGAATATTCGCATAAATCACATATATTAGCTTTAAGTGACGAGGATTATTTAGTATCCATTACAAATTATTTGGAAAGTTATTTAAGAAAAGCAGAAGGCTACGGGACGATCTCGAGAGATTTAACAAGGACTGGACGAAACTTGCTCTCAATAGATATATGGAAGAGCTTAGGGGAGGCCTTTGCCCAGCTGTGGGATCTTTAAGCTGGTGTAATAATAATAATAAGAAGGCTTTACGGAAAGCGGAGAAATGTAGGTGTGCAGTATGTTTACATTATGTGTTTATAATACTATATACCCACATTTTCAATAAATATAACGAAATTGTGACATAATTGCAAAAGATGTGTCGATAAGCGTACTAATATTCTTACTTCAAAATACGGCAACAAAACGAAAACAAAATTACTAATTCTATAAGGAAAAACAAATCAAGAATAGTTAATAAAAATATTCAGAATGGCAGAGGTTTGAATTTTTATTCCAAGCGAGATCAAAAGAAAGGTAGTCTGTTATAAAATAACAATAGAAAAAAAGATTTATTTCACAGCTACATTGTACAATAATTATAAAACAATAAAAAAAAATCTAGTTATCACAAAACTATCCAAAATGTATCAATGTAAGTAGCGTGAAGCGTGTCTATTGCTCTAACTTTTTAGTTTACTATGGAATTTAGAAGAAAATATTTTTAAATCGAAAGGTACCTCTATATTTTGTGGCTTCCACACGACACTTCAAGTAATTCCTGCCTAGTAAGGAACCCTAATCATCAGAGTTAAGAAACTCTGTGTGGAAAGCATTCAAGTTTCTCCAAGTCGCGATTGCAATTATATTGCAAACGGTATAATTTGCATTACCGTCGGAAATGATCATGGTAATGACTTATGACGCACTGGTAATATTATTTTAAATTGTTTATTAATAGTATTTAAATGAGTACCGCAAAATATTCAAGTTCATCAAAGATTCAGTAATACAAGTACGTTCATACAACCGCAAAAATAATGTTAAAATCGATGCATAATTAATTTTAACCACTAGCTTCTCTGCTAATAGCGATATTTACATTAAAAACTCATTTAGTAGGAACTTCATTGTGTTTATTGTTGTGTAATTTTCAGATGCATCATTAAACCTCGTTATTGAATAACCGTTAAATGCGAGAATTACTGATATGCGGTATTCAAAATTTGTCATATTATTTGTCCATAGACGGCTTCTTACTGAAACTTTTTTTTGGGTAGACAGAACTGCATCCACACCACTGGCTAGATCATTCATAAGGATGAAATAGATGATGAATTCGTGGTAAAGGTTAATATCTAATCAAAGAAAGGCATTTCCTTAAGAAGAGACGTAGAGGAAGTGCCTACTACGAATGCCCCGATGGAGTTGTTAGAAAAGCTGCCGTTGAAATGTGAATTGAACAAAAGCATACGTCGCTGTCAATTGTATGAGTTATCCTGTCGCATTGCCTGCAAAGTTATTTTATATCCATGTAGTATTTTTGAGCCTACTTCCCATTCTACCCTTTGCCTTGACATTTTAGAGTCTAGAACCACTAATACTAGTAATAATTCAAGAGTTCTCCATTGCGTTTCGATTTTAGCGACATCTATCGCAACACGCTTGCATTATTATGTCACAAGCAACAAGATAAGTGGATTCGAATTAACGCATCAGGATCGCATCATATTGTTTGTACGTAACAGCTTGGTTTCAACAGATTACATTATTTACGGTTACAAAAGTACTGGACATCTGTTGTTATGACTTCTGATTGATTGATGCTTTGACAGGCGCCATTTTGTCTATTGCCTAAGTATCGTTTATAGGACTGTAGGGTAATTCACGTAATTAAATAAGTTTAGTTGCAGTGCAGTTGCAGTTAAGTTTCGATCAAAACAGACCTTTTTGTATTCTCGTAATTTTGACAACCGCTGTCAGATACGCTCGCGTCAAGTTCGCGTCACGCGAGCGGTTTAGCGTATTCTACTGCTGCGTGTTTTATGTGCGTGATTCAGATCGCAACTTGATCGGTATTCATGTATAAGCTTCTTGCATACGACTGACGTACAGTTAACGCGCAGCACACGCGCAGTTTACGCATAGCTTAGGTGCAGTTCACGCGCAGCTAAACAATTACAAGAATACCATTTTGCACTAAGACGTAAACTTCATTGCAACTGCACCGCAACTTGATCGGCGCGTCAAGAAATTACGTGAATTAGCCCGCAGATAAAATAAATTAGGTATACAATTTTAACGTAATTTTATTTTATATTAAAATCGTCAAGTGAAATACGAAGTGATGTTTCCTCTTCGCATATTGCCCAAATAATGTAATTTTTAATGCGCTTTAGACGAATTTACGTACCCAGTAATCAAAATCTACTTTTTATGGGTCGATAGTGTCTTCGGCAGCGAACCATTGTGTATAGAAGAGGGGGTTTTATCCCTTCAGATAGAAGTATGAGAAATAACCATCATCAAAGATCTGTTTGTAAATAGAATAAAATATTGATTATTGCTTAAAACAACACACATAAAAGATCTCATTTAATCCTGATATTGGTTCCCGCTTCAATTTTATTTCTCTTTTTGTACTACCAAAATATTCTGGTTTAAGGAGTGTAGTAATCCGTGGAGGTTGGTGTCAACGAACTGCCCGATGACCTCTATAAGGCCCGTTTTAGGCCTTTGAGCCTTTCGGACATTTAAATACCACGATATTATGTCGTGCCATTAGCGTTAGTGTCGGTCTCGTGTTCATGCGCTTTTAAAATAAATCTTTACGATGTCTGCGTACCGGTTCCGCTGGTTTCATAATTTTAGCAGCCGCATGCAATTTTTGGTGCTAATAGATATATCACAAAAAGAACTGTTTAAATAATACATATATTAAATTTGTACTTTGAACAATATTACGTACATTATTCTGACACATTTTTTTTGTAATCGGTTTTGAAAAATACTGCAATATATTTTTTTGTATTGGTATCAAGAACCTTTGTGTGTGTAATCTCCAATTTCCAAAATCGAATACATTATAATTTTGGCAAGAACAAAGCAGCAAACTTCATCGGCCAATTATGTACACGTTTTCACGTATGTAAGACGCACAAAAACACTATCTAAATACGAATTTGCAAATTCCTAACCCATGTTTATTCTACGAAGTTTTATGTTCATTGCATTATCTTAGATTTATCGCAATAATTTATCTGATCGTTAACGTGTCGTGAATGCTAAAGTTCACGAAGTTCCAAGAATAAAGTACAAGTATGAAACAAACTTTTTACGATATCACAATGTGTTAAGGAACGGGAGGTTTAAACGGAATTTCGACGATTGAATTTAAGTTGGAGCTTTCAATAAAGATTAAATTCCAATGAAATCTGCAGTACTTAGTAATTAAATTGATATGTTTATATTTCGTTACCTGCTAGTAAATTTATTTCATCAGTTCTGTTGGTTTGGAGGATGTACGCGCAGACATTGGGAAATCCTGGCTTCGTTTCTCAATTCGAGCAATTCGTCTGTGTTTTGGTTTGAAAAGCCTCACAGGAATTTCTTCGGTCTGATTTTTGGCATGCTCTTTTATAGCATCTAGGTTAGAAATAAGCTGAAATAATGAGTAAACTAACCGTGGGTATCACTTTTGGGACCTTTGTATACTCTTTTGGAATATTGGTATGAGCTTGTCTTTCTTCGTAAGTATCTGACTACCAGAAAAATGACAGACAAATGGTTGTATTTTATTATTTCTCAAGTACTTCTTGAGGGAATCTCTTAGACGAATGATATAGGCTCACCCTCTATCACATAGTGGGACGGAACACACAAGGCGAAACGTGGGTGTCCTGTTAGCACCTCTGCCTACCCCTTCTGGGAAAAAGGCCTGAGTTTATGTATGTATGTATCCATTAGTATTATAATTTACGTCATGCACTCAAACTATAAAGTTTACGTTTAGTTAGTGTTGTTAGTGTCTTGGTTTAGCTCGCTAGCTTCTACTTAGGCAACACATGGCTCTAGTTAATACATAAATTATACAACTATCTTGAATTGTTATGAATTATATACAGGAATTGCTATTTCAACCATCTTTGTGGTTTAGTTGAAATATTCAAAATAGGAGCTTAATTTGCAATAATGGGTGCAAAAACAATAAATAAGTTTCGGATAGGATGATGTTTATAATATGAACTTTGCGATTTATTCCATTCATCACTTAAGATTGTGCTTACGATATAACATTAAATTCCATTATTGATTGGCGAGATGTAATATCTCTCACCATTAAACACACTTACGCCTGCACCAAGCCGGACGTGCATCAGTAAATATAAACTCTAGAAATTAAACTCCGATAATTATGGCAAATTATATGACAGAATATCATAGCAACACATGATTAGAAAGTGTTTTATAAGTATCGGATCTAGTGACTAGAGTCTTGTGCAACAGACTTGTGAGGTTACAATAAATGTATGCTAATATCGCGAAAGGTTAAATGATATAACACTCATAATACACACATCAAGGTTTGCTAACTATTTTTCTATTCTTCGTGACCTTTTTACTTCGCGTCGTGAAATATTTCTCATGTTTACAGAATTTTGCTAATTATTTAGGTTTTTAGTACGTGATGTATAATTATATAAGTGGGTAAAGTAATATTTAACTTGCTGTGTAAGAGT
This sequence comes from Theretra japonica, assembly GCA_033459515.1. Lineage (NCBI taxonomy): Eukaryota > Metazoa > Arthropoda > Insecta > Lepidoptera > Sphingidae > Theretra > Theretra japonica. The sequence continues at coordinate 6,601,556 of CM065943.1, forward strand.
TGTTGTTAATTTACCTCATGAAGGTATAGTTTATTATGCAAAGATCAAGGACAATCGATAGGTATTTCTACTACCAAAAACTAAACTTCCACAGAAGCAATATCTAAAAAGTGTATAATAAATGTCGAGATTGAAAGAAACAATTACTCGTTATCAAATTTCTCACACATAAGTATATTTATATTTACAATAATATTCAATGAGAAATAAACAGTAACAATTACAAATTTAGCCATGATTATAGACTAAAATACCTATTCGCCAAATTGAGGCAGTAAGGCGATCCTAAAATTACAAGCCAAATCATTCCGCAACTGCAGAATTTTGTTGCACCGCGATTCTAAGGCCCAGTTGCATAAACTAACTTTGACGATTACTTTAATTTTGATAATGTCATCGCCTTACGTTTGTGAATTATTTGACATTGCTAATGTATGGGATTCACATTTGCAAAGTTAAAGTTACGGGCAAAGTTAGTTTGTGCAATTGGCCCTTAGTAAGTGAAGGCAAAAAAGAAAGAAACAAGAACAGAAATAAAAGAGGGCCAAGAATTTGGAGTTTAACTGGTTACATATTATCTAAAAACTTTAAAGACGTTAATACCAATAAAGCCTTCTACTTCGACGTAGGTTTTTATATAAAAGAGCTACAGAAGGTCAAAAAAGTAAACACAAGTCGTGAAGAAGGCCTAATGCATACCGGAGTATTATTTTTATTGTAAACATATCACGTTCAGTGGCCCACTGACACGGTGCGTAGAATGAGAAAAAAAAGAAAGTGGTATTTCAAGGTGATTTCTTTTCAAGGACGACGCGAAAGTAGGGTATCGTAATATGGAAACAGGATTTGATCTTTATCTTTAGAAAAGTTATTTGTCTTGTTCCGTACATTTAAACTTTCGTGCTGCAAAGCAAATTAAAAGTAATGACTGGTGTGAGAAGTAAATATCATAATCTACTGGTAATTTGGAGTGTTTGGTTTAAGAAAGCGGCAGCCAAACTTTCTTCAACATATCCCAAAATATAATTTTGCGCATACGTAAGCTAACGCAAGTATAGATATATATATAAAGCTAATAATAGGTAGAGGTTTCACTTGTGTTATCCAAATGCCGAGCTTGTTCTGATCCCATCCTTTATGTATATAAAGTATACACTTGCACACAAAAAAATGAAATAAATACAGTCAGAAATCATTAAAAAAAATACAATTGGCGGTCTTATCGCTCAAAGGCAATGTCTTACAGACTAATATGGATGTGTTAGTCCAATCGCCATGTCATACATACATTCCAATCCCCGACGAGTATCATTTATATATTTTTCTTTTCAATAACAACATGTTTCATATTTCTACCAGTAACGAGCTTCGAAACATGGTAACTTAATCCCGTCGAACTTTACAAAACACTCTAAGGTACTAAAATATCTTTTGGAAACATAATACCTTGGAGGATCTTTATTAATTTCGAATTAATGAATAGGTAGCCATTTAAACAAACGTTGTTAATTGGGGCAAATTTGGCAGTATAATTGGAGGGAAACTTTTAAGGAACAAGTTTAATGATAGGCATTAGGAGACGGCTTCTCAAAAAAAAAAAAGTTAATTGAAAAGTTCAGCTAATTCTTCCATTAAACTTATTTTGAAGCCTTATTCCTTTAAGGGAACTTGGTGTTAAAAGCCTTTGAGGTATTAACACATATGAAATACTTTGGCTTGTTGTACAAAAAAAAATCTTACGTAATTATACTCTTAATTACAAAACTTACTGTCCAATTACTGCCATTATGTAATAAACGGCATTTAAAAACAACAGAGCTATACGCTATCCTCGTTATCCAAATTTATAATGAAATTCTGGCAATAGTTTAACATTACAATTTATTGAACAGCAGAATTAATTTTGCACAGGCTAATCGTGCCTCTGTCACGAAGCATTTTAAACTTTATTTCTTGGAGTTTAAGTTGGTAATCAGATTAGCAGTTGCGTTACTGTCCATCATAGCGCAACATATTGCTTAATAGTCAGTGGGCACTGTTTATGGGTGTGCAGTATACTATGCAATGTCCGCTTCTATGTCGAAATGTAACGCCTTTATACTTTTGTATTCAATTTCATACATTATACAACACACTGTATAGCTTAGTTTACTGGGTATGTAATTAGTGATTGGATGATGGCAAGCAGCAATAAATACAGAAATTTATATGCATAATGTTATGATAAAGTTTTCTGAGGAAATTTCAATAGTAGTATTATACTAGACTGTAATCAATACTTTCTAAAAACATCGCTGGACCATTTTTCTTACTAAGTATCTCATTTGATACATTATATTGTGTAGGTACTTATAATAATAAAATATACGAAACGTGATGAAGGAAATGTCAATTATTGACATTTGTAATTACTAAACCTTTCATTATTAAATACTTACAATACATAAAGTTGATATTGCAATATGAAGTGGACATACCTGAAATAAACAAAAAACACATTAAAACTACATAATATATTCTTAATTACCAAAAAAATAAATAAGCTAAAACGTAAGCAACGATTCATACTTTTCGATTTTAAAATCCCTTTTAACAGTGAAAGTATATTGTTGATTCACTCGGAGTTATTTTAATATTATAAGTCGATTCTTCGAATTATGACCGAAAAGTGTATTGACATTTGTAAAACCTTTTCCTGCTGTTGTTCCGCGTTCCTTTGGTATGTCGAGTAGCAACTGGCAATTTAAAACCGTGAATACGAGTTCGATTTCAACGAAGCAAATCTTTGCTTTTGTTTTAATCTATTTAAATATTACAAAATCTTGTAAACATTTCTAAAGCAATACCTGGCAGCCTTGAAAGTAAGAAAAGGCATTTTTAACATATTAAAATCGATTATTGCATTGCTCTTACTTTTATGTCCAATAAATTTTATTTTAACACATTTTTGGTTGATCACTTTTAGTAGATTAATTATGTTGGCTAATCAATGACTAACGTAGCAACGAACGCAAAAAAAACTTGTTTTCTCGTGCAGACGGAAATAAATTGAACACAAAAACCAGTTAGCATTTTGTATAATACTTTGTGACAAAGTGGAACAGCGTAGTGTTATATATAATCAATACAACATAATATATACCCACATACGTAACTATAGGCGGAATGTACGCAATAGTCTTAGAGGAAATGTCTATTACTTGTTCCGGCATTACTTAAATTATTTATTTGAATGAAACATGCATACATTTCCGCTCATGTTTCAGAAGGGATGGGCATTAATGTAAACTATAATATTACATTTTGTCATGTTTGTATTAGAAGAGAGCTGTTTCGTTTGTGATACAAAGACTTTGTGATATTGAAAATGGCAACAAAGCAAAAATGGCATTGGTTATTTAGAACCTTCTGTATTGGAGTAAATGTTGGGTAATAAGACACGAAACACGTATTTTAATCATAAAATCGATTAATAATATTTATTTTAGTATTTATTTTGTAGTTATTGATGTGAGAGATAAAGGTATAATCAAGGATGCCAAAGATCTGGCAGAGGAAACGAGAATGAGCAAGAAGGCGGACCCTGACTCTAGCCTGAATTAACGTCAGGCAGAAAGAAAGAAAAACAAATCATATATCAAAAAAAAATAATTAAGGTATAAAAATGGCAATGGGATCCAGTATACGAGTAGTTCATTTTCATGAAATTTTCTGAATATTATATTAACTTATTTAATGGGTCTCCAGAAGCATAACGACATTCAAAAACTTTTTGTTTTAAACTGTTGTAAAAAAATATCACATTTTAAGTCAATAATCAAAAAAATATTAATATCAAAGCTTACTCAGACATTTACATTACATTACATTACTCAGACAAGTGTTTTTTAAGGAAGTTCGCAAGTTAAGCAAAAAGGTGAACTTGACAAGATGGAACGGTTTTAATTAGAAAAACATTGTTCGGTACACAAATTGTATCCATTTCATTTATTAATAAAACAATGTAAAAATATACAATTTCTCGGATCTATGAATGCACATATTATAATTATCAGCCCATAATTTTCCACTACTAAGTAAGTACTCCTGTACAATCGAGAGAACGATTGAGAGAGATTAGATCATAGTCCCCTACGCCGGTCTTGTGCGGGTCGATGGAATTCAGAAACCAAAAATCTTACATAATATTTTAATTGCCTATTTATGCCGCCAAACAAGACTGTACATTTGTGTTCCGGTTGGAAGGATATTGTAGCCAGAGTAACTACTGGACAAAATGAGACTTAACATCTTCATGCGTCTTCGTCTCAGGATAACGAGCGCAGTGGAACGCCAAGCATTGCCTCGTAATTCATGATGTTGTTTGGTTTTCCTACTGTCTATGAGCGGTCGTATCATCAGGCGAATAGCATGCTCGTCTCATCATTCAGGGTAACAAAAAAAACAAAGCAAATGAACTCCCATAAGCAAATATTGCAGCAATTTAATGTGCTCTTAGTAATAATATGCATAAGTGAATTTTTATAACGGAGCACGTTTTTCCTACATCATAAACCGCATCAATTTTACGATGACACGGTACGAAGCTCGTGTTTCAGCCGCCCCATTAAATTTATTTTCTCTCGTTTTTGCACCATAAAATTCTACAATATATTGGTAATGTACGAAATTTTATCGTAACTTTTAGATATTTTGTTTTTAGCTCCTGCATATTCTTATTTTGTGTATATTTTTATAAACTACCATAAATTTTGAAATTTATTCTTTTTTTTTAATTTTTCAATTCGTGATTACAAATATACGCCTTTTTGATAAAAATAACATGGTAACTCACTTTGTCGAAATTGTATGCAAGCCACACGTGAATTTTTTACTTAATTTTTATTTTAATCCTTGGGCCAATTCTTATCAAAGTCTACATTAGCAAAGTTACAAAGATATTTCGCCCGTAAAACATTGACTTAAAATAAATCGTTTGATAAAACTCTACATTTTATTGAAATGACTATCTTTGTAAGTAAATATTTGTGTGATTAATCATTGCAAACATCCGTCTTTAATAGTTTTATAATTTACTTTGATTATAGTTTTGATGGTATGTAAAAGTCCGCCAACCCGTACTAGGCCAGCGTGGTGGACTATATGTCCTAACCACTCTCAATCGTACTCTCGCTTATAGATGAGGCCTGTGCCCTGCAGTGGGACGTACTTGGGCTGAAACAGTACAGTATAGTTTTGATGTCTCGGTAGGACTGGATTTATAGTAGTTAAATGGCTTAGAATTATGGTAATTACACACCATAATAATAAAAAACTAATGGTAATTGTAAATAAATAGAATCATATTAGCAAGTATAAGGTTACAAATATTAAAGGTAACTCATATGTGGAGCAATATATTGGATACTTATGAGTAGAAGATAACTGTAATAAAAATTCAATGATATAATAACAACGAATATGTATGAAATTTGTATTATAAAATATTTTTAATTTATTTTGGTGTTGTAAATTATTTTGAGCACGGATTTATTTATACTTTATGTAAAAACATGTTGCCGAGACCACAGAAAGGAGGAAAGTAGGGACATTATAGGTAAATAATAGGAATAATCAAATCTTCGACAATAATTAAATTCAACTGTATAATTCCTTGAATAAGCACACGTTGACGGAACTTTATAATTAAAAACAGCATGATTACCAGCACTCAAAATAATATCTACAACATTGTTTTTAAATTATGTAAACAATTTATTACGGAAGGATTAAGTGTCGTTTCCTGAGATACGTAAAGATACAATATGTCCAAAACACAACCACTTCCTCCGCATTATCTTTCATCAAACAATTTGAGTTAATCCACCAAAATATAAAGGTCTCCCAACTCATAGTTTTATTTCATCAACGAGTATCGTTTAATTTGGCAAGGTTTTATAAATATGTTACTTGTCATGTATTTTCCTTTGTAAAATCACAGTACAAAGTAACTAACACACGTTCGGTGTCCTTACCGAGACTGGCCGGCCTTGCCACAAGCTAGCTTTCAACATGCCGTATTACTCAACTGCAGTCCACTTAACCAATTTAAGCCGAGCCGTTCTTCCATGTATTAACACCACAGAATGGTGTCCCAGTAAATTGGCGGATGGGGACCAAAATGTACAGACCTTTGCGAAAATGTAGAGCTGTATTTGTAAATAAAAGACGAAGGATGCAGAAAAAGACCTAAGTTCATTGGTTACGTTGTGTCGATTTCATTGGCGATATACCAGCATTTTTTAATTAGTTTTTTCAATTACGTAATACTCGTTATTTTAAAGTATACATTAAATATAAAAATTATTTAATTTATTTGCATAATAAACAACATAGATGGAATGATAACATACATATTTCATAATATCATGGTCTCACTAAAACGGCTGTTAGCGGCAACCTAATAATTACATAAACTAGTTTAAATGGGCAGTCATAAAGTAAACGCAATTAAAACTTGCGATAGTGTATTTCAACTGGTCACTTAAAACTGGTTTTGTTGTAACAAAACTTGAGGAATTGAAATGTAATATGAGCCGTGGTAATTACTTATATTGAAATTATTCTATACAAACTAATACAATGGTATCTAGTTAATGTATATACGGTAACTGTAGGCAGGCCTTGAATGCGAGTATCGGTTCAGATAATCAATTTGTGAGAATTCAGAATAATCCACGTCTATGAACAACGATCAATATGATCTGCTTGTAAAGCGTTCAATAAATGTAAGACGGTTCACCACGCTTGTAACTCAACATTAGCAAAGTAATCAAATAACTGTGCCATATCCTTCAATTAACCATATCAGATATAGTGAAGCTATATGGTTCAAGGCTTTTGAAAATGTTAACACAAATAAATATGGTAGAGCATCGGACCTCGGACAGATGATCTACTAAAGGTTGGAAGGTAAGGAAGTTGCTGGATACTGACCAATAATACAAGGTCCTTTTGAAAATGTTTGAGGAATCCTAGGAGCCTAAATATAATACAATACTGGACTTAATGTTGTTGACAATGCAAAAAAATAATTTAGAAAGTCGGTAAAATTCTTTTCATCTCAAATTACGAACTAGATTCAAGTTATATAACATTTCCTTAAACAGTTTTACTAGAATTTTGTGTAAATAGGACCGGTTTGGTGACCATACCGGGCATTACCCTTTTTTACGTTTCGAGAATGGGTCCGTTACGCCATCTCCAAATTCACCATTTGAGCATAACAATGAAATCACCATCGCGAGAAATGTAAATAAACTCGATTTGATATTCCACAAACAAGCTCGGAAGAAGCAGGATTCTGCATTCGAGATGGTTTACTTAAATCAACGAAATATATTTTTCCTCATGGCTCCCAGTACTTTAAATGCTTTAAAAATAAGAAGCACATCAATTTTGCTTTAACTTAAAAAAAATATATTGAGTTCTATTTTATGTTTGTTTGGATTGTAATTAGTTTAAATATGTACTGTATCAGCACATATGCGTCCCATTGCAGGGCACGGGCCTTCTCTACAATCGAGAGTACGATTGAGAGTGGTTAGGCCATATAGTCCACCACGCTAACCTAGTGCGGGTTGGCGGAGTTACATACCGTAGAAATTCTTTAAATTCGCTACGGTATGCAGGTTTCCTCACGATTTTTTCCTTCACCGTTAAAGTGCGTGGTAATTGACTATGAATACACACATCACTCCGAAAAGTCAGAGGTATGCCCTAGGATTTGAACCCACGACCACTGTGAACACGTAGGCAGCCACGTCTGGTCCGTCACCAACAGGTCATCAAGGACTTATTATACTTAACAAAATACACAAGACCACCCTTTGACTTTTTTAATTTGAGACGATTTCATCCTAACATTTACCTAGAATTTAGCCTTTTGCCAACACTGCATTTTGCGGAACTCTTGCTACTGGTGCTCAGCGAACTAAATTGGGTGTAAATATCTTTAACTTACTAACTCGGTTTTAATTAAATTTTTGCTTTGCTAACTTCTGGCAACAAGTCATCTCGAGTTCTAAAGTCAGTTTTAAATTAATTTGATGAAACACCTAGATGACAACCATTAATCTTATTCCAGATGGTTTAGAACAAAAAGTATACTTATATTTTTGTCTATGTTTATCCCTCAAATTGTGATACATCACAGTGGAATTTGAAATATTTGACCGTTCGTCGAACAAAAAAATGACCCGTCTGAGCGGAACAAACCAACTCCTTGTTTAAAAACCTTGAACAAGCCGACAAAAAGAATGAACGAAGACCAATTGCTAAACGGTGCATGCAACGACCGTCCCGATGACGTCGTATTTCAAATGATATACCAATACCTTGACCTTTTTGTGTACAAACGCTTTATTGACAACAATGACATATTTGGAAACATTAATTACAGAGCCACCAACTTATCTGTTCAGGTGGCCATAATTGGAACTAAACCAGTGTTATCAGATATACGGTAATTACTGCAGATGCACATTTTTTTTTTACCAAAACCTTGCCAACGGTAATGTTATAATATTACCGTGTCGTTTCTACCGTATTTTATAAGATACATAACTGTGTATATAATTCTCTAATTTACTCTAATCTAATTCAAGATTTTTTTAAAGTGGCGATACTCAATTACTCACTAGCGACGATTCCGAACTTCCGACTGAACAGATAACTTGGTTGCTCTATACGTGCATTTGAAGACAATATTTTTTAACCAATGATGGCAGTCAAGCTGACGCTTTACCTGATAGTAATGGATGGTTATCGTAACCAATGCTTATTAGCATCCAGGAATATACCCAATATTCTTCCTGCCAAGGAAGATAAGGTAACGAGGTAAGAATTTTATGTATTTTTTACTTAAATAACTCCTATGAGAGGCAAGTTATTTTGACCAAAAAAATCAGTATATTGGGAAGACATATTTGAACTCTATTAGGTTAAAGTGCTTTAAATAACCTTTCCGAACATGAAACCATTCAATTTGAGTGGATAATAACAAAATAGCCTACGTAGGCGGTTCCATATTCTAAATTGAAAAGGCATTTACCAATAAAATTACACTATTCAGGACATTCAATCTGTTTTATATATTTGATTAAATAGGCCTAACTACCAAATATAAATAGGTACTTTCTACCTACATTGCCCTTTGCATATGAGGGGACTTCCATCCAGTAAGAAAACAAGATATTCCGTTTTAAAGCATAATCGGATCTCTGGGCAAAACTGGAGAACTACCAAAGCGCAATACCCCTTCCTGTTCCTATCCTTTTTTCTTTCCGCTTCCTTCCCAATTGGGCCGGCAACACATCCTTGATCTAGGGCTGTGGATGTTCATGGGCAGCAGTGATCACTTACCATCAAGTGAACTGTTTGCTCGTTTGCCGGACCTATTCAATAAAAAAAATACATAGAAATGGCGATACTAAAATTGAATGTAGCATAATCTGCCCAAACATAAAAATCAAATATCACTAATTAAACCCATAGAAATGAACGTAAACCGACTACAGTGTTTGCAACTTTCGCGATTTCTGCACATGGCCACTGACCACCTCGCCACTTTCACGCACAGTTCACTGAGGTTAACTAAAGCCTTGCAATAGTTCCTAATGATTTTTCAACTAATGACTGCTGGATACTTGACAGCCGGTTTTCAAGTTTGGAAGCAGCATTATCCTCCTTTATTATACGGATATAGATAAGCAGATAAATATTATTTCATTTTGGACGCAAGTTCAGAGTTTGTGATAAAATTAAAGGATACGACTGACGTCATGGGTCAATTTGATTTTGTTTGACTAACGATTTTGGTGAAGTTGGTGGCTAGTAGTAAAATGGTAAGCCAAACCCAACTAAAAAAAATCACGCTGACCACACGCAAGGGCATATAGAAAATTAAAGGTTTAATACAGATATATTTTTAAAGTACGAATTTATTGCGTCGTTTAAAATGATAACACTAAACTAAACCCCCACTTGACCAATCCAAACCTCACGTTCTCAAACTTAGAGGGGACTAATCTAGCAGTGAAGCATGATATAGGAACCTTATCTTCTTGGTCCATGATGAAGTACTTATATAACATTGCATAATGTCACACGGCTTGTTTAACAGAGTGTCACAGAGGCGTACGAGGAAGGATGAGTGGCGGACCATGACACGCTGTCTCTTTTACGCAACCGTTAGTTATCGTCACTTGGTACACGCACATAACACGGTGTTATGTTCCCTGTATTATGTTACCCAAAATTATTATAGGTCTAATCATCATCATCATCATCAGATCGTTGTAGTCCACTGCTGGACGTAGGCCTCTCCCTAGGTACGCCACAGAGCCTTCTGCCCTGTGGCAAGGGGGCATTTAGAATCCCACCACGGTATCCCCAGCCTGTCGTAGAAGGCGACTAAAGGGGGCCTTTGGGATCACTGGGTGCACTTGGGGCGCGTCCTTAATAAAAGTGATCCCGGGGCGGCCGCCTAAAAAGGCAAATAAGGGCGCGTACACGCTCCCTCTCACAGAGACGGGTGAGACCATGAGTCTCTATAAAGCATAAGGTGGCTGCGGAATAATACTGAGCGAGCCTCGCTAGCAGAGACCGCAGTCAAGTTGATATGCATGAAGAGGGCGTCATCGAGGGGTTTTGGTCGGTATGCCGGCGTAGGGTGTTAGGGACCCAGCTCGGCATTAACATCCGCGCGCCGAGCTGGAAGGCCGGTGAACCCGACATACCCTTCCCGCACCTTTCCCAAGGCCTGCGGGAAGGAAACCATAAATAGTTTTCCCCTCGTAAAAAAAAAAAAAAAGGTACGCCACAGAGCCCGGTCTGTTGCTTTATGGGTCTAATACTTTTTAAAATAGAACAGAAATCAGTTTGTTTCATATCAGGCTAGAGAGTGTATCATAGTGCTTTCTCTTTCATAATACATACATACATAAATAACATTCCTTTATCCTAGCTGAGGTGCAACTAGGACACCAATCTTTCGTCTGGTGGGTTCCGTTCCACGATGTGACAGGGGCGAGCCTATCGCCATATCGGGCACAAATTCCTGACTCTAATGAATATAAAAATTCAATATCACTTCGCCGGACGTAGGATTCGAACCCGCGACCTCAGCTTTGTAATCTTACCGTAGTACAACTACGCCACGTAGGCAGTCAATTTTCATAATAGAAGATATAAAAGTAAGTTTTAATACAACTATTGCCACTATTATATTATCAAAGTACGAATTGAAACTATTATTGTAAAATACAGAATATACTATGTTGTAGGTACGACGTCGTTTTAATTTTATTTACCAGAAGAGCAGTGTATAAAAGTTCATATTTTGAAGGAGTTGTCGGCCCCACACATTCTTATGACGGAATTTGTACCAAGAAACATTAAATTATCAAGTGATTGAATCATGAAAGTAAACATAAAGAAAATCTCTGTTGATGGACACTTCGTAACACATAACCAGTTCGTTATTGTTGCATACCGTATTAAATCCACATGGAATGAGTTGTAAAGCAATGTAATAAAGAAAATTATATCATTAAACTGTTTGCGACAGGCTACAACTCTAGCCTACTTTCCACGATAATACGCCACTTATTTTTTTATTTCCATGTCAAAAGTACGGAAAACCGCAAAACTTGTTCGCGTCCCTACTGATTACCAAAAGGCGATGACGCAACCGTTGCCAACAACCAAAATTAATCGATAACAAAAACGATTACGATTATTACTTAATAATAAAATCACGTTTCGATTTCCACTAACGCAGCTTATTATGCAACAGGTTGCAAACTGCGAATTATTATAGTATTTTTGCGTTAGAGCAAAAAGTTTGAGTGAGTTTGTAGAGCTGCACGTTTTGCTGTGGATTATTATTTTGTTTGTCTCTATGTCTAGAGGTCAACCAATTAAAATGTGCTATAAATTAAATGAATATTTAGTCGGTATATACGACGCAATTATAAGACGCAACTGCGTTGGAAACTGGGGGAAATACTTTCAAAAAAAATATCAAACGTCTTAGTAAGTGCAGTAGAAGTTTCCATCAATATACTCCTCTATAATCTGGTTATTTGAGGACCTTATCATCACAATTCTCTAAGAGATAGACAGGTATGGTAATCAGGTGCCACGGATAAATGATTCTCCTAACAACAGCCACTTAAAAATTAACATAATAATTGATTATCAACGCATATTTTTAATCCCGCTTACAATTTTATCTAGGTTCCACAGATTAACTAACAAGACACGCATTTACACTTAGTTAAACATGAGATAACCACGCATTGCACGCACGAACCAAAAATTGCGTAAAATTGCTAAATCATCAGAGTTTTTAGAACGTAAATTTTTAAAATTCTTCCTTAATAGAGGTAATATTAAATTACTAGTACAAATTATGGTAAGCTTAAAATAAACTGTGGCCCGATTGTATATCCAGAGGAAGAAAAAAGAACGGTTGTATGGGTATGCAAGTCAGAGATGTGGTACAACGTGACTTGATTATTTAAAACTGTTGCACAAGATTGAGATTAAATAAACGCGATATCCTGCAAGTAAACACTGCTAAATTCTTGAAATTTGAATTTGGAAGATTAATAAATCAAATTCTAAAAGTAGATTCAATACAAATAGTTCAATGGAAATTCAACTCAAAGCTGTTCTTGAGATGAAACGTTTAAAGCATCTGCAAGTTGTATTAATTCGACTCTAAATTCTGTGAGGACAGTAATGCTTGTTGTTTTTGATATGATATTATAATAAGATGGCTTAGGTTTTATTACATTAAAAATCAATTACGGCCTGATTCATAGACAATTTTAAAACCTATTTTAGTTATTTAAAGTTTTGTCTTCTTCGCTCAAACTTAATTCACAATTCGTTAGAAAGGGGGAAAGCATTTGATAATTAAAATAGGCTTTAAAACTGTCTACGAAAAACTCCGTTAGTGTTTAGTACCAAGACACTTCATGCACAAATTAAGATTCTTTGCGTAACTAATGTACATACACTATGTTTAACTTGGAGCATCAAATTATTCAAATTCTAATCTTATCTCGATCAAATGATCTAGCCAAACGATAATAACACGATATTTTGAAATCAAACGATCTTCAAAGTATACTAGTAATAAGCGCACGTCCATCCACTGCAATGTAATTTGCGCATTTCAATTACATTAATATTAACAATTTAGAACTTAGCAATAACGTTACCCAGTATGGGCAATCAAACCTTTTCATATCACAAATCTAAATAACATCGGTTACGAAATATTCCTCGTAATTACCTACATGATGGAGACCTGTATAAAAATTTGCATGACACAGCGCCATAACTCGTTTTGAGCAAGACAACCGGGTCTGGATTAAACTGTATTATCTTGCAACCTCGAGCTTATGACTTTGGATTTTATGAGTCAGGGAAGTATTGAAAACTTAAAACATTATGGCAATATCAAAATATGATTTGATTTCCGTTTTCTGGTGCTATTTTAGGGTTGTATGCGTCATTTTAGCAATTTTTTTTTCTTTTGAGAAAATTAAATAGCAGATTGTTCAAAAGGAATCCACGAGGGTCCATCAGCATATATTTGATTTCCATTACCTACTTAATATAATTTTCGGCATAAAAAAAGAAAAATACCTGATTTTATTGTTTTTATATTTCAACTAAACAAAGTCACTGGGCAGGAAAATGAGAACATTATTTTTTGTTAAAACAGTCTATGTTTCATATTATAAGTGTTTTTCTTAGTAGTAGATGTATACCGACTCGGAACATAAAATACTTATTTGCCAAAGTTTAGAAATTCCTTGCAGTTCAATAAATTCGCTAATGGCACACGTTTGCATTGATCAAAGAGTATTCAAACGAAATCCATTACTCGGTATTAACGACTGTTTCTAGTTAATACTAGTACTTCATAACTTAAAACGAATACCAAACTGACGTTTTATTATATATACAGATCCATAAAGACACGCCTAAGTACTTACTATAAGAGTAGGCATACAATAGATCCATCGACTATAGATCTCTATTTGCTAGAACACGATACGATACTTTCGTTTTATCTATGTTTATCGATCTGACTTACACTTGGGTAAGTTATTCCTGATTTGGTTAGCCTTATGCTAATATTCTCACTAAAATGCGGTATCAGAACACAGAGTATAACTTTCATGGGTCACCATCAGCACACTATTATCACGTAATGTAAGTATTTACCCTAATAAGATTTCATCAAAAGTTATGATTTTGTATGTTTAACCATTTTCTTACAGATGACATTTTGAACTTTAGCCTTATCTGTTTAAAGCTCATAACTGTGTAAACAAATTGTTTTATTTTCGTTCTATGACAAACTTAATGTTAAATGTCACGGCGTACGAGTTTCAAAACATATGCCCAGATTTTATTTCTATCATGTTTATCAATGCACTTAGTTTTATTTACAATTTTCACAATCCATTCAATGTAATCGATGATACTCACGTAGCTTCTTTTGGAAACAATAGCTAATACCATTCCTATGAAATACCGATGAAAAGGATTGGCTAAAAATGATTCAAGTGACCCGCCAGAATTTAGGTCAAAGCCAGATTGTACGTGGGACTCGGTCTGCAAACTAACGAGCGAGCTGTTTCGACACATACATTCCCATTGACTTGCGAAATATGTCACCACATAAACTTGACAAGATTCGATATCGCACAGAAGCCTATGAATGCGCGCGTTCTATTGGACTTGTATTTTCATTGCATTGATGGAATTACGAATATACAGCCTGAGTGCTTAAGACTTTTGTATAATTAAATATAAACTTTTTACGGCCATTCAGATATATTTGGTTTCGAAGAGGCGATGCTTCAATACCTTTAAAAATAATAAGGGTCAAGGAAATATTGTTTCTATGTGCATAAATTTATATTTTATTGCTTAGCTCGTTTCTGTTAGGTATAGGTGACTAATTAGACTATAGACCATTACCATGAGACAATAGGATATAATCCTGCTGGATACCCACAAATCTAAAAATATTACAGATCCATTAATACTTGAAATCATCTATCCATCCGTCAGCCAAAGGAAGTCCACTGCTGAACATAGGCCTCTCCTAATACTTGAAATAATCATTTGTAAAAATCTACTGAATTTACGAAAAGTAATAAATCCATATCTATAGAAAGTATGAATTTCTGTGTCAAAATTTTATTTAAAATACTCCCTCTACCAATTTCGGCTATTCTAAAATCTAGTAAACACACTGGCCTGTTTTACAACTTGTTGGCATTAGGACGCGCGTGAGGCATACGAAATCCCCATACGATTACACTACGATGCACTAATCTTAATACCTCAAAAGAACTTAGAGCCGCATTTAATCCTACCTTTCCCATCCAAAATTTAATTAAACACGAAAATAACTTTGAACACGAATACCCGCCGGATATTACTTCCATTTCGGGTGATTGCAACTATTCTTCACTAAATATTACTAGATTAATCGAACCTTTTGAAATTATTGGGGTTATGTGATAGTTGTAAGCAGCCCTATTTGGATGGTACATGCTCATTCATTTAAACACTTTGGTAACTACATTGTACTTAAACAGGCGTAAAAGAAATAACGTCAAAAATTTAATTACCAATCAAAGATATTGAGTAGAAAAATACAAAAATGAAAAGAACATCTAATATAGAACAACATATGAACAAAAAACCAAGTACTATTTTAAACAATCACATATACTGGAAAATATAGTGTGCACATAATTGTTATGCTCAGCATGACATACTTAGAGCTTTCAAATGATGTTGTTTGAATATTTTATTGGACGGTGTCTGGCTCACAGAGACCAAACGCCGATCTGCCAAGATGTCTCTATGACGTCGGTTACGCTCGTATGATGTGAATGACATTGCTTATGATATAATGCCCTTTAAGGCTTGCAATAATTGAATAGCTTATTTAATATTAAATTTGCAGGTTGTTGAGATTTCATTAATTCTTATAAAGATTATTTTATTAGAATTAATTTTGCTTACTTGATTGTTTAGGTTATTCGATATTTCGGTATTAAGTACTGTTTTTCAATTAATGGTTATATACTCGTAAGTATTAAGCATTGTTATTCGATATTTAGTTGAATAATGGTGATTCAAACGTCCTTGTTAATAAAGCATATTATTGCTCAGAAGCTAGATTTATTTCGATTTATCAAAATGATGTTAATTATCCATGTGTTTTTGAGCTTTACCAGTCTTTAAACTAGCTTCAAAATCCGATGTAACCTATCATTAAAAAGTTGTGTAGGTCAGTGATGAATCGTGAAGTCAATAGAATAAATCTCTTCTTTAGCATGGTCACGACTCACCTTCATTTGACCCTAGTTTCTAAACCCGCTTCGTATGGAGAAATCTAAAGGTTACTGAAACTAAATTAATAATTACCTGCTTAAGGCACTATTTACAGATGATATGAGGAAATGTCCATAAGAATAAATACTCTACAGTAGTTCCAAATGTAGCAAAAAATCCACAGCAGTGCCAATGTAGGTGGTAATATTTCCTACAGTTGGATATAAAACTGATGTCGTATTATTATTCTAAAATATTACAGCTATTTCATCTTCCGATTGACCTTTCAGGTCCACTCCGAATGGTGCCTGGCTGCGTTCAATTAACATTCATTCATTCGTTCAGCCATTCATTCGTGTCATTTCATTTGCGAAACGTCAAAAACGACCTATTAGCATGAAAGTCGAACACGGTTTTATCAGGTTTTCTGCCCTCGTACACCCAATCAATTGATTTGATTACTAACATAAACGTATGTATAAGCGTTATATTTATAAAATAAATGAAATGGCTACACGTAAGGTCAGCAAAAAAATATTTATGGTCTATCATAGAAATATAATTAATGTTGTTTGTATCCGTAGTAGTCATTTGTGAAGAATCTTTTGCTTTATGAGTATGATCGCATAATTTATTTCATCAAAATGACTTCATACCTCATCCTGCTAGTTCACGATAAAAAATAGGACTGGTTTCAAGTTGATTTTTATTTTAATTAAAATAACAATCAAGGTATTCTCGAAGTAACAACATAGGCATTATTCTCCATCCTAATTGTGCTTTTGATACTTATATTTATTTTGCCGTCAGTACCACCTAATAATACGTATCGCTCAGTACTCGCTCCAACGGCTCGTTTGATGAACCATGAACGCAGGTTAGCAGTGAAAACGACGCGTCACTAACAAATCTGCATTTAGCTGTACTTTTCATTTGTGAATTTTCTCCTGAGTACATTTTGATGTTCCTAATTCAATTGTTAAAGCAACGATATAAATTCTTGCCCGTTCTTCTCTAGTGAAATTTTAAAACCTCTTTTCCATCCAAGTGGTAGATAAAAAAATAACTGAATTTAAATGATGTTGAACATTTTAAAAGATTCAATAATTTATTTTCATTAAATTTTTCAAATTAATAATTTTTGATTTGGCATAAAAAAATTAAAAATTCATATTGTTATTATAAAATGATAACCATATTAGTGCAACGAAGGTATTAAGAATCGTGTAATCAACATAAAATTTTTGTAAACAAATTGTTTGGAAATAAAGCTTTCAAGTATATCAACAACGTCCAATTAATTACAAATTCAATAACAGCATGGATAATCAAACATTTTCTAAAGATGTTGCAAATTCGACCAGTCGAGGAATTTCTTGCAACTCCGCGAGATCACGATTAATCGCCTTTAGGATTCTGCAGATCTTAGGAAACCTATAATAGAGCAACTAGCACCCGTCCTATTTGCTCCCTTTCACCAGCCACCATCGCGAGGTCCTTACCGTCAGAATTTCGTCACACAATCGGTTACGTAACGCGCACGTAACGATCGGTGCCGGTGCGTTGCCCAAGCAGTTGCACGAGACTCGGTGAACCCAATACCACTGGTATGTTAGCTCTTTTATTAATTACGTTTGGTGACATAGTCTGTACGCACTGTTGGATAAGCGAAAATGCCTACCTAGAATTGGTAATTCAAATTAAATTTAAAGTAGCTCAATGCAGACGATTTTATGCAACCACAGCATGATCTTGTTAAGGTAACGTTTTTTATGTAGATTCTTTATAATTAAGACTAGACTTCCCTTCCAAACTTCAATGTTTATGATATTAAAACTAGCTGTATCTATATGATGATTGCAGTAAACTAATGCTGGTTAATATTCTTACGGTGAAGGTAAATGAGGCCAGGAAATCCTTAATAATTGTTGTAATTATAAACGAACGTTAATTGTAGCTGAGGTTAACACACAAGTGGTAAAATGTAATTTCTTCGAAACAACTTTAATAAAGTACTTAAGAACAACCCACCATGGAAATGTTACTAAAGTAACAATGGGGTATGCAAATATGTACATTTGGTTGATTTTAACTTCGCCAATTTGGGAACAAAAGATACAATGGTATAAATGGATCACGAAATAGCGCTAATCATTACTTGAAGTGAAATGGAAGCTTAATTTAATTATAGCTTTAGGGAAGACGGTACCGTGCTTTCGGTTAAAGGTTGTTTTGTCAATATTAACATTTAAGAGATTTAATTTCAGTAAGGAAACTAATCAACCGATCCTTAAAAGAAGTCAAAAAAGTGTTTATCACGTAAATCTTCTTCCGAATTCTTATGAAATTATTGCCAGTAATTAAAAAAACGAATATTAACAACTCGAATTGAAAATCATCTTTAATGTAAGCACTAGGCTATTAATTACCAGTTGGATTTCATTAAGTTGATAGGTGATATGCAAAATTTGTAAGACAAGCGAGACCTCTTTTCATAATCGGCTTAGCAGAGCCTCATAAAGTTTTAATCGGCGCGCTGCAGCGGTCGAGTGTACCAGATAATCCAGTAACGGGATGTCCGCCCGCGTACCAAGCTCCTGAATGATGGGTTTGAGCTAACGGGATACAAACACTTCAATTAATGAAGCGTGCTGGGGACTTCGTATAGAACCTGGCATTACAGTTGCACCACTGCTAACGGTAATGACAGGATTGGCTGTCGGTCACACGACCCGACCTGGTGGAAATGTCGATGTAATCACTTTAGAATGTGGAGATGCTTGAGACAATGTTGTAAGCTACGAGTCTTGTGGTGTTTTTTGTTTTCACTTGGTTGTTGAATGCTTCTTGAAAATCGTTTTGTGTCTGTCTTTTATATCTTGTATATCTTTATTGGCTTCAATTTCGATTGTTTTGTTACCATAGTTTTAATAATGTACTTTTTCACCATTAACGCTTAAATGTTCTAGTTTTATAATATGTTTCTAACATTAGTCACGTTTCGAAATCTGCTACTATAATCCAAATCACCAGTAGTTATTCGTATAACGTCCATACGATATTTTATGACATGTAGCATGCTATTACATAAAATTCTAAGCAGGAAGACTTATGTTCCGGTATCAAATATGCGTTTTCAAACCATTTTTATGTTTCAAATCTTTTAAATCTCATAACACTTAAACGATTATTATCTATCTACAAGAACTTGTATCAAACACTGTCTATCTAATTCAATTTGAAAGCTAGCTGATCCGGGACCAGAATGTTGTATGTAAGCAGAATAAATGTATCATGGCTTTCCTAATCCCCAGACAGATTGCACTGCGCTAAACAAAGAAAGTTCGTTCTTGAACTAGTTCTTTGCTTGAATATTCATGATTCGTTACGCAAAGCGATTTTTAATGTCTGCATTGGCAATTATAATAAGTTTGAAAACATCTGAACAAAGGCTAATTCGAAAGTAAAATTCCAACGCACAGAACTGGGAACTTATTAAGAAAGTTGTTAACAATGCTAAGCAAAGGGATTACTTTTTACTTCCCCCTCTTGTGAAAACTTCCTCGATCCCTGCGTTCTAGGGTTTAGATCATCCTTTAAGTAAATACTTTTTTCTTGTTTAGTAACACGACGTCGATAAATAAGAGCCTACAGAGCCTTCTCAATATCCCGTTATTTATGAATGTTATACTCTCCTTACTTCCTCGCAAGAGTACCAATAATGTATTATACTGATAAATAATGACTAACCCTTTATCACAATATATTTTGTTTTTGCAGATATTAAGAAAAAATAAACTACAGCAAAAGTACATGGAGAATTTTGAGTACTAGAAATAATAGGCTGTTCCACAAGAAACAAAATTAATTTATATTATGTTAGCCATGAATGTGTTAATGTTTAAGTAGATGAGGAAACTTTGGTAATATCACATCCGACTTCAAAATTTGGTTGGAAATTATTGTTATATTCGGAGTTATAATCATTTCCATACTCCTCGGGGAATAGCTTAATTTCCGGAATGTAAATTATTTTACATACTAGTGTAATAATACCAAAGGTAATAGAGGTTGCGGAATCAAGTTTACAGACAATGTATTCCTATGTATTCATAATATGTGTTTCGAAGAAGGCAATAGTTTCTAACACACTTATGAAACGAAACGGTAATGCCAATATATGGTATTTATATCGTATGTCGAAATCCTATGAGGTTTATTTGTTTGGGACATGTGATCAATCGTGAATTCGCAACTGTGAATTTATATTTCCATTGAAACTTATTTTATTTATTATGTTTAGAACAAATAATGCACTGTCATAAATTTTGATGAAAGATAAAAAAATATATTATAGATATTTTTTTGGAAAGTGTCGTTATTATCCTAAAGCAAAAGGTCCCAGATGGTGCAAATAATAATTATTTAGTACTCATATTGCGGCATTTGACCCTTCTTTGATGGAAACTACGATTAAAAAGGCCTAGATCATAGTGCAGCACATTGGCGCTATTTATACAAAATGAACTATCGTAAAGATATCTATAGTACGCAAATTCACTAAAGGTTTTGATAGGTTCAATAATCCTAAATATAATCAACCAAAAAAACATCCTTAAGGTACAAATAATACAGGGGTATTTTGGTCAGCATACAAAAAGCTCCCACACAATTTTAATATTTAACACCAACCGATATCATAAAACATGTAGATTGAAGCACATAATTAATTTCGTGATATTCAAGTTGATTTAATACTTGATAGGAATTAATTAACCCCAAAACAAAACCTGAAAGTAAACATATTCATAATTAATTTCTTGAAAGATTTATTACCCGTTCAGAATTGGGTCTCTGCCAGAATAAAAATACTGCTTTTAAATATTACATTATTTTATTCGCTTTACCGTAATATTAATTTTTATATTGGGATTTTCTTTTATAATTAAAGTATAATTTGGTTTCTCTTTTTGGATATTAAAAGATGCAGGTAAGTGATTTTAATATACGATTGAACATCTTTACTTAATATGGAATCATTTATTTTATTATTTTGGATTTTTTTGAGTTTGTGAATCAGTCACAGTTTACAAGAAATCTGATTAGAATTTATTGTAATTATAAGAAATTATAATTTCTTCAAGTTCTTACCAAATTTTGTCACAGGTTCATTACAGGGCCAAAATTATTACATGGGTATCTCTTTGTCTTCCTCTAGGGGCTGTTGAAGTCATCGATGAGATCGCCCATTAAAAAATACACAAATTTAAAGACGTCTCTTTATATTATTGTTTCTTTTTAGCACCGCGTAGAATAATATAAATTAATAGTAACATAATGTGTAATTAGTCAAACGTTCTTTTCCTATTTGTCCAATGTCCTATTATTTTTCTTTAATATATCATGCATCGCCATTTTAAACCTTAAAGTTTTTTATTATGTTGTTGATGTCACAACACAGCTGTATTTAATATATCGTCAAATTAATTTATGCGCGCATACTTCTATCAGTGGAACATACAGAATAACTGGTTTTCATAAATATTTAGTTTTGATACAACCTCCTTTTTAGTATATTTCTAGAATAGCGCCGATATTAATTCCATTGACACTAAAAATGTACATTTTGTAGGTGACTTCGATGGAGACTCGATTTTTATCGTATCGTATCGTACGTATCGGAGTTCGAGTAACATAATATTGATGGTTTTATAAATAAAACTACGCATTGTTTTTGCTGTATATTATGCTGATACCATTTGTATTTTTACCGTCATTTAATCACGATAAAGAATATTTCTGATTTAACTTAAATAATCTTCCGTTGTTAAGACCATAATAAGATGGTCTTTACGTTTATTACATCAAATATGAATCCATGTACTATAAAAGAAAATCTTTACCAAGTACATAACAGTGAAAGTCATATAGAAACCCAGCCCATATCTACATTAGTGGGGAACAAACGCACATTTTTTTTTCTCATTTGCAAGTATCTAAATAATATTGTAATAATCACTTATTTATAGTATTTTTTTCAATTCTTCTAATAATACAATGCTCCGTGGTAAACAAAGTTTGTGTGGTTAAACAGAGATATTGGTAAAGTCATTGACACTCAAACAGCAAAATGATTCATCAATTAACATTAGTGAAGGAAGAAAGTGTGCCCAAGTTTCAAATGACATGTCGAAAAAAAAACTAAATCACATACAACCGCGAGTACGTACGCAGTGCGAAACAGCCGATTTCTACGAGACGATTGTTCAACACTTTCACTCAGAGAAACTGTGGCTTTTTGTTCATTGTCGGCCGGCCGCGTCGCGAAGCAACGTTCACGGATTTCGAATATGGAACGCGAAGGATTTCCAATTTTAAATTTTACACGATATTTTTTTAATTTATAAATATTTTCGTTCCATAAATTATAATGAGGCTGACTAGATGATTGAAATTATTAATATTTTTTATTCAAACAATTGCATTTTTTAATAATTATGTAACATAATATTTAATACTGTCAAATAAGAATATTAGTTTTATAATATTTTCTTTATTCTTAAAATTACGAATATGCCAGCATTTTGAGAATAAAAATTATTTAATTTTAGTTTTGAATAAGGATTAAGCCAGTTTAGCGCGTAGAGTGCATTTAGCATGCAGAACAAGTTTAGGCCTTTTTATTTTATACCTCCTGTGTTAAAATAAATTCGTGTTTTGCAACCGAAAGCAATTACGCGGGTATAATGCATTTAGTGACCTTCGCTCGAAAAGTTGGATTTTTGGTATATATTGCTTTATTCGTTATTTCACATTCCAATAATCGAGCAAACATGTTTGGATTTTATATAAATGTTTACTGAATTTCGATTTAAATTAGACAAATAAAATAAATCTTAAACAAATTCGTATATAATTTATTCAACATTGACTTTTATCTGTGTAAGGTCTGATGTAGTGGCTGACACTGAGAATACAAACTTGATATTCAAAATATATATTTAAAATTGGAACATGATTTTATAAAAATATTTTACCAACACAAATAAAATACAATAAATAAAGTGAATGTATCTTTGCTATAACTTACCATTTTTCCGGATTTTCACTAAAATATTCCAGTTAGATTTAAAAAAAGAATTTCTTGCGCACCACAAAACACAGTACTGCACAAGTACAGTCGATCACAAAAGTCGCACGAAAGTTTTTTTTTAAATATAGCACCAATCGTCGATCACTATAAACTATTCGATTATATTAATCGATTATATTGACGGTCCTGTCGTCTGTCCAAGTTGAGAGACAGTCGTGGACTGAGCGACCGAAAGTCGTTGCGTTTCGCCGTCGTTAACGATTCAGTATGTGCGCGTGAGTCAATATGCGGACCTAACTGTCTTGACGCTTGGGCATGAATTTTGATTGTGTTTAAAAAACGAGAGTGCTTTTGATGTGTCTTTATGGTTTGGGGTCTATAAGGATGTATTACTTAAGGGACTGTTAGAAAGGAAGATTTTATTGGTTTAGGTTCATAGTAAATAGAAAACTGCTTTTAAATTAAGTTATATTAAGTCTTGAAGGGATTGGTTCGATAGGTTGCGTACGTTGCAATGCTAAAATAAATAATATTTTTGTGACATGCATAAGAAAATTTCTATACTCATGCTACATCGACATGACAAATAATTTCATAAATATTCTCTTATACTCTTGTTAAAATCGAACTAGTAAAAAAAATCAAAATGAATGTTATACTTTTCTCTAGCAGAAACATTTTCCATCACTTACATACCTATTGCACCAAAATTCAACTGCAAAAAGAAACTCAAATAACCACTAATCATCGCTCCAATACCATGCCCAAGTCTAATTTAAATTCTGAATTGATAGTGTATCGCAAGTAGGTTTTTCCGAATGACAAATCATGGGGTGCTAATAGCCGTAGTAAATAATGACACGGTGCGGAGACTACATAATTCCCTTACCCTACCACTTACCGCCCCCTAATTGCTTAATCGACCCTCGAAGGCTCGAAGCGTTTGCGTATTACTCGGTAGGATTTTTCCCTTGATTGCTAATGCTCAATAATTGTCTTCCTTTACGGCCTCCGACTGCCTATCGAGGGTTATAATTACTGAAGCTTTGGATTGAACATTTCTGATACTATAGTATATATAATATCGCGAAAGCATGATAGCTTTAATATTAATTTATTATTTTTAACTTTAAAACTAATCAATTGTTTTTGTCTTCACTTTATCCAATTACAGAATTAATTCTCACAAATTAGCTTAAAACTTCTGGTATTTATCCATTCAGGGATTACAATTAGGGGAGACCAAGGACGAACATAATGATTTTCAAATTTATTGTAATGTTTTATAAACCTAATTAGATTGCAAAATACTATTTACTACACATGATATATTGTTTTTTTGGATGTCTATTAACACCAACTTGTTTGCAACAGCTATTAGAGATTTTGAGAAAGATGTCAAAATCAAAACAGTGTATTTTGTTACAATCATCCCTACCCGTGGGGTTGGTTGTATCAGCGTTAAGGGATGGTTGTAACAATGCAAATAAAACTGCTACCGTTTATAAATATATTTATTTTCAATAAGTCTTTTAAATATTACTTCACCCAAATTATCATAAACAAAATCAACAGGAGTTTTTTGACCAGTTGTAACTTGTGTATGATGCTTTGGGTTATGATGAATCCAACAAATACACAACTAAACAATGACTATTATTTTAATAAGACTTAGAGGTTTTACAAGACGACATGTTTGACGATTGACATAATGACAAAGAGGTCGGTGTGGCTAGTGTTGTGATAATATAAAGGTGACAGTGTTGCCATAGACTATACATATAACAACTTGTATGAGCAAAAACGTCTGAGTTGATGTAAAAGTAAGCTCTTTTGTTCCTTCAATCCTAATTAAAATAAACATTTGTAGAAAACATACAAAATTTATAAAATATTTCCGAATCGAAGCCGAATAACACCAACTTTTGCTTCCCTTCATATTTCTGTTTTATCTTCTTATTTTTCTTCAAAAGCTAGTATCGAATTTGCGTTGTCGGTGTTGTAAATCTTCATGAGCGGTGGCAGCCACTTTCTATCAGATGATCTGCTTCCTCGTTTCTTGTTTGACAATGTGTCTATCAACAATATTTCATATATTTCCATAAACATTAAAGCAAATGGAAAGTAATAGTAGTACCGTCTAATGCTACTTAATAACCAGGCTGAACTCAAACGCTCGAGGTTTTCTTCAACCCAAATATATGCGGACACATTATGACTTTCTTTCAATTGTACCTTTGAAATTACTTTCTTTTGAGACGATATAAAAATTCTAACTTACGTGATAATATTTCTGACGTATTTTTATAATGAAAATATTATAAAGATTTCATTTATAAATCTTGTGATCTCAGTTACCTTTCATAAGTTGTTCAAAACCCTAATTGTGTGTAGGAGAAAGAAAAAAGGCAAAGATGGTTTTAAATCAATGGTCTATGAAAATAAGGCGAAACGTGGGTGTTCTGGTCGCATCTACCCCTTCTGGGAAGGAGGTGTGATGTTTATGTGTGAATGTCTGTGAAAATTTGTAATAAATCAGATACGACTATTTCCACGATGTACATAATAATATTATGTATTTACTCCAATGGCAACCAAACGATTTTTTTCCGATTATCGGCGAAAGCAAAATCTTCCTTACGACTCAGTTTTAATACGCAGATGATCAGAATATATTTATAAAATGACTTAAAGATAATTACAATCGATATATGAAAACGATTTGGACTCCTAACGACTTCTAAAAGCTATAAAACGAAAACTTTAAATCAATGAAAAATATTATCTAACATCGTAACACTGCAGCGTTTTACTATTTAATAAGGCCCTTGATATCTATATGTTTGTCCAAATCATTACTAATAGTAATTTAAATGACTGTAACCAAACTTACAAGAATGTATCAATGCGCAACGTCTAGTTCACTATTAACACCTTCATAAGATCATATTTCTCTCACAGACAGTAAAACCAAAGCATTTATTATCAGGGGCAAGTATCAAGACAGGCAACTGGACCGAATACTTCAGGTTATTGTTAAAGTAAAAAATCACGTTTCCTTTCACCCCTTGCGTATGTTACCTAAGGTGTGAGCGAGACAGCACATATTCGAAACGCAACCGCAGCAGTTCATTAGTTTCGTACACTTCCTCATTCACAAATTATACTCATTAAAAATTATAATTTTAGCGTCCGTAGATTTTTTTGTTGTGTTACATTTCTTCACGTAGCAGCAAATAGGTGTAGAAGTACCTATCTTGGGATGATTGATGTTCGAGATATTATCATTGTTGATGATTCTACCTTTGTAAGAAAAATCAATAAAAATAACATCGAGTGTAGGGAGGAAAACGTTTGTATGAGATAGCAATATTCTAAATTACATATTATAAGAATAATACAAACAGCTGATTGATTGAAACAGCTCCCAAAGATCTCATAATAACAGTCAATTTTATCTTAACCACCTAAATCATCAAAACATTGTTCAGTGTCTCAATAGACCTACACTATAAATACACCCAACAGTCACATACTTAGTCCTTACCCCACATTAAGATCAATTGAATCTTGTGTCGTGGATATCAGGCACTGCAAGAGACTTTTCGGCCTCAAAAACACCCAAACCCGAGACAAATACATGTGGGCCTCACAAACATTTGTCTCGGTGCGAGGATCGAACCCAACTACTAGGTATGTCGTAAGTACACAAGTATTTGTCTCGGGTTTGAGTGTTTGTGAGACCGAAAAGTCTCTCGTAGCTTCTGATACCCACGACACAAGACTTAATTGATCTTAATGTGGGGTCAGGACTATGTATGTGACTGTTGACTGTATTTACGAGTATTATAGCTTTGAACCTATATTACAGTCCGATGATCACAGAACTCCATATACTATAAAAGTATACCCGGTGTTGCAACTGAACAATGACATAAATTCCCAAGACCTAATGAAATCAAACCATTAACTCCA
Source organism: Theretra japonica (assembly GCA_033459515.1). NCBI lineage: Eukaryota > Metazoa > Arthropoda > Insecta > Lepidoptera > Sphingidae > Theretra > Theretra japonica. The sequence goes on from CM065943.1 coordinate 6,629,043, forward strand.
TACGAATTAGCAATTACAACAATCACGTCAGGAGAATTTAAAACAATAATCTATAAAGATCTGTATCAGGTATAATGGAGCATGATGTTAATTCTCGCCGCGGTGTCGCAACACGCATTCCACGTTATATCTGGAGCTCACGGCAACAAGTTTCAGTATAGCCAAATATTTTACTCGCAAGGACTTTGCAGTAAGTCGTAAAATCAAAAATTTAATTTTAATTGTAAATTAAATATTAATTGATCATTTGGTGCAGTAGGTAATTATCTGTATTTTATCATAAATTAATGGTTTTATACTTAAACACCTAATGGACTCATATTTTATGACCTCATGTATCTGTCCAGCGTCTAAGGGTTGATCCAAATATAATTCAAGTTTGTAAAGGTATTAATCGTACAATGAAAGTAATCTTAGTGTGCGTTAATGTTGCAAACAAAAATCTTCAGTGTCGAGATATATAGATATATAGATTCCTTTCATAACATATATCTGTAGTACGTAATGCCTGCTATAGAAATTCTGGCTATATTGATGGCTTCTTTGTTCCCAATTGCAATTTATGAAAGTAAGAGCGACATTTAATTTTAATTAAGACAATTAATGTTAAAGTAACGACCTGGTTAAGATTGCAGGAAGTCACTGGATGCAGGCCGCTTCCAACAGGTCACATTTTATTTCATTTCATTTCAGATTCTTGGCGGAGGCCTATGTACAGTAGTGGATTTCCTGTGGCTGAAGAGAGAGAGAGAGAATTAAAGTTAAATAATTTACAAATAAACACAAAACTTTAGACTGCCTCTTTCCACATCTCATGGGGCAAATTGCAACGTATTATTATCTATTTTTCCTCTACAATAATGAGATGTCAAATAAACAATACTCATGTCAGTAGTCAATCTATTGCCAGTTGTTTTCAATTTAATTATCTTTACATTTTGGCTACTTTATGGTGTAATAGATTTTATAGAAGGTTGATGTAAAAGTCACGGCCATTTACTTAACTTTAGTGACTGCTGTGAAACACGAATATTTACACAATCTAGCTGGAGACACAGCTCAACACGCAAACTATTTTACAAATTACTATTTGATCCTAAGGCAAGAACGAATATGATAGGGGGCAAGCCCATCGCCATACCGGGCACAAATTCCTAACTCCGGACTAATAATGAATAAGAAAACTGAATATCACTTTCCCCGACCCGGGAAAGTAGTAGATAAGAACTTTTAAATTTGTGCTTTAGGAGACATCATGAAACCGTCTAACTTTAGCAAATAGTAAAATTGTTAAAGCATGTTTGAAAGACAAACCCACAAAACAAGCAAAGTTATAAACAAACGAGTACCAAAGTTCAAAAATGTTTTTCTTCTTAAAGAACAATCGGTGATCAAATATCCCTTTGTATAAACCTTGGATCTGTTCCTGGAAAGATGTGAGGAAACTGATTTCATTGTGGTTTAAGAATGAAAGAACGAAAACAACTGTGAGCAAAGCAAAGATTTTTTAGTTTAGTCTGATCGAAGCCTTAAGGTTCTGTAGCATATTTTTAGTCATTATAAATGTATCTGTAAATAATTAAAACCAGTATAGAAAAGCTGTAATATAAAACGATGTAAAATTTAAATACAATTCTTAGTTTAAATTGTTTAAAGACTAAATGCCTGAAAACCAATGGTATAATGTCGACAGTGTTGCTGCAATTGATTGTGGGTGAGTGGTGGTTGAAGTGTTTATTTTGATATAATTATCCTAAATCACGATAAGTTTAAATATAACAATTCCTATTGTTTAAGGAATTTCTTCGTTGATTAACACGGTCCTAACAAGAAGTAATAGTACTTTATTGAAATATGTTATAAAATAACGCAATCATACTTTTTTTTATTGCATAGGTCCGGCTAACGAACAAACAGGTCATCTGATGGTAAGTGATTACTGAACTGAATGATACTATGAGTGATAGATGTGATGCCGACCCATTAAATCGGGTTGGAAGCGGGAAGGAAAAAGGATGGGAAGAGGAAAGGGATATTGGACATCCGGCAATACCTCAATAAATGAAGAAAACTTCTAACTCTAATTCATTTCTAGTATTTTCTAGCACTAGACTACTCTCTTTATTTCATAGTTTCTGTACTTAACACATTTTTTCCGCCATTGGAAGCTGTAAGTAAAGGATTTAAAATATATAGTTGAAGTAGTCGCATAGCTACTTAGGTTCTTTTTTATTTTATTTCATCGAATAGCAAGAGGAGCATGTTATTCGCCTAATGGGAAGCGATACGACCGCTTATAGACAGTAGCAAAACCGAACAACACCATGAACTACAAAGCAATGCTTCTGTCTGAAAATATAAGTGCATTTTTAATATCTGTTCTTTTCAAATACATATTGCTACACAAACAGTGTTATTTTTAACTCACGCACAAACATTAACCTTATGTACCGCAGGAAATGGATTGCATTTAACACTTAAATCACAACAAAAATAATTACAAGCCCGACATACGATAGTTGCAAAATAAATAACGATCAAAAAGTGAAAGTATCACTTCCGACGCACGTCATATCATGACGAAAATGGTGGCAGAAACGGCTATATAATACATATTGTTTATTACTCACGTTATAGCAATAACTGTTGACTTTTAAACAATCTCATATATTTTATATAAAGAAATAATCCTGTTTCGGTGGCGTAGTTGTAATACAGCACGAATACAACGCTAAGGACTGCAGTTCAAATCCTGGTTCGGGCAATCAGACATCGGACTTTTCTTTTCATTATCAGCTCGGAGTCAAGAATATGTGCCCGATATGGGGATAGGCTCGCCCCCTATCACATCGGGATGGAATACACGAGGCGAAACGAGGGTGACCTAGTAGCACCTCTACCTACCTCTTCTGGGAAAGAGCCTTGAGTTTATGTATGAAGGTATGTGATGTACTGTACTGTATCAGCCCATATACGTCCCACTGCAGGGCACGAGCCTCCTCTACAATCGAGAATGCGATTGAGAGGTTTTAGGCCGATGTATGTAATATTCGTGTAAAATTCGCGATTCCATTTATAATACCGCTTTGTAGGTTAACGATTGCGATAATCACTTCTCGATGTTTATTGGCTGATTTCGTGTGGGAAGATATTCTTGATAGATGTTGATTTCTAAGTAGTTTTTAAGTACTCGCGAAACTTTATTGCTAGCGTGTTAATAATCAAATCATTTGTATATTTAGTAGAATCGTTTATAAGTGTTTTTGCTATACTTTGTCTTGTAAATCGAAGATCATACAGATCCTTTAGCTTAGTTGGTAGACCTAATTTTATGAGTATAATAAGAAGTTATGTTAGTATAAATGTTACGAATTAAAAAGGTCAAACAACAAGTCGATGTGCAAGATCCTTGGGAGAAGCCTATGTACAGCAGTGGACTTCCTGCAAGTGAAGAGTGAGAGAGAGAGAAATGTCGACTGTCTCTACCACGGAGACTAAAATAATTTGATAACAATCCAGCAAAATGATTAATACCTAACATAATAAGAACAGGCGAACATACCTGAAGGCTGAATGGATCCCTCTTATAAGCAAGACTGACAGCCTTGCGTCGACGCTGACTGTGCAGCTTAGCATCCATCACCTAGCTTCGAAATTATATTAAAACTCTTACATAGGTATGCAAGTTTCAAGCAATAATCTTTCACCGTCAAAGCAAGCAATAAATAACTATAATTAAAATCTTATATTAGGTAGCTAGATGCAAGGCGTGTGCCCTGGTATTAAGTCAAGGTGCTCCGTTTTGACAGTTCTTTCCGCTTCTAACGAAGCTTCCGCTCTGTATTATGATGTAAGATGTAATCACGGAATGAATTGGCATAAAACCTATAAGCTACATTAGCTTCGTTAAGACTAAAATAAAAATATTAACGTGAAATCAGCTTGCTTTTTAAGTCTTTTTATTTAATGAAATGTCAGTTATTAGCAGGACAGTATCATATTTGACCCATCCAATGCGTTTTGGCTTAATATTCCGTCCTGCCGAAATCCTTTTTCCACACTACATACTACTATTATTCATTGGATCCTTCGTGTGTAGAACTAGTTAAAACTTTACTTAGTGACTTTACATCACTTTAGAGTTTAGTTTGCCACTCAAAACAAGCGCTGTGTTACTGCAGTGACAACATAGTGTAACGGTGAGATTACATTCTGTTATAACTAGATTAATGTTAGATAATCGAAATTTACGCACAAAGATCACGAAAGCTGTAAAGTCTTCTTCACAGAGAAGTTAAAATCAATAAAAATATAAAAAAATTGCACGATATCATACTTAAAAAAAATTATTATTTCAATGTAATATTCGCGAAAATAAAAGTAACTATTATCCTATATTATATCCAAAAAAAAATGCTTCAATCAAAATGCGTTTACACAACAATGATGAGCCAGTCAGGCGTATTAATATCTTCCATTAGCCCTTATTCATCGCATGTGACTTGCATTCACGAGAGCCCTTGGGGTTACTACATGTCGCAGTATTGGCTCGGCGTCCTGGGGGAATTGCAGATAAGGTTAGCGATCCGATCTGCAACCCGTAACAAGCTTAATCGAAAAGATAACAGAACAGCGTAGGAATATTGTTATGTTAAACGGAATCTTGTTCACCAGTAAACGAAATTGGTAAATGTTAGCAATGTTTTAATAATTTGAGAATATCAAATAACATATATTCTGGACATAAAACACAATCTGGAGAATATAATTAAAATATACATTTTTATATAATTAAATGTTTTGAACTCAAAATTGCATGATTGTAAGTATCTTGTAGTGTTAATAGTTGTAAATTCTGTTTAACGGATAATTTAAAAAGTTGTATTATTTCAAATCAATTATATAAGTACACGTTATCTAATTTACTAGTATTATTAAGGAAATTTGTCGTGAATATAATGGAAATGGTAAGATTAGCTTGTGTATTCAATGAAGATTTCTCGAATACTTTCTATCGGCAAACAATAACAGGAAAAAAGTGATGTTCATCTTAAATATCCTCACGACACAACCGATTAGATCATTATTTGACAGCCTCCGTGGCGCAGCTGGATAGAAGATGGCTGTGAATCGAGGGGCTGCGGGTTCGATCTCCGCACGTAAACAAATATTTGTGAGAACCACAGCTATTTGTTTCGGGTCTGGGTGTTTGTTAGACCGAGAAGTCTCTTGTAGTTCCTTATACCCACAACACGAGTCTCGATCTTAGTGTGGGATCAGGACTATGTATGTGACTGTTGGGTGTATTTTTTTTATTTTTTTTTAATACTATACTCATGCTAACAAAGTGAAACAATAAAAGACATTTCCTTTTATATCATAGTAAAGTCGTATTTATTATACCACCGCTTACAATTTCCACATTCCTAAACATTACATCGTGTGAACAAAATCGCGCATTAACCCACCATTTAATATTATTAAAATTGTAACACAGTATAATAAGATACGAGTATTTGCCTAACAAAGCTATCTGGGCAGTAGTAGAACGTACCCGGCCAAAATAAAATGACCCCTGTCTCTGTGCGTCGAATCCCTCGCACGTTCGTGTGTTGTTTGCAAAGAGAGGGGCGGGGAAGGCCAACGATATTGGACGTTTAGAACTACTTTCACTCGGCTTGGTTCATTTTGCAACTGACCTTAATATCATAAAGTTGTTGCGAGTAGTGCATTGGATCTGAAACAATTATATCGTTGCAATAGCACACATTACGAACAATCGCGAGTTGTCCGATCAGGAAGATTGTAAACGTAATGTGTTTATGGTCGATGACAAAATCGTCTTCAATGTGAAGAGGTTACCACTTGATTTTATTGTCTTACAAATTGATCATAATGGTCGATTGCATGTAAAATACAAGGTTATTAGCTAACAAATGTTATGGTAGCACGCTTGTTTAACATCTTAGAGACTACCGTACCATTGAAAGATTCTTCTGCTTAGGCATCTTATAAAAAAATGTTGCTCATTTTAAAATTTATGAGACTTGAATTAATTTGGCTATGCAATCCAGGCTACTTAGCAACTTTTCATAATCACCAAATCCATTCTCGCGTGACGCAAGGACACACATCTTGCCTAATATAGTCTGCATTACCCCTGAATACTAACCATCATTTATCCCAGTCTAACAAGTCCTCTCTGATTGCAATACAAAAGTAACATTACCTGTTGCAGTTGCATCGCAAACCAGCGAAACAACTCCGCTTAAATCAAAACTTATGCAGTTGACATTTCTGCAAACAACACGCTCACCTTGAAAAAGTTAACGACACGAGTTTTGCGAGTGTTAAAAAAAGATTTGATCGCCAAGTATAAAGCAACCGATAAAGCAGGATCTGATATTCAAGACTATTTAATTTGTAACACGATCTGTGAACGTGCTGTAGACTTAGCGACAAAACATAATATAACTGGGTGCAGGGGGAATGCATGAAAAGTATGAGCTCCTTCAATTAATAGTCATGGGAAAAGTAGCTGGTAATATAAATGATGTAGAAGGAAAATTCATGGCTGTAGAACCACTGTCCCTGAGAGAGGACAGCTATTGCAAGCACCGCAGAAAGACCACACAGAAGACCAAGGCTATCTGTGGAACATCGGAGAGTAGACAGGGATTGCGAGCACCTCAGAACTATTTCACCTCTCAGAAGACAAAGCAAGAGAAGGCGTCTCTTGCTGAGCTGACTGCCAACCGTCTCCACTAGGTAGTGCCACTACAAGAGGACACAAAGGGAAGTTTGAATTTTGATATAGAATTCCAAAGGATTGCCCGTTGCAACCTAACTGGTGTTTGCTATAGCAATTCAGCCTTGTGCATGTTAATTTCTAATGGATTTGGATTGTAATCTGTTACCTGTTTAGCTAATGTACAATCAAGATTCCAAGCAGAATTTTTCGTACATTCACAATAATGGATTCCTATTTATGCAAGTTAAAGCAGTAGCAGTATAAGTAACTTGGAAGACAATTATAATTCTTTAGAATAAAAATATTTTGGCTCTGAATTCAGGTACAATTTTCGTTGAATTAGTATACAAACAAAGGTGGCGAGGAGCTTTACGGACAATGAATGTAAAAACACAAAAAAATCTACCAGAAGACTACTTTCAATCTGTATTTTTATATCATTTTTATTTAAAACTATGTGACGTGAACATGAACAATCGAACAGAATGCGAACGCATTGCTAGTCTCAAAGGAATAAGTATGCATAACATGATTTGTTTCCAAATAAAACATTCACCTGTTGACCAATTTTAATTCTAAAACTGTTTTTAATCATATATCAAGTACTGCATAATCTCATTGTTGTTTAGTAATTTGAGTAGGTTCCTACTTATTAAACATGCATAAAATAGGCCTGTTTATTATGTACATAAAGCAGCCTTAATACAACCTGTGGCAAATGTTTGTTGATGACCATCAAATGAACCGAACTTATTATCACTATGTTAATTTGGTAACCTTAGATTATAAGCCTATTAGTTGGATAAGCAATATATTTATTTAAAACACATAAATTATTTTATTTTTATTTATTAGGATTTCCAATAAAGAATACATATAACAAGCTTTAATATTGTATTGTTGCATTTTAAATATTGTGCTTCCTTAACTAATGGAGATCACAATATCAATAGTACTTAACAAGAGGACGGAACTAATATGTTACTTATTCATAAATTATTGAGATAAATTATGAATGTTTATAAATTAGAGTAAGAGAGATGTATATACCTGTTTCAGGTTTTAAAACGACTATAATCAACTGGTACTGGACTCTCGTTCTTTCGTATCTTAATGCTCTCGGTTGTTGCCAATTAGTAAACGAGACATTCTTTTAACAGTATCAATAACGTAATGGACGCGCTTTAAAACCCTAAGGGCCTTATTAATAAACTCGGATGAGCGAAGGATTAACTTTAGTCCAAAGCTTTAAAATTGATTTGATTATTTTGACTATTAATTTGACTATAATATAGAATAATGTAAACTACAATACAATAGTTGGGTAGCCCTCTATGCGATTCTGTGTTTACTAATAAAGTCGTAAATATCTCGCTATTCAAAATAATCGAGCCAATTTTAAATTCTTGGAGTTAAGTTAATCCTTCGCTCATCCGAGTTTATTAAAAAGGGCCTGAGAGTGGCCTGTCCTCTTTTTAATACAAAGCATTTTTCCAATTAAATGTACTTAATAGGTTTATTGAATTATTTTCCAAGATAACCACAACATATTTTTGGAAGTAGAGTCCCAGTATTGGGATATGTTTTGATGACTAATTTAGAATGATATGAGGTTCTCAAAAACATCATTATTGACTAAATTCCGATTCTGCATTTCCTGAGTCACAAACTCAACAACATAAACATTAAATCTGACTTTCTGATTCATAATGTCAGTAGGATGCGACGAGCGGAGAGCATGACCCGTGCGTCACCATTTCTCAGATCAAATCTGATATTTCCATCGAATCATGGTGAAAGTCAAAGCGCACTCTCTATGTTTTGTTGCGGTTGGTAGACATCACTAGCAATACTTAGGCTTAAAATAAAATGAAATTGGGCTATTTTTATACATCTACATTAATATTTTGTTTGTGGTAAAACCACGTTACAGCTAACCTTGACTGTATGAATGGGTCGACTTACCGGGTGTTACCGACATCTTGCAGAAAATTGAGGTCAACTATTTATGATTTCGTGTTTAATACTACTATAATATACGAGTAAGTACTGCAGAACCAATACGCGTGTTACGGATAGTGTCCACTCCCCAACCAAATATTCCTCAATATAGAATATATTCTAAACTTCAACTGCGCTAGAACATTCAACATAATAATGTATGCATACATCAATAAGTATGTTACAATTAAATTAGCCATACTAAATAATTTATAGCAATAAATAATTATTTCAAATCGATAGCCATGCATAACTTATTACACAATCGGCTACTTATCTAATAAGCAAACCGATATTTAGATTAACAGCAGACACTCCCATTTTTACGAACCAGTTTAATTCATACTTAAATAAAACAATGGAAAATAATTTTCCCGTAAATACAAAATTTAAATTGCAAATATTTTATTCCATGCGTTCGAATTTCAAAAAGGCGAAATATTCGAACATGATTCCGACCCGTAGATTTTTTACCCGGCATCATTACAATAGCTCGCGGCGTTTCCATTTCACGCATAGTTTTTATGCTCCCGACGTTCGAGCAGTTAGTCCAACTGTTCTGATCGGATACGGCTTTTCCCACCACATAAAATCATTGCAATCGCCGGAGGCTTTCACGGCGAACCGGTACTCCGACCAAGCACTTCCTGCATTAAATGTCGACCTATATCCGCCTACATAGCATACACCGGTTACAAGCCATTAAACGTGCACATAAGAATATGTAGAACTGACGAGTAGATTACGTATTAACATCTGCATCAATCATATTGACGTATTATTAAATTTTTGGGTACTTGAGCATCTTTGAAGCTGTTAAACGTCACCATACTTTTGATATCATTAAGCTTAGCTGGAATTTTGACATAAAAGATTTCTTATTGTTTGGTTTAAAATCAATTTTATTTATTTGCAAATATAGATTTCTGCATCAGCCCATATACGTCCCACTGCAGGGTATGGACCTCCTCTACAATCGAGCATACGGTTGAGAGGGTAGGAATAAGTGTGAAGAATATTAAATTGGCAAAAATTGTGTGGCTCTATTCTGACAAAACGCGTACGAGTATAACTAACATAGGTACTTGCTGTTGACAAATTGATGACTTTTATCAATTGCGCTCTATCAATTGCATAATTTTGGAATAATTTAATCTAAAAGTATTTTGCTTGTTCCAGAAATATTCCAACTACTATAACATACGCAATAAGTTAATCAATGCAAATGTACCATCGATGAGGCGCTTGTATTAAAGTGAGGTAAACTTACGAGTTACTTCCAGCGAAATGTCAGTATAAAAAGACTAATTTGTGTCTCAATAACCAGTATCAAAATAGACAGTTCAATTTACATACTCGGTATTACATAAAAAGCTATAAAAAACAGCCTGTAACTTAGCAAAGAAAGGCTCGTAAACGTCCACTAAACACACACATGTATACACATCACCATTTGCCTGTATATATTATGTATACATGTATATATGTGTATATATAAATTGCTTTACGTCCGTGATCGGACTATTGGACCGACCTCGCTTATTAGAACACAGGAATGTAGAATAAAAACTAAATTTCCCAGGCCTTTTGTCGTGGTTAGTGTGCTAATTTGTTGCAATAAGTCAAATCACTGTTTGCACTAAGATAAAACTGGTTGAAATGGCAAAATTAAAACTGAAATACTACATCAAAAACATATTAATAACAATATTTTTATTAAGATGCTCAAATATTAATCAAAAGCTACTTTATGAAAGAAAAATAAATCATATAAATTGAAAATCCCAACAATAACGCTTTATTCCCTTCATAACTGGACTACGTGGTTATTGTTATAAGCAAGAAAAATACAATTTCAGGTAACATTAATACAATATTTATTCGTATAAAAACATTTCCCAATGGTACGAAAAACATATTTTCATCACTTAATAAATACTAGGAATGGAGTTATTGCGACCTATGAATAAGAGTTGTAGCCGCGGGCTATGTAACAATGAGAGATCTGTGAAAATTAAATCCCCTACTACATTTTCTCCTACAATGCCAGAATAAATATATAGAAAACCTTTCATCTATATTCTCGCAAAGGTCTCATGAGTGCCAGCTACAATTTGCTAAGTTTATTTCCGTGCATTAAACAAGAGTAATTTCAAACCGAAAAAGACACACAAAGTGGACTGCCCGATCACCGATTCGCATCATAAATAAATAAAAAAAATCACAATTTAGAACCCGTTTAAAAGTCATCTAAATTCTATTGGTGCGTGGCGAAATTTGGAACTACAAACAAAATTTTTAAAACATTGTATTTGACTCATTGTTTGAGGTATGTTTTTATAATATACACAACGAGTATTTATACTCGCAATCTAATAATATTAACATGTCCAATGTAATAAATTGTAAAGAGACACAAACTATTCTTATTTTTATGACATCAACGCCTTCGGGTGCCAGAAGAACGCATACGATCTGTACATTTGTTATTAGTCCATGAAGGTAGATTAATAGTAGAGAATAAAAATAATATTGAGATTTTTTTCTACGAGTTGTATAGCAAAATGAATAGACTACATTTCCAAAGAATAAAACCTGCAATATTTATGACGTAAAAAAGTAAAAAACTTTCAATCTCGCAATTAATAATATGTCACCTATTGAAAACACATGGTCGTGTCATTATAATTTTCAAATAGTTTTATTTAATTATAAGCCAAAATGTCTAAAAAGGTGACCGATTCCGGGAAAAGTTTAATGATATTTGAAGTGAACCCCACTGAGTGTCCTTTCCGAGAGTTTAGAGACAATGAACTACAAGCAGAATTCTGGGGAATGGTAATCATTTATCCAACAGTTCTAAAAGCTACTTATTTAGTCCAAGAAATTGTATAATTTCAATGAACATTTTCGCAAGGATACCGGTCCAAGAAAATGTCTCTAGTAATTTGTGTCCGCCAAGCACCGACTTAGCTTCCGTCCTGTCATATTAGTATCTTGTTTCATCAGCCAAACCTCTTTTGATTTTAAAAGCCTTCCTCGCTCTAAGTATTACTGCTTTAAAGTCGAGCATTACATTATACTTTTTTAAATTCTGCCTTTATAATATTAAAAGTAAGTTTGCATTTTAAATAAATGATGCAGACATTACAAAGCGCTTTAAGTCGCAACTCCGCTGGGACGTGGCTTCCATCACTCTGCTGTCTGAAGCACGGCGAATTTCTGAAGAGTTGTTGAACCTTACCTTCCTCATTTTACTACAATTTAATACATGTATACATAAACTCACGCCTTTTTCCCAGAAGGGGTAGACAGAGGTTCTACCAGGACACTGATTTCGCATTTTATGTTCCGACCCAAGATGTAATAGGAGGCAAGCCTTGCGCCATATCGGGCAAATTCCTGACTCCAGACTGATAATGAATAGAAAAATCAAATATCACTCTATCCGACCCGGGATTCGAACCCGAGACCTCAGCGTTGCAAGCATACTGTGTTACAACTGCATCACGGAAGTTTACTGAGATAAATCATTGCGTTCCGTATACCAAGACGCACGTTTGTGTGATCAAAAAATATTTTGGGTCTATGATCGTTTTTAATACATATGAAATGAGACTTATGTTATACCAAGTCCAAGACTTGTAATATTAAGTGTGTCATTATTATCATGTAATTGCTCCCATATCCGCCAATTTGATGAGATAAGTACAAAAAGCTAGTTAAGCCAAATGAAAAATATTTCAGAGAGGGAGCTTATGCCCTCATAAAATATCGGGTGCTTTACTGACGCTTGAAAAATATAATCAGTGCACCGTGACACGTTAAGAGACCCTCAATGTTCTCCACAATCAATTGACTTTTTATTATTTAATCATCTAGTCGATTCAATGGAAAATACATTTAGATTTTTGTTTTATTCGCTCAACATATTATGCGAAATATGTTTTTTTGGCTTAATAAAGTAACCACACTGCATCATTATGCAATTGCTATACCATCCAAATAGACTCTTGAATTTCCAGATATAATTACCTTTCGTTTCTCAATTTAATTATATCACCAACATACTTAATGGCTTCTTCACGATTGCCTTCATTATTTATTCACTTAGTATGTCTATTTAGGGTCCCGCAGCATTCAGAGCAGCGCTTCAAACGATCAAAGCGGCGCCTAAAAGTGCAGGAGATCACGTTTGGGTGGACGATCAGACGCAACCATTGCCGAGATCTGTCCGACAGTTTCTACATGGATGGGTTAGAGCTGAAGACTTAGCTATGAGCCGTTGGGAGGCTGAAGTATTGGTTTTTGAGGTACTTTAAACTAAATTATGTTTAAAATTTTGCATTAAGCTGGAGCCCTGAGACGATATTGAAAATATTGTTTGTATCAAAATTAGTAAGATTTTCAAAATGAACATTTACGGATAGATGTGATTCATGCCTAATTGCACAATGTTGTGTGTTTAATGAATGCATTTTATGTTGCTGATTCATTAAATTCAAATTCAGAAAGAACTGTAGTTTCGTAATGAGTCACTAATTGGCAACTTAGTAATTTATTGATACCAGTAACCGCATGTAATGTACTAACCGTTAGGTTTCTAAGTTTTATTGATAAACTTATCAGTGCGACATTTTATGTGTTTTCTTGGTTTAGAACAACATTTGCCCGATTTGTATATAATTTATCGTCTTTACCATGCTTTTTTCTTTTCCTTGTGCTATCTGGTGCCAGATCCTCTCACCAATTTAATTATTTAACTTATCTCGATTAACCAAATAAAATATATTTAAATTCGAAGATAGTACTCGTAGAATGTCAGTGCGAGTTTGGAACAACTAGTAGTTCCCCCAATTTGTACATATTGTTTCATGCGGGGATCATATTGGAAATGGCGGAATTATTCATTTTCAACCAGACATGCGATATTCGCTTGTCGAAATAAAAGGACTGTGTAATTTGTAATACTGTTCGATGTGTTCCAATATCACTTTGTAGTATGGATTTTGTTTTATGAAAATTATACTTATAATACTAAAGCTTATATCTTTTAAGCAAAGTGCCGAATTTCTATCATCAGCAAGTTGGTTTTTTGAGGATGCGTTATGAGAATACCACAGACTTATTAGAGTACTAGGTACAGGTTAACAAGAGCTCACAATTCAGTCCCGCATCGAGACAAACAATTAATATGGCCTAAAAATATTTCTTTCTGGTCTTAATGTAATGATACTAAAAAGTCTCTTAAGATTTCTAATACCTACAACACAGTACTCGGTACGTTAGTGCAGGCTAAAAAAAGCAATTATTTTGAATCTTATTTTTCATCGTACGATGAGTCAGTTAATCGTGATTTTTCTTTCCATATCTACATATATGGTTAATTATGTGAGTCATCTCAAAAATATTGTATTATTTACAAAAATAAAGTTTAAAATTAATGTGAATTTAGGAGGGAAAATATATAGTTAGTGCCGTTTTGATGAAATTCGACCAGAAATGAAACTTACAATTGTCCAATTGTTTCAGGAAAATGACGGTGGTAAGATGGCTGCAACAGAGATTCAATTAAGCCACACTCAAGTTCTGCTTCGGTCGTCGTTTTGCAGAAAAGTATTGTGTGCTTGTTTCATGCTGGAAAGAGTCGAAGGACTTATCGTAAGAATTCATAATTTAAAAGTAACATTTTAATTTTGATAACAATAACGTATTTATATCCAAACGAACAGCGACTACTTTACAAGGTGTCCAATCTCTCATAATACCTCATATAAATAAACCGTGTTTTGAGATCAGACAGTGTATGACTGGTCACAAGCATGTCGCAAGGTCGCAAGCACTTTCTCTCTCTCTCTCTCTCTCTTCAGCCACAGGCAGCCCACTGCTGAACATAGGCCTTCCTCCCCCACAGTACGTCTTGTAATGAAAGATAACCATGCCTCAATAGTTACAAGCTATTTAGGTAGCACCATATTTACCATCATAATAAAATAAGAAGAAACATACAACCTCAAATAAAAATCCTAATATTTTACGGCAGGTAGCAACCTTGTTGCTGAGTCCCTGGCACTGCGAAAGTTCATGAGCGGCGGTGATCGCTTACCATCAGGCTGGCTGCATGCTCGTCTGTCTGCAAAGGCTAATACAAAAATCCTCAGACCATCATTTATAATAATCATCCATACATAAGTGACAGGAGAAATATTACAAGGATTGTAATGATTAATGTAGTATGCATTTTCATAGGTAGAACATCAATGGGAAAACTTCGTGTTCTCCTTTGGTCCCGAAGGGTGGAGAGCGAAGTACCACATCTACTCACCTGGGATGAAGCCAGGTGGTGGTCAGCAGCATAGACCAGGACTGTCCAAAAATGGTGACCGTCTTTATTTCATTTCCTTCCACTAATATTTTCAGTCTTTAAATAGTGAGAAATATGAACCTACTATAACTTATAAACTGAAGTATAATTGTTGTCCTTGTACGTTGGTGACTTGACTTGCATATTATACATATTTCGTCTGGATCTCAACATAGCTGTGTCAAGGCTAGGGGTTCAACGTACGGCACTAATAAATTGTTGTCAAGGAAGCTACAGACAATGATTGTATAATCGAGAATAGTAAAGACCAGGGGAACGCCAAAGATTAACTTGAAGATGGGATCCCGGCGACGCTATGCTTGGTAGAAGGAACCAATTGCCTAACTTTAATAGAGCATATTTTATATGGAAGAACATCCATCCATCCATCAGCCAAAGGAAGTCCACTGCGGAACATAGGCAATCATTGGGTCAGCCCATTGATTGCCACAGTGACCTGTTAGAGGCAGCCTGCTTCTAGCGACATACCACGGTAAAAAAATAAATATGAAAAAATATCGGGTACATTTTACAAAACTTTATATTTTGTGCTACTTAATATCGTAATAAATAGCACGTTTTATATTGAGCCATATTGACAAATTATGGTAACGAAGCCGCACAATAAAGTACAATGAATAATCACAGGAGCCTTAAACGACAAAGGAAAAACGTTATTAAAAGAGTATTTACGTCATAAAGTCTTTCTTTGGCTTTGTTGTAGAACCGTAATCTGTGACATTACACTTCACTGAAAGCGATATATGAAAATTTAAATATTTCTCATCATACCCCACATGTTTCCCGCGGGTTATTCACAGGGGAATATGGGAAAATGTCGGTACAAAGAACTTCCATTACAAAATTTTCATGCGCTATTATTAAAGCAATAATATGTTCCGATTGCGAGCACTCATGCGAATATTATTAGTTGTATTAAATTGAAGGTTCATACGAGCTATAGTACCTATAGTCAGAGAGCTAGCACCAATTTCTGGATAGGTATTTGAGGCAACCTTAAAACTCGTCCCATACTTCTCCTTTTATACCCCAACTCGCTGCAGACTTGGCTGGTGAGTAGCGGGGCTAGATCTTTAGGGGTAGTTTAAAAACATCCAAAAATATGTTAGAGGCAATATGCCATTTTTATATGTTGTAGTTTAATGAGAATAATATATTTTTGAAAAAATAAAATAATACTCACCTGCCAGGTCTGCACCTCCAAATTGGGGTAAAATTGGAAAGATATGGGACAAGTTTTCACCTTGCCTCAAATACCTACCCAAAAATTGGTGCCATCTCTCCTACTACTACGTATTACGTACAGTGTTAATCACCCTTTTGTGATGAGATATAATGTAATTTATGAATATAGTACCGGATAGCGACAACTCACAAAGATGACGGAAAACCCATAGTACCAACTCAAATCTCTTAGCAAATGTAGCGTGGAACCCTCTCAGGACGATGGCAGGACGACTAGCACAAGAGGGCGGGCAGCGACTGGATGCATAAAGCAGGCGACCGGGCTCTATGGCGTACCCTGGGAGAGGCCTATTTCCAGCAGTGGACTGCAACGGACTGATGATGATGAATAAATGTCTCCCGTTTCAGGTTGAACTTATGTAAACTCAATTTCGATCAGGCCTATCACTACTTCGATACTCTATTTCCATTGAATTGCACTTAACGCCAACTATAAAACAGTCAATTCCTTACTAATATTAAAAATATATAAAATAGGTTTATTCTCCCATCCCAGGTTGCTACCTAGTTCGTTTGTTCTACCTCGGTGCGTGGCGGTGTGTGTGGGTGAGCGATCAAGTTCCAGTAGACGCTACCGGCTCGCCCCTTCTCCCGTTTAGTCCCCTCTCCTCTAACACTAATGTTGCCAAGCCAGGGATGAAGCAGATCCCGGCGACAGTTACTGCTAATGAAGTTTATTTGTGGCCTTTACTTCTTTGCAAGGTAAGATACATCAAATTGGCTTTTTAATGCTTTCAAAATCATAATTGTGTTTTACTTTTTATTAATTAGGTAAATTCATGTTAATGCCAGGTAATAAATGCCAAGGAATTGTTACCAATACTGAAGCTTCAATTGTTCAGACATGTCACTTTAACAAAAAATATTGTTGGTATAAAAACTTTTAGTATTTTTGAGAGTGGGAGGACGTCCATTACATTATTAAAAAGTAGATATTTTCTTTCAAAACTGATTTGGCGTCAGTAATATTCATAGATATACCCAATATCGGAAGAACATCAAAGACTAATTATAATGTCCAAGAAAAATATTATTACAAGAAAATCACGATCGTGAAGTATTGTATCGTGCGGCAACAGAGCTAATGAATATTCAATAAGCCTAACAAACTTTTACCATTATCAGTGTTAAGAGTGAAAGACCTCGAAAATATGCGCGCCACGCCAAGAAATAAATTGAAGATTTATTTACGCATTTACCGCAAATTTGTACTAAATTGAGTGCTGCGGTGTTGCGGAATTCGTTACACGAGTCGCGAGCAAATCACTATGGGAGTACTTTTAACCGACTTGAGAAATACGCAGAAATTCCATTACTTGACAGCCTCCGTGGCGCAGTTGGTTAGACTCAGGCTGTCAAACAAGAGTTCGCGAGTTCGATGCCCGCTTCGAAACAAATATTTGTGCGGACCACAGGTATTTGTTTCGGGTCTGGTTGCTTGTGAGACCGAAATGTCTCTCGTAGTTTCTAATACGCAAGGCTTATCTGATCTTTATGTGTAGTCAAGACTATGAATTTGACTATTATTTATTATTTATTATGTACTAAGGAATCTTGGATATATGTTCATCAGTGGACTGTGTATAACTGAAGAGATACAGAGATGGAGAGATCAATGTAAAAGGCTGTTTTTTTTATTGCATAGGTCCGGCAAACGAGCAAACAGGTTACTTGATGGTAAGTGATCACTGCCGCCCATGAACATCCACAACGCTGGATCATGGATGTGTTGCCGGGCTATCAAATCGAAAGGAGAGCGAGGAGGAAAAAGGATGGGAAGAGGAAAGGGGTAATGGGCAATGGGATTTATGTGTAGACCACCGATTTGTCTAAATAGTAATGTGGAAGTATGTTGTGGTGCATAAAGATTTGTACTCGGGGATTAATGGGTATTAAGAGACTTAATACTCAAAATCGTGATTTTGAGTGACGAGCGCAGTGCAGTGCCATAATAAGTTCCGATTGGCATTGCTACTGTTTATGGGCAGCGGTGACGCTTGCAAGCGTCATACTCACTCATTCAAAACTCATTAATTACCATTAATTATGTCCAGTTTTTAATGTATTTGCGTTAAACAAGTTTACACGTCATTTCAGCAGTGGCGGTTTGCATTAATTAGGATTGCAATTAGGTAATTATGTGGGTATTTCATATTACCTACTACTAATGACTATTATTTTAAAAAAATCGCTGTTGCTAATTGGCTATCTGACTCACAGAACAAACGTGGCTGTAAAAATCGCGCTCAAGTGAGACCCTACATACTTCCTCATGAGAAGCTCTGCCACTTAACTCTAATTTAGTCAATAACGCCCAATCTATTGCCAATGTACTAAATTTAGATGGAGCAGTTCTTGAAACATAATAAATCAAGTTCCTTAACTGAAACAATATGTTATTCCTCCACTCATTATTTTTCCAGTTAGATTAGGAAGTCTACAATTAATTAAAATTATTTATTTATTTAAATAGTATTGAATTATACCTCCAAATAATTATAAACAATAAACTAATTACCTACCTCTACAATCTAAATGCCTGCGGACAGTGCACACAATATACCCACACCTGATAATTGCCAATTAAAATTGAGCAGGCGCTTTTGAAATTGGCGGCTCCGGACATGAATTCCGACGAGGATACAGAGAGTTATGAAGACGAACCCATGTTAGAGTTCGACATGATGCACACCTTGACTGGCGGTGTCAATCTCACTTATCATGTTAACGGTAAGACGTTACAATTATGCAGTTGTAGACTATACATATTATATTTTTTCATGGAATACATGGATAGAAATAATAAATAGTTAAGTATTTTTAAATATTAGAAGCAAGTTGCCTAAATTCGTAATTTATTGGTCGAAACCAAAACAGGAATTGATGTTGGAGGCTAAATCTTTCTTAGGTTCATGTTTTAACGTAATACTAATCAATACTGCCTTTGCATAGTGTGCTAAATACTATTAATAGCTATTAGAAATTCGTATTACATACTGATGGAATATTATATTAAATTAATATGGGTCTGGGTTTTGTGAGACCGAAAAGTCTCACGTAGTTCCTGATACCCACGACACAAGATTCGATCTTAGTGTAGGTTCAGAACGATGTCTGTGACTGTTTGGTGTATTTATTTATTTAATATTATTATTTAATTAAATGTTTAAAATAATTACATTACTATGGACTATTCATAAAATTGTTTGTTAAAATGCATTTTTTTAAATTGCAGATTTGCTATATTTCTTTTTCAGATCTTGAAGATTTCTGGAAATTAATTACAAGGGAAGTCCCTGTGTTTTCATGGGACGATGATGACGATACATTAGCAAGTACCGTTAAATCCAAAAG
This sequence comes from Theretra japonica, assembly GCA_033459515.1. Classification (NCBI taxonomy): domain Eukaryota; kingdom Metazoa; phylum Arthropoda; class Insecta; order Lepidoptera; family Sphingidae; genus Theretra; species Theretra japonica. The sequence goes on from CM065943.1 coordinate 6,648,779, forward strand.
CACTAAGAAACCGGCAGCCAAGGAAGCCACTGTTGTAAGAGAAATAATTTAATAAATGATATTATCATCCAGTGCCGGATTAAGCCCGCGCGGGGCCTGTAGCAAATTCTGTCAAGGGGCCCTTGGTTTGCTTTAGGTTCTCATGTTTAGGGTATTAAATAAAACAAAACTGTTACAAATAAACTTTTCTAGATTTAATATGGGCAAATTTAGAGATAAGACTTTCAATGTCCACTTCTTTAAGCAAATCATGCTCTATATTCAACAATGTCAGACGATTAAGACGTTCTTGGCCCATCGTGTTCCTTAATTAATTCTTTATAGAAATGAGGTATAGATGCTAGTCTAAATACCGGGTATCTCAAGACTGCTACCGAAAACGAAGCTGGTGGTAGTTTTAGTGACTACAAACACAATGCAATTAAAAATTTCGTAAAGAAACGCGACATTTTTTTTTATCATTATTTAAATATCATCATTTTTGAGTGGTAAATCCATAGTTTTTGCTAAAATAATAATTTAAACTCTTTTGTACCTTAGAGTATTTATAAAAAAATGTGTATACTCTATTATTTTAGGAAAAAAACATGTATTTACCACCCAAACACGACCATATGAAAAAAAATAACAAAAAAACAAATTTACGCTGTTTTGCAACATTTTCGGTTGCATTGTGTCTGATGTCGCTTAAACTACCACCCGGCTTCGTTTTCGGTAGCAGTCTGTATATGAATTATAATTTAACATTAAAACATTAACGTTAAACATTTCGTAAAATACCTAGGTAAGTACTTATTTTTACGATTGAACGTGACGAAATCGAGTTTTAGATTTTCAGGTGGAAGTGAAGCACAGGCTAAGCGCTTCGCGTTTAAGGCATGCAAGATATTTTACGCTCCTAATTCCTGTCTAAATTGATATTTTTTTTAAAAACGGTCAGACAAGCGTTGTAGCGCGGGGCCCCTAAATCCGCGGGGCCCGTAGCATTTGCTACTCTTGCTACGTGGCTAATCCGGCACTGTTATCATCTCCTGAGACTGGAATACAAATATTTCTATGTTTCGTTTAAAGAATAGCTAATTTAATTAGATTGATAGATTTTTAACAAGGTAAGTGTTTAGTGCATAGTAAATTGTGACGTCATGGTCCTGTGTGAGAAATTTTAAATTGAAATTAATTAATTAATAAAATATAGCTATCAAATACTTAAACACAGCCAATACTATATCTGCATCTAATATATTGTAATCTTCCATCGAAAATTATAACAGAGTTGTCAAGCTCCAGGAGTGGCGGAAAATCAGCGCTATTCGGAATACGAAATTCGGAATAGTGTCATAATTATTTGTTTTGTAATTAGAAATTAAGCAATAAACGGCTTTATTTATTATATTTATTTATGTATAACTGTACTGTATCAGCCCAGATGTATAAAAATAAATGTTAACACTACATCTATGGTTAAAACCGCTCAAGTAATATCCCAATTCATTGATCGTCAGAGTCATACATACCTTAATATTCCTAGTAGTCTACAATGTACTTCATCTCACACCATCTAACTTACGTGACTTCGTTGCGTAGCCGGTTTCCTTATTTAAATAAAACTTGGAAAATATTTTGTTTCCTGATTCCCTGTTGTTGGTAACAGGGAAAAGTTGAGATAGTCCATCTAAGTTCCGTGCATCGTGTTGAATAACAAACTAAGTTGAGGGAACTCCGCGAGATAAAAATTGTTTGTCTAGCTATAAAATTATAAGGATTTGCTGGGGATAAATCAATGAGATTAGGTTTTGATTGTAAGTTGAACGGTGAAGTTTCGAGCCAGAGTTGGTTATAAAGCTGTGTAGGTGCAAATAACCAACAACTTTCCAATAAGAAATACTGAACTTTATTCATTTCATTATTTATTGCTTTCGTAAAAGAAAAGAATAATTGTAATATTTTCTATAGTGCACTTTTCTTATCTCATTAGTCATGATATCCATGAATCGAGCGTCCATATTGTTTTATTTTGAGTCTTGACTGGATCTGAATAGAAGTTTTGACATAATTCACGCGTATCGTAGTGTGGAAACGTTGCTTTGTGTACAATAAATCTAATATTATTTATTTATATTCCCTTTTAGCGCAGTTCCATAGCATACATTACTGTACGTGACACAAAGAACGAACCGCCTTACACATTGCCTGGAATCACGCCCGGTCATGAAATGACTTTACTCGCCAACATGGCTAGAGATCTTCCACTGAAAAAACCACTTCCAGAACCAGGTATCTACACATAATTTAAGCAGATTTTTTTCAATTTAATTCAGAAGAACCAGTGAATATTGTCGTCCCATAACTAATCTAACGCTAATCATAATTCTGATAAGATTAAAGCTAAATAAAATTGGACTAAGCTTCAATACTATGCTAGAGTGATTAACCGCGAGCATTCAGTTTTTTTTTATTGCATAAATCCGGCAAACGAGCAAACAGGTCACCTGATGGTAGTGGTCACTGCCGCACATGAATATCCACAACGCTTGGATCATAGATGAGTGGTCGGCCATTAAATCTCACTCTCACTCACCAAACGAAACGTGACAAAGCTGTCGCTTCACATCGGTCTTCCGTGAGACAGTGGTACCACCCCGGGTGAGCCTGCCCATTCATGCTGAGTCATAACTCACAACAGCGTGGCTCTACCACAGAAGGTTCGAATAGGATAATATCGTGGCGTAATGTAATGTGCCGAATAATGAAATAAGTACAGAATCGTACTAATCACTCAAACTAATTCTATGATTTACCTTTAACTAATAAATAATGTCAATGCACTGACTGATTCTTTGTAGCGTCATTACATTGGAAGTAATTTATTGTTATTTCCAGATGTGGCTTATTGGAAATATTATCGTTGGGTGGACTGGGCTCGCAGACACGGACTTTACGAAGCCTACGACTGTCCCCGCACACGATTCCTGAAAGTAAACGGTCTGTTGAAACTTTCATACGCTCCACACCTTCTAGACGTGCAAAGCACTGAATCTGTGAGTTAAGCATTGCCTTTTTTGTAGTTTAGAATATGTAAAATTATTTGATAATATTTTCTATATTTTATCTTCAACTGAGGAACTGACACGGTTAAACCTATTTGGATAATTTGAGGTTACAATTTTAATTTATCCGCAAACAATACTAACTAAACAGGACTTTAACCAAACAAAATCCTCTAAGTACGTCACAGTTCTATTAAAGTAAGTTATTTATCCATCATAGCATTTACCGTTTCAAACTACCTTTGCAAAAAGACAAGATACATCACCGCTATAATGATAATCAAAAATTCTCCGCTTCAATCTTGTCACATAAATAAAACGAGGAATACGTCACATTACATTCACATGAGCATTGCTGCGTGGCGCTACGTGGGGATTTTCAATCTGTATCTACTAGAATTCCGTCGAGTTGGAGAAAATAGTTTCGCATCAACGTTGCCCTCTTGTTTCGCAGATTACCTTCGGTTTCAGAGAGGAACACGACAGAACCAATCCACCGGTTAGTTTTTTTACAGATGGAACCTAAAGCCTTTTTATCTCGTTGTTTTCCTGTTGCGTTTGGTAGGCAGATCAGGTGATGCGAACAAGGGTGATTTTCTGTGATTTTCTCTGGAATCTTGATACGTGAAATGTATTCCAGAAATGTATGAGTAGAATAAATGGTAATAATTTTCTTATTTACAAGTATTTTTGGTTACAAAATACCTAAAATTCAGTAATCCTTTGTCACTATATGTCTAGATGTATTCGTATTCTACTATTAACATGTTAGACCAATAGATACTGGCTTTCTGCTATATCATTTAAAGACAATTTAACTAGCATTCCATGGTGGGCTAATGTACGATTTTAAAAATATTTCTGGGGAATCAATATTTTGATACACAAAAATTTAGAGTTTTAGCGCAAATTCTGATGTAATACCAATCTATATTGTACTACATTTCCCTTCAAACAGATTAAAAAGACGACAAAAGACGTGAACCGATCAAACACAGCTGTATCGACGGGAAATCAGCTACTAAAAGAGGAACTACGCGAATGGATTCAATTTGATCCGGTGAATTCTCTTTGATATATTTCTAGACTATTTTTCGAACCTACAAAGGCACAGCTTGAATTCTCACGTATATCTTCGTAGCTAATTAGAAGTTTGCTTTAATAAATAAAAAAATACACCCAATAGTCACATACATAGTCCTTACCCCACATTAAGATCAATTAAGTCTTGTGTCGTGGGTATCAGAAGCTACGAGAGACTTTTCGGTCTCACAAACACCCAGACCCGAAACAAATACTTGTGGGCCTCACAAACATTTGTCTCGGTGCGGGTATCGAACCCGCGGCCTCTCGTTTCACAGGCGGCGTCTAATCAACTGCGCCACGGAGGCTGTCAAAGATTTATATTTTTTTAATAAAGATTTATATTTATTGATTTATTATTATATTACTTTGGAAGATTCATATGCGATTACATAGAATTTAATAATCACTAGATTACACATATAGGTTGGTTTTAATTAGAGCATCATTAACTTTGAATTGGTTTGTCATATAATAAAGAAATTCAAATGTACTGTGATAATATAGAAATATAAAATTCGCGAGAATAACGGCTTTTTTGCTCCAGACCATTAGGTTTCAAGACAAAGGCCCAAGTAAATTGTCCGAGACCTGAATAATAAAAATAATATTCTCACGATAAAGTCCTGCTTAAAGAATAAGCAATATAATAGTCGTAAAAATGCTTCGTTTCAGAATCTCTGCGAATTGTTGTCTTTTATACTTATGGGTGTCGGGATAATGTCCTTTTCATAAATTGTTAAGACGATGTAATATATCTGTGACATTCAACATAATATTATTGAAAATTAAAAATTAAAAAAAAAAAACTAATTCCTAGTCTATTATAATACGGGTGACGGTAATTTCCAACGTACCGTAACATTCATTAGAAGAAATATTTTTTCCAACAAAAGATTTAGTTTACACACAGATAATACATTAGCCTGCGTTCGCTAGTTGCTTTAATAACAAAACAAAATATATATATTCCAATAATTTTATTTCAGTTACATAACTTAGTGAAACAGATCAATATCCTTTATTACCCGTCGATGTTTGAGTTCACATCGGCGGCGAGTAACCCGCCATTTCGTATAACGAAAGGGGCTCCAAATAAAGCAATCGATGTCGCTGCACCGAAGGCCGCACCACTGTACTTACAAATAGACGGACCAGAGGAAAATGACCTTTGTATATCACTAAACGTACTACATCCAAGGGTCTTATTCAATTGCGGCGTACCTGTAGTGGATTATATAGAGCCAGGTTATCTAATCATGGAGAGGTTTGAATGGTTCGTGGACTGTGAACTGCCCGTGGCGAAGGCTTTTGTGGCGACTCGTGGATACGACTCGATTGAAGTGAAATTTCAGCCGGGGAGACATTTTTGCAGGTACCTATTCATGTATTTCTTAACGATATCTTATTTTTCGAGTTTATTTCGAAACTAGGTAGATTCTGTTATGTTTTATTATGCCTGGGATACCAATTACAGCTATTTACAGGAAATGAATGGAACACCGTAAATACCTTTAGTAAAATTCGATTACCATTATCATCAGCTGTTGGAAGTGACCTGTATTCAGCGACCATAAAATATATTTTACTTTTTAGAATTTGGGTTCATTCTAGAATGAACTGGCATATGATGCTTCTCAGTGAATCCTCTCTCCTTCTTGGCACTCGGGACGTGATCCAGTGTGCTGCAGTGAGGGAGTGTCCGTGGGCCTCGAGATTTCTATCAGCTCTGGGTACCGCGTTTACTAATTGGACAAAAGTGAATCGATCTAATCCGAACATTACAACGTCCGATAGGGAGTTCTATAGGTAAGGGAATTATTTTCTCATCACAATCTTAAGCTCTTAATTCATGAAACTACAGTAATTAATTTCCATTAGATTTGTTTTAGACCATATTGGCTAAATATATTCCGCTGTCATCAATTTAAAATCTTTCGATAAAATTTTAATAGCAACTTGAGCAATACTTTTTATACAATTTCGAAAATTCTAAATTTGGTTATACTATTGGTTCTCACATTCTGCGAAATTATATAAAAAAAATAAACTACTTTTTATTCAGATCATACCAGCCAGACCTACCTTGGGACAATGAAATCGTAGGTTATGATAAAACACTTATTCACTGGATGTTCCGGCAAGCGTTGCAGTCACTGCTTTCCAAAAGGCTACAACCTGTAGAATTTCGACTAGTATGCATGGTCCTAAGACGTTATTTATGTGATCCTGATTTTGGTCTTCCCCCAAAACCCCAGCCATCTAAATCATTGAGATACATTATCTCGACGGATCCGTGTGACTGTGTAATGCCAGAGTCTGAGGAAATTGAAATTACAGAAGCAATGCTGGAGGAACAGGTATGCACGTTATGATCGTATTGCTATTAATTTACAAAAATATTCACATAAATTACTTTAAATAAATTACTTTCCTCAATGTTATTGTTGTTTTTGACACGCTATCAACGATGTATAGAAAATTTTAGAAGTAAATCAAACATTGGTTTCTTCCAACTAAAACCAATGCATATTTGTCTTTTCATCGCATAACAAGATAAAGAACTTTAATTTCTTAGTTGTCTTTCACCCTAGGCAGCAGAAGAAAAGTCATTAGTAGACCCCATTACCATGCAAAAACTGCTGACACCGCCTATGGAACCATTAACATCCCAAGTATGTGAGCTAGCGACGGAGGAACTGCCTTGCGGAGTGTTAAAGGATGAAAGAGAGAAGGTAGTAAGGAAACACGAAGCAGCTACGTGCATACAAGCTCATTGGAGAGGCACGTGGGTCAGAAAATGCCTGAATTCTCATGCTACTTTTACTCCAGATGTTTCGAAATACGTAAGTTTATTTCAATAGTTGTGATAATTATCATCCTACTTACTTTATCAGAAACAATAACTACACAAGACACTTGCAGATCTAGTAAAGACCCTAATAATCTTACAATCAGTAATGTCTTTGTGCGGGTGTCGAACCTGCGGCCTCTTTTCACAGCCACTGTTTTAACCAACTGCGCTGTTGAGTTTGTCAGAGCATAGTTCAATAATCTTGTTTTATTAACTTTGCACACATTAATATGTGCAAAGTTAATAAAACAAATTTTACTTTTTAGATAATGGAAAATGCGTTCGGCAACTTAGACGTGCTATCGGCACTTATGAACGAGTTCTTCGCGATGTATCCCGGGGCAAAATACTCGTACTCCGTGGCATCAGCACTTAGCGGAGTGCATGGTTTACAGCAACACACTGGCGCCACACTAATAACACCTAAATGCAAATGGATCCCCTACTTCCAAGGAGTTTTCTACTGCCATGCTCATGTCAAAGTGCATTTTGATGTTCAAAGCACTCTTCAGTACACCACATTAGCAGTTTATAATAATGACACTGGTGTGCAACTTCCGCAGGCTTACAACGCACATATTACGTTTGATTTTGCACCTAATAATTATGGGTGTGTATTTGATTGTTAAGAAACTATCGTCGTATTTTGAAATGTAGTTTTAGACGTTAGACATAGAAAGTCACGTTGTAATACCGATAAAAAGAACCTTTTGTAACGAATTTAATGTTGGATAGAAGTAAATTGAGAGTAGTAAATAACGCCTTAGAATAAATACAGTGGATACGACAGTTCTATACTAGATTAAAATTCATCGATCTTCACATGCCATGGGTAGTATCTAACTCTTAACTTTTCTTGAAAAATGTTGTTCTCGTTCAGATATACTGTCATGGGTCACGGGACTTTAAGCCAAGCCTCAGGTACGAACCTAGATTGCCACTGGCAGCTAACAGTCCTTACTTCCACTGACGGAGTGTTCCACGTCTGTGACAATGATTTCGAGTCCTGCAATGAAATCTCTCTTCCTGCCGCCAACAAACTACACATTGACGAAATATTTATACCGAACAGAAGAAATATATTAGGAGGAGTACAGATATCCGTTGCAAAACATGAAGCCGTCAGTTTTAGAGTTGCTGCTACTTCTCCCGACGTAAGTGGATCTTATCTTATCTTTATCTACGTTAAAATATGGTCTAAAATAAGGCTATCCATATTTGCTGCCAATATACCTTTCAATTTGTCAAAAATCGTCTGTCTGTTTGTTGCCTAAAATAAATTTAATATTTATCTTGAAGATATTACTGCATACAGACGTGTTTCAAATATATTTAATTGTGGAATTAAACACAGATTTAGGGTCTATCAAGGTAAAATAACCATGCGATTAGTCACGTGTGTTATTGCTGGTAAACGAACACATCGGGACTCTAAAATAAGAAATAAGACATTAGACATGAATTAATCTAAATACTATATCAATAGATCAAAATAGCATTCGTCACTCTGAACGTAATAACGTTGATGAAAGAATAAAGTGACAATCCGATCATCCTTATTGATCTTGACCCTGGTTGACCATATATCCTTAATTTCAGTTAGAAATAGTAGCAGTTCTTAGATCAATGTCAGCTATGGGCATTGTAGAGGAGTTGGCCCGGTGTTCGGGAAAAGGGGAAATTAACTGGCCTTATATACGGTTGAAGCCGTCTCCACCGCCAGATTTGAGCCAGTCAAAGAAAAAATCCACAGCCCAATATCAATCGCCAAGTGTAAGTTTACCTCATCGTACATTTGTCTTAATATTTTTATGGCCTTATTCACAGACAGTTTTAAAACCTATTTTTGTTGTAGAATGTTTTGTCCTTTTCGAATTAATTTGAATTCAGTTTGAGCGAAGAAGATAAAACGTTCGATAAATAAAATAGGTTTTAAAACTGCCTGTGAATAAGGCTGTGGCTATTGTAAATGCAATATAATTTCCCTAAAATTATATTAAACTTGAACAAAAAACCTCCAGTAAGATATAAAAAAAATATCACAAATTAGATGTTACTGATATGTCATCATGTTTTACAATTTTAGTTTTATTTTTATTGTCTTATTTGCTTTTAGTCAGTGATTAACATTAGATATATTCATCAGATTTTTTACAATGACACAAACATGGTTAAAATAAACATGGTTCAAAGAAACACTATATCATTCTAAACTTCTCCTTAGAACAATAAGGACTACACAAGGAGCTATTTCGTAATAGATCCAATTAAAGCGATGTGTCTAAGTGTCCATGTGGAGTTCTTCACTGGATTGTTTTCTTACTTCTAACTCGCCCAGTAAAGTGACAATTAGCTAAACTCTTATGACAGTCGTATGAAACAGGCAACATGTGGAGTAAATTGTTTGCGGGTAACGCATACAGGATGTTCTCTACAATTTATCGTTCTCAATATTGATTATTTGGAATGATACGAGGGATTACTATTAGTTTTTAATTTAGAAAATAAATTACAATTCTATCCAGTAGCTGCTCCTCAATCGTTAATTCAGTGTCGACTGTTGAGTATCGTGACCCCTTTATTATGAAGTTATAAGTGTTTGTCTTCTTGTACCAAGCATCTAATAATTAATAAATGTAGCTAATAATTCATAAATTAATAAGTATAAAACAAATTGACTAACACAAATCACTGGAAATTCTAATGCGGTTGAGTTCATACAATTCATAAAAAATATTACAATAAATATAAATATATAAAATAATAAATAAATACACCCAACAGTCGCATACATAGTCCTCACCCCACACTAATATTGAGTCTTGTGTCGTGGGTATCAGGAGCCACGAGAGACTTTTCGGTCTCACAAATACCCAAACTCGAAACAAATACTTGTAGTTCACACAAATATTTGTTTCGATGCGGGGATGGAACCCGCGGCATCCCGTTTTACAGTCGGTGTCCAACCAACTGCGCCACGAAGGCTGTCAAATACATATTAGTTATTACTATACCATTCTAGTCGGATACATAATCGTAACCTCAGCGTATTTTCGCAGGTCAACAAGGAAGCCGATATAAATAGCGCCCGGTCTCAAAAATCTCCCGCTAAGCCCGCAAAGCCAGCCGCAGTTGGAAAAGCAAAGTCCGGGACTAAGGTACAACTTACAATAATAATTTTCTTTGAAACAAAATAATATGGATAATGAATGTCATTGTCGGATGCCTTTATTGAATCTCAGGGTTAAATAAATAAATAAATGCACCCAACAGTCACACACATACCTATGTATGTGTGGACTATTCCTGACCCCATATTAAGATCGAGTCTTGTAACGTGGGTATCATAAACTGCGAGAGACTTTTCGGTCTCACAAACAGGCAGATCCGAAACAAATAACTCTGGTTCACACACATATATCTCGGTGCGGGAATCGATCCCGCAGCCTTTCGCTTCACAGCTAGCATCAAACCCACTGCGTCATGGAGGTTGTCAAATATTTCATTCTGTGACTTTATAAACCACAAGCACTGCTGTTATGCATTTAAAATGCTATGCAAGCCATAACTATTTTCAAGTTTTGCAATCATAGACTCAGATATTATATTCAAACATTTCGAAAAGAGAATCATTATAATGCGGTAAAATGTAAATTCTACAGTTTTCTCTATGTCCCAGTTCCTTGTTCTCATTTAATTACCGTAATAAATGTATTTTCCATTTTAGCTGAGAGATCAAAGGCCGGCGACGGTCGAACCGAAACAGTACACGATTCAGTAAGTAAATATTTCGCTTGCTTTTTGTACCCTGCGGCCACTGTCAACGCTCGTAAAATGTATGGCGAAATTATTAAATCCGGCAATACAAATATATAAAGACGTGTGGTTGAATCTAAAAATTGTTTTTATTAAATTAAGGGTAAATTTATTACGAGATTTTTTGAGAGAGGCCTATGTTAGCCAGTGGGCTGAAAAAATCGACACATATAAAATACTCACACTAAATAAGGTTCAGTGTGTTGTTTATTAAATAAATTAGCAGGTATTTAATATGTATAGAACTGTAGGGATGTGGTCTGTGGAAGACCAATATGGATTTCATATAATCTTCCACCAATGTAGATATTAATATTGTAAGATATAAGGGAATACCAACAGAATCATTAATTAGTAATTGAATACTGATATCATTATTTCTAAAGCCACCTAGAATTATTCATACAATAAAAAATGTCAGTGAAAACATTCACATTATTATTGACACGAAAACTCAATAAGTAATGGACTGTTTCTCATAAAATTAAAGCATAATTATCTTCAATATTATAAAATCTATAAGTGTATTGAGCAAAGAATTAATCACTAAATATTTGCCAGGGTAATAGCACCAACGGGTTGGCCACTCACGTTGGCTCAGTGGATGAGAGTGGATGAAGTACGGAATTCACTCGATTATAAATTTGATCTGCAAATCAAAAAGCCCGCTAAAGAAAAGGTAAGATAACAAGCCACGAATCCTTGCAAAAGAACACAGATTCCTACCCAGGATATTTTGCGAGCCTATTGGAATTAAAAACATCCTCATTTCAATAGAGAAGACAGTTCGAAGCTTGCGCCAGCATGGGATCCAATTATACATTTAATTAAGTCGGAACCCAAAAGACCAACTGCCAGACCTCATGCCATAGTGAGCTCCTTGTGTGTAGATATTTATTTCAATAATTATTACATGAAGGTAACAATAATAGGTAATAGGCTTTCTTTAGGTTCATTGAGCGGGTGACTAACACCTCCGTCTGCCCTTTGACCACGAAAGCTGCAAAGTGACCGAAACATCGTGAAGTTAAAATATTATGTAAAAACTAAACAAAATTCGCGATAAAATCCGTAAAAATAAGTTTTCCTTCAATGTGTAACATCTGCGTAATTAGCATAACTCATCACTGACCGATTTTAAAACCAATCCATAGCAAATATCAACGATGTACATGATATATATGGCACATTAACTCTTATATGACAGGTTACTTCAGCAAAAGATAAGGAGAAAGATAAAGCCCCTTCACCGATTCCTGGTCATCAACCGCAGCCTGGAGATGCTTATGTGGAACTAGAATGTGCTGTAGCGAGTGGCGGAGGTGCATACGCTAGACGGGATGATGAAAGAGACATGGAGTTTGCAGCGGCTAGGCGCATGTGGGACATCAACGAACCAGGGAGGAATGCACGAGGAGCGCAAATTAGGCTAGCGATACACTCTATAGTATTTTACATTTTAATTTAATTGTTATTACAATATTGGATGATAAGATAGATCACCCTGTTGCCGAGTTTAAGCAACTTATATTTTAATCCTAGACCGCAAGGTTCCTTGAACATAAAAATTAAAAAAAAACCGTAAATTTTTGGTACACGGTAAGAAAGCATGTAGTCTGTTTCTTATAAAATGCTTGCGTTTATGTGAGTAAATGCAATTACAAACATATTTTAACAGTTTATTACTGCTGAACATTATTCCCTCTAATTACGCAACCACGTATTTCTGTTATACATTTTCAGCATTATCGTAAAATCAGACGACAATTCTACAATTTACTGGACCGTAATGTATTATTCCAATTCTTTTACTTCGCTCTTATGTTCGGGAAATAAAATGTAATATAAATTTTACTTCTGTATATAAAATCATTGCAGAAGGGAATTTCGAGCGGAGTTCCTCGAAGCGTTACCACCTCCACCGTCCGACAGCGTGCATACTCTGGCCGAGGTGACTCATTTAATTATGAATAAACTAAAATTAATTCTTCCATTATTTAAATGCATTCTGCAATTTCAGGAAGCATTCGGAGAGGAAGCTGTGGGTGAAGAAACGAAGAGTGAGTTGAAAAGATTTATTGCATAAGTTCACCTTTCTATCTGAGCTTATATTCCAACTTGTACTAAAGTCTGTCTACTTAATCAGTCTTCTTCATGTCGCCCGATCTTAAAATGCCTCAGTTTTAAAGCCATTGGAGATTTATATCCTTCGACAACACCAAGCTAGCGCTGTTCAGTTGAGCTCAAGACAGTAGCCCTGATCTGTTTATTGTTTCTTTTGTTTTGATAGTAACAAACTATTCGAGTATAAATTAATTACTAATTTACTCATGAAAATCATGATTAAAACATTACCTCGAGTATAAAGGTTCCAAAAAGCTTGCTAGTAATATTGTCCGTGTAATTTATTTTATTGATATAAAACGTATTTTTATTATATATATATTTTATATTATAAAATATTGATTATATGTCTTTAACTAAACAAATAAATAGACCCTTTTTACTAATTTAACATGAAAAACTACCTAAGCGCACTAAATAGTCGTAGACAGCAAGTATTTCGATATCACTTACGGATTCATACCAAGAATTGTTTTAACTTGCACAACGTAACACGTTTACTGCATATTTCATAATATTAATTGGAGAATCGTGCCGATGAAAACGTTAGGTGGGTGTTGTTATATCTTTATACAGGGTATATCAAGACTGCTACCGAAAACGAAGCCAGGTGGTAGTTTTCGTAATTACAGACGCAATGCAACTAAAAATTTCTCCAAAGAAGCGACAGGACTTTTTGCAATTTTTTAAATATCATCGTGTTTGGATGGTAAATCCCTAGTTTCTGCTAAAATTATTATTTAAGCCCTTGCGTACCATTGTGCCTTTAAAAATAAAAAGGTGTACATTCTTATTTTGAGAAAATGATGTATTTACTACCCAAATACGACGATAAGTAAAAAATTACAACAAAAAAATAGACGATTTTTTTTGAGAGATTTTTAGTTGCATTGTATCTGAAGTATATATACTAATACTACCACCTGGCTTCGTTTTCGGTCGCAGTCTTGATATACCCTGTATACGTAGAGAAATGTATGATAAAAACACGTGTACTACAATTTCAGGAAAAACGAGCGTGGTAAGTCGTCCGTGCGTGCGATGCGCGTACATGCGCGCTCTTTATAAAACATTTCCACCGTAGTAACTGGCTCAATCACTATCATGTCTCGATTACTCTCGCTGAAATCAAGATTTATTATAACTGATTATAATAAATTTTATTTAAAAGTGCGTGGTGGAATGTTGGTAACGGATGAGGCGCAGCTGCCAACATGTTCACGGTGGCCGGGGGTTCAAATCCCAAGCCACAGGTCTGACTTTTCGGAGTTATGTGTGTATTGATAGTCAATCACCACACATTAGGCCAGAGTAGTGGTCTATATGGCCTAATCCCTCTCAATCGTACTCTCGATTGTAGAGGAGGCCCGTGCGCTGCAGTGGCATGTATATGGACTGATACAGATACCGATTGTAATATCTTTGATTAATTTAGCTTGTTCAGATTTGTATTAAGTCATTTAGTTGTAAACGAACAGTTTATAAGGTTATTTGATGTTTTTACAAATCAAAATATAATATTTGGATATAATCCACGTTATTCTCATCTGAAATATTTCACATTCCGTAAAATATGTCAGAGTAAAACCATATCATTCCTTCATCTCCAAATACCAACTATCATTCTCTGTAAGTTAAATGTCCTTTTGTATAGATTTTATTCACATTAAAAGGATTCAGGTCATAGCCATTATGAACAAATGCGGGTTTCGGGTCGCTCTATGATGTTATCTCTATAGATTTATTTTAGACTTTGAGCCAGGCCTTCGCACTGCTATGTCAGCGGTTTTATTGTACGAACGAAAACTCTTTTTTATTTTTTATAAGATTTTCTTCAAAAATATTACACTATGATATTTTTCTGGAAACCTAAACACATACTCGTAATATCATACAATGTATTCAATATAACGACTGTTATAAAAATCATTAATATCTTAAATGCATCGTATGTGTTTGAGGAACTCTGATCGCTAATTTCTTCCTAGCAATCATCGTTCATGAATAATGTATACTTATATCACGCATAATTATCTCACTGTGTAGGTTTGTATAACGATTCCAGTTTGTGCAAGTAGAACAATTATGGCTCATCATTGTAAAATACTGTTTGTAGCGTTTTTCTGATACCTGATTTTGTTCCTTAAGGTAGAAAATCATCTTAAGACCGCGACTACTCTCGTTTTAAGACGAAGTCAAGGTCCGTAGTTTGTTTGGCGTCCTTGTCATATGAAGACTTGTCAACGCAATTTTTAGCATCACTCATAATCTAGTAATCGTTTTGAGGTTTTACTCAATATTCGATATTATTAGCAAAGTCGCGTTTATTTCAAGTAAAGCCGCTCTATTCGCGCTACTGGACGACAAACGTACAGCTAAAATAAAACGTTTTGATAAGAACAAAGGTTTACTAAATAAATGTTAGTTTCCATTTCATGTACTGTGTGATACAATTAAGCTAAGTGTTTAAGTTAAATTAATATTTTAAATGAATTCCAGGGGAAGAGCAGCAAATACAAACGCAGCAGGGACCGACACCGGCAACGGAAAGTGGACGTAAGTCGTAATTAAAATTTGAGCGTATATTTTTGCTTTGGGTGGACATAAATATAACATACATTACTCCTAATTGAATTAAAAATGTAGCTGGAACACTATTAATTATATTTAATGTGCTTTTTATTCAAATAAATGCTTAAGATTAATGTCCAAATATTATTTTATAATTTTCACAACTACAGTAAGTCGTTTTTAAATTGATTCTCTAGTTACTTTAAAGCATGCTTTTACAGCAAATCGATACGTCAATATCGATGACTAGCGTATAATTTAGAGCAGACAGTTTTTTTTTTTATTTTGAAAATATTTTACTCAAAATAATTTTATCTACAGTGCTTGAAATGACAGTGGAGAGCGAAGAAGAAGCCAAATATCTAACCATGCCTGAACAATTGAAAGACAAGTTCATACCACTCTACTTCTTGCCGTTCTGCATGAAGGAAAAGGGCGAAGAGTTGAGGTATACCATAATCTGTATCAGCCTATATACCTCCCACTGCAGGGCAAGGGCCTCCTTTACAATTGAGAGTACGATTGAGAGTGGTTACACCAAATAGTCCACCACGCTGGCCTAGTGCGGATCGGCAGACTTTACCATAAAATAAAATTGAAATCAATATTAAGATTAAATGATCAAAGAAAATTTTGTACTTCTACCACTGTAAAGCAGTACTCACACTTTTACAAATAATTTAATGGACTGACAATAAAGGCGTACATTAAAAAATGCATACGATTTTTCATTGTGAATTCAATTATGTTAAAAACATATTTCCTAAAATATAGAAATAATATTATTGCATCAATATTATATTGGCATTGCAAATATATCAAATTATCTATGTTTTCTTCACGAATCTGTTACGACCTAAATGCAGGTTCTTATTTACCTAGATGGTTATTAGATTTTTTTAAAGTTGTATTTAATTTTCTAGTGTCCTACTCACGCCAGATATGGCTGAAGCAGCTAAGAAAGACAGGCACGCGAGAATCGAAGCAGCTTTGGAGAGAATGCGTGAATTGCAGGTTTACAACGAGACCTATGTTTTGGGAAGACAAAAGACTAGAAGTACGCTACTGGAGCGGCTTTATGTCGGTGAGATTATTTTCTTTTATTTAAAAATCTTGCTTCCGAAACAAGAAAAATTTTGATACTACACAATAATATACTAACTGACTAAATAAAAAACTGAAAAAGCCAATTAATTAATATAATAAATAATAAAACATTTGCACACATAAACATTATGATAATGCTTAGCTGGACTTTTTTTTTTCAAAATTGTAAACCAAGTAAAATTGGAACTAAAATAAAAATTACGATTCGCTGCAGATTCCCAGTGGTCTCCAGAACTTCACCAAGTGTTGGAGGAGAGGGATGAAGCTATAGTTCGTGAAACACTTAACCGAACTCTATCGGCAACCAAAAAGAAAGCAGACGCTAAGAAAAAATAGTTTGAAGTTTAAGTTTATTTATCTCGCTTAAGGAAATGCAGTTAAGTTCAAAAGTATTTTATGTAATACAAATATAGATTTTTTGCGCAATTTGGGTTGGGAAATACCATACCTTAAAACATTCAATAAATATTTGAATAATTTTGCATTTATTTACTTCTCAACTTTGTTACATTGTAAACAGTATCGATTTATATATATCCACCAATGATAACTTAATTTGTATTATCCAAACGTTGGTAACCTTAATTTCTTCGAAGAGAATAACAGCTCAGTAATAAATCTGACAACTGAAGTTAGAGGAAATGAAAAAAACCTATGAACGATGTTTACATCGCACGAACTTGGCCTAATAAAATATCGATGGACCGGTCAAAGAGCATAGCAAATGATAATAAAAGCGACCATAAAAAAAAACATCATAAAGTCAGAAATCCAATAACACTAGTAGTTCGTGCAGATTTTGCGAGGCCACGGATTATGATTGAATACATAAAATTCAGACGTGCCACAGCTTTGACAATGCTCCGGGGAACGAGTGCCGCTCCTATTAAAAATCTGAAAAGGAAAACGTCGTGTTTATGGCCATCATCAACCTATCGTCAAACTTAAATTAGATTCTTGGAGAAATGTCCCCGAGGGACCGTTGTGATTATAAAACGATTTAAAAAAATATTATTTATGTCGCAAAACATTTTATGTTTTGAAAGAATGTCTTATCGACTGTAATAAGCTGCCGTCAAATATTAAAAATATTTTCCATGATCCTAATAATTTGGGTTGCTCATATAACGCAAGTTCTGGTCCAAATTACACACCTCTAACTTTTCGATGCTACCTGTGTATCTGTGTGCATTATGTCGACATAGCGGATTTAGATCTAATCCCTTCAAAATCATAGAGGACTAATTTCATTTAGAAGGCGTCCTAATTGCTAATATTAATTGCCATAATTAAACTTTTTAAATCTAATGTTCTTCCTATATCTGCTCAGGCACAGCTATGTACCTACGGTATAATTGACAAAGCTGGATAACTACCCAGTTCTTAGTATGCTATCTGCAAATTCCAAGATCTATGTCGCAGACGTGAACCAATATCGAAGTTATTGCAATGGACGGTTTCCATTCAGTCGTCGCTGCAAGGAGACGGTGATTCAAAGTGTCCCTGGATGCTTGCAACGTACCTCTTGAATTTATTACTTTGCAGGAGGTTTTAAGTGTTTTCGACACGAGATTACACGGCTGTGCGTCTTGTAGATCCTTCAAAGGATAGGCAAGTTTATTTTATTTCTTGATTGTCGATAAGATTATGGTACGATTTCATATAACACAAAGGATATTTAACATTTGCCGTATCGCAATTTCTTAAGAAATCGGCTGTACCACAAAAGATAGCAAGTTTGATATATGCACCTTTGGAAACGTTTGTGTGCCCTACAAATAATCGTTTCGAGTTTAAATGCTCTGAAACTGAAAAGTGTTTCATAGTTTCTGATAAAACGACGCAAATTTTAGTGCAGGATTAAATAGAATTATTATCCTACCCTTTTTACTGACTTACAACTTAATGTATTTACCTTATAAACCCTCAGAACAAAAAACACATAATAAACGCGGATATTTAAATCCAAAACATTACCAAAGAATTCTTAAAACAGCAATAAGATTGACAAAGTAAATTAAACAAACCGAAATATATATATTAAAAGACGTAATAACTAGTTAGCAATTTCCTCATTTGTACGCGAGTCACGTAAAAACCACAAAACAAATTTTGTTGAGTTTACTGTCATCTAACTTGGTGTATTACGAGAAACAGCGCGTACTTTGTCTGGATTTAAGACGTTGCTCCCGGGGCTATGAAATATTGTTTGTCTTTTATAATAATAATGAGCTGATTTTTATCTTCTGTCGTTACTTTGTGAGTGATTTAGAGTTTCATATAGCTCAGGTTTTTTAACAGAAATTATAGACCCGTATGTTACTGATGATAAGTTATTTTTTTATTTTCGTCACATTTCACATTTTTTCCGCACTGATTTTTCATGTTTGAGCACATCACAATCATTTGATCAGGATCCGTATGTTATGACACCAAGAAGTTCATAATAAAAGTCTTAGGGTCGGTATGGTACTATAGGGTCAGAATTCCTGTTTTTTTTTAGAACTGAGGAAATTTTAATCATTAGGGGAGGCCTATTTTCAGCACAATTTTATTTAAGTAGACTTCCTTTATCTGATGGATGGAAGTTTTATACTCATGAAACTTACTATAAATGCACAGTAAGATCCAAAACCAAAATAATGAAACCTCAAAAAACCTTCATAAATAAATCCAATCCAAAACTCTATGGAGTTTATCGCCGTCTAACTGAGGTAACATCACACACGTTAATATGACGTAATACACCCACAGCTCCACACAATCTGGTTTTAGACGAGAATATCTTGTATTGTGGGTGCCAGATATGTAACAATGCGGGATTACGTTACATTGAGGCTACACAATCTGATGTGGGTATATATATACATATGTACATATATTATATACGACCTAGTAGGAACTACGTCGAGTTATTGCCCTGTGTGTGCATTGTTATATTGAATATTATTAATACTCAAAATAATACGACGATTGTGTAATCATAATTCCTCTATTATTTTCCAACGTCATGTACATTCATACAAGGGCTCGCTACACACAACTGGCATATTTTAATGCCTACAACGTTTACTCTTGAACAATCGCAGCGTAATACATCTTCCGACTCGGCCATTCTTCCCATTAGCCGTTGACAATTCCGTTCTGTATTCAAATCCTTATTCTATTCTTCTTAATATAACTGCCAGCAACATCGCCGTACTAGAATAGGTTGCTTTACTTATCGCTCATAAAAATCACCCGTTATAATATTGTATGTATGCCAAAAATCGCCCACATTCAACTAGTATTTCTTCTACCATGAGATTGATTGAGAATTCTAAGGTTATAGTCCAATACGTTGCCCTTTTAGATAACTACTGTACTGTATCAGCCCATATACGTCCCACTGCAGAGCACGAGCCTTTACGATCGAGAGTACGATTGAGAGGGGTTAGGTCATATAGTCCATCACGCTGGCGTAATGCGCGTTGGCGGACTTTACATACCATAGAAATGATTAAAAATCGCTATGATATTTACGACTCCTCACAATGTTTTCTTTAACCATTATAGTGTATGGTGATAATAATAATATAATACAATGTGTGACTTTGAATACACACATGACTCCTAAAAGTCAGAGGTGTGCCCACTGCCCTGGGATTTGAATCCGTGACCGCCATGAACATGTTGGCAGTTGCGTCTGGTCTATTTACCAACAGGCCACGTACTAGCCAACTTCATATTTCATAGAAATTCTTTTAAATTTGGTTTGTAAGATTTTGGTGCGTAAGTTTCCACATATTTTAATATCTCTATGGGCCACAGGTAATGTAACTTTGGACGCGGGACCCCTACACAAGCTCAATATTGGTTGGTAGTGTTTTGCGCATATTTTTGTCGTTACAGCCTTATAATACTACTCCTCAGCAATATTTTTTCCGTAAATTGTACGAGTATTCGATTCAGTATATTAAAAAATAACCACCGACCTTAATTTCACAAGAGTCTGACAGTGTCACTTCAAATTGACACCAAATCGATATTTAATGGGGCTATAATTTCCTTAACGATTCCCGAAACACTTTTACGCTTGAAGAAAAGTATATTAAAATGTAGACGTTTGTTATAGGTAATAATATACCTATATCGTTATATTTAGCCTATTGCCGTCGACTGTTGGACATAGCCCTCCCCAAATAAGCGTCAAGCATCCGGGTTTTGGGTAGCCTGCAATTATTTCCATACATTTTAATGTGCGATATTTATTTGTTTGACAGCCTTCGTGGCTCAGCTGGTTAGACACCGGCTGTGAATCGAGGGGTCGCGGATTCGATCCCCACACCGAGACAAATGTTTATGTGATTCACAGGTATTGGTTTCAGCTCTGGGTGTTTGTGAGACCGAAAAAATTCACATAGTTTCTGATACCCACGACACAAGACTCGATCTTAGTGTGGGTCAGGACTATGTATGTGACTATTGGGTGTATTTATTTATTTATATTTAAAATGTGTTATTTATTTGCTGCTATTATTTTTTTAAAGCTTTTCATAGTGTTCTGATTTTTTTCTCTTAGCCTACTCTATTCTGTTTTTATTCCATGCCTAGGATAAAAAAATAAAATTCTAACTATAGAACCACTGTATCGGATAAAATCAATGGGCTGTTGGTGCCAATTAAGTGTTCAGTGTTCACAGATGCACACCCTCCCGTGCTCACAATCAAATGTTCATCACGTTCAACTCGATTACGATGAATCGGATGGACGGAAAATTTATATTTTTTAAAGTATGGGTATTTATTTACTATTTCATCTATGCTATTTCATGTGCTAATTGACTGACTTCACTTGCTATTTAATGTGTGGGGTCAGGATGTATGTATGTGACTGTTGGGTGTATTTATTTATTATCATCAGCCATACGAAATCAAAAAGTATAAATTTCAAGCTGCAATAACACGGTATCGTTTTTGAAGCATCACCCGCAAGTAAGCACTAAGCACAGAGGTTTTTGCCTAACCACTAACACTTGTTCCGTCTAAGTAACAAGTTTCACCCACAAGTTCTAAAACTCCGAAAACTCGGAATGCGGAATCAAACTCTGTTTTAATGTATCTTAGAGTAAAGGGTTTGGGGCTTTGAAAATGTGGGTGTTTTAGAAGTGAATGTGGGTGTTTGAAATACATCATGAGACACCTTCAAATATAAAGTGAATAGTTTATAAAACACTTTAGGCCACGTCTAGAAACAGACGCTAAGTGGACTTTGATGGGCGCGCGCTAATGGGAAACGGCTTAAGTGTTGAGACACAGCGAATTCGATTAAGTTAGTAAGACACAATGTAGATACGCAAATAGACGTTGAATTTAAGGTACCAAAATCTTTTCTACAAAAAAATAGCTTTTCCCACCAACTTTGTTTAATTGGTTCTTAAAACTGTAAAATAATTTACCTAGAATCTTGAACATCTTATTAACAATAGCAATATAAATCTCAATAATAGTGAAAGCTCAGAAAGAACAGTTTGGAAATAGATTCAATCACTTATTTTTTTGGTTCGACGTAGCCGCAATTAGATTTTGTTACGGATGTTTTTTATGAGCGATGAGTAAAGCAAACTATTCTAGTATGGCTATGGTGCTGGCAGTTATATAAAAAAAAATAGAATAAAGATTTGAATACAGAACTGAGTTGTCAACGGTTGATGGGAAGGACGGCGAGCCGGAAGACGTATTACGCTGTGATTGTTCAAGAGTAAACGTTGTAGGCATTAAAGTATGCCAGTTATGTGTAGCGAGCCCTTGTATGAATGTACATGATGTTGGGAAAGAAAATAGGGATTATGATTACACAATCGTCGTATTATTTTGAGTATTAATAATTTAATAGAAATTATACGACGTTTCATAGCAAACGAAGTCTACAACAGGTTGCTGTAGAATTTTCGGGGGCTATGTTTATAGATGGATTTCTTATATTTAAAGAAACAGAGAGGAAGAACAAACTACGTGCGTTCAGACTAGGAAATCATGAAAACAAAGAGATACTCGCCGTCTCTTGTTCTATAAACATGAGCCGATGCCTTCGTCGTCATTCGCCACTCATTATTACACTGAACACGCCGCTGTAAGGGCTGTCTGGCCTCACATCTCACAGGAAACACTCAAAGCAAAGCGAAAACCGCTGAATAAATTACCTAAATTAAAATTGACTCTTCAAGATTATGAAAGTATCACCTCGTATAACGAATGGCGTTCATTAATATTGGCAATAAAAATACGCAGTGTTATGTGCTTTTGTACATAGGACAATGCATGAAAACATAGGTTTCGAAGATTGAATCCTCTAGGAACCTACGATAAACATTATTATAGATTATTGCCTTATAAGCATAAGTTGACACATCGTTACTCCACAGTAGGACCTCATACAGTTTTATAGACAGGAATATTACATTATAAAAGTGCCCAGTACAGCTACATTTGACTTTGTATTTTATCTTCAATATGGCGGGTTTCCGTTACAAATACAGCAGTATCAGCTGGCCGGCATAATTGTGTACACAGACGAAGGATAACTGCATTATCTGCCCGGTGGACAATGTTTGGATTGCAACACACTTACCATGAGATGTAGGCACTTTATCTTGCCATTATTCGAAAATAAGATGAACTAATCGATCCAATACAATGCTAATATTTTGATTCCCAAGCCGTAGCAGGTTACTTTACATTTTTTTATAACCCATGTCAGGCAAACGACCCCATGGACCTTCGCAATACCAGCGGCCCAGCCCACCAGGTCTCTGCCTACCGTAACATTTATTACAACCCAGTAGTGGATTATTGACGTAGAATACGATAAGGTGGGCAATTAGGTATTGCTATAAAACAATGATTTCTAAACACGTAATAAGCACTTTTACTCTGATACATACTCTGATGCAATCTACTATGAAACCTCATATTACCGCTATATCATTTTTTCTGAGAAATGGTTCAACTTTATATAGAAATTTCACTTTAATAAACGGTGGCGTGTAATAAAAAATTCCATATTTCATACCTCTGCCGTACCCTTAAGCTGTGTGAAAGCTTTTAGGTCTACGTGTTCCGTATGTGCCAACATAGACACTTAATATCTCTGGAACGAAAAGTTACAGCGGGTTTTGCTAAAATTTTCGACTTCCGAGCTATTTTAAAGTCGGGGTAGTTTGTTCTCGCCTCAATGTGAACATTCAGACTAAATAATTATTGTTGCTTTATAATTGATTTTGGTGTTTTTTCCCTGGGCTTGGTACTAAACATAAATATGTTTTTTGCTAGTTTAAGATCTACATTACTCACATTTGACAGCGCCCGTGGCGAATCTTTTGTAAAAAAATCTTTTGTAGCTTCTGATACCCACAACACAAGAATTGATCTTAGTGTGGGGTCAGGACTTTGTATGTGGCTGTTTGGTGTATTCATTTATCCATTAACAACATGAGATAATTTTTAATAACCAGCAGTAATCGTGGTAGCATAAAAATACTTAATCATCACAAATCAATGTCTGCATTAGTAGTAATACATATTACATTTCAATATATAACTTCAAGTGAGTTTAATCTTCACGATCGCAAGATATGATTCATACACCACGTCCCAGATACGCATGCAATGCCGTCTCAGCTATTCAAGCAAATAATTATTAATTAAGCCGGTACGAGGAATCGTACCGTACTGTCGTGCATTTGCATTCAATGTTGTATTTCTGTGGTTGTATACACACGAAGTTTAGTTTATGACTTGGCAGTGTGTGTTTATTGATTATAAGTAGCGGTTTAAGCTATTTAGTATTTATAGGTTTTAGAATTTATGAAAATCCTTCCTTCCTTTTTTTTTAAGTAAGTTAAAAATATTAAAATTAGGTTTTTATTCTAGGATTAAAAGATCTGGCTGAATGTTAAAGAAGAGTATGGGAGCTAGTGGTATTAGACAAGATGGAGTTGAAAACATAGATCTACATAATATATCCACAATATTATAGGGATTAGGTATCCATTACTATAAATTCATACTGTACTGTATCAGCCCATACTCGTCCCACTGCAATCAAGAGTATGATTGAGAGGGGTAAGTCCATATAGTCCACCACGCTGGCCAAGTGCGTGTTGACGGATAAATTCATATTTAAGGCAGAATAATAATAGACAAATTTAAGGAAATGCCAAGTACAATATATATTTTTTAATAAGAAAATTTCAGGAAGTCGCTGTACGTTGTCTGCTATCAACAGAACCCTGTGCCAATAGTTGGGGAACCTCCATATCCATCATATACATATTGGTAGTAGATAGTAGATATGCATCGGTATCAGCCCAAATACGTCCCACTGCTGGGCACGGGCCTCATCCACAACCGAGGGTACGATTGAGAAGTTGGTCGGTTGTGGACTTTACATGCCATAGAAATTCTTACCAATCGCTATGGTATGCAGGTTTCCTCACGATGTTTTCCTTCACCGTTATAGTGCGTGGTGATTGACTATTAATACTCACAAGGCAGTAGATACATGAGTTAATAATGTCAATACAGAAGCAATTAATATGCTCAGTAAACTAAATAGCTCAGTAAGTACCGGTTTACGAGTGACGAGTGAGGAGTGTGGAGTGAGCCGCCGTCTCCGTGAGAAATCAATTAAGTCTGCGTTGTACCTGCAAAGTGCGAGTGTTCATTAAACAGAACACAGGGCTCGCGCCTTCGCTAATGGTATCACAATCTAGATTCAACGTCATTATTTCTGTAAACCTTATTCGTGCAATTATTACTTAGGTAATATGAATATTACAGTATTAGTATTATAATTGTGTTAATTCTCTCTTTCTCTTCAGCCACAGGGAGTCCACTGCTGAACATAAGCGTCCCCCATGGATCATGTTGATGAACATTATGGATGATGTTGTGTTAATTAATTGATATTATTCGTTTGAAAGAGAATTTTTAATAATTTGCATTGATGACTCCAAGTAAATCAAGTTAAGCTCTCAATTACTATCTTTTTTATTTCTCTAGTGTACATACGTACGTATTCGTTTTTGGAGTTTCATCAAATATTTTCAAATTGACATTGAAAATGTATGCCTTATTTTGTGTTTTGTTAATTATTATCTATTTTTACATAAAGAGCCTTGAGAATGTACTAAATATCACAGTATAAGGACGATTCTAGGATCACTTCAATATCTTGGTTGCGGTTATAAACATAAACACATACACAGAACCTAAACCTAGGAAAATATATATTGCAATAATAATATTTATGCTTGAAGATCAAACCCGCAACCTTCAACACAGAAGGCTGACTTCGAGCCCCTGCATGATTGAAAACGAAAAATGCTAGGTATGCAGTTCAGCTATTAATATTCCTTTAAGCAATATAATCACCGCTCTTGAGGTCCATGCGAGCTTGGTGCCTATTTGGAATGCATTTCGTTACCAAAGTTATTTTTTTCATCAAAGTTTTCTTGCGGAGCTATGTTTTAATTCCAAACGTGATCTGCCTACGAGCTACTTTTGTGCTTGCCAAAAATTTGTGTTACTTATTTTGTATAACAATAACATTTTAATAAAAATATCAGACATTGTATGCTTTTGGAAACGCATTTCATGAGTCATTTTTAATTTAATATTGTTAACCCAAGATGTAGCTTTTATCTACAAACAGTTTGTTTTTTCTTTAACAAAAAAAAAATATGAAATTACAATCCAAGTTATAAACATATAAGTGGTACATAAATTATATATGTTGTAGAGCCACGCTGTTGTCAGTCATGACTCGGCATGAATGGGCAGGCTCTTCCGGGGTAGTACCACTTTCTCACAGGAAATCAACAGCTTTGCTGTCCCGTTTCGTTCGGTGAGTAAGATTGCCGGATGCCTAATACCCTTTCCTCTTTCCATCCTTTTTCCTCCCGCTCCTCTCCTGATTTCAAGGGCTGCCAACTCACCTATGATTCAAACGTTGTAGATGGTCATGGGCGGCAGTAATCACTTACCATCAAGCGACCTGTTTGCTCATTTGCCGGCCCTATGCAATAAAAAAATAATTAAACAAAAAGTAGAGTTTGACCTCGGCTCCAGTTGTTAAAATATCAAATGTTAAAAAATCTCAATTAACCACCACACACGGATTATTTTGCTTAGCTTGTTAGCCATTTAGTTAATGACTACCGAGATCATAATTGCATATCAGTAGCATAATTTGCTTATGATTTTTTTCTGCAATTTTACAGAGTTTCTATCCAGCATAAAAAAAAAACCTAGCAACCACCTATATTAAAAACACCTATTTTAGCCTACATTTCTTTATCTTAATATTCCAACACAATTTTCACTGATAAATATTTACCTACAAAATCCCAAAAAATCTTCGTCCAATATAGAACAGCCAGGCTTCTATAGCGTTGTTTTACATGGTTCCGTTTTTAATCAAGTGCCGGGACAAGAGGCGGCGTAGACGAGCCATATTGGCTTCAGAAGCGGGGCAAGGTAAGACGAGAAATTTAATACTGATAGATACCTTAGCAAGAATCCTTATATGTGTCGCCGTCTCAGATGAGTTATAGCTATAGATTAGCAGGCCATTGTCTCTTGGGTTCATATGGTATGAATGCGATTAGTAGAGTCTTGAGTTTGATACGTAAGGAATCTGTTTTTGTATACATACATAGCCTTACGCATTTTCCCTAAAGCGTTAAGATACCAACGTTTCGCCTTGTGTTTTCCGTCCCATGATATGATAAGTGGCGTGCTGCATGCAGTCATACCTTTATCAGCCCATATACGTAACCCACTGCAGGGTACGGGCCTCCTCTACAATCGAGAGTACGATTGAGAGTGGTTAGGCCTTGCATGCGCGGCTGCCTACATGCAGTCATAATTAATGTAGTTTATTTATTTGTGTAGTAGTGTTTAGTACTTCGGCTTTAGCGAATTATTAATGGTTATTGGGTTATATAATTCATACAATTATTATTTAGATTAAATCTTTTTAGTTCGGTATTCCTTATTACTGCAAAAAAATATTATTTAATGAAAGGGAAATCACGTAAAAATATTTTGATTAACACAGGGGTTAAGAACCTTATTTTTATTACCTGCCAAACAATCAACGAAACACGAATTACAGGCGTATTGAGATAGGAAAATTAAAAATTCCGTTGAAATAAATACAATTACGGGAGAAAGACTTCGCAAAAAAAGCATCTAAGATACGGCATTTTTAAATATTTACATCCAATTTTCTCCTCTGTATAGACACTCATTTTTCTGGCGTGTGATGAAATTTGTAACTACAAATAAAATTAATAAATTTCTCTTTAATGCATTGTTTGAGATATACATAGTTTCATAAATCATACGACAAGAATTTACACTCATAACCCCGCACCGAAACAAATGTTTGTAATGCCCACAATTATTTGTCTCTGGTCTGGGTAACCGAAATGTCTCTCCAAGTTTCTGATACCCACTACACACGTGGGGTCATGATCATGTATGTGACTTTTGGGTGTATTTATTTATTTTGACAAGAGCGCTTTCGGCGACAGAAGATCGTAGACGACCTGTGTGAATATCGTAGTCGAATATGTACCTTATTTTACGTTATGTACTTATTACACTGTGTCGAAATTAAACAAGTTCCATCAAGATCGCGTGTGTTACATGTTTACCTGCACAAAACTCAATTCGGAATCGTCTGATTGCTATTGGTTCAAGTGTTTGACGACGACGGATCGGTAATTCAATGTTTCAATTAAAGACTGTTTTATTGAATTATACAGTTTTTTTCTTGATAAGAATTTACGAAGGTTAAGAAAAAATATTGAGAAAGTATACGTGTATTCTGTAAAAGAGAATATTATATTTTGCTTTTGCTCTTCTTACCTAGCATAATCCCAGCCGAAGCCAATGTCTGCTAACTACTATATGAAACCAACTGGTATTCAGTACTCCTTGATATGCTAAGCAGTAGGTTTTACAAGATGTGTTTCATATTACACATATATTTAAATTTGATTATTTTACAAAAATACCGACGAATTTGCTTGATGTCAACGACACTTAAGAAAGAAATATGCGGGTAATGAATAAACTAACGTGGTTATATAAGATTTTGCTGTAAGTAAGTACACCCAATAGTCACATATATAGTCCTGACCACATACTAAGATCGAGTCTTGTGTCGTGGGTATCAGGAGCTACGAAAGACTTTTCGGTCTCACAAACACCTAAACTCAAAACAAATACCTATTTGTGGTTCGCACAAACATTAGTTTCGATGCGGGGATCGAACCCGCGGCCTCCCGTTTCATAGTAAGTAGTAGTAATTGTAATAGCAATATGAGCATTTCCGGATTGTATGTATTGTACTATCTGTTCTTATGCCACACTGAAACGAGGCCAGCGCAACTTAATGCGAAATTATTTTGCCTAAAATATCGCTACTAGCCTAAATATCAACCCTTTTAAGAGTAAACCTTCAAATCCACTTCGGTGGTCTGATCAAACACTCCTCAGGAAATCTCGCAGGTGTCCTCAGAATATTTTCCTCTCTGCTAAAGCAGGAGATAATAAGTAACACATGTACGTACTCAGAGGTATACTATGTCCTGGGTTTGTATCTGCGACTTTCGATTTACCAGTCCAGTCTTCTTTCTGAACTATCCCTTCTTGGATTAGACCTGTTTGTATTGTTAATTAACTAACGAGACTCTTGCGGGCGAGTAGCTCAAGTAGGCTTTGTTTGTACTGGTTAGTTTACTTCTAAGCAACGCTCCACGCCCCGATGAGATTTTGTAGGAAATTAGCATTGATGCTGACAATTGGTATGATGAGAGGTTCGTAGTAGAAAATTATGTGATATGGCCTAACCACACTCAGTCGTACTCTCGATTGTAGAGGAGGTTCGTGCCCTGCAGTGAGACGTACATATCTAGGATGATACAGTACTTCTGCATATTTTCTGCATAGTCACAAAAAGCATCAAACACAACTACATAACTAATTTAGAATTAATAGTACCGTAATGTTGCTAATGAAATTACCTTTTACTAATCCTGTACATCTTAAAATAATAGTGATTTCAAAAATCTGTATACAAATCCCCTCCCTTTATTTTTAATTTTATGTAAGTAGTGATCAAGTAAATGCCACTTACAAAAGTAACTTTTTTTAAAACTTATAGGGCTATATCAGATACTCAATGGCAGCTTAATAATAAAATTTACTGAAAGCATGTTATAATATTACCTTTCAAGATAAAGTATAAAATACACAAAGCGTTACGCTACAATTCGACAGCAGGTTCTTCAGTATGAAAAGTTATTCTTGGAAATACGCGTCGATACCTCGTCTGCTCTATTCATCGCTTTTCCAATAATTTTAATGAAGTGTTCGTATTCGTAATTCAAGGAGAATGAACTGAGTAAATGAGAGTTAGATGTTGTTACCATGCTGTTCGTTTACATATTCCTTTACACGTGGATTGATCATTGAGGTGAATGATTTGTTTAACAGATTTGATGTAGGTATGTTTTAATCTGCTCATTCAGTATTATTGGTCACAGCAAGTCTAGGATATCCCGAAGATTTATATTATGCAGGTTAGCGAACATAGAGCGTAGCTTTTAGTGAAGACGCTGCTACACGTCATCGGACTGCTATTTGGGTACGCCAATTTTAAATCACCAATCTTCTAAGTTTTATTCTGCAAAATACATGTTAATTTATTTTTTCTATATTGAATATATAAATCAAATCAAAAGTCATGTTAATTTAGCTCTAATAGAACTTGCTCAGTTATCTTCCTCAGGGCCTCTTCCTTTATATTTCTCAGATATTACAGCGAAGTGGAGAATAAAAACGAAGAAAGCTGACCCCATCACCATGTGGGATACATAGCTGGATAGAAAGAGAGAGAGACAGAGAGAGAGAGAACTTTCTCAGTTTAAATTACGAAGATATTGATTCCAGTTACTAACAAGCGTTGAATACGAGTACAATGAGTCAGTCAGTCAAATTATGAATGACATTTCCTATTCGGGAAATCACACGCAACGAGCAAACGTCATAAGTTCATCGCACCACGTATACAATTACAATCTTTGTATACTGATTTTAAATCAATACAAATGAAATGAGGCACACTTCTGTTAAAGCTCAGAGCAGACATCTTTTGTGTTACATCATGAACATTTAAAATACTTGTTTGAATTGTTTTTTTCTTTTATTGAAAACATTTGAAAATATAAACTTTACATTTTCTGTTACTAAGCACTGATCTGGAGTCCTATGCTTAGTTCAATAAATCTTTTTAAAGGACCCTAGACTAAACATATTAAAAAAACATATATTTTTACTAGAATAAGAACACTGAGACACGGAAGTACTTTTATGGGCCACAGTGTCGACGTGTTTTTGTGAAATTACAATGGTGGTATGTCTTCAAATACATACATATATAGACGTCGTTGCCTTCTTTTGAAACAAAACTTCTTTGTCTGTTCACTAGGTTTCTTAATTCGCAACAGGAAAGTAATAATTTTTGATAATAATGATAAAGAAAGTAGTTTTAAATAGATCGAGCAACGGGAAATATAACTGAAATAGATTACTTTTTAAGTATTCTTCATCGTTTTTATCTGACTAATTTGTCAAGTGACGCTTAAGAAATGAGAGATTTGATATGGGCATAAAGATACCTGAAGACAAGGGTTTTTAATATAATGTTCGTAATTATTCATCAAAACCTCTCATCAGAATAATTCCACATGTAGTAAAACTCAGCATTTGCAGCTCCAGAGCTAATGTGACGCAGGGCCTTTTGTACCATACCCATGTCGCCGGTGACGGTCCAACAATCATTGTCAGCCCGATTGTTCGAGCAGGGTTGACAGACGTACTAATATCATATTTGTTACAATATTGTCTCTCGAACTGTGAAGGTATTTCGCAATTTCGAAATATTTCGACAGGTGTTTTGTATGTTCAAGCTAGCTTCATTCACTTATTTTTACCTGAAAACCTTGCTCCGTAACATTATTGTCCTCTGTTTTTCCAGAATATTCTAGGAATCATTATTACCGACAATGGTTTACGAAATCATTTTGTTATGTGTTCCCTATTAAGGACTTCCAAATAGGAAATTTTACAAACCGATTTAGTAACATCATAGAAGGGTTGATCCTGCGCAAAAACGAAAAATTTAACTCAAAAAATACTAGAAATCAAGAAAGAAAAACTGAAGTATCCTTCAAAGCATTCTAAAGAACTCGTGAAACTTCAAAGTAAAACCTTGCACTCGTGTGCGTGCCCTAATGAATTCAAAGCGCAAGAGTACGGACACAAAGCGGCATGCTGTTTGTATAACACTATTATAACGCATGGCCGTCATTCCACGGCACCTGCCAACTTTACACATCTACGGACCTTTGTCTACGCTCCCTTTAATATCCTTCGTTTGTATGCAAGTGTTTTTTTCCTTTTAAATTAGGAATTCCCTTTCCCTTTAGTTATCCAGTGACCGAGTTTCAGCAATATTTTGCTTTAAGATGACACTGCGCGGAATTTGAAATTAAAAATGGAATGACGGATTTTCGCGGGAATGACAAAGCCGGTTATTTGTAAGAATGTGTCTGTAGAGTTAAGTTATTTCGGTTTTGTATTTTTTTATAATATCGGAATGCTATGTAATTAATTAGCAAGAACTTGTTTAATAAATAAACGAACATTTTACAGCTTAAGTGCGTATTGACCTGTTGGTAACGGACTGAACGCGACTGCCAACATCCAAATCCCAGGGCACAACTCTGACTTTTCGAAGTCATGTGTGTATTGATAGTCAATCTCCACGCGCTAAACGGCAAAGGCAAACATCTAGAGGGAATCTGCATAACATAGCGATTTTTAAGAATTTCTATGGTATATAAAGTCCGCCAACCCACATTAGGCCAGCGTGGTAGACTATAATATGGCCTAACCCCACTCAATCGTACTTTCGATTGCAGACGAGGCTCGTGCCCTACAGTGGGACGTATATGGGCTGATACAATACAATACAGCTTAAAGCGTTTACCTCTTTTGATTAATGTTTATTATCGACTCGTTGATCTGGTAATAGATTAGAAGGGTTGTAAAGCATATGAGTTGCGTTTCTAGTACAAGGGTTCCATATTATACAAGATTTTCCTTTCAGCCGGTCTTAATTTTTCAGTCCAATGAATATTTCAACAAGAAAAGTAAGAATCGTAGTATCTATAACCTGCCTAGATGCGGAGGACTAACGAAGGAATGCTAGTAAACAGTTTTAGTACAATAAATCTACTTTATTTTTTTACACTGGCACGGCATAATGACTGCACTGCACCTGATGGTAAGCGCAAATGCCGTCCAGACAGAGTATCGAATGGCATCAGACGGCGGTCCCATGCCATTCGACATAATTATGCCGGCCTGCTGAGATGCTTCTTCAAACTACGGCGGAAGGACCCAGGATTATAGGAAGGAGGGAACACGTGTGACGGCAAACAATTCCACAGCTTGACAGTGCATTATTAGGTATGTCAAGCAAAATTTTAAGAGTACATAAAAAACAAGAATATATTAAATTATCTGTCCATAGACATAGGACTGCTGACCTTTTTTTTTTTTTTATTGTTATGGGGGAAAATCCTCATTGGTTACCCGACTATCCAAAATAGACCGGGCCTGCCAGACTCCTACCGGCTAAAAAACCCAATTTCTCCATCTGCACTTTAGAGGCACTTTGGGACCTCAAAATGAGGACTGCTGACCAATTACTCTCCGATTGAGAGAAAGGCATTCAAAAATACCAATAAAATATATTTAACTTTACATTTGCACGAGCAACGCGTTATCAAACTTCATAAAACTGTTTAAACGATCGCAGCTGGAATTTGCACACCGTAGTTTAGATTTTGGAATAAATTTCCCTTTAAAACCAGTGTAGCAGCAAAATAAACACCAGTTAATTATGTTGACGTTGAGCGACAAAGCTAACTTAAGCGCTAGGAAACAAGTATTAGCATTTATTAACTTCGCTCCTATATTAAACGGGGATAAAGTGCCGGCTCGTCTAATATCAAGTTCGAACCTGGACCGTCATATTGCGAGCCAAACGGCTACCCTTTGAATATGCATATATGTCTCATATCGTATGTTCAGTCTGATGTATCGCACTTGGTAATAGAGTATGTTGAGTGTTTCCAGTGCACCGCGGGTATTAGCGCAAATACCTAATTATTGGAAGTTTTTTTTATTAGCCTATATCCTGCTCCTGAGCAATGGTTACCCCATTCTGTCTCCACAAGTCGTGGTTCGAAGAAATTTCAGGCCACATGGTTCCAAATTATCTAGGATTTTTGAGTTAAAAAAATGCCTAAACAGCATTAAAACAGAAAATGCTAAGATATATGCTGAGACCTATGATGACGCACCACTGACTTAGAAATGGAGGAAAGTTTAACGTGTGTTTGTAGCTTATAATCGCTTGGTTCCGTGGAAGAAAATGAACGTATAGGCAATAATTTTTATGAATTCTTTGTAAACTAGACCCGATACAGGCCAGTGCGGTGGGCTAACGACATTTCCGTTTATTCCACTTCTTAACCTCATTTCAAGTTGATATATTAACCATGGTTCAGAAGCAGGACAAAGTTTTGAATTTACACCAATATATATTTTAATTTTAAACCCAGTTATTCCTCGCCCGGCGTCCACATTTTATATTCCATACAAAATTAAAGATAGAATGTTTTAGTGGAACTGGGACAGGAAAACTTTCAAATTAACCAAATGGAATTTAAGGAAGGTGAACTTTGAGCCTGGAACGAGCTCATAAATTTCACAATTTATGTATGTTCAAACCAGACTAGGGTAATTATGTTTCCTGGAGAGATAACCATCTTTGAGCAGAGGTTTTTATATTTGGTATACTGTTAGTATAAAATTAGTATATATATACGATAATAATGGATAAAAGAATAATAAAAGAATCCTTTATTATTCCTGCGACATGCGGCTCCTACGCCCTGGCTGAATACGCAATACAATTCGCACTTTTATTCCCGTTTCCTGATACGGCATTGTTGCAAAAAGTATTTCATTTTTTTATGTTAAATATACAACGCAATTGTGAAACGTTGCTGAATTTTACTCTTAGAAAATAGTTCATGTGCGAGTGAGTTGTAAATAGACTCGTGGAATTATTATTATATTATACTAGCCTATTGTCGATGGATGCTGGCCGCTTCCAACAGGTCAATGTGGAGATCCTTGGGGGAGGCCTATGTTCAGCAGTGGACTTTCTGTGGCTGAAGAGAGAGAGCCTTAAACATCCCACTCCTAGGCAAAGACTTCCCCTAAGTTCTTTAGTTAGGTTCGTTGAAATATTAATTTTGCTTTCTCACTCAACGAGCTATGGAGAGGGCTATGCTCGGGGTTTCCCTACGAGATGGAATTAGAAATGAGGAGATCCGTAGGAGAATTAAAGTAACCGACATAGCCAAGCGGATTTGCAAGTTGAAGTGGTAATGGGCGGGGCACATAGCACGGAGAACTGATGGCCAATGGGGCCAAAAAGTTCTCGAATGGAGGCCACGAAGCGGAAAGCACAGCGTAGGACGTCCACCCACTAGGTGGTCAGGCGACCTGGCAAAGGTCGCGGGACGTCGCTGGATGCAGGCTGCCTCCAACAGGTCACTGTGGAAATCATTGGGAGAGGCCTATGTTCAGCAGTGGACTTCCTTTGGCTGATGGATGGATGGATTTCTCTACAGACTTTAAACAGGTTTTATTGCGAAGCTTAATTTCAATTGTATGTGCAGTTTGTCATTTTAATAATCGACTAAATTATTCATAATTTTGTAATATATTTCAAACTATATTTTGATGTAATCTACTAACATGGTAAGTGTTTTATTACTAACACTATGGAATCGTTATCTAACAAAGATCTCTCATAATAAAATGTATGCAGGCTAATAAAGCACAGCTTAGAATCAAATATTACAAATTGTGCGTGTGTGATCTGGGTGTTTGTGAGACCGAAATGTCTCTCGTAGTTTCTGATACCCGCGACACAAGCCTTGATCTTAGTGTGGGGTCAGAACTATGTATGTGACTGTTGGGTGTATTTATTTATTTGATTCTCATTATGTCCAGTAGTTACTCTGGCTACAATGTCCTTTCTTCCTGGATACTGCGCTAATGAGCGACAACCGTGTGTCAATGGAAACGTCCAAAGCTCACCTAACTCATAGTATTAAACGGTCAATATGCAATCATGTACACGGATGCACGTGTGTCTGTGCACTTGGGTGTGTGTGTGTCGCGCATGTGTGCCTCGCGGCCCTTGTCGGCTGCCTGGCTGGCACAACGCAGTATGTCAGAATTTTTATTACTATATTTATTTTGTAATTATTATTATTTTATTATTCGTCATGGTATAGGAAACCCAAAGAATAATGGAATAGATATACAGTTTTTGTAGGGTTTAGTTTAAAATCTTTATTGCCCATTTAGGACACTTTCTTAAGAAAGGAGCAGCATCGCTGTGTATGCAATGTTTTCAAAAACTGTTAGCTTTATTATTATCGTATTCATCATTATTAGCCTACAAAAATCCTTTGCTATAAGTATGGTCGTTAAATTTCACGAAAATAATTTCAATCATCAGCGTATCTCATCCATTCCCAAATATAATTTCTCTGAAGTTCGTCGCCCCTAGCCTAATCTCATGCGGTACTATAATTTTATTTCACGTATTTTTCTAGATCACTAAAACTAGAATAAAAGAGATTTACGGTGTTATGTTCGAGCCAATAGACAAATGATATATAGACAAAGGAAAGGATAAAAATAGCCTACAATATATGTACCAGTGAATGGAAGTACAGAATATCGGAAACCGTAGACCGAATGAAAAATGGTGGTTTTAGTTCCATCCGACGAGAATAAACTACAAAAATGGGAATATTTTTTACTGGCGGTGTTTTTTAGAAAATATATTTGTGCGGACGAGTAGAAATTCTTTTATTTACGACGTTTCCGTCCGTTTGAAATTTCAAAAAATGCATGTCGAGTTCTTGGTATAGAAGTGCCCTAATTGGAAATAAGTCTATATGGACATACAGAAATAATAGCTTCACCTCCACGTGCGACGTTTGTATGAAAATTAACTGAGTCTTAGGGTTAATTGCTCCAAAAATGTAAATTTATAAACTTGTGTTTTAATACTAAACGTACGATATCAGCTCAATAATTTCGAACTGCTTCTGAAACATTTGTTTTAATAATACATGTCATTATATACACACATTATATTTACTCAGCTGAAAATTAGCAAGCGTACAAAAAACCATATGAGAAAGAACTTGTTTTAAAATTATATTGCGCTAACAATTGCGTTTAATAATAATTATTAGTAACAGAATAACATGATAAAATAGTGACATAAAATGACTTTATGAACATGTATAAAAGCACTTTTCTTTCACTTTTACTTTTACTCTGATTTATTGTGAAAATTTCACTTAAAAAAGTGTGTTAATTATATGTAATTATTTGTCTATTTACCAATTTTATACAAATTCGATAGCAAGCTGTCTGTACCAGTGCGCAATAGAAAATAGTAGAACGATTTAGCCAGTAAAAATACATGTAGGTAATTAATGCAATATGCAAATACGATGATTGCACGAATTTCCAATACGATATTTAGATGCCATATCTTTTTAATCTTAGCTAATCTATTTTCTAAAATGCCAGTGCGTCTCACACGCAATACCAAATAGAACATAATCCCACTTTTACTTAATTTTTACACTAGTAAACTAGAAATAATAATTAATTTACTGTTGCATGATACATTCTTACTCAATTAGAGCGTAGAACGCGGTAGCAAGCCCATGCTAGGTCCGTATTATAGTGGCTCTAGCACTCAAGATAGGCGGATGGGTTTTTCATTAGGCGCAACAGGCTATTGTCTTCGTCACACGGTAGGAAAAAAGTTATTTTAAAAAATAAATTATAAAAACTAAGCTCCCGCTCGTCGCTGCAAAAATTGGAACGTTGTGTTTTTAAATTCGGAAATTAAATTAAATTTAGAACGTTATTTAAAATATATTGTTGTGTCAGTGCACGTGTTCGTTAGTTGAAATTGTTTTTTTGTTGTAATGTGTTGTTAACGCTTGTGTTTTCCAAAATTATTACGGAATTGTTCCCGGCCAGATAAGTATGTTTTAAAGGCCTTTTATCATTGTGGTGGGGATTTTTTCTTTATTGATTTTATGTTCAATATTTTTTTAGTTTTATGTGGTTCGAAGCCGTACAAAATAAAGATTTTTTTTATTTCTGTGCTAAATGGTAACAATTTTTTTCGTAGTTTTTATTTGTGTCTTTCGTGACGGTGTAGGTAAGTTGTTAAGATTTTTTTAATCTATTTAAAAGTGTTATAAAATATATTTATTGGAAATGACTCGTAAATGATTAAGTGGTTCACAATTATCATATTATCCCTAAATCATTTAAATTAAAAACGTACTTTATTAAACTTAAATCAATGTATTATTTTAATTAACAAGCATTCTTCCACATTGCATAAATTGCTACATATATGCTAAAAATAGCTAAAAAAAGGTTTAGCAGTTACATTGTATTCGTAATATATAAGGTTACAAGCACATTATGTGTGTTGTAAAATACTTGGTGTTTTAGTGTGCGGCCGAGTAATGTAAGGCCGGGCGGGAGCTTAGTGCGGTAATCGAATTAGTGCTAATTAAATTTGTTTTGCGGCCACGGCGTGTCACGCGACTCCTATGTAGGTTAATATTTGACGGCATTTTGTCACCCAGACATCTTTTAAAATTGTGATTATTGTTCTGTGCGTGCCAGACTATCGGTGAGTATTCCATTTTTAAATTCAATTATTTCGTATTCATTTGCGCGTGTTACTTTTGTTCCTGCAAAAACAATAGCGCATGACTAACTATTTTCGAGACTATGAAAGGAATGGTGTACATTGTGTTTACGTGTGCTATAGCTAATTTGAATGTGATATTGAAATCTCTTTAAAAAATTCTTATTTCTATCTCTTTAAGAATTTCTACGGTATGTAAGTCCGCCAACCCGCACTAGGCCAGCGTGGTGGACTATATGGCCTAACCACTCTCAATCGATTCTCTCGATTGTAGAGTAGGCCCGTGCCCAGCAGTGGGACGTATATGGGCTGATAAAAAAATATTTAAATCTCTATTCATATTGCGTACATAATTATCTTGTGGTATCAGTCAATATTTTATAACGTCATAAAAGGCTTTTATATCTTGGTTTACAGACAATATTAAAAGGAATATTAAATACGCGAATTAATATACGAACAAGCAGTATCTCTAATCTCAGAACTTAATAAAATAACTTGATAATTTAATTATGTTCTGATAATTTGACAGCATCCGTGGCGTAGTTGGTTGGACGCCGGCTGTGAAACGAGAGGCCGCGGGTTCGATCCCCGCACCAACACAAACGTTTGTGTGGCCCACAAAAATTTTGTTGGGTCTGGGTGTTTGTGAGACCGAAAAGTCTCTCGTAGTTTCTGATACCCACGACGCAAGACTTAATTGAGCTTAATGTGGGGTCAGGACTATATATGTGTCTGTTGGGTGTATTTATAATTAAATATTAGTATGATCGTATTTTACCATTTTATAAAAGTCCTGCCATATTTTTAACTATCTGTACCAGCCCACATGATGTATCTCACTGATAATATACAGCGCCTTAGCCCCTATCAGCTTCGGGCAGTACAATAAATAGATTATAACAGGCTAACCGTATGATGTTAGTACCTAAGTACTTAAGTCAGCCATAGATTTTGCAAAGTATCTATAGATTGCAACTACTGCTACTATTGACAGCCTCCAAGCGCAGTAAGTAGAAGCCAGCATTGAAACGAGAGACTCTGGTTCAATCCCCAAATCAACACAAATATATGCGTGGACTACAAAATGTGTGGTTGTTATGTTAAAAAGTCTGTGGTTTCTGCAACCCATGATACAAGACAATAATGTACTATGGGGCTAGGACTTAGGAGTGGGGTTAGTCTGTTAGGTGTGTTTATACGTTATTGATACAGAAAATGGTAAATAACATTCAGCTTAACACGACTTCCAAGACACGAAGGAATTCTATGTATTGTCCAACAAATATCGCATATCACATAATCCAGAATTGAACCTATGTTACACCAATGCTATCTCTAACATCTAGATTTACTGTGAGCTTATACACGTTTGTATTGAGAATCCATCCTAAAGTCCTATGAAGTTCATCCTGCCCCACCCATTCATAAGTTCAAAAAAATAATTAATTACATAAATTAAATAATGAATTCTTAATGAATAAAAACCCTTAATGAACTCCGCGTGTTTGGAACTGCTGTGAAATTGGAAGAAAATCAAATTTAAAACATGTTATCTGGATATACGTATTTGTATTGTAGGATAAAATGTCGTAAATATTATGAAAAAAACACAAAAAAGACCAAAAATTTCCAAGTGGCTCTTTAACTTCTTTGGCCGAAACCCGGATTTGAACCGGGGACCGTTAGACTTCGCAGTCTGATGCTCTTCCACTGAGCTATTTCGGCCACAGAGGGGTTGGCGAATTTATTCGTCTGGTTTTAACCCCGGCTTCGGGACTCTCCCTTCAAACATTATTGTATTTTTTTTCCAATTCGGCGATTTAATCTTTTTAGTAGCGCGTTGAAAATATATAACGAACTACTGGATTATGTTCGTTATCATATAGTATAAATATAGTTTTTTTTTCTTTTTTATTGTCCTTTATAAATTAGTTTTGTTTTAGTGTTATAGTTTTAATTCATTGTTGCTTATTTCTCATTTTAATATTTATATATGTTTATAAGTCTTTTTTTTTGTATTCTTAATAAGTTGTTTTGTGTAATTGAGATGTCGACACTTGTAATTGTTGAGTCTACCAATAATAAGACAAATGTAAAATATGTTTTAAATGATAGTGTAAACACAATGTTTGTGTTGCTTAAACAATAAAAATTAAAAAAAAATCATGTTCGATATCATGCTCAATAGCTGGTTGCTGCTTACGTATCGTGGGTATGTGGATATGTCGGATCAATTCGTAGGTAATCTTACTCACGGAACGCGAGACAGTCTCCGCACTCACACAGCACTATTTCCTGATGCGTATTTGCTCTCTAGATCGCAACAAACCGTTCTGCTAGCTCGCAGACCGTTGAGATGCTCCTGACATTTTCTTTTTAAAACCCCTGACATCTCAAGTCACTGTGTAGCGTAGATTCTGTCAAACGCCTATAGAGGGCGTTGGCATTTCGTTTCTAAAAATCAACTCGATGACGACACGGCCATCCTGCTTGCACACGTCCTCGTGTGTTAACCTGTCGACAAACACAACACCAAGTATCCTTGTCGAACAACTCTCGGTCATATCTGACCATGATTCGTATCCCTACTAGATACCCTGAACTGCGAATCCCTTCATATCTACATAGTTGATAATTTTTTAATCTAGGCCGGAAACCTTATACGTAGCGTAACAATTCCGATGCTTAGTGACTAGGCTTCAAAATATATCCATTTACCAATGAGCGTTGCGTAGCCTTGTTGGACTTAGACTGCAATAACCTCTCGTATACAGGGTTAAAGAGACAGCCATGTTAATTGGAACTTACATGTCGCGTTCAGCCCGCCACACACGAAACGATGTAACTGTGCAAGTCTGAGTTTGCAATAGTATACTGGAAGGTGTGTGGGCAAATAACTGCGCAAACTTCGTTCCAATTTTCGATTCGAGACTGCTGCAAAGTCGGGTTTGCGCAACGCAGTTGAACGTGTGTGGCGGGCTTTAGGAATGCGTATGTCAAAAATCAATAAGTTTTATATATTGGTTTATGCGGTGGATATTTTTTATTAACAGCCTGGGTGGCGCAATTGGTTAGAAACCGACTGTGAAACGAGAGGCCGCGGGTTCGATTCCCGTACCGAAACAAATATTTGTAGTTCCTGATATCCACGATTCAAGATTCTTAGTGTGGGGCCAGGACTGTGTATTTGATTGTTGAATGTTTTTATTTATTTATTGGATAGGTCATTTTTTTTACTAATTTTTTAGTTGAAAATATTGATTTTTAATTTTATTTATTTAAAGTGTTGTTATGAGACCAGTTTAAGGAATAAATGCATTCCACAGAAGCACATACATACATACATAAACACACGCCTTTTTCCCAGAAGGGGTAGGCAGAGGTGCTACCAGAACTCCCACGTTTCGCTTTGCATATTCCGTCCCACGATGTGATAGGGGGCGAGCCCATCGCCATATCGGGCACAAATTCCTGACTCCGGGCTGATAATGAATAGAAAAATCCAATATCACTTTGCCCGACCCGGGATTCGAACCCGAGACCTCAGCTTTGCAATCATACCGTGGTACCACTACGCCACCGAGGCAGTCGCCACAGAAGCACATAAGCTTAACTTCCCCAACAGCCACACAAATTAACACGATGAAATAATAATTGTGTTGTAGGCGTTAGAAACCAAGAAAAACTTCTGTCACAAACTCCACACCTAAAACAAATATTTGAGGATCACTTAACGGTAATCATCTGTCCATAATCACCCGCAATACTCGACAAAAATGGTCGAAATCGTAATGACTGCTCCCGGAATCTTGTTAGTTTAACGTTTAACCGTTGCATATGCTGAAAGCGTACCACCGCAGACACTATCATGTCAAGAGTGTAACCATATTTATTGCAGGATATCCTTGTTTATGTTCGTTTGCGTAATTTATCGCGCGTCTGTTAGACACGCTGACTCCGGGATGTATCGGTTTTTGGTTTGACTCTCAATTGGGACGTTCACCGATGGCTTGCAAATTTATGATATCTCGAGTGTTAATCTGTACGACTTCTATTATTTTCTAACCTTTTTAGAGATACTACTTCGGTGGCGCTGTTGTACTACAGTATGATTGCAAAGCTAAGGTCTCGGGTTCGAATTCCGACTCGGGCAAAGTGGGTTTTTCTATTCACTATATTGGGATTTTCTATTCACTATCAACCCGGAGTCAGGAATTTGTGCCCGATATGGCGCTAGGCTCGCCACCTATCACATCGTGTTAAACACGTATAGCGAAACGTGGGTGTTTTAGAAGCACCTCTGCCTACCCCTCTGGGAGAAAGGCGTGACTTTATGTTATATACATATTATGGTTTAGAGATAAAGGATATCAAACTGTGATTTTTTTATGATATTTGGTCGTATGAAAATAAACATAATTGCGACTGCTCGTAGTATTTTCTTAATGCTATACGGGTCTGGAATGACGTTGCTTTAATTTTGGAGTCCCTAAGAACGAGTTCAATCACCCGTATATGTAATTTCCCAGAACCTGGTGTTGATATATTATACTCTATGATAATAATATATGATGATAATACGCGTACAATCTAATTTTTTTTACACACATAAATTACATATGTATACCCACGTGAAGTGCGTGTTGGTCTGTTCGTAACGAACCAGAAGGCAATGCCAACATGTTCAGGCTGGTCGTGGGTTCAAATCCCAGGGCCCATCTTTGACTTTTCGAAATTATGTGTTTTGATAGTTAAGCACCACGCACTATAACGGTGAAGGAAAGTATCGTAGGGAAAACCTGCATACCGTAGCGATTTTAAATAATTTCTCGGACTAGACCAGCGTGTCTAACTATATGACCTAACCCCTCTCAAACTCACTCCCGATTGTCGAGAAGGCCCGTGCTCTGCAAAGGGATGTATATGGACTAATACAGATACAGATACCCAAACCTGGACCAATATCTGTAGGACCAATATATCAATAGACCAAAATCAATACAAACAAACACAACGGGTACCAAACCCGATACCTTTTGGCCTTTGCGCCAATTGATCGTCAAACATATTCCAATTCGTACCAAATTCATAAATTTATATATTTTAACATACGCCCTTTGAATACTAGGCAGCATGTGGCCATGGGTCTTATCGCTGTAGCATAATTATGATAATCATAAATCAATTTACATAAACAATGAAGCCTTGACGTTTGACCTAGGATAACCTATTGCGTTAGATATCAGGTTTTACCAGAGTTTAATTAGAGTTATATATTTATACCATTGCTTACTTTATTACTAATAATAAATTGTTAATAATACCATGTATCATTTGGACAGAGTGGATAAAATTTTATATGTAAATAAATTTTTAAACCCGTACTCGTAGACCGTTACAAATAAAATTATGCACCGCTTTCGTAAAAAACTGCAAATTATAAGTAAAATAAATAAATATATATATCTTATTTCGCATAGAGGAAATGATAAAATATCGGGACAAATCTGAACTCAAGCACATATTTTCAGTTTCAATGAAGGTACTACAATACATACACTTAATGTCTTCATTTGCTACGCAGTACAAGTCCCATTACATTTATTTTGTTTTCTTCCTCTATTAGGGAGAACGGCACTCTTCGCAGAAGTTTTATGTCCTGTAACCATATGCTCCTTTCTAAGTTTCCATTCGCCCCGAAACGAGTTAGGCTCATAAAGAGTAAGTACTCGGGAAAAATACCAAGGTTTACGCAACAAACTTTACGGCACGCCTAAAACCACACGCGCCAAATGAGTTGTTTATATACTAAATAGCTAACCAAGTACATAAATATTTACATTGACACAAAATGTTTATATAAATACTAAGTATTTCGTCTGTAAGCATTTTATTGGGCTGTTATTATACTACTTGGTGGTGTAATTGTTTTACGGTACGATACGGTTACGCAAAGCTGAGGTCTCGGGTTCGAATCCTGGGTCGGTCAAAGTGGTAATGCATTTTTCAATTCATTATCAGTCCTAAGTCAGGAATTTGTGCCCGATATGGCGATAGGTACGTCCCCTTATTACATAATGGTGGCGCCTCTACCTACCCTTCTTGGAAAAAGGCGCGATGATTATGTAGGTATGTACTTTATTAATTAAAACAACACATTATTATTACGGCATATTTCCCAACAATGGTAAATCCTAATCTTTACCATCTCTTGACGGTGAAGGACATAAATGAAAACGCACATTGATAATAATTTTGTATTCGTAACACTCAATTACTTCTTACATG
Source organism: Theretra japonica (assembly GCA_033459515.1). Lineage (NCBI taxonomy): Eukaryota > Metazoa > Arthropoda > Insecta > Lepidoptera > Sphingidae > Theretra > Theretra japonica. The sequence goes on from CM065943.1 coordinate 6,693,639, forward strand.
AACACCAAATATATAAACGAAGGGCGGTGAAATATCCCTCGTACAGACATTCGCAGCTAAATCGACTGCAGACGATATAATCTCGTTAATTATCCATACGGCACTGCAGGAGCTAACTCAGTGATTAAGCGCAGAAGCAATTTTCATTGATATATTTTATAGGTATAGACACCTTCATTCATTAATTTTCATACGTTCCATACTCTGTCGGTATTGCGGCGTCTGGACGGTATTGCGCAAACCATCGGGTGCAGTGCAGTCATTATTACGTGTCAGATTTAAAAAGTTTCTATTATATACTTACATAAACTCACGCCTTTTCCCAGTAGGGGTAGACAGAGGTCCCCTTGGTAGCAACCTAGACACCCACGTTGCGCCTTGTGTGTTTCATCCCACAATGTAATTGGGGGCGAACCTATCGCCATATCGGGTACAAATTCCTGAATCCGAGCTGGTGATGCATAGAAAAATCCAATATCCCTTTGCGCGACCCGGGATTCGAAACCGAGACCTCAGCATTGTAACCGTACCTTGGTACATCTACGCCACCGAGGCAGTCTCTAATCATTTCTAGAAATTTCTGTTACACGCATGCCTGAAGTAAAGATTAGAAGCTATATTTTCCTTATAGGCCGGCAACGCATCCACACACAGGATAAGCATTAGTAATATATATGTCAAACCATGAAATTAGGAAAAAATGCATTGACACATATTTTGATGTTAAGTCGAGTCATTTGTTTTCCTTCTGCCGGTGGTTTGTTAATGACTTTATAGCGAAATAACTTCATGATTTATGGCGGTAGAGCAAAAAATGAATAAATTAATGTTATTTTTAATTTTATGATGTTGATTATTATACATACTTTTAATAGAATAAATTAGAATATGGCTGCTTTCAAGTTAGTCCTATTAAGCATTATTAAACATTTAAACCCTTTTCAGTTGCAGAATCGTGCTTAAGCCAAGACAAGCAAAGCAAGGGTCGGTGCTAAGCCCCGAAACCAGGACATCGTAAATTATTAACAAGAGAGCAATTAAGGTAAGCTGGTCATTCCTACGACTTATCGTTTTGCCAGAAACAAGAAACTGGCTGAAGGAAAATGTTCCTTTGCGAAAAAAAATAATAAAAAAATCAGTTAACAGGGATTAACTGTGCCCATTCCTTTTGACAACCGCCATAAAGGTTCGTTCACAAGCAAAGGGAAATTTAGAATACGAGAGAAACTTTCTTGGAAACTGTTTACTTTAATAAGTACTCTTTATTTTACTTTTACAGCCTTGTTCTTCAGAACAAGGAGACTTAACGAATTCATTAGCACGAGACGTCCAATACTTTGAGACCATGTGAAATATTAATGTATTTTATTACCGCATCGCTTATTTGTAAGGACGTGAAAGATTCAAATATTTTTCAACTGAGAGAATTATTAAAAAGCATTGCAGCTTCAAAAAGGGTTCAAATCCCAGGGCACACCTCTGAATTTTCGGAGTTATGTGTGTATTGATAGTCAATCACCACGCACTTTAACGGTGAAGGAAAACATCGTGAGGAAACCTGCATACCGTAGCGATTTGAAAGAATTTCTACGGTACGTAAGTCCGCCAACCTGCACTAGGCCAGCGTGGTGGACTATATGGCCTAACCACTCTCAATCGATTCTCTCGATTATAGAGTAGGCCCGTGCCCAGCAGTGGGACTTATATAGGCTGATAATAAAAAAATATATTGCAGCTTCAAGCATCATATTCAAGATGACGTTCTGTTACTGCTCTTTTCATTTCTGTCGTGGCTAAATGTTATACAGCCATACATTTCTTTAACAAACGGGACCTATGATCACTAGTTTCACAGACAATGTATTTACCAACTGTGAAACGGACGACTTTGTGAAAAAATTATCATCTTTTGTGATGTGTTTTACTACATATACTTACAATTACCAATGAATTATATAATTCATATAATTAATTATGCTTTCCCCATACAACTCTGATCTTACACAAACACTCAAAGCTCACAACTCCAATTCTGTAAGACAGTTCGCAAGTAACTTTGGCCCAAGACACGCCATTAAGTCGGCTTTGGCTTGTCTACAACCACTTTATGCAATTATCATGCATGTTGTCGCACTTCACAAGGGACCCCGCGGCGCTCGACTTAAAACTGTTTCTATTCTAGAACTCGATTTAACTGAATAGTCGAGTCTATTGACGTGCCTAGTCAGCTCTACATAGAACATGAATTAGTCTATTTTGATTAATTGCGCCTCTAATTGTTTGGTTTATTAGTTAATTCGTTGGAGTAATTGATAGTTTAAGGATCGACGAGGAATTTGTTTACGTTAGTAGTTTACGATAGCAACGTATAGGGACAAGTGGACACAGCTGAGATTTTTTTCTAGTAATGGGACAATAAAAATAAAAAGTGGAGTAGATACTGATTTAGAACTCACCATGCCCGTCTTATTTTTCAGGCAAGTTTCTCGTCCAAATTATCATGTACTTGTTCTTTGTATATTTTCAATGTCCTCTAAATTCATATTAATATCACGTACAAAATTACGTAATCCGGAAAGGGTAAACGGGAGGCAGTCCGGAGAAAAATCACAAGCCAAATCAATCTGCAATATGCATAAAACATGTTGTCACCACCTTATGTATTGGTAAAGTGTGGAATAAGAAGGAAGATTATGTACGAGTAAATAAACAATAGTGTTTTAGTCAGTTTAATGTCAAATTGATAAAAAAAAATCTTGCAGTAGGAAAATGGAAATGAACAATTAGGTCAGATTACAACACGAACTGTTATAATATATAATCAAGGAGCTGTATTGATTAGACGGGCGTTACTCACTTTGACTCTTTAAATTACCAACAAAAATAAGAAAATAGACTTAATATTAAATCACTTTATTCTCTACGTCTTCGTAGTTGAATTTCGAAGAGTATAATATAGTTGTGAAATAGCAGAATTAAATTAAGGTTGTCGTATTGAAGATTACAAGTACCATTTATTTCGAACCCTATTTTTATACTTTTTTTGTCTTCAGCCAACGGTCCGCCTGATGGTAAGCGGCTACCGCTGCTCATGGACGTATTCATCTGTTCTGTGTCGTGGTCTTCGCAGTGCCAGGGGTCTAGCACAACAAAGTCGCTGCCTACTAAGCACCTACCAGATTTAGCAGATTTTTTTTATTTTTAGCTTAAATTTTAAATGGGTCTTATCTATCAGCCAAAAGAAATCCACTGCTGAACATAGGCCTCTCCCAATGATTTCCACAGTGACCTGTCCCTGCCTCCAGGCGGCTTGCATCCAGCGACGTCCCGGGACCTTCACCAGATCGTGTGACCACCTAGTGGATGGTCGTCCCACGCTGCGCTTTCCGCTTCGTGTCCTCCATTCGAGAACTTTTTGGCCCTCGGCCATCAGTTCTCCACGCTATGTGCCCCGCCCATTGCCATCGCCATCATCTCGTAGGGAAACCCCATAATGAGTCTTAGCCGTAATAATATTACTATCTAGCACACAATCAAGGCGAAAGAATCCAACATATACAATATTATCAACATTTTAATACCGCATAGACAAATACGAGTAGTTTCGCACACCATATATTTTCCATCGCGCTATGAACGCACTTAAATAAAACACCTGGCTGGCAGTCGTTAGTCATAATATTTACAAAAGGCGTTTGTTTGTCCGTATGTATGGAGTCAGTGTACGTTTTGTAACGCCCAGATGGCTATCGTGTCTCTGCAGCTCTATATTTAGGCGGTAGATAGGGCATGTTAAAAGAGTTTTATCGGTAGGAGTGGATCACGTGGCTTGGACTAAGATTTTTTTATACTAGATTGTTATTGGGCGTATGTTCTTATAGTTGAAGATGATTGTGATGATTGAAGTGTTTTAATTTAAATTTTTCGATATACACTTTATATTGAATTTATTTTAAGTTTTATTAGCAACATTTGAATAGAGTACGCTCTATGTGTTTATTTTCTAAATACTTAAATTATTCTTTATTGCATTTGAACAAGTATTAGATTTAATAAACCAATAGTAAAATTGAATGTTGAATGTAATTTTTATTTTAGTAACTTAGCTCATTGGGGTGCTTAATAATTGCAACAAGTCTTTATTAGTGAAAATAGCAAAAGAGCCAAAATTTAAAAATTAATGTTTATTACATAAAGTGGCATTAATTTGCCAAATTAACTGCCGTTAATACTATACAATAGGAAATAAAAATTGCTCTAATCTAAGACATGCACATTTCCCACAAATTAATCAATTTTTATAGATTGAGATGATAATAGGATACATTATTCACACGATCCTCGCATTCTTAACTAAGTGTTTCTAACCGGAACAAAATTATATGCAAATCGAATTTATTACCATACAAATAGTAATTACCACACATGATACATAGATGCAAAGAGGTAACGGCTATGTTTTTATAAAATATACATACAAAAGAATTGTTCACACTGCAACATTTTCTTGTAATTTTACAGTTTTCCATAGTTTACACCACGTAGTTCAAACATAACCCGCTAGATGTCGCTAAATGAAGGTACTTTACAATGTGAAATTTTAGTTACGGATATTTTAATATATTATCTCCACTAATGTAAATTAATTTCGACTCACAAGAAATAGAATAATGACTAACAAGTGGGACTGGCGTTGTCATTTCTTTTTTCAAACATTCTTATCCCTATAGCTTTCATATCGATTCATATAGCATAGGATTCATATAGCACATAACATATTCATATTCATGCATAGCATTCATGATCATGGGTAGGGTAGGTATAGATTATAGCTAATTACTTACCATCAAGAAGTTTTTCAAAGCGCTTTGCACGCTCAAAGCGTGGATGCAAGCGCATAATTTTTTTATTTTGTGTAATTGGTGTTAATCGTACTAATTTAATGAAATAAAAAAAATGATTAGCTATAATTATAAGTATACTCAAGCATGAAGCTAGCTCTAGAAAAAAATTGTCACGTCAAATTATTTCAAAAAGAAAAACTCAACCAAAGTTTTTTGCATTTTCAAAATATTATGCTTACCATGGTGTGACTGTTCCTCATTACAGGCATCGTGGTATCATAACACAAATGCGGTAACTGTTCTTGTTTTTATAAAAGACTCAAAGCTACTTTCAGATACATTAAATTCTATCCACCACAAAGATATTATAAAGAAATCCACATGAATTCAAGTTTGTAAACATCCTCCCATACAAAAATCTCCACAATGTGAAGCACGTGTTATAAGTGGTCTTATAATAATAAAATTGACTGAGTTAACCGCGCACTTGACCTTTGGTTATAATGTACAGTCGCCGAGTCAATTACACGGCCCACTTTTGTGTTCTTGACATCGGGTAACGCGTCCCTAGCTCTTGTGTAAACGTTGCAGATAGGTGATGTTTCAAAAATAGCTGCTGATGTTTTAGGCTTAAGTATATAGCAGTAAATTGTCGGTATATTGATATTTATTCAAACAGCTCAAATTAGTATGCATATTCTATTATTTAGCATAGTATTGTATGATAAAACATGAGCTAACCCATGCATCCATGAACGAGAAAAATATCGTCATTCACAGTCTTTGTACCAATATATAATTTTCGTTTTAAGAGAAGATGGTAACGAGCATGTTTCCATGTCAGACAGTAATTTAAAACCCAAGTAATACATAATCACTTAGAGATTTTTAAAACCATAAAACCTCGCTAACGTAAGTTACCAAACCTGGGGATTCAACCCAAGACCAAAGGACTCATGGTACATACATACATACCGCAATGCGGCAACGTTATTATTTATCGTAATTAAGTAATTTAATTCTATTCAAACGTCTAATTTAATTCAATGAAGACGATAAAAATATAAAACTTAAACCACCTATTAAATTTTCCAATAATTTTCAAAGTTATAGCAATAAATTCCCGCACTCTATTGCCCTAAACTTTATAATTGATAACAGAAAAGCCGATTACTAAAACAAAAACAAAATTAAAGTGATCAAGTTTTTATTAAAGAAATATAATAAAGAAAAGAACGACGTAATATAAAAGCGAAAGATAAGTTAATAAATACGCCAACAATTTTACTACACTAATTAAATTAAATCTCAAAATGAGCTAAACTTTTATTTTGCTGCAGCAAGATAGCGTAAAATAAAAAAAAACCTTGGAATCTCTTTTACACGAAGCTAATAAAACACAAACTAGTTCTTCTTCACAAACATTGCGTCTTTTACAAAGCCTTTATAAAAACAAAATAAAATATAATGGCACTTTTAAAAGTACTAAGATACAATTTGTTTGTCTATCTAGTACTGAATATTGTATATGTTAAGCCAGCGAGTAAATTATTTTCAAGCAGCTCTATTATTCAAGAGAAATGTGTAAATTGTGTTTTAAATGGCTATTAAATAAGGCCATAAAAGTATTTTAGGCCCTGGCTCTAAATTGGGCAATCTATTGGTTTGAGTTTTTCGATTTTAAAAATCTCATATAGTGAGATTGAAACTTAACGCCGGCTGGGCGATATCATCTACTGTCACATTTTAGAACGAATAATTCTTGACTAACTGTGGACAGCTCTAGTGACACTTCTACCTATCCCTTTAAGCATACAAAGATGGGTTTATGTCTGTAGCCGGACGTATGCAAATACTCATTTGGCTAGCTTTCTATATTTTGGTCCATACACACCCACGCAAGCCACCTACGCCTCCCAGATTTGTCGGTTTTCATGGGCGGCAGTGATCATTTCCATGTAGGTACATACTGAACCGCGTGTATTTTGTCGTCGTTATTACAAATAATGCAAAAATGTGTATTCGTTCATGTTTTTTCTTTTATCTGGCCTCATCCCTTAACAACATGATTTTGGCGGAAAATTTTAGTTTTTGCATTTAAGAAAACTTTTTTTAACACCTGAGTTTTGCCTCACCTTTTCTATTAGATGAAAATCTCAATAAATCATAAACATATTTTTCCTATACACACACGATAAATTTTAAAAGGCATTTTTATATAGTAAGCTAACCCGAAGCAACATACCATATTCATTACAATACAATGCTAAAAAAGAATATTTAATAAGCTCACTAGACAATGATCTCAAAGCTTTTTACCCACGAACAGCTTTCATCCGAGAGCAAATAAAAATAATAGTTCCATTGTGTTTTTATCTAAACAAAAATCTTTTTGACGTACTCCTTTTAAGTGGGCAAGTCATCACTTTCCCAGATGTTTGCGTTTCATTTTAAAACCAATGAATTTTTACAATTTTTGCTACTGAATTTTTGACTTTTGTAAAAGAAAAAGTTATTTCTTGTGATTAAAAAATCATCTTTAATTTTTGACTGCAGTAGAATTCAGATGAAATAAGACAGGTACGTACATATGTACATAAACTCATAAAAAATACATAAACTCACCTCTTTTTCCCAAGGGTAAGGCAGAGGCTATGAGGCTATGAGGACACCCACATTTCGCCTTGTATGTTCCGTCCCACGTTGTAATAGTGGGCAAGCCTCTCGCCATATCGAGCACAAATTCTTGACTATGGGCTGATAATGAATAGAACAATCCAATATCACTTTGCACGACCCAGGATTCGAACCCGAGTCCTCAGCTTTGTTATCGTACCGTAGTACAACTACGCCACCAAGGCAGGAATTAAACTGTTTTAATCTGTCTAAAAGGTTAACATAGATCAATATTGTATTGAACTCATTACGATCTATTTATTTCCAGTTGGCATTTAAATTAATACAATCGATGTCAATTATACAGGGAAGATTTATGCTGAAAACATGCTTGTATAAGATACTGCGGACTTTTCATAAAAGTAAAACGCAAAGAGATAATTGGATATGAAACCATAAAAAAAACTATGTTCGCCCAGATAAAATAGTAATGGCACGCAATACGATAATAGGCTGTTTGATGTCATTTACTGTTTTTATACCAGCATAATACAAATACTAGAACCAAAATCTTATCTGAAATCTTCTACCAAGATAATCTATATAATACATATTTTAGGCCTGAAAATATATTGAATGTTATGTTAGTTAAATTGTTATGGAAAAATAATCCTCTACTCGGAAATAACTATATTGCCCATTTCTTCTAGACGACGTCCGCAAGTGTAAATTTTACAGGGAATTTTCAGTACATTGCTCTCCGAGTCAGTTCATTTTGTTCTTACCCACTCATCCATATACACGTAAACTTGTTACCGAACTCAGCTTACTGTCAATCGTGGCGAACAGCGCCCTCTGTGTTAATGGTGGCAAAACAAAGAATAATGGACACGCAAAATGCCGAGAACTGCCGGGCATTAATTCATTAATTTTACAATACCTACATCATTAAATAATAGAACTTATCTTGATGTGATAAGGTCGAAGTTTGTGTGCAGCTAATATAATTTCAGCGTTCCTAAGGGATTGTCATAGAAACAGTAAAGCGTTGCGCGCGCATCACTCACACTAACAAAGCGTACACCTACCACTCCAATTTTCCCCTTCTGTGTGAGTGAGACGGATAATTTTATACAGTCGCTAACAGAACTGTCTGGCTAGGTGTGGAAATAGAAATTTCTTTATCAATTTAAAAAAAAAGCTGATACACTAGAATGATAAACAGTAAATATTTGATTCCTGACTTATATTTAAATTATATATTTGTTTGAAACGTAATAATAAACAATTGCGAATGCAATAACTTCACGGAGCTTACCAGTTAAAATGAATTCAAGTTGAAATTGACCTAATTAGTACTTTTTTAAGATTTTGGTTATATTTTTGTTGGTTATAATTATAATTTCCATATATTTTTACCATAGAAAATAGATTAAGTACTGTCTTATTTCAAAACTTTTTTAAATATAAGAATATGTTTTTATGTATACCATTAAACCAATACATTCTATTTTTTTGTATACAATCATATAAATTGATAAATAAAAATAAAACTAAAAAAATATGCTTGAAAATTCAAATAGTTTAAGCCAATTCTTAATACCGAATCCACCTAGTCACTTGCGCGCTCGGCAGTACACGTGCCGTCCCTTACCACGTCTACGCGCAGTGTATAACGTAGCTGGAAATTTATGTGTGCGTGTTTTATACCACAGATTTTGCGCCATGGACCCCAGTATTCTTGCAGCCATGGACAAGGAGGCACTGAAAAAGCAGATCGAAAACATGAAGTACCAAGCGTCCATGGAACGCTGGCCGTTGTCGAAAAGCATTGCAGCGTGAGTAGAAAAAAATATTATATTCTTTTTTCGAAAAAGGAGACGCGTGGTGACGTCATCGTGCAGTGCAGTTAGGCCGGGAGTGCCTTGTGTTGTGATTCAAGCGGTATTAGTGCTTTTTCCATGTTAGATATGAGGTACAAAATGCCATGAACGTCGCCTCGCTAGACGGGTAGGCGTTGTGCGGATTACGCGCTTTTATTTTGTTTAATCAGGTGTAATAATAACCTTTTTACTTGTGACGTCAAACTTCTGATTCACCGCTGAATTTTCACTTACTTGTTCGATTTTAATATGTGATGGAGTGTGAGAATGGAATGTGCTGGTTATTAATAATCTTTATTCCTTTAGCTTCCACTAATTTTATGTGTGTACTTGATGTTCAGTATTTTGATGCTGGTGTTATTTATTTTTAATTTCGTTAGTGTGATTTATTGATTTTCTCTGCGTACATTTCTATGTCTATTTTATACTTCAAAATTACTTGACATTTTCATTTAATTAACAGTATCAATTTTTGGTTATTGAATGAAGTGGTTAAAATTACTATCTTACATTCATGCCATACACAGGTACTTTGCCTTGTTCCAATTACTATAAAATGAATTTCTCAGTGATAAAAAAACAACATTTTTTTAAATTTATAAACAAACAGAAAAATACAAATATTTTCTTTAACGTCTAACTCTGAATTAGTTACGTCAATCGCCATATTTGGAATACTACAAATAAGGGTAAAAAAGATTTTCTCGATTCGCACAATTACAATAACCCAATAGTCTTAAACACCAGCTCAATTTATTCTTATTCACAGCACATATTAATGTAGCAAATGTTTTGTTCTCCCGGCTTCTTCTATGTTTGAAACACCTTAACCTAATTCCAAATACAAAAATAGACAAATATTTACATTATTAATTTAAAAGCATTCTTTTTTTAAATTATATTCAATATCTTTGTTAAGCAAACATCACCATAGCGGCAGATAGAAGAGCATTATTTGATGTGAAATGCTCACCTGATTATTAAATCTAATTATTTGTAACAGTATAGTATTAACTAGTTTATCCAAGAATTTTAGCTTATCTATGCGATGCTGATAAGTAATACCTGATAATAACCGATGCCTAATAGTCCACAGATGTCGTTAGTCCTATTTATTCTGAGCATATATAAACATGCATGCATGCTCATAAACTTACGTCTTTTTTCCCAGAAGGGGTAGGTAGAGGCACCATCATGACACCCACATTGCGCCTTGTATGTTCCGTCCTACGATGTGATAGGGGGCGAGCCTATCGCCATATCGGGCACAAATTCCTGACTCCGGGCCGATAATGAATTGAAAAAATCAATATCGCTTTGCCCGCCCTGGGTTTCGAACCCGAGACCTTAGCGTTGTTATCGTTCCGTAGTACAATTACGCCACCGAGGCAATCATATTATTTTGAGGTTATTGCATTTTTGTTATTCAGTTAAATTACAAGTAATATACACAATATTTAATATAATCATACAGTCCTTTTATTGTATCTATATATTATCATATCATGCAATTTGGTTTCTCTAATGTCATAATTTTATCTCATAGTACTTTTGTATTTCACCTACTCTGCGGAGAAAAGTGGACATTTGTGTTTTATTGCCATATTTCTTTTTGTCATAATATTTTATTTTACTTTTATGTAGATTGTAGACAGAGTTATGCTTCCAAAAACTCCAAAGTTGGTTATTAATTATTTCGATTTTTTTTTACAAAAATCCATTTATATTTACCGGAATGCTAAATATTTAAAAAAACTAAACCAATAATATTTGCTTTATTTATATAAGATAACAATATTAGCGATTAAAAAATAGGGTTAAAACTTATCCATGTTTTACCAGAAATATCTTCACAATCATAAAATAATTGCATTAACTTACTTATGTTCGTACCTAATTTCGATATAAATATTCTACAATGTTCTTTTGTCTACGTCATATTGGTATTTTCAGCCAAATTCTGTCAGATATAATAGTAAACATACAGACCGATAATCCAATGTTTCCTATGATTATTGAGAGGTGATAATAATGATATTGTATTCCGATTGGAACGTCACAGCGAAATTAACTAATATCCGCAGACCCTTGACGAGTCCAAGAGCATTTGACACGAATTAATCTCAAGATTGGATTCAATGGGGAAATTAAATGGTTCTATATTTAAAGAATACGAAAAATAAATTATTCTATTCTTTTCTAATTAGAATTATCTGTGAATTAAAAATCAAAGAACTGTTTAAAAATGGAATTCGATATAGGCAAATAAATTCTACCGTAAATAAATTTTAGATTATTAGATTATTATTATATTTTAGATTATTATTTTAGATTATTATTATTAGATACATGGTTTTGGCGTTTTCTAAGAACAAAAGCAATTTAAAACTGTCGTGATAATTTGGCTTGAACATTTGTTTGACGTCTTCTTGTTTCTATTGTTTGCGTTTTGCTAATTAAATTACGTAAATAAGAACTGCCTGTCCTTACTTAACACTTCATGAATGTTTAATGATCGTTAGCGAAATAATTGTTGGTTCTCCGTTTTCTAGCCAATAATTTAGTGGCGTCTGACACTAATTGATTTGAATTGATTATACCGAATTTTCAACAATATATTTCTATGTTACTTAATTAATTTAGACGATACATAATCGTTAATTATCACCAATGTCCAGTAATGTATTGATATTTCTCACGAAATTAGAAAGAAAATATGAATTCGTACGTAAATCTTTACGACTTTTACTTCTGCACGTACTTTGAATTTAGCCAATATTTTAAAAAGTCTGTGTAGATCGTAGTACAATTTATCCATTCTATTTTTTACTGCGGCCTGTCAACGCTGCAATTTTTCACTCAAACTTCCGCCGCGTAAGTTATTTTATCAATAAACATTATATAGAGGCGCATCTACGCCATCCATTCACTAAATATAGACTGACCAGTTCAAGCGGAGTCTTCGCTCCAATTACGATTAGAGCTATCGCAAGATTTTCAACAAAGTGGCTATTTATCAGCTAATTGTTTTCTATGTTTATAGTGATTTTCACTTTCAAACTTACTGCATTGGTGGCGTAGTTATACTACGGTATGATTACAACGCTGAGGTGTCGGATTTGAATCCCTGGTCGGGAAAAGTGATATTGGATTTTTCTAATCATTATCAGCCCGGAGTCAAAAATGTGTACCCGATATGGCGATAGGCTCGCCCCCTATCATATCATGAGACCACATACGGCGAAACGTGGGTGTCCTGGTTGCACCTCTGACTACCCCTTCTGGGAAAAAGGCGTGATGTTTATATATGTATGTACTTTCAAAGTCGTATTGTAGTCTTCGGTTAAAATAAAGTACTTAAGTCCATATGTTAGGGAAATCCCTATCGCGCTTATGGTATTATTTGGTATATCAATAGGATATTACGCCAAGGATAATTTGCAATTTCCTTCCTTTTATCAATTATCCTGTTAGTTTATTTATGTTTGAAACAAAATATGTACAAGTGGTAGGCAATAAATCGTTGCTTACATTTATAGTAATTTAATTTATACGATAAATTTTAAGTGAAGGTTTGGGTCATTATCAATAGATTTGGTTCTAAGTTTTCATTTTACTTGTATCATCATTGAGTGTTACTTATTATTTTTGGACTATAAAGTCAGTCTGTGTAGTTCTATTGATGGCAACATGACCGCTTTTAGGCCTACCACAAAATTCAGCTTCTTTACGATGCGGTGAAACCATCTGTTACCAACGTATTCATGTAGTTCGTTTGACTTTAACAGTGGCCAAGACAAATTTCTCAAGCGTTTTGTACCGCAGTTTTCATGCATCACTTTTGTTTGACCAAAGTAATTAAAAGCACTATGGCCTAACCAATCGTACTCTCGACTGTAGAGGAGGCCCGTGCCCTGCAGTGGGTCGTATATGGGCTGATACAATAATAATTATTATTAAAAGCAAAGTAGAATTTCATTAATTTCATTACAACAATATCTTCTTTCTTTAACGTCACGTTTACATTCATCTACGCTATTTTGATTTAAAATAACCAGGCAAGTCCCTATTTCATACCTTTTTTACGATAGCAACAAATCTACTTTTTGAATCCCATCGCATCCACACCAAGGGTGCGAAATGACAGATCAATAAAGCAAGCAGATTTGATTCCTCCCGTTATATAAACTCTACATAGTGACTGAAGTGTACTCATGTTTATTTCTGAGATTGAACAACATAAAATGCTTTTACCGTAAAAAGATGGCGTGGGAAAACCGGCACGTGTGATGTGATTTTGAACGTGTTGTGTTCGATACTTTAGAATTGCGCGCTGATTTAAAATAGACGATATGAACGCGGCCTTCGTTATTGTTATTGATTTCGCTTTAGAAAGTATTATTTTCTTGTGTTCTTTACTCATAAAACTTAATTAGTAACGTTAGTATGTTTTCGTCTGAAACCCGATAGAATTTTATTTGCTATGTTGAGACAATTTTAATGTTTTGATCATTTTATTTTCTTCGTGACCTGTCTGACTCATGGCAATATAATGTAATCATGTATCGATAACATACAAATAATGTATTTTTTATATCCTTTTCATATTAGAAATGTATAGTTGCGTCCTTTCTCAGCACGTGTTAACTTCTACGTGCCAAAACAAAATTTGAAATTACCCATTTCTGTTATTCGTAATAGCAGCTAATGCATACAGTATTAAAATTAATAAAATCTCAAAGGAAACGCCGACGACGCGTTACACAAATAACCGTAGTAAAACTTACCAAATAACAAAACTCGAACAGTGTTTCGGTGTTGCTATCCCAAAAATCTTACCCCAACTGTCGACACTTAAGAATTATGCAAAGAGTCCTCGTAATTGTTAAATTCGTAATTTGTCACTGTCGGTGCCCTTGTCCGCCCCATTTTCTGTCAATGTGATGTAGGCTAATGCGGCTAATACGCGTTTAAGTGTTCAACCTTAGTTTCAAATGGTCTTGGGTTATCTTCTTATTAAATTAATGTTCTAATTCAATAGTACATACTACATAGAGAGCATTTTCGCTTGTAGCATTTGTTAAACTGTCACGTTTGTATTAACTTATCAAATATGAATGATTACTCATTAGTGCCAGTATATATTAGCTTAAATCCCTTTTTCAATAATTATTTTAGGTGATGCGTGGTGGCCTGTTGGTAAACGTACCAGACGCCGCTGCCTTCATATTGACGGTGGTTGCGGGTTCAAATCCCAGGACACACCTCTGACTTTTCGGAGCCACGTGTGTATTGATAGTCAATCACCACGCACTAAACCGGTGAAGGAAAACATCGTGACGAAACCTGCATACCATAGTGATTTGCAAGAATTTCTATGGTATGTAAAGTCCGCCAACCCGCACTAGGCCAGTGTGATGGACTATATGGCCTAATCGCTGTTAATCATACTATCGATTGTAGAGGAGGCCCGTGCCCTGCAGTAGGGCGTATTTGAGCTGATACAGTACAGTACTGGTGGTAGGTGGTATGCAAGAAACCGTCTGGTTAGGTAGGTGGTTAGAACAGCTGAAAATGGTTGTTCTATGGATATACCGTTTTGGCTATTTTTATCATCAAGGAGCAGTGCGGAAACACAGTTGTGTTCCGTTTTGTAGGACATTGTAGCCGGTGATTGCTGTACATTAAGATAATTCACCTAAGGTCTCTAGATGACTATAGAAGTGTAATGACATGCAGTGCTTAATAATTAAGCTCTGTCTGCATCTGTGTTAGTCTCTTATATGTACGGCAGCGTACGAGACTCCTCTACAATCGGCAGTACGATTGAGAGGGGTTAGGCCATATAGTCACGCTGGTGCTACTAATAGTTAAGTTTTGGATGGTTTATAGATTGAGTTGTCGCTTACCATCACGACGACCTGGCCGTCATTCACGCTAACAAAAGAATCAATTTCATAAAAGTCTTCAGAAGTGGATACGTCAAATAGCATATTTAGCTCGGAAATCGATCCACTCTTATATTAATGACACAATACCGTATCTTTTTGCACGGATAAAACGTCACACAAACCACTCCGATATCGTATTTCTTCGTACAGACATTTTCAATCATCCGTTACATTCAAGGTCTACTTGTGTTACACACGTGTTTACGTAAAGCGTCTTCGGATACTGGTTTTTTACACGTACTTGCTCGTATATTGTTAAATTAATTTGATGTGCCTGTAGAATATTTCACATTAATTATTTAATCAGTTTTAAGTCTTCGAAATCATACATTATGGTTTACAATTTATTTGAAATGTAACATAACTATATAATATTCTAAAAGTTAGCTTACCTGGACTATTTTGACGACAAATTTCACCTTATAAAATGAAAAAATAGCCTAACGTGAAATGGGTGCTTTTACAAATTGTGATCAAAGGCTTTGGGACCAGCATTTCACCCGCAGCGCCTTTGTTCTGCTATTTCCTTTGCACATTCGACACCAAAAGTGCACCTTTCGATATTAAAATCGAACATGCATGCCAGTCAAACATTTTTACAGCGTCAAAGCCCACAGATGACAAAGCATAGATTTTTTTATTAGTATTTACCGGGGTACTAACAATATGTGCCCTAAATTCAAAGGTGCTCTTTGTTAGAACTAAAAGTATTTGATATAAAACAAAATATAGCTGACAAATCACATTTAATAACTGTAGATTATAGTACATTGTACAAGAGATGAAAAACAATATTCTAAACGGCAATAACAGGAAAATGATACGCATTATTGTTACACAGAGGTCCGGGTGTGTGATTATGTTTACGCGCTTTGATATGAAAGTAATAACATTATTAGTTCCTTAAATATTAATTATAATTTCATAAAGGAGTGTCTCTTTAATGCTGAAGGAAAACATCGTGAGAAAACATGCATACCGTAGCGATTTTAAAGAATTTATTCGGTATGTAAGTCCGCCAACCTGCACTACGCCAGTGTGGTGGACTGTATGGCCTAACCATTCGCAATCGTATACTGTCGATTGTAGAGGAGGCCCGTGCCCAGCAGTGGGACGTATATGGGCTGCTACAGTAAAGGAGTGTTATGATTTATTTTACTACAGAATAATAATAATACGTTTACTTCTCAGACAATTGAGTGTTCGGCAGCATATATAACACGAACAGAAAATTGTGAATAATTCATAATTTCTTACTAGTTCCTTTTAATCATTATAAGAAATAAATAGAATAATAGAATCCACCCAACAGTCACATACATAGTCCTGACGTATATTATCAGGTTATAACTTACTTACCACATAACTATCGTAAGATGATTATTGAAAAACCGACTCTAAGTTATTTACGCCTCTTTAAATATTGTTACGTTAAAACCTTGACAATTTGCTCGTCACCACTCGTATCTCTTTCCTTGGGGGAAATTTAATTTATTTGCAGGGGACGTGAACGCCGCCAGCTGAATACTAAGTAGGAGAGACCTCGTTTTTAAGGACTTGAGAGTATCTATGTGTAGAGCTTACACTTCGCGCTGCACGCCGCAGTAACTTGAGAACGTACTGGCGACAAATAGAGGTTTTCGTATATGCTTTTTCGGAATCAAATGAGTTGGGTTGTGGTGTTATTGTAGAGACTATTTTGTGGAGTATGAATTTGCAAACGCGTTTGCAAAGGTTATATGTATTGTGGTAATATTTTGATACTGTAAAGTACTTAAATTATTGTTTTAAACATCATCAAACTGTCAACAGCACACGACACAGTTCATATATGATTCACCGATTATAACAAATTAACCTCAAACTATTCTTGAGTCTCCCTATGTAGTTAAAACATTATTAAATTAACATTGTTCCTAGTTCCTCTTCCGCGTATTGCCTCAAATTACGCGATATAATTCCCATAATTGAGCATTAACAAAAGCGTACAGTTTTCGGTAAAAATGAAACAATTGTTCCGCCACTCCACCTAGCAATTAACGTACCATTTTAGACTTAAATAACGCACTTAATTACTGTCATTACTAATATCGCTTCGCCTATTAAATATAGTTGGGCGCTATTTCACAAAATGGTTACACGTGTAATGTGGCTTTAATATTTTAGCGCAGTGTCAACGTTCGACCACAAAACTGACGCACAATATGAATTATCTCTTGAATTTGTGTACTATGGACGTTTAATTTCCTTATTCCTAATAGTGTTGCAGAGTATTTCTTACACAATTACATAGTGATAAAGGAACTGAACAGCTTGCTATTTTTTCTCTGTGTTAAACAATTGTGGACCAATAGTATCACTCGGTTGTGTTTCATGATTAAAAACCACAGTTTGTTGTTCGATATCTATAATGGGCGACAATCAAAATAATTCAGTTACTCTTATATTTTGGGTGCATTTACAAATACAGATTTCATTTAAACAAATACCCAGAGAAGGTAAATATCATAGAGCAAACAAATATCCAGCGCTGAAATCTAACTTCACAGCTATTGAACCATTTTATAGTAAAATTGCCTATTCTCAAAATTCGATGGTACATGTGACACATCTATTACCGTATATCATTTCACATATGAAATACGGACAAAATGTCCAATTTAATTCTTAAAACATTACATTCGTATCCAAAAGACAGTATACACGTAAATTGTATTACTTTTGATGTCACACAACCTCATCTAAAATCAACGAAGCACGATAATACGTGGATAAACTTGAAAGATCAGTACGGGATAAACCTTTGACCATGCCGTAACGAGATTGTGATAACAAAATATACAAAACTTATTATTTGTTGGAGCGGAGACAGAAATGTGATAGTTTGTATAAAATGTCTATCGGGCAATAAAAAATATGCTTTCTGTATTGTGTATCGATGTTTGGTGATTCGGTATTTTGTGGTAGATGTTGTTACTAAGCGATTTCTCAAAACACTTCTTCTTAATGTATTGGTTTAAGAGCCGCTGAAAATTGACCTTCATCTAATAACCAGATGAGACATATTTTTTATCAAATATTATTGATTAAAAAACATCAAAAACATCAGTAATCAAACGCCTATGATAACTGGCCTATCGAAAAGTTTTATGATATTTAAAACATTGCAAAAGAACATCGCGGTTTTTTTGCAAAATTTTTTAGTTGCATTGTGCCCGTATTCACTAAAACTTCGAACACACTAACACACCAAAACACTAAAACACCTGGCTTCGTTTTCGGCAGCAGTCTTGATATACCCTGTATATGTAGGAGTCATAATACCGTGTACCAGAATGTTCGGCATGCCACTAAATAGTATATTGCGGTGAATTCTATAATTTATTTCACACCTATAAAAAAGAAAGAAATAAACTAACCGAATACATTTCAACTATGCATGCTAGTTATTTATGTAAATTACGCATACATTTTTGATAAAATGTTTTCGCTGGGGAAATTAAGGTCGCATTGGGTTAATGTAGCTATCCAAAGCAGTAGGGAATCGCGATATTACCCCATTCCACAACATAAACACATCATCAATATACTTTACTTTTTAGACATGGATCATAGTTTCACATATTATATTATACTCAGCCTATCGTCGTCCACTGCTGGACGTAGGGCTCCCCAAGTAAACGCCAACCATCGCGGTCTTGAGCAGTTCTCATGCAGATAATATTTGTATTGTATTGTATTGTATCAGCCCATATACGACCCACTGTGGGGCACGGGCCTCCTCTACAATCGAGAGTACGATTGGGACTGGTTAGGCCATATAGTCCACCACGCTGGCCTAATGCGGCAGATAATATTCGTTTCAGATAATATTACCTTGTTTATCCTTTTTATAAATGTACAATAAAATGGCCACAAAATTTCAGACGGTCACATCAGTGCACTTGACCGATTAGAAATTGCAGTTTCATAGTTACCTACAGTGGTATGTTCCAAATCAAATATACATAACCTGAGCCTTATTATTTTATCAAACGACTATCATATACAAACTTTCATTGTGTCAATTTAAAGAATGTCCTATTTTGGTTTGCAACAACATGTGTAACCGGCTATATCAATTCCAAACCGATTCTTTCCCCCATAGTCTTTTCCATTAGTTCCAAACACGCTACGTTTACGGACGTTTAACTGCCACAAAGACAATAATTGAGGCCATGAAACGACGAATCTAATAAAATTAATATGCATTACAGTAAAAACGTGCCTCCGTAGACGTTCAAGTTATTTTACGCCCTTTTCGAACTGGGAACAGGTGCGCCAATTTTTTGTTAACAATATAGAAAAAGGAAAAACACGACCGCGTAAAAACACGACGCGTACTTGATCACGTTTCCCGTGTAAAAACGTCATCAACATATTGCGAGCTACTTGTGCGTAACGCTCCCAAACCCTCCCCTTAAGTGACAGGGGTGAATTTTGACAGGTCTTTACAGTATAACCTACTTTCACAGTAGCTTTTGGTATAATCAATCACAAGGGTTTGTGTTTGTTTTATTCTTAGTAAATTTATTTGGAAGCTGCATTTGTGTTTTTCAATTAAATTATCTAAATGGTTAAATGGCAAAAAGTCCAGTATGGGCTTGCGTGTTTAATAAATATAGTGGGCTTAATCAATCATCTTAATCTTCATGTGCATACACTTTGATATTTAACTTCTAAACAATGCACAGCCTTTACATAAGAGGTGAAAAACATATGTACACTATTGTTGATAATATGTATGTATTCACACGACATGATCCATACGTCGCGTTTCTTGTTTCTATCCATTTCCCCCAAGGTTAGTTTTATATTTTTTTTATATTTATCCGAAACGAGCGTCCAATAAAGTAATAAATGTGGGGCATTCATACCCCCCACAATGGAAGGACCAGCAACGGTTTTGCGCCGGGCGGTTACGCAGACGATGACCGGGGCGCTTCTAGCCCTGGGATGTCTGGTGCCGCCCGGTGGGTGTAACGGTCACTGAGGGGTTATAGTCAGTATGTTGGCGTAGGTTTTCTTAGAATCCCAGCCCGGCCACAATCCGCAATGTGCCAGGCTGGAAGGCCTGAGACACTGACAATTGACATACCCGTTTCGACCTCGGGGTACCGAAAGAGGAACTTTAGCTTAGCTCTAGCTTAGCTCTTGGGCAAAAAATGTGTTTAATTCCTAATTATTTTTTTGGTTTCTATACACTTAGCGTCAAGTAGCAATGGTTTTGTCCTGTTATTATATAGAGTTCCTACCTCGGATACGTGAGCTCCAAGTATTTTAAATGCAACTATGTTTATTACAATTTTTGCAACGCAAAATCATATCAAACACTATTATTAACTTTGGAAAGTAATTTCATATTTACTCGTAAGTTGAAAACTGGTTTTAAAGTATTATTCCAATTCTACACATTTCAATCTGCTATGAACGTTCAGCAGACACTGGCTAGACGGCTTTTACAACTTCAAACTGACTGAACAATGGGTTAAATGTTCTATCAGAGGTAACTTTGAAATAAATTGAATAAGTTTTGCCTTGATCTAGACGAGCGATTAGGGCCTGTGAAGTTAAAATGCTTTGAGCTTAGGATTATAGTAAGTTGAAGTGATTTTCAATTTTATTACAAACATTATAAAAAACTACAAATTAATTCTTAGTAATATACAAATATTATTTAAAGCACTACCTTTATCGTTGTGTATCTTGCTTCTTCAGTCATATGTCTGTTAATTTAAAGACAGTGTTACCAATTACAATGATATCTCGCGTTTTATTAAGAAAAGATACGAATCATCAATTATTTCCTTCTATTTATTATCTCTGATTACTTCGTCACGGATTTAAAGACAAGTTAGTGGCCCCTAGACACTCGTCAAGTACGAGGAATTGACAAAAAGTAATTCGTATTTCTTTGTGAATTTCATCAAAGGACTTCAGCATTAGTACGAGTAATTATGAAATGTAAATAAGAGCTGTAAATATACTTGGACCCAAAAGGCGGTGTTTACTGACCTGATTGTTACCTTTATCGGTATGATCCCATTTATCACGTCCCACTGCAGGGCACGGGCCTCCTCTACAATCGAGAGTACGATTGAGAGGAGTTAAACCATATAGTCCACCATGCTGGCCTACTGTGGTTTTGCGTCATAGGAATAAGGAAATAATATTGGAAGGAAATAGTCAACTTTCTCTTCCTATCTCAATTATTATATAATTATCTATATAATTGGTGCTATTGTACAAAAATTTCAACACGTTGAACGTAAAATTACGATCTTGTGATTGCTTTAATAAATAAATAAAATAAATAAATACACCCAACAGTCACATACATAGTACAGTACTTACATACTTTGTACAGTAATAAGACTAAAATTGGAATTATATAATTCCTTAGCTACAACAGACTGAGTTAAAATCAATTAATAGAATGCGAGTACTACGTGTCTCTTAGTAATTTCGTTTGTACAATAAGCAACTTGTAATATTTTATATATGTTTTATACAACACTACGATATTTTCTTATATTTCATCTACCTATTCGTTTGCTACTGCTCAATATTAAAAACCCTCTTCTAATTGTTTTTCAGCTTCCACTGTCAATACACCTCAGTAATGTTAAAAATTTCATAATATTCTGTGTATAATCCAAGTTGCCTTTATATTCTTTGAAACCCGCCTACATATTGCGTAAACAGGTCCTGCCTAATTCTCGTTCCCGTAAACCGCTGAAATGCCCCCCTCCCCCCATTCTCCCTTCTCTCCCCTGGTGCGGCAATGCGTGACTTCGCAGCGATATTAAGAAGATTAACTTGAGCACAATGTAAAAATAATACAGCTTTTTCCCCTAAACGCGGCGGTTTTGCGTTGCGAAGATAGATGTTTGCAATAATTATTTATAATGCGTTCTTTTCGGAGGATTTGAGATTCTTTTCTTATTAATTGGGAATAAAACTCTATACAGTCATTCTTTGCTTATTTTATATAGTAAATGTTGGTTTTATTCATTTGAATGGCATTGTAAGAATATTTCTAAATTAACACACATATTGTAGCTTCGCGAAACCCATTTCTACATTTGCATTCGATGTAAAAGCACGTCCATATTCTCTTCAATAGTCCGCAAGCCTACAACAAAAACCATAAAGATTTCTTCCTAACAACACTGCTACATAGAGATCAATTTATCCGCTGTCCTATCTAAATTCTTATCTGCATTCCAACTGAAACTTTTCCTTATTTCCCTACACGATTGTACCTGTGTCAAGTTTAGTATCGATTAGAAAAAGTCACGTAGAACTCCCTTGTGTGCCATTCGGATCGATCCCGGTAACAACCATCGACTATATAGCTGGGCAAACGAGCACGGAACTCCGCCTAGGTGAACCAGCGATCTGCTGAATGTTCTCACGGAAATTGCCGCATTAAACTTTGTGCAAATGGTCGCCATTTATCAGTTTTAAGACCATTGTAAGCGTCCATGTACGAGTTTTTCAATGACCAAAATTAGCCAAAAAGGAGGGTAGCTTTATGTTGGCATCTAGTGTGATTGTCTGAAGCCGGGTGCTTTCTAGAGGACTTAAAAATAAAATTGCTTTTCTTTAAATTATATAACACTAAAATTTAATGAATAATTTCTTATTATCATAGACAATATATTAAGTTATTCCAGTTATTGTAATTCAAACATACCGAACAGATTTCTCATAAATATATTTTTATTTGTTTTTTTCGTGCCCTAATAATATTTCATAAGAGCCGTCGTTTTCATAAAATTTTATCGTCACGTGTCGATTATTATTATATTTTTATCTGTGTACTTTGAGATTATTTATTTCATATCACCTCATTGAATATTAATGACTTGGCCAATATTGTTTTCATGTGTAATATTAAAATAGTAAAATCCAGAAATTTATTCTTCGATATGTTGTAGGTTTTGTCATATTGAGTGTAACTTTTGTAATGTTATCATCTATAGTCAATTAGTAGCTCAGTGAATGAATTTGAAAATTCTATACTAAATTATAAAATACCCAAGACCTATACATAAATACACTTTCATCATTCTTAATAAATTAGGTTTTGACAGATGTAAAAAAGTATTACATCTAGAGTCATATTTATTCAGAAACTCCGCGGAGGCGTTGTTAATTCATCATTCATGATGTAAATGTAAAAAACTTCGCAGAAACGCTGAATGGTGCTACAGAATCCGTGGCAAATTAGTTACACACGATAAAAATGTATGAGAGCTCTGAATCTCAAGATATTTCACACTTCTAGATTGTAAAGGAACGTTGACCGTCTGACCTCGTAGGTCATTGAGAATTTGAAAGTTGAGAATTTGTGGAATGTTAAGAATAAACCTTTCAGCCGTATTGTGGTGGATTGTCGGCCGTTTGTAGTCTGTCGGTATTGGTCTTTACGAAAATGATTGTAACTAGATATAGATTCGAATTTGAGATCTGGTTGTTATCAGCGTCTTCCAGCCTTGGGTTTTTTTCACGGGGAATACTCTTGGATTCTTGGCTATCGTAGTTAGACAACATTTGAGAATTTCAGTATCTGTATCAGCCCAGATACGTCCCACTGCAGGGCACGAGCCTTCTCTATAATCGAGAGTACGATTGAGAGTGGTTAGGCCATATAGTCCACCACGCTGGCCTAGTGCGGGTTGACGGACTTTACATACCATAGAATATTTTTTTTGCAAATCTGTATATTGTATACCTATTCAATTCTTAACTTTTAACAGAGTCTCGTTATTTTTGAATTACAAGAGTAAAGCTTTACCTAAAGAAAATATAAAATATTTCATCGCAGTTCAATATTTCGATCCATGTGTACCAATATTTTATCACACAAAATCAAAAACTCAAAAATAAACTTATGTGTTGCTTAAAATACTTGTTATGTTAGGCCTTCAAAGGTATGCTAGATATATTTTCAGATTTGTACAATATCATTCCTTGAAAAAGGTTTCGATAAATGGAGCCACTGTTGAATAATGTATCGACGCCCAAACCCATTGTTATTATTAGAAAAAAAAGGTTTCGAAATCTGTTCTATATTGTATTATTTTGTCTACATCTATTCTTCTTCATCTTTTTTTCAGCGCTCGGTAAATGTTTTTCTAAGGGTTGTCCCGCCTAGTCCCCACCAGTGCAACTACTGCTAGTAAGAATTTATGATCAACACCAGCAGTGCACGCAAAAATAATTAACATGGAATATCGAAACTCGATGAGTCTCTAATGGACACAAGCTTGGGTTTAACCCGCATTGATATTAATCAGAAATAACACAAATAGAAGCATCGATAGAAGTAAAATTATCTCAATGAATAGAAGGAATTGTAATGGTGCGTTTTATCCGTATCTGGTCGAATGTGTTCCAAATGTATCGCATTTTTATCCATTCTTCCATAAAGACATTTAAAAAGCGTAGGTAATGCTCTAAACTCAAAATTTTAAAGTAACAAATTTAACTTTTGTTATGTACACCCACAACTGTTTAACATATTACATACCTTAACTGCGGATCATTTAACGAGCAAACTAGGAAACAAAAGGAATGTTGGCATTTTGAAGCATACAAGCAATGATTGCTGTAGAAAAAAATATACTACAGTAAAATGGCTACTATTTTGACAAATCCCCAAAAAACATAATGGCAAGACCAGCCAAAACGGTCAACCAATACCCCAAGCATGGGCATCTTAACAAAGACAGTCATAAATATAAGCTGGGTTTAAAAGGCCGTCAAAGGCGCCCCTTAAAATGTACCAGGTCAGTAGGTCACAGTGTCTGCTTAAGCTAATTTCTTTTACACACGGTATTTAACCTACTATGATTCTAAATATAGAATCGAGTTTATTACTTAAATATTTAATATTGAAAGTTTTCAGGACAGGTTGCTTGATTACGATTTAATTTATTAACAATTTTGTATTTATCCTTAACCTTAATGCAATGAAAGTCATTCGGTGCTTTTTTTTAATTATATTGTTTTTCTATCTCTACAAGTAGTCTCGACATTAATGAAACTCCAAGCGAATTTTATGTTTACTCAAAAAAATATACTTCTCTCCCACTGAGTGTGTGAATATCTTTGTATTAAACTACTAATAAAAACAACTCTAGTCCCAGCCAACTTACATAAGATTGTCTGCTACTTCGAGGATTTATAATTAGCCTTAATCACAGAGACAATGCTCCTCCATTGTTATTGTATGCGTAAGATCTATTAGCATCTTACTGCCATTATTAACATAAAAAAAATACATACTCACTGTGTTTCGTTTCAAACAGTACGACTGTCTGTGTTGCAGACGGCATCGACAGCTAATTGTATTCAAATCGATCGGTTGCCTCAAGTTGTTCACTTTACTTGTGTTGGCGGTTAACCGACGATGCGCCGCTTTTGAATTCATCTGTGTTAGTTTATAGGAGGTTTATTTGAACTCAATTTTAAAACAGCGTATATCTGTGGTTTCTTTTTTAAAACAAACTTGTAATTTAAGCTTAGAAAGTATTAAACCACAGAATACATCCAATAGATATTATGTTGCTGTTCAACATATTATTATGAACGTTCTTTATAATTATATTACATAATATTGAGAGACAGAGACAAATGATCAAAATATATATTTATCAAATACACTCGTATTAGCTCTTTATTGTACACTCTAAATACATAAATGTAATATTTCATCATTATCATAAGCCCGTTGCAGTCCACTGCTAGACTTTGGCCTCTTCCAAGGTACGCCACAGAGTCCGGTCTGCTGCTTAATGCATCCGGTCACTGCCGGCCCTACAGATAAAAATTACGAACCAAAACTATCACACTGGACAGCCTTTTTACTGTATTTATTTAAAACAAATCTACTTTTAATGAAAGAACTGATAAAAAGCAAGCACTATTCCCAGATGCAGTCCCAACCGTTTCTTAATATCTGCTTGCCGTTAGAATTGTACGTGTTAATCCTTTCCACTTGAACGTCCCTTCACCCCTCTTATGAGGGTGCGACGTAAATCTAACAAACCACTCCGCTCCCTCGAGGCAGTTCAAGATACTGCGGAATATTCCGGAAACTTCAACAGTTACGGGGTTTGATAGTAAAGAAAAGAGGTATCAATTGAGATATGATATCGTATTACATGCTTTTAATGGTTGGTGAAAATATGATTTTATTAAACATGACATATGTTGTTGTGCATTGATCACAATACATTGGAACTGTTAAATGTAATTCTAAAATCTATGAATACAAGTTTAATATCAACTAAATTATAAAATATTTTATCTTATAGAATTAGGCCTAGTAAAAAAGTATCCAGTCGTTGTACCACCGAATAAAATTATTTTACTGTGGTGTAATAATTGTACTGAGGGCGATGCTCTACATGTGGTTTCAATAAATGTTATCGTATATCCATCATCCTGTACAATTCGTTCCAGACTAGTTAATTTATAATTTTAACAATACATTCTATTTTTTAATCACAATGACCCAAACAAGGTTTATCAGATTAACAATTTTAAAACTAGCTTTATTTATTATTTATGATTTAAAGATTGTGTTACCACGCTATTCATAAACAAGTACTTTGTGATCTAATGTCATGATAACAATATATTTTTTACGTTGAAACATTACTATAGATTATAGAGTGTAGGTAGACAGATCAATAAAACATTATTATTTGTAAAAAAGTAGAATACTGGGTATAATTCAATTACAAAATGCTACAGAACTTTGATATAATTTTATCTTCTTCTAGTCTTTTCAGGGTTAACATTATTAATTTTATTAACAAGCTGTAAAGAAATTAACCCATTTTTAGGCACATGTCTTCTGGTTAAGCCCAATAAGTGAGATACATACTCTAACATATCATAACTTCTGTTTAGGAGACATCACACTCTGAAATGAACAGTGAAATATAATCTATAAAAATAAATTTAATGAGCTGTAGAAAACAGCAATGAACCGCAATAATTCGCTTAAAAGTGATGAGAAAAGAAAGCCGAGTATCCCACACGTTTCACGGAATAATGAAAATGTATAACGCCACAATGGCTCAACGACGACTTTTCCGCCACTCCAGGTTACTACGCTTAATTAAAAATTCTTTGAAATTTTAATCAACTGTCAGCTTTAACGAGAGCGTACAGTATTGATAAAGCTCGGTGTCACCGGTGCATACTTAATGAATAATGTTCCGTTTCATTCATCATAGCTATTGATTTTAGCTTCATTGCTCACGGTTGCAATTCTATATTCATAGACTATTTCTAAATTAATTTGGCTGTATGCGCTATTACGTTGGTGTTCTAATTTTAAATTGTGGGTGTTCAGAAGGATTTGTGGTTATTTTTCCTTTGCTTATATTTTTTTAGTTTTCTAATTATTCCTAAAGGTAAATCTCACTATTAGTGGCATACATTAATAAAAGCAAAATTATGCCCTAGACTGTAGTAGGCTGATGACGATTAAGGGATATCAGTGTTAAATTTGTTGAAGCTCCGATGCACAAATTAACGTGTACATTTTATATTTAACTGTTGAATTTCAACATCGGAAGTGGGAGGTCGCTGTATTTCCGCGGCGTACTCTGCGAAGGATGTAAAATGTACCCAAATAAATGCTTGTAATTATGGCAAACATTATTTTGTCATTTTGCTCGGTTTATTATTTATCTGTTTATTTTTATAAATGTACGAATATATGTCTCGAGATATTAGATCTAAACATTAAACCTATTTTCATTTCAAAATTTATTCTTCAAATCAATACTTAAAAGTAAAAACGTATTGTTTTTATAATTTACTATTTTACTAGTAAAGTGATCACTTCTAATAATAAAACTAACCAGTGTAGTATAATTACTGGCACATTAAATACTACTTGACGTAAAAGTTATAAAAATAACTCTTTCAACGTGGAACACAACCTTGGACACGCCGAATTCAATATTAAACAGCCTAACATTATTGATGAATTAATTACCATAACACGCGAGGCCGACACTGGTAAATGTCGGGATTGCTTAATTAAAACAAAAATATCCGAAGAATAATATACTCGTAGTAATTTGTGCAAAAGTCCAGGTGAATACACGTTACGAATTGTGAGTTATATACATAAATATGGTCTCGCTTGTATCCCCGAAGAAATAGGCAACATTGCCACTAGTTTTGTTCAAATTTCATCGAGTCTCGATCTCAAAATGTCTTATTGGCGAACCTACTGTCATGTGGTATATAAATTCCTGTCGCAGGCAAATCATAAGCTTACCTACATAAAAATTACCTAGTTCATAGTTTACAGCCCATACGCGCTGACAACACAATATCAGATGAGAAATAATGAATAGCGGATGATAAAAATCTATATTACATTTGAAATTTAGCATAAGTTACCAATTACCAATTACGCGACATGACGCCATGCGACGCCACCTAGGAAATAATTAATTCATAATAATAATTTCAACAATATATTGTGAGGAAAATTACACTTTGGCTGTACCTAATATTATTTCCTTTTGTTACAGAATGAGGGAGTACGTGGAAGAGAATGAAAAGAACGATCCACTCATACACGCTCCGGACAAGAAAAACAATCCGTGGGCCGAAAAGGGCAAATGCATCATCATGTAATCGTATACTAACATTAAGACAACAAACACAACAAAATATATATCACCGAATTCTAAAATTCAGTTTGGAACACGAACATTTGACGCTTGTCTGGTACAAGAAAACAACGGAGAAATTTTAACGTTTGCTCAACACGATGATTTTGACCAAAACTGCCAGACAATACAATGCAAATATTGTATTCAACCGACATGACAAGTAGCTCGGGTGTGTGTATCGTATTGTTTTAATGTGTTTACTTAATTTGTTTCACCCCAAACCAATCTAGTCTATGACATTCTCTGTTGTATGGAATGTCTCGTACGCGCGATGCGAAGGTGTACTTATGAATGTTTTGTTAAATTGAAATGAAAATAATGAAGGTTTTTGAAATAATGATTAAAATGAAAACGGTTGTAAATACGTTAAATTTTGTATTAACTAGTGATAGTATGTTCGGTCACGAAACTATCGGTAGACGTAAAATTGGGAATGTTAACGAAGTGACGTAAAAATGTAATGGAAAAAATTGTAAACTAATCTTACGCCAACGATGTTGGTTAGCAAAGCATTTTGTTATATAATTTAAATGAATATTGGATTAAGGATTGTCTCGAAAGATGCTCAGATGTTTTACTTTATTTTAATACTTTTAAATTGTAAGAACCCATAAAATCCCACACAAATGCAAAGCAACTTCCTCTATCATCGATTTGCGTGGATTTGTTATGGATTCTGCAGTCGACGCAGCCGGAATATCACCATTCCGACCGCTTCGATGTGAGGCAGCAAGCTTTGACATCTCGAAATAATCAAGGAATTAAATGTGAAGATTCCCCGAGCTCACGAATCTTTGCATTTAAATATGATAAAATGGAACTATAGGGATAATCGCAGATCACAATTTAACATGTGTTTGTTGAATCACGTGCATAAGTGAAAAAATATGTCTTAAACGATTGGCAATAAAGATACAGTGTGCGAGTTAACACGCGGAAGGGGTAAACGTAAGGTGGATTGTAAAAGTAAGGACGAGTTAAATAATACATAATCTTGTTTCGAACAATATAAATTATCGTTAAGCTGAATTTAGGATACTTTTTTATGAACACAGGTACATTCCGCAGTGCCATTATCTAGTAATGCTTCTATGACTAGCTGTTAGCTATCTTCTTTAATGCCGTATTAAACTTAAGCATCATCACTTCTTCTGTCATTCATTTGTTACCATACATCCTTTATTTTCATTATACACCATATAAAACATTAAGTAAATTCAACTTCAATTTTAATCTAGCACTTGATTAGCTTAGTGTAATTCGGAATTAAATAAAAATATACTCTACCTAAGCCCTTGAAAGTTTACTAAAAGAACTTGAGTAGTTTCCTAATAAATTTCTTCTAAATCTTAATGTAAGATTTCCCGGTGCGTGACGCTCGGCTAGATCAGTAGTCCGATCGGTGCATGCCCATCTTTGCGCCCCAGCCTCGAGGCGGGTCTGAGCGTTAACGAACCAAGTAGATCTAATCTAAAAGTTTCCAATTAAAAGGGATTATCTCTAATGATCCTGTAATTTCTTCGATATAAAATAGAATGAAAATTAAACTTACGCACTGTAGATAATTATAGGTTTAAAAAATATAAAAACTTAACTTTAAAATTAAAATCTTAAAAAAAAACTCTTAAAATTACCTTCTCCCCTTACCATATCTAGACATGAGATGTGAAAAAAATCATTCTGGCTGTGAACATTTCAAATTGTTAGGACGCTTCGTTCATTAGCGCTCATAGACCATTCTTAAATGTAATACGCTAACGCCGACAATAAAAGAAAAATATTGATCTCATCGCTACAATTCTAGTTCCCCAGTCGCAACTCTACGTCAATTCTTTGTAATCATATTTTTGGGTTCCCTTAGTACTTTCCTCCTCTCTCTCTCTCATGCATCATTACTATATCTTTCATCTCTCTCATTAATTTAAAACACTTTCTTTAGCATTAAAAATAGCGTTAAAAAAATTAGAATTCTAGCGAGTAAAATCGTAGTGTGTAGAATAATTAATAAGAAAATCAAATCAAAGTTGTTTGTTAATCTATATGATAAAAATGCAGTTCAGAGAGTTAACCTTAGAGATAATTAAAATTGAAAATAATTAATTAAAAGACCTAGTGAAAATAAGATATCTGTTTCAACTGAAGATGGCAAAGTTTGTTGGTACATTTTATTTATCACTGAGACATCTTTCAAGACGGTGCTTAGCCGGAGTTAATTTATTAAGGTTATTAATTTGAGTTGTTTTGTTTGTTATATAATTTGAACATACCAAAGAGTCTCATCGACAAGTATTATCCGTTTGAAGTTAATTTCCTTTGGATCAATAACCGCGGCGCGTCCGCGTCCACGTCAGTCATGTTTATTTGTCGTAAGTTAAGTGTAAACTTGAATAGTAATTCTTAATGGATTATTCCAAAATTTAATAAATAGGTAAGGGTGATATTGGAAATGATTTTTTTAGAATCAATAGTGTTAAGGTATCGTATATTAATAATTACGTATTCACTGAAATAAAGGATAAATCAGTAATGTGTGGTGTTTTATTATTAGTCAACGTTACCAGCCAATTATATGAAAGTTTATAGAAATAGACTTTATTTCTTAACAAAAATCGTAATTAACAAAATACCTTATTAACAACGGCCTGTGTATACACTCATATTTCTTTCTAAATTTCCATTTAATTCTTAAATATATTTCGTTTACTTATCTGATTTTTCTTATTCCTTTTGCTGCAATAAATAAAAACAAAAATAATTTAATACCTTATTCTTTCCGTAGTAATTGCTGAAGTAAGACATGAACAATAAAAATATAATTACTTTTTATTACTTATCTACAGTATTAAAGGGTTAATGCCAAACATACGGGAGGTCGTAAAATTATATTATGCTTCATCTTTCCGCATCTTTAGATGGAACGCTAAAGGTAATTGATTCAATATTACAACAACTTTATTTGCTTGTTCATTGTTAATAGTTTCTTGAAAATAATTTCAATCCACAAATTTTAAATAAATTATACAATTCAATATTATTTGATACGAAAAATTCACAGTCGGTTTTAATTCAACAACAAATATTGAGGACTAATTAAAAAACACTTTTTTAAGACCCAGTACGCATGTACGAACGATAATTTCATGTCCTAGGTCAGAATGAGAGAGCATATCATTTTAATTTTTATGTCTATCTTGCAGCACACATCCTAACAATATATAATATATAGATAAATCTAGACAAACTTAGCAAAATATTTTCTTCGGTATTAAATCTTAGGTTGTCTATTGCAGACCCTTGTAGTATAATAAAACATTTATATTGCGTCTCGCATGTCCTTATCTTCAAAGGGTTGGTACTTACAAGTAGTACATAAAGTTTAACAACTTGTCTGATAGGGGAAACAAACACCCATATATATTATATAACCCTTTTAGTGCCAAAGACTAACAATTCAGAAAAATAATGTAATACCATTTTATTTTAAACGAAAGTATTTTTTATCAAGCTACTTTCTTTATAAAAGTAATATAATACGAATTAAAATTAATCAAATATATTTGTAGCCGCGATTCCGTGATGGTCGACAGAGCGCGTGGCCTCGCATCTGTCGTGGACGCCCATAACACCTTAAACGGGCGTCCACACGTGGGGGCAGTTCCCCAATGAACGGGACCAGACATGGTTCGGCGCCGGGCGATCACAGGGAAGGAATCGGGGCGGTTCTCGCCCTGGGAAATCCAGTGTCGCCCAAAATGCGCGCGACGGCCACCAAGCGATTTTAGTCAGTATGATGGCGTAGGTTCTTGTTAAGGACCTGACCCGATCAGAATATCCGCAGCGTGCCGGGTTGGTAGGCCAGCGATACTGACATACCCCTTTCGGCCTCGTTTGGGGTTCCAAGAGGGGAGCTTTACAGCTTTTCCTCAGTATAGGTATTAAATATAGACTAAGACATACGACACTCCAAACAGTCTCTTTCAAGGCTCAAGCCATTTTTAACTGATCATGACGCCCTGCTGACAAATGGAGGTTTTTTTTTTTTTTTTTTTAAGCCTTCATAGGCAGACGAGCTAGCGGCCCGCCTGATGGAAAGCGGCTACCGCTGCCCATAGACCTCCGCAGTGCCAGGGGTCCAGCACAACAAAGTCGCTGCCTACCTTAAGGAAAGTACTCTCTTTAAGCCTCGTTTGAAGAAGGACAGGTCATAGCGCTCAGGAAACACCGATGCAGGGAGTTCATTCCAGAGCTGACACGTGCGTGGTAAGAAAGAACGCTGAAAACGTGCCGTTCGGGAACGGTACGCTTCCAGGTGGTAGGAATGAACTCTGCTGCGGTGACGGGTGGTGCGATGGTAAAAAGGTGACGTTGGTACCATCTCAAACAATTCCTCGGAGCACTCCCCATGGAACAGACGATAGAACACACAGAGAGACCCGAAGTCTCTCCGCAGTCCTAACGGCTCCAATTTGTCCGTGAGATTGGGGTCATCGACTATTCGACAAGCACGTCGCTGTAAGGAGTCAAGTGGGTTGAGCTGGTATTTTGGGGCACCTGCCCAGAGGTGAGAGCAGTACTCCACGTGGGGCCGGATTTGTGCTTTGTAGAGCGTCAATCTATGACCCGACGTGAAGTACCGCTTGGCTCTGTTCAGGATACCCAACTTCTTGCTCGCCAGTTTGACTTTATCCTCCAAATGGCTCCTAAACTCGACGCTGCTCGATATTTCGACGCCGAGGATCCCAATACTTTCGGATCTTTGGAGAGTAACTCCTTGGAATTGTGGCGCCAAGACAAAGGGGTCCTTCTTCGCAGTGAATGCGCAAACTTGTGTCTTTGAGGGGTTAAATTGAACTAGGTTCAATTCACCCCATTCGGAGGCCCGCCCCAAAGAGCTCTCGACTTCAGACACAAGTTGAGACCGTCTTTCCCCAATGGAATCTCGAGAGAGACTCTGATGGCCGATGTATCGCGCGTCACTCGTACTATCATCTGCATAACAATGCATGCTGTCGATAGACAACATGTCATTGATATGCAGGATAAAGAGTGTCGGCGATATCACCGATCCTTGTGGAACACCAGCATTAATGGTTTTGGTCTCGGAGCAACAGCCGTCCACCACGACTTTTATGCTCCGACCATCCAAGAAGCTGGCGATCCACTTGCAGAGTGCCTCAGGGATTCCATACGCAGGTAGCTTCGCCAGAAGGGCGCCATGCCACACTCGATCGAACGCCTTCGCGATGTCAAGGCCGACCGCAATCGCCTCACCCCCACTCTCCAAAGCCTCCGCCCAGCGGTGCGTGAGGTACACGAGAAGATCACCAGCCGAACGACCGTGACGGAAACCATACTGGCGGTCACTAATCAGCTGGCGGTAGCTGGAGGTCTTGAAAGCGGGACAGTATTGGTAGAGCATAATTATAGGCGAAGCGTAATTACTGATGGTAGGTCTCTAGTAGTTGAGAGGCCGCCTGGGTAGGTACCACCGCAATATCTATTTCTCCCGCCAAACAGTAGTGTAAGTGCACTGTAGTGCTAATTAAAAAACTCTTAAAATGGAGAGAGACCAATAGCAATATAATAGTCCAGTAGCATTATTTGGTCTTTTAGTGAGATAAATATGTCACGTCAGTCTATTCACCAATAAATGCGATATAGTCATTTTGTTAAAGTTAAAAAAAAAGGAAGAAACTTCATAGACCTTGCAGGTTGCAGGACCTCCTCTTACCGATCGAAACAATTGAAAAGCAGAGTGCTATCTCTGCTTAAAACCGGGTAATTGGTACATGCAAGATGAACCTCAAAACGCGACACTAAAAGTGGACCACAATGACGGATCTACCACCATTGTATACGGTCGCAATGCGGACACCCATATCCTATCACGATCATCATGTATATTTTGACACGGAGGCAGATATGAAAAACATTTGAAGAAAAGAAAATCAAACGCCCAAGATAATGTCAAAGCAGCGTAATGAAGTTACTACACCCTGGAGCGTGTTGCAAAAATTGTCTCCATCCAATTCATTTAATCTAGCGTCACGTGAACATCTCACGCATGAACCTGTTTACCTCGGATATCGTTCAATAACGTCGAAAACAATAAATAAGCATCGGGAATCAAACCCGGATCAAATCCAATAAGATCGTATATTTATCCGCAAAAGGGAAGGTAAACAAACATCTGCCTTAAGCATGCGGTCATAGAATAAGAAATATGGAGAAGTTTGCAGATGTGTCACATGTTCAAGTATTGTCGGTTAATACGATTCAACCCTATGAAAGAATCTGGGTCCTTTGTCCAATTTACTTCTGAAAATATATACCAACAAATACGTGGAATCTTTAAACAAAGCGTGAAGTAGTGGAGTGACAGAAGTTAGATATATAACGCATTATTTTACACGTGGGTGTCCTGGTTGCTACCAGGAGAGCCTTTCCCTACCACTTCTGAGAAAAAAAACGTGAGTATATGTATGTTATTAATAAAAAAGATGAATGCAATAAACATTACTAATGAATGTAACAAATAGCAGGCTTATCACAATTTATTTTTCTATGATGCCCTAAGATGATAAACATCATTTTAATAACCTCGCTATTAGTGAAGAGAAGAAACATTTAGGGGATGTGGAGTAGAGAGATAATCATGTGTCAATTCCTCAGAGTCAATTCTCATATATTTTGGTTGGCACTGCAACTATATTTATGTGAATTGTAATAACATTGCTTTACTAACAACACACACACACACACTTGCAATTATAATATTAGTAATGGCAAATGTAAATGAAGTTTTAATTTTCATTACTTTATTCCCTTTATAATACCACGGTACACGTTACAAAACGGGCTTCCAACAGTATGCAACATTATTAAAACATAATTAACATGAGAGAGCTGTTATTCTTTTAATCAGGCTAATGCCTATTTTATTTCCATTAACATAATAAACATAACATTGTACGTAAGCAATAGCTTAGTTTAAAGCGGAACAAATAACCGTGAAGGTTGCGAATTTGATTACTTAGAAAACACCTTCGACTTTCAGATACATACGTAATAGAAGAAAATACTCCTGTTATTTTTTAAACAGGCACGAAGTAATAGCAATACTAAAAAATTAAAATAAAACAGCAATGATAAATGTAATATAGACAAGCAGAGTAGCCATCGGCAAGTTATGGTTGGTGGTTACTAAACGTCAGTTGTTTAAAAGAGAGTAATACCTCCTTAGTACCACCTGAAGGTTTTACGAGCTACAACATGACTTTACCACTTCTTACTCATATTTAATTATTCATCGCTTGTCATACCAGTGAAGAGAAACATTTTCAAGTCTCTACAAATAATAGAAACCTTTCTCTCGGAGACAGTAACGTTGTAGGCAGAAGTCAAACTAATACTCTCAGCAACACAGGCGAGAATCCAATGGGATTTCTTAAGCTGTATTGATCGCTGTAAGACTACGGAAATGAGTTCTCGTTCTCAAGATCCCAGCTACTTGATCGATTCTACAGGTAGCCAATTGAGGATTTCAGAGACGCGCGGAGTGTAATGCTATTGGTGTTGCAATTGTTTGTTTAAGATTT
The DNA here is from genome assembly GCA_033459515.1 of Theretra japonica. NCBI lineage: Eukaryota > Metazoa > Arthropoda > Insecta > Lepidoptera > Sphingidae > Theretra > Theretra japonica. Next base: position 6,730,288 of record CM065943.1, read on the forward strand.
TCTTAGTACAGCACACATAACGGTATGAAGTTGAGTATTTTGTACAATACGAGTATAAGTATTTTTGCAGCTGATTTTTGAATCACTAATATAATAATACTGCGTTAAAAGGAACATTTATAGATGCATCGCTTTGAGGGTATGACATGAAGATCTTAGCGTTGAAAAAGCGTCTAATCAAATCCCTTAGATTTGTGCCCTTTTTCGGTTCCACTTCGGTTCTGATTGACCAAAACATGACAAAGTTATCTCCTGTCGGTTTACTGTGTACACAAATTACAAATGTGTGTTTGTTGTAGTGTTAATAGAGACACGTTTTTATATTCGCCATCAAAGAGTCTAGTTTTCGTAACATATTAAATTCGTGCCATTAACTACGTAATTTCTTTCATTAAGGAGAGTATCTGTGTAAGGGAGGAATATGTCATTTTTATGACTGTTCTTGCAAAAGGTTTCTTAGATAATTAGATTGCTTGAGAGCATGTGTAGTTTATGGCGAATTAGAGTACATAATTTGGATTGGTCTTGTCGCCCTTACTTCCTTATTTCGCGTTTGTAATGTGTTTATTATATTAATATTGGCTAACATCTTTTAGTGTATTTTTTTGTTTGTACCGCATTTAATTATTTTATTGCATTTTAACTATGTTATTGATACTGAGTTAGAATATTAATGTAGGACAAATTACAAATATGCTGAAAATAAAAGGGTTTAACTTACTAGCTAAATCCTATGTAAATGTTTGTCATAGTTTTAGTTTTTTAAATGTGTGGAATACGGAGCACACAAGCCGAAACCTGGGTGTTGTGTTAGCACCTCTGCCTACCCCTTCTGGGAAAAAGATGTGAGTTTATTTATGTATGTATAATTAGAACAAAATTGTTAATTTATGGCCAAAATAAATCGATTAATTGTCAAAACAAATTTAGCTCCACACCCCATCTTAACATCCATCTTAACAAGCATATGTTTTTATATACCAAAAATTCAAACATTTTAATTTTACTGCCAAACAAATGAAATAATGATAATAAATAGCGTATGTTTTGTAACTCATGTAATACAATTTTCGGTACATCTTCACATACATGAGTTGAGTTAATTTTCCACCAGAAACGGCTGATACATGACCGAATTACGAAGAGAACCATTATTCATAATTTACGAAACAAAGGAGTAATTGGCTTAACTTATTGAACGTATGAGGAAAGTTTGGTGGCTGCATGTCGGGCATGTCGCTGCTGTATATAAACAACGGAAAATATAGACAAGCCTAGCTATAAAAAATAAGGGTACCTAAATGTAATAACCAGAGTAAATGGTATGGAATATTATGAAGTACAAACGTCTCGCTGATTTATTTTTCCATGATAACATAAGTTAATTCGGAGCAAACTGGTACAAAATTATTTCTCTCCGATATATTAAAATTATCACTTAAATCTATACAAATGAGAGAATAAGTAAAGGAAATAATCATCCATCCATCCATCCATCAGCCAAAGGAAGTCCACTGCTGAACATAGGCCTCTCCCAGTGATTTCCACAGTGACCTGTTGGAGGCAGCCTGCATCCAGTGACGTCCCGCGACCTTTACCAGGTCGTCTGATCACCTAGTGGGTGGACGTCCTACGCTGCGCTTTCCGTTTCGTGGCTCCCATTCGAGAACTTTTTGCCCCGATCGGCCATCAGTTCTCCGTGCTATGTGCCCCGCCCATTGCCACCAAGGAAATAATATCACAATATATTTTTTTATGTACAATAGGTCCGACAAACGAACAATCAGGTCACGTGATGGTAAGTGATCACTGCACGCATGAACATTCACAACGCTTGGATTATAGATATGTTGCCAGTCCAGAAGAAACGGGATGGGAGCTAAAAGGAAAAAAGAGGGGAAGAGCAAAGGAGTATTGAGCATCGCGCAGTCTCACTCACCGAACGAAACACGACAGTGAAACTGTCTATTCACATCGATATCCTGTGAGACAATGGTACCGCCCCGGACGAGCCTGTCCATTCATGCTGAGTCATAAATGACGACAGCGGGGCTCTACCACTTCTAAAAAATATCTATTTATAATCCGTATTTACAATCATCACAATAAAGTAATATAAATAATTCTGAAAAACTTAAATCAGCCCTTCGATGTAACTACGATTTATAGCAAAGCGCCTGCCACACGCGCTGAGCAAAGTTGACGTTAGTATTTCGAGTCTAAATTACAAAGTTTGCAAAACAAGCAGCGTTTCATATAACAGTAACTAATAAGATCAACTATCAGTGCGATGTTGTTAATCAAATATAGAATATAAAAGCAATGTCACTTGTAGTTATGATATATTAATAAATGTTAATAAATAAACGGTGAAGGAAAACATCGTGAAGAAACCTGCATAAAATAGCGATTTGTATAAATTTCTATGGTATGTAAAAGTCCGCCAACCCGCATTAGGCCAGCGTGGTGGACTATATGGCCTAACCACTCTCAATCGTACTCTCGATTGTAGAGGAGGCCCGTGCCCTGCAGTGGGTCGTATATGGGCTGATACAATACAATATATTAAAAAAAAATTAGAAAAGCGCATATCATATAGTGTGTATTAACCTCGTTAACAAACTTTATTAGATTCAAAGGTAATTTATTTCAAAAAGTCAAATAAAATCACAAACGTAGGTACTGTATTTATTGCCTTTATTAAAGTTTATAGCTAAATATATTTTTGGTTATATATTGCATTGCTCTACTATAAACCTAATTATACAATCATCGTGCCTTAACTAAACCACGCCTTTACTATTTTTAAAATCCTACCCAGCTTAAAAGTAAGTGTCAAATCTTTTTTTAATCAAACCAAAAAATATATTTTAATTAATTCAACAAAATGTGTGGCATACGTGTCAGCAATACACAGGCGAAGGTTGTATGTAATTTTTACCGCATTAACTAGGGCAAACTCGAGTATAATTACAGTACGTAGCAGGATGACAAATAGAACAATGCTCACGAAGCCATACATGGAGTATAAACAGATTGTTGCCACAGATTAGTTCATCGAGCAGTGACGTCACTCGACAGAATACCAGCAGACAGATTATACCATCTCCCCTATTTAATCAAACGTGGAGTGACGGGGGTGTTTAGAAATCATTATGCGATAACGTGTCATTAGTAGTGGCAACTGTGAAGGCTTTGAACCGTGAACTTAGGTTTGGTTTCCATGACGGGCATTTCGATTTTGCGTGAGTTTTACAGTTTGAAAGATATTATGAAGGGTGGAATTTGTGTCTAGCACAACGATCATCTTTTGTCAGAAGTGGTATCGGAAAAAAGCTATGCCTAACTATGCGTGTAGCCATTTCGAAAACGCAGATGTAAACTTATGTAATTAGAATATTATCCTTATTCTGAAATAAGTACCTTGCGTTTCATTTCAGTATAAAAATATTTCAGTTGTCCAAATCCAACTCAAGCTTAAACCTAGACATAACAAATACATATTTTATTATCCAGTTTAATGGAGCGTTATGTTATACCATGCTTCTTACTTGGTGTTCAACTTAACGAGATATTAACTGGCGCAGCGAACTGCCCGGGTCACTTGCTAATCCTCAAAGCCACTATTACACCAGCGTACACCGGCTATAACCGGATTTATCCGGAAATATCCGCTCTCATCCGGTTTTACGATGTATGATGAGCCACCGCGATATCGATTTGTGGAATGTAAAAATTATCTTATTATTTTTACAATGAAAAATGCTAGTGGATTATATCAATGTTTTATTCATTTTAGAATCGTAAAAAGCCTAATATAACTAGCAATTTGTAACGTATTATGAAGGGTTAAATGGATGTCTACGCACATATTAAACAAAATATTTTTGATGAAAACAGGTTTCATAGGCAACACTACATTCTTTGTGAAGAATTCTTTCAGGTTCAAGTAATGCTATTAATACTGTTAACTAACATAGAAAAATCTTCAGAACAGCCTGAATCCAAAAACAGATTTCCAACCATTACCAATAACAAATAAAATGATTTAAAAGAACAAAACACGACACAGCCTAACGTCTTACTGAATCTAATGATTAATGCTCTAAGGGTTCCCTTAAAGCCGCCTTGTACTGCGTCGCAAACATCGTGTTGGGACGTCGCCAAGTCGCTCCATCAGCCGTGATATAATGCCGTGTCTTTATCTTGTGTATGAAGAATTCATGCTAACCACTCTAATTCAACCGATTAATGCTCTTACTTAGTCACTATGTAAAAACAGCGGCCAGCGTGGATGAAAAACCTGTTAGTATTTATGCATATGAAGTTCGGGTTCGGCCGGCGTGTGGAGGCTTCAACCAGGCTGGGGAATTTGTTTCGACCCGAATTCTCTTTCGGCCTTATTCATAGACAGTTTGATAACCTATTTTGTTTATAAAATGTTTTGTCCCTTTCGAAAGACTTTTGAATTCAGTTTGAGCGAAGAAGACAAAACATTCGAATATATGAATACGGCCGTTTGCATTTATATGCAAACGGGTTTATACCTATTCTTCTAACTATCTATCTCAAGCTGTAAGGTTTAATGCAATATCTTTCAATCTACGTATCTACCTCAGAAATAATTTGTCACGCTTGTTAATGATGTAACAAGTCGCAATTGCATTTTTCCTATCAATCAGCCCAGAATAGGGTCGATATGTCACGTAAGATGCTATTTACAAAACGATTCATGACAAAAAGCTCATTCTGTAAAGAGCAATGACGAATACATCCCATCAATAATGAATATCCTACAAATATAAACCCGCTGAATCTATTTTTACCAAAATCTCCAAAGAACCTCTTTGAAAGCGATAAATCTTTTATAAGATTTAACGCACGGAGTTAAACTTATTATGCAAAAAGGATTCGGGCTTACTCACGTTTGTTTTCTTTCGTTTAAGAAAGTACGTAAGAGAAAATGTCAATTTACGAGTGACGTAGTTGATGCGGACGTGAAAGGGTAGGGGGTGGGTGGAACCCTCTGAGGTGTATTTTGCCCTTTCAAGAGAGGATAATGGGGATTTATAGACTACCGGTATATTTAGTACAATTATAGTTTTCTTACGTCAATGTGCATTGAATGCGTCTTATCATATAAAACTACTGACACATTTATTTACGAAATCAGATTGGTAAAGTGTGACGTAAGGTTTATACCCAAATTAATTTCAGTAAAATTATTTTATCTTCAACACCAATAGAGGACCATGTTTTCGTTTTAGGACTTGTATACCTCCACAATCTCTTACCAACATCTGGAATTGGAAATACCAAAGACCTGAAATTTTAGTAATTCCACTTACAATGCTATAATATGTTTTTAAGTTCGAACTGACGCGAAAAACCAATAATTTAATGACAAAAAATATTTTTTTATTAGACTAAAATAAAATGTAATCCATTAAAACTTTCCCGTTCGGAATGCGACTGAAAAAGCCCTTTAAAACGTCATCAAGTGGAATCAGCTGAGCAAATTTACACAGGAGTCTAATTAACGAAGTATGTCTGAAGAGAATCTTGAGGTCTGACCTAAGTTATAAGCGAGAGACTAACGGCCTTATTCATAGACCAATTTAAAACCTATTTTAGTTACGGAATGTTTTGTCTTTTTCACTCAAACTGAATTCTAAAATCGTTCAAAAGGGACAAAACATTCGATAACTAAAATGGGTTTTAAATCTGTATATGAATAAGGCCGATAGAATAATTTAAACAACTATTTTACATTTAATTGGTATAGTGAGAACGCATTTATGCTCTTATTTGTAAGGACATGGATCTAGTTATTAGTTTGTTTCCGACAAAAATGATTAGTGTTTCTTTCAATTCTGAAAGGACTTGATATACCCTATTCTAAATACACAAGGTCATGCAAGTAGTATAGTTACACGCTAGATCATTCTACAAGAAGCATTAAAATTAAGTTGCAATGCAATGACGCCAAGTGGATAAGAGACAAGGGTAGCTAAAAAACAATGAACAAACCAGACATGTACCTTCATCTCGGTGGAACAACGCAATTGAATTTAAATATCAAATTATGGATAATTTCTGAGGTACTCTTTCAATAATGGTTTGTCTGTACTTATGGTGGGTATTTATTATAACATGACTAGTTTCTTAGTTTAAAAGATTGTCCTTTTTCTAACGTCAGGCAGTTATTGTCGCGACTCAGACGACTGCAGTCGTTGGTACACTCAATCAAATCAATATCGGTATAATTCAATCAAAAAATCCATGGGAAAGTGTTGCCGCGCGCGGTTAAATATAATATAGGGCATGCATAAAAAGTAGAAGGCGTTGTGCATCATGCTGCCGTTATGTGGTTCATAGACGAATGGATTTTTGGAGAGGAGACCAACAACCAGACGGCCCATTAAATGGTGAGTGAGTTTATACCATCAAAAAGTATCAATACTTTTATTTATTTGTTCATCAATTTTGAACAGGTTCATCCATGTTTAGTTAACGCTCGCGCTTATACCTTGAACTCCCTACTATGTTAACAGAAATGGTACACTGGGAGGAAGAGTTGTTGAGTGAATTCCTAGTTTACTAGGTATTTACCCCTTATGCTTGTGTTTGCAGTTCAAACGGAAAATTACTTGCACTAAACAGATTTATGAACAAGGACATTAACTCCTTAGCAGATTTTCTTAAACACATACAACTTACAGAAATATTATCTATGTTAGGCTGTGCCTGTAAATGTTTCTTTTCTACCTTATCCCAACTTACATAAGGTCGGCGTTACATCATTTTCTGTACTTGTATATTATTGGTTTGATTTTAAGTTTTTAAATCGGTAGCCTAACCGATAACAATCTAACGGCTGCGTTGGCTTAACGTTGGTTAATAAATTTCATACACATTATGTCTGTAAAAATTCCAGGTATAAAATTTTCCACAAGATGTTTTATTTTACCGTTAAAGAAAACAATAAACGATTCAATTACTGTTTCTCTCTGTAAATGATTTATTTAATTAGATGTCCAGAGTAGAGGGAATAATACAGGAGGTAGACATTTTACTCAGTATTATCTACCGAATACTTTGTCAAAATATAAAGTAACAAAAGACCACACAATATAATTTCCCAAAAGCGACTACTCGTAGATTATTCCATTTGAACAGTCGATATATATAGCCTCACTGCACTCTCGATCAGGTGCACTTTCTGCCAGCACAAAAAAAGGTTAATAACATTGTGTCACCATCAAAGAGCGAATATTTCCGCTTTTACCAGGCGGCTCGGCATTATGGAAACGGGTCAGTTTTTTATAGAATCACATTCCGCCCTGCGACCCAGCGGATACGGGAAGGTTTAATGCTACTTTTTGTTCAAAAACATGAGTTCGACACATTTTCGTGGCAAAATGTCACAGCTACGATGAAAAACGCTAATTAAGCTTGAAAGCGCTAATTAACATGCAAAAATTTCCAATTTTTAACGAATATTTTTATTGAACAAATTAGTGCCCATTTATTTTTTTATTAGATCGCGAGCTGATTGGTGGCTATGTTTGTATTGATTTTTCAGTCATATTGCAGGGTAATTTGTTTGTAATTTTACCACCCGTTGCCTGCCTGACACTAATCCCTTTGGGAGTAAACCTTTTAGTGTACCATGCTGGTCTAGTGCGGTTGTTAGCAGACGTAAACTACTTCAAGAATTATTGTACTGAATTCTACACTTCTTACATTAGTTTGGCTGATAATGATCCTATCAAAATTAAAACTGGATCCGCATTAAGGAGGTAATATAAAAAATGTTAATTATATAAAGCACATTATTTAAACACATAGAGATCTTTCCAATCAAATAAACCAAAACAACTCAAAACTATAGTAATAAACATTGCTGAAATATATGCACACAATTCGGGTTGCTAAACAGCGTTCAAATCTCGTATTGTTGTGAAACAATGCATATGTATCTTCTAATCCTTAGCTTGTTACTGCTGCCGGGTAAGATGATATTTGACCCATTTCGCCATTGTTCCGCAACATCCCCTCACACGCGGAAACAAAGGGTATACATACAGGTACGACTCCGTGACATAGATGTATAACTAAGCCACTTTGATTACCCGAACCTTGACGATCGTCCCTTTCAATCTTCCTTGAGATTATTTTTAGACAACGTGTTTTCGTTCTGGCCGGGTTGGGGTGTAATTTTCTATGTTTATGTCAAAATAGATGTGTACTGTTGGGTATGGGCCTTGTACAATATTTAAGTTATGCTTTTTATCTACCCTCGGTAGCCTGGTACAGTGTAGTGTCATTGCATGTCAGTAGATAATACAAAATGTCAATTTTTCTATTGACCTGCACGAGTGCTAATTAAATCCTACATGATCGATAAATAAATTTCACTTAATTTCAACCACATAACTTAGTTCATTTCCAAGTAAGGTACAAGCTAGGCAAGTAGCTTACGAAGAATTTGCATACCTTGACAATAGCACCATATTCAAACATAAAGAATATTTATTTAAAAATATTTCAAGTACAAATTACTGCGTAAACGTCAGAAATTGTATACCGCTGTAATGAAGGAAGGAAATTGTATATTATCATTTCCAAGTGAAAATTAAGGAGCAATTGAATAGTCTTCAATTAAGTTACGGGAACTAGTTAGCAAAATTGAAAGCTCGCCTCGAATTCATTTGGGGATAATTAATAACTGCGCTGAGAGTCTTGTGGCTCGGTGAGTAGAAGACACCAGAGGAAGTGAGGTTCGACTCTTGAATGGAGAATTCTTACAATGTAATACCTATATACGTAACTTTCACGCTTGTATCTGACTGGGACAGGCAGAGACTATGAAATACTTTGCTCTATCCAGACATAACACTCTCGCTTTGTCTACTTCATCAAACTTTTCATACATTTTAATCGGTCAGGGGAACCTTTGGCCTGACTCTTGTTTACGGTGTCATCCATCAATATGATATACTCGTAATAGTTCACAAATATTCAAGCCTGGTTAAAAACGCAAATAAACACGCAGAACCAAGAACACACTCGCGTTGGTCACTATAATGAAAAACACCGAGGCGCAGTTGGTTAGACTCCGCCTGTGAAATTAGAGGCCCCGGGTTCGATCCCCGACCGAAACAAATATTTGTGCGGTCCACAGGTATTTGTTTAGCCTCTGGGTGTCTGTGAGACCGAAAAGTCTCTCGTAGTTCCTGACACCCACGACACAAGATTTAATTGATGTTAATGTGGGGTCAGGAGTATGTACATATGTGATTGCTGGGTGTAATTATTTATTTCATAGGTGTTTCGCCATCGTATATGGTGGCCGCTATCTAGCTTTCAAAAATGCGTGGTGGCCTGTTGGTAACGGACCAGACGCGGCTGCCTACATGTTCACGGTGGTCGCGGGTTCAAATCCCAGGGCACACCTCTGACTTTTCGGAGTCATGTGTGTATTGATAGTCAATCACCACGCACTATAACGATGAAGGAAAACATCGTGAGGAAATCTGCATACCATAGCAATTTGTATAAATTTCTATGGTATGTAAAAGTCCGCCAACCCGCACTGGGCCAGCGTGGTGGACTATATGGCCTAATCACTCTCAATCGTACTCTCGATTGTAGAGGAGGCTCGTGCCCTGCAGTGTGTCGTGTATGGGCTGATACAGTACAGTACAGTACAGTATACGGTGGCCGCTATCTGGGTAGATACAAATACCCCACAATCCATCTACAACCTTATTCCTGGAACAAAACGCAACTGCAACATTGTTATTTCATGTCGGTTTTCCGTAAGACTGTGGTACTGACTCAGCCGAGCCACCCATTTGTACTGTAGTATCACTTACAAATTTCAGGTACATTATACAAATACAGGGTTATTTTTCAGTCTGCACAGCTTTGTTTATTAAACTGAAATGAGTAATACTGATTAACACATGGTGGAAAATATTCAAACTTACACATAATATGTCATTTATTGCCATTTCATAATATCCTAAACAATGTTCAAATTATACTCAAGATCTGCTACAAAGACGCGCGCGCGTGTTGTGTGTGTGTGTGTGTGTGTGTGTGTGTGTGTAGTTTATGCATGGGCTTATTATGCTCATGCGTATTGTGTAAGTATTTTGTTTTGTGAGGATAAAAATCATGGAATATATTTATAAAAATATTTTATTTCATTTTACCAATAGACTATATTCGTGATTCTGAACGTCCTGTTAAACTGTGTGCACTGGAATCAAAACAACCCTGTATATTTATATTCTAATACAAAAATAACTCTAATAAAAATGACTGCCTCGGTGGCGTAGTGGTACTACGGTACGATTGCAAAGCTGAGGTCTCGGGTTCGAATCCCGGGTTGGGCAAAGTGATATTGGATTTTTCTATTCATTATCAGCCCGGAGTCAGGAATTTGTGCCCGATATGGCGATAGGCTCGCCCCCTATCACATCGTGGGACGGAATATACAAGGCGAAACATGGGTGTTCTGGTAGCACCCCTGCCTACCCCTTTTGGGAAAAAGGCGTGTGTATGTAATACAAAAATAATAAGACGATTGGTGGTACTACATGTAAAACTCAATGAGTTCAAGATTTCTGAAGTGTAAATTTTAATATCTTTATTACTCTGAATCTTTAACACCCTGCAAATTTAATTAGTAAAATTTGAGACTATCTAGGCTAACTTATTTATAGTTAAAGTTAAAACATACGGTAATTATATTATTAAGCTTTGTAAATGTAATTCGCTTCAATTAAAATTATAGGTACTTCAATTATAATTACATTAAACTAAGACTAGCTTAAGATTTAATATTCTGCAGCTACAGAGATTCAACAAAATTAAAGTGTATTTTATATTGGAAAAGGTCCGCCTACTGCCTATTACTATTCCCATAACTGCTGAACCGATTATGATTCAGTTCCATCAACAAATACGAGTAGTAAGCAATACCAGAATTATTTGTGATTATATTATTACTAAGTTAAATACTATTACATTTTCGCAATACTCGTACGTAGTATGAATATGAAAAATACAACGAGTCCTAAAGTGATCCCGTTACATAGTCTCATTGAAATATCTGTCCAAATATAGCACATTTAATAAATAATAAATAAGTGCATCTTATATTATTATTGATATATATATTGGTATTGACTGAAAAGGTTTTTCAATATCACAGTCCCGGAAAAAAAAAATTCTCTGAGTAGTATTAAGTATTGAATAAATAAAATAAATAAATAAAAATTACCTAATAAAAAGTGCCTTCATCGATAATAGACAATCCAGCACTGAAAAAATTGATTCAAACCAGTTGCTCCTAAGTTTAGTGCGTTCAAACAAACCTCTTCAGCTTTCTATATTAGTATAGATATTGATATAGGACGGACAGTCCGCCTCGTGACCACGAAAACTGTAAATGGAAACATCGGGAAATTAAAAATGGAAAAATTAAATCAAATTCGCGATAAAATCCGTACAATTAGTTTTATTTCTATTTTAACATTCGCGTAAATCGAAAACATTAGTATAGATATTTCGATTCATTTGATATAACAATGACATCTACGAGTATTACCATGTGAACGAAATTGCGGGAAAAGCTGTGAGTAAATAATTACATTTTATTTGAAAGAATTCTTTCTGTTACTCGTTGGCTAGCTAACATTATTATGGATCGAAGCACCCGATCCACCCCTTCTAGTTTGTCGTATGTATTTAATACTGAATAATATTTAAAAACTTGACTGCTCGGTGGCGTAGTTGTACTTGGGTACGGTTACAATGCAGAGGTCTCGGGTTCGAGTCCGAGATCGGGCAACGTGATATTGGATTTTTCTATTTATTATCAGTCCAAAGTCAGGAATTTGTGCCCGATATGGCAATAGGCTCGCCCCTATCACATCATGAGACGGAACAAACAAGGCGAAACGCGGGTGTCGTGGTTACTACCAGGAGAACTTCTGCCTATCCTTTCTGGGAAAAAGGCGTGAATTTATGTCTGTTATATGTTTATTTAAAAACTATTCTTCATTGTAATGAGTATTATGTTCGATGCATACAAACCTAAATCGACGCCATTGACGGGTCTCTTGCGGTTTTTCCTAAGAGTCTGGTTTCTGCTATATATAAACGAAGCATTTCTCTATACCTGGTACTACGGTGGTTGATGTATCGGATTTTGCGTTCGGGGTCAGCTTTTCCCAATCTTTAATGTATTTTTAAGACAATTAGCAAAATTATTATAGTAGATACAAATATGCTCATTAAAGCATCACTTTCAACTTTTTTTAGTTGCTTTTTTTATTTCATGTGGCCATACATAGTACAGTACTAGCAAGTAATGTACTATGTATGATTTACTGATGTTACTGATTTGACAGACAACATAGCAATTTTGTCTGTCAAATCAGAGTCAATAGGTTGGCAATACCATATTCACCGCACATTTTGGCAGTAATATTAATTGACCAGCTAGTTATGTGTTTTCCACTTGGTTTAAGTGCTGTCATCTGGCAGAAACATTAAGCAATTCCGACTAATCATCAAATATCGTATAACGTCTGTCTGGTTGATTGATAGATACATCTTGTCACTAAGCTTGTATCGTGTCAGATATAATGAAATACGAGTAAGAGTAATGATGGGGTGTAGACGTCTACGAGCTACGAAACGTAGCGACCTACGACGTAGCTATGGTAAGAGAGATTTTTGAGTAGTTTCATATGTAGTAATCGTTTTCGATTAATATACTATTATTCGATTGTATTTATACTGAATTTATGTATTATAAAGCATCATAATGTTCGATATTGCCGACAAATAAAAAATATCATTTTTTTTTCCTGGTAATAAAGGTAACCAAAACAAAAAAATATACGTGGAAAAATACAAAAGAAATATTGTAACCCGAAGGATAATATAAAAATAATGCAAAATATTTGCATCTAAAGCGATTTCCACTCCATAATTCCGTCTTATTTACAAATGCATGTTAGGGGAACTCAAACATACTTAATTTAAAAAAAATTACAAAATAAGTCACACAATCTCATGGCCATAAAGTTGTTTAATATTCATCATCCAAAAAACATTTTTATTCGCAAATTAGATAAGCCGATACCTCCGAAGTATAAAATTATAACTCAATGTGAAAGTGATTAATGTACGCAAAATGCTAATATTGTTTGAAGTTCGGTATAATTTTGTATACACAATAACATAACGGAATTATTGTTTTCATTTTCATTTTAGATAAGGTTGTTTATTTTTGTTTATTGACCATCCTCGACCAGACGGATCGAAAACAAACTAATCTCGGCCGGCTGCGAAAATATTGATACCTTTTCCAGTGATAAATGTAAATTTGCATATCAATCAAGTGATTTTTATTATAAGACTAGGGGCCGACCCGGCTCCGCCCGGGTGCAGATACTTTGAGTCCAGTCCACGTCAGCAACATAATATTATTTTCCGAACCTTTTTATTGATATTCAAACTCAATAATGCCATCCACGTCCACCGTATTACAATGCCGTCCTCTGTATTGCTTTTCCCGTCTCATTATATCCCGCCCTGTCCCGTCTCATTCAAGGCATCACACCATATTCTGTGATTTTTTTTTTGTATTGTATCAGCCCATATACGACCCACTGCAGGGCACGGGCCTCCTCTACAATCGAGAGTACGATTGAGAGTGGTTAGGCCATATAGTCCACCACGCTGGCCCAGTGCGGGTTGGCGGACTTTCACATACCATAGAAATTTATACAAATCGCTATGGTAATCAGGTTTCCTCACGATGTTTTCCTTCACCGTTATAGTGCGTGATGATTGACTATCAATACACACATGACTCTGAAAAGTCTAAGGTGTGTCCTGGGATTTGAACCCGCGACCACCGTAAACATGTAGGCAGCCGCGTCTGGTCCGTTACCAACAGGCCACCACGCACTTATTCTGTGATTAACACGCATTATATAAGAAGGTAATTTTGTCACGATTTCAATTTTTGTTTTTCATTTCTTGCAATGTGACAACCCTGACAATACTAAAAATATAATTTTAATAAGACGAATGATATGAAACAACAAATCATTGTTTGTGCGTTTCTTCAGAAAAACTCGCACAAACTCCAAACCCGGCGCCTTGCTTTAGGTATTTGTTTCCCCAAACTTTTATAATTAAGGGTTTGTCCTTACTGACATGAGCTATACCCAGAAAAGGATTTGAAAACCGCTGGATGCGACTTGCTTCTAACGTATATTCATAATTTATTATATGTATAGATATTATGATCCTGACTTGACATTACTGTTGTAAAAATTTTGAATCAAAATGTTAGCCCACCGCTGAGTATACAGGGTATACCAAGACTGCTACCGAAAACGGAGCCAGGTGGCAGTCTTACTGATTACAGACACGATGCAACTAAAAAGAAAACGCGACGATTGTTTTTTGTAATGTCTTAAGTATCATGGTTTCATTCATCTGTTTGGGTAGTAAATCAATAGTTTTTGCTAAAATTATAATTTAAGGCTTTGCGTACTGCAGTATCTTAAAAAAAATGGTGTACATTATTTTCTTAGGAAAATAGGATAATAGGAAAAAAAAATACAAAAAAAAAATCGTCGCTTACTACTCTTAGTACAGACGACGGCATTAAGTTTTAATATAAATAAAACAACGGGAAATAATATGTTGCTGATGTGGACTGGACTCAAAAAATCTCATCCCAGGCGAAGCCGGGCGGGCCCCTAGTATTTAATATATTTACACCATTCGTTAGGAAACATGACTTGCGAAAAAGCGTTTCTTAAATGACACGCAGCTTATTTTCAATCTACGTCAAACTGCTGCTAAGGTACGGAAATACTATCTTGCGCCAAATTGACCCATGTTAATGGCTGTAGTTGTACTGGTACTGGTAAGTGACGAATCTATTACTATAGCCAAAGTAGTATTATATATTATTGGGTAATTCATATCTCTATATGAATGAGTTACCCATACATACATACATATTAACCATACCATCCAAACCATAGCTGGATATTGAAAAATTTACTAAACAAGGTTAAATATACAACACAAACATGGATCAGAAACGTATTACAATCAAGACAGTAATCATAATTTCAATGCAACCAATCCCTTTCGTATTCTAAGACTGAGTTTTTAATGTTCATGGTAAAGTTACAGAAGTAACGAAGTAAAAATATCCAAACTTTTAAATCCATTCCATCCTATTACTATGGTTATCCGCGCAATCAAAGCATTTCCAAACTTGCTATCCGAATGATATATTCAGACGGCGGCAGTTAAAGTTAGTCTTAAACTGCGGAGTCGCTTCAACTTCTAGGCGTCTTGGCGATCGTATCTCGCTTGTCATATTTCACGTTCTGTGTGAAATTCAGGGTTACACAATTATGTGATGTGTGTTCAATATTTCAATATTATCTCTCCATTGGAGACTCAATTTGGACTTTTTTTATTGGCCTTTAATAATAATAATAAATCAATAGTCACATACATAGTTCTGACCCCACATTAAGATCAATTAAGTCTTGTGTCGTGGGTATCAGAAACTACGAGAGACTTTTCGGTCTCACAAACACCCAGACCCGACACAAATATTTGTGGGCCACACAAGCATTTGTGTTTTGCGGAGATCGAACCCGCGGCCGCTCGTTTCTACGCCACGGAGGCTGTCTGTTTTGCAAGTAGACGAGCATACAGCCCGCCTGATGGTAAGCAGTCACCACGTTTATGGAACTTCGCAATGCCAAGAATCTAACACAGCCAGTAGGGTAATTCACGTAATTAAATAGGTTCAGTTGCAGTGCAGTTGCAGTTAAGTTTCGATCAAAACAAACCTTTTCGTATTCTCGTAATTTTGACAACCGCTGTCAGATACGCTCGCGTCAAGTCCGCGTCACGTTTAGCGTATTCTACTGCTGCTTGTTTTATGTGCGTGATTCAGATAGCAACTTGATCGGTATTCACGTGTAAGCTTCTTGCATACGACTGACGTATAGTTGACGCGCAGCACCCGCGCAGTTTACGCATTGCTTAGGTGCAGTTCACGCGCAGCTAAACAATTACAAGAATACCATTTTGCACTAAGACGTAAACTTAATTGCAACTGCACTGCAACTTGATCGGCGCGTCAAATAATTACGTGAATTACCCTATAGGTCGCTGCCTACCGTAAGGAGAGGACTCTCTTTAAGTCTCGTTTAAAGGACAAGTCATAGCATTGGATTGTACTGAGCTTACCATAAGGTGCAATGTAATAACTTGGTCGTGCCTGCATGACAAAACCAAGCATTTTTTACATAATATATTATGCTTAATGTCGCGAAAGAATAAGCAGAAGTGAACCCATAAATCGCTAAGTTTAATTCAACCCCAAAAAAAGGTAAGGGAGACCCTGACGCTATAATATAAATTACTTTTTATAGTAAAATACGGCGTAAATAAACATTAAAAGTCACTTAAACTAAACCAAAATACATCCAACAAATATATTTTATCAAGTTCAACGTACCGTTCAACAATAAAAAAACGATACACTAAGATCTAATCCAGTGTCCGCCAAAGTCGTTGGTCGAACGCCCAAAATGGCACAAAAGTGTTTGCCCCGCTCATTACGATAAAAGCTTTTCCATACAACTGCGGATCGGCGAAACTATATCGTGCGCCCATATTGTAATGTAAAAGGGTTCAAGCACAAATATGAATTGTGTCTACTTAACTTGTCTTCGCGTCTTTTCTTCCAAGGACAATGTAGCTCCTGCATTTGTAAGTTTCTTTGGAGGATTTACTAGATTTAAAAAATATAGTGCGTTTGTAACAATATATCTGTTGGACAAACAATTCCCGTATTTTTATTTATTTGTAGCTCAATTTCACAACGTCGGTATTACGCAGTAAACAAAAAATGTAATAGGAATACGGATGAATAAAATATATTTATACATTAAAAAAATATACAAAAACAAAGACTTCAAAAGTATTCCATGTTAAAAATGTTTCCAAAAATATGAAATGTAAAACAACAGAAAACTATTTTTTTATAAAATTATATCAAAGTATATTTAAAACAGCACGGAACGAAATTTAAGCATGTAAACCAACGAGAAATGGGAATCTTACTTTTTGCTTATGTTATCAGGTCGTGCCGCGTTGCAACATATGCGGCGTGCGAATTTTGAAATTAGAATCTTCGTGATTAGTTGGTCTTGGTGGTTTTACACCTGGCTCCGCATGGCTTAAAATTATATTTAAACTAGCGCCCGGCACGGTTCCGTCCAGGTGCAGATAGACTTTTTTGAAAATATTCTATCGACTATATTCATCAGGGATAATATGGATACTAAAGGTGATTTTTTTATCAAAACGGTCCAGTAGTTTCAGGTCCTATTCAATGCAAACAAACAATCAAATCTTTCCTCTTCATAATACTAGTTGATGTTCAGTTTCATTTACTCTAATATTTTGTTCTTTTTTTAATTTAGGTAAAATTACCTAATCAAAATATGGTTGGATTTTAGTTCCATATAATGTAAATTATATTTCATGTAGCCCCGCCTTCTTTGGGCGGTGAGACATATAAAATTCTCGAATTTCCCAGATCACTTTATCAAGTTTTTATTTATATATAATTTTTTTGTTTTGTATTTAATTTATTACACGATATTTTGTCCAACGTGCAAATAAACCTGTCCTGCATAGGGCGTATTACCTCATAAGTATATTCTTTGTGAGCCCAGCTTAACATTACCTTCTAACAGTAATGCGGATGTTTCCGGAATTTAAGGAAATTTAATATATGGTTTAAAGTTCAAAGGATTCCCACAAATCTCGGGAGCTAGCCGTGCATTTATTACCTTGAAGACGAGACGTTTCCACAAACGCTTGTCCGCCGCAGGAACTACCTGGAATAAAATTATAGATAGTATTACTTTTTACCGTTTTTACGAGGTAATTGTAAGTAATAGCGCTAGCCTTGAATATAAATATGAATCACCTTAACCATGCTCTATTAACATACTTATAAGTTTAGTAAAACTAAATTATTTAGTACACTTAACAGCCACACACCCGTGGTTTTTAGTTTAACGCCTGGTTTCTAATTAAAATAAAACGAATTCTTACGGATTTTCGTGGTCACGGGGCGGACTGGCGCCCGTAAAACTTAAAACTGTAAAGTGATCGAAACGTCGGGAAATTAAAAAAAAGTAAAAATTTAATAAAATTCGCCATAATATCCGTAAGAATTCGTTTTATTTTAGTGTGTAACATTCGCGTAAATCTACGATACCATTATGCAAACCTGGTTTCTAAATCAACTGTACATAACATACATAAACACACGCCTTTCTCCCAAAAGGGGTAGGCAGAGGTGCTACCAGAACACCCACGTTTCGCCTTGTATATTCCGTCCCACGATGTGATAGGGGGCGAGCCTATCGCCATATTGGGCACAAATTTCCTAACGCCGGGCTGATAATGAATAGAAAAATCCAATATCACTTTGCCCGACCCGGGATTCCAACCCGAGACCTCAGCTTTGCAATCATACCGTAGTACCACTACGCCACCGAGGCAGTCTGTAAATAGTGTAAATCAACTGTAACTATAACCAAAATCAACTATAACAAAACCTTCATTTGTAATATGTTCCAGCACAAAGCCTTGTGTTAGATGCTATCGTATAGAGAATGGCCTATAGATAATATTTATGTATATATAATACCTCCAAATACACAGGCTGTTACAATACATCCTGCTGTAAAGACAATAGACAAACCCTCTATAGCCGGGTTATAGGTCTGCACGAACAGAAGTTCACTGTAAAGTGGAGTATCTCCGTGCGAGTCACTCGACTAGGAGTGACATTGACGTCATCAAAGGGTTGATGAACTTGACGAGGTATGGTCGGAATAACAGTTTCATATATCGAAATAATTAGTGCTGAATGAGTTAACATGGAAATCTCTCTCTCTCTTCAGCTACAGAAAGTCCACTGCTGAAAGCCTCCCCTATGGATCGCCATATAGACCTGTTGGAACATGGAAATGTATGAACATGACATCAAAATATGTTGTTGAAGACCGTATATAATAATAGGATACTGGGTATTGTGGTAACTCCAACGGGATACGTGATACATTATGTGTCGCATTTTAGGTTGAGACTGTGTTTATCCGGCTTTGTACAGTCCAGTTAAACACGTCAACTCGTGGATACTGTGAATAGATCGCACTGCAATTCCCACGAGGTATGTTTTAGTAAAAATGAGCCAACGAATGCAAATACATCTAAGACATCGCATTATAGAAAATTTAATTCTCAGTCCAATCCAGAGCTCAGAGCAGCCACGGATCTACATACTTGAGACTTTTTTTTCTAAACATTTTATTTCCTCTTCAATGCAAATTCAACCCTACAAAGCGAGTATAAAGAGCGGTGCATCATTTTATTACAGTATCGGTACCTGACCTAACCCCCTTCTCAATTGAATTCTCAGTTGTAGAAAAATTCTGTGCTTAGTAATGGGCAACCACATTCTGATATTACAGTACAGTACTGCATCTGTATCGGCCCATATACGTCCCACTGCAGGACATGGGGCTCCTCTATAATCGAAAGTGCGATGGAGAGGGATTAGGTATATAGGCCACCACGCTGGCCTAATGCGGTTTGACGGACATTACATACCTATGAAATTCTTATAAATCGCTATAGTATGCTGGGTTTTACGACGTTTTCCTTCACCGTTATATGTATACTGTACACTGTTATAAAATATCCGGCGGAGTTCGCATGCTATCCATACTCTGTCTGGGCGTCAATAGCTTCTAAGGATGCGTTATATGCTCATTTCGAGTCCCATAGGTTGTGTGTGTGTCATCCCACACTTTTGTACTGCAGGCAAAATGGTGTGAGTTAGAAGAGGAATGCGGTTGATATAAGAGTGTGAATTAATCGGTTGCTGATTTACGAGTTCTTGAGAATTTACTTGTAAGAGAAAAGAGTTGAAAAACTGTGTTTGCTATGTATTTTTTATCATCAACCAATATACAGCAGTTTAATTGCAACGTTTCCAAAATTGAATAACGTTTTTTCTTGAAAAATAATCAAGTGTGTGGATGGTATAGTCATCGTTTATACACATAATTATATTAAGAGTTTTTTTTTCTAAGAGTCGAATATAAATTTATCTTTAAGATGCAGGTCTCAGAAGATGTACACTTATATTTAACTATGTTTAATTTTTTTTGCTCATGCCTTTACGAGTAAATGATTTTATAAATCTGTTAGAGAGATCTAAATTAGGATTTAATATTATCCGCCTGTTGTCCAGAACCTTTTGAAAACTTTCAGTCCCCAAACCCCAATATGCCCGTAACCCAAATGCTATGGTTCCACACTAAAACATTTGCCACGAGACAAATAGCGCCACATATAACTGAGAGAAATCATACCAGATCAATAATCTTTGTCTTGCACCACACGCAAGTGAGCAACACAGGCGTCTATGAAAGGTTTCATCCCTATACGCGGCTGCCTATAGGCTTTAGTGTCTGAGCCGTTGTCTCCATGCAAAAATGCTGCGACACAAAATCGCTGACCGGCATTTTTTCTCTGACGTCAACAATGCTCGTACTGATGAGCAAACAAATGAGTAATTGGAAAATACCAAAGGATACAAACCGTCTACCATATTCCGCTTGATGGTAAGTGCAGAGCAAGCCAAATACATTATCTAGCAGTGAGAAATGGTTTTCTTCAAGTCGAGACAATTACGCTAGCTGGCTGAAAGAAGATATACACAAAATGAAACCCGAACGCGACACACTTGAGACGGTCACTATGACCGCTTGTCCTGGTAAATGTAAACTAATACCAAATTACCAGCTACATACCATCAAATAAATTTATTATAAAAAAAATAGCAAATAACAACGATATAATTATTATGCCATAAACCTACATA
Source organism: Theretra japonica (assembly GCA_033459515.1). Taxonomy (NCBI): domain Eukaryota; kingdom Metazoa; phylum Arthropoda; class Insecta; order Lepidoptera; family Sphingidae; genus Theretra; species Theretra japonica. Next base: position 6,751,337 of record CM065943.1, read on the forward strand.
CGTAAACTCGAACCTTTTTCTCAGAAGGGGTAGACAGAGGTGCTACCAGGACTCCCAGGTTTTGCCTTGTGTGTTCCGTCCCTCGATGTGATAGAGAACGAGCCTATCGCCATAACGGGCATTAATTCCTGGCATTGATTATAATAAACTGAAGAATTCAATGACACTATACCCGACCCGGAATTCGAACCCGAGACCTCAGCATGTTAATCGTACCTTAATACAACTGCGCCATTGAGGCATAAATCTTCAGTTTGCAATAAATATCATAAACAATGAACCTTCATGAAACATTAATCCGATATTCCTTATTTAAAAACTCGGCTATTCGTCGCTTTGATGGCACTTGGTAGGGAGGCTGTAACAATTTTATATCAATTTTAACGTGCATTATAAGGGATCATTTGGGCCCAGCTTTACTCAGCTGGTTATCTTTATAGACGCGTTTATAAAATTTATTGTCTGTGAACACTGGTTTATTATAGTGGGCATTGGAATTATATCACTGTACATTTATTGCTCGTGTCTGTTTAGGGTTGAAGGGTTTGTTACTCAGCCGGTAATGTGCAGTTGGTAGTATATTTATTCTCGTACTAGATTGTCGTGGTGATGGATTATGTTCATTCGTTGGATTTAATGTTATTCCAAAAGGAATATTTATTCAAATGAGCCAGCACATTAACTATTACCTAAAGCAATCAAAGATACAAAACTTTGAAATCAGAGATTTGTTTTTCTCCCTGTCTTTTCAACCACAGGAAGTTCATCAAGTTCACTGCACACACACCTCCGCTAAGAATATCCACATCGACCTGTAAGAACTAGGAAGTGGCCTGCATCCAGCAAGATTTGTTAAATCGTTAATGTTTTAAATTGGAATTAATTACCCATTTCGATATTTTTCATAATACCTATTATTTGATGATTTCTTTAGACGACTCACTCAAGGTCTAAAAATATCCTATAAATATATATCTATAAATTAGTTGACCTGTTTGCTCGTTTGCCGGAACTATGAAATAAAAAAAAATTGCTTACTAGCTTCGAAAATGCTACTATCCAATCCAATCCATCAGCCAAAGGAAGTCCACTGCTGATCATAGGCCTCTCCTAATGATTTCCATCGTGGCCTGTTTGAGGCAGCCTGCATGCAGCGACATCCCGCGACCTTTACCAGGTCGTCTGACCACCTAGTGGGTGAACGTCCCACGCTGCGTTTTCCGCTTCGTGGCCTCCATTCGAATTAAATGCTAATTAATTTAAATGCTACTAATGTACCTTCAAAAACCTACCGACATTTTAATGTAATTTTAAAATTATTCTCCTACTTTACATTTACGACTGTCAAGTTTTCAACGATGTGTTGACTCGTTAATTTGCTTTACATCTCGAGTCTGCAACTAATTAGCTACTTATGTTTGTCCTCACGCGGAACTTATTATAGTTGAGAGAATGCTACTCAAGTTTCTTTCCTTGAGTTTATTTGACAAGAGTGACAAACTGTGCTCTCGGGGCATTAATGAATGAGGAAGGAGCAAAATATGATGTTTGAGTTGGTCGTCTTGTATGAATTATGCTTATAACAGTTTCAGTATTCACAAGTTCATCCTTCTTAGTAATTTAATATTCAGATTCAATCTGTGTTTGAGCAGTTTCGAGCTAATGAGCAAAATTTTGTGGACTGACGATAGAGAACTGTCCACCAATGAATACTCGTACATAATGTGAAATGCATTGCACACCATTGCAAGCATAGTAGATACTTAATTATGCCAGTTTAAAAGAAGAAAAGTATTGGAAAGAAATCGATAGAATTCTGGCGCAAATAATTTACATATCTCGCTGAACGTGGGTGCTTCACTCTTCATCGTCATCACATAACACTGATGTCCACTGCTGGACATAGCCCTTCTCCAAATTGCGCCATTTCACTCTGTCTTCGGCTTGTCGTATGCAGCATCTGCCAGCGACCTGCCGCAAATCGTCACTCCTCCTTGCTGGAGGGCGCCCTACACTACTTATCATCTTCACAATATTCTATTGACACTTACACTACTAATTTTAGCTAAACCTTGACATATTTTAACTTGTGTAGTGCCATTAATATAAAGTAACTCCCGTCTATCTGAACATTATCAGTTGCTATTGCCCACAGTTATTATAAAGCCATTTGTCATTATATTTATCTGTAGTGAAACCATTAATTGTCATTATCTATCGTTTTATCTAGTTAAGCCCTTCATATCTACTCCATTCTTATCAATCGGTTTAGTTATAAGTACAATGATACACTCAATTCCAAAAGTAGGTACCTACTACTAATGAATGATGGCATCCTAAAATATTCTGTGTGTGTGTCTAACAATCCTGTAGAACTAACGTTGGCTGGCAGATGTTTTTAGCCGCCTTCAAAAGGAGGAGGTTCTCAATTCGTTGGAAACTTTGTTTTATGACATTTAAATTCCAGTTTATTAAATATTTTTTATTGCAATAAATGGTGAGATGAGCATGCCGTTTGCCTGATGGTACGCGATACGACCGCTCATGGATAGTAGCAAATCCAAACACCATGAATTACAAATGCTTTGCATTTGCAAGTAATTTGGAATGCCAAGCATTAAAATTAATGCTTGGCATTCAATTGCTTGGCATTCAATTGCTTGGCATGATGAGCGCAGTGGAATGCCAAGCATTAAAATTAATGCTTGGCATTCCACTGCGCTCATCATCCTGAGAAATAAGATGTTAAGTCTTATTACGTCCAGCAGTTTCTCTGGCTACAATGTTCTTGAAACCGGAGCATAACAGTGCATTTACGCTGCTGTTTGGCGGGAGAAATAGACATTGGGGCGGTACTTGCCCAGGCGGCCTCTCTCTTATGAGAGACCTACCACCAGTAATAACAGAGATAAGAGTCACATTTGTGTAACACCCATGAGTCTATGATTCCAGGAGTGTCATTTACAAAGCTCATTCCAACTTATTTTATTTCATTGATGGATGTTTCAATTTATATTTTTAATTAGAAATAGCGTAGTACTACAAAAGACTCGTAGTTAATGTGTTTGCGGCACATTCAATATAATATGCAATACACATAATTACATATATTTAGCTTTATGTATAAACGTCGAAAAATGTTATAATGATGTCGCTGAATCTAACAGCACAAAAATAGATTTCATAATACTCTTATCTCAGAGACAATCCTTGAAAAGTATCCCCATATACTAAAGTATAATCTATAAAAAGTTAACTGCCTACAAAACAGTTATCTTGTGTCCCGCGACATTCCCCAGCTTGTTACTGAACGATAAACAAAAACAAGTCTACTCATCTTTTGACAAAACTAGTGATTTATTTGGATACGAAACCGCTTTGTTTCTTGCAACTTGACGAGGTACTTAATCCAGTAATTAACTAATGCGATAAGCCGTAGCTTCGGATAAAAACATACATACATAAACTCACGCCTATGTCCCATTGTGTTAGGCAGAAACTATAGAGCGCCAAGTGCTACGGCCGTATGTTTGGGTTTCTCTTTCGCTTCATCAACTGTCATGAATGTTTTCATACACGCTCATCACTTTCGATAAAAAAACGATCAAAAGATATCTTAAGGCTTAGACTTTAGAGAACTCCAATCATATACACCAGATAAGTACTGAGTAATAATAATAAAATTATTAAAATCAACCACTTTCTTGAACAGACAAGAGGTTTGAGTTGCCAAAACCCGAGTCTTATTATCCAATCCAACCCATTCCATCAGCCAAAGGAAGTCCACTGCTGAACATAGGCCTCTCCTAATGATTTCCACAGTTACCTGTTGGAGGCATCATGCATCCAGCAACATCCCGCTACCTTTACCAGGTCATCTGACCACCTGGTGGTGGTGATGGAGTCTTATTATAATATGATTTAATTTGTCTAACTGCAGGGCACAATCATCTTTTTTTGTGGATGTGTAAAATTTATATCATGACGTTGACATATTGCGGGTTGTAAACAATACACGCTTGGTGAGAACTGTGCCACCGCATCCCATAATATATTGTGTTTATTCGCTGCGTTGATTCATCCAAGATGATAGGGTCATAAGCATCTATCACATCACCTTGAATCATCATCATCATAATCAGCCCATTGCAGTCCCTGTTGAATGTCTTATCTAACTAGCAGCCCAGCCTGACTTCGCCTAGGTGAAGATAGTTTTTAACAAAGAAACCGTTTTGCAACATTTGTCAATAATGCTCCGCTCCTATTGGTCATAGCGTGAAGTTATATAGCCTATAGTCTTCCTCGGTATATTAGCTACCCAACACCAAAATATATTGAAATTCGAACCAGTATTTCCTGAGATTATCGCGTACAAACAAACGAACTCTTCAGCTTTATATTAGTATTTATTATACTGATATTTATGTTGCAGTGGACAACATACCCACGAACAAGCGGTACAGTGATATCACCACAAGACAGCACACTTGGCCGGAAGCCATTCGATTTGTGTCGCAAAGATTACGCCGTACAGTTTGCTGTGCCGGCAGCGACATGCCTTTGTATCGCTACACATCACAGAATTAATTGATATTCGTGTACCTACGCTTGTTACAACAGATTCATAGATATAGCTGCATGGATATGTTGAATATTAATATTTGGTGTACGAGCTTCGGCGTAGTTCTGGGCGTTGGTGCATGTAAAATTGAGTGTATAAACCATTCTAAGATACAAGAGTGATATTTAGAGTACGGAGCTAATGTTTATTTTGGAAAAATCGAAAAGGATACCTACTCCCGGTGTCCAATCATTGATTTCATTGCAGCATGTATATTAAGGAGTGCGTGCTGTCCTAAGTCGGAAATTTCACTTTATGTGATATTTTTCAATTCATAGAATGTAAGTTGAACGGAATTATAATATATTATGTATAATAATCTGTGACCGGTATGGTGATAGGCTGCCACCTAATAACCTCGACAAAACATAGTTGACACAATGGTATAGAACTCCATATTATTATGGATGCACATAATGTACCAGTCTCCGTGGCGTAGTTGGTTAGGGGCCGCACCGGTTGAGAAACGAGAGGCCGCGGGTTCGATTACCCCCACCGAGGTAAATATTTGTGTGAACCACAGATATTTGTCTCGGGTATAGGTGTTTGTGAAACCGAAAAGTCTCTCGTAGTTTCTGATACCCAGGACACAAGACTAGATCTTAGTAAGGGGTCAGGACTATGTATGTGACTGTTGGGTGTATTTATTTATTTAGCTTTACTTTAGTGTAATACACATAGTGTGGTAAAACACGTTTTCTTGTGTGATATAAACTCTCATAACTCCAAAGGAATCTGAGCACACGATGAAAAATTACATCTGTTCAATAACTTCCCAGACGGCGGAAAAAATAAGACGAATGAAAAATATTTCCAATACTTCTCACGATCTAACTCATAAACAATCTTTAAAATATTCATTGACTTCGGAACAACAAATGTTGATAAAATATTGTACTCTATCGCCTTATAGTTGCCACATGGCTTGATAGACCAACTTGATAACTTTTGGAAAACTTACGACATCTAATTTCTGACAGGGCGACCTTTAGGATCTTAAAAAATATATACTTAATACATAATCATCACGCCTTTTTCCAAGAAGCGGTAGGCAGAGGTGCCACTAGGACACCCACGGTTCGCCTTTTATGTTCCGTCCCATGATGTGATAGAGGGCTAGCTTATCGCTATATCGGGCACAAAATCCTGACTCCGAGCTTAAAATGAATAGAGAAATTCAATATAACCCGAGCCGGGATTCGAACCCGAGACCTCAGTTTTGAAATCATACCGTAGTACCACGCCACCGAGGCAATCTAGATTATGAATAAATATATCATCTAGTAAAACACCATTTCTTTTTTATTGCTGTTACTTATTGTTTATGAAACAAACTTAAGGTTGAAAAACTAGCGACAAATCTAATTACACAGGGAAACTTGGAGGTAAAAGCTTTCATCATATATTTTTGCCTAGTAAACAACTCTCGAATAGCCGACATTTTATAATTCATTATTGTCATTAATGTTTTAGCGTGTCTAGATATTTTGTACCAATAAATCGACTGCTAAACTTTTAAGTTTTCTTTCGCCAATATTTCTTTACAAAATCAATACACCAGACTCTATTCCCTCAGTTCGGTTTATTAGGTACTCCAGCTGCGAAGAGTTCAGATATTTTCATTTCCAGTGAAGAAGGCGACGGGCAGGCAACAGTGCCCAAGTTCCGAACGAGATTGCCCAAGTTTTATGTCGGATCGGACTTCTGTCGCGGGTTGTAAACTCCGTACTTCAACTTTTTCAAGTGTAATGAAAGGAAAGCATTGGTATGTTTTTTTTTATTGAAATGATGCATTGGTGTAAATTATTTAGTTTTTTAAAAACATAATATTTTCTTAACCCGCACACCGTAGCGATTTTAAAGAATTTCTACGGTATGAAAGTCCGCCAACCCGCACTAGGCCAGCGTGGTGGACTATATGGCCTAACCACTCTCAATCTATTCTCTCGATTGTGGAGTAGGCCCGTGCCCAGCAGTGGGACGTATATGGGCTGATAAAAAAAAATGTATTTTCTTACAAGCCTACTTTGGTTTGTGGATATGCTTTAAATGGTGCGGTCCAAGATTCAATTCTCAAATCCAACAATCGAAATTATTTTTGGTAAGAATAACATGGTTTGGAAGAGCGTAGATACACCTAGCAATATTATTTCAGAATTCCCCTTAAATATTATTTCTATAATTAAATGGAAGACTTTTCCCTAATAAACCTTAATATTTTAAAGAAATTAATTATCTATTGTATTTAATAAGTATCAACACAATAAACTTTTTTGCCGCACACGCCTAATAAAATTACTGCAAACTGTTAATAATTTCTCCAAAAAGACATTAGAAAAGACTAAAACTTTTATTCCAATGTCACCACCAGTATATCATCCTTATGGACCTCAGAAAGCAGGCTCGCGGGAGCTCTCAGCACAAAAAACACCCACATTCGCCGCCTGTCCTTATCATTTATGTATGAAATGACTTAATTCTCAGGAAAGTCCTCTCAGTGTCCGAAACTGGCTGAAATCCAAAATCGCTTTATGTACTACGTCATGACTGAGTTGCGGCGCTACTGCAAGCGGTTATATGAAACTAAAAATAAAAATAATTAATACACCCAACATCGTCAATTGCGTAGTCCGGACCCCACACTAAGATCGAGTCTTCTGTTGTGGGTCTTTTTCGTAGTTCCTGATAACTACGAAAGAGTTTTCGCACAAACTCCCAGACCCGAAACAAATACCTGTGGATAACAAACATTTATCTTGATGCGGGGATCGAACCCACGACCTCACATTTCACAGCCGGCGTCCACCTAACTGCGCCACGGAGGCGCTCACGTATATGACTCTGCAAGTTGCTAAAGGATATTAAAAAAAGAGCCTAATAATATAAATAAGATTTTGTCCTAAATTAATGAATACATAGATAGCATACGTAATCAAACATCAATTATTGTAAGTCCTCTGTTAAACATGTCTTGCTAGAAAGTTGCTACAGTGAATTGTCATGTACTCGTATAATGTTTGATTTCTTGAAATCTTTAAAAAATACTCATTCCACCGCTTTACACTCATAAAATTTAATGAAATGGTTGAGTTTTCCATTGATAGGCAATTATTGTACTATTATCGTTAATAAAGAAATTTATAGATGCAAATATCTTTCCTCGCTAACAGTGACACCGCTTCCACTAACGCTCAAGGCTCACATTTATCTTTCTCGAGACAATATAAAATCACGTGGGAATCGTACGTGTTCCAGCGGTGACATTAATTCAACTGTATTGGTCTAAGAGCCGGTTTGCTTTGCGAATTTGCTGGTGGCTGTATAAAGAAAAGTATCGCGAAGACATACGCACATCTGTGATGTATGTTCGCAAATATTAGTGGTTAATATTGGCACCTAATTAATCTTTTTTTTTAATACTTTAAAAGAATCAAATCAAATACATCAGTCAAAGGAAGTCCACTGCTGAACATAAGCCATCTCATCCTTTTTTTAATTAGAACAGCTTTCATTAACCACATAAGCGTGTTATGTAAAAAGTCAATAATAATCTTTATTACAAAAATCAATCTCGCATCTGGCGTCGTGGAGCGCCAAAAGTTCTACCGTGAATAATTCCGATGCTAAATTCCGCCCGTTTTCAGAGGCTTTGTTCTTTGGGCATAGTTTTCGTTAACAATTTAACATCGGCTCCGGATATTCGAACACGGCTGGGTACATTTCAATAGCTGCAGTTCAATATTCACTCTACATTTCTATGAAATTCTGATTATGTATGCAGACATTGTCCGACGAAATATATGGCTATTATTATTTAAATAAATGAAGTATATTCTACGGTCATATTACCGTTCCACATCGGCCATGTACGGTCATATATAAGCACTAAAGAGTTATTTTTTAAAAGGTATTTTCAACTGCTTTGACATGAATACAAGGCATATGACGATAAGTGCAGAACAAATAATAAAATACATATCCGTATAATAATATAATAATAAAATAGATATGCTCAAACCCGGACAAACGCAGGCTGATATCGAAATGAGACACTTACATCAACGTGTTTATTTGTCGTCGTGCATGGCCTTGCACGAACCATACCACCTTTGTGGCCATGCACGAGTCCCACGAATATAATATAATATTACGTGTATTTGAGTACATATAAACATTACGAGTAATAATTCTACTACGTCCCATAATACGAAGCACTGAAAATTCTACACAGTCTAAAACTAATTCAATTAACACATTTGTCTCGGTTTGAAATTTGCGGTTCCAAGCAAAATATTTCGAATTCATTTAAGGAACTCTGGAAAGGCTTGTGAAAAATTTCAGAACGTCAGCAATGCAGGTGGTCTGGAATCACAATCAGTTAAGTTCGGAATCAGCGGTTGGCGAGCGGCCAACACCGTTGCCAATTTTCCGAGTGTTTCTTCAAGAATTCCATGCGTTGTTTGTCATCGCAATTTGTGTTATGCCCCTTTTGGTAAATAAATAATTAACTATTTTGTATTATTGGGTATTATACAATATACTTAAAGTCAAGTAAATAAAATACAAAATTTGCTGCGTTATAGTTCGTTGCTGATAATAATTAATCTGTATTCATTTGGCACTACCATTTTCATATAAAATATGCATTAAATAGAAAACGCAAATTAATAAACATTTTCTGTAAAAATATTATGCACCACCACCTGACACAGAAAATAAATAAATATCAAAAGGCACTTCCAAGCACTTGTTAATGGATGCAGTAAAATGAACAACTTATGCTAAAGAGCGTCCCCAGCAAACACTGCACAAGTGTTAAGTAATATTAAACTACGGAATAACTCGAAAATTACACCGGAGAAACCGGATGGAAACTTGATATTCTAGTCCGAGCAGTAAACGCACGCTGATGAAAACAACAAACTTATCCAATTTAAAATCACAAGAATTATAAACGAGCAATTCCACAAAAGTCGCAGCACTGAATGAAGTTCACGAATACCGCAAACTTTAAGAATCCCGCCGACTTCAATGTAAGTGCTCGACTTAACTGAAATTGGTTTCAAGCTCTCAAACTGGTCGGATGAGGAAGGAATCTCAACTTGATCACGTCTATGTGAGGGGTGGACAGAGACGCATGCGAATCGTGCCTTAGACAACAGATAGACCACAATTAAAACGTCCTTGACGAGCTCCTTCACTCATATTCTACGCATTGTTTCAATCCAATCGAAATGTAAAGGACGGTATTTAAAACGTACTTACCAAAGATTTTCTAAAAATATGCTCGCAATGTACCAGATACTTAGTATTCACCGCTACCCAAACCCCCCACTCCCTCCACCTCAACACTAACATCTTACTTTGCTTGTCTTTTAAAATTAATAAAAAGAGAAAGGACATATAGAGGAGAACATTACAATAAAAAAATATCATTGGAATCTTCGAAATGAAATATTCCGTAAATGTAGGGTACATTACATACATACTCATTATATTTTTACTTTTCTTTTTCAATATAACGATAATAATGAAAACCTAAATGGTAGGTACGCAACGAAAATGTCGCCTAATACTTGTAATATGCGTCCGACACGGTAATGGCTTTATGGCCTATAAATTTCGAGACCGAATTTACGACGAAATGTGGGTGTAACACTGCTTTATAGAAAGCGGAATTGGTTCCTTTTACCTACGATTTTCTGTGTGCCGTTAAATTTCAATCAAGTAGAGCAAATATTGATCACGTATGATGTTAATCTCGTCTTTGTAATGGTGTTTACTTCTACATACATAAACATTACGCCTTTATCCCAAAAGGGGCAGGCAGAGGTGCAACCAGGTTTCACCTTGTATGTCCCTTCCCGCGATGTGATAGGGGGCAAGCCTATCGCCATATCGGCCACAAACTCCTGACTCCGGGCTGATAATAAATAGAAAAATCTAATGTCGCTTCATCCGACCCCGAGATTCGAACCCGAGACCTCAGCTTAGTAATCGTACCGTAGTACAATTACGCCACCGAGGCTGTCCGGTGTATTCTTATATATGTTTATTTTAGATTGTGCTCTTTAAGAAATGTATGTCTTTACGATTTTACATACATATTATGATATTTCAAAAACGACGTAAATAAATAATTATAATCCAGACCATAAACATCCGACTGCAGGGCACAGGCCTCCTTAACAATCAATAGTCCGAATGAGACAGCTTAGGCCATAGTCCACCACGCTGGCCTACAGCGGGCTGAGGTACTTCACACACCATATAAATTCTTGAAAAACTCTCTCCATTCTTCACGATGTTTTACTCCACCGTTAAAATGCGTAGTTATTGGCAAGAAGAAACGAAACGAAACAAAAAATTAAAATAATTTAACCTTTAATTTCAAGAGCTACCAATGTTATTATTCAAGTGATTTTTAATATTTTTGCTACTACAAAGTTTACCAAACAGTGTTGTAACATTGCGCATTAATAAACTCTAAACTCTCATTTAGTACAATGTACGATGCTAAACAAGTAGTAAATTATATGTAAAATACACATGCTAAGTACATACGATTATGCGTAATGCTTTCCAAGAGACTGGAACTCATAACTGTAGCATAATTCGTGTAACTACGACAATGAGTATGTACATAGTCAAGTTGAAACTGTTGTTGCTACCGAAATAGGAGTGGCAGAACTTTAACTTATTTAAACGGACAGCCTCCGTGGCGCAGTTGGTAAGACGCCGGCTGTGAAACGAGAGGCCGCGGGTTCGATTCCCCCACCGAGATAAATGTTTGTGTGAACCACAGGTATTTGTCTCGGGTCTGGGTGTTTGTGAGACCGAATAGTCTCTCATAGTTCCTGATACCCACGACTTATATGGCTGTTGGATGTATTTATTGTATTTAGACCTGCTAATCAAACATCAAACAAAATCATGAAACTACTAGAAAACTGTCCAGTGATCCGCTTATTCATTTGTCGGATATAATCAACAAGAAAATCCAACATTACTTTGAAAATGTAATTGTACACATCGATTTATTAATAAGCAAAATTTCAATTCAGACAATATTAAACTATTCAAAGGTCAATAACAACAAACAACGTGGTTTACTGCTGTATTGAAATTAAATCTATATTCAAAGTACCAACGGACCACTGGAGAAAGTTTTGAGGGTCGTTGGTTTTCCAGATTTTTGGAAAACTATATTTAATCGAGCCCGTTGGGAAACTCGAATGGAATTTTGCGGTCCAAGTCTGTTCCGTAATAGGCTATTTCCGATAAGCTTTAGTATTTGGATATACGGTAATTTGAATTTCGAATTCCAAAAGTTCGTTTTGTATTGGAATATTTAATGGAACTAATGTAATTGGAAATCGGAAGCGGTATGCCTGTATATATTTGGGCATATATCTACCTAAATGCCTAGAGATTGAGTAATATGATTTAATTTTAAATTTTTACATTTGAAATTTATGGTAATGTAATGGTCTGAAATTTCCTAATGTAGTACATATTTTGAGGATTTTTGATACATACGTAATTATTTGAACGCTAACGGTCTTATTCATAGACAGATTTGAAACCTATTCTAGTTATCAAATGTTTTGTACCTTTCGAACGACTTAAGAATTCAGTTTTAGCCAAGAAACAAAGCATTGAAAAACTAAAATAGGGTTTAAATATATATATGTATAAGGCCGAAGTCAGAAGACAAACACGTTAATGAATCTTTGACTGAAAGATACTTCATATATTTTTTGACAAATAGAATGCAAAGATCCAATTATTAATTTATGTTGTTTGTATAAATTACATGCGCCTCAAAGATGTCAGTAGAATTACTACAAAGACTTCGTATCTTGAATTCATTACGATGACGAAGCAGAAACAATTAAATGATACGAATGACCTAAAAAGACGTTTCCTCATGAAGAATATGTGCTTTTAATGCAAATTTATAACGACTGTCCCTCGTACTTAATGATGTTGAAAAAAGCCATTTTTCACACTAAGATAAAAGCTTTGAAGGCGTTCTGGTCCTTTTGGCGTTCCTTAGATGCGTAATTCGATGTCGTTTCAAATGGTAAAAATCCTCTTAATGATCAACTTATTATTTTTTATTTGATATTCTAAAACTCTAATAACATTTAACTCTTCAATCTGCATTGAACCAGTTTAGAAGGCTTATGACTCGATCTTTATTTTAAAACGTATATAAAAATGCAAAAGTAGTCATATTTGATTTAATATTTTGCTACAAATAAAAATGTTCAAAAGTATATACATGTGTATAAGAACCAAATCAATTCTGTAGAAAATATTTTTCATTTGTTAACAACCAAAAATATTCATACCTTCGATCAAATAGAAGATTCCTACATATAACAGCTAGACAGAGGGGCCAAGTATTAATTAAAGTTCAGTTAAGTGTAGTAAGGGAATAATCCCATCCCAAGATGTGACAAGAGGCAAGGCCATTATCATACTAAAACCAAAAAGGAATTGAGCTCGTCCTGACATTGAAATCCGAACAAGAATCTCACGGTATACAGCCCACTAGACTACCACTGCTACCCAGTACCCACAAACCTGTATTCAATTTGCCATCCATCATCATCAGCCCGTAGCAGTCCACTGAATAAAGGATTCTCCCAAGGTACGCTACAGAGCCCGGTCTGCTGCTTTATGCATCCAGTCGCTGCCGGCCCTCTTGTGCAAATCGTCCCTCTGTCTGGCCAGAGGACGTCCCACGCTACGTTTGCCAATTGCCATCCACTACAGTATAAAATATTAAAACATACGCTCGTGTTCACTATTCAATCCATTCCAGAATCAAGTACTATTAACATAACTGAATACAGAACCCAAAACTCGATATCTATTCGCACATTTTTAATATTCTATTGAATATTAGAGGAGGCGGGGTGATCGGAGCGCGGCGACTCATATAAATTGTATTTGTAAAAGCTTTGTGTCTACTCGATCAGATCTGCGGTTACTGCCGGGGATCTTTCTTCCATTTATGAATTTCTATTTGTGTTTTATCTGATGGGTTTTCTAGATCGAAGTCTTTTTTGTTCAATCAATTAAGTGTGTGACTGCCTCGGTGGCGTAATGGTACTACGGTATAATTGCAAAACTGAGGTCTCGGGTTCGAATCCCGGGTCGGGCAAAGTGATATTGGATTTTTCTATTCATTATCAATCCGAAGTCAGAAATTTGTGCCCGATATGGCGATGGGCTCGCCCCCTATCACATCGTGAGACGGAATATACAAGGCGAAACGTGGATGTTCTGGTAGCACCTCTGCCTACCCCTTCTGGGAAAAAGGCGTGTGTTTATGTATGTATGTAATTAAGTGTGTAGATACAGCATTTATAAAGTTATGAAATAAGGGAAGACATTGCTCCGACATACACGCAGTTACCTAATATGTATTATTATACTGAGGTTAAAGACGATGATAAAAATTGACATTATTCAGATATTACTCATGAAGGCAATATAATTAAATTGATTAATAGATAAATTAATTAGATAAGAAAATACGTATGGTTTAAACATAAGGGTTATTATTATTTTGTTATTTTCGCCTCTACTTACTAATTTCCGTACCGTATGTGATCTTACTAAAACCAATTTCACTAATGCTGTTTCCGAGAATAAAAATCAGTTGTTCACCTATTCACTGTAAACTTGTCTTTTAAACAGTAATGGTCTTATTCATAGACAATTTTAAAACCTATATTAGTTATCAACTGTTTTGTCTTCTTCGCCCAAACTGAATTCAAAAGCCGTCAGAAAGAGACAAAACATTCGATAGGTAAAATAGGTTTTTCAGCTGTCTATGAATAAGGCCGTAATTGTATGGAAATATTATAATTTTTTTAAATTATAACAACAATAATATATTTATCAAAGGCTAGGCAAACAAATTTCCTCTTTGTCATAGATGCTTCCATCAGGAGACGTATTCGTTTCCTTCAATATTTAAAAAGGAAACCGTCTGAATACGAGGATTTAGTTGCATGCACAGCAAAACCCGGTTATGGAGCTGCTCGTGACATATTTCTTGGAAACACATCAACTGCAGAAGTCTTAGGAAACGTTATCTTGCATCTTCGTATACATAATACCGACGCTTTGTATAATCTAGATATTTTATGGTTTTATATAACAAGCATTGCATTTAATACGCTTTTTATTTGTCTTAATAATTTACAGTTATTTTTATTATGTCTTGCAGTCAATGATAAGGTATTTTAACAATTTATAATTAACTAGTGCTACGTGTGCTTTTTATTTGTTTTTAAATGCCAACTTGGCTACCTTTATATTATAGCCCTCAGTGCAACTTTGTTTAAAAGATCCGAAATAATTAGCAATTATTTAAAGTTTTATTCTATAGACCTTAAGGTTTTCTCTCTTTCTCTTATTCCTATTTCCATCCCGTAGGCATCTGTACAAAGTTGACAAAACCAAAGAACACAATTTCGCCTTTTTCAAATCCGTACATTTTTATTATTTTCGTTTGCTCCGTGTACCTACTACAAAGACGTAAATAAATAATAACGTTGAATTTCACTCTAATGTTATGCCATATAATTCGTAATACATTTCATTTTCCTCCATGAATGGTTCTGTAATATTTCAAGGAGGGCTATAAAAAGTCAGCGAATAAATCTTTTGTCAGCGAAGTTGACCCTTTAAAGGACTCCTGCACAATCTTTTGACATAAGGATTTTATTGTTGATGTGAGAAGGTTATAGAGTAACTTTTTTAATCAAAAATACTGCGTGAAAAATCTCATTTGAGTGAAAGTCACTGACATGGCGATAGTTACTCTCTTAGCTTCTTAAGACGAGAAATGAGGCTGAAAACTATGAATGACATTGGTGACAACATTGCGTGCCCTTTTGGGAACACATGTATTCCGCCCGCGTGAGCTGTTTTTATATAAGTTATGATACTTTATCATATCTTCAAATAAACACTTAGAATTTGTAAGTTTGTGGTGCCATCCGATTACTAATTGTTGTACTATCTTCGGATAGTTTTATTTCATTAACTTAATTTATTTTTTACCTATATTGTCCCACTGCAAAGGTCTCCCTCAACTCCTTCCATCAGTATTACCAGCCCCATAATAATTATATAATTATCCTTTAATGAGCTTATGTATAAATGGGTTTTTACATTCCCGCTTTTTGTAGATAAGCGGTCTTTGTTTTATCCATCCTTGTTTCCGACTGCTATGAGAAAACAATAAAAATCGCGTATGCTCCAACTTTCTTACCTCTGTGAACAGGTAACGGGCCACGCCAAGAGTGGGTCCTTTGTGACGTCAGCTGTTTTTGTGACGTTTTCCTCGTATAAATTATTTGGATGTCATAATTTAACCCTTAGATTCACGGAGAGCTAATATTTCAATGATTTTAAATATTTTCTACAAAAAGGTTGAGAAAGCATATTGATTCTCGCTGGTGAAAAATGATCGTGATTCGTAAATATTTGGGTCCCTGTGAATTTTACGCGAATTTCAGTATTTTAATATGTATTAAATAGTGAATTTTATATAAAATAATATTGGATTAAGCCCTGGCTTAAACAAATCCTCAAAAAATGGCCTAAAGCTGAATAAATCTAGTATCGGAGTTTAGCGCCAGCTACATTGTGCCAATGTAGATAATACCTTATATTGTACGAAATATCTGAATGCGAGTTCTTTATTTTGCAAAATATTTTGGTATACTACGAGTACAAAGGCAGCCAAAAACGAATCTTAGCAATTCCAAAGTTAAATACGCACGACTTTTATTAAATGCCTCACGCGTCTCAAGTAATTGAAAGAAAGGAATAGGCTTTTAATAAAACAGCAACTCCAAACGAAAGTGAGGTAATGATGTTTGGCGTTCCACAACGGGACGACCGGAGTGGAATTTCTGCCGAAACTCATCCAATTACAACGGGAATGCGTGCTGGTTCCCCGTGAACCCATGCGACTAGGGAGGTATCGTGTTTTTTTTTAAATTTATTAAGAAATTAATATAATATGCCTTATGTCAAGTAGACTTGTTCTAGGTGAAGAAGTTATGCCCGCAATAATGTATTGATAAATATTGTGCAATGTTATAATTATAGGAAAAAATAATTAACTTCCTCAGTACTCACATTTAGAGATTCGATGATGGAATGGGCAGTATTTACATAATTGGTTTGCCCAAAAGGATGTTGCGGATTATATTTCTTATTACTGAATAGTAATGTAGCCGACACATGCAATCACAAGGTACTAATGCTCCAAGTTGTCCGGAATCATGTCATACTGAGATCAGTATAACATGATTCCGCACATAATTTCGTGAGATCACGAAATTATGTGAGAAGAGTTGATAGAAAAAAAATATATTATGATGATACCCATTCATCGAAATCCTTTAACTTAAGGAAATATGCAGTTTGTTCCACAACTTTTATCAATGAAGTTCTTTAAATAGAAGACAAAAATACAAGCTCCCATTACACATCGTGAAACAACACGCCATATCATTTTGGTTATTTGAATAAAACTACAAAGTCCCGTATTTATATATTTAAAATTCAATACACCAAATTCTCCCGTACTTCAACCCCCATCACTAGTGTCACAGCAATGTACGTCGATGAGCGGGTATTTTGTAAACTATTCCGGACTATTCCGGGATCGTTTCCATTCTTGTTGTTTACCTTTGTTTCTATTCCATTTCGGAGTTTAGTTCGTCTAAAACTAAATAGGAATGCTGTTCAGTGCTGTTCGACAGAGTACGAGAACAATTTGTTTCAGGTAAGAATTGCAAAAACAAAAATCCTAAGCTTGGTAAGGGTGTAGTAATTTGAGTGCAAACTTATTATGCCATGATCATATGATCCATGGCAGAGGCCTATGTTCAGCAGTGGACTTTCTGTGGCTGAAGAGAGAGAGAGGCTTATTAAAAGGATGTTCGTTTAGAGTTGTCCTGGAAAAGGAAATTACTATCGCAGCATTTCGACGGCGTGATATGAGTCCAGGAGAGCTTAAAAGAGTGCTACTTATACGAATTACGTGTCAATTTTTAAGGTAGGTAACTTTGTACATGTAACTTAAAACGTTCTATTTCGTATAATATGTGGTATTCATTATTGGTACATTGATATAATCCGATAAAAATATGTGTGTATTTTGGAGACTAAAAGTCACCCGTAGTTTCTAATATCAACCCAATACACAAACACTAAACCACACATAATAATAGTACTTTACATTAATATAAATTATGAGCTCATTTTCACCTCATAATAAAGTTTACACATTAAATATTGACTTTCTATCAACACAGGATAATTCGTACTTTTAATAAACATCTGAACTGAAATTCCTTCCGCAGCGAGGCGCGATATCCGCTTTATTAAAACACCTTTAGTACACCCTAAACTTAATAATTTAGGAGGCCAGCACAATGTACTACGCAGGCAAGATTTCCTTACGTAACCTCGCTTCATCCGATCTAGATCATAAAATGAAAAGAATATTAAAACTGAAAAAATATTAAACTTTTTATACTTCATTAATTTTTGTATTTATGCTTGGCGATAGACTCGCGCACATTTTAGATAAGAAATAAAATCTATGAACTGTAGGCGCCACTAATGGTATATTATACTTTTTTATATTATATAAATTTTATATAATATGAAAGAGTATATATGCTATATTAATATTATACTTTTAATATAGCGTGAATTAAAAAAAAAACATTTTTATTTATATAAAAGTTGCATATAGGGATTCTCAAATAAGGTATAGCGTGTGTCTTAAGAAAACATTTCAAATTAAATAACATAAATTGAGTATGTGTTTAAACATTACACACACATACATAAATATGAATGTCAGCACTCGCTCACATTCTCAGCGCACAATACTGACCTTTCTAGCGTCTAGTGGCTAGTTCCTGCATATGGAAATACTTGTATGTGCGGACAATGTGAACAGATTGTTCAGCAAGTTCCAACTCTATTGGCAGCGGCGTGCACAGGATTACGACACTGGGTATGCGGCGGAGTACTCGGTCACAAAAACTTTTTCTTTTATAGATGTTTAGTATAGCCACAGCCACGCGATAGATCTCTTAAGTCGGAAACCATGCCAACAGAACAATTCTTAGATGTACTACTATTCATGTACATCTTCTACGGCAACGCAGACAAAACAGCGATCGATCGTCGCGGCGGAAGAAATTCTAATAAGTAACATTACTAGAAATTACACTGTACTACAATTATTAAACAATATGCAAGGAAAACAATATAATATAATCGTGTGTACACAACCACACAGCTAGTTATACGTTTCATAACTTTTAACATGAAACTTTCGAGGTACATTCCCTTTTTGCTGGTTTAATTGTTGTAACTCGGGTACACACCTACCTTTAGACACAATTTGAATCTTTTCACTGAATGACAATTGTGAGAACTTGTTATTTTAAATTTTTAATAAACACACATTTTCAACACAAACCTCACAATCAAATAACATTTTAAAAAAATCAACAAACGCACTAGTAACAGCAAATCACTACAATTATTATGGAAACTCAGTAATAAACTGTTAATTGTACACACTTCCAAATGTTAAAATGAAATATCTCTTAAGAAAAGTATAAGTAAACTGGCGCAAACAAAATAGTAAACAATGCTTATCACATGGAAAAAGGCAAAATGGCCCCCGCGAAACACAAAACATTTCTGCTATTTAAACAAATACTTAAAACCTTACTAAACAAAAATGCATAATGCGCATACGTCATTCATTAGATTTCCGTCTATTATTTTTACTCGGATTATAGGCAACGAACATTTCCGATTACTCCCGACAACTGCCGAACTCCCGTAGCCTGCCGCTGGAGTCGCGGCTTTCGGATTCATGGGTGTGTGCGTTTACGAACTGTGCACGGACACCAAAATTACTACGCACACGCGAACAAATCTCTTGCGCGACGCGACGGCAGGAGTTGGTTGATTAGGCACATTATTTTTTGTTTGTGCTTGCAAATAATTGCTATTAATAAAATATTAGGCGTTTTAAAGTTATTACATTTTGTTTATTCATTTATTTACTATTAATTATAGTCATCTAAAACGTACGAACGTTTTATTAAAATATCTGTGAATGGCAAGTAAAGCACTGCATTTCTGCCTATAAGGAGCGCACGCCCCTGTCTATTGGATATCGCCGACGGCGGTCATATCTGATGGTTGATGCATTATTTTATAACATAAAGTTTTTGAGAAAAGTATAGAAAACAAGTGAACTGATACATATTTATATTCGACAAATTGTAGGCTATTAATGTTCACTTGGCTTGTGACCACCGTACATAATAACGGGTCATTCTGTCAGTCTCACCGTGTGGTACCCATATTGAATAATACAATAGTTTTTACTTGACTATTTTTTTATCACGATGAGTGGCGAGACGAGCATGCTATCCGCCTGATTGTAAGCGATACGACGATAGCAGCAAAACCAAGCAACACCATGAATTACAAACCAATGCTTGGCATAACACTGCGCCATCCATTCTGAGACTTAAGGTGTAAAATCTCATTGTCCAGTAGTTACTTTGGCTACAGTGTCCTTCAAACCTCACTTATTTGTAATTACTAAAATTTTTGCCTAGAGCATTAAGACGGTCATCTCATTATTTTTAAAACTAAAAGCATTTTATCATCTTTAAGTCCTTGATGTAAAAGAGACAATAATGTAGAATCTGTCAAAAAATGCCCTACAATTTTCATGCGTATGTCTTCGAATAAGTATACAAAAGTGATGGAGGTAAATCCATCACTAGAGCAGACACAAATCCAATTTCGAGTAAATTATATTCGCGAATAAAAATAGAAAATAACACAAAATCAATCCCGGGGCCAACCACTAAACCGATGAGACGGTAGAATAATTCATCGAGATTGTGAAAATATGATAAAGCCCCATTTACACGGGGAGAGCTCGCGGCGAATATCGTATGCCATTATCGCATGACATAACCGCCATAGATTTTTTTTTTATTTTTATTAAATTAGGTTTGTTAACAATTGCACAATTAAATTTTACATAAGAAAAAAAAACATAAAAAACAATCTTGCATAAATTGCACAACCAATTAAAAACAAACACAACATGCACAATATATATATATATATATATATAAGTGCGTGGTGGCCTCGTGGTATCGGACCAGACTCGGCTGCCTACATGTTCACGGTGGTCGCGGGTTCAAATCCCAGGGCACACCTCTGACTTTTCGGAGTTATGTGTGTATTGATAGTCAATCACCACGCACTTTAACGGTGAAGGAAAACATCGTGAGGAAACCTGCATACCGTAGCGATTTAAAAAAAAAAAATTCTACGGTGTGTAAGTCCGCCAACCCGCACTAGGCCAGCGTGGTGGACTATATGGCCTAACCACTCTCAATCGTACTCTCGATTGTAGAGGAGGCCCGTGCCCTGCAGTGGGTCGTATATGGGCTGATACAATACAATACAATACAAAATATATATATAATTAAACGGTAATGTTATTATCAGAATGCTATAAAGGGTAATAGTTAGGTATTTGAAATTATAAATCTTCGATATTCTTATGAATACTTTTTTTGAATTGTATTCTGACAAACGTATATACGATGCAACTTTTTTATATCCTTACGATAATCATATCTTCGATGCGAGGAACTCTCCCCGTGTAAATGGGGCTTTAGTCATTTTACATCTTCATTTTCAGCCCACGACTATCCAATGTTGGGAATAGGTTTTATAAATAAAAATAGATATAGTAGATAAATAAATATAAATATAAATAGTAGATAATATGTGTGGGATATTAATTCGAAATATTTTTATTTGAATTAGTTTTTCTTTTATAAAACTTTTACCGCCATTCTTTCTTCTTTTCTTAAATACATTCTACGACTGTTTTTAAGAAATGGCTTAGTTCATTGAAATCACTCTTTATACTTTTTTACAAAGGGTTTTACTGTTATAGAGAGAGTCCTTTACTTAAAAAGTATACCTAAAAATACATTTTATTTTTTTGTGTATCAAAAATATAAATACATTCTGTGACTGAACGCGCAGAGAATATGGCAATATCTCCTGAAATTTCATATCACGCGGTGGTATTTTGAAGCACGGCATTTTTACCCTCCCGAGATGGCCGCTCGCCCGCATTGCTAACATACAAGACGCATTGGATTATACAGCTTTATAGAGGTTAAGGCATTCGACAGTAAATACTAAATTCACAGTGCGACCTATGCACGTATTCGTGAGGGTTTATGAAATACCAGATTACATGGTAATTCATAAACTCTCACGGCATTATTCATAGACAGTTTTAAAACGTATGTTTTGTCCCTTTCAAATGATTTTTGAATTCAGTATGAGCGAAGATACCAAACTATTCGATTACTAAAATCTGTTTTAAAACTGCCTATGCATAAGGCCGTCAGAAAACACGGCCAACTCCATTGTTACCTAAAATCGAGGAGCGGAGTCACTTAAAATCTTGGCGACGTTAAATTATTTCTTCCCATCGAAGATGTCAAATAACGATGTACACGTATGTACATACATTGTTAACAATGTCTGAAGATAATATTAAATTTAAAATCTCGGGTTCAAATCCCAGGGCACACTTCTGAATTTTCGGAGTCACGTGTGTATTGATAGTCAATCACCACGCACTATAACGGAGAAGGAAAACATCGTGAGGATACCTGCACGCCATAGCGATTTGTAAAAATTCTATGGCATGTAAAGTCCGCCAACCCGCACTAGGCCAGCGTGGTGGACTAAATGGCCTAACCCCTCTCAATCGTACTCTCGATTGTAGAAGAGGGTCGTGCCCAGCAATGGGACGTATATGGGCTGATACACATACAGACACAGCTCAAATACGTACCTACTAATAAAATATTCTCGGTACAATTATTTAAAATTTCATGCAAAAATCTCTCACATATTCAGCTTTACTTTGAAATCCGCCCCAATCAAATATTCAACCGGCACGAATTAATTGATGCTAGAGGTTTCCATATCAAACGATGTAAAAATATTTATCAAAAAATGGATCTGCATTTTATGTTTGTTTCTCATTAATCCCGCTGCAAAAACGGAATATGATACAAAGGCGCGCAAACGTAATCACAATATTTTTATTTCGTTTATATGATTTTCAAAATATGGACATCTATACATATCCGCTTAGTCACGAGGTTTGTCCCTTTTTTTGTAAACTGGCAATATAATATAATAACATCGCGATATACTGAAAATATACTAGCAATGTTTCGGGTTTCACCACTATCTTTCTTATGAATTTATATTAATTAGCACATTATCCATAATAGCATTGTTTTTATGCTACTTAAAAATTCATTGTACATTAAGTTTTTAGTCTATCAAATGATTTATGTATTTTAATATAAGCCAACGTATGTCATCTACCAGAATATCCATAAACATCTCACGTCCGCACCTAAAGCAAAAACAATTAAATGCATTACCGTACTAAAACCTCTAAACTAATACTAAGTGATGGGGCTAGGCAAAGTTCAGTAATTCATTAAAATAGATGACTTGTATGATAATGGTTCGGTTCGGAGTTGGACGAAGCAGCTCGGCCGTAACTTCTTTGGCCACAAACTTCACTGTAGGTAGCGAGGTAATAGTCAATCTGCGTGCTGCTGTAATGGACTTACCTACTTGCACTTAAGTCTGACCAGCAGGAATAGATTTGGAGTCTTTCTTTATACAATAAAATTGTTAAAGATTAGGCATATTTCTCCAGGCTTTTTTAACATTTTTTAAATAGACTGTGTAAGAAATGACAAATGTAAGATATGTCAATGGGGATGTCCATATTTTAACATTAGTCTCTCCCTTCATAAATTAGTATTTACGTTTTATAGTACAATTCCAGTCGAGTTCCGACCATCATGCCCAAGCTGTTTATTCTGCCATAATTACCCACGAATATGTCACCACCCAGGATCAGTACTGACTGATCCTGAGTACCTTGTTCGAAATCGGATGTATACTGATACATTGTATAGAGTTTAGACATATACTACGAGTAGGTAGACACCACTATACATAGAAACTAGTACTGAGTCACCCCTTTTAATAATACATTAAATAATAGCTAATTACTTTCTAGTAATGAAATTAAGCCCCACACAAAGTAACAATTACAATTAAGCAAACGCTATACGGTGCCATTTTGAATAAAGTTCGTACACGAGAGCCCATGTACATTAAACTAAAATTAATAAACAAACAAACTTCAGTTGATACGGGCTGTGGAGCATATTCGCGGAAATACCCCTCAGTTTTGCAGCGAGATAGAAAAACATATTTTCGCTAGAGAAATATGTTTTGGTTTTATTAATTTAAGTTGACTGTCCCGTGTTTCAAAAGCTGTGTTTTCGCTGCAAGTTTCGCTTCGTTTTTATTTTTGTACGTATCTGTAACAACCACGTTGGTCGTTATCGGTTGGGCGGACCACAAGTAAATGTATTTTATTTGAAGAATTTTTTAAAGATTATAGGAATAACGTTTCGAAATTTCTGCACGGGACGTTTTGTATCGAAGGTCTTCATTTCTAACTTTTACAGTCTGATCGATAACCATAAATCATTATGGTTATAAATAATTTGTTTGAGTGAGGTGCAATAATCTCAAACGACTAAAACGTATAATTGTATGGAAAATAGTTTTACATCGGTGAGAATGACGAATGGCAGTTTATGAAGATCACTTCATTATGGTTATAAATATTTACGTCAGTATATTAAAAATAGGGCTGGCTTATTCTTTCTACTTACATTAGACAGTACTCCAGACGATATTGAGGACATTCCCCATGTAAAAAAAGGACCCAATTTCATGATTCCACTTCGACAAATATTGTATATCCTTTCATAAATTAATGATGTATACTATTACTTAGTATACATTCTTCATTTCGCAAGTGTAGCTGTAGGTATAAATAATACATTATTTGTCATGGCATGCCCAATTATAATATTTGTGGTATGTGATTAGGCTTAAGGGACACCTCAGAAATGCATTAACTATACGTAGAAATGTGCGTGGATCGGATTCCAGATTACTGTCCCTACTGTTTACTATAGATTTCTACAACTTCTGGCTGATTTGTTGAATTTCTAGAAACATGATTTGACGCTAGAGCTGAATGCACTGAAATATAAAATTCTCAGAATCTGAAATACTAATGTATCTAAATGTATTTAAGGCTATGGATAAAATTTATAAAAAGCCTTATTATTTGGCTCAAGGTCCTTATAAAATTTAAATTCTTAATATCAAATCAATTCTAAGCAATATCACTTCGGACCGAAATTAAAAAGTAGTATTTGCAACCTTATTACTAATAATAATCAAAAAAGCTATAAACAAAAACCTTAAAACAATAAAATAGAGTATATTTTACCAACACTGAAATTCGTGAATAAACAATTTGACAGTTACATCGCGCTCCAGTTCTTTGTTAATATGTAAGCCAAATAGTCGAAGCGTATGTAAAATGAAAATATCATTATGCGCAATGTGATTTATACACAAATCGGACAGTACAAAGAGAAAAGCCCGCATTCAATATTTCAGTACGCGAAATTACAAATTGTATTTAGCATTTCGGAGTTCGGTTGATTAAACCAGACTTATGTAATCCCTGTGCTAGTAAAATGTCAGTTGGAATATTGGGTAGAATAATGGATAGACTGAATATTTTGTTTTGAATTTAAGTTTTTTAAATAAATCTGACGCAGCTGCTGGTGGTAATCGAATAATGTCCATTACTCTTCGTCTAGTTATGATTCAAAGATGCACCAACGTGCATTGCCATCCTTGAAAATTGATGGGAAAAGGACACAAAAGACAAGTAGAAAGAAAAAGAAGATAAAAAAGGTAAAATATATCCTGATCATGAGATCGTGAGTGATGGCGGATGTGAACCCGCCACAGCAAGTCGGCAGGTATTGTAATGATACCGAGCGATCCTCCAGGAATGACAAATTTGTCTTTGGATTAAAACTTAAAATCAAGTTACAAAAGTAGGTATCAATTAATTTATTGCCCATTTTCAAAAAAAAAGGAATACATACGAAGAAAGAGGAGGAAAGATACAGCATAGAGGATAAGAAATTAATCGACAGCCCTCCTGTCAATTATACTTAATAAAAATCAGAAATACGTTAGTAGCAAATATCTTTGCGTAATTTTATTCTCCAACTGCTTCATAGCACTGTCTTAAAGCAAAAGAAGTGGAAAAACGAATAGCATTTCATTGACGCTGATAAATTCGAAATGCGAAAAACGGCGAACCGTGGTTTAAGATTTCCAGCAAAGCTTTATTGCTAGAAAGAAAGCAAAACAAAACGGGCCTGGTAAAGAACTATAAACGTTAATAACTTAAGAAGATTTATTTCAACGCCTGGGCAAAACAAAATAAAGTTGGTAATTGTAACAGATGTGAATTCGGATTTGGAAGAATAGATTAATATGGCCCTAGATGAAAACGACATCAAATACGAGATATCAATTTGGTAAAAAAAAACTATTATCGTTTTTCATTTTAACGACTTCATTCAGAGACCTGGCATTCGGCCACGGATTATACGGAGTTCTATTAAAATATTTATAGATAAAAAACCAGCAATCTGATAGGACTGACGGTTTGTGGGGGCTGCCGAAAAATTGCTATTGACGGTTACGATTGAAAATATGTATTGGAGTTTCTCTTTAGTTTTTATCTTCTGATTTTATTCGAAAATATTTCAAAAGCAATGGAACTGTGCTTTCAATGTTTTTATTTATCTAATGGAATATTAGGTTGGGTTACAGGAAGCTCGGTGTTGTTTTGAGCAGAGAGCAGATTTGCTGGTAATAATATATTAGTATCAGCGGCGTGCACAGGATTACGACACTGGGTATGCGGCGGAGTACTCGGTCACAAAAACTTTTTCTTTTATAGATGTTTAGTATAGCCACAGCCACGCGATAGATCTCTTAAGTCGGAAACCATGCCAACAGAACAATTCTTAGATGTACTACTATTCATGTACATCTTCTACGGCAACGCAGACAAAACAGCGATCGATCGTCGCGGCGGAAGAAATTCTAATAAGTAACATTACTAGAAATTACACTGTACTACAATTATTAAACAATATGCAAGGAAAACAATATAATATAATCGTGTGTACACAACCACACAGCTAGTTATACGTTTCATAACTTTTAACATGAAACTTTCGAGGTACATTCCCTTTTTGCTGGTTTAATTGTTGTAACTCGGGTACACACCTACCTTTAGACACAATTTGAATCTTTTCACTGAATGACAATTGTGAGAACTTGTTATTTTAAATTTTTAATAAACACACATTTTCAACACAAACCTCACAATCAAATAACATTTTAAAAAAATCAACAAACGCACTAGTAACAGCAAATCACTACAATTATTATGGAAACTCAGTAATAAACTGTTAATTGTACACACTTCCAAATGTTAAAATGAAATATCTCTTAAGAAAAGTATAAGTAAACTGGCGCAAACAAAATAGTAAACAATGCTTATCACATGGAAAAAGGCAAAATGGCCCCCGCGAAACACAAAACATTTCTGCTATTTAAACAAATACTTAAAACCTTACTAAACAAAAATGCATAATGCGCATACGTCATTCATTAGATTTCCGTCTATTATTTTTACTCGGATTATAGGCAACGAACATTTCCGATTACTCCCGACAACTGCCGAACTCCCGTAGCCTGCCGCTGGAGTCGCGGCTTTCGGATTCATGGGTGTGTGCGTTTACGAACTGTGCACGGACACCAAAATTACTACGCACACGCGAACAAATCTCTTGCGCGACGCGACGGCAGGAGTTGGTTGATTAGGCACATTATTTTTTGTTTGTGCTTGCAAATAATTGCTATTAATAAAATATTAGGCGTTTTAAAGTTATTACATTTTGTTTATTCATTTATTTACTATTAATTATAGTCATCTAAAACGTACGAACGTTTTATTAAAATATCTGTGAATGGCAAGTAAAGCACTGCATTTCTGCCTATAAGGAGCGCACGCCCCTGATTAGTATATAAAACTACAGTGACCTGTTGGAGGCAGCCTGCATCCAGCGACGTCACGCGACCTTTACTAGGTCGTCTGACCACCTCGTGGGCGGACGTCCTACGCTGTACTTTCCGCTACGTGGCCTCCATTCGAGAACTTTTTGGCCCCATCGCCATCGGTTCTCCGCGCTTTGTGCCCCGCCCATTGCCACTTCAACTTGCTAATCCACTGGGGTATGTCGGTTACTTTAGTTCTCCTACGAATCATTGGAGGAGGCCTGTGTTCAGCAGTGGACTTCCTTTGGCTGATGGATGGATGGATATGAAACTATACGTTAGTGACCCCCGTACACGATAATGTAAAAGCTGCCATAGTAATCAATCTATGAATATTGTATATCCATGTCTTACTCACCTTGCAATGTATTTCCCATCAGATACATTGCAGTCATTTAGAGATGCCATCAAAAAAGGCAGTTTTCTTTTTGTGGTAGGTTCCGCAAATGAATTTTGCACAAATTACGCAAAAGAGAATGTTTTTTCATTAACAGCATCAATGTTATCTGCGAAATATCTGTTTTATATTAAATTACCAGCAATCAGGATACTTATTTACGTAAACAAAAACCCTTTATGTAAACCAAATTAATTCCGGTACGAAATTTCGTTTCACTTATTTAAAATTAATCCGATGAACGTTATTACACAGACTTTATCTGTTGTACGAGCTCGGGTTTATTGGTCAGATACAAGATTATCTACCGTTAATTGATTACATTAAATATTCAATTATCTCTGCACGTATCCATTAAACTTGAATGGTTTGTTTATTATTATTAACTGTGATCCGTGGCTTTGTCAGCGTTGAAGTCAGAATCTTATATCAATCAGAATTTATGTTGAAATATTATAGGTCATGTTTTATGATTGTTGCTGTTTTGTTTTTAATACACGCTGATTTCATGTCCCTTTCACTTTATATAGCAGCATTAATACTAAGGCACTATTTCTGTATAGGTATGGTGGCATCGATTTGTGTCTGTCCGGTTGCTATAAAATTAACTATGCCATCTAATTGTCAATAGAAATACGAGTATGACAATCCCTACTGGCAATTTTATAAAATATCGAAGCTATTTGGTAGTTGATACAAGTACGAGTACCTATCTAGAATTTAATAATTAAATTTAGCATTACTATCTTGCCATAATTAGCTATTAATGTAGAGATGCACATGATGGATAACATGAATATTACGAGTATAAGATCATTTGAATTTCTACGGTATGTAAGTCTGCCAACCCGCACTAGGCCAGTGTGGTGGACTATATGGCATAACCACTCTCAATCGATTATCTCGATTGTAGAGTAGGCCCCTGACCAGCAGTGGGACGAATATGGGGTGATAAAAAAAAACAAAAAAAAAAGATCATTTATATTTGTAGAATGGATAAAATTTTTAATCCGAGTGCTTTTCAGTTTCAGTTGCACACCACCAATGAATCCACATCCAAATTAGTCTCAAACACTCACCCAAAAACGAACCAAAACTCAATCAAAGAAGTGAACTAAACAAACTGAAATTGTAGGAGCCAAGACAAACAAAATACACTTTGACACTTCAAACTTCGATACTGTTAGATTCTGTCCCAGCTATCGGTTTCACGACATTGGATAGTTGGCGCAAAGTTTGCCGGATCTAAGGTCCTGCCGAGTTTAATTTGCTATAACCTGATTATGAGCGGGTGATTGGAAGTTGACTAGTTGTTGCGTGTTTCTGAGCTCGTGGGATGCCATTCTCGGGTGTGTAGTGCTTGGTGAGAGAGAAGGATGGGTTGACTAATTTAGAGGAGTTAAATTGTAACAGTCACTAAGCGGATGACTAATACCTTAGTCCGCCCGGTGACCCTAAAAGCTGTAAAGTGATCGAAACGTCGGGAAGTTACAAAAAGTAAACATTAAAACAAAATTATTCGCGTAAATCTAAGAAACTATTATTGATTCATTTAGTTAATTAAATTATTTTGGACTAAATTATGATTTAAGAAAATAAAAAACACGTATATTCGAAATTATATGTTTACGTATATTTAGAGTGAAAATGTTTTAGGGATACTTCTGCGCTGAAAATGTGTTAGAATTCAGAAAAAAACTAACCTATTTTGTGGCACAAAATATTTGGCACTCAAGTACGTGCGGACCTAGAGACGTACATACATATTTTGCTGCTTAGTTCTCCGAATTTGTACAAAGATACGATATTCTAGTTGTTATGTCTAATCAATTAAGACACATGGAGGGTACTAAATAACTGTTTTACTTATTGAATAATATGTAGCTGTGACCATTAATTTTAAACAATAAGCATCAAGCACACGTCATTCCGGTTGAGACCACTCTGGCTAACTTTACACTTTTTCATTTCCCCACCGCCCAAGAGCCTTGAACAATTCTTTCAAATGTCACAAAACCTACAACTTTACGAGCAAACAAGTTCACCAAACACATTTTTCCGCGCAGGTGATTTCCCTTGCGAACGAAAGGGTCGCGTCATATCGGGAACTAATCTTATTTAGCCTACGCTCTTAGCTGTGGCAGGTGTAATGGCTAAGAAAGGTTGGGACACGTTATTGGTCAGCATTATGGGAATAGAACGAAAGTTTTACGTCTATGTACTAGTATATTGTGAAAATAAATGTTGAGA
This sequence comes from Theretra japonica, assembly GCA_033459515.1. Classification (NCBI taxonomy): domain Eukaryota; kingdom Metazoa; phylum Arthropoda; class Insecta; order Lepidoptera; family Sphingidae; genus Theretra; species Theretra japonica. The sequence goes on from CM065943.1 coordinate 6,781,855, forward strand.
CGTGATGGCCGTTGGGGCCGAAAGGTTCTGGAGTGGAGGGCACGTACAGACAAGAGCAGTGTCGGACGCCCGCCTACAAGGAGGACGGAAGACTTGGTTATTGTTGCAGAAAGTTGCTGGATGCAGGCCGCATTCAACGGGTCAATTTGGAGATCCTTGGAGGAGGCCTATGTTCAGCAGTGGACTTCCTGTGATGAAGAGAGTGAAAGAGAGAGAGGTTAGGGATGTATTAATTATATCACATTAACATGATACATCGTACTTATCAAAAAGATAGTAATACAAATGACTAACATCCATCGCATGCCACATCAGCATATTTTATACTTTAGCACTCCAACTGTTTAGAAAGATAGGCGAAATCGAAGAACGCTCAATAAGTATGAGTGCGTACTGGTAGGTATATTAAATTAATTAAAGAACCTAATCAATAAATGTCGACGAATATACTCGTAATAAGTAATTACCATAATTATTATTGTTGTTAGTTTAATTCAAAGTACCTGGATGACCGAGCTTTGCTCGGTATTTTTTTTTTTTTTACAAATTGTGTTTTTTGGAAATTATCGTTATTTTCATTAGCTACACGTTGGGCCGCACGCTCTCGTGAGACATCTAAATCATAAGACCTTTCTGCTCGTGTAATGTCAGTCAAATTTTGAAAGCATCTTACTTTAGCAGCACGTGTGGGACGAGCAGAAACCTGATTTTCATGACGGTATCCTTGAAATGAGTCTTCACTGTGAGAAGTTTGAGAATCCTGATCAGTTTGATGACGATGCTCTTCTAGGTGTTCTTGAGACGAGTTACGGCTTCGTGAAGTTAATTGTTTATAAGCGTTTTTTTCCAAGATCGTTTAGGCATTTTTAAGTGAACACGTGCATTAAGAAGACACAAATAATATAAATAAACAATTGATTTTATTAGTCTAACCTCAAAGCAAACACTCATTGACTTCGTGCTACTTAACAACGCCATCTGCTGGAATAACTTTATTGCTCACAAAAAATAGTATTATTATTCGCCAATAGATGTCAGGAAGAGTCATATTTTTCAGATTAAAAACGATCGATAAAACACGAATAAAATGACATTTTCTAAAATGACTTAATTGCTCACAAAAAATAGTATTATTATTCGCCAATAGATGTCAGGAAGAGTCATATTTTTCAGTTTAAAAACGATCGATAAAACACGAATAAAATGACATTTTCTAAAATGACTTTATTGCTCACAAAAAATAGTATTATTATTCGCCAATAGATGTCAGGAAGAGTCATATTTTTCAGTTTAAAAACGATCGATAAAACACGAATAAAATGAAATTTTCTAAAAATGATTCCTAGCTAGATCGATTTATCGCCCCCGAAACCCCCTATATACTAAATTTCATGAAAATCGTTGGAGCCGATTCCGAGATTCCAATTATATATATATATATATATATATATACAAGAATTGCTCATTTAAAGATATAAGATATAATTGTCTATTTTTAATATTACAATATCACCGCCTATTAATCTCACAATCATATACGTCTGCTCGTAAACAACTCACTTGTGTTAATCTCTCTGACGGGTGTTCCACTATGTTTCTTGCTCACTTGACAAATTAATAAGAACAGATGTAGTGAAGCACTTTAACTGGGATCTTCATTTGTCGTAAAAGATTGAGCCTATTGAATTAAATTTGCCCGTAAGCAATATTCAAACACAGATCTCTCCGGAATAGGACTTACCATTGGCAGTTAAAAATTCATCGAGCGAAAGTACTTTAATAAAAGTTTGAAAGGATTTCCTTTGGGTTTGTAATTTTATTTCCATTGTAATACGGGAAATTACAATAAAAAAGTAATGGAGTTTTAATAGAGTTAAATTAAATTGTGGATTTAATCATGAATACGGAATGAGGTTGTGGTTTGTGTTTAATTAGAGCTTACATACATTTTATCGAGTATCCAATGTACATTTATGGACATAGATATATATATATATATATATATTTAGACCTATATCAAAACCGATTTATGCATCTCAATTCAGTGTCTAGTTTCTAGTTGAAAATATTAAACACCTCGACGATAAAATATTAGCGCGTTTACCTAAACTCTAGCTTTATGCCGGGTGATAGTGGCATATGATTCTTAATGTAACCCTCATGTTTCTCACCACCCCAGGTGAAATTGTGTATTAAAACATTAACATTGTATTATTATTGTGTATTAAACCTAATTGTGAAATTAGGTTTTCAAGAGGTTTTTAGTCAGTATGCTGGCGTAGGCTTGGTAGGGACCCAGCTTGGCCACAAATCCGCATTGTGCCAGGCTGGAAGGCCAGAGACACTGACATACCCTTTCCACCTCCCCCGGGGCAACGAAAGGGGAGCTTAATAGCTTTTCCTCTTGAACAAAAAAAAAAAAAAAGGTGAAATTGTGTAAAATTTCTAAAATTGTGATTTTATTTTCACGATTTTTGGCCATCCCGTACAGATGCGAGTATTTTTACCGCTTACCTAAACTTCAGTTTGGTTCGGGAACTTATCTGAGCCGTAAAAAGAATCGTACATATACGGGCTGATATAAGGCCGTGAAAAAAAAACGAGATTTTTGACAAAACTACCAGGCCGATTTTTTTCAAACTTGGTACAATGTTACCTGGGGTGGTTAGGAACCGTGTATGTATGTATGCATACAATGTCTCAAGAACCATATACATACAAGAACTAATTAGTGGTAACCACAATTAGGGTGTACCGCCGACGTCCAACCGCAAACCCTCACAATGCGGCACGCCCAAATTAATAATTACATAACGGAATAAAAAATGACGTGCCATTAGCCATTCTGTTGTGAAATGGGTTTTACAACGTACCTCGAAGAGATAATTTCTATGGCAATTTGATGTAATTGCTAGGCGCTAGTCGTGTGCCATTAAAAAGTTTCAAGGCCAGAGGCAAGACGTTAACAAGTTTCCATAGAATTTAAACATTTTCATATGAATATAACCCTTGCATACCTTAGAAAATCTTGTCTCCTAACTCGCACTGGGCCACCGTGGTGGACTATAGTATAAGTCTTCTCAGTCGAACTCTCGGCTGAGTAGGTTGTTGACACAAGTATATTATTACACATTTTATTCTCTACGTAGTCCGTGCCCTGATAGTAAGCAGCCACCGCTGTTCATTGACTTTTACAATGCCTATGCACAGTTCAACCACTGCCCGGTATTAGAATACTTGTAATTTTAACAAAAATATGTTTTATTAAAATTATTAATGAATAAAAATACTTACAATAAATTACACTTTCCATACGAAAGAAAAAAATCCGTCGTTGAGAAATAATTCGACAGTAGACACTTGACACGTAATTAGAACAAGGCTGGATTATGCAAAGCTTTATTAAGGCGGTTCGGTGGATAAACTAATTGAAGAGTATCAGAAAAATGTAGACGCCAAATTGTATCTTGACCCTTTGTAGTGTCGATCGTACAGCCAAATCGTAGCTCCCTAAATTATTTATTACTTAATTGAGATTTCTACACAATACACACCTTTAAAAATAAACGAGATAAATGTAAAGAGAAAATAAGTGACATTCATTAGCTCATTCGTCCCTGGACATGTTATGGGAGGGGGTCGGACCGTGCAAAGCTTTATCAATGCGGTTCGTTGGACGAATAAATGGGAGGATCAGTCTGTTGCGCACAGTTTTGTCTTGATTAAGCAATAATGAAACTTCATGCACGTGTTAAATTAAAGATTTTTTTTATCTTAGCTCTGGTAAACGAGCAAGCAAGTCACATGATGGTAAGTGATCACTGCCGCCCATGAACATCCACAACGCTTGAATCAAGGATGTTTTGTGAACTTGACGGCCCATCAGATCGGTAGAGGAACGGGAAAGAAAAATAATGGGAAGTAGAAAAGAGTATTGAGCATCCTGCAGTCACACTCACCGAACGAAACGCGACGGCATAGCTGTCGCTTTAGTTCAATCTCCTGTGAGACAGTGGTACCAGCCCGGACGAGCCTGCCCTTTCATGCTGAGTCATGGCTGGCAACAGCGTGGCTCTACCATTTTTAAGATTTCTGATATTTCTGAATTAGCAGCATTTATACTTATTTAAACTTATTATTTTAATGTAACGATAAAATAGATTGAGATCTATTTTATCCACCTCAAATATAGTATGGTGAAATTTTGTGTTTTTTCATTAATTATTTATTGAATACATTGACAACATTGATAATATTATGTTGTAAACTTTTTGGGTGTTATTTATATAATTATTGAATAATAAATCCTCGATGCATATCATATTCTTTATAAATTCGTTCTTAGTTTATTAATGAAACATATTACAAGTTTTTACTATTGTATTGTATCAGCCCATATACGACCCACTGCAGGCCACAGGCCTCCTCTACAACCGAGAGTACGATTGAGAGTTAGGCCATATAGTCCACCACGCTGACCTAATGCGGGTTGGCGGACTTTTAGATGCCATAGAAATTTATACAAATCGTAATGGTATGCAGGTTTCCTCACGATGTTTTCCTTCACCGATATAGTGCGTGATGATTGACTATCAATACACACATGACTCCGAAAAGTCAGAGGTGTGCCCTGGGATTTGAACCCGCGACCACCGTGAACATGTAGGCAGCCGCGTCTGGTCCGTTTACCAACAGGCCACCACGCACTACTTTTACTATTAATGATATATATTCACATCGTCACTGAAAGTTAAAAGTTTTATCACGTTCATTTTGTCTACACCTTCGATCAATACATTTCAAGCAAGTACAAAAACTTCTAATATAAGGGGCCATGAAAATAATAAGCTTACATCTCATTAGCAATACCGAAGCCTTATAAAACATTTTCGTGCTTATATTAATTAGCAATATCACAACAAAAAGTTTTCAAAGAGAAAATTTCTAAAAATTAATTTTATGGCTTCTACCGAAAACAAATATTAATTTGTGGAAAACCTTACAAAGCATTTCTTAATTTGAACAGGTATCATATTTTGACGTATACTTTGAAGAAAATTTAAATGGATTCTTACCTTCTTCCAAGATATTGAGAGCTATTCAGACTATATGTGTAATGTTATTAAAAAGTTACGTGTTTCAGAAAAACTTGCGTGTAATTTTCAGATATACTAGGTTTGCTAGGGCAATTTTCCATCCCCATTGAAGTAAACGTGAATTTACTAATAATATACTTTTTTGTCTGCGTTCTTGTATCAAAGAGTCCGTGTAATTTTTTTTTCGCGATAAATGGCGAGACGAGCATGCCATTCGCCTGATGGTAAGCGATATGACCGCTCATGGACAGTAGCAAAACCAAAGTCCAATCAACACCATGAATAGCATGGCAATTCTGTGCACTTCGCTGCACTCGCCATCCTGAGACATAGGAGGTTAAGTCCCATTATATCCAGTGCTTATTCTGGCTACAGTGTCCTTCAAACCGGAACACAGCCGTGCATTGACACATATGACGGACCTACCTATAGATTCTTAGATACAAATACATATTCTTTTGTAGAGTCTTCTTGTGAAAAATCTTTAGTGCATTTTTAAAACGCCCATAACCTTAGAGCACTGTATTGAAATATTGGCTTTACAACCACTTTCCTTCAGACCAAACGAAACAGGGCTTAACGTGCACTCCAGGCTCTCAGCAGTAAATCCACATGATTTTAATGTCACTCAACCGTATTAGCCGCGCCTGCATAACCAGATTAGACGCAGCAAGGAATAAAATTTGAATGATATTTCTTATAAAATCATAAACATAATAATATGACAGATTCAAACGTGAGGATGCGGGATCAATCCCGCACCGAGACAAAGTTTGTGTGGTCCGAAAAGCATCTCGTAGTTGCTGATACTCACGACACAAGACTCGATCTTAGTGTGGGGTCAGGTCTGGGTATGTGACTGTTGGGTGTACATATTTATTTATACGTGAAACCTATTTGCAGACCCCTTGGTAGACCTACATTTTGAAGTGGATTTCCTATGACTGAAAATGAGAACAGGTTGCTGAAGAAATCCTTGGGGAAGGCCTACATGCAACAGCAAATATCCTGTAGCTTAAAATGATGATCTTGTTATTATTTAGTAGGTAAATTGGGAACGTTAGGTCTGAAAATCACTATAGACCAGAATAAACTGGGACAACAAACATGCAGTTTATCCTATTCATTGCAATACATACGTACGTGTTGATAGATAGTGCTACTAAACTAGGATATGTGTAATGGCTTCTTAGATTTACGCGAATGTTACACATTGACATAAAACAAATTCTTACGAATTTTAACGCGAATTTGATTTAATTTTTACATTGTAACAGTCTCTATGCAGATGACTAATGCGCCAGTCCGCCCCGTGACCACGAAAGCTGTAAAGTGATCGAAACGTCGGGATGTTAAAAATGTAAAAAATTAATAAAATCAGTAAGAATTCGTTTTATTTCAATAGGATGTGTCTTAGGTCTCAGTAATCTGCTATTCTTATTATATTTAACTTTGCATGCTCTTTGCAATGCAAAATAGAATTCTAGGAGTCCGTTTAAATCGAACTGACCCGCGAGGCGTTGCATTAAAATGAAATTTTCATTGTACTGTACTCGCATAAAAACAAAGTACACGAATAAAAGGGGCCGTTTCAAAGTCTTATCTAATTTAAGAATATATTACGCTGGAAACCTTCGCAAAGTTTATAAGCTTCAGCATTATATTGTGTTTTACCGTTGCAGTGTCTCGGTACATAGCGTTTCATTGAATATGTATAAAGTAACTTCATGTACGGCTATGCGGATGTGGTAAGATTAAATCCGGGTGTCACGCTAAATTATGGTTCTCAAATTGGCACGCCCTTTCGGAGCCTCATAATACGTATAAAGAATTAGGGGGCGTGAATAGCTGACCTAGTCCCATAAAAATACGAAAGCGTAAGGCAGCGATCTGAAGTTGTCTATGTTGTAGCTAAATAAATGATGCTGCTGAGCATGCGACATCTCTAGTTATTGTCTCTTCCCATCCTACACAATTATAAGAGCCTGAACAGAATAAGACGTACATGGGCTACGTTTTATACCGTTTTACACCTTAGTTATAATGGCTGGTATCCAGACAAAATTGGCTTACATAAGCGAATGCTTGGGGGCCTTAACAGATTTGATCAATTTACTGAGACAGGAACATAAATTTGACTTTTGAATGTAAACTGTAAAGCCTCATTTACACAGGGAGAGTTCCTAGCCTCGAAAATCCGAGTATCGTAACGATATAAGAAAGTTGCATCGTGTAAATATTTTTCAGAACACGATAAACTATGGTGGTTATGTCACGCGATAATCGCATGCGATTCTCGCCGCGAGAATCTCTCTCCGTGTAAATGGGGCTCAAAGCAAATGTTGAGAACCTCTTACTCGTATGAAAACCGAACCTCATAGATATATCAAACTAAGAGCTACTTATCGTATATCCGCGACGTTGCGACAGGATTTCAAGGTATAATAAACCCTCATACTCCATGATATACCCTCTGTAAATTGAGACAGTAATATTTAATGAATTTCAATATAATCGTACTTGTAATTTGAATACAATATTATAACCTGTGTAGAAACGGTTTCGGTAACACACTATGTTTGTAAATATCTTAATTTACATATTATTGTAATTAATATTTTGTGCCCTTCTTTTTCGTCTGCCATCAAATTTAATTTTAGTTTATTGAAATATAATAGATTTTCTATTTGCATTACCTACATGTGATAAGTGTAAAACGTCAATGGTGATAAAACCTATTATAATCAGAAGACCTATAATTATTGATTATTTTAGTATGTGCCACCTGTCTGACCCTACCTGATATTTGTGGTTTTTTTTTTCTAAAATAAAAGTAAAATTATCAATTGCGGTGTAAAATAAAATAGAACAAAAACAATGTTAATGTTAAGTTGTGTGGTTGAGGGTGGCCCACAATGTGGTTGTTTTACATTTTGCGTTTTACACGAAACGCAAATGTTGTGACAATTATTTTGAATTATTAAGTAGGTGCTGACCAAATAACCGCCGCGGTTGCCACAGTTTCCTCTATATTTTTTGTCAAAATTAGAACGTATGTGCGTAATATATTTACACTTCCATTTATTGACGTAGCTCTTAATCGTTGCTTTGCTTGTCTATATTACTCAATAATGCAGAAATAAGAAGTATCAAATAAAAACAACTCAACCTGCATCTGCTTTCATTTGATTTCCATTCGTATCAACTCATTACTACTCATTATGCATACGTGCATTACGTTCTTCCAATTTCAACGATACCAAACATATCCAGCATATCCAGAACATTATTCCACTTCCGTCGGAATTCTCCTTCACCAATAAGTCTGAATTTTGCTCCCCCATTAACGCTACATATTATAAAGTGTCCTAACTCCTACCTATAGTATATTTAGCTTAGTAATCCCTGTAAATGCTCGATTCAATTAATTCTCAATTCATTCTCAAATGTCACATAACTTCAACCACTAATAACTTAATGTTCGAAAAAAATATACGTTGTCAGTTTTTTAATATTGTCCTCTTCTTCAAAACACGTTGTTTTATGAAGTTATAAAAGAAAAAGGAATTTATTATGGTAACAAAACACGAGGCAGTCTCTTTGTCTTGTTTCATACATTCACGGCGCTGTCGTAACAAAGTTAAACTTTAAGCATGTTTTAGGAGTTTATCATGAAAAATTCAAATAATAACTTCAATGCTCCAAGGCTACATTCACGGTTGAAAAACTCTACATTATTTTTTATGTTGTGTTACGTTAGTTAGACAGGTCAGGGATGCTCCTATCTAGTGGTCATGGCCTGTCCTAGAATAGGTGCTACGAGTACGCGACCTCGGCCTCCCGAGCTACGGCAGTCACTACCAACCTTACCTTCCGTGACTGCAGTATCCACTCCTCCTGCAGGCCATATTTTCCCTTCCCATAATATCCTTTATCAACAAACTCTATATCCTTTCCCCGGTTGATGACGGGCAGCAGCGTCATCAATTCGAGTCCCCTCCTGCGCTCGCCAACCCGCCTGCCAAGCGTGGCGAGTATCGGCATAAACCTTCTAATGTTAAACAAATCCAGGACCAGGCCCCCAGTCCCCGGCAGCCCCGCTATTCCTGGCTACGGTAGCGGCCATGGTTACGGCGGGGCAGGGGGTGCTAAGAATCCCCGGGTTGGCCCCGGCTACCACCCCCGACGACGACTGGCCCTGGTAACACACAACATACGCACGATGAGGACAGACGAGAAGATTGTCGAACTGGAAGAAGAATTGAGTGGGTTACACTGGGACGTTCTGGGGTTGTCGGAAGTCTGAAGAATCGGGGAGGACACGATAACCCTGAAGTCCGGTAACCTGCTTTTCTACCGGGGGGACGACCAACAGTCCCGAGGAGGTGTCGGATTTCTCGTCCACAGGTCTCTCATAAACAACATCGTATCCATCGAAAGTGTGTCGAGCAGGGTGGTGTACCTTATACTCAGAATATCAAAAAGATATTCGCTGAAGGTCATACAGGTATACGCGCCGACCTCGACACACCCAGATGAAGAAGTAGAGGAGATGTATGAGGACATAAGTCGGGCCATACATACTTCCAAAACCTACTTCAATGTTGTTATGGGGGACTTCAACGCAAAGTTGGGCATGAGAAGCGATGCAGAGCTGAAAGTGGGGCAATTTGGACATGGGCAACGGAACCTCAGGGGTCAGAGGCTGGCCGACTTTCTGGAGAAAGAGGGACTCTTTGCGATGAACTCTTTCTTCCAGAAGCCGCCTCACAGGAAATGGACCTGGCTGAGTCCTGACGGTTCTACGAGAAACGAGATAGATTTCATCTTGACGACGAATAGACGGATGTTCAGTGATGTCTCTGTGATCAACAGGGTGAAAACCGGCAGTGATCACCGAATGGTTAGAGGCACATTGAACATCAATGTCCAATTAGAAAGGCGTCGCTTGATGAAATCTACGCTCCGACCTACTCGCGCCCATATCCAAAACCCCGAGAGCTTTCAACTTGAGCTGGCAAATCGCTTTGATTGTCTCAAAGAAAACCTTGCAGTGGACGAGCTAAACAGCGGTTTGGTAGAAGCTGTCCATACGGTGGGATCTAAGTATTTTAGACCTCGCCGTAGAGATAGACCACAAAAACTCTCGATCCACACTCTTGACCTCATGGCCGAACGTCGATCTATGGCGCTGCAGTCTTCCGATGACGCCGAAGCATATAGGCGGCTCAGCATATAGGCGGCTCAATAGACGGATCTGGAAGTCCTTGCGACACGATGTCCGTGCTCACAATACTGTGAGCATAAAAGAGACAATTGAGCGGAACGGAGGCTCCAAAGTGTTTGCAAGAGACTTGTCTATTGGGCAAAGCCAGTTGTCTAGGCTGAAGACGGACGGCGGCAGCGTAGTGTCGACGAGGGCAGAGGTATTAAGGGAGATCGAGAGGTTCTACGGACAGCTTTACACCTCGGTTGCCGAACCTGCTGTTAGCTCGGCCGAAGACCCGAGAGCCGAGTTGATCCGACACTTTAGCGATGATATCCCGGACATCAACCTGTGTGAGATTGAGATGGCCCTGAAACAGCTTAAGAACAACAAGGCGCCGGGTGAGGACGGAATCACTTCAGAGCTTCTGAAAGCGGGCGGTATGCCGATGCTGAAAGTCCTTCAGAAGCTCTTCAATTCCGTTCTCCTCGAGGGCTCAACGCCAGAGGCATGGAGCAGGAGCGTGGTGGTACTGTTCTTCAAAAAAGGTGATAACACTTTGCTGAAGAACTACAGGCCCATCTCGCTCCTGAGCCATGTCTATAAGCTGTTTTCGAGGGTCATCACAAATCGTCTCGAACGCAGGTTTGATGACTTCCAGCCTCCCGAACAAGCCGGTTTCCGAAAAGGCTTTAGTACCATAGACCACATTCATACGCTTCGGCAAGTTATACAAAAAACCGAGGAATATAACTTGCCGCTTTGTTTAGCGTTTGTGGACTATGAGAAAGCCTTTGATTCGATCGAGACCTGGGCTGTGCTACAGTCTCTTCAGCGGTGCCACATTGACTATCGGTACATCGAAGTGTTGAAGTGTATATACAACAACGCCACCATGTCGGTCCGAGTACAAGATCAGAGCACGAAGGCTATTCCACTACATAGAGGCGTAAGACAGGGAGATGTCATATCTCCGAAACTGTTTACTGCCGCGCTGGAAAACGCCTTCAAGCTCTTGCAGTGGAAAGGATTCGGCATCAACATCAACGGCGAGTATATCACTCACCTTCGATTTGCCGACGATATTGTAGTCTTGGCAGAATCGCTGGAAGACCTTAGCACTATGCTCGAAGACCTCAATCGAGTCTCCCAACAGGTGGGTCTTAAAATGAACATGGACAAAACGAAGATCATGTCGAATGTCCATGTTGGGCCCACCCCCATCGGAGTTGGGGGCTCGACTCTCGAAGTTGTAGACGAATATGTCTATTTAGGACAAGTGGTCCGATTAGGCAGGTCCAACTTCGAGAGAGAGGTCAATCGTCGAATCCAACTCGGTTGGGCAGCGTTCGGGAAACTACGCGATGTCTTCTCGTCCAAAATACCTCAGTGCCTCAAATCGAAAGTCTTCGATAGTTGTGTGTTACCAGTGATGACATACGGCACCGAGACGTGGCCTCTTACTATGGGCCTTATTAGGAGGCTCAAAGTCACTCAACGAGCTATGGAGAGGGCTATGCTCGGGGTTTCCCTACGTGATCGAATCAGAAATGAGGAGATCCGTAGGAGAACTAAAGTAACCGACATAGCCCAGCGGATTAGCAAGTTGAAGTGGCAATGGGCGGGGCACATAGCACGGAGAACTGATGGCCGATGGGGCCAAAAAGTTCTCGAATGGAGGCCACGAAGCGGAAAGCGCAGCGTGGGACGTCCACCCACTAGGTGGTCAGACGACCTGGTAAAGGTCGCGGGACGTCGCTGGATGCAGGCTGCCTCCAACAGGTCACTGTGGAAATCATTAGGAGAGGCCTATGTTCAGCAGTGGACTTCCTTTGGCTGATGGATGGATGATGGATGGATGTTACGTTAGTTCTATTTTTGGAAGTGATTGTAGAATGCGGCGTAAAATGTTTTTAAAATAAGAACTTGCACAATGTTTTTATTTTGTTCAAATAAGAATCAGTTGACCGTTGATCTATCCTATCATGCATGTAAAATTATTGAAGTAAAACTTCTTTAGGCACGCTTGACTTGGGGGGTAAACTGGTGAATGCATGACAAGAGCGTTACGGAAGTCGTGTGACACGACGAGGCAACGGAAGGTGATAATTATCAATGGAGATCCATGATTAATCATTGAAGGAGATTAACCGATTTGGTCCAACAAGAAATTCGTAATGACTGAAAAATCAGGCTCATTTTTTTAGGTTTATTTCCAATTTTATTTTCATTCTATACCATCGGAATAAGATTTATAATAAAAATAAGGACATATAATTTATTGTAAGCAATATTCATATTTGACACCTGTCAAATCATTAGCATGAAGTATTTGTCAAATTTCGTGTATACTCGTATTATGTGTAAGTGAAAAACTATTGACAAAAGTAACTTCTAACATAACATTTTAAAAATAAAGTGCCTAGATAAAGAAGAATAAAGATTTGAGGTAAATTGTCGATACGTATTCTTTTTTCTTGAAAATATTTATTCATAAATATACATGTATTTGTGTGATCAAAAATTATATATTATGGTCGTGAAGTATCCTTCACCTTACAACGGCCTCAGGCCATTGTAGAAATTCGTGGTAAAGGTGAATTTTATCAATTATATAGATGGAGCTAAAAAAGTTTTACTTCAGTCGTGTGGTCCAAAGCACACTCTTTTTTTATTCTAGGGTTATCTAAGTCAGAGCTAGTGTCCTGCTCAAACTTCGCCTTCGTCCGGTATCTAGCGACCGGAATTCTAAATCTCTCATATCTTCTTTGATGACTTTAATATTGTTTTAATTTAAAATTAAGTTTATTGCCTCAAAAAAAAAATTATTCACACTGAATATACTAAAACAGTATTTAGTAAAACCACGTCAAGTAATAAAGCAAAACATCTCCACAGCCATGGCGACTTTTGTGACCATGGACTGCATACATTTTTTTGTTCACAATAATTCTATTCTTAAAATATTTTCAACAGCCAGCATCCACTTTCCATTTTCACTAAACTCTTTTCACTAAACTCCTTTGTGAATTGCCAGTCTTTTGGAAGGGGCTATCAGTCCTGTATTCTTAACTAAATTTATCCGGGTCCACACCGAACACACCTGATCCCGCATAACTTCCGGGACTATCTCGCATTCTACGGTGAAACGTATTTCTTTTATAAAACAGTTTCGCCCTTAATTCTTAGTGTAAAGGTTGGTTGGTATTTGAGTGGAATTTTGTGTAAGTTTTATTTAAAATTTGAATATTTTGAGGCAGTTAATGTGTGTAATAATTCATGTGTAATTTAAGTTTTTGACAAATGGGTCAATAATTTAAATGGTAATAATACGACGATATATATTAAAACGTTAAGGATAGATACAATATTATTTTCACAATTAAATATCATTCTGTACATATTTGATGAGCAACTGAATGCAGCTCGACGTTCTAATAGTATTTTTATACGTTTTAAAGGGGCGCCACGCAACAAAACGCATGTAATAGAAGAAGGCTAGAAATAAAACGCTTTGCTAACTTTTAAAAATGGAAAATAGAAAAAAACGGAAGACAGAAAAAAGAGACGAAAGAGAATGTGGAAAGAATTCTACAATTCTTAAACTTATGACAATACTGCTGGTTGCAAAATTGTTTTTTTCTCTTTATCGAATAAAATAAAACTTACATAACAAAAATCACCAAATAAAAAAATCATATTTAAAGCAACCTTTACAATACCCTCACATCTATTGAAGTTAACGTAAATGTTCAGGTATCGCCGGGCCACTAAAGATAACTTTACTTTACGACGCACTTCCAGCAGTTAGTTGTTACCTATCGATTGCTAAGTGAAAAGATTTGGGAAACTTTACGACGTAATGAAATCTTACCGACTTTGCCAGATTGTTGACGAAAAGCAACAAAGTTAGAAAGACCTGGGTTGAATCTAAATTTGTTCCAAAGAAGTACGTTTTTATTGTCTTTGATTAACTTTTTTATTTTCTTTTTTATAGCATTAGCGCTGCGAACGAGTTAGCGGATTATCTTGTGATAAGTGACCATGGATGACCTTTAGGTTTTTGAAGAACTGTGTGGATCACAACCCGTTATAACTGTCACTAATCTTATATTTGATGCGATTTCGCACTGAATCAGCTAGTTCTCTACCGTCTTTAAGCCAAGAAAGTCTTCTAATATGCTTTTAAAGCAAAAGGGCTTGCATAGCTACCTCCTACTATCGTCACCAAGTTCCTCGTTCCGTATTAAGGGAGACATGAGTTTAGTTGCCAAAATGGTAAACTAGAAATCTCAAATAAAACTAAATTGGTAGACCCTCGGCCTACAGCTTACGTAATAATAATAATTTTCCTTTTTTTTTTTGTTTGTGTTGGAGCTTGTCTCTTTTATATTCTAGACTGCCCTGTCTTCTTTTCATTGTATTAAATCCATCCAAAGGTTGTCTGTAAGAAATCGCCTAGAGCGATAAGACCGCCATCTGTACTTTTTTCTTAATTTTATTATTTTTTTGTATGTTTTTCTTTCTGTGTGCAGTTAAGAATAAATAAATAAATAATATCAAACCCAACCAACGTCATACCACAAAACCTTTACAGAAATAAAAAAAAATCCACAAAGTTGTTTTAACATTTGCTTTCAACGGCATTCAATATGCGCATAAACTACACCCGTAGAATCCTCTGTTGGCACTCCATATATCCTGATCTGGCCCTCTAATCCCAGGAGGTTACCGGACCCATCACATACATTACGATTATCCCGAGTTCGAGAGCTGACCAACAGGACTAAAATCCGGGAGAAACGGCATTACCCGTGTGAATATGTAAAGGGTAATGCATTATGTACTGTATGGTTTTGTGTATTTATGGTTCGTTAATTATGAGGTAAATTGGGGATTACAAACCGTCGTCTTCGTGTTAGCCAATTAAATGTTTATGTTTAAGCGCTTAGCCTCATAAATATTTTTCTTTAGTACAATATTACTTTACTTCAACACTATGACGGTGAAGCAAAACATCGTGAGGAAACCTGCATACTAGAGCTATTTGTAATAATTTCTATGGTATGTAAAGTCCGCCAACCCGCACTAGGCCAGCGTGGTGGAGTATATGGCCTAACCAGTCTCAATTGTACTCTCGATTGTAGGGGAGGCTCGTGCCCCTGCAGTGGGACTGTATGGGCTAATACAGTACAGTACAGTTCTGCACAATATAGGATGCACTTTATAATGGATATCAGAATTGTCAGAGCCTTAAACACTACCAACACCTTCATAGGGAAATTAATAAAAAAACGAACTCGATACTTTCATGTATAAGTAACATACAAATTAAATGCTAACAATTTAAAAAAATCAAAGGTAAAAAGTTAAAGAATTTTATTTTTATACTCATCGTCTATGCAACAAGCATTTCAATAATACACTGAATCTTGAAAGAAAGCATCGCAACAGTATATTAGTCGTTTCCATAACAGAGATGTACTAATATTCAGAGAAGGAATTCGCTTACAAGACGGATGACAAGAAATGACCCGTCTTTGACCAAGCTAACATTACTCACCGAGATTATGTCAGATATCACGCACCGACTTGATGTTTCTACTTACTAAATAAACTGTGATATATTTATCAAATAGTTGAGAAGCTCATTGATAAGATAGTTTGGAATGGTGTTGATTAGAATCCTTTTTTTAGAAGTAACCGTTTTTGAAGTAAAATTACAAGATTTTTTTCTTGTAAGAACTGTTTACTGTTTTGTTATGGGTCTGCTATAAGTATAATTATTATAATAATTCCTCGTATGAATTCCTGACGTTTCTCTTTCTGATAATTTTTCTCACTCCCGCGCATGCCAAAATATTCTCCGTCACTTTATTAGCGAGAACTAAAACAAAACAGGAACTAGCAGTCAAATCACTTAAATCCATTTTCCATAAAACCATAATTCCATAGTTAATGTTATTGAAATGGAGTGAGTTACACCTGTACAAAGTTGAAGTGTATGAAACGTCAAACGGTACCTATTAGTTTAGTTGGATAATAAATGGTACATTACATGGTATAACATCAAATACGTTTTTACTAAGACCTTCAATATACCGAAAAAATAATCAAACTTTTACACTGACGAACTCACTTAAATCACATCTGGGATCTCTCAGCACGTGACCGAATGTTTCTATGAAAAATGGACCGCGAAGTAACTCTGATTCCGAGCGAATCCTCTCAAGTCTTTTTTCTAAGTAGTTATGAATATAGAGCTGTAATTTTATGAAAAATCTGGATGATACGTACATACAATATAAATTGTTTCATCTGAATACTGAATTAAATAATCTTGGTTTATGGAGTTATTGCCTCGATGGCATAAATCATAGCCGCAACTAGGTTTCCTTATGAATACAAGCACGTCAAATGACATCACAGAACCTGATAATGAATGATGTTCATAGAGCATACGAGTATTAATTGCGAGAAAATGGTAAACACGCATAATTAGCCATAATATTTGGACATGCACACTAATTTTATTTTGACTTTGTAACACATTATACTCGTAAACCTCATTTAATTCCTGAAAAATAAAATAACTACAAAATTTTGTGTTGCTGAAAAGAGCTGTTCTTTATATATAAAGATGAAGATAGCTCAACGGTCCCAAATCTGAATCGTAATAACGTTTTGAGTCAGTTCTTCTACAATAGCTCATACATTTTAAAGTTCATAAAAGTCCTGGTCACTTGTCAAGTACTGGACTGGTGTAGTATATAATAATCTAATTTCCATTGGCCGAGTATCTTCCAACTCATAAATCGCTCCCAGACAGGAGGAACAAAAATTTATGAGCCCAGCCGTGCCAGGGACCGCCTTAGACTACCACATGGTCTAAATCAAAAGCTGAAATTATGAAATGCATGAATTCAATGCATTTTTCTATTGCAATGAATGACGAGACGAGCATGCCATTCGCTTGATGGTAAGCGATACGACCGCTCATGGACAGTAGCAAAACCAAACACCATTAAGAACAAAACAACGCTTGGCATTCCACTGCACTCGCCATCCTGAGACATAAGGTTTTAAGTATCATTATGTCCAGTAGTTATACTGGCTACAATGTCCTTCAAACCGGAATACAACAATGCCTTTACAGAACTGTTTGGCGGAAGAAATAATGCAAAGGCATTTATATTATATTATATAAAGTTTGTTAAGCAAAGGTTCAAAAAATTAGCTAGAAATTAGATTGAAAGTTTCATTGAGAGGGCTTAGGCCGGCCTGTTACGGGTTAGTGGACTTCAAGGCTATTGCCAAATAAAAATTACAGCCCCCGTGGCGCAGTTGGTTAGACGCCGGCTGTGAAACAAGAGGCTGCGGGTGCGATCTCCACACCAAAAGAAATACTTACATATTATGTGATCTACAGGTATTTGTTTCGGGTCTGGGTGTTGTGAAACCGAAAAGTCTCTCGTAGTTCCTGATCAAGACAAGACTCGGTCTTAGTGTGGGGTCAGGACTATGTATGTGACTGTTGGGTGTATTTATGATTATTTATTAAAATCCCAAGCACTAGTCTGTTACGGGTAGATAGATTTCAAATATAATTGAAATTCTAGTAACGCTCTGTGGCGTGCATATTTTGTCACGATATTTTCCTTCACCGTGAAAAGTGCAATTCATTACACACATGACACCCAAAAGTGCGTTTTCAAATGTTTAATTGAGATGACTATAATGTTACATCGCGTCCAGATCGTTACCAACAGGCGTCTACATTCCGTGAAGTTGACCGACTATGTATTTTCCACAAGTCTTACATTCAATATATAATATTCCGCATATTAATTAATCCTCTGAATATAATTCTGGCACCTAAGTAATCAACCTCTTATATAATGGATTGCGATATTAAATGTTTATTCTATATTCTAGGTGATATCCAATTTAATACGATACTCATTCAATTAACAGAGCTCAATTTACTTGCGATGCGTGAATTCAAGATACGTAAAGTGATAATATTGACGGAACGGTATTATAAATATAAAATATCCTGCTTTTACAATGAGTTCGTGATAAAAGGCAGATATTATGTACAGAAGAAATTTTGTTTTATGATATTATAGTTTTTATTTTATGTCTTAATACACATAAATAAGTAATAATAATAGTACCTAATCTTGATATACAAAACGATACAGACTAATTCAAGTGATCTTAAAGTAATGACGAAAGTTCGCCTCCTGTATTAACTAAGTACAAGCCACTTATAACTTAGACCGCGTCGAAATATCCCAAAAGTTATATGTAACTTGACTATTGACGTAATAATATGAAGAGCCGAGTGACTTAAGGCCAATAGTGTCTTGAAATTGAGTCTTTTAATATTCCGTGTACGCGCTTCGCCAATTACTCTTGTCGTTTCGGACAACTTCTTACAATTCATGAATAAATATACACATGCATACTATTTATCTATAGTACATCCGTTTTCGTAAATTAATGATCCTTTACATGTTTTAATGCTGGATATAATAGTCGCAGTAACCTTGCTGTCTTTCTACCCAAGATAGACTGTTTAGGATTTAAAATTACAAAAACATGTCTTTTCTTTTTCATTAAGAGTGGGAAAATCTCTCTCTCTCTTTCTCTCTCTCTCTCTCTGTCTGTCTCTTCAGCCACAGGAAGTCCACTGCTGAAAATATGCCTCCCCTATGGATCGCCATATATACCTGTTGGAAGCGGACAGCATCCAACGACTTCCTAGATGAACGGAAGACCTCATTAACGCCGCAGGAAGTCGCTGGACTCGTACTTTGATATAAAATATGATATAAAAGCTAAAACGTAGTTTTTATATAGTTATTGTGGTAGGAAAAACACGTTTAGAAGGTGATATGAACTGAATCACTAAGTATACAAACACTGTCTACTTCCACGAAACAGTCCCGTCAAAGTGTGTTTTTTACTTAAGTCATAATAACGCTTACGTTTTTACGTACGCGTACAGTATTTTTATGTTATATTCATACATATTTATAGGTGCCGCACGCGCCTCTCGTTCCACCGAAATCGTCTACTCAAATATTTTTTGTGACATATTGGTTGGATGAAATAATGTCATATAAAAATTTTGTGTCGTTTCTTTCTTTTTACTGTGAAGTGTTTGCGACGACTGAGTTAGATTTTTTCAATGGTACGTGCTTATACTTTATTATGTTTGTGCTGCGTATTTTTAATTGCATGCGTCTGAGTGCAGAGGAAGAGGTTCACTTGATGCGAAGGGAACACAGACATCCATAAATACATATCTACTATCTAAAACACATGGGTCACATCTACGAGTATATTACAGGGACAACCACAGTGTGTAGTGGACCTGTTACAACATCTACGAATAAACTGACCTTGAAGGCCAGTTACACTGGCGTAGTCTTTTCACCCACCCCTGGAAGGGTAGGCAGGATAGGTACTACAACGGATACCGAATGGGGAATACAACAGATTTCTTTTCTTCTCACAAAAAAGATTCATTTTCAACGAGTGATTCAGAAGTATAGGAAGAAAGGGAGAACGGGAGAACGGGTATGCCAGAAATTGAGTTCTAACTCACCTGACCCAACGACACTAGATATCTCCTTCACCTCGATATTGAACAGAGCTAGATATTTAGGCAAATTTTCTATAAATTTCATAATGAAAATTCTGAAACACAAAACTTCCAACATCATATAAAAATATATACACATTTTCAGCACTAGTGATACCCTCAGTTAAATAACATTAACGTTAAACGGCTGTAAATCAAAGACGGTAAGCAACGTTCGCCTTTTCGATTAAACTCCCAGTCGATGAAGCCATAAATCGTGTGGGTCGTTAGAGACCGTCCTTTTAGTGGCCCCAATCGGCGATGCTTTTTTGTCACCCCTACCATGAAGTTCGCTGGACGCCCGTATATAACGGTAAAGCGGAATGGCGGAATTAGGGTCGTCACTTATGTTTGTTTTAATACATTAGTCTGTCCTGATTTGCCTGTTTCGGTAATTTATTTTTTTAGTATTTACGCTATTTAAAAAAAACGTCTTTATAATCGTCTTCTTACTGATTTCAATGGTATTTTGTCTAACGTTTACTTGGTATTAGAATTTTCAATGCCCTGTTTTTTTATTAATAAACTGCAATTTAGTTTCTTTATGAGATACATTAATTTATAACTCTAGAATATTACCTCATTGATCATTAGAATGTAAATGTTAATATTAAAGAATGATAATGAGTTAGAAACTTGAAGCAACGACTTTTACTAAGATATCTAATTACTCAACTTTGACTCCAGCGAAACTTAGTTAATCTAGAAGTTCAGACCACAAAAGGATCCTATTTTCTACATTAACACGTGAAAGTGACTAAACTGCACCTTACTACCGATTGTAAGTGTCCTAGATGAAAATACATATTATGTAGTCTAATAAGAAATGATTTTATCAATAACTAGTCACCAGAATTCTGCTAGCATACTCAAAATCGGATATACACCGACTACCGCCAGAACTCGACACTCCTACCATAGTCGCTACGACGGTATGCACCTTTTATACGGAAATCGCCATCCGGGCGGATGTGGTAGAACCACGCTGTTCATGCAACCATCAGTCATGACTCAGCATATTCATGCTGATGCCCATTCGGGCAGGCTCGTTCGAGGTAGTATTACTGCCTTACAGGAAATCGACGTGCAGCGACAGCTTCACTGTCGCGTTTCGTTCAATGAGTGAGTCTGCCGGATGCCCAATACCTCTTTCCTTTTTCCCATCCTTTATCCTTCCCGCTCCCCTCCTGATCCAATGGGCCGATTACATCCATGTTCCAATTGTTGTTGATGTACATGGGCGGCAGTGATCACTAACCATCAGGTGACTTGCTTGCTCGTTTGTCGGAGCTATGCTATAAAAAAAACCAACGCTTACAAAAAACGTGTAAGTAATTTAGCATTTTTACTTTATTTACTGTTACTAGGCGTAATGATTAGTACTTTGTTCACGTCTCGAAGCTATCGTGATCGGTATCGACCCATTGTAATTCCAACGTCATGCGGGTGTACTTGTGTTTTATATTTGTTCCAATTTAGAAACTATTTTATTTCAGCTATTTTATGAAGTGTCCGAAAAATTCAAAAGTGGTAGAGCTGAAGTTACATTGGACTACTGTAGAAATATGCGGGCTCGACTCTGGTGGTAACACTGACTCACAGAAAACCGAGATAAAAACAGCATGGCTTGGACTGTCATGTATATTTTGATGAGTGAAATTACTGAATGCTAAGGGTGAAGGAAGGAATGAAAGGAGTATTGTTACATGACTTGGCGAATGAAACATGATTCCAAGGTATTTGTTTCGTGTCGATTTTCTGTGAAGCAATAGAGCGAAACAAACTCAAGTTCTGTCATTTTTAAAGATATCAAAAATTCACCTACTCTTCTAAAAAAATCAAATCCTGACCTGAAAGTTCTCGGAGATATTAAGAACGAGCACCTTCCCTTCGTAAAGGGAAATAAAATTGTCACAACCATTTTCATTAACCAAAATCAGCACCTTTATTTTATTATAACCAACAAAACCAAGAGTAGCGGTCCAACGCCATGTTGTGGTAACGAGGCTGGATGATAAACACACAGCGTCGATCGCCCTGATGAGGGTCACAGCCTCATAATTTGAAATCTTTAATTAACATCCGCTGACCTTAATTTCGTGGGAAAAGGCAAGTTTACTCTCGCACGTCGACAGAATCTTAACAAGCTAAGTGATGTAATGTTTGTTTTTACCAAGTATTACCAAGTAAAATGGTAGGTTGTTCGTGTCCGCCCGGATACAGACCACCGCTCTTGATAGAAAACTCGTGATAGTGCTGATTAAGGCTGTGTATATCCGGATTTGATTGAGAGATTGCCGGATGCCCAATACCTCTTTCTTCTTCCCATCGTTTTTTCTTCCTGTTCCCTTCCCAATGTGAAAGTCCGGCAACACTTTTGATCCATGCGTGTGGATGTTCATGGGCGGTAGTGAGTCATCAGGTGACCTGTTTGCTCGTTTACCAGACCTATTTTATAAAAAAATGGAACAGGCTGGCATAATTCCGTCGATCGGTGAAAGTTACCCATCTCTCATAAGAGGATAGGTTCTATATCTGAACTCAGTTTCAGATAATTGTACTCAGTTTGTCGTATCACAAAATGGAAGGTTGCCAGGTCGTCCCACACACCAAATCCAGGAAATGTATAAAGAACTTTTTAATGCGTGTCAGAGCCTACTAGAATTAACATAAATAAATTACAAAGGAGAGGAAACATTCTCGTTTCGGGGAAAAACGCAGTTTTCCTCCGTTTTACGCAAAAAAATTGTGAAAATTATTCATTTTTATGGGAGGTGTTTCCGTGTTTGTAATTTTTTTTCTGATTTCATGCATCAATTATCAGACATTTGAACATTTTTCGGTGCTAAACCAAATGAATGATTAAAATTATAATAAGCAGTAGAAGAAATAAAATAATATAGGTAATATTAAAGTAATAAAAACCCAAAGTTTTTAGGACTATCTCATAATTTTCTTTAAGTGATAAAAAATAATGCCATCGGATTCGCTTGAACTATTCCAAACACGATTGTGTTCACATGAGCATTCATATTAAAAACCGTCAGTTTATACTAATTAGTGCAATATATTTTCGTTCCCTGGGAAATTATAATTAAAATTTTAGAAAGAGCGGTAGCCACACCCATTAACGAATTACTCATATCTTCGTTCTACGAGGAGCACAATCTGTTTACCTTCGATCCTTTTTGATACCATATTTTGACAGTGAATTATCAGTACCAGTTACCAGTCACTCAGCGGATGACTAATACCTCAGTCCGCCCCGTGACCACGAAAACTGTAAAATGATCGAAACGTCGGGAAATTAAAAAAATAAATCAAATTCGCGATAAAATCAGTAAATATTCGTTTTTAATTTTTTTCAAAGTGAATTATCACTGCCAAATGGTAGCAACAAGGACCGTGAATAAATTGACTATTATGTCGTAATGGTAATTTAAAAACTATACTATTTGCCAGCCTCCGTGGCGCAGTTGCTTAGACGCCAGCTGTGACACGAGAGGCCTCAGGTTCGATCCCCGCATCGAGACAAATGTTTGTTAAGCCCACAAGTATTTGTGTCAGGTCTCGGTGTTTGTGAGACCGAAGTCTTTCGTAGTTTCTGATACCCACGACACAAGACTTAATTGATATTAATGTGGGGTCAGTACTATGTATGACTGTTGTGTGTATTTATTCATTTATTTATACTCTTTTGAAGACTCGAAACAAAAGTGGGAAGCTGCTTGTTACATTTTAAGTTTAGAAACTTGCAAAGAGTCAACAATGAGACACGATAATATAGCTAGATAGAATTTAAGGGACACTAAACAAATAGTAAAAGTTACTGCCGACATAAGGTTTACTTATTTTAGACGCCACTTGTCACAACTTTAATGTGCCGGCCCCAAAGTTTCCACGGTACATTTACACCAAACGTTACGATTTGTATCCTGTAAAAAAGACTATTAAAATTAGTATCCTCTTTGTCTCTCTCCCTCTGTCTCTCTTCAGCCACAGGACGTCCACTGCTGAATATAGGCTGCCCCCAAGGATCTCCACATTGACCTGTTGGAAGTGGCCTGCATCAAGCGACTTCCTGCAACCTTAACCAGGTCGTCCGTCCACCTTGAAGGCGGGCGTCCGACATTGTGCTTACTACGTAATAT
Source organism: Theretra japonica (assembly GCA_033459515.1). Classification (NCBI taxonomy): domain Eukaryota; kingdom Metazoa; phylum Arthropoda; class Insecta; order Lepidoptera; family Sphingidae; genus Theretra; species Theretra japonica. The sequence goes on from CM065943.1 coordinate 6,805,960, forward strand.
AAAATAAGGTAATTATTAAAAATTATTACAACGTTATAACTATTCAGAAGAAATTGCTTCTACGAAAGACTGTAGTTATTTATCACTGAAACCATGAATTTCACTAAAAACTACACATTGAAGAGACACATAAGTATAGCCCCAATCATGCAGTAATGGTCTTATCTTGGATATTAGAAACTACGCTGAATTGTCGAATCTTATAACAACGATTGCATACCTCTATGGCTAAATCAACATAGGTAATATCAAATAAAACAAAAAAACTTTCCAAAACTAATATTCTTAAACTTTAAGCGAACATTTTCAATCAGAGCCTTAACCAACGGAATAAGAAATATATATTTTATACTACACGATAAATCGTCTAGTGTAAAATAGTTTCTAACTCAGCGAATAAAATATTAAAGCAAACGAAAAGGGTTCTGTTGTTTCATGAATTATTACAATAGCCAAATTGACACGTTACACTTAATAAAATATGTCCCGCAATCAGCCGATAAGTCCCAGGGTCGGCGCACAAATACCCTTTAGGACTTGTGACCTAACTAATTAGTTACTGTTTTGTCTTTGATTTATGTGCGTATTAATCTTGCGTAGTAATTTTGGAATTGTGGATGTATATTGTCCTGATAAAGATCCTAATAGGGTTTGGATGAAGGTCGTTTCCAAAAGGTCACCCTGAAATTCTTTTTGACTTTACCGTTGAGCATAGACTGCCTAGCAGTTGACTTCTTGTGCATGAAGGTGATACTGATATAAAAATAGCCATAAGTCTGGGTTGAATGAGTATGAGAAGTTTTAATTTATACATATACATAAACATCACTCCTTTATATATCGGGCACATATTCCTGACTCCGGGTTGATAATGAATAGAAAAATCCAATATCACTTTGCCCGACCCAGGATTCGAACCCGAAACTCAGCCTTGTAATCATACTGTAGTACAACTACGCCACCGAGTCACTCTTACTTTATAATAAAACCTATAACCATACGACTTCCCAGTTACTCTTTCCAATCCTTTTCCTTAGAATGTCGTCACTGCCAATGTTTTGCAAATGACAACATGTAGACAGACATAGTGTAAACCATCCTGCTACACTTGGTCCAAGTATTAAAAAAATGTTACGGGTAGATGGATGCGGGCTGTTCGAGACCAAAATAGGAAGCATTTACTAGGAGACTCTATGAACCTATGTATAGTACTTGAGGATTGGCGTACTTATCATACTACACTGTACTATATCAGCTTACATACGTCACACAGCAGGGCACGAGCCTCCACAACAATCTAGAGAACGATGGAGGGGTCAGGCCATATAGTACACCACGCTGACCCAGTGCAAGTTGACGAATCATACAAGCAAAAATTACCACTGATTTTAAACAAACCTCCAACAACTGCCAATAGCAAACACGTAAATTTTAAACAAATGCAGAGTTTCCAAAGCTAGTTGGCATTGGAAAATGTCAAATAGCACGCATTGGTGCGGCTGTTCACCAACTTTTAACATGGCCGACCGCGGGCTTGGCTGACACCGCCCGTCGCCGTGTTGTTGCCAAAACAAAACTGATTTGCTTTTAAAATGAGCGCTTTGAGTACCGTATTTCAGAGGATGGCTTTCCTATAATTTGTCCCCGTCCTGAATAATTTCGAGGTGTTTACTCGGGGGAAAGTGATTTCGCCGGATTATCTAAATGGTATTAGATACATAAATCTGATCGGGTGGGGAGGTTGTGTATCGTTTTGGATACCATTAGTAATGGTTGGGGGGATAATTTTTTACAGTCTTCTTTGGATTGTGTATAAAATCTCAATCGTATTTAACATCTTATATAGTTGCTTACATGAAGTTCATCATTATTTTATACAAGTTCATAGTTAGTTTAATACAATCTTATATATTTTCTACTTCATTAGTAGTCTAAAATGTAGTCTTTTCAGTGTATGTGTTTTATGTGAGTCAGAATAACCTACGTGTAATCAACTAATCAAAACCATGTTTTTAGAATCATTTTCTTTCTAAATATGAAATATACAAATATAAATATAATAATAAAAAAATAATAAAAAAAAATCAAATAATCAAAACCATGTTTTTAGAATGATTTTCTTTCTAAATATGAAAAAGACAAATATAAATATAATAATAATTTTTTTTTTTTAATCAAATAATCAAAACCATGTTTTTAGAATGATTTTCTTTCTAAATATGAAAAAGACAAATATAAATATAATAATAATTTTTTTTTTTTTAATCAAATAATCAAAACCATGTTTTTAGAATGATTTTCTTTCTAAATATGAAAAAGACAAATATAAATATAATAATATTTTTTTTTTTTAAATCAAATAATCAAAACCATGTTTTTAGAATGATTTTCTTTCTAAATATGAAATATACCCACTGTACATTTTCGACACTCGTTCCCTTCCAAACCCCTTTGGCACTAGAAACACAGCTTATAATTCCTGTGAAAGGGGCGCGTTGAATGTGAGAAATTCACGCTTAACTTTCAACCAAACTAAAACCAACTGCAGGATAACAAAGCGCCCAAAACTCACAAGCGATGTCGTGTTAAATTGACTGTTTTTATTTTCAACAGTTCAACTTCTTTGTAACACAGCTGTATTTTATAACATTCGTTTTTATCTGCAGTCATAAGACGTCTATTACTGAACATGTTGAAAATATATTCGCAGCAATTTGATTTGTATTCATTAGATACAATACTCGTGTAATGTTATTATGAACATACATACATAGATATCACGCCTTTATCCCAGAAGTGCCAGGCACATGTGCAACCCACGTTTCGCCTTATGTGTTCCGCCCAACGATGTGATATGTGATGTGCGAAGCCTATAGTAATATAAAGCACAAATTCCCAACTCCGAGCTCTGTGCACCGAGCTGATAATTAATGAATAGAAAAATAATTGTAAAAATATGTTATTATGAACAAGAACAATTAAATTTGTTTTTAATAATTTAAACAATCTTCTTAAGCCTGAAAACTACAAGCCACTACCACACGTGAACTAAATTGATTATTACTTCATACAGAAACCAAGCAAAGCACAAATTCAGTCTTACAGTCTTCATTGGCCGGTGAGTAACAAACCTATCAACTTAGAGAGCCTCTTTATGCCGAATACACAGCTGTAGTAGTGTATAATAGACGCCCTAGGTCTATAGAAGTACATCGGCACCATCCAACATGTATTCAATGAGATGCGTCGTGTAAAGGACTTGTGAAGGAGTAGGAGCGCTCGCACAATTTCGGTGTGTTCCCGGTATGTATTCACAAATTAATCAAACTTGCATCTTGCATGTAATATAGTCTTGATTCACAGAATTATAACAAGCAGATGCCTGTATATGGAAGTTTAAGAAAATTTAATGTGCGAGGTCTGGTAAAAGCAAAAGATACAACGAGGCAAACGAGCAAACAGGTCACCTGATGGTAAGTGATTACTGCCGCCCATGAACATCCACAATGCTGGATCATGGATGTGTTGCCGGTCTAATTGGGAGCGGAGCGGCAAGGAAAAAAGATGGGAAAAGGAAATGGGTATTGGGCATCCGGCAATCTCACTCACCGAACGAAACGCGATTGCCGAGCTGTCGCTTCACGTCGATTTCCTGTGAGACAGTGGTACCGCCCCGGATGAGCCGGCCCATTCATGCTGAGTCATGACTGACAACAGCGTGGCTCTACCACTTCCAATTTATGTATGACTTATGTGGATACTCATCATAGAATCTGAGTTTTCAATAAATATAATATTTTGTTTTTAACTAAGTCAGTACGGGCAATTCGGAATGCCTATTAGATGCAGGTAAACTGGCTTAGGAACTGTACGTGTCGAGAATCCAGACTAACTTGCGGAAAATAGCTAGTAATTTTGTAACAAGGAGACAAGTATTTGTTTACAAGAATCTCAATAAGAGCATGTCTGTCAGAAAACTTGAGAAATAATGTTGATACATATCATTGGCTATTTATTCCGCAAATACGAATATTTTATAATATATAATCGTTGTTGCAGAGAAGGCGCAAATTAATAAGTCAAATTAATCATAAAATGATTATTCTTTATGAACACCGTGCGAAAAAGAGATAAGCCGAGTTATTAATTGAAGTCTTTGTCGATTAGCACTCTACGATTTTTATAAAATTATCCGAGAACAGCGATTTTCTACTCCAACGGTGAACACAATGCGCGTGCTTTTTCATGGTAAATGATAATCGCCGCTCAGAGAAATTGCCAATTTATTATTAAAATCTTGTAAGATTGTTAAGAAATAAAAACCTCCTTTCATACTTCTTGAGAGCCTTGGTGAAGATAATATCTCATCCACATACATTTGAGTCATTATTAAACTATTAATAACTATTATTATCGCATGCCAAGACCGCCATACATTATCGTGTTCTGACAAATGTTTACACGGTGCAACTTGTTTATATCCTTACAATAATCGTATCTTCCAGGCGAGAAAACCTTCCCGTGTAAATGGGGCTTTAGCACCTTAGAAACGTAAGCAATATTTGTAATTCAACAAAATCCAATATCTCCATCACAGATAATATTAAAACATCTACTATCATTAAACATATAGTTAACCCTCATTTTAGTGCAACCAAATAAGTATTCCACAATATTTGTAAACAAACGCCCATTCTACATATTTTGCAAACTCTACGGGATAATGGGCCGAGCGGCGATCAGTAACAAGTGAACCGGAACAGGAAATAGTACGGTGGACAGAGCCGATGCACGCGAAAGGGACGTTTGCAACGCAGACCAGGACGGGAAACGTCGGCAATTTCCAGCGTATTAAACGCTGCCATCAATCATAGCTCGGGATTTTGGAACGATGACGGATTTTATGATAGAATTGTTTTGGGTGGTAGTGATTTTTGAGGCAATATGTAGGTGAGGTTTAATCGGATTCTCCAATTTCTTTGCCGTCATTCATCACCATCCAGATAAAACCATTAAACATAAAGATGACCGGAGAGAGATAACCATCTTTGTAAATCCGTACTAACTATATTGTGCCTATCTCCTCATCCAAGCTCGTCTGTAGCCATTTTTACAGATGTATCCAATTTTATATGTTTAAGAGCCACACTCTCCACTCCACATCCTTCCGTTACTTGTTTCAATAAAATCTCATTCTACATCTTATTCTACTATTTATTTCGGAGATTTATTACATACGATTACTATGTTTGAGAATTTCTACGGTATGTAAGTCCGCCAACCCGCACTAGGCCAGCGTGGTGGACTATATGGCCTAACCACTCTCAATCGATTCTCTCGATTGTAGAGTAGGCCCGTGCCCAGTAGTGGGACGTATATGGACTGATAAAAAAAAATGTATGTGACTGTTGGGTGTATTTATTTATTTATATTTTTTGAATCCGTATTTCTTTTTGATAATACCATTTTATTCTTTTCATATTCATCCCTACAGCTCTTTATAAAGTGGTAAATTCCATCGAAATAATTCATGAACCAGATAGGAACGTAGCAACACACAACCTTACGATAAAAAAGATAACTTTGAAAGAAAAACCATATTTCAAGGAAGAAAGGCGTGAAGTAAAAAAATCGGCTAACTGAAGGAGAGAAAGATGCGTTTAAGATCTGTGTTACAAAGTAAAAGATAAAGCGGTTTTAAATCAATGTTGTAAGCTATTGACTGTTACATTGTCTGATGACATTTTTTTAGCACAAGAGTTTTTTATAAACTTACTGTACTGCCTAACGGCCGAGATACAGTCATAGATACATACATAAACTCCCGCCTTTTCCCAGAAAGGGTAGGCAGAGGCAAGGCGAAATGTGGGTGTCCTGGTTGCTACCAGGACACCCATATTTCGGCTTGTATGTTCCGTCCCACGACGTGATAGGGGGCGCACCTATCTCAGCATCGGGCACAAATTTCTGACTCCACGCTGATAATGAGTAGAAAAATCTAATATCACTTTGCCGGACCCGGGACTTGAACCCGAGATTTCAGTTTATTGTCATACTTTATACCATGTATAAATATGAATTCGGCATACTACAACAGATCATCTATTAAACCGTTCTGAAAATGTTCGGTGCCCCTCATTTAAAAGTCTTAATGAGTTTATTGGATTTGATTACCCAGTTCAACTATTTCGCTGTTGCCTACAGCTTACGCCACAACCCAAATCCATTACATCATCGATCAAAGCATTTCTTATTACATTCGCAAAGAGCTCCTTTCGATTCGCAGTGTAAAGACCGATGCGTGAAATGTCTTCATGTATTTTAAACATATTATATTGTCATCTATCTTAAGCGCCTTTTACACGGAGAGAGTTTCTCGCGACGAGAATCGTATGCCATTATCACATGACATAACCGCCATAGTTTAGTGTTCTGACAAACGTTTACACGATGCAACTGTTTTATTTCCCTGCGAGAATCGTATTATCGAGATAAAAATTGCGAGACAGTCTCCCCGTGTAAATGGGGCTTTGCGGTAGGAGATCCGTTCCACCTTCATACGCGATGGTAGAAACTGGAGAAGCTATCAAAACCCATCTAAATGTGTGAACGTTTCGAATTCAGCCGGTATGTAATCCATTTAGAATAGGCAAGTATATAGCATTAGTAGTTGAATTAGTATCATTACTGACGTTGAGATTCTAGTTGCCTAGTTTGGTGGACTTCCTGAGGCTGAAGAGAGATAAGAAGAGAAATAGAGAGGACAACCATTTCTCGTCATTGGATACTCAGGTGTTATGTAGTCACTTACCCGAATAATCAAACGCCATTTAAATATTAAGTTCCAGTTAACTACCAGCGTCCTACTTAGCCATTACATTTAAGCTGGACTTGCGTAGTTAAGTGCAACATGACATTTAAGTAGCGTTTGAGTATTCAAGCGTTAGTCGTGCTAATTTTAATATAGCATATAAGAATCATATTAGAAGCAAAATGAATCTTACTTTTTATGCCACAATCGTAATAAAAATCCTAACTGACAAACTCCACGTACTCACTATAATGGAAGGGCTTATGAGCAAACTCATACACACTGTAGCATAAAGGGAAGATAACAGGAAAAAACATACATTGAACATAACAAAGGAAAATGGTAGATTTTGTCATAAAAGCAAAAGACGTCATATTAAAGCCATATTTTCCTCAATTTTCAATATATCTTTTTAAACCTTCGAGCAATATGCAAAACAGTACCAAAAGTACATATTTTAGTAAATTAATAAAAATACCAACATATGGCATAAACACGGTGTCCCCATCTTAGCTTAAGGTACAAGGTTCTTGCATTCATGTTTTTTCTCCACCATTCAGCAATGGAACAATTAGTCACCTACATCTTCCCTTCCTCTTATAATCCTAGGACCTTCCACCATAATGAGAAACATAACTAAATGGGCTACCATAATAGTGCTTATTGGCAAGAAATCATAATTGTCTTTTGCCAATCGACATTCTATCTAGACAGCACTGCACTAAACATCAAGTGCAGTTAAATACTTTTTGAGTCAAATAAAGGTTCCTACTTAATCTAGTTTCTCGTCTACATCCGAGGATAAATCTTAGTTTAATATTTATGTCTCCGCATCGCTAGAGGGAAGTAGACACTTATTTGTTTCCAACTCGTCCTATTTATTTTCGTTCTCATTAATTTCGTTGCGGGTTGGAGACAAGTTAGTGCCTCCAGCGATTCGACGAACTTCGCCGCTCAGAGCCATTTCATCGTACTATTGTCGATCCTGAATGGAAGAAATTGCAGTGTTGGGTGGGTATTTGATCAAATTGATTTGTTATTTATGTTTTATATAATATCTATGAATAATACAACAAATATTTACAATGTTGTAGACTTCGGTATAACCTCTATTTCTACTGTAAATAGCAAAGTAAGTTTATTTATATTTTGTCATCCAGCAGTACGGAAATAATGCGGTGTTCCAGTTAGAAGGATATTGAAGCCAATGATTATTGATTGGGTATTGCGTTTAAAATTACAAGGAACCTATTATTTAGATTATTTAAATCGCATCTTTTTTCAATCAACTACTTGATAAGACAATATTTCACATCATTAATATCAATTTTATTATTCACCCTGTCACATTATCCACATGTTAATTTGAATATTAAACTTTTCCACGAATCAATATTTCTGCGAAACGGTCTACTGACATCAACAATATTATATAACATTATTAGTTCACAAACATAGATTCGAAGAATTTCATTTCATAGCGAATAAAGCTACGTGCCAATGAAATTAATTGGAATTCAGTTCGAATAGGAATTAACAATATTCCCGAAATGTATTTCATATTATTTTGTAAAGTCAAATAGAATAAAGTTTATGTACAGTGCAGTACTGCACTTCATTTTCATTTTCATTGTTTTTATTTTAACATTTTTTCATGCAACGTTGCTTTTTATTAAATTTCAATCGGCATTGTAGCCTGTATTTCATATAATCCTGTTTTTTTTAGTTGCATAATTTATAACGTCACAAAACATGGGGCGTTATCCATAGAAAGCTTCAAAACCTATTTTAGCTACCTAATATTTTGGTTTCTTCGCTAAGCTGAATTCAAAATTCGTTGGAAAGGGAACAAGCATTAAACCGTGCTATGTAATAATCCAAAAACAAATCATAATATTCATAAGGGCGAATACCATTCTACATATCAAAGTGAATGTGTTGTCGGTGCGGAACCCTTTCACGAGTCCAATGGCGACTCGTACGTCCATCCCGTGAATCAAAATTTCCAATTTCTATCTGAAAATTGTTCAACTGTAGTATTTAGCCCAAGAAATTCTAAAAAATATAATCTAAAGTTAGTGCATCCAGAGGTTGTCTGGAAGAGATCGCAGCTCCAAGACCGCCTATTGTAACCATGATTTTAGTTTTTAAGTGTTTAATTTGTTTTATGAGCTTCTTTCATTTTGATGTACAATAAAGCAATATAAATAAATAAAAACATAACAGTTTCTTCGACTAACTTCTCAAACAGTCTAACTCCACTATACCAAACAGTAACACCATTCAGTGAGGTACAGAAAAAATTAAAATTATCATACGCTGATGTATTTCCAACGTGAAATCTAACGAGCCACGACGGATTCCATTAAAGATACCGTCCGTCAAGCAGTACACTAACCTTTCCCACAAATTCTTCGTGAATTAAAATGGTCTAAGAACGCGAAAATTCAGTCATTCTATCTTCAACCCGCATGTTAGGCAACCGTGGTTAAGTTACAAAGGTACAGTACAAAGGTAAAGTTACAAAATTATATAAAAAATCAACAGCAGCATCGAGTACCTTCTCAAACACTATACCAGTCCAAACCAAACAGCAACACCAACAATGAGCAACAGAAAATTAAAAAACTGTTGCATGTTGACGTATTTCCAACGTGTGGCGTGAAATCTAACGAGCCAAGACGGATTCCATTAAAGATACCGTCCGTCAAGCAATACACTAACCTTTCCCACAAATTCTTCGTGAATTAAAATGGTCTAAGAACGCGAAAATTCAGTCATTCTATCTTCAACCCGCATGTTAGGCAACCGTGGTTAAGTTACAAAGGTACAGTACAAAGGTAAAGTTACAAAATTATATAAAAAATCAACAGCAGCATCGAGTACCTTCTCAAACACTATACCAGTCCAAACCAAACAGCAACACCAACAATGAGCAACAGAAAATTAAAAAACTGTTGCATGTTGACGTATTTCCAACGTGTGGCGTGAAATCTAACGAGCCAAGACGGATTCCATTAAAGATACCGTCCGTCAAGCAATACACAAACTTTTCCCACAAGTTCTTCGTGAATTAATATGGTCTAAGAACGCGAAAATTCAGTCATTCTATCTGCAACCCGGATATTGGGCAATCTTAGTATATAAGCCATGAAATAATATAAAAATACAACAGCATCATCGAGTACCTTCTCAAACACTATACCAGTCCAAACCAAACAGCAACACCAACAACGAGCAACAGAATATTAAAAAACTGTTGCATGTTGACGTATTTCCAAGGTGTGGCGTGAAATCTAACGAGCCAAGACGGATTCTATTAGAGAGACCGTCCGTCAAGCAGTACAACCCACAAATCCTTCATGAATTAATATGGTCTAAGAAGCGAGAACTCCGTAATTCTATCTGCACATTGTGCCACCGTAATATTTATGCAAGGAAATTCTACGAGTATAAGGACACAGCAGTATCATCGAGTAACAAATTATTCTGCTCTATACTAAACAGTAATGTTGCATCCACACCGCAGATACCTTTTATGGAGCAACATTGTACAACAACGTTATCGATTGTTACCGCATGTCAGGCAACATGTAGGTACTGGAAATAAATTACATTTTGTCATCAGATCTTGATTAGTAATATTTTGATACGGTGTTCAACAAAAACTAACTGCGGTGTGGATGCACCATAACACTATCCAGTGAGTACAGAAAATTAAAAAACTGTCGCACACTGACGCATTTCCAACGTGTGGCGTGAAATCTAACGAGCCATGACGGATTCCATTAAAGATACCGTCCGTCAAGCAGTACTGCCACGGAAACCCTCCTGCCAAATAGATTCAGAACCATGTTTGGCTCGTCATCAAATTTTTGTTGGCAAATCGACTCGGAAGTGTTGATATTCGAGTTCCGACACTCGTTATCGGACGTATGGTTATGTTTTTGTTTGGAAATGTATAGGCATTTTTTGGCTGTTTGATTTGGTGGTATCTGAATTTTGTATAAAATGTTATAAACATAAAATTATTTTTTAACCCTTTTATTGAGATCTTTGGTATGTTCTTTTACATTAAGCCCTAAATTGCTAAAATGTATAACAAAATTCAACCCCAAATATTAAATTGAGTTGTTGAATTTACTTTATGTACTATATTTATAATAATTATGACGACAGATTGAACCTTTAAAGTACTATTACCTAATACGTCCCTGCAATAATTGATTACACTAAAAGAAATACTCATGTTTATAATAAGGCGAAATAACTTTATATAGATGTAAATGTAGTATTTTTTCTCAATAAATACTTTTGCATTTCCCTTAATTTTTCGTCTTGAGGCTTCATAAGAACTTGCATAAGTATGTAAATCATTTATTATGCTTCATCATTTTGTGAAATAAAACGAACATTGTTAATAAAATTAAACATTTTTCCCCGAGCGTACCAAAGGAATTTATTCGCTAACTTCACGCCCTATAATAGATTCTGCCAAAAGTGAAACTAGAGGAAATTGGACAGCCACTTATCATCATAAATACAGTTTACGCCGCGGCAGACTCACATTAATAATCTTTATTATGTTAAATATTTCTGTACAGAAATATATTAGAATAGGGCGGAGGACGTCCCACGAAACGACATGATTTCCTCTCGAAACAATTGTGTTAGACCTCCCTAATAGCCCGCATTATTTGCGCAAGTCAACGCTGAAGGTGTAATTAAATGTTACGTTTGAGACAAAATTGTGTGCTAATGTTACTATTATTTTATTTATTTATTTATATAATTATGCTTTATTGTACACCAAAAATTAAAGAACCTTATAAAACATTTAAAAACTAAAGGTATGGTTACTATAGGCCCTTATCTCTAGCTGCAATCTCTTCTAAATTCCAGACAACTATTTTTATTACTATATGTTTCGCAGGATCCATATTATTTTGGTATACTTCCATCATAATACAAACGACCAACGCATTTGGCATTACAAGAGCTGACAATTTAAAAGAAATAATCACACTTTCTTTAACTATACCTCTTTTTGATTCTACATTTTAAGAAAACCGTTTCTAATTCTATTCATTAAATCGTGTATTTTGGTATACATAGATCAATCAAGTCAAAGACCTTTCTAAGCACCAGAAAATTATTTAATTCGCATCTTATTATAGTTTTTCGCGCCCTTAGTTTATGTTGTAGAAACAAAATTTGTATCACGATGTAATCTTTTTTGGTCGCGAAACTAATATTTCTAACACCATAGCGATTTTACAAAGGTTGGGGGTTCAACTGAAATTTATATTTATGTAAGAGACCTACGTAATATACTGAAAAGGCCTCTTCGAATAGCATCATGCCTTACACCCACATCGTGACCCTTTTCATTTCTAACGGAATGTGTGAGTGATTAGGAATTTCTTTGTCCTATACATATCTTATTCTTGGACAGAAGTATTCCTGCCATAAACAATTATATTCAGACAATAAGGTAAAAAAACGGATTTGTAGATAATCGACATTCAATGCAAACACTTACGGCCTTATTCATAGACAGTTTTAAAACCTATTTTAGCTATCAAATGTTTTGTCCCTTTTGAATTCAGTTTGAGCGAAAAAAACAAAACATACTATAGCTAAAATAGATTTTAAAATTGTGTATGAATAATGCCGTTAATATTTTCCCAATATTTTATTTCTTTTATTTTAAAAATGTTTACAGCGAATACCTACCCAACAAATTCTTGTTTCAATTTAATGATCTGATTTAAAATATCTTAAGCGATCCAAGAAAGTTTAGGTATCACCAATTGATTGAGTTCAGAATATAGACGTTCAAGATGTAGGAGATTTGACACAGAACACATATGGTTATCATGTCGCAAAAGAGAAATACAACTGAAAAAGTAACGGTATATCATATTATTTATGATTTTCTTATACAATAACATTTAGTGCCTTACCAGATATTCGACCAAACTCTGCAGATATTATGCACTTAAAATTACATTCTGTTTACAAAAAGAAATCTTATACTGGTAAATTGAATATTCTTATTTATTTGTGTCATTTTTCCACGTGATTAATTACACGTTATAATGACGTATCGTAGATAAAACTCGGCTCTGAAATATTTTTCCACAAAATTGCGCTTCCACGCTTTTTCACGCCTGGTTAATAAATATAATTGTCACATTTATCACTTTGCTCATAAAATTCTGTCAGGCATTAATATCGTACTATAACTTTTCATATACGACACACGTTTATTTAATCTTACATTTAATATTTTCTTTACAAGATATATATTACTATAGTAATAACATTTTTCGAAATAACATTAAGAAACACATTCAAGGGAATGCTTATATTAGGTACCTACTATCATTTTATATATTACATATTTTATTTGTTATCATTAACAATAACTAGGTATTATATAAAAGAAAAAAATTGGGTCTTGATATTATGTAGTAAATATCAATTAAATAAATAGTTATTATCTCCATAGAGATAAGAATTCGGGTATCTATTGAACTTGTATTAAACTTTAACACTAAAAGACAACGCATAGTCCAAACCAGTAGGTCTATTTAAGTTTCATTAGGAGTATGCGGAGTGATGGAGGTATTACGACATTATTTAAAACCACATACCTACATAGCGTCATCAGGGCGTAAGCCAAAAATTATTAAATTATACTCGTATTCAACGATATCGCCACTGGATAATAAATAAATAATAATTAATACACTCAATAGTCATATGCATAGTCCTGAACCCATACTAAGATCGAGTCTTGTGTCGTGGGTGATCACTACAAGACACTTTTCGCCCTCACAAACATTCAGACCCTGAATAATACTGATTTTTATTTGTAATGTGACGATTAATTTATTAATTTTTAATATTTTCACATACTTATAGCAATACTGGAGTATTTTAATGTCATTATAATGTCTCTAGTAGATAAGTGCTTTTTTGTGTCAAGAGGAATTTTGTAGAGTTTCTCTTTCGGTACCCCGGAAGAGGCGAAAAGGGTATGTCAGCGTCACTGTTCTTCCAGCCCCTGCATGCTACGGATGTTGTGGCCGAGCCGGGTCCCTAAGAAAAACTTGTGCCAGCATTCCGACTAAACCTCTTCGATGGATATCGCGCGCATCTCGAGGAGGCATTGGATGTGTCAGGGCGAATAGAGCCCCTGATCCCTTCCGTGTGATCGACCGGCACAGAGCTGCTCACTCTCATTGGGAATGAAGTACTACATGAGTACTAAGAAATTGTTGTTAACAATTAACCACACAGACGGATGTACGTAAGCATGAATGTTCAACTATTTTGAAGTTAGAACATTGAACCAAGCTATGTTTGGCTCCTGAGATTAGAACATAATATACTAGAACAACACGTATACAAGATGTTATCGACCCAAAAACTGGTAATGGAAATACCATCATAATCAGACACGCAACTGTATAGCGTTCCGGGTAACCTGTGTATACGCAGTTGAGTCCTACGAAACCGAATACATCCATAGAGGCATACTGAATACCGGTGAGAACCACTGCTGACCAGTGTGTACTGTCTTGGATTTCATTAGAATTACCATTATTGTACCGCAGTTGCCTTGTCGGGCTAGTTAGCAACACTTTCGATACCAAAGAGCATACCTTTAGTATTCTGACAGACATAATCAGCAGACAATTTAAAAAACTTTATTTTAACTTTATTTACAATTTAAAAAAATTTAAAAACTTGGTCAATGTACCAATATAATACATTTTTCAAATAGAAAAATCGATAACCTCGTTTTCTAATCCACACACAAAGGTTATCTATAATTTATTTTTATTCATAATAGATATAAACAAATAAATCTATTTAAATCTGGCTATAACGTATATTGTTATTTGCAAATGGCCGCATTAATAATCCAATGACCCACTCACGAAACTTAATAGGAGAGATTAATTAATGATGGAGGTATTTTATACCGATGTGTAAGGGTTTTTGCCTGCCTCGGTGGCGTAGTTGTAGTACGTTACGATTACAACGCTGAGGTCGTGGGTTCGAATCCCAAGTCGGGCAAACTGGTATTCGATTTTTCTAATAATTACCACCCCAAGTGAGAAATTTGTGCTCGAGATAGGGCTATAGCCCGCCCCCTATACTATACGGAACACACAGGGCGAAACGTGGGTGTGCTGGGGACATCTGCCTACGCCTTCTGGAATAAAACTGACTGACCACCGTCGCATTTTAAGCCTCACAACAAGGGACGAAACATAAGTGCGTCGCGAGCTATTGCACAAAGGGGAACTGAGGGTTAAAAATTACAAAATGAATCCCGTCGACCGAACGAACAGCAACAGGAAAGGGTTGAGCTTTGAATATCATTTTATAAATTTTAATGAACGAACTACTGTCGCGACAGCTTGTATATGATTTCATTTATTGACCTCATTCCATCCCCACCAGAAGTAGCCCACCATAGACATATAAATAACAGCTAACATCTTCATGTCGCTTTTTGGCTGTCGGTATGCTGGAGTATCGAGAAATTTTACTCTCATATTTTTTTTCAAACGCGCCAAAAGAAGTATAACTTCAACAAATAATATGATATTTCCGTTCATTAAAAAATAACAAGACCTTACCCTGGCCTCAACGCACTGATCTCTCATACGTCGTGCAATTAAACTTGTGTGGTTAAATAGTATTTATCGCCAAAACATGATAAGGATGTCACAGAGCCGTGACCCTACAAAACGTATTATGATATTTAAAAAAACGCGCCAGTAACTCGTAGTATCAGTCGCTCGGTAGACGTGAGAATGTGGCTCAAATTGATTTTAATATGTGTGACTTTCGCTGTAAGTATATAATTTATTAGCGTATTTACCAAAATTTGGCAGACTAAACTGTACAAACCGCTAATGCTTGTAGCTATTAATATGTTAAATATTAACGACCGTGCTCTATGATCAAAGGGTTTTAATAGTGTGTGACAGTCGATTACCACGCTTTGTAACGGTGAAGGAAATATTATGAAGAAAGTGCAAAGAAACTGGAAATCCTTGTTTTATGAGAATTTCAATGATATGTGAAGTCCATCGCGTCGCCCCGCAATAGTCCAGCGTATCGACTGAGTCCTCTTAATCGAACTTTCGAATGCAGAAGACCTCAGCAAATATGGGCTGGTACAGTATAATATCGGTCTAATTAAGTGTACTATGAAAAATGAAAATAATTTGTTAAATCCATTAAAATGTTCAATATTATTTAGATTAAGTAACTTTTTTATCTACCCGGTTCGGGAAGCGGTTTTCACTAGAGAAGAACGGGCAAGAAACTCTAGTGTTGCTCTTTTCAATACCAGTTTACAAGATCGTGATTATTACAAAAGTTACAAGTTGGTTTAAATCAGAGCAGTTTATTGATAATTTGTTATAATTCGCAAGTGACATATATTTTTAATATAAATATGTTTACATTATGTTTAATATGGCTGAGTGAAGCGAAGTAGCCCAGAGCTAACTAAGATGCGTAGCGCTTGTTGATAGACTTAAATATATGGTTGATATTATGTAGACCGGTCTAGTATCCATGTGTCCCTACGATATTTTCCTTCGACGTCTAAACAAGCACCAATTAGGTATACACGCATACGAATATGTGTTGTCAAGAACTTGACTGTCGAAAAGTCTCATACTTAATCATGGTAATATGTTCTGACAATTCAAAAGTACCGACAGATTAAGCTGGTGATAATAATACCCTAAGAATACCTTTAGAATTGGTTATTGTACAATTTGAAAGTACAACTTACACTTGTAATTACACCCCTGATACTTATTATGGTGATAAAATACAAACACGAAGTAATGTTTGCGTTAATTGTGTTATTAACTCTCTTCATTAGATTACCCACAATCTCTAATATTTTAATTGTCCAGTCTACCACCTCCTTCGATCTCAGCGGGGTGATGAATGGTAACCACATGGCGGGAGTACCCCTGGGCATCTCGCAAGGCGTCGGCGAGGTGGACGTGGAAGGCATCTGCGTGCAGCCGGGCATGGCATGCCAGAACTGCACGCATTCCGTCACTTGCGTGCCAATACCGGGAGGATGGCTTAAGGTATGCGTAGTGGAGCATTTGGAGAAACTGATGGAGTTGTCTGTTTTGATGCATAATTGAGTGATTTGTACTGCCTAATGAAGTTTGTTTTAAAAGCCGATGGTTTTAAATATGCATTGTTTTTGTACTGGTAAAATAGAGGGTGTCTGTTTTGAAGAAAACGCTTGAAAATGGAATGTGAATCGTAATGGATAAATGTAGAATTTCAAAGAACAATTTATTGAAGTATACTTTGGTTAAAAAATACAGGAAATAAATATCTAACAATACCATTTTCACTTGGTACATATTTATAATCGTGCACAGCAATCAAGTTGAGCAGGTTACAAAATAGACAAATAAGGTTATTTCTTTAAAAATTATAAACTTGCAGTTTGAACAGAAATTAACATTTAGAATAGAATTATAATCTGCAAATTTCATCTAATAGGTAGGTAGGTAGTTAGGCATCAGATTTAAGCTACTCCGATGGACAAACTTCAGTTCTCTTAAATGTCGGCATCGAACCGACAATACCTTTGGTGTTGTGGATGTTCATGGGCAATGGTGACTACTTACCATCAGATGGTCCATTTTCTAATTTTTCCCCTAGTTTACAAAAAAAACTATAAAAGGTATGTGAATAACCTAGAATTTATGTTTAGTTGCCATTACAAGACTGTCCGTCGGGCACGACGTGCAACGCTCACCTGGGCCGGTGTTCTGATCAACCCGTGCCAGAGTGCGACCCCATCAGCATCAACTTCCAACATAAATGTGAACAAGTAAGTCGGATTATATATGTACATCTAGCATAGCACACAAGCTATACACAAGCAACACACTTTAGATTGATAGATTCTCTACCGCCTTTTTCGCGTAGGTCCATCAAACAAGCAAAGGCAGTGAATAATCTACCGAAACTACGAAAATTTATCCTGTATGTTTGTGCTTGTGCAATTGTATTTGGAAAACGCAACTACGATACAAGAGTAATCCTAATGCGTCGCAACTCGCAATCTAAAAACTCATTAAAAGAAACACTAAACAATAATTTTAAAAAGCTTTTCTTAATCCTTACAATAACGTCGGCAATGCGGGTCGATCGTGCCCAATAATCGCATCCTTATCGTGAAGATCACTATCTCGAGATTAAAGGTCATATCGCGAATTGCTATAAAAATATGTTTTGTTCACAATTTATAGATTATAATTCCTTAATTTCGTGGTCAAGTCTTGTACCTTATTTACTACGACTCTACCAATTTTTTTGGCACTAAAATTAATGCCAATAAATTAATTTGCGTCATTATGCCCGACTTTACGGTCTGTCCAAAAAATGTTCGTTAAATAAGTTATTACGTAATCGAATATAAAGTTAATACAATGAGACAAATATAAAAATACAACTGTGCTTTAATTTGCTGGTTTTTACAATTGAAAACTCGCCCGTAACACAATGCCAAAATAAATCGCTCATCCACATAATTTAATTTCACAGGTAGGAATATTCCCGGATGCTCACAACTGCAGAAAATTCCATCTGTGCTCGCCGCCTGAAGGTATTCCCGACGGGCGGCCCGCGGACCACAGGGTCGCTCTGTGTCCCCGACACTACGCATACAACCCGCAAACCGCGCAGTGTTCGGTAAGTCTAAAAACAACACTAGCCTTAAAATATATATCCGCCAACTTCATGCGTTCCTGGTACTTAACAGTCACTTCATCATGTCGCTTTTTGGCTGTCGATTTCCGCGCGCATCGTAAAAATTTACTCTAAAAATTTTATCCAATAGCGCCTGTATTATTAATTCAAAAAACCTCAAATAGTAGCCTATTTATGTACTGGTTGATTTAGGTCTCTCCTGTATAGTTGGAATGACGATTTATTTGTAATACTTACCTAAAGCACCTAACATTTAATATCTTGGTGCATTTGATTGAAAGAGGATAAAGTAATTAAGCAGGCCAGTGCAAATGTGTTCATAGGCTACTGGATAGAGCTTTTCATGGTTAGTGGGTGTACTGTTTAGACCACATACTGATTTACCGTGAAGTGTAGTAGTTCGTCAATTTGCCAAGCCAGTACCAGATATTCTACTTTAATTCGTAATTCTAGTACAATTATTTATTAATAAATAAATATTTACTATGTAATCGTTTATAAAATTGATTGTTATTCAACAGCTTTGTGAAGTTGCGTCATGTCTCTTAAACATATTTTAATACTTGCGCACTTGCTGACGTTAACCATTTCGCAAATTAATTAATGGTTGTCAGAATTATTAGTTTTGAATAAATTGAAAACCTTGCTTAAAGATTAACTCAAAGTGGGAATCAAACAAAGACACTCGATTTTCAAATATGAGGACATGAAATATAATTTTTATTTCGACTTGAAGCGCTTAAAGACTTTAACCACATAGCTTCACCATTCTTAGAAGTTATCGATGTTTCAATTCCCTATTAGTGCACTAATATAATAATAAACTATTAAAAAAAAATATTTTGCTGCTATAAATTATTAGATAACACATTTTTTCTAAAATTCCAGATACCACTCAGAAACGGCCAGTGTGGACAAAGGCCAGTGCCCCTAAACCAATGCACAGAAGCTGGCATGTACGGGCCCTTATCCCTCAGTTCAAACTACTACTTCGTATGCTTTCTACGGAAGGGTCTTTACCAGTACCACCCACAAATCTTCCTCTGCCCCAACGGCTGGTACTTTTACGACGGTTACTGCCACCCAGAACAGAAAGTGGTAGTACCACTACCAGAACCCACCAACCTTGAACCAGTAAAACAATCTTCAGAATCTTCTTCATCTGAAGAAGGTGTAGCTGTAGAGGTTACTGAGAAAGTACCGACTACTACTACGAAGATAGAAAGCTTCTTCTCCACAGAGAAAGCTGTTACGTACGCTCCCGACACATTTTTAGCTGATAAATTTGATCTGTCCAATTATGAATCTACTGATGATGTCCCCCAAAATACAAATGATGAGTTTGTCAATTCCTTTGAGAATGGAAACGATTTCTGGTGATTGTAATATAGTTGTAAGTATTAAATTGTAATTTATTTAGTAGTAGTTATTATTATATTTGTATACAGTAGTTAGATATTTTATTGGTGATACATTTAATAGCATGGCAGCATGAGATTGGATTGTATTATAACGCTATAACTAGTAAAGGACAACTGACATCTCCAACATAAGAAGTTAGTAGTTACACGGCAAATTTCTGTTGAACAGAGACCTCTTTAAATATATGTTAATGAGCAAAACACTTAATTTACTTCCTTTCATTACCAGCAATTCTTCAAATATCAGACTAAATTAAAAATATAAAATATCGAAGGCTTATTATAACAAAAATCGTTTACTAATAGCAAAATGTATTATAAACTCGACACCGCAGTGGCGCTTATAGTCATTAACCCATACTAGGGTTATCTGTAATGTTTTATAGTATTTATTGTAGGACATACACCCGGGCTTGGCACGCATTTGTAGGTCACCACGATATTACAATAGAATTGTATGCTCGTGACAGATAATATTTGTTTATAAAAATTATATGTCAATAGTATATTTTTAAGGCATAACATGTTTAGAAATTGTTTAGGAGAATTTTCTGGTAAGTTTCTTTGTTTCACTGTATTATAATAATTATGATTTAATAAACACGCAACTGAAAAGTTTCAGGTTTGTGTCCTGGCAATTCAATCTTTCCTTCAACTCAAATCCAACCTCTGGCAATTTTTTGTGTTACCGACTAGTGAATTAGTCATATTCCTCCAATTGATTTTACTTATTTTATTTTTCCATCTTGATGTAGCTTTATTGCGAATATTGCCCAACCAAAAGAAGCGAAGAAGTTTAGTTATTTTTCGTCGTTTTAATCATAATAACATCGTATTATAATTTTTAATTAAAAATATTAAGCTATACATAAAAATGGACAATATCTAACTACTAAACTAATTGCTTCAACAAAAGCTTTAGAGTATCGATAAATTCGCTATTCCTTAGGTTAAAGCTGTTTGAACTTGTTACTTTGGCCTGTGATTTTATTGGAACTGTCGCAAGCATAAATGAGAAGTCTAACAGCACTCCTTTTTTAGTACATACATACATAACCACACGCCTTTTTCCCAGAAGGGGTAGGCAGAGGTGCTACTAGAACACCCACGTTTCGCCTTGTATATTCCGTCCCACGATGTGATAGGGGGCGAGCCTATCGCCATATCGGGCACAAATTCCTGACTCCGGGCTAATAATGAATAGAAAAATCCAATATCACTTTGCCCGACCCAGGATTCGAACCCGAGACCTCAGCTTTGCAATCATACCGTAGTACCACTACGCCACCGAGGCATTCCTTTTTTAGTAGTAGGGAATAGAACATTCTTGACAATCTATTTCAAGGTATTTAAAATTTTGAATTCACTATATCGTTGTTACAGATTTAACAATTAAAAAGAGAAGGAAATTTTGAACATTGGGTACGCGTATCTTAAAAGTATTATAAACATACATTGGATTTTTCTATTCATTATTAGCCCGGAGTCAGGAATTTGTGCCCGATATGGCGATAGGCTCGCCCCCTATCACATCCTGGGACGGAATATACAAGGCGAAACGTGGGTGTTCTAGTAGCACCTCTGCCTACCCCTTCTGGGAAAAGGCGTGTGGTTATGTATGTATGTATGTATAAACATACATATTTATCATTAAATAATCGCATTAGCTAATCATAAAGGCCTAATTTTCTGGCATTGATTTTGGTGTCTCGACCAACCTAGTTTTTGAAACGATCAATCGAGCACTTACAGAGCAATGAAAGCTGCAATCTAATTCTGTCATCGGCTGTAATGTATTCAGTTGGAAAACAATCGTGTAGACGATCCGCTAGACCTTTGTCCTGAAGGTACAAAGACGGTGTTTATCGGCGCATCTTAAGACTCGGTGTCGTAGCTTGGTGCAAAACATAGATGGAAGAGTTACTAAGGTGCAAAAAATTTAAAAAAATATGTGTATAAAAAAAGTAAAAAAAAAATTGGACCAGTTTCATTATTTTATTCAACATCAAACATTCTTTGCTTTACAGTTGCATATCAACATTTAGGCTTTTGAAATAACAAATATATTCATCAGGAAATTCGTTAAATATTAAGTGCCGATGTTGTTATTGGTTGTTAAACAATCAAAATCAAAATTGAACTTAACACATAACGAGTTGTAATCAAAGATGAAGGCACTGCATGAAATCCAATACCAAGGAAGTAAACAGGTCAGGTTTCGAAAGTACTCAATAAGAAAGACGCAATTCCGTAAAACGGTTGTAATACATTTAAAAAGTCAACACAATAGTTAAATACATATTTAAAAATTATAGGCCATATATAGCAAATATGTTAAACTGTAGACTTTTGTTATACCCGATCTGAAATATTTAGAATTTTATAAAGGCCGGCATTGAGATTTTACCGTTACAAAATTCACATGCATGACCACCTAGAACAAAAATAAATATCTTTAGATCATGAATATTAAATACGATTGACGTCATATGGAATCTATTAAATGTTAATTATAGATAATTAATCTTAGCTAAGTCCAATATTTTATTGCCTAAGATTGATCTCAGCTAATTATAATTTTTGTGCAACTGTGCATGGATTAATAAAAATAAAATCCAACTGGATCGCATATTATAATATGTCTTATTAACTAGCCGCCCATAAGGGCGGAAGGAAATAAGGATCAGTCCACTAGGCCGTAGTAGGGAGACACATCACATAATATATTTCTTTCTTCTTGTAGAGAACGCTTAATTAAGCTGCTTTCATCATTACCGCGAATAAAAGCCTACAATGTTTGATATGAATTTAAAAATAAATAGGCATAATAAGGGAAAACTGGTATACAAAATAAACAACGACTAAAGGCATTTTTCAAAGATCGCTATCAAACAAAATGTCCTCAATTTTCAGGATTAAAATATTTTGATGGATGTTGAACACGCTGACAGTATTCGCTGGTCGTTGCAAACACCAGTACTCGTAGCAGGAAATTCTGTCGCAAAACGCGAAATTAATTACGTCATAGTGTCATCGCGTGATTTCAATGGAAATGACGTGCAAACTATTTTTCATACAGATAATTCTATGCTGCTACCAACATCGAATGTTGCGGTTGAATATATAAACAGAATAACTGGGAACATAGTAACATACATTCATTTGAATGTGTCTTATTATTAATATTTCTTTGTAATATAACCAAGTAATAATAATGTTATTATTAATAATAAACTCTTTAAATGTTCCATAAGAGGGCTCGGACCCCCTATACTATTTAGATTTGGGACTTAGTCGACCATGCTATCTTATTGCAGGTATGTGGACATTTTTATACCATAAAAATATTTTAAAGTTCTTTAAATACAAGCTACAAAATAGAGCACACACAGAAAACATTATTTTATATAGAATTCTTCTCTCTACCCTTGCGTAGGTAGACGCAACATCGATTTAATGCATTACGAAATAATTTGGCTGGTGCTGTTCTGTTTACTACTTAATACGAGGATGTAGTTGCACCACAGGGGATTATAGAATCCGACAATATTACTAATTACATACTTAATGCAAGAACATACGATTAGAAATTGATTCATGCTATGCAGCCATGTCTTGTTATATACCAGCAGCGGAAAGTGGATTCAGTGCTTTTCATGGTTAGCCGATATGTAGAGATTGCCGGATGCCCAACACCACCTTCTTCTTCCGATCCTTTTTCCTTCCCACTCCCCTCCTGATCTGATGGACCGACTACACATCTACGAATCAAGCGTTGTAAATTTTCATGGACGGCAGTGATCATTTACCATCAGGTGACCTGTTTACTCGTTTGCCAGACCTATTAAATAAAAAAAGGATGGTGTATTTCAGATAGAATAGCCATCAAGGAGAATTAAGATAGATTAGTCTTTAATTTGAGACGCCCGCCTACAAGGTTGCAGGAAGTCTCTGGATGCAGGCCGTTGTCAACAGGTCGATGTGGAGATCCTTGGAAGAGGCTTATTTTCAGCAGTAGACTTCCTGTGACTTAAGAGAGAGAGAGAAGAGAGTCTGTAGTCATTACCACGCTTGCTAAGTGCAGGTGGATGGGCTACACATCCCATTAGATTTTGCTGATGAAGCTGACATATTATATCGAATAGGCTGATATAATACAAGTAGTCTCAGTGAGAGCGTCTTAATGTTTCTCGCCGATTCTTGCATCGCACCTCATTTACAATCAAGTGTTGGCGCGATTGCCGTACCTGTATTTATTAACAATATTCTTTACCTTCAAAAATAATTCCGTGGCGCAGTTGGTTAGATGCCGACTGTGAAACAAAAGGTCGCGGGTTCGATCCCCCACCGACACAAAGACATTGTACATTGTACAAATATATTTTGTTCTGAGTCTGGATGCTTGTGAGACCGAAAAGTCTTTCCTGAAAAAGAGTTCCTGATATCCGCGACACAAGAATTGTTTCTTATTGCGTTATTAGTACTATGTATGTGACTGTTTGATGTATTAACCTAATTAAAAGTCACTCCCACAAAAATAAAATTAATTAA
This sequence comes from Theretra japonica, assembly GCA_033459515.1. Taxonomy (NCBI): domain Eukaryota; kingdom Metazoa; phylum Arthropoda; class Insecta; order Lepidoptera; family Sphingidae; genus Theretra; species Theretra japonica. Next base: position 6,830,530 of record CM065943.1, read on the forward strand.
ATAATTAATTAGGTCACCATCAACTAGTAGTGCGTTGACAGCCGCCTTCGCTTGTCGTTTGCATCACAGCCCATTTGTGCAGGGCTAACGGTGTACAAAAAACGTACACCTCTGACATTAGACACTGGAATTGCATCAGAGTTGGTGCGATCTGCCGTGGGAAGCTTACCTATAAACGCGCATACTACGCCGGCTTGCGTGTAAGGAGTGAGCTTTTGTTTATTTGCATTACAATACTTTATGTCTAACAGCTCCAATCTTGCTTCATTGATAATAATTGATCCCGCTCTGTATTTATTCAGCGATGGATAATTGAATCAATGAAATGTTGGATTTTATCTTTATGATGAAATTTATAATGAAATGATAGTGAAAAATAAAGTTTTAAGAGTGTGGAAGCAATGGTTGCTGTAGACATCCCTGGGATGTTTATAATTAGCAGATATCGTTATCATTTCCTGTGGTACATTATGATTATGATGATAAATATAAGAGTTCGTTGAATGGTATTTTTCTACGCAGCAACAGAACGACTGATTGGTATATTTTGCGTATAGTTTATGGATCGGAGAGGTATATAAGCGATTTTATCTTAATAAGTATAAGGTTCTTATGGAATGAATCTGGTACGTAAAAATTAAACATTAATTATTATCAGAGAGGGAGTAGAATTGAAGAATCTGGAATCACTAATTAAATTTGTTTTAAAATAGTAACAAAAGTAATTATTTGCGTATTTAAGTACACCCAAATTATTCAATTCTGTCCACATTGAAGTTGGGACTAAGCACCGACTCTTGTTCGGGGTCTGGCGCCACTAAACTACCTCTATCGGAAGATACACTTAACTAGGAATTATATATGAATCGCCTCTGTCAACCGTATCAAACTTGACAGAAATTTTGAACAGAGGAGCTTTACAATACCTAACATAATAAAGGAAGCCTATAATATGCAGATAAGGTGAGACCTAAGACGGTATAATACTGACATGTTCACTTGCCTCTGCAAACACTACCTGACTAGTTTACTACAAGCATTCAAGAGATTTATAACTTAGTAAACATTTACATACTAACAAACATGAAAACGTACCCAACCTCGCCTAAGGCTAACCACACATTTCTAGACCACAAAAGCAAACACATAAAGGACTACATCCATAAATTTAAACATCCCTCACAAAGCGAAAACAAGCCACGCTAGCACCAAACTACTAACACGTTGACCTTATCAAAAAACAACGCAACAAAATAATTCATTTATAACATGCAAATGGACCAAACTTGCGATTCTGGTACAAATAATACTGACCTTTATATCGCCCAGCCAACTTGATACTTTGCCGGTTGACAGCGAAACACGTCACGATTAAATCAGTGGCTCCTTACCATGCACGTGCAGACTATGAAATGTGTTCTCGTTTAAAAAGCTGTTTACAATGTCTACATGCATAATGCTTCCAGGTTTCGATATGAGCGACGCTATCAGCGGTCATAAACTGACAATCTTCAACTGTCTAATAAAAAAATGTGCAGCTCCATACACGAGAGCCGCGCGAACATTTTGTCAGCCAAAATGCCAAGTCGATTCGGTGCGAATCTACGGTCCGCTATACAAAATACTACGATGGACATGTCTTGATACTGGAGACATCGCCACAAACCACTGCCTAACGGTACTTTCTGCGGATACCTTGAGGACGAAAGTTTTGCTCTAATTAAACTTGTATTATAATATTTAAAGAGATTTTTACGATTGACATTATTGGGTCCAATTGCATTCATTAGTTGGACCAGCAATCATAACAAACTAATTAGAATACTAAACTTCTATTAAGTTTTTAACTTTGCAAACAATCATACGGGAGCCCTCAAAAGTCACTTGCAAATTTTATGAAATAAAAGGACAGATAAAAACGTACACAATAACATAAAACTATTATTTACACAAAAAATATTCTAACCATTAAAAACATCATAAACGTATAAAAACAAAAGCAAAAACTGTTCCACGACAATCAATTACATAAAAAGACGTCTACGGCGCAATCGATACATAACGAGATAAAGTTTAACCGACAACAAAACATTTGAATGTTTACAACATTAAATACATTCCGGAAGTTTTTAACAACTGGTATTTGCACAAGGTCGGCAATGCGTCCGCTGTTGGCGCTTTATAGATGCGATTTTATCTTTGGAATTTATTTTAAAATATATTCTAGATTTAAGCATAGACAAGATTTGATTTAAAAAATAGCGTCAAAGCTGGCCACAAATAATTTTGAAATAAAAAGAAATGTGTGTTTAAATTAAGAACTAAAAAGCATCAATGCACTCAACGCCGTCTACATTACAAGGCACACATTTACCGACAAAGCCGTTCGAGCGAGCACCTCACTACGTACCTACCATTCATTACGACGGCACCGCACTGCCTCCACTAACCGATGCACTGACACCAACCCATACCGAATTTGAATTTTTGTTTTGTATATTTTTTTTATCAAATCGCATCTGCCGCCAGCCAGCGCGCGATCCAATTTTTTCACATTTTGACAAGCTGTCAGTTTCGCGCGCCATTTTCCGATAATATTTTTTTCTTTCCGACCAGTGTTTGTTTATTTGTTTCTAGTAGTCTATATTGTGAATGTACGCGGGCTGATTTATAACATTTGGCCGACCAAAGGTAAGTGTTTTTTTTATTTCTTTAAACTAATTCATTGATCGCTTAATCCGAGAATAGACATAGGAATGTACTACTCAGGAAAATATGCAGTTTATACCGATTTCTCGCGTTCCGTTACACAAGATAATTAACATGTTAACAAATTAAGTGAATAAATTACGTGCCTTTGCACATACATTGGTTTAAAATTAGACAGATTATACTTGTTGATCTTGTACCTCACTTCAACAATAAGAAAACGGGTCTTTGTAAAATATTTTTTTGTATTATCATAATTATTATCATTGGATCTTTAAAAATATTTTCAAAATTTTCTTACAACTTTATAGATTATTCCTAATTATGTATTCATACATAATTACATAAAAATATTGTATATAAATCTTACATATTATCAAGAGAAAGGACAAATCGTGAAGGAAGAAACAGTAGCTATTAATGAAATGCAAATGTTGTAAACTCGACACCATTACAATTTTTAACTGCAATATTAATGTACCACTGTAATCAGTGTAATTGGGGTGCATTTAGTAATCGAATTAAATAGGTAAGTAAATTACATATTGGAGCTATGTATAAACGGCCAATTATTTTATGTTTATCATCGATAAAATTTCAGTTTATCAAATTGTAGGCCCTCAAGTACGTGAGTATTGAAATCATGTACTATAAAATATGTGTAGTACGGGCTATGTGACGTCAGAGCCATCCAGATTTACACACGCTGTAGCTCGGCCATAACAAACGTAGGATATAGTATAATCAGTCATTTTTTGCGTGCTTAGAAAACTAGCTAACCGAGAACTATTTTTTCATTGTTTCCTTGCTAAAATTACTTCCCATATTTTGTTATTATAAAATATCTCGATACATTCATGCACGGAAGTGTCAATTCCAAGGAATTATGAACAAACGTGAATGAGGACAATTTTATATTCTATTCTCAACATGTGGGGTGATTCCGAAAGAACTGGCCGTAAGGGAAAAATAGCCAATCAAAGTAATCCTGATCTTAAAGATGTCATATCTTGCGTCGTAGATATAAGACTCTGGGAGAGACTTTTTACAAATATTTGAGGGTCTCGCAAACATTAATTGTCTCGATGCGGTATCGAATCTTCGGCCTGTCGTTTTATACGTTCTTCGTAAGTAACTATGGAAGAGCCTTTTAGAAAAGCGTGTTGAAGCATGACAGTTTATACCTCCAAAACAAAGGAAGATCAACAAAAGCGGATCCCTAATAAACTATCAATGTCCTGTTAAAATTATATTTTAAAAACTTGTCAATTACACTTCAGAAGATGTTTTAACTTGTCACGTTTACCTATAAAATAATTGGTATCTAATATTATTAGTAATAAGGGACCGAACATAAAAAAAAATTGCTAAACCATCGCTACGGCAATATATGCTATTGAATATTTTTAAATGAGCAATAAATATTGTTGAACTCACCAAAATGTTATTGCTCAAATAATTGATAGTTTGAATTTGATCAAATTTGATTATTTTTAAAATAGGTAACCGCTTGCCTCTTCCTTTTTCGTCCTTTTTCCTTTTCCCGATCGGACAGCCTCCGAGGCGCAGTAGGTTAGACGCCGGCTGTGAAGTGAGAGGCCGCGGGTTCGATCCCCGCACCGAGACAAATATTTGTGTGAACCACAGGTATTTGTTTCAGGTCTGGGTGTTTGTGAGACCGAAAAGTCTTTCGTAGTTTCTGGTATCCCCGACACTGGACTAGATCTTAGTGTGGGATCAGGACTATGTATGTGAATGTTGGGCGTATTAATTTATTTGATGGACCGGCAACGCATTTATGATCCAAACGTTGTGGACGTTCATGGGCAGCAGTGATCACTTACCATCAGGTGAACTGTTTGCTGGTTTTCGGACGGGACGAAAAAAAAAATTGTGTGGAGTTTCTGGAACAATCTTTTCCAACCAATTAGTTAAAAAGATATTCATTAATTATTGTTCTTGTATCTGATATAAAATGTTTTGTTCTACATAATTAGACGCATGACATTCTACCATCTGTTTTATCTATACTATATTTAAATCAGAAAAGCCTACTCTATATTCAGTGTAAACGAATTTATATAAAATAATTAATTATTCAAATTACTAATCGTTGCATCAAATATAAGTATATTTTTTCGTAAACATTCAAATATGTAAATTAACGTGAACTTAATGTATATTGGATGAATCCAAAATTAAACATCATGCTATATTTTTAATGTTATTAATCTAATTTTAATTTTAAAAATACTTTATTAGTATAAATTGGTTAACAAACACCTTCAACCATTTTTATAATTACAAATCGTAATTAATTTTGCTACCCTGAAAGAAACCAATTCTTGTGTGATAATAATCAGAAACTACGAAAACATTTTTAGTATCACCAAATCCAGACCCAAAAAAAATATTTCTAAGTCATACATTTATATCGGTGCTAGAATCGAACATGCGGCCTCTTGTATCACAGACGGTTTAACCAATTGCGTCATGGCGGCTGATATAAATATACTGTGTATTAATACAAGGCGGTGTTGGTGGACTCATAAATAATTACATTCTTCCTAACTATTTAGTTAACTCATACTGCGTGTCTCGAAATTACAGACTTTGCCGTACTATGCTGCAATGTGTTCTGTATAGTCTCTAGTATAATTCTTCTATATACGTAGCCACTACCCACGAAGAAAATCAGAAAAGTGTCACTAGTTAGCCAAAGTTTTTCGAGCTGGGTGGAAGTACCACTCCATCTCATTACGGAAAGCAAGCCTCTTGCCATGGAAAGAACTTCCATTATTAGATAACTCATTTAAAAATGTTCTATCCTAAACACACCAAGTGGAGTTCCAGTGGGTTCCAACCGAGGCCTAACGGTTCACACTCAATACCTATATACTACCATTAAACTGATGAGGGTGATCATGTTACTAAGCATCTAACATCTAAACATCGAAAATATTGAACACTTAAAATTTCGGCAAGTGTAGCAAACGTTCTTAATTCGTAGAAATAAATGCGAGCTTTAATTTCGCTCCCGGTACAAATTGGGAATACTAAGTGAACATAAATAACAGTGTGGCCACTCAAACAGCGGTAGATTACGATACCTTAATATTTTTAATTATTGCTGTACTCGTACTAAATTAATTAATATTTGTTCGGATGTTTTTTTAATTTATCTACGTGTGCCCTAGTCCAACACTTACCTGAGTTCGTTGTAACATAAGAGGTATACCGAATATAATGGAGATAGCATTTTTTTTCAACCACTAACGGACGCACAAAAAATATGCAAAGATGTACAAATATAGATGTTTAAATTTTAATGAAACCAACAGCCATTACGGTCATAAAAGTAGTTTGGTCTCTTTTGAAATGTACAAAAAACAATAAGAATCTGTTTTTTACGCTAATTTAGCCTTAATCCGTTAGGATTTGCGGTTTGCGGTGACTTCACATAGCGTGTTTACAGATAAATCTTTGTTTAACGTTACAGCAGGGGAAATATCGACCAATACAAATATTAAAGCAAAAACGTCATTAGCAATAAATATTACCACGTGTAGGTAGATCGATAGGAAACGTCTTGTACAAACATTATAAAGCAATAAAAATATAATATATAAATTCCGTAAAATATTATTGGGTGTTTTCTGATCATGAGGAAGTGTTAAAACAAGCCATGCACATAAAGATGCATCATAATATATCTCTATTTTATATAAATGCCATTAAGGAAAATCAGATCATGTAGGCATTACTGAACGTGGCAACAACACGTTTAGGCAGTTCTCCTATTAATAAATTTGGAAAAAAATACAAAAGATAAATGTAGTCAATCGTAAAAACAGGTTCCAACCTTGAGCCCAGTAAATATAAAATGACATTCAGCTATGTAGGTATAAGAATATTTGACATTTCTGAAAACATTGAAAGTTTACGAGCTTGAACGAAATGATACTGTTCGAAGGCAACAACAGTGCACTACAACTTAAAAGGACACGCGCGTCTATTTTTTAAAGTTCTATGATATCAGGTATGGACTATGGTTCCGCGTAATAAATCTATGTTTCGAAAAACATAAATATTGCGAGCTATAAAAGAGTTGAAGGTTTCAAAAGTGAATATTTGAACACATACATATATACTCGTATTCCGTGCATAGTCATTGCTGCTTTGTTTTGAAGAACATAAATAACTTTTTTCGTTTTAGTAATTTCAAACTTAATACTTTTTATGAAATAAGTGCGCGTTAGCTTGCTAAAACAAGCCCAGATAGAGGTATTGGATTAGACGTCAGAGCACACCTCTTACTCTTTGAAATTTAGAAAATTCTGTACAAAATCTTCGAACTTATGTGAAATCTACCCACATATCGTCCTGTTGGTGGTCCAAGGGTTTCATTCAATCATAATATAACCCACACGAAATAATGCGGCTGATATACTATTTAACAATACAAAAGAATCAATCGATTCGCCTCGCCTGCGTCTAGAAGTAATTTAAAATAATCTTATTTACGCTTGATAAAGACCGTGGTCGCCAATAGATTGACAGGCTAATTATTTATTAAATCTTGTTTTGAGTGTTATGCAATTGTGAATAAATAATCGAAGAATGTAGTAGAATAATTACATGCGCAACTAACAAGCTATTGCAGCTAAGAACTCGCGAAAGAATTTAAAATGTATACTAATATAATATATAATAATAATACTAATATATTAAACTGAAGAGTTTATTTGTTTGTTTAAACACGCTTAATATATTACAGATATATTCGCAAATGGTTCGAATTAAAAATAATTTTAAGATTTATCGAGGAACATCTATAGACATATAAAATCGCGCTATGACAAATAGGAGCGGAACATCAATTATGAATGTTGCAAAAACAGGGAATGAATTTCCTTTTGGGAGCTTCTGTTGCGTGCCTGTTACAACCTGGCGAAGATGACCGGGCCGCTAGTACGTAATCTTAAACAATTTTATAGGCTATAGCGTCATTATTTTAAACACTAGTCATACTGATTTTATAGTTACGTTCATGGAGTTTTACTGTGAGGTCTAAGATTAGTTTCCGGGGCGAGTAATCAACTATTTATTAAATTTGATTGAAAAGTGAGATTTTCCAGATATAAATATATTACGCTAGTTTCGACATTCGTTAGCTTGTGGCAATTTCATATGCAAAATCCAAAAACAATATCGGTACCTAATTAAAATATAATGCGCTAACTTCGGGTCAACTTTAATTGTTATTAAGTATTATAATATATTTTACCCCATTTCATTAAAAGTATTTTTATCCCCTCCACTTCTATATTTAGGGTAACGGTAAACAGAATAAGAGTTAGCATTAAGACATTCAATTGAAAGTTTGTGACGTAGTCGCTTACTTCATGGCCGTAAAGCATCATCACGAAATTGTATGACACAAATAAATTGCTTTATCGGTAATAACGTTTACTACAACGTCTGTAATAACAGATTATCGTCACAAACCTTTATAGCTTTGTCGATGTAATGAACAATGGGCCTTTTCAATTATTTTTGTAATTGTACAAGAATATATCTAAGCATAATGTCAGTGAAATATACCTTTGCACGAATTTTTAGAAATATTTTTCATTTTGACTGATGTTTCTTGATATCTTATCTATTCGTGATTAATTTGACTGAAAATAATTCTGTTTTTGGTGCCATTTCTATATTACATTATTTAGTATCCAGAAAGCCCTAATAGAGACCAATTATCTCCATACGTTACAGAAGTTAGTTGTTGTACCTGTTCTGATTTTGAACCCGCAACCATTTCCCAAATTAAAAATTTTCAGTCACTGTATCTATATCTATTAGACCAATTAAATCCACCTTCTAACTCTGTCTATAACTCAACATTCATTGGAATAATGTATGCTAAATATAAACCGGTGCATTATTTACCTCAGCCCAGACAATAAGTGGCATAATATCAATGGACTGACATAACAGATTAATTAATTTAAGTCCAAATAGAATCATTTGAATATTTGCAATATGTCACCGATTACCGATAATTTGATTTAAATTGGTGCACATTTTAATAGGAATATGTTACTTAAATTTCAGGGTTTTAGTAACAAAAAAAAAACTAACATTACCTATATTTACCTCACAATATTATGTTTTAATAAAAAAACATGCTGGACTTCCCGACTTTACTATCAAAAAAAGTCCGGAGAGGCAATGACATGACGTATGGGATATGATCTCTGAGGTGCTAGATTCGAATACCATTTCGACCAATCTATTGTGAGATTTCTTGGTATGAAAAATCTCCCTTGTGTGTGGCAAAAATCGCACGTCAAACCACGCGTAGGTAGGTTATCTCTACCTCTTCAAGGATGTAGGCATGAGCTTATTTATAGACTTTCATTCTAGTTAAATCATAAATAAAAATACTTTGCAAATCGGATTCAAACTCGGGACCTCAACACTTATGTCTAACTAAGATACTTTAGAGCCAAAGCGACTAGTGTAATTGATTAATACAAGATATTACACAGATAAAATGTTAATTGGCTATTTCATAATTGTCAGATAACATCAATAAACATTTGCAAGATAAACATCACTAGTTACTCGCTTGTATCTACTAATCAATCATTTTGCTGCGCATGAATTCATATCTACATCACAATCTTCATTAAGCTAAGGTATGTAGGTAATTCCTTATGAAGTGTTTAATCCAGGGGATTACTATATGATCCGAAACGAAATTCGAATGTTCGAACGTTGTACGTTAAACTGTACTCCACAAAATATTCGAATCCTCAATCGTATGTCATAACCATAGACTAAGTTCGCAGGAATGATAAGTGTCATAGTATACAATAGTATTGATTTTTAGTATCGCAGAACGTTCGAACACTCGAACTTCGTTTCGGATCATAGCGTAACCCCCAGGAGTTGTCAGTATACGAGCAGTAATTACTAACTACAATCATTCATACTAAAATCAACTGTTCAACTCGGTATGTACGTCTATAAAATGAAATTGAAGCTAAATTGTTTATTTAAACTCCCTAATCGCTAGAATTGCGAGTCTAGTTTGAAAAATTATTGTTACCTCTGGTAATTCAATTCTTACGGAGAGTTTTAGACTAACGCAAATATCAGGCTACAATACTTAGAAGACTCTGTGCCCATGTCTCATCTGTAATTAAAGGCCTTATCCACTATGCTGATGTATTGGGAGATAGGCAGACTTTACATGCCTTTAAATTTCTTATAGTGTATTCAGGTATAGCACTTTCTGTCTGATGTTTCCCTTCATAATGGTCGCATAAACCGGCGGCATCCCCTGAATTTTTATTTTGTCCTCAATTAAACTTTTCTTTTATAAATTAGCAATATATCATACCGTATTATCATAAAACGGACCAATAGAATAGAAAAATATAAAACAATAATTACAACGTTAGATTTCTACCTTCTCGAATAAATACAGACATAACTTTACAAAGTTGAAAGTAATTAAGGTACAAGCGCAATAAATTAAAATGGCAGTAACCAATCATCATAAAATATTTGCTGAGATATACAACTTTCTAGGTTCAAAGACCTACAACCTAGACGCTTTCTCCTACATTACACGATGTTTCTTATCTCATTCCCACGGTAGTCCACATGGGCCTATAAATCACATGGTGCAGATGCTTCAATGCAAGATTTCATTTGAGATTATCTGCACTGGGGAATTGTAAGACAAAATCATTTAACAACGAGTACATAGGTTAGTTATATTAGAGAGAGAGGTAGATGTGTACCATGGGCTGTACATCTCTTACACTTTGGCTTGGCTTGGTCTTGGTGGCTGCATTTCTCTCTTTCACCCTCGCTTTTCCTTATCATAGATTTTATTCTATCATTTCAATTAATAGCGAGAAGAGCATGTCATTTGTTTGACGGAAAGCGATACGACCGCTCATGGACGGTAGCAAAACCAAACTATACCATGAATTACAAAACAATGTTTGGCATTCCACTGAGTTCGCCATCCTGATACATAAGATGTTAAGCCTCATTATGTCCACTAGTTACACTGGCTACAAAGTCCTCTAAACCGAAAGACAACAGTGCATTTCCACTGCTGTTTGGCAAGAGAAATAGACATTCCGGTGGTACGTACCTCATGCATGAGAGACCTACCACATTTACAAAGGATCGGTGCATTGAATTTCCAGCCATTTTCACATATTATTTTAGCTTATAATTACTACTCCCTGCTCGAAATTATCTTTTTTGGAAGTAGGTATTTTAGATCTACTGGAATAGGTAGGCTCCATATACTCTTGTTATTCATATGTGGAATTCTCAGGACTGCGGTTTTCGTCACGACGTTTTCCATCGCCGATAAAGCGGTAATGAATTGAGGTCCCTTAATATTCACTGTAAAAGCATTTGAATATCTAATACCTATTATCATTGCTAACGTTTCCTTTAAATACGTTATTAACTCCGATAGAAATAGCATACCTACAGATCTTTCTTAGAAATCTCCAGTCGCTAAATTGACAACTGCTATAGTCTGTCCAGCATTATACAGCTTTATTCGTTTATTTTTATTTGTTTATTCTATTTTTAAAATTCACACACTGGTAGCTAATAGTCGATACAATAAAGCTAGTTTAAACATAGTATGCGACATGAAGTGGCCTAGTCAGTGACAAGTGCGAAAATTTGTTAACAGTAGTATCTGAATTGTACGTCAAACTTTAGGCGTGAACAGAAGTAAACTTCGAGGAAAAAGGAAAGTAGAAAAATAAACAACTGAAATTTATTGCTCATAATATTTTTTGGGGTGTCTTTTAGTATATACATGAAATTTCCGTCGAGTTAGCGTAATATTGAATCCATATTGAAGAATAATTTGGTTCAGGATTTTCCGTGGCGATCGCATACTTACATAACATACATAAACACACGCCTTTTCCCAGAAGGGGTAGGCAGAGATCAGAGGTGCTACCAGAACACCCACGTTTCGCCTTGTATATTCCGTCCCACGATGTGATATGGAGCGAGCCTATCGCCATATTGGGCACAAATTCCTGATTCCGGGCTGATAATGAATATTAAAATCCAATATCACTTTGCCCGACCCCGGATTCGAACTCGAGACCTCAGCTTTGCAATCGTACCGTATTACCACTACGCCACCGAGGCAGTCGCGTACTTGACGTCATTTATTTAAGGGAAACGGGTAAGCGTTAATCAAAACAGGTAACCAAATGCGGGTTCCTATACTTCATTATCGTCTTATACCACATAAACTCTACTACAGAGCCTACTATGGAAGCTTTTGGGGGGGTTTCCCGCACTTACTATGCTTAACAGCCAGGAAGACCAATGTTTAAGTATTACTGCATTTAAGACCACCATATTAGTTTTATCCAAAAACCAATGTCATGCTAAGGCTTTTGAGCGGGGCCGTGTATCGGAAAGCGTAGTTTAGGATAAAGGACCTGATAAAGGTCGCAGGAAGTGGCTGGACGCAGATCAATTGTTACAGGTCGTTAGACTTCCTGCGGCAAAAGATGATGATGATGTTACATCCTCATACTTCACTTTATTTAATTTGCTTTGACTTAAGCCCTTTTGTGGCATTGTTTAAAAATAACCTTTTTTACTTATTTGGCAACCTTAAATGTATCTGTTAATAATAAGTTTAACTTAGTACTTGCAGGACTGAGTAATAAATACCGACTGCATTTACCTATCGATAAATTATTTGTATAAACTACGTTTCATTACATGACTAATTTTTATCACGCTGCCAACGCTCCGTCACTTTCTTTGTCGCGCCGGATCGAAGGCCAAACACCTAGTCAGTTGTAATGATTCATACAAATTACTCATAACAAATCATACAGAATTCAATGAAACAGATAAATTTTGTTCGGTATTCTAATTGTGTGATATCAAGGTTAGGATTTCGCTTTTGACTGGAGTTTTAATTTTGCAAAAAGTTTACATCGTCATTGGTCATGCGATATCTATTGTTGAACGTTCCAGATAGAATCCAAAAACCGATCTGTGTCTAAAAATAATAACCAATAGTAAATAAGTGTAAAAATATAAGCTCATATAGATCCTACTGCTTAACACGGGCCTTCACTATGACTGAGAAGTTTTAAGCCCTTCCGAATCCTCCTGTAAGAGCCCTTGCTCCAACACGCTGGCAAATTGCAGGTTAGTAGAGTAAATATGGCACAAGATTGCCAGCAGCGACTGGATGCACAAAGCAGCAGACCGGGCTCTGTAGCGTACCTTGGGAGAGGCCTATGTCCAGCAGTGGACTGGAACGGGCTGATGATGATGATGAGAGTAAATATGCCTTTATAGTTCTAGTGGCGATTTCTCAGTCTCGTAAATTTCCTTACTATGTTTTCTTTTACTATTTTATTACAGAAAAATTGCATGGTTATCAATATTACCACCTGCTAATATACTATACTCTATAAAAGAGATCTTTAGTCGTATCTCAAAGACCCTAAATCTTCAAGGGCCAGAAGCCTTTAACGGAACTTTTGCAGACAAAGCCAAAATACCAACTTTTGAAGTAAATATTTATCGCGCCATAATTCATAGCCATCCCGTATATCACAACACCATTTTTCTAGGTTGCAACCTTTCGTTAAATAAGGAAAGGCATTAATTTTATCTATAGGGCTCAGGCCCTTTTTAAAACGGTCGTAAATTCATTATTCATTTGGTTAATCCGAAAAAGTGTACGAAGAACGCTCTAATAGGAAGCTACGGCGTTTTTATTACTTTTAACGTTGTTAGTGATGCCATATTTTAGCAGGTATCAACCCTATTTTAAGTCTGTTAATGAGGACATCCATCAATTACGTTACTCTCAGGAAGCCAGTAAAATCTCAGCAAATATCTACAAATAGCGGAGGAGATTATTGAAAATATCACATTAAACTTCAATTTACGTCAAATAAAATATTTTTTAAGCTAAAAAAAATGGTTTACATAAAAACAAGCATAGCGTGATGCCAATATGACGAAAGGACCCCACAAAATATCAGTAAAGGGGATCAGTCCATATTACCAGATCACCCGCTCACGTAATTTATGGGCGGACCCTATATATTAGATAGGGCTGCCACTATTCATGATAGTTCGAACAAAATTAATAAGTTGAGTTAATGACGAAGCCGCGTCGCCGTCACAAACGAGCCGCGTTATTTATATTAAATTAAAATATTTCCCATTTTCAACAAAAAGTCGACGATAATATATCACTGGTTTGGTAGTGAAGGTAAAAATTTATGCTCGATTTTTCCGAGGTCATATCACCCGCGGATTCAGCCTGTTTTCTCGATTGTGGATTTACCGTATGTATAAACGCATTATTGAAATACGGATATCAAATGATTGTTTATTTAATTACGCAATATTTTACTGTGACATGTAGTACTTTTATACAGTACAAGTTATCGTGACCGCAACCACAGGCATTCGTAAAAAACCCTACAATTTAAATTGTAAACAGTTTCTGTTACCACATTTTTAACATTGACACATAGCTGAAGTAACTAAACATTTTGAGAACCTATAATGACATCATGATTCGAAGAAACTGACCTACTCTTGACACTCGATTTTATTAGTTCCTTTTAATTCCACCACAATCAGGCAAAATACAGTAAGTCGTGCGCTACTGTAGCGTTTAGCAGTACCAGAATGTCATTCTTCGATCCTGATCCTATTCAAATGAATTCAGGATTCAAAAATACCCTAGCAGATTTCATCATTGTTGTGTCTTCGCAAACAATAATTACGATACTCGCTGACACTCCCACCCGTCTTTTGAAGGGCCTATTTATCTAAAACGAAAATCTGTCACATCGATTCGTAGTATCTTAAATACAGAAGGTTACTCTGGCCTTCTTGTTACGTGACACTATTCTGTATTGAATATTTTTCGGTATAAATACATGTACTAGGTATACTAGGTACCGGCCTCGAAGGATATTAAATTTTATCACGTAGTATCAACAGGAAATCGTTTTGATTTATTTGAACTATCAACGAGAGAATATTTATATATGAAACAATGTACTTGTGTTTCTTGTATCGATAACTGTATATTTGTTTTAAACAAACACGCAATACTTAATACCCAATACTAAGTATTGCGTAACTGATTTTAAAATCTTCACCTTAAAGGAAATACTTATATACAGATGTATTCGCGTTTCGCTGAATTGTTTGATTACCCTTTTACGTATATGCAGAACAGCGATGAATATCGTTATCAAACGCAAGAACATGAACGATAAAATTGATAATCTCCTTTTTTAAGTCGATTTTTTAATCGACTGTGTGTAGGAGTGTGTTTTTACACACTCCTACACTTTACGCCAGTTTGCCGCAAAAACCAAATAGACGCGGAAAGTTGATTGGATGATTACACATCTATAAAAGTAATAATGTCCCTTTTATTTTGTAGTGTTTTGTATAGAAACATCCATTGGTTTGGAGAAAATCTAAACTGACATGTATAAGTGTGCTTAGTCCCTTAAAATTAAACTGTTCCAATAATCTTAAATAACTCATATTAGGTTGTCATAGCCTTCTGCTAGACATTTGGACTAGATGGACCAATGTTCATCATTCAATCAAAATAGCCATCTAATAATAAATAGTTGGTTAGAATATTCGCACTATTATATATGTAATTCACATTACAATAAAAATAATTTATGGTACTTCTAAAAGCATTAATATTATTTTAAAAAGAAACGAAAACTTCTTGTTTAATTCGCATTTCAAAATAACTGGTTCGCAAAATGATACAAAATGTCCTTAAATAATTCAATTTTCCATGTACTTTATTTTTCTTATCAAATATCGAAAGCCTCAAGCTGGTGCAGTTGGTTAGACGGCGGCTGAGAATGGATAGGCGGCGGGTTGGATTCGATTCCCACCACGAAAAATGTATGTGTGACCACAGGTATTTGTTTCGCATCTTGATGTTTGTGAGATCGAAAAGTCTCTTGTACTTCCTGATACCCACGACACAAGACTCGATCTTATCGTAAATTAAGCTTATCAAACCGACGAATAAATTTCACTATAAATTATGCAGACTTATCGCTTTAGATTTTGAATGCATTTTTGTGCAATTTATATTATGAAATTAATTAATTGCTATAAAATTGTTTTCCAATCATACATTATTGCTCTCAGAAAATACTTATAATTTATTTTATTCTGCCCCTCGGAATAATATTATATCCGGAAAAAAATACACATGAGAATTAAGTTGACATTTGGCTTACCGTGAAGTCATTTTCTTCCTTACAAAATGCTCGCTTCTATTTCCAAAGTTCCAATATATATTGTTTTATTGTAACGTTTATGTACGATAGTTTGTAGTTACTAAAAAATGGAATGCACTCTAAAGCTCAAACATACACCGCGACACAGAGGCACTAAAAGATCTATAGAGGTTGTGAAAGTTCTATAAGACAATAGCATTATTGTAACTGATGTCTATCAGTTAATATAATCAAATTTAATTGAAATTTAATATAATTAAACTAGAAAAAGGAACACAAAATACTTTTTATTTGAAATAAGAAAAGGTGCTATTTAAAAGTAACTCTATTTTATTGTGTATTCGTTTAGTCTTCTATTTCGTCCAGTCCTCAAAATAAAATCCATAAAAATTGTTAGTGGCCATTAGGGGCCGTAAAGGTGTCGCGATCACGCCACTGGGCTTAATATTCCTGTAATATGACAAAAATAATTCAAGTTTAATTCACTCATTAAACCATTATCCTTCATTATAATTAAATGAAATCAAACCATCATTCATTATATTCCACTGTGATATTCCATTACACAATTTCCTAACCTTCTTCAGTCTTTTCTCAATGGCCGGCGATTTGTCAACGTAATATATAGCATCTATTTTTCTCTGTATGGCATTTCCGTTGAGAGCTCATTGCCACACGGCCTTTGCGACTAAATAGGAACTGACTATTCATCACAATCATTCATTCACTAGCCGTTTTGACGCAGCCTTTGTATAAGGAATCTAGTATACTATGTTCTACACACGTACATAAATATCACGCCTTTATCCCAGAAGGAGCAGGCAAAGGTACAAACAGGACAATGTGATCGGGGGCGAGCGTATCGCCATATCGGGCACAAAATCCTGACTCCAAATATAAATCAAAAAGGCTGATAATTAACAGAAAAACCCCATATCACTTTGCCCGACCCTTAATTCTAACTTCAGGCCTCAGAATCTAAGACCTCAGCTTAGCAATCGTGCGCCGCATTACAACTGCGCTACTGATCTGTTATGATATTTTATACGGCACATACCGATGTGATCTAAGCCGGACGTACACAGCCGGATCCCGGAATGCGACACTCTGGCGCGGGTTTTTCGCCGTCGTGTACGGTGGTTGCTGTCCGGCCGGATACGAAATTCTTATTGCTATTACAATCTTACTCACAGAACTAAACGCAATAAGTCCTCTATGAGACCTTAATACTTTTTTATTGCATTAAATGGCGAGGCGAGCATACCATTGGTAATTCGCCTGATAGTAAGCGATACGACTGCTCATGAACAGTAGCAAAACCAAACACCATCATGAATTATAAAGCAATACTTGGCTTTCCACTCAATATGTTCAGTAGTTACTCTGGCTACAATGTCCTTTAAACCGGAACACAACAGTGCGTTTTCCATTTACACTGCTGTTTGGCGGGAGAAATAGACACTACGGTGGTACCTACCCAGGGCGGCCTCTCACATATGAGAGACCAGTGACTACCCCGGATGATCTTTCACGTTCACGTTTTCTGTAAATTTCACGAACTTTAGCTGTGGCTATACCTCTTTAAAAAAAAACGTGCACGCGATTTGAGAACGCCCTTCTTTTTTTAAAGTCGGTTAAAACACTGGCCTCTCTCTCTATTTTCACCCACAGAAAGTCCACTGTAGAACACTAGACTAATAGAGAAATTAAAAAAAATATACACCCATCAGGCATGTACGAGTACATAGTCTTGACCCCACATTAAGATCAACAAGTCTTGTATCGTGGGTATCGGAAACTACGAGAGACTTTTCGGTATCACTTGTGGTTTACACAAACGCTTATGTCGGTGTGGGGATCGAACCCGCGGCCTTTCGTTTCACAGCCGACGTCTAACCAACTGCACCACGAAGGCTGTCAAAAATAATGAAGCAGTACAAAGGCAAAATGAAACATCAAAAGCTAAATTCCACAAAATTCATCATTCACGTCATATTCTTTTGTACGACACGTTGACTTTCCGAACGGACGAGCCGCCAGCCGGTAACGCGATTTTCCAATAGTTGTACAAAGAGCGCCGTTTTTGTTCTGCCAAAACAATGGTATCATTTCGCTCGTATTTTTCCCAATCAATTGGAATTGGGAACAATGTGCTCGAAGGGCTTACGTTTGAATCCAAATGCCTGCTTTAGTTCAGCCAGATTTATACTTGAGATGTATCGCTCGAACTTCATTGTGTATTTACATTAGAACTTTTAAATTTGAGGGCGGGGCTAAAAGATCGTACCGAGCTTTCGCTATTTTATTCTATGAATACTAAAACCGGAAGATAAAAAATAGGTTCGTAATTTGTAATATTTAAATAGGTATGACACAGTGTCTCTCTGTCTGTCTGTCTGCTTGATAGTAATGATTACCTCGCACATAGGGTTTCCTCCAGCGAGAGATAATTATCTATGCCTGGTTGACACAATTTTGACGGTCTGTTCGACACCAGGTATATACAGGCTGGAACTGACTGAACACTGGCGTGAATCACTTTGGATTATCTATTATTTTATGAGACGTCCGCTATTTAGGATACGAATATTTTCAACAGCTTCTGCTTCGAGACAAATGTTTGTGTGAACCACAAATAGCTTTTCGGGTCTGGGTGTTTGTGAAACCGAAAAGCCTCTCGTAGTTCCTGATACCCACGACACAAGACTCGATCTTAGTGCAGGGTCAGGACTATTTATGTGACTATTGGGTGTATTTATTTATTTATTTTGCCAATATAGTGCATAGGCGAAATATGCAGAAGGTCGGGATTTTAAATGTCCCTTATGTTACTGTACTGTACTGTATCAGCCCATATACGTCCCACTGCAGAGCACGGGCCTCCTCTGCAATCGAGAGTATGATTGAGAGTGGTTAGCTCATATAATCCACCACGCTGACCTAGTGCGGGTTGGCGGACTTGCATACCGTAGAAATTCTTAAAAATCGCTACGGTTTGCAGGTTTCCTCACGATGTTTTCCTTCACCGTTAAAGTGGTGATTGACTATCAATACACGTCCCTTACGTTAGTATAATTAATATTTTGTCCAGCTCTATATTATTATGTTCCACATTCCGCTTCAAAGTAAGGTCGACACATGTTCTACATGCACGCTGCAAATGACAAGGCTTATTATTTTACTACCGGCCCACCTGACGTCAGACCGTACTAATTTATGCACTTGCTAGATTTTATGGGTTAATTAGGAAGCAGTTTTTATAACTGCTTCCGTGTAATAAGAGTGTTTTGTAAAAGCTTCATAAAATCCTAAGAAATAATGTATTTGAAGTCGCTGGTTTCCTAAGACAAAGGATATATCCTAGTTTAGGAACCAGCAATCTATATAAATGTACGATGGAATTTTTATAAATAAATAATAAAGTTTGGTAAGCGAACAGAATTACAAGTTGCCCACAGCGAAAAAAGTTGATAGTGACTATTAACCCTCGCTTTTCTTTATCCTGACTTGATCCCAACTCCTTAACCATTTATAATTTATTCTATGAATTACTTCGACCATTGTACTTTCAACTCGTCTTCTTATGTCTTGGTTAGAATTTCATCAATTGTGACTGGCTTAGATATTAAACTGTCGGCACATATTGTTCCATCTACGTTTCCGTTGTAGTCGTTTCAATTATTTTCTTTATCTTAACTGTGATATTGGCTATCACTGGAAAGACTCATAAACCAGAGCTCGATGTATCATTAATTTCCCTGCAATTCACAATGAAATTATTTACACGATAAATAAAACACAAAAAAAAAATATATAAAACTACTATATAAAACTACTCTCTATAAAATAATGCGACAGAAAAGATTTGTGAGAATTGACACATGTCTGTTTGTCCATTATAGATGTCCACTTCACTTGTTCTTTTACGGTATTAATAGAGACAGGTGTACAAACACTGGCACCACATGCCAAACGTATGCGAATTTAATCAACTTTTGTCACCATAACCGTATAACCCAAATGCATATCGTCGTAGAAAATGTTCGGTAAAACGCCCTCGCACATGTCGGAGACACTCATCGCTTATGCCAAATGTCTATTACGGGTGGGCGGGGATCATAAATAATACATATTTTTACATATCAGTGTTTATTTCGAATTTTGAATGTGGCCAAATGATCAGATAAATATTTTTTCACAGAAAATAAATAAATACCCCCAACAGTCACATACATAATCCTGAGCCCACACCAAGTTCTAATCTTGTGTCGTGGGTCTGAAACTATGAGAGGCTTTACGGTCTCACAAATACCCAACCCGAAACAAACACCTGTGGTTCACACAAACAATTATTCCGGCGCGGGGATCAAACCCGCGGCCGCTCGTTTCACAGCCAGCACGGCCTTACAAATTGCGCCACGGAGACTGTGGTGAATCTGAAATAGGCCCGAAATTTTGCTACTATTATTTTGGTTGTAATTGCGATTTGTAGCAGCTTCATAATCCGCAGCCATCATCTCTACCTTTCTCTTCCGTCCTCCTGTAATTATATGGGCGACAGTGATCGATCCCATCCCTAGACGTCCCGAGGATTGTGGCACTTGAAACAAAGTATATCCAATTTCACGATAATTTTGAGCTCAGTGATACTGTGTGGAGAAACGAAGGCTATAATAACATCGGGGATTCAGTCAGAAAACCTTCCGAAACCAGGCTAAACTCATTGCTTATTTCTCCTGTATGTCTAATTTCCCTCCAAGCTCCTGGAATTGATCTATCCATCTAATCTAGATATTTATATGCGACAACTAAAACAGGATCACACGGATCAGATCTTCAATACAATCTAAAATATTTATCTCCATATCCTAAATCTAAATAAATAAGTCGAAGCGATAAGAACGCTTTTTGTTCTACATGACTTTTGATGTAAGCTCCGTTTTTATTTTATTTGAATAAATTACAGTATTATCGCAATCTAATGGTTCATAATCCGATTATTTATGAATAAATTATTTTACAAACAGCTGTGGTGCATTATTATATAACCATTTACGGAACAGCTTAGTATGTTAATAATGTAATAAAGAAGTGAATTTGCGAGTTCGAGATAATCTCTAGAGCTTATAATATTGGTTGTGAAAGTTCTGCATAAGATAGAAAAGTAAATAGTACATTATAAATAAATAAATACATCGAACACTTACATACATAGTCGTGACCCCACACTAAGATCGAGTCTTGTGTCGTGGGTATTAAAAAACTACGAGAGACTTTACGGTCTCACAAACACCTAGACCCGACACAAATACCTTTGGAACCCATAAATATTTCTCTCGATGGAAATATCGAACCCGCGGCCTCTCGTTTCACAGGTGGCGTCTAACCAACTGCGCACAGAAGCACAATTTGATTATTACCCCTTAATTGAATCGCTTTCAAGTATGTAGCCGAGGTTAAGTTTGTCACTCGAATTTTAGAATTAAAATATGGAGTGTTATTGATTTGGACTGAAATAAATAAAGATTCAAGATTTTCACGATTTTACAAGCATAAGCAACCAGCTATTAATTATATCTGTAATTTTGGTTAATCACCCGTATTTGCAAATAGGGCCACCAGAGAGCACATCGTAATATTTTTCTTTTCAATTCACCTATAAAAAAGATATCTAATGTGATATTTTGTATAATGTTAACTTAATTTCTGCCCCGTAAAACAGCCTGCCCTAAAGCCCCATTTACACAGGGAGAGTTTCTTCACTCGAAGTTACGATTATCGTAAGGATATAAAAAAGTTGCGTCGTGTAAACATTGTCAGAACACGATAATCATATGGCGGTTATGTCATGCGATAATGTCATACGATTATCGCCGCGAGAAACTCTCCCCGTGTAAATGGGGCTTTACACTACTGTACGAGTATACAGAGTATATCCAGACTGCAACCGAAAACGAAGTCCGGTGGTAGTATTAGTGACTTAAGACACAATGCTCTAAAAATTTCATAAACAATGTACCTTTTTTTGTTGTCTTACTTATCATTGTGTTTGGGTAGTAAATACATCGTTTTCCTAAAATAATAATGCACACCTTTTTATTATTATAGTCACAATGGTACGTATGGATTTAATTTATTATTTTAGCAAAAACTAGGGATTTACCATCTAAGCACAATAATATTGAAAAAATTGCAAATAAAACCTGTCGCTTTTTTGAGAAATGTTTAGTTGTATTGTGTTTGTAATCACTAAACTACCACCTGGCTTTGTTTTCGGTCGCAGTCTTGATATACTCTGTATTATAATTTACTCTTTAAAATAATCTCTAATCAAATGTCGTTCACATCACATTCACTTCAAGCAGCTAAGTGTAGCAATTAAAAATGCATAAGTTACGAAGCTTTTTTACTACACAATGGCTTCATCAGATGAAAATAATTACTATAAGCGGTTTTCCCAGCTCAGAAAATGGCGAGCCACTTAGCGGAGTGTCCCGATTTGAATACGCGAACCCGGATGTGGTCATATACCGTTACTGAATGTAGTAGCTATTTATTTATTCGTATAAATAGTCTTACTAACATCATAAGTCAAGTAATTTAACTTTAACAACGAAAGTAGAACGGCCCGCGCGATTGTTGCACTAATTGACTGGTGTCTTGTGATATAATCCTCGGAGATTTGATTTTTTACTTGAGTGGTTTTAATTGAGTAAGTTTTTTAATTGGTTTGTTGTAGTGATTAGTGATTTTTTTTTAAAGAAGAAAGATTATTGTGTGGTGTTTTGCGGATTAATGGGATTAGTGAGCTTTGATTTAACAAAGCTATTATTTGGTTTTGTGTTGTTTTAATTACGTAATTATCTTGTTTGAATGTTAAAGTATTAATCTGTTCAGAATACGGACAACAGGATTACACGTTTTAAAATATATAAGTATTGTTGTTAAAGATGCGGTACGCGCAAAACGCTTTTATTTTAATAAAGTTTTTTTTTACATCCTTTTCTATTTTAGACCAAGCTCTTTAAGTGACACTGTTTAATATACAATACATTACATCAACCTACAATCAATACCGCGGGAAAAAACCACGGATAGCCCACATTGGCCCAATTAACACCAACACTCCAAAATCTGCATTAAACATTGGCACCAAAATTGACCAACATTTTTCAGCGATCGTTGCCAAGACAACATTGCTTTCACGAAACGAACGCATAAAACAGTCCACGTGCCCCGAGAGACTATAATAATTAGAATGCATTGGAATAACGGAATGTCCGAGAGTGGATTCCGGATGCGCATTGACCTAATGGTACGGATAGATGAAAACCGGTCCCTGATCTGACGTATCTCGGTCTAGATGGGGGCACGGTTTCATAAAACCAAATGCACACCGGCACGCGACATTATTTACGAGCTGTCGTTTATATGCAGAATCTGCAACACGTCAGTACTCCGTATGGAGATGCGAGGCCGCAAGATCTTGACGAGATAATATGCTGTTTTCCCGATTGTTGGCAACACGAAAGCTTGGAACTTAAGACAGGTTTTGGATTCTGAAAAATATATATTTTTATTTCTTTGTTACCAATGATGATTAAATTCACGTTATTACAGTTCAAATCATTTAAATAAGTACTGCTAACAAACCAAGAGCTTTAGAAGCTTTCATACACTAGCGTGAATATTTTACACCTTTTTTTAACAAAGCTTAAATCTCACAGATTTCAAATCACTGAATATTAATATAATAGAGAAAACAAACCAACGAAAAAAATGGAAAATGTAAAATCTAAAATAAATATGAACACACCTTTGTCATCGTCTATAATTAGAAAAAAGAACAACTTAAAACCTCATTAACATACTATTATTGAATTCGTTCTTACATCACATGTGCAAATAGCTATACTGGAAAATACTATATCCATATAATAACAAAAAGAAGACTGATAATCGCTACTTTATCGCATGATCTTCCAAATTAACAAAATTATTTCTCTATTAATGAATAGCGAATACTAAATGAAACCAATAAAGTATCATCATTAAAAAACAAAACAGGAACATTATATTTTATTTAAATGTTGTATCGTAATACTTTGCAGCACTTTAGCAGCTTCTATAAAGAAATAAAAATAATTCTTACGGATTTTATCGCGAATTAAATTTAATTTTTACATTTTTTAATTACATCAGTTTCGATCACTTTACAGTTTTCATGGTCACGGGGCGGACTGTGTGTGTTTATATGTAACATTCTCGTAAATTCAAGAAACCATAAAATAAAACGAATGTTTTAAAGCTTTGCTACCAGTTTGCTCTTTAGTTGGTAGTACGCACAGGTCGCTCAATATCAATGTCTCAGAAAATTTAGATTTCCTGTCGCATTTTGTGTGGTGAATAGGCTTACAATTCTTCCTTTTTTTTACTCCTTTCTTCCTTTTTCTCTATCCAGAATGACAAAAAAATCCTGTCCGATCCGAGACGTGCATTTGGGTATCTCAATAGTAGTTTTTAAAAAATACGAAAAAAATATAATAAAGGATAACATCATTGTCATAAGGTATACGAGTAATACAAAAATATCAACAACTGCACACATTTTGACAATTCTTAAATGTCGCACCGCATGTTGCTTGTTATGAACGCAGTTGTTAGCAGTAATGTGAGTTTCCCAATTTTTTCATTTATTTTATTAACGGTATTTTTGTATCATATGATATGATAATGATAACACCTTTATCGATCCGAAAGATTTTTTTTGTCACCCTGTACATCTACGCGAAATTGTTTTTTACGACGCTTATAGTGCTGCAGGTGTCTATAACCGGTGATCATCACCGGGGGAAACACCGTTTTCTTATTTATCGAACGTATCATCCTTTAATCCCAATCAAACGAGGCTTAAAGAGAGTACTATCCTTAAGGTAGGCAAAGACTTTGTAGTGCTGGACGTCTGGCACTGCGAAGGTCTATGGGCAGCGGTGGCCGCTTTCCATCAGGCGGGCCTCTAGCTCGCCTGCCTATAACGGCAATAAAAAATATAAAAAAAATCCTATGGGACACAAACCTGTCCAAAGGCCTTCATAGCTACCTTCATTCTCTACTAAATTATCGTCTAGGCGGACATCCTCCGCCATAAAAAGCCCATACATATTATCACACAAAACGCGAGTATTTCTAAGCGCTATAGAGTATGTGGGAATGCTTTCACATGCAGAAAATATTCAACATAAAGATTATTAATGTGTCTATGGCGCGGCGAGGGCTGTATTTACGATGGTCCGCGCCGCACTATTTCCTACAGGACCTCGTTGCTTAAATCTATTACGGTGTGTGAACTTTGTAGCGTGCTAAATTCAGTTGTACGGTATTTAATGTTAAATAACATTTGATATAAGTAGCAACTATTCATAAATCTATTAAATTAGATTTATTATTAAATAAATATTATTTGGTTTGGATAAGCATTTTTACGCTCGCTTCACCTTCGAGGATGACAAATGTAAGGGCGGAGGGAAATTTAGAGTATTTGGAAAGCAAGTGATTTTACAAAAGGTGTTAAAAGTCTATTCTTTAGCATCAGTCATACCGACTCGGCAAGCTGAACCATTCACATTATATTTTATATCACCTATTTTTGTACACCTTTTTTTCAATTATAAAACTGCATAACAGACAGCTATTAAATCATCTGATGAATAAAAACAACTTTGATTAGTTCGAATTATAATTATTATAATAAATTCATCAACACAACCTTTCGTAAACACTTAAATATTAATAATATTGTAATTAATAATCGGGATCAGCGCTACATGTTTTTGCTTGCATTTTGGAGTAGAATCTAAATAATATTTTCGACCGGTAGCAATGCTTATCTGAATACTTCTGAAAGAAAAACCTGAGATGGAATCTCGATACTATTGCGCTCACACACCTACCATTTCAACTCTTGTCAACCAGGATCAAAGTATGCCACTTTGGTCCTAAAATTAACACCAAATTCTGAAGCTTAGCGAGTCTGCTAGGTACACTAGCTTGTCTTTAGCTCGCAACGAATTTAATCAGAAAATAAACAACTAACAGAAAGCGAATAAATTCCACTTGCCTCCACATTTGATACCCGGGCAAACAATGATACATAACATACATAAACACACGCCTCTTTCCCAGAAAGGGTAGGCAGAGGTGCTACCAGAACACCCACGTTTCGCCTTGTATATTCCGTTCCACGATGTAATAGGGGGCGAGCCTATCGCCATATCGGGCACAAATTCCTGACTCCGGGCTGAGAATGAATAGAAAAATCCAATATCACCTTGCCCGACCCGGGACTCGAACCCGAGACCTCAGCTTTCCAATCGTACCGTAGTACCACTACGCCACCAAGGCAGTCAAGTCAGCAAACAATGATTTCTATCGAAAAACCTACGCAATCCGGAATCAAAGGTAGAACATCAAAGTTTACATATTCATCGCGAGTAAAGACTATTAAAATGGGCGTGATGAAGTCAAATAACTAAAGCAACAACAATAAATTCTCCAGCGCGAACATTTTCAATAATTCATTACTATTACTTAAATAGGACAATGTAAATCCTATTACATATAATTTATTCATACCGAAACCCGGACATCCTATGGCGGGTCCGGCACGATCGGATCTCATTTATGCATGCCATGCCGACGTGACAACACGAAAAAATACAACTCAAGGAAAAGTAATTGAGCGGATAAACCGAGCGATCTGGACTGGGCCGTTGTATCGACTGTTATTCATATTTTCATTTGCAAATTGTAGACGATATTATTGTAATTGTTGTTTATGTCTGTGCCGTCTTCTGTCTGTCCTTGTTTTATTCTTGGTCGATGCAACATGACTGTTTTAGTAGTGTGGTAGAACGATTTGGGATGCTTTTAGAGTCGGTGCCTCCCAGACGTCAAACAGTTTGGGAGTAGGCTATTCTTATGTGATTTTTAGACTTCACAAACTTCGAAACTATTGTAGAACTCTCAAGTATGCTGATTTCCTCACGATGTTTTCCTTCATCATCGACAGCCTCCGTGGTGCAGTTAGTTAGACGCCTGTGAAACGAGATATTGCGGGTTCGATCTCCGCACCGAAACAAATATTTGTGTAAACCACAGGTATTTGTTTCGGGTCTGGGTGTTTGTGAGACCGAAGAGTCTCTCGTAGTTTCTGATACCCACGACTCAAGACTCGATCTTAGTGTGGGGTCAGAACTATGTATGTGACTTTATTATTGGGTGTATTTATTATTTATTAAACCAAACAATAGTTAACTAACTATTCATATGCCCATATCCCATATGTATTGAATCCGCCACCTCCAGTTTAGCAGTCCGTTCCCCAACTGGCTTTTACTTTATTGAAATTTTATTTTATTTTTTAACCCACAAGCAAATAATTTCCCGGAACAGCTCACATCATAGACAACATTGGACTAAATCTATCTACCACAGAATACGAGTACGGTGCAGAGACAAATTCCCCTTTGTACATTATGGGAAAATATGTGAGTTGCGGCCACTACCCTGAATTCGGGTCTCTTTTGTAAACAAATGCTTAATACGTTTGGCAAAGACAAGGGTTCCGTAAATATTTGCTTTCATATCTTTCCATGGCGATGCGACGTCAGAGATTTATGGCTCAGCAAAGAAAATCGATTTTCCTTGTTGAGGAAGGACAGAATTATAAATAATCATATCAGTGTTGTAATAAGTAAAGAATGCATTAAGCATTTATAAAATTTAATTGCAATCGGTCAATTGATACATTATGAAGCTTTTATTAAGTATATACACATTGACAACCTCCGTATCTAAATTGATTGGACGCCGCCTGAGAAACGAAAGGACACAGATTCGAACCCCGCCGAAGGAAATGTCTAGATGACCTAGATGGTTGTGAGACCTCAGTCAGTCGTAGTTTCTGATACCCACGACACAACACTTTTATCTTAGTGTAGGGTTAGAATTGTGTATATGACTAGTGGGATTATTCATAAGAAGAAATTACCACACACTCGGCCCTCCAACCGTCATACCAGAAATCCTATCTGCTATAAACAAGGCTATCAGTCTCCTGTCTCATAAGATACCTTGTACTATGGTGTAAACACCTATCTGAAGTACTTACGTTGGTACTGACCGAGGCCACCAGACAGGTCGCCGACATTGTTTGTAGTTTATTTATATTCGTGCACCACTTTACCTTATTCCTTGCATCCCGACCTCGCTCGACTTGACGATAGGTATATTGTCGATAAAAATACATTTTGTTTCGCCTTGAATTCATATTTACCTACTAACTTGGATACTGTGTAGCGAAAATGATTCCGACAAGTAATAATGCCGAAAAATATATAGTTGTAATTTTGTATATTTCAGAGAAACGACTCATAATAATAACTTAATGTATAGGAAGTAAGTATGATGTGTACTTAATATTTATTTAAATTACTAGTTGTAATTGTATCAAATAGCACTTTTTTTGTATTGTATTGTATCAGCCCATATACGACCCACTGCAGGGCACGGGCCTCCTCTACAATCGCGAGTACGATTAAGAGTGGTCAAATAGCACTTTGCATCTGGTGAATTCGGAGGGGTTCGCTAATTGCTTCATTTGAGTATGAAAAAAAAAATGCCTCGGTGGCGTAGTTGTACTACGGTACGATTGCAAAATTGAGGTCTCGGGTTCGAATCCCGGGTCGGGCAAAGTGATATTGGATTTTTTTATTCATTATCAGCTCGGAGTTAGGAATTTGTGCCCGATTTGGCGATAGGCTCGCCCCCTATCACATCGTGGGACGGAACATACAAGGCGAATTGTGGGTGTCATGGTGGCACCTGTGCCTACCCTTCCTGGGAAAAAGGCGTAAGTCTATATTTATGTGAAAAAAGGCTTATTAGTGAGTTTATGTTAATGTTTATTTGAAAAATGGCTTACTAATTTAGGCTTCATAATACAACCCGGTAATATTACTAAAAACGGATCTAGTCTCTTTCGTTTACCAGTCTGACACAAATAATAACAAAATATATAATCACAGCAACCAGTTCCTGGATTTTATATTGCCAACATCAAAGATTAATCGTAAAATCATCACTTTCTTCGTTTATATCCACAGTATCAACTCCGCGTCAACATTACAATAAGTATCCTTACATTATTGCGTTTAAACATAATATAGATTTCATTATAGTAAATTGAACACGTCAAACTGTAGCCATTTGCACCCTATAAGGCCGCGAAACGATTTTCCTTGAATCGTATTATCGGATAATTCATACACACAATTACGGTTTTACCACAAATTTCTTCTTATCCACTACCGCCCTTTTAAAGCGAATGTTGAAAAGTGAACTATTATTTAATTTCTCAAGGGCTTTAGCTGACAATTGTGATTGTTAATCGTTACCAAAGCGAGTAGATTTGTATACACTAAGCCTTTGGTAAATTCATTTTTATAATGCATAATTGATTTATTTATTTCCTGCAAGATGTCATGTAACAAATTTATAGAAACTACACCGATAACTGTATTGTATTACATAATTAATCTATACATATAATAAATTTGTAACCGATTGATGTCTGTACATGAAAGATAAATGAGAAAAACTTATATGGGGGGACTATATTAACGTAATAGAACCCATAACAATCAGTTTTTAGAATTTTTGTCTGTTTGTACGGTTGTGCGGGATGATCTCAGAAACGGCTTAACGGATTTCGATGACATTTGGTATGGACGTACCTGACCACCTGGAATAACGTTTAGGCTACTTTATATCCCGAAAAATGAAGCAATGATGAGGAAGAAATTCCGATATATTTGTTACTTTTTTATACTGAAAGGGATGGTAAGGAACTGGATTACATGCCTCGAGTGAGTACGAGACGGGACAGGGCAGGATATAACGGGACGGGACGGGAAATTTAGTAGTATGAAAATATAAAATGCTTTCAGTAAAAAAATGAAAAAATAAAATGCCCGAGTCCTTATATCTCATACATCTTCTTGCCCTTTTTTATTCTATTTTCCCTTGAAAATCTTACAACACATTCATGATCCTTCATCCAAGTGCGATACTTATATTCGACATTGATCATTCGCCATCTGAAAAAATATGTACTAATTCTCGATCTTATGCAATAAAAATGTAACTTGCAAATAAAATATAATAAACGTCGCTCTCCTTAAGCTTAATTCATTGCATAACTCGCTTTAAATCATAATTTACGAGCTTGAGCCCAAGCTGTCCACCTTCATTCATCGCCGAACCTACGCCCATTTATTGATAAAGATAGGTCGGTTTCGCAATCGGAATTAATAATATTGCATCAAAATAAAGGCTTACATAAATTAAATTTGAAATATCGCTGCCCACATTATTCAGATTCCGGTCGGCGACGTTCCGTTCGACGTCCGGAAAATACCCGCACTTGTTGCGGGACTGATCTTAACACAGCCGTAAGTTTACGTACATTTGCATTTTATAGATCTACTAGCGGCCCGGCCCAGCTTCGCCTGGGTGCTTAGATGTTTAGACTCCACTCCACACCAGAAATATCTTATTCCCGTTCAAACTTTTGTACTCCTGAACTCAACCTAAGTACCTACTATCCCTTTTCCTATCGTATCCCATCCCATCTCATCTGGCTCCTTTTCTTTCTGTTACATCCCGTCCCATTATTTCCCATTTACCGGTCTCATCGCGTTCGTCCCACTTTATCCCATTTCATCCCTTAATGCCTAAATAGGCATGTTGACAATTTTTTGGAATTGCTTTTATTTTGTAGATAGGCCTTATATAAACACGAAACTACGACGAATATCATTAAAAAAATACGCAAACACAAATACTTTGCAAAATTCCTGCTAAAACTTTAAAATAAATTTAATTAATTTTATAGCGTCAACAACACGTGGTAATTATACTGTTAAAATGTAGCTTATATGACACGTTCGTAGATTTACCATAGCAGCGCCATCTATTGATTACTTACTCAACCCAGTCGAAAGGTATCGACATCTGTTAGAATCATTTGGAGTTAACAGATGATTGTGACTGTCAAATAATAACAGACAAATAATTAGCAATAAATTAAAATTGCGACTATAATTTGAGATTTAAACTATCCTATCTCTCAAGTTGGATCGAACTGCACATGGTGTGCAAATTTTATTATAATCGGTTAAGTAGTTTAGGAGTCCATTGAGGACAAACATTGTGACACGAGATTTATATATATTAAGATAGGTATTGATGTATAAAGCTGAAGAGTTTGTTTGTTTGAATGCGCTAATATCAGAAACTACTTATTCGTATGGTAAATTAATTTCTGTCAATGGTAGAGCCACGCTGTTGTCAGTTATGACTAACCATGAGTGGGCATGCCCGTCCGGGATGGTCACTATCTCACAGGAGATCGACGTGAAACGACAGCTTTGGGTTTCGTTCGGTGAGTGTGACTGCCGGATACCCAATACCCCTTTCCTCTTCCCACCCTTTTTCCTTCCCGCTCCCCTCGCGATCTGATGGGCCGGCAACACATCCATGATCCAAGCGTTGTGGGTGTTCATGGGCGGCAGTAATCACTTACCATCAGGTGACCTGCTTGCTCATTTGGCGGATCTATGCTATAAAAAAAATATTTTAGTATTGGATGGTTCAGTGTCGAGTATCGACTGCTTTAGGGAAATTTTTATCCCGGTGATATTGACATATGGTATTTAATTTAAACCACACATTCCTAACCATCTGAGGTAACATTGTACCAAGTTTAAAAAAATCTGCTTGGTAGTTTTTTTTTTAAATCGTGATTTTAGTTTTCAAAGCTTTTGGTCAAAACGTATAGGTACGGGTCTTTTTACGGCTCAGGTAAGTTCCCAATCACAACTGAAGTTCTACTAAGTGGTAAAAATATTCGTATCTATACGGGTGGCCAAAAATTGTGAATCTAAAATCAGGATTTTTGACAGAAAATCATCTCGGTTTCAGATTTTGTACAATGTCCCCTGGGGTGATGAGAAACATTTGGGTTTAATTAAATACCATACATACAATATCACCCTGTATATCGGTACTTTTATCCTGACAAACTTTTTCATTAGTAAAACCGCGAGCAATACCAGTGTTAACATAATATTGAAAAAATCACACGTCTTTGATAATGTTTCTTTATTTAGGTACTTAGCGATGATCAGTTCGTTTAATACTCTTTCTAGGTAGCATTTCATTTACATTCAAGTAAAAATTGTCTGCGATCTTTTGGCGTTATTGTCACGATGTTGTCAAAATATTAGGAACAGCTTTTCTCTCTTCATATATTAATATTGGACATGATAACACTATTAGATTACCAATATAAATGCTTACTGTTTATGTTATGAAAACATATCTCAAACAATGCATTTAAAATTAAAAGCAAGGCCTTTTGCTCAAATTCAAATTCTACTGGAATAAATATAACTTATTACATACATATTTCTGCACCGAAATAGCGTTCAATGTTATTGGTTTGTTTGACATGCAAGGCTTTCACGCGTCACCGATGTAGGCTGTTCATAAAATTATATTCGGTGTTTATTAATAGACGACTGCATTTAACAGCATAATATTACATAATAATACGCTATTCAAAAATTATATGCATAATTTTGAAAAACATAGTAAACATGCATTTTGGTTATGATTTTGTTAATTCTATAAAAACAATTTGATAGTAAATCACCACGCACTTTAACGGTGAAGGAAAACATCGTGAGGAAACCTGCATACCGTAGCGATTTTAAAGAATTTATACGGTATGTAAGTCCGCCAACCCGCACTAGGCCAGCGTGGTGGACTATATGGCCTAACCACTCTCAATCGATTCTCTCGATTGTAGAGTAGGCCCGTGCCCAGCAGTGGGACGTATATGGGCTGATAAAAAAAATAAAAAAATAAAAACAAGGTTTCTTACATGAGTTTAAAAAGATAGTTTTTACATTGATACTCTTGTTTTCTCTCTCTCTCTTTAGTTACAGGAAATCCACTGCCGACCATAGGTTTCTTGATACCAGTGCATAAAAATATATCGCTACAAAAGAATTGATTCTACAATAGCAAACATACCTATGTGTGACCAAATAAAAGTATCTATTTCAAACAGACTGCAAAATTATATTAAATCAAGATCAAGGCGACGATGTATACATTGGCTAATCTATCGGGGATATACCGGCACGTGTGTTATAATCTTTTCTTTATCTATAGGCCTTTTATCGAATCAATTTTAATACACATTGTTAATATTGACTCAGTTCAAAAAGTGCATTCCGTCGGACTGGCCGTGTATTCGAAACTTGACAACACCAGGTAATATCACCCTTATTACGCAAAAAATAGAGTGTTTATATTCATCGTAAAATTTGCGATACATTCGTAATTGCTCTGTATAAAATTTCGAAGTAAACCCTTTCAAGGTGATATGCGGTTGCGAAGTGGCATATGATTGAAAAGAATCGGCGAAGCGCGAGCCGTTTTGATGACATTGGATCTCGATATTTACATTTGTGTTAATATTACAGTTTTTATGGTGATGTACGTAGTAGATAGATTTTTAATCTATATGTATATTAGTAGGCCTTCATATTTTAAATTAATAATCGATATTACCCTTGAATATATCAATATTTGCGCGCAAAATACACCATCTGCCTTTTAATGAATAACATTAATAGTGAAGATGTCGTTTCGATGTTGCTTCATTATACTAATTATATTTCTGACCATTTATACTGTAGCCTTCTAACGTAATTATTTTTTGGAAAGATGTACTATGGCATCTGTACTTTGGCATTTTCCCGAACTGCTAGAAAGTAGAATCATTCAAAGCATCCTAATTCCTCATCAGCCTGGTACCGCAATCTCATACATATTTGAATCCTTCATTACAATTAATCTCCATTAGGCTAGTAACCATTCAACACTCTAATACTTCGTATTCAATGACTAGAAATTCTTTCCACTGTCGTTTTAAACTACAATGACCCCAGAACTTCTTAAAATTTCCTTCGACAAAGCAATGTTTGTAAGCTCCGCGGATCCAAGAGATTAATTCTAAGAAGGAACGAGGATGCGCAATTTCTTTCCCCATTTAAAACACGACCACCCGTGTCATGAAGTGCGTCGGTATAAAACAGCATTCCTCTATGTCGGTACACTCGACAAAAAGAAAATGGGTAATCCATTTTGACGGAACGCTAAAAAAATCCCGAGCACCATCGTCCGTTCAATTACTGAGCGAAAGCGTGCGGTAATTTTCATACTAAACTAGTGCAACGTTAACTTGTAACCTGATGTATAAAGGCATGTCTTTATTATGAAGTCGAATATGGGCAGAAATCATTAAAGGGACTTCCTGCATCGTGTGCTGTGTTTATAAGTGAAGGTTTTGGTGTACCATTTTTTATATTTTTTTTATGAGTTTGACAAACGAGCAAGTGATTTACTAGTGAATCATATTTTTTTGAAAATATTTGGAAAATAGAGAAAATGAATGGAAGCTTTGAGTGGTTAGGCCTCCGGAGTCAACCTTAACAAAATGTGGTAATAGTTTTTTTTATGTCTCGTTTGAAGGATATAATCACTGTAGTAATCACGGACCACCTATCTGAAATAGAAAATAGTTTTGTTTTAACAGTCATTCTTGAAACAACGTAGAGAGTGGTGATAAATATCTGCCATACGAACAAAGCTGCTCAAACAGGCTTGCATGTAATGTCGTTACCAGCCGATCGCTCTCAACTTGATCCGCTTCTTTAATTGTCCGTTTTGTGTTACATTTTTACTGTTACTAACTGTACCGGAGCTTGCTACAATTTCGGACCGTCCGGTTTTTTTTAATTACCGCACCCGACTACGCCACAGACACCGTTGCGGCACCGTGTATTTTATATATATTTAATTTTTATTATTGTGCTCATTTCGCAAAAACTCGTTTGTGTTTTCGAGAATAACACCGTAAAGTTAGGCTAGGTTGAGATTTTAAGAACATTTTTATGTATCCGCAATTTTAATGTGCTATAAATCATTTCGTGACTTGAGGTTTTCAACGACCAGTCATAGAAGCGCAGTTTTATTACAGATGAATATCTTGAAATAGTCTGTATATATACACGTTATTTTGCAACAATCGTAAATAATTCCAAAATAAATCTCCTAAATTTATTTAAACTGTTTGGTGTAGTAAAGATTATTAATTTATTAATTGCAATCGTTGGTGCTTTTTGTTGACCTTGAATTAAAAATACCTACGTCATCAATGTCAACACTTATTTTTAATTTATAATCTTACCACTTAGCTCTTAAATCGACTGATTGCGAACTACAACATAATCATTTTTAAGCAAGCATATTGCAATGACATCTAGT
Source organism: Theretra japonica (assembly GCA_033459515.1). Classification (NCBI taxonomy): domain Eukaryota; kingdom Metazoa; phylum Arthropoda; class Insecta; order Lepidoptera; family Sphingidae; genus Theretra; species Theretra japonica. The sequence goes on from CM065943.1 coordinate 6,866,040, forward strand.
GTCAAATTAATAAACTACAGACGAAGCTCAATTAACTACAGCATTCTCAACACAAACATATAATTGATATATCATGTTTATTGTACATTTATTTGCTTTACATTGTTGAATTGATTCCCAATTGATTTGTGGAGATAAATTGAGTGCTGTCGCACGTGCCAATTATTTTGCCCTCGTCAATATTCAATTCCGCTCCGAACCCTTTTTATACATCTAATCAGGTGTTACAAGGCCGGGCGATTCTCTCTAAAGCATTTTCCTTTTTTTCATATATTTTTTGTTTCATTTATTCTGATCTACGAGCTGATTTGTAATGATTTAATGTCAGGAGAAATCCTATCCGTACTATCTATGACTTTCATTTCATTTCAATTACCGTCGTCGTGGAAACTCGTAATTTCTTCTGATTCATGTTCGAAATTATATCTATTAGTTCCTGACAGTAATAATTAAAGTGAAATACACGGTCTTGCAATTTAATTAAGAGAAACCCTTTTCCTCTTATCGTGGCGATTTTATCTTATGAAGATTTCTTCGCCAATACGCAAGGGATCCGCTTAGATAGAATTTACCTCGCCATTCGGGAAAATTAAGCTGTCGTGCTACCCAAATGAATTGAGGTGGGAATGAACGCTATTTCGTGCGGTAGGCTTTATTGAAATCTGACAAAACATGTGTCAAGGAAACAAAGAAATTAATAAAATTATGTATACTTAACCAAACGGGTGGGCATTAAAAAACTGATTGTCCGAGTATCCTGACTTTAGTTGCATTTTCAATTCAGCCAAGAAAACCAAAAAATATGATATTGCCCTAAATATAAACTTGTCACCTGCAACTCAGGGATTAAACAGATTATAACTCGCTCAAAATATTTCATAATTTTGTGTAAATAATTTTATAAATTATGTTTACCAGGTCGCGCATCGTTAACATATTAGATTTGATATACGTCATTTTGATATTCCAATGTTTGTTTGAACTAAATACGACAAAGTACCCTCCAAATTTACCACAATAGGCACACGATAGGCCATATTTCACATTCGAACCGTATTAATTGTCGATAGCATTGTTGATAATTGCCATCAGTCAGCCGCAGCAATTTGCAAATTACATGTTTACACCGACAACAGCACACAATATAAATTATGCTCAAATGCACATGAACCAGATCGTACATCAAGAGTTTGTACAAACAGACGGAAACTAGTTTTAAATGTTAAGTTATCCCGAAGGGAAATCCTATCGGATACAGTTTAATGAAACATCGACTCCAAAACTACTTTTGACATAGAAACTGTTCCAAATTGATGTACGTAACATTCAAATTTATCAAACTGTGGACATTTAATAATCTTAATTTTACTTCATCTATATTTTTAAAATGCTGCCATTACATTAATCACTTCACATATGGTTTAATTATCTTTGCGTCGATGAGGTCTTTGCCTTCTTTTTGGCACTAATGCGTACAGTACCGGATGAACGTATGCAAAAATTTCCATGTACGCCTTGCAACATTTCTTAGTGGTTTCGTTCTACTTTCATTTGGGAACCGAACTCCCTTCAAATCGTTACACTTATCACTGAAATAGTAACAAGATTACAAGTACCTTCTGAGTGACTCACAGGTTGTTGCTCTAACGTATTTTTTTAATATTTCAGGTGCACAGGATGTCTCAAAACTGCAAGTCTACCTACACAGCCGCCACCACGAGGGATGCCAACAATAACACGCTGTACCACAGCGGCTCCACCCAGGGTTATGGGGGGAGGGGATATGCACCCCCTAGCGTAACCAGCAACGGGAACTATAAGGTGACTAAATAAATTAATTCTCCTTTCCTCTTACCATCCTTGTTCCTTTCCGCTCCCCTCCCAACTTAATGGCCAGGCAACATATCTATGATCCAAGCATTATGGATCCTAATGGGTGGCAGAGATCACTTACCATCAGGTGACCTGTTTTTTCGCTTGCCGGACCTATTTAATAAAAAATATTTTTTATTTCTCAAAGTATTAGTATTAGAGTTTCTAGAATTCAAATTGGCCCACATAAAATTGGATCGATGATGTTGTACTTCGAAAACAAAATTGATGTGTTGGTAATTAGGATAAATGAAATCGATCACTTAATTACTGACGCCCAATTGGTTTGCAATAACGATTAAACCTCGGAAGACGTACATGAGTGTGAGTAAAATATAAAACTTATGAGTATAACGATGTGGAGTGGTATGATGAATAGACGGAGATATGCGAGTAACCAGCATGCGTCAATGTAAAAATTCAATTGTACCCGGACGAATCCAACCCGGGTTGTTAAAATATTCATAAAATCAATACATTGTTGAATCAATTATGATTCCGGCTACAGTTATTGCAGCAGAAGGCTAACTGAACAAAATATACTGTTGAACTTAATTTCGTTCAGCTTTAAAATCGGGCCTCAAATAAATGATCGACCAAATTGAGACTGACCAGTAAAATCCAAATACATTTTTATTTTCACCCTCAATCCCCAGCTGCCAAGCCAAAAGCATTTTAAATTGCTTCGACTTGACTAATGTAAGTTCATGGGAAAATTCCACAATTTGCTATCAAAGTGCCGCTTGGACTACCTGTCGGAAGCAGCGACATGCTTTCTTTAAAAGAACGCTAAGTACCACTACACTGGACGTTAACTCTATTTGAAGAACTCTCTTGAGAACGTTGAAAGACATTTCTAATAGTTTACTGAGGAGCATTTCTCTTGAAGCTGATTTTTCAATTGACCAATAAAATTATTTGTACAAATTAGAAATGACAGTTTAGAAACATTATTTGGTTGTGTTACTTACTTAATAGTTTGTTATTGATGGCGATTCGATGTGACGATAAAGAAATCAACGCTTAGTACAAATAATTATTTCTTATACTTGCCCTTGTCTCACACTAGAGTTAGCACATTTTTTTTTATGATTGCAAAATAATTTCGCTTACGATCGCCTATCTCATTACAATTTTTTTTTTATATATTTTCTCAGACAAACCATATTATTTAAAGCGATTAATTGCACATACTTTACTGATTATAAGGATTTTGCAGGTCTGTAGTTCACGTTAGTAAATTATGAGGCGCCAATACAGCACGAAAACATTCGGTTGATTGGTTGCATTTCCGTATCGTGTCATTTTAAAATAATTTATTAGTAGATACATCCGTGAATGTTTCCTGAGAACATTATTGATAGTAAGTTTTTATTGCACGTAATTAGTACTTTTAGAATCGAAATAATGGCTTAATTCTTAGCTACAGCTCAAAAATTATCGTGCAAAACGTATTGTTCAGTCATAGCTAAATATTATAATAAACTACTACAACCATGCTTCCTCTTGTAATAATTGAACTCGAAAACGTTATTATTTCCACTTTGTGAAAAATACTAACGGCTAAAATGTAATATCTAGGAAAAACGTAACAAAAAATATATGACAAAATGTTTGTTAAATATCATTAAACCACTTCACTTCATTTGCACTTTTTGTACCAGAGTTGATGCTGATGATGAAAAGAAGATTTATTACTTCTCTTATCATTTTTTTTTTCATTTTATTACTTCAAATATCATTACTTGATCTTTCTTTCGTCCCTCATTAAAAAACAATCAATTTTACAATCAAAGTCCCTATTTGCCAAATCCTATCCAACATTGGCCCAACAGCCAACGAGCAATAAGTCAGAATATTAAAAGGCTATATGAAGCGTGAAGCTAGTTATGACATTCGGTCAATGGAGCAGACATCCGCTCACAGACAGGTAGTGTTGCAAGTTTCCTTATCACCATGTTCATAGCGCATAATGTACTGACATAGCCTTAGCATTTCGTGACCTATATTAAGATCAAGGCAAAGCGACTTATTTATAGAATCCCGTTGTTTGAGAATGGAAACTGCTATGTCAGATATGCATCTTTGATTAATTGATTTTGATATGAGATAAAATGTTATTGGAGTAAATGTGTTCTTGAGAGGAGACCGCGTCTTGGCAAACGTAGTGTAGGACGCCCTCCAGCTGCATGGAGTGACGATTTGCAATAGGTCGCTGGCAGATGCTGGATGCGACATGCCGAAGACAGGGTGAAATGGCGCAATTTGGAGGAGGCCTATGTCCAGCAGTGGACAACAGTATAGGCTGATGATGATATGAGATATGGAATCACGTTAATACGAGATAGTGAAATTAGCAACTGTTAATGGCATATATGAATCTAATTAGAGCGATGAATGATAATATAACTATATGTTCATGAGCTCATTCGATGAAGACCAGTACCAATAAGTCGCCTTGGATATTAAACAGTATGACTAAAAAATCCTGTCCGATCCATAATTGATCGCGCATTTGGGTATCTCAATTGTAGTATTAAAAATAGGAAAAAAATAATAATAAAAGATAATATAATTATCGTAAGTTATAATACACAATTTATTATCAATATTATCTTAAAATCTAGCAAAGTTTTAAATTCTGACAACAACAACACAAATTCTGACAATTCTGAAATGTTACGCCGCACTTTGCTTGTTACGAACACTGTTGTTAGCAGCGTCATGGGAGTTTCCCAATTTTTCATTTATTTTATTAAGAATATTTTTTATCATATTATGTGAAACTGATCTTTTAAATATAGGGTATAGGGGAAGTATTTGTTCAGAAGTGAAAATAATGTACCGGATCATGACGAGGGAAGACATAGCATTGCAGACATGACTGTATAAATGTTTTTATTGACAGTGACCATCCTCAATTTCAATCTTCAATCGACCACATTAAAATAACAATAAAATAATTGTAACAGTCAATAAGCGGATGACTAATACCTCAGTCCGCCCCTTGACCACGAAAACTATAAAGTGATTGAAACGTCGAGAAATTAAAAAATGTAAAATTAAATCAAATTCGCGATAAAATCCGTAACAATTCGTTGTATTTCAATGTGTAACATTCGCGTAAACCAAGAAACCAATAACATAATATTATTAGAAATGTTGTCTGATGCATTGGACAGCTGCATGGATGACAATGACGAGTTTTACATAATCCTATATAAATAATAAATATATTATAATAAATCGTTAATCTTTCTTTCTACACGATGGTTGCTAGCCAGACACTAGAAACCTACAATTGAGTATTAAATCATGTAAATATTAATAATTGGAAATGAAATTAATTATAAAATTAATTTATTCAACATCATAAACAGATTAAACACACATGTTAAAAAAAGATCGACCCATCATGATGTAGAGGCGATTAACGTTACCATTTAACACTTAATTTATTCAAAGGAAAAACATTCATAAAAACATGTCACATAATGAAGTCACAATATTATTAGTGATATTTTCGTGACTTATTGGCTCTTATTTTATTGCCAAACTTAATTAGGTGACTATAAAATAAATATAAATGTACACTGACAGATATTTTGTACAAAAACCACGTGATACTGTCTTCTGAATACGAATATGTAATAATAGTATACCTACGAGTATAAGAAAGAAAAAAGCTGTGAAAATTTCAAAGCAATGTTATATTTAGATTAAGTGATATGTAGGCAATATTTAAAACAAGTCTACAACGCGAAAAAAGTAAAAATAAATAATAATCTAATATAATATACCTACAACACACTTAAAAAAAAACAAGATTTATTTTTTCCTTTCAATGGAATGTTACTATTCCAAATGAAGTTTACTAAGTATAAAGTACATGGTGGTCTACATCTAAAAATCTTTCGGGAAAATAACTACCCAATCTGTATGTGTTACCTTTAAAAATGTTAATTTTTAATTCAGTTTCTAAATGTAATTCTTAATTTCTTTATAGTTTAACTTAACGATAATCTATAGTACTCACACCATCTTAATTTCTTATTCTCGATGGCCACGTAACAGGCATCACGGTTGTTTCCAAGTTTTGTAACTAAGAAAGTATAATAAAGATTATTTTTGTTTTTTATTTATTAGATAAAAAATATATATTAATACATAAATAATTACATGAACAGCATCAAAGAAACCACTAAGATTTATACTAGAGCCACAAAATGCTAACTAGAGCTGACACGAGTTTACAACAGCACAAAAATACTTATTAATTAATATTAATAGTATTTACGATCTTAAAATCAACTAGTTACGAGTCGAACTTTCAAATCCGTGAAAAACAAGAATAAAAAAACATACAGTCAATTTGTGAATCTCCTCCTTTTTTTGAAGTCGGTTAATAAAGTATGTTAAATAAAATACCTACTGTAAAGACTGTTCAATTAAAAACCAGAGCACAATAAATGTAAAGTAACAACTTGAGACGGTAACCAGAAGTAAAGAAACGCATGTAGTTATCTCGCCTTACATCGGTGCATCAGCCCACTTTCTTCACGAAATTTTATTGTGCGATAAGTGTATCAAGATTCGAGCGTTTCGACTTCCGTGAACTAATTTAGAATATCGCCAAGTCTTTTATTTTATGTGTAGTTATTGTATCCGCATTTAGAATAAGGTATGTGCATGTTCCGTTTAATAAAGGTTTCCTAGTGAAAAAATGTGGAACTTTAGAGGACGTCTATCACCTGATAGTAGAATGTACAAAGCAGAAAGAGAATCATTAATGCGTGAATTTGGATTTTAATTGAAATGCCTGGATTTTTATTTTTCTTTTGTATTAACTCTTAATTTTAACTTCATTTTAAATATTGTTAATTTTATTTATTATTTTCTTATTTGATACATTACAAATGTTATGTCACACGTTTTTATGGATAGGTCGTAAAAGTGATGAGAGCCTGGTGATCTGCACCACAGGTTTCAAACCTGGACACCTGGCAGACACCAGCTTCTCACAAATACATTAAGGAAAAACTATTTTTAAGGCTATTTATTATGTTACTATGCTATTATGTTATTTTTTTGTGAGGAGAAATAAAGTTTATTATTATAATAAGTTATCAATATCTTAGAGTTTGGTATTATTCAAACAATTTTGTCTACGCCTTATAGTGAGGACGCTATTAAAATTTATAAATTTTTAATGAAGTTAAAAAAGAGGTAATAATTATTTATCTGTTTTTCTTATAAATATTTATAAGGTATGATGAGGCTAACATGCTCGTGTAGATTAAAAGCCTCTAAATTAAGAAATAAAGAGAAAAAATAGTGTATTTATTATACTTTAAGTTATTTTGTAGCAAATCGAATCGACCTTAATTTAAAGTGGTAACCGTTGGACCTATGTCTTAATATCTTCCAGTCTTAATATTTTAAAGGCATTGCTATAGATGTCACTTACAATAATGGTGATAACAGATTAAAACATTTATTAAGTATTAATTATACATTTAGTAAACACGGAAATACCAGCCTTGTTAATAGAAGTCGAGTATCAATCAAAAGATTTACATCCGTTTATATTCTTGCTTTCATTAAATATTCGAATGAAATAGCAGCACTAAAGCACAAATAACTTGAGCACTATAACAATAATAACTCATCCCAGTTCAACAAAGATCACAATTGTAAATTTAAGTGCGGTCCGCCTAGCGTCCGATCAATGACAAACTACTAAAATAAAATTTAAGGCGAAGCAGTCTAAACTATTTATATTATGTAAAAGTGCAGCAATTTTCGTTCCTTCTTTATTTTGTTATTAGCTACTTTTGATACAATTTCATAAATATTGTAAAGTACTAATAAGTATTACAAATGTATATGTGTGTTTTGGTTATCTCCTTCTTTCAAGTAAACGTTAATTGTTCTGATACTTTACATAGAGATAAACACAGAATCACACAGAACCGTAATTAAGGCTATTTTTAATCCGAAAGCAAAATTAAATCATCACGAACAAAGTCGAGATAAATGGCTACTTGGAAGATTTTAGATAAATAAATGCACGCATTTTTCCCAGAAGGGGTAGGCAGAGGCACCAGGATGTTTCGCCTAATGTGTTCCGTCCCACGATGTGATAAGAGGCAAGCCTAGAATATTCTAATGTTACTATACGGGGTATATCAAGACTGCGACCGAAAACAAAGCCAGGTGGTAGTTTTAGTGATTACATACACAATGCAACTAAAATGTTCTTAAAAAAAGCGACAGGTATTTTTTGCAACTTTTTAAATATCAGTGTTTGGATGGTAAATCACTAGATTTTGCTAAAATTATAATTTAAACTCTTGCGTACCACTGTGACTTCAAAAATAAAAAAATGTTTTTATTATTCTTTTGGGAAAACGATACTACCCAAATACGACAAGTAAAAAATTACAACAAAAAAATTGTCGCTGTTTTTTGCGAAATTTTTAGTATCTGAAGTCACTAATACCACCACCTGGCTTCGTTTTCGGTAGCAGTCTTGATATACCATGTATTTAATATACTAGCTGTATTTACTCAAGTAACGGTACAATGCGTAGCCAACTTCTTATATTTTAAACATATGCAACTATTTGGTATTTATTGCTTATTTTCGTCACTTTCGCGGTCACTTAAACATATTACATTAATAAATTCACAAACATTAATGAATTATAGCCGCTAAGGTTAAAGTTTTTGCAGATAAAGCATTAAGATAATCTGATATGTTTTCTTAATACGTAAGTAACAAGATTTATGGAATTCGCAAAATATTTAAATAAATGTTAATTGTTAATATAACCAAAGCAAAGCAGGGACCTACATTTTTACATTCAGAAACAACATAATATATAAAAGCATACAGCACCTGGTAGCTGTTTGTCTATATCTATATACATATATAATAAATTCCTGTGCTTTTAGATAATTGTGTATTTATTAAAATTGTGCTATTTTTTAAATAATTTTGGAAAGATGCTTTAAAATAAACACGGCAAAAACTTTTTATGATCATAATGTTGTTTAAAATATGATAAGAAACGAGAGCAGAAAACTAAAACGATCCCAATTAAAAGGATCCAAGTGAAGGCGCCATTATGAGAATATTTTGTGTCACCTCTTACCACGCCAACACATAAAACTGTCGTACCCAGCTCGATATTTTTTATTAAACATGTATTAAATGTCAAAAGATATTCAAAATATATGGATTAGTCTGTTGTAAGTTAAAGGTTTTCTATTGCAGATGTTGAAATTAGATTTTTGACAGTTATTTTCTGTACACACGTCTCGCTTTACAAAGAATCTGCATAGTATGGCAGCCTCCGTGCCGCAGTTGGTCAGACGCCGGCTACGAAACGAGGGACCGCGGGTTCGATCCCCGCGCCGGGACAAATATTTGTGAGGCCCACAAGTATTTGTCTCGGGCCTGGGTGTTTATGAGACCGAAAAGTCACTCGTAGTTCTGATACCCACGACACAAGACTTAATTGATCTTAATGTGGGATCAGGACTATGTATGTGACTGTTGGTGTATTTATTTATTTATATTTGTTTAACTATCCTGCGTAAAATATACGAAAGCAAATAGATGTAATGCGAATACTCGCATAAAGTCTGCTACAAACCAGAAAATGCTTCGATAATGTAAACATGTATTGAAATTTCATTAAATCTATTAAACTATGAATGTCCGCTTAAAGTGTCGATAGCACTTAACTAAGGCAGCTGCAATGCCTTCATTTCGCAAGTTTGTACAAATCCATCGTTTTTGTTTACTCGCACCGCATGTTGGGCCGGTTACTTAATTTTAAATTATGATCCAGATTAAATACTTTTTGCAATAAAAAGAATATTCTCCTTAATGTACCTTTCTCCGTCGCCATAAATGATAATGGCGGGCCTAATTGGGGTGCCCCTCGTTAATTTCGACAACGCAGGCGATCCAATTTCCACAACATGTACGTACAGTGCACGCTGGGTTGCCAGCTGACGGCTAAAACTTTCGTATTATAAAATGACTCTTTGAATTTTATTTTCAAGCATCTTACTTAATTATTTTTATCTAATTATTTGTATTCTACTACCAATTTTTATTTTCTTCGTCTTCAGCTTGACATTTTTTAGCATTTATAGTTTTTCGCGGTTGGCACATGTCTTTTTGGTATTCTTTAGATGTTAATTATTTTGGAAATAAAGGGCTTTTATACACAATATAAAATTACTGCTGCTAGGTACAATTGACATAAATTTGAAATTCCTGTGAAGAATTATTGACGGTCACGTATATTCGAGTTTCCACACGATGATCTATTACTACAGAAATGTCCGTTGCAATGCAGAAATAACAAACGTTACAAATAGACATTGAATGTGGTAACTGCGGACTCAATTCAATTTGAATGTCTAAATAAATCAATTTGATTCACCACGATGTCGACCAAGTTGAATATTCCTCGAAATATACATACATAATTGTATATGAACTAAAATTCTGTAGGAGGAAAATTGACTAAAATACAACAGAAAAATACCTTGAAAAGTTAAGTGGGTTAAAATATATGCGCAAAAATTTGTATCACAACACGGTCGACGTTTGTTAAACCTGAAATAATTACAGTACCAAATGCACTGTTTGCATATTCACGACTCGAGCATAAGATTATGCCTCGACAATTTAAAAACCGCAGACGGAATTTTTTGATCTGTTTTGGAACCTTCTGTACCGACATCGCTTGCTCGTTACCTCGTCTATTATTCAGCAAGTCACGACTAGTTTAAGTTTAGTTTGGGAAAATAAAAGTCTTCTCGCACCTCACATATCATTCTTTATTCCCGTGAATACTTTGGAAGGAACTAGAAACTTGCAGAAAATGCGGCCCACAGGAATATTTGGGATCATTAAGTCGCCTAAAAGAGGATGAAGGATGAAGTTTAGAGATGATGGAATAATGTGAGCTGAATAAGAGATTTTCTGACGTTCTTTGATGCCACGTTATGTCCCCGCAATACTAGCCCTGAGTTGAATCAGAGTCCCATGAACGTCGCGATCACTGTCAATATCTGGGATATAAAAAGTCAGAGGGGGTACAACACAGAAACATTGGTAGTGGCAAGAGGTGCTTACGAAATCCTATACAGCTTTCAGCTCTGAAGACCCAGAAACCAATAATAGATGATTACCGAACAATTTTAAATTGATTTCAACAATTTTGATAGACCGGTGTAAAAATAATTAAGGCTAGTCCTTAGCAGATAATAATATTGTGGGATGTTAAATAAAATTTACAAATTATTACGATCACTATTATTTTCTAATCCTACAATTGCCAATAAGTAACACCAACGCAAATGACTTAAAATATTAACTGACTTTAAAATTAAATCCTCAATAATCAATATATTGGATAGAATTTATTTTTTTAATAAATCGGCAACACTGATTTCACGTCGACCACGATGTTGAGTAACCAGAGCAGAATGTTATGTGTTTTGCAACGCGTATTAACTTTGTGTTAATAATAACACCGAGCTACGGAATTAAAGTTTCCAAAAGATATTTCGACTTCGATTCCTGATTTTGTAATGTTGTGGTAAATACATGTGGTACTCGAAAATATTTTCAGACCTTACAGATTTTGGGATGCAATGATCTTTTCTATGGCCAAATCTGTTGGAACTTTCATCTGTCTCTAAGTTTAAGTTCTCTAAATCTAAATTCGAAAATAAAGAAAAATATAAAAATGTTAGAAAGTAATTTAAAATTATGTTATAATAATCATTCCTTCATCGAGGCAGCATGCATAGGGGCAGCCTCATCAATAACTCCAAAAAGCTCAAGAATCATCTGAATATACTACGCGTAAATAAACAATAGGCATTTTAAGCCGTAAACTATCTGAAGCGATAAGGCCATCAAAATCCTCGTGTACAAAAAAAGACACTTAAACTGAAAAATCAGCATCGCATTACATTCAGTAATGCTAATGTAGGAAATAAACATATTTCTACACACTTAAGGCCCTATTCATAGAGTGATTTAAAACCTATTTTAGCTATCGAATGTTTTGTTTTCTTCGCTCAAACTGAATTCTAAAGTCATTCGAAAGGGACAAAACATTAAATAACTAAAATAGGTTTTAAATCTGTCTATGAATAAAGCTGTTAATAAACGGTATAAGGAGTCAAACACTTAATAATTTCATACAAGAATCGATTGGTCGCAGAAACGTGTCGCATAGACGAAGATTTAGCTCCCGACCATCCAATCTCGTTGCGCAGCACACGAATCACAGCTTACCATTTTAAATATTTAGTAGGACATGTAACATTTATAACGTAGAAAGGGAGTTAGGTTACTAAGTTAAATTGGGTCTAGACAGCGAGCCAATATATTTCTATAATGTATGGCGTTTGTCTGTAGTGTTATTTAGCTCATGCATTCGCGAAGGGTTGACAGTAAAATAATTTTGTAATAAACGAGACAGTTATAGTTGATTGCGAAGTATCGAATTACTGCGCAGTTTAACGGTGAGGGAAAACATTGTGAGAGAACCTGCATAATCTGCAATCTTTACAAGAATTTAATTGTGAATCTACCAAGCCGCAATAGGTCAGCTTGACGGACTAGGATCTAAGCCCTCTAAATCGATCTCTATAATGGGAAAGTCTCCCGAATTTTGCGGTGGAGATGCATGGAACGATATCATACAATTATTACAAAACTCTGTTAGATTTAGTAACTTTTGATACACTTTAAGAATGCCTACGCCCCTAATCATTTAAAAACAAGTAACCTACGCACTACACATCAGTTTGTAAATCCACATACATTTTCAATCCATTACCAACAAGTTCCTAGAGATTCTCGGCGATTGCAGTAAAATTCAACATTCCTTCACGTTGTATGCTGTCATGCTATAAATTTAATTAATTACAGAAATCAACAACTGAGCAAATACGTAACCAACGCAACATTACGCGACAAATCAATGATAAATCGGTTTAATTACGCGGCGGCAACTCCGACGCTGAACCACGCTGAACCGCGCTGTACAGCAACTTCATTTATAATTCCGCCGTTGATTTCCGCGCCAACAAGTCATTAAATCAGCACGCCATATTTATGGTGTTTTTATTTTAAATCAACGTTTCGGCCACTTTGATGTCACGCTTATACTCGTACTAGCACCCTTTAACGCGAGCTAAATGATCCAGTCTGAAAAAAAGCACATGTTTATGTATACTCATATATAGGGGGCTCTTAGTACTAGTTACCCATTGGGTATTTTTGTAATATTTAATCCGGTTTTTTTAATTGGAAGTTACTTCAAAGCCTAGAACTTATTAACTAATACGCAATTTTTTTTAGTTATACAAAGTTTATATTTTGATTAATGGGCACAATTTCTACTTAAATGTTGCAACTTTTGTTCCGATACCTCAAATTCTCAACGATAATATCCGTTTCATTAGTGCAAAACAGAAACTATTTTCCAACGCTGTTGATTAAAACTTGCCAATAAATCCGATGTCTGAGAGAAAATCCTTCATCTCTCGTCTTTGCTAATTTCACAGTCGCAATCAGCTTCACGAATCTCGCAATTCGAGAAATTCGTGAATTAATAGCAATTTCAGCTATGTGCACAATGCGCCCGTGGCTCTAATAAAGACAGTTAAAATTACCGGGAAACTAGACTCAGCCGTATTATTACATTAAGTTTTGGAAAGACTTCGCACAAGCTCTAAAAACTGTATTAACACACAAAAACTAGATTGTTTTTTATGGCATAGGTTCAGCAAACGAGCAAGCAGGTTACCTGATAGTTAGTGATCATTGCCCATAAACATCACATAGACGGGAGCATGAAGGAAAAAGGATGAGACGAAACAGCAAAGCCGTCGCTTCACTTCGATCTCCTGTGAGACAGTGGTACCACCCCGGACGAGCCATTCATGCTGAGTCATGGCTGACAACAGCGTGGCTCTACCACGTAAAACATTTTTTTCTTAATGAATGTTGATGTTACCTTATTTTTTTTAAAGTTACAACTATTTACTAATAGGTATTTTTATTAAATACTTATAAGTAAAATACTATACTATACTACTCTGTGTTTATTTTAAAATAGAAAAGTAGGTAAAGTTATTATAGGGGGTATTATAGCTATTGTTCTTATGTTTACATCTAATTTCTAACCGTCAATTATGTTCGAAATTGGATTTATGTGGTGCCAGCAATTAATTTAAAATATGTATTCATATTGAGACATTTAAACAGCAATAATTTATTTGAGAACAAGATTCTTGATTTACATACCAGCGCATCTGACACGTAAATAATAATCAAGAGCTTAAATAATTGCTTCTGTTAATTATTTATGCTAATACGATTAAAATATGCCACCTACTCATAGTCCAACTATTTCTTTGGATTTTAGATCAATGCTTGTTTTGATATATAATTAATATACTCTTCGCTGTGTGATTGACATAATTAAATAATTGTTTCAATGTATAACGGACATAGAGTCAAATCAAATGGAATCAAATGCTTGATTGCAGCAAGTGACGGCGAAAGTGCTCTTCGGGAGCGTGACGTCGATCAATGACCTCAAGCGGCAGGAGAAGGGTGAGCGCGAGGCAAGGCGGACACATTAGCGCCATCTGTTGAAAGGTGAATCAAAATTTTGTGCATTTGTAAAGTTAGTTTTTGCTGTAGTTTCGTATGTGAAGATAGATGTCACTATTTTACAATTTGTTTTGGACAAAATTGTACTGTTATATTTCGTTAGGTTCATATTATTTAATCATACCAGCAAGAAAATAAATTCGTTTTGATTCAGTTTTTTAAAATAATTTTGGTTATTTAGACATAATGTACCGTTTTTCATCTTAGTTTCTTAAGTTACCAGTAGATGGCATTATAATTAATATTTAATTTTGTTTCAATTTCAGGCAAAAATGTGATAAGAAAATTTTGAAGCTAAGGAGTGATCTCGGATGACAGTGTAATATCAGGTCGAGATATTACCTTATATTTTACAACAATATGTAGCTAGTTTTTAGAATAAAACAGTTGAAAATTACCTATTATTTAGAAAATAAATTTATTATACCTAGGTTAAGAGAAATTACTAAAAAGACTAATTTGGAACAAATTTGATAGTTGCCATGAAGTACAATTGCCCATCGGCAAAGGAAAATATTTTTGGGGGTACTCAAGCGAAAGTTAATGCGTAATGCACATAACTCACAACACACGTCTGTGATTTGTTGTTTTTTCTTAAAGGTTTATAGATTTTTTACAGATAATATTTTTAATGAAATACAAGGTCATTTGAAATTAGTCTAGTCTAGCTTTATATTAAAAAAAACAAACCCAGTGTTAGTAGAACCACGAAACAATAAATTTAAAAAAGGTCGCAACTCGCAGACCTATTCAAGTAAACGGTTGATACGAAACAAATATGTTTTTTTTGCATAAAACCTAAAATACGAAAACTCAATTATTTTATTTATGTTTCGAACAAAAGTACAAAAAAATACAATGAGTGCCGTGAAAGATGGATTAATTTAAAATAATCTTGTATAATGAATAAATATAAGGAGATTTATGAATTTAATCTAAGAATACAAAGTAATGCAGAATGATAACTAAGTAATTATATAGACGTAAACATTTTATTATGATTTGTACTAACATTCAGTAAAATTAAATCATTAAATTATTGTCATAAGCGATCGCTTATGACTTATGAAATGTGAACTTTTTATTTTAATATATAAAAATATATTTTCAATATTTGCTTCAAAAACAACTTCACTGCTCTTAATAAAATTATGTTATTCGTTACGATTTTTTATCATTTTACTAATTTACTATCCACCTTTAAAGGCTTAATCGCAAATATTACTTTAAAATTGTAATCCGCTTTTTATTTCTAAATTACAGTTGCGTTATAAATTCTAAACATAACAATTAATCTCTAAAAAATCCCCCGAAATTCTTTTAGTTTAAATACAGAAGAATCTTTTGCAATGCTTACGATTATGTCATTAGTTATTTATCACTTTGTGTATATATATTTTCATCACATTTTTATAAACAAAAACAATCGTTTGGACTGAAATAATAACATTTAATAAAATTGTGTAATATTATTTACCCTTTACATTCTCACAGGTTACATATTAAATAAAAAAAAAGTTTAACTAACGACCTAATATGCCTTCACCCACGGCAAAATTGTATCATCACCTCGCTTTACTGACTATACATTACCCTTTCAATTTATTTCTGAATTCTAGTCCACTTTACGTCGACATGTACAAAGACACCACAATCAATATAGGTAGGTACTCCAACATCATTGGTCACCACCATTACATCATCATCATCCACAGTCTAAGGATGTCTACAGTTGAACAGAGTGATCTGTTGAAAAGTAGCCTGGATTAAATCATTGAATTAATTAAATTAAATGTCTTACGTAATAAAAATATCAATGAATACGATAAATTAGCAGTACATTTATTGAAATAGCTTCGCAAAAGAGTATTTTTTTATCAAAATAATTAACTTTATTTATTCTTAGAAAATAGACTATTCTACAAACGTTTTGCTACTATGGACATTAAACATATAATTATGTTCAATTACTTGTATTATCGGAGTAGATGACAAAGATCCAGGTACAATGTCGATGAATTTTTTAATATATAATTAATACAAAAATAACAAACAAAATACAAAAAATGATATTACCGACTGTTCCCGAATAAAGAACGTGCCATGATTTAGTTAAAAAGTGAAACTTTCTCAGTAAATCAATTTCGTTCTGTTCAGAATTTGTACAAGAACAGAAAGAATATAAAAAAGTTGCATAAAAGGTAAAAATATGAATAACAACCTCTTTCAATAACTGTTTTTCTTCTGATTCGATTGTGATCGTGTCTTTGGAATAGTTTGGGTGCTTCTCGTGGATTAGGAAAGATTCTATTTATTGATATGCAAACCAATTACTAATCGTTGACAATTTGAAAATTCTGATTCTAGATTTCGATGCATCTTTGCATCGTTTTAAATTTAGAATAAATAGTAAAAACAAACCATAAAATATTATTTTATGTCCAGAAATTAGAACTTAAATCTTGCCATTACAATTATTTTGCCGTGTCAGTTATGTCTTCATAGTCATCTCACTGTTCGAAATTCAAATAGTTTGTAATAATATTCTGGGTTCGAATCCTAGGTCTGCGATCCATTTACTGCTTTTTTTGGTTCAAGAAAATTCATTCAGTTACCTTATGACAAGTGATTACCATCGCCTTTAATTATATACCGCAACAGCAAGTTATATTGCCAAGTAAAGTAACAACTGTACGGCAATTTTCAGGTCCTCGCAGCTTTTCTCTGGACACAAACAAAAATTTCTGCTTCCAAGCAGTAGTGCAAAAGTATTAAAGGCTGTCTAGCTGGTGTTCAGCTTCTTGTATTCTTCCTTGTCTTTAGCCAGGCGTGATAGGCCAACCTTCAACACTGAAGAGGCACTCAAAGATGAAGAAGCTAGTGGTCACTGGACATTAAGAAACTTAACACTTGGAGTGTCTTGCAGTCCTTAGTAATAAGTTCTGAAGGGTATTGCTCCTGTTTACCGGCAAGCGAACTGATCCACTCATCAATCTGACTTATAAAAAAACGGACTCGATAGGCTCGCCCTCTGTCACATAATGGAGCGAAACACACAAGGCGAAATGTGCCTGTCCCGGTTGTATGTCTGCCTACAAGTGTACTTTTGAGTTTATGTAAAAAAAATATATTTCAAGGTTCAACTACACAAGCCTCATTATTTACACGGGGAGAGTTTCTCGCGTCGAAGATACGAGTATCGTAAGGATATAAAAAAGTTGCATCGTGTAAACATTTTTCATATCACGATAATTTATGGCGGGTATGTCATGCGATAATCGCATACGATTCCGCCGCGAGAAGCTCTTCATGTAAACGATTTTATAAAAAAGCTGACTCGAT
Organism: Theretra japonica; assembly: GCA_033459515.1. NCBI lineage: Eukaryota > Metazoa > Arthropoda > Insecta > Lepidoptera > Sphingidae > Theretra > Theretra japonica. Next base: position 6,883,978 of record CM065943.1, read on the forward strand.
AGGCTCGCCCTCTATCACATACGGAACGCGAAACTCACAAGGCGAAATGTGAGTGTCCTGCACAAGTGTCCTGGTTGCACCTCTGCCTGCGAGTTTACTTTTGAGTCTATGTATACATACATAAACACACGCCTTTTTCCCAGAAGGGGTAGGCAGAGGTGTTAACAGAACACCCACGTTTCGCCTTGTATATTCCGTCCCACGATGTGATAGGGGGCGAGCCTATCGCCATATCGGGCACAAATTCCTGACTCCGGGCTGATAAATGAATAGAAAAATTCAATATCACTTTGCCCGACCCAGGATTCGAACCCGAGACCTCAGCTTTGCAATCATACCGTAGTACCACTACGCCACCGAAGCAGTCTATGTATGAATGTAAAAAAAAATATACTAAAAGGCTCAACCACTTAAATTCAATTAGTCGCTTGAACAAATGTGACATTTTTATTGGTTAATTCATCTACATTAGTATGTACGCGCCGGCAGCTCATAATAACAAAGGTCCAAGGAGTATTGCATAACCCGATGAGGCGACGTGAGGCGGGTGTGAGAGCAGTTTGCACACATGACCCTCACCCATTATGGCACGTGATGCCACCCATATGATAAGGTCAAATTGTATAGATACGTGACCTTAAAAGCCATCAGCTAGCATTCTGTACTGCTGTAATACAGTAATCGCTTTTCAGTACTTAAGTACGATTTATGCGGAATATTCTCCAGAATACCCACCTTATAGAATTAACTCGCATCCTCAAAATTTGACTGCCTCGGTGACGCAGTTGTAGGGTATGATTACAACGCTGAGGTCTCAGGTTTAAATGCCGTGTCGGGCAAAGTGATATTGATTTTTCTATTCATTATGAACACGGAGTGAGTTTGCGCCCAATATGGCGATAGACATCACAAGGTGAAACGTGGCTGTCCTGGTAGCACCTCTCTCGGCCCCTTCTGGAAAAAGGCGTCAGTTTATGTATGTAAGTAATATTTATGTATGCAGAACTTTCCAATGAATATTATTAAAGTATTACATTAAGGCAGCCTTTGCGTCCCATAAATGAACGCAACGGATTCATAATTCGTCTAGACTTGTCAATGTCCATGGGCGCCTCTGATTTTTCACCACCACTGACTGCTTCAGCTACCACCAGGTCTGCTTACTGTATTAAATTGTTTTACTTTAAGCGATTGTCGGCTACCTCAATTTTAAGACCAGTTTGTATAGTATGTAATTACGAGTACCTCGAGCGTACGTTATTGAGTGATATCTACAATTTTTTTTGTTCTATAAACACATCCTATTGCTTATTCAGTCTTTCGTAAGGAATAATTATTTACCAGGTACCACCTATACTATTTATTACAATTCCAATAAAAAAAAGTGGGACGATAGACTCGCCCCCATCAGGCGATAGGTCCGCCCGCTATCACATTCTGGGACGGCGCATACAAGGCGAAACGTGGTTGATCCTGGTAGTAACCACGAGAACCTCTGCCTACCCCTTTTGGAAAAAAGGCGTGTGTTTATGTTTATTTAGAAAAAGGTGCTCATCGCCGATCATATCTATATAATCCGGAGATAACATTGCCTGCCACCAACTAAGCCTAAAGCCCCTTATGAAACTTTAATAACTTTAGTTGCTCAGTAAAGTCGCTTCAATTTTACTTAACCCATCAGCGACAAACGTGCTATGGCTATTGAACAAGGCGCAACACGGATCCTGCAAATAAAACAGTTTATTAATGCAATTTCAGCAGCGGTCTTCTTAAGTGGAGATACACACATAATTGTAGTTTATAGAAAAACGAATTAAATATTTTTAAAGACGGCACAATATATCTCTAAGTACTGCTTCTATGTACCCCTACTAATGAACTTTTTTTCTCAATGGAAACAATTCACGTTTAGCGAGATTATTGATAAAAAAGTCCGGCGTTATATTTATCAGTATTTAAGTACTATATCAGTCTAGTCCTTTAATGTCTATTGTCTTGCTTATAAACATATTGCGCTAACCGCATGTTTGTATGGAACAAAACCAGACAGAAAATAATGCTTTAATGTATCAGTAAAATTCTAAGTTTTTACAATAAAATCACCCTAAATCTAAATTGTATTGGCGTGTGACGAAATTTGGAACTACAATTAAAATTCAATAACGCATTGTTTGATATATCTTTTCATAATATAAACAACAAGCATTTATACTCGCAATCTTAAATTAACATGTTATATATTTTGACAACAGCATGACAATAACAATGGATGAGATTCGCGCAAAACCGAGCAAAGTGCTGCAGTAGATTGGAGGCCTACGTCCAACGGAGGATGAACACAAGCTGAAATAATGACGATGATGATGACAATAACGCATGGGACGCCAAAAGATTGTAGACAATCTATAAACAGCAGCTACTAACCTCACTTGGTATTCAGTTATCAGTTACGTAAACAAAAACCGAAAAAGTTGCACCAGAATAATTAAATAAAAAATTGCAATTAATAGCAATTCATGTTGTTAATTAACTTGCATAATATAATTATCTAAAGTCAAGCGCCACACGAACTCAGGCCACTTCGATCGCTACTTTTAAGCAACATTAGGTGATTATTAAGATTGATATTAATAAAAAAACTATGATAAAAACCTCTTTATATCACCATATGAAGAATGATCTTAACTTGTCGAGCATTTTAGACGCAATAAATTGTGCAGTAATTTAATTCTCCATCTCAATTCTTGCCATATTCTTTTGACGCCTCGGTGAAGCAGTTTAAAAAAACGCTGTTGTGATATGCCTATATATATAATACTAGCGGCCCGGCCCGCCATCGCCCGGGTGCAGTTGTTGAAGAGTACATTCCACATTAGAACCAAATCATTTCGCGTACTGAATGGTTTATATTTAAAATCAATGTCGGCGATACTGCTTATCACGTCCCATCCCGTTCTGTCCCGTGTCATTCTGTGCTATGGCTCAAGGAATCCAATCCTGTCCTCTCCTATCCCATTTCTTACCTATACTCCATCCGATCCCATCCCTTTGATTTTGAAAGAGTAGTAAATATATTTGAACTCTTGCTCATTCAACAGGAACACTACATTTTTACGGGCTAAAAAGCCTATGTGTTAATCCAGAGAATGCATCCAACCTTTGTAACAAAATTAAATTAAAATTGGTCCAACCGTTTGAGCGAGAAGAAGTAACAAACACACAAACTTTCGCCTTTATAATATTAGAAGGAAGAAGGATATTTGTTTGAGGTTTTAGTGAGACCAAAAAGTCAAAGAAGTAACAAACACATAAACTATAATATTAGAAGCTTTTATAATATTAGAAGGAAGAAGGATATTTGTTTCAGATTTAAGTAAAACCAAAAAGTCTCGTAGTTTTTAATGCCACGACAGGACTTTGTCCCATAATAACCTATGGTGAAAATTATTTTTCTATGAACAAAACAAGTTAATATCGAACAATTTTAATCTTTGTAAATAAATATCTTCCCATACAGTTTATTCCTCAAAATCTCAAGTTTAGTTAGTTACAGTTAAATTGATTCTAAAATGTTTCACATAAGTCTGTGAGTGATTGTAAAATTAAAGTTCCAGTAAAAAGTGTGTTTTATTACGTGTAGAACTAGAAGTCCAACTCATTACTGACTTATTACTTACTAATGACACAGCCTGGGGCCTGGTCGAAGACCCCGAGCAATTTTACCACCCGCAGCTCGGCACCAATAACATAAAAACCCACACAATATTATTCAATATCGAAGCGGACCACTACACGAAACTCACACTTGGTATCGAGTACAGAGTCATTAACGCACACTTTTTACGACCGTAAGTGGTTGTGTTTATAATGCAATTAATGTTAAAAACCTTTTTCTGTGTAATTAAATATTGGGATCAAAAAAATTGAGAAACAAATTGTGAGCGAGTTTTGCTCCTGTTACAGAATGTGATCAAAAGTATTGTTTATACTTGGTTGACTGTTTCGGTGGCGTAGTTGTACTACGGTGTGATTCCAAAGCCGAGGTCTCGGGTTCAAATTCCGGGTTGGGCAAAGCGATATTGGACTTTTCTATTTATTATCAGCCTGGAGTCAGGAGTTTGTGTCCGATATGGCGATAGATTCGCCCCCTATCACATCATGGGACGGAACACACAAGACGAAACGTGGGTGTCCTTACACCTTCTGGAAAAAAGGCGTGAGTTTATGTATGTATGTTTATACTGGTCCGAGCAAGTCATCTCAATGTACCCGACTCTCAATGAGAAGTACAGTACAATCAGCATAGACTATACACCAGCGGCTACCTCTCGATAGTTGACACAATGACGCCAGACCACTGGATATCGGGTATGCATACTGCATAGGCTGAACTCATAACGTGAAGCTCTTGTCTGAGTCACTATGTTGGTTTTCATTCTGTCGTGCACGGTAGTTGCTATCGGGTCAAATACCACTACCACGAGCTGCGAGTTCATCGGCAATCTATCTCACCGAAACGTAACGTGTTGTTATTTCACGTTGGATGTTACTGAGACAATGGTAGGGCCCGATTGAGCCGACTCAAGCGTGCTGTAGTTAAAGCCGTCGTGAAATAACAGCTTTGCTGACACGTTCCGTGCGGTGACTGAAATGCCCAAGTCTAAGTAAAGCTCCATTTCCACAGGGAGAGTTTTTCGCCTCAAAGATTCGATTATCGTAAGGATATAAAAAAGTAGCATCGTGTAAACGTTTGCCAGAACACGATAATCGATGGACGTTATGTCATACGATAATCGCATACGATTTTCGCCGCGAGAAACTCTCCCCGTGTAAATGGCACTGATATGCATATCCGCTCAAATAGCAACCCATGTAAACCTACGCTGGTAAAAACCCCGTCATAAGGACCACATGAATGTCCCATGTTTTGGGTTCTGCCTATTATATCCGATTTTCAAGGCATAAGAAATAACATCTCTTGTAGGTAGAACACTAATCTATTTATCATAATATCAGTGTATAAAATGCCAAATTATACCAAAAGCCTAAATCTTTTTTTATGTTTAAAACACGACATGTTTCATCACACAGTGTGATAACGCAACAACTCCGCCGTAAGATGTCCAATCACAGAATGATTAAGTTTTTGTCGATGATTGGCCGAGGTCTTTAACCGACGCGGCGGTCGGGAGCACGAGCTGTGACGTGCGTCGGCAATTTGGGCTCGCGGCGCTAAAGATACCACCAGAGTACACACCACCGTGGCCAAACGAGAAGATAGAATTATACGGATAAAAAATTGAACCAATTATGGTTATATTGGAAGATTAAAAAGCTATAAAGCATGTTTTGCGGCAGCCGGATAAAAAGATTGTCGTGGTAGTTTATTGTTGGATAATTTCATTTTTATTTTTTAAACAAACAAAAAAGTTAAAAACTGTCAATATTATATTATGTATAAAAACCGTTGGTTTTGATTTGATTGATGTTAAACTTAACTTCGATTTTATTGGTTTGTGTATAGGTATTTAAGAGTTGCATCTGAAGTTATGTCAGTAATTACAATAATCTGATTTGAATAAATTTACATACAATAAATCTTGTATGAAAAATTTATAAGTTTTATCTTATTTTTAGGAAATCTGATAGATCAAATCGTTCCGTCCGCGCATTAGGGTTCTGATTACCTTCCACGTGACCTTTAATTTGATAAAACATGATACACTATTGAATACTGCCTCGGTGGCGCATTGTACTACAATATAATTAAAAAGCTGAGGTCTTGGGTTCGAATCCCGGGACGGGCAAAGTGATAGTGGATTTTAATATTCACTATCAACCCGAAGTCAGGAATTTGACGATAGGCTCGCCCCCATCACATCGTGGGACCAAAAATACACGTAAAACGTGGGTGTCCTGGTTACACCTCTGCCTAACCCTTCTGGGGATAAGGCGTGAGTTTATGTATGTATGTACCATTAGATATATCTACGTAATGTTTCAATTATCCCAAACAGATATTACTTAACCTCATACTACTTAACAAACCCGCCAGAATAACATCGAAAACAAGAAGCTCGTTAACTACGTGTAAAATAATGACCAAAAATAACTTTACAAAAATAACCAGCTCAATCGAGCAGGTCGATACAATTACAAACAAAAACAAAGTCAAACAAACCGGACTCGAGTGCGGGAATAACGGTCCCAATAAATTCCGGATTAATGCAAAAAATGACCAAAAGATGTTCGCACCGAGCACGGAACCAAAAAATCTTATTTCGCCACAAAACGAGCACGCGAACCAGAGATCATCGATCGAGGCGAGGTCTCATAACAGTACTTTAATCACGACAGCCTCCCGGTTATGTAACAGCTAGTCCTCCATCGTCTTCCACCATCACACGACGCGAGCGGGACTTCCTGACGCGGGAAAACTTCGCCTCTTTAACAGTCCATAAACTGATTTTACGATTTGTATCTATTCCGCTTTTTGCAGTGCCTTGGGTTCGATAATTTTACCGTGAAATGTTTTGATTTGTCGCCGTTTTTATTATGGAGACCAGGTTGGTATTTTGTTTTATTTGCATGGTTATTTTTTGCGTTTATCCTCGTTATTTTGCATTAATATATTCTCGTCAGTAGTTATTATTTTACATCGTGTTTATATTAATCATCATCATCCCTTCGGTTTTCGAAAATCAAACTCAATAATAGAATAATAATTTAAGAAGGAAATAAAACCGGGTACGAGACAATACATACTTATGAATATAAAGGAACAACTGCTAAAACATAAACAATCCAAGCAATCATTTTATTAATTTCTACCTCGTGCCAAATATAGTAAAATAAATATTCATCGATTCACGTGTTTGTTATGCCGGTTCATTGATTTCTATCGCTGTTAGTTCTGAATATCATTAATTTCGGATTTCATATTTTTAGTCACTATGCTAAATTAATTAATTTGGATCATGTTTACAAAATGAATGTCACTGATTCAATTGGAAATATCGATGTTTTCATTGATAAATTATTAAAATTTTACAATTATGTAACATGAAGTGTAGTACAAATTGCGAAGCAAAATTAAAAACTCAATTCTATATTTTACTGTATCCCTAATAAAATAATACCAACTTAAAACATACCAACGCACTCCAATGTTCAAACACGATCAAAATAACTTAAAATTTTTACTATTCAGTTCAAACATTTCTTATTCCTCAGCACCTTTGTCTCAGCATAAAATACATCAGAAAGCTATAAAAATACACGTTTCTAACAACACATTGTTAGTAACTAGCATCCACTCGTCAAACAAGCTTCGCCGTGTTATTTCATTGACAGCAGTCATTTCAGCTTCCGGTCGCATCCGAGTGCGAATCTAAATGTAATTAATAGCTTCGTACAGGTTTCTTAGAAACCAAGTTGCTCTATTTTTATCTTGTAATAGATGCTGTGAGGTTTAGCTGTTTATTATTTTTAATGTTAATACGGGAGATAGGGTTATTCCTGACACTAAGCTATCGTTGGCTGTAATTAGTTACTCGTTATGTGTTACGCGTGCATCAGTTTAATACTAAAGATCTTAAAAATATATCTATTTAAATTTTTATATTTACATGAAGGAAGTATTTGCATTGCGTTCAAACAATTGCAATTTATTATGATATTCTCATTCATTTAGTCTCTTAAAGCAATTTTTCTGTTCAAATTAAGATAATCTGTTCTAAGTAGAATGGGTTATTTTTCTTTCTATTAAACTTATGAAACATGTCATATTTTTACACTAATATATATTGGTTTTATTTTATTGGATTGAAGTAATAATTTGATCAAATTTCTCTCATTACTTCACCTTTTTATGTTCATATTATATAAGACGCCAAACTCCAAATGACAGTAAGAGCGCTTTCTAAATAATATGTCCCGCCTACGAATGTTTTGCGTGATGCAAACGGAACAACAGCTTTATAATATGACGTAATTAAAACTTTACACCCAAATGTATGTTGGGAATTCAACACAAACTAAGGAAAAAATGTACTCGCTTCTTTTTTGTTAAAGATAATAATTGTGTAGGATTTAACATACCAGTGAATGAAAAAATGGATCGCCTAATCGTAAATATCACTGATATTTTATTATTTCTAGTTGTATTTTCATAAATGTAAGATATCATATAAATAAGCTAGGAGATGTTATAACTTTGCTGTAAATTATATTGTAGCCATTAAGAATACTCGTAATAATGTAATAACTACGTCTACACTACATTTCCTACAGTATTACCACACAGGCCTATCAAATTAAAATAACAATACGATGAATTCTACTATAATAATTACTGACAACAATAGCAAAAAAGCTTGGTTTACTTTTTGTGGTAGTCTACAATGAGTTTTCATTTTGACTTCGTAAAAAAGTAATGATTCTTATTTCACAACAGATACAAATACATCTTCAGTATAATAGCTATACTTTCAAGTTGTGTCAGCAACGAACATATAAAAGCAGAAACAGATCCTCCTAAAGAAAACAACTCATCAAATTGTCCATTTTCAAAAATCGTTGAAGATATCTTCAACATACACAATAAAAGTTCTGCAAATAAAGAATATGCAGAAGATAGAGAGCGTGCAAAGATATTTCTTCACACCATAGCTAATGTTACTAGTTTAAATGGAAGCAAAACTCAAGAAGAACTGGTGAATAATATAATTGCATCTATAAATAAAATAAAGAATGACATTAATCAAGAAAATAAATCTGAAACAAAGCTAAACGAAGCTATTATAATTCATCCCTCTAGTGATGTTCATGAGGATGACAAAGCTAAAGTTAGCGGGCCTAAAATTGTGAGTGGGATGGAAGACAAAGTTGATATAATAACTGAACACAGTACAGTGAAAAAGAAAACAAATTTTGATAGAACATCCACTACTGAGCAATCATCATCAACAACGACTGAAAAGATAAAATACATGGAAGTTCTAACAATAGAACCTAACAACACAAGTGTACTAAACACGTCATCGCACAACATAATAGAAGTCCTAAAACATCTAATGCCACTATTTAACAACACCTTGACTAAAAAGCTACACAACATCACAATTATAGAGAGGAATTACGAAAAGAACCATTCGTTTACCGCAACGAAGAACGTATCAACAATAGTCGTGACGTATTGTGATAAGGAGAACTTGACAAAGCCCAATTTTACTAGTAACTTAGAAAATGATGAACCGCCACAGTATGATGAATATGAAGACGATGAAGAAGGCGAAGATGAAGCTATGAACATGACTGTTGGAGAAAAAAGAGATATTATGGAGGCAGCTGAATATGGAATGAGAAAAATGCACGAACTTTACAGCGTTCTTGAACCAAAATTGTATTCTATGGGTAAGTCTTGCATAACATGACACATATAGATGAATAATATTGAGTCCTTTAATAGCCTCTTCTCATCAATAAACGAAATTCAGTTTACCCAAAGTAATATCCACGTATGCATTATCGTAAAAGGATTTAATTCGAACCTAAAAGAACCAAGTACAATCATCGTAATTTGTACCTTAATGTTGAGTGTTAATTTATGCCTGAGAAACATGATTTTAAAGTTCTTTTATGTATTTTTCAACACTGTTGAAGAGATAAGGATTCATATTCTTTTGTTTAAAATTATTTTTCTTTTTAGGTTTATGGCTCGACGATACCAATCCAGCCAGATATGTGGCAGCTTTTAATGCGCCTTCAGAGGATGCGGCCAAATATTCCCGGTACGGCTATGCGACATTACAAGCTGCAACCAGACTAAGACAACTTACCAGGTAAGTGGTAATAAAACAGAAACCTTCATATATTTTTTTTTATTGCTATGCATGGCATCGCATGATAATAAGCGATACGACCGCTAATGAACAGTAGCAAAACCAAACAACACCATGAATAACAAAGCAATGTTTGGCATTACATACTCGCCATCCTAAGGCATAAAGTTTTAAGTCTCAAGCCTCATATGTCCAGTAGTTAGGCTGGCTACAATGCCCTTCAAACCGAAAAACAACAATGCGTTTACACTGCTGTTTGGCGGAAGATATAGACATTGCGGTGGTACCTCCTAGGCGGCCTCTCACATATGAGAGACCTACCAGTGACTTATTAACTTATCTTAGTATTAGTAACTTATATTTGAAGACCGCGAGCAAATATAATTAAACATGCATTTCAATCTTGTTCCGTAACCTAGATCATTTCGATGATAAGACTTTTTTTATCGATCGTAGTATCTTGATACGATAAATTGTAACAGGCTCTAATTATAGCAGTATGAAACTAGTCATGTTTATTGCGCTAAAGGTCTATTTCCAGATCTTCAACAGAAAATTTATGAAAAATTTGTTAAAAAAAAATCCTAACATAATACAATAAGAACTAACTTTATTGGTTATATTTTAAGTTACAATAAAAATTAGTAGCAATAAACAACAATAAACATGTGGGTGGGTTTTTTGAACCATATATTTCTAATTATAAATGTTACCTTATAAGGAAAACTATCTGTGACACTGTTTGACCTATATGGAATTTAGCAGTAAGGGATATATAATCTTGTAGAAAATCGAAGTAGCAGTTTATTTATTTTAATTCTAATAGGCAATTAAACATAGGGATGAGAAACCTGCCTATATCGTGGGAGTATGCAGTTTTTTCAAACCGGATTGAAATTCTTCATGACAAACTCGTCTATAACAACTAACTAATAAAAAACATGTTTTAACTTAATAAAACTAAAACTAATAGTACAATAAAATCTAAAAAGGTTTGTGGCATCCTTTACTTGCCTTAAACGAATTCTCTAGTCTAAAAAAGGTATAGACATTAAATACGATAACCAGAAAATGACTTTCATTTTCTAAATCGTGTTGGGTCTTAGGAAAGCTGCTTCGGACTGCATACAAATGTAGATAAACGTCAAAGATATTCATACAACAGGTTTCCGACTAAAATAGATAGGCTTTTCTGCACACTTCCACTTTCACTTGGATATTGTGACTTTGTATCAAAGCCAGCTTAGAAATTAGCAATTCAGTTTACAGATTTCTAACATAATTATATTCTGTTATATATTATAATGCATTAGTACATAAAAAAGAACTAGAGATTTAGTATTTTTTTAACATCTGGCCAACCTTTTTGGCAACAATTTCTTATAGTTGTAGTTTTAATATGGAATAGAAAAATATTTTTATTTGACCCTATGAAAATATTTGCCATCTTCATCTTTACACCTCAGATCTCATGGACATTATCTCTCTAACACTTTCTCTTAAGTCAAAGGAAGTCTACTGCTGAATATAAGTCCTCCCAAATGATTTCAAGCTGCGGTCTGGTTTTAGCAACTTCTTAGGATCCTCAGTTATAGAAAAATTAGATCCATTACGCAAATAAACCACTTGCTCCCAATTCTCAACTAGCTGTGGAATGTTTTACTTATCAGTTCATCTCCGTTGCTTGACCTTCTCATATCTACAACTTTCAACATTTCATAATTTAACATTTAAAATGTAACGATGAGATCGGATGTGCCTAATGCAAACGGTATAATATGAACATAAATCATCGATAATCATAACTGTTTATGTTAGTTCACATGGCCGTACAAGTTAAATGTCAAACTGTAATTGAATTTACCCAATTAATATTTTGTATTTTTTATTCCATCTTGTATATGTTTTATTGTGTTTTTATATTTAAATAACTATGTTTATATTATTCCTAAAGGCATTATCTTTTAAAGGCACCAGTCTTTCAACCGCATAACAAATAAAATTTTCGACTAATTTGGTCAATTTACTGCAGCTATGTCTTATAGGGCACTGCAGGGTTGTATAACTCTTTGATACCTATGTATTCAAGAGCTGAAGGAAGTACTATAACAGGTCTTTAATTTTGTTACCTCAATGCCATAGTGTTACAACTAAAGCATTAGTGATATTTATTAAGTTCACTCATGTAAGTTCTAAAAGTCAGATTTCTAGGGTCACTAAGTCGCAGTTTAGGCAGATCAATCTTTATTCTAACAAAATGTCGCTAATTTGTTTCCTTTCCTTACAGTACTTGATAGTAAAATATCTAAAAAAGCTGTTTATTTCACTCCTTTAACAACGCACGTAAGAATCACTATTAAAAGGTATTTAAAAATGTAAAACGCAAGAAGTCACCGACCGTTGCGCAATAAATCATAGCGATCTTTAAAAACCACTTTTAAATATTACTCCACGTTATAAAGAGGATATTACTTGAATCCTATCCGGTTTTAAAGATTACGAATGCTCTACGATGGAATAACTGCTTATATCCTGCGAGAATTCGTAATAAGCCTCCATTCGGTATAAAACATGTTCTATCGGTAATTACGACTACATTTTTTAGGAAAAAAGTCCGATTAAATATTACGTCAATATGTCATTGCAACTTACGAGTAATGTTATGTTTATAAATGTAATCCATAAGTCACGTAAAAGGAAATAAATAATGAGACTAATTTTAAACTTGAAGAATTCCTTCGTGACAAATTATTTTACGCCGTAAATACTTACATTTATTCATTTGTATTAGTTTAAGCTCGAAGTTCGTAAATTACGGAGTATTTTTAAAAAAATAATTGGTAAACAGGCAAGGTAATTATGTGATATCACCAAACTACCAAACCACTGTTTTGTATAAAACACAGGACACAAACATACGTCAGTATAAAGATTATAAGCATGTGCTATTGCATATCCAGACTAATTGTGCCAACCGGAGAATAATAAGCGATAATCATCTCCCTATCTAGACTACACTAAAATACCAATAAATACAATTTACATACATAAATAAACGCCTTTTTCCTAGAAGTAGTAGGCGGAGCTGCCACGACATCTACATTTCGCCTTGACTGATGCGTCTAAGGAGTTACGTTGCGTTAGGGAGTGAGCCAATCGCCATATTGGGCACGAATTCCCGACAAATAACAAATAGAAAAATCCAATCTCACTTTGCCCGACCCGAGATTCGAACCCAAGACCTCAGCGTTGCAATCATACTGTAGTACAACTGCGCCACCAATATAATGTAGTAAAATTTCCACGCCAGTACGAGTATCAAAATACATAATTCGCCGGATAAAAATGAAGTCTAAAATCTTGAATTTCACAACCAATGGGTATTACCATTAAACAAGCCTGAAGTTTTGATAGTCGCCATAAACACGAACAAGGTTTTTGAACGTGCTCAGTATCTATGAGGCTAATTTCTAAGTATTTCAAGGTGATTGCTTTTTAAAAGGCTAATAAATAACTTAGAATCACATCATTATCACAGGCCTTGCTATTTAGAATATTCCTTTCTAGTGTTGAGCAAGTTTAAGTGCTAAAAAGACTAATATTTTTTTAAAAGATTAGGCTCTCGATGCGTAAGCAATAGATATTTTATCTATCTCGTAAAATCCGGCCGCTAAGCAAATCGTATTTATTTTTCTATTTAAGTTTATTTAGTAACTAAACCGCTGTGCAAAAATGTTATCTATAGTCAATAGAAGTATGAACTGAAATTCTCTTATACACATGATTTAACGCTAAAAGTACGTTTGGCTTTGAGAAAATATTATTTTTAAATAATTGGGTCTAGATTTGAAGACATTAATTACATATATGACTTATGTGGTAGAGCCACGCCAGTCAGTCACGACTCAGCATGAATGGGCAGGCTCGTCCGGCGTGTCTGTCTTACAGAAAATCGATGTGAAGCGACAGCTTTGCTGTCGCGTTTCGTTCGGTAAGTGAGATTGCCGGATGCCCAATACTTTCCTCTTCTCATCCTTTTTCCTTCTTGCTCCCCTAATGATTTTAAGAGCCGGCAACACATCTATGAACCGAGTGTTGAGGATGGTGATGGGCGGCAGTGATCGCTTACCATCAGGTGACCTGTTTGCTCGATTGCCGGACCTGCGCAATAAAAAAAATGTTCTTTAAAGCATCGAGGGCTACAATTATTATGACAAAGAAATTTTGGATGTTCCAAAAAAGTCATCTTATAATAAAGCCACGAGCCCTACTAATCTCTAACTTATCAGAATAACGTTATGTAAAATATTATTTTCTTTGCACAACACATGTGTCGTGATAAGATCTCACATACACTGTAATTACTCTATTTATAATTATAGTTAATATTCACAGAGCACTTTCCCTTTCACTGGATTAATTGAATAATATTAGTCTACACTCGGATATCCGCCACCAATATATGTACATACATTGTATATTGAGGCTTTACATAACCACGTCATATTTTCACTTACGTTAAATCACAAATGTACAGGGTATATCAAGACTGCGAACGAAAACGAAGCCAGGAACTTTGATACTTTCAGTGATAACAGACACAATGCAACTAAAAATTTCTCAAAAAAAACGACAGGTTCATTTTTGCAATTTTTTACATTACAACGTGTTTGGATGGTAAATCCCAAATATATGCTAAAATTATTATTTAAACCCTAGTATACCATTGGGTCTTTAAAAATAAATGGCTGTACATTATTATTTTAGGAAAACGATGTATTTACTACCCAAACACGACTATAAGTAAAAAAATAAAACAAAAAAATATATTTTTTGCAAAATTTTTAGTTGCATTGTATTTGAACTCACTAATACTATTCCCTGGCTTCATTTTCGGTCGCAGTCTGGATATACCTTGTATGTCAATAAAATCGCGAGGTGAGAGACCCAATACCCTTATCGTCGTCATGACCGTTAGACGCAAAGTCCTCAGCTCCTCCCGTCCATTTTCCTTGCCTTTCCTCTCCCATATTGAGAGGCCATACAATTCAAGTTAAAGAAGCTTATGGATGATGGTGTCATTTACCATCAGGGAGCTGTTTGCTTATCTTCCGGCCTATGGAATAACATAAACTTCAGCAATCTCCCAGTTAAATAGGTCTGAGTACCATTACAATTCTGTGTCAAACAAATAAACGAGAAGTAAATTTCAAACACGTTTTTAATGCGACAGACATAAGATTTAATAGCATCCTTCCAAATGAATATTGTACACATTTGGACAAATCTTTAAATAAAGACTTGATTTATAAGTTCTCAAATGCCATTTTAAAGACATAAGGACATGACAAGAAGGTGCGTCAGTCGCAAACAGAATCTATTCACTTGAGTTAACAGTTAGCCGTCTAGGGCCAGTGGAACAAAACTTAACTAACTAACATTATGCACTCACGTACCAAAGGGCATCCGTAGGAAACAGGATCTAACTACATCTGCAACTTATCATTGAATTTAATCGCTTTATTATCTACTATGTATTTAATGCAGAGCCTGCCTTCTGTTTATTCAGTAGGATAAAATTGCATGTACTATTCCCTCTTTGAATTTACATACATATAAACATCACGCCTTTATCCTAGAAGGGGTAGACAGAGGTGCAACATTTCGCCTTTTATATTCCATCCCCCGACGTGATAATGAATAGAAAAATCAGTTTGCCATATCCGGGATTCGAACTCGAGACCTCAGTTTTGTAATCATACCGTAGTACTCTTTGTGTCTTTGAACTTAATTGGTTTTGTATTGTCTTCACTTAAAAAAAATAAAAATATATCCGCACAGTGCGGCACGCTTACCGACTTCCATGGCGCAGCTGACTGCGAGACCTGCCAGAAGAGAAGTATCTTTTGTTTCGTTAAACAAGACGTCGCCGGTTTCATACCCGCACTAAAATAAATGTTTGGGTGATCAACATGCTGATCTTATTTCTTCCGAATTGAGCATATGTAGAATCACAGTCATTTTAAACAGTTCGACATTGAGGCTATCAGCGAAAATTAGCCACTAATCGGCGGTGTATAGTGTATACTCTATCTAGATAAGCGATCTAGCATTTACTACGTGCATTGTAATTTTTTTCTTGTTATAAACAACCAACATATGGTTAGCAGTACAACATACGGTTGTACGGAGGCAAACCAACATACGTACTATACATACTCACCTGATGGTAAGTGATGACCGCCGCCCATGAACATCTGCAACACCATAGGGCGTGGACATGTGTTGCCGTGAGGTGGAAATTGGCGCGATTTTTTTTAAGGTCGCTAGGTCGTACTTATCCAGAAATGCCGCTTTTCCGTGACTATAAAATAGATAAAAATAAAATACATTATAATATCATATTATAATCGACAACCCTACATATTGAATGATCAGAATCATATACAGGTTGGTACGATGGCGCACATCCTGCGGCCAGTCCCACGATT
The DNA here is from genome assembly GCA_033459515.1 of Theretra japonica. Lineage (NCBI taxonomy): Eukaryota > Metazoa > Arthropoda > Insecta > Lepidoptera > Sphingidae > Theretra > Theretra japonica. The sequence continues at coordinate 6,900,311 of CM065943.1, forward strand.
ATTTCGCAATAATATTTACATTAAATTGTTGCTTCCAATGAATTTAAGTAGGTATTGAAACATCTGCAATGGAAAGGCAAATGAGTATTAACAATACTATCAAGTTAACACTTTATTTTGCAAGCGCTAAAGAATTTTATTGTTAAAACCAATTTAAAAATTAAGCAATTTCAATATGGCGGAAAATTAGTAAAAAAATTTAAACTTTTTTTTACTTTTACTTAGTATGTCTAATACATACAACACAAATCGACTTTTTATTCTAGTTCTCATTCAGATTCTTCCCAAATAACCACTATCAAAACAAAATTTGGCTAGACTGTGACCCTGGCATTATCAAAGTTAATTACCGTGGCCGTTCCGTTTAATACGTAGACAATAGAAAAATACAAGGAAAATGTGAAAATAATTCAAAGCCTTTCAAATCCTTTAATAAATGCAAAATTATATTTTGTGACTGCAACGGTGGTGCAGTTGTAATACGGTACAATTACATAGCTGAGGCCTCGGGCACGAATCCCTGGTCAGTCAAAGTGATATTGAATTTTTCTATTGATTATGAGCCCGGAATTAGCAATTTGCGCCCGATATGGCTATAGGCTCGCCCCCTATCCCAACTTAGGAAGGAACACACAAGGCGAATCGTGGGTGGAAAGTTAACACCTCTGCCTATCCCTTCTGGGAAAAAGGCGTGAGTTTTTGTATGTATGTTTATTTTCGTCGATACACTTTAGTATCATATTTTTATATCTTTACACCCACGTTTTTTTATCTTCACACAAGGAAAAGTGCGGCATAAATTATTCGTGTACATTTATATTTGCGTGCGCCATGTACCGGTCGCAAATTGTTATTTAATAACATTTCAATAAAATATATCATCGGGACCGTTACGGCAAAATTGAAAACGGGTACATGTTAACGGAACACAATTGCCCGTACACTTCTTGTAATAACTGTTGTAAATACTTCATACATGACTGTATTTATAATTCGGATGTTCAAAACGACATCCTTGTTCATAGATTAATTAATTTTAGATTATTTAATTTTAGTAGGACATAAATTTTTGGCCTCGTTGGGATAATGGAAATTATAAGTTGTGAACCTTGAGTACGGTACTCACGTTGGACAATGCGATTTAAGAATTAGCTTTTTGAAATCAAAATACATTTTTATAGAAACGAAAGATATAGTGCTAAATATTAATTTACCTATGAAGTGAAATATTGCTGGCTGCAGGCTGCCTGCAACAGATCACTGAGGAAATCGTTGGAGGAGGTCTATGTTCAGCAGTGGATTTCCTTTGGCTGGTGGATGGATGGATGGATGGATGGTACGATTGCTTAGACCTAAAGGAAATGGAAGGAATTCCTAAGTATCTAGTGTATCAATCATTGCCATCTAACGGATCATGGACGTAATACATGTATTATGAAAAAAATTTTGTCGGAGGTTTTAGACAATAAATTATAACTTGTAATTAGCTTGATTTGTTTTTATATTAGGTACTATGTGTCTCATAAAATTGCATACTTAGTAACAAACCTGTATAAGAGAAACATCCACAGTAAAGAGCCTTTTCACATGCGACTATGTTGGCTGTACACTCGTTCGGCCATCACCACAACATTGTGTACAGAACCTAACCTACAGAAGCTCCAATTACATTAGTCAATACTAAACGGTCAATTATCAAAACTTCGTCTCCCTCTGATCTGATGCACGTAAAATGTTACAATCTTGCCGGCCGTGAAGTGGGTCGGGTGTAATGAGCCGTACAACCTACTTAACACTTCTGTAATACATTGTTACAATTCTGTGACGTAACGCTATTGGTTGTTATAGTTTTCATGCAAAAATTTGTTAACTTTGAATTAAGAACAATTATGGATGCTATTTAATTTAAGTAATTTTAAATTAAGAACATGATGTTCGTTTGTTGCAAAATATGATAATGACATTGCTAAGTTTTGGTAAAGAAGACGCAATTTTACTTGTATAGAAATGCATATCTTTTCTTAACATCAATAGTTACAAAAGCAAATAATCACAAATACATCACTTTAGGTAATAATAGATCCTAGGTTCTTGCATCTGTCACTTTATGTGTTAACCTTTGCGGCATTGTCCACACTAAGAATTTGTCTGACGGATAGGTGTAATTTATTAGACTATGACCAATTAGTTTTATAACATAACTATATAACCATTCATAGAATTAAGTACAAAATCGCATAAGACCCAACATGATTTCTATCTCGTACTAAATTCAAGTAATTAAATTACACAATACAAAGCACGTAAACGAAGTGCTAATGATTCCACTCGTCACCTGCTTGCCACACAAGAAAGGAAAAGTGTAAGAAAAGAACACCTGTATTGCTTTCACATACATACTTATTCAAACAATTTCCAACGACTCCTATTAATTGTGGTGACTACGAATGTTCATATTAGATAGCATCCTTTAAAACAGATAAGTTTGAATTAGGAACTCTATCAAAATTTTCAGCGCACAGAGGTTGTTTCTATATAAAAAAAACTAAATTACTTCTGCAAAAAATTAATTAAAAGAGAACAAAAGTGGTTTACCCAGATTTATACTATGAAGAAGCTCTGTCCAAGGTTTATAAAAAGTATCTCTATATTTTTACGGTATAATCTGCCAGGAATAAGAGTGTTTTAAGATTAATCCCTTAATTGTCAATCAAGTAAAACTAACCAATACTAACACGATGATCCAGCGGTATAATAATATGCTGTCACTATGGTGCTGCTACTCACTACGAGGCCCTGTCGCTGTCCCTTAAGCCATGATAACTCCAGGCCAATGTGGTTACCTGAGACCTAACACCTTTCAATCGAACTTTCAATTGTTGAAAAGGTTTGTGGCCGACAGTGGAACGTAAATCTGCTGTATCTGTGCCAAGGAATCAAACCTTTGAAAATTAGCCTAGAGAATCTGCTTTAAGTTAGTGAGAAAGAAAAGTGTCTCGTAGTTCCTGAGACCCACGACACAAGATTCGATCTTGGTGTCGGGTCAAGACCATGCACGTGACTGATAGGTGTATTTATTATTATTTATAATTTATCAATAGAACAACACTACATACCACCTGACCTACGATACAAACAGTGACACAGTCGCCGCGTGCAACCGATGAAGCAACGTTATAGAGGCCCTTCGCGATTTGTAGGTCGGAGGCACTTTCGTTATTAGCTATTGCTTCACGCATGTGATATTCCTCGGGGAATTAAAGCCATTCTACGTTCGCAGAGTGGTGCATCTAATATTCTTGAATAAGGATTAATTAAGTAGACCAATTAGAAAAACGTATGTTAATTCATTTCACTTAAAATTACTCGAATCTATTTAGCTGGCAATATCGTTTCTCTTTTTGCTTGGACAGCTGATTTAACCAGTTTGTGGTTGATGCCGTTTGACTATCGTAGAAGTCATTAAGCCCCTTCAGAAACCATCGTTATTATTTAAGTTATACGTAGGAATTTAGCGGAAGGACTTGCACAAGAGGGCCGGCAGCGAGTGGATGCATAAAGCAGCACACTGGGCTCTGTGGCGTGCTTTGGGAGAGGCCTATATCCAACATTGGACTGCAACGGGCTGATGATGATGATGATATGAGTTTAATAATTCTTCTACTATAGTGGTTTGTTATAAAAAGCTATGCGTGTATCAATACACAATAAGCCAGATCGAAGGGTAATAAACTAAACCCTATGAACTTAACCCTTGCCTACCAGTGACACTACTCCTAAAAAAACAGTATCTGTTCCAATTTTATTACGTGCCCCGATAAACACTCAAGATCGATTCTTTGTAAATATATTGAGGAAAAGCAAACTCCAACAACTAATGAAGGAAGAATAGAGACATAGAAATTCGCCAACATCGACAGCCCTGAGTGGGGACGCGAATACACCAATTTTCATTGTCAATTACACAACCCGACATTGGCCCATGAACGCGGTCTGTATTTTAACTAATTGTAAAATGACAAACACGCGTACGTTTCCATGCACTAGTTACTACGAATTCCAATGTAAATAACAGTCGATACTGGATACACAACTATGATATAAATAATAGTAGCTTTTAGGTGTAATGTAAAAATTAATTACCTACGTAAGACAGTGTGTTTCAATCGGCTTATTGATAAGATGTAAAACTTCTTAAAGATGCAAAAAAGGCAAAGGAAATTACAATAGTTGTTATCTTATTAATCATGGATTGATGATATAAAACAGTCAGCTGGTTATTTATGATTTTGGTTGGTGCAGGAATAATAAAGACGTCTATGCTCAACAATGAGTTAAATCGGCTGAAAATGTCATACACATGTCTATATCCCTGTGGATTACCAATAGTAATAAAACCTCAATTTCACCAGGCTTATTTCTGTCCCATTGTAATAGGTGACGTACACGAAGTACACGAAATAGTTATTTAATTTGAGCATTTCTACAAACTACTAATCGGAAATGCAAGAAATTCTTTGTCATATAAAACCTGTTTATGCATTAACTACATATTTTAAATAAATACATTAAGTAAGACATAAAACGAGTGTTATATAGAAATCATGACCTTAAAGGCTATAGAAAACGGAATATAAAAATATTCCATAAAATAATGTGGATACGAAAGCTGTTCGCGACTCTCTAGAAAGCTCAATCGGCAGCCGTATCCGACCGGTTCGCAAAAACGTGTATAACCATATGAGAAGGAGCACTCGCGGTACGCAACTGTCATTCGATGCTCTTTTTGTTTCAATATAACATTATTAACTGTCAATTGATGTGCTGTATCGAGGGTATGGTGATAAACCCTTCAACTGTTCTGTGATAAACCTTGATAAGTATTTTACATTCGCGCCTTTAAGTGGTTTTTGTGTTTGTATACCGAAGTATTATGGCTCTAATTGTGCCGATATACTGTAGATTGTTGTATGTAAACAACATTATTTATAGAAAAGGGAAAATAATTAAACAATAAATAGAACGTTAATTATTTTATTTATTCACACAAAAGACACAGCCCTTAATACTACTATAATACAACTGGTTTACTTATCTTACGGCCAATAACGGATTAACATTTTAAAGATGTCGGAAAACAATATGCTTGTCTAATGTAGAGGTTTAACTCTATGAAAGACGTTTTAGAAATAATTTTTCAGTTACTATATGTAAAAAAAAGCGTTTTCCATCGGCCTAGCTACTTATTAAAGTTATTTTCTTATAATGTGTTATATTACCCATTTATCTAGAAGCCTTAAACGAAAACTAGCCATGAGGTTGATTTAAAGAATGTTAAAATTTACCGAAATGACCGAATAAAAGCGTATACCGCTACTCATAATAAATATAATCATTGTTACTATTGAAAAATTACAGAGGTGACGTGATCTAATAACATTATTAATAGTTTAGTGCATTTGAAATTGAAGAAACGTATCACCGATCTAGATATAAGGTATTTTTCACAGAATGTCTAACAATCTGATTTTCAAAAGTAAAAACCGTTAGTTGGCGAGCAGTTTAATAAAAGAGTTGCCGAATTAGAAACTTTTGGAGTTAACAAAGGCTTTGACACGGGTGTTTTGAGATAATTCGCTATTGTAAGGAACCAAAAAGACAACGTTGACCACAGAACGGTTTTGGTTCATTTATAGTCTATATTACGTACTGTTAGATACTTATATAATTGTCTACGTTTCAATGCTGCCATTTCAAAACATGAAAGAAAATTAGTACGAGTATTACAAAGGTGGATTTAATCGTTTTTGTTATTTGAGTAAATCTTTGCAAATCACTTTTGTACTAGTAATTTTAAACGACACAAACTCTAATAACTCTATTTACAAATGAGAAAAATATATTATACAAAAATTATACATAACCCCACAAAAATTAAACTACATTATTATATATTATCCCTATTTTAATTAGATTTAACAAAGCCGCTTTTTAACAAATTAGTGATTTCTTTAGATTGCGTATAATTTGTGTATAGTGCCGATGAATATTCCCACCTAGTCTTACGGCCTTATTCATAGATAGATTTAAAATCTATTTTAGTTATGGAATGTTTTGTCCTTTTCTAAAGACTTTAGAATTCAGTTTGAGCGAAGAAGACAATACATTCGATAACTAAAATAGGTTTTAAAATCTATCTATGTATAAGGCCGTTAATGTTTACTGTACAGACAACAAAATAGAACCACACAATGGATGTATTTTAAATTGAAATACACACACACACGCTCGTTTTCATGCACTCTCATACACAATTCAATACAAGACTTGAATAACTCAACCCTTCACTCCATTTTGGTGATATGATTTATAGGCAATGTGATATATATACATAAACATCACGTCTTTTTCCAGAAAAGGTAGGCAGAGATAAAACCAGGACACCCACTTTTCGCCATGTGTTCCGTCCCATGATGTGATAGGGGCGAGCCTACCGTCATATCGGGCACAAATTCCTGACTCCGGCAATGTGTCATTATAAAAATTGAACATTTATTATAACTCCAATCTCGAAACGAGAGTCCTTAACGAGAATACTTATAAAAAATGAATCAACTATTATATCGGTTGGAAACTGCAGACTGGTACGACGGCTCATGTTTTTGCTGGAAACGGAAGACACGTTGCGTGCTCGACTCATGACTTCCACTCCAGTTATGTAGCTTATCACCACTATCGAGAGAACGCTTTGCATAACCTTATGAGGAAGTCCCACTAATTATTTTATTAGGCATTGTTCTCGTGTGTAATATGCACGGAACTGTGTAAGCATGATTTCTATGAATAAAATGTGGATGAAATATTTAAATGTGAAGTGAATATGAATGAACACGTTAATTGAAAGTAATTGTAACAAAATTAATTTGAGTTATGATAAATAAAAAAATAAATAAATAAAGCGCAGCATGGAACGTCCACCCACTAGGTGGTCAGACGACCTGGTAAAGGCCGCGGGACGTCGCTGGATGCAGGCTGCCTCCAATAGGTCACTGTGGAAATCATTGGGAGAGGCCTATGTTCAGCAGTGGACTTCCTTTGGCTGATGGATGGATGATGGATGATGGATATGACAAATGTGAAAATTGCGTGTTACGTGGGTGTAATAAATATCATATAAATATTAGAAAAGCAACGAGAATTATAGAACTTTCAAATAACACTGTAAACATTAATTAATTTGATAACAAAACAGAATAGATTAGTATAATAGTAACACTAGTATAAGAAGTATATTAAACATGGTATTTAAAATTCACCACAGATTTTTCGATGAATTTAAAATACACAAATCAGGCATCACGTCAGTCTATCAACATCTACAACTGAATGTAGACATGAATTACCAATTCATCGACGCAGCCAGCGAACTTCCATACTCTTCATTCTTTTTCTGTATCTAAATAATAGTTTGATACAAAAAGACAAAAGAAAATGTCACTGCTGTTAAGAACCTAAAATAATAGCTTTCATTATTTTCTCCCCACTGCCGACCAAAGGCAATGTCCTCTGAATGTCCCCCACTTTAAGCGACATTTTCCCAGAACAAATCGCAGTCATTACCACGTGACGGTCATGTACAATAATGTAAGAGAGGGCGTGAGCGGTTCTCAACATTACAATAATTACATTCTCAGCAAACTCAACTATCTGTGTAATAACAGTCTAAGCGCAGCAGGAAGCCTCGTTGGAACTGACGAAAGCATCGAAGCAAACCAAAACTAAAATTTAATATGCAACGATAGGCTCGACAGAGGTGGTACAATGAACGATCAACTTGCAGGCAATCGACATTAATTAATCTTTTATATTTTTTTATTTATCTTTTTTTTCGCCCAACAGTCACTTATATAATCCTGACCCCACATTAAGATCGAGTCTTGTGTCGTGGTCATCAGAGACCACAAGAGCCTCTTCGGTGTCACAAAAACCCAGACCCGAAACAAATACCGATGGATCACACAAATATTTGTTTCGGTGCAGAATTCGAACCAGCGCCCTCTCATTTCACAGCAGGCGTCTAACCAACTGCGCCTGACTGACACGGATGCTGTCACTTGCCATCGCGTCTCATTTGATCAGACTTCATTCTTTATTTCCCATTCCCCTATTCCTTTTTAATTAACAACGGTGATCACTGAGCATATAGCGACATATAGCTGTATACTTCTTTGCCTTTGCTTTACAATAAAAAAACAGTTCTTTAATCATTCATATAGGGCACTCTATAGACCCAATCCCCTCCTTAGACCCTGTTACCCTTAAAGACTCCAACATAGCTATTTTATAACATCCATAACACCAGTTGCATATTGTCTATTACGAAGTGCAACCACATCGCGGACGGACAAGTGCCTTTCGCTTTCAAGAGCAAGGTCCGACTTTCACCCCGCGGCGCCGATGCGTGTTCACTTTCAATTTTATATTCGTATATTCGTACGCAGTAGTTCCTGACACACGGTCAATGAACTTGACAGACGGTGTTAGATGTGCGGTTATATCAGATTAATTTAATGATATTTGACTCGCGGCTTACGTGCGCAGTCAAGCTTAACGTCTGATTAAGCTAGGGAATCAGTATTAATTATAACTGGTAAATGGTATTAATACACGTTGAATACACGTTTACGGTGTTTCTATTTCTAGATAGTGTATTTAGTGATTCTAGTTGTTCTGTCGAAGAGTTAACAAAGTGAAAATCCATGCAAATATATATTTTAATAACTCATCTCTACCTATACTCTTACGAATGTCTTGTTGTAAGGAATCGATAAATCTTTGACCGGCAATACCTTTAATAATTAATAAGTATTGTCAAATCTTGGAAGTACTAAAATTAATTTAATCACTAATCTAAAACTTATTTTCGTAATCGTATTATTTTCGTACAATAGACATCCTAAAATGAAATTAGCCTACGCGACTATATTCAACATCAATCATAAGCTTTAAATAAGAGACAATACAGAAATAATAAATCACACACAAGCAAAACATATCCTATACCTCATCGACTTTCCTCCATCAGTTCGCGGTACGAAATTATCCCATGACATAAAGACGTCGAACACGCATAGCGTAACAAACATAAAAACATTGTTCACATAATATTGTTTTATATTTGCGATGATTTACAGTACTCTCTCCATTGTTAGCGAACAATGGTATAAGACGCATGGATTCGAAAGCCGAGCCATTGAATTCTCGTTGATAAAATGACATGTTGTGGGAGTGTATATTTTCTTAGACGAGAGTAGGACGATCTCGCTTTGAAATGATGACAGCAGAGTCATCACTGCATTACTACTGAACTGCAGTCGCAAACTCCTCTGTAGGACAAGTGACATCATAATTCAAGGATTCTAATGTGAATCTGATAATCGTGTGAAAGATACAATCATGAAGAATGCGGTTGTCTATTAATATAAGTACACTTAAGGAGTCATTAAATACGAAACGTTGTGTGAAAGAATTCATACAACTCTCCAAGATATTATCTAAGACATTAATGAAAGGAAAGGGCTAGTTTATTAGATTTTAAAACCTCCAAAAAATCTTTGTAACAGTCTTCATAGGAAACATCTCAACAATTCAACAACACCTGTGTAATCCAATTTGATACCATTATAATTGTAAGAAAAATCATTGACAAGTTATAACAAATGAACAACATTACACAGACTGGTTTAATCTTGCTTCTGAACATATTGTGCGCCCTTTTTGCTCTCCTTACCTAACCCATTCAATTTCCTGTGGCAAAAACTTAAATCGCTCTCTATTTCGCAACAATACAATGACATGAGAACGGAACCAGCCTTCGACAATCGATACGGATATGAAATTTTTCGCCAACTCCAACCCAATTCATCACGCAAGCGTAACTAAGCACTGAGGTATGATACTAGAAGCGATAACGCGTATATTTATGGAACTAAAAAGTGTTGTACCGGTCCGCAAGTTTTGATTCTGTCTCTTTCACACTTACACAGTCACTATATCTTTCCTCTCGCTTTAATGATTATCCAAATGCCTATTAAGAGCACACATTTTTTTGCAATGTCTTTTCGTGGTTACATGCGTTTGGTGCGTTCGCAGAAACATCTCTTTTTAGGCCAATTACATAGGAAAAGATTTGCGCAAATGTGGAATACGCACGCTATACGTGTAATTTGCGAATTTTACTGTTTCTATGGGGAAATAAATATCTCGCGTGTCCACTTGGTTTTGTTTCTATCGTAAGATACATGTCTAGTAATATAGTATAGCGAATGCAAAGCCACAAGCCTTCTATATTGGAGATCTACTTATATTCGCCATAAAGTTCCTCTAATTGTTTTATGTTCATATGGAATAGCAATATCGCGAACATTTCTAACAATAACTAATTCTTATAATATGTACTTACTACTATTCTTATAATGAGATGTTTGTTGGTTATCATAATATTTGCTCCAAAATTGCTCCATAGTTGCACAGGAGCAACATGGTACAACAAAATATAAATTTTGTGTGACAAAACACTATCATCCAAATCTACGCTTTCTCAGAAACACGTTTTCTTTTCTTCACCATTTTCTTAATTAATCGACTTCAAAAAAAGGAGATTATCAATTCAATGTGTATGTATGTAATTTACAGGTGTCATCACTGGTTGAACATCTCAATACAAACTATTAACTAAGAAACATATTTCTGAAAACACGTTCTAATGACCACATTTTGCGAAATTATGAAATTTATATTGATGTACGTGTGAACTTTGCATGATGACAATCTAGTTTTCGGTAAAGCAATACTTCGCGCCTTGTAAATAGTAACATAAAGCTGTTACTTTTTGTTTGGTTTGTATTACAAGAGTTATGCAAATATTACAAGTACGTATAATGTTATTTTCGCGATTTAGTAAAGATTTGTTTGATTTTGTAATGAATTACTTGCTACATGACCTTTCAATGGAGATTTGAAGGATGTATTGCTTGCAAGAATTCCAATTTTAAATTAGATGAAATGGATATTAAGAAACACTATTATGTCATTACTAATATTTGGCGACGAGATTTAAACCTACATAGTCAGGTTTGTTAAAATCTACTTCTTCATAATTATGGCACTTCAATTCTAATGCTAGGAACATGAGAAAGGACACAATTTGTTCTCATATACAGGTTATTCAAGGAGCTAAGTAGGAAGTGTTTGGTTATATAGGCTGCTTCCGAAAGGCCGCTGTGAAATTGTTGGAAAACCACCAAGCTATTGCCTCCTTGTACCTGAAGCTAAGGATGATGACGATTTTAACTAACATTTTATCTATTTATCAATCAGCTTTCATTGGTGTGTAGTTTACGTTTCTCTTCTCTCATAAAAGTTCATTCTCGAAATTTCATTTATTCTCCGGCAATAATATTTACAGAAGACACTTTTGCCTGTCCATAAATATGACACCGCAGACACAAACGTCACACAATAGAAATTTCATGCGTCAGTGTTACGTGCGCTCACGTAACAGTGATTAATCATAAACAATATCTGCCGATGAGTGAGGATGCGCGGTTCCGTCACACACGCCAATTACGCAACTAAACGTGACGATGTTTTGCGTTTGTTGTCTTTTTACGACTGAGGTGTAATGGGCGTGCATATTTTTTCATATACACGACAACAAGTGAGACATGCATCTGATGGCGTCTAGATAGAGTCACCACTGGCGGGCTATGATTATTTTATGGGTTATTTTTAGCTTTAAGACCCAATGGTTTTAAGGCTTAACTCGAAATGCAACACGCTTGCGTGGATGACTACGACTGGTTATTCATAAATAATTACTTACGATATTCGCTATTTGGCCGAATACAAGTATCATACGAACATCCGCATAATATTCTCAGGAACCTTAACATAACATTATATTATCTAAAGGCCTTCCTATTATCTGTTAATTCCTAAATATTCAGACTTTTACATATACATATTGTTTGGAACTCAAAATGTCTTTTTAACACCAGCATTTGATACTATGAGACCAGAAGCCTACAACATTACAAAGTCCAAAGTGTATGTGCACAGTACATCGGTCTCGTCGCCAGGGGCAAGAAATTTCCCTCCGGCTTTCTAGTATAATAATGTGCTAGGAGGAGTTTTTCTTCACAAACATCGTGAAAGCTGCGTTACTTGAACATGTTGTATCCAGTACTTACTCGTAAACCCATTGAAGCTGAGAATATATTGATAAAGTCATTTTTTATATCACAGTTTCTGATGTCTAAAATTTTCTACTAAGAAGTTATTAGTTGGTATTGATTTCCATCAATAATTACTTTAATAGTCACTGTGAGGTAGTATGTAGCTATATGTCACAATTTTACGATTCAAAAATACAATTAAATTAACCACAACATCTAATTTTATGTTACCGCAAAATGCAGGAGTGGATACTATAACAGCTTTGCTTTCAGTACCTACGTTAGATTGCTGAAGGCCCGTCACAACTTTCCTTCTCCCGTCCTGTTTCTTTATATTTTCCTCTTGCATTTCCAATCTGATGTAGATTTTAATGCGCGCTTATTTATTATATAAAATTATACTTCCCAATATCAAACCTTTTTTCTAAGTCGATTAATTTTTCTATAACAACTATAAGCGGATCTTCTTATTCTATTCGACAATTTAACACGATTTAAACGAATGTATCAATTACAAAATAACCCCTAATTTTCAATCAGTATTTCTCACGTCCCAGTGTACTCCGGCCTTATTCCCAGCGGTCACAGTGAAAGCTATTGCAGTTAACTAATTACTCAGTGACTTGGGATTTATTTAACAAGTTACGTGTGCACACCACTTTACACTTTCCAATCGCCACCGAACATCGATAAATATAGCCTGCACTAAACCTATATTTAAAGGTTATTTCTAAATGTTGGATAATTAAGAAAACGCTTAAGCTTCATGGATTATCACAACGTCCCATATTAACTATCGCAAGAGTCGTGAAAGATGTAATTAAACATGCTTTTTATTATGTGTAGTGTCGTCGCAACATGTCAAAGCACCTTTTGATGAAATAATCTTCGTAAAATAAACAGTAATAATTGAACGATTTGTTCAATATTTCCAGAGTAAATAATTATTATTTATAATAATTAATCCTAATAGACATGGAGTCTTCTGTAAGGACGTCACAATAAAGGCTTTCATTTTTTGAAAAGACTAGACACTTTTACCTTTAGATTATAATACATATTCACCTACCACAAAATACATTCTCGTAATTTCCTAATATTATGCTGTTCAATTTAAACTAGATATTAATCATGTGTCAAATTACATCTATTAATATTTTGTAAGTCGTAGATAACAATTTTAATAACGTGATGTGTATTACAAAATTTAAAAATTGTAGTCTAAAAAGATCTATCCAATTACTAAAATTCAAAACGTATACGCTGTAATGTTGTAAACTACAATTAGTATAATTGGATAAGGAATAAAATTCAGCAATCAAATATCAAGCAAGCGGCCCAATATAATTGTTCACACATTAAATGAAGAGATTTCTAATCATTATTCTTGTGTAATATGGCATTTGGTTTGCAGAGCTATTGTGGTAATGTTACGAAGTGCATCTTCAATATGACAGCTTCGGTCTAACTATTCCATACGAATTTAATAAATCGAGATTACTAGTAGTTATGAAAGTCGAGCTATTAAGTATAATTTTAAGGTAGCCGATTTAGGGGTTGCCTCGTTGAATGTGGATGGAGATGTCTTTGCGAAATATTGTTAGTATAAAAAATTTATTTATCTGATTGTTATTGTTTAGAGTACGATGAGATGACGTACCTCAGTTGGGTAAGTCCCTAAATAAAATAAATAAAAAAGTATAACTTTACAAACTGTTTCGATAGAGCTACCTTAATTACTTCATTCAAATTATTTTTATTTAATTCTTAAGAAAGCATAAACTAATCTAGCTTACGCAAAACGCAAAAATATCTAAGCTAAACATTTAAGCAATTTGTTGCATTCCTGCCTCAGGAAACCGCGGCTCGTAATTTGTGTAATCTCAAACATTGTTTACTTTTGTTCTAGAGTAAGTAATCACTACGTTCTACTTTTATTCGTTGTGAATTTGGGTCATAGATTATATGAAACTAAAAAGTACTAGATTTCCAATCAGGTCGCTAAGTGCTGAAATTATAGGCCAAATAATTTCTTTATCATTTTCATAAAAAAATGCTTAATCTATACCTCGTTCTGGTAAAAAGTGAAAGGAATTTCAGGAATCCAATTTAAGAAATCAACCACTCTCAATCGATTCTCTCGATTGTAGAGTAGGCCCGTGCCCAGCAGTGGGACGTATATGGGCTGATTCAAAAAAAAAAGTTTAAGAAAGTAACTAACATACTTGGCAACATTGAGATGAGACGCCGGCGTCGTTTAAGATCCAATTTAGAAAACTGTAGAAACGTTGTCTGCATACAAGCGAACTATTAAAATAAGATGCAAAAGTAGCGAGAAAGTACTAATGTAAGAATTACGTTGAAAAGTGCATACTCTCACTTGATTACAGTAGTTGGCAAATTATGTGCGTCCATGATTGGGCATGGACTTAGATTGTAGTATTAGGGGGTGATGACCACAGAAATATTACACAATGGCTACAGTATATTATAAATTGCAATTTTTGTCGATAGTAGTGTTCTCGTAATCCGATTTTTCCTTGTGCGTATTCTCTTAGCCAAGTGATCGCTTTGGAATTCATGTAATATTTGATCATGGAGATTTAAGTATTATGAACGCATGAATTTGTAGTCCGAAGTATATGTCTTAATTTAAAAGATTAATAAATAAGTTTACTGATTTTCATGGGAAGCAGTTTTCGCCGGTCATTAAGAACCCAAAATGATTCCCAATTTGGCGATTGTAATTATACAAATCTATCGAAGCTATTGTTTCTAATAAATTAAATTCAAAATTAGAATTAATAAGTCCCATTGTAAAGTACTGAATCCGCGCTCGAACCTAGCTTTTCCCCTGACTTTCGCCAGCTTAACCGATAGTTATCTACTCTCACATTCGAACAGCCATCGACTAATAAAGTCAAGCGTGGCCGCTCAAATCTGAAAACTAGCAATCATAAAATAGTAAAGGACAGTACTTTGCCCTGTCACGTGAAACTAAGAAAGTGAAACTAAGTGATTTTTTTTAAAAGAATATGTTTTGCTACGGCTATATCAATTCATTTTCCATTTATTTATTCCTTTTCAATTAACTTTTAACTAAGTCGCAGATAAGCCAGAGACTGAACACTCATTGAATTTCATTTCTTCACCAATAAAGGAGAAAGAACATTAATTAAATAAACCGAAAAGTAGTTTTCCGAAGAGACTTAAAAAAATCTAATATTGTTATTTTATCATAGCCTTTCTTTCATACAGAACTTCCTCAGTATTTGTGGTTGTAATTGCTATGAAAATAAACGTTTTTAAAGCTAACACGCACGCGACAAACAATAGATCTATGAATAATTCATCTTAGTCGCCAACAATTTTACTGCACAGCAAATGTTATGATGTGTGAATTTTCTCAACGACAACTATTTCCTACATAACTGAAGACAGTTTTTTACATAATAATATATTTTTTTACATAATTTGAAATATTTTTAGAGATTTTTGAAATATGCTGACATCAATAATTAAAACATCAACCACTTATCAACAAAAATATGTATTTAAACGAAAAATAAAAAGACGGCAATGAATTATAATTCATAAAACTAGTAAAAAAGGCACTAATGAGCGACAGTTTTCAGTGTTAATGTATGTTCGTGCAGCGAAAGTAATATGCCGATAATTTAATATCACTAATTAACATATCAACTACCTTTCCCTTTTTATATAATTCGAAAGTGCATATTAGTTCAGTTCGTGATAGCTAATTATACACTTAAATTGCATGTGTTATAGATCTTAGAATAATCTTGCAATTCAACCCATTTTGTACTATACAGCATTCTCAGTAAACATAGAGAAAGCCTGCAAAATTAAGAGGATTTAAGCTTTTTTTAAACCCGCTTAACAGTGACCTAGTATAAGATTAACACTTATTGAATATATTAATGAAATTGGACTTGATTCTTTGAATTATTGCGGAAAATTTTTAAGACTCATAAATTTTCTCAAACGACACAAGACTCGATCTTAGCGTGAGGTGTCCATTTTCGCTCCATAAATCAAATTATTCATATTGTCAAATAACAAAAAATATGTAAGTAAGTAAATGAAATAAATTATGCCAGTGAGAACTCCGCTTTTTAATCTTCAATTTATGACAAATTAAGTTGTTTATTTTTATTGTTAAGTGAAAACAGTCTGTCATGTTAAGAATTATATAAAATCCGTGAACGGCATGTGGCTTTCGTGCGAGCTGCAAGTTTTTACCTCGCAAAATTGCTTTAGGAAACGAAGTATTGTGCGAAAGATAGTATTTATTATTCGTCTAATAAATCGTGCAAGTCATCTAATTTCGCATAAGAATTATGTAATAACGAGAATGTTACGCGTCTTCTTGAATCTGTAGTGCTTTTAGCTTTTTTTTGCCAAAATGTCATGTCAGATGCAATAATTAATGCAGTAAGTTAGTAATAAGACTCGTAAATTATTACATGAATAAAAAAGGATAAAGAGAAAAAATAAAATGTACTCAACATTTTATATAATGAATTTGGATAATAAAATAATGTTCTAAAAACATTTTCCAAACAAAGCGCTTCGCCGTGAATGATTGTATTATATGTACGTTAATTTATATTATCAAGGTAAAAATTAAAATCGGCTAAATCGCGAATGTTCACAAGAGACAAATGCACACAATGAGCAATTTACGTAAATTCTTTATGTCAACGCCGGCATACCGTCTCTCAAGATGTTAAAACACTATTGACACTCAATTTCTCAAACAAACCTTATGTAACTCAAATAATTTTCGACAGAGTGTAAGTTTTTCCGCGTTACCGCTAAATAATATTGACTTTCACTCCCAACGTAGTTTTTATCATACGCTATCACTTTCTGTGCAAGGAAATCTTTTACAAAAACTGCGATATGGTTGAATGCAGAAACCGATTACAATAATAATTAATTAATATAAATAAAGCAACTTAATCATTTTAATTCAAACTAAATGTAATAATTAAAAATGAAATGTTAGTATTATATATTAATTACAGCAATTATTTAAAAACAAATCAAAGGTTTCCACAAACCACGCTTTAGAAATGAAATTCAAGAAACACCTAACAATAACTTAGAAGCCATAATGTTAACTTACTGAAGCAGATGGGCCATGAATTGTTTTACCATCAATATTTTCTTTATCTATCCAGCCTGTGTCTATCAATAAAACAGGACCTCTATGGTTGCAGGAGCTCAAATTGTGGAGTCGACTCCAAGGCAATCTTAAGCCTTCGTGTTGTGGTAGACCCAATGTAAAACGTATCTTATTAAAGATAAAGATTAGCTTTGTTACTTCGCAAATTTTGAGTAACATAGTTATTTAACTCCATAGCTTAGCTGATCAAACGTAATGTGAAAATAGCAAACGATGTGTTAAATTATTTTTTTATTCTGGAAGAAAGCCCCTTTGACTAAATTTTATGACAAAAATGGAAACACAAAGTTTTTCTTCACCATATTCACTGTCATAATTCTCGTAAACGTGGATTACACCGGCTCGCTACAATAACAAAATTTCAAATTACTTTTTACTGTCATGTGAGGTGAAAAAAAGAAAATCGCCAGTAACTTTTTCGAAACTAGGTTTATCAATCAATTATGATTGATTAGCACAAAAACTTCAAATAAATTATTTCAAATTTTATACAGCTGCACTTTACTATTGAGAGTTTATTGAACTTGTGACAGTCTCACTCACTGCACTTCTGATATCAAATCTGCTACGAGTCATTGTTGACGTGGTCAAGGTCAGTCAAGCCCACATAGGTTGTAAGCAAAGTTACTTTATTTCTATCACATACGAAAGCACAGCTATTAAGTTCTCTTTCTTCATTCTTGTCCCCTTGAAATTATTAAGGTAATATCAAGGTTCGTAGTCGATTACATGCCATGCACTTTGTCACTAAGAACGATTCTATAATGATAGAGTCGTTCTCAGTGAAGGTATATCGCCCCTACGCTATCCCTAAAACGCCTTTTACGATAGGCAGGGGACACTTTGGCGAATATCTTACGACTTACTCCATCCAACTACTTGATAAGAGGCCCTACCACCTAATTCTATAAATATAACAAAAAATATGTAGAGAATTAAGGGGTAATAAGTACACCAACATTGTTCAAGGACTTTTCGGAAAGTTTACGAAGCAGATGACTCTACAATATCTAGAACGGCTACCGTCAACCTTTACACGCGTACGTGTCATACTTATTATTCTCGAGATGAACCAGGTCAAAATAATCAAAAATCTTTGTAACCAAGCATTTATCTGTTGGCCAACAACAATCAATAATGTTTTACAACAAACGGTTATGTTATCCATGTAACACTATGAACAAGGCCACGAAATATTTCGCCTCTTCCGCGGTTGGGTAAACATCGGAATACCTTGCAACCGAACTGAATGACACGGCAATGAGCGCTAATCTGCTTATTATGACATTGATTTAATATTGATTTAGGATTGCATTTTATTCGGTTTATCCGCAATTTCTTAATAGTAGTGTAACAGTTCAAATGCAGATTTCTTCTTTTATAAATGTCACTTACTGGCCTGTATACTCACGGTGTATACTCTATGATAAAAGTAATAGCGATCCATTATTCTATTACTGAATTTCAGGATAATAAATGTATGGTACTTATGTGATATTAAAAATTCTATATTATTTTTCGAGGTTAGCTTCACAAACGTTAGCTCATAGCAGAGATAGTTATCATCTGCCATTAGATAATTCGTGATATTCTACACAATTTCTTCTTAACGCTAGGTACGACGCCAAGATTCACGATTATAGGAAGGAGGAATATTGTTACGCATAAGCATGTGAAATCACATTTTCTCGACTTCGAAATTTGCATATAAAAACATGATCATCGAAATTAAGAAATATGCAAAACTTCGCATCGCACTAAACCCGCATCTTCGAGGTCAAGAAACAAATCCAATTCGACGAAACAATCTCGCTTTCCCAATTTTTATTATATTAATGCAATTTCAATAATGTGGTAACAATGATCTCTACGGACGAGTGAACCGTCGTAGGTTTGCGTCAACCTGCAGGTACTTGACATTATGAAATGACACAGCTTACTGCAGTTCCATTAACTTATCTTTTTTGTTAATCTGATCTCTGAGTTTTATCCGGTTTGAAGTTATGAATAAACATTCTTTGGAGAATACAATCGATTTCAACAGTACTGAAATGTGATGATGTTGATGAAATAACTGTCAACGGTATATTTACTCTACAAATTATTTTGCTTTAGTACCCTGGCCAATGGACTACTTAAACCAAAGATATATTCAAATGTTACGGGTGAAACGAATAGATAATTCATCACATACAGTCTATTAAACAGAGAGCATACTGGCAATGTGACAGCCTGACTAGGTACTGATAAAAATTCTAATGACATCTTTAAAATATAATAGGGTTTGGTGCATTTACGAAAAGAAAATTTCTTCCATTTAAAGTAGAGCACCTCAATTATAATAAAGTTTTAGATCAAGTAATATAAATCCAAAATGTTTTAAACCTTAAGTACCTGTTCCAACAAGTTAAAATTCAAAATGGACATCAAAATGTCTAGTCGTGAACCCTGACGCAACTAACCTCGGCCTAACGATCACTGTAAGTCTCCACAAATGTCACTTTAATAGCTTTGTTAAATATAGCATAGGTCAGTGATGAGGGGGTGAATGCTAGTTACCTTGCGTGGTGATTGTGAGGTCCAGACGGTTTCTCAATTCACCTTGAACCCTGGGTTAACGTTATTTCATGGTGAGAATGTTGGCATCCGGTTTTGACAGACTGATACGTTGTTTTATAGGAATGGAGTTGAACCTAGACTTGTATCATATTAACTTTGAATAAACATGATTTAAAATTATTTAAATTTATTATTCTTTTGACTGGATGATTCGAAATTAGTAACTAATAAATTAATTAGATGGCTTACAACACTTTTTGAGTTGAATGTTCGGAGTTCCTACAGAGAACAAGATTTCATCATAAGAACTTCCGTCGAACACCAAAGGATAGAGTCGTAAAAGCGCAAAATAAATTATTGGAGACGTTGCATCAACGTAGAATATGACTCCAATCTACATAAGACGGTAAATGTGTCCATAAACATAAAATCTGAAAGGTCAATATATAAATCATAAAACTGTCAAAGTTGTGATTGAAAATTCTTCCACCCACGGATGTCTAAGACACGTTGGTTGCGCTACACTATTTTATTTTATAAATAATCGATGTTCTAATTCATTGCTCACACAGATTCGACACGATGTTTAGTGTTGCAATTTGGGTCGACTGTTTCGCTATTTTTTAATCTACCAAAACATTAATTGATGTACGAAATGGCACAAAGCTGTTGCCTGAAAATCGAACACCGTTTCGCTTCTTACGGGTCTGTCAGTTTGAAATAGCTTAGATCAGTGGTTCCCAAAGTTGACGAGGTTGCGACCCACCTAACACAACCTGCCAAGTTAGGGACTCACCTTTTGGCCGTAAAGGGGGAATAAAATTATTGGTAAAACATTTACTTACAATAAAAAAAATGTTAGCCATTTTATGTCACTAGCATCAACTTCATTTCTAGTTATTTTTAGTCGCAATGAGTTTGATTCGTCCAATTTATTTCGGTACTTTATTCGCTTTAAGGCTGATCATAGCCCAAAATCCGACCTCACATTAGGTACTGAAGGAAAAGAGGATTTTTATCTTTATATATACAGGGCCCACTCAAAATTCGCTTGCGACCTACGGGTGGGTCGCAACTCATTGTTTGGAAAACGCTGGCCTAGATTAATGACCCATGAATACCTACCACAAAGCTGATTCGGCTCTTCGGCTAAGATTAGGTAACCTAGGTTAATCTAATTATATATTACCTACGTCGTTAGGTTTCATAAATTATCCAAAATAGTATTTTGCATTCTCTGCCATGATTAGGTAGACACTTGGAGTTATTTTTACTGAATTGTAAACATTTTATTTTAAAATTACATATTTATACGAAATTTAAATAAACTAAGAATGCATAATCGAACGAAATCTTTAAATTAATACAAAGTCACTAACAATGAGAATATTAAACTTTTTAGACACCAATCTAATATAAATAAATTCAACAAAATATAATATATTTTATATTAGAAAGCAGATTACATATTGTACATACGAGTTTTAAAATCACATTTGCAACATCCTTACACCACAGAGTCTGGGTCAATTCTTTTTAAATCCAGACGACACGAATTGCCTAACTCATTTGGACAGTTACAGGAAAAACATATTGGCAAAAGCATTACCAAAGATGAATAGATAAGCATTATGGCTTAACATTAATGGATCGTCGACTAATTAATATTAACTTAGATTGTGTCAGATCTTTTTAACATCAATTCTTCGTGAAGTACATACCAAAATAATGTAACAATTGGACTCTGTTACAATTCATTTCTTTTAAATAATTATACTATTATTTAATTACAAATAAGTCAATGACATGTTATATCATTTTAATAAACCAGAATGCTGGACTTGCTGCAGAATCTATAAGCAGACTCTACCATATTTTTTTCGGAATACAAAGGTTCCAATATTACATGCGTTCCAATACAAATAATTAATCCGAGAGACCATTTCGCGCTCAGCGGCGCCGATGTTTGTCAACATACGCCATTTATGTTTTAATTACGACACGATGCCGACAAGAAGTGGTAGTATTTCAGCGCGCACCACTCTCCTACCGCAACAGTACCGCGCGGACGCGATGGCGTTCCGACGCGCACTGCCGCCAATCCTATTCAAAGACGCGAGCTAGTCATTCCAAATTCAAATTATTTTTTCTTATTTTTATTTTGTTAAGACTGATACAGACAGCAATGTCTATGACTGACGTGTGACATGACGAGTGACTAGTGAGTGACCATGACTGTGACTATGACTTGAGGATTGACTTGACTTTGACTTTTCGGGAGACGGGATATGCAGGTTGGTATTGTTTATATTTTTTGACAGAAACTAATCTACATTTAAGTAATAACAAGTTGTAATTAAGTACTGTTTAAGCTTTTAATTTATTTCGAAACACAATTAACACATTAACATCATCCAATATCTAAATAAAATAGTAATTGATTAATTCTATAAAATATCCGATAATTTTGCGGACGAAATATTACCAAAAAACAACTTTTTATTTAAAATAAAATACGGAGCGATTTTAACTAAACGATGTCAATATTCTACTATTACATTCTCAAATATATATTTGATCGAAGCTCTAACTACACAAAATCTAATTCATCAGGCTAAAAAATATTTGCACTTCTCGGTTACGTAACATTATGAGTAAATAAATGTATAAGCGAAAGCGTAATTTCTCTTTCATCAAAGGCCAGAGGCAAGCTGCATTGGCAACATGTACTCAGTATTCACCCGAACATTCTTATTCAATTAACGTACTCAGCAATCAAATGTGCATTAAACCTTGCTCAAATATTAATGACGTGAATTTTAATCAAACTAATGAAATTCCCACACATTTCTATGACGACCTATTGAAATATTTATATAAAGACTACAGATATGGTTTTTAATATTTCGCATTCTGCAGCATATAATTTGACCGTCTTTCATGTTTAGTTTAATCATAAATATTAGCTAATATTTTTGCTCAACGCTTTTTTTTGTAAGACTCCTAAATCTATGAAATACAAAAAATCAGAACAAAAATATTTATTTTTCGTAACTATCGCAAACTTACTGATAAAACTGAAAACCAGTATTTATACATTTTCATCCCATATTAAATTGAATATAAAAAAGGTTTGATATCGTATTAAAATCGTACAAAAGAATTTTATTTATAAAATTCGTAAGCATTAAAATAAAAAGTCCGTTAATTTAGTAATGGAAAACTAGATGCGAAAATTTCAGTAATGCCTTAAAGCCCATTGCGTAGATATTTTTAAAGAAAAAACATACTTCAATTTCTATTAAAATAATACGAAAGCCCTTTTTCTGGTAAATCCTTATGCCATTATAATAAATAATCCATTACATAAGCAACTTCGGTTATTCTTCCAAGACAGATGCGAAAATCTGACTATATCCTAATGCCTTATATGCAAAATTCCATTTTCTCAAGGATACAGTATTTCTGTATTACAATCATCAGTTTTTTAATGTCAGTATGCAGTTCTTGATAAAGCATAAGGTGCAAATACTCCTTATCCCATAATAATTGTGCGAATTCTTAATTCGTTTTAGTATTCCAATAACGTAGCAGTAAATGGAATAACAATTAATCAACTCAATCAAACGATCGCCGTAAACTCTCAATCATAGCAATCATTAATTAATGTAGGAACCACTAGAGAAAGTATGTTTTATTTGCCAAGAATTATAGAAGTTGAGAATATGGTAGAGCCATGCTGTTGTCAGTCATGACTCAGTATAAATGGGCTGGCTCGTCCGGGTGGTACCACTGTCTCACAGGAAATCAATGTGAAGCGACAAAAAAAAACACAAAATCTATCATATCATATCATCTATAAACTGAGCGTTGTGGATGGTAATGGGTGGCAGTGATCATTTACCATCAGATGACCTGTTTGCTCGTTTGCCGAACCTACGCAATAAAACAAAAAGTTGGTACTAGCTTCGTTATAGGCGGTTGTTATAAGTATAAGAAAGAAGTTAATGAATCTACAGTAATAACTTGGTGATAATTAATTCCGATTTAAAGCACTTTATAAACTAAAACCAAAAATACCGAAAATTATCATAATTTAAGTTGCGATTTAAATTGCCAGATAAATTGTATAACTAGTAAATAATTAGTAGTATTTAAGTTTTATAATTTAAACAAACATTAAATTAGTTTAAGATCTTTATTACATTAAAACCGCGAGTTATTAATAACCAATTTACATATTGGAAATTATAAATAAAATATGATCTTTCACTTTCACCGAACAATGTTAGCGGTTGAGTGGACGATGCGTTTTCGAAACTCGTGTGTATTTATGTAACATTCGCCACTTTCCCTTGAACTTTTACGTTAAAGCATTCAAATTGATTCAACAACCTTGAATATATTATTTTGTTTGCATCGATAGTTTCTTTTACGATCCTCTCAGGACTAATTTGAGTTTTGTGTAAAAAATACTACGCTAATTAAATATGTTTATTTTTTTATGTCCAAATAAAATAGCCACAAATTAATCTTCAGGATATTTGTGTCATACTATAAGGGATCTCTCAATAAAAAAAGGAAATACGAGATATGTACTTATGATAAAAAATAATAACATCGGCTATACTATATCACTAAACGATTTTGCTTGGCGTCAGCTTTTTTTACAATGATGATAATGTCTGTGTACTCATAATAAACTTTGTGTTGGATATCTACTCCACTCTACCCAGTGAAACATAAGTCTACTAAACCTTAGATTTATTTTTACTAAACTTTATATTTCTCAATCACAAAGAAAACATGTCTCTATATAATGTATCTTGAGACCGCGAATAAAGAGCGATAATTTTTGAGAAAACCTAATAAGAATTTTTAACCAAATCTATAGTTAAGGAACTACGAAAATGATGTAGATATGTTACCGTTCTGTTAAGGTATTTTCTTTTTAAAATGCATGCGTTACGTTTGACGATAAAGTGATAGATGTCCCAATTAGTAACCGCTATATTCAATCAGAGGTCTGAGGTTAGAATCGAAGCCAAACACCACTGATTCTCCGAATTAATTATTTTTTTTGTATTGTATTGTATCAGCCCATACACGACCCACTGCAGGGCACGAGCCTCCTCTACAATCGAGAGTACGATTGAGAGTGGTTAGGCCATATAGTCCACCACGCTGGCCTAGTGCGGGTTGGTGGACTTACACACCGTAGATTTTTTTTTTTTAAATCGCTACGGTATGCAGGTTTCCTCACGATGTTTTCCTTCACCGTTAAAGTGCGTGGTGATTGACTATCAATACACACATAACTCCGAAAAGTCAGAGGTGTGCCCTGGGATTTGAACCCGCGACCACCGTGAACATGTAGGCAGCCGAGTCTGGTCCGATACCACGAGGCCACCACGCACTTAATTAATTATTAATTAATTATTACCTTCAGTTATTTATTTATCGCTCACTTTAACTATGAAGGAAAATATCGCGAGGAAACTTGTGTAGCTGAGAATTTTCCCTAGAGTTTTAAAGGTACCAACCAAAGATGGATTAAAGGCCGATTTAAAAAACACCAATCGCTATCTGGAGATTAAACTAAAAATAAACCAATCAAGATAAATGTGGGCATGTCTATAGGTCTTTGACTTGAGTCATCTATTTTCGCGATTAATCCTTAGATATACTTAGAATGTTTATTAATTACTTCAGCCCAAGTCCTTAATTTGTTATTTTTTCATTGGCCTATTATTAGCTATGGTTATTCTCTTATTAATTATTTAATAATTTCGTGAATGAAAATTGAAATGAAGGAATAAATAATTGTAACATTGTTTTAGTGGCGACAATGGCAGCGGCGTGGAGAGTCGCACGGAAGAGACTCAGTTCCCAGCGGCCAGTGCTCTGAGGCAGTCGCCTCTCATGCAGCACTGCCCTCTGCGCGGCGCGCCCAAGTGCCCGCCAGCTTCTAAAAGGTATTTTATTTTAATTCAAATTTCACCCTTTTTTAGCCTGTGTTGTGTCCTGCAATGGCTTCCTCTTTTCTCCATTGCTCTATGTAAAAACATTCACCCTTAGCCACAGAGAGTATAATACCAATACCTAATCAAAATAAATTTTAATAGCTACAAATAATTCTCAGATACCGCACCCACGACGGCACCTGCAACAACCTCCACCGTCCAAGATGGGGGTCCACCATGACGCCTGTCCAACGCTTTCTTCCCCCTTCCTACTCCGACGACCTGCAAGCCCCTCGAAGATCAGTAACCGGCCTGAGGCTTCCTTCAGCAAGGGAGATCAGCTCCCTAGTCCATCAGAGTGAAAACGTTGAGAACCTCGGGATAACGCACCTGCTGATGCAATGGGGACAATTCCTGGATCATGATGTGACGTCATCGTCTCAGTCCCGAGGTTTCAATGGATCTGTGCCCAGATGTTGTAAAGACGGAGGACGGGACTTCATTCCTAGAGAGTTTATGGTGAGTACTCACTAAATTACATAAAATATTAGTTACGTCCTCTTACACCGTTTTTGTAAACTCACAAGGTAAGGCATTTTAACGATGAAAGAAAATATCGTGAGGACAGAGCCCAATGAATAATTGGTAAGAACTCAGCCAGTAAGCAATAGGCAAGCATAACGGACTTAAGAGCGTTTACGCCAACGTTTAACCCAATCCAATCCTTATAGTAATCACAAATTATTTATTAATCTAAAATGTTCTCCACCTAACTCTTTAGATGACAACATTTTCTAAAATTATTAGTAATTAATTTTTCTTTTAAATAATGTTTTAAATGATAAAAACTGATTCGAAAAGTACTATTTTTGAGCCGAACAGCGAACGAATGGCGTAAACGCTCTTAAGACCTAAACACTCTTAATCACACTTTCAATTCTAGTGGATTTCTGTGCTAAGCAGTCACTGTTTGTATACTTTGATTTATCAACACCCTAAATTGTATACTTCATCCACAGCATCCAGAATGCTTCCCAATCACGGTGCCCTCCACGGACCCTTTCTACGGACCTCGTGGCATCAGGTGCCTGGACTTCATCAGGTCTGCCCCGGCTCCTCGTGACGACTGCGCCCTGGGCTGGCGGGAGCAGATGAACCAAGTCTCGGCATTTATTGATGGTTCTCCTCTGTACGGAAGCTCAGCGAGGCAGTCGGACAAACTGAGATTGTTTAGGAACGGTTAGTACGTAACTAACGGATGTACGAAATTATTAAGTAGTAAAAGCAATTTTTACACGTGAAAGGTCATATTTCAGGTTGCGGGTGAAATCCCCGTACTACGGCCTATAACTCCCATATCGTACGGCTAATGTAATTTAGAATTTTAATGCTTCAAACACACATATCATGCAATAGAAATAATACTAATTAAGGCAATGATGAAAGTGTGATGTGGCAGCGTTCGGGAAACTACGCGACGTCTTCTCGTCCAAAATACCTCAGTGCCTCAAATCGAAAGTCTTCGATAGTTGTGTGTTACCAGTGATGACATACGGCACCGAGACGTGGCCTCTTACTATGGGCCTTATCAGGAGGCTCAAAGTTACTCAACGAGCTATGGAGAGGGCTATGCTCGGGGTTTCCCTACGAGATCGAATCAGAAATGAGGAGATCCGTAGGAGAACTAAAGTAACCGACATAGCCCAGCGGATTAGCAAGTTGAAGTGGCAATGAGCGGGGCACATAGCACGGAGAACTGATGGCCGATGGGGCCAAAAAGTTCTCGAATGGAGGCCACGAAGCGGAAAGCGCAGCGTGGGACGTCCACCCACTAGGTGGTCAGACGACCTGGTAAAGGTCGCGGGACGTCGCTGGATGCAGGCTGCCTCCAACAGGTCACTGTGGAAATCATTGGGAGAGGCCTATGTTCAACAGTGGACTTCCTTTGGCTGATGGATGGATGGATGGATGAAAGTGTGATACCTCATTTCTAAAATACAAAAAAATTATTAAAACAGAAAATCTTATGGTTTTCCTCATTAACTCTGTTTATATATTATGTCCGTAAAGTAATGTAAAGAAATATCTCTTCGAAGGAATGCTCCAATACGGCCGAGTCCAGCAACGGCGCCCAATTCTTCCACCGGAGCATAAGGACGAGCTGTGCCGTGGAGGAGCTGTTTCTACCGACTGCTTCAAATCCGGAGACGCGAGGGTCAACGAACATCCGGGACTGGTGGCTGCACACATAGTGTGGCTACGTCAGCACAACAGGTAATAAACTTATTATATTTTAGGTACTTATACTGGCAGAAGCAATGTCGCACTTAGAAATCATTTTTTTCTATCATCATACACATTCTGTCGGCCAAATAACTTGACAATATATAAAACCAAGCACTCAAACTCACGATATAAAACCAATCGAAATCAATAACTTATATTTTATCAGGATGGCACAAGAACTGGCCCATTTGAATCCACATTGGAGCGATGAAAAAATCTACCAGGAAACGCGGAAGATTGTTGGGGCTATGATACAACACATTACCTACAGGGAATTTTTGCCCATCGTTTTAGGTAAGCTAATTTCTTTTTGCTTATTGAGTACCTACTTATTCTAATTCGATTATGCTTTATTTGACATAGCAATATTATTTATCAGTGGACGAATAAAAAATGATGATAGTATCAAAAATCCATCATCTCTGTATGCCCCGTACGGTAACTATGTTGGTTTAATTTAATTTATTTCATTTAATCAGGTCCCGAAGTCATTCACCTCTTCGATCTGGAGTTGCTAGTGAAAGGATACTTCAGAGAATACAACCCAAAAATCAACCCCAGCCCTGCAAGTTCCTTTGGCTCTGCAGCGTTTCGGTTCGGACACAGCTTAGTGCAGTCATCGATGGTTCGATACGACAGCTTCCACAGACCATTAAGCAACAGTAAGTATTGATTGAATGTCTAAACTGAGAACTTAAAACGGTAAAAATACCTGCATAGGCATTTGACCGCCTTACTTCATCTGATATCACTTCTGTCTAATGGGCTACAAAATTGTATCATTTGAAAAATGAGCATCTTTATCCCCGTTTTTCTCCTATTTGATACTATAAAATTCAACTGCTTGATTACTTACATAAATATAGAAAACTTATCTACTAAATCATGATACACACCACAGAACTGATGAATATGGTATACACACCCATTCGCACTCACCTTATTTTACAAGTAAGCAAAACATTTTCACTATTTTCAGATGTTTCGCTCCACAATGAGCTGACAAACCCTTCAAATATCTGGAGCATAGGAGCAGTAGACCGCCTGCTGTTAGGCATGGTCAACCAGCCAATACAACATCGCGACGAATTCATCACAGAAGAGCTTACCAACCACCTATTCCAGACCCCACAAATTGATTTCGGAATGGATCTGGCCGCAATTAACATCCAAAGAGGAAGGGATCATGGAGTGCCACCATATACTACGTGGAGAGAACCCTGCGGGCTGTCGGCTATTGAAGATTTCGCAGATCTGGTACGAGTGATGCCAGAACGAGCTGTTATAAAGTTGCAAGCTTTGTACAGGTACCTAATTAAACATTTACGTAAACAATAATTAAATAGAAAAGTACTTTATAATAAGTGGTTGTTAAAGGAATTTTGCATGGCTATCTAATAAACAGTTGTCGAGTATGATAATGGTGCATTATTAACAAAGCTATCTGATCGTCCATCCATCTATCTAAATAATACAAAAGTTAGACGTTAAAACGAATATAACTTAACGTTTCGAATAAAAATGTATAAAATAAAGACAAATAAGATGGATTTACTTTGAACGTGGGTGTCCTGGTCGCTACCAGGGGAAATCTGCCTACCCCTTCTGGGGAAAAAAGCGTGAGTTTATGTATGTATCTATGTTAACTTTTATTAATAATTCAATTTACGTAACAGGGATGTCGACGACATTGATTTATTCACCGGCGGAATGGCAGAAAGACCTGTAATGGGAGGATTAGTTGGGCCAACATTCGCATGCATCATAGCACAACAATTTTCTAATCTACGTAAAGGAGATAGATTTTGGTAAGTATGAAGTAAGAAATGTTCAACTAATAAGTATACCGGATGATATATACATAATTTGCTTTTGTAGGTATGAAAATGGAGGATTTGACTCGTCGTTCACTCCAGCACAATTACAGCAAATCCGAAGAATATCGTTCGCTCAAGTACTTTGCCGAACTTTAGACACAATTGACACAGTTCAACCTTTTGTTTTCTTGTCTCCCAACAACCCTGACAATGACAGAACTTCTTGCCAAAATGGTTTACTTAATAATTTTGACTTATCTCCTTGGATAGAAATAGACTCTGAATCCAATAACATTAGAACTGCTGAAGACGACACACCTAGCACTAGTACTGAAAATACTAAACGAAAACAGACAACAACCACAAAAAGACCAAATACTACCAAAAAACCACATAAGGGAGCTAACAAAGACGCTCAAATCATACGTTCACCTAATAAAACTAACACGACTAAGACTTCTGACAAAAACTCAAATAAAAACTTAACCAATGACACTGACTTGACTAATAACAAAACAACTTTAACTGACAAAACTTCGACAAAACCTAACAAGACTTTACATATTGACGACAAACTTGACTTTAAAAACAAAAGCCGACGTTACGATGACCCTGACATGATTGACTCTCGACAGAACAGACCGACCAAGTATGACGAATATGACTATGACGAAGACAACACTCAAAGCGTACAATCAGTTATTATAAACAACGTACATCACAAAAGACCATACAAAAGACCTGTTATTACTGTTACAGAAAACACTAACAAATACACATACTTAATAAATTATGTACCAAGACCGACAGAATCATGGAGACAAACGACAAGAAGGACACACGACAGAGATGTAGTTAAAGTGACTTATCAGACTTATGACGATACTTACCGACGACCTAACAAACCCTACTATTACAATAAACGCGACAACGATGAGAGTTATAATAACAACCAACATAACAGACATACTACTGACACAGACATTATTTATTATTCCGCTAGATCTAATGACGCAACTGACAAAAGCACTACAAAATCTAAAGCTGACGATACTGACAAATCTTATAGTTCTACAACAGACATCAATTTATACAAACTAGTGACATTTGGATACGTAGGCAGTTATAAAGGACAAGCCAGTGACAAGACTATTGACAAATTTACTGTGAAAGATGACATAAAACCTAAATTGACTGACTCGAAACATGAAGTGACTGATTTTAAGCTCGACAAAACAGTAAAGAAAGTTGATAAACCAAAAGACAACTCTGAAAACAAAGATTTCACAAATGACAAAACGAAATCTGATGTTAAAGATGACGACAAAAACAACGTTAAACTTTCGACATTTTATCTTTACGAAACTGCCACTAAACCTTACACGTTGCACAGACCAACACGACGGAACGATGAGGAAAGTGTACCAAATTATTCAAAGACTAATGTTAAATACTATTACGTTAGAAACGTATTACACAAATATTCTGACAATAAAACTGTAGAGGCTACGAAAACCGACAGTAACGTGAAAATTGCCACAAGAGTACCTGGACACAAACCCAAGATTCCTGACATAAATATAGAAGAAAGGTCTTCAGCTAACAGGTTGACGGCTTTCGAAGACGTTGAGACCAAGACACCAAGCACAAACAGACAGCGAGTGAAAACGAAGAAACCTGCAAGTAAACTGAAAACACCGTCGGTCGCATTTCAAGTTATACCCAGTGAAAATAGGTAAGTGTGTTTACTAAATCGTAGGATTTATTATAACTAAGTTGAGTTTTTAATAGACTTCATTTTTTTTTCAGTCCCTCTCTTTGGGCGGTTTATGAAGAAAATGCAGAACTATCAGAAGTATTACCACATAAGATGCCACTGGTGAAAAGCGATCCGCACGCATTAAAAGAAATTCCCCGACCAATAAATTTAAACAGCTGGAGAAGACGTCGACCAGGAAGAATTTAAAACAGTATTTCTAAAATTAAGGCTCTTGGACTTTTAGATAAATTCATAGACAAAAATAGACTGACCATTTATAGGACAAACTATACAAATTAGTGACAATTATTTGATTACAAAACGACCTAAACGAACAACACTGCAATTGACCAGATATTGAAACTGACTGACTGACCAACATGTTGTTAGTAAGATTTAAGAAATGAAAAACATTTTTATTTAAATACACTTTATTGACACTTGATCTCTGACAATACATTTACTTAAAACAAATAAATAATATAATCTATTCGGCTAAATCCGAAAGTCGTGTAATTACGATAATCACTAAAGTGTTACACAAATACTGCCCTATTTAGAAGAATTTATTTCTAATCGGAAATGCCTGACAGTCGGATTTACCCATATAGACCATATATTTTTGGACTGACGCATAACAGATCTCAATAGAAGGACATTACCTACTGGGTTAACACAGTAACAAAGCTTTTACAAATATGACAACATATTTAGACTTGACATGAACAATTAAAGATCACTGACAGGTTTTAACTACTATAAATTTGACAAAGTAAATAACTATGTAATTACATACTATATCATATTAAATTTATAACTATTTGTCATATTTTCTTAATACACAATGTTACAGACCTTGTTTAATCACTCAGAAAATACATTAGACAGCTCACTAAACTAAAATAAAACTATTTTATGACAGTTATATCAGAATTTATAAAATATGCATCATGAAATGCCGATTTAAATTTATAATAGTTATAAGTACTTTGGTGGTATATATTCTTAATAATAATCATGTCCTGTATATTTAAATGATATATAGCATTGAAAATCTAACTATTTTAGTTGACTTTGTCACAATTTTAGTTGTAAGTACATAATACAATAATAATATAAATACACCCATTAGTCACATACACAATAAAGCAGACTTTAGATTAAAGAGGAAGTAAAGTATTAAAATTGTTATTATAATGACATCTGCTATGAAAGGTTAAAAAACAATAAGACTTGTATCAATGTGAAGCATTTAAGTAATACAATATTAGACGTACAGTCATCACTTTTTAGTGGATACAACCATAACTTCATCGACAACAACTTCTGATTTTCCTCATAATTCAATAAGGAACTGTGTTATTTGAGAGAAAACAATTAAAACTAAACTTTCCATATCATTTAAACACAGTTCAATATTGATAAATTAATCATGTAAGTTTATAATGTAATAAATAGATAAGAACACAAAATGAATCAACAACATTTTCGGGCATGTTAAATGTAGTCAAAATGACGCAGCCAAATATTTATGAATAAATTAGAAAATGTTAAAAAAGAACCATTTCTTTTATTTGTACCGCATTGTACCCACGGTACTTTTATTTGAAACATAAAGATGATCTATTGCACTTATGTCATGATAATGTAACTTTATATTTTTGATGCTATTTTTGAATGCAGTTAATAAAATATAACAAAAAGAATTAACATACTTAAAAAAATAAACTATGGTAATCAGATATACCATATCTGATATGGTAATAAAATCACAATGAAATGATAAAAATAAAATTGATACTAAGTACAAACTCAATCCCTTTCTGGGTAGTACTGTTCTATAGTGTTTGCCAGCTCCTGGGCTAGTTCAGGTGTACTTGCACATAGTACTCTTCTTGCCAGAATGTCAAAAGGTCCACCAGCAGGATCAATAACCACCCCACCAGCCTCTCTCACAAGAATGTCTCCAGCTGCAGTGTCCCATGCATGGATGCCAAATTCAAAGTTAGCATCTGCCCCACCCTGTGCCACCATTGCCATGTTCAATGCAGCAGACCCCAAGGCCCTTACTCCATGACCATTGCTAATTACTCTCTTAAAGTTCTCAAAAACAACACGGGATTTCTCTTCATCCCGACTTGTGCCTGCTTCGAATGTTACTAAAGCATTGCGCAGCTCTTTAACTTGCGACACATGGATTTGTCTACCATTCAAAAATGCACCATGACCTTTTTTCGCTGTAAATAGCTGGTTTAGCGTAGGGTTATAGATAATACCAGCTACTGATTCCTTGTTGATGGCTAGACCAACTGAAATGCAACTGTGAGGAAAGCCATGAACGAAATTTAATGTACCATCGACTGGGTCTATTATCCATGTTGGATCATCAGTCAAGATGCACTTAGCGCCGTCCGCCACAGATTCTTCTCCAATAAATTTATGTGTGGGGAAACTCTTTGAAAGACCTCCAATGAGTGTTTCTTCGACCTTTTTGTCTATTTCAGTGACTAAATCGATATCACAAGACTTCAATTCGAAAACTTTACAACCATCTATGTGCTCCGTTATAAGGTTTCCACAGGTTTTTACGAGCGCTAATGCAACCTCGAAATACTCGTCTATTTTGTCAGACATTGTCAATGAATAATGACTTATTAACGTATACGGTGACTTACAGAGTTTTGACTATAATGTTCTCTTTATCTGGTGAATTAAATATGCCACAATTGGAACAAACAACCACTACTTTCGCGGAAAATCGTCATCCAACCGGAAAATTACAGCAATCACAAATAGACAACTTCAACTTGACAGCCGTCACCAA
Organism: Theretra japonica; assembly: GCA_033459515.1. Classification (NCBI taxonomy): domain Eukaryota; kingdom Metazoa; phylum Arthropoda; class Insecta; order Lepidoptera; family Sphingidae; genus Theretra; species Theretra japonica. The sequence continues at coordinate 6,934,967 of CM065943.1, forward strand.
AGAACGTCACTTTGACATTGACATTACGTTAAATTTCTTCATTCTGGAAAAGCAAAGGACTAATATTGCCAATTAGAACGCCTTCAAACTATATCCGTTCTTGGAAAAGACGACCATAAAATTTGCCGAAAAAAATAGATCTAAAGAGTAAATTGTATTTCACGGTGTCCTTGTCTTACCTATATTATTATTTATGTACTGAAAATTAAGTCATTGGCCTGTTTAATAAAAAATATATTTTTCCTGTCTTGTATGGGTACCAATCAGAGGCGTCTTTACTGAATATGCACGGTGTGCGGTGCACACAGAGGGCTGGGCGCAGCCTTATAGGGGGCCCCAGCCGAGCGCTAAACGCACGCCGGGTGGCCGTGGCACTTTCAGTAAACTTGCGCCCGTGTTATGACACCGGGCGTTGTAACTCAACCCCACGTACAAAGAGTTCCGGTTTGCATACATTTCCATTGGCATCCGGAGCTCTTCTTATACCTATATTCAGCGTTCCTTCCCTGTGTTCGCCCGGGCCGAACCATGTCTGTACCCTTTCTTAGGGGAACAAAGTTGTCCCCCGATTACATCTCAGGGTTTGGATGCCCCTTTAAAGTGTTATTGGCGTAAACGATAGACGCGAGGCGACGCGACGCTCTCTGTCGCCCAACACAGAATCGCAGCTAGTCGGGGTACACCGCCTCCGCAGTATGCCGAACGGTTTCAATGACCCCTTTACGTCGCTTCCTACAACAGGCAGTGGATACCGTGGCGGAATTCTTACATCCCCTAAACATGGGGCGGATGCGCCGGTTCAGCAGTTTAACACCCGGCGCCTTCTTCTTTGCAGGCGTCAGAAAGTGGGATCGTTCTAATCACGATTCCGGGCTACGTTCTATTTCCGCGAGATGACGATCTCGCAGAACGAGAGCATGTCTGCAACGACCTCCAACACTCGAAGGAACTCACTCTCACTTCCATAGAAGGAATCACAGCCGAGAGCGAGAGATATTCTCCGACGGCCGCTCGGAGTTCTGTGCGTTCGTCACCCTGGCTGAGTACTCCGAAAGATGTGTGTGCTGAGCTGTGTCCTGTGTAAAGCTCAAACTGCTACCGTCTTCTAAGGCCACAGCAGATATTAAAGAGCTGCACTATAAAAAAACGTCGGCCAAGTGGAGTTACAATCGTAGACCCAGTAAGTTAAACAGCAGTTGCGGCTGATGCACGTTTCACTCCGCAATCATTGCAGTAGGTAAGGTGTGTATGAATGCTCAACGCTGACATATTCACAACTCAGTCTAAAACTGAAGTCGTTGTTGTCAACAGCTCCAGGATGATACTGAAACTGTATTGGGACCAAATCTCTTTCTGCGATGGTGTCACTGTCCCTTAAAGTGATACAGGTAAAAACCTTGGCTTTACATGGACAAGTCTTTCACCTGCGCTCCGCAGCTTCGGGAACTTAGCCGTAAGGTTGTGGCCTTAGCTATCACTTTGCGAAGGTTACATTATCATGAAAATTTCCCTTGCACAAACTCTACTACTCCTTATCCTTGATTATGCCGATGGCAGCTATTTGGATCACACCGAGGACCAACTCAATAAAATAGAGCGTCTTCAACATTTCTGTATTCAATTCATATTTGGGCTACGCCAATATGATCACGTTTTCGAGTATCGTGCTAAGCCCAAGTGGTTACCCATACGACTTCTACGAATTGCTCATATCCTTACTCTTCGTTACAATAACTTGTATAGTCCTCTCACGCCTTAAAATCTAAAGACCTTTCTCTTTTAATTCTCCACAAGTGTCATTCAAAGTCCTTGAGGTCGTATAATAATCTGAAATTGAGAATGCCAGTGCATGCCACGTCTTTAATGGATAAGTCGTTTACAGTCCAATAAACGCACTACCAGTTGTGATAAGACGGACTCAAACACTGACATCAGTCAAAATAATGGTCAAATACCTCAACCTTTTTTCTATACTCGTATACGTATACCTATGTATAGCATTTATATAGACATCTTGTTCCTATTCCATTTTGATCGCGCTCTTACTAGAGGGCGCAAGGGTAATTATTGCACAAGGGCGCTAAATCGATTATCGACGCCCCTGGTACAAATAGCTTCAATTTTGTTTTTATATTGTTACTTTATTTTCTTACCTCGTTTTTTAAGCGTTTTTAATATTTATTTAATGATATATTATTTATTTACTTCACAGAGTACACCCACTTTATGAGGCAATTTCCATTTTATGACACCAGATCGCGTTGTCGTTGGCTAGCAAAGCCCCTTTATTGATTTGTTCAATTAATAGAATTCGCTCGACGTTGGCGTCTATTCACCTGAGATTCGCAGCTAGTTTCAATAAAATTGTGTGTTTTAGTCTGCTTATTAAAGCATTTGAAAATTAAGAGTTGAGTTTTGATCCTTAAGTGCTGAAATTGTTCTGGTAAGCAAAATAAACATCAAATTACACTTAATATATTTATATATATATTATATGTATATAGATTAATATAACATTTTTTTATTCTCACAAATATTTAAAAAAAATCACAATCTAAATTGCTATAAAAGTGATAGCTTACTCTAAAAATAAAAAATATATATCAAGGGTAGGGGCTAGCCTTTGTGCGCAGTAGGTGTGGGAGACCCTTTGTTACAATGTACAAGGCCACATCCAATAAGAGTTTTATTTTATACACTTAAATATTAATGTTAAAATATTTTGTATAAAGAGCAAAGAGTTTTGTGCTTCCGTGGAGTATATTTAATAAAAAAAATATTTGGTTTTAAATCTCTTACTAGTATCAAGCTGTTGATAAATTATGCACTTTTTTTTTTATTTTTCAATGTTGTATTAATTGTTGCATCTTTTTTTTACATGTACCGGCCACAGTGAGGAGACATTGTACGTGATGGTAAGTACAGTTTTATTTTATTCTTATAGTTTCTTCAAAGAATACTTGCCACAATCATTGTAGACCAGAATACTGAATAGAATTAAAATAAATAAATAAAAAACATTTGCATTTGTATATTAAAATTGTGTGTTGTACCTCTATACTACATATGTACCTAAATGCAAAATAACGCCTTAAGTTGTAGCCAACCACACTAATTATTTATTACAAATATAAAAATATTTTATGCGTTTATTTCTGATAAAAAATGCGTCATAATTAGTGTTCATTATTTGCACATTTTAGCTCTAATCATATTTAAACAGCCCTTAAACACTTTTAACAATCACTATTAAGTAAGAGCACTGCCTATTAGCCAAAAACTACAAAAAAAGATAGGTACTTACGTATTATTAAAAATATTGTTTTTTATTCTCTTAATATACTTGGGTAGTCATTTATTCGTAAATTGTTAAACAACAGAGAGTTCTGAATTTAAAAAATTTCAATCCAGGGTGACAGCTACTTCCATACTAAAATTCATCGAAATCTGTTAAGCCGTTTCGGAGTTCATCGCGCACTTACAACCGCACTCACAAAAAAATTAAAAATCATTGTATCAAATCATATTAGATTTTCTCATTTATCTTCCGTGTACAGAGTCGATCGATTACTTTAATAAATTTATAGTTACATATAGATTATTAAGGAATTGTAGCGCCAACTAGTGGTAAAATATTGTAAAATAGACAGGTTTGAGATATTGCTGTTTTTATAATGCGAATGTTTACTACTTTTCATGAAAATCGGTTTAATGATTGTTAAAATTGATCAACTGCAGTGCGATGTACTTACTTTACAAAAAACAGGCTCTACAGTCAAAACACTCCTCCACAACTATTATATTTACTCTTGTACTAAAATGCAATACAAAAAAAAAACAACTCAATCTATCAGCGACGTTCCGAATTTAGCGATGAGGAACACACGAAAATAATATTTTTAAGTAGTTACAACTTATTAATAATTTAATTTATATGGCAACAAGAAGAAAGTTGGTAATAAAACAATGGAAACATGATTTTAAAGCTAATTACAATATTAACACAAAGGAAACGATGTAAAATTATACGAAAATTACCCGTATCCGTTAAAATTGGTATATAAAAATATTTTTATGTCTATATATAGAAGAATCTTTAATTTCTAGTAATTGGCCCAAACTCGATAAGATTTTGCACTTTCGCTCTGAAGGCATCATTAGATACCAAATATATGTTATGGCCATTAATTATAACCAAAGACGCCACATCATCCTCACTTACCTTAATTATAACTTTTTTATATGTACATTAAAATGAAATATTTTATAGGATCCTCCAAGCGCGAGCACGTCCAGCGAGGAACCGGAAATGCCCCAGCCAGGTCCAAGCCAGCCACGACAGCAATCCAACATGACATTGGAGCCATCTACTTCTCGTTCTGTGGTATGAACAACTTAATATTATGATTATTCTGTGTTTATTTTGAAATAAATAAATAATAGTCACATACAAAGTCCTCGCTTTGTGTCTTCGCTACACCGTACACACTACGATTCAAGACTTGTGTTGCGGATGTCAGGAACTACGAGAGACTTCTTGGTGAGACAAACACCCACAGCCGAAACAAATATTTGTGAATCTCATGAACATGTCTTGGTGCGGGATCAAACTTTTGATTTTTCGTTTCGCAGCCGGTGTCTGACCAATTGTGCCACTGAGCCTGTCTCTATAAATATACTGTCCCGCCCTCACACCCGCCACTGCAACTCTTGGAAACTAGGATCAACAATGGCACGCATTTTATGACTCCGAGCATCGAAGCTCGGCGACTTTGAATTAATAGAAGGAGTTGGAAATATTTTTGTCCACTTCTCTCCGTAACAAAGTGGGTGACCAAAAATGATCTAAAGACTAATAACCTCGGATAAATTTTTACAGCCAGAGAAGCCGACTGTTAAGCACCACAGATCAAATTTTTATTACATTTAATGCGACCTATTAATTATTAAATGAACTATTATACTTGATCCCAATGATAGGTATGGCAAAAAACGCCAGAAAGCACCAAAATTCTTCCTAGTTACCATTAGGTCAATGAGGCATACAACTCCAGATGATATTCGCATGCTATCCAACATGATTTTATGCTCATTTTTCAGAAGACTACACTCCCAAAGTATATGATCGCGGACTGTTTATATTCGCAATTGTGTCTATAAATACTAACTTTTTTATCATGGTTTATGTATATAATGTAATTAATTTGTGGGCTGTATAGTTTAATAAAATATTTTTTAGGTAAGGCAAAAGGCTACAACGAGACCACCAATTGCATTGGAGAGGGCTAATCTTCACCCCACTAATGGCAACGCTCGCGCTATTCGCTGTAAGATATTTTTATTATTATTATGTTGGTGCTATTATTTCAGTGAGAGTGGAGGAGGAGCAATGTCTTTATGGCATATTATTAAACTGGCATGACGAAGTCAGTACGTTGCAAATGAACCATCGTTTGCAATGCTCTTTTAAATGCACATGCGAATGTCAGCGAGTCCACAGATGAGATGGTCCTATCTCTTATAGGTCGGAATAAAGCAATCAGAACTCATTATACTCAGGCTGGAACGCGATATACTTGTATAGATCGTTATGAAAGAATTTCCACCACCGGCACCGTATTCGCTATGCGTGTAGATACGATTTTTTCTGCTACATGCTACCAGCCCACGTAAATGCCAACAATAATGCAGCAAGCACTTTTGATTCAATCTATTACAATCGGCTGATTCTTGAGTGCCTTTAGTAGGGCCAACTATATTTGTACATCTCAGTTGTCTAATCTAGGAATCGAACGCAAAATATTACAGCTAAATGGGCCAGCAGTAGGTGCATTTCGCCGAGCTTGTTACCGTCTCAACTTGTTATGGAGCTTTAATGGTATCATAACCTAAGTACGCTTGACCATAATTATCATCATCATTAGTTATCATGTGCCATAAGGTACTTAATATAATTTTAGCCTTCCAACCCCAAGGATTTAATTTATTGATGATGATTACCAATATCTTGTACCACAAGTTATCTTAGTGATCCTCCTCCAAAAATTTACGTCTTTCGACGTTAGCTCATCTGTCCCCCAACTTCTTGTTGGCTTTCAACACTGCTCTTGCAAGTTTAATTATTGTCTTTTTTATTTTTAGCTCGCAGGCGCCCCAGGGCCCGTCTGCCGGGAATGGGCCAAAATCGGCAGCTTGCAGAATTTAACAGGATAACTCGAAAATTTAAGAAGCTGAGGAAGGAGCGAATTGCTATTAAACGTCGCATTCTGTCGGGCATTGAGCGTGATGCCCGTAGACGTAATGGTCTAAGGGAGCTGATTAAGGTTATGTTGGACAAGATTAATAAAAATTAAATACTACCATTTCTTGTCCAATATACGTCACAAACTATTATTTCAATGTCAAGATTAGAAATCCCTATGCTCTGAATGTATACCCCCTAAAATAGTAGTATAATCCTCAAAATACGTCATATTACCTGCTCAATATAGTACATGAATAGATACCTACGTAATTTCGTGAATATTTGGCTTTTTTTAACAACCTGCACAACTTTAAATATCGATTAAAAAATTGCGGAACGACGGGGAGCCTAAATTCTAGTATACATGTTTAGTGTACAATTCTAACACTTAAACAATGTAAACAGCCAGCCCAATCCGGCAAGCAAAACCTTCAGAGCAAAAGCAAACAAAATGTGCAATTCATAAAAACACATCACTACGCACAATCCGTGGTTCATATGCGAAAAGTGGAAATAACATATGCCAGAAACCAGGACATTTATATGTATGTAATATCTATTCTGAAGGGCATATTATACTCGCCTTGTGTACTTACAATAATAGTTCAGTCGCCATCTTACAAATAGGTAAATTGAAACATTATGACTGTATTTTTACTATGAATATACCTGACCTTTATGTAGAATCCTTCACAATGTCGCAATCAATTTAACTTAATAATGCTTGTCTTTGATGTATGGCGAAGTAGTAGATATGTATTTCGTTCGTGGGCGCTTAGTTTTCGTAGGAATTCATGTTAGTCTTTGCTGCTTCTTTTTAAATCCGTGGTTTCGATATAACCATGTGTAGGTGAAGTTCGTATATGCTATCGATGTGTAGTTTTATTTTTTCAAGTATTATTATTAATTATGTTGCGTCAATGTATATTCATCTTTTATTAATAATAAAGTGACAAGAATAAAAATGTTGTTTTATTTGTAAAGTATTCAATACAACTTTGACCTTAGATACGAAGGAAAAAGTCTTATCACAATCTGATCTGAAAATATATTACACAAAGAACAATGTGAGCGGAATCGATATAGATAACCGCGGTCGATGCAGACTCGGGCAGCACGGCGACTATGACGGCGCGGGCGGTGTGCGGGTGTGCGGGGCGTCTCCTCACCCACGCGTCATGTCATGCCCCGATTGCCATCTCGACTTGTCGTGGACTATAGGTAGGTAGCTGTGGTAGGTAGTTAGGTACATTAATCACCCTTATGGCCGCCACACACGTAACGATATAACTGTGCAAGTCTGAGTTTGCACCAGTCGCGAATCGAAAATTTGTATGAGGTTTGCGCAGTTATTTGGCCACAGACGTTCCAGTATACTGGTGTAAACTCAGACTTGCACAGTTATATTGTTACGTGTGTGGCGGCCATTAGACTCATTGCGCACTGTCGACCGGCCGCCGGCGACTGTGACTTCTTATGGTTTGTATAGGCACTTGTACGCATTAGTCGCCGGTTGCCTGAGCGACTCGGCGACTCGCCGTGCAGTGGCCACAAACAGGCTACTACTAGTCGCCGGTGACCACTAAAAGCACGGGTTCAAATGGAAGCATTCGCACTGAGATCGACTTCCAAGGCGACTGGACGTCGTGCACGAAAATGGGGCCTATGTTTCCATATAGATTTTATATCGGAAATAAAATTCCGAAAATCAGTGTAGTTATATTATTATTATTATAGTTTTATAAGACACGATAGTCCATCAAACGAACGCACAGACATACTTGCGTAATAAATAAATTACGGGGGTATTTTCTAACGTCATTATAAAATACTAGCGGCCCGACCCAGCTTCGTCTGGGTGCAGATATTTTATGATTCCACTCTACACTTGATAGATGTTAATTTTCGTACAAACACTTGTATATTAAAACTCGACATAGCTATCCTACCGTCCCTTTTCTTCTCACTATGACCCAATCAATCCCGCTCCGTCCCGTCTGTCCCGTCACTCCCTGCTCCTTCCTGTCTTATCCCGTCCCGTACCGTCTCGTCCCATCTCGTCCCGTTACTTCTAATCCCTTCCCTTCCCGTCTCGTCCTCTCTCGTCGCATCCTATCCAGACTCAACCCGTGCCTTTACATTTCGCCTTATCGCAATCTTTCAGCTACCCTAGTAATTTCGCCTATGCATTTAGAATATCAATGCGGTCATCGATGCACTATTTGCTCACGGATGCTCACGGCACACCCCGTGATCGCCGACCGTTGATAACTGGAAAGAAACTTACGGCCCGCCAGCCGCTGGGCCTCCGCTTTTTAAATCTCTAATATCTCCTAAGATTTTAATAAAAATCTGTTAAGGGCATCTTTGATCAACAGTAAATGTCCTACATATGTCATGTATTCAATTGGATAATGAATTATACTGTTTTGTATAAAATACCTTGGTAACAGTACTTACATATTTTTTTATAATATGTAAATCGCGGACTTTTTATCGATCTTTTATGATATACAATTCCGTAGTGCATTAATATGATTTAGCTTGTAAGCATTAGCCAGCATTTGCGATTTAAGCATAAGTACTAATAATAGGCGAAAACTGTAGAGGGAGTGAGAGAAGGCTTATTGTTTGAGAGAAATAGGAGACCATCTTCGTTGTCATCCCTACTCCGTGCTGTTTACAGGGTGAGAAGTGACACCGGTAGACACATGGAGGGGATAACTTACCAAGTGATAATTGATAAGTTATCGAGCGGGATAAAAAATGATTAATTACTAAAACGACTATTAAAAATTAGGGGTTGGTGATAGAAGGGTGAAAATTTAGGGTTGTATGTATTTTTTAATGCCACATTATAGAAAAATAAAAAAAAATTAAATTTGTCTAAAAAATAAAAAATAAATGTTAGGGGTAGACAACCCTTATCACTTAGGGGTATGAAAAATAGATAGTAGCCGATTCTCAGACCTACTGAATATGCATATAAAATTTCATAAGAATCGGTTAAGCCGTTTCGGAGGAGTATGGGAACGAACATTGCGCTGTATGCGAAAAAAGATTTTCCCACTTTTCTGTTGAAATTTTTCCTGATTTTTCTTTGCTATAAACCTCACGGACCCCGAGACCTTTCCAACGAATGCAAAACCGTGGAAATCGGTTCGTGCGTTCTGGAGTTATAGCGTCAGGAAGGAAAACCCGACTTATTTTTATATAGTAGATTTTAAAAGTTTCTTACAATCTCCGTTCTTGCAACAAATATGTACCCAATACTATTTTACATTCTTTTCTTTTTTTCTCTTTATAAGATGTAGCAACGCTACTATTGCAGCTTCTTCGAAGACCCTTCCGCACGAATGTACAAGAAACACTACGCTCGGCTTGGTCTCCCGGCCCTGTCGCCTGTTTTGGTCGCCCGACAACTCAGTCGCTGGGCGACCGGTCGACAGTGCGCCATGGCTCTAAATGTTGTGTCTGGATAAGTGTTTCACTTTTTAGTAACGAGTAAACTGTAATAAATGATATTTCTTTAATTCATTGCACTAAAATATGCAGTGCCTCTTAATAAGTATTGTCATGTTACTCTTGTTTATGGCTAAGCATGGTGTATGAGACTATGTTTTCAGTCCCAGTCGCAATCAGGTTATTGCGCTGTGGCCAGCCAACTGCCACTTCAACTGGCCAATAACGGATTATATCGATAACTTTAGTCGATATCAAGCGTTAGATGCACATCAAACATATAATTCTAGTTACCTGGCACTGATTTAATGGGTCATAAAATAAAACGAATTGTATAAAAATTATGAAAAATGTTTATTCTGCATTCGAACTGATAACTTGTTATAACCTATGGCCAATTTTACAATTATATCGATATTGTTAATAATTAAATAAAATATTCATGTAAAATATGTATGTGTATGCCTTAATGATTTACTTATATTTAATTTTTATATTATTATTTAGAAAAGAAAACTATAATAATTAAAAAAAAAAAGAATGCGAGTCGAGCAGACTTCGATAAATATCCATAAAAATTCTTGTAAACGTACAAAGATATCGTTTTTTATATCAATTCACGCGGTTCTGCCTCTGTTTGTATGAGGTGAGCGTTTCGTTATACGTATAATCCGCAGTAAAAACAAACTAAGGCCACAATTTGTTACTACGAGTCTTAACGTCTAAAATAGCAGGCCATGTCTATAGCGTACGTGTACGTTCCACTCGGCTTCACGATCGATGCCTTATTAACGTGTAAACAAATTTATACTGAATCACCCTCGTTGGTGTATTTACATACGTGCTGATGTTGCATGTTTACACAAATCTAAAGTGGAATATACTGTTGGAAAATTTAAAACTTGCAACACATGTGACGTCGTGAAAGTCTAAACATTTCGTTGTGGGCAAGAAACTTATGACACTTTACATGCCATAGACAAATAAAAAGCACGAATTACAGACTTATCATCTCTCAAGTTTTTATTAGGTAAAATGGTTTATTTTGGAATGGACTAAAACAAAAAAGTAAACGATACAATTCTTCAACAATCACGTCGCCACATCGCCACTTCATAAGCTACAAGAAAGTGAAATTTTACTTATCAACTATAATAAAATTTGTATGGCAACTAAGCATTCAGTGACACGCACTGACTGTATTTACATTTTGTGTAAATCGCAAACACGCAACGTTGGATCAGGGCATTAAGTACGATAGGAATTAAATATCTCAATGCGGTAATATGTTACCTCCGTTAAATTATTAATTACAGTTATTGCTTGTATTCCTAAACGACTCAAACGCGCCTGAACGTGCCCATGAACAACAGCGATTGGCAAAAAAATAATCAGAAAAGGGAAAAATACCGGGAATTGAAATATTGTCACAACAGTCTTTCTTACTCAGTCGCGTTATAAATGCAATAATTTCAATGGATACGCGCACTTTTGACACATTTTTTAATAATACTTTTAAAAATTTCATTACAAATATCACCCAATGGAGTAGATCAACATTTCACGTCGACTATGTCTAGGTTAAACGTGGAAATACTTCGATTGTTAGGAATGTACCGTCATTAATACTGGATGATAAGGAAATGCTCCAATTCATTAGCGTTGCAGAGATTCGACTGTTATTTTAAATGCATTGTTCAAGAAAATTGAGCACCCGCGATTATTGTATCTTGGCAATGAAATGTTGTGCGTTTGCACAGTGCACATCAGATGTTAAATCACGAAACCTCATCAAAATAATTCAAGACTAATAATTATTGACCAGTTGCTTTAAAATATCGATCTGTGCAAAACACAACATTTCAATTACGCAATATGTAAAGTTCTCCAAAAATGTATAAATTAACATCAAATATCCGCTTACGTAATACAAAAATTGAGACAGGTGTACAGGCGAAGCTGATGCGTACTTATCGCAAAATTTTAACTCACAAATTGCTTAGTTCATATTATTGAATATATACGACTCGTTTTTACAAACATGGTACGAACTACGTCCCAGTAAAATTGTGTACTACTGATCCTGTAAACAACGACTGATCTAACAACCGCAAGGAAAATATCGTTCACAATCAGTCACAGGGAGTCCTATGTTCCTCCGTACGCAGACTACCTATAGATTTATAATCGACATTTTATTTATTATTAACTACTAGATGTCGCGTAATATAAACCGGTACTTATCAATTAAGTACATGTTATTAAAATATTCAATTACTTTCCAATTTTAAAATCGATACAAAATCAGTACTACACAAACAAGCTATACATGTATAAGCGATGACTTAATATTACTTAATTTTATAACATCATTTTTTAAAGAAAATTTAAAGAATAACAAGTGAAGAATTTAAATGAATAAAAGAAAAACATGCGACGAGACGAGCGAGTCGATAGAAAGTTATAAATATCGTGACTCGTACATATTGTTTTAAACTTAATAGACACAGAAAACATGGTAAAATAGGTCACGTAAAGAATATAAAGGAAATACAAGTTTCAATTATGATAAAACAATAGAGCATTTCAGCTAATGATAAGCGACTACAGGGCGCACTCAGCGTTATTTCTACACGATAATATATACCGAACAAGGAATATTTTTTGAGTGTTTAATAATACGTATAAAAATAATTTTCTCGTTAGAGTACTTTCTAGGGTTGCCAGGTGGCCAGCGTGACTCGATGGTCCGGATATTTAAAACTCCATTGCCCTTTTATGTGTTAAGCAGATTGACAGATATTAACATTCGTATTTGAGGACTAGTTACACTCGGGCGGAGTTGACACGTTGACTGCGGCGCAAAGTCAACACACGGTGTGTGTGTGCGCCGCAGTGAACGCGTGTTAAATGTATGGTGGTGGGTGTGTGTGTGTGTGTGTGCTGGCAACCCCAGACCTGTGGCTTGTGTGTGTGTGTTCGCGTTACTCGACGCTGTTGGCAGTGTCGTTGACGTCATCGAAGGACTCGTCGCCCGAGCCGCCGCCCGGCGCCAGCGACGTGCGCTTCATGCGCGACGACGACGACGCGCCAGACAAACCGATCGCGCACCCCTGCCGCCTGCACGCAACACAACACAAAACATATAACTATACATACCCACACTTACATACAACACATACAATATGCAAACAAAAACCTTGTCATAGTAACGGCAATATTAGAATGGATATCTATACAAATTACATACTGAGCTTAAGCGCCAAAGTTATCCAACTACGTTGTGCTTTATCGATGGATCGACCACGAAGATAAATCAATTGGATCATAAATATAACGACACTTCTGACTTATCTTGGTTTATTATATTAAGATCGATTTTTAGCCAACGATAAATATCACTTATACACTTTGCCCATGGATTACTACACTTGAATAAAACATAGGTGTTTGTTCACATATTTTAAATCCACACTAATATAGCCAGTTTTGAAGAACATTAATCAATTACATAGAAATACAATTAAATATATTTTAAATTTTGTAACTAGCTTTTTGTAACAAAGAGATTTCAATGGTAAATAAATTTTAGTCATGAAATTAACACAATTAAATTAAGCAGCGTGTATTATATACTATTAAAATAAGCGAAAATAAAAATATTCATACTAGCACAACATACCCACCAAATACTATTTCAAATAGTTTAAATATCCAATTTGAATTATTACTAATTGTAGATTTTATAGCAAAATGTAGATAATAAAACCGTTCAAATCAAACCGACGACACATGACAAAAATCAATCAAACTCAAATGACGTCACAACCAATGAAGTGGACTAACCAACAGAGTAATTGAGTATTATTTTATCAGGATCTTTCCTGGAGAAGGGACATTTATTACCCTTGAACAAAATGGTGACAGTTTCCAAGTATATAATAAACAAAGAGATACCCATTTTTAGAGAAAAATGTAATTTATTTTTATTGTTGTACCCCCCATTACTCTGTGTGAACGAAAGGTGAATGTTTAGAATTTTTTATTACTGCCTATTAGCCTCTCAATGGAAAATAATTTTAATATGAGTTTTCGATGAATGATTAAGCAAAAATAGAGCACATTAATAACCAGTAGCGACGCGGTGTTTCCATATTGATTGGCATAACGTTCTTAGATGAAACACGACTATAGTTTTTATTTATCGAACAGCAAATGTCGAAAGAACATATTTTAATATTCGTTAAGTTGTTCCCAATACTAAGAACATTTCAAATAATGATTAAATTATATATTAATCTATGTTTCATCTAGGTATTGAATGCCATTTTCCGGAACACGAACCGCACAGGTGCCTTTAGACAAAGTTACCTCCTGTCCTGTACTCGCGCCAGTCACTCGCTCAACTCATGGATGTCGTCAGAGAACGACGGCCTAGTGGACATACACCAATTTTTCGTAAGCTTTTGAGTGTTAGATCGCCCGCAGATCCCGGTATTAAACATTTTAGAGTTGATAATAAATTGGTGAATTCTATAATGGACTTGCGTGTGACTTTTGTTACATTGTGCAGGAAAGCTGTGCGATCTGCTAGTCTGATAGTCTAATTAAATTAAGAAATGATTGAGATATTTACGTTCTCTAGTTTTGTTTTCAGATCTAACGATCTATTCATAGCTGTACATGTAGCAGAAAATGCAAAACAATAAAATAAAAGATTTCAGAAAATGTAGAGCAAATATGTAATTCTATAAATAAATAAGTATAAGATTGTTCTGGTGTTCACATAAATGTCTTTAAAAGTTATTTAATAAACAACAGTATTATATCAGGAGGGTCTAGTGTTGTTGTGTATGAGTGTTCGATATTGTTGCGTGCTATGTATGTGTAGTAATCACGTCGCTTGGTGAGAGTATTTGCTGTTATTACCGTGGGTGTTCTGTGGGAAGTGGGTGTTTGGTGGTGCTGGATGTGGATGTGGGTGTTATTGGTGTGGATGTTGTGTAGTTGTGTGTCGGTGTGAGTGGTGGATATAGAGGGGTGGTAGTTGGTAATGGTACTGACCGCAGCTTGTTGCGCAGGTTGTTGCACTCGCGCGCGAGCGTCTCGTGCGTCTCGAGCAAGTCCTCGAGCTCGCGCTGCGCCTTGCGCTTGCCCACCTTCTCGCGCTGCACCTCCTCCTCCGACTCGTCCAGCTGCCGCTTCAGCGCCTTCACACGCGCGTTCATCTACAAACACATCAGATTGTGATATGAAAATATTGAACCGAAAAATCCTTAAAGCAGAAGGCAACTCCAAAATATCAGATTTTAATTGCAAAAATTAAGTAGCTTAACTTGTCTTAAATCATGGATCTTCAATAACTATATTAATAAATTACCACAATATCTAGAAATGCTGATACAATATAAAATGCGAGAAAAAATCATATAGGTGTAAAGAGGGTTACCCAGTGTTAGATCAGAAGTTTCCTGACCCTACAAGAATGCATAATTGCATTGATAAAATGTAGACAAAGCGAAAGTGATGTGTCATGATCAAGTGAAGTGGAGAACTTCAGTCTCTGCCTACCCCTATGGCATACAGGCATGACATGTATGTATGTGTATGTGTTATAAGTGTACCTTTTCGATCTGCTCCTTGTACTGGTCGGCGTGGCGGCGCTCCTCGTCGAGCTGCAGCGCGAGCTCCTTCATCTTCTTGTCGAGCTTGCGCGACGCCTTCTGCTGCGCCAGCCGCTCGCGCGACTCCGCCTCCAGCTGCTCCTCCAGGTTGGCCACCTTCAGCTCTAGAGATGTGATCACGCTCTGGAACATTCCAAATATGTGTTAAGTTAAGGGTGTTGTGTCATATTAGGGATTTAGTCTGCTAGACTGTACAGATAACTGTATGTGATTGTTTGCGTTGCCTGCAATGCAAGAACAATGAGCTATGGACCTGTGCGACTCGTACACATTATGTACGTAAATAATAAGCATGGCTTTTAATAGCCGCGCACGCCTTGTGCACAAACAAACAACGTGTGTGTACGCCGCAGTTAATGTATTCAACTTCTGTTATTAGATAATTACTCGTATTTACACCAAGAAAACTGATTAGTGATTACATAATCGTCCAAACTCAATAACATTGCTGGTGGTGATTTGATCATGTCTCAATACAGGATATTTATCGGCAACAAATGCCTTAACATCACAATCCTTAAAAAACTATTGCCCTAATGTGATTAAACAATTCGGAAACAATCTTGATATTCTCACCTTGGTCTTGGTGCGCGCGGACGTCTCTAGTTCTGCGAGTTTGGCCTTCAGTTCCTTGTTCTGCCTCTCGAGCACCAGTTTGCCACTCTCCAGTTTCTGTGTCGCGGACTTCTCTGTGCCCAACTCCATCGTGAGTTGGTCGATTTGGTTCTGAGAAGATAGCAATCAAGTCAAATGACGATGAATTTATTAAGGAATGGACTCGGTTCATAAAAGTTTAATCAATTTGAAATGCGTATGGTTTTATGATGCATTTTGTTAAATAAAAATAATAGAAATAAAATTGTAAATATTATATTATTTATTGCGATGAATGGCGAGACGAGCATGCCATTTGTCTGTTGGTAAGTCCTGTATGTTATGTCCAGTGCAGAATCTGGCTTTAATGTCCTTCTAACTGCAATACAACAGTGCATTTACGTTGCTGTTTGACGGGAGAATCGACATTGTTGTGGTACCTACCCAGGCGGCCTCTCACCTATAAGAGACCTGCCACCAGTGAAAAACATGATACATGATAAATGCGTTTCTTCTACGTATTTCGTGACTTACCTGTGATTTTCTAAGTCTATCGTTAAGTATCTCGTTGTTGGATTGTTCCTCGTCGAGGTCCTCCTCGAGGGCCGCTATTCTCGCCTCCAGACGTTTCTTCTCGTCAACCAGAAGAGTGCCCTGTAAGTAGGAACATATTTAGCTTACAGTTACTAAAAATTAAGAATCTATTTTACAAACACCAATGACATGATAATTAATGCGGTTTTGATGACTATTTGCAAATTCTAATAATTATATTGGTTTGATTATATCAAGGGATAGTTAAAATAGTGTTTTAAACATATTATCGTATGCAGTGAGATCTATCATGTTGTTAATATCATGAGAAACTAAATTAAACCTTCTTTTATTGGAGAATAGTGCAAAAAATATACTCCAGATAAAATGTAGAAAGTCTCGGTACACTTGTGTGTAAACACAATTTAAAGATTAGTCTCCCCTGCCATTGTGGTTGGTAAGAGCAGAGTGACGTCATATATCATACCTTGGAGGCAGAGTTATTGAGTTCATCGAGCAGATCGTCCCTCTCGGCCTCGGCCTGGCGCCGCGCGCGGTCTGCGGCGGCGAGCTCCTCTGCGTGCTGCAGCGCCTCGGCCTCCAGCGCCTTGACGCGGCGCTCGGCGTCTCGCGCGCCCGCCGCCGCCTCCTCGCGCCCCGCGCGCGCCTCCTCCGCCTCCCGCGCCGCCTCTTTGAGTTGCTGCTGGAGCTTCTTCACTTGCTTTGCTGCGTCTTCTTTCACCTGCACACACACACGTATTATATTAATGTCCTTATTTATAGGTGAACATTTGTATCAGTATGTTTATAGTTCTTATTCAATGATTATAGTGCGTGGGAAACATCTTGAGCAAAAAACGACAAGGTAGAGCTAATTCGCGCAGGTATACAAACGTGGCACTTCCTGCATATCGATGAGCAAACTATACATAAAACTCGACTAATGTCACTGTCATTACTCATGAAATTTTCCACAACTTGTACATCGATTTAATCTTGAGCAAGATAAACACGTATTTTTATATACTTCAAACTTTGTTAAACACTTAATTTGCTCATGCATTTACATATTACTATTATGTTGAATTAAAGTAAAAAAAATGAATATGAATAAGTAGAAGCCACATTGAACATAACAGGCGTGGTGGTGCACCTTGTTGGCGAGGTGCAGCGCCTGCTCGGCGTCCTTGAGGTCGGCCTCTAGTTTCTTGCGCTGCGCGAGCGCGGCGGCGCGCTGCTTGCGCTCCTCCTCCAGCTCCGACTCCAGGTCGCGCAGCTGCTTCACGATGCCGCGCCGCTTCTCTTCGCCCTGCTCCTCCTTAGCCTGCCATACACAATACCAACTTAATATTGTCTAGTTTATTTGATTAACCCACATAAACTAACAGATTTTAAAGTCTATAGTAAATTATATAATAAAGAAATATGTTTATTCCCAGAATAACTCTGTTTTTGTTACTCAATATTATAGACACGTCACTGGAATTTGTTGTCTTAACTTGCATGAATATGGGTAACAGAAAATCTCTAATAATTCGACATCTCATATTATGAAACTGATTCTATTTAAGAGTGTTAAAGAAATGGGCTGGATGGCAGGTCCGAAGACACCATCATAACCGGTTGCTTAATAGACTTTATACCACCTTTCTGTTATTAAAAAGCTAATTTATATACCTGCAAGTCCCTCTCGAACTGCGCCCGCATGGCCTGCATGTTAACTTCGAGGCGGAGCTTAGCGTCTTCAGTGAGCTGCAGGTCGTCCTCGATCTCCTCGTTCTGCGCCTTGAGTTCGGCGAGCTGCGACTCGAGCGCGCGCTTGGCCTTCTCCAGCTCGTGCACGTTCTTGTCGGCCGTGCCCTGCGTGTTGGCCAGCTCGTCCAGCTCCGACTGCAGCAGCCGCTTGCTGCGCTCCAGCTCCTCGATCTGGTACATCATGCGGTTTATTATACAATCTGCTGTTTAAACTGGGGCAATAGGTGGCATATTTAAAAAAAAAACATTTAAAGACTACTAAGTTTGCCTCCACACATAAAAAAATTATATGTCTGTTCAGACAACTCCAGGGCCATTATCGTGTCAGCCTTGGGTTGATCGGCTATTTTTTAAAAATATTAAAAAGGAAGCAAAACAAGTTTCAGGAAAAAATCTTTCAATGTGGTGATAATCAAAATACAACAACTGAATCCTTAAAACAATAATATGATCTATTATCTTTTTTTTTGTATTGTATAAAAGTGAACAAATATGAAGTTGTTTAGTCATTCATTACCTTTTCGGCAGCATCATCCAGTTCTCTGGTAAGTGAGAGGACACGAGTCTCCTTCTCTCTTGCTTCCCTCTCCGCCTGGTCGCGCTCGGCCGCGTACCGCTCAGCAACGGCTCTCTCTTCAGCAACCACCTACAAACAAGCGCCACATACAAAAATATTAACTATCTGTGAAACTAGAGCCCGTGGCGTCAAACACTGCAATACGACAAATTCTTGGTCTTCAAGTGTTTGTTTCGGGTCTGGGTATTGCTGAGGCTGAAAATTCTCTCGTACATTTTGATACCCAAAATACAAAACTTGTATCGTATTGTAGAGTCAGGATTAATTAGTACCGCAACTAGCCTTTTATGCGCCCGTTGCGAACTTCTAACACTGCGTCCCACATCAAACAAATCTTAGTCTGGTAATTCCTGCGTACGCGCGCTGTGCTTGGCCAGACGCGCATTGACCTGATTTCGGCGCTGGGACTATGTATTACTGTTTGGTGTATTTGGATGTATTTAAATATTTCTATTACACATTACTTATTTTTTTGCAAATTAGACTTGATAAACGCACCTTATCGAAGCTTTTTTGTTTCTTCTCGAGCTCCATAACTTTGGCACGTTGCGCTTCCAACTCGATGTTTGTGTCCTCCAACTCAGCCTGGACTTTCTTTTTACCTAAAATAAATAAATAAGTTAGTTCATTCACAATGCAACAGCATGCTATATCAACACGATATATTTTAGTAAAAGTTACCCAGAAATAAATCGATTGCCTAGCAGAAGTGTTACGAATAACTGCTGTATTATGGACAATCAAAGTAAATTCTAATTTCCCCACGCACAAATACATAGATCTTGATAAATATTTGTACGCTATATTCATTATTATCCCGGAGTCAGGAATTTGTGCCCGATAAGGCGGTAGGTTGTCCCCCTATCACATCATGGGATGGAACATATAAGATGAGACGTGAGTGTTCTGGTTGCATCTCTGTCTACCTCTTCCGGGAAAAAGGCGTGATGGATATGTATGTAGTAAAAGAGGTACTAACTCTTTTCGAGTTTGTCATTGGCCTGCTGCAGCTCGTCGATCTGTCTGTGCAGCGCCTCCACGTCCTTGCTGAGTTTCTTGCGCTGTTCTTCTAACGCGGCCGCATTCTCGGCTTCCTCTTCCGCTTTCTTCTTCGCGTCTACCACTTGCTGGGTAAGTGCAGCCACCTTTATAGGATTAAATACTTACATTACAATATTGTTGAAATTATATCCCAAATTCTAGTATTTAATTTTATTTATTGTGTAAGTAATATTTTGATTGACAAGATTTTCAACGTTTTTTAAATTATTCATTCAAACTGGGGTCAGAATAAAGTGTAGTACCTTTGTAACTAGTATTAAATAAACAAACGGTATATTACCGTTTTCTATCATATTCATAGAAAGTTACGCGATATGACGTAATAGGGTATATGGTATTTTCATGGTAAAAATACCATTAAAATAAAACAAAATCATTAAAAAAAATCGACCATAGTCAAATACTCTATTTTATACGTTTCGTACGGTTTTTCAAGTTGCACTTCATTTACGACACTACATATCTGTATCAGCCCACATCAACCTACAGCTGAGTATAAGCCTCCTCTTTCGCACGCCATATTTTTCGTTCCTGTGCCAAGTGAATCTACTTTTCGACACCGTAGTCTAAATTAATTATAGTGTAACCTGCAAATGACACAAGTACCTGTTTCTCGAGGTTCTTCTTGGCCTCCTCTTCTTCCTCGAGTTGGTCTCTCGCTTGTTCCAGTTCTTGTTCGATGTTACGCAGTTTAGTTTGCAGCGACAACTTCTGTTTCGTTTCCTCTTCCAACAAAGTCTACAACAAAAATAATTTTTGTTATTCTGTTTAAAAATGAATAGACGATTTGTTTTAAAATTATTATTATTCAAAAATGAAAATTGTATAAAAAAGAATAGCGTTTTCAAAAATATTTTTACTTTAGTTAGACTAGTTTATGCTATGATTATTTAAACACTTGAAGATAGCAACAAATGGTAATAAAGCAGTCTATGACAATTTAAGTGAATAGTAAGCTATGTAAAGTATTAGCATAGTGTTCAAATAGGGTAATGAATGGATAGTGTTGGTGCAGAGTGATGGCGCGTGTGTGTGTGTGTGTGTGGCGGGGCACCTGCGCCTCGGCGAGCTGCGCGCCGATGGTGGCGGCCTGCTTGCCGGCGGCCGAGGCCTTGAGCTCGGCCTGCTCCAGCTGCGCCGCCGCCTGCTCCGCCTCGCTCTGCAGACGGATGCACTTCTCCGCCACCTCCGACCTGCACCACGTACAATTTTATGTATTCATACTCTGTAGTCTATAAACTTTATGATTCATTTCGTTGCGGGTTAAAGACAAGTTAGACATGCCCGGAGACTCGCTGAGCTTCAATGCTCGTTGTTATTGAAATGTGTGAGGGCGGGACAGTCAGTCTATGAACATTTTAAATACTATACATGATGCTTCTAGTCTTTTCGTCAATTTATATATCAATATCGAATTTTACCTTGCTACTATTGGTTGCCCGTTGTAGTGACCCTAGTAAACGTGTCTCATTTCAAGTATGTCCCGATATAATCAGACCGACACAATTGTGTCAACCCGCTAGATATAACCGTCTCATTGTACTCGTTTTGGTAATGTCACTGTATAAAAAT
Organism: Theretra japonica; assembly: GCA_033459515.1. NCBI lineage: Eukaryota > Metazoa > Arthropoda > Insecta > Lepidoptera > Sphingidae > Theretra > Theretra japonica. The sequence continues at coordinate 6,956,451 of CM065943.1, forward strand.
ATAGATCAGATCTTAATACATCCAACATATACTATCGCGATCTCATATTATTTTAAATCAAAATATGACACGTATACTCAATCCATGTTGAGATAAAAGTGTATGTCGAGTGTAGGAATGTAGATAACAATAAGGTAGTTACCGCGCGCGGTCGACCTCCTGCAGCTTGGCGGCGAGGTCGGCGAGCTGCGCCTCGGCCTGCTTGCGGCGCCGCTCGCCGTCCGCGCGCGCCGCGCTCGCTGACTTCAACTCCGTCGCCAGGTCCGCGTTCTCCGCCTCCAGCGCCTGCTTCGCCTTCTCCAGGGCTAAAAACAATATCATATATTATATATAACGGCCCCGCTGATCACACAAAGTACTTGTATAGTTGGGACTTGTGTTTTCATCCATCGACAATTTTCTTTTATTAATTTACATATCCTACTCTTGAGGAAAAATCACGACTAATCGCAAACCCAACCTCAACCTCACGTCTCGAGCTTTTTAGTCTTAAGCCGCTATTTATAGCAATTATTTTGCATATTACCCTTGCTATAACGTCATTATTTTTAAAATTATTTATTATTACACAAAACAGGTTACAATCTTGAAACCGTTACAATTTAATTCATACAAATTAACAGTGTTATTGCTAATACTCTAGATTACTCATGCTAGACCTATGTGTATATTAAAGCCTGCCCAGGTTTCATACGATTCAGTTACCTGTAGTATTTCACTAATGAAACTCAACATTAATTACCCCGAAATGAAATAAGCACTTGTTAATAATGACCACTCGCGTGTTTGAAACTATATAAACTACTTTTGTAATCTACATTTTATAAATCACTTGTTACCAATCATGGACGCATCGTGCCTTCGATCCGGGGACTGTCCATTGGTACACAAATGTTGCCAATAGTCTCTCGCAGAATTGAATGAGTTTCCCTCCTCATGAGGAAAAACACTTTCCACTTCAAAATTGTCGTCTTTCGATAAACCGAATTTTACATTTTTCTGCCTACGCTCTTTAATACCCGCCATTGTATAATCACATAACAAATTGATAATAAATAGGATTTAAGTTTTGATTTAATTTAATAAAAAATCACCACAAATGTTTTGTACAAGTTACTAAATTTTTGACGTTGCTACGCGGACGCGCGATTTCGAATTGGGAAACACGGTTTGTAACTGTCAATGTCTTTTGTGCCAGTAAGTGCGTAAGCAGTTCTCATTCATGTGGGTTTTAATTTGACATGAACACATGACAACATAATATATCGCGAATGCATATTCAGAAATGTCTATGGAATAAAAGTAAAACAATTAAAATTATTATACTCTACATACAGAAGTTTTCCTTAGTAATTCCCCGTATAAATAATACTGCCTCCCCTTAAAATGTTCGCTAAATACATACCAGTCTTGGCCTTCTTGAGTTGTTCGTGTTGTTCGTTGAGTTGCTGCAGTTCCTGGGAGTGTTTGTGTCTCTGCTCGGCGAGCGTGGCCTCGTGCGCCGTCGCCTCCTCTTCGAGGCTGCGCTTGAGCACGGCGACTTCTTGCTCGCGCTTAGACCGGAGTTCTTGTTGAGCTGTTTGTAGGAATAATAATTATTATTTCAAATTCAAAAATATATATTAATCATAGGCTAAATGAGATCGAGTTCGATTTCAAGTCATGTAATAACTGTTTCTCAAAATTAGATTTGATATGAATTCAAGTTTTCTGATATTCGCTTCGTTTTAATTCGTATTAAAAGATTTGCATGGCCGTTACGAACCAAGTGTTACAATTTCTGCAAAAAAATTCGTTAAATTAAATTCACCATGAATGTCAGGAGTGTCGTATTGTATATTCGGTTGAAATGTAAAACATATTTCAGTTCGTATGAGACGTACCAGCAGTAGTATCGAGCGAATCGAGCAATTCACTCTTAAGCGCCTCGAGTTCTTCATTGAGATCGCGGCGCAGTTTCTCGGCCTTGGTGCGCGCAGCACGTTCGGCCTCGAGGTCGTCGTGCGCGTCCGCGAGCGCCGAATGCGCTTCTCTAGCGGCCTTCTGCGCGGCGGCTCGCTGCGCGCTCTCTTCGTCAGCGCGGGCGAGCGCGGCCGCCAGCTCTTCTTCGCGTTTGCAGACTACGGCTTGTAACTCTTCTACTTGAGCACGACGTTCGGCGAGCTGTTCGCGCGCGTCTTGCAACTCGCTTTCCAACTTGCGTTTGGCACGGTCCGCTTCTTGGCGCATTTGGTGGTCCTAAAACATTAACGTTATAGATTAAAATATATCCATAGGAGTAAGGGAATATTTTGCTTGATTATGATATGGAACTTATTAGTTTTTCAATAATGTTATGTCTAAAAATATTGGCAGGTATCAATTAAGAATTTTCCACTCTTATCAGTACCCACAAACAAATAACTCTTAAGGACATTATAGTTATATAATGTTTTGTATTCAGTTCAAAATTACCTTGAGAAGTTTCTCCTCCAATTCAGCAATGGCAGATTCCTGTTTGGCTTTGAGTTTGCTCAAATGTTTGGCTTTCTCCTCTTCCTCAGCCAAAGCTTGAGATAGATCGTTTGCTCGTTCCTCGAGAATCTGAAATAAACAACGTAGTATTGATTAACGAAGTAATAGAAATACGTGGCCCTTTAAATTACAATTAACGATTAGGCACACGAATTTTATGAAGGTATTTAAAAATATATCAATGTTTTAAGTTAAACGCATTATACCTTCTTTTCCTTGACTAGTTTCTGGTTAGTATCATCGCTAAGAGCCAAGTCCTCTTCGAGTTTCTTGAGCTTAGCGTCGCACTGTACTCGCTCAAGCTGCAGCTTCTGTCTCGCTGCTTCTTCTTCTTCGAGTTGTTCTTCCAGGTCCTTAAAAAATATAGTTCAGTTTTACAATCAGACATATTACAAAATAATAAACATTATCAATTAATTTTGAATAAAACTGGTGTCTCATTAATCCCTTTTTATCAGCCCTATATTTAGAATCATTATCGATCTTTATAGTTTATGTCATATCAAGAACGTATATATTTTATGTTCCTATCCATTTTTAGTATTACATAATTATTCTACATGTTCCAAGTATTCCACTGCAACATTATGCACACCTGAATGTTGAGTTGAAGTCGCTTCTTCTCCTGTTGCAAGGCGTTGCACCTCTCCTCCTCCTCTTCAATGCGTCCCTCCAAATCGTGTAAGAGTTCCTCAAGTTCTTGCTTGCGTGCGGCGGCGCGCGCTCGACTCTCTTCTGCTTCCGCACACAGCTCCAATTCGGCCTACAATCAATTATTTGTATTCATTTAAAAATACAGTACACAAAAACCTATAGTAACTTAAGTACAACAGAGCTTATTGGATGAAGATAACCAGAAAAGACAAGATCAAACGAACCGGGTGTTGCAGACGAGTTCATAGTCAATGGTAGTAATGTGCAGGTGGTAGGATAACGATACGGTGGTATGATCCTAAACGTACATTTAGCTACCATCTTACAGAACCTGTCACAGTGACACTACAATCTTTGGGTATTATTGTATCGACAGGCGAAAACTCACCACCTTTCAACAGTGGATGTATTTGAAAAAAAAACCATTTAAATTCTATCTAAAGTATAATAATTATAGTGACCTGCAACTGTTCAGCCAGCTGTGTCTTCTCTGCGCTCGCCTGCTGGAACTTCTGCTCGTACTCCTGACAGCGCTTCATCTGCGTGTCGAGGCGGTCGCGGATCTGTCGCAACTCATCCTCCTTCTGCGTCAACTTCTCCTCTTGCTTCGTCACTTCCAGCAACGGTTTCACCTGGTAAAATTATAATTATAAATAAATACGTAGCATTAATATACATTGCCCTGATCCCATCATTATATGTAAATTTTGTGTCGTGTTGATCAGAAAATACTAGGAGACTTTTTGGCCTCACAAACACTTAGACTTGAATCAAGTACTTGTGGATACTACAATAATATGTCTCGGTGCGGAGATCGAACGGCAGCATCAATTTTCATAGTCAGCATATAACCAGCGCTACAGAAGCTGACACGTTGCGTTATTGAATTACCAAATACCCTATACTCTATGAAAATAAACCTGCAATTCCCACAAAGTCATGTAATAGTGCTTACATGTGTGAATAATTGCATGTTTCTACTGCAATTCATAACAATATGGGTTTATTATGAGATTGTGCATTAACTATTCGTAATAATGGAAGTACATTATGTTTTCAATATCGATTAACATAAACATTAAGCCATATGGCCAGTCGATAATGATAGTTTTCATCAAAACGAACAAAATTGAGAAATAAACAGCATAACATTATCGTCCTTATGTAGAGAATAAAAGCCTTACCTTGATGTACAATCTCCACCATTGCCAATTTCTCAACTTCAAATAGGCAGCGCAATTTCTTTGAATAATTCTGATTGCGTTCAGCTGTTGCAATCTCTTCTGATAGTTTCTCCTGGCGAGGTAGCCTCGGCAGAACGCCTGGAAGTTCACAATAAGGTCTGTGATCTTGTAGTCGCGCTCCTCTTCGAGATGAGCCAGCACTCCAGCCCTGAAGAATATCTTCGACTGACCGACGCGGTACAGATTGTGATCCAGTTCCAAAGCCTCGATCATCTGTTCGCACGCCTTCTTGCCGTCCATGAAACCTTTGGGAATGATGTTGGGCGTCAACAGTTCATACCGTTGCCTGAATTCTTGGAACGGTATTCTGTTCGGGAAACCTTGTCTGCAAATCCTAATACCCTCGAGCACACCATTGCAACGTAACTGATCCAAAACAAGCGGGGCCTCAATTTTACCGGCCTTTTTCTCGTGGTTAGGGATAATACATCTGACGAAGTTCGGATTCGTGTTCCTCAAAGTGGCCATGAGTTTGGTAAGTTGTTCTTTGTAGAGTTGGGAGACGGTTCTGAACATTCCCTTGCGCGTTCTGGCTCCGAACTGAGTGTCAGTCATCGCTTGTTGCGCCATGCCGACTATTTCGGCGTCCTTCCAGATGTGGCAAACGAAACCATCTTGAGAGTTCTGCAGAAGCGAAACTACATTCTCGTTGAGCGGGTCCATGTTCTTCATCAACCACTGCGCTGCCGAGTAGTCGACTTTGCCAGCGTAATGTATGATTGCAAAGTCAGCAACTCCGCGGAAATCAGTCTTCATAAACTTCGGGTGGACGGAGTGAGCTGACACCAACTTCTCGACGAAAGTTTTGTCAGTAGCCTTAGGGAACCAACATTCCTCGTCCAGAAGAGCCATAATGCCCATAGGTTTGTCGATAAGATCGATAGTAGGCTGCAGATCTAATCCGAAATCGATGAACTTCCATTCAATTCCTTCGCGTTGGTACTCTTCCTGTTCCAAAATGAACATAGTGTGATTGAAGAGTTGCTGCAGCTTTTCGTTCGTGTAATTAATGCACAATTGCTCGAAAGAATTCAGATCGAAAATTTCGAAACCAGCCATATCGAGGATGCCGATAAACGAAGCGCCCTGCCTCTTAGTCCGATCGAGGGATCTGTTGATTCTGTTAACCAGCCATCTGAATAAGCGCTCATAACAAGCCTTACCGATGGCTTCCACTGAGAACTCCACCTGTTCTTTAGTTTGGGCTTTCGTGACAAAATCGCGGCCAACTTTAATTCTTGGTTTAAGGAAAGCCTTTGTCATTTCGGTAACTGAAAGACCTGAAGGAAAATTTAAATGGGTTATTAGATAAACAATAATATTTAATATTGAAAATGTAGTTGAAAATATTTAAACAAACATACCAAGTAAGTGTGCTATTTTCTGCGCGACAGTATTGTCAGGCAACGTGGCCTGATCAGAGTTCCTTTCTTGCTTGAACTGCATGGAGCCAAACAAGAGCACTGCAGAGACTATTCTGAATATCGAGTTGAAATCTTCCATGTTCATTCCCATGATGTTCATGGACTTCATGGTGGCTTGGAACTCAGCCGCATCGTCGATGCCCGGCACGGGTAATGCCGCATTACTCAGGAATGGGTAACTCTTCGGGTCTTCTAAAATAAACTCGGCCTTCTGCTGCGCTGTGGCGCCTGCCAGGAGCTGGTAGAAGATGTGGAATGTCCTTTCGTCTTTTGCTTGCCTAATCGCCCTCGATTTCTCTAATAAGTACGTTTCGATATTCGCGCCAGCAATGAAGCCTGACGCGTCGAAGTTTATTCTTATGAATTTACCCTGAAATTATATACATCGTATTGAATACTTGCAACATTTAAGAGTAGTAAGTAAACAAATGTGAAGCGTGTTTTGTACTTACGAATCTAGAAGAATTATCGTTCTTGACTGTTTTGGCGTTTCCGAATGCCTCTAGAATCGGATTGGCTTGCAACAGCTGTTGTTCTAGTTCTCCCTAAAAAAACAATTGTGTTATGAGCACAGGAGTTTGTGTTATTAAACACTATTTAAAGCAGTTAATATACGTTCAGTTAGTATTTTGAAATAATTTTATTTTCGTACTTATTTGCAAAATGAGATATTAAAGACATTTATGCAACATTTCTTTTTAGTATGATTAATAATATATTAAATGGTTTAGCAAGGGTAACTTCAAATAAGGTCGTCTACACCAGACAAAACACAGTACTTAAAAATCGGCGCTTTTGATTGTTCCTTTATTATTACCAACCAAGAACATATAATTCAAATTATAAATCTATTCCCATTTAAACATTAACATATGATTTTTATTGACAAGTCACAGAATTTATTTTTGTTATATTATTATGACAGACACTCCCAGATTTCAATTTGATCCGTTATCCGTGACTATGGTGTATACAGATATAAGTGTGGTGACACAGTGCAGCTATAGTGCTGGTGTGGACGAACCTTTACAAAATACACATCGATGAGGAATGATCATTATGTTACCTCGAATGTAGGTCCGTTTGTCTACAAGGTAGATAGCGGCGTGAAAATGAAATGTTAATGGTTAATGAAAATAAACGTACAACAAGCGTTAGTATATAGTATTATGAACCAATTATGCATTAAATATGAAACGATGCGATAACTTGACCTTATTTATGAAAGTTGCCTATCAAGTAATGCAATTTGGTCTAATTTAAGAAAATAGCCTACATTTTTTATTATTTCGATACGAGTATACAACACAAAATACTTACGACGAATATAATGATAATATGTAATCATTAACAATTCGAGGAATTTAGTCCAAAATACGATTACCATATCTATCAATGCATCGATAAGTGCATGCTACAATGATATTTACTGTATTATGTATAATTCAATAATTGGACTAGTAATTTTACACTTGTTTGCATATGAAAAGTACAACATTCCTAGCTCTTATTAGATCATTGTTTGTTGACATTTAGTAGCTCAGCTCTAGTAACTACGAGGAATTTAACCTCTACCAAGATTCGATGATTAAAACCATTCCATATAAATTAACGAGGAAAATAAATGTGTCGTGCGTGATTTAATGTGAAATCGTGACCGTATGTTTAATTTAGCCAACGATGATTCATGCAAACAATACTAAACACGGAACACAGACAAGCCGAGTATATGTTATTGATAGTGTAATCTTATCACTTACGAATCTTATTACTGTATAAATGTATCTGATTATATAAAAAATAATACAAGAAGCAAAGTAATTTAAGACTTTACACCGTACTACGATTAATATCATTAAAATATGAAAATTTACTTATATCTACATACGCCAATTTAAGAGCAAACGTGATAACTACAAATGCAATGTAATATGTAAAAATATGGAAAGTATACATACATACATAAAATAAACATGACATACACCTCACGAAGACTCATGCATGGAACATAAACATGGGATCATGCATCAAGCGAGAATTTTGACTGGTATCCCAAAAATGGCGTTATGAATTTAAAAGCGGACGCATTGCAATCTTAGTATGGTATGTTATCCCAACAAAATATTTTTACTTAAAATATTTTTGAGTAAAATAAAATAAAAGTAGAGAAATATTACGTTGTACATTTAGAAAATGTATAAGAAAAGCGATAGAGTTAACTGATGAAAATGTTCGACTGATGGAAAGGAGAGTTTATTATTTATTTCAAAATTAATCACGTTATCAGCTGAAAATTGACTTTAATCTTTTGCCCTGTCAATAAAAAAAATACTGATGAAATAGTTCAGGATAATATACCACGTAAGATTGCAAAGGACTCCCATATGCATAACAGGCGATTAGCTTTATCATCCAATGGATTTTTTCTTATAAACTTACAATTATCAATTGTGGTGTCGGCCCCTGTTGCAGTCGCGTTCACGGTGAGGAGAAAAAAAAAATATACATGAGTGTTGTAGAGGATAGACAGGGATAGTAAGCGTGTGCTGCCAGAGACAAAAATATTGTAGAATTTTATTTTAGCGGACAGAGAAAGTACTGAAAAAAGGGAGAGGTTTTACTCTGGCAACATACAAATATCCATTGTGCTGTACATAATAACATGCCACCTCCAATACATGCAGGTGTGCAAGTGTATCTATATTCCATACATATAGCAAAAACACACGATATTACTCAGTTCAACACTTAAAACATGGCTAGAACAATCAAATTTACTTCTTACAATAGCATTCATAATCCTTCTCACCGCAATTACTTTCAAAGAGTGTCTAAATAATTCAAAGACAAGAATTCAAACAACATTATCCATATGAATATTAATTTAAATTAGATAAATTTGCAAGACTGAGGCAGAGGTAATCCGTAATGTTATATTCATTATCGATTTTAGGAATGGATATTCTAATAAAAATGATTCACAAAAAGAATCAAATTCAAAAACATGTTTTGTATGAAGTTCAAATTGTAATCTTTCACGCTTATTCAACAAAGTGCAAAGAATAGATAATCTAGCGGATTACACCAAATTGTATTAAAATAATCACTCGCCGAGACTAGCCCAAATACACTTCAACGGTATCCTTACCCTTGAGCGGTAGTCGAACCAAAAACAGTGCGAACGCTTGGGAAAAATAACATCAATAAAATTAAATAATAAAGGACGTTTGAATTATTCCAGTTCCTGACTCGTCCGTTAATAAAATACTGAAAATCGTAAACTGAATATTGACGAGAAGGTGATGTTTTGTAATATATTTACTTGTGAAATAATCTACATTGATTATTACGTTTATTTATATAACCAATATGTGCATTCAATAGTTTTCAACTTGAAACCCGCACACCTTTAAATACTTCCCACACCTCAAACCTACATAATTCAGTCTTTCAACAAAGCCTATTATCATTATCTTCAGCTTTCCTAATAACTGCATATGAAATATAATCATTAAGATCCATTACTTGTAAATTCAATTTATTGTTAAATATGAAATCATGAAAATATTTCTAAAAGAAGTTATGCTTACCGCTCCCGATCCTTTAGGTTTAGAAGCGGCAACGTATGCTAAGTACTGGATCACTTTCTTGGTGTTTTCCGTTTTGCCGGCGCCTGATTCGCCAGTACACAGGATCGACTGATCTTCGCGGTCTGAAATAAAAAGCCATCAAATATGTAAAGATATCTATTAGCGCAACCACGGTATACTTACCGTATTAAATAATTCTTGACAAATTTATAAATATACGTATCATCTATAACATTATAATATTCATACTCAAAACCAACTAAAATACTACAGTTCACCAATCACCAGTTCAAGATCGACGTTTATTAATTTCAATTAGTTGATCTCCTTAGATAAATAAAGTCATATTTCTAACCATATTATGCTATAATACATTACATACATAGCAGTAATAAAGACGGACTATTCAGCAATCACCCAGCCCCAAAATAAATAGTTGTGGGTGACAAACTAACTACTGGTCATTCGAGAGGTCAAAATGACCATAATTTCTGAAGCAACGGAACAATAACTATTGACCATTGACATAATGCCAACTACGTTTTACATGGAAATTGCCAAACAACCATTGGACTGTGTAAGGTAAATTCAAACACTTTACGACATAAACATTTCCCTTTGGGCGTGGGCGTCGTCTCCAACATTATAGCCCGGCTCATTATACAAGTTTCCTTATCAACCCATTAGTGAGGTTGCGAGGAAACTATTTTATGTAATACAACATACGACCTCATAATTTTCTAAATCTCGCATACCTTTTTGAACTTTATAAGTAAGAAATTATCCTAAGGCAAAGTACACCCAAACAACTTTTTTATTCAAAGTATTTGCTGGGTGGTAGGTTTCTCATATGCGAGGGGTCATTTGGGTAAGTACCAACGTTTTGGATATTTCTGCCTCCAAGAAGCAGTGTGTAGACGCTGTTGTATTACGGTTTGAAAGACATTGTAGCCAGTGATAACTAGCCTTTGAGAGAATTAACAACTGTCTCTGAGTGACAGGAGCCGTGCCATGAAGCTTGTAATAATTATGTATTCAGTATTCTGAGTGGTATTGCTCTTCATTATAGGTAGACGACATTCTCATCATCAAGAGAGCGAATTGTTCGACTGTCAATTCTTAAAAAAAAAATGACGTGAAGGGATCCCGTCACTCATGTCTATTAAATTCAATACCTTTACAGCATTCCTGTGTTAAATATATTGCTGTAGTTGTAAAATCGTGCACGAAGGACGTCGACATCGAAGCCAGCCCGCTGGCAGAACGTACATCACTAGAGCTGACAGATAAGCGACCAGTTTAGAAACGGGTCGTTTGTCTAATTGTTCACTAATGGCCCAACGAACCGATACGACAATGACTTATTGCGTGACTTTGTAATTAGTACATTGGCTTTTGTTTTTTCCATGTCGTATCTCTTGAGACGTCTGAAGGTGAACTTTAAGAAGATTACACCTTTGAAATATGGAGTGGTGCAATATTAGAAAATTGTAAACATTCTATTCTTGAATGCAATTCGAGAAACCTATTAATTCTTACTTTTTATGGCTAATTTTGTGTATTCTAGGTGTGAAGTAATAGGCTAGCTGTTAGTCGATATTTCAATTTTTAAACATACACGAGCACATCTGATGTATGTCGGAACTAAGATAAACTAGGATGATAACCAACTTGAAGTACTGATAGCAAGACAAAACCTTTCAATCATTGTTTAACAGATATTATAATACTTTTGTTTTAAATCTATCATACTCTGATTAATCTTACAATTAATATGACATTGGACGAGACGCACTGATTAAACAACGCAATAGCCAGCATAACCTTACATATTAATAAGAAGAGAGAACGCAAGAATTTACGTCATCAATCTATTTCCATACTGGATAAAGACTAACACGTGGATGTGACTTCGCCCTGGTGGAACCTATTGTTAAGGTTACAAGTTCTGGCTGGTATTTCCATATTTCATAAATAATGTCTATATGTACCACAAACCAAAGATTCTAGAAGCGCACACTAGGCGCATCGGCAGAGAAGTTGAACTTTATATTGAAGGATAATAATACTCTTAATGATATTTTAATTTTTAAGGTGTCTAGCGTACCAAGACTGTGCATAAACTTAACTTTTTTTTATTCTTCGGGCAGTTTAATAAAGAACATTTACCTTATAAAAGCCTCTATGCTTAATCATAAAATACAATCAACGATGATACCAATGTTAAAAAAAATATTACAAGCATAAAATTACAAATTATTGGAATATCATCGTAATTTTTGGTTATTTCGGCAAACATTTACATTAGCAGATTACTTTTAATGTCAATAAGCCTACTTATAATCCTTATAATGTCAAAATCTCGTCAATGATAAATATTTACCTTGCAGCATAGAACGATAAGCTGTGTCTGTGATGGCGAATACGTGTGGGGGCACCTCGTGTCGCTTGATGCCCTTGTACCGCTCCATAATCTTCTCCGTGTAGATGGGCAGCTTCTTGTACGGGTTCACCACCACGCAGAAGAGACCGGAGTATGTCTGCGGAAGATAGGATATCATTAGAATATGAATTGTGAAGCACTAGAAGTAAGGATTAAGGCTGGTTTTACGCATATATTAAAAAACAGTGCATCCAAAATCATATGACGTATAATATCCTTATCAGGAGATCTATGGAATTTCTAATCAGTAATTAACAATAAAACGCGTTTGATGAACATTCTACGCAAGAAGACCTACGTTTATTGTCAGAAAAATATAATAATTGTATACTAACAAGTACGATAATGCAACATTTTGTAATTATAATTCCAAATGAAGTCAGAGATTACTTTTAATCGTAAATTATAAACACCGCACATTCATATAGCGTAATAAAAGCTAATGTGAACTATAAAACATTCATTTAGACCAATATCTCACATGTAGTCATAACTCAAGAGCCAGTATAAAATGTAGTTAAAGAACATCGTTATGCATTAGACTTTGTTGATGTATTTAGACGGAAGAAACGAGATCGACGTAATGTGAAAGGTTCATTGTAACTAAATACGGCGGATATTTAATGCACCACGAGGTACAGAATAGACACTCAAATGGTTGACAACCGTGAATAATTAGAAGCGCCGTAAGTAGACTGGTTGTATAATATTATACATCTATACATTACAGAGTTAATATAGTAGTCAAATAGAGTTGTAGTAGTTTATTAAACCAAGACATTATTCACACAACTGTTCATGCTCAGGAAAAAATAGTAAGTTTAAAATACAGTCAAATAATTAAAAAGGGGTATCATATTATAAAATGTTTTTTTATTTACATAGGTTATTAACATAGGTTCAGAACCAGCTGATACCAAACACCAAATTTGCGAAACGACGAAGATTAAAGAAAGTAAGATCAAAATATTAACGAATACTAAAGCGGCCGCCTTAAGAGATATTATCATCGCCCATAAACATCCTCGACACCTGAGAACTTTTTACAAGTTGGGGGAAGGGAGGGATAAAGGAACAGGTGAGTAGGGAAAAGCAAGGTCATGCTACCATTCTACAAAACGAACGAAATCCGACATCGCAACTGTTCTTATCGATTGTTGCTTTAAGTTGCTTGTATTAAATTTAATCACAATGAAAAACAAAACGTTAATTAATACAAATAACGGAAAATCAATAACCAATACATTAAAAAAAACCAGTAGAGGAAGCTTATAAAGTCATACACGACATTGCGTTAAGTCATTACCACACTCAACCAAAGTCAAGTGTTTTGAATATTACGAATCCAGGCGTCGCGTCGGTAGCTATAGATACAAATATATAAAATCTCAACGCAAACAACCAATTAAACGGAGAATTATAACAACGTACTAATTGGTTTGATTGTGAAATGACTTGAGTAATTGATAGGGTGTCAGTGATTCCAGACAGGAACGTTCCTCGGACATTTAGACTTGGCAATTGTTATCACATAACTAATTGAATTGTGACATTCGTCGCTTTTATTCCAATTATTAGTGCCATACAACCGCAGGAGACAAGGAACATATTTCCCGCTTTAAAATAAAATCTAAAAATACACAAGAATGCAGTGATATAAAAGAATACTACCTTTTTTATAAAGGATATATCTATTACCTTGCTTTTTTCAATTTTATTCAAATACAATTTGTAATTTGAACAACGTAATATGTAAGCTTACTATAATGTTAAACATAAGTTTAACTATAATTTTCGCTTAACATAAAATTAATTATGTACATCTTTGAAACAGTTCAAAATTAATTGAAAACTTTGTACATTGTTAGAAAACAAAAGACGCTGTTACGGACGAATGTTAAACAAAAGCGTTGTCTTATTCAGACGAAAACTAGTGCATTGAGTTTTAATCACAACTACTTAAAATCTTGCCGATTATACGTAAAAATTTTAATCAATATGTAACACCATACCATAATTAAAGTGTACTAGATGTAAACGTAGTTTCAATTTAACGTCAGTATGCAATTTAAACTGAAACGACAGTTTCAACTGGATTTAAACATTAACTCGTATCTGAATAATGTTTGTGTTGGGCAATAATACCAGAGGCTAAAAGGTATTTTAAACTTTAATCCTAACGACGCGACGGCATACGGACTGCGGGCTTTTCAAGTCTGGAAAAGTAAGATAAAGTTGAGGCGTACTGCCTTAAATGTATCGTGTACAAAAAGTTTAGAAGATAAACCTTTTTATACCATTGTGTGATCTATACTATCTTCTTCGTCTAAAGATAATATTAGAGATCGAGGATCTAATGTAGACTACAAATAGTTAAACCGTAACTTCGGTAACTTATAGAGCAAGAATAAATAGAGTACTTCGGATATTAAACACATCCAATTATTTATGAAAGTTTTCATTTGATAAACTAAGTAACACACAGAGTGTATTTAATAAGGCAAATATTGTAATATGTCGGCAAGTTGAAAGCTGAAAAGGTGATGTAGATAACATATCGTACGGATACAGAAGGGCAATATCGTGAATCAATTTATGTAGTGACCCGGCAACTCGAGGATTACTGCGTAAAATGTGCTGTGATTAACTCTTGACCTCAGATCGAATATTGTAAACAATCATAATAGTATTGACATCTGGAATATGTCTCATGTACCGACAGATAATAGTCTACATATAAAAGCTTCGTTGGAATCAATGTAGCAATAATTATATTAAGTGAACAAATCTTTAGCAATATTAATGGAGTTGTTAAAAGGTAAGTTATGTTTTCGTTGCATGTACTAAGAAAGTAGTAGTAGCATAATAAACCAATTTCAAATTAAACAAAGTAGAAAACCAATGTTCTGTATAAAAGTCCCCTGGATAATGCAATCATATTTGATTAATCATTATTTATAAGTCTTAGAGAACATTTAAAAATAGGCTCTACTGGGCAAAAGTATGGGTTTAAAATAAAATGATCAAAATATTTAACTGTCTTTCAAAACAAAAACACACTGGAGCACTGACATTCCCGCAATGTGCTTGACGGAGTGACGGCTAAATCATTAGGATATTATTGTCAGGGTCGCTTAGTCCACGCATGTAACCGACCAGCCAGTACTCGACCATGTGGAATGCGGTGTGGACAGCGGGCTAGTGGCTTTTTGCGGTTTTGTTTTATATTAAAATTCTAATCACGTTCATTTCATAGGCACGGTTATTTTACAACTAATAATTGCACAGACGATATACACACTGCTCGTTGAATATTTAATCATTTGAGGCAAAAACCGAAGGAACAAAATGGTTTCGCAGAAATATTTAAATTCTTTGCATGAATCGTAAAATCATTTTTTAATTTCATAACGGCATGCGTTTTTTTGTAATAACAACTTAGAGAATCTGATATCATCCTTTAAGTTAGATGGGATAACATCGAATCCAAATGACCCCTCCTTTTGAAGTTCACAAAACCTTAGGCCGTTGAGTCCCTTACATTGCGTCATCAACGCGTTTACCTCAATTTATAATAGCAAAACAATGGAATCTTTATTTAGGTGTGACTACACTGGGGTACAGCTATCTGCGTTGACATTATTTCAACGACTCTTCAGAAGCGGAAACTAGAAGCCATTAAGATAAGCAAACACAATTAATTTTACCTGTTTGTATGCAAAAATGTAAGGTTGGTTACCTATAGTGCTGATATATCATGTTTATAAAGTTCTATGTTTTTAAGGTAAGAGGTACATCAATTAAAATTTAACATTAATGTATTTTTAAGTTGCACATAATATATATTTTAATAGCTAATTCTATTCTCATCTATTCTCCTATTTAATTAAGGTACTATGTATCTGATGAAACTAATGACACACATCGCATGTATACGATTTTTTTATTTTTACAACTTTTATAGATGCCTCTGCTGGTCAAAAGCTTTCTGTGATCATTTTCTGTTTTCTCCTTTTCGAGCGCTTTGTAGCAGCATTTTAAAACGTAGAGATCCAGTTAACCCCGCAATCGTTTTTCACGTCTTCCTTTAGTGCAATAAAGCATGGAAATGTAAAGCTGCTATATTATTTTTGATTGGCTGAAATGAAAATTAAGACATCGCCCACGTTGTGTTTTACTCGGCACTTAAACTGTATTAGGTTCAGAAAAAGAAGCATAAAATAGGCAACAGCAAGATCATAACTTAATTTTGCATTTGTATGTTCTAAAATGATCATATTCTTTATGAGACAATATTTCAACATCGAAGTGTACAAAAACATTACTATCAAAACGTCGGATTGGCCGTGTCAGGAGGTAGCAACGTAATCATACACCTAATGCTACTAAGCTTAAGTGAACATGTTGCAATGTTAGCTTAATCGTTGTGAAAGACACAAAAACTCCATCGGCACAGTTTCCACATGGTGCGTACCCTATTTGGTCGCGTCAATCGAACTCCATACATGGCACACACTAATAATTTGGTAACGCATTGAACAACTGTTTTACGAGTCATTACAGACCATTATCCAAAATGGTAAAGTATTTTCTCACACGGAACGTAAGGAACTTAGATAACCTCTTGGTGGTATTTTACGTCTTTATTATGAGAACATTTATATAATAGGAATTTAATTACTTATTTATTATCATCATATTAAGATAGGTTCGGTGACCGTTACGATATGTATGGCTTATCAAGAACGTGGAGTATATTCTAAAATTACCTTAATTTATATTTCTAATTGTCTAAGTTGACCGCATTGAACTACTGAGAAAAAAACTTGCGATATAACAGCGCTGCCATCGCAATTCCTTTGGTGAGTGTATCCTGGAACGCCAGTGATTCTTACTTTTCATATCACCTATCGCCTATCCTTAAATATCAACAACACCCGTATTTATCCACAGCTGTTACGCATGCTCATGGGCTGCCGCGGTAGACACACTACTTATTTAAGGAGTACATGCTTTTTTTTACCCCAGAAAACCAAAATAAGCTTACGATAGTTTTGAGTAATTTCGAAATAATGGGCATCTTAAAGTTTCATCTTAATCATTATTACATATCTCTCTCTGCAGTCGGTCCTTCATGACTGAGGATCGTTGTCATCGTTGGATGTATGTACATATCGCATTTATTGTAACATATAGAAACTTTAAATTCGGTTTTTCTTTACGGTAACCTGTTTCTACCTAAACTGCTAGATCTATACGTGACTAGCAACTCATTGCAAGCTTTCAACGTCTTTTTTGGCTAAAATACAAGCTAAACCCTGACAAATCACTCCCGTCTCACACTCAATGCATCATTAGGCGGCATGCAAAATGTTATCCGTCCGCACAATGTACGCACGTTTGACTCCCAGCTGGTGAGTCACTGCATCGCCATCCGTCCTGGTAGCTGTGTTTTATGGAGGCTTTATGCCCTTACCAATATTCCGAGAATGCAGATTAATGCTGCATTTTAGTAGCCAATGATTGACGAAGAATTTTTTGACATAACTTTACAGATTGAAAGGTGTTTGGGGTCATTTACAAATTTGAAGTCTGTATTTTAATGAGATAAAGATCGAATGATTGATAATGTATAATTTGATAAGTGTTGTATAGACTATAACACCAAATCAGTTTCTTTTTCATGTAGTAATATAGAGAAACAGAATGTAATATGATCCTCGACAGACAGTGAACTCCGCCACCCAATAACATACGTATCATCTGGAGAGTGTAGTTTTGGGTTATTTATTTTACGGAATGAAGGATCATTGTTAGAAAAATAGGGGAAACCGAACGAAAGGCGTGCAGAACTGTCACTTATGTACACTTATACATAAGTGTACACTTATATTATCGTGTCACGCCTTTATTGAAATCCAAAGTCAGCTGATTATTAGTTTCAATATCAGGCAATGTGCAATACTTTTATTACAGGTATTTACCATCCGGCGCAGACACGAGCACTAATAGCCCTTGTTCACCGCAGACAACACGCTCGCATACAGAGCTACAGTCTTGTAACAAAGAAACTAAACTTATTGTGTTAGTCCATTTAAACGGTGTGAATAATGAAACTCGTTAATGGAAGATGACGGCTGAGAGATTGATGGAAGTATTCTGGCGAAAGCGTTGCTGGCGTGATCGCTCTTAATTTACGACCAGCTGGATACTTACCGAGTGGTCTTGTATCTTAGGTTCATCTTCTAAATATCTTTAGAGTACTATTTTTTGAACCCATTTGTAGTTTCAATGTGATTTATTCATTTTTTTATATTCTTTATTGTACACCACAAAAATACACAGATTATGACTTAATTTAAAATAAGTACTCGTATAATCGGCGGCGTTATTGTACCAGGCAATCTCTTCCAAGCAACCTTTGGATGAACATTAAAGCAAGGAGAGAGAAAGGGCAGTCTAGGGTGTACAGTGACAGAAGTATAAATTAATAAATAACAATATTACAAATTATTATTTTATTAATTATGGAGTCATAATTTTTAGTTACAAAAACTCTGATGACCGTCAGCCTCCGATAATAATTAAACGATCCTGCTTATCATCAGCCTGTATCACAATACGAAAAATATGCTACCTTTTTTCGAGCACTACTCATATTTAATTTAAATGCAACGAGTATAGCAAAGATTCATATCGATACAACCGACGTAAAAATCGCTAATTAATCAAACATCAAAGTAATTATTATTCTAGTAATGATGTTTCCTGAAGAAGGCTACAAGCAGAATATATCCTTAGTGTGAGTCAGAGGCGCTATGGAAACGCGCGTCGGCGCATCTGTACAAACGACAGGCAAGGCCGCGCGAGGCCGCCTCATAATCATTGCACTTACTACAACCGAATTAATTACTAACGTCTGCTTTATAGAGTCCATATTCTTGTGAACTTCGTGGCCAAGCAACATTTCAAAGTACACGCCTAATATGGTGTTATGTTACAGAGAAGACGCGCGCTTGTATTATGAATGATTCATTTTAGTCGAAATGTTTGTAAAAATGGTTGAGCCCTAAACCTACCGTGGTGATGATATTGGTTCTAATACTGTACAGAATTATAAATATAGTACATTAAATATAGCTACTATAAATAAATGCCTACACACGTCAGGAAATTTTAATATCAATCATGACATCAGGCCGGCTTGCCATCAATCAAAATTTAGAAATCTATGTACATATTTCGCAATGTATCACGTATGGCGTCATTTTTCAAGCTACTTCGACAATGTCATAAACTTGTATAAAATGTGGAACTAAAGGTACTTCAAAATTATTTTGCACGACATAATGAAATAAAGCGCGGGGTCCAACGAGGTAACTGTTATCTATAACATTACCTCGGGTGGTTGCGGGTGCCGGGGGAAATTTGACCCTTACTTCGTTGGAATAAGGACCCTGGCTATAGTTACTTTTTAAATAGAGTATGAGTCACATTGAGCATGAACGTTTATGGAGAAACATGCATTTACAACGTACACACGCGTGACTCGTAAACACTGCCGTATATGGTCATTGTATAGTTTTGATATGATCGACGAGCGCTGGTAACAGAAAATACACAGAAAATAGTATGAGTCAGCCCAGTTCGCCTTTGAGAATTTTATTCGTGATATAATTACAAAATTTTACGAACGTCTACAATAAAATACTTATTAGGGAGATCTCCTACGCATTCGTTGCATAGTAACGTTACTGTAGTAATGATAATTTTGTTTACCAAATATAATATACGAAAAAATATGAGAACCGTATATTAATTGAGAAAATGAGGTCAGTTACTGTTCAAAAATAATATATTTGCGTATTTTTATCCAATTATTACTGCTATTTAAAAATGCACCTCCACTTTAGTGAACGTAGTGTCAAAAAAACATAATTTGTCATAGGTACAACTTTATCTGACCTTTGAATGCAATTTTAGTGTCAATTTGATCGAACACCGAGTCAAGAATTATAACTGCATAATATATCCTTCGAGCAACTATCATGTTTTCTGGTCAAGGCGGCAAATAAATTCAACCTAAATACGTGCGACACGACGTCCTTTACCGCGAAATTTTACTTAACGCATGATTTTCGCTGCAACACCTCTCAAATTGCTTTAAGTAAATTAACCACTTAATTCCAACTCTGGCGTATGCACAATAATCGATCATGTAAATCAGCTACTATGTCAGTCGTACTAACTAGTGACTACGATATAAAATAAATCAAGTGGTTGTGTTTGCGCCGCCGATTTGGGAGCACCGCGTGGGCGTCTCGCGCTATTGTGCTGTACCACCTTGGGCGATACTTCAAAGATAACATTGTGATGTGACGCCAGATTTGATCACGACTTTAACTAGATGAGGGAATATTTGAAGCCATTGACGTCATGGCAGGTTGTAAACGGCATGTAATACAAGGCTGCTACCAGAATTCACAACTAACACAATCAAGAATATAATAATGATTATAAATATAACGCACACTTGTTTAAATGTTATAATAGTTATACAATTAAATAATGATGACTTTAATAAACAGTGTAATGAAAAACAAAGGTTATATTCCCCCAACTCTACCCCGCCGTCGCGTCGCGTTTGAAAGTGAGGCTCGCGATAGCTGTGTCGATTTCGCTGCGCTATCAAAGGAAGAGCATCCATATCGTCCTTACGTACAAGCGTTCTTTTCAACAATTAACGTTGATAAATTTCCCCATTATCAGGGGCGTCGCGGCAGTGCGTGCTCGTGCGCGTGCGCCGGTCGTTCAACCGACGCAGGATACAGGCTCGTTTCGCGTATCGGCGCGCATCCGTTGCGATAGTCATCCGAGTTTTGTTCTTTAGACATGCTTTATTTGCGCCGTTCATGAATCAGCTCGATTGCAGCGGGGAAAGTAAATTGAGACTTATATTCAAATGGCCAATAAGAAGGAAACAGATATCGCCGGAGCCGACGCGCCCGACGTTCGACTGTTCGAAAGTGACATGTATATGGAAGACGGTCCTTGACTCATATGCGTCAGTCAATTCGTTTCTTTTCAATGCGAAGATTGAATAGCTTTAACAACAGTAATTGATCTCACATTTAGCATTACTCAATTCGTATTTGTTAAAGTGCTTCAACCCCTAAAATAATTGCTGCGGAGATAAGAAAAATGTTACCAGATAAAAACCAACACTATAATAACTCATTTATTATTCGCCCTTCACAGTACACATGCCAACGGAACTGTCTTTATAGCGTCAATAAAGATTAGATTAAATCATCGATGATGTAAGCTACAGCGCTGCAATCGACAATGACGTCACAGATAGCCTTCTCTGGAATTAAAAAAATGAAACTGCTAGGAAATGAATTACAGTATAAAAAATTAAACTTTTCTAAAAGGACAACAAACAAATAAGACTTTTCTACTTAGTAGTGCTGAATTATCAAAACTGTAAAAATCGCGACCGCGGGGAAACAAATTATGTTTGGCGGGCGTTGCACCTGATTGGAGGGTACGGAGGTGGAAGCCAGGTGGGGGAGACAGGCACCTGTCGACCCAACCGTCTGCGCCACAGTTTCAATATATTCGGAAGTACTTTTTTGTTGCCACTTCAAGTTTTAAAACCCTCCAGGCAGAATCTTTTGGCTTCTGCCATTCATACATAGATCAAAAACTATCCATACATAGTAAGCATAGTGTTGATTTTCAAAATAAAAATGGTTGTTTCAAAACAAATCGGTATCAATTGTCTCGTCAATCACAAATGAGAATGTATTAGACATCTTCTTGTCGCAGCAATATGTTTGTGGTGTATTCCGCAAATCTCTCGTGTTATAGAGCAATAACCAATGTCTAATACAATTAGATTCCCCGTCGAGCCGCGGCGTCGCGGTGTCGCGTGCCGATTTTCCGGTCTGTCGGGAAACCGGTCCGCGCGCCCTTACCGCTCTAACGTGCGTTCGCTAGTTTATCTCATTGTGCTAAATGGTACCCCCTTATCGGATATTTATTGCCAAGTTTCAATCTAGAGTTAACAGTGCGGGTCAATGTATGATGATCGAATACAGTGTTGTTTTCACGCAAATTATTAATAGTAACGTTCAATCAATTTGCGTTGTTTTCTTCGTGTGAGGTTGAAGTTTGCTGTCGTCAATCTAATAGGACATGGTTTTAAGTTATTACATTTATGGCATAAATGTAAATGGAAAGCGACTGACTTGATGGATAATGATAATCGGCACCTGTATACACCAATGTCACCTAGGACTATTTAACAACGTTATCGGTCTTTAAAGGTAGACGATGGCAGAGGTAAAAAAAGACAAGGATTTTGGGGTTCCAGCTACAGCCCTCATATATCATGTGCATACATTTTTAAATATAATGGGTATATGCATAGTTACTCATAAGTTTTATATCACTCAACGAGCCCATAAGGCTAATATATCAGTGTTTATTAATTAACTTCAAAGTAAACAAGACACCGGGAAGGAGCACCCTCATGGTGTTAGCACTTCCGATGAATCACACACTCGAAAATTCTTATGTGCTTGTGTAGCAAGAACTCTGACTCACTGGAAATACAACACTAAAGAAATCTGTGAACGCCGTCATGTATTACACACTTTTACTTTTTAAGCCTTTCAATATCCTGTATGAGGATATTTCTATTAGCATCTACTCCATGTCACAACTATTTATAAATAGCAATTAATAATGCTACTGATTGTCCATAGATAGCTCTTATTAGCAATCTATTTATGCTAGGCGACGTAATAGGGTTGTCAAGTGGACATGAATTATGAATTACTCTGTTAAGTTCATAATATGTGTTTCAATCAACATAATAATTGCGAGAAAATGTGTCATATGGTAAGAGACAAACTCAGTCGTGATTAATTCTCTGGAAGGGTTGACGTCAAAGAGGCACCTGGAACCAATTTTGTATAAATGTTTTTCAAGTGTATTCATGGAAATAAGTGATAGCATCCATAAATGGTCAAACAACAAAGTCATCAATCTTAGCTGTGATTAATAAAATTGCTTTTAGAAACCTAAAACTTAGCCACGAGCTAGTTATTCAAAATAACAACTGCATTTGCAACAGCTTTTTATATCCACTCATGAATATAACGTTATGTTGACTTTATTCACTGTCTGTGTATATGGATACGATATCGATTCAATTCCAAGTAGTTCAGATTGAAAATAAATAAAAAGTCGATAAGGCGTATAGTGTGTTAATCAAGCGATTAACAGTTGGTATACGGGAGCACCATATTTATACACCAACGCACTGGCCAATAAAACCTATATCGTTAAATCTATGGCCCGTTATTAAACCTTTTGTTTTCTTGTTTTGTGATATGTTCGGTATTTTTGTGGTCTATTAAGTATTTTATTGAGCTATTATGTTTTTACTAGCAATTTAGCGCAGTTTCGCAAATTTTCTAAAGTTTATTGGCTTTGCTTGTAAGTTTCATCATGTTGTTATGCATCCCGCGTCTTACAAACTTAATATGCGGGTTGGAAATTAGGATTCAAATTGTTTTTCAATACCACAGTATCCATGTAACGGTAATGAAATAGACTCAATTAAAATAAATTTTTGTATTCACAAAGTACGGCATTCTTTTCGTGACTAAATTCGTTACTTATATTATTATAAATATATATTAGTAACCAGAACGTTCAATAAAAATCTATTAAAAAAAGAGGTAAAAAAGGTCTTTGTCTATTACTAACGTAAAATTAAACACGTTAATATTTGCCAAGGTTGTACCCAAAAACGCTGTTGATATGAGCAAAAAAGCGACAATAAAATTCCTTTATGCGATAAATTAATTAAAAGGTCGACGACAATTCCTTAAATAATTGTTCAAATGAACGTTATCACGGAGAACTCGTATAAAACAATAAATATGCTGTCGCCAATATGTCGTTATCGTATTGCAAGGATGTTCTAGAATCCGCAATTACCATACATTTCCATGTGATAATACCAAGTAGGCCAGGGAATAAACAACTTCTTGTACGCTACAACACTTATTTTTCAATTACCCACATGATGTGCGTGCTTCGCAAAATTGATTAGCTGCCTACAATTGTCACGTCGCCGTATCAAACGCGCCTCATATACTTGTCAATACAATGTTTTTTACGCAATTACATTTTGATCAAGGTAATACTCGTATACATGTATGTATATTTAACGTTTACGAAATCGTTTGATACAATTTAATAAACGCACAAACACCTTTATACGAGGCGTCATATAAAGGTTTTTACTTATACCAGATTAGATATCAAATAATTACAATAACATAGGCAGATTTTCGAGCTAAAATCTAATGTTCTCTAATGGGCAATAAGCAAAAAGCCCTCCAGAACGTAGATTGCTTTAATTTCAAACAAATTCAGTATACTAAAATAAGCTGCAACACCGATTCTGTTATAAAATATTTTTCAAAGCACACATAATCAGAACGCAAACATTGTCTAATCGTAGTGAGCGCTACTTCATAGTTCACACAACAAATCCAAACACTAAGCATGTTGAGAACACTATCAGTATATTAAATACGTTAGTGTTATCTGACAACAAAGGTGTTCATACAACTTGATGATTCACATATAAATTATCCGTGTATCATTTGGGTCAACACCGCACCACCTTTGCCTTGAGTCACGTTCAGGTATGCGGCAGCAGCTTTCCACCACTACTTCTTATTATAAATTCAAGATGATGACATCATCATCTTCAGCCACAGGTAGTTTACTGCTGAACATGGACCTTCAGAATGTCCCTATTGACTTATCGGAAGCGTACCCTATAGTCTTTATTGGGTCATCTGAACATATTTTAAGTGGTCCTCCATCACTATGCTTAAAAGTACGTGGCTTTTAAGGCCCCACTGGCCATCAGTTCTCCGCCCTAAGTGTCCTACCTATACTCCCATTTCAACTTGTTAATCAGCGAATAGTTAGTAAGGAAGACAATCTAGTAATGGGATGAATCTACAAACGAAATGATTCTTGAACGACAACGCTAAATGCAGACAGCTTGCGCTTTGTAAGTATTTTTGTTTGTTATTTGTTTTAGTTTCACCATTTGGCTACATGACTGATAATAATGTTGGTGGATACTATCATTCAATTATGTCACCGGATCTTGCATCATGATTATAATATATGTCGTTTCGATGCACGTCCCTAATATAACAAACCTGTGGTCATAAATTTCGTAACTTAATGCGAATAGATGTTTTTAATACAAACTTTAACGTTTTAAACCCCGATTTTTATTTATACCTTCACAACGCCCGCATCTGTTGGTATTTTCGCTTAATTGAAATATGAGTTGATTACTTAAAATAATGGATCATGTCACGAATGAGTAATATCGACCTACATTTTTAGTTTCCGTGGAAACTCGTTGCGTAAATGTAGCCTAGATGCGGTTTTAACGTGCGTAAGCACATCTACAATGCTTCTCAATGGACTTATTTTAGGAAGTTGTTACGCCTGTTTTTGTTGCGACCTTGCATCGGAATTGGTTCATGAGTCGTTTATACAAAAAAGGTCTTGTTTCATTACTTCGAAGATTTTACCGGCTGTAGAGCGTTGTGGTACCTTTCCAGGCGTGTCTACTCGCTTTATTTGTGTTAAAGGTTTGGTGAGTTAATCGGCCGAACCACATAAAATGTTGAATGATACAAATGGCTATGTTATTTTAAATAACTTAATAAAATTTAAACAGCCTGCAGCATTGTTCCGTCCTGTAATTAGGATGCGTAAGATGATTACCGCAGTACCAATTGTCCGTCATATGGATCACCTAAATAGGTCATCGGGTTCTTTGAATTCACAGCAAGGGTGGTGCGCCCTTAGCGATTGTGACTTCAAGGTGGGTACACCGTACTGGATTTAAATCAAACTCCTGCACACCTCAAAACTTTGTTCAAACAACGTTGTAAATTAAATTATCTGAATAGCTATTAAAGCAAAATAAAAAACGTGAAATCGAAATCAACTAGCCAAAATCAATATATAGATGGCTGTATCCGTTCGAAATGGAAAAATCCCACACCAACACAGTAGTAACTTGCCAACGATCACAAACTACAACTCGTAAATATCTCCTGGCGTGTTATGAGATGCGATGCCAAAAATTTCTGGAAATTCGCAGTGGAAGCTTTCCGGGCTTATTGAATACGCTAGCTTCCTTTTTGCGTCGTACA
Organism: Theretra japonica; assembly: GCA_033459515.1. Lineage (NCBI taxonomy): Eukaryota > Metazoa > Arthropoda > Insecta > Lepidoptera > Sphingidae > Theretra > Theretra japonica. The sequence continues at coordinate 6,982,596 of CM065943.1, forward strand.
TGGAACGTTGAGAGGATCCCCCCAGGCGATGTTATGACATTTCCATTTACAGACGTGAATTTTTACTCAAATTCTCCCCGTGTTGGATGAGCGAATATATTTTTTAGGTTCTAGATTTCAATTTTGAAAAATGAACATTTATTTTTCCAGGAAGATTTTTATTTCGCACTTAAACGGGAACCCAGTGATCGAGTTAAGACATTCCCTTTAATTACGATTCTCTTATCATTCATTTTAATGTAAATACTTTGTCTCACTTATATGTATGAGGTTATTAACAATTGTCGTCAATTGTAAAAGGTGTTGCCAGTGTCGATAACACAATGTTTTGGCTGCATACAAAGTACGTTGAACCAGAAAATGCAAGGAGGCACATTTGTTTATATTGCAAAGTGCGAACGACCATCGAATGTCGCCAGGGTTGCCAGAAACAACTAAGTTCACCTCAACACGACAATACTGTAACTGCCCAAAATATTTGATACCATCTTAATCGCCTATTGTTTACGTATGAGTAGATATTATTAGAATTAAGTTGAAAATACTTAATCAACAAATGCTCGTTGTTTTGTCATTCGTTTCCTTTTAGGAAAAAAAATTGTTTCTTTTTATAAAAATTGTTGTACTACCTTTCTACGATCTAAAATATAATAAACATAAACATTGTGTCTATATAAAAAATCATAGACAGAATTATTATTTTGGTAAAATGATTTTTGGAAAAGTTTGTCGTAGTCAACAAAAGAAATACCACTAAAACTAAAAATTCAAACACGCATTGTATTGTTCTGTCGCTTATCTATAGCCACAGTGAGACAAATAAATACAATTACACACAGAGGTCATTTGTAACGTGTGGAGAATTAATGCCATTCGAATTAAAATAAAACGTACATCATTGCGATATAGCGAAAACAAACTGACAGGCCCAATTAACACTGTCAAAGCTAATTAAAATAACACAATTAACCGTCCCGTATTTACAGTCTCCGAAACTATCGCGCAATATATTGGAGGCTAAACGGGCATGGAGTGAAACAAGCTACCAACCCTAGTCAACTTGAATACTGTTTAACTACTGCCAAAATAACAAATCACATCCATGACACATGGTTTCTGTGTAAAATTATTTCATATATTTCTAATAAAATAATTATCTTCATCACCTCTTTAGCCAGAAGAAATACAGGGTTGAACATAGATATCTCTCTTTTCCACAGCGACATGTTAGAACAATTAAATTATTTAACCTATTTCTATTTTTTTTTCGTTCTTTCTTTCTGTAAAACAACATCTGCTGTTTACTATTCTTTGGCAGCCCTATATGAGTACCAAGTGCAGAACCACCATACGTCGACTCACATGTTTGTTATTGTTAACTTTTAACAAAACGATCAATTTACACGCTAACGATGAAATATTATTAATAAAACCAACATGTTTGATTATCTTGAAGGAAATGAACTCGCAAAGAATTTCCCGTTGAAAATTTAATAAACTCGCCGACGTATTTCAATACGATTAGCGTAGTAAGTGTGAAGGGGAATGAACTCGGAAATGAGCTCAAATCTTAAACGCTGGTAAAGAAAAAGATGATTCAGATGCCGCTGACGAAGGCAATGCATAATAAGGGTCAAGGGTCAAGAATAAAAGTTTTAAGAAGTGTTTACTGTTTGTGAAGTTTTGAATGATACATTACAACAAAACAAAAACGATTATATTCAAAAATAACGAACAAAGTGATTCACCACGCCACATTTGCACATGTCGTCAAATAGTTTTATAAGTCGACTTATAAAAACTGGTTGAATAACTGCGGACGACCGTTACCATGAGTCACGGCTTAATGCCGACTATAGTTCGTTCCGAGTTTCGCAACTAATTTTAATAGAACCGTTTATGGATAAACACTTTAAAATAAAGGCACAATGGCGGCAACTGCAGACGCTTTCACTGAGAAAAGGACGCTTTCTATTCACTCCTAATTATATTTTAAAACTTCGCTAATAATAAATACTACTCTATAGTTAATTGAAATCAGCTGTGTTATGGTGTAATAATTACGTTAGTAGTTATACGAGGTAGATATTCGTATCCGCCACGGATAACTATCACCGTGCGCAATGGCGGAAAATCCGACAAAGACACCTAAGTATGTCGCAGTTTGAGATCTGTCTATGTATATCCCGTTTCGAATACGCTGGCATAATTACATTATCAATTGCTTTAATGTGTATAATGACTGTAATCCTTAAAACTGGCTTATGTTTCCCAGTGGACGAACTTCCTTCTGAATTTGATTATAATGATTTGATTATAAGGAGATTCACTAATACCATATTCTGAATACGTAAAATATTACGTAAATAACACCAACGTACAACTCCATAACATTTCCTAGTATTGTAATTGAGGAACAATGCGAAACAATAATTAACACCAGAAGTTTCTCACATTTAATAACGACATGATCGGTGTCGATAGGTGCCGAAGAAAGTTACGACAATCAACTTTTTTCTTAATAAACGTTGATTGTTGCCGGATAGACATGATGACAGCCTATAGTACCTTCCTTCCTTGAACTTTGACATATTTTTGTCAATACATTCATTGATTTGTTTTGACTAGCTTAATGAGATGAAAAAAAATAAGATTGCAACTTATAATATATAAAATTATTGTTAAACACCATCGCAAAATGCCTAAAGATCAATAATGCCAAACCTAAAAATAAACATACAATAATTGACCCAAACCTACAATCTGAGTTTCCTGTTAATTAATGCAACAAAACATATGTACATTTAGCTCAAATAAAATGTCAACATAATATTTTCCCTATACATAAAATTAATCCAGTTTTGTTATACGTTACGTTACTGGTTTAAGTTATAGGGAACCTGCATTTTTAGGCTACCTTTGTTCTTATAAAACTTGACTAATATCTTTATGCACATGCTTTGGACTTCGGTTACTTGACCACATTACATACCATTCTTTATTATATGATTAACGGTAAACTATGACTACGGGAGGAGAAATTAAAAACAATCGAATGGTGTATAAAAAATATTAATATAGATTTAAATCGCTGTAATATATTTACTGTGCCTCGTTCTAGGATCAACTGTTCTGATGTGTGATTTTTATACAGCTTTTCAATGAATAAACCCTTAAATTGGTAGATTTTTAGTTATGTTTAATTGCATAAACATATTTTTGCAAATATAAATAATATTGGAATTCCATAAATACATCAGATCATGAAATAAAACAAAAAATATAGGTGTATTTCAATTGTAAAATATATCCTTCATTGTTTACACAAAACGCTGCTTAACAGGAAGGTTCGCCTTTACCTTTGGGTATCTGCTTATTGTGTACAGGGAACTAATTATAACTACATTTTCCGGCAGTGTGTTGTGCAGTGCAGTGTTGAAACAGAATTTATCCTGTTATTCCAACGCCAGACTCCATGCACGATGATATTCGCACATTTCGCGTCGGCCGTTGAACCAAACATTACACAGCCTTTTGTTTCACATGACAAAACTAAGCAGCGCTTAAGTCACTCTAAAGAATATACTGAGGAATGCAACTTGGGGATGTTAAGTAACGTCGAGTCTGTATAAAATAGGACGCTATTTTGATACCGAGGACGAAAGAAATAAAAATGAGATGATGACAATGCTGGGTGTGAAGGCGGGACAGTCTCCAGTATAACAATCGTTAAATGCTCACTTGAGTCGTACCTAAAACAAGTCATAATTGATGTTTTTAATTACATGTCATATTACATTCGAATTCTAGAATCATTACGTATCTAGTAATTAGAACACGCTCATACAAGATAATTGCTTTGTAATTAACGATATTAATTATTAATTAGTAACATATTAAACTGCCTAAACCCGTCACATATTTAGGTCCGTATCTATTTGTCAGTGCGGGATATTTGTGTTGAACAAATTATTGAAAATAACAAGTCCGATTGTGTCCGAACCAATTAGAAAAGCACATTGTTTTGTATTCAATTAGTGCGTGATAATAAATCAAACCAATTTAATAACCTTAACGAATCTTATCATTATTTGCATAATATCATTAAATTCGACGTCGACAAAGTTGTTATAGTGGACTTAGTACGTGTAACGTATTTACGGAGGGTTAGGCCGAGGTATACAGACATTTCACTATATTTTTTTTCTTTTAAAACGTGATAAAGTAAAAGTCATAGTCTTAGGCACTGCTAACTCATATGGGATGGTTGGAACCTTGCTGTCTTGGGTACAAATATAGGTCTGAAATGCCGTTTACTGTGAGACTCTCGGTTTAATTACATGTAGTACGGACATGAAGTCGGCGAGCAGTGGATGGCACTAATATCACCCTGTTTACCCCTTTCGAGATTACATGTATGTGTTTGTCTGAATTATCGGCCTCCATGGATTAGGTCGAACTCCGAAGACATTTATTTGTAATAATTTTGATAAGTTTCTTTTCTGTTGGAAGGGTCAATTTGGGTAATAAAATTATGATTTACACGTGCACGAAGCCCCATAAATAAGTACAATCGTAAACTTTTTCTCCACCATTATGAACCAGGTTGTAAAATATTTTAAAATGCGCGTTAATGTCGTGGGCAATACTTACATGTTACCCAATATGTAAAGCTCCTACAATTAAAAAATGTTCTGAATATTAAAGCCAGGTAGCATTCGTATGTAACAGTATTGGTAAACCAAATGTATTGAAATGCACGACCACAGAAATAAGTACACGGACGAAATCAGGTAGCGCGAATTATTAGCGACAAGTCTCATTCAAGCGACCCAAAATACCTTATAGAACTGATCGGCATTTTAAATCCATCCAAAAAAGAAACAATTTAATTTTAAACATGACCCCTTCCATATTGCACAACATCCATGCAACAAATTGTTTATTATATGCAAATAAATCCGTTGACAAAATGTTAATTGTCAAATTTTCGCAGCACACGACACATCCGGTAACGTAACTGCCATATTGTCGTTCGGAAAACAATTCAAAATTCGAAGAACGTGGTTGTGCGACGACCTTCGCTCGGAGAGGACACCGACGCTGAGGATTGCGGAGGAGGGGAGGCGGGGGACCACGGAGAAGCGAATAGGGCTGTCGGCCAATAACTTCAACTACAATACACTTTATTCCTCTATCCTTGGCTTAAGAAATAAACGTTAATCCGATTAGACAAGATCCTTGTCATATACACAAATATTTATTTAAAATAGACTCGAGTTGTTTATTTTTTTTAACATATAAACATATATTTGTCATGACGGCGTTTATTTACTCAAAGATAGGACTTGGCGTGTACCCAAAGGCATGAGGAGAAATGTAAAAAAATATACATACATAGTCACTGCTTCTAAACAAGTAATCTTTTGAAGATCTATGAATGAGGACATCATTTATGCACTTTAATAGTAATAATCTAATAACATGTCAATAAAATGATACTTAGGTAACCGAGCAGTAGCGGCCAGCAGGCATTACCAAATCAGTAACCGTACACGATACTAATACGGCTGTTAGGAAAGGAATACAACATTGTAACTTTACATATAAGTGAATCGTTTGTCTAGTCCCAATATGAAACACGTTTCGTACATGACTCACGAAATCGTACAGAAAAGGAAACACATGCTATTTCAAATTCTATAAATCTAACTAAACAGGAGTAGCGCCAATTATTTGGGGTAGCATTAATTTTGATACTTTTTTTTTATTATAATTTTAACTAATTAACCTCTAAGTTGCAGCTAGAACTTGTTAAAACCAGAGCAATTTAGAAAATCACAGCACGTATTTATATTAACTACTGAAGCAATCAGAGATTTGGAACCCAATGTTCATGTTTGATAAAAGCAGAAAGTGTTATTTACTCAAATTCTTAGGTGCATTAATCAAATGAAAAACATCCAACCAATAATTTCGTCTAAATTATTAACATATTTCAAGATGAGTGGATAAACCCTATAGCCGCCATACAGACTGGATAAAAAAAATGGAAGCGACCAGAGCCAAACGTTAAGCGGTGTCCTTGACGCACCTTGCTACATTTCCAGTTAGATTTTTACTCCCGTGTTAATGTTTAATCCTTATTATCACCATGCTTAGGTCGAAAATTGTTTATCATCCTATCACGTGGTCCGGTTGTCTATGGCATTAGAATTCAGAATGGGTGGGACTGGTCGCCGTAAAATATTGTATACATTCAGCTTCAACACAGCTGTGTTCATTTATACACAGCGCTAAACCGCAACGGGACCAATTTCATAGATATTTACAGTATTACATCATTTTCCAATAATATATATTTTGAAGACTTCTTGATAAATTCTTAGGTAAATGAAAAAAATATTGCTGTTGAGTTGAATGTTGTTATTAACAACGGTAGAACAACGGTTGTTATTAAGAATTGCAATAGAATTTAAGACAAACCAAGACGCCCAAAATGTATTCCTCCTATTATTTACATTAGGGAAACGTCTTGCGTGTGTTTAATCAAAACATTTGAAGAATAAATCACATTATACACCAAAAATGCTATTACCATAAAAATAAAGAGGGAGTATAAACAAACTTTGTATAAGTATTTCTTTAACGAGTAAGAACTGAGTATAGATTTCGAAATACCAGACTGACGACAATCGGCCGCGGGCAAGATCGATACGGCCACGGAACCGAGACGATTGTATTAACCATGATAAATTATTATAGGTACAGGTATAAGAAAATGAACTGACACCAGGAACTGGGAATGAACAACATATTGCTATATGTACGCAAAAATTCTAACGCCAACTACGTGAGTGATGGAATATTGTATGCTAAAATAATTTTATGACGACCAGTCTAAATATATGAGTACATTACTATTTCCAAAACTATGATATTGTTTCGATTGATACTAAGTGTAGTGAGGTATGTACGTAAATATTTCAATAATACGTGAACTTTCTTGTTTGAAGAGCAGTCAGCGGTCATCAACTAATTAGTTAAATATATTTTTTTGCCTCGTAGAAAGCACCAAAAAATCAACCTGCTAATCCACCTCACAAATAATTCACATTCAAATTAACTATTCACCTACAAGAGGAATTAAAATGTAAATGATATACCACCAATCACCATTGTACCAGAAGTAACCTAATTATATTTAGAGTTTTAGACTATTCACCATGAGTCGACACTCAAGCACGCGCCAACACCTAACCCAGCTTCAAAACCAATAAGTTCATATCAAACAATAGCCCGAGTGCGAACTATTCCCATGAACCACACGTTTAGCTGACCACGAGTGCTCACTGTGCATTATTGGTTTTAGAAGATAATTTTTTTCCATACTTCGGAATATTTCCCTCTTCGTATGTGCAAGGTTTCTTCGAATACGTATAATGATGTTGTATTGTGTTTACATTTTGTGCAATATTAATCAATGTAAAGTCACACAGAAACAAAAAAAATCCTACTTGATTAATATACGTGTACTCTCTCTAGGCTCATTTTATCAGTGTAATACGTCGGTCATTATAAATTACATACAAAGTGGTACTACTGATAAATTACATGTCAGTCCTTCGAGCAAATTAAGAAAAGGCACGACGCGACATCGTAACTCAACACCTTAATATGATTTAAATTGTCGACCATTTCATTTGCAATTGAGCAATCTAGAGGTGTGTGCCTACATAACCATATTTAACTTAATTTATATGATAAAAGTTGGTAATTTCGACAAGGCCTCATAACAGTTAAATGACGACCGTAACTGGGAGAAAAAAAAAACAAACTTAAAACGAAGGTACCAAGACATAAGTGAGCGATGAATCAGAGACTACGCCCAAACGTTGCTCACTTTTACGTATTATAAAAAGTCAACACAGATGTACTGATAAGAAAATAGAACTGGAAAAACATATTTGTTCACAATAAATGCCCTTGGACCATACGTATGTTCGTTTTAAAACACCTTGTTTTTCAAAAATAGTTTTATAGGAACACTATAAAGTTAGCTAATTAGAGATCACTTTTGATTGAATATGTATTTACGAGTTTATTCATATACTGGCGCTGACTCATTAGAACGTACAAACAATATAATAATATGTAGTATTATAATTTAGTCAATCACCACGCACTATAACGGTGAAGAAAAACATCGTGAGGAAACCTGCATACCATAGCGATTTGTATAAATTTCTATGGTATGTAAAAGTCCGCCAACCCGCATTAGGCCAGCGTGGTGGACTATATGGCCTAACCACTCTCAATCGTACTCTCGATTGTAGAGGAGGCCCGTGCCCTGCAGTGGGTCGTGTATGGGCTGATACAATACAATACAATACAATTATAATTTTAATACTCAACTATTCAACAGTAATACTGTACTGATTAACATTCCTCATTCCACTGATTTTCATTCTAATTCATAAATATGCATATTTTATTTAATACTATGAATGGAAACTTTTTAATTAATCTTTAAGAAAGTTCACCGTTGTGTTGATGTCCAGATGTTTTTTTTTATGTTGAAAAAGCATAGCTCCCAATGTCAGAGTTGCACCGAGACCCACAAACCAAATGCCATGGGCAACGGTACAAGACCGGTTCCGACGCAATTGTACTCTTGTTTATAAAATTTAATAATACGTTGATGTTGCCAACCACTACACTTTAGGCATAATTAAATCATAAAAGAGATTTATCACTGTTACCTTTGCACCTCTTCTTCTATTACCATGTCGCCAGAAATTGCATAAAACTTATTTTTTTTTTATTAAAAAAAACAACCTTTAAGCTTTTAAAACTCAGATACGTTTACGAGACAATTTACGACCGCCTTTTGCGTCCTCTGTGGCTATTAAAAAGAAAGTTAAAAGTTAAGCCGATTATATTACTCATATTTAAAACAAAATGCCAAGACGCTATCGTCATATTCTATTAGTATTTGGAATATTTATTTCTAAAATACCTTACTAACCGTGGATCGCCGCCATACGAATTAATGGTCTGAGTCATTAACTTACCTGAAAAGAAAAAGAAAAACGATAAGTTTATAAAAGAAACAATTACATCTAATTAGTTGCGGAAATAATCGAGTCAGAACAGTATAATACGGAAAAAGAAATTAAGTAAGTAATGTTAGACACAAAACAATAAATTATCAAACAATTGCACGTTTACGCAACCAATTAACGTTACCAAACATCACAATGCAAGGAAACAGGGGAAACGTGAACAGCACCGTTCAACAAGAAATAGAGAGTGCCATCGATAAAAAATCGATGAAAATTAACAGGGTGTACGAGCACAATAATGGGAACGAGATGAATACGTAACGCGGTGCGGAGCATACGCCGTGATGTCACCGCACATTCACTGGAGACAATAGAAACACAACAGGAAGCGGAATGCTCTTGTAAGAAGGTCAAACGATAGTCCAAAAAAGGCTAACCAGGTCCACATTAGGCTCTTAACTGCAAGTACCGAAATGTTCGGAGAAATAAACACGAAACATCTAGGTCAATACTGATTTGGCAGAAGTCTGTGTGCTAATGCGTCGACTTCCATGTCTTGGTAACTTAATCTAGGTGAATTAGTGTAATTATACTGCCAAGTTAGAACGTATCGGTGCTTGATGAATTTAATATGACGTTTCAATTAACCAAACTTATAATAGAACTACAAAATTATTCAAACCTATTTGGTCCATTCTGTTGCGGTCACTATAGCTTTTACATTCTATTAACCCAATTCAGTTGAACATTATATTTAATTACAAAAATAATGACTTGAAATTGTAACTATGAAATATTTTCCACTGGGAAACTATTTCGCATATATTTCTACGCCAGCATTTCCCGTACCTAGCTATCCTGCGGGAATGGGTATACCGCCAGCGCCACTCTCGCTAATTAAAGGGTGTGCCGCATGCACGTGAGCTTCACGCTGAAATATTGTAGAACACCGTACACGAAAAATGTTGACTATCGCTGTAATGTATTGAAGGCGTGTTCAGCGAAGGCTTGGCGGATGGGAGCGTACTTTGTTTACTACCGTTTTACTATACAAGTACTTACTACACTTACTCGTGGAAATTTTAAATGGCTCCTAATGGAAGTACATGAATAAAAACAAGCATAAAAGTCTCTAAGAACATGTACTTTATAATTTTTCAATAAAATATTTTCTAGCGTATTGATACATGCAAAGTTGAGCAATTCACACATATCGCGAGCTATACTAATTCTGCGAAGAGGTGAGTCATGTGTTGACATAGCAACTGACGATGTGCCATTGGGTGTTCCATGACGTAGCGGAGAAATTATTAGCGTTCGTTTTGTATTCTAATTCTATAGCTTCTTTATGCTAAGCACCTATAAAATTGCTCAATGCAGTAATTCACTACACTTGATGACGCCAGTGGGATGGAAATTTAATCCTTTCACATACAATTTTTTCGCTCTGGAACGGCAAGGTGACTGCAGTGCACCATAATTTAAATGCAATGCTATTCAGATAAGCCTATCGACTAGATATCCAAGTATAGAAATGACAAAACGTGACACACATACTCTTTTAAATAGTTCTGCATGTTTCTTAGCAAATATACATTAAATATGCAGCGAAAAAAATCGACACAATTTTGTTAAAAAAAAGTCAATGCTAGTACGAAAGGGCGCGGGGACAAGAAAACTTGCTCGTTAACCGTTACGGGGCGATTACAGCACGCAGTAGTTACATGGCCCTGTCCTGGCCGACCAGATGGCATTAACGCCGACCCACTTCTCGAAGGTCCGAGCGGCCAGTCTCGTGCCATGTAAGGCGCTGCAGGGTTACGCAAGCGGGCCGATTATGTGCGAACTTATGGCATTGTTTAACTTCACCATCAAGGATTATTGCAATTATGCTTTACGTGTGTTGGCAACGGCGTAAGGGTCAGAGAGGAAAATTATAGGGAAGCGCACGTCGCAGGCGCTTAAATCAATTACTATGTATTCATGTCATATTGTCGATGCTTCCACTTTGAATCTTAATCGGTTAATGTACACTTCGTATTGAATGTATTAGTCAGGATCTACATATACTTAGGTGGCCTATCCTAGTGTTAGAATTAATTAAAATATTCTTTGTTAAAATATAATCAATCGTTCAGTAATATTGCCACCATTTCGAAACGTGCTGTTAGTTGTGACAATAATAAAGATAAGTATTTTTTTCAGGAGATTTGTAAATACAAAGAATATTTTTACGTTATTTAACAAGACGAATACGTGGTAAATAAGAGGTCACTTTTATTTCCAATAAATTAAGCTTGAAGATGTCGATGTGTAGATCCTCGGGGGAGGCCTATGTTCAGCAGTTGAGTTCCTGTGACTGAAGAGAGAGAGAGAGAAGAATCCATCCCTGAACAATCGCAATATGTTATACCTACTAAGCTCAGTCTACAATAGTTGGATCCACTAGGCAACTTGCAAACAACAATACTTTATTATAAGTTATACCGCTATGCACCACTTCGGTTCTTGCGCTACCATAACTGTTTTGTCTGAGGCTTCACTCTCACTCACTACGCTCAGCAAATTAGATGTGTCTAGGCAAGGTAATTGATAAACTTAATATAGAAACTAAACATATACAACATTTCAAACAGTCATATTTTAATAACTCCAGGTAAGTAACAAACAAAATGTGTTTCACGTCCGTGACCAAAATTAATCAGGCAACATAGTAAACCCAGCGCCATTAATTAACCGAAAAATGCGTTAACCTCTGGAATACATTAACATATTTAATTAAACTGCAGCGGGCCACATCGTGCACGAGAAAACAAGATTTTTAGCAAGGTATCAATATCACAGAAAAAAATCGAGGCTGAATGCGATGTTGATTGCAACCCAAAGCCGTTTACAGTTAATCAATGCAACGCCATCTGCAAAATACGTGGTTTCCCAACGTCGATACAAAACGGCATATGGCGGCTAAGCCATCGCCTTGTATGGACGAACATATGGACGGCGTCGGGCCGACATGCTACTCGACGAATTTAGAGCTACGCGAGTTCACAACAACTTTTACATTATATATGACAGCTTGAAATATGATTGTCGCGGTGGTTTGCGGTTTTTTATGGCGACCCACGGCCCGTAAAGGCTAACTATGAATACTCTTATAACCAATCAACAGTTTTATTTTTATATTTGTGCTGAGTAGCTTTGAGCAATTCGATTTGGCCTAATCTTCCTTGAATAACATAAACGTTTCGGATAGAACACTTTATATGTAAAGCTAAGTAGAATAAACTAAGACTTGTCGATTGGTAATATGTTTTAGGTTTAGAAACCAGGATAACGCCTACATGTCTTCGGACAACAAGCCATAATAAGCCATCTAATCACTTCCATTATTGTGGTGTGCAAAACCTGGCCAGTAACTCATCACATTTAAGTGTTCCATTCAAATAGTCATTACCCAATGAAATTTGCGAATATGACATTCTTATGCAAATGTAAATGAAACGTTTAATTAACGCATCGGCACAAAGGACATGCCTTAACAAAGAACGGTCGTGGCGAAGCTCAATGCACAACTCGCGGGATAGTGTCAAGGAATAAAAGACTCTCTCCGATTGATAATGTGATACCTAATCGCTTGTTGACCAATGATATAAGTTGCGAACAGGCCTGCACTGAGAACAAAAAGTAAAAAAGGACCGTTTAAGCCCCCGTATAATTACGATCACCCGTACACATTGCTAACACTTTGCGTGTAATTATAACATTCCCTTAAGTTACGTGATAATGTCACAATGACATAGTTTTACGGCTAGTAAAAAATTTACCCCATGTTCAGACTAGTTTTTATGTGACTATTGAAAGAATTACTCGTGGGCCTAGTCAACAACATTTACAATCTTTTTTTCTTTGTTTCTACATTACATTTGCTCTACATGCCCACCGAACATTAATGTTATCATAACAGCCTTTAATATTACTATAAATGGCTGTTCTGACGTCAAACATATAACTTCAATATCCATTAATTTAATTCCATCGCTAAAATCCTTTTAACACCAATTTACATCATTATCACAGTTATTGTATTTTTGAAACAAAATACGTATAATATAACGCACAATAAGTATGCTCATATTGTTTTTCTGCTATAAACTTGTATACGACATTTAACATATTGGTAATATTTAGCCACCAAAATCTCTAATGAATATATTTTAAAACAACATACTAAAACGATTATTGTAGTAATAAAATTGTCTAATCGTTACTCTTTTATATTCGATCACGTTTTAAATTATTTGACGGATAGCTATTATATATTTGGACGATTAATTATCGGTCCCTAATAAACACAATTTGGGCCCCATTTGTGTTTACAAGTACCACTAACTACAGCCCTGTGCGGCAGGTCATGACACCGTTGAGCACATGCTTTGTCTGAAGACAATCCTCCCGCGTTGACGCATCATTTGCATCATGCTAAGGACATTCGCTATAATGAAACTGTTATTCGTGTCAACGACATTATTAAATAAATTACAATCGTGATCGCACTGTGGGGCCGTCTGCTCTTTATATTTTTACAACTGTCTCTTGTTTGCGTCGTATCAGTTATAGACTCGTAAATTGTATGCGTTATTTTGCTGTAAAATATTTAATTTAGACTCATAAATTAGTTGGCTAAGCAATTGAATTATAATTTAATTTTTATTTGACCTTGTGTACACTTAAGGTCTTGTATACTTAGATATAATAATAAATATAAAAGAGTAAAATGGAACAGATAAATAGGAGTGGAATTAATCATTGAGATGGTCTATCCATTAGAGCCTTCGGCGCCACCCCTCTAGCGTCAAGAATTTTATGTGTTTTCGTCTAGACTTCGTATTAATAAACATTGTACCTACATATAATGGAAGGCGTAAACAAACGCTCGGAGAGATGCGAAAACAAACAGTTTTCATGATCAAGAAAATATAATCAAAGCGTTATAGTAGGGGAGCCCACGATGCTAAATGGGGATTTACTCGAGCGTCGTAGAGACCTATTGGGATGCAAAGCTTAGATGATAAGAAGAAAAAAATGTTATATGATATATACCTTTACATCGGTGGGGGAAGCGGCTATAGATTTTTAAATATGTAAAAAAACTGTTGCATGGACATCCTCGAGCTCGTCAGATATTGATAGCATCAATGCCCTACGTATTTTTAATAATGTACGTATGTTAATCTGATCGTTTGCATGATGCGGGTGGTTGTATATAAGGGTAGAAAATGAAAAAAAAAAAAATTTAATCGAGCGCGTCAGATTTTCTAAGGGAGTGTTAAGTGCACTAAAAAAAAGCTCTCATTCACTAATCTGACGATTTCGATGGGACGCAAACTCGCGGCCATTTTCATAATGTGCAAAAAAAATTCGCCATTTTGAAATACTCAAGCGCGTCAGATTAAGATATATATGGTTCATCTTTATGTTCTAAACGTACTGTCTCATAATCTGACGATTATCTAGAGGGATTCGCCTGATCTGACAAAAAAAATTTTGAAAATTCCATTCCTGGGCGCTTAAAATTGTACTTATGACATTTTTGAGCTCAACATATAATTTATGTGATATTTTGAGCTCGCTGAGTACAAAGAAATAATATTTCTATGCATTTGAGCTCTCCCAGCTCGAAAGTCTGATAGAAGTTTCATAGAACACTATTTTTGGAATTTTCAAACCGCAATAACTTTAGAATGGATCAACCAATTTTCACGCGGTTGGCGGCATTCGACGCAGTTTTATCATCCTCATAAGTAATTTTGCAATTTTAATTCATCGAACCACAAATTTCGGAGTAATCCCGAAAAAACACTTTTTCGGGTTTCTTTCGTTCACGATATCTCTCGAACGAATCAACCGCTTTTGACCAGCTTGGTGGCGATCGACGTGGTTTTTCAAGCTCAAAGGCGGATTAGTTTTTGAAGTTGATCGATAAAGCCGGTTAAAAGTTATTCCAAAAAAAACACTTTAAAAAAATTTTTTTTTCTAATTTTTTTTTTGAGATGGCAACAGAAACCAGAGTGGGGACGGAGTGAGAGAGTAATAGATAGAGAAAGAGTGAGAGAGGAATAGAAACGCGGAGAAGGAAATGTTGGCATCACGCAGCTGCACGCATTTAACTTTATCGACGAATTTTTGTTATATCGGCTTGCGGAAATCGTCAGATTATATATTTTTCATTATTCTTGAATTATTTCCTTCAAAATAAAAAAAAATTTAGCTACGCTCGAGAATGTCGAGATGACGTTTTTTTTTTACAACTTTGTTGCCCTCCCCTTTTTTTACGTCACTCTCAAATTGTCAGATTAGTGGAATATACACTTTTTAGGATGTAATTAACTCACCCTACCTTAATCTGACGCGCTCGAGAATTTCTGAGGGTCAATTTTTTTTTACTAATCTGATCCTGTATCCTTCACGGGCGGCCTTATATATGGGCCTCATGTTTTGTGGAGGTACTTAACAGGGTACAAGGTATCCCCCTGTATATTAATCTGCCGCGCTGTAGTAAATCCCGAAATCCCCGCTTGGGCTCCCCTACTATTAAAAAAAAAGGCAAGAAAATGTTCCTTCAAACACTGAAATTGATGAGAATTCTGCCAAAATTATAACATAAGTTTCCATTGAATATGGTAATTAGTATATATTTATTCCATATTTAATTAAAATTAATTATATATCTAATCAACTACAGATAAGCATATCTGTTGGTAACTTAATAGCAGACGACTTAGAAATTCATGATTACTCGGAAACCATTCGATTTTAATATTTTGTTGGAAGACAATAATATGAACGAATAATTAAAAAAATAAATAAATAACTAACTACTTTACAATAATACAGCGTCGACTTAAATAAAGGTTAAAGATAAAGGTCGAGTTAAAGGACGTCTGGTGTCTGGATACTCCCAAATCCCAAAACAGATAAAAAATATTTAAGGTGACCTATGTTGAGTGGCGCACATCCTGTAGCTATTGATAATAACGTAAAACTTTTTTAATAGCTTGAATATGTGTAATTGGACTATATTTTACTTCTCTGTTATATTGATCTTATTTTATTGAACTCTGACAAGTCATTTAAGCCACAAGTAGAAACATGTTTCCACAATATCGGATCTTCGAAGCGAAGCGTGAAGTGGCCTGCTTGGCCGGTGCCTCGGCAGAGAAACACACGAACGCGTCATGTCACTTTCAGTTTATAGTACTTACTATTAATTATAAAGCGGACTTAAAAGTACTAGGCAGCTTAGTTTTGTATTTTTACTATTGACTATGACTACGCACTAATAACTTTCCAAACCCATTTCCATATCTTCGACATTAATAACAAATGCCTTGGGTTTCAATAAAAAGATGCTAAACTTTAGGAAAACACACGTCGTATCTAAAAAGCCGAAAGAATGAAACAATTAATTAAAATCTAACCACAAATATTTTTATCATTGTACTATCAAATAAGACAAAGATACGTCTTTAGTAGATATATATATTCAGAATATTACATAGGTATAGGCTCAATCGTCAGTTCACATCGTTCCAATATTGATTGGGTCTTGTGTAAGACCTTTTGCCAGGCTTAAGAGAGGTCGCAAGATCATTTTCTGTACACGTTGCGAAAATATTTGGCTTATATTTTACGACCGGCCGCCGTCCCCTCCTCCATCATCTCGGTAAATAATTCAATTCCAAGCAAATATGTACTTCGAATAAAATCTCGAAAAGGTTAATCTAAGGAATAGAAATCGGGTTCCTTACAGATATACGACTCTAATAAATCAGTAGAAGCAATATCCAATTATAATTTTATAATTTAAAATTATTACTAATCGTAGAACAAAAAATACATGCATTTGCTATAACGGTAAGCACTGTTTTTTTTGCATCAAGTCCGGCAAATGGTTCATCTAATTGCAATTGAATACCGAGGTTCAATCCTTGGACCGTAGGTGCATAATATTTCAGAATATGTAACCTAGACAGGCAAAACCTCTACCTTATTAAACTACGTGGTCATACTCGTACTATAAATAACTATCACACGATACGAACGCATTACCGTAGGCATCGTACCTAGAAATATTCTACCGTGACTGCCACATCGACGTTAGCAAACGTTTCATTCACAGACAATTATTCATAATAATTTTACACATGCACGTGCTGTAGATCGATGCGGGCCGCTTCGTGGAAGGCCGGACACTATAATAGTAAACTAACTATCACGCACATTGATCGAGTAAGTATTTTACGACACTTCAATTTTACATTACCTCCCACAGGTGCTGTCGTATCGTTGATGGGTAATATAAGTTTATATTTCCGAAGCACACCATCAATTGTTCATACCAATGTTTGAAACTATAAATTCATGCTATTTCTAGTATTCCGATTTTGTCATCAGATCATAATTATGGAGAAAAGAACTAAAACCTAGGACATAAGTGTAAAAACATTTCCTACTTTAAAAACTGAAGGTGTAAAGGCAAAGAATATCCCATGGTGTCAAGCCTATATATTCTTGTTGAAATCAAGACACGCTATATGTGGCTTTACCACTAAACTAATATAACTAAGCCACACAGTGGGTGGAAAATCAATATCAAAGCAAATATGAATTCCGCAAAGCACACAATCTTAACCCGTTTTAAGAATTGTAAAGGTGTAATAGAAGCATTAGATATTTTTCAAATGGATATTTCTACAGATTCCAGATCCTCTAATCCCAGCGAGATAGAGGCGCCATGATGATGGCATAGAGAAAACAAACAATAAGTCATACATCCAAATATAACGTTCGGAC
The DNA here is from genome assembly GCA_033459515.1 of Theretra japonica. NCBI lineage: Eukaryota > Metazoa > Arthropoda > Insecta > Lepidoptera > Sphingidae > Theretra > Theretra japonica. The sequence goes on from CM065943.1 coordinate 7,000,514, forward strand.
GTCGTGAACGTCGTGGAATTAAAAAAGAAACATTACATCATCGAGCGATCCTAAAATAATACCGGCTGGACTATTGCAAATACATAAATTACCTCTGACAGTGAAGCTGCAACATCTATTTCAATCTGGCAATAATATTAAACCGAATGTACACGGCATATAAACTGCCAGTAAATCGTGATGAAATATATTCGAGAACCACATTTACCTTTATGGAATATAAACTTACGCCAACAAAATTAGCTCGCAACATTAATATTATTTGCAAATCTGGTTATTGCTTGCAACTCACTAAATTAACAGCATGACAGTAGTTTGGAATTGTACAAATAAATATTGCTACAATGAACAAGACTACAAGAAAAGAGAGATAAAAAGCCTATTAAAAATAATGAATGTTTAAATTATTCAAATGAATGGACAGTATTCATATCAAATAGTATAAATTATATGATGTGTTTTATTACTATAAAATTATTCAAAGTGAAGGTCGCTTTTTTTCGGATGAGGCGCATTCATAAATAAATGTCTATAATTGTGGTGATGATGTAATATAAAAAAAAAAGATCTTTTTTTAAATTTCTACGAAACAAGTACGTTCAATCATACTAAGGAGCTAAACCATCAGAAGAAATTACCAAAAATTACTCGGTTAATATTATTGAAGACCTAAAACATTAAGACTAGTCTTGGCAACTCTATTAACATAATATCAAATATTGAACTTATCCTTACCATTAGCGCAAATGGTAGTAAACTTGTCCCTTATAAGTGAAAGACAAAAACATCACATTAAGCTCTGCAGATAAACATCTGCAATGCAGATATGGCCAGCACCAAAGAGGCTTAGGCAATCATGTTTTCGAAGCTTTCCTACTTCCAGATGTTTTAGTTTTCTATTGAACAGACAAGTTTTAGAACAGCGGACGCGAGCTCGCCTGCCTTTGGACTTGCGAACACATTTATCTATATGTACTTAATTTATTGTACATATTACTGAAATTGTCTTCTACAGGGTCTAAGTGAAACTATGGTCAAACTAATCTAAAGTGTCCATTAAACGGGAGAAACTTTTAGATGAATAAGGAAATCGATTAATATTCTCTATCACATGCTATGTCGACATACTATAGTTTGTATCTAAACAATCTATTCAAGCAGTGTCAATAACAATAAAATATATTTAACTGCTTGTGTATGTCGGTGTATATCATAAAATGACACGACGTCCAAACAACATCAATATTAGGTTACAGCACATTAAACGCGCCATCGCTGCCAACACAAATGCTCTTTGTTTTTTCACACGTCATCATCAGGTTTTAGGCAACCGCAAAAAAAGCGTAGTACTTACTAACTAACTATGAAGTCAAGCGACGGCTTTTTGGAACTTCTATGGACATTATTAAGTATTTTCTTCTTGACCTTAGTATCAGGCGATAAAGTTTTCCTACTTAAATGCTTAATTAAAACCATAAATTGGTGTTCCATTGAACAGGAATATAATACACAAATGCAATCAACTGTGTTAATATTAATGTAAGCCTAGCATCAACTATACAATATAATATTCTACACCCAGTTAATAATGCTTCCTGTTGTACTATGAGAGGGGCGTATAGGGTGCGCGGTTCAGACTGAAAGTTTCATAACCCCGTCTACACGCCCCTGTTTCAACCCCAACCGAGGCGGTCTGCGGGGGCGGCGAAAGCTCATCGAGACTATTGCGAGTGCACTAGCCTTGCCGCATATTGAATTACACGGTTAAACGGCACCATAATCACATCGAAGGCTCGATAAAACTTGGGATATGGAAATTTTTATTCGAATGAGCTGAAAATAGCAAATTTCGCTGGAAAAATTTACATATATGAGAAATCTAATTCTGTCGTTTTACTTTCAGTCACATTTAGGATCTTTCTTTAAAATATTCTGGCTCTGCAAAACAACTCGACTATACCTGGTGGTAAGTCCAGACGTCAAAGAATATATGCCTGTTTATGCTGTACATAATCTGTAATCAACATAATTGTAGCAGCTTTATTAAATTAATATTCCATTACTACCAAATTAATAACTTCATATCCTTTATCATTCAAATTATCTATTTGAACACTAGAACATAATGTCACAAAATATGCATCTGATCTAAAATAACTCGACATCACAGCTACCAGTCAAGTTCATAAGAACTTCAGTTTGTACCATAAATGTTGTTTCTTATACAAACAAAATACCTGTAAGCTATCGTGCGTATTGATAACGAGTGCAATCGATCGATAAGCGAGATAACAGAGATTGTTCGCGATACACAATTCACAAACCATCACTCACTTTATAATAACAAGATCAATTCTGCCTTACTTGGTATTTTTACTATCATTCGTTTTAATCAGTCAAGAACCTGAGACAGAACTGTGGTATTTTTTCTTTGTAATAAATTTATTTTTCGCTGGCTCATTGTCTAGGGGTGAATGGGAAAAGCTGAGGGGCGTCCGAACTAGCGATCGTTAATAGAGGCCACGTCCAGTGAATAACTGCTGTATTCTGACGCTGAATAACAAGCAAGCATTACTAAAAACTATCTTTTACGTACATAAAAAGCGTGGACGTTTAATTATGAAGAAGAACCTATAATGATTTAATACTGTCCTAACCAGGATTCCACGCGTTATTAAAATCAGATAAAACTGGCTCTTGACACTGATTCTCGTAAATCACAGATAAGAGATAACAGCCGCCCATGCCGCAACGTACGTATTCACCATGCAATAATCACAATGGCCGCTGGTATGCCAATAATTGACACGCAAAGTATTGTTACATCAGTACCTATTGTAATTAATATTATTCATATAATAACTTGCCATCTGTTATAAAAGTTCGCATTTTCCTAGCATCTTGTTTGTTATTTTACTAACGATTTGTAAATTAGGCGTGAATGGATGAAGTCATTCTAACGTATCCAAACAAAAAACATCACATAACTAGAAGAAAATTAAAAACAAATTGTTTTGTTCTATAGCCTTTGCCTATAACAATAATATTTATACCAATAGTGAAAATATGTACGCTTCTGCAGACAGCAGGTGGTTATGTAAATTTGATTATTATTTAACGGACAAAGTACTTACACACATCATTGTACATTATTCGTGTCATGATAACATCTACTAGTTTTATTTCCGTATAACTAATAGATATTACATACTAAATAAGCGCTAAAATGGTTTTCCATAGACGTCAATATTAAATAATGACCAACCGTAAAATCAACCAACCAAAACTACAAATGACACACAATACACAGAATGTAGGTATGTTAGGGAAAAATCATTATTATAATCAAATATTTTTCCTAAATAACACATATTTTGTGGCTTTACCAATCAATAAATTACCAAAATACCAGCATACAAGGCGCGTTCCAGACTCACGCACAGTTGTTTTACAACCGACAAATTAAGTTATAAATATGACCACGCGTGTACGCGGGTAACAAAAGACTTTATACAACAACCACGGCTCACAATACTGTAAAAGATTAAAATACGACAAGTCTAATTTTACAACACTTACTACATAAAGGATGAAGGCTTTCTATTAATGTGTACATGAAGAATGGGGTTCTTTGTGTCGAAAGCACGCATCACGAGACGGTTGGAGGGCCGTCACGTGTATTATGAAAAGACTCAGGTGCAGTAATATTTGTGTTGTACGCGAGCGGTTGCTTGTTATAAAAACATTTCTCTTGGCCCTGCGTGTTGTGGGACAATCCTACGTGAATATATATCAAATAATTACAACATCTAAGAAAAGTAAAGGTATTAATTATTCTCTATTATTCAACCGTACTTCCGTTACGTTATGGGCCCAATAATTATGACCATAGTTTACTACAAGGCAAAAATTTTACTATTCGTTAAGTGTTATTGAACCCTGACCTGTGATATGAGATCATCTCTATACTCTCTAATGAACAGTTCTAATATCTTATCCATAAAAAAAATATGTTTATTCATTTGTTCATCCTCCATGTTGTCGAGCATTATCCATACGATAGAATCCCAAATCACTGAGTACATGGTTGTAATGCACACCCGACAAACCTGGGTGTAGAATATTAGAATTCGGATAGCGACCACCAACCATCATGTTGGATAATAACGACAAGGTGAACTAAGAGCGGTGAGCAAGTATATTGTTACAACCATGCCGGCAATAATGTGTCGATTGGCGACATACCATAGTCATCTTACCATCAGGTGCATGTGAGTCGCTAGTCAGTTTGTCGTGTTATTGTAAATAGCTGGCCTTCCTGCTAGGAGCACCATAAATCCATTTTTATCTCACACCATTCCATAATGTCAAATAATTAACCAACGTTGTTGAATAAAGCAGGATCAGTTCTCAAAGTATGCCACAACCACATGATGTTGCAAACATCCGTTGAACTAGCGCGAGATAGAATTACCGAACCATAGTAACGGTCCAAGAATACCTAAAAGGTAGTCATAGCTACTAGCTACATGTGCCTAAACTTGTTATCCAATTACAGCACATGCATTTTTATTGATACGTCAATTTTCTACTGTACTGTATCAGTCAATATTTGTCTCACTACGGGCACGGGCCTCCTCTGCAATCAAGAGTACGGATTGTAGAGAAGAAGGTGCATTTTTTAAGTACCCGTAAATTATTTGATGCTTAAAAAAAACAAGAGGAACAAAATTGTGCATTGCGTATTTCATATAAAACAATCTTTCTACGGTTGTTTACATTCATCATGAATGGCGGTAACCTAACAGTAAACGCGCCGCCTCCCACATCTGGAATCTAAATTTATCACATATATCTATTTTAATTTAACTAGTGTCTTTCAACTATCCATAAAGAATATTCTACTTTACACAATAGAGAATAACGGATCAATAATTTCTCAATAGAAATATCTACAATCGACCTACACACATGGCAAATCACTCTCTATGCACATTATATTTAAAGTTTACTGGTATAATGTATTGATAGATTTTTTACCTTTTCAAATATCTTTCATTTATATAAGTAACGATACTATACTCTCATAAGAGGGCTTACAAAGACGTCAAAAATGCGGCCATCTGGAATCTGAACTACCAACGGCTTCGATTATCATATTAACTATTTTATTGTTTGTTTTGATACCTCAGAGGTTTCTTCATCAAATCGATAGTCAAGGCGATGACCGGTAAAAGGTGTTTCAAATGGTAAAGATCACCGACTAAACTCCGAGACGAATCGATAAGTTTGTCGAGCCACCAATAGTTGGTACTGTTTTAAATACCTGATAAGAATGAGGCTCAGTTGTATGTACTATGTAGTATAGGAATACATAAGATAGATAGTAGGTATATTTCACCGCTTGGTATAAATAATACTTTACAGGAAGTTACTAACAGAAGTGAAGTTACTGACTAAACAAGTTTTGTTGAGAAAAATAGTAATGGACCATTGTTATATAAGAATAGTTTAAAGCCTGAAATAACATGTTCTCAACAGTTTAACAACGAATTGAATATCAAAACATAAAAAAAATTACAAAAGAAAAGGACTAACAAAGTCGAGTTTTCATCCATGTACCAGGGTATCAGAACGCCTGTGGAGGTAAACCGTAGCGCACATATTCGCGTGGGCCCTCTCCCCCGCGTCCCGCACACCACGTCCCGCTGGGTCAACGCCCGGTGCGGCCGTTTCGGCCGACGGCGCGCCTCACCTTGACATTCATCTCAAGCACGACGACGCTTTGGCCAAACGTTTGAATTAACCCGAACAATTTCCAAACGTCGCATTTTAATTAACACTACTACAACATCTACCGTCTACTCAAATTTGCAGCCATACACGCACGGACGACTGTGACTGGTGATAATACAGTTTCTGGTTATGCTATCCTAGTACTAATAAGCTTTTTCGAATTAGGAAATATAAAGAAAGTTTAACTACTAAATTCTCTAGCGATATTGTGAAGAAATGATTTGCGTTAGATCATTAAGACTTGGGAGAATTAATATTTAATGTTGTTGGACTAATTTGCCTTTGATTATGGGCATTCATAAACTTATTCTTAATTACAAAATCTAATTCAATGCAACAGGAACTCGAAATTTGTCTTTTAATTAGGTAATCATATTTTAATCTTACACAGTGATAAAATATTTAGCTTCAATCTCTCTGGCCTTTTTGTCTGGCCAGGCGTTAGCATAGCCAGTAATCGGATAATCCATCAACAATCTGGTAGTGACGTTGCGCTCGTCACCTACGATAAGAGCCTCAAATCCGCAGTTTAAATCCGTCCCCGTAAGGTCAATACACTCTGATTGCTTTCAAACTATTTCGTATTAAGCGCTAATGCGTCGCGCTCGTAGAGGTGAAGACCACGTATCCTTAAAAACAAACTGTAACATTTGTTACAAATATAAATTAACACAATGGATAGTTTATTTACCATAAATCATACAATACTTGCATTAAATGCTTAATTTATTTTGAAAAAATATAATAAATCCTCTGTATCATTAATCCACCTCATGATATTATTAATTAATTTGTAGAAATTGGGTTGTAATACTTTTGGATCCTTATTAACTATCTTTCTACTTTGGGATATTTCTCTCTCTCTCTCTCTTCAGCCACAGGAAGTCCACTGCTGAACATAGGCGTTCCCCAAGGATCTCCACACTCACTTGGGATGTTCAATTGTTAATCATTTATTTATTATGTCACATATACAGTAATTATGACATGGCCAATGAAAATATTACACAATGCGTTAATATTATCTGGAAATTATTACAAATTCCAGTACCCTAATGAAATAATGTAATTACACATTTAAAAATGTATGAATTGTCTAATTATACAAGTCCATTAGGCTAACCACATCATTTTATGAGTAAGAACAGGTCACTTAGGAATTGGTATCATTAGTTATTAATTATCTTGCGGCGCAGCGTGACGATTACAAGTGCATTTGTTAATGATATGATTCCTAATAGCGTAATTTTCCAATCGTTTCTGTGGCAATGAATACTACAGTACCTTCAAATACTCTCTTTTTCACTCATCAGTTCAATAATAAATTGAATCGGCTGTATAATTCGTAATATCGCAAATATTAGGAAAGTACAGAACCATTTATTACTTATTTTATGCATTATACCAAATTCATAGAAATCGACGTTTTTCAAGCATAACCTAATGTATGGCAGTCCATTCCTTTTGTATACAATACAAGTTATACATGGCATGGTGCACTTCTTTAGCCAGTCACATAGGTGGCACAAGGCAAGTCAAAAACGTTACCTTAAAAGCGATAATGACCGACCCATGACAACATACGACCACCATTGTTACAAAAACACGCGTGAGTGAATCATGTCATGTTCAACATTCACGAGGAAAACTTCGCACGACGAACCGTGGCCCCGATGACGTCACGCCTTTTGATTTTTAATAAGAAACAATTTACGATGACATTCCACCCTGTTATAAAGGTAGTCATATTTGAGGATTTATTGTAATTGTCAGTTTTTAATTTCGTTTAATTATCTAAAATGACGTAATTCTTGCATTTAGATAGATTAGCTTAATGAAACTTAAATTAATATTGGATTTCTTTCAATGTTAAATTTACTTTTCTTTTGCTATTCGGGAATATCAAAATATACAAATGTTAATTTTTTATTGACAACAATATGGTTACACTGTACCAAATCATAAATTATTTTTAGAACAAAATTAAATACATATTATTGAAATAATATTTAGGAGAGCCACCTAAAACTCATCACAAACCTTCAATTTAAAACATAATATGGGATTATAGTCAAATACAAGTATTTTGAACAGTTTTACAAGTAACACAAGTAATCATTCTAGAAACAATAATTGTATAAACCCCATGTGGGGATCGGTTAAGATGGCAGCTATGAAAGAACAGGCCTCGAGTACATTTCCCAGACTAAGACAAATGGGTGCGGTAACACCGAAAACTCTCATAATTTTGATACATAAGGTGCAAAAATTGTACCATAATGTGGAATCAGTGCTATTTGTCTGACTATTCGTTGTATTCATAATAAAAGAATCACCACATGAAATACTTTTGCTAATATTTTTTCACAGATCCTTCAATCATCAATCCATAAGTGTCATTCATTAATATGATGCTAATGGAGCATGAAATAGACTGATTTACATGACAATGGCATAAACTTGAATTATTTGCAGATGGCAACTGACAATTGAAATCCCTTGTTCATTACTTGAATCATAAGTGTACTAGAGTCCGTACCTGAGCATAAAGGGTACCTTATCAATGGGATCTTAATCTATATGAAATTAAGTTTTTAATATCTTTTTTTTGTCTATTGTATCCTTATAGTTCCGTAAAGTCCATAGGCATATATTTAATATATCACATTGTTCTCCAAGTTGTACGTCACAATGCCTTGGGGCGTCGCAGTATCTTCCCAGGTGTGTCTTGTATTGATGCGACCGAGTCGCGTAAATCAAACTGCAGCCCCACTTTGGAAAGCAATGCTCAGAAAAGCAAGCATGTTCTTCCCATTATCAGTTAGCTAAAAGCAGTTAGCAGTTAGCTGGGGTACAAAATTCATCTTCCTCTGTCCTCCTTTTTTTTTCTGTTAATTAGGTGACATAATTCAAATACATTTTTATGATAATTCTTTTGAAATCATAATATATCTAATTAATTGATCCTGTGTTTTTCTTAAAGGAAAAGGTACAATAAATTTCAATAAGAATATCGTTGACATTGGCATAATTTTGAATCATTCCACAAATAGCATGACGAGAATTAAATTGAAAATTTACCTGTTAATTAAAAAATAAAGCACTTTGCCCTGAATACCTTATCATAAGAACAATTTGGAGCTTGTTGATCAATGACTAACAAATTCTAAGGTAATGTATGACATCATGTGCTCAGAATACAAATTAAATATTTGATTTTCCTTTAATAATAGCATAACAACTTTTAAGAGGAAACTGGGTCCAATTAATGCCAACTTAAATCGATAAACAATTATTTTATTGGTAGTATGTGGCAACAAACAGGCAGTTTGAAAATTATGGACTGAACCGAGCCTTGTTGAATGTAGTTTAATCACTTTATAATAGATAGAGTGATTTAAGAGGAAGATTTATATGTATAATACATATACAGGGTGCCCTAGTTTGTACAAAAAATAACATGTATCTAGTGTGGAGCAGAATCAAAAAACATCAGCACCCATTCTCATTTCATGATCAATAATTATGTCAGCAAAACATATCTTAGCAAATTCAATATTGATGCTTCTATTTCATCCTATAAAAGTATACAACATGATATACCATGAGACCTTGGATGGTAGATCTAATAAATGTATACTCCATCACATTTATTTTCTCTACTACAAGTCATATTTTAACAAATAAATGAAAAGATTAAAGTCCAGGTGCAATAAATGTAATTACAACAGTCTTTATTATGACTCACCTCTACACAACCTTTCTAGATAATCATTTATCATAATTATTATGCAGCATATTATCAAATTACCTAAGTATGTACACTACAAGTAGACTATGTAGTCTTAGCAGCACTTGGCATCAAGAAAAATTGCTAGGGTCAACCAATAGGCAGGATGTTATGGTGTAGCCAAATATAGGTTATATTGGAGCGTCTAATTCTAACTGAAAAGTACTAGCCACTCATGTGCATGAACAAAGAGATAGATACTTACATAAATGAGGCCGGAGTAGTATCTGTCCTTGATGTTGTGCAGGACGGAGGCTTCGTTGAGGCACGTCAACTCGGCCATATCTTCCACTTTGTCGAACTTGGGCGGATTCATCTTCTGGATGTCGTCAATCGGCACCAGGATCCGCTTGCCCGACTCCGCGATCTCCACTTCCACCTCATCTCCTCTCTCACCCTTGATCCCGGCCGCTACGAACCCCTGGTTCTCGTGTGGGACCCACACCAATCTCTTTTGGGTCCATTCTGCTTGCGTCGCCGGGTCATTGAAGCTGTTCCGATCCACCGACAGGTACCGGAGCTCGGGGTCGTTTCTATCCATGTCCACCATCGCGCCGCCCAATCACGCGCGGCCCAAGCTACTATAGCCACACACCGGCACTTTATACCACATATAAACGCTCACCGCGACCGACACACCTCACAACACAACGTTTTAGTTTCCAACACCGCGTAGTTTTATTGCCGTGGTCGCGCACGGCGCTGTTATCCACAAAATGACGAATGCGACTGACAGTTCTGCGGCGGTTACGGGTAGGAGGGATGACCGGTCGACGCCCGAATTCACGTTGATTGTTGCCGAAATACTAAACAGATTTTCTATTATATACTGTTGTAAAACGCTAAGTAATCTGCTAATTCGATAATGTATATACGATATACATGTTTTAAGTGCTTACAAAGTAGTAAAAGACACCTATATTTTAAAAAAATCCTTAAAATAAGCTCACGACGTGTTGCCGACACTTCTTTCTTGTCGTTACAGCTATATTTCGATTACGCGAATAAAGTGACGGTTAGCGCAAATCTCTCTTCACTATTGGCCAATATTCGCACGTATTGGAACAGGCGAAAAATTTAGCCAATGAGAAATATTCATCAAACAGCTGGTTATTTTTTCGAAATAGAAAACAAATCGATGATGCGTTCATCTGTAATGAAAAAGTTTGTATAAACTTAAACTTTCATTTTATTATAATATTTTTTGTAATTTAAGTTAAAACATAAAGTTAATGCATACAACTAAATATTATTATTAGTTTTTTAGATTGAATAATGACAATATTTTATTTCCACTGTGAAATGTAGGCAAATGGTGGCCCAGTGTTAGCCTAAAAAAGGACGATTGCGTAGATGTGCATTTGTTAGTCTGTTATGTGATGTGCATTAAAAGTAGTACGTTCACTCTATATTCGTAGTCTATGAGCATATCATTCATTCATCTCTAGTTTTTTTTATTTTCTAATGTCACAAAACAAAACTGGAAATTGGAAAAAGGGAAATATTTTGGCAGATTAGATTTTATGTTTAATTTCAAATTATACATGCCCGGAAATGTCATCGATTATAAAATTTGATCTAAAAGAATTAAGAAAGTTAACTGGTGACAAAAATTCTTGTGTAATTGAAAAGAAAGTAACACAGAATTTGGCTCTCCAACCATGGTGTTTGGGAAACCTCAAAGAATCAATAAAAAATTTGCTGGATTATAAAATCGGCAAATTTGACAAAGAGTAAGTTAATATCAGAAATACTATGCCATTAGTAATCACTCATCACAGAAATTTATTTTATTATAAGAATATTGTGCTGTTTGTGCGGGTCCCCTAGATTAGTTTATTTTTATTTTATATATTGGAACGTTTCTGAACTTAATATTACCTCAAACATTCCACCTAAGCAGTAGCAAAGTTAAATAGAGTCTTCATTTTATTTAGACCTTGTAAAGCTATGTCGCCAAAACTATAACATGTAATCTCATTGTATTCTAGATTCAATGGAATTTTATTGAGTTACAAGAACTTAAGGCTGCTTCAAAATGTTGGCACCATCAGGAATGACAATGCGGACATATATTTCCAAGTGCAAGCTGATTACTTTATCTTCCAACCATATGTTGGTGCTACATTAACAGGTGTTGTTAATAAAAAAAGCACCACACACCTAGGAATTCTAGTCCACAGGTAATCATAATTGAAATATTATCTGTTATTATTTGTATAACTAAAATTGTGATTTTTGTGAAATAATAATGTTGCAACACACTGCTGAAATCTAAAGAACATGAATCATCGTCATATAATCAGGAGTCAAACCAAAATGCACTACAATTCAATGTAACTTTATATGTATATTTAAAATTCTTAACATTCCTAGAAACAAAGGAAACAATGAAAGAAACTGAAGGCTGTTTGAAATAAACACCTTATCAATTTGATAGTTCAAAATAATTTAATTCACAAATTTGGCTCAATGCAATTTTTTATTTATAAACAAGTCATTGCTTTGCTCTGCTATCTAAATGTCATGTTACACAATATCTTGATATTGTTATTGAAAGTTACATTCCCAGAGAAAACATTGTAAAACAAAAGTTAGTAGTGGGGTGCCCAAATTTGCCAAGTAGTGACAATTGGACGTATATAAGCAAAAAGGATCCAACCCACAACATGACCGAAAATGAGTTAAGTATACCAAACTGCTCGTCAAGGTCTATATTTTCGATTAGCAAAAACAATCCAAGTAAAATACGAATATTATGACATTAAGAAACAATAAACTCAAGCAAGTCTATTAATGAGCAAACACAAGTTACACTTCAATCTTCAATAACTCAATTGTAACATTTTGTGGGGTGGATCCTTTTTGGTTATCTACATCCAATTGAAACTCATTGATAATGTTGAAAATCTATTATAAAATTTAAATGCAAATATGCCATGTTTATTACTCAGCCAGTGGTTAAGAGATAACTAGCATTATTATGACAAATAATCAGAGATAAATTCTGACTGAATAGTGCGGTCCAAACTGCTCTATTTATACTTATAGATTGTCTACGGTCTTTTGATGTCTGAATGCATTGTTGTCAAAATCTTAGGAACGGTTTTTCTCTTCAGATAAAAATTTTGACAAGAACATGAGAACACATTTGCACATCAAAAGATTGTAGCCAAACTTTACCATTAACAGTGTAGTTATTCTTTCATAATAGTTAAAATCACAGTTGTGATTACATATGTGTTATTTTTGATTGCAGAGTATTCAATGTAGTTATACCAAGGCCAACAGAAGAGCCTGGGAATAAATGGATAGGATCAAGTATACAAGAAGGTCAAGAAGTAACATTTAATATTGTGGTCATGGATCTTTATGGGGCATTACCTTACATCAGAGGAAAATTAGATGAAAGGTATACTTAGCCTATATAAAAAATAACAGTTACATTCCAATCTATTCTTTTCAACAATTTCACAAACTATAAAATTTTATAAGCTAAATTGATTTTTAAAATATATATTAAAACCTCGATATTATTTGTTTCCAGTTCTGTAAAACTGCCAAATGATGGGGACTGTGAAGATCTGGAAACTGAAACCCTTCATACGCCTCAAGTGTCCTACGTTGATTTTGATAAAACTAAACCTTATATACAGAAGCAAGGTGGAGATGGTTTGGTGATACCAGCAAAGAATAATACAAAATTAAATACAAGCAAACATCAAATGAAGAATTGCACTCACTCACCAGAAAGCCCCAGCCCAATTGCGAATGGAAAAGGAAATTCTAGAACTAAATATGACGATAGTAATAATAGTATGTCAGATAAATCAAAAACCAAGAGGCGAAGTAAACCACAAGAGACAGATGTAAAACCATCAGATCCAAACCTTAGACCTAACAAAAAGCACAAAAGAGAAACATAATTATTTTATTTTATTTTTTAGTGAATATATTTAAAATTCTGAGTAATATACAAATATACACTTATTTTTCGCCTTTTATTTATATATTAAATCTAGCCCACGAATTAGTAATAACAAATTTAGAACTGCTAAATGTTTTGAGAAATTTGTGTGTAGTGTGCACCAATAACAGACTTGTACCTATGACACGTCAAAAATAAAAAATTGGAAAGTTCTGTAAAGTAGTCAAGAATTAAAGAGAATCCATCCATCCATCCATCAGCCAAAGGAAGTCCACTGCTGAACATAGGCCTCTCCTAATGATTTCCACAGTGACCTGTTGGAGGCAGCCTGCATCCAGCGACGTCCCGCGACCTTTACCAGGTCGTCTGACCACCTAGTGGGTGGACGTCCCACGCTGCGCTTTCCGCTTCGTGGCCTCCATTCGAGAACTTTTTGGCATTAAAGAGAATAATCCTGTGTATTTCTATTTTCGACTGGATTTTCGTGCTACTGATCAAATCATAAATGTACCTGAGGAGATATAAGGTTGATGTTAATTACATAGCGAATGGCGACCAGCTATCGAAAATGTTAAAAGCTGTAGTAATATACAGTTTTTAAGTAAGTTAATTAAATTATTTTTGCCAACTTAACTAACTTTTTTGTTTTTACACTTTGAGTTTTAGCTTCATATTGAAATATTCAGAGTCCAGTAATATTTCAGTAGGTATTGGAATATTTTAATGAAATACTGAAGCGGTTTATTTTAGAGTTAGTCATTATAGCCGCTGGCTGTGAAACGATAGGTCGCGTGTTCGATCCCCGCACCGAGACAAATGTTTGTGAGGGCCAAAAGTATTTGTCTCGTGTCTGGGTGTTTGTGGGACCGAAAATTCTTAAAATATGTATGTGACATGGTTTTATTTAGGTACTTAAAAAAAGATAGTGCTCCTGCAATCTCATTAAGTTACAGAAAGAAAAACTACAGCAATATTATCTAACTTGCTCATTACATTATGGCCTTAGCTCAAAGTAGTAACTTTGAATTATACTTCTACATTTATTCTGGGTCACGTTCATGTCCATAACGTTGTAAGGCATTACTTAAACCTAGGCTGTACCTACTTTGATTTTTATCTAAATTAGGAGTTATTAGTAATTTTATTGAACATAAAATTAAAAGAAACTAAAAAAATATTTTATTAAATGTATGGCTGTATAAAAAACAATCCACTGCCTCTTCTCTTTGAAGTAAAACTGTCAAACCGTGCGATGTTTTTTATAGGTTACTAAATATTAAATACTATTTTATTTCTCGAAAAAGTGCAGAAATGTCTGCAAATTTAAGGATTTTGAATAAATGTATAACACAATCTTCATCATATATATTCCCCAGGTACTGAACAAGTATTGTAGGTGATCGAATTATCACAAGTTCGATTATCAAATAATTACTGGAGTATCTTTTAATTTTGTAAATATTTTTAGGTGCCCTTTGACTTTACAAAAAAGACATTATCCAAAACCGACGAGCTTCCCAGACTATTACCAAAATCCAATATTTAGGAAAGATGATCAGTCAAAGTTGGCTGAGGAGGGAGAACTGTCGAGACGAGCTACTTTACCAGTAAAACCACCGGCAGTGTACGAATCGTCATCAGTGTATAAAGATCCACTAGTAAAGTAAGTCACACATGTCATGAGTTACCTAAACTTCGTCTTTATTTAAAATTTCTTGTATTTTTACCTATTATAGTAAAATTGATGCAAAAATAATGTTGATTTTTCTTTATAGGATAGTAGTTGCAGTAAGTCAGTTAATGCCGCTACAAGTTTTAGATTTTTCTAATATTAAACAAATTAATTGTCCATATAAATATGTGTGTGTAAAGTGTTGATTAATTAAACATATTTACTATAAAGTATGTCACTTCCCTCAACATAAATTCATCAATTCCAGCAAACTGATCAATCATGTAATGGAAAAAGGTAATAAACAACTTGCTCGGAACATAGTTGAGAAAGCATTTGAAAACATCAAGAGAAAGCAAATTGAGCGATACCATCTAGCATCAACTCCAGAGGAAAAGGCTAAAATAGAATTAGACCCCAAGATTTTATTGCACAGAGCTGTAGAAAATTCAAAGCCTCTGTTACAACTCACACCAATCAAGAGGGGTGGTATCACATACCAGGTAATTATAAAATGAGTTATTTATTACCGCTATACTAGGTAATTAATGTTTGTGTTGAAACTAGAGGATAATACTTGCCTACTTTGCAAATATTTAAATTGCTTTGATTATTTAATTCAAATGGTCTGAAATACATCGTAGGCAACTTAAGCAGAATAAACTTTTTAATAAAAATAACATTATTACAGGTACCTGGTCCAATCACGGAGAACAGGTCACTGTTTTTGGCAATAAAATGGCTGTTAGAAGCAACATATGAGAAAGAAAGGACAGTTCACTTTCCAGAACAATTTGCATGGGAGGTTTTAGAAGCTGCAAATAACACAGGAAAAGTGATAAAGAGAAAACAAGACTTGCACAGACAATGCGAGGCTAACAGAGCATATGCACACTATAGATGGCAGTAGTGAAGATTTATAAAAAAAAATACTTAGACATACAATAGTGTAAAGAATAATCTTGTGTAATATTACACTTGTGAAATAAGTTCAAATAAATTAATATCTTGTTTGATATAGTGGTTTATATTATGTATTGGATGACGAGTACGACAATGGTTATAGTTTTAAAGTAATTGCAAAATTACCGCCACCTAGCGGAAATATTTGGGATTACTTGCAAAACAAACTTGTAGATAAAATTCTATACGGGTATTCGACTCGCATTTGGCTTGATTTTATTTATTAAAAATGATCAGCAATAATTCATCTCATGGGCGATTCCGTAGATCAACAACCATAACAAGGAATAAACAAAAGTAGGTTTAGAACACAGGCTTAGAATGGAAGAGCAATAAAGGAAACGCCTGCCGACAGAGGGCGCTATATACTATGGTTCATCCATGTGAGTCGATCACCTGGCCTCTGGTGTCTCGCTTCGAACCTTCTATAGCAAAGCTTTCTTTTGGGACTGCAAGGACTAAAAGATAATCCTATTGCGCCTATTAGAGCACCTCGCATAATGCAATCACTTCCGCATCAAATGTTGGTCTTGGGCCCCACTGGCGTCCAACCATCTTGCTACATTAGCCCAATGAAACCGACCGATATTTTAGCTCTTATTTGCCTTCTACAACCACGCTAGTAGAGCTCGTCCGTTCACGATTTAAGTATTCAACTTCAAATAAAATTGTATATCACGATAAACACCACAATGCCCATATCAGCCTCGCACTTTTAAAAGATTTTCTGTTAATGCATTATATTGACAGCCTCCGTGGCGTAGTTGGTTAGACGACGACTATGAAACAAGACGTCGCGGGTTCGATAGAGGCACCAACACAAATGTTTGTGTGGCCCACAAATATTTGTGTCGGGGTCTGGGTGTTTGTGAGACCCGAAAAGTCTCGTAGTTTCTGATACCCACGACAAAAGACTTAATTGATCTTAATGTGGGGTCAGAACTATGTATGTGTCTGTTGGGTGTATTTATTTATTGTATTAAATTATACTATTAAAATCGTATATAAAAACGTAGTCGCTCATATATAGATGAGCTCCTAGGACAGAGTGCACAAGTTTTCAGGGCCCCACAATAATATCTCATATCATCTATAGTCTATACTATGTCTCTACCTATGCGAAGTCCATACATAGTCTTGGTTGTTGGGTATGGAGTCATAAAATTGTTACCATAGCATTCGATGGAATTCCGGTTACATAAGCTGATGTCATCGTAATTTATTGCTTTACAGTTTGCAGTAGTGTTTTATGTATTCATTTTTAGTTTGTTAATGCTTATGTCTACAGTGTAAAATCAATGTATTTTTATATATCACACTTTTGATAACATGTTATTTAATCTCATTGTTTTAACTTATTAAGGTTCCTTGTTATCGTAATAGCATGGATAAACAATCGAATTAATAACATCTATCTACCTAATCACTCCCAGTCGTTAAATATCAATCTGCCGGTGGTACCATTATATTTATTGTTCATCATGAATTCTAATTTCCAGTAGTTCACCGTTGCACATTGGCCTCCCCAAATGTATCTCACTGTGTACAATCTTCAATTTCCGTCTTTCATCTCCTGCCAACCCTACAATCCCATATCAATGTGTGTCAGGTTTATTATTGTAGGTCTCAGAAATTTATATTTCTGCAACTCCATTTAGCTATGAAACTGTTTACGTCTATTTGCTTTTATACTTCTTATATGAACTTATCAGTGGAAAACCAATGTTTATAATTCAATTTCGGCTGTAGATGTGTAAAGTGAAATTATTTGTGTAGCACCGATTAATCAAATGTGCATACATAGCGTGGTACTAGGTACGTTCCTACATAAAATAAATAAATTATGCGTACGTTAGACTTGTCGTTTGCAAAGAAATTATTTCTGCAAAAGAAGGAAAATGAACAATGGTTATTCCTTTAGTGGTTCCGACTTCCGAGGATTAACTAGATTTGGATAGTACACAAGGATAATTCGAAAAAGTTATTATGGTGTTTATGATATTTGGACTTGGAAATGCAGACGTCGCTATCTCTCAAGGGCGATAAAAATATAAATACAATAAATTGGCAAAGCATATAATAAAGATTGTAATACGCAGTGATGACAATGATTTGCGTTATTACAGCAATCGTTATCACTTGCTATTTGGTAAGGTTAATTGCGGATCTTTGTCAATACTTAATATCCTATTAATATTAAATCGCTGGAATATTATTTTATTTATTACCACTAATTATAATTAGTACTAGTGTTATAGTTTATACCTAGGGCTAGATACTATACCTAGGTATAAGGGAGGCCAGGGACGAACGTAACGATTTTCAATTGACTTGAAATACCTCTTAAACCCTTATGTAATTTAGATACCTACGTTCTACCTTATAACAAATTGAAATGTACTTATGGACATCTCAATTTTTTACATGTCACGAGACATGAGTCTCGTGTTTAAATTTATAAATGACTCATGAGTCATGTCATATTGTGCGAATAATAATTTTATCTAGGCACATTATGCAGCCTTTGATAAAACTATCGCAAATAGAAATCAATGGCCAACAGCCATGTAGAACATAATGGATTGAATAATTAATTACTATGTTTAAGTACTGAAATAAAACCTACCTAATTGGTAATTTTTTAGATTAGGGAGGAATTCTAATTTATGCTGGGACTAGGCATTATTGCACTACGCTGGCACATACTAAACCGTAATAACGGGTTGATAAATTTAAACAATCTTTGATATTGTTCTTGATTTACGGACAAGCAGGTTTCCTTCTTTTTTAACATCAAAAGTCCGAAGTGATTGATCCTGTCCTGTCCTGACCTGTCCACCCCTCAGCGGTAACAGCGCTCTTCCTTCTCCAAAGGCCACATTTGATCGGGCCATGGTTTACTCGGATTAGTACAGGGTAACTGTGAATAGTAACGCACGCTTTATGCCTATTGATGCACCAGTCACCCTTTATACCGATTGTCGGAAAGTAGTTGTCGGGGATTTTCAGTCGATGTAGGCATCTACTAAGTGCGGTGCGGACAAAGACCTCGCGCACGACGATGGGTTAGAGACCCTGATTTATCCTTCCCATTACCTCCCATAGGCTGTGTCGAAAGGAAGTCTAAGGAGGTTTTCTAACGCAGAAATATATTATTCTAAATATTCATTGATGAAATATTACAATCTGACTTCTGCCCAATCAACACTGGAAGTCAATTGATTTAGGGGCAACTTTGTTCAAAATGAATACTTGTGATCAATAACGTACCTACTTTTTTACTCGGATAAGGATTAATACCATGTTTATAAAAACCCTTTCTTTTTAAGACCTTTTAAAGAGGTCTCAAATAAGTAGAACAAATTTTCCGCGTTTTGCAACATTTTTTATTAATGCCTCGCGCCTATGGGCCATAGCGTGATGTTACATAGCCAATAGCCTTTCTCGATAAATAGGCTAAATAACACTGAAATACATATATTTTCATTTCGTACCGGTAGTTCCTGAGATTAGCGCGTTCAAACAAACAAACTCTTTAGCTTTATTATATTAATAGATTTGTATTTGTCTTCTTAAAGTGGATAATAACGCACTCTTATACTAAGGTACTAAGTACATTGACCAACTGATGATTAATCCATATATCTACGAAATGAGATGTAACGATTTCCCCATTTGCATAATTTCCTCATTAATTTCATGTACCTATTTGCCGTTGGGCCTAGATTTCGTAATCTTATCAGATAAAATGCATGGATACATTTTGATGTAGGTAACTTAGCACCTACGTGTTCTCAAATTGATCATCACTGGTATCTACGTCATTTTTTAAACTCTCACGACTAGTGACTACATTTCGGCTTTTTCAAACTGGAAAATAATTTCCACCTCTTTTCTTTACCGACATGATGACAGCCTCCGTGGCGCAGTTGGTTTCGGGTCCGGGTGTTTGTGAGACCGAAAAATCTCTCGTAGTTCCTGATATTCACGACACAAGACTAGATCTTGGTGTGGGGTCAGGACTGTGTTCCTATGTGACTGTTGGGTGTATTTTTATTATTATTGTTACATCTATGTCAAGAACTATTGTAACAATAAATGGCTTTAATAAAAGAAACAAAAAAAGCCGTTACTTCTTCACAGCTACAACACGTTCTGAAGCTGTCGTAGCAGTCATTATAATAATTAACGATTCAAAAGATCTTGTGAAAAACTATTTGAATATTTTGATTATTGATTCACCGAAACATAATAGGAGCACTGTGACTTCATATTGGACTGTTACGAGACAGTAACGCAACCTAGCTCGCCGACACGTTGCTACTGTAGCGCCGCGAAGCTCTACCACTTGTGTATTGAAGTACTTACTTTGAATTGTTCGATATCGTGGATATCACTTGTGGTAGGTCTCTTATATGCGAGAGCCCGGCATGGTAGATACCACCGCATGTCTATTTCTCCCGGCGAACAGCAGTGTAAATGCATTTTTGTGTTCCGGTTTGAAGGACGTCCAGACTGCCATTCGACCGGGCCTTACCCCAGCGCTGCTACTAGCAGTTGTTGCGAAGGGGCAGAGCCATACATCCAAAGAACTTAATTGGATTGAATAAATTAGTCACGTTTAGAATCAGGCGCGCGACCTGCTGGTCTCGTCATTGTTGCTAATAAAAAAGGGGTACATATATATCTCTGCACCAAATTTTAAACTAACGAGGAATACTATCAAAGCCTTTACCCATAATGAAAGGAAGTGTTTAGCAGTACCTACGATATAAATATATTCTACTACGATAGAACTACTTAACGTAATATCAACCCGAGATATTAACAAGGAATCTATTGAAAGCAATGTGTTTGTTATAAGAATGTCAAGTGTTGCGCTTGTTTGAGTACTTAGATATTTTGTGTGAGTACACGCGCACTTAATTTGCACTGATAGACATTAAACTCATAATTTACTAATTGTTTCTTCGGGTTCTAAAAAAATCTTAATTCATTTTTACAACTGACTTCAAAAAAGCAAAGGGCTCTTAATTCGTCGGAATCTTTTTTGTGTATTTTCACCGAGTACTCGAAGACGCCTGAACAATTTTTTTTTGTTTTAAAGGGTTACACTTCACAGGTGGTCCCATTCAAATTGGTGATGATCTGATGAATATCTTCGGACTTGGAGAGTAGAACTCCTCAAAATTGAGTAGGTTTCCAATGGCTTTTTTGTATTAGGTTCAGTATAAGAGTTAAACTTCAGAGGGGGAGATGTTGGGGTGGGGATACCTTCAGCTACAATGAACCGATTTTAGTGATTTCTTTATAAATATTTTAGCACCATTACAGCAAATCTATACTACAGTAGAGGGACTCTAGAAGGCGCTATTAAGAGCTTTGGCCACAGCGCTATGATTCCAAAATATCACTTGCATTTTATATTCTTACAGTTTCGGATAGTAACCACAGTGCACCACGGTGGTCGATATTCACGTCGACTCGAATATTACCACAAGCAGTCTAAAGTGTTGAGGTGAAAAGACAAACTGCCAGACCTCAAGACAGTGAGTGAGCTCCTTCAGTGAGCTCCTTCTGCGTAAATCGGATCGCAAAAACCAATTAACTTTTTTAATTTCATAATTGTACATTAATGGTAGTTAAATTGTAACAGTCACTAAGCGGATGACTAATACCTCAGTCCGCCCCGTGACCACGAAAACTGTAAAGTGAAATTGAAAAATGAAAAAATTAAATCAAATTCGCAATAAAATCTGTAACAATTCGTTTTATTTCAATCTAATTCACGTAATTTTTTAACGCGCCGATTAAGTTGCGGTGCAATTCCAATTATAAGTTTACGTCTTAATGCAAAATGATATTCTTGTAATTGTTTAGCTGCGCAGCTCACTGCACGTAAGCTATGTGTGAACTGCGCGTTTGCTGCACGTCAACCGTATGTCAATCGTATGCAAGAAGCTTATACGCGAATACCGATCAAGTTGCGATCTAAATCACGCACATAAAACGCGCAGCAATAGAATACGCTAAAGCGCTTGCGTGACGCGAACTTGACGCGAGCGTATCTCGCAGCGGTTGTCAAAATTACGGGAATACGAAAAAGGATATTTTGACCGAATGTTAACTGCACTGCAACTGAACTTACATATTTAATTACGTGAATTAGCCCCCTGATCACTGTGGTCGCGAGTTCAAATCCTAGGGCACACCTCAGTTTTTGAAGTTATTGATATTGTATATTGATAGTCGATTACCACTCACTATAAAGTTGAAGGAAAACAGCGTGAGCAAACCTGCATACCATAGCGATTTGTAGTAATTTCTATCATATGTAAAGTCCGCCAACCCGCACTAAGCCATCGCGTCGTGATGATATGGCCTGTATCAGTCTGTATCTGTATAAGCCCAAATATGCCCCATTGCACGGCACGGACCTCCTCTATATCAGGAGTACGATTGAGAGGGATTAGGATATGAAAATGAAAATAAACCGAAGTTATTCGTAATCTAGATTGTAGAGGAGGCCCGGGCCCTGCAGTCGGACGTATAGGGGCTGATACAGATACAGACACAAACACAAACCCACTCTCTCTCTCGGTCTTTAGCCACATGAAGTCCACTGCTGAACATAGGCCTCCTTCTAGGATCTACACACTGACCAAACCCGCTATAACGCAAAAAATAATGACATAAGTATTTTTAACACTCAATAAACATTGAGAGAGGCCTGTATTATCATAGGACTACCTAATCTTAAGATTGTTATAACGATGATGAAAATAAATGAGAATATTTACTTTCTGAATTTTATTACCTATCTGAATATCTCTGATGATTCACGTAAACATTGAGTCATGCCCGTTCTTCAAAGATATCGAATAAATTGTTGTGTTTTGTCATCGGTTCTTCCTTGCAGAAATACTTTTGATAACGAAGATTTGGATGACGACTCACAACGTTTACGTTGCGTTAATATTATTCGGTTTTCATACGATTACTCGAGTCTTACGCGATGTTATTTATAATATTTTTATGTAGGATATTCTGGCCACTTGATTAACGCCTAGCACGTGTGCATTGGTGAAAACCTGTCATAGTGACATTTGCACGTGTATTACGTAACGTTGCTGTATTTTTCTGTAAAGATAATGGTTACTTATACGTACGCGAATGTTACACATTGAAATAAAAGTAATTTTTGCGGAGTTTATCGCGAATTTTATTTAATTTTTACTTTTTCGAATTTCCCGACGCGACTTTTCGGTCACTTTACAGCTTTCATGGTCACGGGGCGGACTACGATTTAACTACCCTTAATTTACTGAGGCATCCTGAGGATGTTAAGTCTCATTATGTCTAGTACTTACTCTGGCTACAATGTCCTTCAAACTGGAACACAACAGTGCATTTATACTGCTGTTTGGCGGGAGAAATGAACATTTCGTTGGTACCTACCCAGGCGGCCTCTCACATATGAGAGACTTACCACCAGTAAACTGTATTCTTACTGCAGTCCTCGCTGCAGCGTAGCTTCACCAGTTGCACCTGCGACTTACTGGATAAACATAGTTGCGGATGTGACTTGCGAGGCGGGGCAGTCTCCATACAGTGCTCATAATCGTCGTTGGATACCCTTTAGTCAAGTAATTTCTGGTGCATTGCCATTCTGTTAAGACTGAAATGTTAGGAAAGGAACAGATCGAGTTTCTATGAATGTCTACTTACACATATACGTGAAAAAATTTACTGTTATTCTTATAATATTATGCTAGATATACTGGGTGTATATCCATAAAACGTAACCTTTTTCTATTCTTCCACCTCTTCTAATGTTGAGCAATTGAAAATATACTTACGCACATTGTATGCATTTTTTATCTATACATATGTTTTATAATCAAAATATTTATTTATTGGCCCATTAATCACTACATAGTGTAAAACAAAGTCGCTTCCCGCTGTCTCTCTGTCTTCATATATGCTTAAATCTTTAAAATGACGCAATGGATTTTGATGCGGTTTTAATAGATAGAGTGATTCTAGGGGAAGGTTTATATGTATATTACATTTACAGATGCCAATTTGCACGAAAAATAACATCTATCTGGTTTGGAGTGGAATCATAAAAACATCTGCACCCGAAGCAGGCGAAGCAAGGACGCGCCGCTAGTACATAATAAACGTCAATTACCAATTACAATATGTTACAACAACTATAAATTGTAGTAATGCGTGGTTTTATTCCTTTTAAGTTATTACCGTAATATTATGGCTATAATGATAATAACCTACTCATTTAGGTATAGTTATACATACATACATATTTTAAAATATATAAAAAAAAAAACTATAATACAGTGGTGTGTTGCAGGTAATATCATTAATGAGTTATTACTGTTTTTTTCCTTTAAATACACGGGATTTATACGTATGCATAATTTTTCACCTTTATCATCTTCAGCCACAGAATATACTCCGTGATATGCACACAAGCATTTATAATTTAACCACTAACCGCTCTCAATCGTACTCTCGATTGTAGAGGAGGCCCGTGCCCTGCAGTGGGTCTTATGGGCTGATAGAATACAAAAAAAAATATTTCAGCTATACTATCGGAGTCTACTTTACTATCGGGGAAAGATAGACATAAAAGTGTAAGATAAATGTAGCTAGTCCCACAATCGATAAATGCTAGGATGGACCAAAGCGGAGAAGATTAATGTGGAAGGTAAATGCCAAGGTTCTTTACAAGCGTTAAGTATGTAATAGGAGTCTAGTAGTAGTTATCCAGGCCGGGCGTCGGGACTGATTAATCCCAACTGTCTCGCCTACCAGTTTAGAGAAACAGTCGCGTCCTATTATAACAACAAAACAGTCGTTATTCTCATAATATGAATAAAAATCATGAGTCACTAGTTCTACAGCACAGCCCTATAAATCTATCTGATCTCAAGTGATTTATTGACTAATATGACTCATAATATTAAGTGTATTCGCTGTTTATATCTAAAAACAAAACAAAATTCAAATTATTCGCGTTTTAGACAACAGTTAATGACAATATTAATTCAGGAGCTCTATCTTTGCGATGATTTGTTATCAAGTGTTGATAGTGGGCAGACTGTGAAGCGAGTGCGTAGGCTCAGTGCACAATCGACAGGTGAGCGTGAAACGTTATTGTGTTATGAGTGCGAAATTCTAATGTGTTATTGGCCATTAAAATTCTTCAGGAAAGGTATGTGTGCGTCCATGGACTTCGTACACGTTAACTGTCAGTTGTTTTATAATTCTGCGGATTTGTTATGTGCATAATAGCCGAGCCTGTATTATGTGAATTTTCAGTCATAATCAATATAGTATTTTCGTGGATAACGTGTCAATATATTAAAATCCTGCGTAGGCGGAGATTGAAAAGGAACATGTAAAACTTGGCAGATTTTGAGGAGATAGGAATTTCTCTTGCTATGATGCCATGGTTCTTTAGAACTTGTTTGTAGAAGTCCTTGTAGGATATATATTGTCATCTTTTTATTAGAAAACAGTGTTCGGAACAATACCTTGTACCTGTAAGTTAATGAAAAACATTTTCATTTTTTTAATTACACGTCTACAACATAGGGCAATAGTTAATATAATATTATATAATTATTTTTGTTTATCTACTACCTCTTTTCATACTGATAGTCATCTTTAAAAAAAATATTGTTAATATAGATCCGTTTTCTCTATTGTAATATCTGTTTTACACACATAGGTATTTACGAGTATAATCAATCAATCTAATTAAAAGCAAGACGTTTGATAACTTTTACATTAAAATTGATAATATATAGATCGTTATATGTATTTAAATAAGTACAATTTGGTCAAATGGCGAATCTACGAGTAAAAGAAATGCATACATATTTCCAATCAATATTAGATACTGTTTATCAAAGACTTAAAAGATTATATCATAAAGACACCTGACATGCATATTTTTGTTTTGTAACATAATTACTTACGTTTACAAAATTTAATTAGTACGATAAATAAAAATCCAACCAGCCTTAGCATATAAGGGCATACATTATGTATATGAACATTATGAGGGCTATGCCCTATGAACAAAACTAATATTAAGTAAGCCGAAAGAAACGGCGCTACTTATGAATCTTAAGGGTGACTGTGGGCGACCATCCAAGTTCTTGCGGAAGAGCCTTAAGGGACAAGGGGCGTTGCGTAGATTCCAGAGTTAGATCTTTTGAGGTTAATAAAACTTCTTCTTGTGCTAACAAAGGGCCTTGCAAGATGTATTTTTCTCATAAAATGTGGGTCTCCCATAATGTATATTAAATACTTACTTCAGTTTTTTGTGATTTAATAAGCCGCTACCATATCAGATGTATTTCAATTGACGCAGGACGTTTTATCATCATTACATTTATGATAACTCATGTTTTGATATTAATTTGACATCCTTTCGTATAGCGGTGCAACTACGTTGTTGATACAAAGGAATGGATTCGATTCCGATTTTAGACAATCTAGTCACATGCACAAAATCACCACATCTCTAAGAAAACAGCTCCTATGAATTCTGAGGTCGATTTTTAACACTGCTTATGACGATTCTGATAGCAAGTGCAGTGTATTTCAAAATTGAGATTCTGAATAGTGAGACATGGTTGGTTATTTCGCTGGTCAACAGAATTGTGACTGTCTGGTCTAAAGTGAGCTTTACTGGTCTCAAGTAAAGGTAGCTGTACTCCAAGCCATTGTAAAATCACAACAATTTTAGAAATGATTATAATAAAATGAAAAATATATATAGAAAATAAACACCACAAAAAATGAGGACGTCGAGGAGGCCGTGCGAGCCGAATGCCTTCACAAAGTTCCGACTGTTGATGTGGAAGAACTTCCTGCAACAATGGCGGCATCGGATACAGACGGCGACGGAGCTGATCCTGCCGGTGCTCACCACCACGCTGGTACTTATACTACGGTGGCAGATCGAGCCTGTGACACGGGGTGTCACCACCTACCCGCCCATACCGGCCTATACCCTCAACCACTCTCTAACAGTCTTGTAAGTATTCTTTTTTAGCATTTGACATGCTCCTTGGTGCAGGTCATTAAGCCTCATTTACACGGGAGAGTTTCTCGCCTCGAAGATACGATTATCGTAAGGATATAAAAAAGTTGAATCGTGTATATCATGCGATAATCGCATACGATTCTCGCCGCGAGAAACTCTCCCCGTGTAAATGGCGCTTTAGACTGTGAAAATGAGACTGCATGTTTGATTCCCGCGCCGAAGCAAATGTTTGTGTGAACCACAAATATTTGTTTTGGGTCTGGGTGTTTGTGAGCCTAAATAGTCTCTCGTAGCGAGCACTTTCACGGTAAAATACAAATTTATAAG
The DNA here is from genome assembly GCA_033459515.1 of Theretra japonica. Lineage (NCBI taxonomy): Eukaryota > Metazoa > Arthropoda > Insecta > Lepidoptera > Sphingidae > Theretra > Theretra japonica. The sequence continues at coordinate 7,028,073 of CM065943.1, forward strand.
ATGTTTTAAAGTAGGTAGAAAGTTTTTTAATTTAATAATAATTGAAATTGATCGCGTTTAAGTATTTTTTCGATAAAGCCAATCTCCGTATATCTTTATACAAAATGGGGCTTATCTTTTACAGAAATCATAATACGTGAATATAGCGTTGTCGCATAATAAACATTGAATGCCTATATCGATATATTTCACGGAATGTTGATCCATTACGAACAGGCCACCACGCAAGAAAGTACGTGGTGGCCTGTTGGTAACGGACCAGACGCGATTGTCTACATGTTCACGGTGGTCGCGGGTCCAATCCTCTGACTTTGCGAAGTCATGTGTGTATTGATAGTTAATCACTACTCACAATAACGGTGCAGGAAAACATCGTGAGTAAACCTGCATACCATAGCGTTTTTGTAAGAATTTCTACGGATGTAATATGTAAAGTCCGCCAGCCCGCACTAGGCCAGCGTGGTGGGCTATATGGCCTAACCCACACTCAATCGAACTTTCGTTTGGAGAAGAGGCCCGTGCCCTGGATAGGGATGTATATACTATATGGGCTGATACAATTTGATTTATGAAAAATAACACAGTATTGGCTTGATAATGTAAGTTGCATTTTTTTTTTCAGAGTGGGCATGAATTTGTCAGAATTATCAATAGCCTACTCGCCGACAAGTCCAGAGTTAGACGACGTGGTGAGAAGTTCGTTCGCAACGTTATTAATAAACAATGCTAGAGAATTCAGGCCGATTTTGGAAGAGATGATTCCAGGGTTCCCTGATATATCGGAATGGCCAGACTTTCCAGATATATCGAATATTACTTGGCCCCCGGACATTCCGGGGGTACCGTGGCCGCCTAATTTCCCAAATATAACCTTGCCACCAGAACTATCGAACATAACGTGGTCACCCGACCTCGCAAATATAACGTGGCCACCTGAAATCGGAAATATTACTTGGCCACCTGACCTCGGAAACATTACTTGGCCACCTGAACTCGGTAACGTAACGTGGCCACCGGGCCTCGATTTAAACAATACCATTTACGAATTAATTAAATCCGTCGTTAATGTAACCGCATACGACAACAGCAACGAATTAAGATCCATCTACAGGAGTGAGGAACTTACGCGAAAAGTTATAGTTGCCATAGAATTCAGTGATACACTTTATGGTAAGTACTCGTATAAAATAATATACAATCAGTGCTATAGTTACTGTCCATCTAAAAAATTAGTTACGTCCATCTAATAATTAAAATTGGGGGATAATCCATTTTGAAAGATTTTTGTTAGTCAGATATTAGGTCAAACACTATCAACATTCTACAACCTTTACTTGGCTGTGTCAGCATATTTTTATATTTAATAAAATAACATCGAAATTATTATTTCAGGAGCAACAGAGCTACCGTACGATTTATCGTATTCATTGAGGTTTCCTGAAAGACCTCGGCTAAACTCATTTTACTCTGTGGGTGGTCGTTCGTGGCGCACCGACGAGGTTTTCCCAGTGTTCGAATTTCCGGGTCCGAGGTTTCCATTTTCTTGGGAAGGCGGTAATGATCCAGGTAATTATACTTTCCTAGTTAAATTAGGTCTTCAACAGACAGTGCTTAATATATCTACATTTCTACCAGGTTACGTGAACGAGATGTTCATAGCATGGCAACATTCTATATCCACCGAACTGGTAGCAAGATTTACTGGTGAAGATGGCTTGAGGAAATTTAATGTAAACATACAGAGATATCCTCATCCGGCTTATTTAGAGGACTTGGCTGTAGAAGCACTACAATTTCTGTTTCCATCGTTTATCCTGTTAAGTTTCAGCTACACCGCTGTAAACATTGTGAGAGCTGTTACGGTTGAAAAAGAACGTCAATTGAAGGTTTGAATTTTATGATTATAGTCTTAATTACACATAGTACTTATCCTTATTTTTTTCATAGTTTAGGTCCGGCAAACGAGCAAGCAGGTCCCCTGATGGTAAGTGATCACTGCCGCCTATGAACATCCACACATCTTGGGTGTGTTGCCGGCCCGACGGATTCGACTCATCGGACCAATTGGCAGTGGAGCGGGAGGGAAAAAGGATGGGAAAAAGAAAGGGTATTGGGCATCCGGTAGTCTCACTCACGAAACAAATCGTGACAGCAAAGCGGTCACTTCACGTTGACCTCCTGTTAGACAGTAGTACCACCCCGGACGAGCCTGTCCATTCATGCTGAGTGATGGCTGACAACAGCGTGGCTATACCACTATTTTTTCTTTAATTAAATGTATTATTTATTTACAGGAAACAATGAAAATAATGGGATTGCCCACGTGGTTGCATTGGACGGCTTGGTTCTTTAAACAATTTTTGTATCTACTGATTACAGCTCTTCTTATAGTTGTGTTATTAAAGGTAATATTTCAAAAGTGTACTTTAACAATATGGTTAGTTATGTTGAATTTATATAATAACTTCTGTATATTTTTAGGTAAATTGGTTCACAAATGAAGACGGTTTTGGTGATTATGCTGTGTTCACTAACACGCCATGGACCGTGCTATTATTTTTCCTCGTTTTGTATTTAGCTTGCACTATATTTTTCTGTTTTATGCTAAGCTCACTTTTTTCAAAAGGTATGCTTTAATCTTTCTTACTTCTACGTCTTATAAAACGTTTTAACTTGTGATATCACTAATCTATACGTCACCTTTTCCTTCGAAGATTAACTCAGTAAATATATTTTGGAACAAAGGATTACGTTGTTTATAGAAATTGAATGTCACCGAGAATCAGTCTGATAACTATTAATAATAATCTATTAAATAAACACTATAATTGGTGCAATTTTACTTAACATTGGAAATTATTAAATTTTATCAAGGGAAGCACTACTTATCTATATTATATACAAACACCTCTAAGCTAAGTGGTCTGTAATTGTGTATAAACAAATGAAGTATAAAGCTATTGTTTTTCAGCTAGCACTGCAGCATTATTCACGGGAATTATCTGGATGCTGTCGTATATTCCGGCATTGCTACTATCCATGGACACCAACGTGTCATTGGGGTTGCAAATATTCACGTGTCTCAGCATCAACTGTGCTATGTCCTATGGTTTTCAAATCATACTCGGCAGGGAAAGTACCGGAGGTGAGGAAACATTCTGGTCAATATTTCGGATATGATTCATTTACAACTATAAAGTAGTATTGACAGTTAAAAATGGAAATCATTAGGAGAGGCCTATGTTCAGCAGTGGACTTCCTTTGGCTGATGGATGGATGGATGATTGACAGTTAAATGCATCATGCCTTTTCAAGTTTCATTCATTATTAAGTTTCTTAGTTTAAAAAGAAATTAATAGGTTCATATTATGTTGAAAAATTATCCAAAAAATTTCATTCTCTAAACAATATCAATAGGTATTTATTGTATACCAGTGTTTTATATTAACAAAAACCTAAACTATAAATATGAATATCAGTCGTAACAAAATCGGATACATTATTAGGTAATATAAAAGGTAACCTGAAGCTTTAAGAGAGTAGACATTTAAACTGTTTTCAGGAATGCAATGGGGAGATTTTATGGCGACTCCTGCGACTGACTCAACTCGATTTGTGTTCGGGCACGTGATTATAATGTTGGTCGTGGATTGCGTGTTGTACATGCTAATCGCCCTGTATTTAGAACAAGTGCTGCCTGGGCCGTTCGGCATGCCGCAGAAGTGGTATTTCCCTTTACAAAAAAGTTATTGGTTCCCTACTAAGCATGTCGATCATGGTAAGTTTACAGTATATTCAATGAGCAACATCTGTTAGCTTGTAAATCATATAAAAATCCGTTTTTTTTATCGTTATTTATTTGTAAAAATCTGAATTTCAGACGGAGTAGAGAATGGTCAAAGGGAAGAAGTTATAAAAGAAAAAGATCCAACAGAACACAAAATTGGAGTTGAAATTAATGTAATTATTTAATTTACAATATTGTATGGCTTTCTATTATGGGACTAAAAGAAGATAATAATTAATGCATATTTTTCAGGGTCTGACGAAAGTGTTCGAGAAGAACGTGGCTGTTAATCATTTGTCTCTCAACATTTATGACGATCAAATTACTGTGCTACTGGGACACAACGGTGCTGGCAAATCAACAACTATGGCAATGTTAACAGGTTGGTGTTAGCTATTATTGTTAATCAAACTTATTACTTACTATGCCGCGTATATTACATATGTATACATGCCTATATCTAACCATTGCAACTTCAAATATTCTTATAATTATATTTATTGTCTCACAGGAAATTTGAAAGCGTCCCACGGGGCAGTAAATCTAGCGGGTTACGATGTAGCCACACAAGTGTCCTATGCCCGGGCCCACCTTGGGTTCTGTCCTCAACACAATGTGTTGTTCAACGAGCTCACAGTAAGAGAACACTTGGAGTTCTTCGCGAGACTCAAAGGGTTCACTGGCAAGGAGCTTGACGAGGAAATCGAGGACTTGATTGTAAAGTTGGAACTGCAAGAAAAGGTTAGTAGCATTTTATATGGCCATGGAAATGATCATACGTAAGTAATTACATCTGTATTAAGAGTTAGTTGATAAGGAGTTTGTCAAAAATACTTCCACAAGGTCTTACAGTGCTTTGAGATGAGAGAATTACGTCGCTTTATCCGTGCTTGTATAGATTTCGAATTTCTTAATCTTCTAAAATTAATTTTATTTATGAAATTCTAAAATACCGTAAAATATTAATAAATTATTGTGAATTTAGCGCGATTACCAGTCGCACGGTCTGTCGGGAGGTCAGAAGCGTCGACTGTGCGTGGGCATAGCTCTAAGCAGTGCAGCGCGAGTTGTGTTGCTCGACGAGCCCACATCTGGCATGGATCCCGCATCTAGGCGAGCGCTCTGGGACCTACTACAAAGGGAAAAGAAAGGTAAACTACAAAATATAAAATAACATCGAGCTTAAAAATGATGTCTACTGGCAAAAACACGTTACTTACAAAGCTAGATAAGTAATTTAAGCTACACGTGTAGTTATATACCTTCAAGGTCGTTTGTCCCACCAATGAGAGAGGAGCGTAACTTTGTCTAATCTTCCAACTACGATACGAGAATAATATATCAGAAAAAATGAGAGACGCCGACTAATGGCTTAGTCATAGCCATAAATTTGGATCCACTGGAAATAATGATGACAACAATTTAACTAATTCTAAAGTACCTAATATTTCTCACAGGTCGGTCCATGATACTCACAACACACTTTATGGACGAAGCAGACATCCTCGGTGACAGAGTAGCAATAATGGCGAATGGTAAATTGCAATGCGTTGGGTCTCCGTTCTTCTTGAAACAGCATTATGGTGTGGGGTACACGTTAGTCATTGTTAAGGATGAAGACTTTAACTACGAAGCCTGCACTAAACTGATCGAAAAGTACATTCCTGGCACTACAATCAAGGAGGATCGAGGTGAGTACGAATATACATATAAACATACAGACATAAACGCACGCCTTCTTCCCATAAGGGATAGGCAGAGGTGCCACCATGATACCCACATTTCGCCTTGTATGTTCTGTCATATCGGGCACAAATTCATGACTCCGAGCCGATAATGAATTGAAAAATGCATTATTACTTTGTCGGACACGGGATTCGAACCTGAGACCTCAGCTTTGCAATCGTACCGTACTACAACTACACCACCGAGGCATTCCGTCAGTATAATTTTATGCACGATATTATTTACTTTTAGTTTCTGAAGTGACATACACCTTAAGCCAAAGCCATTCTGAGAAATTCGAACCTATGCTCACTGAATTAGAGAACAGCGCGGATCTTATAAAGTTTAAGAACTACGGTCTGCTGTCGACTACACTGGAAGATGTATTTATGTCGTAAGTAAAAATTGATACCACAGAAGTTTTTTATCTAATACTCGTACCTTCTGCTGAGATAGTGATTCATGTAGGCATCACGGAATTGTCTATTTTGGGGTGCAATTGACAGCCTTCCAAAAAATGAAAGGGGATGCTCAGTCAATGAAACTGAACAACTTTCCCAAAGAAAATCTTCTCTCAAATAAAATAAAAAAAATTGCTTCCCCATAGAAAATTAATACTTGGATCTGACAATTTGTAGATAGTTATCTAATTATAAGTGATTTGAGTACCTACTCGTATAACGCGCATTAAACCCTTGTGTTATATTTATTGTATTTATTGTATCAGCCCATATACGACCCACTGCAGGGCACGGGCCTCCTCTACAATCGAGAGTACGATTGAGAGTGGTTAGGCCATATAGTCCACCACGCTGGCCTAATGCGGGTTGGCGGACTTTTACATACCATAGAAATTTATACAAATCGCTATGGTATGCAGGTTTCCTCACGATGTTTTCCTTCACCGTTATAGTGCGTGGTGATTGACTATCAATACACACATGACTCCGAAAAGTCAGAGGTGTGCCCTGGGATTTGAACCCGCGACCACCGTGAACATGTAGGCAGCCGCGTCTGGTCCGTTTACCAACAGGCCACCACGCACTTCTGTGCTGTGTTATATTACATAGTAACTATTATTGAATATGTGTGTTTCTACTGTTAGTTCTAACAACATTTTCTTTATATTATTTGCTAGAGTTGGATCAGACGTGGCCGTAGTGCATTCAGTATCAGATGACGGCGCCGGCACCTCGGATGCTTCCAGTGATGATCTTTTGAGACATGAATGCGATTCTTTAGAACAATGTAAGACACGCATTTACTACTATGCTATTTATATGAATACATATTATTTACATTCTTAAATGTTTTCGTGACGTGTCTGACTTTGAAATAATATTTAAACTTTCCGATGTACTGTCATGAGTTCGAATCCTTTTGTTATTATTTCTTCCTGATTAGTTTTTTAGTTGGTATGTACAGCATTATTTACCCCAAGATTTTCATGACCCCCCTCGCCCAAAGACTTGCCTTAATTGTTTTATTAATAATTATATTAATTTTGCTCTAAATTATTTTATTATTATTCTCAAAGAAGGCACACCATGTACGGTGGAAAATATGAATAAATAAAAATATATAAAAATTAGCACAACTTAAAGAAAACATGCCTAATGCCTACCCATTAAAATTATTTTTTTAGTGGACAAGGAAGCAGAAACAGTGACAGGATGTAGGCTCATCATGCAGCATGTAGTGGCCATCTGGTTGAAGTTGTTGCTCGTGTGGATCCGCTCGTGGTGGCTCATCATCCTGCAGATTGCTGTCCCAATATTATTGATCAACGCTTCACTATACATCGTGCAGTTTTTGATATCATTCGTGCGCACTATTCAAATCAGGCCGCTGTCGCTCGAAGTAGGGTAAGTTTAGGAAATTGTATTATCTAAATTTAAGGATAGTCGATATCAATCCAGAGTGAGTTTTTCGATGCAGATGGCATGATGTGTCCAGGATATTGCATATAACCTACTGTAAATGAAAGAAGAAAAGGCAAGAACATATATGCCTTCTTAACGAGATTACAACACACTGAATTTAGAAGACCAACATAAGAATAAACATAACTAAAATGAAAAAAAAGGCAGATAATATTGCTACATTCATTTGTTGTATTTTGACGGAAATGTTAAAAATTCTACATATACATTGACAGCCCCCGTGGCCCAATTGGTTAGACGCCGGCTGTGAAACGAGAGGCTGCGGGTTCGATCCCCGCACCGAGACAAATGTTTGTGAGGCCCCCAAGTATTTGTCTCGGGTCTGGGTGTTTATAAGATCGAAAAGTCTCTCGTAGCGTCTGATATGGGTATCAGACACTACGAGGTACTCCACATGAAGGTCAATTAAGACTTGTGTCGGCCACAAGACTTAATTGATCTTAATGTGGAGTCAGGACTATGTATGTGACTGTTGGGTGTATTTATTTATTTATTATTTATACATATGTGTGGTATAAGGTCCGGTGAAAAAAGATATGGACAATCCTTAGGCACAATCAATAATTTATCACCCATATTTGTGAAGCTCGTTTTGAGTGCCGACTTAAACGAACCCCATTGACTAGATTTATAAGAATGTTACCATAATTGTGGAGTATATATCTTTAGTAATACCTATCTAAAGATATTTTCTATTTTCCGTAGAAAAGTGACAATTGGCAATACCGGTGCTGCTTGTGTTCTCTCTTTATAACAAATGTTGGAAGACAAAGTTTACATTCTGTCATATTATCGTTATAATAATACCGATTCTTTTTTTAAGGTACACGAGAACGGAAACATTTTTATCATACAATGGGACGGAAGGTGTGAACTCGGGAACCCTAGGTGCTCTAGTAAGGAACGCATACGAGTACATATATAACAGTTCATCTGTCGCGACCATGGGGCTCACCAAAGTCGTTAATCAAAGTATCGATCAGTATTATCTCAACAGGGTATGTATTTAATTTATCTACAAGGACAATACCCACTGGTTCTCACGCTAGACACACGCATTTGTCAATTGTCACGTCACTATTTTTCATATTAATTAATACATTTAATCGTTCCCAATTTGTTTGTTTCACCCTGAGCAAAAAATAAAAATATGATAAAACTATCAATAACTCGATAATGCGAAGATTAAAAGGAGCTATAGCGATTCACGTGTGAACAATAACGTCTGTTTTGCGGAGCTATAAAGCCTGGCTATAAATAGTTTAAACATATGAAATATTATGATTTGCAATAGCCAGACAAACACCATGTGATAAATGTCAGGTTATAGTGTTTAAAAATATTTGTGACCGTCCTTATATCTATAACTTTATTCTAACAAACAAAATTAAAAATTTAAATTATGTGTCGGTTTTTATAGTTTAAATTAGATAATCAGCGCGCTATACCTCTGTAGCAGAATTATTCACAGAATACATTACCGATATCAATATGTTCATAGAAACTAATAAACAATATTTGACAATCTTATCTAAGCTGTTATCACATACGTCGTACTCACGTTTAGATATAATTAAACATCTACGCATATTCACGTGACTTTTAGAACTAAAACCTGTGACTAAAACTTAGTGGTTAATTTATTTTCTAATGCATCGAAGTCCTCCGCGGCAGAGTAGAAATATTCTATACATATCAGTTCTACACTACGTTCACTACCAATACATAATACTCATATGACTCCGTAAAATCAGAGGTGGACCTTGGAATTGAGATTCGTTAACACTGTCTCAACTCTGGACAGGTCGAGCTCGGTTCCTTACCACCACGCACTCAGTTAATCTAAGATATACTGTATCAGCGCAGATACGTCCCACTGCAGGGCACGAGCCTCCTTTACAATCGAGAGTTCGATTGAGAGTTGTTAGATCATATAGTCCACCACGCTGGCCTAGTGCGTGTTGGCGGACTTTACATACCATAGAAATTCTTGCAAATCGCTATACACACATTGCAAATACACACATGACTCCGAAAAGTCAGAGGCGTGCCCTGGCATTTGAACCCGCGACCACCGTGAACATGTTGGCAGCCGCGTCTGGTTCGTTATAATAAGATATACTAAGACTTAAAGTTTAAGACATAGGTATTAATTCTTACAGGCCGACGACCCATACGCAATGGGAACGATGCGACACAGCGTCCTCGTCGGTGCAACATTTGAGGACAATTCTGCCACAGCGTGGTTCAGTAACTTCGGCTACCACGATGTGGCGACGTCACTGGCCACTGTTCACGCTGCTATGCTGAAAGCTTTTAATACCACAGCCTTTATCAACGTTTTCAACCATCCTTTAGAGGCTACTTATGAGGATCAAGTAAGAATTTAAATACGAGTAATATAAATAATTTCATCATTTTACACTTCGTTGTTAGCAATTATTTGACCATTGAATATGATATTAAAACACTAATATTTTTAAGGATTCTTATTATGTTGAACTATATACTATATACTTATTATGGTCAGGGATGCTCTTATCTAGTGGTCATGGCCTGTCCTAGAATAGGTGCTACGAGTACGCGACCTCGGCCCCCCGAGCTACGGCAGTCACTACCAACCTTACCTTCCGTGACTGCAGTATCCACTCCTACAGGCCATATTTTCCTTTCCCATAATATCCTTTACCCACAAACTATATTTCCTTTCCCCGGTTGATGACGGGCAGCAGCGTCATCAACTCGAGTCCCCTCCTGCGCTCGCCAACCCGCCTGCCAAGCGTGGCGAGTACTGGCAAAACCCTCACTATGAATTATAAATCCAGGACCAGGCCCCCAGTCCCCGGCAGCCCCGCTATTCCTGGCTACGGTAGCGGCCATGGTTACGGCGGGGCAGGGGGTGCTAAGAATCCCCGGGTTGGCCCCGGCTACCACCCCCGACGACGACTGGCCCTGGTAACACACAACATACGCACGATGAGGACAGACGAGAAGATTGTCGAACTGGAAGAAGAATTAAGTGGGTTACACTGGGACATTCTGGGGTTGTCGGAAGTCCGAAGAATCGGGGAGGACACGATAACCCTGAAGTCCGGTAACCTGCTTTTCTACCGGGGGGACGACCAACAGTCCCGAGGAGGTGTCGGATTTCTCGTCCACAGGTCTCTCATAAACAACATCGTATCCATCGAAAGTGTGTCGAGCAGGGTAGTGTACCTTATACTCAGAATATCAAAAAGATATTCGCTGAAGGTCATACAGGTATACGCGCCGACCTCGACACATCCAGATGAAGAAGTAGAGGAGATGTATGAGGACATAAGTCGGGCCATACATACTTCCAAAACCTACTTCAATGTTGTTATGGGGGACTTCAACGCAAAGTTGGGCATGAGAAGCGATGCAGAGCTGAAAGTGGGGCAATTTGGACATGGGCAACGGAACCTCAGGGGTCAGAGGCTGGCCGACTTTCTGGAGAAAGAGGGACTCTTTGCGATGAACTCTTTCTTCCAGAAGCCGCCTCACAGGAAATGGACCTGGCTGAGTCCTGACGGTTCTACGAGAAACGAGATAGATTTCATCTTGACGACGAATAGACGGATGTTCAGTGATGTCTCTGTGATCAACAGGGTGAAAACCGGCAGTGATCACCGAATGGTTAGAGGCACATTGAACATAAATGTCCAATTAGAAAGGCGTCGCTTGATGAAGTCTACGCTCCGACCTACTCGCGCCCATATCCAAAACCCCGAGAGCTTTCAACTTGAGCTGGCAAATCGCTTCGATTGTCTCAAAGAAAACCTTGCAGTGGACGAGCTAAACAGCGGTTTGGTAGAAGCTGTCCATACGGTGGGATCTAAGTATTTTAGACCTCGCCGTAGAGATAGACCCCAAAAACTCTCGATCCACACTCTTGACCTCATGGCCGAACGTCGATCTATGGCGCTGCAGTCTTCCGATGACGCCGAAGCATATAGGCGGCTCAATAGACGGATCTGGAAGTCCTTGCGACACGATGTCCGTGCTCACAATACTGTGAGCATAAAAGAGACAATTGAGCGGAACGGAGGCTCCAAAGTGTTTGCAAGGGACTTGTCTATTGGGCAAAGCCAGTTGTCTAGGCTGAAGACGGACGGCGGCAGCGTAGTGTCGACGAGGGCAGAGGTATTAAGGGAGATCGAGAGGTTCTACGGACAGCTTTACACCTCGGTAGCCGAACCTGCTGTTAGCTCGGCCGAAGACCCGAGAGCCGAGTTGATCCGACACTTTAGCGATGATATCCCGGACATCAACCTGTGTGAGATTGAGATGGCCCTGAAACAGCTTAAGAACAACAAGGCGCCGGGTGAGGACGGAATCACTTCAGAGCTTCTGAAAGCGGGCGGTATGCCGATGCTGAAAGTCCTTCAGAAGCTCTTCAATTCCGTTCTCCTCGAGGGTTCAACGCCAGAGGCATGGAGCAGGGGCGTGGTGGTACTGTTCTTCAAAAAAGGTGACAACACTTTGCTGAAGAACTACAGGCCCATCTCGCTCCTGAGCCATGTCTATAAGCTGTTTTCGAGGGTCATCACAAATCGTCTCGAACGCAGGTTTCCGAAAAGGCTTTAGTACCATAGACCACATTCATACGCTTCGGCAAGTTATACAAAAAACCGGGGAATATAACTTGCCGCTTTGTTTAGCGTTTGTGGACTATGAGAAAGCCTTTGATTCGATCGAGACCTGGGCTGTGCTACAGTCTCTTCAGCGGTGCCACATTGACTATCGGTACATCGAAGTGTTGAAGTGTATATACAACAACGCCACCATGTCGGTCCGAGTACAAGATCAGAGCACGAAGGCTATTCCACTACAGAGAGGCGTAAGACAGGGGGATGTCATATCTCCGAAACTGTTCACTGCCGCGCTGGAAAACGCCTTCAAGCTCTTGCAGTGGAAAGGATTCGGCATCAACATCAACGGCGAGTATATCACTCACCTTCGATTTGCCGACGATATTGTAGTCTTGGCAGAATCGCTGGAAGACCTTAGCACTATGCTCGAAGACCTCAATCGAGTCTCCCAACAGGTGGGTCTTAAAATGAACATGGACAAAACGAAGATCATGTCGAATGTCCATGTTGTGCCCACCCCCATCGGAGTTGGGGGCTCGACTCTCGAATTTGTAGACGAATATGTCTATTTAGGACAAGTGGTCCGGTTAGGCAGGTCCAACTTCGAGAGAGAGGTCAATCGTCGAATCCAACTCGGTTGGGCAGCGTTCGGGAAACTACGCGACGTCTTCTCGTCCAAAATACCTCAGTGCCTCAAATCGAAAGTCTTCGATAGTTGTGTGTTACCAGTGATGACATACGGCACCGAGACGTGGCCTCTTACTATGGGCCTTATCAGGAGGCTCAAAGTCACTCAACGAGCTATGGAGAGGGCTATGCTCGGGGTTTCCCTACGAGATCGAATCAGAAATGAGGAGATCCGTAGGAGAACTAAAGTAACCGACATAGCCCAGCGGATTAGCAAGTTGAAGTGGCAATGGGCGGGGCACATAGCACGGAGAATTGATGGCCGATGGGGCCAAAAAGTTCTCGAATGGAGGCCACGAATCGGAAAGCGCAGCGTGGGACGTCCACCCACTAGGTGGTCAGACGACCTGGTAAAGGTCGCGGGACGTCGCTGGATGCAGGCTGCCTCCAACAGGTCACTGTGGAAATCATTGGGAGAGGCCTATGTTCAGCAGTGGACTTCCTTTGGCTGATGGATGGATGGATGGATTATGTTGAAATAAAAAAACGTGTTAAGTTTTTGATTTACCAAGATTACGAATTTCTATTAATAAAATTCATTTAAAAAAGTAAACATACCATTTGCTTTTTTTTAAAACTCAAATGAGTTTATGAGTACATAAGTTTTATGGAAAGTGGACATAATTTTCATCGTCTCTTTCAGAATGACATGCAAACAATGGTTACGATGCTTTCAATGCAGCTGGCAAACGGAATCGGCAGCAGCCTTGGTATCGCTAGCGCGGTCTACATTATGTTCTACATAAAGGTATGTTCAAATTAATAATACCGAAATTTTCAGTAACAAAACTTGCGCAGATGCCACCCATGCCAGATATATATAAATTATTATTTTTTTACTGGTAAGTTGGTTAAAAATCTTGTAAAACATTACTTTACGTTTTATTAATAAGACTATTTTACAACACTAATTTATTGTACCACTCAGTTCGAGTTGATCTATTAAAATGGTATTTTAAGTTTAATTACCTACAGAGAAAAACAATCGAGCTTTACAACGCTACGGCCTACGGCATTTCGTAGCGGACTAGGGTACAATGGAAAGAGGGGCGATAGACTGTCACGACTCATGACGCGATCATTTACATAAGCCCAATGCTGATCAACGAATCAATTTGTTCATTCATTGTTCTTACGTTCTTATGACCAATAAATCAAGAAATATATCAAAAACCTCAGAACAGTTGAATATGGTTATGTTCTATGGAGACAATTAAGAGAGTTGAGTTGTTTCTGTGAGTTGGTTGGTTCTGTTTTAAATGAATACAAGTAGATATAATAAATATAATAGTAATATAATAGTAATAAACCGTTGTTAAAGAAATACACCAGCGTAGTACTAGTATACATATTTATATAAATTGATGTTTTAGGAACGTGCGTCTGGTGCGAAATTGCTGCAGAAAGCCGCCGGAGTACAGCCGATCGTATTGTGGGGCAGTTCTGCTGTGTTCGACTGGCTCTGGTTCCTTATTGTATGCGTCACTATCGTCATATCTTGCGCCATATTCAAAGTAATTGGACTCTCTACAGCTGCTGAATTAGGTATACAACTATGAACTACATAATCTTCAATACTGTATCATAATATTTTGGCGAATTATTAAATTCGAAAATGACCAGCCAAATGGAGTCAAGTGAATAATCATTGTTAATACTTTATTAGTTATTTGTCAATTTTATCAATCTCAATGTCTAGTCATTGTGACTAGGGCATGTGACAATCAATAAATATGAGAAATGATATGGGATCAAGTGATAAATGAATTCAATCCACGAGATGACCAAAACATATGTTCTGCAGGCATTTCTATCGTCCTTTTAAAACAGGCACAATTATGAGTAATACCCGATTAATTACTCGATCCAGAAATTTTTGTAATGAATAATATTTTGTTGCAGGGAAAATGTACCTTTGCTGCATGGTATATGGCGCGGCGATGTTGCCCTTAATCTACATCATGTCGCATATGTTCACTGGTCCCGCTATGGGATTTGTTATCGTATTCTTCATCAATGTGTTATTTGGTAAGGAATGATAATATACAAAACTTCAATTTGACAGCCTTCGAGGCGTAGTTGGTTGGATACCGGCTGTGAATCGAAGCTGCGGGTTCGATCCCCGCACCAAACAAGTATTTGTGTGATCCATAGGTATTTGTTTCGGATCTGGATGTTAGAGAGACCGAAAAGAATCGTAGTTTCTGATTCCCACGACACAAGATTTGATCTCAGTGTGGGATCAGGACTATGTATGCGACCGTTGAGTGTATTTATTATCTATTCTATTTTATAAATATTTTTTCGTAGATACAACGTCATAATTAAAGTGAAACTCATTAAACATTTGTATACTAGCACGACAAGATGACTACGGGTATACTTCTAACTTCGCTTGATGGTAAATTCAATACAATACAGTTTGGATGTCCATAATCCAAACGCTTGAGACACAGTTATACCGACGAGTTCAAACCGCACAGGGATACTCGGGTTGAAACGCAATAGCAAAGACATTATTCACGCCACTTTCTATGACATTGTACCACCCCCCGATCCGGCCCAATTAGTAATGCGGCTTTCACAAGCTACAGCAAGGGTCTACCTCTTCAAACATTCGCATATTTACTCAGTAATATCTAACCACATACATATATAGTCTACAATAGAGTATTATAATAAAAATTAATTTACTCACTTTCGCTGGAGCATGGTTCAATCCCTTATTCTTACTTTGTCTTTGAAAATACATATTGGTGTATATTTTCACCAGGTATGATGGCAGCCCAGATTGTCGAAGCGTTGTCCGCGCCACAACTCGACACCAAAGACGTGGCGGATATTTTGGATGCCATATTCCAATTTTTCCCGCTTTACAGTGGGATCACAGCTATCAGGTAATATTAAGAACATTTTCCGTTTTTTCAATGTCATAACTCACGTTGGGTCAATGTGCTAGACTTCTTAACGGTGGAGACGCCGCGAAATACATGAGTTGACATAAATATTAGTAATATAAAATGTAGATTTTAGATATGGACATTATATATTCTTAATAACTTATTTACAATACCTGTGATCAATTTTTAAATATATTTGATTTACTCTAAAAAGTCGGTAGTACCTACCACAGGTACCTACAGTTATCATAGGTTGTTAAAAACCATAAATGATATATTTTCAGAAAATTAAACCAAATCGGTCTAGTGGAGTACACATGTCTTCAAGGCTGTAGTTACATATCTGCTATTCTGCCGAATATCACAGAGTGCACGATGGACGTGATGTGCGAACACTTCTCCAAAAATTGTTGTGGTGAGTAGGCAAATTAAATATTTTACATGCGATATCTTATATCGCCATTAAGTTTAACAACAGAACCGCTTCAAAGTTCGTAAGCTCCTTACATTAATACATTGTACAAGAAGATGAAATAAAGTATAAAGAGCATCACCTTTAGCCATAGGAAGTTCACTGATAAACATACGAGTATTACTTTTAAAAGGTTTCCAATGTTGGAAGTGTACAGCATACTACACAAAATAAGTAAGTGTATTTATTGACATTAGATGACAGTTTCAGTGGCACAGTTAGACACCGACTGTGAAACGAAAGGCCGCGGGGTCAATCCCCACACCGGGGCAAAAGTTTGTAATCCGGATATGGATCATTTGTGTCGGGTCTGGGTGTTTGTGATACCTAAAAGCTTCTGGTAGTTTCTGATACACACTACTATGTGACGGTATATATATTTATTGATTTAATGTTTTAGTACGGCCTAACCCGCACCTGGAGTGGGAGGAGCCGGGCGTGCTGCGCTACCTGGTAGCCATGTTGGGCACCTGCGTCGTGCTCTGGATGATACTCATGTTCATTGAGTACCGCATCTACCACAAGGTTTGCAATTTTCATTTTGTTTTATGTAGATTTATATAATCACGGTTTACTGAAAGATACTAATTGAAGAATCAGCATTACATGCTTTGCTGGTAATGCAAATTAATGTTAAAAGCTTAGTTTTTGTAACGACATTCGACTTGCATTATCAATAAATGAAATAGCCAATAGGTCAATTAATGAATACGAGTATTGAGTAGAATTACAGTTCATATATTATACTCTGTGATCATACGAGTATAGACAGCCTCCGTGGCGCCGTTGGCTAGACACCGACTGTGAAACGAGAGGCCGCGGGTTCGATCCCCGCACCGAAACAAATGTTTGTGTGAACTACAAGTGTTTGTTTCGGGTCTGGCCGTTTGTGAGACCGAAAAGTCTCTCGTAGTTTCGGATACCCACGACATAAGAGTCAATCTTATTGTGGAGTCAGGACTATGTATGTGACTCTTGGGTGTATTTATTTTATTCATTTATTTCCTAAATAATAAAAAAAAACACAACTAACTAAATCACAAAACTGGACATATTAAAAGTGTTACAAATAAGGCAATGTTCTTTATTTGTTATAGATATTCACGTTTAAGCGGACGCCGCCTCCAGTTGACGAGAGTGAAATGAACGAGGACGTGGTAGACGAGGCGAAGCACGTGCATTTAATAAACAAGAATAATTTGAAAGACCATGGGCTGGTGGCTAAAGACTTGTCCAAGTATTACGGGAAAAACCTAGCTGTGGATCAAGTGTCATTTAGTAAGTTTTTAGTTCAGGTCGATATTAATAAGATAGAGTCGAGATAGAAGTACCGACGACGCAAGCCGGCAAAAAAATTGACCTATCAAATGCTGATGCCGAAACGCAATTTTTTTTGTGGTTTTCTATGACCAATTTTATGCTTTGCATATGTTATCCGTCGTGAGGCCAAAAATATTATGCAAATTTTATACAAAAATGAATACTGATTTAGAAAATTGAGTTATTCTAATTTTGTCAATTTACTGTTAGGTATTCTATTATTAGAAATTAAAATAGCGGTTTTGATATTTAAACGAATGTCGAAGTTTGGTATGCATTTAAATAATAACGGAAACCCCTTTCAAGTCGTGATATATATAGTCAATAGTTTTTGAGAAAATTGTTGACATACAAACATACTCGTACATACATACAGGTCGAAAACAGAATCTTTGTTTTCGAATTCGGTTAAATATACGTGTTTATTTTAAAGGTGTGAGCGATAATGAATGCTTCGGGCTTCTCGGCGTGAACGGCGCGGGCAAGACGACCACGTTCAAGATGCTGATGGGAGACGAGACCATATCCAGCGGAGAGGCTTACGTCAGCGGCTATTCTGTTCAACGACAACTCACTAATGTACACCAGAACATTGGTAAGTCTATCAAAATTATCAACATAGATGACTTGGGACTATATGTCTTTCTTTACATTGGATTCAATAATGTCGATACCGGATGGCTTGTAAGTATTTTTACAACTACAAAATATATAAGTTAAGAAGTAGGTATCTTTATATCAAGACTGCTACCGAAAACGAAGCCAGGTGGTAGTTTTAGTGACTACAGACATGATACAAAAATTTTGCAAAAAAAACGCGACGATTTTTTTTTGTAATGTTTTAAAATATTATCGTATTTGGGTGGTCTATGGTGGTGGTAATCTATAGGTTTTGCTAAAAATATATTTTAAAGTTTTGCATATTATAGCGTCTTTAGAAATAAAAGGGTTAACGTTATTTTTTTGGAAAATGTAAATGTTGTGTCTAAAGTCATTAAAACTACAACCTGGCTTCGTTTTCGGTAGCAGTCTTGATATACCCTGTATATAACAATTATTTTATTTCTTGTCAGCAATATTGGATTCCCAAGGTTCTTGACTGCCTTCATTCAAAGTTTGTTCGAAGGTGGACGAATTTTCGCAAGTAATGAGTCACCCTTATATTTTTATTTTCCCTAATATTTTGCTAAGATATCGTTAAATCTTCCAGGGTACTGTCCACAATTCGACGCGTTGTTCGGCGAGCTCACGGGTCGTGAGACGCTACGATTGTTCTCTATGTTCCGAGGCCTACGAACTGACGTCACCACGCCGAGAGCAGATCTCCTCGCACAGTCTCTAGGATTCCTCAAGCATTTGGACAAAAGAGTAAGTGTAAAGAAGAAATTATAATCTACCATGGCGGATTGTCCTCAAATCATACGATATTTACAAAACACTCTACCCAGGTTTCGAACACAGTAAAATATATCGTCATAAAACTTAGGGCTTGGATAATACGATGCAAAAGGCTCTACCGAAGGTTCAACATTAAATTGCCATAAATTAGTTATTTATGAAAACAAATGTAATGTTATACAAAATACCTAAGACATTATTGTCTTACGCTATAAAAGTAAACCAGAGCTGAATTACAAACTGCAGTTAACACTCTTTTTTTTATCCAGGTGGATCAGTACTCAGGTGGCACGAAGCGGAAGCTCAACACAGCGCTATCATTTTTGGGCCACACTCGGTTAATATTCATGGACGAACCCACTACAGGCGTGGACCCCGCGGCTAAACGACACGTAAATATTATAATTATGCAAAAACTTCGCCATAGCTATTGTTCGACGATTTAAAATAACAATGATACATAAATATCGCTGCAGATAAATAATTTTGATACGCGATACAATCTTTTGTGATTGTTTATCATCATTCTAGTTATTGACGCGTGAATTTTTCCGTGTGTGACGTTTGCCACTTCTCGTCAATAGGCAGATTTAGCATATCATCATGATTAATGGAATTTTATATACCTACTACCCAATTACCATGATTTGTTGCTGTATTTCAAATCATTTTAGTTGGCTGTTGAGATGAACGATGTAACTTATAGTGATACAGCTGTGGAAAGTTTGAACATAACGGTGTAATAATTACAGGTATGGCGAGCAGTGCGTGGGATCCAGCGTTCAGGACGAGGCGTGGTTCTGACGTCACACAGCATGGAGGAATGCGAGGCGCTGTGCTCACGACTCACCATCATGGTCAACGGGCGATTCCAATGCCTCGGCACGCCGCAGCATCTCAAGAACATATTTTCTCAAGGTATTTATAATTTAATATGCCGATGCTTCTACCCTTCGCTCAAATAAGGTAGACTTAGAGGGGGATTAAATGTCTTTTTAAGTCCAGTAAATCGTTGCAATTGTAAATAAATTGTTGTTATATTTACAAATGTTATGGTCTATAAAGGTAACAAAGGTTTTAGTAAAAAAAATGAAAATGGAAAACTAAACCAACCTGTAAATATATCACCTTAGGTTCGACTGGTCGAGAATGTCTCAGGCAGTTAACCTATACATTACTTTTATAAAGTGTAAATACTTCAAATAAATAATTGCTTATTTGTTTTCAGGTTTTACATTAAATGTAAAAATGAGGATACCCGACGACGCAACCGAGGAAACAAAGAAGAACATTGCCGAAAGCATTAAAAACTACGTGACTTCTAATTTCAACACGCCTCGAGTAATGTGGGTATTTGGTACTTCATATCTCTGAAGTTATAGGTAGTTTGTACCGTTTAATTTACTGACATGACCGATCTCTTTCAGGGAGGAGTATCAAGGCCTACTGACGTATTATTTACCGGACCGTAGTCTACCTTGGTCTAGGATGTTCGGTATAATGGAAAAAGCGAAGCGAGATCTAGAAATTGAGGACTACAACATTTCACAGACTACACTTGAGCAAATATTCTTGCAGTTCACGAAATACCAGAAAGAAGGACGCTAGGCTACATGTAATTATTATTGTTAGGTTTATGTTTCATGACTATGAGATATATCTAGTCCAATGGTTTTTATTGCCTTTACGGGATCATCTGAACTCACTTGATGATAAAATTAATAATCAGGAGACCAAGCAATGCGTCTATAGTTTTATAAATTAATTAAGTTACTTCGGCTATGTTCGTGCGCTGAGAAATGATTGATGACATATAATTATACATATAGGCCTTCTTCATTTTCTATGTTTAGATTTTATATAATACAAATGCATAATCATGATATTAGGTAATCATTACACAGCGTTATGTCAAATCAGTGACCAAAGGGACGCAGTAACTAAGATGTTTTCGCAAGTAAATGTCGCGCGTGATGATTAGCTAATATTATTATTTCTGTGCATCACAAATACATCGCTATAACTTATAAATTAGGTAGGACAATGTATTTAATAAGGCTACTAGTACATTGTGTTCTTCAAGCTGATGCTGCTATGACAAATAATATAGAATACGTGGTTTTAGGGGCGTGCAAGTCCCAGTAAGTCCATGACAAACAAACAGTAAGACGAGATTTTTTTAGGAAAATGTTTTATAATGTAGATTGTAAATATGTATATATTTCGAGGCGGAATATGAAACCTTTAATGAATGGTTATGTCGCAATATCCTGTTTCTACTAAAATGGCGGCTAAAATATTTTTACGTTGACAAAGTTATGTAGGAAACTTGGAATGTGTAGGATTCAAGCAGAAGTAGTATGTAGGTACTAGGTACGTACATATAAGGTACTAAAATTCGTTGTGGTTTCGTTCTATTTATGAGTATTATGATTACTTCATTTATTAAAATATATATCTGTATATACTGTATTGTAAAATACCGTTTTATCTTTTAATTATGTGATAAGATGTACATGTTTTCTATTCAGACAACGATTTCCTACATCTAGCCTCGCTGTACTTTATTATAAAATAGTTGTAATAACTAATAAGTAAACTGAAATTTAATAACCGGATTATTTATGTTTTTATTTTTTGAAATAAAACGATTGTGTAAAAAAATCAATTTTATTTGATAAGCATATTATTCAAAGCGCTGTTTATTTAAGATGTATTACAATGTACACTTATAAAATACCAACGGGTGGCAGTTACTGTATTCGGGATATTTATTTTTTATTTACTAAAATATGTAATATTCCTCTGTCCTCTTAAGGTGCTAACAGATTTATGAATGATATAATTTTTTGAAAAATCCATAAAAGTAAATACGTTATGTCGGGATAAAAAGTAGCCTATGTATTAAACCCTGAATTTCAGCTACCCCTATACCAAATTTCATCAAAATCGGTTCAGCTGTTTTTGCGTGAAAGTGTAATAAACATCAATACATCAATCCATCCATCCATACTCATAAACTTTCGCAATTATAATATTAGTTATTAAGGATACATCCATAACCCCGAAAGGTCGAAGGTGTGTGAGAACTTAAATATAACATAAATATTTAAATATTTTCTTAAGTAAACCTTTATTAAAAAGAAATCTGAAGAGCTAATAATTTAGTAACAAATAAAAATGTAAAGAAATATCCTTATTTTCAAATTATATTAGTTCAAGTGTGATAGACGACCGTTATTTTTTGCAGACATAAGTAAAACAAAAAATATTATCACCATACAGTCTACAGCAGATATCACTTCAATAGCACACATCTCATCACAGATTTGAGTTTCCTACTGAATCATATCTCAATCATAGGATAATTTATTTCTTACAACCAATTAAGCAAGGCCAAATCTTCAGTCACATTATTATCTTACGATGTAGTAAACAAACACTGAACAATAATTATTTACAACAATTTATACACAATGGTACTTACGTCACAGTTTGTGAATTTACCAAAATACAAAAAATACTAAGTAGAATATAATACTAAAAAATAATAGTCGGACTTGTCACTTTTTCCTCATAGTGAATATTGAGTGTGTTATTTTATAACAATCAGTAATTCTGTAAATTCACAAACTTCAAATGCATCATTGGAGCATGTGATTATGGAATAAAAATAATTATTAATTTGATCCTACTAGCTGTGTATTAGTAATGGTACCCTGGGTGGGATTTCTATGGCGCCCCCTATCTGCATTCGAAATCCTGCCTCTTTATTTCTAGAGCCCTTGGTATTTTATTTTTATTGCATAGGTCCGGCAAACGAGCAAACAGGTCGCCTGATAGTATCTAAGTGATCACTGCCGCCCATGAACACCCCCAACGCGGATCATGGAGGCGTTGCCGGCCCATTCAAATTGGGAGGAAAGCGGGAAGGAAAAGGATAGGAAGAGGCAGATCCGGCAATCTCACTCACCCAACGAAACGTAGTCGCCAAACAACGCATTAACGTATCGTCTTTACTACTGTGTATTACTAGTATACACATTTTCTTGATGAGGAAAATCTGCCAAGATTCTCTTATGATGCACCGGAAAAGGGCGATAAGGTTTCCAGTCCGGCGACTTGCAGATATGGCGGCATCGCTAGATTCTTTCAATCCTATGCCAGCATACCAACGAAATCTGAGCTGTTTTAGCTTTATCGTTTTTGAAGGGTGACATTATGGGCGACGTGAAATATCCTTGAAAATCTCTCTGATTTTCTTCTTGACAGTCCGGGCTACGTGTACACTGCTAGAATATGTTAAACTGGTTCTACCTGTGTCTTGGCGAATCTGAGAAACACTTGCTCCAATGTAGTTTGAGATACCGAATAATTATCGATAGAGTATTGTTTCTTGAGTTGCTCCATCACGTGGAATATTTGCCACCACGCCAGCCCAACGCTATTGATATAATATGTGTTGACACCCAAATAACTGTCACTAAAAAAATATTTCTATGTATTCAATAACATATAAATAATGTAAAATATTAATGATTACATTTTATAGTTTAACAACTTACATGAGTTTGGAGTTGTTGAATTTTTCCCTTATGGCCTTGTCCACACTGGCCAAATCCTTATTTTTGTCAGATCCTGCTAAGCATTTTACTACCAAAGTGTAACCTAGAAACACAATTTAAAATATTATGAAATGTTACGTAATATTTATCTATAACACTTTGATAAGAAGTTCTACACAGCCCACAGATTACGCCACCTTACCTTCAGAGAACTTGTTTTTGAGATGCTGGAGCGGTCCTAGACAGTAAAACTGTCCATTGACCATGATGGAGAGTCGCGAGCACAGCGCCTCGCACTCCTCCATGCTGTGTGACGTCAGCACCACGCTGCGACCCGACACCGCCGCCTCGTTCACGCACGACCACACCAGCCGCTTGGACGCGGGGTCCATGCCTGCACACAGTACACAGTACACACGTCACACACTACATACATACCGGCCTCACTACATACTGCGGCCCGACACCGCCGCCTCGTTCACGCACGACCACACCAGCCGCTTGGACGCGGGGTCCATGCCTGCACACAGTACACAGTACATCGACACTCAGAACTTACCTGTGGTCGGCTCATCGAGGAATATGAGCGGCGAGTCTCCCAGCAGCGCTACGGCCGTGCTGATCTTCCTCTTGGTGCCACCGCTGCACTCGTGGACCTGCGGGCGCATTGGTGTCGGTATAGTAGTACGAGGTGGTATAGGGCGGTAGTGTGGTGGTGATGGTATACCTTCTTGTCATAGTGCTTGATAAAGCCGAGTGTGGTGGCCAGGTGCAGCGCCCTGGCGTTGCCCACGGCGGCGGGGATGCCGCGCAGCAGACAGAAGATGCGCAGCGTCTCGCGCGCGCTTAGGTTGTCGAACAGCGCGTCGAACTGCGGGCAGTAGCCTGCGGGCGGTGTAGAGTGGTGTGGGTAGTGACGTAGTGATGTAGTAGTGTAGTAATGTTGTACTGCTGCAGTGTATAGACTCACCGATGAGGCGGTGCACGTCGCGCACGTGTCCGCGCAGAGAGTATCCGTGCACGAAGGCGTCGCCGGCGGAGATGCGCGCGTCGCCGGTGAGCATGCGGAACGTGCTCGTCTTGCCGGCGCCGTTCACGCCCAGCAGCCCGAAGCACTCGCCCTTGCGCACCGCTGCACACACATACAAGTCACGCTAGAGAGAGACAACTATACTACACCACTAGCGACATCTACTCCCGAAGCACTCGCCCTTGCGCACCGCTGCACACACATACACGTCACGCTAGAGAGACACAACTATACTACACCACTAGCGACATCTACTCCCGAAGCACTCGCCCTTGCGCACCGCTGCACACACATACACGTCACGCTAGAGAGAGACAACTATACTACACCACTAGCGACATCTACTCCCGAAGCACTCGCCCTTGCGCACCGCTGCACACACATACACGTCACGCTAGAGAGACACAACTATACTACACCACTAGCGACATCTACTCCCGAAGAACTCGCCCTTGCGCACCGCCGCACACACATACTATACTACACTATACTGCACCACTAGCAGCGTCTACTCACCGAACGTGAGTCTGTTCACGGCGAGGAACTTGTTGTAGTACTTGGTGAGGTCTCTGCACACGAGGCTGTGCGACGGAAGGTCTATGGCAGTGAGTTTGCTCGCGGCTCGTCTCTCCGCGGCGACGTCATCGTCCTCGTCCGCGACTGCAGGAGGCAGATCTACTCGCCGAGGAGCGACCAGCTGCACAACACTATCTACATTTAGTATACTCATATCGAGTAAATAATTGCATCTACATATGTGTGATACATTACCGCATTCAACAGCTCGTATTCCTTTATGAGCAGCACGGCGAATGCAACGATACCCACTACCACCATAGCAAACAAGTATCGGCCGACTCCTGGCTCCTCCCATCTTAAAAACGAGTCCTCCTCAACTATGGAATAAAGCACGTTGTTTGTATACATTTTATTATAAATTCATTACCAGAATGACGGAGCAAATGAATGTTACTTACTGCAACACATGTCAAGTTTCAGCTGGTGGCATACTGTGAACCTCGTGCAGTTCTCTACGGTCAGTTGATTGCACATTTTGTCGCATGCGTTCATCGTAACCGAGGACACTATCATTTCCCTGTAGATAAAACATTGGCATATGAAAGCATTTCCTGAAACAATCTGTTTTAAATATAAGCAATTATAAATATGGCAAGGATGAAACATTTAAGATTGATATTTCCATTTAAACCCTGTTTCAAGATATGTACTATTTCTTGGTTTAGCAAGATAGAGATAATCTGTCTCGTCAGCTTAAGGAAGTCCATTGAACATTAGTCTCCCACAAGGATTCCAGTAGCGACCAAAATGATGCAAGTATGTATATGTAAATGGCAGTAATTTATTTCTGCTTAACGCTAATTTATAAAATGAGGAATGAAAATAAGTATCAAACAAACTTACCTGATGCATCTACTTGCGGAATATATAGGCATAACAGAAAATATGTAGTCAAACATCGAAGCAACCGATCCGATGCCTAATATAGGCATGCGTAATACTTCCGTAAATAAAAATGGTAGACATCCTAAAATACAAAAATGTTATTGAGAGGATCCAAAACTTGACACTAGTTATTCAACTGGTGTTGCAAATGTTCATGCCGGCGGTGATCACTTTCCATCAGGTGAATCGTATACTCGTTCGCCTCCTTTAATATAAAAAAAACTCAACAGGTTAACATCATTGAAAAGAATTAGTAATATTAATTGACACAATAAACAACATAATTCAAGAAGTATGTTCCATTCTCTCAGATAGTTACTAGAAGTATATTATACACTTTGAAGATGTATCATTACAAAAAGCATATTGTAAATTGCTAATGATTTTAATTTCAAATACACTTATAATAACGATATAACGATATATTCACGCCACTTACCAGTACAAATGTTTACAAAAACTATTTTACTAAAACCTGTAGCTGCTTCGTCAAACAAAAACGACGCAAGATAATGTACAGGTATAATAGCAAAGGAATACGTCATCAGCACCAACATAATTCTACCTGAAAATACAGACATAAAACCTATAGTTTTCTTTTAACGTAATGTTTATGTTATTTTCACAATGAAGCTCACGATTACCACAATAAAGCTAACAACATTTATGTTATTACTTATTCTGCTCCACCCATCCAGTCTGACCTAAAGTTTATCACGAAGATCATATAAACAGAACGCAGTTTTTTACCTAATTCTGCTGACGTAGACATAGAAAACTCTTGGAAGCAGGCGATGGTGGTGACGATGCAGAGGTGCACGAGGAAGAGCCAGAGCCAGTCCCAGACTAGAGCCACGCTCCACAGCACGCCGGGCCGCAGCCCCGACACGCGCTGCAGCAGCTTGGCGCCGCTCGTGCGCTCCTGACATTATATTATAACAACATTTTGCTACTAATGGTCCATATAAAATTACGCATTTTCTAAAGTGGTAGGTAGATGCTAAAATAATTAATTAACTCAGCTCTACTAAGTTTAAAGTTATGGTCTAAGTTATTGCAGCCTATTTCTATGATATGTAAAGTGAGCGAACCCCGCTGTGGATTATATGGCCTAATTCCTCTCAATCGTACTCCTGATTATAAAGGAGGCTCGTGCTCCGCAATGGGATGTATTACACAGGTACAGTACACTACACTACAGTATTATCACTAGTAACGTACCTTAATCACGAAAAGTACTAGAAACGAGCTCACGATTCCTATACAGAATCCCAGGTTAAATGACAGTACAACACTCAAACTTCCACCGGTTGCCATCAGCTCTACCTGAAGATTGGAGAATAAATAAGTCATATGCTATACCAACAAATAAGTATATTAGAATCGAAAAAATGCAAATTAGTAACATCTGAATTCTGAACATGTCAAAACATCATGTATTTTCATATGTAGTTACCTACATTTTTTAAGTTTTTTTGTACTTGCATAGAAACTTTATAGTTACACCTTTGCACCTTATCCTAGGCATCAAATTAGTTGTATGTAGTTTATCGAAATATTTATTGGGTGTCTAAGGACGCACACTAGAAGCATTCGTACTTGTAGTTGGTTAACATGCTATTGAAAACTTTGACAATGCCCGAGTTACTGATAATGACTACTACAAACTTCTACAAACGTAACATTTTCCGTTTTTCAAATCTCGAAAACTACAAGTAAAACAAGCATGCCTACCATGTTCTCAATAGAGTAAGGCAGAGGATGGTTGACAAAATTCAACGATGTGCCGGATGAGAGAGCGTTCATGATGGCATTGTTGACGAGTGCCAGCGATATAGCGGAGTCGTGGTACCCGTAGTTGCTGAACCACGCAGTGATGTTATTTTGATTGAACGTCGCTCCTACTAAAACCTCTTGGCGCATCCGCAGCATATCTATTTCGCACTGCAATAGTTTAGTTTTATCGTTAAAATGTAGATGTATGTTATTATTAAATTAAATCATCATTTAGCCATGAATACTGAAATCGTGGCTATAATAGTTTTTTTTTCGATATACGATTTCAAGAACGTTTTACTTTATAGGATCTGTATTGGTACAATAAAGATGTGATTTATTTGCTTTATAATAATAGTATTGAAAACATAAATATACTCACTAGTTTTAAATAAAACTTTTCCATATTCGTCGCTCCAATATCTATAAGAGTCATTGTCGTTATCGCAGATGATTTGAAATAATCTTTGTAAGCGATTAATGCTTTAGCTCCTAGACTACCAGCGGTAAGATTATTAGCCTGAGATAATATTGTCTGCGTTCTTTTAAACCCGTTCTCCAAATTAAGTTCCAAAGGAGGTAGATCTGTCAGGAATTTCCACGACGCAGATACTGTCATAGCAATCGCTACGTTTATCACAGACCACGATACTTGAATTAAGCTGATGCCTTTACTTCTCATGGTGTTGTAAGCGAGTTTAATGAATGTAGCCTTTATATGATTGCCTAGCAGTGTCCAATCTTGAACTTTTTCTTCATGATCATAATCTGCAACATTGATGAATGCCGTTTAGTATCTGGTAGAATAAATTATAGCATAATCAAGATGTGGATATACACATAGATTAAAAAAATATACAAATTTGGTGGGTGCTAGGTATTCAGTCACTTATGTTAAGTCCGATACGCACTACGCTATTGAATGTCATTAAACATTGTGCATTACTAACCTTCACCTAAATGAAACTTATCTGCGCCGGCAGGTACATGATCAATACAATTTTTCCCTTTATTTATATGACTGACTACATGGTCGTTATCTTCAGCTCCAGCTCTAAAACAAATTTGATGATACAAATATCAAACATACTTCACGCTGTGGTAATGTTAACGGCAATGTAGGTAATCCGTCATTGTTTACAATTCCTAGGAAATGTGTACAATTCCTACAATAGATATGAAATGTGTGATTGTTTTCACAATACCTACTTTTCCTAGGAAATCTATACATAGGTTTCCTAAATAGCGATCGAAAATATATTACTTTCAGAATGTCAATGAGTACAGTAGAACAATAAATTATACAAGAAAAAAGTGGATTAAATTTTAAAATATTAAAAAGTTTAATAAAAAATGTATATAAACTAATCTAACCTAATCGTTTCATCGTGGCAAGGTATTTTAATTGTCACTTTACTACGCGTATTGTTTACTTTATAAAGATAAGTATTATTTTATTACGTATTTCCTAACATTATCTCGGAATTGTATACAATTCCTAGGAAATCTGACATTTCTGAAGAAATATTTGCATTACAGGATCTTCAAATCATTGTTTTACACATTTCCTAGGAATAGAATACAATTCCTAAAAATACATTAACGGTAACAGTAACACAACATCAGATAATAGCTACCAAAAAACTTTACTTCATGAACACTTCCTCAAGACTTGTAACAGATAGTCCATAGTTCATAATCCGGAAATATTCCCTTTTCTCTTCCAACTCCCGCAGCATATCGGAGAACTTGTTGACAGTGCCGTTAGGAAAAATATAAGTAAGCTCAGATCCTGAAATGTTTTAACATGGTTACGAATTTTCGTGTTTACTTTTTCCAAATAACTAAATCCTTATGAAGCAGTAAATACCTGCCTATGTTAGAATTTTTCTTCACGTTTGGCACGTAGCTCTCAAAGAAATTGGTGATATTCTCTACGACGCAGCCGTCAGCCTTGACGATGGTAAGCTTGTATCCAACACCGTAGTGGCGCTTGAGGAAGTAGGGCGTGCCGACGCACTGCAGCCGCCCGCCCGCCATGATGGCGATGCGGTCCGCCAGCACGTCCGCCTCGTCCATGAAGTGCGTGGTGAGGATGATGGTGCGTCCTGCGGGTGACGCGTGCTGTAGTATATGTAGTGTGTAGTGTTGTAGTGTAGCAGTGTAGTGTAGTGGAGAGTACCTCGCTTCTCCTTCTGCAGCAGGTCCCAGAGCGCGCGGCGCGCGGCGGGGTCGAGTCCCGAGGTGGGTTCGTCCAGCAGCACCACGCGTGACTCACCGCACATGGCGCAGCCTGCAGACAAGCGACGCTTCTGACCACCCGACAGCTGCATCGACTTGACATCCCTCTACCCAACAAAGAAAATAAATTAATGTGAGTGGACTATACAGTCATTGAGATATCGTTAAACAATACAACATATTTTGACCCAATTAAACACAGGCAATGCAATCTACTAATAAGATTAAATTATCTTAGGATAATGTTTGACACACTAACATCGATGATCGATTACTAAATTAAATGCTAGATTTCTAATACATACATACATACATACATACATAACCACACGCCTTTTTCCCAGAAGGGGTAGGCAGAGGTGCTACTAGAACACCCACGTTTCGCCTTGTATATTCCGTCCCACGATGTGATAGGGGGCGAGCCTATCGCCATATCGGGCACAAATTCCTGACTCCAGGCTTATAATGAATAGAAAAATTCAATATCACTTTGCCCGACCCGGGATTCGAACCCGAGACCTCAGCTTTGCAATCATACCGTAGTACCACTACGCCACCGAGGCAGTCAATTTTCTAATAACTTAAAATAATGCCTATGAATAATATTAAAACTAATTGATTATCTGTATTTATGCTTAAATAATTTTATGGACAGCATATTAAAATAAATTACTACCGCTTCACTCAGTTAGTAAGCCCACAAGGCTAAGCGGGGAGTTACTCGATCGTCGTCGGGAAGAAAAAACTTCCTACATTATTCTGGAACTTAAACGTTTGACAACTTTTTCGTAAAATGAATAGTTTCGGCGTACGAGCGCCGCAAATTGTTACCTAAAACGCGTTTAATTATTAAAGCCAAGACCCACCCATACCTAAACTAATGCTTGGAGCTATTCCATATTGGTCAACATGAAGAGAACAATACCTGTGAAAGGGAAAAATAAGTGTGGAGTGGGTAATGCGTGATTTACTCCAGCTATGTAATTTCCAAAGACGATTTTTATTACTTCGGCTTGCGGAAATCGTCAGTTTATGGTCTTAATTCTTGAATAGTTAACTTAAAAAGAAATCGCGCTCGAGTATGTCAAGATAATGTTTTTTGCAATTTCGTAGCCTAGTAGTCAGATTTTCGAAATGTACACTTTTTAGCCAAAAATTAACCTATCTTATAAAAATCTGACTTATAAAGGACTGCCTCGGTGGCGTAGTGGTACTACGGTACGATTGCAAAGCTGAGGTCTCGGGTTCGAATCCCGGGTCGGGCAAAGTGATGTTGGATTTTTCTATTCATTATCAGACCGGAGTCAGGAATTTGTGCCCGATATGGCGATAGGCTCGCCCTCTATCACATCGTGGGACGAAATATACAAGGCGAAACGTGGGTGTTCTGGTAGCACCTCTGCCTACCCCTTCTGGCAACAAGGCGTGTGTTTATGTATGTATGTATAAAAAACTGACGCGCTTCTGTATTTCCGATGATCGATTTTTTTACTAACCTGACGGGCTGAACTGGACGCGAGTTCCTACATAAAGAGTCCATATATGGTGGAGGAACTCAGTAGGATGCGAGGATCCTCCCCTATATTCATCTGACGCGCTCGAGTTACTCCTAGAAAACTCATTAGGCTTCCTACCGATACTTTTAACATACCTTATCTTCTAAATCCAGGAGT
Organism: Theretra japonica; assembly: GCA_033459515.1. Taxonomy (NCBI): domain Eukaryota; kingdom Metazoa; phylum Arthropoda; class Insecta; order Lepidoptera; family Sphingidae; genus Theretra; species Theretra japonica. Next base: position 7,059,667 of record CM065943.1, read on the forward strand.
TTGACGAAGTGGTCGACCTCCTGCTGTATGCGGTCACGAGCCACGCCCTTGAGCTTGGCGTAGAACACGATGTGCTCGGCCACGCTCAGGTCGGGGAACAGCACGTTGTGCTGCGGACAGATGCCCACCGAGCGCCGCGCCAGCTCCGTCTCGCGCACTATGTCGAACCCGTTTATGGTCACCGAACCCGACGTCGGAGGTACCATGCCTGTTAAACATCGTTTTACCAATTTTAACTTTGCATAAATAAATAATAACTGCTTGATCACTAACGACCATAAATTGAGTGGACAACTTCTCATGCATGTAGGCAGATCTGGCCGTTATTTTATGGATCAGCAATAGAAGTTTTTGTCGCTTACTCAATATTATGTATAGATTTTTATAATAATGAATATAGGTATTTGGTTTAGCTTCCTAAGCTGCATATAATTTACCACTTCATTATGATGTTTGTTAAAATATACTTGTATTTTTTGCGTTCATAAACCTGCTGCGCCGGAAATACATTGGTGTACAGACAGACAAAAAATATTAAAACATGTGGCTGGTACAAATTGATTCATTATAATTATAAAGATAGGCCTTACAGATACAAAAATATCAATTCATAATATGTCTTCATTGCAGTACCTAATGAAAAGGAGAAATTATCTGTTACAACTAAATTTAAATTATCATTTCTGACTCTTCCACACATTAAGAAACCATTTAACTCTCCACTTACTTCTAAAAGTTCCATATCTGAATTTGTTTGCACATGATTGGACACGTTGAATTTGAAACCGACTAAAACGCAATATAAATGAGTTCAAATGCAATGAGTGTTACCTGTTAGCATAGATATTGTTGTTGTCTTTCCCGCTCCGTTGTGGCCGAGTAATACGGTGATCTCGTTTTCATATATTCGTAGGTTCAAGTTGTCCACAGCCCTTTTGCGTCCTTTGTATATTTTTGTGAGATTCTAGAAATTTATTTTATGCTCAAATTAATTATTTATATTCTGGTAACTACGTGTATTCAATAATGTGAATCTTCGAATACAACATAAAAATAACTCACCCTTATATTAACACCTATGGGAATATCATTTGGTTCCTCATCATGGACAATATTTAAAAGAGCTTCATTATTTTCACAGTTAATATCTACATTGGGCTTTTCCTTCCTTTTATCTGCAATAACAATGCCATTCTTTTTTATAAACAACCTTTCTAAACGTTTTCAGACAAACGTCCAATTTATACCTAAACATAAAGTAGTCCCATTAACATTAAATAAGTAGGTGTCTAGGCGACTCAGTGAAATCAAGAAATGAATACAAACTATATTAAGCATAATTAAATAAAGTCGTTCACCTGTTACGTTATAAGATTTCCAGTAACTCTTGGTTACAGGGAAATACCAAGGCAGAGGTACACCGTACATGCCGGGTCGTATTTTTTCTACGTATATAGCAATGCTGATGTATAGAATAGTGTCTAACACCAACATCATGACGACGTGCCCCGGTAGAAACGGTTCGTGGTAGGACACCGGTGTGAAGAAATCGCTCCATTGCAAACCTGTTTATGAATGTTAGGTACTTTAAGCTTTTTGTTGTGAGTTCAAGCATAGTTTGTGCTTTAGTAGTTAGAATAAAATTCGTAATGACATTGCTGGAGTGTCCTCCTCATGAATTGAAATATATTACGTATTGCGTTGGCTGATGATAAACAATTATACTTCATGTTTTAGTTTAAAAACACTTTAGAAGTCATTAAACCAAAAAGTGCGTTGAAAATATCGAGTCTAAATAGATCTAATCATAACCAAGTCGAGTGATAGAACATTTAAATTTTGTTAAATAAATAAGACGGTTTGTCCTAAGATTGGTAAATATAAATGATAATACACCTATATAGCCTTAAAAATAAATAAAAAACAAACGACTTAAATATAATTTGTAATTCTAGACTGACTTCAATTTGCAATGCCGTGAAAGTTTTCAACTAAATGAGATCTCAAGAATATGTACTTTCTTATAGCATAGGTCCGACAAACGAGCAATCAGGTCACCCGGTGGTAAGTGATCACTGCCGCCCATGATCATCCACAACGCTTGGATCAGATTGGGAGGGGAGCGGGAACGAAAAGGGTGGGAAGAGTAAAGCGGTATTGAGCATCCAGCAATCTCACTCACCGAACGAAACGCGAAAGCAAAACTGTCGTTTCACATCGATCTCTTGTGAGACAGTGGTACCGCCCCGGATGAGCCTGCCCTTCATGTTTGAGTCATGATTGACAACAGCGTGGCTCTACCACTTTCCAAAATTCATATTTACCTCGGGATGTTCCTTCCGCAATAATAAGCATTTGGTAGACAAATCCTATTGCTGTGTTCGATAAAAGACTGATGAAAAACTTCGTTCGCAGACTGACATTCCCATGTATCATTTGAGTGAACATGAAAACAGTATACGTGCCAAACCAAATCAACGCCATCACTGAGGTTGCTGTATTAGCTGCAATAAAAACAGGTCTTGAAGCAGTTTTAAGAAGTTTTTGAATATTATTTGTAACGGGCTAATTAAAAAGTTAAGTAACAAATCATTTTACATTCAAAAGTGTCACATTTGTTGTTTCTCTCTATTGTTATCTTAGTCTGTGTTAAGGTCCGCTCAACCTTCACCAATAGCCGATGTTTACCATCCACTTTGATAACAGTACTGTTACCTATTGTAACTAAATAATTCTAACGTTTTGCCAATTTTTAATAATCAGTCAGCTAATGGGGATCGGTTTACCTTTAGAGAATAATACGCTGACCATGAAAGAAAAGGCGATTGATACTATTATAAAGAGCGTGAGGAGGAACAGCAGCACTGTCCATGGCGTGAATGTGAACACTGAGAACCCATCGCCACTCTCACTGTACTTCAGCGGTATCTGAAAAGCACATATAGGTAATATAGTATAGTGGGCAAATTATACAACTAGGAATTATATGTATGTATATGTATTTGTCAATTTACCTTGTATAGGATGACTAGAGCGATAACACTTAAAAATAAGAAAGAAAATTGTTTGATGAACCACGCAACCCAATGCAACCATGTAGTGAGTCCCATTATGGCCATTGTTTCCTGCAAAATGCGTCACGAATCAATGCAGTTATCACTTAATAAATAACAAATGGCAGTGTAGGTATTTTTGGAGTATAAACAACTTGTAATCTACAATAATAAACGCAAGTAGCGTTAACATTATTTATTTATTTATCTTTTTTGGCACTGCACAGAGACACAATAAATAAATTGCATAATAATAATAGTACAAGTGGTGGCCTTATCTCACTAGGTACTTTCACTACTATGGGATGGATAAATAAGTTGGAGAAAGAAAAGGCAGCCTAAGGCGTAAATGGAATACTAATAATCTACAATAAATAATCTACATATGTATATGTATATATCGACGGGTGCAAAGTAAATTGAGCCATGTACAGAACAGCTTCTTTTCAGAAGAGTCAATTAAAGCAAAAAGTGTTCCCATTTTGTTAATTTTAAACCAAATTTGTTGAAATATACAAAGCCACTTTATTATGTACTAGCGGCCCGTCCCAGCTCCGCCTTGGTGCAGATATTTTTTTATTTCACTCTACACCAGATACAGAATATTATGAATCGTACAAACTCTTGTATAACAAAACTCGACGTAGCTATCCTACCATCCCTTTTCTTCTCAACATGTCCCAATCAATCTCGTTCCGTCCCATCTATCTCGTCACTTCCTACTACATCACGTCCTATCCCATCCCATACCGTCTCGTCCGTCGCGCCCGCCGGCCGCTGCCTACTGGGACGAAACATACGACGCGCCATACGCTGTGCCTCCGCTTTTTAAATCTCTGATATCTTTTGATATTATTTTAGTTGCTATGTTATATGACTGTCTCGGTGGCGAAATTGTACTAAGGTACGATTACAAAGCTGAGGCCTCGGGTTCGAATCCCAGGTCGGGCAAAGTGATATTGAATTTTTCTCTTCATTGTCAGCTCGGAGTCAGAAAGTTGTGCCTGATATGGCGATGGGCCCGCCCCCTATCACATCGTGGGACGGTTTTTATTATCGCGGGATCGATTCTCGTTTCAGACATGCGATTATACAAAACTCTTGCATGCACTTGTTTTTTTTTCAAAATTAAAACGATGATGTATTCTTTCAGTAAAATTGTTATTTTAAGAGATATTGCAATTGTCTGCTTAATCATTGCACTTTTAAGTATGCCAAAGGTGATAATTACCACATGGTCGTATCTACGTAAAAACGCAAAGGCAGGTTAAACTTTATTTGGGATTATATTAAACAAAATGAATACAAACTTTTATAAAACCAAGTAAACAAAAAAAGTCAAGAAAAGTTATTAAAATTGTAATTCTTAAAAATAAATAATACCAGTCTAATAATAATAACGATTAATTATAATAATATAATGACATAAAAAGATCTTGTGAAAGACTATTTGAATACAGAATAGGTACCTATTTTGATTTTGAGATTTGATAATACGAAAGTCAGAAACAAAGTCTAATTTGTGTAGACCAAAAATGAACCTGATACGGACATTTTGGAGACGCACAAGTTAATTAAGTTAGTCCTTAGTGAGATCTAGATAGCTGTCATCGGCATAATCAAGGATATGTGGAAGGAGAATTTGCGCAAGTGAAATCTTCATGGTAATGGGTAGAAGATTGCTCAATTTTCGCAAGGACCTTGTCGAGTTAAACAGCTTCGTGAACGTGTCGCTATATGGGATGACGATACCATTACAGTAGACCTAGAGTACTAGGTCCCAATATGTTTTTGAAACCATCTTGGGGCTACCAACAACAATGATCTGGGTTTTGAATGGATTAACCCTTAATTCAAATATGTTACTCTAATCAAAGATCTGTTGGATAAAACAGTTGATTATTGTAACAGCTATAACCACCTTGTCCAAGGGCGCCCGGGAGTAAATTTGTAGATCATCAGCGTAGATGTGGTAGGAGCACGTAAATTTTCATTGATAATGGCCTAAATTACTATTTTCAAACAAATGAAGGTACTTAATACCTCACTGTACGGAAACTATGACACGATGAGGTTTTTTCCATTGTTTTAATATCTAAGATGTTCTCTAATTATCACTAATTACTAGTTAACTTTAAACTCATTCAGAACTTCACGAATCTCAAAATTCTCAATTTTTTTGCAATAATAACGCAATGCTAATAGCAAAAAACGGACAAAAATAATGGGTATGCATTTTACACTCCGTTAAAACTTTGTTAATACCTTTTTAGTTAAACAAAGTTCAAGGCAAGATTTAAGATAAGGTATTTATTATAACGTTTACTGTTAATGCCCGCAACAGGTCTCAGTCTTCACAAAAATTAAAGTTTATTTGAGAACATTATTCTTGATCTGAAATTTTTTGTTTCAGATCAAGTTAGATCATTTTAGTCGTTTATCATTTCATTATGTCCTTCGCTTAAGACTCATGGTGGATACAATAGGTAATTTTCTTCTGTTATTGTAAAACAATTTTCATTTATATTTGATTTCTGTTTATAATTACTTTCTAGCAGCTTCTTTCACGTAATCCATCAAATGTTATTTTAGCTCAACCTTAACACTTTTGCCAAACACAGCTTTATACAAACAAACAATATATTATACACATAAGATAGAGTTTACGTTTCTTTTGGGGACGCTTAGAATTTCGTAATTATAGTATGTTTATGTATACCTTCAGTTGCATCTCTTTTTCCATCGTGACATCTCTCACAGTATTGACGAACGCGTACGCGAAACCCATAATAAATGATACTGACACGAATCTTTCCAACACGTTCAACAATATGTCTTCTCTCGATGCCCGTTGCGGCAATCGCTGGAGGTACACATGAGTGTTCATAGCTTTACCAGTTTTCTGTCTAATAATTTTTTGTGAGATTGCGTGCTGGATGGCGAGGAACATTTCTTGGGAATATCCTAAAAATATTAATAATAGAATGTACTTAGATTTTAGTTTGGTGTAGGTACATATACAGGTTGTCCCAGAACTAGACGATAAACCAACAGGAGATAGACCGAAGTCGTATAATGTCTAGTTCTGGGACACACTGTATGTTGCAATAATAAAAATAATAAGCCGGATACGCTAGTTAATTTCGGATACCAACAGAATTTGTAGAAAGTTGTTAGTTAGTTAAAAAATTATTAGTTAAATTTTCGCTAATAGCAGTGCTACCAATATAACGAACAAGAAAATATCTACGTTTTTGAAGACGCAAATGTATGACAGCGCTCCCTCTATATCATATTAGTATATTATGTAGTATAGGGTGATAAAATTTAAATAATGTTAAAAATGTGAACCTGGCGATCTGCCTCCGTAAATATCATGTGGCTCTCTTGGTCCAGATTGTGGGAATACTGGATACAGTAGATTAGTCCTCCAGCCAGACAGTACCGGATGATCTAGGGCCGGACTTCGCATTGTTGCTGGGAACCTTAGTGTCACTTTAATGTCGTCAGGCCATGCAGTCGCATCTGAAATATCAACAGTTGTCTAAATTGACTATAATAAAATTATGAATGATAAATACACTTAGGTGAAGGAAAACATCGTGAGGAAACCTGCATACCGTAGCGATTTTAAAAAGAATTTCTACGGTATGTAAGTCCGCCAACCCGCACTAGGCCAGCGTGGTGGACTATATGGCCTAACCACTCTCAATCGTACTCTCGATTGTAGAGGAGGCCCATGCCCTGCAGTGGGTCGTATATGGGCTGACACAATACAATACAAAAAAAAATACACTTAACAAGTAAACAATTGCCCCTGCCAATTGATACAAATCTAACATCACGGTCTCTTTGATCTCAACGTTATTTCCTCATACGAGATTGAACCCGAAAATTCTCGTTCCACAACTGGCTTCTTTACAAACTACGCGACACGAAGGCTAGGAAATGTTAATATATTAAAATAATTTAAACACAACTACAAAGACAGCAATTGTGTATAAAGCTGCAAATTGAGCTTATTATGATTTTTCTTTTGCGTAACCTTCATCTCTAAATTATAATGTAGTTATTGTTTGTATATGGTATGCAGGTTGAATTTTTAAGTGGGCGCGGATGGCCAAATCCGAAACTATGAGGAATATCGAAAAATGCTGAAAAGAATGTCGAGCCCGATATTTATAAAAACTAAAACTGCACACTTCGTTTCATTTTACTTAAATCAATATGCCTGGCGGGGAATCAGTCATCATGATGATTATTATTTTTATCATTGTTAGTAAGTATTTTTATCTTTATTATATTTGTGGTGCCGCGGGTTCAAATCCCCGGGCGCTCCACTGATGTTTCGAGAGTCATGTGTGTATTAACAGTCAATTATCACACTCTATACAGGTGAAGGAACCCATCGTGAGGATATCTACATACCATAGAGATTATTAAAAAAATATACATAGTATGTAATGTCCGCCAAACGGCACCAGGCCAGCGCGGTAAACTTTAATATGGCCTCAATTGCAGAAGAGGCCCGTGCCAGCCCATATTTAGATATTTGTAAGTAGGTAAGTAATGTTAAATTTATATTTTCTCTACATTGCACTACACTATCAGTAAGGTCATTTTGTCACTTGTTGGTGATTCATCCGGAATGTCATATTACTAGCGAGTCGCAAAACAATTTACTTTTTATTAAGAGCCGCTGCAAATAATAATTGGCATTCCCTGGCGTATCGTATACCAGACATACGAAAGCACTTTCAACCGTTTTAGTGTTTTATTTACTTGGACAATTTTGATTTATACATGGTATATCAAGAATGCTACCGAAAACGAAGCCCGATGGCAGTTTTAGTAACTTTAGACATAAAGCAACTAAAATTTATGAAAAAAAAAGCGACGACTTTTTTTTACTTTTTTCCTATCATCGTATTTGGGTGGTAAATACATACATTGTCCTAAAAAAATAATGTAAACCCTTTTATTTTTAAAGACGATATAGTACGCAAGGCTTTAAATTATAATTTTAGCAAAAACTATGGATTTACCACCCAAACACAATGCTATTTACTTCTTAATGCAAAATATTTAGTTGCATCGAGTCTGTAGTCACTATAACTACTACCTGGCTTTATTTTCAGTACCACTCTTGATATACCCTGTATAGTAAATGAAGGTGGCGAATGAGCAGATGGTTCCCTTGATGGTAAATGATCACCGTCGGCTGTATCACGCAGTACCAACTACCAGCGGAATTATCAGTGTGTTGCCGGCCTTGTGTATTACGGATTTATGGTGTACAAAAAACAACCTTGTCCTTTTTTTCCAATAAGATACATGAATGCGTGTATGTACGTCGTGTCATGTCTACAACAGTCGGAGGCTGTCTGGCAGGTATTGACTCAGGCATTAAATTTGTCTTTATGCACATATTCTATATTCTCTATATTTAAAACATAAATAATTTATGATATGTATTTCATGGCTCTACTACCATTGGCTGGTCTTGAACCCATCTATCAAATAACTCTTGTCTGCGCTATAAATGGCCTACTACTATCTGTAACTGTATCAGCTCATATACGTCCTCTGCTGCAGGGCACGTGTTTCCACTGCAATCGAGCGTACGATTAAGAGGACTTAGGCTAAATAGTCCACCACGTTAGGTCGTAGGTCTCTCATATGTGAGAGGCCGCCTGGCTACGTACGATAGTACCTTAGCGAGAAATAGATATTGCGGTAGCTATTTCTCCCGCCAAACAGCAGTGTAATTGTGCTGTTGTGTTCCCGTTTGAAGAACATTGTAGCCAGAGTAGCTACAGGACATAATAAGGCTCAAAATCTTATGTCTCAGGATGGCGAGCGCCGTGGGATGCTAAGCATTGCTTTGTAATTCCTGGTGTTGTTTGGTTTTACTACTGTTCATGAGTGTTCGTATCACTTACCATCAGGCGAATGGCATGCTCGTCTCGCCATTTATTGCAATTAAAAAAACGCTGTCCTAGTACGAGTTGGCGGACTTTAAATAGTACCACAAAATACTTACAAGTCGCTATGGTATGCAGGTTTCCATAAGTTTACTTTCACCGTTTTATTGTATGATAATTGACTATCAATACACACATAACTCCAAAACGTCAGAGGTGTAGGTACTCTGGGATTTGAATCGCGATCCCTGTTAACATGTTGGTAGCCGCGTCTGGTCCGTTATCAAGGTTGCCACGCATCTTTTGGCCTACTACTATATTCATTCGTTAAATAATCCAATCCAATCCAATCCATCAGCCAAAGGAAGTCCACTGCTGAACATAGGCCTCTCCTAATGATTTCCACAGTGACCTGTTGGAGGCAGCCTGCATCCAGCGACACCCCGCGAACTTTACCAGGTCGTCTGACCACCTAGTGGGTGGACCTTCCACGCTGCGCTTAAAATAAATAAAAAATAAACACAAACAAAATTTTAATTTACTTACTGGCCATTTTGTCATCATATTGGATTCCTACAAGAACATGATTCATAGCATGCGGTTGACTGAGAGCTGCTTCCAATTCTTTTGAGTTTTTGTACCCGATAGGTTTAGGCATTGTACTCATATCAACGAACATAGACGCGAGAAATCCAAAATTATCGTCAGCGATAATAGAAAATATCTCACTTGTCGCTTCTCTCGTAAGTGGGCTTTCAGGTGAAAAGGCCAGGGCCATATCTGGCGTGGATTCTCTATGGAAATCATAACAAGGTGATTAAATGTTTTTTGATAATTATCCATTGAGTATAATTGTGCATTATTCAGAATGTAAAATAATTAACAGAGTATAGCCATAAAAATATAAATCTAAGGCATGTTGTTATTGATGTAGCAATGCGGCTAGTATACAATCACTGATTAGATAAAGAATAATCTACACGTTTTAATAAAAAAATAATAATATGGAAATATAACTTACAAATTTAGCCCAGACGTATTAAAGTAAGCCGGATAAAAAGCTGGATATGTCTTCATTGGTATAGACTTAGGAGCCACTAGACATCTCGCGATTATTAGAAATATCGACATAATCAGAGGAGACAATATTTCAAATAAAGTTTGCCACTTGTGTCTCTTCTGAAGAGTGTAGTTTTTCCAAATGAGCAGCTTTAATTTATCAAACGACGACATTTTTTCATATACCTATCTATTTTGAAATGCAAACCTTAAATTTAAAACACTAAGAAAATTTACACTAAAACTGCGTAGTAATGTCGGATGGGAGATTAACACTATAACAAATGTAGTGTCGCATTTTTAGAAAAAATATAAAGAAGTTACTCAAATCACAAATACCGCGACAACACGAGGCCGCGAAAACGCAGCGTGACAACTAACGTGCTGGTGTTGTGTCAACGGTGCTGTCGCCTGATAACTGTACGCGACGCAGACGGCGGTAGAGGGGATACACACGTAGTGATGTGGCCAGACGAACGACACTGACAGCACTGATTTCAATACTATACATTATTTTAAATGACTCACACGTTACGAAGATGAATTAAATGATTACATTATCTTTGTTTTCCGATTCATATGTAGGTACTCAAATAATATTTCCTTACGTATCGAAATCAGTTATGAATATTTTTTTCTATAACCTAGGCGGTGGATCATTATAGGACATTATAGGATCATCGTAGGACCGATACGGCATGGCAAGGGATTTAGTTTTTTACCAAAGAATATCATAATATCCTGATAGCACCCTGACTGAGAAAAAGGCGTGATGTTTATTTATGTATAAGCAGTTGTTCTTAAATCTTTATGAAAGTCTAGTTTCAACTGGAAAGCAAAGAGAACTCTCTCGATTAATTTCTTGCGAACATTACAATGTTATTCGATACCCGTATCGAATAAGTCAGCGCAACATTAGATGAAGATAACAGAGAAGGTAACATAAACAATATTATGTTTTAATATTTTATCTGATTTGGTTAGTTATGACGTAACCGCGTTCGAAATATTCACAAGCTAATTTTCATTTTTCAAAATAATTAATTATTATCAACTACGAGGTTGCGTTTTTACGTTCGCAGAATCAAAGGGTTGGAGGGAGGGTAGTAAGCTTATTCCGGTAGTATCATATCCCGGGTTTCATAATTAGTATAAATGTAGAGTTCCATCAAAATCGGGCTAGTGATTTTAGCACCATCGTCGACTAAGCAAATCAATTCGGAAGGGTGTTTGGAAAACTGAACAAATCGTATACCGCACCATCATTCAGGTCCACACCAATCAAGAAAAATCTGTACAAAATCATATTAAGAGATGTCATCGGTTTGAGGGGACTATTGCCCTTAGAATACGAATGTTTGCAAGTGGCATAGCTTTTTTAAGCGATGCAAGGAGTTGTTCAAAGATGACTCACGACCAAGTCGGCCGTTTTGGGTAGGACTCCGGAACTTGTAGAAAAAGTAAAAGAATATATATTGGCAGACGGTCGGCTAAAACATTGCTTGCGCAATTAATTGGAGTATCTGATACAACAATTTTCAAAATTCTTCACGATCATCTTGGCACGAGTAAGCTCCGTGCAAGGTGGGTGCCAAGAATAGTCACGACTCACGTCGCGTCGCCGGCAAAACTGCACGGCGAGTGTTCTCGGGCATTTTTGGGTTTTGCAGTGAAAACAAGGCTAGTGTATTGGACCATTTTTTTTCTGAAGATGAAAGTTAGGTTTATCATTATGAATCTGAGTCAAAACAAGACTATGTACTTGCGTAAAAAGGGTAAACCACTTCCCTTTTTATCTCGTCATCATTTTATATCGTTTTTTGAAGACAAATTATCTTTTTATGAGGCTATACTCGTATGTAAGATTATTGACAGATCTGAAAATGTGTAGGTCTTGCAGAAGAATATATATAAATTATAAAAGTAAAAATAATTTGAGCTTTTATTTATCCTCCTTTACCCTTATTCCGCGAACTTAAAAACGCACCCTCGTATGTTAATAACTACATAATTATGCAGTATGTCGGACATCTGTCCGATGTCGTTAATTTTAACTACTTATTAGGGGATTCGCACTATGACTGGATAATGAAGTATGTATAAATACTCGTGTATACTGTTTATAAATAAAACACTATTGCAGCATATAAGGAATAAATAGTAGCGAGAACTAGAGACTGAGAAATTCATTTCTTGATTCGTTATGGGCATAAAGGCAGGGTGTTGTGAAAAAATACGACGTTATTCCAATAATAAATAATATGTAATTATATTAAGACATAGTAAATTGCTTATAGGAAATATCAAAAAATAATAAAATAGAGATATAAAATTTGGTTGCATATATTTTGTATTTAATAATAATAATACACACCATATTCAATTTGCCTGATATAATATTGTACTTAGCCTATGAGGTAACTGATATTTTAGATCACATTCGCTGTGGAACGAGGAGTACCAAATAAACAGCCAACATTGAATACTATCTGAGGTATTCCTGTATATCCACTTTATTTAATACATGTGATAAGTCATACAAAATAATTGCTTAATACCTATATTGTAAAATACTTCACATGGTTTGATTTAGTTATTACATAAAAAGGATTTTTTTAAATATATTTGGTTCAATTTAAATATAGCCAACGTTCAATACACAAAAGGCACGATACTGCACCATTACATTTTTTTTCTTTAATATATTTAAAATATAAAAATAAGAAAATAATCGTTTCCTTATGACATTACTAATTTAATACGGCAGCTGTGGCCTACATTTTAATCTACTTTAAAACAATTAATATGGTTTTAAACAAGGTTTTTATTTATTTATTAACGCTTTATATACATAGTATACAGGCGGACTTAATGCCTGGGGCATTCTCTCCCAGTCAACCTTTGGGTCGTGAAGAGAAATCAAGGTAGGCGCATAAACTAATTAAAAAAAAAAAAAAAACAAATTATTAATAATAATATTAAATATTAAAATAATATATTATATAAAAGATTTCATAATATTATATAGATAAATATATACATATACATAATTATATATACATACATACATACAGACGTATACATAGTAAAAACCAAAATAATTATTCTGCCAGATTTTTTTGGAAGAATTGATGGACTTTCGCTTTAAATGCCAAACGAGTACCAGACGACCTGATTTCGAGCGGGAGTGCGTTCCACAGAAGAATAGATTGAATAGAAAAGGAGGAATGAGTGAAGTTAGAGGTGTGTGCCGGACACTGCAGAAGGAGATTATTAACTGAACGAAGGTTCCTACTATGGTTACTCCCTAAGTAATTAAATTGGGAAATCAGATAAGAAGGAGGAGTAGGGGACCTAAGAATAGAAAAAAGTGTTGTAAGGGCGTGTAAAGAACGACGTTGTCGTATGGGTAACCATTGTAACTGAGAGCGGAACGAAGAAATATGATCATATTTTCGAAGGTTAAAAATGAATCGAATGCAGTTATTAAGAAGCCGGTCGAATTTATTAAGATGTTCTGCATTCAGATCAAAATAGCACACATCACCATAGTCGATTATAGGAAATATTAAGGCTTGCACAAGCATCATCTTGGTTTTCAAAGGGAGGAAGTTCTTCAGGCGATAAAGGACTCGTAGAGTGCTTGTTACTTTCTGGCAAACTGCAGTAACTTGAACACGCCAGTTCAGAGAGGAATCGATCAGTATGCCTAGGTCTTTTACCACAGGACTCCAGTCAATAGTAGCATTATTATAGGTAAGGGGTGGGAAAAGTGTGGTGTCCAACCTACTCACCATCCTTGAACTACCTACGATTATTGCCTGGCATTTACTGGGGTTAACGGTCAGACCAAAACAGTCAGCCCAGTGCTTTATACGGGCTAGGTCTCCGTTCACATTGTCAATGGCTACGGCCACAGAGTTGACTTCCGCCTGCGAGTAGATCTGCAAGTCATCGGCATACAAATGATACGCACATTGAAGATTTTGGGTTATGAGATTAATAAATATAGAAAATAACAACGGAGATAGTATGCCGCCCTGAGGAACGCCAGAATGAAGGTCACGCCAATTTGACGAAAAGTCATCATGACGAACCGATTGCTGACGCCCCTGAAGATAGGATGAGAACCATTGCAGTGCCTCTGACGAGATCATAAAGTAGGAGAGGATAGATAAAAGGATGTCGTGACTGACGGTATTGAAGGCATTAGAGAAGTCCACCAAGGCTAACACAGTAACCTTGGAGTTCTCCATGCCCTGCCTAATATCGCCAGTCACTTTGAGGAGCGCCGAGGTAGTGCTGTGTCCAGGTCTGAATCCAGACTGTAGTGGATTTAATAAGTTGTTGAAGTGCACAAACCTGGACAGCTGCTTGTGTACACAAGCCTCAAGCACCTTGGATAAGAAGGGTAAAATGGATATAGGACGGAAGTGGTTAGCAGTGGATGGATTAGGAATTTTAGGAAGAGGTATGACATAGGCTTTCCGCCACGAAGACGGATATACACCAGTGTCAAGGGAAGCATTAATGATTTGGGTAATAGTTGGAAGAAGCAGGTCAAGTAAGGGGATAATCATGCGGCGACAGATATTATCGCAGCCCATAGCATTGGATTTAATAGAAAGGATAATCTTTTTGATCTCGTCGGGAGCAACTGCAGAAAAAGAAAAGGAATCAATATTAGGACGAGGAAGGGAATTAAGGAAAGCAAGGGTGCGGTACTGAGTTTGGTGATTGAGTGGAGTAACATTAGTGAAATGAGTATTAATATCATCCAAACTAATCGCACACGGGAATTCAAAATGTTTTCCCTTACCAATACCTAGTGTCCCAAGGAATTTCCAGATATTGGAAGGGGTAGATGCAGAAATATTATGCAGAATATGGCGGCGTTTAGCATTACGTATCATCTGATTGCAACGATTTCTTGCCGTTTTATATGAGCACCAATTAGCATCTGAACGATCCCTCTTGAATTTATGAAAGGCACGGTCCCTACGCCTCATCGCCATCCGAACAGCACTAGTCAGCCAAGGAGCTGGAGGACGTTTTAACTTTATGCGTCTGATCGGTGCATGAATGTCGTAAAGTGCAAGCACATTATTATTAAAGATGGCCACCTTTTCGTCTACTGTAGACGCTCTCGTCAGGTCCTGCCAGTCTAAATGCCTAGCATCGCTGCGCAACCTGTCCACATTCATACGACCAAAACAACGCCTGCGCAATACCTTGGGCGGAGGTTTATAGGGTTTCAAGGAGTATGACAGGAAAAGGAGGTCATGGCGAGAAAATCCAGGAGCCAGATACTGGCCATGACAGGAGACAAGGGAAGGATCAGAGATAAGGATAAGGTCAAGCCAAGTGTCTTCTCCATCGGTATTGTGGTGAGTGGCTTGCAGCGGTAGGACACATAGACCTGCGGATTCAAGGATGTCAAGGAGTTTACAGGTACGAGAGGAGCTTTGGGCAAGGAGGTTGGTGTTGAAATCTCCCATGATGATGTGATGTGCATATTCCGATCCTAAAGATTCCAGAATCGATTCGAGACTGGAGAAATAGTCGGTAGAAGGAGGACAGTAAACGACACCGAGTAAGGTTTTCACTCCCCTGACCCAAACCTCCAGGAAGAGATACTCGGCCGACGCCGAGCCAATAGAGGACGAGGAAGCTACGATCTTGTGTTGAAGATTACTACGAAGATAAATAGCTACGCCACCTCCTCTCATATTGACTCGATCGTTCCTGACAAGGATAAAGCCAGGTAGGGGATATGCGGCGGAAGTTAAATGAGGCTTGAGCCAGGTCTCAGAAACCAGGACGCCATGCACGCTAGCATCAGCAAAAGTATCCGTTAAGTCGCTGAAATGACTTGGTACACTTTGTGCATTAATATGACAAATATTAAACGTGTCAGGTTGAGAGGCAAACTTTTGTCGTACCAAATCACCAAGCCCATCATGTAGCGAGGAATAACTGTCATCACTCGTCGTAGAGGAATATTCAATGGCAGATAAAAAAGAATCGTTATCGGAAGACATAATAAATACATAAATAATAATAAATATAAATAAACTATAATACTAAATATATATATGTATACTATATGTATATATACCAATCAGTGAGTGTGGCGCAACGATTCCATCTCAACACCACCCGCTAGCCGAAATTCATACCACACGTATTTACTTATTACAAATTAAAATAAACGACAAACAAAAAAAAAAAACAATAACATTTCAAATAAAACAAAATAAAAATAAAAAATTAAATTAATGAAAAAAAAAGAAATGACAGCATAACAAAACTTATTCGATTTCTGAACGAAACTAATGTGTCACCCGCTAAACGTCAATACAATGTAAGCATTGAGAGAAAAAAAAAAATGTTATTATTTATTACTCGTAATGACACGTATGTGCGGGTACTACGACAAAGTAGTCACAATTTGCGAGAAAGTAAATAAATATGGATTATGATAACAAACCAGTGAATAACATAATTAGTTACATACTGAAACAAGTTAATAATTAAAATAAGTAATTTGACTACCGTGTTCTAGTGTCGTTCATGATGAAACCGAACAGTTGAGTTTATCGCGGTTTTGTTATCGAAGCCGCCGACGCCGGGGGTCTGCCGCATCTCATCGCTGAAGAGGTTTCCAGTGACCGCGGATATTTCACCATCAACGGATTCAGCTCAGCCATGGTGGACACTTTAATACGGCTACCATCCAAAGTTTTCACAACAATTATGCCGTCTTGGGTCCAACACGATTTCAAGCCAAAATGCTGTCGAGCTTTGCTGAAAACTTGCTGCCGTGACTTTGTGAGGAACTCCTTTACTGTGATGGAAGAACCCTTCAGCTTCGTCTTAGCCCTCCAAACCGCAGATCGATGATCAACTCCACAGAACCGAACAAGTATGGGCCGACTATGATCTCTGTTTTGGGATCCAATTCTGTGGCACGATGTTATGTTGCCAGCGGAACAGTCTCTTAAGGCCAGCGTGTTATTAATTATTTTGAGGAGAACAGCTGTACAATCCTCGTTGGCATCCTCCGGTACACCCAGGAAAAGAAGTGACTTCCGCCGGTGTCGAGTTTCAATGCTATCAATCATCCGACCACATTCGCTTATCTGGTTTCTCAAAAGACGAAGCATATCAAACATCAGCTCTCGGAATGTGCGAAACTCTTCAGCCACACGAGCCACGGTGTCCTTTGCTTGACCACCAGACTGTAGTTTCGCTTCTAGTTCAGCCATCCTCTTTGAGAAGCTGTCCTCCAGTTTACTTTGGGTCTCCTGGATATCAGCTAATTGTGCCATTTTACCGTGTTTGCCGTGTTCTTGTATTAAGAAATGTGGATGCAGGGCCAGCAGGTGGTGTATTTGAGCTATGTAGTCACATATAGCGCTGCTAACTTTAGTACAGAGCACTTATTAGATGTTGCACTAAATACACTCAATTAACAACAAAAAATCAGTGTATTATAATTTAAATTAAAAAAACGTCTCTAAAATTACGTCTATCTTTTTTTAACACCTACCGCCGAAAAAAAAAAAGGTTTTAATTTAAATAAATATTTTTTGGCTTATTTTCTATGATTTCCTAGTAAGGAAAAGCCTCATGATATTATGTTAATACAACGTATTTACGTACTTATGATATATTTAAATAATTTGTGACAAAAATCATACTTTTGATTTTGCTACAGGATCACATTCTTTTTTTAATCATGAAAGTTTCCAATTACATTAATATTTCTATAAATATATAATATCTTTACTTGTTCTAGACGTTTTTATTCTAGTGTTTAAATCAATAATGTAAGTACATACAATGGATACCATTTAAATTATTACAGTAAAAAAAGTTTGACATAATGGTTGGCAGACAAATAAAAAAAGTAAGTACATAATGTATTACTAAAATATATGTTTTTCGTTAACTAAGTACATTTTTTATAAAATCGTCATTACATTACTACAAGCATGTTATAAAATATGTAAATGCTTTATGTTAATAAGGAATATGCATGTATTTTTATACGATATCCCGCATCCATTAATATATGTTTTAAAACTAAGACCAAAAATTCATCATTCTGTGTAAAAACAATTTTATAAAATAATAAAGACATACAAACTACTGAAACAGACGTTAAGTCAAAGCCTATAATATCCTATGTCTATTCGCTTTTGGTCGCTATTCCCGGTAAGTACATATATTTGGTTCACAGCTATTAAAATAGGCTATGACGTTTTATTGCATTTCATGTAATTTAAATTCCCTGCTCGTTTCATGCAAGTTTTATTTTATTTCTTTTAGTAAAAAATAAAATAAATTTAAAAAATACAGTTTAAAAATGTAGGCATACTTCTAAAGCAATATAATGTCAAAAATATTTAATTCATATTCGAATCACATACATATTCCCTATTAAATAAAAAGGATATAAGTAATTAATTTGAGATTGTTTCTATAAGCGTTTTATATTTTCAAGAAATTATAAGTGTGGTATAATTTAAGTAGTAGGTAATTGGTAACATTGCGTATGTAGTACACCTCATATAAAGGTCAGCACAGACAACGCAGCAAAATGTTTGATAACACACATTATTTCAACCTACATATTGTTTAAAATAGTGTGCAAGATATTATATTTGTATGCAATGTGTGTAATCTTTGAAAATATTTTCGAATCATAATGCGCTGACCGTAGTGTGCTTTATGATGTAACCACCAAAAACGTAGGTGGCGAAATTTCTCTCGTGTATTGAGATACCTTTATAATGATGTATATAGGTTATATCCAGACTGCTACCGAAAACGGAGCCAGGTGGTAGTATACTTTAGATACAACGAAACTAAAAATTTGGCAATAAAGCCACAATTTTTTTGTTGTAATTTTTACTTATCGTCGTATTTGGGTCGTAAATACATCGTTCTCCCAAAATAATAGTAAGGGTTTAATTTATAACTTTAGCAAAAACTAAGGACTTACCATCCAAACAGCTGGCGCTTTTTTTTGAGAAATTTTTAGTCGCATTATATCTGTAATCACTAACACTACCACCTGGCTTCGTTTTCGAGTTCGCCTTGATATACCCTGTATGAAAATTATATAGATTCTGTTTGGAGTTTGGTGAACCTTAGGAAAACTTGCTCCAAGGTGGTTTGTGACACGGAGTAATCTTCAATGGGGAATTCTTTTCTCGCTTTTTCCATCACGTAGAATACTCGCCACCATGGCAGATCCGCGCTTTCCAGATAGTACGTGCTGATGCCCAAATATGTTTCACTAAAATTATAACAAAGCTCTTAGTTAGCTATAACTTTTCAAACATTTGATTGCGAAAAAACAGACAACTTATACAGAGTGTAAGTTTGAAAGACGAACGTATTGCAACACTAAAAACTGAGATAACCTAAACATGTTTTGAAAAAGTTTTCACTACGTGTGGAGATATTTACTGCACGGCACTATCCGTATCAATGGCCTTCAGTGCGGGTACGTGCCGGATCTCGCAGTCAGAAGCCATTCAGCGGCATTGCAAAAACAGAATGAGCGCGAGAATGACGGTGACCCAATCATTGTCAAGGACTATCAGCTGTTCTGTTTGTGCGCTTAGTGTCCGTAAATATATATCATAAATATCACCCAACCGTCACATACATGGTCCAGACCCCTCACTAAGATCGAGTCTTGTGTCGTGTCGACTTTTCGGTCTCACAAACACCCAGTCCCGAGACAATTACCTGTGGATCACACATATATTTGTCTCGGGGCGGGGATCGAACCCGCGGCCACACGTTTCACAGCCGGCGTCTAACTAACCGCGCCACAGAGGCTGTCAACTAATGTATATTATTAGAAAACTATCAAATATTAAGATCGAAAATAAAAACGTAATACGAGTATGCTCCTTCAATAAGTTCCTCGTATAATTTTACAGTTTAAACATCGTGTATAAGTATAAGCTCAGAAGTTGGAACATGCTGGGTTTTTACCATCAATAACGATCTCTGATGTGGCAGTGCTCTGTCTCTGGCGTTATGAAATACTTTTATTCTGTATACAAATGCCTGACCAACTTTTAATAGCAATTATAATAATAAGAGACGTTGATGAAACATACGGAAAGGTCACATCGACAAGTTTGCCTGCTTTCACTACACTAATGATTCACGTATTTTTAACACAGTATGAGGGGGACAGAAGAGAAGAGGATAAGAGAGTATTTTACGATTCGAGCATATGTAAAAAGCATTACGGATGTTAATAGTATTATAAGGTATTCGTTACTTACATAAGCTTCACATGATTGAAATTGTCTATAATATACTGATTGATGTTCATAACATTTTCATCTCTGCTCGGACCCGGCGAACATTTCAATACTAATGCATAACCTAAAATATTAAATTATACAAATTATTACATAGCTCACATCAATGACATAATCTTCGCGAGTTCCACGTCACCTTACCTTGAGAAAACTTCGTTTTGAGATGCTGGAGCGGTCCCAGACAGTAAAACTGTCCATTGACCATGATGGAGAGTCGCGAGCACAGCGCCTCGCACTCCTCCATGCTGTGTGACGTCAGCACCACGCTGCGACCCGACACCGCCGCCTCGTTCACGCACGACCACACCAGCCGCTTGGACGCGGGGTCCATGCCTGCACACAGTACACAGTACACACGTCACACACTACATACATACCGGCCTCACTACATACTGCGGCCCGACACCGCCGCCTCGTTCACGCACGACCACACCAGCCGCTTGGACGCGGGGTCCATGCCTGCACACAGTACACAGTACACACGTCACACACTACATACATACCGGCCTCACTACATACTGCGGCCCGACACCGCCGCCTCGTTCACGCACGACCACACCAGCCGCTTGGACGCGGGGTCCATGCCTGCACACAGTACACAGTACACACGTCACACACTACATACATACCGGCCTCACTACATACTGCGGCCCGACACCGCCGCCTCGTTCACGCACGACCACACCAGCCGCTTGGACGCGGGGTCCATGCCTGCACACAGTACACAGTACACACGTCACACACTACATACATACCGGCCTCACTACATACTGCGGCCCGACACCGCCGCCTCGTTCACGCACGACCACACCAGCCGCTTGGACGCGGGGTCCATGCCTGCACACAGTACACAGTACACACGTCACACACTACATACATACCGGCCTCACTACATACTGCGGCCCGACACCGCCGCCTCGTTCACGCACGACCACACCAGCCGCTTGGACGCGGGGTCCATGCCTGCACACAGTACACAGTACACACGTCACACACTACATACATACCGGCCTCACTACATACTGCGGCCCGACACCGCCGCCTCGTTCACGCACGACCACACCAGCCGCTTGGACGCGGGGTCCATGCCTGCACACAGTACACAGTACACACGTCACACACTACATACATACCGGCCTCACTACATACTGCGGCCCGACACCGCCGCCTCGTTCACGCACGACCACACCAGCCGCTTGGACGCGGGGTCCATGCCTGCACACAGTACACAGTACACACGTCACACACTACATACATACCGGCCTCACTACATACTGCGGCCCGACACCGCCGCCTCGTTCACGCACGACCACACCAGCCGCTTGGACGCGGGGTCCATGCCTGCACACAGTACACAGTACACACGTCACACACTACATACATACCGGCCTCACTACATACTGCGGCCCGACACCGCCGCCTCGTTCACGCACGACCACACCAGCCGCTTGGACGCGGGGTCCATGCCTGCACACAGTACACAGTACACACGTCACACACTACATACATACCGGCCTCACTACATACTGCGGCCCGACACCGCCGCCTCGTTCACGCACGACCACACCAGCCGCTTGGACGCGGGGTCCATGCCTGCACACAGTACACAGTACACACGTCACACACTACATACATACCGGCCTCACTACATACTGCGGCCCGACACCGCCGCCTCGTTCACGCACGACCACACCAGCCGCTTGGACGCGGGGTCCATGCCTGCACACAGTACACAGTACACACGTCACACACTACATACATACCGGCCTCACTACATACTGCGGCCCGACACCGCCGCCTCGTTCACGCACGACCACACCAGCCGCTTGGACGCGGGGTCCATGCCTGCACATAGTACACAGTACATCGACACTCAGTAGATACCTGTGGTCGGCTCGTCGAGAAATATGAGTGGCGAGTCTCCCAGCAGCGCGACGGCCGTGCTGATCTTCCTCTTGGTGCCGCCGCTGCACTCATGGACCTGTGGGCGCATGGGTGGCGGTATAGTGGTACCTAGTGATAAAGGGCGGTAGTGTGGTGGTGATGGTATACCTTCTTGTCGTAGTGCTTGATGAAGCCGAGTGTGGTGGCCAGGTGCAGCGCCCTGGCGTTGCCCACGGCGGCGGGGATGCCGCGCAGCAGACAGAAGATGCGCAGCGTCTCGCGCGCGCTCAGGTTGTCGAACAGCGCGTCGAACTGCGGGCAGTAGCCTGCGGGCGGTGTAGAGTGGTGTGGGTAGTGATGTAGTGATGTAGTAGTGTAGTAATGTTGTACTGCTGCAGTGTATAGACTCACCGATGAGGCGGTGCACGTCGCGCACGTGTCCGCGCAGAGAGTACCCGTGCACGAAGGCGTCGCCGGCGGAGATGCGCGCGTCGCCGGTGAGCATGCGGAACGTGCTCGTCTTGCCGGCGCCGTTCACGCCCAGCAGCCCGAAGCACTCGCCCTTGCGCACCGCTGCACACACATACACGTCACGCTAGAGAGAGACAACTATACTACAACACTAGCGACATCTACTCCCGAAGCACTCGCCCTTGCGCACCGCTGCACACACATACACGTCACGCTAGAGAGAGACAACTATACTACACCACTAGCGACATCTACTCCCGAAGCACTCGCCCTTGCGCACCGCTGCACACACATACACGTCACGCTAGAGTGAGACAACTATACTACAACACTAGCGACATGTACTCCCGAAGCACTCGCCCTTGCGCACCGCTGCACACACATACACGTCACGCTAGAGAGAGACAACTATACTACAACACTAGCGACATGTACTCCCGAAGCACTCGCCCTTGCGCACCGCTGCACACACATACACGTCACGCTAGAGAGAGACAACTATACTACAACACTAGCGACATGTACTCCCGAAGCACTCGCCCTTGCGCACCGCTGCACACACATACACGTCACGCTAGAGAGAGACAACTATACTACAACACTAGCGACATGTACTCCCGAAGCACTCGCCCTTGCGCACCGCTGCACACACATACACGTCACGCTAGAGTGAGACAACTATACTACAACACTAGCGACATGTACTCCCGAAGCACTCGCCCTTGCGCACCGCTGCACACACATACACGTCGCACGTCACGCTAGAGCGAAACAACTAAACTGCACCACTAGCAGTGTCTACTCACCGAACGTGAGTCTGTTCACGGCGAGGAACTTGTTGTAGTACTTGGTGAGGTCTCTGCACACGAGGCTGTGCGACGGAAGGTCTATGGCAGTGAGTTTGCTCGCGGCTCGTCTCTCCGCGGCGACGTCATCGTCCTCGTCCGCGACTGCAGGAGGCAGATCTACTCGCCGAGGAGCGACCAGCTGCACAACACTATCTACATTTAGAATACTCATATCGAGTAAATAATTGCATCTACATATGTGTGATACATTACCGCATTCAACAGCTCGTATTCCTTTATGAGCAGCACGGCGAATGCAACGAGGCCCACTACCACCATAGCAAACAAGTATCGGCCGACTCCTGGCTCCTCCCATCTTAAAAACGAGTCCTCATCAACTATGGAATAAAGCACATTGTTTGTATATCATTTTATTATAAATTCAGTACCAGAATGACGGAGCAAATCAATGATACTTACTGCAACACATGTCAAGCTTCAGCTGGTGGCATACTGTGAACCTCGTGCAGTTCTCTACGGTCAGTTGATTGCACATATTGTCGCATGCGGTCATCGTTATAGAGGACACTATCATTTCTCTGTGAAAAATAAAGGTGCTGTGAATATTATTATCAAGAGAAAACAATAAGTGTGTGTAATCTGGAAGTGGTACAGCCACGCTGTAGTCAGTCATGACTCAGCATGAATGGTCAGGCTCATCCGGGGCGGCACCACTGTCTCACAGGAAATCGACCGGATGCCCAATACCCCTTTCCTCTTCCCATCTTTTTTCTCCCCGCTCTCCTCCCAATTGGGCAGGCAACATATCCATGATCCAGCGTTGTGGATGTTCATAGGCGACAGTGATCACCTACCGTTTGTTCGTTTGCCGGAACTATGCAATAAAAAGAAGTAAACTCTAGCAAATTTCCCTACTACTCTCATGCGTCTTCTATCTAGAATAATGGACTAGAATTGAACTCTTCATAGGTGCCCCTTGTTTTTGTCTCAGAAATAACTACACAAAGAATCAATAAAAAATCTTGAAATGAACGCCCTGACTATAATAATATAATATAGCACCTACCTGACGCTCCTGCCTATGCAGTACATAGGCAAGACCGAGAAAATTGAATCGAATATTCCAGCAACTGATTCGCAACCAAATTCCGGCATTTTTAAAACTTCCACCAATAGGAAAGGTATCGATCCTGTAACAAACATGTTTTTTATACAAAACATAGTTTGTAGATGTATCATTTAAATTAATTACATTCTATGCACAAAAATGAGTTGGTACTTATCCAACCGGCGACTAAAGACAATAATTATAAAAGCCAATAAACTCTTAGTATTTCGACATTGCGTCATAATTCCATTGTGTGTCAAATCGTAGACAGATAGACATATTAATATGTATTAAATTGACTTTAGGCCACAGTCAGGATAGTAACTTGTGTGAAATGAACAATAGCCAAGGAGTTCAAGTGTAAATATCGCATATGATGATTAGTTAAATTATTATCCAAGTATATTGATATACCTTATGTAAAGATAAGTACAATATTAAATCTTCATTTATGTACGAAGTATCAACATTAAAAATACAACGGCAATGTCGTAGTTAAATTATGCGAAAAACTGAAAGTAAAACAGCTCTGTGTATATTTTGAACCAGCGGCGTGCACAGGATTATGACACTGGGTATGCGGCGGAGTACTCGGTCACAAAAACTTTTTCTTTTATAGATGTTTAGCATAGCCACAGCCACGCGACAGATCTCTTAAGTCGGAAACCATGCCAACAGAACAACTACTATTCATACTACTATTCATTTACATCTTCTACGGCAACGCAGACAAAACAGCGATCGATCGTCGCGGCGGAAGAAATTCTAATAAGTAAAATTACTAGAAATTACACTGTACTAGAATTACTAAACAATATGTAAGGAAAACAATATAATATAATCGTGTGTACACAACCACACAGCCAGTTTTATACGTTTCATAACTTTTAACATGAAACTTTCGAGTTACATTCCCTTTTTGCTAGTTTAACACACCTACCTTTAGACACAATTTGAATCTTTTCACTGAATGACAATTGTGAGAACTTGTTATTTTAAATTTTTAATAAACACACATTTTCAACACAAACCTCACAATCAAATAACATTTAAAAAAAATCAACAAACGCACTAGTAAAAGCAAATTACTACAATTATTATAGAAACTCAGTAATAAACTGTTAAATGTACACACTTTCAAATGTTAAAATGAAATATCTCTTAAGAAAACTATAAATATAGGTACTGGTGCAAACAAAATAGTAAACAATGCTTATCACATGAAAAAAGGCAAAATGGCCCCCGCGAAACACAAAACATTTCTGCTATTTAAACAAATAAAACCTTACTAAACAAAAATGCATAATGCGCATACGTGATTCATTAGATTTCCGTCTATTATTTTTACTCGGATTATAGGACCCGAACATTTCCGATTACTCCCGACAACTGCCGAACGCCCGTAGCCTGCCGCTGGAGTCGCGGCTTTCGGATTCATGGGTGTGTGCGTTTACGCACTGTGCACGGACACTAAAATTACTACGCACACGCGAACAAATCTCCTGCGGAACGCGACGGCAGGAGTTGGTTGATTAGGCACATTATTTTTTGTTTGTGCTTGCAAATAATTGCTATTAATAAAATATTAGGCGTTTGTAAGTTATTATATTTTGTTTATCCATTTATTTACTATTAATTATAGTCATCTAAAACATACGAACGTTTTATTAAAATATCTGTGAATGGCAAGTAAAGCACTGCATTTCTGCCTACAAGGAGCGCACGCCCCTGTTTTGAACATTATACATATATACCATAAGATAAACTTACCTGTAAAAATATTAATAAACACCATTTTACCGAACCCCGTAGAAGCTTCGTCGAAACAAAACGATGCGAGATAGTGGATAGGTATGATAGCGAAGGAAAATATTATTAGCACCAAGAAGACACGACCTAGAACCAAAGAAAATTATTGTAGTCATTATTAGGGAACAATATATATATATCAGTGGCGAAGGCTCCATATAACTTGATTCCCTGCGGCTTACTTTTTGTAATTTATCATTACACTATAAACAAGCAAATTTTTCAAAATTATTTATGTAATATCTAAACTCATTTTATTCAACGACATCTGTCGGCCACATAGGTAAATATTACTGCGGTGGCGCATAGCAAACATGTAATTAGATTGCGCCGCGTTGCGACCTCTGGCGAATTACTGCCAAAATTGTTCGGCTTATTGAATAACAATGGCGCGGCCCGTGCGCCGACCGCCCGCGTCGGCTGCATGTTACGCATTGGTGTGACATGGTTGTGTAGTTTGCAACAAATCACGCAAAATTGTACCTTAAACTTATTATAATTTAAGGTTCAATTTCCGTTAAAAAAGCAGGAGGCATGCTGCGGCTCTTCAGCATTTTGTGTGTTTATGTGTGTATTTGTGTAGATATCACTGCATTTGTAAGTGTTGTATTAACATTTTGACAGTATACGAATATTAGCTGGTTCACGCATTTAGTTTTTAATGTTTTAAATTACAAAATGTACATAAATATTAATAGTATTATTATGTTGTAATGGAAATTAATAATCGTGAGGGACGTACATGTTTAGATTGTCAATTTCGGAAATAACGTTACTGTTTAGATTTTAGGAAGTGCTCGACTACTACTAAAACAACTAATAAAAGCGCGGCCAACGTACTTGTTAACATTGTATCTAGATCATTAATTTTTCTTTATTAATCTTATATTCACGTGCGGTTTAAAAATATACTTTTTTAATTTTCTCATGATGACATTGCAACTTTTGTATATTGGAAATATTAAAATATAATTGACGACCGCAGTACGTAGATGCCATCATATGAAACGCAATCGTTTCGTTTGGTGAGTGAGATTGTCGGAGGAATAATTTGCTGGCGTTTGGATATTCGCAAACGTCCGGATGTAAGGATACACGTACATATTATGTAAATGTGTCTCGTTTCGGGATAATTCTCTGAAGCATCTCACGATAAGTTGATCTACTCAATCCGGACTGCACTATGTTTACTATCAAGTATCAGTCGCATTGTCTTCCCTATATAGGACCAGTAAGTATAAACACACTTATTTCGCGTATTGAGCTTCGGCTTCCCTTTTTAAAAAAATCACCCTTCGCCACTGATATATATATGATTTTTTAAGGTCTACGTTCAAATCTCTGAAATCTCTCTCTCACGGCTCATGAATCTCTGGTTTATTTCTTAATTTAAGAATGGATAATTGGAATATCACCAACACCAAAGTAATTTCGAAATTATTTATGGAAGTGATTTTTTTTACTACATAGATGTTCATTGCATCTGAAATATTGCCACTTGCAGGTATTGTCATTATGGACTTTATACACTTGTCATAAGGGTACTGTCAATTGGGATAACTTTGGCCCAGTATATGATTCATATATTTTTAAGTACATATTTTGACGACACTGCACAACGACACTGTTAAATTATAACCTCAAAATTGGTTAGTAATTTAGTAACTATGGAAATTCTCGGAATTGTCTGTGAAATAAATTTAATTTCAGTCATTGACATAAATATATGGACAGGGCGAACAACGCGTAATGTTCCGACGTAAATAGTGCCCGCAGAGCTCCAGTGCATCTCCAGTGGAGTGTTACGATTTTGAAGACGCTTGTTTGTATTTTGACAGAGTTTAGTAAAAAAAATGGATAATAATATTTATCACAGCTAAAACAAACTATTACAATAAGTTAATTAATTGTTAATTAAAGTATTTTTATTTCTACGTAGTTATGAAAAAATCTAATAGAGGGCGCGATTTTCTTATTGATAAGCGTGACTGAAATTCATCGTCGCTCGCAACGATTTTGAAAATGTATGCTTCTATTATAACAGAAAGTTTAGTACAAAAAAACAATAATTTTTATCACCGATAATGTCATAGATTTTGTCTTATATTCATTTATTAATATTTTGCATTCCCGTTGTTATGACAAAACCTAATAGATGGCGCGATTTTTACGGTCATCTTATTGATACTTCAAATGTAATGAAGGACCTGTCCTTAGTTTTTAAATCAATGAATTCAGTCAATTATTTTTTAATATGTAAAAACTACTTGTTTGCGTCTTTTGGTTTTTAGGCTAAAAGTGTACGGGAGATGGACATTGTCCATTACCAAGTTCTGAGAAGGTAGAGAGGGACTCTTCTTGGAAGCAGGCGATGGTGGTGACGATGCAGAGGTGCACGAGGAAGAGCCAGAGCCAGTCCCACACGAGAGCCACGCTCCACAGCACGCCGGGCCGCAGCCCCGACACGCGCTGCAGCAGCTTGGCGCCGCTCGTGCGCTCCTGACACAACCAACCATTTTTTTATGTAATTCAACCGCATTCATTTTGCATACGTTCTATAATCCCATGACATCTTGAGATCCGCTTTGCCAGAGACTGGTCTACGACTTAAGGGCAATGTGTTTGTAATAGATTCATTTCGTTTCTAATTTACATACATATACGTTTGCATTCGGTTTTGGAGTAGCGAAAGCGTTCTAAATGAGCACAACTGACTATCGCTAATCTCAAATGACGGAAGTTTTGGTGCATTTCAAAGATAATAAATATGTAAATGATTGATGAACTGGCGCACTTCAAAGTTTTGATTAATGTAAAATTTGAATGAGAAGAGATGTAGTTTGATTATAGCCAGGAGAAAACAACATTAATTCAGCGAAGTGGTAGAGCCACGCTGTTGTCAGTCATGATTCAGCATGAATCCCCATTCATCTCCACGCTCATCTGTAGCGGTACCACTGCCTCACAGGATATCGACGTGAAGCAACTGCTTCGCTTTCGCGTTTAGTGAGTGAGATTGCCGGATGCCCAATACACCTTCCCTCTTCCCAACCTTTTTCCTTCCCACTCCAAATTGGGCCGGCAACACATCCATGATCCAGCGTTGTAGATGTTCATGGGTGGCAGTGATCACTTGTCATCAGGTGACCTGTTTGCTCGCATGCCGGACCTAAGCAATAAAAAAAATGTCGAAAATTCGGAACTCACGTTAAACCGTTGTATAAAGCTTGTTGACGATGAAGACAAAAAGTTTGAATGAAGTCCAATATTTACTCGTGAGAATTAATAATTCATAAGATCATATTCGATATACCAAATTGATTGATGATTGCATTTTGACATTATCTGATCCCTGCCTGCTAAAAGGTTACCAACTGCCTTCAACTACAAGTATTATAAAAAATAAAACTACTTGTGTTCACAAAAAATAAATTAAAACTTACTTTAATCGAAAAAAGTACCAGAAACGAGGTCACGATACCCGTGCAAAATGCGAGGCTGAACGACAACATAAAGCCCAAACTTGCACCAGTTGCCATTATTTGTATCTGAAAAGGAAAATATAATTTTATTTATTTCATTATACCTAGTATGGCACGTCTCATTATCTAAATATCTTTGAAAACAAGTTGTATCTGACGTCAGAAGTTTTTCGACCAACAATACTTGAATATGCCTACCTGGTCCAAAATCAAGTTCGCTTTAGTACGCGAACAGCATATACATATTTAATTACGATCGGCTTATGACTACATACAGTCTCGTTAAGATCAGTAGGCGGCATTGATATTATTGCTCTTACTTGTTACCATTACTTCATTTAAATTGTTACGGGTTAATACACTACCTACTGCGCACACGCACGTGTTTTTATTGTGTTGACCGTTTATTATGGCTATATATACTCAACTGGCTGTCTCTATATCAGCCCATATACGTACCACTGTAGAACACAGGCGTCCTGTACAATCCAGAGTATGATTGATAAGAGTTAGGCCATATAGTCCATGACGCTGGCCTATACGACGGACTTTGTATATAATAAAAAATGCTAAAAATCGATAAAGTATGCAGTTTCTCCACGATGTTTTCCTTCATCGATATATTGCGTGGTTATTAACTGTTGATACACACATGACTCCCAAAAGTCAGAGGTGAGTCGTGATTTGAACCCGCGACCACGTGAACATTCCATATTCAACTATTCTCGTCCGATTGCTACTACCTAGTCTATGTATTTCGTATCTCTGCCTAGATAAGGCTGCCCCGCACCACCGAATCTGTGTTCCATCTATACCTACTGATCAAGATCTTTGAGCGCAAAAATATGACAATATTTATGCGCTAAAATATAGATTGAATGCTGCTACACTTACCATATTTTCAATGGAGTAAGGCAGTGGATGGTTGACAATTCTCAATGAAGTGCCGGGTGAGAGAGCGTTCATGATGGCATTGTTGACGAGTGCCAGCGATATAGCGGAGTCGTGGTACCCGTAGTTGCTGAACCACGCTGTAATATTATCCTGATCGAACGTCGCCCCTACTAGAGTTTCGTATCGAATCCGGGAAGGATCAGCTTCACTCTGTTTGGAAGAAGATTTTATTCTAGATGTTTTTTTTGTATCTCTTGGAAAGTGATTGGTCTGGCCTACATTATACATGGCCATTTACAATAGAGCTAGAGGTTACAGTAGCGATTCTGTCGCGCCGGCCATTCCATTGACGGAATGGAACGCAACATTAAAAACTGTCTCTTCACGTCAGCATTCTGTAAGATTGTCGTGGCGACCCGATTGGACCGAGACATACAAAACGCGGTCAAGTTTAGGCCTCACCAGGTCAAGTACGGTATACGTACGTTTGAACTTATCCGACATATATGAATATTAAGAATGGCACCGATTTCAATTATAAACACACAATTATTTAAATAGCACAAACAGATAACATACATTTTTATTTATGATGATTTGTTTACTTTATCAGGTCATGCTCTACACTAAAATAGGGCATACATATGTGTAAGATAGTAAGAATACGATTAATTTACACTGCCAATGATTCATTATGCAATTATTTTTTGTGGATCAATTCGGCGCTGAAGGTCACAATAAAAATATTATATCACAACCTTGAGTTTTTTTATCTATTCCATACGTAACAACTGATGAAGAAGCACAATCTCTTTACATAAAATAAATTTGTAATCGATCGATGTCTGTACATGAAAGATAAATGAGAAAATCTATTACGGGGGGTTTGTATTGACGTAAACCTAAAACAATTATTTTTAGATTTATTGTCTGTGTGGTTGTGCGCGATGAACTCAGAAACTGCTTCAAGAATTTCGATGAAATTTCGCATGGAGGTAGCTGACACACTGGATTAACACTTGGGCTACTTTTTTGGGATGAGGAAGGAATTCCGAAATATTGGTTACTTTTTTATACTCAAAGATATGGATTCAGACTGGAGTGAGAATGAGACGGGACGGGGCCGGATATAACAGGACAGGACGGGAAAAGCAGTATAGACGACGGCATTGACTTTGAATATTAATGTAACAGTAGGGAAATAATATGTTGCTGCTGTGGACTGGACTCAAATAATATCTGCACCGACGCGGAGCCGGGTCTGCCCCTAGTGTATAATAAATATATTCGTTGAAAGTATTGTCATAGTTACTAGGCCATTTCTACGTCACTGCCTATATAACTACGTAATATCTATGCTCTATCAAATATTATACATGTCTCTTATCATAGAACACGTTTGTATTTTAAGTAAACAATGTGACCTTCCACGCTATCGTGTGTCGTGAAAAAAGTATATACAATATTTGAAATAAACTCATATATTATTTAGATGACAGCTAAATACTATTTATAGCAAATACTCACCAATTTAAAATAGAACTTTTCCACTTTCGTATTTCCTATATCCGTGAGAGTCATTGTCGGTATGGTCGATGTTTTGAAATAATTTTTGTAGGCGATTAATGCCTTTGCAGCTAACGAGTTCTCGGTGAGATTTTGCGATTGGGATATTATTGTTTGGGTGTTCTGGAACCCGCTCTCCAGGTTCAATTCCAAGGGAGGCAAGTCAGCCATAAATTTCCACGAAGACGATATTATCATAGACAGCCCTATGTTTATAATAGGCCATACCATTTGCGTTAACGCCAATCCTTTATTCCTTATTGTATTATAAGCAAGTTTTATAAATGTAGCCTTTATGTGGTTTTTTAGCAATTTCATTCCTTGGACCTTTTCTTCTTTTTCACAGTCTTCTAAGGACAAAATAAATAATGTAATTAACTTTTTTTATTAAAGAAGGAAAGACGGATCTCAGAGATTGAAATTTCACCAATCACAAATCGGCTAGCAATAACAATTTGCAAGAAAGTACCTTAAATTATAGTAATTAAACAAGAAAAGGGCACAAAAAAACAATAAGCTTATATCGCAGTTCGAGTGCATTGGTCTTGTTAATATTTTTTGTTTACTCAGTGTAATAAACTGGTTACACAACTGGTTACAACACATAACAATAACGAGTAATAAATAAAATGCACGAGACCTTCACCTTCACTTTGTGAGAATCATACCAACAAAAAAGTCTATAAATATTGAGTACGCATATATGTAATTATTAATTACGCACTACATTTTAATCGTAGAAAAAATATAGGTAAGAGATTAGAAATTAATTCCTTAGGATGTGTCCGTTTATTTTTACTTCGAATCGTAATAATTGTATTTCTTTTTTAATTTAAATATAACTATGTGTTTTATTACATACTTTCATATATGTCGAATTTATGTATTCCATTTAGAGGTACAGCAACGTCATTGCTGACGCCATTTTTTCGAACTTCTGTCACTTCCGAGCTATCTTCTACTCCAGCCCTAAAACAATTTATAAGTTTTAAAATTACAGCCGGATAATAACAAAAATGAAGCTTACAGTTTTCAAATTACTTCATGAACACTTCCTCGAGGCTGGTAATGGACAGGCCGTAGCTTGAAACATGGAATGCATCTTTTTTCTCTTCGAATTCTCTCAGCATATCGGGAAATTTGCTGACATTTTCATTTGGAAATATATAAGTCAGCTCGGAACCTGAAAACGACGAGATATAAATGAAAATACGTATATCCATTGTACGTTACTTGGTGGGATAACCCTACGTATATCTGTAAAAAACATTGCTTTGCACATCCCTGAACAAACGGTTACATTTTACCAGATAGAAAGGAGTTTAGCGTCAGAATTATAAAATAAGTAATCGTTTTTTCACGTCACTACCTCGCAACAACCGGCATCAAAGCCTTGTCGAACACTTCGAGGCTCGCAGGAACACAATATGATTGACGTCAAGGAACGAGGAAGTTCTTCGATCTTTACTTCTAAGCGGCATGCTATTGTAAAAATATATTCTATCAAGTAACATACCACGCTCTCACACGCACACAACCAATTATTGTAAAAAAAAAAAAAATATTTAACTGGTTTATCAAGACACAGGCAACGCCTAATTGGAGAATCCTTGCAATACTCTTTTATGTAAGATTATTATTTTTAAATAAATATTTTCAATTTTTCTTTTTCTTTTCAACTGACCTACAAACCCTTTATACATTATAGTTCACTAAATTGGAATACTTCGTATAAAATATCAACACATCTTCGTAATACAGTTTAAACGACGGATATTTCTCAAACGATAGATAGATAAGAAATATTATATATGGGATATTAAACCTAACAGTAATTACTTTCGAAGTACAATGTAACTTATCACTGGCAGTCCCCATATTAATAATATTGGACATGTGTTTATGATAGAGTAAAGATAACGGAGACGAATGAAGCATTAACAATTTTGTAGGAGTTGTTGTTTATTTGTAATATATACTAATATTATAAAACTGAGCATTTTGTTTCTTTAAACACGCTAAGCACCGGAACTACTGGATCGAATTGAAAAAATATTTTTGATAGTCCATTTATAGAGAAAGGTATGATATAATAATATCATCACGGTATGACTAATAGGAGTGGAGCGTCAATGAAAAATATTAGCAAAACGGAAAACATAATATCTGGACCCGGACCAAGCTGGGCTGGGCCCCTAGTAAAAGTTATTTTATATCGCAGTGAAATAATCATGTTTTTTGTCTTGTATATTTTAGTTTACTTGTATTGGTTTACAAAAAAAAATTACAATACACCTAAAATTATCTATTGTATTTTTATCTTGGTCTAAACAACTTTAGCAATTTTCCATCATGTTAGGCAGTTAAACGGAATATTTAATAAACAAAAACCGACGACTCGGCGCGGCGTTGAGAACGAAAAAAAAAACTTACAAACATCTAAGATTAATTTGTATAACAAAATTCCTAAAAGCATGTATAGTAATAACTAATAATCTCGTAGCGCTATCAACTATCATATTTTTTTAATGACTAAAGCAGACATGCGATACTGTATGTGTCAGGATTCTGTGGTATTTGATTGATATGAAAGATCATTCTTAATGAGAAACAGTTGTAGGTCAGATAAATAATAAGTACTTGCTCTTGACTACAAGTAATTAATTTTAATAATAAATCACAGTGATGAGTAATACTATACTTGCATACGGCAAGTTGTAAACATGTGTAAAATGATGCTATTCAACTGTGTTACAATTAATTGTTCATTACAGAAAATTATTGTCTACATTGTATGCTTAAAATAATTATAAATAGCCTTGGAGAATTATTTCTAAGGCTAGAAGGACCTTGGCAGGACAGAGGTATCTCAGTAGGAAGGAAACAGACCAGTATCCTACTTCATCTCATCATTTAAGAAAGAAATATAAGAGATGATAGGACAGCTAACCGTCAATGGTGTTGAGGTTGAAATTGAATGAATATTGTTGAAGATTAAGATAATGTCACGGCAAGACTATCTTAACATCATCCAAGAAAATTTGCGTAAAGTAGCTCAGAATAAAAAACACAGGGGAAAAAGGAGAGGTCTGAGGATTCAGAAGGCTATTGTTAATAGAGAACGCCTTAAAAGTAAGAGTATTATTTTAGAGTCAACCGCTGTAATGAATATATTATGACCGGTAGCGTTCGAACCACGACGAACAAGTCTGACCTTTGGACGTTACGGGTACCTACACATAGTTATTGATCGCTTATATAAGAATGGAGGAAAACATTATGAGGAAACCTGCATTACTGAGATTTCGTAACAACATGGAAGGTAAATGAAATCTATCAAACATACATGAGCCAAGATGGTGTTTTAAATCCTTTTATTTTTCGTACTCACGGAGAGATAGTAATTATTTGTGGTAGATCGAATATTATATGTCGAGCGCTTTATTCGGCGCCATCGTTTGTGGACGAGTAAAAATAAAACTTTAAAAATCATAATCGAAATTGAAGAATTTTGGACGGCATATTCAAAAATTTTACATACTGTTCCTATTGCTGTAAACAATATTAAGAGTTCCCTGTGTCCCAATCCTCGACCAACAATACCACTATAAACAATATTGTTGGTCGAAGGTCCCAGTAATTTAAAATAGGCAAACTTAAAAAAATCTGTCATTTGAAACTTGATCCAACTATTCTCAAAATTAGTTCATCATTACTTCTTCAGCGTGTGAACTGCACACATGCTATTTTTATTTGACGAGATGTTCTAATTAACTTACTGTAGAAGATTAAAAAACGTAAGTGCACTTACCTATATTTGAATTTTTCTGAACTTTTGGAGAGTAAGTTTCGAAGAACTTGGTGACATCATCGACGACGCAGCCATCGGCCTTGACGATAGTAAGCTTGTACCCAACGCCGTAGTGGCGCTTGAGGAAGTAGGGCGTGCCGACGCACTGCAGCCGCCCGCCCGCCATGATGGCGATGCGGTCCGCCAGCACGTCCGCCTCGTCCATGAAGTGCGTGGTGAGGATGATGGTGCGCCCTGCGGGTGACGCGTGCTGTAGTATATGTAGTGTGTAGTGTTGTAGTGTAGTAGTGTAGTGCAGTGTAGAGTACCTCGCTTCTCCTTCTGCAGCAGGTCCCAGAGCGCGCGGCGCGCGGCGGGGTCGAGTCCCGAGGTGGGTTCGTCCAGCAGCACCACGCGTGACTCGCCGCACAAGGCACAACCCGCAGACAAGCGACGTTTCTGACCACCCGACAGCTGCATCGACATTACGTCCCTCTACCCAAAAAAATGTGTTTATGTGCAATACACACACAGCAGAAATGTAACATCAGAAGAGTAACCTATGAGAGAAATATAGAGTATCAAAAGTATTATGATAATTATAAGGTTTATTATTGAAGTAAAATATCTTTAGAATCGTTATGATTTGAAAATTTAAGAAACGAAAAAGCGACACGAAATAGGCAATCTGAAAAAAGTTCTTATCAATTATATCAAAGTATAAAATAACAATGTTTTTTACATGAAATGCCATATTTTGTTATTTTCATGTCCGATTGTTCTCAAATCCGATATCTGAGGAAACCTTTCATCTGATATTCTAAATTGATAGTCAAAATTAGAAATAGGGTGCGCGCCATTTTGAATATTTTATTTACACTTTGGCCGCTATTTCGAACTTTTGACTGCCACGGTGGCTTAGTTGTACTACGGTACGGTTACAACGCTGATGTCTCGAGTTCGAATCCCGGATCGGGCAGATATTGGATTTTTTTATTCATTATCAGCCTGGAGTAAGGAATTTGGGTCCGATATGGAGATAGGCTCGCCACTTAACACATCGTGGAACGGAACATACAAGGTTAAACGTGGATGTCCAGGTTGCTACCAGGCGAACCGCTGCCTACCCTTTCTGGGAAAAAGGCGTCTGTTTATGTATTCTATGTTATGTATTTTGAACTTTTAATTATTGAATCGATTGGTCTCAAAATCTTGAAAAAATATGAAAAAAAAGGAGGGAGATAATATTAAAAGAAAGAGACAAAGGTTATAGGAAACACTATGGGTAAAATCCAGAATCGTTTGGCACGAGTTGGGGGTTGGAAGAGGGCGGAGGGAGTGTCCCTTGTCCCCTGGTACTAGTCCCGTAAAAAGGTAATGCACCATTCTTGAGAAAATCAAAGTTGCTTATGCAACGTCTCCGGCGCGGTGCTGCAGGAAGTGCAGCACTTTCGCCCTTGCGTGACAAAGGATAGGCATCCGTGCGAGCCGTAGAGGCTGAGGCTGGTTGACGGAAGCGACCAGCAAGCCGAAGCTACGGAGGTGAGCGGTTGTCTATCCTTTTTTATAGCGGGTGTGAGCTGCTCTCCCTCCGCGCCTACCGCTTTTTATATACACTCTAGAGTTGGTAGCCAAAAAACTACATGAAGTCTGAGTGCCCCGAGTCGGTTCTGGGACAGATTCGACCTATTTTAATCATAAAGTGGGTACACAAACTGAAATTCACGTCAAACTCACGCATCGTGGTTAAATAAAATGCACACCGATTTATTATTTATGCATTTATTGTTGGTTATAATATGGCAAAAAATAAGGATTGATTTAATGAGAGCGCTTAAATCGCGTTTAGTAAAGTAAAGTGCCAGATCGATATACTACGACGTAAAATATTTAGATACTTATTATTTTTATTTATTGATGATATTTGGCTCTTTGTTTACTTTAAATCACAAAACAAACCTACGTAAAAAATATTCAACACACATAGTGATATTTTTAATAGTGTTGCCAGAATTGTTTTTCTTTAATTGTCACCGCATCGTACTCTTTTTGCCAAGTTATACTTTCTTAATTTCTTTTGATTCGATGATTATCAAATTACAACAATGTAATGGAAAGAAGTTTTACTTAAAAAAATCAAAATAAACATAAATAAAACTTATGAATTGATTTTGTATGAAATTCTTATTATTGGACAAATGTAATCGTAACAAGAAGAATTTTAAAAAAGGTCGTTTTAGACAACCTTGTATGTGAATATTTTTCATGTTACAACGTCCAACTGTAGTAGTAAAAACCGGGTAATTAATGGAATATTAAAAGAACAATGTTTAATAAATACAGTACTAAAGATCATAAGATAGATTAGGTAAACGTGCCATTAAAAACATAAACGGCTGACCTTCTTCAACCTGCTTAATTGTTATATAGAGTCGACGCCAAACAATTCGTCCGATGTGAACTTTTGACGTATTGTTGTGCTATGAACCAATTAGTTTAGTCGACTGACAGTACTAAACAACTAATTATTTTTCGTTGATACATATTGATTAAAAACTAGATAAACACGCATCTTAGAATCGTAATAAAATAAACAGATAAATTAATACATCCTCTTCTGAAATATTCGCAAAGATTTATAAGTTCCTCAGCTTGACATAAGGGAGCTGGAGAAATAGAAAGCTTCACATTTTTAAACACCTACCTTATCTTCTAAATCCAGGAGTTTGACGAAATGGTCGACCTCCTGCTGTATGCGGTCGTGCGGCACGCCCTTGAGCTTGGCGTAGAACACGATGTGCTCGGCCACGGTCAGGTCGGGGAACAGCACGTTGTGCTGCGGACAGATGCCCACCGAGCGCCGCGCCAGCTCCGTCTCGCGCACTATGTCGAACCCGTTTATGGTCACCGAACCCGACGACGGTGGCACCATGCCTGGTATTTTAATTTAATATTATTATAACCAAGTTTATTTATTATAACCAAGAATATTTTAATTTAAAAAAAAAACGATAAACGATAATTATCATCTGAGTTAAATAAAAACGACTGAAGCGGGACGAGACAAGGATGCTGTTATAAGAAAATAAAACAAAGTTACGACTGGCCAATTTTTTTTTAGAAAATAAGATTGTTTCAAAAAAGGTCAAATGGTGTAGATTATAATTCTATGTCACAGTAATGATATTTTTAATTACATCGCTCCAGATAATTAAAGCAATAATAATCTTATTACATATAAAATTATCGTCTAAATTAGCATTTAACGACGATAAGGCAATTATTGTTCAGGAAATGCCTTAAGTGCTCTTTAAGTCCCTGTGTCATTAACTATTGTTTTGTGAATAAATAATGATGTATTTAGCAAACTATTACATAAAATATAAAAAAAGAAAACAAATAAATAATGTGGAATGTTGATACCAAATACGACTTAATTAATTTGAAATGGCTGCATGAACAGTTGTAACATTCCTCTACAAAGTGACCGCTAGCAATGTGCACTTATTTTCCCATGAATAATAATAACCTACTTAATATTACATTAATTCAGGAATAGCGCCTCAAATCATGAAATATTATCTTCAGATTTATATCGAGTAATTACATGCACATAACAATTATATATATGAAATTAATTCTGCTTTTCTAGATACCTATATGTAAAAAGCTTAATAAAAGAAAGTGCAATAATAAAAATATGGCAATGGCGCAGACGTCAATGGCCTGAACGCGACTGGTTATACCTGTTAGCATAGATATTGTTGTTGTCTTTCCCGCTCCGTTGTGACCGAGTAATACGGTGATCTCGTTTTCGTATATTCGAAGATTTAAATTGTCCACGGCCCTTTTGCGTCCTTTGTACGTTTTTGTCAGATTCTGCAACCACGGATACCATTATTGTTTCTAAGCCTGTATTCGTCAGCAGAATGACATGAGCATTTTTAAAACATCGGAGAGATCATCAAGAAATATTTGCCCTTACGAGGACACGCTTAACAGTTTAGTGAGCACGGTACCGTGGTTTATTTTATTTTATTTATTTGGAAACATATTTTTTTGGGAATAAAATTATGGTATCTATCTATACAGTTGGGTATTATTATACAATGCAACATGTAACATAAACACACTTACTTGTATATTGACACCTATGGGTACTCCTTTCGGCTCCTCGTCATGCACAACTCCCAAAAGAGCGTCATTGTACTCCGAGTCAATTTCAACGTTACATTTATTTCCATTTGTTTCTGCAAATAAAGAAAAACCTAAATGAAATTACCAACATCTTCAAAGACATCAAAAACATAGGTAAGTGTAAACATATTATACATCAACACTAATATTGTGAAGGGGGGAAAATAATTAGGTACGATTGTCTAATATATTTTTTGAAACATTAATATACAATAGGAATGTGTATCTAAAGGGTTATAGGAAAACTGTATTAACATAATAAATGTACATTTCTTAGATAAAATGTGGTAATATACATTACGTAATATTATGTAAAAATAAATGCAACCTCGAAAGTTTTAATTCCATAGAAGGAAAAATCCATAAAGGAAAATAATTTGCGACATATCTCTACCTCGAATTTAAAAGATTTCCAAATATATATTTTTTATTATTACGTAAACATCCGCAGCCGCTTAATAGCCAATGAAAATAAATGTCAAATATTGAATTAACATTAAGTATCACGGGAGGTTCGTCATGTGTCATCACTGCAACGGGTCAGTGCAGGCGGGAATGCTGCCCCTATTGAGTGAATGGCTTTTATGATATCGGAACCGGTCTGGTCGCTTTTTTTCCATGAAAGTATAATTAAATGCTTTTAAATTTCACGCTTGCCATGCGAATGACCAGACACAAACATTTACGTAACTAATATATATTATATATGTAAAAAGATGTTTCAAACCGGTAAATCTAGTTTATTAAAACCACTTAATGTTTGTCTGTCGTATGTTATTAACCGTTAAACAGTGGAAGTGTACTTGACCTCTGTTCGAGAATTTATAATATAATAACATTAAGTTTATTTATAAAATGACTTTGGGTAACATATTAAAATACAATTACAAAATGCTAAATAGTAATTAAACTTTTATTTCTTAGCCCACAAATGAAAATAATCTGTACTAAATACTAATTTAGGATGCTGAAAGTTTCGTTTGTTTGTGAATCACAGGAACTACGTTAGAATTGATTTTTTGGTGTTGGATAACCCATTTGTCAAAGAAGGTTGTAGGCTGTATACCATCACGCTATGATAAATGGGAGCGGAGAGCGAAGATTTTTTTTTTAAAACGGGGATTAAATAATCTCTTGAAAGCTTCCTTTGCGTGCGCTATACACAGCGTTTGAAGTTACGCAACAATTATGTGTAATGAAATTGTTCCTCATTGAAATAAAACTATTTTTTGCGGATTTTATCGCGGATTTGTTTGTTTAATTTATACATTTTTAATCTTCGCGACGCGACGCGACGTTTCGATTACTTAATACAGCTTTCATGGTTACGAGGCAAACACAGACATCCTAGATTAACTGTAACGAGCAAAATGTTTATCTTGTGGAGTTTTAGGGCTGGATTTCACACCGATTTAAATAAAACAGCTTGAGCTCGTAAAAGTGTATTGTATGATAGCACTGCTATTGTGGCTATTGTGGCTACAGATGCTTTAACTCATGTATGCGTGAAGCTTGTATATATACGGTAGGTATATATACAAATAAGGGTACAATTAAGGACGTTTTATCAATAAAAACTTACTTAATATTTATTTATATTCGTTCGTTACTCTTTCAAACTCATAGAAACAGTTTCAGATAAAACATAGGGCGAATGAAATG
This sequence comes from Theretra japonica, assembly GCA_033459515.1. Taxonomy (NCBI): domain Eukaryota; kingdom Metazoa; phylum Arthropoda; class Insecta; order Lepidoptera; family Sphingidae; genus Theretra; species Theretra japonica. The sequence continues at coordinate 7,101,730 of CM065943.1, forward strand.
GGATATCAGAGAACAGGCTTGCATGCCTTGAGTCATAGAACAGATTGAGAGTTGAGACGGGACAGGACGGGATGTAACGGTACAGGACGGGATTTAACGAGACGGGACGAGAAAACCAGTATAAAGGAAAACAGTCGCGTTGAGTTTAAATGAAATAAGCGAAACAATATGTGTCTGATGTGGATTGGACCCAAGAAGTGTTTGCACCCGAGCGAAGCCGAACCGGGCCGCTAGCTAGTATCTCATAAATAATACATTTATAAAAGTTCGGTGAGTGAGACTGCCGGCTGCTCAATACCCCTTTCTTCTTCCCATCCTTTTTTCTTCCTGCTCCCCTCTCGATCTGATGAACCAGTAACACATCCATGATCCAAGCTATGTGGATGTTCATGAGCGGCAGTGATCACTTACCATCAGGTGAGCTACTTACTCGTTTGCCGGACCTGTTATAAAAAAACAGCATAAAAATACAATAATAATTTTATTGATTTATCTTTCCATTAAGTACCTAATTAGATTTCTTAAATATTTTCCCTGAGTTACGTAACTTATTTTCGTTGACTGCTAACCTGCTTGAGAGAGAGTAAGAATTACGTCTTGCTCGGGAGACGTCGCGGCACTGACACCAAAATCAAAACTTCATATTTACAAACACACACACACACACACACATAGAACCGCGAGCCAAGATGAGTTGAAACATGTTTACCACCGTTACGAACAAAAAATCTTCATTTTTGAAGACGCAAATGTATGACGACGCTCCCTCTGGACATGAAATACTCTAAAGACAAACCTTATAGTTGCAACATATCACTACATATTACAGAACATGACATTCCTAATATCCTATTTAACGTCGGAACAAAAAAACACAGGCCAATTATTTCACTGTCTGGACTCTGGGCTGTAAATTGTCGGCCGGCGCGGCGAATCGTATTCTGCGTACCTACTCTTAAACGGGTTTCATAAATTGAAATGTTGCTTCGAATATGTAGGTATCATACAGAATTAAAAATACAGTATACGTTCAGGTAACTAACACAAACAACAACATAAATAATCAAAAATATTGCATTACCAAGGAATAAAGTGGCTGAAACTATGCTTCGTTTTTTTGCCAATTTTTAAAATAAATGTGTTTAGAAATTAGAACAAAAATATGCAAGTAATTAAGAGATATCGGGTGGACCTTGTTTTATCACGTATGATTAATTGTGTTAAGTTTCTTGGTTACGATTGTTTTTTATCATAACATAGATAAAATATAATAATTCAAGAACCCTCAAACGCCAGTTGCGACATAGTTTTTTCTGATTAGCTTTGAACTAGTTCATATAAAATAGTTGCCAAAACCAACAGAAAGTGATGTTACTGACTTTGAAATATTCTAATAGAATAACATTATATCTTTTGCATACTAAAACGGCTGATAATGTCTACGGTATTTTGAAATTTGAATTTGTTGTAATCTCGAAAAGTAAAAATTGCATCGCAGCTTGAGTTGACTTTTATAATATCGTCGGTCGAATAAACAATAGCAATTAACAATCAAATTATTTAAAATAATTTATCCATTAATATGCAATAATGAATATGAGACATTTGGACAGGTTAAGTTTATAAAAGAAACAACAAATTGCTACACATTTAATGTAGCGTCGCTTGTCTCATAAATGTATTCAATTTCAAATTTAAAAACATACTTAACGTCAATTTTCAATGTCATTAAAATACTATACTCCCTGCAAAAACGTACTTCAATGAATCGATTCAATCAAATCCCTATCGCGATCATTAAGATATTTTAGATTCATCGCATAAGACGTATGACACAAATAAACAAAGTCAACATTCACATACATAGTCCTGACCCCACACTAGATCTAAGTCGTGACTCGTGAGTATTAAAATACAGAAATCACGAGAGACTTTTCATTCCCACCAACACCCAGGTCGGAAACAGATAGTCATGTAGATCGCACACAAAATTTTGTCTCGGTGCAGAGATCGAACCCGCGGCCTCTCATTTATAGCCGGCTTCTAACCAACTGCGCCACGGACGGTGTCCAATATTCGACAAATAATACTATGCATAGACATTCCTCGATCTACAATATTTTTGCCAAGGTGAGAACGCTATACTTTAGGCATATCCCTTGGTTGACTACATACGAGTCTGACACAAGTTGGATTTATTCCCTTAGCTAACCATATTACCCATACCTGAAAGGATCCGCTGGTAAAGACTAGCAAATATACATCTAGAGCCTTTCTTTCTACGTAGCGCTTTTCGCGCGGTTATCTATGAAATCTTCGTTTTTAAGTTTGGTCTTTGGCATCCTCGATGGTAAGAGGCTCATCTTTGGTCCACTAGCCATTGATCCAACCATAATGAAGCCCAAGCGCAATATGTTGTTAACTTACTTTTGTGCTATCGTGGTATTTGACCAAACTGCCGCAACGCTCAGTACATTACGTATACCATAACAGTATAGTTTAAAAACCTTATTGATAATGTAAAACATACACTTACCGCTGTAATTATTTGGCTTCCAAAAACTTTTAGTAAAAGGAAAGTACCATGGCAAAGGTACTCCATAAACCCCGGGTCGTATCTTTTCGACGTATAAGGCTATAGCCATATAAAGAACGGTGTCAACTAACAGCATGAGAACCGCATGGGCCGGCAGAAACCGTTCGTGGTATGACACCGGGGTGAAGAAGTCGCTCCACTGCAAACCTAAACACAAAAGGAGTTCGTTAAAGGTCTTCTTAATGGCATGAAAATAATTATTTTATCACATGAATGAGAAAGTGAGTGAATGTATTGAGCAATATTACAAGCTAGACTTCTCGCCAGATAAGTGTGCGCGCGACGGAGGGCGCTTCAAATGTTACAATTTATATGAAAATATAAACTCCACAAAAATGGGAATAGTGGTACCTATAGCAATTGGAGTAACTCTTTAATCACGCAGTCGGCAGACTGTACTCTGTGATATAATTTCAAAGCTTGGAATTATATTTGTCTTATTATAGAATTGATAAAATATGGTAGAATTATAAGGCTTTTACCCAGTGTTCCCAGCAATGGTGAATTGAAGATTGAAAAATTTGTCTTTAATGGTAAATCTCTTGGTCAATCATTAAGCCGGCAACATTCTATGACGTCAACATTGCTTCCAACTTTGTCCGCGCAGAGACTTACCGGGCTAGCAGTCTAACATATTCCTATCCATCCGCATAGGAACCGTCGTAGTACTCTTAGGATAGTACAAAAGTCATTATATTCGAGCAAGTGTCGCACTTAGCATTTCTGGTAACGCATTTAATATATTATGCATATTCAGTTTCAAGGTCAGCACTGCACATACCATCAGGTGCACTGTAAGCACATTGTCGTGTTATTCAATATCATCTAAATTGTCAATAAAATGCATATACCTACTTATTTTACGATAATTTCATTTAGAATATGCATACCTAATAGAAAAAAATGTGAAAGCAGCCGTTATCGGTGATCAAGTATGACAACTATTTATTTATTCCAATTCCATCCATCCATGGAAGTCCACTGCTGAACATAGGCCTCTCCCAATGATTTCCACAGTAATATTCCAATTAATTGCATCGAAATTTGAAATGTAAAATCCTTTCTTTTCTCTGATTTTATGCGCAATTACTATGAAAAATACATTTCTTCAAGAGACCCTAGTCGATCTATACTTCCTACTAATATCGAAAGTTGGTTTCTTAATTGCAACTTGTTTCTCTGTAGCTACATAACCAGTAATTACTTAATTGGCCAAATGTATAAATAACTGTCGTATTTGGACTAAAATCAATTCAATAAACAAAAACCAAATTTACATATTTTAATTTTAAAAACTTCGTGTTTTTGAAGGTTGACGACTAGACGAAATAAAAAAAGAACTAAAAAATATGCGATCGGAGGACCTCGACCCCGTTAGGAACGAAAGTGCTTACACTTTTTCTTTAACTTTAAATGTTATTTGATACGAAGATTTCGATTATTAATATTTGAATAATTTTGTAATGATGCGCCACCTCTCTCTTATCTATGACTAGAAAAATCAAAAAATACCTTGTGCAGAAAAATCAAGCGAGCCCATACTAAATGAGATAACTATATAGTAATTGTCTACCTTCAGACTGCATCTTTAGCAACATCGTAGTGATGTTAGTAGGTCCATAATTAGCGTAAAAGTCTTTTGGGTATGTACCATGGATTTATCTAGCACCACCACCAAACAGTGGGTAAGCTCTACAATGCCCTTTAAACTACAATACTTTCTAAAGTATTGTAACCAGTAAAATAGGCTATTTGACTATGATCGATTTTTAACACATAAAACATCAGGAAGTAGATCTAATCTAACTGGTAAGATTTCATTTCGTTACGCGACGACTTTCTACCAGTGATCTTCCGCAAACCACATTAACAAACCTCCTTCCAACAATATCTGGGTAAAACAACATTTTAAATATACACCCATTTTAAGATATTAAAATATTAAAATTACAGAGTAACGGGTATTTATTGACCGTTGTTTAGCGTTGACGTCAATGGTCTCGGAATCTAAAATGAAGTTTGTGACGGGATATTTAAATTGCTGGAGATCCTATAGGTATAAGATATTCGTATCTACACCGATAGCAACCACCGTATACCGTATACGTTAGTGAAAATCCGTCACAATGGGCCACGCGAGTGTGGCATTTTACTTTCAACTTGTGTATAACCGGTAGGGTTGCCCGCTGGCATAATTATCAACTGATGAGAGATAACTATCTCTCGACGGTTGTTATTTAGATTGCACTACAGTCTTTGTAGTCAATTAATCTTATTTATTTATTAAAGCTTTATTGTACACCTGACATAGACAGAAAACACAATAGATAAAAAAAGGACGTATAAAAGGCGGTCTTATCGCTCGAGGCGATCTCTTACAGAAATCAACCATAGGCTGGATAAGAGAAAACAACAATTTTGGGATACCATGAGGTCTATCTTCTTGTAAACAAAATTAAAAAGGAAATGATATAAAAAAACAATTCTTGCCTTTCGAGGTGCCTTCCGCAATGATGACCATTTGAAATGCATATGCTATGGCAGTGTTCGAAAACAAACTTAGGAAAAATTTCGTATGATAAGTGACGTCCTCATGTATCAATTGAGTGAACATGAATACTGAAAACGTCGCGAACCATATTAATGCCATCACTGAAGACGCCGTATTCGCTGCAACAAAACGGGAGTAAATTAAGAAATTAATAAGTTCATTCATTCATAAGCTTTAATAGACTCTATTAAGCTTATTGAACATGTGCAGCCAATAAATTGAAACCAATTACTAGACTCATTGTATATAAGGCAATGGATAATAACCAAGCCAGCTGCTGTTCATAACCTATAGTATGCATATAAACTATGGACTGGAGATTAAATTTGTTGATATATTACTTTTATTAGACGGTTATTGAGTCTGCGTTTTTGGTGATACTGTTTTCTACATTCGTTACTTACGTCATTAGATGACAAAATTTAATCATCAGGCCTGTTTTTAGTGTAGGTAAACTCACATAGAATTGATATAGGAAACACATTATGGCCTAGACAAGTATGCCGCATTATTTTAATGACACTGCATTTAGCAACAGATGCACTTTAACCACTTACGGCCTTATTTATTGACATATTTAAAACCTATTTTAATTATTAAATGTTTTGTCTCATTCGAACGACTTTAGAATTCAGTTTGAGCGAAGAAGACAAAACATTCAATTACTAAAATAGGTTTTAAAACTGTCTATGAATAAGGCCGTTAGTATTATCAATAGAAAAAGTTATATAAACTCATACCTTTCGAAAAAAATACGCTGACCATAAAAGAGAACGCCAGTGATACTATTATAAAAAGAGTCATGAGAAACAGCAGCACTGTCCATGGCGTGAATGTAAACACTGAAAACCCATCGCCACTCGCACTGTATTTGAAAGGTATCTGAAAAGTACATGTGCATTATAATACAGGGCGTACCACGGCTATACCACATAGAGGGAAAGTATCTTATATATTGTAGATAGACAATTATACATGCATTCAAAGATTTTTTAATAATCTCCTGTCTAAAGCGGGAATAGAACTCGCCAAATGGTAAGAAAAACAACCGCAATTTTACGATATCGATCAAAAAGCTAAATAATAAGGATTATTGTTCTGCAACTAACATAGTATTATATGTATTAATTATATATTAATAACATAGTATTACTATTTTAGGAAAATAAATTATTAAGACGTTTGTTTTTACTTTACTGTGATTCTAACAACTGATTTTATCATTTTAAAGTATTAGTAATACCTGCCTACTTGAGAAATATTATTTTCTTATTAAAAGTAAATAAGAAAATAATTCATTTTTATGAAGAGCATCTGATCAAGGAAAGATATTTTGAGATACTTGACATGTTAAGTAGCGAGAATATAATATTTTCGATGCAGTACGACCAAGTCTCATTGTCCAACAAGATGGGGCTCCGGCACATAACAGCGGGAACACCGGACTAAATTGGTCAAAATTTTCGTTCCTGGATCGATACTTATGGACCAATTAGATGGCCGCCGAGATCCACGGACCTCAACCCCACTGGATTTTTATGGGGTTACATAAAATATTTAATTTCCTAAAATCATGATGGAAATCAGAAATGTGCAGGGGTTACAAACTGAAATTAGACGTTTTATTTTAAACATTCACCATGCAAAGATTAAAAAATTAACAGAGGGCGAATTGCGAATTTACCATGAGTGACGTTTTTGTGCTAGGGAATAGGACACATTTTTCACATACATATTTTGCTAAATTAAATGAGTTGTAACCTAAACGTACTTTTTCAAATTAATGAAAAACTCCATGGTCTTCGTTTTATTTAAGATGCTATGTTACTAGCGGAAAAATAATCCTTATTATAGACCCCATTGATGGCTATCGTAAAATGATGGGTGGTTGTTGTCAGGCGATTACCTATTAAAAATTTACGAATACAATTTAAACTGATTTTAAAATCAAAATTATGTATTCTTTTAGTAATAGTGTTTACTACGCTGCCCCTCCATGTGCCATAGCCGTAGGACGCCCTGTATATTAAGACAATGTGTTTGCTGTGGAAATTTCATAGCTGACGATGAAAATATTTTGGACCAATTAGGAAAATTAAATGGTTATTCAACTTACTTTGTACATTGTGACTATAATAACGGCAGTAACGAATAGGAAAGTAAACTGTTTGATAAACCATGCCAGCCAGTGCAGCCACGATGGAAGACCCATTATTGCCATAGTTTCCTGAAATATACGACATTTATCAACACAGACCAGATACAATTAATTTGCATATTATGACTATTTTTATCGATCATTGAATATTTTAATAAAATATAGTAATTATGCAGTAGGTATATGTTGTTTGTATTAACAATATTTCCGGAAAATACACTTTTGGGTTTTTTGCCGCCAAGCAGAAGTGTATAAACATTATTTTGTTCAGGTTTGAAGGACATTTTAGCTCGTTTGCTCGCTCGTTGCTAGCGCAATGTAATGTTATGCACTGCTTAGTAGGTATGTAATATGAATATGTTTACATACAATCGGTAAAATGTATATGGGTTCTGAATGGTGTAGCCGATTCTAGGCAAGCGTAAGGCTTACCACTATTAAAAAAACTTCCGAACACAAATAATAGGTATTTATAGCTATTATTTTGTGAAATATTATAGACTGATAATTATACACCTAAAATAATATTTTGTTTATAGTATCTATATAATTTATTTCTTAAGCCTAATATATCATTATTGCGAAACCGACTATACGCTATATAACATCACAATACAAACTTTTAATACAATTTCGAAGTATATTTAATTTTTTTACATATTTTTTTATTTGTTACTTTTGAGTGTTGTTTTTTAAGTTATTTTATTTCAATTAAAATGTTTATTTGTATCTTTTTACTGTTATATGTTTCTAATTCTCTCACCCCCTCTTTCACTACACGTTTTAATGAACTTTTATATTAAGATTTGAAGTTAATAACAACAAGAAACAATAATTAGATTCCTGTTTCAATTCGAGCATTTATGTTTTCCCGGTCCAAAGATAGTCATCAGATCTTCGTGATTTATTCGTGGGATCAACCTGTTAATACGTTCTTTCAGGTGAAAAAATATCACTAAAACCGTTTAACTGTTGCCGAAGATATTGTGTATTTACGTGTATATTCATTTTCTTCTTTCCGCTACTGTAAGTTAACGTTTATACTAAACATAATGCAAAAAGAACCATTGGAATCCTATTTAATTTTGAGGAGTTCTACTCTCCAGATCCGAAGATATTCATCAGATCTTCACCAATTTTTATGGGACTTAGTGACAAGCGCCAGCTTTCAATCAAAGAAAGAATAATTAAAATCGGTCAACCCAGTTCAGAGTTATGAGGTAACAAACACGAAAAATATACACTCAAATTGAGAATCTCCTCCTTTTTTTGAAGTTGGTTAAAAATATTTCCCATCTGGTTATCAGATGGGTGGAGGTCGATCTTCCACGTCTCCCCTATTATGACAACCACTTAGCCATTTTTGACGATTTTTTTGACGAATAGTTTATCTAAACTCAATGAATGTAAACATATGTACCTATTTGTGCGAAAAATGTTGAATGTTGTTATGATTTGCTAGATATATAATTGCGTAACATTATGTTTACACACTACATTGTAATCGCCTTGCCCTTTGATCTGTCATGACTAACACTGTTTTAAATTCTGTATCAAGATAATTTCTAGTGCACAATTTCATTTTATTAGAATATTTTTTTTACATGCCTGGTTAATAACTTTATCTCCTTTTTGGTATTTCTCAAATGTCGAATAAATGCATAATAATTTTCTTTGATAATCGTGACATTGGCAATGGTAACACAATTTTAATGCAAAAATAGCACATTGCAGAAATGCAGACTTGATTTTACTTAGTTATAAATTAATAAGCATTTGTCTGCATTTTTTATTTACAATAAACATGTTTATTAATGAAACATTCGAAAATTATAATACAAATACAAAATAAATTCTAAGTGCATGAATTTTGTCACACTCATAAAATAAACTTGCAAATTAACCAATCTTTTTAGAAATAATTTAAGATCGCGAAACATAAATTGCGAGAAAATGCACATATTAATTAAACCTAGATGTCATCAGTATTTACCTTCAGTTGCAACTCTTTCTCAATAGCCACAGCTCTCACAGTATTCACAAATGTGTAAGCAAAGCCCACCATAAGTGTCATTGACACAAATCTCTCCAGAATTGCCAACAACACATCCTCTCTGGATCCAAGTTGAGGATACCTTTGAAGGTATACTTGGGTATTTATGGTTTTGCCAGTTTTCTCTTTAATAACTTTTTGTGAGATTGCATGCTGGACAGCGAGAAACATCTCTTGTGAATATCCTAAAATTAACTTCAAAATTAAATACCTGTTTGAGGGAAATACGCAAAAAAATTATTAAAAGGTATAAAAAATCAAGTAAATATGGATAAATAACTTTTCTGGTGCTAGAACTTTGCTGTATTTGAATAATAAGCATAACATTAGTATTAACTAGAGTGAAAGTGTTGAATTTTAAAATATCACTGTTCTGATATAAATCACTAAACTACACCACTTTGGTTCAATAATTAAAATATTGCAAATCAATATATTACGTAAACAATTTCTTCAGTTATTTACAGATTTCTAACAATAAAATGAGTAATGTTACACATTGAAACCTGGTGATCTCCCTCCATATCTGTCTTCAGGTTCTCTTGGACCTGATTGTGGAAATATGGGAAACAGTAAATTTGTTCTCCATCCGGTCAATAGTGGATGATCCAGTGATGGACTTCTCATAGTCGCTGGAAACCTTAGTGTGACTTTAATGTCATCAGGCCAAGAAGTAGCATCTAAAAATTTACAATGACTGTAACTATGGAAAGCGCTGTAAATGTACATTAGATGTATCTTTAAAACACTTTAAATAAAATGTGATTCATAAAATATTTAAAAATCCAGTTTTGTTATTTAAAATGTTATTTACTACACTTACTAGCCATGTTATCATCATATTGGATTCCAACAAGTATGTGATTCATAGCATGAGGCTGGGTGAGGGCTGATTCCAACTCCTTTGCATTCTTGTATCCTATGGGATCAGGGATTGAAGTCCAACCAATGAAAAAGGATGCATAAGGTCCATAGTTATCATCTGCTATGGTGGAGAATACTTGATTTGTTGCTTCCCGTGTGAGTGCATTTTCAGGCGAGAATGCCAAGACCATGTTAGATGATGTGAGATTCTCACTATAGAAACATTTATTTGTTAATAAGATTATTTAAACAATAAAGGCAATAGTTATTGGGTAAACACCACTTTAAATATTTAAAGTAATATGTACTTAATATTTTTTTTACTTGTCCATTTTATGAGAAATTCTTGATAATTTTATTTTAAGAAAATATCTTAAATATATTTATTTACTTCATATGTAAAAATATGATTTGCAAAATAAATACATTAGTCAATCCATCTATCCACACTATTGTCAGTCATGACCCAGCATGAATGGGCAGGCTTATCCAGGGTTGTACCACTGTCTCACAGGAATTTTGTTTGGTGATTGAGACTGCTGTATGCCCAATATTCCTTTTCTCCTTCCAATATTATGGGCCAGCAATCCATGATCAATAGCAGTATGGATGTTCATGGGCAGCAGTGATCACTTCCCATCAGGTGACCTGCTTGCTTGCTTGCCAGACCTATACTATAAAAAAACTTAAAAACCCAGGCAAAACTGGGCACTGGGCCACTAGTATCATAATAAAATAATTACTGTCATAGTAAAATGAAACAGTAATATACAATATTTTTTTTAACAAAATTTTACTATGTATATATTGTCATAAAAAGGTACACAAAAATATAAGAAAATATTTAATTACTCACTTTATTTGTGTAGATGTATTGAAATATGTTGGGAAGAAAGCAGGATATGTGGTCTCTGGTATAGATTTTGGAGCCAAAAGACATCTTGATACTATTAAAAGTATGCCAAATGTAACAGGTGATAATATTTCAAACAAAGTTTGCCATTTATGCCTCTTCTGGAGCAGGAAGTTCTTCCATACAAGGAGTTTAAGTTTGTCTAGTGATGACATTGCAACTACCTAAAATAATGAGATTATTCCAATGCATTGTCCTTATTTTTGAATCCACCAATGACAGATCAATTAAAGTATATTTAATATATATAATCATTAATAGCACTTTGTTACCCAAAAGTATGCAATTAAAACAAAAACATAGTTTAAGTTGATTTCAATATATCTATAATTTTAATAGCATTTGATTAAGAAGTAATAAATAATGCAAGATTTAAATATAATAAATATATTTATTATCTACCAAAAAAGTGAATGCGAATCGGTACGATACTGTTTAGACAATTTGTACTGCGATATGTGTATTTTTCTCTAATTAAACTTACCAGTGATGTTTATTACATTACGTTGAAAAAAAAAAACAAGCAATTGCGCATACACTAAGTTCTTTGCATAAAATTTGTTGACAAATGATGAATACACGAAACTCTTTTTTATAGATAACGAAGGCAACTAGTAATTGGAATCCACATATTATGTATATTTTATACACCACTGCACTAGAGATACATGACATACAAACTCCACAAGATATGACTACACCCCATACTTATTATGTGAATGAGTACACTTGCACCGAGCACGACCTAACGTTTTATTTTGGTATAATGAACTGACAACTGACGAGTAACTGATACTATGGAAACTTACGAATACTGCTATGAGCCACTGGCTATTGCATACTGGTAAACGAACCGTACCTACTACATACGTAATACGTCCCGTCATCGCTCTCAAGTTTTGTGTCTCAGTCGTAACGTAATCGTCGGGCTCATTGGTCGAGACTCGTAATTCGTATGACGTTTAGGTTTGAATTGCCAGCGCATCTCCCAATTACACTTGTTTTCTGTAAATTCGTATTTATTAATTATTACAATTTTGATTACAACTATATTTTATGAAGTTAAGTTATGTTGTTTATCAAAGAGAGACTGCTATCTGATGCCCCATTATGTAGAGGTAGGAAATTCATGGCAAAATAGATAGATGCTAGCTTGCGAGATTTATCAAAGCAAATTACCCGGCATTATGGTCCAACCCAGAAGATATTTCCGAATTTTTTTCATTTTGAATTTCGAATGAAACGAAACATTCTGAAAAATGGATGATTCAAAAATCAGAGTCAAATAGAAATAAACTAGTAGTCTAGTTTTAAAACCTATTTTATGAACCAAATTCAATATATTTTATTAAATAAATAATTATTTATGAATCTTTCTTCCAAATGACAACCATTACCTACTATTATACATTACAAAATATAAATGTGTTTTTACTTTGGCTAGTTTAAAAATAATATGAAAGGATAAAGTCCATTTTCCGATTTAAAAGCTCCAATAAAGTTTAATAACTTAATTTTTCCATTATTATTCCATTTCGACATTTTTCGGAAAAAAACACTGAAAATTAATACATATTTTCCCATCCCCTGATTATCTGGCAGGAATTGCCTTAGAGGAATAAGAGCACAATTTGTAAGTTGTCGTTTTTGTATTCTCTCGTATATACTATTATTATTTTTTATTGGGTACAATAAATAACTAAATAAACATATAAAAAAAATTAAAATTGTGGTACAAATGGTTAACAAAATAAGTTCGATACATGTTTATTTCGACTATAGATTGAGTGTAGGGTATTTAAAAGAATAGTTAAATATTTTTTTAATTACTCTGGCCCTATCAGGTTTTTAACTTCGAAGTACCTACAATACAACAACTACCTACGAGTATACTTGACGAACCTAACTTTAATGAACGAAGAAAACTCGTTATAAACTAAAATAAATTTATCTACGTATACATTTTTAAATATAAAATTGAAGTGTCTATAAAGTGAAAATAACACATTTTTTCAATTCTGTATCAGTATCAGCCCATTTTCGCACATCATGGCACGGGCCTCCTGCATAATTGAGAGTAACATTGAGAGGTTAGGCCATACGTATAGTCTACCACGCTGGCCTACTGCGGGTTGCCGGACTTTACTACCGATGATTACGATGTTTTCCTACACCGTTATACTGCGTGGTTATAACCTATTATCATTACACACATGACTCCGAAAAAAGATGTGCTCTGGCATTTGATCCCGAGACTACCGCGGACATGTTGGCAGCCGCGTCTGATCCGTTACCAACAGGCCCCCACTTTACACTTTATACGAAAATGTATTTAATCGTATTGGTACACAAAAAAAGACGATGTGGCAGACCTAGGCGTACTAAGGTAGAATGATGAAATAGACAGGTTTCATGAGGATTGGCCGCAAGTCACGCAAGACTGCAAGATCAAAAGGAAGGAAAGGGAGGAGGCCTTTGTCCATCAGTGGAACACTAATGGCAAAAAATAACGAAGGATAGGCCCTTCAGTTTATTTCGCCAGCAACAATTTGATCTTTCCTCTCCTACCGGGTTACCCGTAATAGATTTTGTTATAACTGTGATAAGAATTATCTCTTTTACTAAACTCTCTGTCAAAATACAAACAAGCGTTTTAAAAATCATAACGCTCCACTGGAGCTCTGCGGGCACTACTTACGTCGGAACACTTTACGTGCTCTTCGCCCTGTCCATATACATATTTATGTCAATGATTATGATACAAAAAGTCTCGTTTGGCTTCTTCGATTCAAATTCACAACACTTCAGCGTAGTGAAGAAATATTAAATGGGGTAAATATAGATTTGTCGGTGAATCTTTGATGCAATTTGCTCTTTTTTGGGTTTATTCCAAAGAAAAGTGCCGAGTTCGAGACAAACATCTCCTCGTGACTGGACTGTTTAAATTACCATAATAATAAGTATACACAGTAGACTTCAGGGAAAATAAGATGTATAAGGCGAGGTGATTGAATTTCTTTTTATAATCCAACAATTTTACAATATTCAAAACAAAATAACTATAGCACGTGACAGGTCGAAATGGCAATTGCGGTATGAGGTGAGGGGATGCCCCGCACACCCGCACATCACCCGCGCTGACCAGTTCTTAAGAGCCATTTACACGGGGAGAGTTTCCCGCGCCGAGAATCATATGCGATTATCCCAAGACATATTATGGCGGTTACATATGTTATTGTGTTCTGACAAACGTTTACACTATGCAACTTTTTTTAATCCTTACGATAATCGTATCTTCGAGGCGAGAAACTCTGCCCGTGTAAATGGCGCTTTAGTGATACACGAGTCTGTATCGACCGCGTTTATCGTTTTCGATCCCGTTCATATTATTCTTTGTGTATTCTATTATTGTGTATTGAAAATTGAAATGACTGCAGTAGCTATTAAAGATAAAAAAACAACAATAATTCATTATAATTCTTACGGATTTATTACGTTAATACGGATTGTATTTTAAATTATAACCCATAATCGTTTTTCTCATATAACTTTCATGTGCAGACATCGATCGTTTCTTTCATTTATAAACTGTAAATATAATATTTCTTCTGCATCTGCTTGGTCTGAAGAGATAGAAGCCTCCCAGTCCCGTAGAATGTGGCTGTGGCTTTATTTTTATTGAATAACAATAGGTGTCTATAACAGGGTCCAAAAAAATATTTGACCAATACTGTAACATGTGGTAAGCTAATCAGTGTTAAGTATTTACAAGAGCTACCAAATGTATTTGTTTATGAACGTGTTACTTGAAATTAAAAAGTATTAATTCTAGTATGTGTACTGGATAGGTTATATAATAGCTTCAATATCTACTTTTGGTAATCGCAAAGCAATTAACAGACCATTTAAGTATGAATTGTTTGTCGTCAACTACAGGTAGGTACGTACTCATGTTTTCACAAGATCTTCCTAAAGGATATTATATTTTAGAATGAAACACAATTAAATAAAATATTATTACTTTTAAAGTCTATAAACACGGCACATTACAAACACGTTAATAAAAATACATAGACACGTTGTAAAGTACATAGGATATATTTGTTACTTTAGTTTACTACAAACAAATGATTAGGAGTCGATCGTACCTAAACCCCAGAGTATTGAAAGTGTACAAAATCAAAAAACTACAATTAAAATTACGCGTTACGAATTTACGTCAATAATTTCTTGGTTTTATTTATATTATCATCAGCAATGTATATTGATAACATATTAAATATTTATTACGTCTCGCAAAAAGTGAAAGTTTGACCAAAATCAACGGTGATATTTACGTGTGGATGATATTGCCAAACATCGATTGGAATAAGGCATTAATGTGTTTGATATTTTTCTTATTGGGTACAGTGCATTATTTTACAGATACTTGTATAATATATTATGCTCTTTTTGGTATGGTAAAAAAAGATATTCCAGCTTCATTATATATTTATAGTACTTTAATTAGATCATTATCAAACTCGTACAAAAACAAGTTTGCATACCTAATATGCTTTAAACCCCGTTGAATTTAAATTCGCTTTCAAAATAATACACGCCTTAAGTTTTTACTTTTATCATCTGACCTACGTGTAACAAAAGTAATTAAAATAAATCTTATTAATTTTATATTAATATTAGTTATATTAATTTACATTCATTTGACTTGTAAATGAATTTTGATAATATGCTTACATTAAACATAAAAAATATTAATGAACCCGATTTAAAATCACATGATATACAGCACGTGTGTAGGAAGTTGAGCTGTACTTTTTATCAGGAATTTCCATCACTCATTTCTACATAATGAGACGTTACCGTTTAGCTGGTTTAACTTACATCCGCAGTAATGACATAACACCATGTATAAAAACAGATTTATTAGAGTTGCTTAGTTCTAAACGTATAATTACTGATCAATACATCAATGCAACCCGCGAGTTTAAACATAGTTTAAATACGGTTTAGTATCAACAATTCGTTTCTATTTTGTCAATAGTCACAAAACATGTAAACTTGGTTGAAAAAAAGACAATAATTGTATACTTTCACGTTTATAGAGCACTAAAGTCGTAATTAAAAATACCTCAATTTGTATTACTCGTAAAAAATGTAATAAGATATGAATAATGTGTTTAATCAGTAATAGGCAATTAAATGTTACACATGTAATGCACATTGCCGGTCGTCTAGCGGTCACTCACCTGCCCATTCATAGTTTTGGCCGCGACGCGTGCGCGGAACACTCAAACCGCGAACCGTGTCGCGCGCCCCATCTCAAACCAGATGAAACGCGTGAATCCTTGCATAATCTATTACAAGACTTAATTTATTTATTCAAAAATTTTAATTATGATGTAGGGAATTTATGATATTAATATAGGTGCGTAAAACGATTTAGTGATGTTAAGTGTCGACATCGTGATTATTTATTGCTATTACTATTGTTGTCTTATTATTTTCATAAAGTTGGTTGGCAAGTTGTTACTCAGTTTTGTATATTTTTCGCGAAACGGGTGAAATTAATGTTTTCAATGAGATATTTTCGAACCCAAGTTGACGCTACCGCAACAACAATACCAGTAGAATTCTATCAATGAATCTGGGATTTATCACAAATTTTACCTCGTTATGGATATTTGTGTGGTAATTTATCTATTCCATGTTCATATACCTCCTCTGCATTTGTTTGTGGTAAACTAAAATGACAAACACTATAAGTACATGTAGACATATAACTACAATTGTATAAGCATTTAATTATTAGATACTTAAAATAAATAGTAATTATTTTTATTCACAAGCTCAGTTTACAGTGTAGACTATGCCATATTGTGTTCTAACTAATAAGTCACGTGAATTAACTTAATCACGTTTGGCCAAGTGACATTTTCATAACAAAAAATGTTACTCGGGATTTTATTAAATAGCATCTGCTTAGTTACATAAAAGCTGATTAAACGAATTTATAATTGAAAAAAAAAACTTAATCACACGAGTTGGACGTAAAAGTAAAAATTTTACAATAAAAATCACATTTCATATCACAATAAAACATAAATACATGATGCTGCCAACTTTAAGTCAACGACATAAAACATAATGCGAGGACATCTTTACACAAATAATACGTTTAATTATTACTGGTTGTATTACACAAATAAATTACAAATTGCCCTTAAACACGATACTATACATTACTAAGTAATAAATGTCAGATAGAATAAATAATAAATATCAGGATAATATCAGTAAAAGGACAAACATTCACAGTCGCATAGAAACTTGATAACATGGATTCTCACTGAATATTTCACGTTGTATAAAATATGCAATAAATAACTAACAAGTATTTTACAGAGATCACAGTCAAATGTATGAATATTTTACATTAATATATTTGTGTAACGCTGTTTTTTTTTAAATCTAAAGTCAACTTATAATAGAGGACGCTTAGTAATGTAACGAAGTTTCATAGTTATATTGGCAAGAATTATAAAAGTTGACGTTTGGATAGAACACTTATATAATTAGAATATGACCACCGAGACAAGTTTCTGTACTTCTTCTTACTTAAATGTAATTAGTTCCGTACATAGTAAACATAGCAAAGTACAAATACCTATTGTTACAACTTCAACGACTATAGAAATCGATTTGAAATGCAATTTTATTATTACTACTACTAACACTATATTAACACTTGTGTTGAGTATTTTAGCAAGTGTCTTAATTCATACATCTTCATTAGACGTCCAAAGATTTCATTGGGTATTGTCTTAAATTGTACTGATAAATTAATGAATAAATAAGCACCACAATTTACTTAGCAAACATAAGTACATACTTAGGCTTATACCCGATTCGCACAAATGCAATGCGTAAACGTACCATTTCCTAGCTCTGTACACTTGATCGTGTTCAGCTGGTGTTGCAAAGGCACGGTATAACTAGTTAAGTACAATTACTAAGTAGAGAGCTTCTATCCCTGGTGAACACATTCGATTAAATACTAATGCTTCTTTGAATATTACTACGTAAGTATGGGTTGATTTATTACAAATAATACTTGAATATTCGAGTGAATCGAAGCTAGGAGCTGGAAAGGAATCATTGACTCCAGCAGGATTTTTAAATTGTTCAACTAAATAAATAAATTAGAGATTTAAGATTACTATGAAAATGTTCTGTTGAACGCTTACAATGTCTCAAGTGAAGAAAACACAGTTCATAATATGATTCATAAAAGATTATTGAACGATAGCACTACGAACGTAGTTGTGACGAAATGTTTGTGCTAGAGGTACAAAGTCAGACAGAGTTGATACATTTAATGTACCGTGTGGACACGACTGAAGCTATCTATAAGTCAATATTTTCCTATAAAAACTCTTATTAAATATATGTTAATTGTAATGGTATTATGGTCACAAATGAGCGTGACGTAGAGATTCAATTACTATGGAGGAATCATGGCGTACACAAATTACTTTAATAGAAATACGACAATTAGGCGCAACCCGTATGTTTAATACTGCATAAATTAAAATTATATAATTACGCGCTGGATTTGAACGTTTTTCATTACATTTTTACTGAATTCGTAATCTACGTATACAAGTGGTTACTGAGCACTAGTTCCACTTTAACTTTTTGTAAATAAATTATTCTAAAATCTGCTTTAGCCTTTTTAGTTAATTATTTCTAATAAATATATTTATATAATTACAACCAATCAACGTATAGAGGGTTCGAATGAAAACAAAATATTATATAGTCTGGCAGTCACAACTTGTCTACTTACTATGCTCATATTATTGTCATGTTCATAGTAAAAAGTATAAACAATTTCAACAATTCAATGATTTTCTAATCTCGTGTAAACCCAAAGCTTTATAAACAGTGTAAAGTATGTAACAAATTGTACCATAATTAATTGCATTACCGCTGGCTGCGTGTAAAAATAGCGAACCAGGCTATATGCGAACATTTTAACAAGTTTTGATTACAGTGCATGACGCCTTAAGTGCTAACACAGAATTGCAATAACTACATCGTAAAAATCAGATCACCTTGTTTCCTTGGATATTGCGCACGTTACCTGTTGCCAGCGCAAGGTGTGAGTTACTCGGCACTAGACTGCAGCTTGGTGAACATTAGGAACACTTGTTCGAGCGTGGTCTGCGTCACCGAGTAGTCCTCGATGGGGAACTGTTTGCGCGCCTGCTCCATCACGTGGAACACGCGCCACCACGCCAGATCCGGCTCTTTCAAGTGATACGTACTTATACCCAGGTACGTTTCCCTGAACCGCAATTTTATATCAAAAATAAAATACCGGTGGTAGCTATCATATATTATATGGGGCATTTCACGTGAAGCGGACAACCAAAAAAAAATGAGGTCATGAATTTTGTTTATACTCCGGTCAGTTATACTTCTAGTAGACGTGGATGTGTACACACATTATTTTTTTAGTATAAAGCTTTATTGCATAGTTATGAGCTTTTAAAAGTTTACCAAGAATGAAGTCACGATTTTTTGGATGCTTATTATCTGCATCAATTAATTTGTAAAAATACTAAAAATATATTGTTTCTTAAAGTTAAAAAGACGAAGATTTTAATTTTTTTGTCGAATTCTAAATTTGATTTTTTTTAAGTAGAGTAAACCGGAAGTGAACATTTCAAATCGATATTTGAGTAACGTCAACACTTTTTTTTTTAATATTTTTACCTTAAATGAAAGCTTTAAACATATTAATTCTTCACAAAAAAAATTAAAACGTGATCCCCAATAGTTTAAGACTTAGAGCATATAGAGTACATACACATAGCTATGAGCACTTTATAAGCAATCGAATTTATGCGCATAAAACCATGATGAGCATAAAATTGTGGTTTCTGTCATGAAATACATTACAGACGGAGCTCCCCAACATTTTAAGAATAGGTTCAATTTTGTGAACCTATTTCACTACAACCAAAATTTTAAGATAGAAGCACAGTTACACTTCCATGCCACCGCTCATGGAATAAGGCCATGGGACGGTCTTGGGGGAAACCTTAAACGTTTGGCACCCCGTGCAAGCTTACAGTCCACGAATAACGCTATCACTATACCTATAATATTATATGAATGAGACTTATATTTACTACTGCTCGAAGGAAAGTATTCAACAAGAGCGAGATTTTCTACGAGTCCGTTTTGCTTCCGCTATCACCGTTCCAGGAACTAAACAACTGCATGCTTTTCTTTAAACCAATGAGGGCTTATGAGTATATA
Source organism: Theretra japonica (assembly GCA_033459515.1). Classification (NCBI taxonomy): domain Eukaryota; kingdom Metazoa; phylum Arthropoda; class Insecta; order Lepidoptera; family Sphingidae; genus Theretra; species Theretra japonica. The sequence continues at coordinate 7,122,195 of CM065943.1, forward strand.
TAATTAGTGGCAGTGCGAATAGTAAAAATTACAAAATAAATCTCTATTTTAGTTAAAACTGTTTCAATCTCAATAAAACCGCTCTAAGTCTTAAACTATTGGCGATCATGCTTAAATTTTTTTGTGAAGAATTAATGAAATCGTTAATTTTTATATTTTTGCAGGTTAGAATGAAGGAATAAAATATTAATATCGTAGTATTTTAGCATGTTAGCGCATAAACCCGATCGCTTAGAAAGTGCTCATAGCTATGTGTATGTACTCTATATGCTCTAAGTCTTAAACTATTGATGATCACGTTTTAATTTTTTTTGTGAAGAATTAATACGTTTAAAGCTTTCATTTAAGGTTAAAATATTTAAAAAAAAAGTGTTGAAGTTACTCAAATATCGATTTGAAATTTTCATTTCGGGTTTACTCTAAGTAAAAAAATTCAAATTTAGAATTCGACAAAAAAATTAAAAACTTCGACTTTTTAACTTTAAGAAACAATATATTTTTAGTATTTTTTACAAATTAATTGATGCAGATAATAAGCATCCAAAAATTCGTGACTTCATTCTTGGTAAACTTTTAAAAGCTCATAACTATGCAATAAAGCTTCATACTTTAAACAAAATTGCGTACACATCCACGTCTACTAGAAGTATAACTGACCAGAGTATAAACAAAATTCATGACCTCATTTTTTTTTTGTTGTCCGCTTCACGTGAAATGCCCCATATATCATATATGTGAGAGGCCGCCTGGGTAGGTAACACCGCAATGTCTATTTCTTCCGCCAAACAGCAGTGTAAATACACTGTTGTTTTAAGGTTTGAAGGACATGATAGCCAGAGTAACTACTGGATATAATGAGATTTAAGATCTTATGTCTCAAGATGGCGAGCGCAGTGGAATGCCAAGCATTATTTTATAATTCATGGTGCTGTTTAGTTTTGCTACTGTCCATGAGCGGTCGTACATCAGAATGGAATGTTGTCTTGTATTCATTGCAATAAAAAAAATTAATAGACCTATTATTTGTAACAATTCAAAAAAGGAAATACTTACGTTAGTTTTGCTTGAGTAAAGTTTTCCATGATATAATGGTTAATATTAGCTACATCAGTTTCTCTATCTGGACCGGATTTACATTTGACAACGATAGTATAACCTGTAAAATAATGCATATAAAATTATCAATATTATAGTCAGGTACGTTTGTGCGCGACCTCCCATCAGAAGTCAGTTAATGGCGGAAACCGCAAAATTAAATTGTGAACACTTGCTAATAAAACGTCAAAACAAGTTGGCTGGTCAGCTTGCGGCATGAGAAAATATGCGATATACTCGTACATGACCAAGCAACTCGTATGCAATATGAACTTAATATTATTTTATTAAATATCGATACATCGTATAGCACTGTGTCGATTTTACAGTGTATCGCATAATGTTAGCCCTGAGTAGTTGTGAAGTAGTGTTAAAAACACCAATTAAATTTCAATATGTCCAAATTTTGATATATTAAAAGATCGACGGCGTATATTTAACGTGCAGTTAGAGATAAATGTCTCTACTGCCAACGTTTGTATCCCCGCGGGACGGTCGTGCACAATATTACCAAACTACAGTCAATTGACATTTACGCTACACTTAAGGAGGCCAAGGTTAAAGGAGGGACTGACTCAATTAATTACGAACTATACCGCGCGCAATAATGGGGCGCATGTAAACTTCAAGCGGTAAATAATATGGCGCGACCAGTGGCCGACCACAGCTGTGAGCGGTTGCGACCAGCGGAACATGCGAAGCGTGCGCGGGCAGGCGACCAGCAGCAGCAGACAATTAATGCGCGAAGTCGCTGTCATCCGCACTTATCGCGCACGTTAGTCGCGCCTACGAGCCAATAATCGCTTGTCTCATGTCATTGTTTTTCCGATGGTCCCCTGAGCTTGCCGCGGTCTCACCAGCGTTTACCGCGATGGTAAATATGCAGTAAATCACGAGACCGTACCTACTTGAAAACGATTCCCGCGAAAATTCTAACTCTCGATTTTATATAGTTGCGCCTGTCGATTGAGGATGTACGGAAATGTCATCGACAAACGTGTTGAAATAAAAAAAAACATAGATCAAACAAGCCGCCGGCAAGGGTAAACCTACGTTCTAGAATGTTTTAAGAAAATATTTTTAAGAGTTTCTCTGATATTTTCCACTGCTGTATTTGTGGTTTTTATTAGTTTCATGAAATATCGCGTATAAAATCCCTCGTTCAATCTTATGGCTCTAATATGAAGATCATAAACTGCATACCCTGAGAGAATTTCGTTTTGAGATGTTGTAACGGCCCGAGGCAGAATAGCCGCCCGTTGACCATGATGGTGAGTCGCGAGCACAGCGCCTCGCACTCCTCCATGCTGTGTGACGTCAGCACCACGCTTCGACCCGACACCGCCGCCTCGTTCACGCACGACCACACCAGCCGCTTGGACGCGGGGTCCATGCCTGCACACAGTACACAGTACACACGTCACACACTACATACATACCGGCCTCACTACATACTGCGGCCCGACACCGCCGCCTCGTTCACGCACGACCACACCAGCCGCTTGGACGCGGGGTCTATGCCTGCACACAGTACACAGTACACACGTCACACACTACATACACACCGGCCTCACTACATACTGCGGCCCGACACCGCCGCCTCGTTCACGCACGACCACACCAGCCACTTGGACGCGGGGTCTATGCCTGCACACAGTACACACGTCACACACTACATACATACCGGCCTCACTACATACTGCGGCCCGACACCGCCGCCTCGTTCACGCACGACCACACCAGCCGCTTGGACGCGGGGTCTATGCCTGCACACAGTACACAGTACACACGTCACACACTACATACACACCGGCCTCACTACATACTGCGGCCCGACACCGCCGCCTCGTTCACGCACGACCACACCAGCCGCTTGGACGCGGGGTCCATGCCTGCACACAGTACACAGTACACACGTCACACACTACATACACACCGGCCTCACTACATACTGCGGCCCGACACCGCCGCCTCGTTCACGCACGACCACACCAGCCGCTTGGACGCGGGGTCCATGCCTGCACACAGTACACAGTACACACGTCACACACTACATACATACCGGCCTCACTACATACTGCGGCCCGACACCGCCGCCTCGTTCATGCACGACCACACCAGCCGCTTGGACGCGGGGTCCATGCCTGCACACAGTACACACGTCACACACTACATACATATCGGCCTCACTACATACTGCGGCCCGACACCGCCGCCTCGTTCACGCACGACCACACCAGCCGCTTGGACGCGGGGTCCATGCCTGCACACAGTACACAGTACACACGTCACACACTACATACATACCGGCCTCACTACATACTGCGGCCCGACACCGCCGCCTCGTTCACGCACGACCACACCAGCCGCTTGGACGCGGGGTCCATGCCTGCACACAGTACACAGTACACACGTCACACACTACATACATACCGGCCTCACTACATACTGCGGCCCGACACCGCCGCCTCGTTCACGCACGACCACACCAGCCGCTTGGACGCGGGGTCCATGCCTGCACACAGTACACAGTACACAGTACACACGTCACACACTACATACATACCGGCCTCACTACATACTGCGGCCCGACACCGCCGCCTCGTTCACGCACGACCACACCAGCCGCTTGGACGCGGGGTCCATGCCTGCACACAGTACACACTACACAGTACACACGTCACACACTACATACATACCGGCCTCACTACATACTGCGGCCCGACACCGCCGCCTCGTTCACGCACGACCACACCAGCCGCTTGGACGCGGGGTCCATGCCTGCACACAGTACACAGTACACACGTCACACACTACATACATACCGGCCTCACTACATACTGCGGCCCGACACCGCCGCCTCGTTCACGCACGACCACACCAGCCGCTTGGACGCGGGGTCCATGCCTGCACACAGTACACAGTACACACGTCACACACTACATACATACCGGCCTCACTACATACTGCGGCCCGACACCGCCGCCTCGTTCACGCACGACCACACCAGCCGCTTGGACGCGGGGTCCATGCCTGCACACAGTACATCGACATTCTGCAGGTACTTACCTGTGGTCGGCTCGTCGAGGAATATGAGCGGAGAGTCTCCCAGCAGCGCGACGGCCGTGCTGATCTTCCTCTTGGTGCCGCCGCTGCACTCGTGGACCTGTAGGCGCATGGGTGGCGGTATAGTGGTACGAGGTGGTATAGGGCGATAGTGTAGTAGTGATGGTATACCTTCTTGTCGTAGTGCTTGATGAAGCCGAGTGTGGTGGCCAGGTGCAGCGCCCTAGCGTTGCCCACGGCGGCGGGGATGCCGCGCAGCAGACAGAAGATGCGCAGCGTCTCGCGCGCGCTCAGGTTGTCGAACAGCGCGTCGAACTGCGGGCAGTAGCCTGCGGGCGGTGTAGAGTGGTGTGGGTAGTGCCGTAGTGATGTAGTGATGTAGTAATGTTGTACTGCTGCAGTGTATAGACTCACCGATGAGGCGGTGCACGTCGCGCACGTGTCCGCGCAGAGAGTATCCGTGCACGAAGGCGTCGCCGGCGGAGATGCGCGCGTCGCCGGTGAGCATGCGGAACGTGCTCGTCTTGCCGGCGCCGTTCACGCCCAGCAGCCCGAAGCACTCGCCCTTGCGCACCGCTGCACACACATACACGTCACGCTAGAGAGAGACAACTATACTACACCACTAGCGACATCTACTCCCGAAGCACTCGCCCTTGCGCACCGCTGCACACACATACACGTCACGCTAGAGAGAGACAACTATACTACAACACTAGCGACATCTACTCCCGAAGCACTCGCCCTTTCGCACCGCTGCACACACATACACGTCACGCTAGAGAGAGGCAACTATACTACACCTCTAGCGACATCTACTCCCGAAGCACTCGCCCTTTCGCACCGCTGCACACACACATACACGTCACATATCACGCTAGAGCGAGACAACTATACTACACCAATAGCTACTTCTACTCCCGAAGCACTTGCCCTTGCGCACCGCTACACACACACATGTACACGGCACACGTCACACAAGAACAAGGCAGCTATACTGCACCACTAGCGACATCTACTAACCGAACGTGAGCCTGTTTACGGCGAGGAACTTCTTGTAGTACTTAGTGAGGTCTCTGCACACGAGGCTGTGTAGCGGTAGTTCAGCGAGTGTGAGCTCGCGAACTGCGCGTCTCTCAGCAACTACATCGCTGTCCTCGTTTTCAGTGGCGGGCGGAACGACATTAGTTTTTCTTGGATACAACATCTGTTATTATTTTACCTTGTTAATGACAAGTTATCCGATAACCTTCAAAAGTTTAAAATGTATTAAGCACATAATTACCTTATTCAAAAGACCATATTCTTTGATAAGAAGTGCACTAAATGACACAACGCCGACTACGAACATGATAAACAAATATCGGCCGATACCCGGCTCACTCCACTTTAAGTATGGGTCATCTTCAACTGCAAAAAATAGATATGTGATGCGTCATATTAATTATGTTTCTGATACATTGAACAAATAAAATTTATCAGTGTTATTAATTATTATAATTACAACTGTCTCATTAAGCCAAACATACTGTATGTTAATGACCAAATAAAAATATATAACAATCCGAACTACTTGTTGGAGAATCGATCATCTCTTAGCCATCAGTTTTACAATCTTCAAAGATCGACTAATCCTGATAGAAAGTTATTATAAAAATTGATAACATTCTATCAAGAGACCCGCTGGCTACCCATACTATATTTATAACAGAGGTGTAAGTGTTAATGTTCAAGACTCACGTACTGCAACACACGGAGATGTTGAGCTTGTGGCACACGGTGTGGCGCGTGCAGTTGTCGATGCTGAGCTGCTGGCACAGTCCGTCGCATGCCAGCATCGAGAACGACGACACGCTCATGTCTCTGCAACACAATTACCATATACTATAATGCAATTTAATATCTAATATTATGCAATTATTAAAATTTTAAAAATATGTAGCAAAGCAGTGCGACATTTTGTTAAGTTTATAGAAAAATGAATCATATTACAATAGCTTCACGGTTCATAATGAATCATCCTGTGAGGAAGACCTAAATCGTTAGCAGACTATTCCGATTCTTAAGCTGGAGATAATCTATTCAGTTTAAGATTGATAGATCATGTAAGCCCTAAAGTATCTATAACAAAACTATTTTTTCATGACATTGAGATTATATTATGTAGCAACTCACTCCATGCTATTTAAAGATTAAGCATTCCTTATGAGTTTGTATACCTTAGCTATACAGTGTAATCGAATAAACAATTCATGTTATATTATGCAACAAAGTTAATTTACGTCCTTTGTTGGCACCAATAACCTTAACACACCTAAAACATCTACTGATGCAGTAAATAGGCAGCGGTGAAAATATCCAATCAAACAAATGCGCGTAAAATGGACTTCCCACTTCTGGTAAGCGCAATACTTCAGTTATCAAAAATGGCATACAACCTGAAACAAAAACATATATTTTTTATACTGTTATACAAAATATAACAATGAATGTGTTCAAACAAATCTAGTACCTGTAAATATGTTCATAAAACACATTTTAGAAAACCCTGTGGCAGCAGCTTCAAAATAAAATGACGCTAGATAGTGTATGGGTATTGTGGCCAGAGAGAACACCATTAATACTAGAAGAACTCTACCTGCAAAAAAATGTGATTCAAGTTTCGATGTAGCCATAATTACACATGAAAATGTACGATCACAAAATTTCATCACCAAAATTTTTTTGAATGTAGTCCCTAGGAAAGGGAAAGTTAACCGTTTCGTTGTGACCAACTGGTAATTTGAAATCTTAAATAATAATAAAAATATCTAAGAAAAAAGAGTGTAACTTTTTACAAAATACTTTCAGGATTCTATACTAAAATACGTCCTTTCTAACACAACATTTACATGAATAAACAAAAGTACCCAATTCGACAGGCGTGGAGAGCGTGCTCTCCTGGAAGCAGGCGAGCGTGAGCACGATGCACACGTACACGAGCAGCAGCCACACCCAGTCCCACAGCAGCGCCGTGCCCCACATGATGGCGGGCCGCACGCCCGACACGCGCTGCAGCAGTTTCGCGCCGCTTATGCGCTCCTGGTACAAAACCAATAGCAAAGTGCTACATTTCATCTTTTGCTTATTGTTTTGTATCCGGATTTGGAACAATCAAGCCGCATTGCGCCTGATGGTAATTCATTTCATTTTAAAAAGTCACATACAAAGTAATGAACTGTTTTAAACTGAAGTTTTTGTGATAATCTGGTTCTGTAAAAATCTGGTTAGATGGGCATTACTCGCATTACTTGAAAAAGTTAAAATAAAATGGAATAAATCATACCTTGATAACAAATAAAACTAGGAATGCAGTGACGAAGGCCATACAAAATCCAATATTAAACGCGAACTGAAATCCCATGCTGCTGCCCGTCGCCATTACTCTCACCTGCAATTATACATTGTACAACTGTAAAAAAAATTATTGCAACTATCAGAAATTAATTTCAGGGTTCAAATTCAGATGCATACTTTCTTGTGCCATGTTTGACATCAGAGGAACATATAACTGCCTCGGTGGCATAGTTGTACTACGGTAGGATTAGCAAAGCTGAGGTCTCAGGTTCGAATCCCGGGTCGGACAAAATGTTAATGGAATTTTCAATTAATAATCAGGCCGGAGTCAGGAATTTGTGCCCGATAAGGCTATAGGCTATAGGCTCGCCCTCTATCAGATCGTGGGACGGAATATACAAGGCGAAATGCGGGTGTCATGGTGGCGCCTCTGCCTACCCTTTCTGGGAAAAAGGCGCGAGTTTATGTATGTATGTCACCGTATGCACCAAGGATTGTTTTCCTGATGGCTCACTACCCCCAGCACTGGGGAATCGACGCAAGGAGGAAGAGGAGTAAACCATATGACAAAGCTAGAAATTATTTTTTCAAATGAAGTGTACAATTAGTTTTGAGATATGTAAGTATCTTTTTTCTGCATAATTTAAAATTTAATGATAAGTAAAAATAAATAGTAATTAAACAACATTGTATAAACATGTAATGAAAGGAGTCTGTGATAGAATATGAAAATGCTTACTAAATTTTCTATGGAATACGGTAATGGATGGTTGACAATCTTCAGTGTGCTACCGGGAGAAAGAGCTTGTAGCATTGCATTGTTGACTATCGCCAGCGATATAGCAGAGTCGTGATATCCATAGTTACTGAACCATGCTGTGATGTTATGTTCACCAAATGTGGCGCCTGTGAGCACTTCGTATCGGACCCGAGCCAGCTCCGAGTCACTCTAGAATAATTCACGTACCATGTAAAATCCATAATATAATTAGAATATAGCATAACAAAAAAAGAAAACTACAGTTGTGTATCAGTTTAAAAAAGTGATATAAAATTGCACACTTTTTAACAAACACGCTCGCACTTACATACGCACTTACGCACTTACGCACACACTGACAATTGCACGCACGTAATACACACTTATCAATTTAATTTTTTCTCTCTCTGCAGCCACAGGAAGTCCACTGCTGAACATAGGCTTCCCCCATAGTTCTGTTGCAAGAGACCTGCATCCAGCGACTTCCTGCGACCTTAACCAATCGTTAAATCTATCAACAAACAATGTGTTTCTAATATTTCTACTGACAGTATTGAAAAACCATACCAGTTTTAAATAAAATTTTCCGAGGTCCATGGTACCCACATCTGAGAGCGACATCCCTGGGTAATCTGTGGTTTTGAAGTAATCTTTGTAAGCCAGCATGGTCTTAGCTTCTAAAGTGCCATCCGTTATATTCGGGTGGTGCGACATAATGGTTTGTGTCGTTTTAAATCCGCTTTCTAAACTCAGTGTCAGGGGCGGTAGTTGTGACAAGAATTTCCAAGATCTTGATATGATAACAGATAGTATAATATTAATAACTGGGCTCACAAACTGTATGAAAGCTATAAGTTTATTCCTCATGGTATTGTAAGCTAACTTTAGGAACATAGCTTTTATGTGGTTTTTGAGAAGTTTGAATCCTCGCACTTTTTCTATTGGATCAATATCCACTGTAAAAGACCAAGAAAAAATATTATTCTTAAGCTCGATATGTGCTGAATATAAAATAAAAGTCACATGCATACTTGACTCGTGAAACTCTCCATCTGCAGGTACAACAGCAGTTTCATTATAAGACACTATGTGGTTATTTCTTACTGCTGAAGAGTTTTCTGTGCTATCTTCCGCTCCCGCTCTGAAAAACATTTTAGTAAATACAGAATGGTGCTATTCATCAACCCATATAAATTAAAGATAAGAAAAACTCTCACTTCATAAATACTTCTTCCAGACTAGTGACTGATAAACCATAGCTTGATATATGCAACGATTCCTTTTTATCTTCTAATTCCCTTAGCAAGTCGGGAAATTTACTAACATAGTCATTTGGTAAAATATACGTTAGTTCAGAACCTAAAATAAATATGCATTATATAAGGACATCCAATAAAATTAAATAACATATTTCTGCTGTCGCATCTTAAAATCTTTGCTTCATATTTTCTCATCATATAATAAGCGGAATATAAGCGCATTTTTCTTCAACAAATTAATAGCCATAATACGAATCGAAACACATGCAACATAGATTACGAATAAGAAGTTTCATACCTATATTCGTATTTTCTGTAAGGTCAGGAACGTGTGCCTTGAAAAATCTGGTGACGTCATCCACCACGCAGCCGTCAGCCTTGACGACGGTGAGCTTGTATCCAACACCGTAGTGGCGCTTGAGGAAGTAGGGCGTGCCGACGCACTGCAGCCGCCCGCCCGCCATGATGGCGATGCGGTCCGCCAGCACGTCCGCCTCGTCCATGAAGTGCGTGGTGAGGATGATGGTGCGTCCTGCGGGTGACGCGTGCTGTAGTATATGTAGTGAGTAGTGTTGTTGTGTAGTAGTGTAGTGTAGAGTACCTCGCTTCTCCTTCTGCAGCAGGTCCCAGAGCGCGCGGCGCGCGGCGGGGTCGAGTCCCGAGGTGGGTTCGTCCAGCAGCACCACGCGCGACGCGCCGCACATGGCACAACCCGCAGACAAGCGACGCTTCTGACCGCCCGACAGCTGCATGGACATCGCATCCCTCTTGTCCTCTAACTCCAGTAGTTTTATAAAATGATCTACTTCACTTTTTAGCTTGTTATCAGGTACACCTTTTAATCTCGAGTAGAATATGATGTGTTCTGCGACCGTGAGATCAGGAAAGAGCACATTGTGCTGAGGGCATATGCCGAGCGATTGTCGTGCTAGCTCGGTCTCTGTCACTATGTTGTAGCCATTTATGGTGGCCGAGCCTGAAGACGGTGGTACCATACCTAAAATCCCACACAAAACGACAAGACTCTTATGCACTGTTATTTGTTTATAAACATAATTGTTTAGTCCTTATAGAACATTATTTACCCGTAAGCATGGAAATAGTCGTAGTTTTTCCAGCTCCATTGTGTCCCAGCAATACGGTAATTTCATTTTCATATATCCTTAGGTTTAAATTATCCACTGCTTTTTTCCGACCTTTGTAAATTTTGGTAAGATTCTGAAAGTAGTAGCACAACAGATAGGTTTTTAATAAGTAGTCACATCACTAAAGTAAACCCAGAAAATATATACTGCTACGTTATCTAATAAATAATGGATCAAACGCCCAAGTAATAAGACAATTATTGAGATATAGAAAAGAGATGGGTAGATTTTAAACTTTTTTCCTATTCCCATTTATTATAAGCACTACTATTCGACGAAACAAACGGCCAATTCGACGAAATGACGTTTGCCACCCCACATTCAGCGAGATCTGTGGTCCTCTCGCAGTTGTCCCCGACAGTGAATACTAGCGTGTTATCAGTGTAGCAGTTATTGCCAACGCCGACGGAGAGAGCTACAAACAGAACTGCATCATACGCAATGTTCCACAAGAGAATCCAACACAGATCCTTGTGGAACCCCACAATGCATCTGTTTTCTCATTAACTGCCCGTCTCAACCCATTACTGTATGTACTTGCCGCTGTCATATAATTAAGCCCCGGTTATCGCTTACAGGTAGCTCGGCACGGAATGATGTAAAAGTGCTCCTTTTATAATATCCTGTGGTAAAGAGTTGAAGACGTTTACAATATCCAAACTTATCGATAACGCCACTCCACCTTAAAACAACCTCATCTGCTAATGAGCGAACGCGAAGTATATCGTCTAATGTGGAGCGCCCGTGCTTTAAGTCATATTGATTATGTTATGATAAATCGGGGGCGACACGCGACAGGTGTTTGCAGAGTTGCGCGGTAATTATCTTTTTCAATAATTTCCCAGCTTTGTTAAGTAGACATATGGGACGATAGGCAAAAGGTTACAGGACAATCAGCAGTCCTCTCTTCTCTCTTCAAAAGAGTCAACTTAGCCTCTTTTCAGGTTCGATGAAATGTTGCAATACAAAATCAACTATCAAACAGCCGCCTTAGCTTAATGAATAGAAAAATTCGTTATCATTTTTGGCCGACTCGGGATTCGAACCTGAGATCTCGGCTTTGTAATAATTTGTAGTACAACAAAACATTTAACGGCTTAACTGAATAAACTAATAAATAAACAATATATTTTGTACAGGATCAGAACTATCGGCATGAACCATGTGGTTTCAAAAGTTCAATGCCCACAAACGACCGTGGTTAGTTGGACTTTAGCAAAACTGAAAATACAGACTAAAATAACGAAGCTGTCAGAAGAACACAAAACTTTTGAGTATTATAACTTAGTAAAAAAATTATAGGTTTATTTTCTAACTACGGAATAGTGACAACTGGCAATGTAGCCGTTATGTAATTTAGGATATAATGTAGAACTTACTTGTATGTTGACGCCCATCGGCACGCCTTTTGGCTCTTCGTCATGAACGACCTTCAGCAAAGCATCGTTATACGCCGCGTCATTCACTTCTTTTCTTTTAGTCACTGTAAATTATATACAAAGTAGAAACCCGACTGTCCATGAACTTAGTAATGTTGATTCGTTTGACATGTTTTTTACATAACAATTAACATAAAAATCACATCTTTTGTGTACATCATAGTGATGTACACTTTAAATAAAAATAATAAATTATTATTATTGTAACTAGTTAGTGGTTGTAGACGAATACGTATGCAGTAAAGATAAAATAATTTCGATCTTTGATCAAAGTCATTCATTTATCATAAAAAAAGACCCAATGAAAAAAATATTATTGTATTAAGGGCAATTTTATGGTGTAGATTTAAACACAGTGCATGTTTCAGTCTAACCACATTTTAGTAGCCTATTTCTAAGAAAGATTGTGTTAGTATTGTATTGCACTGATAATGTGCAGGACTATAGTATTTCTAATTCAAGAAGTCTCATTTGACATTTCATACTTTTATCATAAATAACTTTGTGAAAACGTAACTCACACAATTTCAATAAAACTTTCCGTAAAACCATAGAATTATGAAGCTATTCTTATTTTATTACAGGATTTACAATCCATAATAACTAAATTTAAATATAAATCCTTTAAATAAAGCAAAACAACCATTTTAAACAACATACTTTTTTACTAGACGTCATTACAAAGTCACGTCGTTAGGTTTTCCATGTGTAGAGTTGAGACTATGCAAACGGATTTGTATACGCATAATCGGTAAAAATATAGAAATAATCGAGCAATTTTAATCCAGTTGTTTTCTAATTTTAAAAAGTAAGTAATGTAAATACAATATATAAACCTAAGAGAATCAGCAATCGAAAAAAGCTTTCAATTGTATCCTTCGTATTATAAATTTGGCACGCACATATACAAGTTTTCCTTGGTATTTGTTAATTTATTCGATTAATTTATTTTATTTGTGTCAAATTTACTAAAGATAATCGTAAAAAGAGTTTTGGGAAATATTGATTTTTATCTTTTCTTTCGAACTGCATAACTGAAATAATTGCAGGTCGATACAGACGTCCGAAGTATACAAATATAGTAGAAGACCAAGATTCAGAAAAATAAGATTTCAACGCAGGATCTAGCAGGATTTCGTAGAAATTTAGGGTTTTATAGTGCGTTCCATACATCAAAAATCTAAATTATTTTTTTTAGCCAAAATTATAGGGTTAAACAAAAATGTACAAAGAATAAATATTGTAAGGAATGATAATATCGAACCGTTGGCGTCAAAATAAATTGGAAATTCCGAAAAAAATCGTGTCACAAAAAATTGCCATTTCGACTCAGTAGGCCGGGCCGCTAGTAATAAATAAATCATTGCTTTTGTTCCTTAATACTAAAGTGACTTATGCAATTGTGGATGTCTCATTAGGATAAAGATGTACATAAAAAAAAAACGAAATAATGTAAACTAAAAATATAAACTGTAATCGATTAAGAAATACAAACAAATAGTATCGATATCTCGTTAATAATCGGATATTGTACTAACCGATTTATTTGACATCATCCCTATTTCACGATTTTGAGATATGTCAAATGGAACTTTTAAAATTAGGTAGATTATAAAATCCATATTCTTTTCAGCATATGCATATTCTTCGTGTATAACAAGAACATTCCCTGTTATATAAAAAACACCATCAAACGTACTTGCAGCAATAATGGTCTTACCATGAACTCTTGACTTATTTGGCATCCAGAAGCGTTTGGTGAAGGGAAAATACCACGGTAATGGCACACCATACAAGCCAGGTCGTATTTTTTCGACGTACATGGCAATCAACATGTATAGAATTGTATCCAGAATCAGCATAAGTATCACGTGGCCCGGTTGGAACTGATCGTGATACGATATTGGCGTGAACAGTTGATTCCATTGCAGTCCTGTTAAATTATATTTAATGAACATTTAGAGAAATTAACTCTATGATTTAGAGTTATATTTTTTTATCGGATCCTTCGTTGTTTTACTATATTTTATAAGAGCTTAACAAAAATATGTTGATTTAATTTTATTCCAATAAAGCCAACAACCTTAGCGTCGATTTGTAAACATGTATTCAAATTTGATTATGAACACATTTTAGGTAAAATAAAATAAATAATGAAGTCCATATACTGTGGTACTATTGTGGATCGAATATGTACCACTGCATTGTTTTATTTTTTAAGTGCGTTATAGGTACTTACCTCTCGAAGTTCCTTCACAGATGATGATCATTTGAAACGCATAGCCCATAGCCGTGTTCGATATGAGACTGAGAGCAAGTTTAGTGGATAGACTGATGTCTTCGTACAGCACTTGTGTAAGCATGAACACGGCATAAGTAGAGAACCAAGCGAGACCCATGAATGATGCGGCGGTGTTGGCTGAAAACACCGCCATGTTACCACCCAAACAAATAATACACACAACAGTTGCACATATAGCCCTTACCCAACATCAACATACCAACTCCTTCGATGTGGGTACCAGAAAATACTAAACACAAAAAAGGTGTAACATATACTTACATAAATATAAGAATTACAATAGATTTTTTAATCTCACAATACTAAGACAAAACAAATATTTATAGGCCACAAACATTAATTGTGTAATGTGATAAAAATATGCCATGTCATATTTTTAAGGTCGTCATCTACTACAAATACATCATATATTTTTCCTTAAGAATTTTCCATTCCATATAACTCTAACGTTTAGTCATAATTGTATAATAAACTGTTACATTGAATTATTCAAAAACAACTTGATCTATGACATTACATATGTCCATAATACCTAATATAGCGTGTAGTTTTACATACGTATATACATTATACACATGTGTTCATTGAGGATCAAGACATCTTTTAAGATTTAAGTCGTTTTGATATTTACAGTAACCTACGTATTATTTATCTATTCAATACTCCTAAATATCTATATGTTACAGTTACAACCTGTTCTTAGTTACAACGCGTTTTCTCTAATTTAAGCTAGTTTTCACTAAATGCCTTTGTTGCAACTAGAATTAACTGCTGCTA
This sequence comes from Theretra japonica, assembly GCA_033459515.1. Classification (NCBI taxonomy): domain Eukaryota; kingdom Metazoa; phylum Arthropoda; class Insecta; order Lepidoptera; family Sphingidae; genus Theretra; species Theretra japonica. The sequence continues at coordinate 7,137,374 of CM065943.1, forward strand.
AAAATGACTATCAGGGAAAAATAGGTCTAACTAGACAAAACACGTTTTGTCGATAACATTCAGTTAAAATTACCTGGTCAATGATCATGATGATTTCCAGTTACTGATAGGATAAACCACTTATTCATCCAAAAATCTGGTGTTCTGGATGTCAATAAGCACGAATATAGAGGTCTAGACGAAATTATGGTAAGGTTACGTTAGGTTAGGATTAAGATAAATTATACAAGAACAAACTGGATAAAATAAAAAATATATATTAAAAAATGGAAATAAACTAACCTAACCTAACGATTGTTTCGTTGCGGTTTAGTATTTTGGTTCTCAGTTAACTAGTGCGTTTTATTTATCTAAAATTAAAATATATAACACAGTAAATTCTAGTTATAACTAGGGAATTTTAGTTTTAGCAAAGACATTTAGTAAAATCTAGTTTTAACTAGAGAATACGCGTTGTAACTAAGAAAGGGGTTTTAATTGTAACATATACATATATATATATATAATAAATTTGTAACCGATCGATGAATACATAACATAGAAGGGGGACTATTAACGTAATAGAACCCAAAATACAGAATATATTTTAAGAAAAAGATATCGTTATGTGCGTTATTAGTCATGTCAATTAATAAGTTCACAGGAGCATATCATAGGAACTAAAACTCAATGTTATAATAAATTCCATCCAACTTCTGAGCTAGTTTGCGATTTATTTGTTTTTAAATGAGTCAATTTACATATTCCAAAGTTCTTTGTCGTTTCTTTACCCATTACAAAATTGTTTCTCCCATTTACATTTTTCACACGTATTGATGAATAATTTTAATTGCGAAACATATTTTAAACTTTGTTATATTAATTCCAGTATTGCGAGTGCTTACCTCGGCTGAAGAAAACGCTGACCATGAATGCGAACGCTAGCGACGCGGTGACGTACAGCAGCATGAAGAACAGTAGAATGGACCACGGAGTAAATGTCAGTACGGCGTACCCGTCGCCGTCTTCTGTGCGGTTGAATGGAATCTATGAAAAAATATCTAGTAAAGTTCTCTCTCTTTAACTAAAGGAAATCTGCAGCCGAAAATAGGCGTCCACCAGGGCAGAGACGTGTTGGAAGCAGACTGCATCCAGGTTGCGCCTAGAAGGTAGATAAAAATCTACCACATTAGAGTTACAGGAACTCAATGGACGCAAATAAAGTTAATTTTATATTTAGTCTTCATATTCGTAGTTATTTCGATAATCATGTTTGAACGAAATTTGATGGTATTGAAGTGGACACTAGACGGTCCCCCTCATTCCTCCTTGAGAATATTTAATGAAAGTCTCGCACGAGCCGGTCAACGCCGCGCACTCGTATTTAATTACATATTGTAATACACATTTTCATGACTACGTAAGTATTTAATTTTTATAAAATCGATGAAACACTAGAGAACTTCATATAATTTATTTATCAGCGATTACAATGCATTTGTATATAGTCAATGTAACATGACAGTATTACATATAATATGTAGTTTTCCGGCCTACGTCGGACCCTAGAACGTTAACTCAGTTAGTTACTGATCTATCGATCCCTTGTCTGAATTTTTTTCTTGGGAATATCGAACCCGCGCAAATCTAATAATTGATTCAAAAATCTCAAAAGCAAATTAGCCTACACGGAAATCCATATAAAGCCACACGTAGCTGTGAAATTCAATGTCTGATGCAAATATGACAATTATATTAATATAGCGGTTTAAATTACTGGCGTTTCATTTGAACTTTGTTCAGTTGAATCAGCCGGAATGTATAGCTAACGAGCATATCTGGATAGCCTAGTACATGGTACTTTTTATCTCGTCTAGTTTATTGTTTTCCGAGAATTATTATCATATACTTGCAAGCTATGTAGCGGTAGATCGATATTCAGCGTACAAAGTAATCTCATGATTTTATAGCGGCATAGATTAGTAGTGCGTGGTGGCCTCGTGGTATCGGACCAGACTCGGCTGCCTACATGTTCACGGTGGTCGCGGGTTCAAATCCCAGGGCACACCTCTGACTTTTCGGAGTTATGTGTGTATTGATAGTCAATCACCACGCACTTTAACGATGAAGGAAAACATCGTGAGGAAACCTGCATACCGTAGCGATTTAAAAAAAAATCTACGGTGTGTAAGTCCGCCAACCCGCACTAGGCCAGCGTGGTGGACTATATGGCCTAACCACTCTCAATCGTACTCTCGATTGTAGAGGAGGCCCGTGCCCTGCAGTGGGTCGTATATGGGCTGATACAATAAAAAAAAATAGATTAGTAAGTACCTTGTTAGAAGGAGCGGTATTCAGGTTGGTTATATTGATGGTAAGGAATAAGCCCCAAAAACATTCTTACATTCTATAGGGGAAACATTTATCATAATTTGTAACGTCTAATAAGAATCTCCAAAAAATCTTTCATGACAGATTGATGCAGCTACATTTGGATCTACGTTGGAAGTTTAGGGCTTTTGTGGGTAAGAAATTAATTAAATAATAATATAATTTATACCTTTAACAATATCACTATGAGGACGACAGAGAGAAGTAGAAATGAGAACTGTTTGATAAACCATGCCAGCCAGTGCAGCCACGATGGAAGGCCCATTATTGTCATTGTTTCCTGTACACAAAAATGTAAGAATAAAACATAAATTAAATATCGAAGATCTTTAGAAAGTCGAGGTTTTATTAGTAGTCTAAAATCAATAGTCGGTAAGTGCAGAAATATAGATAACATTTTCTATAAAAACTAGTGTCCGGGCGAAACTGAAAATTGCGATTATTTATTTGCTGGAATTCGCTGTTTTTTTTTTACATTTATGTAATAAATTTATTTAGTAAATGTAGAAAAGAACAGTGAATTTTGGTGAGTGGTCGTAACTTTAAATAATTTTAATAAGTTTCGGTTTCGGTTTCGGCTGAAAAACTAGTTTCGGTCGGACACTAATAAAAACTACGCTACATGCAAAAAGTGTACGAAGACATTTATCACAGAATCTATTTTAATTTTCAATTTAAGTATACTCGTACAACAAAACTCAACTTGCGAATCTTAATAAAAAGAACTTGTTATTGTTACAACATTTAAATATAATAATCATTAATATGTATATATTTGTAGACGCATAATTAATTTATGCCGTGACACTAGTTTTACTTTTAAAGAATTAAATATTCATTTATACAGCAAACTGAATCCGCCATATAATAAAACCACTCTACTAATAATCCCATATGATTTAACACCTCTACCTGCCCCTCAAAAGGGGCGAGTTCCCAAAGTAAAAAGGGGCGAGTTTGTGAATGTACCTATGTTTTAAAATTCCTTAGATTATTTACCTAAACAAATAATTTTATACCCCAAATAAGTTAATTTATAATTATCACAACATGAAATCACCGATAGTTGAAATAGCATAATGATCTGGTTCTATTTAGTATGCACTGCCCCCAAATGTACTATATTTTTTTCTAATACAAAATGCTGTTGATCGCTTTAAAAATTATCGGGAAAAAAACATTATAATAATGAATGGAACATCGAAGACATGTTTACCTTCAATTGCAATTCCTTTTCAGCAGTTACCACTCTGACAGTATTGACAAAAGTGTAAGCGAAACACAACATGATTATCATCGAGACGAATCTCTCGAGAGCGATCAGAAGTTGATCGTCTCTGTACGCCAGTTGAGGGAGTCGTTGAAGATACACCCTTGTGTTGATTGATTTGCCTGTTTTGTGTCTGATTATCTCTTGCGATATAGCATGTTGAACGGCCAAGAACATTTCCGGCGAGTAACCTGAAAAATCACGTCTCAGAAAATGTCAACATTCATGCCAATTGAATTAGTGCCTCAAAATACATTGCTGATAAAATTCGAGGAAAAACATACCGCAGTTAGCAATACAAACATCTCTGGCTAGTTGAATCATGTTACGTAGGTGATACGTATGCTAGACATCATTCATATTGACGTAACACTTTTATTGCTATTTTATAGTATAGGTACTTACCTGGTGTTTTACCGCCGTACATATCTTCAGGATCACGGGGCCCGGGTCGAGGGAACAATGGAAATAGAAGGTTTGTTCTCCAACTAGCTCGTAAAGGATGTTCTACCATTGGAGTTCGCATCACAGCGGGAAATCTCAACGTGACAGTGATGTCATCTGGCCATTTGGTGGCATCTAAAAAATACATGACCTTTGAGTATTTTTTAAGGGAAAATCAATAATTCTTATTTTACATCCAAATCTAGGACTCATTGAATGTTCTTGATTTAGCTTTCCCCATTCTTTTGCTGTTGCGTCCATAAATAATAATGATTAATGTTATATTTAAGAAACACATCTAAACGGAGCACCTACAAAAACCCCTACAAAATATAGTTGACGCGGAATTATTTGAAGAAAGCCCGCAAAAGACGTCATGAATCCCGGGTAACAGAACCACACGCTACTCCATATCTCGATGCTTTGGAGCTAACTCGCGGCCTATTGAGACCATTGTGATTTGTGATACAAGATGGGTGGAACGCTACTGGGTGTTACTACCAGGTTGTAACATTGTCTGCCTAAGTACCTATAGGTAATAATTTATTCGACCTAGTCATTAGACAGTTCAAGATTATCAGGTACTATCTGCTTCAACCATGTATTAAGCACGTACTTTTAAAACATTCTTACGGCGAACTGCTTAAATAGTCATAACTTATAAGCTAAACGCATGGAATTGTAGCTATGAAGTAATAGTGCGGAGGACGAAAATCGAAACATCTGACCCTGACGGCGCGATGCCATTATAACTTGTACTTTTAATGAATTGTTAATGCCGAATGACTACTGAGTCATTAGTATTAACTATAAAGTTACGCGTTTTAATTGAAGTCATGTTACTGTCATTATACAAATCATCGCTTAATATCTCACATCTGAAAAATGCAAGAAGATACATTTGGGGTTTTTATGAAACCGAAAATTTTCCTTTTTAATCGACTTCAAAAAAGGGGTTAATTATCAATTCGTCGAAATCTTTTATGTATTTTCAACGATTATGTGATAAAGAATAAACAAGTACATTTAAAAGGGTAACTTGAAAAAGGGGAATTATTTAAACACGTAGTAAGTGGGTGATGTTTGCATGTGACTAACAAAAATAAATGAAATAAAAGACTTATTAGTGTCACAACGTGTGTATACCTGTGGCTAATAACTTGCTTGAATCTTATTTTAAGTAATTGCGAGTGACAGTCCACTTTACACTTCGGCGCATCTCGCAAGTAGTGCATACAATCAAAAGGGATGGAGTTTACATCTGCCTTACCCTTTTCAAAGAATATCAAGTGTTTTGTCGCAGGATTACTAACGTTTACAAACGGTCTGTGTCCAGCACGTTCAGTGTGCGCGCGAATAATTTATCATACCAGATTATCCTGGCACGTAATAGTGTCATACCATAATTTTATACCATAAGCAGTCATTCCATTAAAAATAACGACAACAATTTTGTATGAAGATGGAGTTCGTTGTTGAAAAATAAACAACACGCTAAGTGCCGCACGATTCATAAATTACCACGAATACCGGAAACATTATTATTTATGATTGATTATAGTTTTTACGTTAAATCAATATATTTTGAGACATGGAAAATTTAAATGTTTTAATTTTATAAATCAATAATGCTTTGATGTAGGCAGAAGAGTGGAGGCCATTATAATAGCTTTTGATTGAAACAAGACCTTGACTAAGACAATAGGTAAAAACTCGTTGAATAAATTACAAATCCGCAGTTAAATAACTATAATATTAATAATACATTTGAAAAATTACGCTCTTATAAGTTGAGCATAGAATTGTCATTGTGTTAGTATATACATTTTTCTTGGTCAAAAAAAAAATAGAAGCCCGTGACCTTTGAATATGAATAACTAGCCTTCCCAATAAAAGTGAATTGTTAAGAAAAAACGTGTGACTTGCGTGCGATGTCTGCTATGCCGCCGCGCCGGTTTATCTACTCGTTACATAATTAGGCAGAATTAAAATTTCCTACTACTTTTAATTTCAGTCATTGTTTCAGTTGTAATTTTTCGTTTCATTTTGCTCAACACGTGGATTATACCGTAGGTTTTACAAACCCAATACACAAATTCCACATACATAAACATGGACACCCGTAAAAATATCTGTAGACTATCTAAATATTTATGCTACAAGGTTCGAAGTAGCGACCCGCGATGCAGAAACTCAACTTCATCAAACGTATAAAGGCGAGATTCTTAAAATTGTTTAGAATAAAATCGGACGCTGTAAACACTTTTTACAACTACACGTCTATAAATAAGGTACAGTGAGTAGGTAAAGCTTGTTCTGACCTAAATGCGTGATTAGAGTCCCTAATATCGTAACCTACCAATTGGCGGAATTGTCTTGGTAGAGCCGAATTGCCCTTAATAGAAGGCGTGTCTGAATTATACGAGTTCATAATTCCGGGGCAGATGCATGCAACATGTAATATGTTTATAGATATGTGCATATTTTTGTAAACATTTCTAAACAACAGAGTGATAGGCAAGCGAAACTACTTGTGGTAAGTCTCTCATATGCAAGAGGCCACCTAGGTAGGTACCACCGCAATCTCTATTTCTCCCGCCAAACAGTGTAAATGCACTGTTGCAGTTTAAAGGATGTTGTAGTAGGGTAACTACTGTACATAACAAGACTTAAGACCTATGTCTCAGTATGGAGAGCACAGTGTAATTGCTGTGTAATTCATGATGTTGTTGGGTTTTGTTACTGTCCATGAGCAGTTGTATTGCTTATCATCAGGTGAATGGCATGCTCGAAAAAAAAGCGAGTTTGGGAGTTTGTTCCCAGGGAAAACACCTCTAATTTCACCTGCTATGGAGCTTTGTGAATAAACATACACATGGGTGTACACACTATGTGCAATGTTAGTTATCAGTTGCTCTAATAATAAAATATTATTGATTGTAAACATACATAACAAAAAAATCCCTTCTGGGTTTGAAAGTGTATTAGTCTACTAGTCTTCTTAGTCTCATCTTCCTTGGGAAGGCATAATGGACTAAAGCTTAATCCCTCTCAGCTGTTCAGGGAAGTCTTACCATCAATGAGGCACAGTTGATATTTGATTATTAAAAAAAAACTATATGCATCTAAATAGCCTTGGTTATGGAACTGATAACTTATGAAAACAGGCATATTAAAATGTCAAAGTAAATGCTCAAGCATGGTAGTAGTTATTTTATGTAGCAACAAATTATTTTATTAACTGAGTGTAAGTATTTTTACTATCATATACATCCATGTAATTGAGAATAATGTAAAATATATATATATGTAATAAAATTTAAAAAGACACTTACTTGCCATCATATCATCAAACTGAATTCCAACAAGAATTTGATTCATAGCATTGGGCTGTGTAAGTGCCAGTTCCATTTCTCTAGCATTCTTGTATCCCTTTGGTTGGGGCAACACATTAGAATCAAATAAGAAGAACAGAAAACTGAAATTGTCATCAGCAACCATTGCTATTGCATCTCTTGTCACATTTCTCGTCAAAGGATTGTCAGGTGAAAATGCCAAAGTTCCAGTTTTAGCTGTAGTGAGATTCCCTCTAAAAATATAACAATAAAGCATAAATCTTTACAAAGTACTCACAAATTCTATTATCACCACTAAATGTGTGCAATTTCTCACCCTTGAAAATGTTAATGGGTGTGGGTTTGAAATATACAACATTAAATAGTAGCAACCTCATGAGCTAAAAGAAAAAATATAACTAAACTTACAGATTTCGTCCGCTTATATTAAAATATGTTGGTTGAAAAGCTGGATAAGATAATGCTGGTTTTGATTGGGGATTCACGAGACATCTTGTTAAAATCAAAAATAATGAAAATATTACAGGGGATGCTATTTCAAATATTGTTTGCCACTTATGTCTTTTTTGAAGAAGGAAATTTTTCCATATGAGCAGTTTCAGCTTTTCAAATGCAGCCATGTTTCTAGGATGTGGGCATCTAAAAATAAGAATCCTAAATTAGGAAAGAGTAAAAAGCTTAAATTTATAGTATTATTAATCTACTATAGTAATTTTCTTACTTCATAACAAATCTAAATAATCTAAATTAAATTTAAAATATATTTGTTGTAAAGATTTACTTTGACACCTCTTCAAATGTTAAGAAAAAAATATGCTTTAAGTATGTAAATAATTTTTTTTTAAATATTACAAACTATTATCTTCATAAAAATATTGTCTCTCCCTTTAATTTCCACTAGTTTTGTGGTGCAATGATTTAATAATGCATAAATTATATTTAATAAAAATGGTTTAAACCATCAAATGCGTCGATGTACGGGACGTGAATATTTTTTTAGTGAAAATAAAAATAAGTTTACAGATGTATATTTAAGTAAATACGTATTGGAAGACAGGGTTTAAAAAAGGACTCTTTCGACTGTTTTCTTCGGTTTTACCTTCCTTTAAAAAAAACATAGAGCTTTCGCTATTAATAGCATTAATATGTTAATTTAATCGATCGGACAATTTTAAAAAAGAAGCACATGAAATTGATTTTGAAAAACGGTGAAATGTACCTGAATAAGAATTTAAATTATTGAGAACACATTGATCCACTGTAAATAACGATTTTCTGACAGTTCGCACTATTAAAACATTTAATTACATAAAAACAATTATTAATTAATAGCCATTTGAAACAGTTCTCAATCAGACGTCACTGAAAAACACAGACAAGAAAACTGAAAAACTCAATGTATACCGTAGACGTCTGACCGATTTATACACTAGTAGGTACCTACACTAATATTATCTATACTTACTAGTTACTAGACCGCTCGCCCCGTAAGTCTGCGCGCGGAGACTAATGGAAACAATGTTGACGTCACAGAATGTTGCCGACTTAATGGATTTACCCGTAGTAGGTATTTACCATTAATGGCTAATTTTTCAATCTTAAATTCACTGTTGTTGGGAAAATAGTTTTGTTATACTGAGAGCTTATACAATCCCATGTATGTACAAATTTAACGCGATTGAAATTTATTTAAATCTGGGTAAATACCTTATAATTGTTATATATTTTATCAATCCTATAATATGACAATTCCAAGCATTAAATTATATCATAAACTGCCGATTGTGTGATAAAAGAGTTATTTCAATTGCTATAGGTACAGTCTTCTCTTCAGAAGTCTCTACAGAAGGCAAAGACTTCTTTAAATAAATAAATAAATAAATAAATTCTTTATTGAACACCACATACAGAAATAAGATAAAAATAAATATGACAACACGTTTAAATAAAGGTGACAATTGGCGGTCTTATCGCTTAACGCGATTTCTTCCAGACAACCATTAGATGGATTAAGTTGAAAAAAAAAAAAGCTACAAAGAATAGGGTGGTCATAAAAAAGGTAAAAAAGAAAGAGAATATTAATCATAATTGAGAGTAATATGTACAAAATATGAGGAATTAAAATATACATTTTCATTAAAAAATACATAGACTACATAAAATAAAAATATCGTATAATATACTATATAAACTACAATACAATATAAAATACTGATTTAGGGGAAACATGAAAGTAATAATAAATTTAAAGTGATAGATAATGTGCTCTAAGGAGCCTTTTGAAGATGGAGAGGGATTTGGCTAATCTAATAGACACTGGCAGTTCATTCCACAAGCGAGCAGCATGGACGGTAAACGATTTGCTAAGGAAAGTACTGCTATGCTCGGGAATTGCTAACACCAAATTCTCTGAGGATCTAAGAGATCTTGCATGTGTGCTGCTAAGGAAAGTAAAACGTTCTTTAAGGTAACGGGGAGTAGTGGAATGGAAAAGAATAGTATATAAGAGGAATAGGATACGAGTATTTCGGCGAAGGCGTATTGATAGCCACTTGAGCTTTTTACGAAATTCAGACACATGGTCATATTTGCGAAGTCCAAATATGAACCGGATACAAAAATTTTGAAGTCGCTCAAGCTTTTCAAATTGGGCTTCGGTGAGATCGAGATAGCTAGCATCAGCATAATCAAGGAGAGGAAAAAGAAGAGACTGAACAAGCGCAACTTTCGTGGGAATTGGCAAAAAGTTCCGTAGCCTTCTTAAAGACCCCGCTGCTGCAAATAATTTGCGGCTGAGTTCTTGCAGTTGGGGACCCCAGGATAAGGTTTTGTCCAAAATTAAACCCAAGTTCTTAACACTGTCACTATAAGGGATAATGCATCCATCAAAAATATCACGGTGGGTATGAGATTGGTATCAATCCTGGAAACCATCCTGGAGCTGCCAACAACAATGACTTGAGTTTTTGCCGGGTTGACTTTCAGGCCATGCATCTTACTCCAATCGTTTATACGTGCAAGATCTTTGTTGATTGCAGATATGGCCTCCGTCACCCTGTCAGCTGGTGCTTGGTAATAAATTTGTAGGTCGTCAGCATAGAGATGGTAGGAAGAAATAAGGTCGTTGGAGATAGAATTAATAAATAACGCGAAGAGCAAAGGAGATAAAACGCCGCCCTGAGGAACACCAGCAGAATTATCGCACCACGAAGAAACTGCTTCTTCAATACGTATACGCTGCCGACGCCCCATCAGGTAACTACGAAACCAGTCAATTACCGTTGGAGATATGTTAATAGAGCAAAGAGTGTTGAGCAAGATATCAAAATCAACTGAGTTGAAGGCATTGCTGAAGTCTAGCAGAGCTAGAACTGTCAGCTTGCCATTCTCCAAAGCCGCTCTAATGTCGTCCGTAATATGTACCAAAGCAGTTGTAGTACTATGCCCGGGGCGAAATCCCGACTGGAAGGGATTAAGGAGATGATTAGTGGATAGGTAGAAAGAAAGCTGTTTATGGATAAGATTTTCAAACACTTTAGAGAGGAAAGGAAGGATGGAGATAGGACGATAGTCGGTGAAAGATGTAGGATTATGACGTTTAGGGAGGGGTATTACTTCAGCATCCTTCCAGGAGGATGGGAAGACGGAATTGGAAACGGAGAAATTGAAAATATGACAGAGGATAGGAAGGATTTCGTCCAGGATTGGTAGTAACATATTACGACTGATACAGTCAGTACCAACTGCATTGGAGGAAATAGATAATATACTCTTTTTAACATCACAATCAGTAAATTGACTTAAGACGAACTGAGAATAATCTGGGGTTGGAATATTTGAAAGATCTTTTATAGTTTTATATTTAGTGGCCCTATCGATATTGGGCGAGGCTGTGAAGTGTGAGTTTATTAAATTAATATTTAAATTGCTAGAACCAGAATCAGGACGAGAATTTCCAACTCCCATTGAACGAAGAAATTTCCAAACTTTCGCTGGATCACCATTTTCTACGGAGCTGTGAATGTGGCGGCGTTGAGCATTCCTACACATCTTGTTGCTGAGATTGCGGAGAGCTACATATTTTTCCCAGTTACGAGACAAGGGACGACGCTTGAATTTAGCTTTCGCCGCAGCTTTTTTCGCCATAATTTCTTTAATTTCATCATTAAGCCAAGGCGAAGGATAGTGTTTTAACTTGACAGCACGAGGCGGAGCATGCAAGTCGTAAAGCTTGATGATACTAGACGTAAAACGGTCAACCTTGTCATCAATACAGTTGGATGTGAGCAGAGGAACCCAGTCAATATTGCTGACATCGTTAAGAAGTTTTTCGGAGTTAATTCCACGAAAGCAACGTAACATCCGAACCTTACATCTCCCTTTAGGAAAGCGAATCCTATAAGAGAGATAGATAAGATCGTGATAGGAGAAGGCGTCGGCAGAGCACTGTCCGCACAAGTGAGTACTGCACTTCTTTTACGCATATGAATATTGATATTTTAAGAGCATATCAACAGTATCCCAAAACCGGGATTTTAATAATTTAGGGAGCAACTGTGTTACGACTAAATATTCAAAATGGCTGCCGCAGCTTTCAAAATTCATTAAATCGAAATCAGATAATGATTTTGTATGTAATCAAATCTATAATTTATACTACGAAATGGCCGCCACAGTTTTTGGATAATATTACTATGAACTAAAATTACTGGAGTACAAGGACATTAATACTAGCCGAACCTCAGCTTGCGTGTGAACCACGTGAAGAACGTAATATTTTTTTTTCTTCAATTTCCAATGGCAAGACACAATTTACTTATCTAGCAATGTTACAGAGCAAATAGTTAAATATTAAAATAAGGTGCCAATCACAGATCTGTGATTTACGTCCCTATTTTCTAGTAATAGTCTGTGTCCATACTAACCAACCGTGTAGAAAATCCATAATTATTCTACCAAAGACAACGTGCAAAACGTGAGTGTGACATAGACGATAAAAAAATTAGAATCTAGAATCAAAATGGCGTTTACTTCAGTGACATATCAATGTTTTCTATTTGATTTCTTTGTTGAAAATAAGTTTTAATTATATTTAAATTTAATTCTGCTATGGTCTACTATGTCTACTAACAATCTATCGTCAGTATTTAAATCTTGTTCAGAAAGTGAACTAATTAATGAGGTATCAGACACTAATATGGCACAAAAGCAGGTGGAAGGGTCCCGGTTGAAGCGCACTTTTACATTACCTCGGAATCCTTTTGGTAGTAATAAAGCTGGTTCCAGTAAGAATAAACTCGCCGACAATGATAATAAAACTACCAACACGACCTCCAACCTCGGAGACGCTCAAAAAGAGGAAAACGGTATAGAGAGGAAGTTGTTCAGGAGACCTTCGTGGAAACGATTTTTGAATAAGATAGCTCAGCATATGAGCACCGTACACGTATCTGGAGTAAGTACCAAACACATTCTGCAACATGTAAACAACGGAAACTGCATACATATTGTTGTGTTTACGATTTCACAGATAGAAAGTTTAGCTAATTGTTCAATGCATATTTTACAATGCCGCAACTACTATTTGTTTATTGATTTCTTGAAGTGTGAATTTAAGTTGTTCACTGCTCTGATATCTGCATAGTTATATGAGGGTAATTGGTGGGCGTTATTTATGTACTGACTTATAAAAGCAGGTCAAATCTGCGCCAGCCCTGGTGAATGGAGAGAGGATACCGTGTGGTGGAGACCCGCCATGGCCACCTGGTGCTATACCAGCAGCTACAGGAATTAAAAACCATGGTAACACTTGCTACATGAATGCAGTTCTACAGTGCCTTTCACATACTGATGTCATTGCTGAGTACTTTGTATTGGATCATTATAAGGTCAGTGGTTGTGATTGAAGTGATGTGTTTACAACTGTAAAATAGGGACAAAGGTAATAAATTATGATGTTATTAAGACAAATTACATATTTGTTGCTATTAATAATTTCATTACTCATCAGTAATCAGTCAAGTAATATTAACTTCTAATTGCAGCAGAATGTTATATGTAATATTGTAACACAAATTACAATGGTTTGCCAATATATTACACTATAACATACATCTAATGAAGATATGTATACAGTTTGATTTATGCCAGTATTGTCAAATAATTTTAACAGTAATTAGATGGGCTTGTCATTTATGTAATTTGTGAATTTTTATTTATAACATAATACAAATGAACGAAACAAAATGCCTGAGTACCATAAAAAAAATCTTATAAGATTTTTAAAGAATAACAGTAATGTTTGTAACATAGAGATTAAATTACATCATTCAAGTGAAACATATATTTTTTGTGAATAATCATAATATCATATTTTAAAACAATTGTAATATCTTTTAATACCCCCTTGAAAGCAAAAAAAAATTAAGTAATTACTTTATTATAAGTAGTTATGTAAAAAAATGTAAATATCATATATTAAAACTCATTTTTCCTTTCAGGTGGATTTACAAAAGAGGAATAAAATAAATTCAAAAAAGTATGGCACTAGAGGTGAAGTCACAGAGCAGCTAGCTACATTGCTGAAAGCCTTGTGGGCTTGTCACTACACACCTGACATGAGCACTGCTTTCAAGGTGAGATAACACATTTATCTTGAATAATTTATAATAGATGGATTTTTCTTTAATATGCAACCTCGTTATGATATCTATTTCTGTAATATGGTAAATTTCACTAGTGTCTTACCTTGATAAATGTTGATTCATTCTTGCCTGATTCATTTTTTCTCAGTATAATGTCATAATATTTTTTTATGAGAGCATTTTCAGTGGAAGTTTAATTGATGCATTAATTTAGTTAATTTTGATTTTATAAGGAATTTGGATGTAGCCATATCTTAATATATGTACAGATGTGTATGATTTTCCATGTTTTATATTTAAACAGAGTATTATTTATAGAGAGCAGTTGAAAGACATGGTACACAATACAGAGGGAACAGTCAACATGATGCACAAGAATTTCTATTTTGGCTACTAGATAAGGTTCATGAAGATTTAAATACTGCTACAAAGAAAAAATATAAAACAATTAAGGTAAAATCATATTCATAATTCATAATCATTCATAGTCATAAACATGGTTTTAAAAACTCCATTTGTATTGCAATCAAAAAGAAAATAGTATTAACTCGTAACTGGACTGCCTTGATGGCGTAGTTGTACTACTGTAAGATTACAAAGCTGAGGTCTCAGGTTCAAATCCCGGGTCAGGAAAAGTGATATTGGATTTATCTATTAATTATTTCATTGAGTCCAGAGTAAGGAATTTCTGCCCCGTTATGGCGATAGGCTCGCCCCCTATTACATCATGGGAACACATAGGGCGAAACGTGGGTTTCCTGGTTGCAACTTGACATACCCCTTCTGGGAAAAAGGCGTGATTTTGATGTATGTATAAATGTATATTGATGAATATTTGCAGAATACTTGTGGAAAACCTGATGAGGTGGTGGCAGCAGAAACATTAGCAAATCATGCACGAAGAAATAGCTCATTTGTTCAAGCCGTTTTCCAGGCACAGTACAGGTCTGAATCATCAACATTTTATATTATCATTAAACTTTATTATCTTGCTCTTAATTGTAGGAGCAGTGTAGCACTATGCTTCTGTGGCCATTTAATTTTGCATCTTATATTGTTTTTCATATAAATACATGTTGTTTATAAACACAATTAAGCTAATCCTGTGGCCTCCCTAGTATGTGGGCGTAATCATGTGTCATGAAAAAATTCAAAACAGGATGATGTCATTCCATATTATCATAGTTTGTTACCACAAAAATAATTGCTGTCATTTTTATATGAATATAAATATTGACTCATATTTTTATAATTGCCAAGTTAACCACGAACATGTGATAATTAATGCATTGTTTGGTGAGGTTGTTACCCAAATTTCACATAGGTTGGCCAGGCTCAGATAGCTCATAATAATTAATTATGATTTACATAAATATTTTGTATTTGTTTCTTCAGGTCAGCATTGACGTGCGCGAAATGTGAGCGTACATCATGCACATTCGATCCATTCCACTGTGTGAGTGTGCAGCTGCCCTCCAGGCTTGCTGCGGCACAACCCTCTCCACTCCCTGTAAATGTATGTTTTAACTGCTGATATCTACTTCAATTGCTGTCTGATATAGGGCCTCATATATGGTTATAGCTTTGCAAGGTCTCTAAATTGTTATTTCTAATCGTGTAGGACGTTGTATTGCGGTTTTTACCTTAATGAGTTATCATATTGGTTGAGGCATTCAAATGTTGTCAAGTTTTAGACACTGCTGATAGTGATAGGAGACAGGGCAAGTCAATTAATATAGTTGATACATGCACTGTGATTTAGAGTATTGCTCTTTAAGTTTTATAACTTTTCTATACTCCAAATTTTTATATCTTCCGCAGTGATGCATAGAAAATTTTCCTAATTCACAACTTTGGAATTATGTTCTAGCGCACAATAAATGTAAACCTATAATAATTAATTGCAGGTTGTATATGTAAATCAACAACCGAGGCAAGTACGTATCGGTGTAGAATTAACCCCAAATGCGACGATGGACGACTTGCGCACAATTTTACACACTGACACTGGAATTGACCGAGATCACATTATATTGGCTGAAATAAATGAAATTGGTAAGTTTTTTGTACCTGACAAATCTGTATATGAGTGATGGATGACGGTCAAGGCAGCAAAAGAGTTATATTTGGACTCTTATAGTAGTATAGTATCTATAGCCTGTGATGGGATACAGTTATAAGTTTGTTTATGTAAATATGGTAAGTTTATTCATTCAGTTTCCGTCTGTACACTACTTGGTGCATTTCACAATCATGTAATTATTCGTGCCACAATTTCTAAATAACGAGTATTTTCCTGGCTCGAGGAGGTAACTGTTAAGCAGCTTGTCAAGTGGTAACTGCAATTCTATTTAACAGGAGACTGACTACCTAATTAAATTTTTCACACAGTTAGTGTTGAATAGCGAATTTTGAATAAATGTCATTGACATTGCGAACAAAATGATTTGTAGCGAGAGGGGAGATAGTAGTCAGTGTGACAGAGACTGAACTGTGTTGTGTGCAGGCTGGTGCGGGGCGCGCGCGGGCTGGGAGGCGGCGGGGCTGGAGTGCGGCGCGCTGTACTGCCTGGAGGCGCCGCCGCTGCTGCAGGCGCCCGCCACGCCCTACCTGCTCGTGCTGTGGGTCAACCTGCTCGACGGAGAGAGATTCGGTACCTATTGTTCATTTATTTATTTACTAAGGGCTGCCAGCAATATATTTGGACATATTGTTTATTTATTTGCCAAGGGCTGCCAACAGTATGCACACCAAATAATTGATTATATATGCTACTACACCTACAATATCGTGTGTGCACCACGTATAGGAATACACAATGCTTATCGATACATATAAATAAAAGTTAAGTGTGTGTAATTTTATATATGAAAAAGTGTGATTTGCGGCAGTTTATTGTTTTTTGTGTATTGATGCTAAAATAAATTACCTATTAGCATCTTGTTGATACATTGCTACCGTATTAAAATATCCGATATCTTGCGGGGACTTATTTTATTATTAGTACCTATTTTCCGCATGGAGTTTGTGAGACGGAAAAGTCTCTTGTAGTGACTGATACCCGTGACACAAGACTTGTATCATAAAGCGGGTTCTGGACAATATATTTACTACTAGTTTATGTTGGGTGCATTGATTGATTTATTTATTTTTTTAAATAAGATATTATATTTATTGAAATTTTATAGAGAATATTTGTTGTGTTGTATGGCAGGATCGCCATACGCGATGCAGGTGCCGCGCGAGATCTCGTACGAGGACCTACAGAAGCTGATGTTGAAGGAGATGTGCCAGGTGGTGGCGGAGCGGGTGTTGGAGAACGCGCAGGGCACCGACATATTCCGCGCTAGGATCGCAGAGGCACACCGGCCGAGGGACCCCGCATATTTGCAACCTGAGGTAGCTTGTATTCTAAAACTTGATATCATCCTCGTGAACAGTTATGGTGAAAATTGACTACATTTTAGTAGTTTATTTTTTCAAAAAAAAAAAGTTAATATTATGGTTTAATTAATAGTATTTTCCTAAATAAGCAGTATCAGTTAGAACTCAACCATATGTTGATACTGTAATTCAATGCTACTGCAGTAGAATTCATGGGCAGTGTGGTCATCCCCCTGTGCAACTTAATAAAAATATTGGGGGAGGCCTACGTGAAGTAGTGGATTTCGTTTGGCTGAAAAGAGAGAGAGAAAGAGAGAAAGTAAAAATTAGATTTAAACAATACAATACTTGTTTACTTTTCAGCTGCCTCATCCGTTGTTCGCGCTTGACGTGGAGCAGGCGTTATGTTTACACGACAAACACCCCCACCTGAGATTAGAGTTGCTGTGGGACCCGGCGCATAGAGACAGGTAGCATAATTGTCTGTACTTTGTACATTTGATTTGGTTGTGCAGTGACAAGTTTTATTGACCTAAAAAAATCGATATTTCACCTATATATTTTTTATAAGCAGTTTAAGTTATTGGTTGGTGGAGCGGTAAATTAGGGGCTTCTTACACTTACTTTTCCATGCTATAAAGAAACCGGTCACCAGGTGTGGAAAAATGTAGAATTCCAATAATCATTTTTGTTCAATCAATGCTAATGTTAAAAAGGCAATATTTGTTACGACATCGACCTACCCGCATCGACAATATTTGTGGCAAAATGTTGCTTCCAAGCAGTCATATGAAGTTTATACCGTTGTGTTTGAATATTGAAATGGTTATAACGGTATTGAAATAATACTAATACTTACGGATTTTATCGCGAATTAGATTTAATTTTTATATTTTTTAACTTCTCGACGCGACGTCTCGATCACTTTATAGTGGTCACGAGGCGGACTGCGTTGTGATTCGCGATAAAATCCGTAAGAATTAGTTTTATTTCAATGTGTAGGTAGCATTCGCGTAAATTTAAAAAATCATTATAATTATATTTTTGTAACAAAGATGAGGTCTCGGGTTCGTATCTCGGGTCGGGCAGTGACATTGGATTTTTTTATTCATTATTAGCCGGGAGTCAGGAATGTGTGCCGATGTGGCGATAGGCTCGCCCCCTATCACATCATGGGACCGAACGTAAACGTAGGTGTCCTGGTTGCACTTCTGCCTACCCCTTCTGGGAAAGAGGCGTGATGTTTATGTATGTATGTTGTAAACTTGTATCGCTCGGCGCAGCATAATAAGTTCGTGGAGCGAGGCGTGCGAGGTGCACGTGTCGGCGGGCGCGGGCGCGGCGCCGCTCACGCTGCACGCGTGCCTGGCGCACTACACGCGCGCAGAGCACCTGGCGCAGGAGGACGCCTGGAGGTACGGAGCACCGCTCACTACACTCACATACACTACTCATACACTTATTTACAGACTATTTTAAAATATATTTTATTTATCGAATGTTTCGTCTCTTTGGAACGACTTTTGAATTCTGTTTGAGCGAAGAAGACAAAACGTTCGATAACTAAAATTACTTTTAAAACTGTCTATGAATAACACCTATAAAATTTATGTTTGTGTATAGTAAACATTATTGTTATACAAATAACTATTCTTTAACGCAAAGTAATTGACTTCAGCATGTCATTATGGGTGACCACTGAAAATCAGTGTAGTATTGTGGTTCACGTCGCAGTACAACATCGAGCTGACTAGTCACCCACATATCAGAATTACGACGAGACATGCATATTTATTTATTTACATATTGTAACTTTAAGACATTTTGTCAATACCTACTGAATATTTACATTGTATGTTGTGACTAATAATCAAGTTTTTCTTTCTTACTAGTGCTTTATAACGCAATGAACATATCAACAAAATATCTTTTGTTTGCAGATGTCCTCAATGCCAGAGGTACATGCCTGTCGTCAAAACGCTTGGACTGTGGTCCCTTCCTGATATATTGGTCATACATTTGAAGAGATTTCGACAGTGAGTTCTATTTCTCCATATTAATAAATTCTTTTTCATGAATCTTAAAATTATGTCACAATATAATTTGTGTATGTTTTCAGGCAAGCTAAAGGTCGCACGAGTACGAAGTTGACGACTATGGTTGAGTTTCCGTTGAACGACTTCGACATGACGCCCCATCTCACCCGGAAGAGTGCGCCACCCGTAGACTCGCCCGGACACTCGCGTTCCCCGCGACGACGACACTCCAAGGCCTCCGTCACCACTCCGCACGAGAACATGTACGACCTCTACGCCATCTGCTATCATCACGGAGACGATTTAGAGACTGGACATTATACGGCGGCGTGCAAAAATCCTTATGACGGTCACTGGTATAAGTTTGACGACTCGAGAGTGACCCCGGTTGACGACGAAAACGCGTACAGTGAATTAGTGAACAACACCGCTTACATGCTGTTTTATAAGCGCAGGAGGCCACACGTGATGCACCATTGCTCGAGTGAAGAGCACACCGGACACTGGGCGCTCCGTATGCCAAAGTATGTGAAGCGAGCGAGTGAGACGTTGAACGAACTGATCGAAGTGAAGGAGGAGCCCGTAGAGGACCCGAAGGAACAGCCGCAGAACAAAGAGCACGACTCAGAGTCGGACATCACCGCGGTGACGCACAGCCCCTCACTGTCGAGGAGCGTGGCCAGCCTGCCCGACGACAACGTCGCCGACAACACCTCGCCCGTCAAAGTGAACGCCAGCGTCATACACAACGCCAGCGTCATACACAACGCCACCATCATACAATCACCCACGCTGCAAAGACCGCTCATAGTGGAGGTGAACGGCAACGGCGGCCGCGATCAGCCCGCCGACTGCGACAAGGAGGCCGCCGTGTACATCCACAAGGACGTGCACGTCAACCCCAAGATGACGCCCGTGGACACGCGCCGCCCACGCTCCGCAGACCTGCCGCGCCTCGCCCTCACCAGCGCCGCCGCCGACGACAACAGGAACTACGACGCGCCGCCGCTCGTGGCCACCGTCAACGGCCTCGAGTACCGCCCCACCACCCAGGACCTCGTGCTGTCCATGTTCCACGACTCCAACTTCATGGTGCCGCGCCGCGCCGCGCACCTCGCCGGGGAATCTCATCGCACAGGTCAGTACACTCCGCACTTCTCGCTCGACCGGCCCTTGCAGAACCTCTGCTCATGAACCTACTAACCACTGCGAACGTTTCACAGGAGAAAAGTCTTCTGTGTGGACGACTCGAATATCGACGTGAGAAACACTGACAGTGCTCGGGGGATGTTGTACTTCACTATACTTACATATTTTACACCAATACTTAGATCTGAGGATTTTATGTAGTTGACGAATGGTTTTTACTTATGTGCGGATAGAAATACGCAGTGTCTGTGAATTGCGTCAATCAAACGAACAGAGGCTTATAGAGTAGCTTGTGATGTTAATTTATTATTGTTTGTGAACTGAATACTGATATAAATCCGAGTCTTCGATATGTTTAAAATTGTAGTAGTGCTGATTGTGTGTTGTGGATTTCTCCTCTGTCTCGTACTTTACCAAAGATTGGTTTAAACACAATACTCAGGAAACGCGGAAGGCATGTGTCAATCGGAACATAACTTATTGTTATTTGCTCATCAATATAGATACGGAATCGAACGACTGTCGCAGATTCATTTGCCTTCCTTACCAAATAAACAATGTTATTAATACAAAACCGTAATAGGTACGTAATATAATTAAATATATTGTAAGGATACTATATAATAATATATTTGTGAAATTGCATAGTATGGACAAATACGATGAGTTCTTGTGTAAATGTAGCTAGCGGGCGTAACAATGTTTCAATAAGACGTATGTGCCTTGGCCCTAGACATGTTGTGATTTTATCAAATAAAGTACTAAATACATTTTTCTGCGTACGTTGCTAGTATAATATAGATATTTGTACAGCGATTTTGACGAGTCTTTATGCATTCAAGTAATTCATAGTCTCTGATATATTTAAACATTTGTAATGTTTGTTTGATTCTACGTCATATTTTAGCTCAGGCAATAACAATATTTTAAACCTTAACAATTAGTTTTCTCACCGATGCGTAAGGGCTCAAACACACAGGCCGTGGGTGCGGGTGCGTACGCAAATGCGTTTAGTTAAAACCTACTGGCACGCATTTCATAAACACATTGACTACGACACTTCAAATTCACAAGACCTAAAGACTTGGTAACTTTTCCGCATAAAATTTTCTTATATTTCTTTGGCGTCCTGATTGTATCGGGATTTAAACTGTGGCCGGTTCTTAACCATTGTTCGGTGGGTACTATGCGATGAAAAATAAATATCCACTATATAACTCTGTGTCACATCAAAAACTGCTAGCTATTCAAGAACCTCATCCGCACCCGTGTCTTCGCTGTGTTTAAGCTCTTAGTTTTGGTATTGTTGTCAAATTATTATTAATAAAAAGTTATTTACCAATAATAGTATTTTCAACGGATTAATGTGTGTTGTACAGGGAAGCCGGTTAGAAGGCGTCACACAATATATTTTGATTAAATCATGACGTAAAGGTTTACAATTTTTGTTGTTGTCACAATAATGTACGCCATGTTGTTTTATATACTGTGTGTGGTTTAATGTATATCTCGAGGTACTTGTGTTTTATATGATTATTTATAAATACATTGTCTATATATGTGGATTTTTTACAAGTGGAAATTTTACCACAAGAAATGATATTCGGTTTTGGAATTATTTTTTGTAAATATATTATTTGTTACAAGTGCACGAAATCTAGATTATGTATTGCACTTGGATGTGATTTTTATTAATGTTTTTTTTCTTTTCTTAAAAGACAGTTATTATAAACGCAAAAAAAAAACATTACTGCATTATGAATTGGCCTAAATTAAATTCTTGGTCCGTTTTACAATCAATATTCAAGATCTAGTGAGGTGAATGTGACATCAATCTACTATATTGAAATTTATCTCGACTCGAATGTTACATACAAATATGTACGTTGAGTAATGCTTAATCAATTGTGTCATAAATGTATTCATCGATAAAGAATAAATTCACTCAGTCAGCCTCTTTGTCACTTGCAATAACATTACGATGTAACGGATTTATTAAAACATTTGATAGAAAAACGCCTATATTGTTCTACGGGACAAAGTTCCTGGGATCTCTCATTGTGTGCTGAAATGATGTCAAATTGGACAAGGTGGAAATACATGAACAGGTTCAAACATTTATTCCTTATTACCTGTAAGTGTAAATGACAGGCTCTCAGTTTTATACATTGGTTATTAGATAAACTTAGGCCTTCGAGAGAAGTAACGACTCCGGAAATAATTATATTCATTCAAAGTATCCTAATACAAACCATTGTGATACCTATATTACTTATAATGATGGCATTAAATTAGATGAGAACGACTTAAGTTTTCGGAGTGTTAGAACCCACAGACATGTAAAAAAAATATATATTTTTATTTCAAAACTGTTCCTAGCATACTTACGAAATTGATATGTGCAGCTGTTGTATATTATGGTTGGAATAGACTATAGAGCAAGCGTATCGTAATGACATTCACCCTACAAAAGTGTAACAATGGCTCCCGAAGTCGTTACATCTCGGTTTGTATTATGTTCGTTGTTTTAATTTAAAAATGTTTATTTTAATTTCACCACGTTATGTTAAAATATAAGTGTTATATCCACATTACATTTTGTTTAATTATTACTTATCCCCCTAATGAGCATAATCATTTTAGTATAATTACACTCAAATTACTTGACAGCTTGGAAAGGTGAACACCTTGAAGCAGCGACAAAACACGAAATATGTAAATCTCAATAAAGGCCTAGATACATTCGGCTGCCGGGTGGACTGCAGCTCGCGCCATTACACATTTCCACTTGACAGTCTATTCATAGTCAAGGTAAAAAAATGGACGGCACGTGTGACCTATTGTCCTAGTTTAATTGATGCTTTAGAAAAAAACTTAATACTAATACACAGACGCTTTTATTTCATTTGAAAACAATAAACATAGGTAGTACTATTGTCCTACAAAAGTGATTTTATGGTAAGTGGGTAGATTTCCGCGAACTGTGTCCGCATAATTGGAATCTAGCACCAAAAGAATTGGCTTGAGGGAGTCTGCGGCGACGGATGTGGGCGTCATTCGTGGCCCAGACGAGTGTATGTTATCCAGACGGGAAGCGTTGTACGAATGCCTCGCGTCCCACCTTAACACGTCTGAACATTCCACGTGGCGCAGATAAATGTGGTGGGCGTCGGAACCTAGCAACAGCACTGCTTTGGAGTGATCGCCGAATACTGAAATACAAAATAAGAATATGAACCTTGTGTTTTTTAAAATAAGGATTAGTTTGGAAACAGGCGTTTATACGTGATAGGAATGGTTTTCTAGGTCTATGTAGATTACTTATTATTATGTAAGTATAAAAAAGCTGCCTATCAGTTTTGAAAGACGGCGTTGATTTATCGATTAAGTAGGTACGGAATACAATTTCTTGAATACGATCACTTTTTTTCATCTGAAAGAAAATAAACGTATGTTTTGATAATGTTTTGTAGGTTTTTATAAACATTGCGAACAATGGAACTACACTGCACTTCGTGGTATGTGCAGAGCAGTACAGATAGAGTATCCATCGACATGAGGGAACCATCTCTCGCCAATCGTCATATTTAAACCTAAAATAAAACTCTGACGCCTGAAATGCTTGAAATGCGACACTTGCGGGAGTCATTATGACAGGCTATTAACCAATGTGCACGCCGGTTGATATCGGATCGGACACTAATAGACCAAGAGCCCGTGGCTGCCAGACTCGTCATTTTAAAAAAGCTGAAAGTTTGTCTGCGCATGCCTATAACATTGGTATTCCACGATCAGCATTTATGAAGTTTGGATCGTGGTGGCTTTGGGAATTGTCAGCTAATGTGTAAAAGAACCATCAAAAGTGACTGACTACCGCGGAAACACTTTTTATAGTTGTCTAAGAAACATAATATATAAAATTTAGCTTTAATACTTACTATAATGCTGTTAAAATTACTTTTTATTAAAGTTTGAAGATATCTAATATTACACTAGATATAATATTTTGTCAATGTTATATAATATAGTATAAAACCTGAATTTTGTATATGTTTTAGGCAGCTATCAAAAGGTATTTCCTTGTTTTTTTTTTATTGCTGTCAATGGCGAGACGAGCAGGCCATTCGCCTGATGATTAGCGACACAACCGCTCATGGACAGTACCAAATCCATACAACACCATGAATTCCAACACAGTACTTCCACATTCCACTGCGCCATCCAGAGACATAAGATGTTGAGTCTCAATATATCCAGTAGTTACTCTGTTTGTAGTAGTAGACAGCACTTTAGATGGTTCTTTCAACTTGCCAGACACATTGAAGCTGATAACTTCCAAAGCAACCACGATTCAAACTTTATAATTGCGGGTCTATGTTAGAGGCATGTGCAGAGATCTTTCAGCTTTTATAAAATGACGAAAGTCTGGCGGCCACGGGCTCTTGAGCTATAACATCCTATCGCAAGCTGTATTCGTGAGTCATGTGCAATGATTTAGGTAGATATATACTTGCCATTTTTTACACCCCACAGTCAAATACATATATGTACTTACACACAGTTGGTAATGGAGTTGCCGGATTTATAATATCCGGATTTTAATTTTAGTTTCAACAGTGTTTTGTTTCCTGCCTGTTGTGACTGCCTCGGTGGCGTAGTTGTACTAAGGTATGATTGCAAAACTGTGGTCTCGGGTTCAAATGGTTCAAAAATCCCGGCACGGGCACTGATATTGGATTTTTCTATTCATTATCAGATAATTCGATATTGCGATAGGCTCACACCCTATTATATCCGACGAAACAGACAAGGCGAAACATGGGTGCCTGGTTATCAGGAGAAACTCTGCCTACCCCTTCTGGGAAAAAGGCGTGAGTTTATGTATGTATTTGTTTTGTTTCCTTCTCTGTGTGACCTCGCTCGAAAAATACTTTTTTAACCGTTACCCAACAATGGGTCTGGCTAGAGCACTAGGACAATATCGCGGGTCCAAATTCAAATCAGCGTATATATTCTTATAAACAATAGTTACTCACTAAATATATAAATACCTAGTGGAGTAAAATGACAGGACGAAAACTCACAGTATTTCTTAAATAAAATTATCATTTGTATGTGCGTATTACGATGTATCCGTATACCGTGTCACATAATAATATGTAAATACCAGTTATAGTGGACCATTATCTATCGAATTTATTTAAACATTACGAGTACACACTGTAATTATGGAGCGTAAGCGACTATTGCTATTTAAAGAAACTATGCACAAAATATCTGCCATAAAATGTTAGAATAGTGCAGATTCGATTCCCGTGGGATACAGATGTTTGCGAGTCTAAGGTCGGCATTTATTTTATTGTTTTACTGCCTTCACAGCGTAGTTACATAATAAGTTAGCTGTGAAACGAAACGGCACAGGTTCGTATATCTATAGCAAATGAACGAAGTAGCAACAGCAAGGGGCAAGGGGTGTATTAAAGGGTATGAAGTCTTCAATCTCCATGCCATGAAAACGGAAATAAAGTGCAAGATATGGTAAGGGAAAATAATATTTTTGCCTATCGTTGCGTTTTCATAAAGCGCTCTTTTAAAATTTGATTCGACATATTCCTTTCTAAATAATTGCTCAAGTAAGATTTAGTGATCTATTTGTTGCCTGGCGTAACAACAAGAAAGTCGACACGTGTAAACTTTTGAGGTCACCCAGTTTTTGCTCTCGTTTTGATCTGGGCATGATAAACAGTAGACTTATTGCTATACCGGACACAGGTTACGCACAATGGTTGTAATTACAATTTCAATGTCACGTGGGTTTCCTCACTAATATATTGCCGCTTAGATATTTTTTGTCTTGCTCAACCTAAGCTTTTTATATAAGCGAATATAATAGTAGGTCCGTTAAATGATTAATAGTTAGAACAATGCTTATGTAATTTGTAAGAGCCATGATCATTAAGGCATTGGATTACGAATGAAGGTGTGAGAGCCAGCCAGTTAAAACCCAGGGTCAATGTAATTTTCAAATTTAGTTACCTACTCCCAACAAATTTTCTCAGATATAAGTTAACATCCAACAACTCAACTTTTTGCTGGAATATGTAATGTACAGCATGCCATCATAATTAGTTTACAATTGGATAATACTGGAATGGAAGCTTTTACCTACCTCGCAGCGGTGATATAGATTTTTTCCTTCGTAATACTGAGGTATCTATTTCATAGAGTCCTTGTTGATAAAGCTTAACGAGTATGAGGACATGATGAGCCGGAGCGCGTTTTATAAGGGCTATTTGCAGGCCAACGGAAGGAGCGCACGCGAGCACAGACCATCCAGACTCCGACGACACTTCATATACTAGCACGGCGCCACGCGACGCGTCCGAGATGTATCTGCAAGGAATCATATCAGGGAGATGTAAATAGGTATGATTTTTTTTGCACTTACCATTAGGTGCAGTGCACTTTGCTGTGCTAGAATAAAAAATAATTTATTTCTGGGTAGGTGATTAAAAAAATATAAACGTATTTATTGTTATTCATCAAATATATTACGCTAAACAGGTTTCTAACAGCTCTACATTCAAAGTGATTCGAGTTTTGAAATCAGCCTAATTTGTAATGATATTTTTTTATTAGGTGTGTACATAATAAAATATAATATGCAAGTAATGGTAAAATATGTTTGCTCGTGAATAAACTAATGGAATAATTTGCTACGCTTTGCAAGTCCTTTTCGTTACGAACATAGAGCCTAAAGTGAATTGGCAATATAGCCAATCATTACGGAACAATGCGGGAATACATTATAACATATATATTAATTTATCTTATATGTTAATAGTTTTTATCTAGTTTTGCGCATATGTTAGAGTGATTTGACATACTAAGGACATAATTATAGATGCTACGCGTCTACGCTACACGCCTTTATGACCACAACTATGTACAAATTTGTCTCACAAAGTGCAATAAAATCTCGTCAACACTTTCATTGTCTGTACTACTGATAAATATTATGAGACAGCAAGTTGTAACATAGTTAAATAGGATGGAGGACGATGAATAGAAGTGCTGTTGATTGAACAAATTTTGTAGAAGTTTCTTGTCTTCATTAATGTGCGTGGTGGCCTCGTGGTATCGGACCAGACTCGGCTACCTACATGTTCACGGTGGTCGCGGGTTCAAATCCCAGGGCACACCTCTGAGTTTTCGGAGTTATGTGTGTATTGATAATCAATCACCACGCACTTTAACGGTGAAGGAAAACACCGTGAGGAAACCTGCATACCGTAGCGATTTTAAAGAATTTCTACGGTATGTAAGTCCGCCAACCCGCACTAGGCCAGCGTGGTGGACTATATGGCCTAACCACTCTCAATCGATTCTCTCGGTTGTAGAGTAGGCCCGTGCCCAGCAGTGGGACGTATATGGGCTGATAAAAAAAAACTTAATTTGTATGAACCGCTAAAAATAAATAAATAATTATATTTTGTAGAGAAAAGCCAAAAACGAAGTAGTTTATACAATATAGGTGATTATCACTGTACATTTATATTGAAAAATTCAATGTACTTGTAAAATATTGCACTTTCTTTATACATATTAGATCAGTTTACGATGCTCACGGTCCAAACATCAATCACTAACTTTCCCAGACACAAGTACCTACTTTTAAGACAATTTGGCTACAGTGCATCCAACCAACACAGATACATATCTCGAAATTCCTATATTTTGTGTCTTATTCATTAACTAAACACTATGTCAAGGTAGGTAACTCTCGATTGTAGAGGAGGCCCGTGCCCTGCAGTGGGTCGTATATGGGCTGATACAATACAATACAATACAATTCATAAGTGTAAGTAGCCTTATGCAATCAGCTTTCTTAGTCCACCACGCTGGCCTAGTGCGGGTTGGCAGACTTTTACATGGTAACAAAACACGTATGGTATGCAGGTTTCCTCAAGATGTTTTCCTTCACCGTTATAGTGCGTGGTGTCTATCAATACACACATGACTCCAAAAGTTCAGAAGTGTGCCCTGGGATTTGCATCCGTGACCACCGTGAACATATAGGCAGCCACGTCTGGTCCGTTACCAACAGGCCACCCCGCATTTTTTAGTCATATTAAAACAAACTTTGGTTCAAAAAATCACATTATCTACACAGATTATGGCATTTTCTTTCTATTTGCAATGAGTTATGAAAATGAAAAATGCAGGAAGTCGAAATATTCTTTGTGCAGTTTTAATGCTATTCTGATTTGGAATACGAAAACAGTCGAGTGACAGACAACATTAAAATTAACAAAAAATGAATAATGTCATATTTTTTTCATTTAAACCTGATATGGATCACATGGTCGCACACTTCATCAAAAATATTGTCACGAAGTGCATAATATTACGATAGTTAAAGTATATTTTTGTTTTATGAAGTATTATGTCGAAAAGCTCTTGAATGTCATAACTCATAGGTATGTATGATTAATTACAACTCGCGGAAGTGGTGCGGCGTGTAAAATATGTATTAAGGATAATATTTATTGAAGTGCGTGGTGGCCTGTTGGTAACGGACCAGACGCGGCTGCCTACATGCTTACGATGGTCGCGGGTTCAAATCCCAGGGCACACCTCTGACTTTTCGGAGTCATGTGTGTATTGATAGTCAATCACCACGCACTATAACGGTGAAGGAAAACATCGTGAGGAAACCTGCATACCATAGCGATTTGTATAAATATCTATGGTATGTGAAAGTCCGCCAACCCGCACTAGGCCAGTGTGGTGGACTATATGGCCTAACCACTCTCAATCGTACTCTCGATTGTAGAGGAGGCCCGTGCCCTGCAGTGGGTCATATATGGACTGATACAATACAAATAATATTTATTATTACTTACAATTATTAACAAAATAATAGGTAATACTGCCTGACTGCCTCGGTGGCGCAGTTTTACTACCGTATGATTGCAAAACTGAGGTTTTGGGTTCGAATCCCGGGTCAGGCAAAGTGATATTTGATTTTTCTATTCATTACCAACCCTAAGTCAGGTAGTTGCGCCTGGTATCGCGATAGGCTCGCCCCCTATCACATAGTGGGACGAAACATACAAGGCGAAACGTAGGAGTTCTAGTTGCACCTCTGGCTACCCCTTCTGGGAAAAAGGCGTAATTTTATGCAAGTTTGTATGTAATAGGTAATAATTGCTTATGTAGGATAAAAAACTACACAATTCCAAACTAAAAACTTACTAACAGTCTTAAAACATAGACTGAAATATAATAGGTTTCAAAATATATCTTGAGCAAATCAGCGGTTTGCAACTAGTATCGCTTGGGGCGGAATTCTTTCACCTTGTAAAGCTCAAAGTCAATACATGAATGATATAATACTCGTAGTTGTTTAGAACACGTGTGACCTGACGCCGTTTCATCAATCATGCTACACAACATTCTGTTGCGCAAGTGGTTTACATTTTTAATTGACTGATTGATATAATGTTTTTATAAGCAATTGCAAAAATGTCATTCAAATAAAACTAAGCTTATTACACGTACTTACTCCACGTAGTATTGCATATTTTCAAAATCTGTTGTTCATTTTATGTACAGTCATATGTCGTAATGTACACAAGAATTTTAACGGTTGTGAAATTAATTGTCTAATTCTTGTTTGTTGCACTTGAGTTATATTGTGGTACACTTAGTAATATACTTATGAATTATAATTGTATTATGGCCTAACTGTTCTAGAATCGTAGGCCGAATTACCAAAAGTCTAATAATAATAAAAAATGATTTTTTTACAATCATATAAAGACGTTTTTAAGCCAGAAATAAAAAAACGTGTTTTTGATTATGTGTTCAAGCCAAAACTGATTTTGCTAGAAGGTTCCTCTATAGTCTATAGTCTAGGATGTATCTCTTCCCATAGTCTATGACACTATTATTGCTTGCTGAAATATACAGGATTTAACCAGACTGTGACCGAAAATGAAGCCAGGTGGTAGTATTAATGACTTCAGACACAATGCAACTAAAAATTTCGCAAAAAACAGCGACAATTTTTTGTTGTAATTTTTTACTTATTTGGGTTGGGTTTGGTTTTTTACTTATTATGTATTTGGGTTGTAAAAACATCGTTTTTCTAAAATAATTAATTATACATTTTTATTTTTAAAGACACAACGGCACGTACTCAATACTCAATATCTTTATTGCACACCACATGTTATAAAGATGTTATAATTTTATAAAAAGGTACAATGTGGACCCTGTTGGGCACGGCAACAATTTAGGAGAGCGGAGGAAGCCATAATGTTCATTTTATTTTTAGATATTTGGAATATTGTATTCTTAAAATTTATAATAAGTCTACATATTTGTATTTAATATGCACTTATGGTAGCATAATTACTTTAATGATATTTTTTCAGAAATGTTATTTGTTAGATATTTCTGTTTAGTTGTTATATAATTATGTAATATAAATAATTAGTATAATATAAAATATTTAGTATAATATATTTTAATCCGTCTTTATTTATTAAAATTAGCTGTTTATTTTTCGTTTAGATATTCTGATATTGTGTAGTACGTTTTTGTAAGTAATAATTGTTTTAGTTGTTTATTAAAAGATGTTTCATTCCTTGCGTTTTTTATGTAGTCTGGCAGTTTATTATATATTTTAATAGACATAACAAATGGGCTAGAAGAATGCATAGTAAGTCTTGAAGTTGGTAGGTTCAATCTATTTTTATGTCTAAGTGGGTATTTAGTTTGTACATCGGATCTTTTGGTATAAAAATCTGGGTGTTTGCGGACAAATTTACATATTTCTAGTGTATATATACTGGGCAAGGTTAAAATTTTAAGTTCTTGGAAATGCGGTTTGCAAGAGTCGGTCTGTTGTATGTTTACTAATATTCTAATTAGTTTCTTCTGTAGTGTAAAAGGGTTGGTGTATCTGTGCTATTTCCCCATAGAATAATACCATAACTGAGCCATGAGTACGCATAGGCGTAATAGGTGGTCAAAGCTGTTTGTGTATTTCTTTATTTCTCGAAGAGCATATGAAAATTTGGATATATTTGCTCTAATTTTTTTTATATGAGGTTTCCAATTGATGTGTGTATCTATTGTTATTCCTAGCAGGCTAAATTCATCTACTATTTCTAGTTTTGTACCATTATAGTCGAAATTTATGTTTAATGATGGTTTTTGGTGGGGATGGAATGTCATAAGTTTTGTTTTTGAGAAATTTATTTCAAGGTTATGGTTATTCATCCAGTTAACTGTTTTATTTAATATGGAACGTAAGGTTTGATTAAGGTTTGTTATATTTTGGCATGGAACGAGTAGGGATATGTCGTCAGCGAACAAAACGCATGGTCCTTCTATTGTTTTGGATAGGTCATTTATATAGATTAAAAATAAGAGACAGCCTATGACGCTTCCCTGTGGTATTGAGGCATTTATAATTTTTTTGTCTGATCTAATGTACTCTATAGTTTTTTTACTTTTGTTAAAAAAATCTAATTCAACTATTTGCTCTCTATCTTTTAAATATGATTTTAGCCACTCGTGAGCTTTTCCGCGGATTCCTATTTCGTAGAGTTTATTTAACAGAATTTGGAATTGTACTTTATCAAGGATTTAAATTATAATTTATCAAAAACTAGGTATTTACAATTCCAATCTATAAAATCACAAAAATACCCGTTGCTTTTTTTGAGAATTTTTTTGTTGCATTGTGTCTCTAGTCACTACAACTACCACCTGCCATCGTTTTCGGTCCCAGTCTTGATATACCCTGTATAAAAAAATAGAGTTAGAAAGCGAAATCAAATAGTCCATAGGTAGCCATACATTCTTCACCGTGACGATGTTTTTTTTAAATTAACCGATACCAGCTATACCCCTTTTGTCATATTCACTTGGAATAACTTGCCCATATATTAAGTAAACCTAATAATTTCCTCCTCTACGAGTACTTCTAAAATATCTGTATTTGATAATAACAGACAACGCACTCAAAATACTTTATTTATTATTCTGAGCAAAATACACACGCACATACATACCCTTACATTTACACACACACACACACGCACGCGCACACCAACCCACACATAAATCATACATACATAACTCACTGTCACATATTTTCTCACTTACACACTAAAATTTAGTGCCTAAATTAATGTTAATTGATTTAACTAGTTTCTCAAGACATAGGATATGCCTCATTTGAGAATCCATGCAACTTTTTTGTATCCATTGGCCTAAATTACGAAGGGCCAGCTGCGTTTTACTGATTTGCCTTACCTAATAAACAAAATCAAGGCCTAAAGCATCACCTCTACGTACGATATCAAATTTAATAGATCAAAGATGCAATTCTACAAAACTTAATTGCTTACGTTAATAACTGTAAAAACGACAGTGCGTTTAATAATTCGTCGACCATCGAGGAATAAAGGTTGTCGAATGCAACACGCACGCATGCCAGAATGAAGGGCTCCCCACTAAATTGGTTATGCGGTCTTTGGCTACGGTGATGGTGAATTAAAGTTTATACACGTACATAGCGAACACTAATGTTCGCACACGTACCCATTTTCCCGGGACTGTCCCTATTTCTTATTGTCTTGGCCGATAAGTTTTCAATTGGGTCCTTATTTTTTATATTGACGAAATATGAAAGACTCGACATAATCCAATTGTGATTGGATATTTGACATTGGATTGCAATAGTATACCCAAAAATCGGAAACCTTGTTTAACATAAGGGTTATGTTTAGAAAATTGCATATATTTAAGGGTTTTGGTGTGAATAAATATTGCCTTAAATACTTACATGAATAATTTTCCACCGGGTCCGTATTCGACAACAATATTTTGTAGCAAGGAACTTGGTTCCGATAGTGACGATAAATCAAAGCGTTTCGTCACTTTTCCTAATAGTAAACTGATGACTACAACTTTAGGCGGACATGTGCACCGCGGGTTCCCCAGTGTGTCGACGATACCTGAATCTAGTATCCATATGTTACCCTGTTGAAAGAAACAAATTAGCTATATCAGCACCACGTGAATTTAGCTAACTCGCAGAGTTATATTACTACCGACCGTCCATTTTATTAACCCCATCAAAAAATATGAGCAGTCCTTTCTTTGGAACGTGATTTTCGGTAATATTTAATTATGTAAACTTCTCGACCTGGGAATCGAACCTAAGACATCGTACGTTGTCCTCTGCCCAATGGGGAGTTATCAGATTTACACAATAGACTTTTAATTGATAATCTTACAAAGATGGGAACTTGTATGAATTGTATAAAATCTATGTTTGAGAAAAGAAACTTTAAATTATGCAATATCCTCGTTAACACGTTACGAGACTATAGTTGGGCTCTTGGTCTTGAATACAAATACTTGCACAATGTATGGAGTATAGAAAATATTCTACTCATGGCTTTTAAGTGGTTTACGTAGCTGGTATAACCGAATAAGAGAAAAATATAATTAGCGAGGTAGTAGACGAGGTAGTCCACGTTAAATATACTACGTAAATAAATATAACACTGTTATCAGCCGTTACCGACATAGAAAATATATCAATAAGGACTAAAAGCTTAATGAACTTATGATACAATCGTTCATGTGCAATATAATATATATAGAACTAAATATAAACACGAAACAAATGCAAATAGTAGTGTTTCAGATCCGTTTTGTACAAATGATGATGTTGGCTAACCGCAATCACTACGTAGTGATTAATCAGTTCACGGTGAAGCAATTATATGGAAATGTGCTGCCTTTGGGAGCGTTTGTGCTCATGAGGTCGCACCCACGCTATTCATTCGTGTATTTACTGTGATTCGATTGCGTAGTCAGTTCAATACAAAATGAAAACCTCCAATGTAACACATTTTCACACGTTCAGATAACGGAAACTGCGTTTTTAGTTGCCTACTGCAGATACTTAAATGTAAGTGCATTGCATTTTATTTCAGTTTGATTTCTATTTATTGACATTGCACATCCGGGGTACAACAATGTTGCTTTCAGATAAGCGTATACAGAATTAACATAGGCGTAAGTATGCTTACGTATGGCAGTTTATACTACGTTAAACCAGAGTGGATCTATTACGTATGTTTCTTAATGATTAGGAATAGGGACAGACAAAAACAGCAGTGTAGCAATTTATCGATATCTAGATTAGAAGATTAATAAGCATTAACGTGACTCACAAGATGATCCAAGTAGAAATCTATCGCATTTTGTATAGCACTGCAGTCGCCGATGGTGTGCGTCCGCAGTTCTGGATATGGTTCGAGCTCAACTCCCTGGCGCTCCCGAACTATTAACCACACAGTCGCTAGCACACCATGCTTCATTCTTAACAAAAATTGTACATTATTTATTGTTATGACAAATATATTACAAGCATTATATTTTATAATACTAGGTGGTATATGGTACTGTAGATAAAATGAATTTTACCTTGGTGTTATAACGTAGATGTCGTCCATGTACTTTAACGCCTTGGTAGCAATAATATTTTCCTTTACGTATTGAGCATTGTTGAACCAAAAAGTAGAGCCATGCGTGCACTGCAGATGCAAGGGCCCGCCGTTCCACGCTAGATTCTTGGGGAAAGCATCGCCCATCACTACACTCCGATATAACAGAAACAGCGTTACTATATGATAAGTCATCTTATTGGTACATAAATATTAACAGCTGTCTAATTTTATTACTTGATGCGAACATTCGGCCCGACTGCGTATGCAAATAATATGTGACTTCTGGATTTCGTAACTTTGTATGAAGTGGACAAGAAGCTTCTGAGAATTGGCAAGCATTCTGCAAAATTGCTTAAGTGTTATGCCGCATTATGCATTACTGTACAAATTCTAATACAAACCGTATTTATACGTCACACGATAAAATTACTTAAGCTTAGTGGCAATGTAAATGGATAGGAACCAAATTCAGTTTCGCTCCAATTGTTTCAATAGACACACGATACAACTCTTCCGATATCGAGGACTGGGTTCATGTTTCCTCCAGTTACAGGCGTAAAAACTGTGTTAGTATGCCGTCTGCAGACAAAAAGAAGCCATTGTGCACATCACATAGGAATTACTATGACATAGTACTAGCGCATAGAGCATTGTATGGATAAATAATACTTGTGAAGTTGATGTATTAATCAATTTTACACCTTTATTTTTTTTTATTTGGCTTGCTTAAGGCTCTTTACATATTAAAAGAGTTCTGTAGGCTTATTAAGAGTAATGGACGGAGAAATTATATTCATCTAATGACAAAGACAAGTAGCCACGACAATGGCTTGTTTAACTAAAAGTTCTGAATTATGGATTTCCTGTTTGGCCTTCTCATCCACCCTTATGTGAATTGTAAACCCAATTTGTTGTTACTTGTACGAGCGCAGTCCAGACATGTTAACCACACATACTTTAGCATAAAGTGTGGCTTAGATAGTTCAGTGATTACATATAGACTTACAGGGTAAATAGACCTAGCTAGGACATAGGTCGTCGTATCACGTTAACATTTAATAATGTGTTAGGAGGCCTAAGATTCTGGGTTACTAGTATGGTCAATCTATGTCCAGCTTTCCATACATTGTTTTCCACAGATACAAATGCAATGCTTGTACACATTCTGTTATATAATAAATAGTTGCAGACACTAAACACAGCAATCATTTCCACGTTAGAAGCAATAAGGAATTATTATAGGAGTAAATTAATAAATTGTTCCATTTTATATTAAGTCGTATTGCAAATTCGTGCGTGTAATTAGCAAAAATGAATCGACCTTGACATTTTGGTAGACAAAAACTTATGTCGTTAGTATCACAATCGGTAATCACGCACCTTGATAATAAAGTAAGCAATACGCCCCGCGCGTGGGTGACAGCGAGTCACGGCTGCCACCGCCACGCCTTCGGGATCGGTCACTTTTACTTTTAAGGTGTTATGTTATAGTGTAAGTAGAGTGTAGAGGGGCGAGTTAATTCGTGCGTACGCGAAGGCTCTCCTCCAGTGTAACTGCAAGCGCCGCGCCGTGACACGGTCGCGCCTCCCTGCCGCACTCGCGAATACACGTGCTCTGACCAGCTGCTACTGCACCAGCTGCCGCCGGCGCTCGCGGGATCCACATATTACAGGTACGCACTACGCCTACTCATTCGTGCTGTGTTTACACTCCTCATGATATCGGATGAAACACCACTCAGAATAAAAAATGTAAATAGACCAATCAATGTTATGAATTCAGTATTGATAGATACCAGTTTAATGAACAGTTATTGCGGTATTCAAGCAATTTCAACTAAACACGATGCAGAAAAACTACTAGTCGTTATGAATTCATTTGTGTATAGTACACTACCAGTAGTTATTCATAAAACCATGTGATTAACGTCAAAAACTTTTAATGATCAGTTCTGTGCAAGTTGGTATACTAAATCCAGATATAGAAATAGTCAATTGAATAATTTGATTTAAAATCACCGTGATTGGTAATATTAACCATAGGTATTAAATAGGCAAAAATAAATTCCTCGTTTGCAATTAACTGCATCATTAAATGTCTGAAACTGTTATAGGGATGTGCCAATTAATTTTATATAGTTATTGCTGTTGCAAATTGTGTGTCCTATTCTTCGTACGAACGAACGAACAATACGACCAATGTAATATTTTATCTACAAAATTAAACCATTTGTTTATTTCTTGTAAGTAGTAGTCTTAGCAGAATTAAGTTGGATTAAGTATGTAAATATAACAACAATGAATATATAAATAAATACACTCAACAGTCACATACATAGTCCCGACCGCACACTAAGATCGAGTCTTGTGTCGTGAGTATCAAGAGCTACAAGAGACTTTTCGGTCTCACAAACACCCAGACTCGAAACAAATACTCGTGGTTCACACAAACATTTGTTTCGATGCGGGGATCGAACCCGCGGCCTCTTGTTTCACAGGCGGCGTCTAACCAACTGCGCCATGGAGGCTGTCAAAGTCATAACACCTATGTATATTGTATGTATACAATTAATTAGTGCAGAAAGCGTGATAGTCGCAAGTAACTAATGAGTAACGTTTTTTGTGCCTCCTTCAATCAAAGTTGGCGTGAAGTCTAGTTACAATTCTAATTTGCTCTGGATGCGTTGTTCGTAAAGTACCTATATACAATTATAAACAATTTCGCGTTTACACATATCTGAAAACGCACGAATGTTGTTTTAACAATATCCTATAAGGCTATGTAAACAAGGGTTCATTGTCTGATAAATTGGTCATTGTATTTACAAACACGTAGACACAATGAGTGGATGTGTAAGGAGCCGAGGAAGTTGTTACATGCGATAGAACATCGCCATCATTGTTTACATTTGAATAATTACCAAACTACTGATGTGTCTATTATTTAATCATAATACATATATGAATAATAAATTTAAGAAACATCGCTTAATTTGTTTACAATATAAAGAAAGATAAAAAGGGGTAAAGTGCTGTATCTGTAACTACAAGCATTAGACATCTATTTATGTCCATTGTATCTTTTACCACATTTTACGCCTTTGGTAATGTTTCTACGATATCTTTGGCAAGATTTAGTTCTCGTCTGATTGCCAAAACCCATATAAAAACAATAAAGCTAGTGCCTGCGGCGCCATATTTATCTCTGGCGCCATGAGTAGTCGCCCAGCCGAACCTTATCCTAACGCCGCTACTACATGTGTCTATTTATTGTAAATGTACAAAAACACAAGATATTTCTACACTTGTAAACCTCACTAAACTTTTTTACCTTTCCTCTACGCTATACAGGAAGTCTACTTAAAAATTTACCATGATTTGGTTTTTCGGTTTAGATTTTTATTGATAATTTCGATCTTACATTCTATTACCATTATATATTAAAAGGAACAATTAACTTAAATAAAACAAGAGAGATTTTCAGTATTTTTTCTAAACTTAATCCTTAAGTTCATGTTTATGTAATTTGAAATGAACTAGGTTACAAGCACTTCGACGGACCGAAGCAAGCGAAATATGTTTATTTAGACATATCGTGTATTTCACAAAACAATGTAATATGTATTGTATATTGAACAACAGAAAAGTTACATAACATGCACTATTATCCGAATCTCTGGGCGGGTTAATTTGGTAAGAAATCTTTGATTGATCTCCAATTAATTATTTACACGCAACGGCATTATCAGTCGTTAATTTATATATCTCAAATTACGGTTTAATATTAAAACCAATAGTTTCTCGAAGGTTAGTATTGTTAAAATGTTTTTATTAAGACTATATTAATTTTTTTACACAGGTCGGCATATTCACTTAATTATATTAGTAAGTGCTCTCGATTTTCAAATAAAAATAATATAAAAGGCCTTATTATTACGGATAAGTGATAATATACGTATTACATTCAATTACGCAGTATCGCAGACGTATCCAAACATTTGGCCTCTGAAATAACTTGATAAGGAAGTATTTCATGGTTGTTACAAGTAATAATTAATCAATTTAGGCTATGCGTTGTCATTGATAAAAATAATTGAATTAAAAGAGGCCTTTACATTTTTTCCCGTCCACAAAAACATGGAAGTTTTCTTTCCTTTTATATATTCATCAGCCGCGGACATTAGTAAAAGTTATCCCGATAATGTATAAATAATCAGTATAAATAAAAATATTTAACGAAAAAATCTAGATGCAAGAAAATCTTATATTTGAATCATTCATAGGAAATCTAGACTTATATGTCTACAAATAACATGAGAATTCCTCAGAGTACGTTAAGTAAATACGTAATATTTCAATAGTCCATAGGCACGTCGACAAACATTTGGCGAGCCTTTCTTAAGAAATTAATTTAGTCTTTATCTGTAAATGGAAAATCAAAATGATCAAGTAGGCATCTCATGTTCGTTTTTTATTCAGATTCTATTATGAGTAAATAATAGTGACGGTTCTTTAACTCTTGGGCTATGGTATATAAATATATCGATCAGAACAGAACGTATTAAGTTTTCTAGTTAGTGTATGATTATTTTTGGTGCAGTCTTTCCCGTCTTGGTAAACATCCATTGATGCAATTCTCTTTACCTATTGAATATTTCCCTTAGTGCGTACCTAACAATCTATTGTTCCTTGCTAGGTATATTTGTTACCAAACACGTCTCTTGCTTCAGCAGTTGATTAACTATATATATTTGTTAATATTCCTGCGCACGGCTTTACCTTTCGTTATCCAACGTTTAAGGGCAATACATTCCCTATTTGCAGCTTATAAACTGAACTCTGTAGTACGCCAATATGAAGTAAGACTGATGTGTCCGATAAATTAAACAATATACAATGCACATTATGACCATGTTATTGAAAGTTTGGGTTGGGCCATCATGATTGTGGCCTATTTTTCTTAGTTGCGTGTGTTTGTTATTTTTTAGCATTAAAGTATACTATAATTTTTATGATTTACCTACATATGTCTTAAAAGTCCTCTGTGATTTAGTTCATAAGAGAGTGGGTGTATTGTCACAGAGGACCAGATATTTTGTTTAGTCTAAAGTGTTTAGTTCAAAATCTACGCATACCTAGAAATGGTAGATACGTCGAGATACTGACAGGCAAATTATGTTGTGGACACATCTTAAAGCAATGATTGATAGTAGCATTGCTAAACTTGCCATCAAAACATGCCATCAAATTTATAATTTGCCAAATAATTATATCAAACGTATCTCTTTGGTAAAAAGTCTCGGTGGCGCAGTTTTACTACGGTACGATTACAAAGCTGAGGTCTCGGGTTCGAATCCCGGGTCGGGCAAAGTGATATTGGATTAATCTATTCATTATCATGCCCGATATGGCAATAGCCTCTAATATCGTGGGACGGAACACAAAAGGCGAAATGTGGGTGTCCTGGTAGCACCCCTGCCTACCTCTTCTAGAAAAAAGGTGTGAGTTTATCTATGTATCTCTTTGGTATTAAAAATATAATTACAAATAAGGCGTTCAAATGAACAAATAATAACAATGGCACGACTGGTTGTTGAACAATGGCTACAATACTCAAGTAAGGTCCAAGTACAACTCATAATCAGTAGACCATTGTAAAACATGGCATGACTCTAAGTGAAATATGTATCCTTGGAAACAGCAACGCAACATGATCTAATAGTGCGATATGACAGAGCTGATTGTGGCACCTGATTACGTTTACCAACACCGAAGCTGTTGCCTTGTGCTATGTCGCTGGTACGACCTTTGTCCTACAAAAAACAGGATTTACTTAGACGTGTAGTATGTAATTAGGGCTTGACGGCTCTATATTAAATTGGAAGTAGCAAATGTAGACTAATATTTCTGTTTTGTAATCTAAACGCGTTTGTGTTGCCTCGTCCATACCTCAAAAAGTTCACAAATTAACTTTTTGCTTTAAGTGCCTAATACACCTCCTAGAAATCAAGAAAGTTGTTTGTTTACCTATTCTAATTATATTATTAATACCAGTATATATAATTTTATAGGTATTCATGAAACAAAACCTGGTAATTTAACAACCTACATAGTAACAATGTATATGAAAACAAAAGGCCGCCAGAATCATGGATACTAAAAAAAATAACTTATTTATTGTAATATTAAATTTTTTAGTTATTGATATTTAAAAAGTTGCAAAAACCATTCTTTTTTTTTAGAAAGTTTTAGTTTGTGTCTGTAATCATTAAAACTATCACCTGGCTTCATTTTTTGTCGCAGTCTTCATATACCCTGTATGATATATTACAAATTTTGTAATATATTTGAAAACATGAAAAAATACTTTTTTTATACTAAAGTATTTATGGTATAAGTACAAATATAAGATATCTTTTGGTTTCGGATTTGTTTAAGAACTAATTAAATATATTATAATATAACCCAGATTTCGTTAATACTAGAGCTGAGAAGGCGATAACCTGCCCTTATTACGAAGAATTTTCGCGCAATTACAATGTGTGACAATGACATTCCAATTAAACATTATAGAGCAAGAGCCTGTGACTGCCAGAGTTTCGTCTTTTCATACAAGCCGAAAGTTTGTCTGCGCATGCCTCTGACATAGGCATCACACGATCGACTATTATGAAGTTCCGATCGGAATGGCTTTGGAAGTTATCCGCTTTAATGTGTCTGGCAAGATGAAAGAACCAAGAATGTCCAGATGCCAAAGGAACATCTTTTGATAGGTGCCTTAACATCATACGAGTTATATAATTCAGCTTTTATACTATAACGCTGACTACATTTCCTATATTTATCATTATATTTTATTAAAGTTTGAAGATATCGTAATAAAGAATTTTACACATTATAGTTGATAACATTCAAAGCCGATCGGAACTTCATAATAGGTGATCGTATGATGCCTATGTCAGAGGCATGCGCAGACAAACTTTCAGCGTTTATTAAATAACGAAAGTGTGGCAGCCACGGGCTCTCGGTCTATCTATCTATCTATCTATCTAAATCAGTCCACGTCAATCCTCGGTCTACTATGTCGTTATTCGTAAGAATATACTCGTAATACACGATCTTGTATTCAAACAACGAATGTCAACAATTTATCAAAAACTTTCACAAGGATTGGATAAAAATATCTAATTTCGATTTCCAGTATTTATGCAATAATGTCAATTGGCAACCTCAGAGAAAGTTGAGACATACTGGTAGAAAAATACAGTGTGGTTATTTACCAGCGAAGCCTCGCACGTGTCTGATATTTTCACTTGATGCTTAATTACGTATTTAAAACCCATAGCGTGTGTGCAGCCGCAAATTGTTATATAAACCATAGCCGCTTGTCGCATGTTGTTAAAACATTACACGAATTCTAGTACCGCATCTAGTAAACAATAATAAAATACTCGTACCAAGTTAAATTGTATTTTTGCTAAAATTCGTTCATATTGCTATGATAATCGAGTTTAATTAAATTTTAGTATTATTACAAAATATAAAAGAATAATACAATTATTAAAATAAAATTGTGTGTTAAGTATTTATGTCAATGTGTAAGGTTTCCCACTAAAGTAATCGAGGTTTACGTGTGAATAAGATTCAATTACCTTCATTACATTCCTTATAGGCCATGCTGATTGCAGCATGATCATTGGGTCATCCTCAAGGATCCGATACGCGATCTCAGATGTGAATCAAATTTATGCTTATGCAATTAAAAAATCTTCCAAAAAAGTGGATTTTATGAAGATATTAGACGCTTACGACTTGTTAAAATAACGATACATCGCGGTGATTGAGTGATGGATGCAAATGATGTCGCTTAATATTCTAACATAGTAAAAGTCGATCTAGAAACTTTGTATTCGATCAACGTTTTTGACTAGGAAATCTCGCGACACACTGTGCGTAAGTAAAAGTTTAAAGGCATTTTAAACTGGTTTCGCTTACATCACGACCTTGTTGCGCTGCCAAAGATAAACTCATGCTGTAACAAAATCGGCACTTTTGATACGGTTCACGAAAAAATGCGTACGATTTGATCAAAACAGTGCATAGTTTATAAAGTTTCATTTTTTTATCATAATGTATAGATTCTTTGTGATTATTTATTAAGTACTAAAATGTTAAACAAAGCTTGTCTAGAAGTGGAATTTGTCCCCAATATGGCGATATGCTCACCCATCATCATATCTTGGGTCAGAAATCACTAATCTATATCTGCCTTCACGTTCAAGGTGTCGCTCACAGCCATTTATGTCACTCAATAAACAAATAATCGGGCATCGCAAACTTTGAGGGAGGAAGTGATACATTGAAATGTGTCACTTCTGTGTGAACGTATGTATGTAGTTTCCGGGATATAAAAACTGAATGTTATTAAATATATCCATGAATATATTCACTTAATATGAATTCAATGAATAAATATGAATTCACGGAATAAATATGAATTGATAGGAATGAAAATGATATGTAACACCTGACGAACTACGATAGACGACGTCGTTGAAATCTTTTCTTCAGAATATTATAACAATGAAAAAAAAACGTTTTTTTTTTCAAAGTATTAAAGATATTTCTGATATGATTTTCTATCGGACTAATTATTACGATTTATGTTTTAAGCTTTATATACCTAATCTTTGGTTGTATTCCCAATTGTGCTTAAATACTCCTTTCTTGCGTATTAAGTTTGCAAAAAAAATAAAAATATGGTACAATCTACGCTTAACTCATGAAAACGCACATGATAAAAAAAATAATAAAAATAAATATATTAATAAACTTAATAAACATATTCATAGTTTATTAATATAATAAAGGCCATTAGATAAAATCCACCATACGTATTATGTAATATGTTATGTTATAGTGAATGATTGAAGTAATGATAAATAGTCCATATATCTACTGACCTTCGATTTACGCACACAGTAATAAATAGGCACCCAATTACGTAACGCACATTATAATGAGTGTAATATAAATTAACACATACTTAAGATAGAAATCATAATGATATTTGAAGTTTAAAATGTTGTTTGTATTTTACCTTCATCCTGTATGTACAATGTATACAACAAATTGCTACGAATAATTTGGCACGCAAAGAAATTATTTTGATTGTTTGATGTCTCGTTTTTTATGTTATTTATTGCTATGTTTTTTTATACATGGCGCGATTACCTAAATAGCTATGTACCTATTTAGGTAATCGCGCCATCTGGTTTAATTCTTTTATTAAAATTATCTTTACAATGCCAGCTAAATCGTGTATTTTAAATGATGTATTCCTTCAAAGTAAATTCGCCCTGCAACTAGATCCCCCAATTACACAAAGAGTCAATCTAAACTAATTTTGTAAATACTCG
Organism: Theretra japonica; assembly: GCA_033459515.1. Lineage (NCBI taxonomy): Eukaryota > Metazoa > Arthropoda > Insecta > Lepidoptera > Sphingidae > Theretra > Theretra japonica. The sequence continues at coordinate 7,181,989 of CM065943.1, forward strand.
TATTTACTCAAGTTATACTCGTACATCATAATATTACCAGACAAATGTGACTTTATTAATGAGTCACATGCAATTTGTTGCTTAGTAATTTTTTATCGATTTAGGGTAACAAGATTTATGACTACACAGAGCTATTAAATTTATGCGACACGTATGTATGAGTAGACAGTAAGTACATTAAATTATTCTTTGTTACGGAAATTATTTGTGATGTCGATGTTAAGGTCGACAACAATCCTTTCTATCAAGACTTGTAATGATAATAATCAACAACCAAAAATGTTGTTTGTTTTATATTAGGTATAAAAGCGACGCCAAAGTACCTATGTATATGATCTGTTTAAATCTAAGCTATACTCGTTTTAAGATTACTGATTACCATTTAAAATGAACTCTATTATAATGTTTTTTCCATAATTATATAGTTCATGATTAGTCTTCGATTATTTAAAGATTTTTTATATCAGTAATTCGCCAGTGTGGCCCAATGTTATCCACACATCGTAGCATCGTGTATTACTATGTAGATCAATAAAATAAGTGATGTTTTCGCTGTGGAAACACTGTTTTAATATACTACGAAGCAGAGAGGAAACCCGCGTTCCTACTCAACAAGCCAAATAAACAGAATGCACTAGGGACATTGGAATTGTGAAATCGCCATTCAAACATTGCTCTACATTCGAAGGTACTTGCAGGTAGGTAGTAATGAACACTACACTATGAAATAAGTAGTTTTCTACTTCTGTTACGTAATCTCGTTAACGACTCTTCCCCTTTTCACTTGAGTGGTTGCACTACTTTTTAGGACAAACACGTTCAAATATATCGGTGTAATGATCACGTGAACTTTATACTTCATGCCCGCATTAAGTGCAATGTCCACTCAGAACGTTTCGTAAATACTCATTAATGGTCCACATCATGACACATTGCAGTAATGAGAATTAATCCAATCAAAGTTACTTATCAAAGATTACATACTTTATTATAAAGCTAGGTTTGAAATTGTTCACAATTTTCTAAGAAACTAATTGAATAATAATCCATTAAATTCAAACTAACAAAGAGCCGGTTCTGAGCCGATGTAAATGTATAACTCTAGAACAAGTAAGGTTGGTGCGTTTCATAATTGAAAATTAATTCATGCATCCTAAAATTTGTATATGTAGAACTGTCAGCAGCCATACCAATCGAATGTAATTCCAATTAACTTGTTAAGTAAAGGGGACTGTGGAATAAGTATTTAGGTCTTATTGATAGTTACACGCTTTGGAATCGAAACTAACCACAAATTACTAGCGTAAATATAGAAGAATGATGCAAACAGTTTTTTCTCTATATAATTACATTTATGACCGTTATAAGTATGAGTTATTAGTACTAGTTATGCTATTAATACCTTCTGACTATTCCACGATCATATCAACAGCACAGGCTTAATTCAGCACTTCTAATATAAAAATACCTAACTTTCCAAATGCCGCTCTTATATCCAATAATGACGAAAAAGGAATGCCGTGAATTTCCAAGTGGACAGGCATTGCGGTCAGCTGCACTCAAACGCTAATTATTTTTTACGTTAGCCCATGGTATGTGATGAGGAGGAGCGGCTTTGACAAACGACCTTAAAGTGCGCAATGAAAATTGTTATGTATCATAGTCAATGTCCAATATAAATTTTATTTTACAAGGCGACGCGCGACGCGGCCGTTCACCAAGCTCCTAATGTTTCGATACACGTGTCAATAGTAATAATTGCTAGCCAATGTAGGTCTGTGTGTCGGAATGGTGTTTTATTTTATTAATACCCAATTTGAAACATAAGAATTTTTTGTTTCTCTCCCAAAGACAACTTCCCTGTACGACCGGTGAATGTCAAATCGACCTTGATATCGCATTTGAAATAGTTTAGTTCAAAGCGTATGCGGCCAATTAAATCTATTTTAACGCTGAATTACATTGGATATATTGCGGTAACAGAGATTGAACGCAGATTATCTGATATATGTTATGATTGAGTTACTATGACAGATACTTCCTTTACCTCGTTTTAAACCGATTATTTCCATTAATTATATAATTATATTGCTAGGCCTTAGTATTGTCACATTTCTTAAATGTATTTCTAACCCTATTTTATTACCGATTCAGTCTTAATAGTAGATATATGTATCTATAATAATAATCTTGCGGTAAACTCGGTTATTACATATCAAATTATCAATGTTAAAGTTCCAAATGCACAATAATATCATAATAATAAAACTGACAACAGAAGGAGCATTGTTGAGCTCGCGGAGCTACAATTGTTTCGAACAAGTGACGACACACAAAATAACAACTCAAACACAACACATATACATCTGTGTATACATACGAATACAGTGGATGACAACTTGACTGACACGTTGACACATAAATTGCACTTTATTACTGTATTCTTAATATTAAAGCGTATTCTGTTGTATTCAGACAATTTGAACATTAAAAGGAGCACATTAATCAAAGCGTTATAGACATATTTGTTTAGATTTATGTCATCTACATAAATGAACACAACATAGGCAGCTTCCAACCGGCTACCGTGGAAATCCTTGAGACAGTTGAAAATAGGTTTATGAGTGGATTTTCTGAGACTGAATATAATGGCAATGAAGTTAAGAAAATAGCTATGTATATATTTCAACTACGTACAATGTTTTATATGACACTTATAGCAGTTTAACTGACCAATGGAATTGGAATCATATTATTACATTACAACAGCCATTTTACGTACAAGCTCAAAGTAAATTACACCAAAAAGTGTTTTTAATTATTGCTTTTAAAGCGCGTTTATTGTGTAAATGCTTGTTTTTCAAGAAGGTTTTACACAGCGTAAAATTGCATAAGTAAGTATATTTTTATAAAATCTTGATATGAACCAACATCAGACGTCTATTAAAATCTTTGTGTAATTTACACAGTCTCTCTTCCACCTGACCAACTCATCTGAGCAGGTGGAAGGTCTCTTCCAAGATCATTGGCAAGATCGATCCCTGAACCGGGACGAATGGAAGGAGAGTAGAGAGGCCTTTGCCCTGCAGCGGGACAGTGGAGGCTGTTGTATATATATATAATTTTAGCACAGAGGTAGCTTACCGAACTAATATATTACTGACATCCAATACTTCCACAATTTGTAGAAAAAAATAGTAAATGTAAATAACTTCCACTTATATTAATGCAATGTGTGTAAATATATTTTATTAAGAAATTGGCTACATACTCTTCATTTAAAAAAAACGATTAGACTAGAATTATGTTGGGCAAGTGCTTAAATTGTGGACTATATATGCACGCTGGTGATCTTGTATAATAATATGAAACAAAATTATTTGTTATATTAAAATTGACGACGGATCCATCATATATATCCATTATATTATGTTGAGGTATATTTTGACACTTGTACAATACCTGCATTTGAGATGTTTCATAATCGGATTTAAATAATAAAGAGCCGCGACCGAGAACGACATCAAAGTTAAAACAAAATAGAACTAAGATGATCGCAAAAAAAAATTGCTACAATTTGATTCCACCTTTCATCGTGTTTGGATGGATTTATTTAATATATAATTAATTCATAAACATTGAGTTTTTGCTAAAATAATAATTAAAACCCTTGCGTACTATTGCGTCTTTCAAAATAAAGTGTGTTTATTATTATTTTAGCAAAAACTATACCCATATTTACCACTCAAACACGATGATAGTTAAAAACTTACAAAAAAAAATCTTGCTTCTTTTTTTTCGAAATTTTTAATTGCGTTGTGTCTATAATTACCACCTGGCTTCGTTTTTGGTCGCAGACCGGATACACCCGGTATATTATATACTTTATTTGCCATATTTTTTATTTTTAACGACATAGTCTAGCATTTTATTTTTTATTTACTTATGTAAGCTGCTATATTATGTATATTGGGAAATTCATTACTCAGTAACACACAGAACTCTGCAGTAGAGTGTTAAGACGCATCATAATACAATTTAATTGCCAAAATATGATGAGTACTTCGGCAGGTGTGAGGAAATAGATTATCATACTTACATGTACACGTATATTGCAGAAATCATAAACGCCTGTTTCCCTTGGATAAACGTATAGTGAACTCTATCTTACTTATTATTTATTCATAAAACTGCAACATTATCTTTCCGAGGGAAAATGATTAGATCATTATGGACTCAATATTCTGTTTTTCACAGCATTGTCTTTTTAACAAATAAACAAGCGAGTTATAACAATTAAAGCAACAAACATTTTTTGAGCAAAATTATATTTATTAATCCTTAAATCTTTTATTATACATATGTACATAAACTCACGCCTTTTTCCCAGAAGAAGAGACAGGGGTTCTCCTGGAGGTTCTCCAGGACACCAACGCTTCGCCTTGTCTGTTCCGTGCCACGATGTGATAGGGAGCGAGCCTATCGGCATTAGCGGGCACAAATTCCTGTCTCCGAGCTGATCATTAATAGAAAAATCCAATATCACTTTGCCCGACCCGGTATTCCAGCCCGAGACCTCAGCGTTGCAACCATATCGTAGTACTACGCCACCGAGGCATGCAATTTTTCATTATAAAGCTTACTTTTCCAAGGATGCAAGGAAAAAACAAGGATTACAAAATTTAACCATCGTCCGGTTAGTACGACGTAAATCTCCGTTCACTTGACGATCGGTCGAACCAAAGTTTACTGTACTTGCATTGATTAACGAGCATTTTTGCACACAAACATTGCATAACGACATGTATAATGATGCTTCGTTTTAGAAGCAATGATCAATCATGTTCTATAACTATTATTGTGAAACTAGTCCGTTATATTAATTAATAGGCTGTTTTGGGCATATACGAGTATAACAGACTGCGCTTGTGTAACAACAAAACCTTCATTCACATAGAGCCGGGTTATTATATTACTTGACGAGAAGTAAATCATAACTGTCTGGCGAAATAATATGATGCCTTAAGGCCTAATGGAACCTTCCATTAAATGTTTGATTGCTTAATCAATTGTTTTATTGTTCTATTAAAACAATAGATTAAAAAGAAATCGTTTTTTTAAGCACATAAATAAATACACCCAACAGTCACATATATATTCCTGATCTCGATCGAGTGCTGTGTCGTGGGTATCAGAAACTACAGGAGACTTTTTCGGCCTCACACAACACTCAGACCTGACACTGAACCTGACCTATGAATAACCCAAACATTTGTCTCGGTGCGGGGATCGAACCCGCATCATCTCGTTTCACAGCTCTCATCAAACTAACTGCGCCACAGAGGATGTCACGTATATTAACATAGTAAAAACAAATATGAAACATGATGCAAATATGAACAATAACAACGATGATGCTCTACGTCACGTCTATTTAATTTGTAGTTAGTAACGTCCTTGAACTACGAGTAAAAGTCGGTCATGAGAGTAGCAGCAGGTCATTGCCGCGCGTTTTTTCTTTCTCAATTATGTCAGAGTACATCAGCTCGTGTTCGTAACACTACAGAACTTTCGTTTCAATTTGTGCTACAGTAATTACGCGTGTGTTTTCTTAACCTTGTAGAAATTAAATATTAATATATAATTCAGAGAAATTTCGCAATATAACCTGCTTTGAAAGTGGATCCGTAAAAATATTTACCAGACCATATAGGTTTTACAACTTGTGCTATAAATACATTGCTCCGATTTTTTACACGCAATAACTCGATTTAATATAATGAGCTGACATATTTTATGAATTTATATTAAAAACAATATTGCACTGCGTAGTTGAAATATTTGCTAATAATTTGTAGCAAAATAATAAACGGATGTTTTTCATTATTCGCAGGAAGTCATGATGAGGTGTCTTACGATAGTGTTGTGCGCTTACCTTGCGACGGCGAGCGCCTCGCTTGAAGTAGTGAATCAATGGAACGTGCTCCAGTTCGACTTCCCGCCGGACCCGGTGCTGCTAGAGAAGTTCCAGCCGGAGAACACAGTGCCCACGGGCTTGGAGATCGGCTGGGACCGCATCTACCTGGGGATCCCGCGACTGAGGGCCGGCGTGCCTGCCACGCTTGCCTGGGTGCCTCGCAGCCTGCCGCCAGGCGTGAGCCCCGTGCTTCAGGTATTTACTCTACTGTTCAACCAAAACAAGGACTGCACATTTTGATCGATTTGTCTATAAATCAAATCGATTGTATGAAAAATTGTCATCTCTCAAGGATACTACTCGTACTATAAATAGTGAATTATACATTTAAAGCGACTTTAAGGTTTTTATGCTTGTTTTTGCTTAAGGATTTGATTTGTCATGAACGTGTAATAATCTTGTAAAGTTATTGAGAACTTTTCGACATCCTTGTCGTATTCAAATTACCCATAATTTACTTATAGTAAATATCCTAGAGATCTACTAATAAAAACTTTTTTACACATCTCATTGATAATAATCTTTAATTACCATTTGAGACTAAAGATCTTATCTATCTAAAATGAAAAGTTGAAAGATAGGACATTATTGATTATGCTCAAACAAAAAGAGTTTGTACTCGGAGATAAATTACCGTTAATATTTTATTTGTAATGTCAAAAATAAGTATTAGGGGATTAACCTTAACATAACACAGCAAAATTATCCACTATTATAGTCTATTTGTGCATAGCTCTAGAAACCGGAACGATTATTTATCAATTGGTTGTATTGCCTCTGCGCACTGGGTGTGGTGTTGTTCATTCGTAAACTACAATCATTTTAAATGTGGAAGTTCAGGCAAAACCAACATTGCGTGCATTGATATTAGAAGTACTATACAACTACTTATCTGAAAGTCTGTTGCATGCCTAGCTACATTCAATACCGAGCGGGATCGGGAGAGAGCTGATCCTGCTCGGAGACGAGTACGGCGAGCCCGGAAATCCTCCCGGATAATAAATGTATATATATGTACATATATATGTATGTATCAATATATATATGTCCCAAAGTTTCTCCAAAGAGCTGATGGAGTAACATGGATGGAGTAACCTTGCTTAAGGCGGGTATCCAAGAGGATTATCCCCATGAAAAAAAAAGCTACATTCAATAATAAGCCGCTTCTGTATAGTAAGAACAGGATAATGTCAACTCATTCATTCGTGCCGCTGTTTCCGTAACATTGAAAAGTTGTATCTACTATATTTCATTCATAACTTTCTCTGCGTCACCGGGCGCAAAAAATAATTGTTGAATTCATTTTTGTCGTCCTCTACGTTGCGTTTACCACGCGTAATTAAGGCTTTGAATGGAATATTTTGTAGTTTATAACTTTTCGATAGCTATTTGAAGACTCGTAACTAGAAGTTTGGGCTTTTAAAGGAGTAATTGACTCATAAAGGACTAGGCCAAATCTTCGGACTTTCTTTAAACGCAAGTAATAAAGAAAGTATTTCATATTCAACCGGTAAAGAGGTAAAATGGGGTTCTATTGTTCTATCGGTAAGACTTTTAGACATCGGAATTAAGTCACTAAAATAAATACCAGCTTATTCCTAAAAAATAAGATTTTTGAATTATTGCTTTGTTTTATTAAACGTGCGAATTATGTTAGCAATCACATGTGGAAATCATTAGGAGAGGCCTATTTTCAGCAGTGGACTTCCTTTGGCTGATGGATGGATAATGTTAGCAAGCCTATATTATATAGTAATTTATGACAGCATCATTTTAGGCGCTTTTTGAGATGTTGATAACGAAACTACGAGTAGTTTTTTTGAAGCCTCAGTAAGGGGGTATAATATAAAATTTAAACCCTATAGAATATAGACTACTTCATACGACTAAAATCAAGTCCTAATGGGGGAAAAGGTGGCAAAATGTATTTAGGAAATTAAAGGTTACTGGGAGATTAACTAAAAACTAGTATTAATATTGTGCAGTGGAGTGTAAAATTTAATGAACCCGGTAAATCGACATTGGATCGTTACCTTACACAAGAAGGGCCAGATTTAATGAAGGTATTAAAGAGGTAACCTTGAGTTACCTGATCCAAAACGTCAGAGCATAATTAAAAGTATGTCACAGTGAATTTCGTAATATTTTTTAAATATGTATTGGAAATTGTCAGGTGTCCATATATATATAAATTGTTCAATAACTGCACAAGTTTTATCAGATATGGAAAATTACATATATACTTGTTAGCTTTATTTTTAACTCCATAGTTAATAGCAAAGTAAGTTAACGAAATTAGGGATATGTAATAATATAAAATGTAATATATATTAATATAAAATTAAAAGCAAAGAAAGGAAGATATGTGGGTCAATGTCCTTACTATGGAGGATGCCGAAGATCGGGCGAAATTGAGGAGAATTAGCCGGAAGGCGGATCCTGGTATCGGCCGGGATAACGCCAGGTAGAAGAAGAAGATAATATTAAAAGCAAACATCGATAATCTCGCGGCGATAACTAAATCGCTCGTTATGTGATTAATGCGCGGTCAGATACGTTTTAATTTAAGTACGGGGTAATTTTAAATCTAAATGCTTGGAAACTTGGAATTCATAGGCGGAATGAGCAAAGTTAGGGAGATATTGTTGCTACCTTCTTATTCTTAGGGGTCTGGTCAGCCTTTGTTAGCTTAACTACAATGTCGTCGCTGGCAATGGTTCTGAATGATTGCGATGAACGACATACCAAGGTACTATCCTTTAATAAATAAAAAAAGCTGCTTCAAAAATCCTTACCACTTAATAAAATGTTCATCTCCTCCCTACCTACATGTCACGTACCTCCTCTACTTGTCAAGCGCTGACTAAAATCTCCTCGATTACCGTCACACGCATTGTGGGCGGCACCGGACATCCCAGGGTGAAAGGCACCCCCATTTACGTCCGCGTAACCGCCCCGCACAAAACCATTGCTGGTCCTTCAATGATATGGGGCCCGGATGATCCCCACTTACGACAATTTTCAAGTCTGTCAAGCACAAATTTAACTCCACAATAAGCTTTCCCAAACCCAAAACCTTATGGTATATGTTAACGGAAATGTATGTAATCTATCATTGTAAACAATTTCTAGGAAATGTGTATAATTCCTAAAATAGATAGGAAAGTATGATTATTTTACAATATCTACTTTCCCTAGGAAATCTATACATTTCCTAAATAGCGATCGGAAATGTATTAAATTCGGAATGTCAATGGGCGGGTATGTGGAGCATACCTTTCCACTTTAAATTACGCTAACGAATACACAGGTCGAGATAAAGGGATGAGTAGGTTAGGTTAGGTTGGGATTGACATAAATTATTCAAGAAAAAGTGGGTTAAATTTAATAATAATAAAAGTTTATTAAAAATTCACATGAACCAGCCTAACCTTACCTAAAGATTGTTTTGTTACGGTCAGGTATTTTAATTTACAGTTTACTAGCGCGTTTTATTTACTTTATACACAGAAGTATTATTTTTATGTATTTCCTAGCGTCATCTGGGACTTGTATACATTTCCTAGGAATTGTATAGAGTTCCTAAATTTCATACATTTCCGGTAACATATACATTCAAAGACTAAGTGAATCCTATGCTTCTGACTATAACTTTGATGTAATCCAAATAAGTATATATCCGTCTATGCAATTATGCCGGCTTGGCTAATACTTGGATAGGAAAACCCTACTTCCGGCAGTAAGTATTTTTTATTCAAAAATAAAATATGTGCGTGCTTGAGGTGTCAGGTAAACACTATGCTCGACCGCACGCTTGTATGGAGACGGTAAACAGGCATTTAGAAATTACTTAATTATATGTTAGGCAGCTCGATGTACATAATTAATGCGGCGCACAACAATTACGCACTTAAAAACTCATAGTTATAATTCAATTTGCCAATCAAATAATGTTATGGAACGGATCTTAATAGATTATGCGGACGTGATATCGATCAATAATAGTGTAATAGTGTCAGTGCGGTATTCGAATAGTGTTGTGATTTAAGGCTGATAGTGGCTGCAGGCTGCAGAGACTCGCGTTATTGCGCAAGCTCAGTCTGGACCGCATTCGAAAGCTCCATTAGTATAGTCAATAGACGCAGTATCGGTTCACATTGTGCATAATAAAGCCATTTATAGAAATCTCTACTAAAAACAGAATCTAACTTTCCTTAAAACAAAATCATTGCAATAAAATTAATATGCACTCTTACTCTAGTTCAATTTACAACTTCTTGAACTCGTATGACGTATATGGAAATGTGCTGCAATTCTGTAGTTAATAAATAATTTCTATTGGACTAGGATGTTATCAGAAACTACAATATATATTTTAGTGTATATGTTTAATTGTTTATGTAATATTACAATACTGTGGGCAAAATATTGGAATTGATATGCACAATGCCAAACGCTTTCCTTTTTTATCGCGCAGTCACATACATTTACATACATTAATCACGCATAGTGATTGACTGTTGTCTATTACTTTATCGAAGGTGAGGGCATTGGAATGACAGAGGAGATTGGTGCATTATAAACCAATTTCAATTGAAGCATAGTAACTGTGCAGTGCTCTGTAATTTTACCTTCAAGTTATAGGCATTGTAGCCGCAAAAGTACAAGCCTTAGGATACAGTTAGCTAATACTTATCCTTCAGAACGACTACTATTATTAATTCCGCCCGCCATTTGTGTTTAAATGTCAAATCATTGTAACTAGTTTATCTATGTTGCGGTAAAACCCACCGCAAACTTTTCTCTTTATAATTTTCTTGTTATTATCTATTCTAGTAAATATGTACGTCCGCTTTGCCATATCGGTCCAGGATTATCATTACGTAGAAACAAAAACTTAATATTGCCTATATTTATAATCGAAATACTTGATTTATATTAAGAATCTCATTTGTTACTTGAATAGACTGAGTACTTAAAGTATTTTTAATCTTCTACCCCTCTCAATCGCACTTTGAATTGTAGAGAAGGCTCGTGCCCTGCAGTAGGACATATATGGGCTGATACAGACAGACAGTTTCTTCTACCAGCCCACATACAACTTACATGGGGTTTTATAGACATTATTTTTATAGATGCTGTAGAATAATTTGGGTAATTATTTCACGTCCAGACATCTGACCTTAGGTACTATTTTGGTAATAGACCATTTCATTCCACTACACTGACGTAATGGAGAATGGTAAACTTCGTATATCTTTAAAACCCCTGAGAAAAATATTAGGCATTTAGGCTCTGCTCTTTTCGGCTTTAAAACATAAATGAATTACGAAAGCATAACTTTAGATGGCTAATACTATTAGATTTTATTAATAGGTAAGTTTAAACTGGATAGCGTGACGGGCAGTTAGGTGCCGTGCACAGCTCCATGCAGCCTTGGCGCCGCGGACTCTCGTCCAGCCTCTACACATTCCGATTTGCGCCCATTGATCCACTCTCACCGTTCATTTTATTACATAGTCCATGCATAGAAGATGTATAAGTATGTCACGAAACTAATTTTGCCACTCTTTTCCGTGCTTTATTAAGTAATTCTTGCATTAAATGTTTATAATTATTATTGCATAATATTTTTATCATACGTTTATAAAGGAAACAATGAGGCGTCTTTAATGCTGTACATGAGAAATAAGTTCAAAATTAAAGATATAACGAAATATACCATAACAAAAAACTGTGATGCAATTATTAAACAATTTTTTTTTACAATGGCTAAACTAAAACTATCTTATGATACGTGTTTACGGCCTTTTTAATTGTGTAGCAATTCAAAATTTCACATACTTTGAAGTAGTTTGTATTTTTTCTATGGATGATATAACGTAATTTAAATGTTCCATTAAAATTAAGGAAGTAGCGACTTACGTCATAGTAGAAAGTTTTATAAATAAACATCTTATGGTGGTTTGGTTATACTTCCTTCCATGAACCTATGATAGACGCTAATGATAAATTTGGCAACGCCAGTATTGCTTAATATTACCGCCACATAAATCAATTACCTGAATATTTCAAACCGCTTTTTAACACAGTAGATATATTGCGATGTGTATGCATAATATTATCTTAGTTTCATTTTGTAATTAATCGCAGAAGTATGATAACCGATGCAATAACCTGTCTCGCCTCTTATTATGTCAAGGAACCAAAAATCACGACCGCGAGAGATGTCAATTTAGATAGGCGTTTACAAAACAAAAGCGTGTTTTGTAGGGTTATTTCAAATTTTATATACATGCTCCGGTTACAACGCAGAAATATTTTACCTCGAACAAACGATCTCTTTACATATTTTATTAAAAAATATTCCATTCCGAGCATGAAACGATTGATTTGCGAATATGTTGAAGGTAATAATCCTTTGTTCCTAGGCTTATTTGTATGCAGTGATTGAAAGAATGCAGGGACGAATAATGATTTATGGTCAGATTTACATCGTGTAGTTACACGCTAAGGGAATCGTTCAACAGGACATAAGAAATATTGATTTTAAAGGCTTAAGTTATCTACTGAATGTTTTTAAGTGAATACAATTTTTTTTAACCTATGTAGATATTTTAAGCAATAGGTTTAATACTGGTACCGCCGTTTAGTCATCTATACAATGTCGATCTCGAAAACGAGCACGGAAGTGATTTCAAAATGACGAAGAATAAAGTAATTGTTTTTAGCGGCTAATGCTTGTGCGCACGTGTGACAAATCCAACAGTAACAGGCCTAATTATATAACTAATAAAATTAAAACTTAATGGTGAAATAATTTGTTGTTTATTTATATGAGATCAAACTTATTTTTAAGAAATCATTTTTTCCATTAAAAGAAATACTGACATGCCATTTTTAACTGCAGTGTTTCAGAAACTTTTTTTGTATTATAGGTATAAATCAATGTAATTTAGTGAGCAAAGAGATGACATTAGAATAAAATATTTTGTCTGAGTTTGTCTGTTGTTTCTAGTAGTCTGAGAGTCACCATTCACCACCTATACATATTTTTTCAGAATCTAGGCTGCTAATTATAAGTGTAGCAACCAAAATGTTATAGTTAAACTGAATGTGTGTTTCCAGGCGTACCCCGATTGGTCTTGGCACACGGCAGGGCGCGGCGACATCAACTGCACCGGACTCATCTCGGTGTACAGGGTGCGCGCCGACCGCTGCAACAGACTGTGGGTGCTCGACGCCGGCGTCATCACCAGCATCGACGACTTCCGCCGCGTCTGCCCCCCCAAGATATTAATCTTTGACATGGCCACCGACCGTTTGGTAAGTCCTGCTAATAAACCTCATTAAATTTTGTTCTTGCACATCTTCAAGGATGTTGGTTCATTAGGTGTGTACGGCGGTTTTATGCGCATAGTTTTATTAACCATATTTCATTCATAATTGCTTGGTAATGTGTTTGGTATAGATAGCAGCGATTATAATACTTTAGGCATGTTGCCTTTGAATTATTTTTAAATTACTGTACACAATGTTAAATACATTTTAATTTGTTAATATATACTTTGCGGCGTTTTCTAATTGTATTAATAAATAGATAAATAACTAGAATAAATAACGCATTTCCGTACTTATTATGAAGGGAGGCCGGGGTCAGCGGTGAGACGGCAACAACAGGCAACATTTACCGACCGACTTTTTTTTATGAAAAAATACTTATTAATTTATTAAATGGTTCACAAAATAATTATTTCGTTGAAATATGTTGATAAAATTAAATTAGTGTTTTATAATGATTTAGACACGCAATCGTTTTGCAATGTAAAGTCAGGATAGTTTAATTAATAAAAATTTGATTTATGCGTGTTTCTTTTTAGTGTACTTAATTAATTTAGCATGTTAAGTGTCGAGTAGAGCTCGCTTAGTATTATGTAGAAGGGTTCATCGCCTGCGATCAGTAATTTACAATGAAAAAACTAATTGACCGAGCAAAGTGTGTGTATATTTCATACAGCCGTTTACCTTCTTATAAAAAATACGGTTATTAGTTGAAATTATATCGACACCTCCGGTTTTAAAGTGGTATTTCCTCACTTTGTTGCATTAGTTTTCTCATCTACTCGTATTACCCCAAATAATATTTCACGTCCGTTTTATTTTTTATTATGTACAATGTATATTTCTTGTATTGCGGTTATGAATATGGTGGTGGATATAAACAGGCTACCACGACGCTCTAGGAAAGTTCCGAGGCAACCAATAGGCATTGGAAATTCTTAGAGGAGGTCCATGTTTGACAATAGATTTGTGAAAGATAATAATAGCCAAAGAACGCCAAATATGTATTAACTATTAACCGACTCGCCAATACCTACTAGTAACTTGGCCAATTTTATTTAATCGGCGTGAGGAATGCCGCTTGAGGAACACGGTGTGTTATGATTTACGAGTACACGGTATTGTGGGTTTCGTCAGTTTTTTTACTACCAACAAAAACAATACCTATTGTTATGTTATTCATTAATTTCACACAAAATGGTTGATCATACAACGACTAAATTACAGCCTCCGTGGCGCAGTTGCTTAGACGCCGCCTGTGAAACAAGAGGTCGCGGGTTCGATCCCCGCACCAAGACAAATCTTCGTAAGGCCCACAAGTATTTGTCTCGGGTCTGGGTGTTTGGGAGACCGAAAAGTCTCTCGTAGCTTCTGATACCCACGACACATGACTTAATTGATCTTGTTGTGGGATCAGGACTATGTATGTGACTGTCGGGTGTATTTATTTATTATAATGTTATTTTAGTTTTCAAATTCACTATATCCTATTGATATAAGATACTGGGGACTACTGGGAGACCTACTCGAACTGTATATTTGGCCCGACCCTAATATTCCATAAGTAATTTAAATAATTCACAAGTAAAAGGTCGTACAGAGACATCATACAAACTTACCTGACTGCTGTCGTGACCTTGCGGATTTTTTATTTGGATAATTTCTTGTTTTTTTGTCCCAATTTCGGGTGGCAACTATAACAAAACCAATAATAATATAATCGAAGAATTTTAATTAATTGTGAAGAGAAAAGTGTGTGCAGCTCGCTGGCAAATATCATGTCACAATTTGGTGAAACAATGGCACACGATTGAAAAGATTCGCAATTGGGTGGATCATTTCTTTCATAAATACACTTTCGTTTATAGAACTTATATCAAACTATGCGTAAAGGACTTCGGATTGAATTGCTTCCAACTGTGTTGTATCTTAAACTTGTATTAATTAGGTAAATAACTTTTATTACATAACCACATGTTCATTTAATTTTAAAGATGGTTGTAAAAAGACTGTAATTAGCCTTATATTTAATGATCCAATCAATAAAGCTTATCGTGTATTTTTGTGCTTCATTGAAATTAAAACTTGTATAAACTTGACTTAATTCAATAAATAAATAAAATGCTGCTAACACATTGAATTTATTCAACTGACATACTGTTTGATTGGCGGGCCTACTTGCATACTGCCGCGATTTTCGACGGGTGGTCATGCCAAGTGGTAAAGACGCGGTCGATGTATCGCGTGTGCTCATCGTACCTGTTTAATCATGTCGTGCGTTGTTCGAGGGTCTGAGGAAGTATTTGAATGCTTAATGCGCCAGAGTATCCGGGCCTTAATTAACTTATTTCGTCAGTGCAATTAATACTGTTTTTTCTGGAGGTAGAGTATTAAAGCGGTATCAAATAGCTCCGAATGTTATTAAGGATAAATTAGTCAGGAATTATTTAAATGTCGTCAAGCAGATGTAGAACATGTTCTATTATTAGCCTATGGGAGCTGTTCCAGTACATTCATTATGAGATCAATAAACCTTCGTGGGTTTAGGGAGTAAAAATCCGGGTTACCTTGTCGATTGTTCATATCAGCGGAGATCGAATGTATCTAAATTCTATTTTGCTAAAAGTCACACAGGAGGTGACTACATTACTGTGTAAATCCTCAAACTTCGAAAGTACATAGTATTAACTTTTTGCATGTTCAGAGACCAGAGTAATGTGAATGAACTAACTAGCTATAAGTGTTGCATATACAAATCATCTGTTACAAATGATTCTGCGTGTATTTCGATTATCTTTACTCTGTTCTATCGCAATGACAAAAATGAAGCAAGTCAGTGACGTCTTCACGCGGACTCTTACTGAGTGTGGAAATACTTGAGTTATGTGCGGTTCTTTCACATTGCGTTCAAGATCAAAGCGCGATCTTGGACCGATCACGGCCATAACATTTGTTTTATAATTTCCGTAATAATTTCGTAGACTAATTTGTGCTTATTACATTTGTTTTGTAATTATAGTACAATTTATAAATCTAATGACCATATCCTGTGTTGCGTACGTTTTAGTATTTAAAAAAATTGAAATTCAACAGGCAACATGTTTATTAGCTACTTGTGAGTTGCAAATTAACTTTCAAAATAACCTAATTAATTCAACGTGTGAATGGGTTTTAAAGTACTTACGAGAAGAAGTAAATTATGTGTTTAGGAGTGGATTAAACGATTTCCAAGAGTTTATCCCTATGAATTCAAATAAGGCTGTTTGTCAAGAAGTGAAAGGCGCACTGAGATTCCTGTTTGGACAATAAGTTGTTCTAAGTCTAAACGCGTGCACGGCGCCGAGATGACCGTAACAGGAACCGGAACTCATGTTTATTTAAGCAAACAGAATTATGTCACTAGAAAGAATATCGATTTGCCCAAAGGCGACCAAGAATATTAATTCAAACATTTTATACTTATAGTAATAAGTTTTTTGTTCTGCTTGTCTGTTGAAATACTTATTTAGTAATTACCCAAACTGAAAAGGCACTGCGAGACATTGAGTAGGCAGCCTTAATATATCAATTTCAAACAGAAATTGTGTAACCATTAGAATTTATTTGATTTTTATGCTAGTTTAACTTAGTTTAATTTGAAAGCAAGCGACTGTGAAACTTAAATCGTTATCATAATGTAGTCCTTCACACGATATCATAACAGACGATTTTTATCTTCACAATTACTTTTGAAATTTCGTTGTTGAATATACCTACTCCGGTCGCGTTTTTTGGCGATAAGGTCAATTGCAAAGTAATATCAGGCAAGCGGTCGGCCGCAAAATTCATACAACATTTTTCAGCTCACGTAAATGCAGGGACAAACAAAGTTACCAAAGGTGTACAACCAAACTATAATCCAAATCCATCGATTGACGGTTTTCTACAGGCCCTCAATCATATTCATAATATTTTTAGGATATAGTGAAATAGTCTTTTAGCAGAAACGGGATTTCCTTACACCCATTTTTATTATGGTCATTGGTGGTTGGCGATTGCCACCGGAACAATTAATAACTTACGCATATGTAATCGTCGTGAGAATTTAATTTGTTATACATATTTAATTTATACACGACGCGATACTTGCCTACCCGATCGTTTGCAACCAGAAGAATCTAACTAGATCACGACGAAAACTAATCCGATCAAGAACCGTGACATCGAGGCCATGTCTCGAGTCTTTCGAAAAGGAGTATTCGCACAAACGTTATTGTGTACTGTTCATTGTATCATACAGCTATTTGTATATTGGAAGAGTTATTGCCACCGAAATTACATCGCACTCGAAGAAATCGAACTTGTCTACCTATTTTTTTTTTATAGGGGACAAAGGAGAATGCGGTTTACCTGATGTTAAGTGATAATCGCCGTCCATGGACATCTGCAACACCTGCCTTAGATAGCATTAAAACTCCTAATCACAAAGAAAATGTCACAACTGTACACCCGATTAAATTGTGACACAAAATATGCGCAAACGGCTTAATGCTAAACTCGAGATACCGCATTGCCGTCGCGTTACTAGATAATTTTGTAGGTACCTACAATCTCAGAAGCGTATAAAATCCAGTTTAGTTCCTTTTTTTCATCCCAATTAGTCAAAGAACAATTACGGATGCCAAATCAATCATAGCGTACGCTAGTATTTTATTGAGCCGTTGATAGTTGCTCGCCCGAGGTCATTCTCTTATTTGAAAGGGTGTGGCATGCTCCATTGTCCGTGACTGTTGCAATTGTACGCATGGTAATTCACCTCAGTCCACAACCCAGTATCTGTATCAGATTCGTAAAACTTACCTCTTTGTCACTCCTATGTTTTCATTCAATCACACCTTACGTAATTCCGATAGTTGTCGGATGAAAATGCTTGTGATTTCTTTGCTTATTTTATAGGAATTATTTACGCGTGGTTATGTTCGGACAAACTGTGTGTTTGTATGTAAATGGTTCGATTTTCACTTTCATGACATTTAAATGTTTATGTAATTCTGCGATAACGCATACATGTTTTGGATTAATAGGAATATTTTAACTTATGGACTATGATTTATTTGTATGTTAAATAATGCACATTCTAGCCCACAATAATCTCACGTATGCGGAAGTTAATTTTCAGTTATGATTAATGATTTCGACAACCCATTGGCGCAGTAGCTAAGCAGCTAAATATTAAGTTTATACAATATACATATGTAATAAGATGTTAGTAGCTGTGAGTTCGATTTCCACCCTTTAAATACTTGAAAGAGCTATAGATATTTTTTGTGAGTCGTATGACATCCTCACAGAAATACGACGTGCCTCAAGTAGCAAGTTTTACAATGACTAAGTTTCACACGCTGACTACACATCAACAATTCTCCAAGTATAATGAGTTTTCAAGGGTAGCCATAGAGCCACTTTTCTACAAGTGAACATTAGGTTATAGGGTCCCTATACTCATTACAAAAAAAAAAACAATATCTACACTCTTTAATACTTTGTCATAAATAGCTGCTTATTTTAAATATTCTTGTAAAAAATGCCTGTCTCTACAGTAACTTCTCGCAACTCGCTTGAGATATGTTTGGCTACATGACAACAAACACGCGCCCAGGAGTAACAACAGCTATAATTATAGTTAATTGTACTCTCACAAGTCAAATGCTAATGAACGCGTGTTGATAGTATGCATGTATGTTGCAGGTAAGAAGCGTGTATTTCCCACGGGAACTGCTTCGGCCGAGCTCTTTGCTCACCAACTTGGTGTTAGACGATACCCGCTCTTCATCTGCACACCACACCGGGTCCTGCGATGGTATATTCGCGTACATCAGTGACACTGTTGCACCAGGTAAGTATTTGATGAAACTAAACGAATTTATAGATTTGTCTCACTACAATGCGCAACGGAATGCCTTGCGTCGAACTATTTCTCACGGTAGACAAAAACATGTGATTGTTTATTATTTAATACTGTTAAACTATAGCTCAGAAATAATAGATTGCGATATAATAATGTGAATGAAACGTTCATTGAAAGTAAAATATATGAAGCATTCAAGATTTTTTTGCCATTGATACAATTATTGATAGATTGTTTGCTTTCACGAATATTGAACATCGACTCGTAATATGGTTGATTAGTAACAATAATAATTCATTTTCGCACTAACTGATAGCAATCGGGCGTGATTAAATAATTAAGTCGGTCGTCGATTCGAACGCTAATGAAGACGTCCATGAGTATGGGTTGTATTGTCGGGCTGTTGGTAGTTGGCGTTATTAAAATATTGCTCCATATCATTATGTGTAATTGTTGCTTACTAATATACTGTGTCAGTTTAGCGCGCAGCGATGCGTGGACCACCGAAACTGTTTTCCTAGAATATTTAAACTAATTGCTGACATGCCAACTAATGCTAATTAAATTGACTAGTGCTGTTCTGTGGAATTGTACAATTGCGTAACAATAGCCATAAGCGGAACCTAAGTAGTACATAAACCTCGTTTTATAAACGCATGTGTGATGATATGCATGTCGTATTAACGCAATTCGATTTTACTTTCGAATTAAAAAGTTGTGCCGAATAACACTGTAAACTTATGGCTTTTACGTTCTGCCATTTTATTGATAAGTTTTCTTCAAATAATAAAAAGGGTTGCAATTTGATGTTTTAAAAGCCTAACTTTTGTTCTGTATTAGTCCAACCAAAATGGAAAACCATTAGCCTTTTGACATTTTTTTGTCTTTTTACGTGAGTTTGTACACCTCTTTTTCATTTTGCATTAATGTTTGAAGATGTTATCTTTTTTTGACAGGGACCGACTTAATGCAAACCCTCCATTTACATTACGTACTTTTGAATGCCCGCAACATTCTGAAACTTATTAGGGATCTTAGTTGCGTAATGTGTACCTACTAGTTAACAGATGTTATTGAACGTTATATTACAGTTTAATGCTTTATTGGCACGACAAAGTAATTAAAATGCACCTAATAGTAAATGCAGAGAGAGAGAGAGAGAGAGAGATGGGTTCACCGGTCTGATTGTATCCAGATGTACACAGGCTGATTGATGAAAACGGGACACATTTACGTGGATCATTATGTCAGGTCTTTAACCACATAAAATGAAATGACTTAAGCTTTTTGCTAGAACACAAAATTTATGGTGACGTATTATGTATAGCATCATACAGATTTCGAACTAAAACGCCATCTATAATTGACAGTGCATATATTAGTATTGTCTAGGGCGGTGCGAGCGGTGCCCAGAAGCAGGGCAAGTCGTAGGGGAGACAGAAATGGCTAGTCTTGGCCAAGATTTGTGGCACAAGTACTCGGGCGTTTAAAGCCATAGTTACACTGAGTGTTGTTTATTTCCAGGCATCATCGTGTACGACGGCGCGCGCGACAACGCGTGGCGCGTGACGCACGCGTCCATGTACCCCGACCCAGACCTGGGCGAGTACGACATCGGCGGCGAGCGCTTCACGCTCATGGACGGCGTCGTCGGCCTCGCACACTCCCCCGCACAAGGACTGCTCTACTACCAACCTCTTGCTACCGATAGGTACGCCTATACTAGATACGTACATAAACACACGCCTTCTTCCCTGATGGGGTAGGTAGGTGCTACCAAGACACCCATATTTCGCCTTGTGTGTTTCGTCTCACGATGTGATAGGCCTATCGCCAATTTTGGTGTAGATTTTATGTATTGTAAGTGTAGTGCGATCAAGTATTTTCGACCGCCGAGAAATAACGACTAACTCTCGCCGGTCGACACAGTTATACTGGCCTTTTCAGAACCGGATATAGCGACGGATATAAAGCGATTTTTTTGCATTGTTTTACCTAAATATCAGGTATACAGTTTGATCCTGGAACGCATACATTCTTATGGATAACCTATTGGGCTACGAATGTCGACCAGTAAATTGGGCCGTCACCCCAAATGTAGCATATACCTTACAGCACTCTTTAATGACACAGTGCAAACAGTACGTAATTTAATACAAAAAACAACTTCTATAAAAAAATCGAATGTGTAGGTACCTATATGTTGTAAACACGTAGGAGGAAAAAACCTGTTCAAGTTAATTACAGAATTTACTTTCGTTTTTATGTACTTTTTAATTTAAAGTCTATAAAATCGAAAGTGTGAGGTCATTCAAATATAATTAGTATTTTTTTTGTATAAACATTGTAACTAACAAAATTTTTCGTTCACATTAGTGGCATCCAATTTATGCCGTTTATAGTTTTATTATTGTCAGCATTTTGATATAGGAGATATCTATTAATATCCCGAGTGTGTGCCGGTGGACGTAAGAAAGCGCAACTGATGCTATGCTATTTATCTACATAACACGATTCGCGCCATTGGAAAACATTGTCAATGAACGCGCGTGTCATTGGAGTAAACATTTCTAATGTGCGTGGAAATTGCGAGAGCGCGCGACAAGTTGGCCAACTCTTGTCTCGAAGCCAGATGCAGTGCGCCGCACAGCGCGCCGTCATGCCACAAAAACTACATTGATAGTCTCTGCCCAACTTGTAGCAAGTTTGTACTGCAAATATGGTATAATTATAGGTTCACAAAGTTGCCAATTCAGGTACATTTAGAGCAATTTGGTTAATTACTAGAAATAAAAACGAAAACATCGTAAAACTACGAGCGTATAATTATTTAATTTTATTTGTTTTTTCGTTGTTTTTCCTGCGATATGAAATTGTGTTTAGAAATAAGTGCCCAATTAACTGGATAGTTAACGCCCCGATCGGCGAACTGACTTAATTATAAGGGCTTAGCCTACAAACTAATCACTCTAGTAAAATTTAACTACTTAAAGTGTGTAACAATACCGGGCCTCGAAAGTTAGATGTTTAAGGACCTTTTTTCTACTATGTTAAAGTACACGTTATTAATTATAATAGGTAAACAAATATTAATTATAATGAACCATAATTATTGGTATCCCAATATTATATAGAAAACGCAATCATTATGTTTAGAGTTTATAAATAATATAATTAGATGTAAACATTAGATTGAATTTCATTTGCAATAATTTGCAGGTTTAATAACAGGCTTCCATGGGCAGCGTGTACATGTACGTCGCTGCACGCCGACTTAGTAATGCGTTTAATCAGTGTTCAGAGCTCACTGGTTCCAGAGCGATTATTTCCGCGCGATGAATCTTGACATGATATAAACGTATTGGAGTAATTAGCCAGTTGCGAAGGATATCAATTATTATAGACGTGTGATGTTATATCCTGAGTGCTTATTATAATGCAATTAATAATTTCCCCGAGCTCGCATGAATTGCACTTAAACATAATTAAATTATGTATTGTAATAAACTATCATAACGGAACTTAGATTGTAATAATACTTTTTGTGTATACTTATTGGCATCGCTTATTGGCGTTTGATACATTGATAAAAAATTTAGGCTTTATAATGTAGCGGATAGGTCAGTGTAGACCGACCACACACGAGGCAGATTGATGACCTAGTAAAGGTAAAAAAAGTCATAAAATGCAAGCTGATTCCGAATAATTGTTCTAGAATACTTTTAGCCTATGTTAAGAAGTGCGTACTAAATAAATAAATAAGTACACACATAGTCCTGACCCGACACTAAGATCGAGTCGTGGGTATCAGAAACTACGAGAGATTTTTCAGTCTCACAAACACCAAGACCCGAAACAAATGTTTTGTATCTGCTATTCCATGTTCAGGAGTAACGCTTTTCTGTGCGCGGCTCTACCGCACTATACCAACGCGGTGGATAAAATTCAAGATTTTTTGAAGCGTCTCAATTATATCTACCACCGCTTCGGAACGTATTATAGCTGAGAAAAAGATATAGAGCCAGAAACTGCCTTAGATTAACGCCTAAACGCCTCTCAATCGTAGAGAAGCCAGGGCTCTACAGCGTACGGATAATATTGACAAATGACAGCCTCCGTGCTTAGACGCTGAATGTGAAAATACAAATCTTCATGTGATTATGAGTGCGTGTTTATGTTCTGAATGTTTGTGAGACCAAAAAGTATCTCATGGTTTCTGATACTCACGACATATGGCTCGATCTGAGTGTGGGGTCAGGACTGTGTATGTGACGATTGGTTGGATTTATTATTCTCATATTTTTATAATACACCTTAGTCTTGAATAGTTAAGTTGCAAAATTGTATATTTTCCCATCAGATTGTTCAGCGTGTCGACCGCGGTGTTGGCGTCTGGCCCGCCGGCCGAGGGCGCGGACCTGCCCGTGAACCTGGTGGGGCGCAAGTCCTCGCAGGGCCTGGGCGTGGCCGTCGACCCGCGTGACGACACCATCATCTTCAGTCCTATCTCCGAGACTGCCATCGCAGCTTGGAACCCCATTACTAACTCACACAAGTAAGTTTTACATACATACATACATAACCACACGCCTTTTTCCCAGAAGGGGTAGGCAGAGGTGCTACTAGAACACCCACGTTTCGCCTTGTATATTCCGTCCCACGATGTGATAGGGGGCGAGCCTACCGCCATATCGGGCACAAATTCCTAACTCCGGGCTAATAATGAATAGAAAAATCCAATATCACTTTGCCCGACCCAAGATTCGAACCCGAGACCTCAGCTTTGCAATCATACCGTAGTACCACTACGCCACTGAGGCAGTCAAGTAAGTTTTATACGATGTATAATTGTTAGAAAAAAGATCTTAGTAATTAACATCAGGGTGGGCCATGTGGAACATCCACATGGCGTGTTGTTATAGCCTGACCTAAGCCTTTTCAATAGAAATTTCAATTGTAGGCGACGCATGTGTCTTGCAGTGTGACGTATTTGGGCTGGGTGGGATTATTTACGTAAATGATGCTATCAAATATGAGCGACTATTCATGACATTCATTCTTAAATCCGTGGTAAGTTGTTTACGTTCATACGCCGCTAGATGGCGTTAGCAGATATCTCGTATACTCTGTACAATAGCAGAATGAAGAGATGGGTGCTCGTGCTAAAAGATAATCATACAAAAAATCATAAAAAGACATACGATATATTGTAGGTGGGTACCTACTTAGTTTGTACTATACCTATTTCTTGCGATGAACGCACAACTACTCTGAATAATATTGCAAGATTGCCCATTGTAGGTAGAGGACAATGATGACCTACGGTACTAACCTTTTATACTCCAATAAGGAATATTGCTTTAAATTGATCATACATTCTACAATTTGAAAATCCACATGTTTCATAGAATGATGCATACAGAAAAACGATGAGGATATTATGAGTTAGAAATCCCACATCCCATGCATCCTTATAGCTTTTTATATAGGTTTATTAGTTATAAGAATGACCTTTACAAGTTCGTGACGATGCAAAATTAATCATTGCACCATAAAGGAGGTAAATTAATATAGTGCGTAGTAACCACTCTTTACTGTTACTAATAATGGAAAATCCAATAATTGTGAAGGATATGACGAATGGGCTGCTTCGCCCATAGAACACGTAGATCTTATTAAAATATTATATTACATGCAATTTGCATACCGCAATGTAATTGCTCCCATATATTTCTGTCGTAATTACATGTGTTTTTATAATATGCTAAATATATACGTTAGAGGCTAAGTATTTTTATTAAATTATTGTTTGAATTTATAAATATTATCCATTTCTTTTATTTATTTTCTTAATAAGTAGGCATTTTAATTGATATGTAAGTAGAGAACACTCACTAATCGTTTATGCACAAATTCATTTGGTTTAATAACTGGGGCACATTGTTGTAAAACGTTGTAATTGTGTATTTTTAAAACTTTCTGTATTTATTTACCTGTTTTATTGTGATTGTAGGGTTTTGGCTCAAGACGCGGAGAAGCTTCAGTTCTGCGCCGAGGTGAGGTGGGCCGAGCGCGACAACGGCGCCATCTGGGTTCTCTCCACGCGCTTCCACAAATACTTCCGCAGAGCCGTCTCCAAGCATGAAGTAAGTAATATTACTACAATGTTGTTTCTTTAATATGTATGCTACGTGAATATCTTTAAAAGTTAAAGTAGATTGACACCTATCAGACTTGTAATAATTACTTTACATCAGCTAAATTACGATGGTTACTATAAAAAATTTTGCTGTTTAAGATGATGTATGTTAACTATTTCAATGTTAAAGTTATAGTCAAAGTCAGTAGATGCCACAAGGTTTACCTCTCTCACTATTTTGTTTTATTTAATGTATGTGATGTGATACAATGTGTAATTATTCGTTTGTTGTACAGATCCACGTGCGCGTGTTGCGTGTGGTGGAGGGCCCGTCGTTCGTGTCGCTGCAGCCGCACGTGCTGCGCCGCGCCGCCTGGCAAGCCAACGCCACGCTCTACTGAACACACCACCAACAACGCCATCTACCGCCGTTACCATACACTACCTAATCTATCTATACACATCTAAACAGTATATTATTGTACTATTATTTACTATTATTTAGTTTGCCATAACCAATTTGCACAGAACTTGTACATATAATTATACATCTATGTATGCTTAAATACACTTTTATCATTTATAATCTGGGATCGTTAAATAATTAAGTTGCATCGATCAAATAATAAATATGTTGTGGACTTTGGCCTTATGTATCGTAAGGTCAGAAGCCCAACAGCTGCGCCGACCACCGCCGAGATAACGCTTCGTGTATGGCGTTTTGTGATCGCTATCGTAAGTGATCAATTAAGGAAATAATACGCATGATGTATACAGTAGAAGTAAAAAATCACAAACAACATTTTTTATCATCACAATTAATACCTCGACTCTCGGCACGCTGTTTTTGAACTTCGTTACATTTGAGGCTTTTATTCAGATAGCTATAGATAAATACAGGGATATCATGAACATCACACTGTTAGAATTTTGTATTGCAACAATATCTTCATTGCTATGTTAATGTCATTGTGCAATATCTTCTGTATTTTAACATATTTTAAGTAAAGTATAACTCCATTTAAGTTATTAGATATACATTATCCAACTAAACTAACCCAATCATAACGTTACTACTTACTAGACGCTCTTATAGGGATTTATACTATTTATTGACTTCGACATTTTTACTGGGAATTATTTGCATGGTGTGTGAATTTGACAATTATTTATCGCATTCATGTAGACACTTGGAATTGAATGTATGAATTTTATATGATTACCGTAATATGAGGCAATTATTATATCTAGTCTAGAAATAAACATTATGGTTTGTAATATTTATGTTACCATATTTGATATTATAATAGTACACATTACACAATGTATTGGGCTCAAAGTCTGTGGTTACCATGTTGATATCTGTGTGGCAGTCGTTTGTTTTTACAATCAGTGTGATTAGCGTAATTGCGTGATGTTGCTCTGAAATAACAACTTAGTAGAATTTAACAAAAAATCACCTTCAATCATTCTATATCTCGGTTTGCCTTTGCCAACAAGTCCTAACTGACACGTATACTTACCAAGTATAGTCATCAATGTACCTATATATCCTTACGTTTGTTGTTTTTTGTTTTGTCGCAGTCGTATTATTTGCAACCATAATTACTGACAC
The DNA here is from genome assembly GCA_033459515.1 of Theretra japonica. NCBI lineage: Eukaryota > Metazoa > Arthropoda > Insecta > Lepidoptera > Sphingidae > Theretra > Theretra japonica. The sequence goes on from CM065943.1 coordinate 7,208,948, forward strand.
CATACAGTTTATTATCAATAATTGTAACGTAATACTCAACGCACGTTGGGTATGTCATTACATATGGTCAAGTATATTACGATATCATAAACAACAAACAAAAAATGCAAAAAGAATTGATTACCCGCATCTATGTTAAGTAGGTAGTGAAAATAGCATAAAATAAAAATATGGAATGTAAAGTGTTTCCTTATCAATTAATCAATCAAGCAAGAAAATTGACATTCTCACAGATAGACAGATACAGATATATTACATAAGGATTAAAACTCATTTAAAGAAGTAATTAAAAATCTATAAGAATATTATGCGTTTATTCATATACGATAGCCAACAGAATAGCAAATATTACAGTAAGGTAAATATTGCATTGCGTTATAAAAAGTATTTTTACTGGATAGTCGAGATATAGAAACATCTGTATATTTATCAAGATTGAATTAAATTTTTGCTTATTACTTAAAACAGAATTCTTATTGGATACATTCTTAAATACTTAATAATACAAGAAGAATAATTTGGCAAGAATAGCTTGAGATTTTGCGACAATTTACAATTTTAGATATTTTAGTACTTTAAACTTTTCAGGATTGACAATGTGCAGCGGTATTATACTAGAATATTAAGATAACACGAAGAAATCAATACATTATTGTATACGATTTATTAATTAGGGCTTCATCATTCATAAATCATTCACGCCACGTACGGATGTATTAAAATAGACATAAAAGGCTCATCAGGCAAATATTTACAAGAACTATTATGAAATGTAAAATCAATTAGAAGATATTTACGCATAAATATAAAACGTTGAATGATATAGGAAAAAATAAGGCATGTGTTGTGTTTATAAATGTTGTGCACTGCGTTGTAAAAATATTTCTTTCCAATATTGCGACAGTCTTTTAAATGTAACACGTGGAAGTAAAACAATTTAAATTACAACTGAATTAGGTACTATTTGTTTGCAACATTTAATTATTTTTGAGTAGGTTTCAATAAATTTTTATATAAATTGAAATTCATAAGTAAAGGACTGTCGATATATTGCTTTCTGCTGTTGTAAAATATGCTTATAGCTATGCTTGTTCACTGATAAAAGTGTCCGGTTAATCCGGTTAATAATACATCGTGACTATGCGATAAGAACGTATGGTAATTTTGTACATTTTTATGAAAATAAAAATAAAACTATAAAGGTGTTTTACATTTTCCTCGCATACCTACGTAACACGTATTGGAATCCGTTTAGATATTAAGATGCACACGGATACCAATGCTTTTTTACCGAACATTAATTTTGTACAATTCAAGACAAGGCAATAATAATATACTGCCGTATTAGTGTATAATATAAATTAATTTATTTTTATGCCATTTCCAATTATACTCAACGGTTTAGAATATAATTGGCGTCCAAATCATATTTTTTGCGTTGATTTATCGTAGCCATCTACGTCAAATCCACGCTATATTAATGGCTTTTTTAAAAATAATGTATAAAACTGTTCAAAAACATTTTGATTATTTATTTAACAACACGGAATATATTTCTATATTATTTCTTTTATACAGTCTTGACTAAAAGAGGAACATCTTTGCTAGGCCCAAACCTGCATCTATAGTACCCGAGTAACCTTCAATCTCAATTTGCCACTTTAGCCCAATGCAATTTAGTGGACAAATTACACGAAGGGCAAATTAAAGTAACACTCACCAATGCACAGGGAATAAACAAAAATAGTCCTAGTTGTTGCCATTCCTAAATTGCAAAGTCAAAGGAGCACAATAACTAATTGAGCTCTGTTAACCATATCAATATCTATTGTCGATTCCCATAATGGATTTTAAACTCTACCACGCGGTGGTAACGTGGATATGCATTCGATCAATTGAATTACAAGCCTTGGATTTTCATTGAAAAATAGTGCAACAATACTTTATCCACTGGAGAAATTATGTTCTAGAAACCACGGCTCGCTATGTAAAATAACGGCCTTATTCATAGACAATTTTAAAACTTATTTTAGTTCTCTTCTTCTTTGCTCAAACTAAATCAAAAGTCGTTCGAAAGGTGAAAACATTCAAAACCAAAAAAAGGTTTTGAAACAATCTATGAATAAGGCCGTAAGTCTTTTAGGGCAGGTGAAAGTATAATCTTCGCACAACAAAAGGCTAGCTATATATATAGATAACTATATATATAAATAACTGAAGAAGCATAGTGACTGTATTATCAGAAAACTTCTACTACATAGAAGTTGATGTATATAATAGGTACGTCAACATCACTACTAACTTGCACGAAATTAAAACTTCTATAATAGTTATTTGTACACCTAAAATTTTATCTACACTCTTCTACTGAAAATATTCCTCCAAATCGTCGATAGGAAAAATTAAAATCTTAATGAAATTTCGCATAACAGACGTTAGTTGACTCAAAATGATCTAAACGACTGCTCATTGTTATTCTATTCGATGCTTTATTGCTTTTTAATATGTGTGTAAATCGAAGTCTTAATTTTTTTTCTACGGTCGATAATACGATGCGTCTGTGTCAATCGGGTATAACTTGACATTAATTAACAGTTGATTAAATAGCAACGTGATTATGTGGCTTTTTTTTAAACAATATGATAATTAGGCATTATTAAGTATATTTAATAATCATATGGTAGGAAGTAAACACTTATTGTGTTATTTTGTATCATGTGTTTCAATGGTAAAAAGTTAATTATTATAAATATTTAGTATGTTATAGTCTAGTAAAGGTCGCGGGACGTCGCTGGATACAAGCTGCCTGTAACAGGTCACTGGAAATCATTGGAGGAGGCCTATGTTCAGCAGTGGACTTCCTTTGGCTGATGGATGGATGGATGGATGTTATATGGTGACAATAATTATGTGTTCAGGAAAATCTAACGTTTCCTTGTTGGAATATAGAATCATTGAAAAATTGTAGATGAATTGTGAAACTTTCAGCGTCATGCAACCTCCATATCTATTAGTCTGAAATGCGGGATGTAAATGTGAAGGGATCCCCGCAGTTTTTCCGTTGGTTCTGACCTAGATCCCACATAATCTAATGTGGATTTGTGTAACTTAGTTTTCCTTTGCTTGGCCTAGAAAATATATAATTAAACAATATATACATAACAATGCATACTTTACAAAACAGGTAAGGTCTTATTTTATTATCTTGTGTAAATATGTCAATATTATTAAACAATTAATACGAAGATTTCAATGTTAAATAATATTATAAGGTTACGTTTGGAATTATAAAACTTGAAGGCTTAAAACTTAACTTAACTTGAAACTTGTCTGATATAGTTAAAATGCGGAAGTGTTAAATTATCCGCTCGTGGGATTGACTATTAACCAATTATCCAAAATTCAAATCACGGTTTCGTAAAGTATTTGGTAAAGCTCGGTTCGAACGTGGTTAAAGAATATTTTAAAGCATATTGCTGCATTCAACATGTTTTAATATTTTTTTATGTTTATTTTATAATAAACATGTTTAATCTCTCTTTCTCTCTTGAGTTAATATATTCACCAAATAATTCTATAATCCAATAATCCATCGAAGCTTTGGGAAGCCCTTTTAAATTATCAGACAGGCCTAATGCGATTAGTAAACTACAAAATTCGTGTCAAATGCAGATACACAAATGTGTGTGATGTGTGTACAAATCAGCAGAGCTTTAGACAAAGACCCATCATTATACATCTTTCGCGCTCATTAACTACAGGAACTACTTCAACTACTTCAATAGGTTGCATTGGAACTTACACATTGATTTATTTTGCACTAAAATAGACAAAATTAAACTTATTGGCAAGATAATTTTTGTAGCACACTACTTATGGCTCACGCTAACTTAATAAGTATGACAAAATAATATCTAGTTATACTAATTATAATGCCAATAATGGTAAGATTCAATATTGGTAATTTTTATTGTGTAAACAAACAAACAAAAATTAATGTAAATATACGTAATAATAAGTGGAGGTTTGTTATTAGCAAATGGTGTATATTAGTGCGAAGTGCGTGGTGGCCTGTTGGTAAACGAACCAGAGGCGGCTGCCAGTATGTTCACGGCGGTCGCGGGTTCAAATCCCAGGGCACACTATAATGGTGAAAGGAAAAGGAAAATTTCGTGAGAAACCTGCATACCGTGGTGATTTCTAATAAATTCTATGGTATGTAAGTCCGCCAACCCGCACTAGGCCAACATGGTGGACTATATCGCCTAACCATCTCAATTGTATTCTCGATTGTAGAGGGGGCCCGTGCCCTGCAGTGGGACATATATGGACTGATACTATACAGTACAGTACAGTATGTTAGTCTTTATTTTGTAGTTGTTATTAGTCTGTAAGCCCTCCGAAAATTAAATAAATAAATAAACTACCAGGTAACGCAAGTTTCCTCAACATGTTTTTCGCTAAACAGATAAATCATTAACTCATGTATTGTACAAGTACTTATTAGGTTTATCGATAAGGTTATCGCATCACAGGCCAATTTGTATTGAAGTTATATTATTACTTACATACATATATTTACCATTGAGGGGATTTTTTATTACCGTTGATGATACTCGTATGATTCATCGATTTAATTTGTTGCAAAAAGTAACGATGCGTTAGACGCAGCAATTGTTAGAAGATCTACGAATTATATAGTAAAACATAGAACGAAGGGTTTTTTAATATGTTTACTTATTACAATACAGAGTGTAATCTCTCACGTACTCACTTAATACATATTAATTTCTGATATGTTTAATACCTACTTACTAACTATCTATACATACACAAGGATTTAAACATTCACGCACAAAATTTGTAATTACCAGAGACCGGATTATATGTAACATATAAAGCTCAAAAATATGTATTCAAATATGCACGAAAAATGCGTGAAATATGCATGAAAACCTATGAAACCTGCTAGTATATGCGACATCAATGTTAAGTTTTAGAAATGTATAAGAGAAAAAGAGTGTTATAATATTTTTTTATTATTATTAACTAAGCACAAAATCAGTAAATTCGTTCAAAAGTTAACAACTTTATAGGCCAGAAATTATAGTCTATCATAATGAGCGGGTGAGTGCGCTTTACAAAACCTGCGGTTAACGAAGGTATTTAACCAGCAATAACGTAATTTATTTTTAGTGTATGTAGGTACACGGAAAAAATTGTAGCAGTTAATTTTACACTGCATCAAGAGGATAACCTACCGAAAAATGTAGTAAATATAGCGAAAATATGCATGATCATAGATTTTAGGCAAAACATGCAATGATCGTGGAAATTGAGGACAATATGCAAATGCATATAATGCAATCCCTAGTAATTACCGTTAACAATATTCTGCACCTGTGTATGGTACCTACTTATATAAAAACGTCTCCCGTTTACGTGCAATAAAAAGTAAATGCATTAGGTATATTAATTACAAGTTATTTCATAAAGCATTTTGAGAATTTGCTGTTAATTATGAATACAGTTATATAAATAAAAAGTACGTATATACTACAGGAACTATGTAACGGTATAATATGTAGAGAGGTACATTGAAGACAAAATAAAAAAATAATTACATCGGTTTATGTGTTACAAATATGATACATACATACATACATACAGTATTTTTAATACCATACATATATTTTCACTGCCTAAATATTTAATTTTAAAGGTATTAATATGATTAATATGATTACGCCTTATCAGCATTCTTTAACATGTGTACCTACTTCCAACAAAATCAGCTAATTTAAAATAAACCATCTTTGAAACTGCAAAGGGCACTGCGTAGTTGCTGGTAAATACGGGGCTATTCACTAGTATAAGCGAAACATACAAATAAGCTTCAGAAAAAAACATGGAATATTTGGATTGCATAGGCATACCTACTAATTTTGACATAAAACCATAACCTACCTCAACATACTCTGCACTAAAATTTACCTTGTTATAAATATAACTATACAGAATTGTCATGGCGGATTCCCTACCCGTATCTAACACCAAGCAATTACAGAATGTATTCAGATGAGTGACACATGACGTGAGTATGTTGATCGCTCAGAACAATAATTGTTCTGAGGTTGGTCGCGAAGGTAAACGAGCACGTGGTTCGCCTGATGGTAACTTATAATGTTGCTGGCCTTTTTAGGATGGTATTTTATAGTTACCTGTATGGACGCTGGCAGCGGACATGTGTTGAAGATAATTTATTTTCTTGGTGCATCATTTCTGCTGGCGTACCACATGCCGGCATGCTATCACCCCTAATCTTCTCAATTTTTATAATCTCCATTACAAATACCTTCGTTCCTTCTACCACCTTTATCCACATGACCAGCAAATTTACTCCCAAGCACTACCTAATGAGCTGAAAGATGCTGTTTCATTGAACAATAGCGACATTAAACGTATCTCTGATTGGAGTCATAAGTATGGACTAAAAGTAAACACAACAGCGGGTGATTGGTATCGGCAGCCCTAGGTAAATGTGTAGATGAAACTGGTCACTCTTACCTCCTATTATAACGGAATACTTACACCTTACAGTGACACTGTGAAAAATCTACGTATTATTTTCGACACATCTGTTTCCTGGGGTCCCCAGCTTCGAGAGTTGAGTAGGAAACTATTCGCCTCGGCTGGGTCCCTGCGGAGATTACGCAATTTTCTGCCCATTGCCACTAGAATATCGCCCGCTCAATCCCTCCTCCTCCCCACTCATGATTATGCGGATGCCAGTTATATCGATCTCACGGAGGAGCAACTCAATAAACTAGAGCGTCTTCAAAACTTCCGCATTAGATTTAAATGTAGACTGCGCAAATATAATCATGTTTTCGAATTCCACAAACATGCTCAAGTGGTTACCCATACTTATTAATGGTCCCTTAGGTTATAACTTAACACTGCAAATTCCAGCGCATTAAACTACTTTCTAAGATAAATCTTTTACCACCAAGCTGCTAGACTTTGGAATATATTTTCTGTCTCAGTGCAGCGTGCACTGTCCCTGCCCATATTTAAGAGATTACTAAAGCAGCATTATTTTTCTTTATATAACTGAAGACACGTATATGTAATTTTGTTTAAATATAATGTGTTGATGCATATATTATATATTTTATGTCATACGTATTTATATCTTATGCAAATGTATGTATGTGTTTTTTTAGCTTAATTTATATTTTTTTAGTGTCAGTATTTTTTATTACTATTTCCTTTATTTTTTCGTACACCTCACCCCAAATTGTTATGTCTTATCCATCCTGTGTTAGATTGCCTGGAAGAGGTCGCCTCGAGCGATAAGGCCACCATTGTATACTTTTTTTATTTTTATTGTTCAATGGTGTACAACATGTTTTTAAATTAATAAACATCCGGCATTCTTACATAGCGAAAGAATCGAGTTGCGACAGATTAGCTGATTTTGTACATCGCTTTTGCGATAAATCGTGGTACTACTGCCTTAATATGACAATCATTACACAAAAATTGTGTTACCAATTTTTGTCGCAGGAAAATACAAATTTTGATGTATGAATCGTCATTCATTTCAAAGAACGTATTTAGATTCCATGTTTGTCGAATAAGATTTGTATTTGTTCTTAGTAAATATATACCATCTTATGTCGCGGTGAACCTTCAAACGCATGTATGCATTACATTGGCATAATGGGAAAATACGCCACGAAGATTACAACCTTATACGAATAGGAATATTCCAGGAAAAGTTACGAAATTAGAAGCGTATTTCAGAATAAAATCTTAATTATAGAGTGATTTTTCCGCCATCATTCCGTTTGCAAATAATAACCTGTTTTTTTTCTAATAGTTACAATAAGGCTATGGACTATACGGTCGGCCTACCTGCCGCATGCCTGAAGTCAAACGTTTCAGGATAAAATACTCATGATTGATTTAGAAGAGGGTGATTGGTCACTGACAATATTGTAATTAAAGTAGGTTAAATTCGCATTGAGATTGTCTAATCTTCAATTATTATTTTTACAAATGGTAATTATTAATTAATTTTTAATTAAAGAAATTAAAAATTAAAATTAAATTAAAGAAATTGATAATTCTCTCTAGGCACATGCAATTCTTATACCACTTTAAAAACGTTGCAGTAAATATGATGTGGCGAATTCCTTGATATTTAATTTAGGTAGATATATAGTGTTTTATAGCATTACCACTTAAATGTTCCTACTTATTGAATTAAATACGTGCATAGGTCTAGATGTACGAAACCGTTTTTTTATTGCAAAAATGAGGTACACGTCTGTTGTTTGAAAATGACAAAAAATATGTTATTTTAAATAATGAAACGAATAGATACGCTTTTCTGCGCCATATATAAATAATTGACCCGCGAATTTTTATAGAGTTTGAGTAACATCTGCATTCAATTAAGCGTCCAATTCATTGTTTGCGATATTTGCGGGGCTTCCCATAATCTTCGTTTCTAACATCAACACCACTTATGAATCACTTGAACCACTTGAAACATTGTGTACTGTCCACCAGGAGCATGAGAAATGCGAGCTTCGACAAGACTTCAATGCGATTTGGTAGCAGTTTCTCCAATTTGAACAGAAAACCAATGCTATCGGCGAATCGTAGCTCTTAGCCCCAAACTCAAATTATTTAAGGTTAAGAAAAAAAGTACCCGTTTATGAATGTAGGTTATTGTGTGTAATAATTGTCAGATGTCAGAGAGTGAACATAACACTCTGGAGCCGTTTCTTATATGGTTTTCCCGTTTCAAACTTCTGTACTATACGTACTAACTTCACATTTGTGCGAAAACCAATTAAAATAACGCTTAGTATTGTAATACCCTAAGAATTAAGGATCCTGAGTCCGTAATAGTATACAATGATGAATTGATTTTTATCTTGTTAATCCTGTAGTCAATTTTTCAATGTTATGTCACCACGTGGTAAGATAGCAAGAGCCCGCGACCGCCAGTCTTACACGATAGTGTAATTTCTAATTTACTTATGAATGACAAATATTCAAATCATAATTATATCATATTATAAAGAAGATACGATTACAAATTCCGAATTTGGCGAGACCTCTTAAGGCAGCTTTAACATGAATGTGAAAATAAATTCAAACAGTAAAAGAACAGCGAGCAGCCTAGCCATAGCCTATTAGAAAACAAGAGTATACATTTTGGTTGGTGCTCAAGACATATCTACACGTGATACCAGGTTACTCTCTCTCTCTGTCTTCAGCCACAGGAAGTCCACTTCTCAACACAATGGGCCTTAAAATAATCAAGTCAATTTTAAAACCTTGGACTAAAGTTAATCCTTCGCTCATCCGAGTTTATTAATAAGGCCCAATATATTACTATGAGATAGTAATTAGGTATACCTTTGGTAGCCAATATCGGTCACAGACAATAAGACTCAAAGTTATAGTTAAGTTTCATAGCAAACATTCTAACCTACCTACTGTAGGTAGTGTACATGCGTAGAAAAAAAATCTGCCAATAAATTTTACTGTTTGCTTGCTCATACCCTGCCATCTTATCGTAAAGGCAAAATTATGTTGAAATAAAATTAAAGTTGAAAGCAGTTTAATGTATGTAAAGGTAAATGAACTCTAAACCATCCGCTAGTTTTAAAACTATTCAGCCGTTGCATCCGGTGTTTGTCGATTACTCAATTTTGGAACTGACAGGCGAATTTTAAAATACTACGTTGTCAGTATTAAATTTATTTAATTAATTACGTATATGTATATTATTATAACGCATGTGCCAGTAGAAATTATATTGTATGACGCATTGTTAAGTAATATTAAACTGACTGCCTCGGGTGTCGGGTTCGAATCCCGGGTCGGGCAAACTGATATTGGATTTTTCTATTCATTATCAGCTCGGAGTCAGCTCGCTCCCTATCACAATGTGGAACGAAACACACAAGGCGAAACGTGTGTCTTGGTTACTACCAAGGGAACCTCTGCCTACCCCTTCCGGAAAATAGGCGTGAGTTTATGTATGTATGTATGTAACAATATTAAAAGTTTCTTCGACATAAGTAAGATTTCCCATTTATTGCAATGGCGATGCCTTTTGTAATGGTTGGATATCTAATTACCCAATAATAAATAAAAAGGAGTAACCATCGTGTGCTAAGGTATATCCCAAAAATAATAGCTAAGTATGCAATAGCTTGGCATAATTTAAAAAGAATTGCCTTTTTTTGTCTTTGCTCTAAAACGAATTTCTCATAATTCTTTGTGTAATATAGATTTTGAGGTCAATTCTATTCTAAAATAAAGAATGTGACTCGATTAATTACACTTTACACCTACATATATTTTCTTTTATTTCTGTTTTTAAAACTAAGAATACTTTATAAACATCCATACTCTGCAAGCTAGCCAAATACTGACATGTTTAACAACTTGCAATCGTCTATGTAAATTATACTAAATGAATCATGTCATATAAATAATAAGATACCTATTATATCTTAGTCTTATAAATGATAGTTTAATGTACATAATTATGAATATTGCGACGACGCGGCACGGCGCGGCGCGTCGGGCTGGTCTTGGCGGCGGTCGTTGCGTCAGGAAGGTGTGTCGTATTAGGGAAGATGAGCCCGCAGTAAGTCAGTTTAAATAAAACCGCACTATCTATTTAAAGCATTTCGTGCGCTTTCGCAACAGTACACACTCGTCCATCGGGAGAGACACCTGTGCCATTTATTATATTTAAAAAATATAAAATAAAATAATACTACGCGCATAAACAGGAAACGAACGAGCATTCATAGTTTTAAGGTAAGATTTAAACCATATTATAATTTTATCATTTATAGCATTCAGTTGATGATATTATATTCTAATGTGCTATCATTAATATTCTGGTTTTTATACGCGTTCCGCTGACTTCCATTCGAGAGAGGCAGCGTGCATAATATTTGTTATTTAAGTGATTATATGTTAGATTTTTATTTTCTTATGACTATAGACCGACATAAACATCAGACAGCGTTTTATCCATTCAACGTTAATAAACCTTCGTATTTATTACTGCACAAAAAAACTCTTCCGCTTCTGTTATTTGGAACATCATGCAAATACCTGAGTTCTTAAATCTTAGTAGGTTACAGATAACATACGATCTCAGTATAACAAACTAAATATATCAACTTCTTGGCTTCTTCATTCATTAATACATCGTTATCTGTTTATAGTAATATAATGTATCGTACGACTGTAAATTATTTGACCTCTACCCCTTCACAGTTCTATAATATCGATGGCAGGCAACAACATTACTTAAATACTCATACATGCATAAACTCACGCCTTTTTCCCAGAAGGGGTAGGAAGAGGTGCAACCAGGACACCCACGTTTCCCTTGTATGTTCCGTCTCACGATGTAATAGGCTGTGAGCTTATCGCCATAACGGGCACAAATTCCTCACTCCGGGCTGGTAAATAATAGAAAAATCCAATATCCCTTTGCCCGACTCGGGATTCGAACCAAGACCTCAGCTTTGCAATGATACCGTAGTACAACTGCGCTACCGTGGCAATAATGCTATTTGTTCATGCTAATCCATGTCCACTTAAGTTTCCAAATGACATTTTATTTTATTTTATAATGTATTTTCTTAGAAGTCATAGATACACAGGTAAAAATCTTAAATTTATAATCGGCTTTTAATAATTTAAAAGATCAGTATACGATTTTCAAGTTGGTTAAGCAATCTTAAATTTATATAGGAATGCAACATCGGTAAATCCCGGCAAATGAGTCAAACTGTGTTGTTTGTGTACAAACAAACTTGTTGAAGCTATTCACGTTTTTTTGAGCTCTTTAGCACGTATGTACATACTGTATCGGTATTTGTGTAGTGAGTTCAATGTACTAAAAGTTCAATACTATTTACTCACGAAAATTCAATTGATATGATGTCATACAAAATCATTTATTTAAAGATATGATGGTCTATTTTTGTATTTTGTTATCCTACGTCAATGTAGAGTCGCGCTGACGCAGCGTGAAGGGCTTGTGGACTATTTTATGATATTTATTTAGACAAAACCTGTGGAAAATATTGTGTTACTTCATATTAAAAAGTACACGCAGTAACTTGGCTGACAGAAATGGCGATCCTAAGACCCCACGATTCAAAGGCCTATAGTTACTTCTACAAGAACAATGAGGCAATTATTGTAAAACCACAGTAGATAAGCGAGTTTTTAATTATTCAATAGTAGATGTTATCGTAAATACAAGAATACTCCATAAAACATCAAATATATTTTTTACAGTTCATATAAATATTCAAGACTCATTTAATTTGTTACACCATTTTTTCCCATAAATGTGACTGAATGCAATTTAATGACGTATTTAAATGTCCAATAATGTATTTTTAACTAAATTATGATTCTATAGAAAAGATTAAAATACAATTTCAGTGCAACAGATAAACTTAAACATTTGCATTATTACTATTGAGCGCAATTCAATTCAATTCATATTTTTTTAAACGAGCGCAATTCGTCGAATAAAATAAAATATTAAAGTACATGACATCAAGTCGTAGTTAACTTCAGTTGCCGCTAGATGTCGTTAAGTCGCCACAATATAAGATCACCGATACTTGTTTTAATTTGAAAATAATACACTTTATAATGGGATTTCTTTTCTTTTACGAGTTTTCTTTTATAATACCTGTATTTATAAGATACCTAATCCCGACATCGTTATTACCCTGAGAAATAATTTGGTATATAAGTGTAAACATAACCATATTATGTCCAATATACGGAGTTGTTAAAAATAAATGATATATAATCCGTTCTGATCCTTAGCAATTGACAATCTATAACGATAAAAAAATAAATTTTCTTTAATTACATTAAAATCAAGAAATGAATTTAAATTATAAATTACTATATAAATTTTATTGGTTGTTTTATAATTAATATATCACTTAATATACAGCTACTAATACTAACAAGAATCGTTCTCCATCGAGACCACGATTGAGAAGGCTTAGACCATACTTCATAGTCCACCACGCTAGGTAATTTCGATTTAGCGGAATTCCCATACTATAATTTCTATGGTATGCAAGTTTACCCGGGATGTTTTCCTTCAACAATGCAGTGCGTGATAACTCACCTCTGGAATTCGAGCTTGCCACCACGTCTTGTCATTTCTTTCGCCCATTCGGTCCTTACCTACAGGCAAGCACACACTTAAGGTTGGTTGTAGTGAACCAATTATAATTTAACTTCAACAATCGCGGAAAGTTCCAAAGGACATATAACAACATTTTTCTGCAGAATTTTCTAGTATGTAGGCCATATTAAACACTCTAAAATCCAAATATAGTGTAGATGATTCAACAAAACTATTACTTTTATATTAAGCCAGTTAACTCAATTAATTATCTCAACCAATTCATTCAGCTTCCTGCTATATAAAATTAATTAAAAGGCATGAATAAGTTGCTGCCGTTGTCATTGACGATTGTTATCTCATTAGAAACTCCTATCCATTGAAATAATCTATTTTTTTCTGGCAAAACAATGTATAGAAAAAAGATCGTGAACTTTTTATTGTTATTGTGTCGTGTGAATTAGCGATAAAAACAAGTTATCCGTACGGTCGCCAGTTGCCATATATTATCGTCCTTGATTTACGTTTATATGCAAAGTTTAAAAAATTTATTATGTCACCTCTCTTGTATTTTACTTCTCTGGTGTAATATTTTATACAATTAGAGAAGTTGAAGTATCCATATTTGAAACAGTTACTGGTCCAGTCTGGCAAATGACACTGCGAGAAGCTATTCCCAATGTGAAAACTTATGTTTAGTCATAGAGTAATTCTACAGCTACCATCGGGTTGGTTGGATTGGGTCGGTACCACTGTCTCGTAGAAATGCGCCGTTAAATAACAGCCTTGCCGTTGCGTTTCCTTTGGTTCCCGAAGTTGGCGGGGATCACATAGCTAGGATAATATACGGTGACCGAAAAAAAATCCTTAACGTTTGTATTTTTTTTAATGTCGTTATAGGTAGACGAGCTAGCGGCCTTAATTATAGCACTAGTCATATTATCAGAGAGATTTAAATGGGCAGTAATGACTACTGCTGTTTAAAAGATTTTCTCTTTAAAATGAGGCGCGCCTCCGTGATTGAATCATTTAGATATCAATGTAACAGCTGTTACAAATCGACCAAATATTGGCCCTACAGTGTAGATATTTTCTATTAGATGCCCTGCAGTCACTTTGCTATGGCATAAAATTACATCCGTCCATTGACTTGCAATGTGGTAAAGTCATATGTGCGAAGCCCGTTGTAAGGGGAAGCCCAAGGCCCGTATCAAATCATCTACCATTAGAAATCTGTGTAAAATGTTCATATAAACTTTAATAGCTAAGCACGCTCGTAGAACAAAATGAAACACAAATGTTCTAACACAAACGTGATAATATTATGATATAAAAACAGCAAGTCATAAATTGAGATTATTGTTTGAGGATATGGGCACAGAATTGTTGTCGATGTAAACTAATGGTGATAACGTCATCATTCTAGTTTTACAAGTTTGAAGATGTACACATACCGGTCGGCTCGCATCACCGCGGCTAAGCACCACAGTCCACAGCACGTGTCACGTGTTATGTAAAAAATACCGACGTTATTATAATTATTATTGTTCACAAAATCACGCTCGGCGTGTTTTTAAGTTTTTCCATGTCATTTGGCTTGAACGCGTAATGAGATTTGAGTTCAACCACCGGAAAAACCAACATTTTTTACTGTTATCTTTTTACAGTTCCGTTGTCGTTAAACTCTCTCTCATTACTAAAATGCATTTACGCATAAAATAGTTACTTTACAAACTGTTTACCTTTTAAAATAATAATTGAAATATCTCATTACCTACATATTTCTTTTGAGAGTTTTTTGTGGCAAATTCGATCACCATGGAATTTTATTGCCATTAACCTAAATTACATATACTTAGTATAAGTTTTTTATCACTATAAATACACTTTCTCGCCACATATCTACTCCTATTTCCATATAATTATTTAGGCAAAATACCCATAAAATAATTCGTGCCATTGTACTTTTAAATATTGGACGAGCACAATTAAGCGAAGCTAGTAGATAATTATTTTTGTTTAAGATTTTATAATAGGACTTATACCTATATACTTAAATAAACATTCTTAAGTTCAAACACTCATAACAATTATTGTTATAAGGTAAACATTTGAATCCTGGCTCGAGAATTTTGCACACAATGGATTTTAAATGACTCTTGAATATATTTCATTAGTAGGTGTCATCTGCTCACAAGATGAATTCCCCGTGCCTGACAGCTAAAAATAGCACATCAATAATATTGATTTTCCGCTCAATTGCAGAATTTGATTCCGTTCGCTTTCCCATATTTGGTACAAAAAATAAAATCATTTCAGAATACATAACTATTTTATATCTTACTACTTATTTTTATTGTAGCTTTCTATAAAAAGATCTATTTTCAAATTGCGCAGGTAATTCTAATAATACACGTTAATAACATTTTGAAATTACGCGAATTTTCCGACTTGGTTAGATAACTTATCGTCGTGAGAAATAATAGTAATTGACTACAAACAGCTAGATCAATTAGATATTAACCACAAGACCATAGAGTGAATTGAGAAGACACACTGGATAGAATAAAAATATTCAGCTGCTTATGTGGGTAAATATTTATACCTTTAAAACATACTGAAAATTTAAATGCAAGTTGTCAAAACTATCGATTGTCCTACGATTAATAGCTTATTAATAATTTCTAAGGTGTACCTAGACATCTGTTCAGGTACTATTAAGTAGGTAAATGAGAACACCACAACATGCATTAGGCATATGACATATATATTATTTAGTCATACCATACTGTACTGTATCAGTCCAGATACGTCCCACTGCAGGGCACGAGCCTCCTATACAATCAAGGGTACGATGGATAGGGGTTAGGCCATATAATCCACCACGCTGGCCTGGTGCGTGTTGGCATACTTTACATACCATAGAAATTATTGAAATTGCCTTAGTATGCAGGTTTCCTCACGATGTTTTCCTTCACCGTTATAGTGCGTGGTGATTGACTATCAATATACACATGACTCCGGAACTTCAGTAGTGTGCCCTGGGATTTCAACCCGCGACCACCGTGAACATGTTGGCAGCCGCGTCTAGTCTGTTTACCAACACGCCACACCGTTTAGTCAAGATCACTTTAAAAAAATAGTCCGCAAACCATTTCATTTCTTAACATTTGTTAAATTCTTTGTTGGAACAATCTAAAGCTGTATGACACGACCAAGCCTATATAAAATCAATCATGGTGGCACGAATTTGAAACAAAAAAATATATCTAAGTTATCTTTTATTTTAATATTGGCATTTCAATGCGACTCCAATGAACTCGGTTTTATTTATCTATCACACATCTACACAGTTATCCCCGTACATAATATAACTATCTATTACACATAAATACATATAAACTCACGCCTTTTTCCCAGAGGGGTAGGCAGAGGTTCTCCAGGTAGTAACCAGGTCACCCGCGTTTCGCCTTGTATGTTCCGTCCCTCGATGTGATAGGGGGCGAGCCTATCGCCATATCGGGTACAAATTCCTGACTCCAGAGTGATAATGAATAGAAAAATCCAATATCACGTTGCCCGCCTGGGACTAGAACCCGAGACCTCAGTATTGTAACCGTACGGAAGTACAATTACGCCACTGAGGTAGTCATCTGTCTATTATACACCTACACAATTATCCCGGTCTGTTTGAAACCGTACTCACACTGGTGGCATCCCAAAGTACGACACACTTGCGTGTATCTATGACGCGTTTCCACCATCGTGTATGCGGTGTATGTTGGTCGAAATCGATAGTTCAAATATCCATCCACCAGCCATTCGACTTCGATTCAGTCGATTTCGGTCTTTTCAAATCCTTTTTTTTGGAGCAAACAATATTACCTACTGATTATTCATCATTTGGAAATTAATCTAATTTTATTACTTACCAACAAATGTAGGTAACCACATACGACATACATACTACACATGCCTACATGCAAACTTCATAAAGGTACTAGCATGTTCCATGGTAGGTACATTTTTCGTCAGATCAATTTTCTCGCGGAAGTTTCAATTATTAGTAATAGAGGATTTATAAATAAAACACCAATTATATTTTTCTTTTGCAACTTACTAGTATTTTTTATTGTCCGCAACGCCTGCATTAATTTGCAACTCATTCTCTTGGAGATATTGCAACGCATTTGTTTAATGTCGTAAGAGTTTACGGAGTTCAAGCCTTGAACAATGATCGGAGCACCATAGCATTCAATCCGTAACACGCGCAAAATGTTTGAGTAATGACTGTGGACAGTTCATTGTGTCGTCTGTTCCTACTATGCGTTTAAATATAAAACTTTGTGAAAAGTGGGCCGATAGCTACGTGAATCCATATAGAATTCATAAATATAAACAATATGGCGTTAAATACACAGGTACGTTAATAATTTTCGCATTATAATACTTAATTAAAATAAAATTTAAAAAAATATTAAATTTACTATTTGCAATTATTTTCATGTTACACGGAAGAGATTATTTTAATAACGAATCACGTTATAGTAATATATAAATGACCTCTATTTAATACTATTTTAAAATATTATCAATGTATTAATTAACACGAGGGTGTAATCTTCATTTAGGCATGTTTTACAGTCACGATTACTGTTTTAGAACTCAGAATGTTCTCACGAGACCTTAAAACAAAGGCTTCGCAAATGTGGAATATCATGCATACCTAATTTAATTTGGTGTGTAAATGCACTAACAAAAAAAGGTTTAATGGCTTGTTGTAAAAGGCATACGTTAATGATAATTAGCCATCGAGTTTCATCATGTAATGGAGATGTTAATCTTTACGATCGCAATTATGGGGTAAATCTTATTTTCCTCCCATTGAAAACAATGTGCAAGTCTTCAATAAGAACATTTCAGTTTTAGTTCCGTCTTTGTTATAAGATATTAGTTATTACTGTGGTGCAGCAGTGACATGTTTGCTTACACGCTGTAATAATTCAGAGTTTTACGAATTTGTCTTGTGGTCGACTTATAGACAAGTGTCTGGCGAGTGAAATATAAAAACACGCAGTACGTAACCGATCTTTTAGGATCTTTTTGTGTTTCAATGCGTCCTTCATGACGTTATACCGCTAAACCATACGTTCATTACACCGTTTATTGCTGTTAAAATTTGCAAATTAGTGTTTTAATATTATGAAAATTGCATATTAACGTATGGATCGGATACAAAGCGCGGTTTGTACCTATCTATAATAGACGCTACACTCAAATACCTTAGCTAATTGAGGAGTTACTGATGTATCATATCGCTATCATATTAATAAAATGTCAGCCATAAATCCCAACATTGACTAACGAAGAGATTTCAAAATGAGCGAATTTTTTAAGGTGTGACCACTATCTGCGTCATCGTGACCTCTATTTTGTTTTTGAAACTTTTAATCTAATTTCTCATCGTTTAGATAATTATAATAATCGTGTCAACTTCAACAAAATTACACTTCATATTTCCAAGGCATGTCTTTACCGTTTGTAACGCTATTTAACATTCCAATAATATTCATAGGTTAGCCTACAAATTAAATGAGTAGTATAGGCACACACTTCATCTCGACAAACTTGGTTATCGACTAGTCAGTTTAGTATAAAAAAACAATCGTACCACACGCGTCCTATATTCAAATTAGCTTTGAAACGCTGCGTGTGTTTGTAGCTCTCAGTAATTGTATATTATAAATTAAATTGAAATTTTCTAATTGAATTTATACGTAAATTAATAAGTGTGATCCTCGTTTGTTCATTTAAAATATTTAAAAATATGTACTGTTGTTTATTTTCGTAACGACGCATTTTTATTTGTAAATATAAAATAAAACTATTTAAAATAACATGTTATAAAATAAAACAAAACAATTAGGTTTACAAAATTTAAAACCTCAAGATTTGTATTGAATTAAGGCATCAATTTTCATCGCAATCTTGTTGGCGTAAGACGTGTGTTTAATTATCACTTAACTATCAATTTAATTAAAAAGTTGTGATTATATGATCGCTTTGAGTTCAAATAAGACTTAAGTAGACTATACCTGAAATAATGACGTATTCATACCAACAACATTACGGACAATGCTGGGAGCTTTTCAACCAATACGGTAATTTGTATTATTTTATAGCACATTTTATTTAGAAGTTATGTAATTTGTTTCCAAATAAATACTTGTATATTTAAACTACGTCTAACGATTATCTAACGTGCATTCCATAGAGTGTTAAAACATTGTTTGTTATCAGTTAACATTGTATTATTCTTACCCGAAGTGGTTATGCGCTCGTAACATAACTGAGTTTTGTAATACAACCACTAACGGCTGATTTATAAATAAGCACAGAAAAACATAGATTCAATATCCAAAACTATTGTGGATTTTCTCATTAATTATTAAATGACATGTTGTTACAGATCCTCAGCAACTCGACGCTTATAAGTTTGAAATGTCGTACGGGATAGAAAAATTCTTTCTCCTGTCCTACTGTCTGGCATGTTGCTGGCCAGGGTTGGGAGCCAAGAGTGACCTGCGCGTAGTCCGACAGTGGGCTGAGCTGGACTTCGTGTTCCCCAGCGAAGATGCAAGGCTGGACGCGTTGCAGCGGCGGCACTACGTGCGCGGAAACTCTGTGCCTATTGACGTCGATGTGCAACATAGATCAGGTAAGATACATATTTTAAATTTGTGTATATACTTAAAAGTGGGTGGAAGATGACCATAAAATCTATAGTATATTTAAAATTGTTTAGCAAATCAAACTAAAAATTGCGTGAATTGATAAACTTATATTTTTATTACGAAGAAATTTACCTATATTAATAATTGACGGAACCTATTCGTGATAATGACCTTGTCATTATGAAATTTAATTTGTATTAAAATAAAATAAAAATAGGCAAAGAACAATCTACGTTCCCACGGAAGTATAAATTAAATATATGACCATATTAAAAAAAGTATTTTTTTATCACCGGTAGTAACTTCCATGAGACCTCGGATAGGTTGGTTTTTCTATCGAAAAAATATTTTGCATTGTATTTTAAGGAAATGTAACATCCTTAATTGATTAATTTAAATATTTTGCCACATTTAATACCTGCACAATGATTATTTCATAATTACACGATTTAGTTATTGCATAGCATTTTTACGTTACTTTAAACATACATTTCAAAAACTTATATAAATCTTGCGAAATATGCTCGCATATAAAATTCACACTATTGACTTTGAAAGATGATTATCTATGTTTGCATAGATTAGACGCTAAATACGAGGACATCTGGGAAGTGCTAAATTGTCAACCAACTACAAGTTGTGATTTAAAACGTTCGACAAATAAAAATGCCACAATTGATTAGTTTTTAGAATATAAGCAATCATCTATTTATTTTCCATAATTATTTTGTTGGCAAAAAAATAATTATCGGACTATTATGTAGTGATAAAATATTTCCTCCTATTCTATGCACAGTAATTATAATAACAATTGGTATCGTTGTAATTGCTTATAATAAGCATTATACTCTCGCGTAGATCTAATCATACTTCGACAATTTAAGATAGTAAAAACGCATAGCAACAATGCTTTTTGCGTTACTTGTCGAAGGTAGCCGGAATAACATACAATCGAAATATTAGTATATGTTTTAGTCTAAATACGTCCTACTGCAAAGCAAGGGCTTCCTCTACAATAGAGAAAACGATTGAAAGGATAGGCCATATAGTCTACCACGCTGGGCTCGGTGGGTTGGCGGATTATACGTACCATGGAAATGCTTACATATCACTATGGTATGCAGATTCCCTCACGATGTTTTCTTTCATCATTATAGTGTGTGGTAAGTGACCGTCAATACGCACACGACTCCGAAAATTCAGAGGTTTGCCCTGGGATATGAACCCGCCACCGCCATGTACCTACTTGTTGGCAGCAGCGTTTGGTCCGCATCATAGGCTACCACGCATTGCATCCAAATATTAAAGAATAAATATATTATTTATATGCGACGGAGATAGTAGAACCGATACCGGCCTCGACTGTTGTCGATCTGTATCGACCTGATTAAATCTACATTGTACATCTCTCTCTACAGTTTTATAGTAATAACGGCATCCTGATGTTAATCCTTTCAATATGATGAGATTCCAACTTAATAAAATCGACTTTGCGTTACTACTCAAGAATAGAGTTCGTTCTAAAACCAAAACAATTGATAGCAGAAAAACACTTATTTTTTTCGTCAAAGGAAGACGAAACCTAGGGGAACAGTTAAAACACGAGATGAATTTTATCAAAAGAAGCCGTACCAAATGATAAAACTTAAGAACAGCTTAAGTTGTAAAGAAATACAACCCTGAACCCAGTCAAATAATACGTACAAAAATATTTTTTACTAAGCATGGTTAGCTATTTAACGTTTATTATTCGTAAACTACAGAAATAATTATCGATCAAAATAATAGACTATTAAAATTGATATAGTGTATACCAGAAAAAAGTAGCATCAGTGTTAATCCAGGGTGTCAGCTACCTCCATACCAAATTTCATCGAAATCCGTCAGGCCGTTTCTGAGTTCATCGCGCATAACCGCACAAACAGACAAAAATTCTAAAAATCATTGTTTTGGGTTCTATTACGTTAATATAGTCCCCCCATATTAGTTTTTCTCATTTATCTTCCATGTACAGACATCGATCGGTTACAAATTTATTATATTATGTCTTAGTAATGCATTTACTATATACAAACGTACACTGTAGTGGCAGTTATCTTTGGTTTAAGAAATACGATTTATACGCCCATGTGCTTACATTAGGTTGCAATTAAAAATTAAGATTGTTAAATAGCACAGATTAGAAAGTAAAGCAAATAAATGTCATTGGTATCTTTAATTCCGTTCTACTTTTCAAAACATAATCCTTTAATAATGCCGATACAAAAGGTAGCTAATCTAAACCTATTTAAAACGCATGTCTTTAAAGGTAAGTGAAGGTCGCCGGCTAATTATTCCGCAATGAACCTGAAGCAAAAAATCTGAAGTCTAGCTTTAGACACGTGTAACTGCACTAGTTACCTGTCAAATGCGTGGAAAACATATCAATGTATATATCTATAGGTAATATTAAATCATATCGGCTTACTTAATTACTTATTTATGAGGTAAGTATTACATGTTCTAAAAATAACTATAACCTTGTGGTGACATGCACTTTAAAACTTGTTCCGGGTTTCAGAACTTATATTTCGTTACTAATAGGACCTCATTCGAAAGTTATGTTTGGCAAATGCTTACAACAACCGGCCATAGACGTGACCCGTATAAACGCGACAAGGTGAACTAATGGCATATGACATACCCCCTGATAATATTTTGTATATTTTTATTAACTCTATGGCACGATGACAACGTCTGCAAAATTAAAAAAATATGGAAATAAAATCTAACTTTTATTTACGGACATTATTAATATCTAAATTTGGAACGTATTCTTGTAAACGAACAACAGCTATACGTAGCTAAAAGCAATATAGCAATACAACTCCAATATCCATATAGTTCCACTACGTAACAAATAGCTAAATCTTAAGGAATAATGAGCTTACAAACCTAGATTTTTCACAATCTGTGTACCTACTTTCACAGGGTGTAAGCTAGAAAGACTCGATCGATTACTTATAAAGCCACTAAAATCTACTTTTATATCGCCCTTGGCCTTGTTTACGTGGAATCAACGCAACATATTGATAATAAAAATGAAAATACAATTATAATAGATCGAAAAATGTTGTGTTATTAAGGTGTAATGTTTTACGACACAGTAAAATCGATTTTAACTTAGTTTATATTAAGTATGTACTAAAACTAAAGAAAAGCCTTTTTGCGAAAAAAAAACAACCTTTAAGGCGGCTAAAATGTGAAAAGAGAGTAAAGTGAAAATCTGTGTTTATTTAAAAACGAGTGTTACAATAAGTACAATAGATAAAATTTAACATGTTTGTCCGCAATGTTCAATTTATAACGCTATAAATTGCACAAATAAATACACTATCGGAGTTTGTGACATCAAAAACATATTTTTTATTTATGTGAATTGAGCTTTTACGGAAGAAAAATAAAGCGTAATAATCTTTTAATTAATTTAGTTTTGATTTTCAGTCAACCTACGAGGGTTAATAATAGCATTCTGTTACAGGAGGTCTTGCGTCACGTATTTTCGTGACAATTCCTCGGTTCGACGAGGGCCGGCCACTAACGCTGGGGACAGTTGACGATCAGGGTCGCATCGTCGCCTACCCCGACTACTCATGGCACGTCAACCAAGGCTCAAACTGTGAAGGCCTGACTTCAGTCTTCAGAGTTGCGGTATGTATAAAAAATCGCAAATAAGTGAATGTATTACATGTGACCTTCAAATGTTCATGTGACTGTTTCCTATAAGATCTAATTAGCAGTCTATTCTATTTTTTGTCCCATACTGATCAAGAAGCCGGCCGTCAAATCTCGTTATTTCTGATAGTCACGACACCAGATATACTGAAATGTCGCAATGCATGGATGATTGCCCAAGGCCTCACGACTCTCGCACCTCGAAGGTTTATCGGGGTTTCTTCAAATTACGGAATTTGTATCTTAAGCTTTATTTTTCAGGTTTTACCTTAAAGGCAATGTGGAATCGTGACCATATTTATTTATTATAGTAATTCCATTATATTTATCTCTTTCTATCAAATTACTTTACAAGCACTCTACACTTACCTATAACAATTTATATCGCGAACAATTTTAATTTATCTTAATCCTCCCATAAGAATTTCCG
This sequence comes from Theretra japonica, assembly GCA_033459515.1. Lineage (NCBI taxonomy): Eukaryota > Metazoa > Arthropoda > Insecta > Lepidoptera > Sphingidae > Theretra > Theretra japonica. The sequence goes on from CM065943.1 coordinate 7,233,045, forward strand.
TAGCAAACTGTTGGAATATCACTGTATGAAAGCTAGACGTGGCTGCCAACATGTTTACGGAAGTTGCGGGTTCAAATCCCAAGGCACATCTCTAATAACCATAGCGAATTTCTATAGTAGGCATGTAAAGTCCGCCAACCCGCACTAGGCCAGCATAGTGGAACAATTGTAGCCTCGATTGTACAGAAGGCCCGTGCTCTGCAGTAGGACGTATATGGGCTGATACAGGTTACTAAATTATTTATATCACTTAAAAAATTCAGTACAAAAATTGTATTGTTATACAATTTGTAGTCAATGCGATGATTATTGTAGCCCGTGATTGTTAAATTATGCATAGAATTAATTTTATATGGTTTAAATTGTATTATGTTAACAGGGAAGACTCTTGATCGTCGATACCACAACAATATTGCTAATCTAAGTTGAATTCAAAGGTGATTTAATGTGCGTAAATCATATTATTTTATAGCCCATAACATGTAACAAGGTTTTGCTTTGTATCTTCAATAATGTCTACGAATAACTAAGCATAAAATAGAAAACTTACTTTATAATTTACCTCTACATTATTTTCAATGCCAAAGTTTGACTTTTCCTAATCTTATCATAATCTACATGGGATCGCATAATGTTATATAAATGACGCACATATAATAGTAATACTTTTAGCTACTATCAGAAATCATCAGGAAAAATATTTAGGATGAAAAACTCTCTCAAATTGAATTGCTTGATACCTTGAAACAAAATTCATGCACTTAGAAAGAAGAAGAATAAAATAATTGATTAACAATATGCCAAGGATAATGCTTCCTATGCCATATTGATAAGTTAATTAAAACTTAAGTTCTATGAGACTAGATAATATAAGCACAAAATAAATAAATAATTTAATCAAGCTTAAAAGACAAATACACTTTTCATAAATAAATGAATAGTAAAATATTATAATCATATCCTTCACTATACAAGTTTCTCAATTAATGTGTTATAACTAATTTCAACTTTGATATATGTTTTGACAGCCTTTGTGGCGCAATTGGTTAAACGCCCACTGTGAAACGAGAGGTCGCGGCTTCGATCCCCGCACCGAGACAAATGTTAACGAGATGCACGAGAATTATTTTCGGGTCAGGATTTTGTGAGGATGAAAAGTCTCTCGTAGTTTCTGATATACGCCAGATAAGAATTGATCTCAGTATGGGGTCCGGGCTATGTATGTGACTGTTGGGTGTATTTATTAATTCATAAAAAATAAACAATAAAATGATCGAATATTTTCTTATGATACCTAATAGTAAGCCAAATGTAATGTAACGATACGATGAGTACGATTGAGAGTGGTTAGGCCATATAGTCCACCACGCTGGCCTAATGCGGGTTGGCGGACTTTTACATACCATAGAAATTTATACAAATCGCTATGGTATGCAGGTTTCCTCACGATGTTTTCCTTCACCGTTATAGTGCGTGGTGATTGACTATCAATACACACATGACTCCGAAAAGTCAGAAGTGTGCCCTGGGATTTGAACCCGCGACCACCGTGAACATGTAGGCAGCCGCGTCTGGTCCGTTTACCAACAGGCCACCACGCATAGGAAATATTACCTTCCATTTATTTTATATCACAAATTTCATTGTAGGTACATAAATACAAATTCTGTATATGTATATTATATTAATCACTTATCAACCTATACAGTCCCACTGCAGGTGCACGGGCCACCTCTACAATCGTGAGTAGGCCATATAGTCCGCCACCCTAGCCTAGTGTATGTTGGTGGACTTTACATACCATAGAAATTCTTACAAATCGTTATAGTATACACCGAATAGGTACAAAATTATTATTCATTAGAAATATATAAATCAGTCTTTTTTTTATTATTTTGTTACGTATTGTTGATATTTCCATTTCAGATCGACGAGTGTAATCGGCTGTGGGTGATGGACGCCGGCAAGATCGGAGACACACAATACTGCCCGCCTCAGCTCCTAGCCTTTGATCTCTCCACCGACCAGCTCATCTACAGACACGTCGTCAACATCACCAGCTTCACAGCGTCTTCCTTGTTCATCACTCCGGTAACTAACTCCTACTAATATATCATATTTTAATTATCATTAGATATTTCTAAAATCGACATCAAAAGGATTATAATTTCTTTCTTTCTTTATTATTATATAAAAGAATAGTGAGCTTATAATATATCTAAAGTGCCAACCATTATTTACAAAGGATCAATCTTTACATACCAAAACCTCAAAATAATGTAGATAGAACAATCCAATACGTCACGTTTCTTTGCACGTATGTGTGTATAACGTCGAATACGTGTGAAAATAAAAAAACTTTTTTGAGGAAAACCATTAATCATCATTTTCAGACATTGAATTATTTCCATGAATATTATATTATTGACATAGATCAACAATGCTAGCTCCCAACTTTTTGCCTCACTTAAAATAATATTGCGATTTACTTTTTATGTATTGATCATTGTGGGTTGACTTGTAGAGTCAACGGGCAATGATCTCTTTGGAGCAAAAAGTGCTAATGATGTTAAAGAAAATATGTAATACATTATTGTTTTGTTTACTAAAGTTATTATTTATTTGCGGTGCCAGTATAAAAAAGTTTCTAATTCCTGAAATCTTTTTTGGTCTTACATTTTTTGTGATGCATGTTGGTTATCCTCAGAATTTTCTAACCACATTAGGTACACCTAATTTGAAATGAATTATAAATATAAATTTTGGCAATTCCATAGGTGGTTGACGTCAGACCTCAAACACCCGGGGATTGCTCCAATACTTTTGTGTATGTTGCTGACGTGTCCGGTTTCGGTGTACTCGTGGTCGATGTCGCCAGTAACCGTTCCTGGCGAGTTACCAACAAATACTTCTTCCCCTACCCTTCAAGAGGAACCTTTACTATTGATGGTAAGTCACATAAACACTTAACATGATACAAAATCTTGCCTTTTTATAATATTTTTCTGCTTATAACTCAGATACCCATCACCTGCTATCGTGAACTATTATTCACATTTTAAAAAGAAATGCCTAATTTTTACATAATTATATCAAATCCATCCATATATGACGAACTATGATGTATTTAAAGCAACAGTGCAAGAAAATAAGGTTAGTTTTTTTATTCCAACAGGTGAAAGCTTCGATCTTATGGACGGCGTTCTTGGGATGGCTCTATCTCCCTACCGACCTGGACAAACCCAAAGCCGTTTACTTTACTTCCACGCACTGGCGTCGACCACCGAGAATGTCGTTCGCACTTCAATCTTAAGAAACGACTCTTTGATCGACAACCCATCTATTAACCCCGGAGATGTTTTTGTAAGTGACATTTCAAACATGATTCATTGATGTGAAATCGGACCCTCTTAAAAAAGCTTATTAGCTTCGAGTCTAGCATCACTTAGATCTGTAAAACCTTAGCTTCTATTATTGATCAGAATTTGTCCTTACTGATAATAATCGATATTAGAATCCTGATAAATAAAGGGGATCGCCACTTTGCGTGAATTATCCGAAGATTAATCTGACCGAAATATGTTTTACTCTCTAAGGTTGGGTTCATGGGAGTATATTATATTCGATGTATAATTAATGTAAATGCATTTCTCATTTATCAACCTGTTTCGTCTAATAAAAAATGAATTAAGGCGGTAGAGTCGGTAAAACTTTTATGGTACCATCATCTCGTCGCCAACCCGTAATAATTAGGACGAAATTATACATGACAGTAAAAGGAATTAATCAGTCGAAATAACCGACCGTTATTTGCCCAATAAATCATACCGATAAGCAATAAAGCCTAGTGGTGGTCAGCAGCTTCACTAGTGAGAAATGTCCTGTACTGTGATCACCAACCCGCCTGTCAAATGTACGAGAGTATGGACATGTCTTTCTCAACTGGCTCATCTTATAAAGGCTTATATCCTGTGCACTCCCACTTGACTTTTAAACCGCCTTGGCCATGTAAGTGGTGGAGCTATGTGTACAAGAACTCTTGTTTTTTTAGGAATTCCCGGAACAGCGTCCTGTCCAAGCGGCAGCTGAAGCTATGGACCGCGACGGCATTCTTTACTTCGGCTTAATGGAACCACCGAGTATTGTATGCTGGAACTCTGCTACAGAATTCTCTCCGCGCAACTTCCACAAAGTTGCAGTCAACAAAGAAACTCTTCAGTTCGCTAGCGGTGTTAAAGTAGTGAACAATCTAAAGGGCGAACAAGAGCTCTGGATTTTAACATCCAGTTTCCAGAGAGTAATGACTGGAAGTCTCAATGGAAATAGAATCAACTTCAGGATCCACGCCGAAAAGATCCATGTGTTGATGGAAAATTCTCCGTGCAAGGCTCCCCCAAAAGGTCAAAACCCTGGTTACCATGCCAATATTATCTCTCAAACCTATCACCACCGTCGCACATACAAGTATGGCGCTGTAGCATTTTTGTAGAGATAAATGCTTTGTCTGAAAATTTATTGCGCGATTTCATGTGGTATAATTATTGGCCATAAACATAGTATATGTTTTATAATATAATATTTAATTTATGACGTAAGTGTTTGCTTTTAATGTAATTTTAATTTTTAATATTCATAATAAATAGAATAATTCAACATTGTTTACTTTTATATTTTTGTTTTATTTTCTTACTTTGATCTTTTTTGTTAGTACTCCTAGTTTCTTTTTATTTCGGTAGGAAAATATTGATGCCGGATGCCCAATACGCCTTTCCTCTTCCCATCCTTTATCCTTCCCGCTCCCCTCCCGATCTGATGGGCCGGCAACACATCCATGATCGAAGTTTTAGATGTTCATGGGCGGCAGTAAAAACTTACCATCGGGTGACCCGCTTGCTCGTTTGCCGGAACTATGCTATATAAAAAAAAAAAAACATCCATCAGCCAAAGCAAGTCCACTGCTGAACATAGGCCTCTCCCAATGATTTCCACAGTGACCTGTTGGAGGCAGCCTGCATCCAGCGACGTCCCGCGACCTTTACCAGGTCGTCTGACCACCCAGTGGATAATAAATAATTTAATAAATATATTAAAAGCGTTACTTTAGATCAATCATCTTTTGCAAAAAATAAGATGATTTATGAAAATTACATCATCTAAATTCGTAACCGCTTCCATATCAAATTTCTCCGAAAACTAGATAATACAACTAGATAAAATCTCGGAGTTAATTATAAAATAGCATATATGGAACATTAGTTATTCTAAAAACGATGAATTTATTTAGGAAATACTTTGTGCTATTACCATCTATATGATTCAAATATGGTTCTAAGAGCCGGTGAAGAGCGATCTTACATACGACATATTTTTTATCAAATTATATTGATTAACAAACATGCATATAATAACTTGCCAAACAAAAAGTGTCAATGTTTTTTTTATGTTTGCTTGTTTATTTGTTTGTACACTTTTTTTAAAATCTGGTATCGGGGTTAATAGATATATACTTATTTATTTATTGAATCTTTAACTTTCCTCTGAAATTTAAACATACCACCCGTAGTAGATATTGTCGTAAGCGAAATGTACACTTGTACCTATCTACAGTCGTTGCATTTTTATTGGTGATAATATGTATGGTACATAAAAAGGAGGTGAGCCGGCTTTCACCTTGATTTCGGGAGACGATGTAGTATTTATATTATGGAGCGCTGCGACGAGCACAACAAAATACTTAAATTGAGAAGTTGACCTTCATCGTAACAAGATAACAATGCCATCAAATAAGGATATATATTGTGATTAAGTTCTTAGCCGGTTGTAAATTAAAGCAATATGTTATTTTATTTTAAATGCTATGAATATTGCAAATTAAACACCGTCTTAAGCCTTACATTTAATTCTCAGGTACTTGCCTTTAAAACTATGTTTAAACAAACTTAGCAATATAATTACCTAATGTAAATGTCTGTTAGCCACCGTGGCGCAGTTGGTTAGTCGCCAGTTGTGGGATGAGAGACAGCAGGTTCAATCTCCCACTAAGGCAAATGATTTTGCGATCCGCAAGTAGTACCTATTAATACCTAAGTGAAGTTCTTATTTTTGCAACTGGTCACCTATCTCAGGGTAACGTTATGGAAAATAATATTTCAAATCCATTACCTATTTTAATAAAATTAATATAAGTGTGTAATTATTATCATTCTTTACCACAGTCCTGAGAAATATAAACATATTTATAGGCAAGTATAATAAAACATTTATTAATGTATAACTTGGCAAAAAAGAGTCTGACGTGGTGACAGCAGGTACTAAAGAAAATAATTGTGGCAATACTATTAAAAACGTCATTGTTGTGTGCGGAGATAAAGGTTAACACGGATTTCTGTAATTCTAGTACGGTTATTGCTTGTTTTGTGATTTGAAATGAACTAAAGGGCCCATTATCAACAATAAATAAAAATAACAAATATTTAAACATTTTACGTCGTAGTGTTGGGTTGCCATATTAATAATAAATTAGATGCATAAGCGCCCTCATTAAATCCTTACTCTTTTTTGCCAAACTGTAAGGCAATAGCATATTGTCAACAGTAAATAAGAAAAAGTGTAGATAGGGAAACTTATGCTCGCAAATTGCGAGTCGCAATGTCGCTCATAATAAGTATACCTACTTACTATTCAATGTCTTTTCTTTTATGTTTATAAACGCTAAATGGCCGCGTCATGCCAAAAATAAATTTGTAAAAGTGATATACTATATTTAATCACTAGTTGTATAACCGGGATCTACTCACTTCATAAAGCTGTTTATCTGATTGCAGTATTGTACTTTTTTCTAATAAACCGTATATATCCTTATTTTCTTAAATCTACATGCGCTGTGCTAAGGCAAAATCAAGTAAATTATTTCAGGAAATTCTATATACATAAATACCCACAGCGTAGACTGTAGTTTAAATTTTAATCTTCTCAGAGGATTTTTTTCTTGTGGAAAAATTACGAACCATTTAACACTATGTAAAAAATAATCGTCGTAATATACGTACTTACATAATTATATATAAGTACATACTATTTACCTACTCACTTATATTATTATTTTTATTTTCACGCACAGTTATTGCAAAATCACCTCCTGTCAAAAATAAACTATAGATCAAGAGCCCGCGGCCGCCACACTTTCGTCATTTTGTACATACATACATAAACTCACACCTTTTTCCCAGAAAGGGTAAGCAGAAGTTCTTCTGGTTGTAACCAGAACACCAACATTTTGCCTTGTCTGTTCCGTCCCAGGATGTGATTTGAGCAACCTTTGCCTTTCCGATGAGATAAATTGAAAAAACAAGATCAATTGTCAATGTCAGTTTGACATGCAATTCATGAATCGCTCAATGTTTACTATTTTGCAATACAAGAACTAAGAATTAAGATATAATAAATAGTATTCTAGTTTTAGAATAGTATTTAAAAAATATGAATTAACATTTTATATCCATGTCTCATTCAATCAAAATACTGTTTCCTGTCGTCCGTACTAATGGCCAGAAGTTATACTTCAGGGGTGTTGTAAATATATCGGAGCAATATGCAATAACCATTTACATCACAAAACTCTCAGGAAACATTGATTTGCTATCAGAAACAAATAAGAATATAGAAACCAATATCTGTGGCTTTTATGGCCATAGCCCTGTGTTAAAGAAATTTAAATGTAATTCTAACTATTTGGTATTAGATCAGTGTGATCCCCATCATATCAACAAACTAGTAATTAATGGAAAGGAGATTAATACAAGTAACTGTATATTTATGTTGTATGACTATGATGTTATAAAAGATTCACAAATTAAACTTGATAATAGTGACTTTTCAAAACTACAAACTTTGATACAAAACGAGCATGGCCAGTCGATTGAAACAGCACCTTATTTATCAAGTTTTAAAACACAATACTGGCTGACATCATCAATGTTCCTTCAGCATATATTAAATTATTTCAACTTAATCCGATGGCTTGTGATTACTTCTAAAAACAATAGAAAAGTATGTATATTAACTGAATCAACCATTTCAAAGGAATTATTTTATTCTGACAAATATTTTTTTCCTCAGATATCTATTAAACAGGGTAACCTTATCTTGGCTATAATAATGGATATAATCCTTGGGTACTTCATGCTGCAATTGTTATCTCAAGACAAGATGGACATAAGTACTCTCCTAATGGGAATGTTGGAGGTAAATAAGTCTACTTTATAATTTCCTTTCCACATTGACTTACTCAAAAACAATGAACTATCTACGCATGCATGTCAGATTGACAATCAATATGTTAATATGGAGTAAGTGATAGTGTTTTTAAGTTCACTATTTATAAAAAAAATGTGTAAATATACTTGTATACCAAAGATGTATTGGATACTTCTACTAGGCTGTACTGTAAGTACCCCACTAAAAATAAAGTAATTTTTTACTTCTCCAGTAAATACATTTGAATACTGATATTCAAATAAGTCTGAACTTATTTGATCTTACAAAGTATTTATTTTTGCACATTTGTTATATTTACAACAAAATTATAGTATTAGTGTAATACAAACTCTGTATTATTATATGCTATTTAAAATTTGTTCTTCCAGAAATTGATTAATTCCCTTTACTCCTTATTAAAATGGTTGATGGGTGCTCCCGTAGGCTTAAAGCTGAACAATGCATTCAACAAAATGCTGGGAAAATATTTTTCGTATCATGTTCAGCTCTGGTGGCTGTTTCTAGGTAAACATTTTGTTTATTAATTTAAGCTTTTCAATAAATAAAAATACTAACATCTATATATTTAATTTATTTTTCAATATTATAGTATATTAATATTATTCATAATTGAATTTTATTCTTAATTTATTTGTAATATTTTAATGGTGATCATAATAAATAACTTCAATATACACAACATAGTCAAATTATATAACTATTTCCATATGAATAAAATATTGACATGCCTTACAGATGTTTCGGGTGAGAAGCTGGATGTGATATTGCATGTGTACCGCTACATGGGCTACTTGGGAATCACTTTTCAAACAGCCGTCATATCCGACATGATATGTATTGCGACATTCCATTCCTATTGTATATATGTATACGCTGCTAGGTAAGAATATTGTACACACTATTGTCATGAAAATTATATTAAATGAGTATAATTATTTTTCTAATTACATTTAATGTTTCATTACTCTCTTGCTAGCTTCTACTTGCATAGGTATGTTTTTCTTTAATTAAACAATGGCAATTGGTATGGTGGAAATACACTTGCCTACCTTTATCAGTAAAATAATTTTAAATCAAATTCTAGTCAGGACAATGTGGCTACTAGACACTGGTGGTAGGTCTCACATATGTGAAAGGCCGCCTGAGTAGGTACCACTGTAATGTCTATTTCTACCGCCAAACAGCAGTATAAATGCACTGTTGTGTTCTATTTTGAAGGGCATTTTAGCCAGAACAACTACTGGACATAATGAGTTATAACATTTTATGTCTCAGGTTGGCAACCACCGTGAAATACCAAACATTGCTTCATTCATGGTTTTGTAATTTGTTTGGTTTTGCTACTACCCATGAGTGATTATATCGCTTACCATCAGGCGACTGGCATGCCCGTCTCGCCATTTATCGCAATAAAAAAATTAAAATCAATTTAACTATTAAGATAACACACTTCAAATTTTGTTTTATCACGTAATACTTTATCTTTATAATCTTATAGTGGAATAATGTTTCAGATTATTTAATATGCAAATTAGTGGACTAATTGCACTGCTAAGACTGTTTGTTGGACGGAAGTACAATCCTCTGAGAGGCGGGATCGACTCCTGTGAATACACTAATCAAGAACTTTTCGTGGGAACAGTTGCGTTTACGATATTGTTACTGTTACTGCCTACAACAGCTCTTTATTACATTGTCTTTACTTTGGTAAGATGATTGTTATTTTATAGATACAAGAAGTGACATGAAATCTGATGGCAATGGAATCCAACTAGAATGTCCCCTCTTAAAGAGTTGTTTATCATTGTCATTATTATTCTGGCGTGCTCGAATCGCGACAGTTGCATGTGACACATAACGGGGCTTTGCCCTATTGTGTATAGTTATGGGACCCGGACGGATACGCATATCCTGCCACCAGCTGAAGGGTCCCTCGATGTTATACACCGAACGAAACGCAACAGTAAAACCGTTACTTAACCCCGGATTGCCGAGATTTAAATTGTGATGTCAACTTATCGCGGATAAAATATGAACATTTTTAAACATAGGATACATACATACGTTCATCTAAGAACGTGACGGTTTTGTATATAGAATTTTAAGACACCCTTCACGGTGCAGTTGGTTAAACGCTAGCTGTGAAACCAGAGGCCGCGGGTTCGATCCCCGCACCGAGACACGATCTCGAAATCTACTAGTTCCTGATAACGAGGACCAAGATTTAGTGTGGGGTCAGCATTTTAAATATGTGTGTATTTATTTGTTTCAGTTCAGAGTGTTATCATTAACGGTGCAGCATGTATTGGCTAAATTAATATATTTTGTGCAAACATTACCGATTTATGTAACTACACTGTGGCTGACACACAGTCCTAAAGTAGCGGGTAAGTGCGAACTTTAATTGTATGAAACTACTATATGTTATATACACATTTATATGCTCTTAAGCCAATTCCAAGTGAGCAATAACTCAGTGAGCAAAGGCAAGTGTGCCCAACTTATCGAACTTCACCACTTTCCTGCCAGACACAAATTGCAGCGGGATGATTCCGACAATTGAGTTAATATTGATTTTATTTCTACACAAGTTAAAAAAATAATTTTCATTGAATATTTTCAGGAAACATTCTGATAGATGTCGTACAGAATGATCAGGCTTCATTGATCCTGAAGGTGAAATTATTTAGTATATCTCTGAGCAAGCTGGTCGAAGGGTACAAGCCGCCAGTGGAGGTGCCAGCGCGCGTGGAGTGGACCAACTTACTCTCCAATGTTCTTGTGGGGAAACAAATAGTGTAACAATCAATAAAAACCACATAATGTTGTTTGACATGTTTTAATATTGTTCAATATTAATATTGCGCAAAAATAAAAATTGTTTGGTCGCCACACGCGTGAATGTATAAATGCTAATTACTTATAAAAATATTTGCAGCAAACTGGGCAAATATAATTCACAGACTCATATCAGAATTAAAAAACCATTCGTAAATAAACCCGAGTACAGAACTAATTAATATCTATATATTATGAGCAGCCACGCAAAACCTTTGCAAAGGTATGTAATATTTACCTAATATTTATAAACACTGTTCTCTAGCACGTTAACACGTTATTACTACAGGGATCGAATTGAAAGGTTCTAAGATAAGATGACGCATGAACATTCAACTCAAACAATCTCACCACACATCAACACCAACACTGAGTAACACTATTCAAATTGCATTATTATTATAGGACATTTGAAATTATTAATTACTATGAATCTCACCATTCATACATTCACAGACAACAGCGTATAAGATTTGTTATAAACTCGTAACATTTTAAGGCAAGACTAGACGATAAGTTATTTTACATTTTCTATAGAGTTTTATAAATCGTACAAACGTCGACAATATTTAAATTGTTACAGTTGTGACAAAGAAATTGTAGTACAGTTTAGTAACGCAGATGTCTGAATACAACACGAAAATAATTTTTTTCTCTAAAATAAATTCTCTCTTTACATAAATTTTTCAAGTGTTAGCACATATGTTTATTCAATATATCGAAACAGATCTAGGAAACGAAATACACCCGCAGAACATCGATATTGTTAATGAACAGAAGTAGTTAGGGCATGCCAGTGTTATAGACACATGCAATGATTATTCTGCGTACATAATATAATAGAATACAGATAGTTAGTCAATTATCAGTCAAAGGTAATTCACTCGGCAAATATTATTGTACAATATCTATACATCTGATATCACTACCAACTTACTTCTCTAAAACTATTCACTATAATCTGCATGGAATAATAACATAATATGTAGTTACATTTAGATGGACTTTTCGCTAGTGCTGATGTTAAATTATTCGAGTCTTCACATTAACACGCGATATGAACAAGCCCAATTTATTACTTAATATTTAAACTAATCTGCACAATTGTCTTAAAAATGATCCAGTACCCAACGCGCCGGCCGCTTCGCAACCAGGCGGCGAGTAACAAATCACTGTTCAGACGCATTGCACCTACCTAGACAAATGCATAGGTAAAAATACATACCGCTTATTGCAAATAATTTTGATAAAATTTAAGAGTGTTAACAATTTCATTTCAAACATACTTCTATCTACTATTTACATAAAATATATTTCCAAAATATTTTTTGTCCACTCGTAGAAACTACATTTCATGTGGCCCAATATAGAGGTGTTTATATTTTAGTTCGTAACTTTTATCGACATCAAAAATACTTGCAACACGTGCATTATATTGATATATTTTGTTGTGAAACATAAATTCTAATTCCTTGATACTTTGATCAAGCGAACCAAGGAATCACAAACGCGAGAAAGCAATTCGCGACTCGGCGTGCTGCTAATTGCTGCCAGTTCTGCGGTGGGTAGGCCAAAACAGTACCTTTACATATATATTTATCCTCGATTCTTAACTATTTCATTATCATCACAGACATTAGTAAATTAGGAAAATGTGACAAAGATCACAGTATCAGAATTTTACGATGAGTAATAATACATTGAAGACTTGGAAGCGATGTTACTCGTCTGATGTACCTATATAGTATCACACTATAACACAAGCCAACGTTGCGAGTTGCGACGACTTGTTGCAGTCAAAATGTGGGGTGATTACATGATGTTCGGGCATTTCCTTAATTCTTGAGTACACACCTGTAATCCTTATTGACATCCGATGTCGAATTTGGTGAGTGCTCTTTAGGTCTAACTGTACCACGACACGATGCTAATTTTGATTCCAAAGCCTACAATGAGAAAATTACAAAATAAATGAATGATGTTATTATTAGTAAATGATGCTGTTATAATGCGCTATTATATACAGTGCCAACACCGCCTACACACACGGTATAATATGTATACATACGAGTATGTACCAAAGAAAACAGAAAGCGCACTGAAGCCCCAAACCACCGAATATAACATTTTCCAATAACGAGACATAAATTTTGACATTATGTACAACATTTATACAATTTTTATGTCTTCGTCATACTACTAAATTGTCCAGTCTTAATTACTACGACATCAATTCCTCGCAAGAAATTTAGACCAAATGGTCATCTAAAATACGTTTTAAAATACATTTATGTTAAGTTAACATGGCCACTACATTTGTAGCAATTTCTTAAAATGTATATAAATATAAGTAAAATATATCAATGTAAAGCTATCGTTACAATGGAAAAATATAAAGCTATCCGTCTCTTTTTTACAACATTGCCGTAACTATAAAATTCGACTATCATCATTTTGGAATGTGCTTCGCTTTTCCTTGTTCATGTCCTTTTCTGATAGAAGCGAAACTCAAAAGATTTTCGAGCCCCTCCCGCGACCGAACAGCAAAAGATCTTCGCAGCTTTCCATTTTCTCCTTGCACAGAACGCACAAACGGTTGTTCGGACGCTCTATGTGCCAAATTGGATTTTTTTAACATGTTATCGTTTATAAGGTCGGAGCCCGAGTACTGCCTCGTATAAACTCTTGGATGTCTATATTCAATAGTATTACTTTTAGTAAGTTCACTATCGTCTTTGTCTACGTTTGCGGAGACTGCACTCGACGGCGTCGCAGGATGGTTATCGAGCGTGGGTGGCGATTCGCAGGCGCATTTAATCTTACCACACTCACGGCAAAGAAACCTTTCAAGCTGGAAGCAATAAATACCATGCACACTACCACAGCACAATACCATGCAAATGCTAAACTACAACGCTTAATGTTATTACAACTAGTCTGCTTCTGGGAAACGACGACTTGTCTCTCTTGTATTCATTACGAAGACATATTAAGAGGATAAAAAATAAATTCATAACAATTTGTTCATGTTTTCATTTTAATACATGGCCCATATATTTTTTTGCATACATAATCTTTAAACCAAAAGAAAAACATAAGATTGTTATTTATACATAATTAAAATAAATACACAAAAATATATTCAATACATTGAGCAATTCTTGTAATAAAATTTTCAGAGAATATCACTTAACTCGGTTATATATTACACATAATATATGTATCAAAATTTAGTTTATTGATTCATCAGAAAGGGAAAAATATTTACACTAATTTGTTCCTAGAGGGAAGTAACAACATCATTCCACATTTAAAATAAATAACAACATAAGTGTAATACTGTATATATTGTAATAAAGTAAATAAATAAATACATATATTTATATAGCGAGATTCAAGCTTATCTAGACATTTATAATACACTGCTCCTTAATGTAAGTGCTACTGCAATGGCAACTGTGATAGTATGTACTACAATTAGGAATATATTCATTTTACTCACCCCCACTTTCCGAAGAAGATCACCTACTATGTTGATTGCTGACACTCTCGACGATGGCGTCATCGCGTTCCCATTAATTTCACCTGTTACGGAAATATAACATAATAACTAACAATGTGGTATAAAATAATAACTACATGCAGGATTCATTAAGAATAAATCAGTCCAATTTAGGGAAAATTTGTTTCGTGTCTACATTGGAAGAGTGATTTAAATATTCCTCAAGAATCTAGAATATGGTTCCATAACTATATAATTCAGTAACTGTATTACATTGTAATTTATTACAAAACAAAATTCTCAAAAGTTACCATTTTTATAGAAAAATGGGCTTTCTAAGAAAGCCCATGTAAAGTATGAAATTATCCTTGTTATAAATATTGCCTGAGTAGTTTCTCCATCTATCTATCTATCATTTATAGTAAACAAAATATATCTTAATCAAAACAAGAAATATCACAGTTTTTTAATACATAATCTACATCCAAATTTGAATAATCCTATTTTTAGTATGAAGGAATTATTGAATCAATACTGAAGCTTGTCCTATAGGTATTTGTATGTTTGTATTGCATGTTACCCTAGCAACCATACTCAAAACACTCTTTTAAGGTCAGTTGTCTTATTGATTAATCATGTGAACTATGCCATGCATACACTATATATTACGTATTTATGTTTTACTACCTTTACATTCAATGAAAATTGCTTAAAGTAAAGCAACTATTTACAAATATGTAAATAATTTTAATATAAACATAATAAATTTAATTTTAACATAATTAAGAAACTTATTATTAGCATGTAATGTAAGGAAAACCAAATATCAATATAGAATATAATGAGAAACATACGTTTTTGTGGTGACATCAGGGATGTTTGAGTTTCTATCTCAACTTGAGTACGAGTTGAATTTGAAATATGTCCATTGATGATTTGATTCTCATTTGTACTGTCATCTTCTTTTTTGTGAACTGGGACCCTTTCCATTACTTTCAATTCTTGCTTCAGATCTAGAAATAAAACGTTATATAGATATAACATGTATTATCATAATATGTGTAAATTAAGTATCAAGATATCTGCTTCTTTGATCCAATGTTTAAACACAGCACTATTAGTCATAAGTTCTGTATAAATGAAAGCATAATTATCTCTAGTTATTAGAATATAGCCCATAATTTACTTTAAGAATTAACTGCAATTATGTACATGCTTGTTTGGTATGATTCTAACACATAATGCTAAATATGTCATCAGGTTTCATCAGTATAATCAAGTTATAATTAATCAGGTTTTATCTTGACTACTAAATTAACTGAAAATGAAAATGAAGTCATCTGCAAAATATTCTCAATCTCAATATTACCATCCATCCATACCATCATTGACATTTAAATTTAAAATGAATAGTCAGTTGCATAATTTTACATTTAGCTCACATGAGTCACCAGTTAAATATATAACATAAGAACAAGTTATTATGCATGTCTCACCTCTTGCTTCATCTGTTGCTCTCTGCAACTTCACCCTCAAATTCTCTATTTCGTCTACTTCACTTTCAAGAACTGCATTTCTCTCATAAGCTTGATTTAGCAGTGTCTCTATACATGACACAGATTCTGATATAATTCTGGAATGTATAATAATATTGTTATGTATTGACTGCCCAAAATGTAAGTCCTGTTTTTTGGCACAACATAATATGGCAAACAGAGTAGTATACACATTGTATCAAAATACAGATACTTTAGTCACTAAGTAAAGCTTTTTCAATAGGTTTCTTGACTCACAATCAAATAGGCCACACAGAGTACAAGGCAATTTTAATTATTTTTATTGTTGTTGGAAATACGCCTCTCTTACCTTTGACCTCTTTCCAGATCGTCATTTTTTTGCTCTAACTCTCTTATGTACTCTCCTTGTTTGTCCTTATCTATTTTTAAAGCTTGTAATTCACTTTCCAAAGCATTTGTCTCATGTTGGCTCCTCTCTAACTTACTCTAAAATTTGAAATATAAATTAGTAAATGTAGTTTTCTCTCTGAACTCGTAATAAACAAATCTTACCCTCAACATTTCAATCTCATTTTTCAGGCGTTGATTCTGGTGCTCCAAGTCTCTGTTTTGTTTTTCAACTTGCACTAATGACGCTTCTAATTCCTTTTCTAGTTGTGCTGAGTTTTCTGTATATTCATCTAACTCTTGTTGGATGTCGTTAGCCCTGCAGTTCAAACCAATGAATCATAATCGCATTTGTGCATGATGACATTTAACTACTGCACAAAATTTTGTAATCACATCTGTACTATCACCACAACCTACTTACTTTTGTTCATAATATTTGGCCTGCTTTTTCCAATACTCCACTGTGTCACCGTCTGATTGTCTTGGAGATTCCATATTCACAGAAAATTACAACTTTCGACAAATCGAGATCCCAAGGATGTTCAACGAATCATAACAAAGTGGTGTAACGGGTTTTTAAACGAGTCGCATTTGAGATGTTTAGTAATACATTCAGGTAAATGTGGTTGTGATCAATATTTTATTCGTTTTTAGTATAAATTGGCCGTTGTAGACAAAATGTGACACAACTTCTTCGTCAAAAATCCAAAACAATGTAAAAATAAAATGGCCGCAGTAATTGCCGAACTTTTTTTAAAGACATTTCAAATGTCACAGTATGCATTAATCCTGCCGTAGAAGGTAACAGTAGCAATATAGTCAACCTGGGTAACTTTGGCCTATCCTATATTGTACAATTTTATTATCCTATTTTGTTATTTTTTGTTATTTTATTTTAATATTTTCCTATTTTTTATTTAAAAATATAATGAATATTAAACAAGTTTTACTCAGTCTTAAGTTAATTTCAATTATATTCAACTAAATAATCATGAGATTCCTGATTTCTTACTTGGCGAGATCTTCAATATTGGAAATTAAAGGAACTTTGTACCACCTAGGTATTTGAGAGCTTCGAAGTCTAAGTAACTTTTATTTTCTAATTTACAGAATAGTTTTAAAAAACTGCTTTCCAAACGGTATCAACTACAGAAAACATTGAATTTATAATTAGGCAGAATGTTCAAAGCTGTCTTTACTGAAGAAAACTTTTAGATTGACATTTTTTTGTCTATGGACACAATGTGTTGTTATCAGCTGGCACCTACTTCTGTAGATATTTACAAAATGAATTAAATGTAAAATACACGAAATTATTAAAATAATAGAAATATTATGAATAGTCTTCTATCTCAACCCATAACACCCAGAGATCGAAGGTTAAAATTTACGAAATACCTTTTGCGATGCGAATTTTTCCGTGAAAAAGTTTCAGATATCCTATTGTTATTGAATGACGTGTAATGTTTCCAACGGCGAGCGATGAAGATATAACACAGGTCACGTCATTATCGGAAAATCCAAGTACGAGTAGCAATGATCACAATTCTACTGAAAATACACAGACATCATCTCAACACAACAACAGGGAGTTAACACTCAACATGTTGATCAAGGAAATAGTGTTTTGCATCGCTTTAGCGCTGACTGCTTACGGAGCACTTCATAACACGTAAGTTGTTTGTTTACTTAATTTTAACATATATTTTTTTATTATAACAATTGCTAAGTTTATTTTTATTTTTCCAGACCAACAAAAATATCAAAACATCCACAAGCAGTGAGATTTTTTAGTCCAGAATCTGGTGTGACTGACTGGTACAGAGGGCAGCTTAGCCATGCTCTTTCAATAATAAACTATGTGGATGTATCATTTGTAATGTACTATGCGCCATGGGATGCAGAATCACAGTATGTTCGCAAGGAATTTGAAAAAGCTGCTATGGTTTTGAGTCACCGTGTGAGATCTTCTTACTAATTTTTAATACATAAGTAACATTGCCAATATATTGTTTTGCTTATATATTCATTATTTATTTTATACTACCTGAACTATACATCTAAATATAAATTATAATATATAAATATATAAACTAACTAAATAATTGCTGTGACATTTCAATGGACAGATATAATATGGAATGTTTTAGCACTTTGTCATAAATATTTTGCATACTGTATAGTGCACATATAGATAACAATTTATTGGCAATACAATTTTAACAATTTAAAAAATTGTTTAGGTTCATTTTGCTGCAATAAATTGCTGGAACCCCGGTAGTGAGTGCAGGATACAACACAATAAAATTCCATCATGGCCTATATTAATGGCTTATACAGTTAATTCTCGAGGAGTACTTTATAAAGGTAACTTATGTAATTTTTCACTTAATCTAATCTAGCAACTTCTTTAAATATTTTTGCTATTGATTCTTTTTAATTGTTTGATAAATCATATTGCAGGTATCAGGGATGCCCATAGTATGGTTAAGTTTTTGGAACTGGTAATGAGACCTTTGAAAAGAATATCTTCAACAGAAGATCTTGTTAATTTGCTGTCTATCTGTGATGTAGGTAATCTTAATTATTTTATTTAAATTTTGCATTTAGAAATAGAATCTTTAATAGTCCGTACACATCCCACTGCTGAGCTCGAGTCTTCCTTGTGTTCAGGGGTTATTGTGTCAGTGGATATTTCATATCTTTGAAATTGTTCTGAAAAATATGCAGGCATGTGGGTTTCTAAACAATATTTTCCTTCAAACACATAAAAGAGTGAATATTAATTATAGATTATAATATATGTATATTTTATGTTATAGGCTGTAGCAGTAGCATTTACTCCATTATCAGATACCTCAAAATATTATAATACATGGTACAATGTTGCATTGAAGTCTCGTGAGTTTGATCCTGTTGGAGAGATATGTTACGGAGCAGTAACTTCAGAGGAACTAGCAGTAGATCTTGGAGTGGATTTCGTTCCCAATGTACGGCTCATGTTATGGAATGATACAAAGGTAAGGAAGGTATGTCTGCGATTGTTTGTAAATATTGTAGTTGTTCCTTTGAAATTATCAACTTAAGTATTGTATTATTAAATGTACAAACACATTTTATTATTTTTATTTTCATAATCTCTCCTTGTAATATTATCATAATTAAATTATATATAGTATTATTGCTACACATAATTATTTTATGTATTCTAATTGAAAATAATACATTTCATATAATAATGATTACTCAAGAACAAATTATACACATTTGCGTGCTTGTACTTACATTTGCATAGTACTAAATCTCACCTATTACAGCAAAACAACAATGCATCCAATACTGGCTAGATAGAATGCCAACTAGCAACATACTATTATCTTTCTATACTTTTTCAGGAGTTCATGAGTGAAGGAGGTCGGATGCAGAACTGGAATGAATCTTCACTCATGCACTGGGTATTGGAGAACTTCGCTCAACCGGTGGCAAGGATCATTCCCATGTGGAAGAAATCATTTAGTTTTGAACGATATGCGGATGGAAATCCAATTTTGATACTTTTCACACCTCTAAACCCTATATATGAACAGCTGCCTTCTTACGCGTTGGTGAGTTAATTAGCAACATAAAAACCTAATTAAAATAAAAAAATTACTGTTTTACCTTACTTGTTTCATATATTTTGTGACTATGTCTAGACTAATAAAATGTTCCATAATTCTTACATAATTCGACCTATGTACATATTTTATCAGTAACAACATTCGAGTTATATATATATATATATATATATATATATATATAATTTGACAAATATCGTTCTTTTATAGTGTAGAAATTTAAATAATAGCAATTGTGTAAGTAGACATACTGTATTCTACAATTATTATTTTCAGATGCGTGAAGTCGCTATGGAATATTACAATTGCAAGAACAATGACACCAACCAATGGACATCTGAACTAATAAAACTGCAACAAATACAAAGACTACTATATCAACAAAAGAACATCACAAGGTTCTGTGAAGGGTATAAATTCAACACACCGGTTAGAAAACATAAACATATGTATAAGAAAGAAATTGAGTCACGGAACAACAAGTACCCCTGGAGTAATTCCACGCAAAAGCCCCAAAAGAACAGTATTTTCAATTTTCTACTAAAACGTGACTTAGACATATCAAGGGCTATCGAAAATGACGGTTCTGGACTGTTTTCTCATTTGGACATTCTGCAAGAATGTAGTGTGACCGCATCTGATCCGAGCTATACTGGATACGAACAGTGCCAACTGTTTGAGAAGTACATGAATGAAGAACATGAAGTAGACAAGCATGGAGAGTAAGTATCAAAGACCGCAGTTTATTTTGACATTATATAGAAGTATGTTTACTTAAGGCCTTAATCATAGTCAGTTTTAAAACCTATTTTAGTTATCGCATATTTTTCCCTTTCGTACGACTTTTGAATTCAGTGGGAGCGAAAAAGACAAAACGTTCGATAACTAAAATAGGTTTTAAATCTTTCTATGATTAAGGCCGTTACATATTATATCTCCTTAATTCCAGCCTAGGTACAACAATGCTGCCTTTGGAAGACGACCCGTATTCCCCTGAAAACCTGATACAGGATAATGTGAAGCATTTCTGTAAGATGATGAAGTTCGCCCAGGAGTGGGGTCCCAGGGCGTTCCCCGCGCGGGTCCCGGACGAGAGACGCAACGTCACTAATGTAATGGGGCTGTCATGTGTGAGCAACGCCAGTCTTTATATACTCGCGGTCGATAGTGTGAAGAACCATCATTTTGCTGAAGCGCTCGGAATAGATATCACCAGCAAGAAAGACATGACGGCTGTCGTCATATTGGACACTAAGGTATAAAAACTATGCTTTATCGAAATATTATTAGTTGACTATGGGAAGTGTACAAGTGTGCCCGCGTGTAAAGATCATTCATACGTGGAATAAAATAGTTGAATTCAGTTCCTAGTCACAGGGATATCACATTTCGTGATTTGGAGTCATCCTCTTTAAGGACTTCTCTGTGAATTGAGTTTTAATTTATTTATTTATTTTATTTATTTATTTATTTTAAGAAGACCAACAGCATTAATAACAATATAATCACACGAATTTAAGTAACAAAAAGCCAAATAAAGGTCTCCACTGTTAAGTAACAAATTATCTCTAAGTGCAAGTACAACAATAAATTGATTGTTAAATTAATAACAACACGATCACATGCTTTGCTTCAGCATAAGCAAAGTTACACAATTATAGGTCACTAATATTATTCAACTCATCATGCTTAAGAAAGTAATCACGACTCAGCACCCGCCTCAAAGACTTTAGGTTGACGTTAAAAATATCAATGTCATGTGATTTGCAACTTGTGTTAATGGTTCTACTTGCTCTCCAAATAAAAGAGTTCTGCCTATAATTTGATGGGGCCACAGACAAGCTAAGAGGGGAAAATTGCCGCGTGGTTACAACAGGGACGTTAATTTTAATTTTAGCGAGAAGTTCAGGGCTGTCTATAGTGTTAGAAAGAATTTTTAACATATAAATTATATCACCTATCTGGCGTCGCTCACGTAGGGGAAGAAAGTGATATTTGGCGCAGAGTTTAGTATAATCATCACTTTTATATGTGTGATTGGTGCGGAAACAAAGATATTTAATAAATCTCTTCTGAATACGCTCTATTCTGTCTATGTACTTATCATATCTTGGATTCCACACTTGTGATGCGTATTCCAAAATACTTCTTACAAATGAACAATAAAGAATTTTAAAAATTTTAAATGGGTATATTTTATTAATAAGATTTCAGCATGGACTATCGCATATTTGAATAAGAATGGTCTTATACTCTTCATTTATTTATCACTTTGCAAAACAAACTATCGTTTTAAAATAATGTTTCTACATAAATATTGTATTTATTTTCAGCAAGAAAGTCAGTACGTGTTGTCGGAGGACTACAACGCCAAATCAATACGAGACTTCGTATACAACTTCACAACGAAGCGGTTAAAGCGTTCTCTGCGCTCGCGCATCGACTACGCCGCGCACACGCACTACTTCGGATCGCAAGGACCCGAGTCGCAACATGACGTGCAACACAACACGCAACACGACGCGCAACAACACGTGCAACAAGACGCACAATACGAGATCGTCCACATTACAGATCTCACCACTAAAACATTCCGGAGATTTGTCAAAACTCCTGGAGCGGTGCGTGTAACATATAAACTAATAATTTTATTGTATTCAATGCCATTTAAAAATAAGTACCTATTCAAATTCGAATCAATTATCATTTCTTTCCAACGACTTGTATTTTTCTTTTTGATTGATTTTGTTGCTGGAGAAGCCAGTATCACTGAGAAACTACCGAGTTTCAGTGTTCGGTGTGAACTGTAGTGCCCCTGTTCATCACGGATTACAGGAGTTACAGTGGTGCGGATGTAAGCAGAAAAGTCTCTATACTATTGGCATCGCGAAAAAATATGCGCGTACTATGTACGTATCAACCAGGACTGCGGGATCTCGATAAAGCAAGAGGGAGTTATTTCGTAATAGTGTCCTCTTTAGAATATGTATGTTAGTGTTCCATAAGGTTGTATAGTTAAGAGCGCTCGTTGTATGTGGTGCAGCTGCGCATCGTGGTGGTGTGCGGCGGCGCGTGCGGCGCGCACGTGTCGGTGGCGGCGGGCGGCGCGGCGCGCGTGCTGCGCGGCAGCGGCGTGCGCGTGCGCCTCGCGCGCCTCGACGCACTGCGCCACGACCTGCCCTGGCACTACCACGCGCACACCTACCCCACCGTCTACGTGTTCCCCGCTGACAGGTGCGTACACATACTAAATACTAATTCATCGCATACATGTACCGTCTTGTCAATTAACATCCATTCAAAAAGGTTTCCGAACGCCTAAAGTAAAATCTAAAGAGTTACTGCAATCGAAAGAGGAACTAATATAGAACACATCAACTGCGCACTAAAACAACTATCCAGTTGTGCAAATCCATACAGTTTTTGTGTTTACTAGTCATAACATCTCCCACGAAAAGGAAACCTTCAACATTGTGAACCGCAGGCAACATATGTGTAGTGAGTGTGTATGAGTATAGATGTGTTGTGCAGCGCGCGCGCGGAGAGCGCGGCGTACCCGGGCGCGCTGCGCGTGTCGTGCGGCGGCGTGCTGGCGCTGGCGCTGCGCGTGCTGGCGCCGCCGCAGCGCATGCGCCTGCGCCTCGCACTCTGCGCAGACGCACCCGTACGTACCACATCGCCTTCACATACTGCTATCACAGAATACTAACAGAAGTCAAGCTTGTGTATGTACTTCACTTTTTGTTGCCACACTCACACTACGCTCGGCGGTCGCACTAGGGTCGTTAACTCTGGCTTATGCAAAAACAAGCATCGTTGTGATAGCTTTCGTATCAATGAAAAAATTATAAATCACCGTTTAAAGTAGAATTTAAACATCCATCAACTGAACAATAGTAATAACTTTTTTTGCTCCGTCTTTACACAAAAAATATCACTAGATGCGTGTCCGAAGCGAGTGAAACTCGCGCTCAATGAGAGCACGATCGGGTCTCGATCAGTCTCGAATATCGTTTCGGTGAACGCTGTCTATGTGTGCGTTGATCTAGCTCGCTTTGTATGGAGCTTGACTTCTGTGAGTATTTCGTGCTTCTACCTTGCTACCTAGTATTCTGCTCTTTATAATTTTACACATAATATAATAATTGTAAAATTAATCGAACCTCTTTCATTTTGTTTGTGGTGCTATAAAGCTTGTGAAATCAGCTGTAAGTATTGTTATCCAATATTTTTATTTCTCTGGTTCATCATTTTGTGTTTCACTTTCTAAACACTTATGGTTTCGACAGACAACGGGTGAGCAAGAACGGCGACGCGACCCAAGCGCGGCGTCGACGGATCGTTCGGAGTTTTAATGTATGAGTTGAAATACCGTCACAAAGAGCCGTCCCGTCGTCGTTGCGCTCGACGTGACGACTTCATATAACATATTTCACACTAACCGATACATTACAACTCTAAACGACCCGTCAATACCACGCTTGCGTCGCGTCGCCGTCCCGTCCTGCCTGATGCGAGGTGAAACCATTATACACTTGAGAAAATCATTGCACAATAAGTTTACAAAAAAAAAAAGCGAACTTACTTAAGGATCAGAGGATTTTTTTATAAATACCAAATCGATGTAGGCAATGTGCCTCATAATCGACGCTTTATAAATATAATAAAGTCAGACAGATTGCAAACTTGCAAGTCAACGTGTTATTGCTTTTTATTTTAGACAGCAAATAAAATATAACTTAATTGGGAAAACCCTGTCAGACTATTTAAAAACCAATAAGGTTATAACAAGAAAAATGCCAATTTATATGTTTTGTTTTACCTATTTTTGTTTGAAGATACAACCATTACTTGATATACCACAGCGGTAGTACCCAACATCACAAGCAAAAATTATTAATTGCAAACAAAAAAAAATATCATTTAATTGACTATATTGATTAATAAGCGAAAATCGCTATGTAACAACCAGGGGATGTTGTTACTGCTTATTTAATTTTATTGCACTACCCTCGTTATGAGAAAAACCTTCTAACGGCATTTGTTAATCTCAGAACTGTGCACTGTGCAGTCACTATAAACAATATTTAAGTATTTTGATTAACAGTCTATTGTATTTTATTAGAATCAAATATCGTCCCTTTGAGAGTTGCAACTTGCAGTCCACCAAAAGATGGATAAAGCTTCTAACGCGTTAGTCATTCCATTCCTTCTTTATTTTATTGTAGAATGTTACTTTAAATCTATCAATATTTACGAATTAAATAATATTTCACTTCTAATTTATTCTTTAAATTTAATTTCAGACCACAGCCGGTAAACATTCCTGCCTAAAAGACATCAGGGAGCACATTACGACGCTGATCGGCAGAAACCTCAAGTATTGGCGGCGGAGTGGGGACGACAAACTCAAAGACGCACTATTAAAAAGACTGCAACATTTGCACCAAGTATCTTTTAAGTTAAGCCTTATGCACATCGCAGATCTCAGCCGAAGTACCCCGCAGACGTCACTCATCCAAGCGCTGACGTCACTAGCCGAGCACTGGCGTATACAAGTGCCCGTATTAACCAACGCCACTGTGATTGGAGATTACAGTTGATATTAAACATATATTGTACATAGTTAGTTGCTCATTGTAGGTTTGAAAGCATCTAATTTATTTTTGAATAATTAAATATTATTAAAATGTTGACTACAAACACAAACATGTTTTTATTTATTTTAAATTTTACTCTTGCTGCTATAGCGAGTTCAAATAAATAAACCTGGTCATTAACACTTAACACAAAAGGAGACACGATTAACAAAACGTTTGTTACAAGAAAAAGTTGTATTGTACCGCCATTTCTAATTCTGTCTCTGTCACTCGTAAACAGTCGCGGTATCTTCCCTCTTGCTCCATTGTGATCCCGCGGTCCATGAGGATTTATGGGCTCTGTACATAAATTTTATACGTGATATTCGCTGCAATAAAGCACGTTAATACTTCAAGTTATGTTTACTATAATTCATCATAAACTTCTAAAGGATTCGAGATCATATATGATAACATTTTTTTTAATTATCAAAACTGCTATTGCACTAAAATTAGTAAGGGGTGATGGAACTTCTGAAATTTATTTTCTGCAGATGCAAGGGAAACTGAGGAAGTATGTGTGGTTGCCGAAAAGCAATCCTCAAATGCTCTGCAGTGTGCCTCAATTATTGTGGTGAAACCTGCAGTAGCATCATGGAAACATCAAAATTAATCGATGAAAATGAAAAGAAAATTTGTTTAGAACTTTTTTATTTTCCATATTACGATATAAAGCAATAGGAATAAAGTTGTAGACAATTTAATTAGCTACAAATAATGTCTCATAAAATTTTCTGTAGGGTTGCTAGTTTACGAGATCAGTGCGAAAACCGTTTTGACCCGTTTTTCCTAGATAGCGTACAAGGTTGATATTGAAACTTGAACTTAAGCTTATACTAACCACCACTAACATATAAAAAAAAAATTGCGTCCTCTGGACATTTCAATTTACTACATGGCTTATACTGTACACGAGTTCGAGTTACTTTTGGAAGGGGTTCACAGAAAAAAACAAATTTGAGTGACTGGTCCATGTAAATAATCAATTTGTGCACTGACAATACTCTGGCGACACAGATCACCCTCAATGATCTATAGGTATGTGGGGAATACCGCTGTCATAATTCGAAAGATTTTTGTGTCAGAACTGTTAACACTGCTGGTGGTTTGATAAAATATACTTATGCCTTCACCACCTGCTACAAAAGAAAGAAAATACAGTCTCATTACAATTAATTACATACTTTATTTCCATAGAATAATTATAGTTTTGTAATTAAAACTCGACATCCCTGCCGAAGAAGGAGAGCGTGTTCTGCTTGGTGCTGCTGCGCCAGCCGCGCACCACGCCCAGCGTCGCCGACACCGCTCGCTTCACGTACACGTCTAAACAGTACAATAAAATATAAATATAATCATCATCATCATCCATCAGCCAAAGGAAGTCCACTGCTGAACATAGGCCTCTCCCAATAATTTCCACAGTGACCTGTTGGAGGCAGCCTGCATCCAACGACGTCCCGCGACCTTTACCAGGTCATCTGACCATCTCCATCTCATTTTTGAAGTAGGTACTACGATATTTTTTTTCTATACCTACAACGTTGGTCGTTCACATTATAAAATATTTCGAAACTATCTTTGATAATTTGTTTATACAAAAATTAAGCCATCAATGTTTTAATAGATATTATTCTACGGTAGCCTACAAATGATACGAAGTTTAAGAAGTCGACTGTCGAGCAGATAGGTACCTGATGAAGTAATTATTAATAACATATACTAATTAACCTACCATATTTTTATAATAATTAAAATATTATATGGAACAATATCTGCACATTGTATTTCTTTTCGATGATTAAGATACACATAGATGTAGTATAAAACAACATCTATGGTGTTCCGATAGATTAACATCCATAACACCTAGAAATGCTAAAAGGTTTTTTATCTAACTGGAATTCAGTACCATCTGGTGTACCCCAGGGTTCGATTTTAGGTCCATTATTATTTACAATTTTTATTGATGATGTTGTGAATTGCTTTAAAAATTCATCTATATTATTGTATGCGGATGACATGAAAATCCTTAAGACGATTGATGAATTAAGTGATGCTCATCTTCTTCAAGAAGATCTTAATAGATTTTCTACCAACTGCGTCGAAAACAAGCTTCAATTGAATGTCTCTAAATGTTATCAAATATCTTTCACTAGAAAGAAAAAACCAATTCATATGTCTTATAAATTTGACAACGGTAAAATTAATTCAGTCGATGAAATTCGTGATCTTGGCATTATTTGTATTGTATTGTATCAGCCCATATACGACCCACTGCAGGGCACGGGCCTCCTCTACAATCGAGAGTACGATTGAGAGTGGTTAGGCCATATAGTCCACCACGCTGGCCTAGTGCGGGTTGGCGGACTTACATACCGTAGATTTTTTTTTTAAATCGCTACGGTATGCAGGTTTCCTCACGATGTTTTCCTTCACCGTTAAAGTGCGTGGTGATTGATTATCAATACACACATAACTCCGAAAAGTCAGAGGTGTGCCCTGGGATTTGAACCCGCGACCACCGTGAACATATATGATGTTTATGTATGTCGTATAGAACAGATACAAAAAAGTTTTTGCGCTTTCTAGATTTTAAAGCACGGTTAACATCAACTGACTATATTCATCGTTGCAAACGGCACCATATAATGCCTTTGTACTTACGAAAAGATATCAATGATATATGTTATTTGTCTAATATTGCTAGAGGGCACATAGATTGTCCTAACTTATTGAGTAAAATAGGGTTAAGTACTAACCAGCTTGGGTTGAGACTGCGGCCATTATTAAAATTTCCATTTACAAAAACCAATTATAGACGTAATGCTTTCTTGCCTCGTTCTATTAGTAAATATAATGAACTTCCAAATGATTTGGGTATAGATTTATTCTGCATGAGCACTTCTGTGATTAGACGTGAATTAAGTGAACAGTTTTTCAAAGAGATTTAGTTTTTAGTTGTTTATTATATTGTTTTGTTTATTTCTTCTATTTTCATAATTCATAATTATTTGGTGTAGGTAACTATAATTTAGTATTTATTTGTGAAAGCTTGTAATTAGCTATATTGTTATTTTATTTAGTTACATATTAAGTTATTAGTCTGTAAGCTTTCCTTGTATGAATAAATAAATAAATAAATAAATTGTTTGAAAATGAAATAGTCGCTATAGACCATAAACAACTGCGCATAAGCGGTTTGTACTGATTAATGAATGTTTTACACAGATGCAATAAATCTTATCCGTTGCGGCTCAGACTTCAAGGATTATCTTTCTCTAATTGCACAATATATTGCAATAAATATAAAGATAATCGCGGCGACCTTCTAAGGCCTTCCGCCAGTCAGTAGACAAACCCACCAATTTACAGGCAGATATGATGTAGGTACTCATGCCTACTGAAAATATCGCATACTGCAGGTACAAAGAAGAAGTAAGGTTTGAAATTTTCAATCATAATTAATTATTATCACTTTTAACTGTGAGACACGTTTACCTTCCGCTTGAGTTTGAATTTTATATTGAATTGTCTGATCCGATCTAAATAATTGAATCTGATATTTCCTGTAAGTAATATTGATAAAAATCAAATACGGAGTAAATGCATTTGGATTGCCCAGAACCTACTTTTTACATACACAATACAGTGTACAAAGTAGAAATTCCCCGAAATAAAATATTGATCGGAATATCGTGTAGAAAATGGGATTACTAGCACATATCTACTCGATATTTATAAAATAGAGACATACCTTTAATATTGGTGTTGTTGAGTTTAGGAAACAACTCATGGTAAGGCTTGATAATGAACACCAGCTCAATTCCGACTACGCCTAACATATAGTCGCTCAAAGTACCTGCAACTCGATAATTGCCACTACCTTGATGAACCTGCAAAAATCACTGACATATTACAAGAATGCCAAAGCATAGAGCTAAAAACGCCAAAAAAAATAATTGTTTTCTATTATTTGCCTAGCCCTAGCTTCCCCCAGAAATAATCATGTTATAACTTCGATACACTTATCTCGATTACACCTTCCTCGCTCTCATAAATATATTAATATCTATCCAATGTAACTCAAAGTTTAACCTTTGCTGCGATGATTTTTCAAATTAATTTCTTAGACTGTGGAACACTATGCTATTACTCAGAATATTCGTATCAATTTTATTCTCAAGAAAAAGACGTAACGATATACGGTTCGACGGTCAGAAAATGCTTAAGGCATTAAATCTCCCTATACAATGTATTTGTAGGGAGTGTAAATAAATAATTAAATTGTGTATTTATGGTGTACGGGTTAAGCGAAGAACTCATTTAAACACATCCCTGATATATATAAGTCTCATAAACTTATAATCATTTGCCAGCGACCTGCTTGACCTATCTTACATATTACATAGCGTAAGTCAATGACCTTCACGTCGATACATACGATCTGTTTCTCCTTCATATTTTAAATCTGGCTTATAATAAAATTACCTCATACAGACGACCATCAGGCAATCGTGCTTGCCTTGCAGCGTATTCTCCTATTTCTTGTAATGATCGATAATTGCTCGGCTGACGAAGAGAATAGCGCCAGGGATATAAAATGTATTCCTAAAACGAAATTGTGATTTTCATTAAATTATCGACTTGGATATAATTTCTCAAACTACCCAAATAAAATAGGTACATAAACTATTTCGCGCTGGAAAGAATACAAATAAATACAACCTTTTTGGGAACGAAACTGGCATGCAAATGTATGGCCAAGTGTATGATGTCGCCGAGACGATCCACGTACGAGCGTATTGCCTGCGCTTCCGACGTAGAAAACGGTCTACCACCGGGATAAAACTGCGAGCATAGTTCAGGTGTTTTGTGCACGTCATCTAAAGACAATTATGGATCGAAATTATTTTAAATACGGACAAAATTAAGAGCATATATGCACCTATAAAGCCTTCCTTCAATTCATCATATTTATTTTAGCAATTGTTTGAAATTTTTTAACTACCACAGAGAACAAGATAACCTAATGTATCATACGTAAATAGTGACCATGAAATAAAAGTACCAATCACCTTGCCAATGATAAGCAAAGTTACGATTCACGTTTGTCCCAAAACATGTATCCTGTTGTGAAACCTTGTCAACATTTTTATGCCACTGCGCCGGTCGTGAGTTCGTCCTGGCTGACAGATTGCGTGACCATTGGCTCGGATCCAAAGGCGGTAGTGCTTGTAGACTCTGAGTAAAATGTATGCCGTCCGGATTTGCCATCGGTATCAAATACCTTAGAAAAGATAAAAACGTGATAAAAATTAACATTCCAACTGCTGATAAACAACGCTTATTCTAAAAAGATAATCAGCGAAATGCATTGCAAATATTTACTGTGATCATTGTCGGGTTGATGTTATTATTTCTATGCACGTGAGTGATGATTAACTTAATTTGATATTGATTAATTAATGATCGTCAACACTTACTCGATAAATTGGCAGAGTCACATTAATGTATTTTACCTGCTTACATTTTATTGTTATATATTTATTATAATATATATTTTTTGGGAATAATGTACCTATATATGTATGTATTTGTGTATGTTTGTATATATGTATGTTAATTACGTATAAACTTTTGATAATCAAGTTTCTTGAATTTATGCGCCTACTAATTTTCTCTTTGCACCATCCTAAGGTTGACTGGCAGAGAATGCCTCAGGCATTAAGTTCGCCTTTATACTTTGTATATAAAGCATAAATAAAAAAAATAAATGATTAATATTTGGACTCTGGGAGTTCATTTTATTTTTAATTACTTGTTTTGGTACGCAAATCTATTTAATTAAAACGATGGTATCATGTACCTACCAGCATCGTTTTACCGATATAATTAGTGTAAGATTCATATGAGTCTATTTACTTATATAAAAAAAAAATCTAACCAGTCATAGTCGTTGAAAAACGGCGTTTGATAATTTGAATCATAAATCAACTTATCTGCCAGTTCAAGTATAGCATTCGGGGCACCCCAAACCATTCCATTTAAAGCTGTAATAAAAATAAACAATTACTTATTATTGTTTTTATTGCAGAAGTTTATTTAATTCATTAATTACCTCCTGTAATAAGTATGCCAGGCTTTCTACTGTTTTTATCGCTCCTTAATTCAACAACTATTATAGTTCGATTTTCTGCAGTCGGCGGTTGGAGATGCACGATGTTAGCAACTTCGGGATTATCTTTAACAAAACTCTTCGCTATAGTAATAAGAGCTTTGTAATCAACATATTGAGGAAAACGCGTGTCACTTCGAACACTCCTTACTGTCCTTAATTTTGCACCAGATCTGTACAAAGGTATATTAAATTAATATGTTATCCTAAATAGCAACACATTTGTCATATTATACCACTGAATAGGCTCCGAACTAGTTAGTTGTAAAGGTGTGTAAAGATTTAGTAATTTTTATAATACCTACCATACCAAAACAAAGCAAGAAAATTCTGTACCTACGCTGTTATCTGTTGCCACACCACATTCGTCATTTTTAAAATATGTCCAGTAATAAATAATTAATTACTATAAATTATCACGTAAAGATGCAATGATTTAAAGCCATATAACCAAACAAGCACTTACTGATCAAAGTTTCTGGGCGGAAATAAAATCATAAATAGAGCTCCAAAACTGTAAATAATAAAAATTAAAGAAATCTTTAGTTGTAAAAGCATTATTTTAACAACAGTTATTAAATATCATTATTTCAGAATACAAGTCACAAAGAAATAGAGTACGATTTATATTTTAATGTCAAATGATAATAAGTACCATAGTAAAGTATTGTTCACATGAAATGTAAAGGTTTGACCTTGCAATATTTATTAATATTTTACACCTTATTTCGTTTATATCTTAATAATAAGATGACTATTTGCAACTAAGGGTTTAACGATCCTTTTATATTTTATTCATTTATCTGTATATGTACTTCGACTATACATATATTTTAACTCAAAGAAGAGTCTCCTGGCCACAATTCAATATTTTTATCTTTCTACGTTATTTGTCAAAGGAAAACATCAAGCAATGTCAACAGAACTGTTTATCGTTTTCTTAATATGAAAACTATAATATTTTTGATAATAGTAGACTTTATACAATTCATATTTTGCAGTATAGAATATAATCTAACGGACTATGATTCATACCCCGTGTGCCCTGTATCATGTGAGTATAATCAAGTGATAGAAGTGGTGAGGTCTAAGGACAATGTGACATTACTCGCAATAATATATTCGACGTAACAAATATTGTATTATTGTTTAACAGCATTACGGCATAAAAGAGCACATGGAGAATACACAAGATGGAGGGCAGACCAGGAAACCACGCCCGAATTCTTAGTAAAAGTTTTAGACGAAGAATTAACGACACCGAGGACTAAACAAGTTATTGCTGTTAATATCCAGCCTATAACAAAAGGTGGGGAAAAGATAATCGTGGGTGGTGTTATGGTTCCCCCGCCAACTTCCTTAATACCACAACCTGATTTATTACGGGACTATACTCGTTTCGTCCCTCCTACGACAGTTGATGTAACTCGCATTGAAGGCGATTTATTTATTGCCCCTGCGCTACAGTCTAAAACTGCGGATAAAATACCATCACTGCCACTCCGAGGTAAGAAAAAAAGCAAATTATTTCTACTCTTGAACGTTGTGTTACTTTGTGAAAGTTTCTATTATAGGTGTTCCGACAGTAGGACGCCACTCTCAACGTGATGATAGTCCACCGGCTAGTCCACAATTTCTTGCACGAACTCCTTTATTGTCAGCTCGCCAATATGCACCCATAGCTGCAGTTTCTTTTAGTCCAAGGACTACAGTTACTCCATTAACACCACCTTCGCATAATTATGTACGTATATTGCATCTTTTAATTAATTATAATTTAAATGTTGAAAATAATCACATACTTATGAAATTATAATTTAATTAGTATCACCACCAACCATTTTTGCAAGCATCGCGTACGACACCTTTGCCTCCTATAAATTTTCCGTCAAGAACATTATCATATTCGGAGAACATACAGTCGATAGAAGACGAAGATATTACGGAAGATATACATGTAACAAGAAGTACATTAAAACAACAACAAAATGTGCAGAGAACATCCTTACGTGAATTTAAATTTAGTACTACCGCAGAGAGTGATTTAAACCTTCCCACCACTAGAGTGACAAAAGTTGACGATAGCAGGAGAGATTTTAACAAAGACAATAATGAAAAAGATGCGGATGCTTCTTATAATATGATGTTTTATACTGATGAAGAAAATGATGGGACAGGCAAAAAAGGAGACGTCGATTTGGGGGATAATTACGAGGATAAAATTAAAGCACACGATAACTCAATAGAATCAGAAACAGAAGTACCCGAATCGTCTAGTGTGGTTATAACAACGATAAACATTACTCAGCCTGATGTCGCATATTTCGATAATGATCAAGAAGCAGTTGAAGAAATTGTAACAGAAAAAAAGCAGATCAATATAAAAACCGTCGATGCCAATATTACGGTTAATACCACCAATTCTACAAAAGAAAAAGCTAAAGAAAAAATTCGGCCGATATGCAGTTTAATCAAACTAAGGCAACTTAATTTCAATTCGCCTCGGACGTTGTATGAGGTAATCATTGTAATCAAATTATTCCTATGACTGAGTTATGTTCAGGAACGGCTTGCGTAAGCAAACGGTTAAATTTTTAATTTATAATTAAAACTGTTCTGGTGATGAAACCTGAATATGCGTGAATTTATACACATCGAAAAACATCTGATGCATTTTACTTAACAAGTCTAATTAATTCAGATTAATCACAATTCTACTGAAATTTATAATTATACTATAATTGCATAGATCTTATAATTTTATTAATAGATTTTATAATTTTATTGCATAGATAGTTTCACAAATGAGACAGTGGGCTGAGGAGAGTCCAATTGCTAAATGGATAGATATAACTGGTGGCAATTACACTACTATGGAAAATCCAATATTTATGATGATTGTTGATGACCCTACCAGCGGACAAATTGTTTCAGCAAAGCAAACTGTTATGATCGTTGCAGGTAATATTGATTTGAGTCTCACCGATAACATATTCGTAACGAAAGAAGCATTAGATATTAAGCAGCTATACATTAATAAGGATATTTTTAGGGATACAAGGTAGAGATCACCACGCCGTAGCAGCAGCGTTGTACGTGTTGTATCAACTAATAGAACGAAGTGAAGCTCATACTGATTTACTTTCCAAGTTCCGATTTTGGGTCATTCCGGTCTTCAACCCTGATGGGTATGATTACTCTATGACGTTCCCTCAGGTAAGTTAAATTACACTTGTGTATATGAATTTCGGTATTTAATTCTAGATAATTTTTATATTGATTATTTTAGAAACGTGGATGGATGAAAAATTTGCGCCAAACCTGGGATGTTTGTAAAGGTCGTGAATCATGCTACGCCTGTGAGTCATATGGCTTGAGATGCACAGTGCAACCTTGTTTCGGTGTAAATCTCGATAGAAATTTTGAATACCAGTGGATACCAGGTCTTGCCTCTTTTTTCGAATTTATTTTAGTTTTTAAATTAAATTAATACCCAGCGTTAATTATGTTTATTCTGGTAATAATAGTATTATAATTGACCTAATTGCGTCTGTTTCTTCGGTGAGGTCAGAGGTATAGATAGATCCGTATGTCTTCGTCGTAGTGTCATTCTGAGACGTGTAGAGACTAAGTAGCGACTGTGCGTTATAATCATAATATAATTTATATTTTATACACAGCGGAAGAGTTGCGCGCCGAGCACCCCTGCGGAGCGCTTTATGCTGGCACCAGACAGCTCAGTGAAGCCGAAACCAAGGCCCTCACACGCTTCCTCCATGATCAACGGACGCCTCTATACACCTTCATTGCTTTCAAAGAAGGAGATGTTCTTGTAAGTATATACCAAGCTCTCGTGAGTCTGTCCGTGTCAGCCCATATACATCCCACTCAGGACACAGACCTCCTCTACAATTGAGAGTACGATTGAGAGGGGGTTCTCGTTTTATTTCTCTTATATGTTATTGATTTCAATTTGTGCTACAGGGCGTGATGTATCCGTATTCGCATACAAGAAAAAAACGAGCATTCGACCATGTTTATGTGAGTTACTTTAATTTTCTA
Organism: Theretra japonica; assembly: GCA_033459515.1. Lineage (NCBI taxonomy): Eukaryota > Metazoa > Arthropoda > Insecta > Lepidoptera > Sphingidae > Theretra > Theretra japonica. The sequence continues at coordinate 7,269,065 of CM065943.1, forward strand.
CCTTTGTTTTATATTAAAGACAGAGCAGCGCTATGTAGGTGCATGAAAATAAATAATGATATAGGCTCGCAAAAAGAAAAAAGCATACAATTCGACATCCTCCGTGGCGCAGTTGGTTCGATGCCGACTGTGAAACAAGAGGCCGCGGGTTCGATCCCCGCACCGAGACAAATGTTGTCTCGGGTCTTGGTTTTGTGAGACCGAAAAGTCTCTCGTAGTATCTGATACCCACGACACAAGACTTAATTGATCTTAATGTGAGGTCAGGATTATGTATGTGAATGTTGGGTGTATTTATAAAAATAAAAAAAACATTCCCGCTCATTTTAATAGAAATCCGGGTTAATACTCGTAGAGTGAATATCACATAGAATCACAATAAATAGAAAAACTACAATAACAAACAATAACTACTAATTAATTCATATAATAACTAGACTTTGAAGCTATAGGGAGATATAATGCATATGATGCTTATTAAGCAAATTATTGGGTCTTATCATTGTAGAAATAATATGATTTAGAGACAACGTGCCTCTCGGGCAGCAGCGGCCGCTTACAGCATCAGCGGTCGGCCGTATGTTGCTGGGCAGACATCTGAATTTCTCCGTAAGTATTTTTTTATTTATTTTAATTTACTAAAATTAATATTTTTCTTAAACACAGATACTATTTGCTTCTTTAAATGATTCCGACATATATATATATATATATTATTCAGTGTATAAGTAACTGCAACCCAAACATGTATACTTTATCTCAAGTGCTTTTTTGTTCAGCTCTGTACGCGGGCGGGATCGAAGACTGGGTCGACGGGCATCTGGGCATCGACAACACCTACACCATTATGATGTTTCGACCCACCGACGCCTACAAATCCAAATTAATAACCGAGGTTAATTGTATATTATTGTAACATTGTATATATACGTATTAATCCAAAAGCCTGCGGGGTTACTTTATCCACGTCACGACGACGAATGTTCGAACGTCGTACGTAAAACTGTACGAATGTGAATAATTACTTTACAAAATATTCGAATCCTCTATCGTACGTTCAAACTATAGACTAATTTCGGGGTGAATGATATGTTTCATAGAGACAAGTATTGATTTTAAAAGTGGAAAACTTTTATCTTATACGTGAACGTCAAAAGTCCGAACATTCGATCTTCATGTCGGAGAATAAATTGACTCCCTGTTACAATTCAGAACTTACTCCTGATATTAAAACTGGCCAAGAGTGTGCACAGATGATAGACTTCGAACGCACCTGCTACATTTTTAATTTCTCATTGTCATTTATCAATGTGAACTTTAAATCCGTATAAAATTTTGTAGAGATTACGATAAAATGCGATATTTTCTTTTCAGCGGGTTGTACACGAGGCATATGCGGCAATGGACACATTACTACTTCAAAGCATTGGACCATTGGGGCCTCCTATTGTGACTGTCCATAGGGCCAGGAACTACACAGCGCGGCCTTCGGTGTCTTTACTTGCTTTAATTGCATCGCTTGCTATCAATATTATAATTACTTATAGCTAATTACAAATGATGTAAATGATTGATAATTAAATGGAACTTTCTAGTCCATAATGATCACAATGAAAATACAGTGGGGCAGTTTAGTTAGACGATTATGTAAACTTCATCATTATTATCCAGTTATGGTAAAAACTGTTTTTTGAACACTTTAATAAAATGTATTTTAAATAATTACATAGTGTATATTTTGTATAAGACTATCGATTGGTCCGCATTTATGTATTTTCGACATTGTTCCTCGTGATTATTACAATGAATATAGTAATTATTTAATGATTAAACATTATACTCTTGTCTTTTTTTCATGGATGTGCTGGTTTTCATTTCTCTTCAGAGCAATCGATCAAGTTGATGGATCACTACGATATCGCGTGCTTTTACGTACCTGTGTATGAACCTAATTAACTAGTAGGTAATAATGTTTATAACCCAATAATCAAGTTCGATTTCCGATAAGATACACAACAGATAATGTGCATGATAATACGGGTTTTGGCACGTGATACAACGGCGCATAAAGCGAAACTGGAACTACTTTCATTGTGATTAATGCATATTTGCACAAGAACGACACAATTCTGTCATTATTACATTTTACATATTCCAAACATCATTATCGGACTATCTTTCAAAGCGCCAACGGCCTCACACCTAACTCATTGCTACGTGTGCTTCGGCGTAAAAATAAAGCCAGCGCCATATGATACACAAGCTAAGGTTGCGCACACTTTTTGAAATTAATTATATCATATGTTTTGGTTGCAACTATTTTATAACTTTTACAAATGCACCTATAAAGTTAGGTACTTCTATACTTATTTTGATATACTCGAAAACCGACAACTTCAGTTACTTGTAAATGTGTATACTATAAACCTCACAGTAAATGCCTGTGCCGCATTTGGGCAATTGTACTTTCTTGCGTTATTCCAGCTAAACCTGGCATTGGTTTGACTTTTTTTTTTTAATCTTGCATAACTCCATCGAGGAGTAATATTATTTGTCCAATATTTTTCCGAGTTAAGACGGAAGTAGCTTTGGAGTCCTAATTAGTCTAATTTATATTGAGAATCTTCCATTAGCGCATGTCTAGTACCTACACAATCACCATGTACTGAGTTCTGAATTGAGACGGCTTTTAACGAAGCAATGCATATATTGTATGTACTCGTTTTATTGTAAAAACAAAAAATAATCCGTGAAAATCAATTGTATTTCAGTATTTTTTTTTATTAGCCCATATACGTCCCACTGCTGGGCACGGGCCTGCTCTACAATCGAGAGTACGATTGAGAGTGGTTAGGCCATATAGTCGACTACGCTGGCTTAGTCGGGTAATTTCAGTATTTTTTTTTTAATTTTATTATAAAATGATGTGCAGGATGGCAGCTACTTGCTTCAGGTGAACCCTATCTAAAATATGTATAATAAAACAAATGATAAGAATATAATTCTTGTAATTGCGTATCATATATCTCTATCAGATTCATTAACCCCGCCCATTAGCTGAAGATACAAAGAATATGTAAATGACAACTTAAAAGTAGGTATTGAGGATAAGTCATTACAGAACTAACACAAATAATGCGTATGTCTTAGTAATTAATCATAATGATTATAAATTAAAACAAAGGATGTCAATTGTGGCCTTGTTTTATAGCGTGCACAATGTAGAGTAACACTACTGTGTACAAAAAAGATAATAATATCAAGAAGAAGAGAAAGTCCTATCTGTATACGTGATGCTCTAAAAATCGAAAATTACATGACACCTACTTCCTTGAATCCATTACGAATTGGTACAAGCTCGCAATTTAAATTATCGTGCCTCAATGACTCCTTATGTGTCGGTAAGGGAGCTGCTTGTTTACACCTACAATGTGATCACATAATATTTCAGCTAATTCCTGCGTCTCTTCTTATAAAATGTAGTTATAACCAGTCGCTGTAGCCGATTTCTGCGTGGAAGGAGGACCGAAATATCATAGATAATTTATTTATCATATCGTATATTTGTAGAATCCTATACAACTTGTACAATCCTACATTTCTATAATAATACCAGTGATTGATTGCATATCAATGTGCAGAATGCAAAGCGCGATAAAAATGACATGGATCCTATGCATGTACCTATTGTGCGTGGATTTCTTTTAAGCACGTGATAGTCGATACACCCATCTATTTGTACATCTATGTCTATATTGAACTTGTTTTCCGGCAAAACAACAGGTACACATCATTAGTAATTGTATACTTCGAAACAGTGTAATTAAAAGAATAATCGTGTAAGATCGCCTTTTTTACTTTTTATCAGTTTAAAGTCTGGTTCGAAGCAGCTTAATAAATATAGACAACAAACTAATTACATTTAGGTACTCTAACATTTATAATCATCACACTATGATAAAATCAAAAATAATATTGTGTATATACACAAGTGCCGAGGAGATTGCAATAAACACCGTCTGATTCAAATGCAGTCTAAGATGTTTTCAGTCTAAGGTATTTTGTTAATTAATACTTTGCCATTTTAAGCACTTACACGGGCACAGATATCCAAAACCCAAAACCGAACACATTTTTGCAGGGGATTGACATAAAAGAATTAAATAAAAATTATAGTCATACGCGTTCGGGATCAAATCCGCAACATCCAGCTCAGCAGCAAGACTACTTTTCACCCGCCGCGCCAAAGTTTTTGGGGGATCGTCATGAATCGCATTCACATTCAGTCAAAAGATCATAACAATTGTTATCTCTAAATATTGTACTTTGATATTGACCATGATTACAAAGCTATCTTATTGCCGTGACAACTAAACATACGGAATTATGAATAATCCATGCTCACCGATTAAAAGACTCGAATTTTGATTGGTATAAAGCTACGAATATAATATAAAGAGTCATTGTTACTGGTTACAGTATGGATAGGAACTTTAATGATTAAAAAACAAAAAAAAGCTAAAAGCTTTTTTTGTCAAATAATTTATTGTACTATGTGGTAATATCCAAAAAAAATTGTTCCTAGTGTAGGTACTGTGTATATATTTTACAACCCTAAAGTAGCTTGTAGTTATAGCATACCGATGGATTCGATAGAATTTTAAATGTATTTAATATTCATTATTACCTATTTATGTATATAGCTTGGCGCATTTAAAGAAAATTTAAAAAATCTACTAAACTGTGAATGCATTAAAATTCATTTATCCATCCAATCGCATTTAGTTAGCAACCAACGTGATAAAGTATGTTTCGATAAATCACCTTTGTTATAATCTGCATACAACATTCCACTACTGGGCAAAGGTCTTAAAACCGCCACTTAGCGATACATTCGAATTTCCATATATTTTAAGATAGTTTAGAAACAAATGTAGATATAATTTTATTAATATCCTTATACTTAATTGCAGGGTGGGCATGGTTAAAAAATAAGAACTACAAAAATCTATATCTCGGCTATGGTGTCAAAAATATTTAGTTGTCTATTAATAATGAAGTGGTAATTGATATTTAGTTATAATGTGGCGACTAGCAAGTCCACTCACTACAAGAGTCCGAGTTCAAGTGAGCAGCTCTACGGGAATTTATTGAACGAAGCTTCAAAACGAATGTGATTAATGATTTTATCGACGAGTGGGCCACATCTACTTTGACGATCGCTATTGCATCACATTACTCGTCCATCGAAAGTTTTGATATACTTTCTTTGCTAAAAGTTTTCACCTTGCAACTTAAATAATTTATTTTATTTTAATCTACTGCGTCACTACTTGAATCATCGAATCGCAATCCATTACAGTTAAACCTTCGAAATTTAAAGATATACTCACGTATTTCCTAAATAGGTTTTTAATCTAGGTTCGTCGACTTGGGCCATAAATTATAGGGATCGACGAGTCGGAATTTAATGCCCAATGTGTATCTTTGATATAAATTTATCTAGATCCGTATTATGTCGGAGTTTATGTGTACACACGTTTTCATAAAACACGTGGTGCGATATCAAATACTATTTATTATACTGTACTATATAGTATTATATTTGGAGATATAAAATATAAATGCATATTCTTTCATTATTTATTACACAGAAATGAAAACGTGCATGCTCCATACTTGATTATAAGTTATCACAGTCGCGCCGCGCCGCCCACTGCATCAGCTGATCGTAGGTGCGTTGGCTGCATTAACGGATAGAGATTAATAAGGCGGGGAAAGGAAAAACGATCATAAGGTTTTCGATAGCAATAATAACCAAGAGAATGCAATATAGCATAGACTAATCCACCCGCAAGCCCTCCGCTGCAATTTTTGTAAATCAGTATCAATAGTCCGTAAAAAGAAAACATCAAAGTTTGTAGAGTGTCATACTCTCTTGAGAACAATTTATTTTCATGTCAGGCCTGCAGCTGTCTGTTATCTCTCTACGCATTATGTCTTGTGTCGTGGGTATCAGAAACTACGAGAGACTTCTCAGTATCACAAACACCCAGACCCGAAACAGATACTTGTGGTTCACACAAACATTTGTCTCGGTGCGGGCATCGAACCTGCGGTCTCACGTTTCACAGTCGGCGTTCAACCAACTGCGCTACGGAGGCTGACAATTTTACCAACATACCAATCATATACATACTAAATTGAATAAGCATTTATTATTATTTAGGTGCTTATTGATGTATAGGTACTCATAAAAATAAGGCCTTATTGGATAAAAAATCTTAATAGATATTAATATACACTTATTAAATCAATACTTACAATTTACTTAATCTACATTCGCAGTTCTAAAGTTCAGTTATTTCTTAATATTATGACATTATTCCATAAATTCCAAAGACGTGCATTTTGAGGTGTTTCTATTTTTTTAAACTTCTCTCAAAATTCGACGTTTATTATCTTTTCAATATTTAAGGTGCTCTGCTATCCCATATATTCTTGTTAATATATTGACACGTACATATACCTGTTAGTTATACCTATAATGTTGCAGGGAACGTCTCTATATTTTCTTACGCACTTTATTTTTGTAATAAGTATAATACGTTCTAAATCGGTGGTAGTATTAATTAACGATACATAAGGGTTTATAATTCATTTGTACATTATCTAAATCCTCGCCAGAAGATACAACAAATGTTTAGAGGTCGTTAGTTACCGACGCGCTCCTGATTGGCTTTTCCTAAGTTGAACGACACTTTTAAAGATAGCCTTTCAGTATCATGTAATCACTGTGTATTATGATAATGATTAATTAAATCACTACGCATATACCTGTGTTGTATCGTAGCATGTTTGTATAACATACTCATAATCTAAAACATACATAAATTTAAAATCGATCATTATGCGCCTGTTTTTCGTATTTTTGACCGACACCTTAGAATGCTTATGATTTCTACACAAATTGTGCTTCTAATCATCCAGTATAAGAAAAACTTCGGCAAGGTTATTTCTGTTGGAACAATAAAATTGTGTTAAAGTGTATATTGAGCAACTTTGAGGCTATTCAAGTTTTAGCCCAAGTTGAAAGTAAAAAATTAGACATAACAAAAAAGTATATGATTTTAATGAATAAATAATTATTTGCTCATTATTTCAAGTTTCAAGACAACGAAAAATGTCCCGGGCATCTTGGCTTAGTGAGATCGTCAATGGTTATGTAACAATTTGTCAACAATTTCCTAACATTCCAGTGTCAGAGAGTCTGGTAATTCTAGTTAGGTATTTGAGTTTTTATCATCGGCAGCTTGACACGGTTCGTACAATACTAATTCGTCTATTATTATCAAGCATTCCAATTTGTAACAATTTTGACGGACCATATATTCTGTGACGTATTTTTTTTACAATTAACAAATTTTCCGGGTATAATTATTGTAGAGTTTTAGTAAAAGTATACTTATTGCAATTAGTATTACGTTTACTTTGAAACATATATGAGCTGTGGATTGGAATTCGGCATGGCGATGGGCTCGCCACTTATCATTTGCTGAGAGTCAGGACAAAAATTAGCAAAGCTTTCGAGTTGCGTTAGTGCCACTTCTATATTCCCTTCTTGAACGACCTTACGTCTATGGTACTCGTATAACACTCCATTTAATCGACGTTTTTTTTATAATTAGCACAATATTTCTCTGTCTAGATCTGAACAAATTAATTGTCCCCAGAATTATCATATAATAACAATATTGGGCATTACAGTTTGCAAAACATGTCCTTTACTTTGCACCATGTTCAAAACAGACTGATAACAGTCCGTATTGGGATTAAGAGATTAAGTAGATTTATACTCAAATATTGGCCGCTGGGACTGAAAGGTTCTAGAGTTGAGGCCACGTACAAGCAAACGAAGTGTCAGACGCCCACCCACAAGGTGGACGGACGACCTAGTTAAGGTCGCAGGAAGTCGCTGGATGCAGGCCGCTTCCAACAGGTCTATGTGGCGATCAATGGGGAGGCCTATGTTCAGCAGTGGACTTCCTGTAGCTGAAGTGAGAGGAGAGATACTGAAATAAAAGTGATTCCGGAAAAAAGTACTATTTCTCCATTTATTTATTATTTTAGTGAATAGATTGAGATGACAAGATTAGTTTTGTCTCTAGTTTAATATATTTATTACATTTTAGATTAGTATGCCTGATTACAATTAGATGGGTTCGTAGCAGACAAATGTTACGGAATAAACATAATATAGAAACATATCGATTATTATCTATATGACGTCCAGTAACACCTTAGTCGACGCACGTTTATTTTATAAAAATATCATATAGAATATTTACGTATCTTTACGACAAATACATTTTCTTTAAAGAGCTTACTCTAAATATGAACCTGATCCAACTTACTCTACAATTATTTTCAAGTAAAGAGAGAAAAACTCATAGGCACATATATAGATTACAGGTACTTACGTCATTTTCAGGATATTGTTTCTTCTTTATGATATTATACGACGCTGAAGTCCGCTTTCTTGCATAATATCTAATATTTCGCCAAATCTTAAGCGTCCTCAGTTGTGAAACAGTTGACTCTTATGTATTCTTAGGTGGACGACATCAAGCAAGTACTTTTTGGTCGACCTTTTAGTTGAGACTGCTATATTGAGACTCAGACATATAATATAACCAAAATACTCCTATGTGACGACAGTCTACCAGCAAAACGACAGTCCTGCAATGTATCCGCCAAGATCGCCACGAATGCGTACTATGAACGTAATATGAACTATTCCTTATGTATTCTGTCCATGCGCGTAAAATTTAGCTCACTAGCATCCTATGATTTTAAAAATCGGTAAAAAATAATTTAAAAAACATTTACAAGCTGCCTGTCTACCTTGTTTATGTAAGGTAAAAGATCGATGCTATGCTTGCTGGTACATCGTCAAGATAACGATGGGATAAGCGTGCAACAAACAGCTAGAGCTACACGGGTCCTACAGGTGGCTGTGGGGATCATTGTAGGAAGCCTACATTCATCAATAGACTTATTGTGGCTGAAGATAATGATGGTGACTTATGAATAAATTAGGAAAGCTACTTGCACCTAACGCCTTACCAATAATGTTCGCACTGACACAAAAACTGTGATTAAAACGCATACAATGAGAAGGAGTTGAGCACAATCTGCGGGATATAATCAATTAAGAAATAATTTTAACTTTTATTATATTTTGTTTAACACAGTTTCACAGTTAATAAACAGAACTGCACTTACTTTCTCATCCCAATACTTAGAAGAATCCGCATAGTATTTATAAAACAGAGTATGTCAGTAACGAAGATCTTCAAATAACTGTGACTATCTAGTAAATAAATTAAAATGAAATGTATTCTGAAATTTAAAGGCAATTCTTGCAATTTATAAGTATTTAGGCACATCAATTTCGAAGATTTTTATGTAATAAACTGTCTAAGAATATATAAAGATTTAAAATATTTAGGAGTAGATTTTAGATTATTGGAGTACTGAATTGAAAATGTATATCTAAACAATTGGTTAAGATGTCGGCTGGGGAAACGATAGACCGCCGGTTTAATCCTCGCACCGAGGCAAAAGTTTGTCTAGCCCTGAATCATTTCGGGTAGTTTGTGATATTCACGACATAGAACTTGGTATCTTTTAAAAGTACGATAGAATCAATGTGATAGTTGGGTGTATTTATTAATTTGAATCAGCATACGCCGTAATTCATAGCGATAGAGTCCAGATCTTTTGATCCGCGCTAAATAACATGTTTCTATTTTAATCGTTTGCACAACCTCGTGCTACTGTAGGGTCATGTACTTTTAAACTTGAGCATTTGCATAAAGGCTTACTTCGCCTACCAATTTATTAATTATTGTTTACTAGCAAATCGTAGACCTAACAAAAATAAAGCAACCAAACATTTGAAAGTAACTACTACAAATAATTTAAAAAAATATATTAAAAAAAAATAAAGATCTTTAACCACATATAACACAAAAAGAACAATAAATGTTAAATAATTCAATTCAAAGCATAATTAAGAAGCCTTCGTACTTACCGGGAACGCGGTCTCGAAGCTAGCTTCTCGATACTGACGTATTGGCAACCTGGTGCAGCACCACACAACACTTGCACTTTATTGTTGACGATATGAAGGGATATTACACAAAAATCACTACACAAAAGAAACTACGCGTAAATAGAGCGAAGTGGTGAAGCACGTGCTTCTCGCTCAGAAGTGTCCACGAGACTGACTGTGAATGTAGTGGCAGAGCACACGAAGACAAACTACCCTCCATTTCATTATAATATAGGCATCTCCAATTGAATTAATTTTTTAGACTTGGCTCTACCTGACTTCAAAATATATCGATCATCGTCATTACAGTCTTAAGTTTCAGGAGGTCCAGTTCTGAACACAGGCCTCTCTCGAAGATTATAGAGTATAACAATATACAATTTAACTTTTTTTTTGATAAGACTAGCTCTTTTTTCTTTACATCGACTCAATTTTGTTACCAAAAGCTTTATTTTAAGCTTTTAAGTGTAAATATAATAGGATATAAGTATTTGCTCACAGTTAGGTGTCAGAATAAGTTTATGATTGATATAATTTTCACAACTAAATCACTAAAACTCTGATCAGTTTTAAGGAGTTTCTTGCTGAATCTTAGAATCGCATGGTAATTATTTTATTTTTTATTTTTTTCTAATATAAATCGACTTCCTATCTATATTAAGCAAAATGTATAATGAATCATTGAAATCCTTTTGGATTTTGATGTGTTCCCTGCTGTATCTCAGAAGTTCTGGAAGTGGTAGAGCCACGCTGTTGTCAGTGATGAATGGACAGGCTCGTTCGGGGCGGTACCGCTGTATTAAAGGAAATCGACGTCAAACGACGGCTTCGCTGACGCATTTTATTCGGTGATTGAGATTGCGAGATACCCAATACCCCTTTCCTCTTCCCAACCTTTTTCCTTTCCGCGCCCCTTCTTAATTATCCTATAATATTTTAAATTTTAAAACGTTGGGTCATTCCAACGTTGTAGATGTTCATGGGCGGCAGTAACCATCAAGTGACCTGTTTGCTCGTTGCCAGACCTATGCAATAAAAAAGTCCAAGTTCCAATAACAATAAAATAAAATAAAATATCCAAATCGCTTCAAGTGTGCTTATAAAATATGAAAATTTTCCTCGACTTCTCCTGGCAGATCCTTCCTGGGACCCTTACAAGTACAAGAAGATTTTTTCACATCGATCCATCGTGTAATCGGTCACATTCATAAAAAATAAAAGATTCCAACGAATTCTTAACCGCCTACGTTTTTTGCAGTCGGTAAAAAATTATGATAAAAGCAAGCAAGTAAAGCAGACGTCATGTTAAAATTGAATGAACCATTTTTTTATTCTTTGTAGAAAATATTCGAGAGCCGTCATTCTTTGAACTATGTAGGGCCGCGCGATTACGTGTCTCAAGTTCACCTCAGGCGTAAGGTAAACGGAAGAACCTTCATGCAGACACTTACTCGTTGTTCGCCTTACTTGCTGCATATTCGTGTATGAATATTTTAAAAATACTAACACAATGGCTGTGAACAAATCTTCATATTTGCTGTATAAGCCGATATACGTCCCACTGCAGGGCCTGAACCTCCTCTCTACAATCGAGAGTACGACTGAGAGTGGTTAGGCCGTATAATCCACCACGCTGGCCTAATGCGGGTTGGCGGACTTTACATACCGTAGAAGTTATTACAAATCGCTACGGTATGCAGGTTTCCTCACTATGTTTTCTTTCACCGGTATTACAATACCTCAATATACATAATATTTTAAATAAATTATATTCTCTCGTACGGTACGAAATATAAAAAAAATAATTAATGATCGAAGAATAGAGATCATGTAGAAATGAATTATGAAGTACGTAATATGTTTATTGCGATGAGTTAATTATTATTTAAAATAAGAAGCTTGGGCAATAGTGCAACATCGTGTCACTTATCTACGAAAAATGAATATAATTGATCAGAGTCATAAAGAAGTCTTCATGGGCCACTTCTAATTGCTCTTCCATTAGACAACTTTGTCGAGTCAAAGACTATGATTAGTATGTTTTTCAAATTGAATATAGCGGACATTTATTGGCCCTCCTCCCTCATTAGTTTTACATATTTATGCTCCTTTACGCATTTTACCTCGCAATGTCAGAGCGACTTCTTGGGATAAATTATCTCTACATACTCGTATTTTACAGTAGGTCGCATCTTAAGGTTGTCTGGCAGAGACTGTATTTATGATCAGTCCTTATTTTGTTTACATATTTTTATTATTTTCCGTTTTACTATGACTTGCGCATTAGTAAAATAGATGTCTATCTTTGTTTTGATGTATCTATACCATCTATCCATACATTGAGGTTTTGTTGTTGTTTTGAACCATGTTTTTTATGTACGACGTCTTCAAATATAAGTAGAAGTTGGTAAAATCAGTCTGATACACCTTAGACAAGGTTTTTAATAATCTTAGATTATCCGTAGCTTATGTTCAATATTGTGAATAGCTTTCGTATCTCGTGGGGTTTTATAGATTAAAAAATAAATTACACGGCGAGGACAGTGAATGACAGTTGATACGTATTTGTATAAAATCAAGGAAGACATCGCAAGACGCCTCACTTGCGGTGGTGCAACTGTGCGTTACTTAGTTGAAAACTGTTTGGACAAAAGTGGCCGTCTAAATCTGTAGTACAATACGAACACACGTCAAGTGTGATATTGTGAACACAATGGTACGATTTTTATAATAATTTCATGTTTGTTGTAATTATTTTTGTGACAATTTAATTGTTTGAATTTTTCCACTTGTAATTAAAGCTAAATTTAAAATGACAACTTTATAATGAGTGTAGGTTTAAGTGAAGTTGGTTGCTGTGTACTATTTCCGGAAAATGTTTATGACTCATGAAATATTTCAACGTGTTTAAAATTTTAAACTTTAAATTGTACTGTTCACAATTACGTAAATTTCATACAGTGAATTGTGGCTTGTGTATTTTCTGTTAAACAAGTTGTTTAATGAGTGACAAAGTGATTTGACGTTTTAAACGAACAGTGCAATTAATGATATTCAAAATGTTCCTCTAGGCGTAAGACGACGTCGACCTTTTTTAAGGTTTTCCAATACAACTCTGCGAAATAACTAAATTAACAATTTAGTTACTAACACATATTAATTTTAAAATGGTACTAAGCTTTTTCCAACTTTATTTCATACAATAATTGTGTGCATTTTAACTACTTGTGAGATTTAGACAACTTTGAGTTGACTGCAGCCACAGTCGGAGTGCTGAATGTGTTTGATACCTCTACAAAATCGTAAAAAAATATGAGATTATACTTAGCATCTTTAAAAACATTGTCATGATTCCAGCGACTATGTTTTCATTAATAAACCAATATACCGACTGTGCGTAAAATTTAAGTAATAACGAATCAAGTAAGCGCAACGTCTAACAGATTCAAGTTCTGCATCGTAGGGTGCGGGTTTGATCTCCGCGCGCATAAATATTTTTACTTTATGTTACACTGTTTGCATCAGGAAGAAGGAGTTTGTTATAAAAAAATTATAACAAACCTACATACAACCATTATTTCAACTCCTTATGTATACTTACAGTATTTTGCACATTTCGATCTAGGCGCTTATAAATCTAAATGTTATATTACAATCGTAATACATTATATTTTTGCTTAAAATATCCGGTTCACGGTCATACATACACGTTGGCAAAACAAAATTTTCTTTCGGTTCACAATGTTGGCCATGACATTTTTTATAACTCACGTATTTTCATTTTATATTATCATATAAACCAAGATCATTAAAATGCTGTAAAGATCAAATTCAGCATTTATAAATATAGGCCGACCATATTTTTTACATTACATTACATTTATTGGCTATACTAAGTATTGTATTGTATTGTATCAGCCCATATACGTCCCACTGCTGGGCACGGGCCTACTCTACAATCGAGAGAATCGATATACTAAGTACCCAATAAATATTATTATAACCTTAAATATCATCTCATAATTTTCAATTTATTATTAACATTGGAAAGTTTATTATCACTTAAATACTATTATTCTTTTTGGATTTAGCATTGGCAAATATTTATATTCTATGAGTAGTTATCTTTATCTAACTGTATGCGGCAAAGCACGATGTCTAAACAGTCGATTTCACGCCAAAAACTTGTTATTTCAAATTAAAATAGAAAGGGTCAGTAGGATGAAAGAATAATATCAAGAATATATTGAAGTATCGTGGCGAGATGACCTCGTGGCACGCAACAAAATAAAACTCTCATGCTTTCTGTATTTAGGATTTTGTAGAGCGAAGGCCAAGTAAACGGATTATTTTATTAAACGCGATATTTTTATGTTCACTGAACAATACCAATGTTTAGAATTAATTGTAAATTAATTCCTATTAATCGCCGCTATAAATTAGTTATTAAAAAGTTGTTAATACCTTAAATATATAATCTGAACGTGATTAATTTCAATATTCCTCAATACAGCGTTAATCTTCGCTTAAGAAATAACACCGCATGCGATAGGAAGGATTAGTGAGGTTTAATGCTTTTGGATGGATATCTAGAACTCCGATAATATCTAATTCATAACAGATAATTATAATTTAAGCACATATTTTGAAAAAAAAATGTTTTAAGCTTAAGAACTAATCATTATTGGGAATTTAATAGTATTTATGGTTTCAGTAACAATGGAAAAATAAATTATTTGCATAAAGTGCATTATCGTATTTCCAGAGCGACGGCCATGTCAACAGGGGCTTCGATACATCGGAGCCCAAAATGGACTCTAGAAATGGGGGCCCTGGATCACCGAAGCCCAGACGATCCTCAAGACCTAGTTTAGGACCACCAGCACTTAAAGTTCCTATGGATGATAAATCGGTAAGCACCTTTTCTGCTCTATAAATTATCTTAATATATATAAATCTCGTGTCACAATGTTTGTCCTCAATGGACTCCTAAACTACTTAACCGATTATAATAAAATTTGCACACCATGTGCAGTTCGATCCAACTTGAGAGATAGGATAGTTTAAATCTCAAATTATAGTCGCAATTTTAATTTATTGCTAATTATTTGTCTGTTATTATTTGACAGTCACAATCATCTGTTAACTCCAAATGATTCTAACAGATGTCGATACCTTTCGACTGGGTTGAGTAAGTAATCAATAGATGGCGCTGCTATGGTAAATCTACGAACGTGTCATATAAGCTACATTTTAACAGTATAATTACCACGTGTTGTTGACGCTATAAAATTAATTAAATTTAAAATAAGTAGTTCATTATACTTTAAAAAATCAATTTCGTAGTCAGAATTTTGGCTGAGCGGAAAGTTATAGCAGGAATTTTGCAAAGTATTTGTGTTTGCGTATTTTTTAAATGATATTCGTCGTATTTTTGTGTTTATATAAGGCCTATCTACAAAATAAAAGCAATTACAAAAAATTTACAACTTGCCTATTTAGGCATTAAGGGATGAAATGGGATAAAGTGGGACGAACACGATGAAACCGGTCGGATCCGGATTGCATTCGATGGGAAATAATGGGACGGGATGTAACAGAAAGAAAAGGAGCCAGATGAGATGGGATGGGATACGATAGGAAAAGGGATAGTAGGTACTTAGGTTGAGTTCAGGAGTACAAAAGTTTGAACGGGAATAAGATATTTCTGGTGTGGAGTGGAGTCTAAACATCTTAGCACCCAGGCGAAGCTGGGCCGGGCCGCTAGTAATATTATAAAACTTACAAATGTTCACCCACTGATGATATCTCAATAGTGAAGAGTCTCCAATTTTTCAGAAGTACTACTTTGGACCTATTCTTCTAAATTATTATTATTATCTATAATATTAGCATATGATGCATATAGTCTCTACTCCTGACTAAATTATTTATTTGCCTCAAAGTCAGTGGCGACTATTACATTCTTATTTCATATATTTTTTAATAAAATTATTACACGGTCAACAATTTTGTACTTGGCACATTTGTTTTTATGTTTTACATCGTCAAATTATACCTAATAAGATAAAATGTGTGTAAATATTTTACAACGGTATTATTATGTGTCGGTATTATTTATTGAAGTATGCGATAGTGGGTGCAGTCGAATGGAATGCCGAAACGCGAATAATTGGAGATTCGATGCCAAGCGGCACATCTCTGGCTTTTCAAACTTCTGCGCCTGTTCACAATAAATTATCTACTATTCTAACAAGATTACACGACACCGCATAGTTCAATAATAAGTAAAAGTAAAAGCAGAAGTAATCCAATGTCACGATAGAAATCCTTGACCGAGGCTTAAGTTCAGCAGTCGTCTTTTGTAGCTGAAGAGAGAGAGAGAAGGACAGACAAAAGGAAGAAGGATTGAAAGAGACTATGATCGTATTTTGCGATTGTAGCGGCAGACAATAAACAACGCATATATATCACGATGAATACTAAATTCAGTAAAATTTACATAACAAAGTATGTCGGGACAGAAGCAATAAACAATTTTAAATCGATAGATATGAGGCCATTTTATAATCAAGCAGAATGTGTTGTTTTGTTTAAAGATAGCAATTTATAGTGCTATTAGAAGCTCAATAAACCTGATTATTGTTTTTATGGCACATTTCGCCCTGAAACTGGTTCGATAAGCAATGTTTCCGCGAATGTATAGGTATATTTTTTTCAATTGAATGTCAATGACGTTCTAACTTTATCAGTTAAGGGATAGGATCAAGGTTGTAATTGTTTGCTTTACCTATTCTTGTTTACACCTCAGTATGACCGAAGAAAAATGACACATTTACTCATAGAGATAGTCGACAAATACATATTTATAAAAGTAAATATTTGTTGACAAATGCACCGCTTAACCTTTCCTAACCTCCGCTTATATATTTCTTAATATCAAAAATGATAAAAACATTAAAAAAAGTGCTAAGCAAAATAAACACAAATATGTATTTTTCATGCCATGAACAAATTCCAGGGCCAGGCAACTAATAAGAGATTTGTTAAATCTGAAAACTCCCATATTGGACTGCCCAAAATAATAGAATGAAACACAGGGCGTCTCAGTGCAGAGCTCGTACACGCTGCCACTAGAGCTACGAGTATATGGTGACTTTCATTGCTACAGATACTTTATACTGTTTTTGGTTTTTGTTATAGAGTGTGGACCTGGAATCAGAACCACCAGAACGTATGATGTGGTCCAACAACATAGAGTTCTTGATGTCCTGTATCGCTACTTCAGTGGGCTTGGGTAATGTGTGGCGTTTCCCATTCGTCGCCTACCAGAACGGAGGTGGTGCTTTCCTGGTTCCTTACATCATCGTCCTGGTGCTTGTGGGCAAACCTATGTACTATCTAGAATGCGCCCTGGGGCAGTTCAGTTCAAGAAATTCCGTCAAAGTTTGGTCGCTCTCACCGGCGTTAAAAGGTAGTTGGCATTTTAATTATTCGCTACATCATCATTGTTAAAGTCACGTCTATATTCCCGAAAGTTTAGGTAGAGAATTTGTAGGTAGAGTTAGATAAAGTTAGGTAGAGTAAAGACAACAGAGGCGTAGTATTGCCATAATTCGAGAATTTCATGTCCGTCAAAAGACATGATAAAGGGGCGAGACCATCGTCATACCAGGCACAACTTTAGTCTCATGAGAATTACCAAAATAATAGCAAAATTTCAAGAGGATTGCGCAATCTCGTAATCGAACCTAAGACCTTACGATACACAGCTCATGCTTGCTTCCAATGATTTACTTGAGCAATGTAATGCACGATGCTGTTGTTAAGCAAGTTATATAATTAATATCTGAATTCTAAGCAGCAACAATAATTACATCGCTAGTACTTTCATCAATAAATATGTATTTGCAAACAATGAGGACGGTTGTTATTGGTCTGTTGGTTTCTCACGTCCTAGTTTCATAAATGAAAATGGTATAACTAACTCTTAATTTTATTCTAGCGTGATCATTTTTAGACCCACCATACTGCTATGAGTCAACATTTGAAACATTTAATGATTAAAAAATTTAATTAACCATAAGCAACAGTCAGCTCAATCATACTCTCGATTTGAAAGGGGGCTAGTACCCTACCGTGGGACATATACAGAGTATATCCTGACTGCGACTAAAAACGAAGCCAGGTAGTAGTATTTGTTACTTCAGATACCATGCAACTAAAAATTTCGCCAAAAAAGTGATTTTTTTGTAGTTATTTTTTACTTATCGCCGTGTTTGGGTAGTAAATGCATCGTTTTCCGAAAATAATAATGTACACCGTTTTATTTTTAAAGACACAATGGTGCGTAAAAGTTCAAATTATAATTTTAGCAAAAACTAGAGAATTGCCACTCAAACACGAAGATATAGAAAAAAAATTAAAAAAATTTCGCTGTCGCTTTTTTGAGAAACTTTTAGTTGCATTGTGTCTGTAATCACTAAAACTACCACTTGGCTTCGTTTTAGGTCGCAGTCTTGATACACCGTGTATATGGGCTAATACAGTAACAGTCAATTATGTTAACCTCGGAACAATGTCTATTACAGGTACTGGGTATGCACAAGCGTTAAGTTGCGGTTATATCCTCTCCTACTACGTAGTGATCTGCGGTCTCTGCCTGTACTACCTGGCTATGAGCTTCCAATCCACTCTGCCCTGGGCTATTTGCTTGCCCGAGTGGGAGAACTGCGTGCCCTCTGACCCTACCCTCGCCTCACAAGTCGGAAACGTCACGAACGGAACTAGCAGTGCTGAATTGTACTTTTTGTGAGTAATTTATTGTTAAATAGTGGTTTTAAAAATAAAAAGCCCTGGCTTGATGTCTTCATAGATGGGAAAGCTTTTGGTCGAGAATAAAAAATACTGGATGCTATTGCGAAGATTAAAGAAAGCGCATCTTCGCACGAGTTCGGGTAACGGGGGCTCAGGAAATTTTTGATAAATTTGTAGTCCTTCGAGGTGTATATAAAAACTCTTCTTTTCTTTATGTGCTCTTATCAAATATTTAAAGATCGTATACGGTCCTTTGACGTGCGAATGCGTGTGTTGTGTGTTGTCACGCTGTTGTCAAAATGTTAGGAACGAACGAATATGCAAAGGGGGGGTTACTCTGTGATCCGAAACGAAACTCGAATTAAGTTATAAGTTTTTTACTTTTAATAATAAACGCTATTCTGCATGATACTCAGGACGTACCATAAAGGATTCTAACATTTCGTGGAGTACCTAGGCACAGCTCATACATATAACATGGATCAATAAGGAGGATAGTGAGGTGAAAATGAAAAATATCACTCAACAACAAATATATTTAATGTGCTTTTTATGAATAAATGTAACGCATTAATTCGCGATAAGATTAAATGTCGCTTTGCTTTATCCTCTTTTAGTGTTTAAAATGATTAATAATTATTCAGATTAGTGCAATATCCTACGCCAATATTTGCAGGATAGGTATTTGAAGCTTAGATAGTAACAATTTTTAACTCTACTATTATTATTACTTATAAAATAGCAAATTTGCTTTTAGTTAATGTTTAAAATGATTAAAAAAATAATGGAATTCTAGATTTTTGGATTCACCCAGGTATCTTATATTAATTTCCAGGAGAAAAGCTAGTTCATGTTTTAAGTTAAATCTTAAAGTTATTATATTTATTAATTTATATGCTATGACTGGTGTTTATAGTGCTACAAATAGTTAACATTAAAATTTCAATTGCAGGAGGACAGTCCTGCAACAAAGTGACGGAATCGAAGGTGGCCTCGGTAAGTTCATTTTATGTAGACTTCACATTAGACATTACAGATTATAATTTTTCGCAAAGCTTATTGATGAAGGTAAATAGAGATGTAAAAAACGAAATTACGACGTGGGCGTTTCTTTAAAATGCCATCGCCACGATTTTATAATAATAATACAAGACGTAAAAATTTACGAGTGACTTATTGAAATTCGCGTGAGTAATAAAAATATTCCTATCACAAAAAACACTGATAACAGAAAAAAAACCACTCTTACCACGTGTGAATATCTTATTAAACTTTCCGTGAGTAAATATTTCTCCTGATGACAAAAAAAGCGAGGTTCTTGGAGGAAATGGAGCCATTTTCGAGGACTAACTATTAGCTGTTTTACCGCTTGTGCAGTCTTTTATCGTGAATAAAGTATTCCAATAGATGATCTTGTAAAAATTCATGTTTATGTACACGTTACATATATTAGGGGTCTTTACTTAGTCAGTACTCAGTACTCTCCTTTAATAAATCCCTCGTTTAACTTTACAATCCGTATAAATACATTCCTTTTTTATTCAACTTCAAAAAAGGTTACCAATTCGAAGCCTATACGTATATTATGATATTATTATCGTGCAAAATAAAAAAACTTACATCAATATATAGGCTTTTATATTATGATAATTAATATTATTCAATATATTAATTTCCAGGTACGCCTATCTGGTACCTCACCTTGTGCCTGCTGGCGACGTGGTTCGTTGTGTTCCTCATCGTGGCTCAGGGCGTGAAGAGCTCCGGCAAGGCTGCTTACTTCCTCGCTCTCTTCCCCTACGTCGTCATGATCATCTTGTTCATCACGTAAGTAATGACTATTCACTTCAAAACAATGTACGTACATATGTTGTTAATTATGCCCCAAAAAAGTATTTTAAAATTGTTGAAACATGTAATACAATTTATAAACAAACTAGATAGAAAAAAAATAAAACAACGGCATGTTTATTTTTTATAAACAAAAAAATTTGTACATCAAGAATAACATTCATTGCATTAATATTTATTATTTAAACATTGTTTATTATTAATATATGATGCACGCAGTTTCCAACTGGTCGATGTGGAGATCCTTGGGGGAGGTCCATGTTCAGCAGTGGACTTGCTGGTGCTGAAGAGAGAGAGACAGAGAATATATAAACAAGATTAATGTATTATATTTTAGTATTGCAACTGAATCAAAGGATTTTTTATTAAAAGTGCTTTAGCAATATTCATATATTTTTCCAGCACAATTATCCTGCCGGGAGCAAGCAATGGAATTATGTTCTTCATTAC
This sequence comes from Theretra japonica, assembly GCA_033459515.1. Classification (NCBI taxonomy): domain Eukaryota; kingdom Metazoa; phylum Arthropoda; class Insecta; order Lepidoptera; family Sphingidae; genus Theretra; species Theretra japonica. Next base: position 7,290,300 of record CM065943.1, read on the forward strand.
CCCACAGTGGGATAAACTGATAGAGCTGGATGTAAGTTTCACTAAATACCTTGTATTTATATTACATACTAAAAAATTATAGTTCATTTTATTATACAGAAGTGTTTCTATCATTAGCTTATTATTAATCATTTTGTAGCCTGAAACCAATATTAACTTATTTTTTAATTACTTGAACAGACGAATATTAAACTTTTTACTTTTTATTTACTTTTGAAAGTCCTCCTTTCTTGTTAATTTCTAAAAACTTATTTATCTTCCTACGTATGTAGATGCATTGTTTTAATATTTTAATTAACATTTACAGGTGTGGTACGCGGCTGTAACGCAAGTGTTCTTCTCTCTGTCCGTGTGCACCGGAGCCATCATTATGTTCTCTTCCTACAACGGCTTCAGACAGAACGTCTACAGGTACATATTATCTGACTTGTTTATCTCATAAAGCAATAATTTAATTAATGAAATATTAACAGAAATTAGAATTATTCTTGAATAATATTTAAGCGTAAACTCTACACGGTATTTTCCTCCAAACTAATTTTCATGTACGAGTATACAAAAAAATAGAAAAATGCATCACAAGAACTATCTTAGATTTTAACAAGCAGGTTATCGGTAATAAATCACATACTGGTGACATCATAGAATGTCGGAGAATAATAGGCCTTTATAGAAGTCAAGGTTACCAATTCACAGCCGACAGTCACGTAACCTGCACATGTTACAAATATATTTCAACCTTTGTTCTGAGTTCATTACAAAGCCTTCGGTTTTCACGTTTTGCTTTCTCATTTAATAACACTACATCTGATTGACATTTTAGCATGCGAGTTATATAGAGCTAAGATAATACACACAAAGCGAATACAAAGAACACATAATATTATGTCATAGTGTAACATTGTGACTTTATTCCACTGCATGTACCGTATCTTCAAAAAACAGGAATCATATGGTACATATAAAGATAATCAACATCTGCCGAAAGAAGAATTTGTTGAATAATATTCAAGTTACAAATAGGCATTCAAAATACTAGATACGTTTTTTAAGATTTTAAATATTATATTGTATTAAAAAAAAGTAATTTTAAATTAAGGAAAAGGCCTTATTATACTAACAACCAAGGAACAAAGAAAAAAAAAGACCACTATATGCATCAAAGTAGACGAATTAAATAACTCTAGATAAATATGTTTTATTCTTCCAGGGACGCTTTGATCGTAACAACTCTAGACACGTTCACGAGTTTGCTGTCTGGTTTCACCATCTTCGGTATCCTCGGCAACCTTGCTTACGAGCTCAACACTGAGATTGACAATGTGGTGGGCTCCGGCGGTACTGGCCTCGCTTTCATCTCCTACCCTGACGCTATTGCCAAGACCTTTATGCCTCAGGTAAGCAATATTTAATACAAAATGGAAAACTATGCCGTATGTAAATGTCGTGATTCAAAGCCAACAATATGCAAAGTGTGAAAAAACATAGAGGCCGTTTCTTCTGGAATAGCGTCATCAAAAATGATGTTCAAAGTGATGGAGGCCGATAATGTAATGTATCTGCGATCTGCAAGTTCACTGCTTGTCGTGGAGGTTCCCTCAAGGATATCCATAATTATAAAATCTATACGTTCACAATCATTTTAGCGCAGAGGACCAAGTGCACTGTGCAGTTGGCAGTTACCCAAAACATTTTTTTCAATTACAGTTGTTCTCAGTGCTATTCTTCTTGATGATGTCGGTGCTTGGAGTCGGTTCATCGGTGGCGCTGCTCTCGACCCTGAATACAGTGGTGATGGACGCATTCCCAAAAGTCCCCACAGTATACATGTCAGCTTTGAGCTGCTCCGTCGGTTTCTGTCTGGGTCTTGTTTACGTCACTCCTGTAAGTACTTTCTGCATTTATAAAACAAGGTTATGAATTTTCTTATCAGTACGATATTCTTTTATAGGTACTATTTTTCAATTTATACAAACATTCATACACATAGAGCATATCTATTATTAACTATTTTTTTGTTTTTAAACGCTAATATTAGGTACTTTTGGGGTGTAAAAAAAATTACGTACCTATGAATCAAAATTACATACTTAATTAGAACAAATTTCTTGAAATCATTGAATAAATTGAAAAAGTATAATCATTGTTTGTTGGAGCTCAAATATAGGATTGGAATTTGGGATTGACGCTCGACTAAAGTTTGACCTTTTTACAAGGAAACGACGCGTTGCACTGACCTATATAATAAGTAAGGAAGTACTTATTTAATGTACGCTATACTCATAGTAAATATTTTCTTACAGGGTGGCCAATACATTCTGGAACTGGTTGACCACTACGGTGGAACTTTCCTTGCGCTCTTCTGTGCCATCGCTGAAATCGCCGGAGTCTTCTGGGTTTATGGTAAGTTTATTTAACGTATTTTTTTGTAAAATATGACATTGTCTTGTTTCTCATATATTACATTGATAATAAAAATGCGATAATAAAGCGCCATTTACATGGGGAGACTTCCTTGAAGCGAGAATCGTATGTGATTATCGCATAACATAACCGCCATAAGATTATCGCGTTCTGACAATGTTTGCACGTTGCAACCTTTTATATCCTTACGATAATCGTATCTTCGAGGCGAGAAACTCTCCCTGTGTAAATGAGGCTTTAGTTAGATTAAGATGAAAATAGCAGAAATTGCTTTAGCCCTGGATTAGCACATAGGCTTTTTTATATTCCGGTAAACTAGCGTTTCCTTTAAGATGATATTTTTTTCTAAAACATTGTTAATAGTCCTTAACAATGGTTCTCACTAAATTAAAACTAAATAAATGTAATTCAGAAACGATAATATTTGTTAAAGGACAGTTTGGTAATTTTGTTAAATTGCCACTGAGATGATGTGGTGCAAAATTATATACTTACTTACTATTGCGTCTTATAAATTATGTATTGTACTGATTATACTTTAATTTCTTTATAAAAGGAATCGAGAACTTGTGCCTGGACATCGAGTTCATGTTGGGCAAGACGACTGGTCCGTACTGGCGCCTCTGCTGGGGCCTCATCGCCCCCGCTATGATGATCACCGTCTTCATTTATGCTCTGCTCTCCTTCGAAAACCTCGTGTTTGGCGGCTTCTACGTCTATCCTGTTGCTGCTTACGGTATGTTTCATTCTAGATCCTATCTATACAATATACACTAATCTAGGTACTAATGTAGTTGATAGATACGTTATAATGTTATAAGTTGAACAGATTATGATTGAATTAATAAATTAGAACTGGAACTCGTTATCACGTTGTTGAGTGTTGCCGTTGAAATAGAATCGTAGAAATCACTGCAATAGTGGTTAATCACACAATGTTTCAATGTGCACTCTGGTGTTGTAAAAATAAATTCTGGCCACCCTAATTCTAGATTTAATATTTAATCTCCATGACAGAGGATTACAGCAGCGGATTTGCTGTGTTTGAAAATTTTGATGCTAATAGTAATAACATACATTCCACTTTCCTCAGACAAACAGTTAAGAATTAAATAAATAAATAAATACACCCAACAGTCACATATGTACCTATGTGACTGTTGGGTATTCCTGTAGGACTATTCCTGACCAGACACTAAGATCGAGTCTTGCTTCGTGGGTATGAGGAACTACGAGAGACTTATCGGTCTCACAAACACCCTGATCCGAAACAAATATACGTGGTGTTTTCATTAAAATTTGTATAATATTAAACATTGTTATTTTTTCAGTTTCCGGTTACATCATGCTGTTTGTGGGCATCTGTTTGGTGCCAATCTTTATTTTCATCACTATGTACAAACACAGAACTGGTTATCTAACTGAGGTAATTAATAATACATTATATACAATTGGAATCTCTAGAAAATAAATTCAACATAATTCTAAAATTGGTACACAATTTATTTCAAGACGTTGTCAATTTCTGTTTCCCGTTTGATAATGATCAAAATCTTAGTAAAACATTGTTTTTTTTATTATAAGGATTCCATATAATGACGTGGTCTCTGGTATATTTTACAGACGGTGCGTAAAGCCTTCCACTACAAGGCGTCGTGGGGCCCTCGGTCTCCATCCCTGCGCCGGGACTGGATTCAGTTCAAGGCCGACGCTAAATCGAGCAGGGAGAAGTCGAAGACGTCACGCCTCAAGCATTTATGGAACGTCTTCACCGGAGGGTATAGACGTAACATGTAAATAAGTTAAGTAATATCTTTAGGCAATCCTATATATAAGTGAAACTGTACAAATATGCTCGATGACTTAAATATCTCTTTTAAATTATGATTTCTACATTAATTTCCAAAACAATTCTTGAGAAATAATTATGAGGAACCCTATTTTTTGCGAAAAATATTTTTTACCATGTAGGTAGATATTACCGAATGCACTTAAGCTTCTAATATATAAATTTGGTGCCATATTACGTGCTACTTGCTAAATATATATTTTATTAAATTCTAACCATCACAAAGTTAATTGGTGTTAATTTAAAAAACCATGTTTCCTCGGTATTTGTATAGTGAAACGCTAATAAGTTTATATTGTTTAGATACTATGTATTTAGATATTATAAAGAAAATTGTACCTGTTGGATAAAACACATAAGACCTCATCAAGAACAAACGTGACAATGAGTGCAATATTATTAACATACTTTATTTATTCCTATTAAGATAAGTTATCAATTGATTAATTATACCAAATCTGCTTAAAACATTGTTTTATAAAGGAGAATAAAATATGTCAACAATACCGTGATTTTTTATTATAAAACTCTATTTTTTTTATAGTGCAGAAGTTCGATGAACTGTTGATTTAGTTGTTGGATTCATGATGGATATGCTAGGTTTTGCAGTGACTCTTTCTCTATCAATTGTTTTAATTAATTTCTATTTAAAAGAAAGTTCTCTTGCGAACTCTTAGCAATATTTCAAGGACAAACAACACCTGAATCATCGTTTAAATCAGTGCCAAAGGTCGCTTATAATTGTCCGCATTAGAAGTTTATAAAATCAGTGCAGTATACAAGGTTCCTTTTAATCGATGATTATGAAGCAATTAGTAGGAGGTAAAATACATAATTGTGATTAAGTTTGGTATCACGTGGGCTTTTGTAGATTACAAAACAAATATAAATCGAGGACGGTTAGTGACAGTTCATACACATTTGTATAAAATCAGCGAAGACGCTGCAAGCATTTCCACTTGAGGCAGTGCAACTGTGCGTTACTTATCTGAAAAGAAAACAGAATCGAGTGAGCCCTCAACATCAACATCAAAATATAAACACGCTGTACATGTGATATAATACACAAAATGGTAAGTTATTATGCATTTGTATCGCTAATTCCCTTTTTGTATACAAACAATAAAAATGTGTATTGTACTTAATTCTTCAACTAATAATTGTTTGATTCCATCGATATCATAAGGTCATTGCATATTACAGTTTTTCCCTGCAATTTTATAAATATTTTTGTCTATCGTAATATTTGTGATTAAAAAATTCATGATGATGTTGCATATCAAATATTGTGTGTTTTTACGATTAGGCTATTTCTTTAGATTTTATTTATATTTTGACACTGCAAATCCATTTTAGGTTTTTTCTTCTGTTATTATATTCCACATAATATTTTTAAATATTCACGAAAAAATATTAAGCTTACATAATTTCAGCTTAAATAAAATATGTGTATCCATTTGTAATTTTATTATAGGCTACCAATGTTGCATGGATTGAAATTAAGAATATTTTTTTAATATCCACAAATAAGTAAACAATATCCACCTTTTTTTAAGCTACATATTTCCCATTTAAAATTACTAAGTGGTTTAAGCAGGCTTTCAATTTAAAAGATCACTACTGCACTCGAAAAAGCGCCAGCGATATTTAAAAAAAGTCATAATTATCTTGTAATATGTAGTTACATACTCATTTGATTTAAACAGCCTTAAAATAATATATCACCATAAAAAAACAAGCTTCTTTGCACAAAGTTTTCACGTTTCCCGTATAAGCAATTCAGTTAGTATTTTGTTGGAATTAGAATTCATTTAATGGCTTTGAACAGAAACAATATCAGTTTCGATGTTTAATACCAATAGTTGAGTAATCCTTTATCAATATATTGATTAACTCTTTCATTCGATTGTGTTTTAGTCATAAAGATAATCCTTCTATGTGTAACAATATTTACGCCTTAACCAAATAAACTGTAATATGAGCAACTCAGCAAACTGTTTTCCTGTCGCCAAAGTTTTTTACCATTACTCATGGTTCTTAAAAAATATTTTTGTTAATATTTTCTATTTACTTAATATATTTCAATAAATGAATGCGTAATATTTTTATTGTGAATCTAATCTAGAATAATCAATTAAAACGCACGAGTGTGTTTGTATGTTAATTACTTATGCACTAATAAATTATTTATTTATCTGATTACTTTTGTATTTAATAACATTTTCTTTATGTTATCTACCCACGCCCTATCTGAAAATGACGGAAAATGGATTAGATTACCTATGTCATTAACATTGATATCAATTAAATTACTTATAGTGCAATTAAAACGTAAATTAAAAGTTAAACGTAGTAAGCCAGTAAAGAAAACAATAATAACGAATTATTGTTTTGTTAACAATAACTCAAGTTCCTTATAAATTGTTAGTTTACTTAGTACTTTTTTTTTCATTTATTTAACATACTTAAAAAATGATACATGACATTTGCTAGTAACATTAACTTACACTTACATAGTATGTTTTATACCTTTTAATTGTTTTATTTTTATTGATTCCTATTTATCCTCAAAATATTAAATACAATATTTAAATTGGTACATCGAAAAATCAACTTAACGGATTTCTTCGTTAAAGTTGTAACACCGCGGAAAGCAAAACGGCATTTTCTCAGTAGAGCAAATAATCATTTTGCTTTGTTTAGACTCGTTTAGACTTGGACTTCTTCAATATACCAATCAAAATATTTACGTCCGTTTAGTGCAGACGCGCTGTTTTAAATCGTTTATATATGGCTTGCGCTCACTATGATTACTTGCTTATGTTATTCCGCAATATATTAATTTTAGCGACGATTGTCTATTTCTGATTCGATCCCGGCAGCTCGCAGTTCACTATAATGAGCAACAAATACAATAATAATTAGAAAAACAACAGTAATACATACCTAGATACCTAATGTAAAAAAAATGAAGGTTAAACTAAAACTAATGAACAGGGAAGTAAAATTACCATCGAACACAACGGTATTATTTATGTATCAATATCAGTATTTAGATTTTTAATATCTTACAAATAAAGGAAATAATCGGTTATTAGCACTAATCGTTTACATTTAGTAATGATGAAAATGATATTATTTAAATCCTTATATCTACAAGAAATGATACGGCCACAAACTTGACCATGATTTTTGTATTCAATTTGTCCTTGTTCACTGGGATTAACATAGTACACGTTACAAAGACTGATTTAAAACTTCTGAATAGTAGAAGTACGAGTATAAGAATCGACAATATTATAAATTATATTATATCAAACATATTTTATGAGTTATCAAAGTTAATGTTTGAATACATAACATTTTGAGATTAGATATATAGCGTCAAGGTTTTTTCAAACTAAAATATATTTTGCTCATTAATTTTCGTTGGAAATCTTGTTTAAATCGAAAAATCCACCTGAAGTGGACTGTCCCATATAGCAATCTAATTCGGAAGGGCAAGGTTAGCAGCCCCTGTATACTTATAAATGATATATAAGACAAAGACTGCCTCGTTGGCGTAGTTGTACTACGGTACGATTATAAAGCTGAGATCTCCGGTTCGAATCCCGGGTTGGACAAAGATATTGAATTTTCCTAATCATTATCAGCCCGGAGTCAGGAATTTGAGCCCGATATGGCGATAGGCTCGCCCCTTATCACATCTTGGGACGAAGCACGCAAGGCGAAACGTGGGTGTCCTGGTTGCGCCTCGGCCTACCCCTTCTGGGATAAAGGCGTGATGTTTATGTATGTAAGTATGTATATAAGATAAACTCATGTTAATCTTATTATAATACTTGCTACATCTCAATAAAGTTTTAATAGGATAATTAATTATCTTGATGGTTCATTTAAAAGTGCCTATTGAAGATTCTGAATTCACAACCCGTAATGCCGTGGGATAACGCTCTTTCATACATTAACACAAGGTAAAACAGACAGTTGTTAGTTTATAAGTATTTTTTAATGTTCGTATTTAAATATAAAGATTCTAGGACCATGAGAATGGGACCCTGAGAACCTTCGTACTTTGGCTCTGTGAATAGTTGATAACATTATGAACATAATGTTAAATAACCTCAAGATTTGATGATGAGTTTAATTATTGCTTCGTATATTAAATATTTTCACAAAGTTATTATTTTAAGAAACTTATTCCTAACTTGTAAATGTATTCTTATTATATACTGTAGCCCAGATACCTCACAATGCAGGGCGCGAGCTTCCTCTACAATCGGGAGTACGATTGAGAGGAGTTAGGCCATATAGTCCACCACGCTGGCCTAGTGCGGGTTGGCAGACTTTACATACCATAGAAATTCTTGCAAATCGCTATGGTATGCAGGTTTCCTCACGATGTTTTCCTTCACCGTTATTGTGCCTGGTTATTGACTTTCAATGCACACATGACTCCGAAAACTCAAAAGTGTGCCCTGGGATTTGAACCCACGACCACCTTGAACATGTTGGCAGCCGCGTATGGTCCGTTTACCAACAGACCACCACGCACTTCTTATTATATAGGTTTACCTAATATGTAAAATGCCACCATTCGTCAATGATGATCACTAGTAATATATATCATCATTTTCATCATCATCATGGCCTGTTGCAAGTGCGTGGTGGCCTGTTGGTAAACGGACCAGATGCGGCTGCCTACATGTTCACGGTGGTCGCGGGTTCAAATCCCAGGGCACACCTCTGACTTTTAGGAGTCATGTGTGTATTGATAGTCAATCACCACGCATATCATATCTATCATAATTTGTAGCGAATAAAATAAAGAATACAATTAGGTTTACTTCGTAATCTTTATGTATAAAATATAAAAGGTGCAGACGAAGACTGGATGATGGATGCAGCAATATCCGACAGGGCGTTTTGGAATATTTTCTAACTCGTTTTGATCGAATCTATATTGAGCAAAGTAATTATTGTTAGTCATAACAATTGTTAATATAGTCACACTATAGATAGGCTCTAGCAATCTACTTCGAGGTGATACAAATAAATAAAATAATTATATAACTTAAATAAACGACTAAATAATTACACGTACCTGTATCTTACAAATACATAAATATTCACCTGATCCTTATAATTTTATAATAAAAGTACGTATTGTATTGTATTGTATCAGCCCATATACGACCCACTGCAGGGCACGGGCCTCCTCTACAATCGAGAGTACGATTGAGAGTGGTTAGGCCATTTAGTCCGCCACGCTGGCCTAGTGCGGGTTGGCGGACTTTCACATACCATAGAAATTTATACAAATCGCTATGGTATGCAGGTTTCCTCACGATGTTTTCCTTCACCGTTAAAGTGCGTGGTGATTGACTATCAATACACACATGACTCCTAAAAGTCAGAGGTGTGCCCTGGGATTTGAACCCGCGACCACCGTGAACATGTAGGCAGCCGCATCTGGTCCGTTTACCAACAGGCCACCACGCACTTGCAACAGGCCACCACGCACTAAGTACGTACTAATAATCATCTATTTGAGAATGGATAAACCGTAAATATTATTATATTGGTGTACATTTCCAATACAAATTTCTTAGAAATAAGTAATGGAAAAGTCCGACAGCGAGTATCCTGTTCTGCTTTATGATTTTTCTATTATCTTTAACATATCGGATAACAGCATTTTATCCGGATTGTCATCAATTAGGTAAATCTGATATATAATAATCAACCCAAACATTACTTAATCGTTGATAGTATTTCGTATTATCTGGTGACATTTTTAAGGTTACATTCCATTACGAAGTTAAGGCACAACGGAATATTCAAACACGGTCAAGTGCAAACTAAAAATAGAAAAATAGTTAGGTGTTCGTTTTTTTGTGCAAAAAGTACCATAATAACTACGTAAAACTCAATGCGATATAGCCGCCCATTGTTCTACTTTAAGTTTATTTCTTATATTTAATTATTATGTATCTTGATAGTACAATAAAGAGTATAAATAAATAAAACTCATGCCAAAAGGTACCAGACTGTACAGTTGCAGACTCGGATGCAATACACAAAATATCTTTCAATGAAATGTCGCTTCTACATACTAAATAGTTAATGACATAATGATGATTTAGTTTTCTTCATGATTGTCATGGGTAATTCAACGGCGCGTGCCCTAATAAGCTTTTGCTGACAAATGGACCGCGCAAGTGTTGCAATCTACTTAGCATAAAACCGACCGATTAACAGATTGGTAATTACGCATTACTTAATCAGTCCTGAAAGACATATATGTATATCTAAAATAACGATAAAATTCCACATATACTCAAAGATTATTATTACACTAAAGTGTATTAAAGCGTAGGTAGACACTGCACAAATATGACTCAATAATTCCGCTCTATCGAAGACTCCGGCTCTCAATTAATTGATGACTTGTATTGATTAATAATTTAGTTAACAAATACGGAATAATACACAACTTAATCTTGATTTAAATTATTTTAATGTGCATTTATTGAATTAATGAACATAAAAACAAATAATATTAGAGACTTAAGATTCAAATATTTAGTCTCTTAAAATTTTAAGCTGAGGTTGCTACCTCCGTCGCTGAAAATACCATTGGGATGTTAAAAAGTCAGGAATGTTAAGAAAAACAGGATATAAGTGTGTTTTAGACTTCTTCTATGCCTTAATCATTGTTCTGATTCTTACAATAATGTAAAAATGGTAGGAATATTTCATTTATCATTATTTTTTTTATAAATTTTATTCCGATGGTATTGGGTGAAAATAAAATGAGAAATAAACCGAATAAAATACGCCTAATTTTTTTAGTCATCATGAATTTCTTGTCCGTAGTTGGACCAAATCAACTGATCTCTTTTGATAATTTTCAACTTCCGTTGGCCTCGCCCGAGCACACATTTTTCCGTAAAGTCCCATTTACATGAAGAGAGTTTCTCGCGGCAAGAATCGTATGCCATTAGCGCATGACATAACCGCTATAGATTATCGTGTTCTGACAAATGTTTACACGGTGCAACTTTTTATATCCTTACGATAATCGTATCTTCAGGGCAAGAAACTCTCCCCGTGTAAATGGGGCTTTACGCTCTCGTCACGCATTCACCAGCTTACTCCCTAAGTCAAGCGTGCGTAAAGAAGTTTAACTTAAAAAATCCCTCCAGTTGATTTTCGTGAAATATATGATATTAGTAGAAGGTTTAGAAGGAGCAGTTCGTTAATTTTGTTTTTTTTTTCACTTGGCCAAACAAACAACATTAAACAATATCGGTTTTCGTTGGGATTGTTTATTTATCCATCTTTTTTGTATTTTTAGAGCGAAGGACATACTAACAAAGGTTTTGAGGCGTCTGAGAGTAAAATGGCGCCTTCAAACTCAAAACAGAGTTTACCATCTCCATCGCTGAAAATGCAAGCGGATGATATCAAGGTAAGCTTTATACGTATCTTACCTTCGAATTATAGGCTGATATAGCGACTTCCTACTACAAAGTTCCTATTATAGATAAATTAACCAGTTACGAACTAGTTTATACTGGATTATAAATAATATTATCTTAGATAATTATATTATACTTATCGACTAATGAAACACTAATTGTTATAATTTATGAATTTTTAAATAAATTAAGATAGTGTTTTATTTTTCTAAACATTTTATTGGAATTATGGCATCTTTACTTCCAGCAGTTTTCATCATATGCTCTCGTAAAATAACATACTTAAATCAATCAACACAATCTACCTCACTATAATTATATATATACTGATTTTATTTATACCTAATATTGTTATAGAACGGCGATCTAGAGGCTGAACCTCCAGAACGTATGGTGTGGGCAAACAACATAGAGTTCTTGATGTCCTGTATCGCTACTTCAGTGGGCTTGGGTAACGTGTGGCGTTTCCCATTCGTCGCCTACCAGAACGGAGGTGGTGCTTTTCTCATCCCTTACATCATCGTTCTGTTCCTCGTCGGCAAACCCATGTACTACCTAGAATGTGTTGTTGGACAGTTCAGTTCAAGAAACTCTGTCAAAATTTGGTCACTGTCACCAGCATTGAAAGGTAATTATTATCGAAACCAATAGTAAACCAATTTATTTCCTAAATAGTTAAATCCATTTAGTCATCTTCCGGCAGTCAATCTCGTTGTATCTCATAGCCATTTATCGATGTAATTAAAAATCATAAAATTTATTACTTTCGTTAATTTCTTTAGGTGTTTCCATAGTAAATTTAAAATTAAATGCCACTTCCCCGCAAATTCAATTCATAAACTCATTCCAATACGTTGTATGTTTCACTTTGTAGGTACTGGATACGCCCAAGCATTGAGCTGCGGCTACATCCTCTCTTACTACGTGGTGATTACTGGTCTCTGCTTATTCTACTTGGCTATGAGCTTCCAGTCCACACTGCCATGGGCTATGTGCGAACCTGAATGGGTCAACTGTGTACCATCTGACCCGATACTGGCAGCAGAAGTCGGTCCTGTGGAAAATGGTACCAGTAGTGCTGAATTATACTTCTTGTAAGTTCTTTAATCTTTTACACTATCCATATTTTTACCAAGAAAGACTAAAGAAATTAAGTAAATATTCTAGAAAACAACTGCGTTATTTTTCAAATATTAATAAAATTTCAAATACCAGTGGCAATAATGCTTTTTAAAAGCAATGACGTTTACTTTTTTATAGGAGGACAGTGCTTCAGCAACTTGACGGAATTGAAGGTGGAATCGGTAAGATCATCATTATAAATGTTTACTGATAAAGAAGGCATACCTAATGTCATTTTATTTTGACCATGAACAATGAGTGAGCTATACTTGTAAACAAAACTAAAGGATAATTAGATGGGACAGTTAAGAATTATGATGCTACATAGGAATATTCAATCCTATTCATTGAAACACAGTAAACAAGAGTTAAGCAAATGCTAAATATTATTCATATATACAAATAATAGATTCTGTTGGTATTTGAAAAAGTAATTTAAAAGTCCACAAATAACATCAAACATCGTGCATTTGCTATTACTTTGAAATCTATTTTCTGTTTACGTATGAAATACGTATTATATTTCAAGGCGTGTAACTATTAAACTGAAATTATTAACTTTATAATATTTTGCATTCTTTTAAAAAAAAAACAATCTTAAAACGATTACCTTAATGTTACCTATTTTTTTTTTTCTGAAATAGTTATAGAAAAATGCCTATATTTTAAATCTGTATCGGTATACGTCCCACTGCAAGGCATGAGCCCCCCCTACAATCGTGTGTACGATTGAGATAGGTTAGGCCACATAGTCCACCACGCTGACCTAGTCCGAGTCGGCGGACTTTACATATCATAGAAATTCTTGCAATTTGCTCTGGTGTGCAAATTTCGTCACGATGTTTTTCTTCACCGTTATAGTGCGTGGTGATTGACTATTATATTTTAAATGCATGTAAAATATAATTCCAGGTGCTCCCATTTGGTACCTGACTGTGGCGCTGGCGGCTACATGGCTAATTGTGTTCCTCATCGTCGCTCAAGGAGTGAAAACCTCCGGCAAAGCTGCATATTTCCTTGCAATTTTCCCCTACATTATCATGATCACGTTATTCATCACGTAAGTAACATTCTTAAATTACAGTTCAAATATATTTGGATCACAATTTTAAAGATGTAAAACTACGTAAATTTTATAGTGTTTTGTTACATTGAGTTTCTTAGTTTCTGAATCAATACTCATTCCAAGAGGCATGCTTAAATATATTTTTTATTGTTCTCAGGACTGTGATTCTTCCTGGCGCCAGTGAAGGCATTTTGTACTTCATCCAACCGCAGTGGGATAAACTTATTGAACTAGACGTAAGTTTTATCTGTCATTCAAACCATCAGTAAATTCACACAAGTTTTACTTTCTGATTTACGATTCTGCGATAGTTCTAAACAACTCACCTTTTCCTTCAATCTTGTTCCTTTTTATAAAAATAATAGGAGTAATGTCAATAATATGCTATAACTCAAGCCAGTATCACCTAAATCGGATTTTCTGCCCGGTATAGCGATAGGCTCGCTCCCTATTAATTCTTGAAAACGAAATAAGGTAAATAACTATTTATAAACATGTTTTCTATATTACTCAGGTCTGGTACGCGGCTGTAACGCAAGTGTTCTTCTCTCTGTCCGTGTGCACCGGAGCCATCATCATGTTCTCTTCCTACAACGGCTTCAGACAGAACATCTACAGGTACATTTCGACTTCATCTAAACATATAATAAATTTGTAACCGATCGATGTCGGTACATGGTAGATAAATGAAAAATACTGATATGGAGGGACTATATTAACGTAATAAAACCCAAAACAATGATTTTTAAAATTTTTGTCGGTGTGGTTGTGCGAGATGAACTCAGAAACGGCTTAATGGATTTCCATGAAATTTGGTATGGAGGTACCTGACACCTTCCCGGGGATGAGGGAGGAATTCCGATATATTTGTTACTTTTTTATACTCAAATGGATAGGGTGGGACTGGATTACATATGTTGAGTGAGAATGAGACGGGACAAGGCGGAATATAACGAAACGGGACGGCATGGGATTTTTTAAATAAAAATAACCGTAAACTGAGCTGCGGGCAGAAGCTAGTCTCAAATATATATACTTATTATAATTCATTTACCTAAAATGACAAAAGTCTTTCATACTAATATCTATGCATAAAATTATTCCAGAGATGCAATGATTGTGACAACTCTAGACACGTTCACAAGTCTGCTGTCCGGGTTCACAATATTCGGTATCCTTGGAAACCTCGCTTACGAGCTCAACACGTCAGTGCCGGAGGTGGTCGGCTCCGGTGGCACTGGACTCGCCTTTGTTTCCTATCCTGACGCTATCGCCAAGACATTCATGCCTCAGGTGAATATCTATCTATAAAAATAGATCCAAAGTATCCTTATGTGAAAAATATAACGAATTATTAAAAAATAGCATTTTTTAAATCAACTATATTTTCCCAAAAAAAAAAAGTTATTGTACATAATGTGTATATACCAAATACATCTGTATTAACTTTCATGCGTTTCACACGTTAATCAGCGAGAAAATATAACAAATAAATATTACGATTGCCCACAGCTGTTCTCAGTGCTGTTCTTCTTGATGATGACGGTGCTTGGCGTCGGTTCGTCAGTGGCGCTGCTGTCGACATTAAACACAGTGGTGATGGACGCATTCCCACGAGTACCTACAGTTTACATGTCGGGATTGTGTTGCAGCATCGGATTCCTTGTAGGCCTCGTCTACGTCACACCGGTCAGTATTTCTTCTACGAGTATTTAATTTTGTATTTCAATTATCTTATTTATATTTTTGTTCCCAAAAAGTTTTGTACCTTATGTATCTGTATCAGCCCATATACCTACAGTACGCGACAGGTCGGCATGGCAAATTTCTAGTGATGTAGACACACGTTCTAAGTAGTTTATATCATTTTTTAAACGCAATGACATAAGAGTAAAAATAATTAAGTCAAATTTATTAAATGCAATAATAATGACAAAATATTTTATCTACAATTTGTACTTGAAGGCCTATACGGCCTAACCCCAACAATTGGCTTATGTAAATTTTTATATTTCTTACACGTTCATTTTGTAGTTTCAATTGCGGTAATAATAATTTTGTATAATTGTATAATAATAAAATTAAATTTAAACATTAAATGTTTTTAAGACTAGCTATAATGTTTTTATTCCTCCAGGGCGGTCAATATATTTTGGAAATTGTCGACTACTACGGCGGGACATTCCTGGTGCTCTTCTGTGCTATCTCTGAAATCATTGGAGTTCTGTGGATTTATGGTAAATTACAAAAAAATCTTAAAAAATGATTCACTCAACAATTTATTGATATATATAGTTGGAACACACGTTGTTCTTGACAGTTTGTTTTCATTCTGTATCATTTTGTTGGTACGCTATAGTTTACATCACTTACCCCGAAATCTTGGTATGTCTGATGCTTATTGTTGATGCCATTAACTGCATGTGAATATGTATCATTGGGAATACAAATTCCTACGTATTTATTTTACTATTGTTTTATGTTTATTTTCTTATCATTATAGGTCTGGAGAATTTGTGTCTGGACATCGAGTTCATGATGGGAATCAAGACATCTCCGTACTGGCGTCTCTGCTGGGGCTTCATTACTCCGATTATGATGATCATCGTATTCGTCTATGCCCTTGTTTCCTACGAAGCTCTGCTGTTTGCCGGTCATTACGTCTACCCAACTGCCGCATACGGTAAGTCTTACTCGAAAATGTGTTTTTTTTCTCCGTAGGTATATAATAACGAATTATTATGCGAAAACGGAAAAATAGTTAAATTGTATTTGAAAAAAAACCTGATTATTTTTCCTATTCGAAAATAAGGCCAATTATTATGGTTAAATCCCTGTAAATAGTAGGCAGATGAGCCTCAACACCAGGCTAACACAGCAACCTTGAAGGACCCTTTGAGTCACCTTTTACGACAACCGGTTGAGGGATTCTAATGTCCCCTTACAGCAAAGCAGAGCAAAAACACACCTAACAAAATCATTTTGTACTGCGCCTGATATTTAAGTAATATCTATTATGTACATACACATATTATTGTTTCTACTGAGCGTATGATGCCTTGGAACCCATAAAAATAAATAAGTAAAAAAATGTAATTTTCCGTTTTATATTTTCAGTATCCGGGTACATGATGCTGTTCCTGGGCATATTGTTAGTGCCAATATTCATTTCCATCACCTTGTACAAGTATCGGACAGGCGTTTTCATTGAGGTAATTATTATACCATTTTTATTTGATATACAACAGTATTCTCATAATAAAACAACAATGTATTTTACTGACATCAATTTATAATCAAATAACTTACATTTGCCACGGAAAGAGGAATAGATCAAATATTTCAGTAGTTTTATTTTTATTATACAGTTCTCCAGTTCAGCCTTAAACACTTAATTTCTTATCATAGGTAACCAATATCATGAAAACACTGTTTTTCTTATATTGCAGACGTTGCGGAAAGCGTTCCATTACAAATCCTCGTGGGGACCTCGATCACCCGCTGTGCGCAGGGAGTGGGTTCAGTTCCGGGCAGAGGCAAAAGTCAGCAGGGAAAAAATGTACACTTCCACTCTCAAACACATTTGGTACACAATCTCAGGCGGATACAGGCGGCACTTATAAACTAGACTAAGGAATGTACTTAATATTTAATACTTATTATAAGCATACCTGTACAAACATACTCAAATTTAGTCCATATTTATAGTGATAGTTCTAGAGTACGCACTAATTTTAAAGCAAAGGTCATGACGACTTATTTTACTTTAGGGAAAAAAATGTGCATTGCTTTAACTTGGGGATATTTATGTTAAGATTTTTAAGATGGTTGTAGAATTTAGTCTGCTAATTACTAAATTTGGTGCCATATAATATTGTACCTAAGAATTATAAATAATCAATAACGTCAACCTAATTATGCAGGTTGAATTTTTTAGACATAATGTGAGACTCTCCAATTTAAAATGCATAATTAGATATTTTTAGTTTTAAAACGAAGAGTTATATGAAAACCATAAATATTTATATAATTTTATAAATCTACAATTATGTTTTGATTAATACATAAATATGACTTTTCCAAACATTACGAACGTCATATTATTCTGTGCAATATTTTAAACGTAATATTATTTTATTTATTCAAAAGCTTATCTAAGATAAGTTTGGAATATATTTTTAAGTAATTTGTATAAAGCATACCTTATTATTATAAGAATGAGAAATAAAATATACTGAGAAATAATATAATTTTTTCCTCTTAATAATTCATAATTCAAGTAAATAAAGGCGATTACACAAAGACAATTTAGATAGATCTATTAGAAATGGCATAGAGATGGTTAATAATAAACAGTGCCCATATATGAATATCGAAGACCGAAGATCTATGTTCAACCATGGGCTTCCTTTCAATTCAGCCAAGTCCTAAGAGATTAAATTGAAATAAAACGAATTATTACAGATTTTATTGCAAACTTGATTTCATTTTTAATTTTTCAATTTTTCAATTTCCCGACGTTCGATATCTTCGATTCGTCTGCGTGGTCACGGGGTGGACTGGCCCTAAGAAAGTACCTTACACAGTGATCCATAAAAAATTACTTATTTTATGGAAA
This sequence comes from Theretra japonica, assembly GCA_033459515.1. Classification (NCBI taxonomy): domain Eukaryota; kingdom Metazoa; phylum Arthropoda; class Insecta; order Lepidoptera; family Sphingidae; genus Theretra; species Theretra japonica. The sequence goes on from CM065943.1 coordinate 7,308,863, forward strand.
CGAGTGGCGAATAAAGGTAGATTGCTTGAAGTATATAGTGGCCCTCATACATAAACACTACCTATATAGGAAAGTAATCCTACTAGGTTAGTTGCAGAAAAAATACCTTTAATTAACTTTTTGTAACCACCTTACATCTAACACTATACTAAAACTACGTTACAAAGTTCTGTCAATTCTGAGACAAAAGTATAAATGGCTCGGCCGTTTCTATTAAAATTAAATAATCATAATATTCGTAGTATTCGTGTATCTCTGTAGAAAAAATATCAATATGATGAAAACTGAAATAACGATCCATATTCTGTCGGGAAATCTTACTCATCCTCTGCATCACCTGTATATCCTATATCTTGGAAATTCGGGGCTTGTTTTTTAGGGGAGGCTTCACTGCATAATACAATATAAAATTTCAGAAGGTATTATTTCATTTATATATATTTATTTTTAAATCTGAAACACTAGGTACGTAAATTGATATGGTTAGGGAGCCAACGAGGCTAAGTAGATAGTTACTCGAGCGTTGTCATTCGTTGTTTGAGAAAACAAGTATCAACACAATGCCCATTCTTTTTACAGAACGTACAATTCTTCACAGGTTTAGAATTTGTATTTGTCGCTTGCAGATTAAGGTTAGTAAAGTTAGTTTTAGATTGGGAAATCACAGAATCATTTTCAGATTTTTTCGACCTTTTTGGGCAAAAAAAAAAAAAACAATCTGTTTATGGCCTACATTACCACATGCGAAACAAACCAGGAGTTTTACGTTTTCGTAAGTGAGGGTTAATTGTGTCTGACGTGCGAGCAGGATTGCTGGTAGCGGAAGGAGCATTTTTAGGCTTAGCCTAAACCGAGAGAAATTCTACTAGATCTTTTGACTGTAGCCTGGCATTAGTAGCTGCGGCTTTGACTTGAGGATCATAAATGCCACGGATTAATATAGCGGTTTTCAACTCGTCCGAGAGCCCCTTAACAATGTTTAACCGCAACAGGGACCATCTTGGATATTCTGCGTATGTGGAGAACGTATTAGAATTATTATTAATGGCGTCATATAGTTTGGTAGCCATGTCAACTTCACGCGGACACAATGACCGGAATTCGGATTTGAAGCTCGTCCATGTTCGGTCACTGGTCACCCACTCGTTGAGCCATGACTCACCACGTAAGCAGCAGCCAATGCGCCCTAAGCATTCCCAATCATCCCAATTATTTAGATCACGCGCCCGATGTACTTCCGCACACCACACGTCAAAGTCATGTAAACTGGGATCGAACGTAGATTTATAGTAATGCTTAGATCTTACTTGAAATAACGAATAAAGGGCACCCACAATCCTGTCCGCAGCGTCAGCCTCACGCGACGCCTAAATAGACACAGCTTTATACGTGGCACGTGTCCCTATGCTGGTAACAGGAGCCTCGATAGCTGCAATCGATGCTGAAGTATTGTTTTCAGTGCAAGGATGCGACGGTAAGGGGTAGAGGTAGACGTAGCCCTTGGAGGCAACCGTTCCTCTAGAGCATTTATCCGATCAAGTGTTTTATTTAAAGGATCACGACGAGGGCTGTATCGACGCCTATAAGAGCTATCACGACGCCAATATGGATTTTCAAAACTATCCGACCTAATGCGACGCCTTGATCTACTACGCGTTTTACGGTTACGGTCTCTACGCTCAGCATCGCGACGCCTATGAAAATTATTAGGTACGATATTCACGTGGTGTGCATTCACGACTCGACATTTTTATACATACAACAAGTTGTATAAGTTACTAAAGGAGACAACACTGAACGAATTATGATTTCAACATTAACTTACGATTTATTACTTGAAGGCGCACACAAAAACAAAACAACTAAAATGTGGTATTTACTAACAGAAACACATTGTCCAAAATAATTTAATGAAATGCACACAAAATTAACACGTATTTTACCCGAACACGAACAAAGTACCTAAGTAAATGGTTATTCACACCGCGAACAACAAAACAATAAAAAAAAATGGAGGGAAAAAGAAAAATTTACAACTGGAGAGATGGCGAACGATCAAAGTCGCGCGTTTTTATACCTATCCCACTTCTGATCTTAAGGATCAGAAGCACATTTAATTATTAAAAACAACGAATAAGAAATTGTAATCAACTTATCGACTATTTAATTACAAACAGAATTAAATCATATAAAATTTAAGAAATAATTAAAGTCCCGCGATCCGTCACATCCAAGCTCCCGCGTAAACCCAAAAAACAATCTGAATGTATTGTCGTCCCTTTCACTCGCTACGTCATTGCGTCACGTGATTGACACGTGACACGCGGTATTCCTGCCTCCTTGGCTGAAATCCTCTAAGACTAGATTATTTTTTCTACAATTTATGTTTTAACTATTATTTTTTTTGAAAAGTCTATAGTTTCAGCGTACGAGCGCCGCAAAGTGTTACTTATATAAAACGTGTTGAATTATTAAAGCCAAGATCCACCTGGATATCTAAAATGATGCTTGGAGCTTTTTCATATTGGCCAACATGATGAGAACACCTGAAACTCATTGAGTTTATGATAAAATATGCACATCTTATAGAATGAGTTCTAGAATGAGTATTTAATAATTATTGCGCAACTTTCAATTACGTTATCTTATTAAGTGTTTTAGTGGTTTTAAAAAAATGATTTCTTTTTTCGTTAGTTGGGGTAAATTAGATTTTTTTATACAGACACGACAAAAAATATAAGAATTCAAGGGCAATGCAAAATTATCTAATCGCGATCTATAACGCAATTATCTAATCCCGGCTCAAATCTCGATATTGTACATACAAGCTGGAACTGGAACCCAAAATACTTGTGTCGTTCACTATGAAAGCTTCTTCATCATTGTTTAAAATTGTCGCGATAAAGGCGTATTTTTATGGCGTACCTTTTATGTATTTTTCGGAAAACTTGAATATTGCTGACGTATTTATTGAACATTCTCAATAACGTTATGAAAAACTTTACCAATAACAACTTATACTTTACCCAAGAAACTGAAACTTTACTACTTATATACATAAGTTCTTTGATTTTACCACACTTGGAACATATGAGGAAATATTTCGAAATCAATTGCAAACTAGATAATATTCACAAAAGTCGTTATTCATAATTATCCTCAATAAATCACCCGTTGTGCAGATAATATGGCAATCACCATGTGTTACCAAGTATTTACCTATTCATCAATGGATTAGTGATAGCAAAAAATTATATCGTCCATATTGAGCCACGACTGAAGCACAACGCAATTGTGGTTGATTAATTTTAATTCCTATTAGGTAATTATCAGCACGAGTCCATTCCAATTAATGCGGATCCTGATAGTATTTCCTGCACTTATGGACTTTAAACCATTCATTTTTTATCCATTTTATTTTATGTTATTGCTTATTTTAAAATACGTCGCGGGACGTCGCTGGATGCAGGCTGCCTCCAACACGTCACTGTGGAAATCATTGGGAGAGGCCTATGTTCAGCAGTGGACTTGCTTTGGCTGATGGATGGATGGATGGATTATTTTAAAATACAGTTGCAAATATGTAAAATGAATATTAAATATCCTTTTATGGATGTAACCATCTTCATTGTCAAGTATATTTTTTTACAATGAAAAATACATATATTAGAACCATTAATATCTAACACAATAATTTTCTATTAGAATGATATTTAATGATTTCGAATAGATTGACAGTTGGGTGAAATAATCTATTAGGTACAACATTTGTTTTCCGGTAACTTTTCTTGTTAATTGAACAAAATTAGTTTGCTTGAATATTTCGCAAAGTTGCGCAATACGCTTGTTTTAATAAAGCTCGTAATTCCAAATATACAACATGGGAAAACCCCATGAGGCCTTGTCAATACGTTATCATAATCGATTATTATCAAACACAGAGAGGGTAATCGTATCGAAATAAGGGTGAAATCTACCATAAAAATAAATTAATTCGATATCTATAATCAATTATAATTCCTATTTGAAGAATTTACGCGAACTCATTACTACTCTACTAAACGTCACTTCTAAGCCAGATCACGATGATAAGGCGTGGTTGGACGAGTCTTTTTGCAATAGTCATTGTGATTTTCAAACATTGTAACGTTTCCACTACTGGAACACACACACTTTTCTTCAAATTGTATGGTTCCAGGTATGTAATACGGTTTTATTTTATTTAGCATGGGCGTTTTTGAGGCTCAGTAAAAAAAAATCATCGCTAATTTCGTTACGATGTTAGAAGCGAGGTGACGCAAGTCTTTTATTTTATATGTATACAACTTATAACAGCTTTGCTCAGTTTCGAGTATAAAATAGAATACATAAACTCACGCCTTTTTTCCCAGAAGGAGTAGGCAGAGGTTCAACCAAGACACCCACGCTTCGCATCGTATTTTCCGTATGAAAAATGTTGTTTTTTCCGAGCATGTAACTGTTGTGTTTTATTCAATCACGCGTTATGTAGGTTATCATCGCAGATCAAATTCATTATCACGTTTTATACTTTTTTCGTATGTATTATATAATTTTTCATTTATTTATTATAAATCGCAATTTAGGAGCATGTTTCGTAAAATTCATAGCTTGTTTTATCTTCTAGTACTGTACATGTGATAGTAAGTCATACAATCAAGTTATTAAGTATCTACGTACCTCGATATATTTTTGACAAAAGATATATATTTTTCGGCCGATACTCGGTATTCATTCATTATTTAACCTAATCTGCTGCGAAGTAATCATTAACAATTTCCTAACATTTACTTTATCTATAAAATACATTGGAAAATATCGCGTAATAAAAAATGCAACACGTATACTCCGAATTAAAAACTTCGTCAATCTGATAGGCATCATCTGATATGCGTCGTTAGATTGAGGGCAAGGATGTTACTGATATAATGCTTATATTACTATTACATCTAATTAGTTGTATTTTGATACATGTTCTCTTGTCAGATAATGCATACAGCTTTAGCCAAAAGTATTAAAAATCTAACAATGCACTGGGTTACACATATACGAGTAGTATGCGACAGGTCGGGCTGGCAATTGGGGTATGATGTGATAAATTGGGTGTGGGGGACGCCCTACGTGTCACATCATCCACCCCCAACGTTTACCGCAATCAAATCAATTCATAACAATATAACCATATTGTTGTGTATTGAATTGACTGCAATAACTTTTAAAGCTAAAGAAAACAACAATAATTCATTTTCATTCTTACAGTTTTATTACGTTCATACAGTCTCCCCATAATCGTTTTTCTCATATATCTTCCCTGTGCAAACATCGAACAGTTACAAATTGTAGATAACATATTTTGTCATATTGCATATAAAAAACTTGACTTAATCATTTTTACTCTTAAGTCATTGCGTTGCAAAAAATGTCGATATAAACTACTTGGAACGTGATACCAATATACTTCAAAGTTACCTGATTGGTTAATTAAGTCTTGTGTCGTGGGTATCAGATGCTACGAGAGACTTTTCGGTCTCACAGACACGTAGACCCGAGACAAATACTTGTAGGCCTCACAAACATTTGTCTCGGCGCGGGAATCAAACCCGCAGCCTCTCGTTCCACAGGCGGCGTCTAACCAACTCCGCCACGGAGGCTATCAAGCAAGAAGTTATTGACTATGAACGTACAAGACTAGTCTTATCGCTAACGCTGCCAGATTTCTCAATTTATTACATGATGCTGTTAATTGTGATAGTAGGACATTCAGATCGACCACAATGATACCGCAAACATCTTTACACAGTTCCTTCTGATTTTTTTTTCTAAGGAACAATTCATTCATTTTAACGCATTCATCATTTTAATGTGTGAGTTAAAATTAAAGTTTACCAACAAAGGTTCATTATGCGCCATTACTGACGACTGACAAGCCACTGCATCCACAATAGGAAAATCGAATTGGATCACGTTATACTTTTACGTTACGTAGATACTTTCCAATTATAATTATCTATAGATACGTAATTTGGTAGACCTATACTATGCAACTAATCATTAATCATAAATCAGTCAATAGATTTGATTAATTATTTATCACAATTAAAGTTAGTGAGTTTCAGAATCAATCAAATTAAGCAACGTCATGATTGCTGTAGATATAGGTACGGCTAAAATGAGCTTATCAAATTCCATGGAAATAAAATAACATAAAATCAATAAAACAAGGTATTTTATTACCAAGCATACTACATCGAAGGGATATTAAGGGACAATTTCAGAGTAATGTTTTTTCGCCACTGCAACTCATTATGGATGAGAATTCTTCGCAGGAATTCCGAAGATGTGTAAAATATATCAGCCGCATAAGACTAGCGTGGCATGCTAAAAGGCTTACACCTAGAAAGTTGAGGTCTGTGTGGCGCTGACTCAAGAATAACTACAACTAAAACATATATATGTATTAAGTTATTAAGCAGATTTATTAAAATTAAGTTTGGATCAAGGTTTTTAAGTTTTAAAAGTAACAATTATAAAATTACAATTTAGTATTGGTAATGGGACAATATAAAGGAAATCAAAATCAGGCGTATTCCAGCATGGGCCGGTATGAAACCCACCAAAAGGAAATAAAGAGTACTGCCGCCTCTTGATGAATCAATGAGGAATGAATACCTGTTTGACAATTTCGGCATATTTCTTAAAAAACAATATTATTAAAACTGATAAACATTATAGTGAATTAGAAACACCAATTTCGGAATTAAATGGAATTACAAACACTTTAGAGCTTAACAATGTATTAAATAAATTGATAATATTTGTTCTTTTATTGCCTAGTGGGTGTACTATGGCAATAAAAATTACAGGATATTTAATTCTTATCGTACGTTATCAAACCTTATCTACATATTAATTTATTGTATTTTGTTAAAACATTGCAATTATTTATTACCCAATCTACACGTCTGTCTGAAAGTGTATTAAATATGAAAATGATTTAAAAAGCAAACCCAATACTAAACATAATATATTCTTTTTCAACGGTAGATTATTTTATCAGCTTTGATGAAGAATTGCACTCAGCATAGGACTTTCTACTGCGGAAAATTATTATTGGCATCACAAACATGGAAACATCTAAAAGTAAGATATATAAATGGGCCAAATTTTTATAGTAGCGCTCGTAAAACTAGACATAATGAGATTATCTTATGTCAGAGGATTGCTTTGTAATTCATGGTTTTGCTACAGACCATGTGCGTTCGTATCGCTTACCATCAGGCGAATGGCATGCTCGTCTCACCATTCTACGTAATAAAAGAACCTCACAACACTGAAAAGTTATTAGTGTGAAAGCCTAAGCATAATATCTATTGACAAGCAGCAGGCTAAAATCCCCACGGGCAAGGATTTCAATCTTACTCAAACATTTATGTGATCAAAATATATGTGTTGATTATGTAGGATGAAGAACATTTTTGCGTGGACTCGAAACAACACGTACATTTGTACACTTATGAGTATTGAACATCCGGAATGGGCATAGCCTTTAATAAGAATCAAATATCATCGATCACATGGCCACGGATTCGATCCCCGCACCGAAACGAATATTTGTGTAATCCACAGGTATTTGTTTCGGGTCTGGGTGTTTGTGAGGCCGAAAAGTCTCTCGTAGTTTCTAATACCCACGACACAAGACTCGATCTTAGTGTAGGGTCAGGACTATGTATTAGACTATTGAATTTATTTATTAAAACGTAATCATGCCAATAACCTTCATCTGTCCTCTAAGTCACATACACATACCAGTCAGTTAATACAAGTACCAAAACAATAATAAACCCCTTGTATTTCTATTTCTATCAATTCTTGGAAATAGTAATGATGATGAACTTAGAATGATAATTTTCTACATTGGGTTTCGTTTATATATTATGTACTACGGATGTTAAAACCCGATGAAATTATATGTTAAGTAAAAAATACCCATAAAACTTTGTTATCATCGCAATAATTCTTCATATTATCATTCAGCCCGATAATCATATTTGTAGGTACCTACTACGCAATATGAAAGAATAATAAAAATGGTTAGAAATACGCAAAATTATACAAATGATGAATATTTCACAAACATAAAAAGAACTCTATGACGTATTTATTCCACAAGAAACGGTAAATTAAATTAATACATTATTATTAATTGTATAAAACCCTCAAACGTCTCAACACCAACTGAATCAGCCGATAATCAACTAATGCTGAAGAGATCAGCCTTCAACAAGCCTGAACTTCAGCCACAGAAATATAATCGAGATAGAATGGAGCTCCTAGAATGTTTACATACAATCTACTCGTGCCTACTTCAGCCCGGCTCCGAAAAGTCAGAGAGAGAGGTGAGACTTGAGATTCGAACCTGGAAATATCATCTCAGCAGCGGCATCAGTTTCATTATCAACAGGCTACCACACACTTATTTGTACAGATCATAAGAAGAATATGTATTTAGTTTTTTCAAGATGGGGTATAATTTTATTAAAGTCATTAATAGACAAGATTTTGTTATTTGCATACATGAAGCCATCACCTATGAATACTTTATAAAAATAATTGTTACAAAAACTCTAATACGATAAAAAAGTGGTAGAGCCACGCAGTCGTCAGTTATGACTCTATATGAAATTAAATAGACAGGCGCGTCCGGGTCGGTCGGTACCACAGTTTCACAGAAGGTCGACGTGAAGCAACAGCTTAAATATCGCATTTCGTTCGGTGAGTGAGATTGTTGGATGCCCAATACCCCTTTCCTCTTCCCATTCTTTTTCCTACCCGCTCCCCTTCCCACATGGTGATCCAGGACAATATTCATGATCCAAGCGTTGTGGATGTCCATAGACGACAGTGATCACTTAGCATCAGGTGACCTGTTTGATCGTTTGCCGGACCTCTGGTATAAAAAAACGATACAAAATATTTAGTCCCTTAAATTTTGCTATAGAGTTCACCATGCATTTTGTCGTCGCAACGTTAACATTATGTGTGTCTTTTAATAATCTTCAGAATAACATTACAATAAAAATCTATTGCACACGCACACAAACTCTCGAATCTGATGGATCGGTCTCGTTAAAATGCTTAATTATTTGTTCTTTTCTGACTGCCTCGGTGGCGTAGTGGTAGTTACTACGGTATGATTGCAAAGCTGATGTCTCGGGCTCGAATCCCGGGTCGGGCAAAGCGATATTGGATTTTTCTATTCATTATCAGCCCGGAGTCAGGAATTTGTGCCCGATATGGCGATAGGCTCGCCCCCTATCACATCGTGGGACGAAATATACAAGGCGAAACGTGGGTGTTCTGGTAGCACCCCTGCTTACCCCTTCCGGGAAAAAGGCGTGTGTTTATGTATGTGTGTATGTCGTTCTTTTCTTGAAAAATCAACTATAGTTTAAAAGAATATCAAACGAGTTTATTACAAATATATTTATTATACAATCCACTTATCTTTATTTTAGTATAAATGTTTATTAGTGTACTTCAACTAATACTTATTATAAATGCGACACTTTCTGCTTAAGGAATGTAATTTTGCACGCATCAGCTTCTTAACGATTAATATGAAATTCACAATGAAGATAGAAATTTCTTATAAGTACCGTGCATAAACAAATAAGCTACATTTTATTTAAAAAAAAACGTGTTTTTGGGATTTTCACCGTCATGAAATCGTCATTTACTTAACGACTTATCGCCGTTCCGACATCAACACTTTCAGGTATAAGCCTTTCTTTCTCTACCCTGCACTAGTGTGGACCAAGAGACTTTACATGCCTTCACAATTCTTAACATACACTCTTAGTTCATTGAGTTTACTCACAATTTTCTTTTCTTTTTTTTTGTCTAACTAAGCATAAATAAAATATGAATATTTAAATCATCGTGTGCTGCTCTGACAGCAAAACCTGGACCTATTCAACCGTTCACTTAATTTTTATAATTTCAACAGCTTTAATAGATAACAAATTGCGTATAAACTATTAAATTTAATAATATGCACAAAACATATAAAACTTACACGAATGAAGAAGCGCAAAGATTAAATAGTAAATGAGGAAAATCTTGAAGCTATGGCTTTCACGTATAACTACAAGCTTACTCTGAATTTGACTCGGATCGTTCAATCGACGATAAGTAAGATAATCCTATACATTATCTGTATAATTTATCTTTCCGATATATTTTATTGGGAAAAGCACCACTGCTATCATTCACTTCAATAGCGTTAGCTGCTGGACTCGCACCCCAAAACTCTTTAACATATAAATGGTGAAGTTACTGTCTGTTATTCAAGGTTTATACAAATTAATTTTCAAGATTTATAATGCCATAATTTTTTACTAGGAACCAAATAAATCCAATGGGGTGGAAAATGGGGGCCAAGTGAATATAGGATTTGTACCCGAAAATGGGAATGCACCCAGCCCAGAGTTTGCACAGATCTCTGAGAAGCCACCAGATGGGTCTGCCAAAAATACTGTAAGTATTTACTGATATTATCTTATTTTATTTACATACATAAAGGAATAATATTCGGCTTTATTTAAAATATCTTGTGTACAAAATAACGCATTATATAATATGTAAATATTTTTTTATTCATTAATAACACTATTAGCAAGCAATATTAGTCAAGGTGTTTCAAAACATAAGACGAATCAATAACAAAACATTACTAGGATTTACAATCTGGCTTGATATCGGTTTCATTTTGATAACAACGTAATCTTTATGATTTGAAATTGCTTTAAGTATGCCGATATTTTTTCCTCCTCTTTTTTGTTAATTAAATTAAAACGTATCTGTAAAGCCAAATCTTAGTAATTTACAGAGTATTTGCGGAATATTTAACAAAAACTACAAAAAACAAAATAATTCCTTTATTGCTATTATATTCAACGTGTAATCTCTATATAAATAGAAGTTATTATTATTTACAACGAGCATAGAATACAAATTTTAATTAATGTGTTTACTTAAATATTTAATACTTATCTTAAATTCTTGATTTCGTATTTTTGTATTATTAATCCCTAAAACAGTTTGCCGGCTCGGTGCTCTGCTATATATTTATTCTCTGACATTCGATTCTATCATTAGACTGTATTCATTATTTGATTTCACCTTACATTAAAAAATATGACTGCTATAAAAACAATTCAATCCCTTAAAGCATGTGTGGGAAGACCAAAATGCAAATAACAATAATAATCCAGCGCATATACAACTGCAAGTCTCGGGGCTCCTTTACATTGGAAGTTTCGATTGAGAGAGCTTAGAGCCTTAGAACATAGTTCACCAATCTGGTCTAATGCGTATTGGTCGACGTAGGGACATAAATAGATATAATTGTCTAACGTGTTTGTGGTGTACAAGTTTCTTTGTGAGGTTTTTTCTTCATAATTTAAAACTATTTATGTTTGTTAAAAAAGCTCAATAACTAAAAAATAAACTAAGTAGGTACATGTCGAATTGAACTATATACTTACGTGGTGGCCTTTTGGTAAACGGAGCAGTCGAGGCTGCCAACAGGTTCACGGTGGTTGCGGGTTAAAATCCTAGAGTACACCTCTAACTTTTCGGAGTTATGTGTGTATTGATATTATCAATCACCACGCCTTATAACGGTGAAGGAAAACATCGTAAGGAAACTTGCATACCATGGCGATTTGCTAGAATTTCTATGGTATGTAAAGTCTGCCAACCCGCACTAGGCCAGCGTTGTGGACTATATGGCCAAACTCCTCTCAATCGTACTCTTCATTGTAGAGGAGGCTCGTGCCCTGCAGTGGGACATATCTGGGATGACACACTGTATCAGCCAATACAGTACAATATATGTCGAATTTATAATCGAATTAAAATGAAGGTTGAAATCACAAGCAAACATTTTTATTATATGTATGTACTTAAACTTTGACAATATCGTGTTCAAATTTCAGTTATTTGAACTAATGTGCCAAATCGTATTTTTATTCAGTAATCAGTACTCTGTTAAATGCCCATCTAACATTGCTATCGACTCTTTGGACTTCTATTTTAGAGGTCTAAAAATGTAGTGTAGTTACATAGTCTTTGAATTTTTGCTCACAATTGTTTAATACGTGAGCTACTAAATAACTTCTTACAACATAATTGTACTTGTCTACTTTGTGGAGCTTAAAGCTATATAAACTTGTGTCAACCCTAACAAGGTTAAGTCACCAATTGCCGCAGTACATAAAGACCTTCAAGCACATGAGTAGATAAACCGTACCTTCAAAATTCTAGTAATAGATAAGCATTAGGTATTAAATTTTTTCATGCAAACTTTCATAAAGCGGTGCTCCACGTGTTGGCAGCAAAGCTATTCGTCCAACATGCAAACATTTGCGTTAGCTTCAACATTGCCATTGGCTATTTTCTATAGGTTACAAAAAGCGTTTAGATCAATATTGGGTCCAACGTATGAAGCCAACAAAATAATATATTGTGGCCAGTGCTCGTTCTAGGACAGTGCGAGCGTTGTCCAGGCACAGGGCGCAGAAATGACTTGACTAGACAAAAAATTGGTTGTAGGGGCGCAAGCTCGCACCGGGCCTGTAAAAGACTACTTACGCTACTAGTTATAGGTACAGTTAAACACTAATAAAACGACTCTACCGCAAGCCAGTAGAGCGGCGTCTTTGTAGCTCAATTCAAAAGACGGCTCCGCACACGCCGACGAGGAAACTCCCACGCTGTCGATTAGCGCGTGTCTACCCGCAGATTATAATTCAGTCGCGCGCGCGAACTCTTTCCGCAAGGTTCCTTCTCTTTTCGTATCGTTCGTATCGCATTTTGTAATTAGATTATTTTTGTGATTCATTAATTAGTCATGTCTTACACTAATGAATAATATACTAAAATTTAGTCTTGGAAGATGCAATGTAATCACACAGAAGGATAAAGACTTTGCGAGGAACGCTGTTCCGTTTTTTCAACAATGGAATAAAGCCAGTTTACATATTGACCCTGGATCAATAAATGGGAATAACTGGAGAAGAAATTATCAATCCGTAATTCATACGTGTAATAATGAAGATGAAAACTGTCTACTTCTTCTGTTCTAAACAAGGCATCCAGAACATGAGATAAATAAATGTGGGCGTCAAATGTGATAACAACACGATGGGGCGCCAACGAACTCTTCCAATCTTTTGGGAACCGCAAATGTTGGATACAGGCAATACAAAGGAAATGATAAAATAATCAATCACAAAGTGATAAACGGCTCTGTAGTCGAGTCATTTGTCGACTTCTTGACTAGTGCCAATAGTTGTAAGGTGCGGTGAGTGCGCGCCGTCATTTTAAAAATTTACTTTCCGAAACAAGTTTTGAACATGATGAAACTAACTTCATTAAACTTGTTAGCCACAAGTTGCTGCAGTCATTGTGGAATTTGTTGTATAGATACGCCATGTTGAACTTGTATTTTGAAGAGATATAATTATATCCGCGTAACTTTAGCAAGTAGGTATCTAATAATTATCAAAATAAATATTTTTATGGTTATTTTTCAAGTTGATCGTTGTTTATGTTTTATAAAAATACCTGAATGGTGGCTTATTTTATTAATGTTATTAGGATAGAGGAATCATATAAAAATAATGTGTCCCTCAAGTGTGCTGAACATTACGGTCCATTTATAATATTTCCCCTAAGAGGATGTATTAAAAGGACACGAAAATTGGGCGCCATTACATTCCCTCAACATTCACTCACACAGTCTCCAATCCCCACAATAGTAGGTACAAATCTTTTGTCGTGTCTGACACTACGAGTGAAATGTGGTCTCACCTCTACCAAAATAAATATTTGCCTCGGTGCGGGGATCGAAACATTCATAGCTATGTAAATCAACTTCACTTGCTTTTGGCTAATCACAATTTATGACGCCAACATATTATAAACTAATATATCAACGTTTGAAACGATAAACAATCTACGCAAATAAGTACATAAGTAATCTTATAGATTTCTACATAATTAATTATCTCCAAATGAGTAAACCGGACACGAATTGCATTTTACAGCTATCGGATTAGGATTATAAATGGCGCTATCTATAATGAACATTTTGGTTCATTACGGGCAAAAACGTTATTACGTCCTAAAACACGTGCTTTGATAAGAAGTCGGTGGTCATAACAGAATACAAATATTGATTTACGATTCAATTATCTAGTTCATGTAACGAAATTCCAGTAGATATAACAGAAAGTAAATGAATTTAAATGAGGCCAGCCTTGTTTAGTTTATCATTCATTGATTAAAACACATGTGAATAGGATTTTTTTTTTTTTTGTATTGTATCAGCCCATATACGACCCACTGCAGGGCACGGGCCTCCTCTACAATCGAGAGTACGATTGAGAGTGGTTAGGCCATATAGTCCACCACGCTGGCCTAGTGCGGGTTGGCGGACTTATACACCGTAGATTTATATAGAGAAATATTTCAATACAAATATTATCCTCAGTCTAAAAAATCAACATTATAACCGTATTAAATAATATTTAGAGTTGATCATGTGTATAAAACGAATTATATACATATTTCTCTGTCAACCTGTTGTAATGAAGCAATATTCAACGGCGCTATCTCTTATCAAAATGCATGGTACGACCAATAAGTAATTGGTTAGAGATTAAACACAATTTTCCTATATTGAGAGTAAAATTTTCATTACAGGAAAAACACGGCACTGAAAGACCAACATGGGATAATCAAATAGAGTTCTTGATGTCCTGCATCGCCACTTCGGTGGGCTTAGGAAATGTTTGGAGGTTCCCGTTTGTTGCCTACCAAAATGGTGGCGGAGCTTTCCTGATTCCCTATATTATAGTATTATTAGTTATAGGAAAACCAATGTATTTCTTGGAAACTGTTGTTGGACAATTCAGTAACTCCAACGGAGTTAAGATTTGGGCAATGTCCCCTGCCATGAAAGGTGGGTCAGTTTTTTTTTTTTATTAGCTAAGGTCATTTGCTATTATTGCCAAGTTATTGGTCTAGTAACATAGAAAAGAGAGCTATGTCCACTACTTGAAACGTTGTACATACGTGACAAGTGTAAATAGAATAATAATAATTAGAAGAGTTATATAAATCAAAATTAAAACTTCATCTTATTAGGTTTACAGATGCAATCAATGGCAAAGAAATTTATAATTTTCTATTAGATATAATATTCCTTAAATATAAACTTTTACTCTAACAGCTGTTATATATTCCAGGTACTGGATATGCACAAGCTCTGGGTGCAGCATACGTCCTCTCTTATTATGTTTCCATTATCGCTCTCTGTCTCTATTATTTGGGGGTTAGTTTTAATTCAACACTGCCGTGGGCTGTATGCCAGCCGGAATGGGATAACTGCGTTCCATCCGGTCAAGCTGCCAATGGATCCGATATTACAGGAGATCCGGTTAGCAGCGCTGAACTTTACTTCACGTGAGTTTTATTTCAATAAATGCAAATCCTTTATTATGTCTAACCGATTGCTTTGTTCCCGGTAAAAGATCATAAAACTAAATTTAGTACCAATTGTTTTATTTCATTCGTATAATTTTATTATATTTTATCATATCGGTGGTGTCTCAAGTATTATTTTTATTTTATTTACTTTTATATCATTTAGATAAATAGCATTTAACTCTGTGGTTGTTATTCATGAGCTATAAAACCATTAAATATGGATCTGCTCGAGAATCCAGCAATTTACAGCGCTTTAAAGGTAGTAGGTATTCAAGGTATCGATTTGCCTAATTATTTCTCTACTTGCTTACTTTAATAAAACATAACAACCGCTATTGTACAATGTAATGTGCCAAATATTATATATATTTGGCAAAATGCTTATCTGTATCAGTTAATCAGTATGTGGTAAATTGTAAACTTAGATAATTAACATACTCAATTTCTTGATTCCTCTCAGATAATATCATAGCAAGCTAGGTTTAATAAAACCTGAACATCTGGGTAGTCATATATATGTGAATTTTTCAAGTGGGCGTCGATGACCAAATCCCAAACTATGAGGAATATCGAAAAATCGTCAGAGTTACAAGCCCGGTTTTGATGAAAACTAAAATGCATACTGAGATTTTTAATAAATCAATACCTATGCCTAGCGAGGAATCGAACCCAATAATGTTGAAAAAAAAAACACATGCTGTATTATCACACCATTCGATAATGTTGCTAATAAGGATCAAATTCTGGAAAGCGATGACATATCTACGTCAAACAAAAGGAAAGAGGTCATTTTTAATTTGTTAGTAAAATAATATTTTGACGCAAGATTACCGGGTGTGAAGGACACGAGGAAAAAATATTATTTTGCCTAAAATGACCGCTTTACTTGTAGTTTGCCATATGACATTACTTCCAATCATCAAAATCAATAATAGGAAATATGCCAACAATTTTTTTGAGGTCGGTGCCAACTTTAATATTTAGGACTAGCCGCATCCTGTGGTTTACCCACGTAGCTCATACCCGGTTCGTAGCATGTTTTTATGTAGCTTAGAGTCGTACAGCTGGCACCGACCTTAAAAAATAGTTAGTATTTTAGGCATTTTCGAGTTTTAAAAGATTTATTTTATTTCTCTTTTTAATTAGTTTTGAAGTCGACTTTTTCAATTATTTTTTAGACAATAGGTCCGGCAAATGAGCAATCCTGATGGTAAGTGATCACTGCCGCCCAGATACGCCCCGGATGAGCCTGCCCATTCAAGCTGAGTCATGACTGACAACAGCATGGCTCTACCCCCTTTATAAAATGTCTTTGAAATCCGTTACTCAAATTTAATATTCTTGTTTTAGACGTACCGTCCTTCGCCAATCTGATGGAATTGACAATGGAATTGGTAAGTAGGTATTCAAAGGCAGTCGTGGGACTCACGACTGCCTTTACTATGTAATTTACTTAGTAATTTAAGTAAATTTCGCTACCTTTATATTCACAAAAGGATGAAAAGATTTGAATTTAATTTGATAAAATCACAACTAAATAATTTCAGGTGCGCCGTTGTGGGACCTGTCGTTGTGTCTGCTTGCATCATGGATAATTATTTTCGTTATTGTTGCTCGCGGAGTGAAGAGCTCAGGGAAAGCTGCCTATTTCTTGGCGTTATTCCCATACGTCATCATTTTCATTTTACTAATCAGGTGAATACAAATTCATTTCAGATTATTTATTTCACTGATAATAGTATCAAAACAACATGTTAATATCTATATTGTTGTATCTATATTGTATAGTATCGAAATGTTGTTTCCATAACGCTGAAATAATTTTGTTTGTTTTTATTCAGTGAAGATATATACCTACGTTGTGAACATATATTATTTCAGAGCTGTTACTTTACCTGGTGCGGGCAAAGGTATTCTCTTCTTTATAACACCTGACTGGGGCAAGATTTTACAAGTTAGAGTAAGTTATCTGTTTGTCTTTGTTTAAGTTCATTTAGATTTTTAGACATGGTTAATTCAAGTAATAATATTTCAGGTGTGGTACGCAGCGGTGACTCAAGTGTTCTTCTCCCTGTCTGTGTGCTCGGGAACACTCATTATGTTCGCTTCTTATAATAAGTTTTCACAAAATGTCTACAGGTAGGTAATGTTGATTTTTATGAAAACAATACTAACTTTAGAAAAATGATCACACTCCAAAGCTCGTGACTGACAATATCTACATTTCTTTATTTTGCAGAGATTCAATGATAGTTACTACTTTGGATACTTTTACGAGTTTGATTTCTGGCATAACGATCTTCGGAGTTTTGGGTAACTTGGCCTATCAACTGGGCTACGATGATGTTAGTGAAGTTATTGGAACGGGAGGCACCAGTTTGGCTTTTATTTCGTATCCGGACGCTATCGCCCAATCGCCCGTAGTACCACAAGTAAGTTGCCAAAAATTGCAATCATGAGCGTTATCTATTAATTCGATAAATTCCGTTGATAGTGTGTCAAATTAAAAGTAATTACGCAAAGCTATTTAATTACCGTAACATCGTATTGCGTATTAAAAATACCTGATTTAATTGTGTCAACTGTCATATTAGAGATAAAATCGGAGATTCTTCATTAGCATTAATTGTAAACAATAATATTATAAAAATGGGTTTAGGAAGTCTATACTAAACTAAATGTTTTATGGTATTCTCAAAGAAATTAGGTCACATAATTGACTATAACTTAGACTTAGGATACTTTTGGATTGCTTTACCGTAACTACAGGTTGCTTTGTGTTTCGTCAAATATTATAATCTCTAATACGATTAGGCTTAAACGTAAAATGCGTTTTGAATGCTACTCTATAAAATCTATGTTTATCTAACATTGCTACCATATCGTACATACCTTAATACTATAGGTACATTACGACATACATATTATATTTCTAATCAGTCATGATAAAAATATTATATTGAAAATATGAGGATAGGAATAAGATACAAGATAAAAATGCATCTTGTAACCTGCATATTATTAACGGAAACGATTTTTCAGCTATTTGCAGTGCTGTTTTTCTTGATGATGGCTGTCCTTGGTGTTGGTTCCGGTGTGGCACTGCTCTCCACGCTGAACACAATATTGCTAGATGCTTTCCCTAAAATGCCTACATTCTATATGTCAACCTGTACATGCATCGTAGGGTTTCTTGTTGGTCTGATCTACGTCACCCCGGTAAGATATCTATTAGTCACAATTTTGGAAATATCGCTTTAGATATATTTTGAAATTACTATTTGTAACTAAGTAATTTATACTGTTTAGCATTTCCTGCTCGTGTATCGAGGATATTGAATCAACTTTTAAAATTGGTGTTGTTTAATTCAGTCGAACGAAAATAATTTGTTAACCTTTTTATTGCCTTGACATCAAAGCAATAACAGTAAAATATTTTCATACCATGCAGGGTGGTCAATACATACTGGAACTGGTGGACTATTACGGAGGTACTTTCATGAGGCTATTTGCGGCTATCGCTGAAACCATTGGTATCTTCTGGATATATGGTGAGATTTTTTAAACTGGTACCACATCCAAAATAATATCATCCTACGACCTACAAAAGAGCGCGGACGCTCTTCGTTCCTCAAATAACTTTATTTAATTTCTGTATTTTTTAATTTCATTATTATAAAATTATGATCAGAATGTTTAAGATTCAATATAATTAATATATTTTTCAGAATGACTTCTAACTTACCAACGCTTTTATAAAGCCTGATAAACCCACTCATATACTAGTGCAGCGATGAAAATGTAAAATATGACATTATTTATGTTATAGGCTTGGAGAATTTATGCCTCGACATCGAATACATGTTGGGAATGAAAACATCATTCTATTGGCGAATTTGCTGGGGAATCATTACTCCGGTCATGATGGTAGTGGTGTTCATATACGCTCTCATCACCACCGAGGCTCTACTATTTGGTGGCACCTACGTGTATCCACAAGGAGCATACAGTTAGTATTTTTACCAACTTTCCTACGTATACGAGTACTACCTCTACTAGTCTCTCATATGCGACTAGGTGGCAGCTGGTAGGTAACACTATACGAAAGGCCGTCCGAGTAGATACCACAGTTTTATCCAATTCGGCCGTCAAGCACCAATGTGTAAGACGTAGAAACAAATGGACATATTGGAAATAAGTAGGCTTAACACCTAATGTCTCGTGGCAACAAGCGGAGTGCATTACCATGGAATAATTAGTATTATAATTCTGCGTGGTGTTGCTCTTGTATACGAACAGGTGTTATGCTTACCGTCGATAACTCTCCTAGTTAGAATACTGAAGTTTTTAAAGAATATACATTGATGAAGAATTTCTTAAATTAAATTTATTTCTGATTGTAGAATTCTTGATTTTTCTATTTGTTACATCGAAATTGGCACTAATAAACAGGTAAATAACACGTTGATAAACATGATTACAGGCAACTACAATTAAACATTATAAAACTTGTGATACTCTTATGAACTGTCCTATTAATTGAAACTGCAGTTTGGCTTAAATATGCAAGATATACTGGAGATTGAGAACATGTAAATGTATATAATCCGGCCTCTATATCAATAGATTAATTTTGTTTCTTCTCACACATTAATTACCCAGATTACAAAGTTTGTTCTTGCAGTTGCAGGATATACGCTGCAATATACAGGAATAGCATTGATTCCTATTTTCATGGCGACGGCGTTTTGGAAATACAGATCAAATAACTGCAATGAGGTATGTAATAGTTCTTAAAATAAATAATACACACCTAAATGCCACATACATGGTTCTGACACCACATTAAGATCAATTGTTGTGGTTATCAGAAACTACGAGAGACTTTTCGGTTTTACTAACACCCAGACCTGAGAAAAATATTTGTGGGCCTCACTAACATTTATGTCGGTGCGGGAATAGAACCCGCGTCCACTGGTTTCACAGCCGGCGTCTAACCTACTGCTCCACGGAGGCTGTCTTATATTTATTAATCATTTGTGACTAAAATAATCTAGTCCAGAGCTAATTGTCCTTTTTTTTCACAGACGGTGAGGAAATCATTCCGCAAAAAAGACAGTTACGGTCCCAAAGACCCGCAGAAACATTCAGAATGGCGCACGTTCAGACAAGATGCTAAATATGAACGCGAACTTAAGCAGAAAAATTGGTTCCACCACATAGCCTTAAGTCTTGTTGGCGGATACAGGTGGAAACGCTGACAACTCGTGATACTTTTTTTATGTAAATTATATGCTAAATAAATTATATTATTTAAAATAATTTATTTATATTTATTGAACCTTTTTTGATCACATATCAATACAGAAATAAAAGTCAGAGCATATACTATTAGAGTTTATTGTTTTGTTTAAAATTAGTTTTAACACGACAATATAACTATATAATATTATTATGCAAAACGCACGATAAAATTACACTATTCATCCAGTTTACGCTAAAAGCCAAATTAGATATTTATAAAATAAGTCAATATCAGATTCGACTACACCCATATTTAAAACAGGAGAAAGAAAAAATTAAACTGTAGGAATATTTTTAAACTAAGGAAAACAGTTACTTATGTTTGGACTTTTTCTTTTTCTTGCTAGCCTTCTTCTTGTGCTTACGTTTCTTCTTCTTTTTCTTATGGTCGTCGGTACTGGAGTCTGTATCGCTATCACTGTCGCTTGCAGCTCGTTTCTTCTTCTTCTTCGTGCGTTTCTTTTTCTTCTTGCGCTTGCGCGCGTCAGATGATGACGATGATGAAGAAAAGTCCGAATCAGTTGACGTCTCAGTTTCTGTATCAGGTTTCTTTTTAACGTTTGTTAGATCTAGTTTAATAGAATCAGTGTCTAATTTAGGTTTCTTTATTTCGCTATCGCGACTACCAGGTGATCTTGAACGTTCACGCTTTTTACCAGTCTCGTCTTTGGTTTCACCATCTGATTCTACATTTTCATCATAATCAGGTTCAAAATGTGATTCATCCAGCGTTGATTTCTTCCTCTCCCGATCTGTTGCCGCACCTTTGACGTCTGCCGTGGTTTTCTCATCATCACGCTCATGCGATCCGTTGCCTTTGTCATCTTTGGAAACCTTATCAAAACTTTTCTTGTCGCTGCGAGGACTAGCACCACGATTTTTGTCGCCTTTTATGCTTTCTGATGTCACCCGTCTTTCGCTTTTAGATGAATCTGACCTCCCTGTCGAACTCTTCTTATTTCTCTCCTTTTCGACAGTTACCCTTCGATACGGATGTTCTCTCTTAGGAGTTTTAGATCGAGATTTTACACGTTCTACTGTGCTATGCACAACTCGATGTTCTCGTCCTCTCCGAACATCTTCTACTTTCCCACCTAAACGATCTTTTACAGATAACTTCGGGGGCGGGGTTTTTGAATGTCTCTTCCTTTTATCGTTTATTTCTATAGATCTCTGATCAACATCAGCCACTGGAACAGTTATTTGGATATTGTTCATAGGTACTTTTGGTTGATCATCGCCATACAACTTAAGACGATCGCTACTTATTTTCTTTATTTCTATTGGTCTCAGGGAATGTATTGCTTTTGCAAATATTGCATTTTCAGCTCTTTTGAGAACATCTGATGTAACTTTAGTTCCATCTTCTTCTTCCTCGGGAGATGTTATTTCTCCGGGTTCTTTTGCTTTCTCTGCAGTTTCTTCATCCACTTCCCATTTAGATAATCCCGGCAAGGGAGCTAAAACTTCTTTATTCGGTTGATTAGTAGTTTCCATTTCCACTTTTAAGTCTAACTCGTCAACATTTGCTTGTAATTCTATACCATCAAATGGTTCTTCCTTGGTAGCATCCATATGTTTAACTTCCTTGATGACGGTAGCTTCGCTTTTTACATAATTTTGAATTATTTCTTTATCAATAGCTTCCGCAGCTTCTTCTCCATATAAATCGTCATTAGTCTTTGAATCTAGTTCATCTGTAGTAGATTTGTCACCTTTTGTTATTTCATTATCATTTTCGGATTTTTCTATTTTAACTGTTATAGGATTTTCTATTTCAGACTGTTTTTCATTCGTCTCTAATTCTTTAGTAGCATCCTCTTTGTTTACTTCTACTTCTTCTTTTTTAACAGTGTCTTTATCTTTCTTTTCTTTTTTCTCTCGTTTTTTCTTCTTTTCCGCTTCCTTTTCTTTTTCACGTTTCTTCTTTTTTCTGTCCTTAAGTTTCTTATCTTTCTCTTTGTGTTCTCTAGTTCTATCGGTTGACGATTTTTCATGGACCCTTTCTTCCTTTTTATCTCTGCGGTTTTCTCGGTCACGATCACGCGAACGGCCTCTTGATTCACTTCGTTTTTTCTCGCGCGTTTCTCTACTTCTCTTAGGTGAGACTCTAGTTTTCTTATCCGGTGTAGCATGATCGCGTTCTTTCTCAAAATCTCGACCTCTCTCATAATCACGCGGCCTCTCTTCACGAGTATCACGAGCGTCACGAACATCACGAGCGTCACGAGCTTCACGAGCGTCACGAGTCTCACGAGGTTCACGAGTCTCACGAGGTTCACGAGTCTCACGAGTCTCACGAGGTTCACGAGTCTCACGAGATTCACGAGTCTCACGAGATTCACGAGTCTCACGAGGTTCACGAGTCTCACGAGGATCGCGAGCGTCACGATTTTTATCATATGGCTGTCTTCTATCTATATCCCGACTACGGTCCTGCCTCTCAGGTGCGTCACGATTTTCATTATAACGATCGCGGCCTTCCCTTTCTCTATGTCGCTCACCTTCAACATTTTGGTTACGCCTCGGCGCCATTCTATTACGAATATTAGCTCTGTACCCTCCGGTTCTGTTGTGTTCACGAATAGCATTGTTATCTTCTCTGAAATTGTCGCGATAATTAGCATCATGATAGTTAGTAGGAACTGGTTCCCTTGGATCAGCACTAGGAGGTCTGTATGGCACTCCTGGTTCACGGAAATTAGTGTGAGGTACATTTTCTCTAAAACCAGTTTCTCTATATGGGACATTTCTATAAGAGTTATCCCGGAATTGAGTAGAGCGGAAATTGGAATCACGACCAGCTCCTTGAGGTCCAGAATCCCGATATGGTTGGCCATCTCGAAAAGGCATATTGTTTTGGTCACGATATGGTGGCCCGGCCCTAAAATTGTCACGATAGCGTTGTGGTGGGTCTCCAACGTGAACAGGAATTTCATTCGATATCGGGGGCATAGACATATCCCTATATCCAGGAGGACCATCGACGTATGTCGGAGGTCTATATGGATCCCTATAATTAGGTGGTGGAATCCTTTCCCGGTCCATGGGGCCTGGTGGGCCGAAAGGAACTTTCTCAAATGGCGATGGTTCGAATCCTGGTACGGGTGGTTCTAAGCCGGGTGGAATTTCTTCAAATGGTGCAGAGTCATAACGACCTCGATAGCCTTGCGGTTGATCAAGATGAACGGCAACATTTCCCATATTGGGAAGCGGCTTCGATCCCAGCGGCGGATAAACCGGTGGTGGTGCATTACTTCTAGGTCCATATCTGAAACCATAACACAAAATAACAACATTAGGCTAAAAAGGTAAATTATACTGAGGCAAAGAATATTTCTTTGTGTAGAATTATTAGTGCCTCGCGAATCGAACCATCTCAAAGAAATTGTGAGATTATGACTTAAGTACAGTGACGAACTCGAAATGGGCATTACTTTCAATGGATCTACATTGGTATTTTTGACACACATTTATTTTATGAATATGTGTAAACTTTCGAATTAGCGTCACAAAACTTATTCGCTTGTGAAATAGCAAAACTTTCTCTTGCTACAAGCTATAATTTTACTAATTCGCTGATACAAAGGTAAATCCATGTCGAGATTCTAATGGAACTTCCACTAAAGGTCTGGCAGCATTATTTTCAGTATATTCATTTAACCCTCTAAGACCCGATCAACATAATTTGTCATGGTTCTTAATAACGCAAGATGTATGTATTAGTAATAATGTATTAAGATTTGGAAACATACAATACACAAAATATAATCCACTATAATCTCTAGTGTTCGTTCCATTTGCATTATAGATATTGTTATCAAGCAAACTAAACTAATAAAGTAATAATCGTATGACAATAAATCATGGTGATCTTTGTTTTTATTTCATTGATCCCCTATAAAAAACAACGATTTGCAGAAGCTGATACTAGTCATTGATCTGGAAGACTAAACACCTGTAAATAAAAACTCAATTTATTTCAAATTTAAATTAAAGGTTGGAACATAAGTTCTTTGCAAATTGATCACGCGACAGTTGTCTTAATAGTTAATCAATCTGTACATCAACGGTTATCAAAGTTGATCTATCTAAATATATTTAAAAATATATCTAATGCACAATGTTGGATTACCCTCAACGAAGTCATTAGATGTATCCCAGCGTAGACATAGGAAGATCGATGAATATGCAGTTGGGGTCATTAATTTCTTCTCAGAATCGGAATACCTAAAAAAACCTGCTTAGAAAATGCATGAATTTCGTACAAAAATCAAGTTGACGATATTTAAAAGCAAATATAACAAAATACTATTAATGAATAGTAAGTATTGACTTGAAACCATGACAGACAAACTATACATTCTTAGTCATCTATAATTTAAACATTTTATACGTATTTATACATTTACATTTACTACCATTTATACATTTTCAATATTTGAAGTACTATTTTTAATATATTAAAGTGTTATTATTATAAAAAGCATTAAAATGAACGTTCTGGAAATATCCATTACAATGCATATATTAAGGAATTTTCCAGAAACCAAAATAAGGCGAATACAAAATAGGAACGATTACTATAACATTTTAAAAACGTATCAGTAACTCCAGACTTTAACAAGTAATTAATTAGTATAGGTATAAGTACATATGTACTTATACCTAACCTGGTACATTATAACATAAAAATATATAATAACAAAAAACTTGATTACAGTAAAACATTCAAAACATACCTTTCAAATATTAAACTTTACTAATAGAACATTACTTATTGCTTGACTGAAAGAATTGTTTGAACATTCGTCTATAGTCAAGTTGTAACACATAGCAATTCTACACACACACATCTATTGCTAATACAATAATACGAACACTTAAAAGAGCATAGTTAATTAATAATATAAAGGAAATAAAAAAAACATGTTTGAGAAGTAACAATTTTATTATACAATTAACAACAATCAAAATATCACAGACGTTTTGATGATACAATATGCATAAGTATCAATCATCGAGCAAGTAAACAACTAGCACATTCACATACCTAACCAAATATTGTTTGTGTAAAAATAAATTATTTTATTGTTTGCATGTTTATATTCATCGGATTATATTTTGACATAGTTAACACTAAAAAGTATTGGCATAAATAGAGAGTGTCACATAACTTTGCAATACTTATAACGATTTAAACCGCTTTTTTATACAATACGATGTTCACTTAATATTATAGTAATTGAAGTAGATAAAAAAATCAACAACGCCACAGGATATCACGAAATCTTTTGATTGTGTATTCCTGTTTTATATCTCACTGGTAATCATGAAAACTTATTTCTGACAGGAACAATATTGTAACATATTAACATTATGTATTACCATTATGTATTATTGTAATATTTTCAGTCTGTTACAAATACGATAAATATAAATTGCAGCCAAAATCAAACAATACAAGCAACATTTTCAAAAGCATATAACACACACGTACACTAAAGTGCACTACACACCAAAGCCGCCGGCCCAGCGACACAACCCAGCGGCCTATAAGAAAAACATAATGTCGGCGGCCCAGGCCCACGCGTGTTGCCGGCCGATATGGCATTTCTACAACGCAAGCGCTTTGCTTGTCATAACGTCAACAAAGCCATAAAATGTTCCGTATTATGTCGAGCCGCTGCCATGTCGCCGTCAAATTTTTCCGACTTGCAATGACTGAAGCCGCTGGCTAGCCCGCCAACATAGGCCGGCGGGCCGGCGGCTTTGGTGTGTAGTGCGCTTAATAAATTTACTTCGTATACTGAGTGGTGAAAATCATGACGATATTGAGTGAAACGAGTAGCAAAGCACCGCGTCACAAGTTCATAGTACGAGTTACAACAATTATAATTTATATTCAGCATTATAGCCAGATATTATTTTCTAGATAGATGAGTAAGGGAAAGATAATAGTAGGATTTTGGTATCCGTCCGAATAGCGACCACCGTGCCCAGCAGTTAAGGGCCCGTCATAGTGACCCACGTGTGTTGCGATTTAGGTTCGCCTGTTTACATCCGGATGCAATGTGTCAACTGGCAAGAAATAGTCTACCTGGATCGCATTGCATTTACCATTATGTAGTCACTATGTCACGCCAGTATAAAAAACGATAGATTATTATCACATTTAGCTTGTTTCAAAGTATTGATTTTTGAATTTTCATATGACGCCTAAGTAAACAATTTTCATAATCGTTTTATAGTCTGAAATTGTCATGTTTCCACCACTGTTAACATACAGTTAAATTTTAAGAGATAGAAAATATGTTAGCGTGAAATTCTAGAACAATTATGCATCACCATACGATTTTGTATATACAGTGATATACATAAATAATAAGTAACAAAACCATATTAGGTATACAAAACAATTATGAGATCAAATAAAAAAAATTGCAAATCATTTATCTAAAAAATTTGCATTTAACATAATATATTTTAAAAAAATATACTGCAATAAATATTTTAATACTGAATTAATTCTATCAGTACCTTATTTGGTCATGCAGTTTTAAAAAATACAGTATTTTACACAATGAAAAAAATCCCACGTTGATCGTGTAACAAACAAATAATATATAGTACGAGACAGGTCGAGATGGCATCCGGGGTATGAGATGACGCGTGGGGAAGGGGACGCCCCGCACACCCGCACGTCGCCCGCCCCGTCCTAGTTTTAACTCGATGTGCTGCACGAGTTCGCATCGATCGCGATTATCGATTACGATCCCGGTCACATTGTTCTTTGTGTAATATATTGTTATGTATTGAAATGACTGCAGTAGCTTTTAAAGCTAAAGAAAAAGACATTACTTCATTCTCATTCTTACGCTTTCATTACGTTCATAGTCTCCCCATAATAGATTTTCTCATACATCTTCCCCGTGCAGACATCGATCAGTTACATATTGTAGACAAATGTAAGTAAGTCATTTGACGTGATCAACGGGGGATTTTTACACATCGTATATAAATGATTAGCAGTAAAACATATTTTGAGTTTGAACTTATCTATTTATACAATCCATTTATCCAATAAATAATTTTATGATTACAATTAAAAAATAAATAACACGTACACTGATGTAATTACATATGAAACAAAATATAAATGAGGCGCATTTTTTAACAATTATCAGTCTTAATTATTTATTATACATGTTTCAGAAGATATTTGAATAATCTAATACCTTACCTATATTTTGTTTTCTTTTTGTATATTGTATATTTTGTATTTATCATTTTTACTTGATTAAGCTCCTTGGAGGGTGAACGTACATCCTTATAATGGTAGTTTTTTCAATTACAGCTTAAAATTATAATAATAAAAAATAAAGAACAAAGGTGTGTCTGAAGTCTTAATAGAACGACAATTTTGACTTTCGATGTCCATAGTTTTATGAATATTGTAATACCGTCGTATTACAATCCCACTGTACCAACCGTACCAACAATATCATTAGTACTTTTGTAAAATAAATAACCATTATAACAAACCATTACATTAACACAATAGAAGCGGGAAAATAACTTATACAAAGAATGTCAATATTTAAATAAATACATTTATTTGTACAATGTTAAAAATATTTGTGTTATCCTTGTATTATGAACTCTTATACTAATCCAGCTACAATTACTCGGGGTGACAAATAAAAAAAAATATCGCACAATATACCCTTCATAAAAATTTTAAAACTATAAATATAAAACTTCTAACAATAGCCAAATGGTTTTTATCTATTGCAAAATGCAATAGACGCTGGCCTGAAAAATACCTCACAAAACAGCTTATACGTGATATTTATCACGTGTATGCAATAATCATGGAACGTTAATAACCGTAATATCAGATTCCGTTTAATGAGATATGTTGTAAACCCAAGATACGATAGCGTATTCCATCAATCACCTCTACTCTCGTCACAAAAATTAGGACATTTTAATCCAACCCTTGATACACGTATTAACCGATTCGTTGCGACGCCCATTTTGGTGCACTTTTATGCGTGGCGACGAACAAATATTTCGTGACACGACAGTCGTGTCAAGCGCCATATCAGTTGATGACACGCCTATTGTGCCATCAGCCATGTACAGAATAAAATGCTCTTTTTTCTTGTTTAGCCTTGAATTGTATTCAGTCGACTTCCAAAATCGAAAGTAAACGGTCAGTTACTTTGTGTTAAGTGGTTTTGAACTGATTATATATGTGTTTCACTGAAAATGGATGGTAAGTGACTTTTTTATTCAGATGTTGTAAACCTTTTGTACTGTTTTAGCCGGCCCACAAACAATAGACGCCGGCACCTTTGTTTATGAGTCCTTAGTAGTGTTTCACGCAAAAAGGAACCGTAAGACAACACAATATGGTATTTTCCAAAATCTTGCCGAGACGATCTAGCCGACTTAGGAAACTTGTTTACAAAATAAATTTTTAAGGGATCGGAACAAGATTTAGCAAATGTGAAATTCATTTATTATTTATATGTAATACCTACCTACTTATGTATGTATCTAGGTATCTAATAGCTACTTATATTTATATTAGCCCGATAAGCTAAATAAGATAAGAAAAATAGATGCAGCTATTAATAATAATTCGAGGTAAATAATGCATTTCATTAATACGTACCTAATCGCAGTAATCGTAATGCAACTTATCGAGGTTGTCAACCCCTGGAATTATCTGATTTGCATTATTTCCAGAAACGAAGTCTATAATAATGATCCGCATTCAAAAAGATTAATGTTTAGTTCAAGAAGCACCTCGAGAAATTTCGATTTGAGCGAGATAAAAGACATTTAAAAATGACACGAAACGCGTGTCATACGCCATATGTAAAAAAATTGGATGGCACGTCTGTCGTGCCATCCGCAACGAATCGGTTAATTATCAATCGACATTACGCACAAAAATATGTAGGCACATGTCAAGATAATTATTATCATATTAAATATAACAGCATCGGTCGATATTGGCCTGTTTAATGGTATTTATGATACTCATAAAAAATAATCCTTAGATAAAAATTATAAATTACTGACTGGTCATTTCAATGTTGACTGAAGCCCGCATTGAACCGGCGCGGCCACGCGGCTCATTGTATGGTAGACAAAGGCCGAATGTCCGCGTATTAAAGTAGCAAGAAGCGATATACATGTGGAACAGCATTAAATAGATTATGAATTATGATATAATTATGGATCATAACACGATTATTATATGGTTATTCCAATATGAAATGTTAAATGCAGCTGCGTCAGCTGCCCATTTACAGCCAGCGAATTCCGTTGGTGCCTAAATGATTTGTGCACAATTGTCAGCAATGAATGAGCACAATTGTCAGCAGTTTTCGGGACAACAAAATTATTTACCAGGAAGTAGGAACCGTAAGATAAAGAGTTAGCTAGGCGAGATGGTGCAAAGCCGTAACCCAATTGGTACTGCAGGCAGCATAAAAATGTTATATTAAGCCGGTCACCCGCTCTGGTTGGATATAGACACCAATCTTCTTCTATACAAATAATTTGTAACCGGTCGATGTTTGTAAATGGAAGATACATGAAAAGAAACTAATTTGGGGGACTGTATTAACGTAATAGAACTCAAAACAATGTTTTTTAGAATTTTTGTCTGTCAGTGCGGTTGTGCACGATGATCTCAGAAACGGCTTAACGAATTACGATGAAATTTGATATACCTCCATACCAAATTGTCACCCTGGATTAACACTTAGGCTACTTTTTATCCCGAAAAATGTTGTGTACCCTTGGGATGAGAAGTCATTCCGATATATATATTGTTACTTTTTTATACTCAAAGTGATGGGATGGGACTGTATTACATGCCTTGAGTTAAAATGAGACGGGACAGGGTGGAATATAACGGAACGGATAGGAATGGGACAGATCAGGGCGGGACGGCAAAATTACAAATAAAGACGAAGTTTGCGGGCAAAAGCTAGTATTAAATATATTCTCTACACGGTATTGCATATTAATTAACTATTGGAATATTGTTTAAAAATATAATACATAATTACTATAAATATTATTTTTAATGGGTCTATATTTTTCTCAGCAGCTTAAAAATAAAGTTTTAATCGGCTTATTTGTCTGCAAACAACATAGGCAATCGTATTATTTTATGGTAAATTATATTTTCATAATGACATTAATTTCTATTTATATTCTGGTGGTGGAAACAGTAAAACAAGGCCTATCCTAGCCTACTTCCTATCCTACTAATATTATAAAGGCGAAAGTTTGTGCGTTTGTTACTTCTTCACGCTCAAACAGCTGGAACAATTCTTATGAAATTTGGTATGGAGGTAGCTGATACCCTGGATTAACACATAGACTACTTTTTATGCCGAAAATGTAGTTTTCCCGTAAGATGAGAAAATAATTCAAAAGTGTATATTTGCTAATGTTTCATAATCAATGGGATGGTTTGGGATGGAATATATGGCGGATGAAATGGGATATATAAGGACAGGACTACATGCCTTGAGTCATGGAACAGGTTGAGATGGGACAGGAAAGGAGGTAACGGGACGGAACGAGAAAAGCACGTTGAGTTTAAATATAAAACAGTACGCGAAATAATATTTGTCCGATGTGACTGGACTCAAAAGGTGTCTGCACTCGGGCGAAGCCGGCACGTTCTGCTAGTAAATAATAAACGATTTTTGAATTGTATAATTTCGAAAACTCTCCTAAAATTAGGTAATGGTTTTGGTATTAGTTGTCATTCGTAAATTCATTCTCATGTGGTCCTTAAGTGATACGCACCACAAATTGACTCATAATAGATAATTTCGGCGTTGTGGGTTAGCGAGTTATAGGGCAATTTTATGCGCTCTACAGTCTACACACCAAACCCGCCGGCCCGGCGACACAAGCCGCTGGCACAACCCGGCGACCTATAAGAAAAGTGTCATGTCGGCGGCAAGCGTCCGCACGTGTTGTCCGCCGACATGACATTTTTACAACGCAAGCGCACTGCTCGTCAACGTCATAAAATGTTCCATGTGTCGAGCCGCTGCCATATCGCCGTCAAAGTATTCCGACTTGCAATGATGGAAGCCGCCGGCTACATATGCCGGCGGCTTTGATGTGTAATGCGCTAAAGTATTGTTTGTGAAACGAGTGTTAGTTTGTTCCACAATAATATATTTTAATTATGGTGTAACACCTAATATAAAATAATTTCATAAACACGTAGCGATTATTTTACAATTTAATGTCGTATGTTTCCACCTGTATAAAACAACATACATAATATTTAATGTAACATTCTAAACGCTGTATACAGTAGTATTGTATATAAATAATTTTGTATCTATACACTGTATAAACATATTCCCTAAAATATACAATGTGTATTTTTAGTCAAGTCGAAGCACCTATTTAAATTTAAATAAATTATTAAAAATATACGAAAAAAATAATAATAAATGAGAGAAAACTTCAATTATTTTTTCCCAAGGGGCAGTGCTTGCGCGCGGGGTGTTTTTTTATGGAAGAATCGTTCTGCATGTTTTGCAGCGAACAGCGCGATTATTTACTCTATCGTCTTCAAGTTCACACAGTGACAGAATTCATAAAATAATGTTTTTACGGAAATTCCCATGAAACATAAGGTCACATATTAAATATTTATTTAAGACGAGCATCGAACATGAGGTGACTCAGTACCTCATTAAACAGGTCTCTCGACTAACCTTATACACAATATATACG
This sequence comes from Theretra japonica, assembly GCA_033459515.1. Lineage (NCBI taxonomy): Eukaryota > Metazoa > Arthropoda > Insecta > Lepidoptera > Sphingidae > Theretra > Theretra japonica. The sequence continues at coordinate 7,341,536 of CM065943.1, forward strand.
TAGATATATTTAACGACATTTTTCAATCAGTCGTTTATAGCCGCCACACACGTAACTATAAAACTGTGCAAGTCTGTTTGCGCCGGTATATTAGAACGTGTATGGACAAATAACTGAGCAAAATTCGGACTGGTGCAAGTCTTAAAAAACGTTCCAATGTATGCGCAAACGCACTTGAAAGTGTGCGGCATGGTTGTGCTCCAGTCTCATTAGCGTACTAGCCACCAACACGTGCCGACTTCTGCGATCGGTTTCCCGCCCAAATTAGTGAGACAATTATGAGGCTTGGAACTGGTGACATTATGGACGAATTTATAAAAATCAGCTAGTCTTCGGGTCCAAATTTAAAAATTTTAACTTAATAAATTAATGTGCGAATAACGCTCTTTCTATCTTAACCAGTTTACCTGCGCCTATTAATTTTTTAAAGCGTCCTCCATCGCATAAAACAGTTACACAAACTCTGTTTGACATAAATGACATTTGCACAGACGGACATGAGCCGTCTGTGGTCACTCGAAAATAACGCGAGTATGTGCCAACTTAGACTTGCACATTTAAATCGTTACTTGTGTGGCGGCCATTCGATTGAATGTGTTTACACAAATAAAATAAGAACACAACATTTTTAATAGAAATACAATTACAAAATATTAATATAATTCAGCTCGATCATGTCGACAACCCGATGTCAGAGATGCTCGTTGCTGTCTAAAGTAGAATATCACAGTCCAGCTACTTACCGTTTTAAAAACGCAAATATGTTTTTTTTACATCGCAATCACATTTATTTTAAAATTGAACCCTTCAAAATATAAAATAACAAATGTTATGCAACTTATGTTTACACAAATTACATGATATTGAAAAATAAAAACCGCTTTTCGAGTTGACACATAATACCGCAAACGATCCGGTTCAATCCGCTTAGCATTAAATGCATAACGTCAGCGAAGGGTTTCATTCCCTTGGGAGGCTGAAAGGGACGCATGTAGACACTATTTAAACTGTTACAATCGTACCTGGCTCCATACGGCGGCTCAACACTACGCCTCGGGGGCGACAACAGTTCATCATACACTCCGGCGTATCTGTTCACAAACAAATAAGGAAATTCAACACACAAAAGCTTGTGGTGCGATATTATTAACGTTTATTTTAATTTTAATAAACACTAATTCATTAAAAATTATAGCAATCCTTCGGATCCATTAAGTTTCGATGAGTTTGAAAACCAGAAGAGCAATTATTTAAAAAATAAAATATAACTGATAAAATTAACATGAAACTAACACGATACTCATTACAGGACTAGAATAAATAATTACCGGTGAGGTGACAGCGGTCTTGGCAGGGGCGAACGCATGGCCGAACGTCGGGGCGAACGCATCGGAGAACGTAAAGGCGAGCGCGGCGGCGAACGTAGCGGCGACCGCAGCGGCGAACGTAGCGGCGAACGCAGCGGCGTTCGCGCTCCCGGCGAACGGTACCGCACGCCACGACGACGCGGCGACAGCGAACTGCAACCAAAACATACATCTCAACTATAAAGTTTCTCAACCAGAGAGAGGAAAGTATAGTACGCGACAGGTAGAGATGGCAATCGTGGCATGATGTGAAATGTGAAGCGTGGAGGAGGGAATGCCCCGCAGACCCGCACATCGCCCGCGCCGTCCTAATCTTAGTGCTGCACGGGTCCGCATGCACTGCGGCAGAGATGTAACGGAGCTTCGATTCCGGTTCCGTTAAGTCGGAACTTCCGATTATTATTACACTTTCGGTTCCTACTTCGGTTCCGATACTTTTGTATCGGATGTTAATCGGAGGTCGAACGAAACAATACATTACTTTTGGAGTCCATTTTGATTTAATTTGTTTTAGCTTTTGTTCATTTATTGTAATGTAACCAAATGTAACACGCTACTTTGGGTTTTAATTTTAATTAAACTTTAAATTCATTAATTTTATCTTTTGTTTATTTGGAATTATGCCAATTTTTTTTCACAGTTGTTTTTTATTTTATAATAAAAAATAAAAATGAAAAGAATTGACTATAAATCATGTTTTATTTGTCCTTAAACAAACTGACCCTGCCTCCGATTTCGATTCCGATTTCGATTCCGATTCCGATAAACCAAATTTGAAAACTCCGATTCCGATTTCGGTTCCGATAAAACTACCTCCGTTACATCCCTGCACTGCGGTTATCGATTTCGAACCCGCTCTCATTATTCCGGTGTATTACATTGTTTTGTATTGAAAAGATTTCGGTAGCTTCTTCATCACAATACGTTAGAAAAAAATAATAATTCACTCTCATTCTTACGGTTCTATTACGTTCATACAGTCCCCAATAATAGTTTTTCTCATATATCTTCCATGTGCAGACATAGATCAGTTACAAATTGAAGATAAATTATTTTGTCACATTGCATATAATAAACTTGACTCAAATATTTTTACTCTTCTGTCATTGCGTTGGAAAAAAATATCGATATTAACTACTTGGAACGTGATACTACATCACCAGAAAATTGCCATGTCGACCTGTCGCGTACAGTAAAGGAAATATATAAAATGGAAACCATAATAGGAAATCATGTTCTCGACATGTTGATAAAATAAATGGTAATATGAAATTAAAATTATAAAAAAAATGTAAAATAAGTGAACTTTCATTTCATATTCGTTGTATAAATAAATAAAAAAAACAAATATAAAACGAAAAGCCTGGCACGTCGGCTTTATTGTTCTCATCAATGCTGACGAGACAGTTTGACTCACCGCGAAAGGGATAATGACCTGTCTCGTGAGCGACGCCGCCGCGGCGACCACGGCGAGCGACGCATCCGCCCGCGCGACATCGAACGAGATCTGAAACACAAATAAAAACAATCTTAATTTACTCTTACCGTTCGTCCCCTTCATTCCAGTATATTTCAAGCAGTATTTCACATGCATTTAGTATCTCTTTAGGTGACGTGCATTATGAGCATCAATAGACGGTTAAAAGGGACAATGCATACAGCAGATGTGTTTTGTGAAAGAAGCTACGGCTCGGCAAACGTAGAGACATCCTCAGATTAGATGGATTGTAATCCTTGCAGATTGGATGGCCAGCGATTATAAATAATAATAAACTAATAAACCCAACAGTCACATACATAGTCGTGACCCCACACTAAGATTTAATATTGTGTCGCGGTTATCAGAAATTATGACTTTTCGGTCTCACAAACACTTAGACCCGAAAAAAATACGTGTGGTTCACGTAAAAAAATTGTCTCGGTGCGGTGATCGATCTCGCAGCCTCACGTTTCACAGCCGACGTCGAACCAATTGCGTCACGGAGGCTTATTGATGGAAGTTCTTTTTTTGTTAAAATGAATGGCGAGACGTGCATGATGGTAAGCGATACGATGGATTATGGGCAGTAGCAAAACCAAACTATATGAATTACAAAGCAATGCTTGGCATTCCACTGCGCTCGCCATCCTGAGGCATGAGACTTTAGCCTCATTATGTGCAGTAGTTACTCTGATACAATATCCTTGAAACACAACAGTACATTTGCACTGCTGTTTGTCGGGAGAAAAAGACATTGCGGTGATACCCCGGCGGTCTCTCACATATTTAGGACTTGCCACCAGTATAACCAAGACAAGAATTTTTTTTTTATTATGAACAACAGATGAGGCCTATTTTTGGCAGTGAGCTGCTGAATCGTAACGATGGCATTGCGTTGTGAATACATTCTGATATTATTGTATATGATCTTGTTATTTAAATATATTATAAACTAAATTTTAGTAACATTTGGCATTTCGTTAATCTATTTTTATTTGTATTTCTTTATTTTTGAAGAACTCTTCACATACCAACATAAAGTACCGAAAAAAAAGTGGCCATTCCACTTACGTAATTTAACGGGCTATACAGGGTATATCAAGACTGCTACCGAAAAGGAAGCCAGGTAGTAGTTTTAGTGACTTTAGACACAATGCAACTTCGTTTTCGATAGCAGTCTTGATATACCCTGTTTATATGTTAGTTTTCGAAAAAATACCAAGTGCGACATGTATATAGATAACTAAAATTAGTTAACCATTTTCAAAACTACCATAACCGTATTTATACCATAACCGTAACCGGCATATTCACAAGCAGAAATATATGAATATGCAATGCGAATCAAGCGAACAACACCAAAGGAACGGGAGAAAGCGACATAGAATGCAGAAGGGTACAGGAGCGGAACGAACCTAGAATATCGAAGTCGACTGGAGGCGCGGCTGCGCGCGCGTGAGCGGGGCGAGCGCGGCGAGCGGGGCTCGCGCGGGGAGCGCGGCTCGCGCGGGGAGCGAGGCTCGCGCGGGGAGCGGGGCTCGCGCGACAGGCGCGGCGCGCGCGGCGAGCGGCCCGAGCGCGCCGAGCGCACGGAGCGCGGCGTGCGCGAGCGCGAGCGCGACCCCGAGTGCGCGCGGCGCCGCTCCTCGCGCCGCTTCGCTCGCATCTCCTTCTCGCGGATCATGCGGTTGAACGCCTCCAGCGGGTCCTCGTTGGCCCTGCGACAGTGGACCGAGCTTCGCTTTAATATCCGCTGCCGATCTGCGTCGGTGCGATCCCATACAGCGAAGGCGACAATAATTTAGATATCGTGTGTAGACTGAGGTGCGAGCGAAACGGACGTTTTTAAGTTTTGATTGCGCGTTCGGTACTGTTTTTTTTAAATAAAGGGCGACTTGATTTGAACAACTCAAAGCGAACAAAAAACGAAACCAAAAATACACGTACGGTAACTTCATTCCAAATTTTGACCACCCCTCTATGACAATAAAATACAAATACACAAATATTTGAAAATCACACGAAAATATATATGTAAATACTTGTTATATAGGCACACTATTAAAATATGCAATTGATTTACCCGTTGGACGGAGAGTCTTTGATACCAGGCGGCGGTGGTTGATATGGGTCTGGTGGGTAGCGGTCGTTGTACGGCGCCGACCCTAAAGATCTTGAGTACGGTGCACTGACACAAAACAAAAGTATTTATTAATGAATATCTCGCTACACCATATAGTTTCTATAATGAGATATAATCACCGCTAATGATTACTACCTCTGGATTCTTAATGACACTTAATATGATGCATAATTCAAGTATAATGATAAAAAATCACTTCTGGAATTATTTTCATTTCAAGTAACCTCCTACATCTTATCTTTAACAAAAAAAAAATTTGTTTTTTTAGTACTGACTTTTTGTTAAGATAAATCATTCCTAATATAATAATAATATCAATGTAAAATTCCAACACAACAACACAACAACAACAACAACACAAAAAACACGCTTTTTTCCCAGAAGGGGTAGGCAGAGGCGCTACCAGGACACCCTCATTTCGCCTTGTATGTTCCGTCCCACGATGTGATAGGGGGGAGCCTATCGCCATATCGGGCACAAATTCCTGACTCCGGGTTGATAATGAATATAAAAATCCAATATCACTTTGCCCGACCCGGGATTCGAACCCAAGACCTCAGCTTTGCAATCATACCGTAGTACAACTACGCCACCAAGGCAATCAACTTTCACAAAAAAACATTGGAAGCTTACTCGTTGTAATGTGAAGGCGGCGGTAAACCGGCCACGTACTGCGGCGGGCCTCGATTGTACACCACCTGACAACACAGCGACAACCACATTAAATAAATTAATAATAATATATATATTTTTTTAAATTATGGCAACTGATTCTCCTTCAGTGAGAATATTACTGCCAGTGTCAAGTGACTAGTGAGTTATTCATGTATTTGTGTAGGGTAAAAAATAAAAGGGATCGAGACTAAAATCTAAAGGGAAATACGTTACTGACACGATTGATATATAAAATACTTGCAGACATGTAAGGTTACATTATAATTTTATACTATACATATTTAAATAATTGATTAGTGCCTTTAAAGCCAGTTTATTTTTTAGGCTTAGAATGGATGCGAGGTTACAGGGGAGCGGAACTTTATTTATAATCAATAGATCATATAATGATGGAGAGGAGTACCGGATGCAGTTAAAAAATATGTGAATGATGGAACCATCATCAAGACCACATTCACATAAGGAAGAATCCCTGACGTGTAATTTCCTTTAATGAACGGGCGATGAACAATGGCTAATTCTCAGCCGAGAAATAATTGCTGATATATGCTTGCTGAGCCGTATTTTGGAGAACCAAGGTCGCAGAGTAATATCTGGCTGTATTTTGTACAGATGAGCACCTTAAAGCAGCTTGTATCCATCCAGTTGGCATTCCACGCAATTTCCAATTGATGTTTTGCAACGGGGACAAGATCATGTGAATAGACTGAAAAGTGATCTTCGTTACCCTGATCAATAGCACTTTTAGCTAACTGATCCACATATTCATTGCCAATTATCCCTATATGGCTAGGTATCCATGCAATTGTAATTTGCAGATGTTCTTCTCTACATAATTGAATTAGATTTTTTATTTTGAGTGTGATTGGGGATATACTGTTTTTATTAAAGGGATTACTTAAAAGAGCCTGAGTACAACTTTTTGAATCAGAAAATATAATTGAGGATGTAATTTTGTGTTCTCTAATGTACATGATACATTTCAAAATTGCAAAACTTTCTCCGGAAAATACTGAGCAGTAATGTGGTAATTTAAACATATAAAGTATATTGGCATCTTGATGAAAAAAAGTAACACCTACACAGCTTTCATTATTCAATTTAGAGGCATCCGTGTAAAACAACTCTGCAATTAGCCAACGAGTTGCAATAACATTTTTTTAACTTTATATCAGGATTTGGGGTGTGTTTATCAATTCCAAGTGTTAGCTCAATAATAGGAAAACAAATAATAGATGAATAGTCAAAAGAATATAAAGGGTGGGTTTGAAATTGATTAATGGGACAGGATACAGATTCTAGTCTCCTATAACTTTCAACAATGCAAGGAGTAGATTTATGTGCCCAGTATGGTCTAGATTCATTGTATATGATTAGTTTCCTAAGTTTAGGAATGAGCAGATGAGAAGAATATTGGGAGATTTTATAAATATATCTGTCAGACAGATATTGTCGCCTGAGGTGAAGAGGAGGATCAGAGCATTCCACACGTAAAGCGTTCGTTGGTGAACTTTTCATTGCTCCAACTACTAGCTTTACTTTGCATTAAATCTAGTTTTTTTAATGCCCCCTTGTTACATGGCACCAGCAAATGAGTAGCAAAATCCAAATGGCTTCTAATAGTAGCATTATAAATTAATCTAAGTGCATATGGGTGGGCCCCCCACCAGACTCCTCTTAAGCATCGCATTATATTGATGTTGGATTCACATTTATTTAGAATATGTGTAACAAGACCTTTGCCATTCATTTTGCTGTCAAATACTTTTCCAAGAAATTTAACCTCATTGCTTATTGGAATTATAGAGCCATTTAATTCAATTCGTAAATTAGGAATATTTCGTTTTCTGGTGAAAATAACTACAGTACTCTTTGAGGGTGATAACTCTAGAGAATTCAATGAGAGCCATGAGCTGAGCCTATCCAAGCCATTTTCCACTTGATCTTTTGCCTTTTCTATAGAATGGTTAATTGAGTAAATGAGAAGGTCATCCGCATACTGCAAGACATTGCACACATCCAAAATGTGGTGATCCATATCAGCCGTGTACACGTCATACAGCAACGGACTGACAACAGACCCTTGAGGTAAACCCTTCGACACAGTTCGAGTGGACAACTGAATGCCCGGATGCCTCAGTGATATCGTTCTACCAGATAAAAGGTTAAACAGAAAATCTGTCAATCTTTGAGGAATCCTTAGCTGAACTAGCTTGTTCCTAAGGACCAAAAGATCAACATTATCATATGCAGCTGAAACGTCCAGGAATCCAGCCACCATTAAAGCATTTTGACTGAACACTAGTTGGATATCTGTAGTGAAAATGGCATGGTTATCAGAAATACTACGACCCTTCTTAAAACCGAATTGAGATTTTGCTAAAACAGAATGGTGTTCTAAAAACCATTCCAGTCTATTTTTTATTAAGTGTTCAACAACCTTTGGGATGGTAGAGGATAGAGCGATAGGACGGTATGACTTGGAATCTGAAGGGCTCTTTCCAGATTTAGGAATGGGAATTACTATTTGGTGTTTCCAACTTGCTGGTATAATACCATAATCAACAATTATATTAATTATGTTTAAAAAGTAATCTGATGACTTATGTTTTAATTTTGATAAAAATGAATAGGGAATACCGTCTGGGCCAGGTGAAGAGTCTTTACATTGGTCAAGCACTAATAATAGCTCTAAATACCAAGATTATTAAAGTGTTACAGTTCACGGGTGACATTTTAGTTTATTCTATTGACAGAAATGTTTCGATAGCCCAACAAAATTTAAATCTAGCTATCTTTTATCTAAAATCTTAAGTCATTTGAATACATATATCAGTAATAAGTTAAATTAAACATTAATTCGGAAAAACATCCCTAGTTTTAGATATCTCAAAATGATTTAAGAAATATTAATGTTTTACGAAGTTTGGTAAGAACATTTTGGGGTTCAGATCCCAAAACCTTAATAATGTTCTATAAAAATATCATTCGGAGTCATTTTGATTACAGCTATTCGTCATATGTATGCCAACAATACATTGTTCAAAAAATCCAATTGAAAATATTGCTTTAAGTAATATAAGTGCTGCAATGATAACCACTATTATACATGTACTTGAGGCTGATGTATGCATGCGTTCCTCCATATTTTTTTACGCATTTTATCGCGATTTGGTTTAATTTTTATTTTTTTTAACTTCCCAACGTTTCGATCGCTTCACAGCTTTCGTGGTCACGGGTCGGAATGTGTAACATTCGCGTAAATCTAAGAAATCGTTATTAGAAGATTACATTTCGCTGAAAAGTTTTGCTTAAAAGCATTATGTAAAACCAGCTCTGTACTAGTGAATACAATAAAATTAACGGAAAATTGATGTGACACCTTATTAGACTCTTACATTCGTCCTTCTGATATAATGTTCAATAAAATTCCAGAATTATGTACTATAATGGCTCATATGAATGAGCTAAGTATAAATATGTATGTGGTATATACCACTTTTTTTTCATGGTCTTATATTTTACTTTAAAAATATAAGACCCTGTATATCCAGGGTCTTAAATTTTTTATGTTTTATATTTGGATCGACAATCCAATAAGCAATGTCCCCCTTCAGGAAGTCCTTCGTTAAAGTAACACGCAGTATATTTAACTTATTGTCAAAGAATTGTGTCTTTTGTTTAAATGGAGTACACACTACTGTAATACAACAATTGTAGCAGAAAACATGTGAAAATATGATATGGAGTGGTATTAAAAAATTGATACAATGATTCTAACCTGCGAAGACATAGGATCCCTTCTCTCGTCAATTGTTGGTGTGCTCGCCCTTTGCTCGTCAATCCTTGGCATCTGAAATGTGAATATATAATTTGTATAAATTCTATTGGCGTGTGGCGAAATTTGGATCTGTAATTAAAATTTTAAAAATGTCTATATAACGCATTGTTTGAGATATGTTTTCATAATAAAAACATATAAACAACAAGCATATATACTTGTAATCTAATAGCATTAACATGTCTAATATAATAAAATGTGAAGAAAGAAAAAGTGGTCCTAATATTTGGCAACAGCATGACAACTCATTATGACGCCAAAATATCGTAGACAATCTATAGTATTACACGCCATATGTAAATGCGTTGATCTTTAAAACTGGGTTATCAGAACAGTTGTTCTTTGAATATTGAAAATATAAAATATACTTAGGGCCTCGTTCACCACCCTCAAGCAAAGCTCCGAATAGGCTAGTCATCAATTAAAGTCACCCGTAACATCACGTGTCGATTTCACGACCCACTACTACTTGCCACATCTTCTGCAAATTAGCGTATTGATGGTTAAAATAAGCTTAAAATCTGTTGAGATTTTCTAATTTCTTATTTTTTAAGAAAAAAAAAACGTTGAAATTGATATTGAACGAATGATTCGTTCAATTTCTTATGTCATTCAGTTGACCAGCACATTGTAAATCGATACCTACTTTGTTTTCACTTGTGAAATCGACGGAAGATACTCGGCACTTTTACTTGGAAATTTAAAAAGTAACTAAGTTAATCAACAAGTAACTAATCAACAGTTTACTCAAAGATGGTGAACGAGGCCCTACGTATAATGAATACAAAAGATTATAGTGTGAAACATGGGTATCACAGAGTTCCCCTAAGTCATAAAGTAACCTCCAGTTACAGCACCTAACGCTAAGACGTAAAAAGCATTATTGTAAAATTTTACCAATGTTTTTAAATTTTCATACATAATATTCCTATACCTATAAGATCAGAATCAGAATCCAATCGGTTATCCCTACAAGAATCAATGGTTTCCTGACATGTAATTTTTAATTGAAAACGAAAAATACACAAATCAATAAACTACACAAATGTCCATAATTTCTCAATTACAAAATAATATTGAATTCACTCACATTCATAGGAACATTCACTGAAGGTTCTATATCAGGTTTGTGACTTGGCGGCGGTCCTATAACAAAATACAAGTCATAGTTAAATAAAATCACCAACAAAATTAATATCAAATACATAAATTATTATCGTATTAAAGAAAAATAAACTGTTTAGCATTACAGTAAAATAAATGATACCAATTGTTAAGCAATATACACCTCCACCATAAGCAATAAGACATAACATGATAATATAATACATTTACTGAAACTTCGCACACATCGAAATAAATATTTCGAAAGCTTAACAAGTAATCACAAACTTTTTGGAACAAAAATTACATCCTTTTTTATTTTTTCTATGTTGCCTTTCTTACCTACAATAATTATGAAAACTTTATTAAAATAATTACTTGTTAGCATGCTACAAGTACAGATACTGCATTTTTAGCAATTATATTTACAAAACAATATTAGCCTAAGCATGCGCATGCGTCATTTACTAGCTGTCATGCTATATTAACATATCACTGGCTTATGCACAACAATACACACACAGGTGATGTAAAAACGCCAAGAATTCTTTCAATTGGCTCACTAGACTCTAGAAATATATTAAAGCTACTACTGTTTGACAAAATGCATCGTAAAAGATAGTTTATTTGTGAGACAAAACACTTAAATTAATTATCAAAATGTTACTGCTACAATTTTGTAGGCAGCAGCTTGTGATGTAGTCATTTATAGAATCCAAACACCACATTTTTTTTAAATATAATATTATCGACAAAGACAATAATGTTCATAAAACAAGGGAAAATATTGGCAATTTCCTAATTGAAGGATTAATATGCCTGTGTGCAATTTTAAAAGATACTTTATCCGGCAATAAAATTGCCAGCAATTCTGATATCACGCATGATACATTATTAACAAGCATAAACAGTGTAATTAACAACAAGAAAATATGTGACCCAGATTCTAGTCATTAAATGAGCCATACTAAATAAACACAGTTTGATTTGAACATGTCCACTTTTCTAGTCAAGCTATTACTGTACTGGAGATTATTGCATGCATGTTATAAAAAATATTGTTTTCCAGCTAGATGCGCCAAGTGAAGGCAATACTGAACAGTGAGGAAGAACAGAGTAGTGGGCGAGCATGCGGCGCCGAGTACCGTAGCGCGCGTGTCGATGCAGGGAGTGCCTGGCGGGGTGCGCGGCGTGCGCGTGCGCGTGCGCGTGCGCGTGGTGCGCGTGGTGCGCGTGCGCGGCGTGGTGCGGGTGCGCGGGCGGCATCGTCACCGTGATGTTGTCGTCCGCAGACCCGTCCGACTCCTCGCCGCCGCGACCCTCTATACACCACGCACGTCATCAACACGCGTACACTTCATTACATCCCATACATCAATCTTGCCACGTCCAAATGTCTCACTATCAATTTCCCTATTATAATTTTTACGGACAATTTTTAAGAAATAAAAAAGTAAACACAACGTAAATTATCAATTCCACTTTTTTCTACTATACCGAGTATCTCCAGAATGGGACCGAAAACGAAATCGTACCAGACACAATACGAAAAACTCAAAGATTTGAAATGCCCGGTCTGGGTTTCGATCTCAGGAACCCACGAGATACATGTCGTTACTAGACAAATTAAACCAATAACTCAGTGAGTCAATTTTTTTTTATTCATTTCAGTGTCTCATTTGTATGGTAGAGAATATGTATTAAAATATAAACAAATAAAATTTTATTTTGGATATCTTCAACATTTTTTTATGAAGTTGACACCCTGAAACGCGGGAACCATGGTGATAGTTAGACAGGTGTTGGAACTTGGAGGGACCGGACGAAAAACGTTTCGGTTCCACTTGTGTGAAGTTTTTCAGTATGAGTGCTTGCTCACACATGCGTGAATAAATGTTACTATGTGGTGAATTTGACTATTTGTTATAATTATACAGCGTGTTAGGTTAGTCGAATTACATATACATTTAATAAGGTCACTCAGTATCCAATTCCCATCCCAAATACATATTTATTACAATATGATCTAATTTTATTACGAGAATGTTCATTAAAAACAATATTTTCGGTCATTGACCTTGAAAACGATAAATTGGGTAATCGCTCTGCACGGGGCAAAACATATTATAACACGATTCTTTTATAAAAACACCCAGCGTCGAAATCCCGCCCCTTTCTTTTGTTTTGCCGCTGAGACCCGAAACGCCGCGCCGACAAAACTGCGCAAGTCCGTGGCGAAACTAGGCAACCACTGTCAACTTTTTTCCTAAAGTTCGTTTTAGTCAGATAATTTTTTTATTTTGTTCTTTTGTTTAGTGATTTAAGATATTTCCAGCTTCTAAATTGTCATTCGAAGCCAAAATAAGAAAACCTCTGTCCAGTAAAATAAATGGCGAACTTTAAGTTCGGATCGCGGAGCGGAGCGCTTCGCGCTACTCGTAGACCTATTATCCCTAAGGGTCTCGGGTTCCGTGCATTGAAAATGAAAAAATAAAATTTATTGAATCCAAGAAAATGTTCAACATTATTTAGATTCAGTAATTTCTTTTTTCCCGGTTCGGAAAGCGGTTTTCATTAGAGAAGAACGGGCAAGAAACTCTAGTACTGCTTTTTTCAAAACCAGTTTACAATATCGTGATTACTACAAAAGTTACAAGTTGGTCTAAATCAGAGCAGTTCATTGATAATTTGTTATAATTTGCAAGTGACATATATTTTTTGTTGACTCCTAACGCAAGCTAATTATGTTTTGCTGTAGCTTTAGGCCTCTTGTCCATGGCTCGTTTTATTTACCGCACGGCGTTAAAGCCGTACAATTAACAAAACGTGCAAACTTGTACATGGCACGGCAAATCTACTGGCCGAGACAACGCCCAGGTGCCGCTCAGTTGCGACGTTTTTGTGCCAAGCTACAGACAACTTTCTCATGAATCTCTATAAGCACAAGATCATTCTTGCGTACTTTGTACAAAAAAATCTCAAAAAATAAATAAAAAAAGAAGCTTTTGGATAGATCCGATTTATTTTAATAGTCTTATCCCATATTACAAGTCTTTCTTGAATGACAAGCTCTCATAGTGATCCATACAACACTAACAGCCGCGCCTACACGCGGCGAATAAACCGTAGATTTTTACGACAAAAAACGTGTGTGAACAAGGGGCCTTACCGTAGCATTATTTTTACGAAAGTATGTACATTATTATTGTGCCAAGAGTCACTAATACAATCACTAAATTTCGTTTTCGATCGCAGTCTGGAGATAGCCGGTACTTATATTGCTTTATTAAAAAATATTACATAACACCATATTTTTTAAAATACACAATGAATAAATTCCGTAGTTAACATTACGATTTCATTAAATTGTTTTTGAATAATAATGACATAATTCAATCAGGTGTAACTTATAAGAATATTAAATATACACTTAAAATATATCTATGAAATCTGGGTGACTCCTTAAAAATATTGAAATATGAAATTAGTCCAGCAGCAAAGAGGCGCATAAGATTAATTTGTCTCAAACCAGCCATACCCATGGTAACAAGAATGATAAAGAAATTAGGATAATGTAAAACAAAGACTCATTTTGTCCATACCTATTTACAAAAAATCATGTGTTAGAATTTAGAATTACACGAATGTTCAAACGCATGCAACGAAAATCCCTCAAGTATATTATATTTTTTTTAAATTTTACAAACCTGAACCACCTCGCACTGCGGATTGAACTGGTCCATTCGGCGGAGGCTGCGACGACGTGGCAACGACAGGAGGAGCGACCTCTGACGAAACACAACAAACCAAATGTAAGCAATTTACTTCTTTAGGAACTTTATTTGCATAATATTGGAAAATAATAAATTTAAATATCGTAAATGAGGGTTACTTTGTGTCTTACGGGCTATTTTGTGACACCCATTTATGAAAAAATAATCGTAATTTTTTATTTATTATTCGGAATTCGGCCAAACATTTTTGTAAATATAATAAAAATCCGAAGAATATTTGCGTAAAAAAGGATGGATATGCTACGGTATATTTTTTAAGAAAAGAGGAGCCATATTATTTTTTTAATTAATATACCATTACAATATTTCTTTTTTCAATGTATTATTAATAATTAATTAGTTTTTCCAAACAACTAATAAAGATTAGTAAATCATTGTCAGGGGCAGGAACCATTAATTCTCTAACATAATTTACATTTCTAATGCGAGGTGTCTACTAGCAATAAGATTTGCGGAAGTTGATTTAAGCAGGCGATTCAACGTGTAAAATATCGCGCAAGTGGACTTCTGTAAGTTTTAGTGACATGCCGAACTTTCTGCAAGTTGTACGTGTATAGAAATTGCAGTTAGTGGAAACAGTTGTCAGTTGACTTCTGCCAGAAATTCTGAAAGTTACTTATCAGTGGTCACTTCGCTTAAGACCAAGTTAAGAATACCTGCACTAGATGTGGGTCGTGTTTGCAACGGTGCTGTGGAGGGACGATGCGGCGTGCGGCGACTGTACCCGGTCTGGTTGCGGAAAGATGATACAGAGTTTCTTAAGAACCTGGAAAAATATATAAAATATTTTATGGTGAAAAAACAATCCTATGTTTCAAGATAACTAATGTCACTTTGATTTCAATTAAATCCTTTTACCTGTTTGGAATCAATGTTGTCGGTGATATTTCTTTTTCACGACAATCCGGGCACTCGTGATCTTCCGATTCCAATAACGCGCCTCGGATACCTATCACGTATTTAAAATGAAAACATCAATATTGCATTACATCACTACCACAACTAGCTTAAGTCTTACTTTTAGAAAAATATTGAGTTAGCCACACAAACTCGTTGCAATTTACTTGAGCAATTTGACACTTGCATCAATGTCAGAAAAAGAAAATTGCGCAAGTATCTTCCAAAACACGTAACTTTATATTGTGCAAGTCGAAATTTAAGTAAATCGCTACGTGGGCTTCTTTTTTGTTTAGGCTCGGCCAACGAGCAAACAGATCACCTGATGGTAAGTCATCACTGTTGCCCATGAACGTCCACAATGCTGAATCATGGATGTGTTGCCGGCCCAATTGGGAGGGGAGCGGGAAGGAAAGAGAATGGGAATAGGAAAGGGGTATTGTGCATCCGGCAATCTCACTCACCGAACGAAACGCAACAGTAAAGCTTTCGCTTCACGTCGATTTCCTGTGAGACAGTGGTACCGCCCCGGATGAGCCTGCCCATTCCTGCTGAGTCATGACTGACAACAGCGTGGCTCTACCAAAAAGATACCGTGACTACTAAGAATAAAGATAAGAGTGACATACATTCATCGCAAAAAGAATTGCCGCAGCAGGGTATCATGACGGCGTCGGTGAGCAGGTCCCGGCACAGGCTGCAGATGAGCTCGTCCGGGATGTTGGGCTCGCTGGCGCCCGGCGCTGCCGGCGGCGGCGCCTCGCCCGCGCCTGAGTTCTCCGACGCCATGTAAGCCTCACTGGAAAGTGTAATAGCCACTTCTACACTATGGATCCATTAGGAGTTAACTGTTTTAGCTATAACGGGAGGTAACCATTAAACATAATATCAAACTGTTTTAATCTACAACTGAGCAAACATAATGTGGTTGGTTTTCAACTTCTTTTACATACATACATAAAATCAAGTCTTTATTCCCGAACTAATATGTCTTTGAATTAATTTACCAACATAAATAATTTATAATATAAACTTCATATTATGTATAGATGTAAATTGCATACACAAAGCTTTAGAGTGAAGCCACACGATGCGTTAACGGTGCGGTGCGGTGCCGCACCGTAACGCATTCGGGGTATAGGATGCCACACGGACGGGGCGGCACCGCAGCGAACTCTCATAATCGGTACATCGCATCACCCCTCCCCGACCCATCCCCGGAGCACTTGCGGTGCAGCGCCGTACGGCGATCTAACGCACCGTTTGACATAATATACTGATTTATATGGAGGATGACGCAGCGGCACCGCTCCGGCGCCGTACCGCACCGTTAACGCATCGTGTGGCTTCGTTGTTATAAAAAAAATACGATACACATAGTAAGTGTAATGTGAATGAACCTATGAATGGTTGCAAACTTACTGATCGACAGCAGGTACGGCAAATGTTCCACTTGGGGTCATCATTGCACCAGGTGCCTTTGGCCCTTCAACCGGTACCATGAAACTGCGAGGAATCCCCGTACTTCGCCTAATCTCTACTGGATCACCCTGAAATGCACATAGCGATAATGAAATAAAGTATTCATAGTTTATACATCATACTCATAGAAAAAAATCTATACTCATACTATACAAGTTAATCCCAATGCAATCTGAAACATAATTGTACCTTTATAGTACTGGTCAGTATAATAAAAATTTTAAAAGCTCCTAATTTAGGCTTAATTTATTTGGCAGAACTATACATTGACTCGTAAACTGTGGTAAATTTCATTGTAGTTTATTTTTATCTAATTGTAAATTGTGTTTCATGCAGTACTTCAAGATTTAGTATGGTAAAATACAAAAACAATTAAATAATTGAAGCCCCTTTGGTGTCTGTGCGCTTAAACCTTTTAAACTATGCAACGGACTTTAATGCAGATTTCAGCAATGGGTAGTGACTCAAGAAGGTTTATATATATTATTCATATACTGGATATCCTACGACGATGCCACATGGAGGGGTAGTATCATAAATATCATAGATAGACAATTTACTGAAAGAAGACATTATGTTAATTTTCGAAAACATTTTCAACTGCATTTCTGAAATGGAAATTATAGAAAACTAAATCTAAATATAATTTTGAAAACAATTTCAACTGCATTTAAATAATTGCATGTCTGAAACGGAAAACAAACCCACCAAGTGGTAATAAAAAAACTCAGATGGGACAGGTCAGAATTGATTCGGTCATGGTGAGCAGAAAAAGAACTGTAGGGTAGCTATGTTGACTTTCGGCATACAAGTGTTGGTTCAAAAAATAACATGTATCAAAAAACATCTACACCTAGGTGAAGCTGGGACCGTCCGCTAGTAATGTATAAAATAGTGTTAATGTGAATTTTATAAAGGGGTTAAAAATACAAAAATGTGTAATAGCTAAAGTACTATTACTAAATAAATAAAAATAAGAAAAAAACATACCGAGTTTGCAGCTGGACAATCTTTGATCCAATGTCCCCGCTTTTGACACTTGTAGCAAATATAATTAGCTGGCACAGCACCTCTTTGGTTTTGTCCTCTAATTTTTTGATAACTAGAACATACAAATATATTTCATAAAATCCCACAAATATTAACAATACATATAAGATATTAGTTATTAAATATTAGTTAGTTATATATATAACCATTGAACATTGACGTGGTTTATAAAAAAGTAAGGCAGTTGATATAATTGCAAGCCTCTGTTTCACTAAGATATTGTTTTCACAACACAGCCTACCCAGGAAACAGGAATCTTTAGGCAGGACTAACACCGTGCATGACAGTAACATGAACATATGCACAATGTTTCAATGCTATCATTCATTTAAAAGATTTTTCAACCAATAATGAAATCTTATAAATGACAGCAATTTATGATTGTTTTATACCATTTTGTTCATTAATTATACCTTCAATTCATTAGTTAATTATATAATTTATTTTCACACAAGATCCTAACATTATTGTAAGATTTTTTACCTGGTTACACCATGTGATGCAAAATACACTGATCATTGATATAAATAATTAGTAGAAATCGGCAGGATTTTCTTGCCCTATGAATATTAAAAAAAAGATAACTGGAGAAACAAGTTACCATGCGAGATTCTATATCAACAATTGCAATATGTGTGTTTTGTACAAAATCATATCTAACCATTTATATCTCTGTTACAAATTCTAAAAGCCATAAAAAAAATATGATGAATGTATGCTATTTAAAAATAAAAAAAGCTTATAAGGCAAT
The DNA here is from genome assembly GCA_033459515.1 of Theretra japonica. Lineage (NCBI taxonomy): Eukaryota > Metazoa > Arthropoda > Insecta > Lepidoptera > Sphingidae > Theretra > Theretra japonica. The sequence continues at coordinate 7,360,120 of CM065943.1, forward strand.
CAGCAATTGGTGTTAATTCAAACTAATTCATGATAAAGGTTTACTTGCATTAATTGATATATTTGCAGTGAAGCTAGATTGTTGACTATGCTTAGGTAATGCTGACTTTTTATTTCTATTCTTCATATAATATAGGCTCTTTAAAATAAAGTTCAGACTTTACACAGCCTCCCATATTGGCGATGGTGCCCTGGCCGAGGTGTATAATCTAATTGAGATAAATATGCATAGCTTGTTTCCCCAAAATATTATTAAATATGAAAACAAAGCTAAATCCTCTAATGAGTTATTGAATTAAAAGAAAATTAATTATGCACTATCTTTGTTATTGCAATCTAATGGGAAATGTTGAAACATAATATCATGTGTCACTTGGAAAACAATTGAGTATTTGGCCTTATTCTTCAGGATTTTGTGCTGACATCCTCAATCAAAAGAATAGGCTAATTTTATTGTTGCCTTCCATTTTTATGAGTTAGAAAATTAATAAAATATCACCCATGCACAGATTGTGTTCGACTTTATATATTTTAATACAAAATATCTGATATGTAAATGAGTAAATCATGTATAAGATAAAAAGCCAAGCCACTCTAAAAATTTGTTGCAATATATATTAATAAAATACTACACTATACATACTGCGCAATAATACAATACAATTTTAAATAGTTTTCACTTTTAATAGTTAAATATAAGCAGTCTGTCAAAATTCACTTTTATCTTACTTGCTAGGGTCGTAGTCAAAGGTGGATTGTGAAATCATAGCATTTATTTTATCCTGTTCGCTACCTTCCATGCGAGATAGATCTGCCAGTCCCTTGTTAGGAGCCACATCTTTATGGAGTGATGATAGGTTATTGTTAGAATTCTCCCACTGCTTCTTAGGCTGTTGTGAAAGGGGTATTCTAGCTACTAGCAATGAGGTGTTTTTAGGTATCAATGTGTTGTCGTCTACATAAACTGAAAAAAAAAATGTTTATTAAGATATGAAGTTCTGAAAATGTACTAATTTTACAATTCTTGTCTGTAGGGTCATAATGACTATATTTCGCGGGGAACATTTTAAATGTGTAAGGTATTTAAACGATATCCATAAACTACATCAGTAACTCACCTTCTTGAGTTTGGGCGTTAGTGATTTGCAAATCAAAGTCTGAAGTCTTCCCAATCCGTTTTTGCTGAGATATAGCAGCTTTTAAATCGCCTACAGATATATGTAGTCCATCAAAAGTAACCGTATCATAATCCAATGCACTTTTGAATTTATAATGGACAGACATTTCCGTTAATAAAAAAAACACTCGTTAATTGTAACATGACAGTCCAGTTCCACTGTACTTCACGTGCCTAATGCATTACAATTTTCAACTCAATGATCTTATTTAGTAAAACTGTCCGAGTTTACAGTGTAACCTTAATAAGTACCGCCTTACAAATAGAAACAAGTGTTTATTACAATTGGTCGTATAATATTGGTATTTATAGTATCACTTTAGGAGTATTTCAACAATACAATTGAACTTTAAGGTTACACAAAAATCTCTCCAAGCTGAATATCAATATTGGGCATCCGCCATTTCCACAGCCATTTCAAATTAATGACAATTACAATTGAGAGTGAATAAAAGTGTACGATGTGAATGAGAACGAAAAGATTACAATATGTACATTTCCAGCTTAGTCCGTGCAAGTGATGTACCTTTGTCAGAAAATATAATCGACTAAATTTATTATTTTGCAATTTCATACGAATTACTATGTTTATTAACTTCTCGACATTAATAAGTTAATGAGCTGTAATATTTAAACTGATTTTAAATGTATGAAATGTATAGTACTAAGTATCTAATATAAAATAAAAGTTTTAAGAATTATTATGTTCAATAATAATTTAAAACAATGTTCGTACCTACCTATTTTTCTACTTCTTTTAGTTAACTACTAACAATAATTTATAATCCAGACAAAAAATATTTTTATAAGGTGACTCACTCTCTGCCCTGCAAGGCTGACACGTCACTCGATAGGTTGTAATTTGCGGATGTGTATCCGATTTCAATTTTATATGTTTGATTCATGGTAGCGGAAAAGGTTAGTCAGTTGTGAAATATATTAATTGGTAATTACGTTCAGTACCAATTGAAACCAAATAAGTTATTAAAAAAATATTTTTAGTTTTATTCAAAATTTATTCTATTATATTGTTCGTCTGACTGCTCAATTTCACTTTGTTAAATAAAATATTCAGTTAGCTACACATTTGGCACATTGCCATGAACTTCCGGTATGGGATAAAGACACACGCGGATCTACCAAGAAAAGAACGCGAATAATTATAAAAGTATCTAATAGAAGACTTAATTATTAATTGACACTGTCTGTTTAAAATATGTCCAATAACGGTGCTCCAGACTCTTGGGAAAGTCAAGCTGATGTTATAGGTGAACAAGGTGCAAAAGATTCTAATGATGTGTCTACAAAATTTTCCACGTTGAATGTTAACGCCGTGGAGTTCGTGCCTTCTTTTTGTAAGCCGTCTCAGGCTAGCGATAATTCCGAATCCCCCACTTCACCAGAAAAGTCTGAAAGCGATTCATCAAACTCCGCTGGAAGCCCTGTCTTGAACGGTAAGTCGAACGTCTTGTCATTATCTCTAAGGAATTACGAAGTGCGATACGTTTTTGATTAGTTTAAAAAGTGTTTAAATACCGCCGCTTTAATTTAGTAACAGCAGTGCGCGTTATACGTCGGTGGGAAACTTCAAGCATAGAGCGGAACACACGTTCGATGACTTTATTTTTTTTTCTGAATCCAGTTCTAACGGGTTAAAACTGACACGCGGCGCGCGGCTTATGTATCTATTCGATATTCATTTATTCTGTAACTTTCTCTTTTCTCATAATTAAAGCAGTGTAACATGGCTCGAGTTGTTAAAGGTAAAACAATTTTCAATAATAATTTAATAATAAACATAGTGTTTCCATAGTTTGTTAAACTTTCACTTGTTCGCGATATTTGATCCAGGCATCCAGCTGTCTGTTTTCAAGTATAACAAGTAACTAGCCTGACTACCCTCTACATCAAACTTATTTAGACATTAAAACAAACTTTAAAAACTTTTCATAACTGTACACCAAACTTTTAACAATGTCTACAATGACATGTCATTTCTTTTTCACATGTGTGAGTATAAATGGTAAACGTTTGTCATGTTGTATGTTAAATAAGTTCTTTTGCCCACACAAAAATAAACAAGATGCACAATTAATTGAGATATATTTATCTGTACTGCATCAGCCCAGATACGTCCCACTGCTGGACACGAGCCTCCTCTACAATCGGGAGTACGAATTGCGAGGGAGGTTATTTTCAGTGTTTGGAAAAAATAAATGTTACAATGCCCTCATTTAAAAAAAAACTGATATAATTGAAAAGTACACATAATCTTTTGTTTTTTTTTTTCATATCTTTGTAACAAGGTTACGCATGGTTTTATCATTTCATGTTGGTTTCACAATTTAATTTTTATTGTGAATTTTGTTATAAAATTCTTATAGTATTGTGTTAATACATATATGTTGTTGTTAAGGATGTGGAGACGGCGGAGGAGAAAGCGGAGATGGAAGGGCAGCTTCGGCATCTCCTCGGGTGGAAGAGCCACCTCCTGTTCCGCCAGCCGGAGAACTGCCTGTTTCCTCATCAGACATCTCGCCCACCGCCGACAGTTGGGAAGCTGAGGCAGATGATGCTCTACTCACTCCCGATGATAACAACGAGCCAGAAGAAGAGGAGTTAGAGCAACAAGTAGGAATTGCAAACGCTCAAGAAACTGTATGCATGTTTGCTTACTATTTACATTTACAAAAGTTTATTTTACCATTTCGTTTTTAGCAGATTTTTAAGTTCTTACAGCATAATTTTTATTCTTGTTTATTAACATTTCTACTTATACAAACTAGGCTGCATTCCATTTGATTTCTTGAGTTTTTTGTTTTTTGGAAATGGCTTTCTAATTGTTAGACTTGAGTTAATCATTCCTAAAATCACCACTATTGATGTTAGTTACATTATGAGTGCAGCAGTTAAAATATTGTTTTTTGTTATTCAGATGTGTCAGTAAAATGCACCAAAAAATGGAATTATCCAAAAATGATGTAGTAGCATGTTAAATCAATAGATTTGTTCCTAACTACTGTCTTGCTAAACAACAGATATTGCGGTTATATCATTCACCTACTTCACTCCACAATACAGAGAATGTGTTGCTATCGTGCAAATAAATTATCACCCATCAGAACTGATAGGTGGCTGTCATACCTGTTTGCCCACTTTGTTTTCATTCATTCCATTTCCTTGAATAACAGTATGGGCCTAGATTTAGAGGTATGCACATGTGTCATTAAATTTACACTACATTTTGAATGTATCAAAAGTCATTTTTAAACCTTATCTCATTAGTTGAGTAATTAATATTGCTTATCATAGTCCCATATGATACGAGTTCAATGTTAAAACTTTTATACACTCGATAAATATCCCTTTTCTAGGAGGATGGCGAGACAGCAAAAAAAATTCCCAAGAAAAAACCACCCAGAGTGGAAGATACTCGAAGTAAGAAAGAACATGTTAATGTTGTTTTTATTGGCCATGTGGGTGAGTTTTATTTTGATTAAACATTTAACTAACGCCGCGCAAGTTCATAATACTCAAAAGCGAAAATGGAATTCTATAGATGCTGGAAAATCTACTATTGGTGGTCAAATAATGTCCTTAACGGGAATGGTGGACAAGAGAACCTTAGAAAAATACGAAAGAGAAGCCCGAGAAAAATCCCGAGAGTCATGGTACTTGTCATGGGCACTTGACACTAATCAAGAAGGTATGTTTAATATTTCATATCATTTTCATTAGTTAATACTATTATTCCCCTTAAAACATTTGGACTTTAGGAATCCTCTTAAAAGTACAATTTCTGGAAGTAGTAAGATATTCAAGGACTCTATATTATTATGTACTTGGTGACCTTTGTGACTTTAAATGCCAAAGTAATGTGGCCTTGATAGCTTAGTACAGTAATTCTGTCACCTCTTACATAAGTAATTTGATTGTGTTTAAAAGTCATTTTAATTAAATGATGTCGATTTTATTTGATCGTCATATACTTTTCAATAAACCAGAATGTAATCCATAATAATATGAGGTTAAAAATCCAGTTATTTTAACAGTGTTTTGAATTGAACTTTACTCAAGTAAATTTACAATAAAAAATGGAGTCAGAATAATTTTATTGATTAATTTTGTGATTCTTTTATCCTCAGAACGTGACAAAGGCAAAACAGTGGAAGTTGGGAGAGCATATTTTGAGACTGAAAAAAAGCATTTTACTATCCTCGACGCCCCTGGTCACAAGAGTTTTGTACCGAACATGATTGGAGGAGCGGCGCAAGCGGATCTTGCCGTATTGGTACGTAAAATACAAAACCAATCAAATATTAACATGGGACAAACTTAAATACACATTTGTTATTTGTTGACATCAGTCAAAAAACAACAAACTGTTCATCAGTGCAGCTCAGGAGCATTTTGCTTAGTAATAGCGTTGCTGACGTGTGATGGTCGCATACGGGTTGTATTCTAAAAAACGCGCTTGTAAGCCGCATTCAACGTGTTTACATACAACATGACAATAACAAACAAAAATCTGTTATGCATTTTGTCCCAATAAGCCTAATTTATTGGAGAATATTAAAGAAGATAAAGCAACTAATAATTTAAAAAGATGTAAGTATGTAAAGATAGCACATTTGAAACCTCAGATTTCATTATTTGGATAATTATGTAGAACAAATTTATATCTATACACGTAATAGAAATATTCCATGCAACATTTTATTCACAGCCTTATTTATAACCACAATGTGTTTTTTATTGTCATGTCATTATTATGCTACATGTCCGTATGGAATGAGTAATGTTCCATACTTATTTTGGAGTGGAACTTTTTGAACTAATATGCTAATTGTTTCATTACAAAATAGGTTATATCAGCACGTAAAGGAGAGTTTGAAACAGGGTTCGACAGAGGGGGGCAGACCAGAGAACATGCAATGTTAGCAAAAACAGCAGGTGTCAAGCATCTTGTCGCCCTTGTCAACAAGATGGATGACCCCACTGTCAACTGGGATGAAAAAAGGTGTGTTTTTACTATGTGATAATATTTGTTGCATTTGTGCAAACAATCTATACTTTTACATCATGATAAAATTGGTAGCAAACAATGATTCATATACTTAGCAGTAGCAACCAGATAGATGCTTAAAACTACTCATATTTTTGTATGATAGAATCTTTTGCTTTTCTTTTAATCATATACAAATATCATTATCAAATCATTTTTATGTTTGAGTAGTATTATCATTTAGTTATTATTGCCCTTTATCCATTATTTTTGTATTTAAGTTCGGAAAATTTATAATATTATGTAGTAACTCTTGTTTGACTACAAAGGCTATAAAAAGTGTATAAAATCTGGAAGATAAAATAAAACAAATACCACATTATTAAGTATTTCAAGGATGTACTATATATTTGACTTATTATGTTTTTATAATTCAAAAACTATTGTCATTTTTCTTTTAAAATTCCGAGCTACAGCATACAGCATGCTATTTGTATTAATATTGATGACTCAACACAACCACAACAGTCATGTGACAATAGAAGGAAAATTATTACATGTTAAAATACTTGTTGCTGTGCACATATTTCAGAGATTAACAAATGTTAAAATCAACACAATAGTATACAAAAGTTTAATCAGCAATTTCGCTGGATTAAAGACCAGGGTGAACTATGGCCTAACCCCTCTCAACCGAATTCTTGGTTGTAGAAAAGTCCCACATTCAGTCAGTAGTGGGCGATAATAGGTTAATACAGTACAGTATAAATACGAACATGTGGGAATCATGCCTAAATCATAACCAAACCATTATGCCAGTTGATTTGCAATGTCAACATGTGAGAAATTACATAAACTCGATGCTTTTCCATGTTTATCTAATAACTGTGCACTATCAATAAATCGTAAAAAAAACTTTGTCAAACTATTAGTAAAGCAGGATTTTATAATTGCAATTAATTGATAACTGTTCCCCAACTATACAATAACTTAACTTTTATTTAAAATAAATTAATATAATTTTTATCTTGATATTTTTCAGGTACAATGAATGTAGAGACAAAATAATGCCTTATCTCAAAAAACTTGGTTTTAATCCGGCCAAGGATTTATCTTTCCTGCCTGTTTCTGGACAAACTGGACAAGGATTGTTAGAAAAAGTATGTATTTATTTATTAACAGAAATATGGTTTATATTATGAGATCATGTGGGTTTAATTTTAACATAATCAGAAATTTGAATCTTTGATTATCAGGTTTAAAACAGGAGCTTTTATAAATCCACCCACTTTAATCATACATATTGTTTTGTGTGGTTGGTGTTTATTGATCTTGTAGAATGATTCAATTAATAATGATATTAAGATAACCTTCTTCCCACCTGCCCTCAAGGCTCAACCCTTAGACAAAATAGTCAATTGCAGCAATTCCTTTTTGCAAATAAAATTTAATAACAAACTCCCACACATTTATGACTCCGTTACCATATACAATATTATTGATTCTAAAAGTTTATTTATTTTTGTGGTACATAAGAGCGCCTTCAAATTTGTTGCTAAGTGTAGCGCTGCGGCCAATTGCGGCAGCGACGTAATCCATATTTTAAAAAAGCCCAGTATGCATCAGAGGTGCTGTAGCGAGGAAGGATGCAGATTTGTCCAGCAATTAATTTGGAGGTGCCTTATGTCCTAAAACAAATTACAATAACTAGCATTAAGTTACTATTAAAAAGTTACACATACAGTAATAATGACATTTTCGTTTCAGGTCACTGAAGAAATTTGTCCTTGGTATCGCGGTCCATCGTTCATTCAACTCATTGATGAGTTGCCATCATTGAACCGCAAGATGGACGGACCTTTTATAATGCCAGTTGTGGACAAATATAAAGACATGGGTACTGTCTTAATGGGGAAGGTGGAAGCGGGGACCACACGTAAATCTAGCACTCTACTACTTATGCCTAACAGGGTAATTGATTTTATTGTTTTGCTGTTTTCAATTAGTTTTACCACCTTACTGTTTTATCTTCAAATTATTAAATGATGTTTATACGAAATAATTCTATCTTGCAATAATTATAAAGTCGTGGTTGAATAGTTTTACAACAGATAAGTATTTAAATTAATATTGATATTCTTGATAACATGTACAACAGTGCGAATTTAAATAAAGGCCGATAAGGGTACTTAAACGGCCCCCCAATGATATCGTGATGATCTTTTGGGAGTATGTTAGTACTGATAAAAAATTTTAATTCTGCGAGTTTCAACTCTACCTAATATAGATTTCGAATAAATTGAAAAAAAAAAAGATAAATAATTAAATATATTTTTTTTGTAAACGGCTAAATCGATTTAAGTGAAATTTGAGCATCATATAGATGTACCTAAAATCTTTATTAAAAAAAGTAACAAGTTATAATATTTAATACAACTATTTTAAACGCGCGACTTATTCGTGATGATGACATTTTAAGTACAGTTACAAATGTAAATTTTTTTATACCTTATTTAATGTACAACTCCCTAAAAGTCTAAAATTACAGAAGACGTACGCCTTCGTTTAAAAAAATAGAAATCTATTTTTGCTATACAAAAATAAATGTCGGCTAGTGAAGCCGACCGAGCGAGCCGTGCGCGGGGTACTAGCTCATACCCAGCTGACCCACTAGCGGATATTGACTTTTGTATAGAAAAAATCAATTTCTATTTTTGTTTTAACCAAGGCATACTTCTACTGTAATTTGAGAATTTAGGGGGTATTGTACATTGAATTGGCCATAAAATAAATTTAAAATTGTAATTGTACCAAAACATTATCAAGAAAAAATGAATTAGAATAAAATCGCGTGTTTTATATAGTTGTATTAAACATTATGACTTGTAAATTTTTTAAAATAGTCTTTTGGTATATGTATCCGTGGTCGAATTCCATTCAATTCGATTTATTCGAAAATTTAATAAGGTAGAGAGTTGAAACTCGCAGAACTGAAAAATCTTATTGGTACCAACATTCCCACAAAAGATCGTCTAGATGTCATTCTGATGGGTTCGAAATGGGATGGGACTGGAGGGCTCGAAAATGGCCGGTCTGGGGTCATTTTCAACTCCTTATCGGCCTTTGGCCTATAACTTTATACATGCAAAATGATAACAAAATCAAGAGTTTGTTACTACCATCAAACAGTAAGAATTACAATTCCATTCACAACAAATCTAAAATGACTGATAATTTATATACAGGGTATATCAAGAATTCTACCGAAAACGAAGCCAGGAGGTAGTTTTACTGACTTTAGACATGATGCAACAAAACTTTGCAAAAAAAAAAGCGACGATTTTTTTAATTCTTTTTTTCCTATCATCATATTTGGGTGATAAATGCATACATTTTCTTAAAAAAATAATGTACACTCTTTTATTTTTAAAGACACTATAGAACGCAAGGCTTTTATTATAATTTTAGCAAAAACTATGGATTTACCACCCAAAGTCAATGATAATTAAAACATTACAAAAAAAAATCGTTGCGGTTTTATGCAAAATTTTTAGTTGCATCATGTCTGTAGTCACTAAAACTACCATCTGACTTCATCTTCAGTAGCAGTCTTGATATACCCTGTATGTATAATGTGTATGTACATTTGATCTGTAGTAACGCGTAAATAACATCAACATTATTCCTTGTAATTGTCCTTATCCTAAACTTAAATGTGGTCAGCCCAGCATGTGTTTGAATGATTCAGTACACTGACGTAGTGATTTTACAGTACACTGCTTGTCTAATATCATTTATTTCGAGAAAATGTGCAGGCTTTGCACCTTTTAGACTTAATACCAAATAGACAAACACATACCTTTGGAAAATGATGTGGAGAGCTCTCAGATATGCAGCTTTAGTCACAATTTTTTGTACCGTACAAGAGAGTGTAATAAACTATGAAATATGAATACACATCAACTTCTAACACTCAAATAATTGTCCAGGGCTCGAACCCGCGAACTTTGTCTCGGTAATCCGTTACGCTCTACTCTCAACTACGCTGTTGTTCACATTAAAACAGTCCCTGCTACGCAAAAACAATACACGAACCAACCATATGGCTGCAGACTCGCGCGTCTAACTCACATCACACATCTTACATACTATATGCATTTATGTACATACACAAACCGTCAGAAATTGTAAGTCACTTTATAAAGTATTGCCATATTAAAAGATGTATAAATAGTTGTCTCCCTACATCTTTATTTAAAGTGTTACTTTTTTCCAAAATGAAAAAATACAGAAACTAAAAATAATGAATAGATCCACGTAGCTACAAATATATGAAAACATTACGAATATAAATATGTAAATAACACCCAGACACAATCATTCAATCATTTTCATTTTCATTTTAGCCATTGGAGCAGTGAACTTAACCCGTTTGATTTTTGTATCTATCCTATCAATTGATTCAGTTCTGAGTGAATCATATCGAAATTTTATTTATCAAGAAATAGTGGCAACCCACGAAATGTCAGTTTACTCGGTATTCCAACGACGAAACAGGTGTTTGCGTGAAACATAATTATGGCTAAATATCCATAATCGGGGAATGCAAGATAATACACGAAAAATAGCCAATTTTAAAATACACTTTCATGGTTGTGCCCAATGCCGATAGTGTCAAAAATATGAACCAATCATCGCAAATATGTAAAAAATATGGTTTGCATTTAATAAATTTCAATCACTCAGGTTCAAGTTACTGTAGACCAACTATGGTCTGACGACATCGAAGTGACATCAATCGGTCCGGGAGAAAACGTCAAAGTGAAGCTCAAAGGAATCGAAGAAGAAGACGTTTCACCGGGTTTTGTATTATGCGACATCACCGAACCAATCACCACGGGGAGAGTAAGTGATCTTTATACACTTCCTTAATTATATAAACTGAAAATCCATATAAAGGGAGCCTATTAAAAACATATCTCGGTTGAATATAATACTGACCCTAGATCTATTAATGTACATACAATTTGATTCTGAATGTGAAAGTAGATAAAGTAAAAATCTATTCTATTCCCATTGATCTTGTACTGTAGATGTCATTAAATAAATGTTGCCCTTCCTTTCTTAGTCCATTATTTCATTTTTCTACTTAAACAGTTAAATTACAAATGTTTCTACCTATGGGTGGTGTGACCTTTACACAACAAAATGTGCATTTATTCACAAGGTTGTTTAAAAGAGCATGTTAATAATATGCATTGTTCTATTATGAAACACTCTATAAGTATACAGATCATAGTGTTTAAAAAAAATTGAGTATTTTGTTGTACTGTGTTTTATTTTTGTGCAGATTTTCGACGCTCAACTGGTAATTTTGGAGCACAAGTCCATTATATGTGCGGGGTATTCTGCAGTTATGCACATTCATTGTGCTGCTGAGGAAGTTACTGTCAAGGTACATACACAATATTGGTACATTACTTATAATACACATCAAATATAATTAAGGTTTATCTACATTTTTTCTTGAAATCCCTAATAAAGTGATTTTTCTTAAATAATAACTACTATTTAACAAGTCGTTCATATGTCCAATTGGAAACCTTAACTAAATGTATAAAACATTTTTAACAAATTGAAAATATGTAGTTTTAAATTAGTATTTTAATTATATTTTGAGTAGGGAAATAATTACATTTGTATGTTTGTAAAAAGCTTTTGAAATGGCGTTTGCTGCTACCGAATTGCACATTACTAAATTGCATTCGCTTTTTTTACAACTTATGGTGCATTTTTGTCGCATTTTTGGAGTATCGTGAAAATATGATAACATAATAAATTATAAAGATACACTTTAGTATGAATTAGAAAAAGGCTTGATTTTATGCTGAAAACGAAAATTATTTGGTCTTATTTGGAATACAAGGATATATTTACCTAGTATTATACATACATCGTGATTTGCAGTGCATAAACCTGGCTGCAGCTACATTTTCATGATATGACGTCCATCTACTAAATTGTTTGTAAAATATTTTGCAATTAATGGTTTGTTTGCAGGCGCTTATCTGTTTAGTGGACAAGAAAACGGGAGACAAATCCAAGACGCGACCGCGTTTCGTAAAGCAAGACCAAGTCGCAATTATGAGGATAGAATGTGCAGGAGTCATTTGTTTAGAGCCGTTCAAAAAGTTTGCTCAGATGGGCAGATTCACGTTAAGAGACGAGAGTGAGTTTATACCAATATATTTGTATTATTCATAGTGTAATATTATTTTGAAGTATGCAAAGAACAATATGTTGTTTTCAATTTGGATTTTCTCTTTTCAGACAAAACTATCGCGATTGGCAAGGTCCTCAAAGTGATTGAATAAATTGGCACTACTCGTAATTTAGCTAAGATAGGCCTTCCCTAACCTTATATCAACAGATTGTGTGTGATGTGTACACCCATTTTAAACACCCCTATTTCTGTGCGAGCTCAATTGTAACATTTCGTCGTAAAAGGCACTCAAAACATATGTTCCGGTTTTTTGTTATACATATTGAAGAAAAAAGCAGTTAAACATTACGGATATCAAATTTATGAGACGAGCTCCACATTTGCTTACAGTTAAAGCTACAGAAGCTATGCCCACACACTCTCGAAAACGCTGCCATTTTGATGTTATATTTTTTCAACGTTATGCCTACTTATTTGTGAAACAAGAGAAATGTGTGGGCAAAGCTCGTAAAATCTTATTTTGCAAGGGAATGGCACTATACTGTGGTAGAATACTTTTAATCCCGAGATGCTTCATACAGAGTGTCGTATTAGTAAGTTTTTTGTTGGTCAAATGAAATCAATTTTGCTGTTTTAGACTCTTTTGCACGCATAGAAATGAAGCTGTTTATAGCTTGGTTTGCTATGTTATGTGTTCGAACAGTATTGATGTTATATGACATTCGACGATTATTATTATCATTGATCATAAACAAATGTGCGTCGCGGGGAACTCTTCTGTTAGTCTTATTTTTTCACGTCAAATTCTTCTATTTACAAGTGGTTTTGATGATTGAAACTCTCATGTTAATTAGGCTGATCATCTCCTATGATAATTACAAAACATATTTATTTGTTTTATTTCATTGCTTTTAACCATAATATTAAAATATAGATGATCACCCTAACAGGTATTTACATTAGTGATTATAATATTTTCACATATTATATAAATATAGCATTGTTTCCTATTTTGAAAACAAAATTATGTTTTATTTGATTAGCTTGCTTACAATTCACATTTTTATGTTGGAAGTTCAGATTCAGTCTGGACATTTTATGTACGTCAATACTAGTTTATGGTCGCATATCTGTTTTTAATGTTAATATACTATACTCTGCAATATGTTTTCTTTTGTATCGAATAATGATAGTTTATACTTATTGCTTTTGCGTTTAACACCTGAGCGAAACTCGAGCGTCTTTTATGTAACTAACAGACATTTTATGTATAATTGGGGGAAAGTAATATCGCGTTGAGCTTCGCTCTGGTCGAGCTATTTACTTGTAAACGATTATAGTAAAAGTGTAGGTCTAATCTTATGGGAGGGCTTGTTATGTACTGTTAGTTTTTGAGGGTAACGCTTGGATAGTCCTTAATTTCTTATTCATACTTTAATGTAGAGACATACTGAGAGTACTTATGGAGTGTTATGTAAAACGGTTAGCGCAATAACTGTAACTTTTTCATATATGAACTATGCATCCAATACGTTACGAATATTGTATATTATGAATTTATAATTTTCAGCTTTTTTAAAAATGTAGGCTCAGGTTGTGTATTACTCAGTTAGTGGTGTTAGAGGCGCGCGACGGCGGTGCCGGAGGCCGCGTAGGTGGGCTCGCTGCGGCGCGCGGCCACACTGCCACTCCGGCCGAACATATATACAAACTGCGACTATATTATTTTGGTTAAAATAAAATTTTATTCATACTAATTTGCGAATATTCTTACAGTTACCTTGCTATTACAATTTGATTGTATGATTTTCTAAAGTTATACAGAGTATGTACATTGAACGGAAAACGCATATATTATGAGTAGTGCAGTATATGTACCGGTATAATAAGTAAAAGGTATTTTTTACTAGAAAATATGTCATTGTTGGAAAATGATTTTAGGTAGACCAAAATAGAAACAGAACACCAATATTGTATCAGTAAATAAATTCAAAAAATGATAAAGTACGAAACTATATAACTTTGACAGACATTTAAATATACGTAAAAACAAATCGGTTTTCTATTACCCTGCTTCAACTCCTGCTATGTGTTGATGAGCTACTAATGAAGAAGTTACGAATTACGGTTTCTTTACGATGTGATGACATCGCCTCATGCCTATGGTTGAGTACAATTACAGAACATCGGACAGCAGTAAAACAAGGCAAAAAGTTACATCTAAGTTGTATTGCAATCATTGGCGATATAATTTATCTAAATCCTATTGGCGTGTAGCGAAATTCGAACTACTAATAAAATTTTAAAAATACCTATTTAACGCATTGCTTGAAATATGTTTTCATAAAATAAACAACAAGTATTTATACTCTTAATCTAATATTAATAACATGTCCAATATCATACCATGTAAAGAGAGAAAAACTGTTCGTAATATTTTCACAACACATTCGGTCTCCGAAAGATCGTAGACAATCGGTAAAAGTATAGATCTCACTTCACATATTATATTGGACATGTTGATACAATTAGAGTACGAGTATAAATGCTTGTTTATTTTATGAAAACAAATCTCAAACAATGTTTAATTATTTTTTTAAATTTTAATTGTAGTTCCAAATTTCGCCACACGCCAATAGAGTTTAGATGAAATATTTAGTTGTTGGTACAAGTATGCCTTAGACAACCACAAAAATGTAAAAGAACTAATAATTTTGCACTAGACACATTACTGACACATGCAGTCTTCGACTAAAAACGTCTAATTAGTAAAAAATAAAAAATACACATTGCAGATTACAATTATTTTATTAGTATCAGGCAATTTTCAGTTTGTGCAATTTCTGGAAATGGTGGCAAATCAAGGAATTGTAAAGACTAACAACGTCCAGGCAGAATTGAAAACTAAAAATATTTCACATAACTAAAATAAACTTATTTACACAAATTCCATAATATGGAATGTTATATGAAATTATAAGTCCATAATAAGAAAAACAATACTACAATAGTTCTACACATAATACAGATATTATAAAATATAATAGTACATTATGTACATTTAACTCATATTAAATCTGAGGATATTAGTACCTTAACCTACACTCACATTTTTGTTCTTTATAAAACAATGCAGTTGATAATCCTCAAGACCAAAAGATAAGAATATTAAATAAAATTGACATAACTTTATATGGCAGACTGTTAATCAAATCACAAGTCATGAAAATAGAAAATTGCTTATAAGTTGCAGCGTAACAAAGCACTATTATGATTGGGCTTTTGCAATGCCTCATAAAGGCAATGATAACATTTCCTCTCTCATACTGAGCAATTTTGGTCTTTGAATCTATCACATTTAATATCTTAATCTCGTCCACAGACAAAATGCTAACTAACATCATTAAACATTCATTTCAGATTATCAGTCTCAATATCTTATTAAGTACCTACATTAGCTAAATTTGGCAATCATAGGAAATTAATCTTGTATTTTGATGTCAGTTTTTGTTATGTTTTGATTAACCTGATCATTTTCATATTCCACAAAGTCATCAAACAGACTTGGCCATGCTTCTGTATCATCATAGCTGCTCAGGTCAACTCCAACAAATTCACAAAAATTTAAAAACATATACCATGTGTCTTTTGGAATGCCTCTTATGTGCGGATTCTTTTCTAAATAACTTAACCACTTATCTAGAATGGGTGGCTCATTATTTGTGAACACTAGACGCCACAACAGAATAGCAATATCTGTTGGCAATATTCTTTGACCTGTATTAACATCTAAACCAAACTTGAAAGTGAATCTGTATAAATCTTTGAACTGTTCAGTGTCCCTCTTCAATTCACTAGTAATTTCATTTAACTTATGCTGAATACCTTTAATGGAGTCTGTTTTCATGCTTTTCAATCCTTGTATAAATTCAGATTTTGTAAAGCGACACATTTGACTAGCATTTAACTTCCAAGCAAGAATAAGGACTTTAAAATCATCTGGATTAAGTTGTAGATCATTACAAAGATTCTCAATACCTTCAGCTAATATTGCATCTTCCAAAGAGTCTCTGTATTGGTCAAATAACTGGTTAATCTTAGATTCAGACACTCGATGATCACTTGATCCTAAAGATGACATTGTCCTTGGAATGGATGGCAACTTTTGATAGAAAGGCTTAGGAGTTCTTTCTGAAATCTGATGTGGTTTCTGTATGTTACCCGTCTCTCCTGAGCTTTGTTCATCAAAACAGTTCATATTGTTAGCATTTTGTATTATTCTAGTGTTCTTGAAGCTGTTTGTGCAATTTTCATTATTATGCAACAGCGGTTCTTCATGTGGATAAGCAGAAACGGCCACAATTTCTGTCATCTCTGAAAAATACAATGGCTATTTAAACTATTTTACTAAATAACATATCTTGATATAAGTTTACATAAAATATTGTTTCATATGAAATGCTTATTAAATGAAACTTCATCAGGGGAGCATCGAAATATGGTAAACTTTATGTTTATGCAAAAACAAAATAAAATTTATAATTATATTTCATTGTCAGATAAGTAATTTCTTTGAACACAACAAACCCATATTAAGGAAGGAATATTAGTAATAAAAGTGTAATGTGGGTAGCGTTTATACACTAAGATACACTATCTTTGTATTTATATAAGCTTATGTTCATACTTCATAGATTTGTTTGATACTGAGCATCAAATCAATATCATTATAACTAAGGTCAGAAAAAAATATTAAGACAAAGGCCACTATAGATTTTGTACAGCAGTTTGCAAGAATAACATTATCTAAGGTTGTATTACCTGTAATTTTTTTGGGAAGCTTATATATACTGGAAAGTCAGTTATATTTAACACAATTATTAGTTGTATTATATATTATATTTCAATGAAGTAAAAAGAATCATGCACTATAAAGACTTTTTTAGATTAAATAGTTGCCTGTACTCTCTGGGTGTACAATAGAATGGAAAAATATCGCACATACCATCTTTTTTTCCGTTTGGTGCTGTAATATCAGCATTCGCTTGATTTTTGAAACAACTGAGACAATGGCCCATTGGACAAAATCTGCACAAATATCTTCAAATGCATAAAATCCGTGTCAAACCTACCAATAAATCTAATCAGTTTTGCATCACAAATGCTATAAAACATAATGATAAAGGACACGCGGTATATAAGTGTTTCCTTCGTATTTTATTAGCAATGTCTGAAACAAATCATACATAAATATAAATCGAGTGAATACTATTTGGTCAATATCAAACACAAAAATCACAGAATTACTTACATTTCGCTCCCTCAAAACAATGTCAGCAAAAGACGAACAAAATAACTTTCACAAAGAGAATGTTATTGACCATATTAACTGTATTCTCAAATTTACAATAGAATTCTCCAAAAATATATGTTTCACATAATACTACATCAATTTCATCACATCACAATTCTTTAAAATTTATCCTTTTCACTCTTTTTACATACTTTACGCTTCAAACAGTCAAAATCAGATTCACAGACTATCAAGTAAAATCAAACCTCATAGATCCTAAATTTATTCATTCATTCCGTCCGTGCTCTATAGACTATACCATGAGCTCAATGATTTTAATCATTCTTAGAGTAATCCATAGATGCAGTATAAAAACCATAATCATTAATTATCATTGGAGTAATCATTGCATGAGCTACATACATAATTGAACGTCCCGACCGCTATATAAGATTGTCAAACTGACGTCAGAATATACCTTTTTCAAAATACCTTAATTGAGAGCCATAGCGCACTGTCGACCGGTCGCCCGGCGACTGTGTTACTAGGGCCGGGAGACTAAGCGGAGCGTAGTGTTTTTTGTACATTCGTGCGGAAAGGTCTTCGAAGAAGCTACAATGGTAGCATTACTAATTAGTATAAAGAGAACAGAAGAAAAGAAACCTAAAATAATATTAAATAGACCTTTGTTGCAAGAACAGAGAAAAGAAATTGTAAAATATTTTATAAAATCGTTAGAAACTAC
Source organism: Theretra japonica (assembly GCA_033459515.1). Classification (NCBI taxonomy): domain Eukaryota; kingdom Metazoa; phylum Arthropoda; class Insecta; order Lepidoptera; family Sphingidae; genus Theretra; species Theretra japonica. The sequence continues at coordinate 7,378,562 of CM065943.1, forward strand.
TCTCGTATTTCTTTTTATTACGCAAGAATGTCTGTGCGTTCCTTTGCTGGACTATTGTGTCTTATAAAACTATAACAAAACTGCTCTTACTTTCGGAATTGTATTTCCGATATAAAATCAATATGGAAACACTGAGCCATTTTTGTGTTTGATGTCCAGTCGCCTCGAAAGTAGCTCTCAGTACAAACGCTTAAATTTGAACCCTTGCTTTTAATGGTCGCCGGTTTCCCATATATTGTATTATCTATAGTCGCCGGCGACTAGCAGTCGCCTGTGTGTCGCCACTGCACGGCGAGTCGCTCGGGCAACCGGCGACTCAGTACGTACGCTCCTATCAGGGCTTGGCAAAATACATGCTTAGCCTAATTAAAATACCAATTACAAAATATTTTCTCGTATATATTTTAAATACAAAGTACCAAATATTTTTAAGTCGTATATTTAAAATATAATATACAGTACTTTAACCTATTGTATTTAAAATACAAATTACAAAATACATTTATTTATTTCTAGTAGCTATACAGCAATGTGATGTTAAAAGTAGAAGCGAAAATACATTGTCGTTTAATAAATTGTAATAATTTCCACAAATTTCATGTCAATAAAAGTATGACCAACAAATCACAATATATGCGTAACATTTTGAAAGCGGGCCACCAAGTGCCAAACACGTAGGACCTATGCCTTATAATTTAAATTTTTACGTGTTTGGCAGTTGGTGACCCATCTTCAATGTTGCGAATATATTTTGGATTTGTTGGCTAGTCAAATCATTAAGCAAACTAGTCAACGTGTACAAGTACAGTGAAATAAATGTTATTTTTTACTTTATAGTGGATTTGTTTCGTTCAAATGTATTTTGAAGCCATAAGTACTTGAAATACTAATTACAAATTTCATTTTTAAGAAGTAATTAAAATACAAATACAAATACGTATTTGTATTTTAATTACGTATTTCAATTACAAATAATTCAAGTACTGCCCAACCCTGGCTCCTATACAATCTGTAGGAAGTCGACCGGTCGACATTGCGCAATGGGTCGCTATAAAAACATTTCATTGGATACGATTAGTATGTGAACGTCATTACAACGGTAGGGATGGTCGATGTTGCCATCGATGTCAATATCGATGGCCCAACATCGATTATCGATATTCATCGCATAGCAAACATCGATTTCTGAATTTCGAAGGAAACAAGTCTGAAAATGGGGTGAATCGAAAATCAGGGAAAATTTTTAATAAAATAGTCGTCTTGTTTCAATTCTTGTTAATAGACAATTTCAATATATTTTATTATTGTATTATTTTTTTCAAATGAAAGCCATTACATTTAATCTCTTGGTTAAATTTTGACTTTACAGTATTACAAATAAAAGTATGTTTAATTTATCAGCAAGTTTAACAATAAAACACAAGAACAAAGCCGATTTTACAATTTAAAAGATCCAATAAACTAAACTAATAATTTTTTTCCATTATTCAACCATTTAAAAAAAATCCAAATATTACACAACACTAGAAACGCAATGACGCAGTTTAAGCTATATTGGATACAAAAGGAACAAAATTGGATTAATTGGTTTTCTTATAAATTCCGTTATTTTATCGACTGATTGAAGGGATAATAATTTCGACAACGAGGACTACTATAGCGTATTTGTTGGTGCAATGTACAGCCCGCTTTGGAAAAAAAGCCTTCCGAACGGTGTTGATGTAGCGACAGTGGTTAGGTATTTCAAATCTAGTTTTTTAAACTTGGGTATGAAGAACCAATAACATTATTCCAAATTTTTAAAGGATCTTGTTTCAAATCTCGGTCTTTATAGTTAAGTTCAGACTGGCATTTATGATATCGATAATCTGGAGTTCACGACATCGATGTATCGATGTTTTCGTTTAAGCAACATCGATGATGATCGAGTATCTTATACAACGGTCACAGATTCAAATTTAAGAATATTTCAAAATAGTTAAATTGTAATTTATAAAACCAAAGAAAATATCCTTAAAAAGCTAACAAATATTAATGGTTAGTCATCGTTATTGGCTAGTTTTATTTTGTTATTACCAGTGCAATGGAGGACGAATGGAATACGAAAATACATCTTGAAGAACTTGAGAACAATAGTTTCTCTGAATTTCAAAGAAATTTCATCAATGTCTATGAAAATATTGTTTCACTTCTTGAAAATGCTTTTACATCTGGAAGACCGAACAAAATTACATTTGCAGCTCAAAGCTATGATGAAGAGTTAAAATATCTCATTGACAAAAACAAAGCTTTAAAACAAGATATTGACTCACTAACAGATCAAGTATCTAAGAAGCAGCTACATTATGAAGAACGCAAGAAAGGTATATTGCTTAATCAGTAATATAATGTTGCGAAAATTACAATAAACAATATTTGTTATTGTGAAAATTTATTTGTAATGATTTGTTTTATTACAGATGTCAAACTTTTTGAGAAAGAAATCAAGGACAGGCATGAGGCATTTCTAATGGCGAAGAAATGTTACAAAAAATTGTTGAAGACTTATTTTACTATAGAATCAAAAGACTCACTAACAGAGACCATTTTCATACAGTTCTTCACTGAAGCAAAAAAGGAATCTGAAAATTATTCAGTTCGATTTATAAAAGATTTGAAGAGTGGGCACTATAAAAGTAAGCTTACTTTATAGTTATTAACTGATTTACAAACTGGGTGGGTTGTCTTTTTAAAATATTAATGTTGAACATCCAATAATTATAAACTACTATACTCCAGGCCAGCAACGACTGGATGCATAAAGCAGCAGACCGGGCTCTGTGGTGTATCTTGGGAATGGCCTATGTCCAGCAGTGGACTGATGATTATAGATTAACCTTTATTCAAACAAGAAAGGATATCGGTAACAAGTTATCGGTTTAAAATACCAATTTTGTTACAGTATCAATTTACTTTAGGAACAAAGATTTATCCAATAAAATATTTTCTTATAAATTAGTTTTTCCTGGTTGAATATATCAACACACAGATAAAACTGCTATATCTAGAAAGCTGAAAGGGGAATATCTGATATAGCACTAAAACGGCAAACAGTTTTGATTAAAAAATAAACAACAGTTTACCAATAATTATGGTAATATTTATATATAGTAAGAAGCTGCCGATTTTAAAATGTAAGCTCCATTCTAAAAGGTATTTCTACAAAATATTTTTGTTAGCAATATTATAAAATTTTATTAGGTACCAGTTATCACTTTGTCACCATAATAGAATTTTATTGTGACTTCAACAATTATATAATTGTTAATTATTAGAAAACTATGCATTGACTGCACTAATAATTTACATTTCATTCTCATGGCAGCCATAGCTTTAACATAAGTTTCAAAATATAATTTCCACTACATTAGATAAGGGTTCAAATTTTAATTTCAAAGAAATACAATTGTAGTTATTAGAAATGGGTGCTATGAAATTTTCCAAGGGTTTAGTGCTGTATAAATAAAAATTGTGTCAAGATAATTATTAAATACTTTCCATCCATCCATCAGCCAAAGGAAGTCCACTGCAGAACATAGACCTCTCCCAATGATTTCCACAGTGACCTGTTGGAGGCCGCCTGCATCTAGCGACGTCCCGCGACCTTTACCAGGTTGTCTGTCCACCTAGTGGGTGGACGTCCTACACTGCGCTTTCCGCTTCGTGGCCTCCATTCGAGAACTTTTTGGCCCCATCGGCCATCAGTTCTCCGTGCTATGTGCCCCGCCCATTGCCACTTCAACTTGCTAATCCGCTGGGCTATGTCGGTTACTTTAGTTCTCCAAACGGATCTCCTCATTTCTGATTCGATCTCGTAGGGAAACCCCGAGCATAGCCCTCTCCATAGCTCGTCGAGTGACTTTGAGCCTCCTAATAAGGCCCATAGTAAGAGGCCACGTCTCGGTGCCGTATGTCATCACTGGTAACACATAACTATCGAAGACTTTCGATTTGAGGCACTGAGGTTTTTTTACGAGAAGACGTCGCGTAGTTTCCCGAACGCTGCCCAACCGAGTTGGATTCGACGATTAACCTCTCTCTCGAGTTGGACCTGCCTAACCGGACCACTTGTCCTAAATAGACATATTCGTCTACAACTTCGAGAGTCGAGCCCCCAACTCCGATCGGGGTGGGCACAACATGGACATTCGACATTATCTTCGTTTTGTCCATGTTCATTTTAAGACCCACCTGAAGGGAGACTCGATTTAGGTCTTCGAGCATAGTGCTAAGGTCTTCCAGCGATTCTGCCAAGATTACAATATCGTCGGCAAATCGAAGGTGAGTGATATACTCGCCGTTGATGTTGATGCCGAATCCTTTCCACTGCAAGAGCTTGAAGGCGTTTTCCAGCGCGGCAGTAAACAGTTTCGGAGATATGACATCTCCCTGTCTTACGCCTCTCTGTAGTGGAATAGCCTTCGTGCTCTGATCTTGTACTCGAACCGACATAGTGGCGTTATTATATATACACTTCAACACTTCGATGTACCGATAGTCAATGTGGCACCGCTGAAGAGACTGTAGCACAGCCCAGGTCTCGATCGAATCAAAGGCTTTCTCATAGTCTAGAAACGATAAACAAAGCGGCGAGTTATATTCCTCGGTTTTTTGTATAACTTGCTGAAGCGTATGAATGTGGTCTATGGTACTAAAGCCTTTTCGGAACCCGGCTTGTTCGGGAGGCTGGAAGTCATCAAACCTGCGTTCGAGACGGTTTGTGATGACTCTCGAAAACAGCTTATAGACATGGCTCAGGAGCGAGATGGGCCTGTAGTTCTTCAGCAAAGTGTTATCACCTTTTTTGAAGAACAGTACCACCACGCTTCTGCTCCACGCCTCTGGCGTTGAGCCCTCGAGGAGAACGGAATTGAAGAGCTTCTGAAGGACTTTCAGCATCGGCATACCGCCCGCTTTCAGAAGCTCTGAAGTGATTCCGTCCTCTTGAAATACTTTACTTGGAATGAAAAGTGTCTTAAACGTCAGAGCTCTCCACATAGTTATTGAAATATACTTACTAGTTTTTTTACTTAAGAGATAAAAAGCCATATAAAGGATGAAGAAAACCACTGGGCACAGGCGATTTCTAATAGCCTCCTGTGGAAATCACAATGGAAGCCATATGTTTTGCAGTGGTCAACCTGTGGCTGAAGATGATGAATCAAATAATTGAAACCAAACATAATCTAAAACCATTCAATAGAACATAAAAATCAATTATGTAACTATCAATCTGTATGGCTAATCTAATTACATATTACAGAGCTTATATGTTATTATATAACGAGTTTTATAATAGGCAATACAATAAATTAAAATATAAATTGTATTACTTTGTTCCAGTAATAAGTACTACACCAAACATTGAAGAGTTGAATGATATCAAAAGGATATTGCAAGAAACGAATGATGTGCCTGGAGCCATATGCAGCATAAGACAGGCTTTTAAGACCTTGAAGCTAAGTAAGAAACATAATGGATCATAAGATACTTGGAATATAAATAGGTACATAAAAAAAGAACACAACACAAAATAATAATTATTTGTTGCCAATACAATATTATGTATTATTAAGTTGTAAATTGTAAAGCATATTTAGTTGGGACACTAAATATTATTCATATTTCTCAGCAAGTGCTGGAAAATAATAGCAAACATTTAAGACATATTATCTTCCATCTGCATAGTAATAGTCTGTCTTAATTTTATTATAGATGCTTCAAATTAATCATGTTTTTTGCTTATCTTTCATTAGTTATTGAAGTCTTTGTTTTAAAAATTCTATCTGTTAATGTAGTAAATAGGGACTGAATTGTATGCAATGGTAACCAAAATTAAGAGTAACATAGCTCAAATAGCAGTTAACCAAATCTTAGTTACCAAAGATCATCAATAAAGTCTTCATCCCTTCTTTTGTTGACCCAGGAAAAACGAATTATTGCTACTGTCCACCCATCAGGGAAAGCAAGGCAAAGGTTTTCGGTCCCTGCTTCCAAATAAACATATAAATCGATTTCCATTTGCTATAATTCCAATTTATACAAAGTTTACTAAATACAATGTAAATAGTAAAATATGTATTAAAATATTTTAAAGTAATAAAACTTCCACTAGTAAAATATATCTTTATTTATTAACCATTAAGAAATATAATGTAAATCCTCTCTTTTTATTAAAAATAAAATCAATTCCAATATTGAGGTACTTAAAAGGCAACAAATTACTCATCAATATAATTAATAATGTGAGATTTTCCCGAAAACTAAATAGAAAATGTTGCAAAATCTATACGAAAATGCAAAACCATCAATACTGTTCACTCAGTTTTTTTATATACTTTTGTTAGTGTTATAGGCCAGCCTTTTTAACATTTTGTATCAAAATTATTTCAGATCCAAATTTTTCAATGCGGTTATCGCACATTAGTATTTATAGCACTATATATAAGGAAGACTTTTAGAACACAAACAAAATTTCCTATAAATAATTCATTACACCTACTAGGTTTAACAATATCAATATACCATATATGAGATTTGAGAACCTTCTTTTATAAATAATAAGAATACTTTTATGTCAATGGTAAGATGCAGACTAATTGAATACTGCAGTATTAAATTCTACATTTGGGGCCGAGTTTTCAAACGTCAGATAAAACATATTCAATAAATAATGATGCAAACACATATTTTAATAGAGAAGCTGTCTTTATGTCGGAATTATTCTTTTAATAGCATACGATCTGAAATTTTAAAATAGACCTTTAGAAATTCGTGTTATAAGGCGCACCATAATACAACGCGCAGCAATATATTCAATTTAACTATCTTTCAAATAGTAACACCCTTTCCATTCCGCTCACTGATATATATTTAAACGAACTACAACCATATAATTTTGTCATATAACACCATAAATAATTTACCTTCAAAAATATGTCTTACTTTTCACCAAATTATGAATTGTAAGTTATTGTTACAATATAGAATTAATACGTAAACAAAAATTTCTTAAATTAAAATGTTAATGTTATTTACTAGATATATTAACCATAACATAGTTACCAAAGTTCAGAATAGCAGTTTCTTTTAGCGCAGTGATTGTCAACCTGTTATCCTCAAAGTTTTAAATCAAAACTATAACCCAAGCACAGTGGTCATTTCATTTTGCTTATACCTAAAGCTTGATTTCCACTGTGAGCGGAACAGACCTATTAATGACTTCTTTCACCTCTCAAGACAAAACTGCTTACATATATTTCCACCAACAAAGAGTCGAGCGGACATGACTAAGCGAGCAATAAGAGTAAAAATGAGCTCACTCATTTTTAGAGAACGGAGCAGAGTCAATTAATGACTCCTTTTGCCTCGCAATTGGATAGTACATACATAGATGCAGCGGAATCATATTACACCTTTATATTCGTTTGGATCGCTCCGCTCGACTCTTTCTTGGTATAGACACAAATATATTTCAAAATACGAAGTCCACTCCGTTTAGCCACTTCCGGATCATTTCTCTTTCGCGGTGGAAACTGGGCTTAAGACGCATTTTCCCGCCAAAAGATTGCCGACCACTGTTATAAATTATTGAGAATAGAAATAAACAAGTCATTGAATACACATCGCAAACGTATTTCTATTAAATATATGAGAATTCCACATTCATTATAAGATATTTTTTTAAATAAAATAGTCAAAGATTGTCAACAAATTAGTTTTAGGTAAAGTGTAATTGTGTTAGTCATATGTGACTTGGTTCCATATCATAATATATTGTCGAATATGTATTAAATTTAAATAAATATAACGTGATTGAATAGGTACCGTACGTCAATCATAGTTGGTGAACGCTCACCGTAACATGTATTTTAATAGTATAAGTAAAATATTATCTTAAACTTCAACAGCAAACGGATGTGCGTAACGTAATCATTTTAACGACAATAAATAACAAACAATTAATAAATAGTCTGCAACTGAGATCTTAAAATAACTGCCATATTAAAGTCATTTAAACAGATAGCTGAATACTTTCGTCTTTCCCTCACTTAATTGATAATCCACGCTTCACAGGATAAAATATATAAGTATACATAACACTTAAAATTTCTTATACCTTAAATACAATGATGTTAAAAATAAATGCATGTCAATGCAACAATATATAATACTAAAATTCATTTGTGCAGTGTCAGTATAAATATTGATCAGGTTTATAAATGTTTTATGAAAGTGTGATGGTGTTATTTGCCGCATACGTTTATCCGCGGTACAAGATTTTATAAAATATAGTTTCGAAGTAACCTAACAACGATTAGTAGCCTTATGTTATTTTCAACTTGTTATTGAAGTCCCCATTCCTTTGTTTCGCCAAGATGTCTTTAGAGTTGGTGAACGTTTGTGTGCCTTCACTTTGTGACGCCACTGTACGTTTAGACTTTTCTGGTATCAACAGAGCTCCCAACGCGATGAAGTGTAAAGAATAATAAAATTTCCTGAAAGGAGAAAAAACAATACATAATTTATTTTCTCTAATATTCGTTAATAATTCTGATGTAAGCTTTTAAAAAATAAAATAATATGCGAAAAATGCATGTTTGAATAGAAAAAGATAAAAAGGTGCTACATAATCGAGTCTCAAGACAGAAACTTCCATGTTTAGTTTGATACTCGTAGATATACATTATGTTCCATTGTACGTTGATTTAAAAGTGCATGGTGGCCTACTGGTATCGGACCAGACGTGTTAATTGTCAAGAAATAAGTGCATAAAAGTGAATTAGAATAAGCTGGTTAGTGGTTACCCGTAGAAAGCGAGGCTGGGCGCGAGGTGCAGCAACACGAACGGCACCGTGGCGTACGTCATCGCCACGCGCGTCGTCACGAACGTCAGCGAGTCGTACAACAACTTCTTGTGGGGACTGTCCAGGAACATCGGACGCACTGCTGAGCGAATCTGACGCAACAATAGCACATATCAGAATAGGGGTACCTAGGGTAGAATAGGGCTGTTCAATCATTTGTTATTATTTACATCTAAACGTTATACAAAATCCTAATCAGAGAGATTTTAAATCCAGAAAGTAACAGAAAAGGATGCAACTAGGGAGCTTTGACGACATTTTTCATTTGGTGCGTGCATCCGAAAGACAAAGCGAGTGTCTCCACTGGAATATTAATAAAAATATGAGTATGTCAGTCATTTTACAATAAATTTTGATGTAGTTTCAAATTAATTTAACCTATATAATATATAATTAATGGTGTTTTAATATAAATTTGAAATACTACTAAAAATTAAATATTGGAAACTTCCTATTCTACAAATGTTTTTATTTTTTTAAAGAAATAAGTGTAAATAAATGATGCAAGGAAGTCCGTTACCTTTCTGGCGGCGATGGTGAATATTCCGCCCGCGAAGAAGGTCATGTAGTAGCCGGGATGGAAGCCGTGCCACACGGCGGACAGCGCGTACACGCGCGCCGTGCGCCACGCCGCGCCGCGCGAGTACGCCACGCCGCGCAGCCACGCGTTCGTGTTCTTGTTCCAGCTCGACACCGCCGTGCGGAAGTTCTGCGCTAGCTGGATACGGATTGCTATTTTATTACAACGGCACACAAACTGAATGTAGTGCCTGATGCTTAGTGTCATGCAGCCTGTATTACATATGCCGTGAAATGGGTATCTCGCGCCTACCGACACTATTATGATGGTCTTATACGCAGGAAATACTCAGGTGAATCCGAAAGTCACGACATACTGACATATAGAAAGAAATAAAGAAAAACGATTTATTAGAGTATGTGACATATGTACCTACTATGTGACGGGTTTTTATTCATTGTGTACTGTGGTGGACATCAGGGCGGATACGAATATATATGTAATAACATCAGCTAAAGTACACATGTATAATATATTACTTTCATCGTCATCATCCTCAGCCACAAGAAGTTCGCTGATAAAAATAAGTTTTTTTTATCAGCCCATATACGTCTCACTGCTGGGCACGGGCCTACTCTACAATCGAGAGAATCGATTGAGAGTGGTTAGGCCATATAGTCCACCAAGCTGGCCTAGTGCGGGTTGGCGGACTTACATACTGTAGAAATTCTTTAAAATCGCTACGGTATGCAGGTTTCCAGGTTAAAAATAAGTTGCCGCTAAGAATTTCCAGAGCGACCTAATAGAAGCTGCAGAAAAGTTAACAATATACTATATTACTACTTAGTACTTTGATGGCACTGAAGTCTCATACAACAATAATAAACTTGACACCTTTACTTACTTTTACGTTCTTCTGTTTAAATATTTTTTTGTATTTATCACGCATCAATTGTAAAAATTAGGTTATAACAATAACTTTAAAACATCTACACGGATTTAAAGTGTGCAATGTCAAGAAAAATAAAACTTACCTCAAAACCAAACACGTCGATGTTGGACATTTTGTCCCACCTGGGGGTTCCGTCGACGTCGTACCCGTTGAAGCCCATGCCGCAGTTGTTGCATATCGCCTCGGACAGCAGCCACGCGTGGTAGTACTTGCAGCGGACTACCAGCGTGGACAGGTACGCGTACCACAGCAGGTATACCGCCGACCACGAACGTGACACCTCCGACGATGGGTCGGTTAGCTCTGAAATTTAATTAGCTCTGGCTTTACCATAGAATTTTCGATGAAAAAGGCTTGTCCGGGGTGTTACCACTGTCTCAAGGGAGACCCACTTGAAGCGACAGCTTTGCTGTCACGTTACTTTCGGTGAGTGAGGCTGCCGGATGGCTAATACCCCTTTCCTTTTCCCATCCTTTTTACTTCCCGCTCCCCTAACGATCTGATGGGCCGGCAATAAATCCATGATCCAAGCGTTGTGGATGTTCATGTGCAGTAGTGATCGCTTATCATCAGATGACCTGCTTGCTCGTTGGCCGATCGAATGTTATAAAAAACAAGAAAATAATGAGGTTTTGGTGAAATCAAGAATTTGGGAGATAATATAATTGTACAAAAATAGGCTTATAAAGGCTAGGAGAGACTATCACGTTCTCAAAGTGGGTATCCACTGGTGGCCGTGTGTTCATTTTATAAAACTCGTGATGTTTTGATCATACTGTAATTATTATCGAACAAGCCTACACGTTATGTGTGCAATTGCTAGTGTTAGGTTCTGCATCAACAGTGCCATAATTATTCAGAGAATGCTAATGAAACCAAACGTCGACTATTACAGCGTTTTTAGTGTTTTCACGTAATACATTGGGTAATGGTTAGCAGTGAATAAATATGAAAGAATGCTCAACCTTCTAAGACTGTGAGGGGGTATTTTTTGGCCAAAGTGAGGTAAAGTAGGGCGGCGGCGACAGAGCCGGCTACTTTGTATATAACAGCTCGCCGCGGCGATGGTTCCGGACCGTCCTTCTGCTTTTCATCCTGAAATATATCAATATTTAATACTATCTTATCAGAAGGTTGCGGTACAATTGTTATATTAATGTTAACCCGCGCCACTTATAACGAAGTATCGTGATATTGAAATTCCAAATCATAGTACGTGTTATTTCGTGGTATTTACGCCTTCCATTGAGTATATTATTTTTAGCATATTACAAAAAGAAGTAAAATAATTTGTAAAGCAATTTTATTATCAAGTACAATGTATATAATTTGCCGGTTTAAACCTATTAAATAGATTATGCCGTACGGATGAGACGCAATGAGACTGTCAGTAAAATTTTATTAAACCGGTTTAATCCACGAGATAACAACATAAGTCATTTGTAACTACAAGTCAGTGACCGAAAACGGCATATCCAATGATAATTGAATAATGATCAGTAAAACCGGTTTAATAAAGGAAATCATTCAAAATAGTTGTACATAAAACCTTAAAATATAGGTTAAAAGTGTACGCAACCGACAAAAACTGTCAAGTACGTTAGTTCCAAACCAGTTTGGTATATTCCACTTTCTGTGTCTTGCGAGGTGCCACTGTTATGGATAGGCAAAAGTCACTCTAAACAGGCCATGTATAACATGACGTGTTAAGGTCGAACCTCCCGATTTTATAAACAGGAAGATTGGTGTACAATTGGACACATTTGCATATGAACTTACATATTTTATTTGACATGGACCCAGCTAAATTAAAATGGCGTGACTAACCGTAGCTGCGTTTGTGAGTAACGTATGATTGAGCGAATCTGATGACAAAGGCTGCTACCACGCTATCATTGTAATCAATTGCAATAACACGGTAAAGGAATATCATTGTGCTCAGACTTCAGAGGTGTGTTGTACGATAAGATGGGACTTGGCAAAACTCGCATGATATTGACCTTAGTATTATCAATGTCGTATGATCAACGACCGACAACGATGCAGTCAAACACGTCTTCGAGAACAAGGAAGTGCTTAAGTGAAAGTCGTTTGCTCATCAATGAAATTCTTTTGTATGTGTGGTTCATAAAAACATTAGATTTTAAAGGAGGAATTCAAAGAGAACCGTCGTATTGCCTGAATTTACGCATCGATTATTCCATAACAATGTACTAGAAATATGTATTGTTTAGGTAGGTACATTCCATCTTTAAACACGTTAGTTTTCATACTAGACTGACTAAAAGTACCTAATAACTTACATCGGTCCATCTAGTTACATAAAAGAATTCGTATTGGAATAAAGTCCCAACCCTCTTACGAACTTATAAGAGAATCCCTCGCCCAGAACCCGTGTTACGTCTATGTAAAAATAAAGTACCTGCTATTAATGTAATGTAATGACAATTAAATAAATAAATGAATTCACGATACAGTCGCATACATAGTCCTGACCCCAAATACGAGTCTTTTCGGTCTCACACTTGTTGGACAGGCTTTTCTATGAGCATGGAAATATCCGTTAGCGACTCTTATCCAGTTTACCGTTATCCTTTAAGGTCAAAACATGAGTATTACCCAATCTCCTTCAACTTCGTATTTACAAAATATCAGTTAATTCGAAACGTTTTACTCAAGTACTAACTAAATTATGAATCCTGTTGTAAATAAATAGACCCCAGGACCCTGGTAAATAAATACTGTATACGAAGACAATTTTCAAAATCTATAGTATTCCATCTTTAGTGATTGCGCAATTATTCCGTAGATGTTAAACATGTATTGTCAAAAATGATTTTAACAAAAAATTTGATACTAATAAAAAAATCGAATTGAAATTCCGTCCATAACTAGCACATTTGCTTGAATATTTATGAATATAAATGTAATCATAATACGAATATATAAATGATAAACTTCAAATTGTATATCTGGTTGACGACAATGGCGTTCAACGATTGTATTTTATCCACAACTATGGACTGCTGCATAATTTGGCTATTTTTGTATTTTACTAAATCTTTTCAAAAATAATTCTGATTAAACAACAATTTATCGTAGAGTATGATTGCGCCACGAATTAATTTATTCCTGACTTCCTGAATTCCTGACTCCGGGCTGATCATGAATTGAAAAATCCATTATCCCTTTGCCCAATCCGGCATTCGAACCTAAGACCTCAGCATTGCAATCGTACCGTAGTACAACCTCGCCACCCAGGCAAACAATAGGGAAACATTCAAACGGATAAATGGTTAATTTAAAGATCCTCATATTTGCCTGACACATACGACCAAATGGAAAATGCGTGACATGAATAAATACTAAATATTCAATGAATTGCCCTATCATTTTATAATTGTATCTAATTACGTAACATTTAGTTTTAAGTAAAGTTAGTTCATATTGTACACCTGTATTTACTATTAATCAGGCTAAAACGTTTTCCATTTGGTACCACATATACATATATGTTTCATTCAATATGATTTAATGATATTTTAACCACCTATTACAAGCTTTTATTTAGTTTTTTTTTAATTCAATGTCTTCACAATAATGGTAAACTCACACTCGAATATTAATTCACTTCCCTATCGAAAGGAATTTAAATATGTGTAAACTTAATAAAAATAACAATACACGGGTATCAAGGTCCTGAAAATCAAGGAAATGGTGTGTAGGCAGTAAGAAATTGAACAACAATATCAATCAACCCAATTTTGGACAAATATAAGTCTCATTAATGTTCTCGCCAAATGATAAAAATCTGTTAATAAACCCTACGGGCTAAGACCCACACAGTCACTACACAATAATCAAACAATGCATAAAATAATAGGGTAAGAAACAAACTATTGCAATGTGTAATTAAAAAAGAACTGCGTGACTTTTTCGAATTCAAGAAAAATATCTAAAACTGGAAACATAAACTTTGCAAGGAAAACACAACCAAGGACATTGATATTATTATAAAAAATAATACACCTATAGCGTAAACAAAACATCAAAGTGCCAACTGCCAAGGTTTGTTATTTTACTAAAGACACATTCGAAACTATAATTTTCATTACTTATTGCTGATCTATTTCAAACTTAATCTTATCAACAGTTTAAAAAACACTTGCGTGTCGGCAGACTACGAAAATATAATTTAAGGGTTTTTCTTATTAAATCATTATTCATTATTATAAAATATATCACTAGATTTTGCACAACTTATTATTCGTTATTTTCCAGTGACATTACTTTTAATAGCTTTTTTTTTTTGGATTACTATTTTTAATTTGTATATTTCTGACTTTAAACATGTGTTATTTTGCGTCTTGCTATGTGGCTTAATATATTATTGATGTCCATAATTCGTTCTCCGCGTGATGTACAGCTAGTGACATAATCCTATTAGTAGAATAAACGAATGTGGGTCAAACTTGAACATAATCCCTTGACCTCTTCGCTCTGGGTCAACATACGGCGCGTTACGTTTTCATGTTAAAACCCTATATCCATTTTTTCATTTATTCCTTAAACATGTACCTTTTTTACCGCTCGTTAGTTGTTTAGGAAACAAAAAAATACAAATGTCTTAGTTGTATTAAAAAGTATAAAACAATTATGTCATTTGCATCTCGTCGTTTGCATCTCAATGTGTGAGGTGTCACTTTTTTGCAGAGCAGAATAAATGCAAATATTATAAGTCTCATGTCTCATAGATATGTATGCAAATTCTCTTGAATGTTTTATAATATTATTAAGATTATAAGATTGCGTTTCTGAATTGTCAGATGCTAAATCAACAGACAAATAAAAGTAGTTTTTATACTATCCTAGAAGATCCCACTGCTGGGCAAAGGCCATTGCTGGTTTAACGGACATTGTGGCCAGCGTAACTACTGGACATAATGAGACTTAACACCTTATGTCTCAGGATGGCGAGCGCAGTGGAATGCCAACCATTGCTTTGTAATTCATTTTGTTTGGATTTGCTACTGTCCATGAGCGGCCGTATCGCTTACCATCAGGCGAATGGCGTCCGCCATCGCTTTAGATCGAATAAAAGTAGTGTCTAGCTCCAAATGAATTAAGAGGATAATTGTTACCGCGTCACTTCGACAGCTAACACAACTGGGTGTTGTAAGGTCTTGACTCTTGACAGTACATAATAACATTATCTGCTGTTCGACGCTGTGACAGTTATTATTATAAGTTATTAGATATTACAGGTTAATAAGTGTGCCTGAGAGGTCTAGTGGCGACGTGTACAGGCTATGAACCCGGGGGACTTGGGTATGATTCCCAATTCTACCTTGTTTTGGGTTGTTTGACTGAATAAATCTAATATACGTAGCTCGGGACTGGAATTTATGCCCGACATAGCACCTCTGCCTACTCCATCAAAGATGCAGGGATGAGTTTATTTATATTTTATTACCCTTATCGTTTTAACGATTGCAGGAAATAATAACTCTGATGAGTTTTTTGCCTCCGTGGCGCAGTTGGTTGGACGCCGGCTGTGAAACGTGAGGTAGCGGGTTCGATCCCCGCAACGAAAAAAAATGTTTGTGTGGTACCACCAGTATTCGTTTCGGGTCTGGGTGTTTGTGGGACCGAATAGTCTCTCGTTATTCTTGATATCCACGACACAAGACTTAATTGATCTTAATGTGGGGTCAGGACTATGTATGTGACTGTTGTATTGTGTATGTTGTGTATTGATTGAGTTTTTAACATATCAACAGGTGTCCATTTTATGACAAGAGAATAATTCAGCTGGGATTTTTCATTTCACTCTCTGTAGAATCAATGACAGATAAATACTTTTTAAGCATTGGCTATTTCCTTCATAACAGCCTGCTCCGTATAAACTAACGAAAATGACGGCCTCTCCCCGAAGATTGGCACCCATAAGTCTAGCTTTAAGGGTTTATTTAAAATGCAATATATACGTGAAATTTAAATCATTTGACAAATACATACATGTACTTAGGTGATTCATTATACGAAACACTTTTTTATTCGTCATTTCTTTACACGCGAAAAGTTTTTGATTGGCGTGGTATAATTTTAATTGCAAATTATGTACATGATGATGCTTTATTGGTAATAAATATGGAACATTTACTTCTTAAAGATGTAAGGAAAGTGACATTAATGGAATTCTGCAATAAGGAATGTCCAGTCCTAAATCGTAATCAATTATTTTCGATGACTTCCAATAAAGTTCTAACTAAGTTATGGAAATGAACACTTACCCCGTCAGGTCGTACGCCTTCAATGAAATTGATGTAGTCGGGGTAGAACACCACAGGGCCGCACATCAACGTCTGGAACGCCAGCGTATATGCAAAATATTCCAGCGGTGATGGAATCTTCTCAATTTTCGAGAATTGGGCGTCTATTGACCGGCCCACTGAATTGGCATTTATCTCCTGTCGAGTTAGACTATCTTGTAGTGAATAAGCCAGTGATGTCACTCTTTGAGTTATCACCATCAAAGGACCTAAAATATTTTGAGATGTTACTACAATTTTACACAGATGACATAATAATATTTTATGTGTTTTATAGACACCTGTTATATCCAATGAGTAATCCGCCGTGTGGTATATTTGTCGATGTAAATGTAGACATGATAAGTATACCATTGACGCAGCTAATATAATACTGGAATTAGAATTTTTATATAAAGCATATTATTGTGAAATTGATTTCCGTTTAAAGACGAAATATCGCGTACTCACTTCCCCATTAGATGGTGCGGCACAGTCTTGAATAAAACGTAACTGAGCATGGGCAGTACGGACAAATGTATGGCTTGTCTGAAAAAATGTCAAATATTACTAAGGGAAAAAAATTTCGTGCCTTACATTTCTAAAATAGACTACGGACCAACACATATTCGTTCGTATTTGTTTTACTACCGGTGTTGTACTAGTAGTGAGTGACACGGATATTTCTTCGCGATGTTCTACTCGCTGTTCTAGTTATAACATGGAAATTTCTATTGCCTATGTCACAATTGGATGAAATCTAATAATACAAAACTTAATCCCATTATGACACTTGGTCTTGGTGGGAGAAGCCAAAGAATATTCTTGGCAAATTTCTGACCAAAACATTTTTTTTTTGTTTCATGTTACATGGCCGCACTAAGATTGAGCTAGCCGATACTATTGGTAAATGGTAACTACATCATTTTACCACGTGTGAATGAACACATACAAATAAATTATTCAAATCGATATAATGATAATAGGATGGAGCTTTTATAGTATGTTTATAGTAATGACAAATCCAAGAAATATCCGTATCGCTAGTAGTAGGACTTAACGTACCAGCGCGAGTTATGCTATCTTCTTAAAAAATTATAAGCAATGCAAAATACTTCAATGTTGTAATTTTCTATAACTATTCTCTTGTTATTATTAAGACACAATTCAGCTCTAAAGCAATTTATTTCTACCAAGTCGCAATTTGAAACTCCCCGTAAGCTACGCATGTCAGTACTAAAGCAAGCATTTCAATGGGACTCAGACAAGCAATTAGACTAACAATGTGTGTATGATGTCATGTGGTTCGAGATAGTGAATATACCAAAAATGAGAAAATGCTTGAAATAAATGTGTTCTACTACCAAAACAAACTAGATGTTTTATAGAGCCTTATTTAAGAACATAAATTACGTACCTGACATTGTACTACTCGAAAGTGTGTGGGACAAAAAACATTATACTTAATTGATGTTCAACTACTGAAGTTCTATACATATAATATTTTATCAGTACCTAGTATACTCCGAGTTGGTTTATATAGTGTTGATTGATGTGTCATAAAATATTATTACTGATTGTTATTCAGTATCAACCCAATACATTGTATATAAACATTCAAGTTGACTATTATGTGTTGTTTTAATACTTGTAAATATTTTTTTGTAAGATAATAAATGTATATATGGTCACACGCGAATAATTTTAAGTCTTTAAATTAAAGTTTCTTAACGGTTATTTCATATTAATTATTTTAAAATAGAGAACAAAGAAATTAAATACATTTAATATAAAACATAGTAACAGAACTTACTTTCCGAAACAGAAATATCCCATTATCAAACCAATAACAAGGCACACTGTGTGGCGAAATTCTGGCGAAGCAAATTTCAATGGTTTCCGAAACAATCTGGCCAGGCATAGTGCAGCTACTTGTGCGATCAAAAAATTAACCTAATAAGAGAAAAATATGACAATATCATGAATGAAAAACAAAAATAAACCTTTGTAGTGCTGCGTGTAAATCTACATATTATGTTCACCCTCAAATGAACTCGAATCTTTAGCGCGGGTCGCGGCATTGATACTTCGCTAATTACCATACGTCATGGGTAGTTATAACTATCGGCTTTATAGCCTGTTCTTTTGTAAGGATGGTTATGCTTTGAACACAATGGTGCATCGCAGACGAACGACTTTAAAACCGGCAACTCGACGGTCGAAACCAATCAGATTTTGTAAGTGCGGATTGGTGATTGATTTTCCATCAATGCATACAACGGGGAGCGTCTGCCTCATAATAATTTATACTCGAATGTTCCAGTTAAATTTGTAACGACGACAGACCTCGAATAATAATTCACATTTGTTCAAACGGACTTCAATTTTGAGTATAATTGATAATTCCCTTAGAGTATTTACAATATAGAGGGAGTGCTGCTATACACTTGCGTCTTCAAAAACGTAGGTATTTTCTTGTTGGTAATGTTGGTAGTGCTACTACATAAATGAAAATTAAATTAATTATTTAACAACAAATTGCTATTCCATTGGTAACTGAGAGTATGTTTAGTTATTATTCGTCTAAAACGAGTTTGAGTGGAATTCAGTAGCCCTAAAATATTTTTTTTTTGTTTCTCCAATAATTCGTTTATGTTGGACAACCTGCCAAATGTCAGCCAATAGGAGGACAAAAAAGGTGACCCGGCACCACCAATTTATGTACGTTTTGAATTAACAGCACCCCCTCTATTAAATACTCTAGAGTCTAAGAAAATTCATGCTGTTGATAATAATTGTCGGACGTCTGCGGTAGGCCATAAGCAAACACATATGTAATGTACTACATTGTTATATGAGCTAATGTAACCTTCAAACATGTTGACTGAAAATAGATGGTGATAATATTCTTTCCTATAGTGGGTAAAACCTCCAACTATTTTATTTTAAAATGGAGCTGTTTTGCTCAATAAAAATATTTATGTAGTGCAAATACATATGACCTTAATTTAAGAATAAAATGACAAAGATTGCAAGTTCCTGTGTGCACATCATTTATCATAATTACATTTATTGTGGAACAATTATAGTGTAGGTACATGTTTCCTCCCCTAGCTTAATCAAATGGATTAAATTACTAAGTAAACACTTTACTATTATCATAGGTAATCTAAAAATAATTATATTTCTATATCTTGAAACTTAGAAAAGATCGAATTTATAAAATAAAAGTTTTTGATATTATAAACTGTAACTTTTCTTTAAAATAGTTATTGAACTATGTATAAACACTGTGGCATAAATTGTTGGCACTTAATGCAATGAAAAACAATTAGGTGTAGCAAACAAGAAAAGATGGGTGTTCCTCTGTAAACTAGACCACTCGTGGTCTCATGCCAAGAATTAAAAAATGTAACATTCCATAAATGCATCATAGGTGACTCACAATCGTACTCTCGATTGTAGAGGAGGGCCCGTGCCCTGCAGTGGGTCGTATATGGGCTGATACAATACAATACAATAGGTGACTTTAAAAGATAATAATGTAATCTACTTTTGGTCAATGTTCAATATCAATTAAAACAAATTTTATTGCATTAAAATTATCTTTAAAGTCCTCGAAAAACAGTCCCCTGACGTGTCACCAAGGAGGTATAGAGACAATATTTATTAGAATCCATAAAATTTATTATGCAAACAATGTTGGTTCATTGTTAATGAGACCTTTTTCTTTTAATATCATTCTAAAATACTTAAAAAAAAATTTTTATTTGTCTCCGCATTTTGTGAACAGTCCCCTGTCTATATTTAAAATTATGTTCCACATATCTGAGGATTAAACAAAGGCATGTCTTAAGTGTAAAGTAATGCAAACAATCTATAGTTTGTATGGTTACTGCCATTACCCTTTGAAAGCCATTTTATTTAGTGATGCACGAGCTTCTTTTCGTAGAAATAACGTTGTAACTTGACAGCCAACAGTCCCTTGGTAGGGATTCTTTTTCTTTTTATGTATTTTAATGATACCATAAAAAGTTTAAGTGTTCATACATACATATTATGTTTGTTATTTTTTTGTGTATATGGGTACCGACCACACCCGAATTTAGGATTAAATTGTTTAGCCTAGGCCAAACTAGTTCTCCCTACTCGCGATAGGACAAACCCGTATAGCCTAGACGAAACCAGTGTAATATATATATTTCCAACGAATTCTATGCAATATCGAGATGATGCTACGAAATACATAAAAAATATGCTTTTCTAAATGAAGTAAATAAAACGCACTAGTAAACTGAGAATCAAAATACTCGACGGCAACAAAATAATTGTTCGGTTAGTTTAGTTTATTTCAAGTTTTTAATATATATTTTACTCATGGTACGTCTCTCACATGTGAGAGGCCGCCTGGGTAGGTATTAGGTACCACCGCAAAGTTCATTTCTTCCGCCAAACAGCAGTGTAAACGCATTGTTGTATTCCAGTTTAATATACATTAAAGCCAGTGAAACTACTGGTCATAATGAGACTTAACCATGACTTAACACCTTATGTCTCAGGATCGCGAGTACAGTGCAATGCCAAGCATTGCTTTGTAATTCATGCTATTGTTTGGTTTTGCTACTGTCCATGAGCCGTCGTACAGCTTACCATCAGGGGAATGGCATGCTTGTCTCGCCATTCATTGCAATAAGGTTATATTTTTATTTTTCTTATTTTATCCACTTTAGTTCTTGTATAATTTATCTCAATCCTAAGCCAACGTAACCTAACCATCCCATTGTATAAACCTCTGTATTCATACTAATTGATATCCAAAACACCCAATTTTAGAATATAAATAACGGGTTTATCCTATCGGTAACAGAATGAACTAGTTTGGCCTAGGCGAAACTAGTTCATCTTGATATCGGGTTTGGCCGGTAAAATATACAAATGTTTTGAGTATGGCGCCAAAGAATAAAAAACTTCCTAAGGAAAAGACTTTAGAAAAAAAGACCAGCTCAGCAAAAGGGATATGATCATTTTAAAAGCAATCCACAGTGAATAAAAAAAGCTTAGAAAAGTTGGTAAACTTAGTGATAAACATGATTTAATTTTAGCACTGAAATTATATTTTTCATTGAATTCTTCAGTCGAGAGTCTCCAGGTTTTTCAATGAGAATATATTTAGTTCATCTCATATATTTATAGATATACGGATATTTATTCCTCAAAAATATTTATTATATAATTAAACAAAAAAGTTGGCAGGACACTTTTATTACAAAAAGTTGTCCAGGTTATAGAGAAACACCCAGGTATAAATAAATGTATGAAAAAACATTACAAATTTAATCATTTTAAATAAGCAAAAACAAAAAATATTCAACTTCATTATGGGAACTTTATATCAAATGAAAATCATGCAAAAATCAACTACTTAAAAAATAGCAAAATCACATGTTGGTTAACAGCACACTCGTCAAGGATGCTTTGCTTCAACATGCAATTTTAATTCGGAATTATTTTACCCAGAGATGCTAATATGCCTATGAAATGTAAAATTTGGATAACTATTTCAGGTTAATACATAACTTTGGATAGGTCCTTTCAAACCATAAAAAAAATGACAACAATACAACCAGAATATTCATACCGCCCTTATAATTTAATCACAAATCATGGCCCAAATTAAAATTTGTTTACAAATAGCATTTATAGTTTGTCACCAATTTTTATTTTAGCTTATGTTATAATGATGGTGCCCCATAGTATTCAAGTCTAAACATATTATGATTATATATATATGAAAATTTATATTGTTAGTCCCTTAGATTAGAATGGAAACTCATTCCAATATGTAATGGACACTTTTGTATTATATTCGTCATTAATAGATTTAAAAAATAGTTAGACATTAAACATACAACTTGAAATAATTGTATCTAGTAATGTACAAAAAATACATACAAAATATATTTATTTTTTTATACAGTGTTTTAAATTTACTATAAAATTATAATTTTATTATAGCCAAGATCCAGCTATGATAAACTTGATTTTATTACTATTAAATATAAAAAGGTATTTATTTAGTAATACTATCAAGTACATCCAGGTTATTTCTGAGGAAACATAGCTTGATGACAATATGTTATTACTTGATAAGAACTTATCATAAGTTACCTCTATACCTCTTACTTCAAAATATTCTATCTTAATAAATAATGTACGACATTTTAGAATACTTTTTTAAAACAGTGACACATTACAACTTTGCAAATAGAGTTAATTATGGTATAAATGCTAATGAAAAGAAATAACTAGCAGCAAGAAATAAATGCAAGTACAAATACTTACTAAATCCAAAGGAAGACCAATTCTATTGGACAGGAACAGAAAGAGTTTGCTCCCATCATAATAATCGTGGTATATCTTCGCCATATCTTGTCTTTCACTGAAATGCAATTCAATCTTCAAAATTTCGAAAGAAAATGATTTTATTCAAAATTACATTAGTGGGATAACACAGTGAAGTTTTATTTACAATAATATACCTATAAACTTCCGTTGAAATTTGCGTCAATCGAAGTGATCACTTGCTACTATTTAAAAAACATCACACGCATTAATAACACCACAATAAATTATTAGTATATTTCTTGTTTATGTAACTTTTTGTTCATTTGAGTACGTTATTGTTATTAAATACAAAAGAAAACAGACACAACTTTACGACGTACCACAGTGCTACTGTTTGACATAAAAGTTAAGAAGTTTTAACCAAAGAGAATACATGTATTTTTCCGTAATGTATTAATCATTGTCGGTGTTAAACTGTCGAGCTTATATTTTATCATAAATAACAATTTAAATTCCAAAACAACTGCTATCGTGTGTTTATGTGTATAACCACAGATTAAGTATGTTAAGAATATAAGAAGTAAATTATAAATGTAGACTCCTCGCTATTTAAGTGTGCGCGCGATGGTCGACGGAGGGCGCTTCTAATGTTGCAAGCTGAAAATTATAAACCCCACAGAAATGGGAATTGTGGTGCCTAATAAATACGTATAGTATAATAAATACGTATAGCAATTGGAATAACTCTTTCATAGTGCACTCGGTTGGCTGTGATTTAATTTAAATTATATTGTCTTATTATAGGATTGATAAAATATGTTAAAACTATAAGGTATTTACCCGTTTTCATTATTTTTCAATCACATTAAATTAGTACATACATGGAATTGTATATGCTGTCAATATATCAAAGTTATTTTCCCAACACCAGTGAATTAAAGGTTGAAAGATTTGTATTTAATGGTAAATCTATGGGTAAATCCATTATGTCGACAACATTCTAAGACGTCAACATTGTTTCCAATTTTACCCGCGCGCAGACACTATGGGGCAAGAAGCTTATAACCAAATCAATGATAACAGAACTAAAGAGGATAACGCTTAAGGTTACGTGAATATGAGGAACTCTGCGAACAAAACATGGCGGCGGCTCAGCCCCCATAGTCTGTGTCTGCTCCAAACAATAGCAATACGTTAGTACGGAATTTTGTATTGATATCGATGCATCAACAGCGGAATTAATACGCTTGAAAAACTTTAAATGTAGATATTGTGTGTGCAACTTATGTAACTTTTCTATTTTCGCTTTATAGGTTAATTACTATAAACAGGGGATTTTAGAATTCGGCAGTAAAGCCATTTAACAGCCAATTTGAGAGCCTCCATGGCGCATGTACTTAGACGCCGGCTGTGAAAAGAGAGGGCGTAGGTTCGATCCCCACACCGAAACAAATATTTGTGCGAGCCACAGGTATTTATTACGGGTCTGGGTGTTTGTGAGACCGAAAAGTCTCTCGTAGATTCTGATACCCACGACACAAGATATTGTAGTCAGCGTAACTACTAGACATAATGCGACTTAACAACAGCGCAGTGGAATGCCAAACATTACTTTGTATTTTATGGTGTTGTTTGATTTTGCTACTGTCCGTGAGTGGTCGTATCGCATACCATCGGGCGAATGGCATGATCGTCTCGCCATTCATTGCAATAAAAAAAGAACTCGATCTTAGGGTGGGGTCAGGACTATGTATGTGACTGTTTGGTGTATTTATTCATTTATTATTTTAAAAATATCTTAGAAGATTGTCCATCATTTTCATCATTAAAAAAACTGGTTTCAAATACCTCTTAAAAGCAGAACTTAACTAACTTTTTAATACTTTAACTTTATAATATAGAAAGGCGGATCCAGGAAGGAGGTCATGGGACTCATGATCCCACACTTAGGCTGGCTCCAGATTGAATTTTTTTTATTATCTTGTTTATAAAATTAATAAGTACATATTATAAATGGTTAGCATTATCGGATATAAAAGATTTGCATCGTGTAAACATTGTTAGAATGCGATAATTATAAGGCGATTATGTCATGCAATAATCGCATACGATTCTGCCACGAGAAACTATCCCCGTGTAAATGGCGCTTTATTGTTAGAAATATAGCGCATATTGATGACATAGTTTCCTTACTAGTACTTTTTATGTCTCATTTTGGTGTCGCTTTTTAGTTTCATCTAATTTTCAAACCAGAACGGTGCTAATGAATTTTAACTTCGAAAATTCGTACACATCACAATTCACAAATCATATGTGTCTTAAATCAATCAATCTTTAAACATTAACTTTTAGATGTATTATTGTCATCGAATTCCAGTATGTTCAGTGTTTGGACTATATGACCCCCCCCCCCTGACTTGAAAGCTGGATCCACTCTTGATAATATACATATATCTACTTGTTACATAATTTTTAATTAACTATATTTGGAGTCGGTGCCTAATTTAAATTGCTAGCTAAGTAAATATACGACAACAATGTTAAGCATAATAATATATTTTTTTATTATTAGTCCAGACATTTGGTTCAAGAAAGGGGGTTACCTAGAAAGTTTTCCGGGTGTTTTGAAAATGGGTGACATTTTATATTTTTGGTGCTCTTTTCGAATTTCTACTTTGCGACCTCGTATCTTTGTCGCTCGCGTCGCCATATTGGAAAAATATAGTCGAAATCGTTTTGTTTTGACGATATCTCCTTTCCGTGTTATTATATGTCATCTGCGTATATAGGATAATGTGGACGTAAAAGAAAACAACATTATATCACTACAGCTATTATATTGTAACCTCTACGACAACTTTTTACAAAAAGCAAAGTGTAATATTTTTATTTCCAATTTCAGGATTGGATTCAATTTCAATTTCAGAGTCAGCTCTGAATTTAGATTATCGAAACAAATGTCACTTAGTTATGAATTTTGAGACCAATTGCATCAATAAATAAAAAGTTTTAAAATGATTATATCGATATGAATATTTTCCTAATACATTAATCTCTACGTTTACATGTAAACAAACATAACGGTTATACAATATTTATAGTGCTTAGTAGAATCTAAAACTTAATCAACAAGATCCATTTAGAATTGTAAATGATAAAAATAAACCCAAATTGTTAATTTACAAAGATATATGTTATTGTTCCGTAAAATCAGTTACTAACCTATGAAAATATATTTTCGTTCCTTTTTGCATACATACGACTTACATCCTTCAATACAACACCAAATCATTTTGAAAACTTAACGAAGGTTCTAATAAATAAACTTCACAAACGTGAATTATTATTATCTTCTAAATTCTTTATATTTGTGAAGATTTGTGTGAGATTGTTCAACTAACCGTAGCTACTCGAACTTCCCGACCTCTATAAAGGTTTGTCAATGTAATATCAATTTAATGTCAGTTTAAATAGTGTATATTTTAACTCACAATGTTAATGTAATGACAGCCTTAATGCAAGTATAAATAGGATATATCATAGAAAAGCTGACCTCAGTTTGACAAACTACCAAAGCGGTGGGACATTCGACTAGGTAGCATCTCTACATAATCTGTGGAGTGTGGACCTAAGTGACTCAAAAAATGGCGTCTTTTTAGCTTCAAGGCGGTCTCAGTGTAGTCACTAGTCAGCGAACGAAATATTGCCATATTCGAAAGATAGCAGTTATTATTTATCTCTTTCTATTACGTATCGTGTAAGCTATGTGTAAATGTGACAGATATATAAATGTAAATTCCACGTCGATATCCCCAACGTATCTTTAACTTCAATGTAATATGTATAGTATAATTTTGTGCGGTATCCTCTATAATCTATATTGCTTTAAACATTGAAAAATCGTTACTCATTGACAAATGCCAAATTTCCGTACAATACTTGCTGCAAGTTGTTATTCGTTTGCCGGCCTTAAATAATTAGCTTTGCAATCCAAATAACAACATTAAAAACAAAAACAATGTCGATAGGTTCCGTGTACGAAACTGCGTATAAAGGTGACTTTAACCAAGTCAAAGTAAAAATCGACGCAGACAAATCATTAGTGAATCGACCTGATGAGGTATTGTATTTACATTTCTTTTGTATCCCAAGACCTATGGTAAAAGTATACTTTAGGAATTTATTTATATTCCAGAACAACCGGCTATTGATCCATTGGGCAGCATTAGGAGGAAATGAGAACTTGGTTGATTTTCTAATAGATTGTGGTAGCTCCATAGATCCCGTAGATGACACTGCCTCAACACCTCTTATTTTAGCGTCATCAGGTGGAAGGTACGAAGTGGTGCAACTTCTCATCAGTAAAGGGGCAAATGTGAACCACAAGACAAATAGACATCAGACTTCATTACACTATGCCAGTTCTAAAGGACATAAAGAGGTAAAATGTCTTTATAACCATGTACGGAACGAACCGCGAACTTGGTGCGCTCCAGACCATGTTTGATTGTGTGGAGGGCAGTCCGTCACACATCATTATTATTGTCATCTGTGTGGCTGGTTTGATCCGAACCAAGCAATAAGTAATTTCTAATTTACCTCATGTTTGTTGCACACTGTGCACCGCACTGAATCATGGCCGCACATTCTTTGATCGTCTATTATGGGCTTTTAATTAATTAAACAGTTCAAGCATGGGGCATCCAACCAATAAAGGATGGTCTGTCTTTGGTTGACAAGAGAAGTAAAAGAAGTTCAAGCTTGAAGGAGCATCCAATGTAAATTAATCTGTTTCATTGACAGGTGAAATATTCAAACAAAATTGAAAAAAAATTATGCATTGATTGTTTGGTCAAAAATTGGCGCATGAGATGTTGAAAATAAAAGATAAGGTGTCTTATGGGTATAAGTTATACCATATATACATATATTATGTTAACCCATAACCATTGTAGGTTAACATTCAAAGTTAATAACAACACACCAAGATGCAATAAAATAAAAGGAATTACCAGATAACCCTTATTGATATTACAGATAGTGAAACTACTGATAAGTTCAGAAGCAAATGTCAATGATGCTGATGTTCTTGGTGCAACACCACTACACAGAGCTGCAGCTCAAGGCAGAACTAATATTGTGGAACTATTAGTAGCTTGCCCACAAATACAACTAGACCTTTGTGACTCTACAGGATCAACACCATTGTGAGTATCTAATAAAGATACACCTTTACTTATGTACATATGTAATAAAACTGCAAGGATATTTTGTTTGAACTTCATTACTTGAATGACCATCATTAGGTAAAAAAAAAAAATAGGCTATTTAATATAACACTGACTCTCAGAAGTCAGGAGCTAAGCAAGAAGAAAGAATAAGTTACATGGAAAATGTGTTTCTGGTCAGATTGATTTCAAATTTAGCTTTAATTATTAGCGTGAAAAATAAAGAGTGATTACAAATAGTGAAAGTCAGGCTAGAGGGCTAGATAATAATGTGTATGAACTTTCCTAACTTATGATAATTGCTAAAGAAACAAGAATACATCTCATGTGTATTTTTATATGTGTGGTTGATATGTATATTTTCTTTTCAAAATAAAAATATTTACTAGTGTTTGTTTTTAAATTTTAGGCATTTGGCTTGTGAAGAGGACAGGGAGGCTGTTGCAAGTGTCTTAATAAAAGCTGGTGCAGACACAAACATAGCAAATAAAGAAAAGAAGACTCCATTGGACTTATGTCCTTCCAAATTGAAAAAAACATTAAAATCCCTCTTGGAAGAATGATTGTAATTTAATGTACGTATAAGATGCAAATATATATATATATATTTATTTATGAAATCAAATAAAAAAAAATACAAATCTGAGTTTGTCACTTTTCTATGAAGCCTCACGAAAACAATAAAATAACTACCAATGGCACACTTATTAGACATATTTATGATTAAACCTATTAGAGTTAACATCCCCTGTACTCTACTACCTACATATATTAATAATCCTTACTAATACTACATATGGGAAAGTTACTCTGTCTGTCTGTTACCTTTTCACACCTAAACCACAGAACCGATTTAAATGACATTTGAAACAGTGATAGATTTGACCCTGGGAAAGGAAATAGGCTACTTTTTTTTGTAAAGGAAAGGATTGAAACAGGGAATGTGGACGATGAAAGTTTTGTATGGAAATATCTAAACCTTTGAAGTTACAGATGTCAAACTTGGCACTTTAGTTACTTATTTAAAAACAAAAATATTTTTATTCTTTGTTGTCTGAATAAGTAACCCTAAAGGGGTTAAAAATTTTATATTGAAAATCAAAACCCCTGAAGCTATTTCTATGAAAATATATATTTCAGCTCTCTAATACAAACGAAAAATAACGGCGTGCAACAATTTTGGGGAACAGCATTATGGGGGTAAAATAAGGGTAGAAATATTGTACGGAAAGTTAAAACCGCTGAAGCTATTGAGGTAAAAATCATAATTTCACTCAGAATTTGACTGGTAATGCAACAAAAAATAATGTCACGTACTATAAAAAACCATCTTAGGTAATGCATAGTTTTCCTTATTAGCCCTAAAGAGACGAAAAGGGGTTTGTGTTGAACGAAGTTTCTTAGCGCTGTTTCTTGTACATTCGTGCCGAAAGGTCTTCGAAAAAGCTGCACGAGTAGCGTTACTAATTATGATAAAGAAGAGAAACGTAAAAAAGGAATTGGGTACATCTTTGTTGCAAGAACGGAGATTAAAAAAAGCAGGCGACTCAGTGCGTACGCTCCTATACAAACTACAGGAAGTCACAGTCGCCGGCAACCGAGTCGCCGGCGACCGGTCGGCAGTGCGCAATGAGTCTAACTGTAACTCTAGTAATAATAACTCTATGGTTTTACCTACTCAAACGTCCCGACCGCTATAGTAGTTTGTCAAACTGACTTCAGCTTTGTTTTGAATATATCCTATTTATACTTAAATTAAATTGACATAACATTGACAAACCTCTATAGAGGTCGGGACGTTCGAGTAGTTTTACTACATCTGGTATTAACCCTTAATAGCCTAGAGTTTCAATTTTGATACCAACCTTTTAAACCGAATGTTCACATTACTATTAGTTTTTTTTATAGGTTGGCTATACGTATTTTACTGTTGTATAATATTCTTTCCAACGAAATTTAAAAAAAATCAAATGTCATTATTGTTTTATTTTATCTATGACATATTAATTGCGCGGAAAAGTGAACAAGTAAACACATTTTACTAAAAGTTTTGTTGAATACAAATTTGATATATTTTCTTTTTCTGCAGAGTATAAATACTTTTGAGGTAAGTGAATATATTATTTTCGCTAAGATATAATTATTTTTCACGAGTGCATGTTTTACTTGAAGAAACTAGTGCTATTTTTGTGAGTATCAATTTTGATACTTCAGGCATTCCGCCGTACATAAAACCTACCTACTAATTCTTTAGCTATAAAAACTTTTTGAACTTCCGTTTCATTATTTTTCTGCATGGCTTGGTGTTGGGATTTCTTTTATTTTTATTTTATTATAGAAATTTATCAAAAATGCGACCAGAAGAGATTGAGAGCATATTGAAGGAGTTAGAAAATGGTGAAATTTCGGAAGACAATTCCACCGACAATGAAGATGACATAGACTATTATTCGAGCCAAAGAGATCGTCTGATGGAGCTAGAAGATGAAGAGGATGTAGGTAATTTTCCCACTGACCCAGACTTGGATGCAGATCTGCCTGCAGCAAACGTAGATACCGACATGCAACATAATTTAGAGACTGTTGAACCTGCAAACTGCACCCTTCAACTCTAGAAACTTAGTGTGGAAAGTAAAGAATATGGACATAGTCCAAAACGCTTTCCAGTTTGCTGGAAACACTGAGTATTCACAAGAAATTATGAACTTAGACACTCCTTTTCAGTTTTTTTCTTATTTTTTCGGTGAAGAATTTTTGAAATTTCTAGTGGACGAGTCAAATAAATATGCCTTCCAAAAGAATCCCAACTTTACAGAACCTGTAACTGTCTTAGAACTACGTAAATTCATTGGAATTCTCATTTTTACTAGTGTATATCTTTATCCTAGTGTCAGGTCATACTGGTCAAACATTACAAAGTTTGAACCCATAGCACAAACAATGAATCGCAACAGATTTGATAAAATAAGACAAATTTTCCACATGAATGACGACTCTCAACATTTGCCCATTGATCATCCCCAGCACGACCGACTGCATAAACTAAGACCAGTGATAGACTATTTGAACAAGAAATTTATTACTGTACCATTTGAGCATCGTCTTTCACTAGACGAGCAAATGTGTTCCACTAAAACTAAACATTTCATGAAACAATACTTACCCAACAAGCCCATAAGTGGGGATTTAAATTATACATTTTATGCTCTCTGTCTGGGTATGCCTACAGTTTTGAGATTTACTCAGGAGCTAAGGACATAGACCGTTTACCTGGCGAACCAGACCTCGGAGCTGTATCGAATACAGTTATTCGATTGTTACGTCCAGTACCAAGACACGTCAATCATATAATTTATTTTGACAATTTTTATACAAATATTCCTCTGCTACATTACTTGACCAGCGAAGGTATTTATTGTCTTGGAACAGTACAGAGAAACAGGCTTGGAAAGTCGTGCAAGTTGCCGGAGAAACGGGAAATTATGAAGTCTAACGTACCCAGAGGAACATATCACGAAAATGTGGCCTCCCACGAAGGCCAAGAATTGTCGGCCACAAGTTGGAAAGACAACAAACAAGTACTATTACTTTCCACGTATGTTGGCGCTGAACCAGCGGATACTATAACCCGCTACGAAAAAAAACTAAAGGCCAATGTTCAAGTAGCATGTCCTCGGGTCATAAAAGAATATAATGCACACATGGGCGGCGTTGATTTGATGGATAGCTTCATTGGTCGATATCGCATCCGCATAAAGTCGAGAAAGTGGACAATGAGGCTCTTCTACCACTTGTTAGACATGACTGTCATCAATGCTTGGGTACTATACAAGAAGGTAAACGCAGTGAAAGGAAAACTTCAGAAGAATATTTTGAAGTTAGCAGATTTTAGAACTGAGCTTGCCGATACTTTATGTAGATATCAAAGTCACTCCAAAAATAAAAGGGGAAGACCCAGTACCAACAGTCGACAAGATACTACAGTACCTTCTAAAAGGCCCCGGACAGGTGTACAAGTACTACCCTCTACTGACGTGCGTTGCGATTGTATTGGTCATGAAAAAATATTTATGGATTCTAGAAATAAGTGTAAATTTAATAATTGTAGGAAACTTACCTCTTGGTTCTGTAAAAAGTGTAAAGTGTCGTTATGCGATAATAAAAACAACCAATGTTTCGCATTATTTCATGCGTAGGTATATCTGATTTCTTTATGGCCTTAATGCCTGAAGTATCAAAATTGATACCTGTTCTTTTTTTCTAAATAAATATGTAAAATAAATATTGTGATTTTTTTAGCTATTTTTCCCTTTATCTAGACCCTCAAGCAAACACAGTAATATTTAAAAAAAATCACTTTCGTAAATCAGGCTACTAAGGGTTAATACGTACAGATACGATTAAATGTTATATTCTTAAAACGCGTTAAAGGCTAAATGCTAAATACATTTAACAGACTATGAAAGTAGCTATAATTATAAGGTAAATTCATTAAAATAATGCATCGCAATATCACCAAAATGTAAAAGAGCATTATTTTTAGCGCCATATATCGTCGTCACCTCAATAACTTGATAGTTTGAAAATAGGACCTTGTTTACCACAATTTTACTAGATGTCGTTTTTAATTCGTCTATTATGTTTTTCATTATGTATTCACTATTATATTTTTTTTAAATCTAGATCTGCATTATACTTATTCACCAGTCACATTTTAGTTCTGTCTTTGGTATTTCACCAATTATTATATAGTTTTCATAAATACACGTTGTGTTCATGGTCCTGGAGATAATTAGAAAGTGTCATAAATGTAATTCCTTATTACTATTAAGTTTTTTTTATTTCTGTTGATGAACCTTAAGAAATAAAAAGGATTGTAATCGTAAAAAAAAGGAATCAATTCCTTTTTCATTCCATTTGTCGGTTTTAGTTTCTCGTACTATATTAACTGTGAATAAATGGTTAATAATGATATTAAAAAATAATGAAATATTTTTTTACACATTTCAACAAAATGTTCAGTTTTTGTCAATCTTCCTTTACGGCTATTTCCTATATTATTTAAATCAAGTTTAACAGCTCGCATAATAAATGTTAATTGAATTAACATTACATTACATAAACTAAGATCTTTACAATTTCTTCTTCTCTACAATTTCTTTCTTCAAATCTTTACAGTAAATTAAATTATCACGCGACGCGACGTGCGCCCCCATACGCGGCTTTGAGTCGACTGATCTATAGATAATATGACTGGTCTGTGGACTAAATAGCAATTAATATAAATTTAGCCTTAATAATCAATTAAAATAAGCAATTACCAATTACTTCATATCTCACAATAATTTATAATCCTCATTGATAGCGAATCTTCATGCAAAACTATAAAATTAAAATATTTGTAATTAATCATTTGCATTTAACCAAATATGAGATATTAAAAACGAACCAATCAGATTTCCATCTAGCATTACAGTGTGACATCTAGTAGAATTTGGTAAAGATGTTAAAGTTTGATTCGTCTATCCGACGACAGATGGCGCTGTTGCCAATAACAGCGTGATACGTAGTATTTATATATTATAATTAAAGCCGTTTTGATTTCTTGCAATTATAATGAATACGACTAATTTGCAAAAATAACGTGAAATTAATTGCTAGCTGTTATATTAACCATCGCTAATAATACTTCCATGGTACGGACTACGGTTATGATTTCGTTTGTGATTTGATTCCGGGTTTTGACTTTTGACATCAGTGTTAAAAACACAGATCACTGTACTATATAGTAATAGTTAAAAATTACGAAAGGGAAACTGCACATAGTTTTGAGGATTACGTTACTAATATGTGCTAGTTTATTACTAAAATAACGCCTCAACTGTATCAATTCTATTTTACACAATAATGGGAAGTCAAATAAATTTAAATGATGTATTTTTTAACTACTATTTTTTAATAGGGGGGCTTTTTTTGAGCTATTTAATTTACCGTTTCCTTCATTCTCTTTTCGGGGACAATAATTTTATGCAAACAAGATATAGGGATCGGGGTCATACGTGGAGAAGTATTCAGTGCAATAAATCTATTCCTTACAACATTTATGTAAGTACTATTTAGTAATTTTAGTGTAACAATAGAACTAAAGCATTTAATTATCACTTTCTAGTTGTTGTTTTTTGTTTTCAGTGTACAATATGTTTAAAGCTTATGTTACCTGTGGTGGGCTTATTCTGTGAATGTTGTGGAGTAAGTGCTTGTAAGAAATGCTATAAGGTGGTGGACAAAAAGCTATCATGCAAGCAAGTCACTTGGCCGGCTCATAAGCCATTTCTACACCATTGGATTAATGGTTGGATATTGATTACTTATGTATTAAAATATTTTTTACTTATATTTCTACTTATTCCAGGAGCTTAATTAATAAACATTCTATCCAATAAAACAAATCAGTTAGGAATCAGACAACATGTGTCATCAACTT
Organism: Theretra japonica; assembly: GCA_033459515.1. NCBI lineage: Eukaryota > Metazoa > Arthropoda > Insecta > Lepidoptera > Sphingidae > Theretra > Theretra japonica. Next base: position 7,413,308 of record CM065943.1, read on the forward strand.
GTACAGTAAAATATTTTTTTGTGAGGCCCACAAGTATTTGTTTCAGGTCTGGGTGTTTGTGAGACCAAAAAGTCTTGTAGTGTCTGATACCCACGACACAAGACTTAATTGATCTTAATGTGGGGTCAAAACTATGTCTGTGACTGTTGGGTGTATTCATTTATTTATTTAATGTGGGATAGTATCCCAAACCTTAATTATGGCATAAGAAACCTTTTCATGTTTTCCCGAATTACTTTTATTATAAATTAAATATAGTTAACATTTATTGGCATTACATTTACTTCATGTAATTACAGTGGGTGCTGCAAGAAGTGAGAATGCAGAGAGTGAGGAAAACGTCAAATATTATTTCTGCTCTTGGTGCCAAAGGATAAAATCATTCCTTGATACCGAGGAAATAAAACCTGAGGTAAACATGTGCACATAGCCACATACCATAGATTCTAATTCCATTATTAAACAAAAATGTTTTGATTAAATTGGTGGATGTTTTTAATACTGGTCCTACAAAGTGACTGCAGTGGTTCTGGTGGCCATTGCTGTGCTTTCTAATTAATTATCTACTGTAGAGAAATGGTTATCTCTGCCTGATTTTTATTAATCTCTAAAAAATATGCCGTTGTGTACTGTGTTCAAAACTAGAGTATATGCACACCAACCAGAACCATGGTTTAGCACCATTGCACCACTGTCCAGCAAACCTATTGCTACTGCACATTTAATGAAATGCATATGTCTATGCTCTAATAATTAAAATACCCATACTGACATTTAAATTAATTATCTATTATATAAAAATTTATATTTAAGGATTTAGTTTGCAATATATTTGAAAACTTGCAATTTTTGTTTGTTTCAGGAATGTGATTTTCAGAAGTACAAACATTTCATAATTCCTCCTGCATGTGTTCAAATGGAGAAAAAAGTGATAAAAAATATAAAACCTTTGCCAGATGAGAATTGGGAACCTCTTGTGGTCATAGGTAAGTGGAGATCATAATAAGCAGTCATTTAATCAATAGTGGTGCAAGCCTAAATTGATATGGGGTGACATATATTTACAAGGCTCTTGGGCAATTCTTTTCTTACTTATAACAGACTCATGCGAGGCCAGTAAGGTCACAAGGTCATGACTGGTTCCCTACAATCACTTTTATGTAGGTCTGCCTCTGGATCTAATTATTATTAGTGCTCAAGTCTTTTCTAAATTTTTAGCAAATCGCAATTCTGGAAGCAACAGAGGAGATGAAGTCCTTTCTCTGTTCAGAGGGCTTCTTAACCCAATACAGGTAAAATGTAGTGCTGGTCTATATTACAAAATTTTATTTTCGCATTGAGAATGAAGAAATTAAAAAAAAAACCTAAGAAGAAATCCTTCAAAAAGAAATGAAAAAACAAAGCATTATAAATGCTGAATAAAAAACAAGTGTTTCCTAATTACAATTTTATGAATTTTCACTACTGCTGACCCAGTAACTCATATAAATATATACAACTTAACAAAAGTAGATGTTTAATGCACTAACTAGCCTGGTTACATATTGATAAATAGAGCTTATTTGCTGCTTATTTTTTACAAGTTTCAACTTTTTAAAATTAAACTGTTAATAAACTAAAAAGCACATACATCTTACTTATAAACAATTTAATAAAAATGAAAAATGTTGAAACTTAATTTTTATATATTTTGCTAGTGTGTTTTATATAGTATACCATCAGTTGATTGAATACGTAAACAAAACGTTTGAGGTGGTGGATATAAGTGTGTCGAGTCCGGAGAGTGTGGTGCGATGGCTCCCTCCGAAATGTCGTGTGTTGGTGTGCGGCGGCGACGGCACGGTGGCCTGGGTGCTCAACTCACTGACAACAGCTGATAATGTCAAAGTGAGTTTATTATGTATACATTTTCAAGTTTATTATGTAGATAAGGGATTCCCAAAGTGGTCGATATCGACCCTTGAGATTGAAATCGGTTTACCAGGGGTCGAAATAAACGGTATCTGAATTTGGGGGTCGACAAGTTCGAAAAATCGACTCGGGACCCCTATTAATTATAACACAAGTTTATATTCGAAATTTTCAAGATACTGTATAAGTTGTGTTATCTGTATCAACTTGTTATCAAATTTACCAGTATTTTATTAACAACCGTAATGTTTTTAAATTGTTAATCAATAGGAAAAAAAAATGAAGTACAATTTTTTAAGTATATTCGCTATGCTATCAGTTCATTTTGAGAAAGGGGTCTTTTGCCCAAAATGGTATGGAAATCTAGATGTAGAATCTAAATAAATAAAATGCTTGACGAGTGAACGAAATATAATATGTGCATCACAGGCAGTCTTAAAACATGTTTTGAATTAAACGCAAAATAAAGGTTTGTTTACTTGCTTAACAGGGATGCTATTTAAAAACACTTTTTAATTTATTATAAAAAATGGTTGTGGCTATTCAGCTTTGTGTTGATGCAATGCTTATAACAGGCAGCAGTGGCGATACTGCCCATGGGCACTGGTAACGATTTGTCCCGCGTGCTGGGCTGGGGCCCGGGTTGTCCCTCACATTTGGACGCACATGCTATTCTAACTGGAGTCAGACAGGCTTCAGAGCAACTGATTGATAGGTAACATTACAACATTATTCGTGTGATTGTAGTCTTGTCATGCATGAACCATAACGTAATAAAATAATAGGTCTTATTTTCCCCATATCATGTTTAATTACGTGTCAGTATTATTATATATATATAAAAGTGCGTGGTGGCCTGTTGGTAAACGGACCAGACGCGGCTGCCTACATGTTCACGGTGGTCGCGGGTTCAAATCCCAGGGCACACCTCTGACTTTTCGGAGTCATGTGTGTATTGATAGTCAATCACCACGCACTATAACGGTGAAGGAAAACATCGTGAGGAAACCTGCATACCATAGCGATTTGTATAAATTTCTATGGTATGTGAAAGTCCGCCAACCCGCATTAGGCCAGCGTGGTGGACTATATGGCCTAACCGCTCTCAATCGTTCTCTCGATTGTAGAGGAGGCCCGTGCCCTGCAGTGGGTCGTATATGGGCTGATACAATACAAAAAAAAAAATATTATATACATCAACTCGTTTCGCATTACTGATCATGATTACATATTGTCACATAATGCATTTAGTTTTGTAAGTAATACTTACTCTTTAAGGAAACGAAGTTATTGTATAATAAGTTGATATGAAATACATACCCCTGCCAATTCCTGCTTTGAATGTAAGTATTAAATTGTTTTTGTCGCTTTAAAACTTCGCATTAGAAATAATCTTCGCAAATGTAGATCAATCAGTAGCTAATCCGCACTTAGTAGCAAGCTTTATTTTATAAAAAGTATAATATAACTCCACACTTTTATGCAATGTGCATAGTCCATTATGACATTAGAGGTTCAACTTGTCCGCAATCCTGAAATGTTAGTGGTGATTAAGTGAGTCCACCTGGACGTAAGAAGTCTAAATCCGGCCATTATTTTGTCTAGCCCTGCCTACTAACCGTTGTATTCGGCCAAGCATATATAATATGCTTGGCTAGCATATGTAATACTAACCATTGTATTTTTTAGAATGTGAACATTTCTAAAAAATACTTAATTGTATAGACTTTATAACCTGAAGAACTCAGAGAGAATGTATAACATTTCAGATGGAAGATAACGATAAAGCCGCAGCGCACGCGGCTGGGTCGGTTACGAGCGGACCGCGTGCTGTACGCATACAACTACGCTAGTGTCGGCGTCGACGCGCAAGTGGCGCTTGACTTCCATCGCGCTCGGACGCAGTTCCTCTATAGATACGCCAGCCGGACACTTAATTATGTGAGCGATAATACATTTAATTCAAATACAAAGAACCTACCGTTACGCATAAATCGTGTGTTAAGAGCGTTTACGCCTTTCGTGTGCTCTTCGGCTCAAAAACGGTACTTTTCGAACCAGTTTTTTGCCACCAAAACATTATTGAAGAAAAAAAATATTTTGTAATTTTAGAAAATGTTGTCAAATTAAGAGTTAGGTGGAGAACATTTTAGATTAAAAGATAATTTGTGAATACTATAATGATACTGGACTGGGTTTTCTTATTTTGGCTTTGAATGGCAATTTCGAAGCTCGAAATATCTTAAATCACTAAACAAAAGAACAAAATAAAACAATCTGACTGAAAAGACCCTTAGGAAAAAGTTATCAATGGAAATAATCATCTTGTGTTTAATTCACGAAAATAAAAATAATAATAATGCGAAATTATTCCGAAACTCTGTTCAAGAACAATTTTTTTTACCAACTTATCTTACATAGTTTCATTTAGTATTGGCTTACTATAATAGAAGAAAATCCTTTCAAAAACAGGCATTTTTTTATTTCAACAAAATTTGTTCTATTATTTTTTTATAAATATTTTAAAATCACAGTACAAATATAAAATCAGTACTCCCTGTATATGATAAATAGTGTAAGCAATGAGTGTGTGGTTGTGGTTGCAGGCGGCGTACGCGTGCCTGGGCGTGGGGCGTGCGCTGGACGCGGGCGCGTGCGACGCGCTGGAGCGGCGGCTGCGCGCGTGGGTGGGCGCGCGCGAGCTGGCGCTGCCGCCGCTGCAGGCGCTGCTGGCGCTCAACATCCCCTCCTGGGGCGCCGGCGTCGACCTCTGGAGTAACTACCTCGCTACTACTCACTACACATAGCCCTTCCTCACGGCTCTTCCTCATTGTGACTACGAAATATCTTAAAACCTATAGCTACTATATTTTGTCTAATTTTCACAAATAGCACAATAGCTTATATTGTAAAAACAGCTGTATTCATAGACAGTTTATAAACCAACTTTAGCTATCGAATGTTTTGTCCCTTTTGAACGTCTTTTTAATTCAGTTTGAGCGGAGAGGCAAAAACATTAAATAACTAAAAATAGGTTTATGAAATGTCTATGAATAAGGCCGTAGGAATATAAGCTGAATACAGCATATTGTAAAAATTAATTTCATAAAATACAAACCATTGAATTATATGTATTCCAATAACTTATTTACTAATTTCAGGGATGGGAAACGAAGGGGAAGTACCTGATCAACACATTGACGACGGAAAACTAGAGGTAGTTTATTAATAATGTTTTAAATCATATTACACATACAGGTTTTTAGGTTTACTTGAGACATTTTTTGTAATTACTACTTCTTTTATAAATCACAGGGAGGTTATTAAATTTTGGTATTGGTATTAAATTTTGTTCGTATTGAGGAATTTCGTTTAAATCTTCTCCCTAGTGATAATAACTTACTGTGTTTATTACTTATCCACTTCATTAGAAGCCACTACGTAAATAAATCTAAATTAAATGTTTATTTTATACTTTGTAAAGGGACACCCGCACTCACCAACATCTATCTTCTGTAATGTGTACATGGGCTCTAAGGAAATAACTAAAAATATTTTTCTTTACACTATTATATCTATTACACTATTATACTGCCTCGGTGGCATAGTGGTACTACGGTATGATTGCAAAGCTGAGGTCTCGGGTTCGAATTCCGGGTCGTGCAAAGTGATATTGGATTTTTCTATTCATTATCAACCCGGAGTCAGGAATTTGTGCCCGATATGGCTATAGGCTCGCCCCCTATCACATCGTGGGACATAATATACAAGGCGAAACGTGGGTGTTCTGGTAGCACCTCTGCCTACCCCTTCTCTGAAAAAGGCGTGTGTATATGTATGTATGTACTATTATATCTTTAATTTTTTTTAATACATTTGCAGGTAGTTGGCATTTCATCATCATTCCACATCGCGCGGCTACAGTGCGGACTGGCTGAGCCGTATCGATTCGCACAAGCTTCTAGACTTAAGGTATTTTTAAAATATTAATATAGAAACGAATGCCTATCAGTATCAATCAACTTTCGTACTTAATGTACTAGTGTCGTTACTATCAGGATTGTATAGCTATTACAGCAATACTTACTGCCGCTATACAATGAAGCGAGCATAACTTATGAAGAAGACTGGCGCCAAAACAATGAAAAAATCGACCAAGTGCGGCTTGTGCTTGTACACTTATACAGAGTGATATTGATATAATATCGTATTTAATTTAACTTACATGTTATCCATCATCCCAGGTGAAATTGTACAAAAATAGAAAAAAAAACAGGCGTTTCGTCAAAAATCGTGATTATAGTTTTCACGATTTTTGGCCACCCATATAGATATGAGAATTTTTACCGGTTTAGCCGCAAAAACAATCAAACCTATGCGGGTTGATCCAAAGCCTTGAAAACTAAAATGGCGATTTTTGACAAAACTACCGCCTGGTAGTTTTTTTTTTTAACTTGATACAATGTTACCTGGGATGCTAAGGAACATGTAGCTTAATTTTAATACATTTTAATACAACATCACGCTATATAGTTGACCCCAATGTACGGAACACTTTGTGTGATCCCAGCCGTTTGTGCAATATAGGTTGCAAAACAATAATTGTATTGCAACTATAAATAATAAATATAACATATCGAGATATTTTTTATGATACGTGACGTCCGCCAACGCCCCGCACTAGGCCAGCCTGGTGGACTATAGTCGAATCCTTCTCGGTCGAAATATCCGTTGTTGAGAAGTCTCATGATAAGCCTTAGGCGATTATATGTTACAGTATCATCATCGTCAATCAGCTTGTCCTCTAGATGGAACAGAGGTCATCGACAGCGACTCTCCATCTCGCACATATCGAAACTTCTAAACTAATATTATAAAGAGGAAAGATTTGATTGTTTGCATTGAATAGGCCCTGAAACTACTGGACCGTTTTGAAACATTCTTTCGCCATTAGAATCATATATCCCTGATGAAAATAAGCGATAGAATATTTTGAAACACGTGTATCTGCACCTGGGTGGAGTCGGGCCGGGCCGCTATACAGTAAAATACAACAAAATGTAATGGTGATGTTGCAGATTGAGCTGCAAGGGTTGTGCGCCATGCAGGTGGACGGCGAGCCGTGGATGCAGGGCCCCGCCACCATCTGCATGGAGCCGGCCGGCCGCCGCCGCCTGCTCCGCGCCAACACCTGACTGCACGCACGACCCACTCAAACTACATTCACAACATTTTTAAACAAAATTTTAACATTCGTATTTTACCCAAATCTAACCTATACGTTAAATTAGTTTAGTCGAGTATAGTACTTTATGCACATTGGATTTAAAAGTAAATTAAAATATGTAATTATAGTTTTCAAATATTGGCACTTTAAGCTATTATGATGTAATGCGAACTTTATGATATATAATTTGTAAATCTCGAATATAAAGCTGTATTAGAGATTCCTCAATATATTGTCCAGTGAATAATTAATGTTATTGAACAAACCAAGGAATTTTAATAAAGCAAGACAATTGAAATTACATTATATTATTTAAAAAAAAAAACCCTATTATGATTTACGCTTTGATTGCTACATTCAATGTAGAAAATATTTTGTATATTACCTAATATAAATAATTTAAATAAAAACAAGTCGTATTTATCAACTCTTTAGGCATCTGTCCGTTTGTCCATGATACTTATAGTGTGTATAAGCATTAAGCAAGTTTTAGTCTGTGTAACTAATGTTAATGTAACATTTTATGATGCAATTAAATTACACAAATGTGCTTAACACCTTGTCTATACTACAAACATAAACAAAGAACTTCGTAAGATAGAATAAGTATATATGGCAACATCTGCCTCGGTTTTATACTATACCAAAAGGAAAAATTGGATGAGAGTAAAAAACAATGTTTAGATAACAAGTATTTTAATATACAACCATAATAGACATTAAACATTGGAATTTTAAAAATCACTACACTAATATAACATGGTCTCGGCATTATATGGAACACATTTATTATTCAGTTACCTACGTCACAAGTCGGACATTTGTAGACATTCCAAGAAATGTATTATGTTGAAAGACATCAATTTGCTGCCAACAAAATTAATGAACGTTTTGTAAACTCACAAAACGCGTAATTCGTGCAGATCTATAAATCATAAGTTTATCCTTGTGTCATATAACAATAACATTTAGCATTTGTCAATAACCTAGTAAATAAAAGCGTGTTTTATAATAACCCAAAATAATAATAGTCACTCAATGAAAATATTTATACATATCACAAAACTGAATTTTAGAGACAACTTCGCATAAATGTCTAGCTCTATGAGCAAACGATTCTAAGTTTGTTAATTAGATAAATCAAAATAATCTGACAATTTTATAGTGCAGTTAACACTGTATATTTTAAATAAAATAAAATAATGACACATTACAGGGTTGTTAAATTAATAAGTAATTTCGCAGTAACATTTATAGAAGAGCTCAACTTTACCTACTTAATAAACATTTTAGGCTGATTACATTTCTATTTTGTTTTAATCCTACATTATCAGGATTACTCATTCACTACAAACATTTCATTCTACTTAGTGTATTCTTATGGACTAATTCAACACTTTACCGATAATTAACTAGCTACGTAAATTGTTTCTAATGGTGCCCACGTCTAAGACACTAAACATATTAATATAAAAAATGTTATCAATAACTTCTGAATTGGTTTCGTAAAAGTATCTATTAACAAATCAACCAGGAAATACGCCAGAGTAGGGCAAACAGTGGCTTCATAGAAACCATTATTTATCAATAATGGAACAATACAATATTTACTTCAAAAGTATGCTAATAGTATTTGTAAACTTACAGTATAAAAGTGTTTTGCTCATGAGGAATGTATAACCAATAATACAAGTATACAAAAATATCTTCCAAATATCGTTGTCGCATAGTGTAGTAATAAGAGCACAATTTTTAAAATAATTATTTTTACTAGACTGTTACATTTTTGGCACAGTTAAATTTGATTATGAAATAAATAAATAACGTATTATATGTATATAATATTATGTTTACATGTCACATAATTTCAATATGCAGATCAATCTTTATTAATTATTATTATCTTTATCAATCAATTCAATTAACTCCCACATCAGTATACCTCCAAATATGTCATTTTCCAATGAGAATCCTAGTACAATGGCTTACACAAAATATTGATATTTAATACAAAAATAAAACAAAATAAATATTTGAAAAAATTAAATAAAAATAGAAAAATATATTATTTTTTTATACTAAATAAATAAATAAATATTAATAACATTATGTCATGACTTAAGACATTCTTAGGAAGATTTTTCATGATGAGCTTTTGTAAGGAGCTGACATTACTGTCTGTATAGAGTATAGCCAGTATTAAACATTGAACAGGAAGACTTGTTTAAGGCAACATGAAATATTACGTACCTTAAAGCCCTCAGAATTATTCCTTATATATTAAAAGTTGTAAATTTTCCAAAAAGTTGAAGTAAAAACTATTTGACAAACCATTATCAACATCAGACTAACATAATATCTTATCTATTTTAATATAACATTTATGAACTTTTAATCTTAATGAATTTTTGTGGTTTATATTTTATTACTGTAATCATTTTAACTTAGATACATCACTTGAAAATGTTTTATTTTGCCACATGTAACATATTTCACTATTCAGTGTAAGATGATTATTTTACTATAACTTATTTCTTGTTCTTTTCTGATAATAGGATAGTTTCCTATGTTTGATTTTGGCAGATATTATTAAAATACCTTTACAATTGTTTGTAAAATGAGCCCGAAAAAAGTATATTAAATATCACTATTAAAGTAGGAGTGTAGTTAGAATATCTTAATATCACTCTGATACTCCTGTAGTGTATCACTGACATCACTGCATTTGGATACGTATTTTTTAGTTACTTGCTAATAACCCTCTCTAACAGGATTCTAATGTTTCCAACTTGCTTTTTTCTGTATATGTTTATAAAATTCTCTATGACATATTTTGTATAAGGTAAACTTTTGATAAAAATAATTTAAAAAATTAATTTAACTACCCTATTATTGCAACTTGTAAAAAAGTGTACTATTATAATTACATGTGGCATTTTAATATTTGTAATTGTTAACGTGGCCCAATTATCCACACTGCACAGACACTAATATAATTAGTATTGGATAATTACTTAAAAAAAAAAACAGAATCTAAGCAATTAAATGTTCAAGTGCTAAAAACTAAATGCAAATAAAAGAAAATTGCAACAAATTATACTAAAATCTAAATGATCAACATAATATACAATATAACTATTTAAATACTACCATGTTTATCACTAACATTGAACCTTTTTAATTGTACCAAAATTCATTCTTATTTGTTCCAAAAATACAAATGTAAGAATTGTATGAGGCGCAAGCCTTGCAAATGCTGGTATATATCCTTTGAAAAATGCTAAAGGACCTTCTTTGGCAGTGGTTTTGACTAGTGTCAGAAGACTTTTCACCTCACCTGGTTTCGCATTCATAGCTCGCGTTTTTAGTACATCCACTGGTTGTGTCATAGTAGTTGCAATCCCACCCTGAAAATAATTACACATTGTTTTACATATAATACATATTATTATAAATAAAAGAGACAAATATAGTTTTGAAAGGTCCTTAAAGAATATACAAATTACTTGACTATATTTCTTAATTAAAATGATAGCTATTCAACAGATAAAATAGTAATAAGTAATCTGATTTTATAGCTGCTAAATTATGCTTAGAAATTGTTGCCTGATTTTCAAAATATTTTACATGTAACATGCAATGAAATAGAAACAGGCTAAATCAATGAAAGATTGTTTAACACTTTTCAGATGTATGAATGTTGTTTGGTATGTAATTTTGTGACCTGTTTTCCTAATAACATTTAGTGCAGTTTTTGTTGGAATCCCCAAAATAAATATAATGATTAAATTATACTGCCAAAATAAAAAAAAAATAGATTAAAAAAGCAGTCAACTCACAGCCAAGAGACTAGAAGTAACATGAGTTACAACATTGTCTCCAAAGTATGGGGTCTTAAGGAGCAGTTCTTTAATTTGATCATAGAAAGAGAGTTGTCCAATGGTCATGAGTACTGCTCGACTGCATGTCATGCTTGCTCCTGCCCAGAGTCTGAGCACACCCTCATCTGCAGCCACTCTCCATAATCCATGGATTGCATTCTTGTAACTGAAATAATTATGTTCACTTATTAATATACAATATACCACATGCAGTTATATCTGAAGTAAATATAATTTCTAACTTCTTCTCTTATTATTACTCTTATCTGAGTTATAATATAGTTTTAAATTGTATATTCCTAAATAACATCTTCATAAACTTTGGCATTTGTAATACTAGTTAGAAAGTAAGATTAATAAAAATCTTCATTCATAAATGAAAAAAAAAATCCTTATCATTATTGTATTTTAGTTTACATGTTAGAGAAAACATAAACAATATTTAAACAATGTATACTATAAAACATTTTTCATTTAATATTAAGTTGTTATTAGCCCTTTAATCTGTGATAATATGTTTGTTGATATTTTGAGTTATAAATCATTTGTCTAAACTACTCTCAAAAACATCTCATTGTATTTTCTCCATATCTAGAACAACAATTAGACCTAAATTCTTATTCATACTTACTTTCTTCTTTGCTCTGGTGGAAGTTTAACATCATTTTGCATTCTGACATTCACTAGATCTGCAGGATTACCAACAAATCCACCAGCAAACCCACCCAGACCAGCTATAAATGCCGACATGTAGAATGGTAATGCACTGCCCTGGAAAAAACAAGTCACATATTACAGCATTCATATACATGAAATAAGAAATTCATAAAGTGTCATATTTATTAGCTAAAATAATGAAGTTTATTCTTCAGATAAACCATAACTCAAAAATGTTTTATTACCAATTGTAAAACTAGTACCTACACATGAAATAATGTTTTCTTTATAAGAGTTATATATAACATAGAATTAGTATGTTATTATGCGCATTTATGATTAAATTATGCATACATTGTCTAAGAATGATTAATGCTTGTAGCTGTAATATAAAAATACTAATAATTTATGTATGTAGACTGCCTCGGTGGCGTAGGGGTACTACGGTATGATTGCAAAGCTGAGGTCTCGGGTTCGAGTCCCAGGTCGGGCAAAGTGATATTGGATTTTTCTATTCATTATCAGCCCGGAGTCAGGAATTTGTGCCCGATATGGCGATAGGCTCGCCCCCTATCACATCGTGGGACGGAATGTACAAGGCGAAATGTGGGTGTTCTAGTAGCACCTCTGCCTACCCCTTCTGGGAAAAAGGCGTGTGGTTATGTATGTATGTATATATATATATTGAGACTTACATCTTTTGGAGTGAGGGCTTGTTTAGCCATTTCATAAATGCCAAATCTGGCTGTTGAATATGTCAGCTGGCGGAGCAATGAAGCTGATATACCATTATAAAGCCCAGTAATACCTAAAACAATATAGTAAGGGATTCAGGAAAAAAAATGGATGGAAATTATATTGTTAATTCTTGTAACATATTTTATTTGATTATTAATTATATATCTTTGTAAGTGGTAATTATAAATAATTGTTCTCTAAATTAATAGTTATGTACATATTTATGACAGGAAAAATGAATATTATTATTTCTTACCTTGGTTTTTAAGTACAATCCCGGTCAACTTGAACATGGATATATTTTTGCCTTTTTGCGTCTGCATTTGTACTTTTAGCAAGTCCAAGGGATGCGTAACACATGCTGCGCCAGCGGATGCCAGTCCTCCGAAATACCATTTGGATATTCTTGCTTCCTTGGGTTGCGCCATTTCGACTACTTGGACTGGATAAACTGGTTAACACGTGTAATTTAATCGGTCTCGTCGTGTTATCTCCGCGATTTTTTTCGCTAATGAAAGTTATCTTGATTAACTGGACACTGTTCTCAACCAACCGGCACAAGTTCGAATATAAAAACTTGTAAAAATATTTGAAGCATTTATTTGTATAATTCCATATATATTTCTAGCACATGCTGTTTTTTCTTTATAAATAGTAACTAATAATTAATACTTGTTTGGACGATAGAACCCATACTTGAATATGTCCGCGCCTTGTGGCTGACAATGACATTATGACATTGACAAGGGAGGAACTACTCACCGTCATCAATACCGTCACCGTATGTTCCACTTGACGATCACAACACCCACGCTCACGAATCGCGATTTTTCCCGTTCCACTTGTTTGTGAGCGTTACGACCGCAAACCCAAGTGTTACGGGTTATGGGGCGTTTTGAGCATTGTCTAATGGCGAGTTAGAAAAATAAAACAAAAGCTTTAAAGAGGTTCGGATAAACTTAATAAAGCATAAAAAATACTTCAATAATGATTGGTCAACATAATTTATATTGAAAAAAAAAAAAACATTTTTTGATGGATTTATTAATTTACGTTCGAATACAGCCAAAATTTTATGCTGCGTCGTAATAATGCTCCAGAAAGTAGTAATTCATCCAGTTCATATGGATGTATGTTGAGCACCCACTGCAGAAACATTCATTTCTACTAAAATAATTCTCCATATCGTTTAATTTAATATTCACGGTCACCATTTTTCTTGCATTGACAGTTCAAAATTCCGCCAATTTTCTCGACGCTCACCACGACCCACCTCCTGAGATGGGTCGTCTTGTGCGTCGCGTCAGCGTATGTTATGACGTCTTGAATGACGTTTTCGCCGCCACCACCACAGCAATCGTGATCGTCAAGTGGAACAGCGCGGGCGGAGCGGCGCGGCGTGGCGCAGCGCGGCGCGCGAAATGAGTGTCTTGAGCGCCGTGAACGTTTAGTGGAACGCGGCCTCAACGGAGACATTTATCAAAAAATAAACTCGTCTGTTAAAATCCCAGCATGTTGGTTTCGTGTATTAATGAATTATTTGAATGTATTCTCTAATTTATTTATTAAACGATCTACATTAGTCAATTAAGTAACTTTTCGCAGGAGGCATAATCTATAATATTAATAGGCTTTAAAAAATATAAAACTACCTATGTTATGAAAAGCCAACTAACAACATGTGTATAGAAAATATTATATATAATTTTTAGAACAAAATATATTTTTTCACAACGGTTGGATGGTAATGATCTTTTTTAATAGATTTGACAAGTGACGTTTTCAATTTAATTTGTCGATAGAAGAGAGTGTCAATATCAAATGCCAAATAAAAATATTTGCATAAACTTTTAATATCTAATAGTATATGTATATACAACAGAATTTAAGTGTAGTTTAAATAAAGTGTATTTAATCGCTTGATATAAAATGTTATATAAAATAAAAACAGTTTTATAACCTAAAAGAGCCAACCTTTGCTAAGTTTTGTGAAGGTCTGTCGAAACGAAACAATAACCTCAAGTTTTTAGGATTTTTTTTTCTATTTGAAAATAATTTTATACACAATTTAGACCGAAGTTACAAATCTTGTGAAGGTACGTACCTGCTTCCAATATGCAAGTTAATTTTCGGGTTTTGCAATATGTCCTGTGATAATCTTCGTAGAATTTTTAGTAGTGTGGTGAGTGGTCAGTTGAGTTTAATTAACAGTATAGAATACATTGTATTAACACTAAAATGTTATATGTTACATAACATGTAGGGAAATTTAATTACCGGTAAACTAACGAACGTCGAGTAAGGTCACGCGCAAACGAGTTTGTCTTTCATCTGTACGCGCAACGGATGTTTTAAAAACGTTAACGATTCTATAACCCTTATCGCGGCCTGTATAAAATCATGAGAGTATATCAATCCTCAATTTTGCACAATCTATTTTATTAGTTAAATATATGTATGTTATTTTTTGTTTTTCAGAATGTCATCTGATATAATAACATATCTCCACTTGGACAAAGAGTTATCTCACAGAGTGATTGTTGTTAAGGAGATCAATGGGTGTGATAGCTCATTCATTGTAAGTTGTGTACTAAGTCACTGTATCAAAAACAAACATCCAGTGTTCATAGTATCAACTCATCACTCTCTACAGCATTATCAAAATGTCAGTCTCAAAATGAATTATAATTTACTAAGACATGTTGAATCAGGGCTGGTAGGATTTTACAATCTAGGAGAAGATGCTGTTAATAAATTATATAATGACGAAAATATTTCACTTGAGGAATTATTCATCAAATTAAAAGATAATATGTGTAAATTAAAACATGAGACTGTCAACGTTATCCTTGATGGAGTTTCACATTTATTTGACCTGGGATACAGTTTGGCTAGTGTAAATAAGTTTTGTAAAGATGTAAACAAACTTACATATGATAGTAATGCATTTATGCTATGCCTTTGTAATGCTGCAGAAGATGATGTTACACAAACCATCTCCAATTTGTTGGCTCACAAAGCTGATACAGTAATAGAAGTAGAAAATCTTTCATCAGGCTTAAGTGCAGATGTTTCAGGTCATCTGACAATAAAATACCCAGGCAAAAAATGGCACAAAGAACACATGACTACATTGGAATTCAAACCATCTAAGTATCTGTTTAAATTATTTGACAGAGGTGTAAAATTGTTAGCTCCTGGTACTGTGTAATGTAATTTGAAGTGAATTGTAATTATGTTATGTAATTAAAAAAATTACAAAATATTTTTATTTGCTTTTTTTTAAACTACCCTCAACTACTAAGACGAAAAACATATACATATCTAACATAGGGTACTTAGTACCTACATACATATATCTATTTTATTCAATAACAATTAGTACTTAGCTTGTTCTCATGAGCTAATTTTGTTATATCAGCTATATGGATACAGCTCTAGTTTAGATATTACATGAGCAAGGGATTAACATTATTAATTCAAAGAATTTGAATAATGTACATAGGTAAACAGTAGGTACTTGTACCTATTGAGTTTTTTTTTAAATAAAATGATTACCTATAGTGTTAATATTAGTTAATGTTAGCTTGAGTAATACATGTAATAGCATTTTGGGATTATAATAAATTTTAAGGTGGTTTTGGTCGCGATAATGAAATGGACACTAATATATTTTGTCGCTTTTTGATTGAACAAAAATAACGAAATTTAGTCAGATTCGTCTGATGGAACTTATATGATAAATTATATACAGTATCCATGGTTATATGAAACCTCAGGCCACTTTAATATAAAGCTCAGCTCAGCTCAGGTCTCTATGACGTCGAAGAAAGTTTAAGAGTAAAAAGATCTAGACGCAACCTACGTCCGTCGTACGTCCCTATGCAATGCACTAGACATTTTTTGGTTAATTCACAATATATACGGTATTACGGTACGGATGTTTACTTTAATAGCAAATTAATCAAGAGTATAAAAGCATACAATCAATTTTACAATTTACAAGCTCAAATGGAGTTCAGTAATTGAATTTTTCTATGATAGATTAAACCGATACGAAATAAAATTAAGTTTTTTTCGAGGCGGTTGGGTTAGGATTCTTTCGAACTCATTCTGTGGTTCAGTACTGGCGCCTCAGGTACGCCAAAGCAGCCACTGTACATGGGAGGAGATGGTCATCGAGATCATTTTTTTTTTCACCCGGGACTAGTAATCTACGCGGTCTAAATGGAATTACTGCGGGTCGGGCTTCACGATACGGTACCCCAGTATTTGTATCATTGTTGGTACCTATATCCGCCGAGGTATGCATGAAGGTTTCCCGTAGAAAAAAGGTTTAACTATAGCAACGGCGCTACAAATGGGCGCATGAAGGCGCCCGCCGACGAAATAAACTCGCGGGTCTAGAGGTCTCGCAACTGGTAATTTTGAGCACCTAAGAATATACTAAAACCGTGAGGTCGAGTAAAAATTTTAGTATTCATATGTAGCGCTAAGTGTGACAATGTTAAAATTTAGAAAAAAATGTCCTCTTGCGTGTTTAGGGAGCCCTGCAAAATGCATCTTCCTTCCTGATTCATCTTGCGGCGCAGTTGTTAACCGATGGTGACCATAACAGCTATTGCGACGATGAACCATGAAAATTTTATTTGTGGTGATTAGCTGTTGCCCCAGCGACCACCCAAAGCGGGGGCTGTATTTTGACCGCTTCGCTCCACGTGAACTCATTAGGACGTGAACCGAGTAACCCAACACGCGTGTTGTTATAAAATGATAGAAGCATTTCCTACATCGTTTCAGTGTGGCAAAATTGTTTGCTCTTGAATTATTTAATTTTAATTCTGAGTGATTGATTACTTTCGCTTTTTTTCCGGGGTGTATATTCATAGTTTTCAGTACCTAGGTGCTTTTCCGATCGTCAGTATTGTAGTTTTAGTTAGATTAAACGGAGTGATGCCATGACTCAAAGCAATCTAACTACTCCTGACAAGCACCATACAAGCGTGCATACGGTTACAGAAGAAAAATTAATGGTAATTAATTTGTATTATAATGCTAACGTTCAGATGTAGAAGTTTGTTTAGAAACCTTGAAATAATTTGCAACGAGTTATTATGTTCACATTTATTGTTAGTTTTGTTATTTAAAGACACAGAACATTAGTTTGGTGTGCGTCATTCTAGAAGAGAAGTAAAAATAGATAATATTTATGACAGGTGGCAGTGCGAGTACGTCCGCTCCGCACAGATGAAGGTCCCCGCATCATTCATGTGGTCAGCGATAAGGTTGCGTAATATTTCTATTTTCAGTAATATATATAGTACGTTTTGTTAATATGCTATTTCATGAAATGATTTATGTTTAATCCATTGATTTATTGCGATGACTCTCTAACTCGAGAAATGACCGCGACATTGAAATGCAATTTATTGGCAAAGTTTCAAGAGTAATCGCGTTCAAGAGTTCACGTCAGAACAGTTGTCTACTACCACTTAATTGTGTAATAACGAGCCTCTCGACGCTTACGTTGTATTTACGTAGTTTATTATCTACCTTTGTCTTTTTGCGTAATCAGGCATTTCAAATGTATGTAAATATTTTGTTTAAATATAGATAAAAATGTCTTAAGTACCACAATGTATACTTAAAACCAAGACTTTATATAGGTGTATTTAATTCAACTACAAATATAAAAGTGATGCATATTGCTAATTTAAAATGACAGCATTTGAGAACCTGTCCCTTAGTATACGTGTATTGACTTACATTTGTTGAGACTTATAAAACTGTTATTTATGTAGATGCTAGTACTAGAAGAGGAGGCAGACAACAAGCGTGATGTTCTCCGGCAACGTCGTATCAATGATAAGAATTACGTCTATGATCGTGTGTTTGGTGAAGAAAGCACTCAAGTGAGTTATTTAAGCAATAACACTCGTTTAATTTAAGTAAAAATGATGAGGCCTGGATTATCTATTGATGTTTGATATTCACCCTTCCATTGTGATGAATGATAGTAAACAATGAATTCAAAAAAGTCAAGAGTAGTATACCTTGGTTTCGATCCTGCGACTTTTTTCTTATTAGTTCGCTCTGATACCAACTATTTTTGTTGTCCAATTGCAATCAGTTGAATTTCTTACAAATAGGTATTATGCACACCTCGGTGTTTAATATCAAATTAATGTACTATAAACAGTTAATTTAGATATAATATAACACTTAAAATAGACATAATGAATTGAGAACAATAATTGATAATGGCAAATATGTACCTACATAACATGAAACGATCGATCTTATAAATTATTACTTGACAGAGTACAAATAACAAAATGCGCTGCAGATTTCGATTCTTATCTTAAGATCGATTTATCAGCTATATAACTGCAAAATAGAGGGTGGTGGCCTGTTGATACCAAACCAAACGCGGTTGCCAACATGTTCACGATGGTCGCGGGTTTAAAACCCAGTGCACACTAATGACTTGTCGGAGTTATGTGTGTATGACTGTAACGGTGAAGGAAAACATTGGGGGGAAACATGTATACCATAGCGATTTTAAAGATTTTCTATGGTATGTAAAGCACGCCAAACCGCACTATGGCAGACAGCGGCTATATTGGCTAACCCTTCTCAACTATACTCTCGATTGAAGAGGAGGCCCGTGCCCTGCAGTGGAACGTTTATGGGTTGATACAGTATGCGAAGTGCGTGGTGGCCTGTTGGTAAACGGACCAGACGCGGCTGCCTACATGTTCACGGTGGTCGCGGGTTCAAATCCCAGGGCACACCTATGACTTTTCGGAGTCATGTGTGTATTGATAGTCAATCACCACGCACTATAACGGTGAAGGAAAACATCGTGAGGAAGCCTGCATGCCATGGCGATTTGTATAAATTTCTATGGTATGTAAAGGTCCGCCAACCCGCATTAGGCCAGCGTGGTGGACTATATGGCCTAACCACTCTCAATCGTACTCTCGATTGTAGAGGAGGCCCGTGCCCTGCAGTGGGTCGTATATGGACTGATACAATACAGTATGCGAAAGGTTCTGTAACGACTATGATTCTGGGCTCAATTTCGAAGTCAGAGATTTCACTTTCGAAATATGGTTTCTAGTTTTAACACCCCTTGGCATTTCTAGTTATATGACATAGTACAGGTTTCAAGGTACATAGGGTGGTAAAAACGTGAAGTTATTAAAATATAACACGATCGCTATGAATAAATCAGAATAAATTACCTAACTACTTTCAAATTGTTAAATCGCCGGTCCCATAAAAACTGAAAAATAATATATTCATACAAACTAAATTAGAAAATAATCTATGTTGTGTATAATAAATACACCCAACAGTCACATACATAGTACAGAGTCCTACATTAAGATCCATCAAGTCTTGTGTCGTGGGCATCATAAACTACGAGAGACTTTTTGTTCTCTCAAACATCCGGACCCGAGACAAATACTTGTGGGCCTCACAAATATTTGTCTGAACCCGTGACCTCTCGTAACACAGCCGGCGTCTAATCATTTGCGCCACGGAGGCTGTCTGTATATAAATCTTTCTACCTAGGAAAAAATATCCCAAGATTGTATGGTTGACTAATAAATACGTACCTATCTATTATATCATATTACGTAATATTGTATTCTTGTACAAGATAATGTGACTGTGACTGATTTACCATGTCTCCACCACCTCGTGTATTCTCGTGTATTCAGAGATGAATTGTTTACATCATAATATAGAAAAATCGACTAATTATTTTGTTTCATTTAGGAAGAAGTGTATGATACGGTATGCGCACCGCTAGTGGGAGATACGCTCAAAGGATTTGCTGGTGCAGTATTCGCATACGGCGCTACCGGAGCTGGTAAAACACACACGATGACTGGGCTCATGACCCGCGCTCTCAACCACCTCTTCACAAGCATTGCAGAGAGCGACGAACCCATGTCTTATGAGGTAAGTGTGGTACTATTAGTACTTTTATTTTTCTGATCTACTTGTGTTGTGTAAATAAGTTCTAAATCATTTAAAGTGTTGCCAATTATCGTATATTTGTTAAACATTTAGCATATTTTTGTACACCGTACAAGGGCATATTTACCGATCATTCTATTGAATATATTATTCGTAGGCACATAAAGTCGATAGTGTACACTTTCTTTCTTTAGATCAAAAGGCTCTTCAACCAAGGCTACGTCGAACTACTTGAGGCAATTTGACTAAAAGACGCAAAGCTTTCACGCGGCCTTTCTTTTGTTGTCTCCTGTTTACTTGATGTTTTGTCACAGAGTTTTTTTTTCAAAAGAATAATAAAAATTCGTAGTGCAAAATTAAAATCAAATTTCTGGCTACTACAAATGACTATTTTTTCAGGGTGTGTGGTCTGATAAATTAACTGAAAACAATAATTGGTGCTGTGCTGTTTATGTGGGCCTACTCATAAACTTTGATAATTATTAGTTCATATTTCCTGTATCAAAAGGCGGGAGGAAACGGAAACATCTTTATAAATGATTCAAAAGATATTTGTTTTAAAAAATGTGCGAAAAATGTTTGATTTTGATTCATGAAAATATAGATGTAAAATTATTAATATCATATGACATGATGATAAATGAATATCGGTGGTTTGTTATAAGAACGTGATGTGTTAAACCTTGTGTTTCAGTTTTGCTCAAAATAGCAAAACTTGACACTGTTGTTTGTTAATGGTAGTGTGAATTGCAAAGTCACCTCTAATACAAAAAGCGTACAATACTGCGTGACTAATGAAACACGGGGACTGGAGTATTCAGTGCAATACGTATTTGGCCTCATATTATTCACACGATATTATGTTGGAATAACCTTATTGTTAAATTAAATGACATTTGTTTAAATGTGAGTAGTTGCCTGTGCTATTTGCGGGATCCGGTTATACAATTTTTTGGCATATCTAAGATTGAAGAAACGCTACTCAAGCTTATACCTAATTTAATTTGACGGAGAAAATGCGGCGTTTTTGTCGGAACTATAGCGTTAATTTAAATATTAAACCTCATTAACGAATTATTTATTAGTACTATAAAAAATTAGAGTAATTAAAGCTTTTCTATTGACCTATATATTTGTAAACTTTAACCCTGTAGGTATGATTAGTTGCTCATGATTAAGGTCTAATAAAGTACCTACTAGAGTTATATATGGCTTTATATTTGTAAGGCGTGCAGGTTAGTGAAAACCTTGACCGATCGGACGTGATAAACTGCTTTCTTATGCAAATACATGTACGTTTATCGGATTCTGCACGAACGGATTTTCGCGACCGACTGACCGTGCGCTTACTTAAACACGTAGGTATTGTATAACACCATATTTCCATATCAACTATTTTATTTTAATGGAATTTTTGCTTCGAAACCGTATGTCCAATATAATGGATGTACCTACTATTTCATATTTTTCATCGTATATGTATAAGTCCACTGCTGAATACCTATAGGCTTCATCCACGATTTTCTATAGGCACTCGGAAGCGGCCTGTATCTAGCGATTTCCCGACGGACTGAAATTTCAATGTTTATTAAAGATGTTAGAATACTGCGTGACTGAAGTATTGGCAATTATATAGAATCGTTTTAGTTTTTTTGGACTGATTTGATAGAATGTTTTTCTGTTATAGTAGGTACCTGATGTGTGCCATATCATCCAAATGACCAAATAGAGAATGGTCGGTCAAAGTACGATTATCTTCTTCTATTTGATACAGTTATGCATGCCCGGCCAATTGTGTCTTCACGCTTTGCTTAATGGAATCAAGGTTAAACGAATGACAAGAATGAGTTTCTCAGCATGATGGATATGGCTCTTACATAATCGCATAATGAAGATGTTAATTAATTAGTTTAACTGATAACTAAGTTATTACAAAGATAAGACTACACTGCGTAACGTTGTCACGGTCATGTTGATTATCGCAGTTGCGCTTATCTGGCGTTGTTAAATCAAAATACTGTAGTTTGCAGTATAAAAACATTCCTGGTAATGACAATGTTCATCAAGTACACGTTTATGGTTTCGGAGAAGGTTATGGGGGCTCCCCACCCGTGCAAGGTCATTGCCGGAGTCGATGGGGTGGCGTGCCGACTTGCCTCCGACTTTTGACACCTAGCTACACAGTGTACGTAGTACCTACATACCTACTCAATGCGCTACAACGTAACACAATACACGTTAATAACCTCAACAAATATTATAATTGATTTTGTTTTAGAACCAAGGTTGAAACGGAATGGTGAATATTTTCTAGCATGTTTTTACATTACCTCGTTTGCTTTAATATTCTTTATGGTTTGTTCATATACCTACTTCATTATGAAATTTGTTTTAACTTCATTATTGAAATGGTATAAAGCCTAAAGGTATTATTAATCCCTCACATAAAATACAAAATTGTGAATCAATCAGCCTAAGCTTTTTTATAATGAATATCGAACTCCGGACATAAATTCTTATAACAATACGGACCATCTATGGAATAATTGTGAATTTAGTTTTAATTCAAGGTAGAGTATTAATAGAGTTTAGCCGTTGATTAGAAGATCAGAAAAGTAATTCTGATAGCCTATTAGTAATAGGAAAGACGGTGCCCAATGCAAAACTCATTATAGGTGAATTCGTAGTTAACCATATCGGTAATTGGAAGCGTGAGTGTACCTTGAAAGCAGTCAAATCTGCTGACGTCACCGCCCTTTGTAGAAGAACGAGTCATTTTAAATATTTACTACAATTGTTACACACGAGACGAGCCTTTCTTTAACCTTTAGAGGCCGACACGCTATGGTGTGATAATAGGCGAATTGGAGTACTCACATATTTATGTGCTGTAGTATTTATGCACAATTACCCATGTGCCTGCTGCCCAATTAAGTAAGCACTTAGCCTCACCAACGTACATTTGAGTATTTATGTTCTTAAGTCGAAATAAGTACTTAGTTTGTAGTCATATTTTTTTCTTATAGCCATTTATTTACCTTTCTCATTCTTTGTTGTACTTTTTGTCATCGTACCAGTACTACTTTAATCATATTATTTTATCTAATTACTAATAGAATGAGACAGTATGACGCATACTGCAGATATTAACTATCTTAGATAATGTGTGTTACGTACCGATAATTTGTTGCGAAATTGAAGCAGGCCTATAATGTTACAAGAAACTCAATCTTTCACAACGCGGTTTGCACTCATGCTACTTTACCAGAAGCATCAATCAGTAACCGTTTAGATAAATAATTAATGAATACTTTGGGAAATGAAAAGTGTTCGTAGATCACTGCTTTAAAGCAGTATTTTGTGATTTAAAATAATGTGACTTCATTACATTTGCTTTGAACCGTGCAAATAACATATTTTAGCCTGCAAAGCTAACACGGCGATAGGCAAATAATGCTAAGTGGCGCAGCGAGTGCCGCAGCGGGCTGTCTGTAGCGTTGTAATCAGTTGACGGCAGGCGGGCCACACTTCATCTGATAATAAAGTGCACCAGCTCTTTATTACTTTCCGTAACACGGCTTACATTTGATCTGATATGTCTTGTACATTTATGCGACAGGCAGTCGGAGTTTGGACTGAAGTATATTTATGCACACCGATAAGAACTGTTTCTAAGATAGATTTGTTTTGCTTTTTAGAGGATGTATCGATTTTTATTACTATACTCAAGACCAGACGTAATATTGTACCTAGTCCTACTGTAATCCTGACAATGTAATGATTCACTCACAAACACACTTACACTTACACATTGGTTTCTTGACATTATTCTATCCTTGAATTTGTTAGAATTATGAATTTTATCTGTTATTTTAATCTCAACGTACGTTATATATGCGTATACTTAGGTTGAAATAACGGGGTCTCCTGGCACAAACATTGTAAGCTTCAAAATACGTCCTCTTGGACACTTATTTGTGTTCATAACGCCATGTCAAAATGAGGTAATATTCTTGTTAGCAAGTGTAATTCATTCCAAATTGATTATTCGCGGTAAGAGAAAGTTTTTAACCATATCTCAATTCTTCCGGGCTGTTCGAAACGATATGATTATACAGGCTAATTCGGAAATACTAAAGTCTTGGGTGAATTGCTATGAATAAATTTCCACTATTGATCTGCCTCGATGGCGAAGTTGTACTACGGTACGAATACAACGCCGAGGTCTTGGGTTCGAATCCCG
Source organism: Theretra japonica (assembly GCA_033459515.1). NCBI lineage: Eukaryota > Metazoa > Arthropoda > Insecta > Lepidoptera > Sphingidae > Theretra > Theretra japonica. Next base: position 7,437,957 of record CM065943.1, read on the forward strand.
GGTCGGGCAAAGTGATATTGGATTTTTTATTCAGTATCAGCCCAGAGTCAGGAGCTCAAGTGCCTGATATGGCGATTGGCTCGCCCTCTATCACATCGTGGGATGAAACCTGATGGTATGTGATCACCGGCGCACATTCACTAAATGGTTATCTATGTTTACATATTATGGTCTCCGAAAACCTTCATTTTTTGGATCCATGTTAATAAAATAGGACTAATTAGATCTCATTATTCAATTACCAAGTATCACTTCCGCATAAAAGCAAACAAGAGAATAGCTATATTCCTACATTATTAAGTTAAAAGTAATAAAACGGTTAAGGAAAATGCTTTGGAATAGAATCTCAAAAATGTTAATACCTCGTCGTATTGTAGAACTGCTTATTGTACCTAAGGTATATTAATTTTTTGATGTTTCGTGAGAATTCTAACAGGTAGGAATAGTTAGGTACGGTGTTTGAATGTTTGTTTTTGTTCACGCTACTACAACTCACAACTGCTATTTAAAATACGAGTAACTAACAGAATTATTTCACACACTGATCTGGTTTGCGGCAACGTCCCGTAAATGTTTCAAATTATATTTAGAATTGTTTAAATATGTGATTGTACGAGTATTAGAAGTAAATACAAAAAAAATATAATATGAAAAATTAGGTTTTTAGTTCCCATATTCCGCAATGTAAGTATATTCGTGTACACAACAACAGATAAGAAGGATAACAATTTTAATATACGCACTAGACAACGATAATATTGATTATAATATCAGGAGGATAACATAATCTAATGGCTGCTAATCAATACTGTGTTTCATAACAAATCAGCATAAAATATTTAATTTAACAGCTTACTATACCTTCCAATTGGATTGGTTTCAGTTGTACGTCTTGTAATACGACTATTGAAAAAACTTTGTATTTTAAAGTAAGTCATTGATTAATTTTATCAATATTCCCACTTTAGAGCTGCACCAAGATGTTGTGGATCGATTGCAAACAAATGAGGCACTTCAAAGAGCGAGACAACTTAGCCTAATAAAAAAAAAAATGTTTACTAAGCGTTTTCATAAGCACAACAAAACGGAGGATTCCTAAGCTTGAGGAAAGATTTTGTATGGTTTTTAAAACCTGTATTTTTGTTAAAGTACCTAACTTAAACAAGAGTATATTTCTGACTAAAAGTACCTATACCTAAAATCTTGTTGCTATTCACTAAACGTATGTGTTTCTTATCATTGGATATTGATATATCAATAAATAGTATTTATAGTGGTGATGTTGAAGGCGTGTTCATCATGTATACCTGCCATGACTGCACACAAGCGCCACTCGTGTTATGTTATGCTCCAATTATTGTATAAAAATCAATTTCAATTTATGTAATGCATGCACGATTCATAAAGTGTTATTGATCCCGATTTGACTTGTTTGAAGTTTTGGCTATATTAATGTGATTAGTTATACCTGTGATTCAACAGGGTCAATACTCAATAATCATTGACCATCGCCAATATACCGTCTTATAATTTCTTATAACTTGACTAAGTTCCAAAAAATTATAGGAAGGTAAATTTTGACGATTCGCCAGTAATCTCATAATACTAATGCTAAAAAAGGATGTTCGTTGGTATTTATTGATGAGTAGGTATTAATAATTGCTATAGCTATTGGAATTTTCTGATTATGGAATAAATACGTATTTCCAGTAAGACGCCAGCGTAACCGATCGATAACTTTTAGTCTAGTATCAAAATGCAAAAGGATGAATTTAGACTTGGTAGAGTAATGGCAAAGCACCTAGTGTAGTGTGAAGTTGGAGCGTGAATGTAGTGGAGCCCTGCTGTGGTTCTTTATTAATAGCGTAGCAATAAGCCTCTCTTGTTAGTAACGGACCAGACGCGGCTGCCTACATGTTCACGGTGGTCGCGGGTTCAAATCCCAGGGCACACCTCTGACTTTTCGCAGTCATGTGTATTGATAGTCAATCACCACGCATTGTAACGGTGAAGGAAAACATTGTGAGGAAACCTGCATACCGTGGTGAATTCAAAAGAATTTCTACAGTATGTAAAGTCCGCCAATCCGCACTAGGCCAGCGTGGTGGACTACATGGCCTAACCACTCTCAGTCGTACTCTCGATTGTAGACTAGGGACGTGCCTCTACGTCACAACAAATAAGTCTTTTAGGTGGACTGTACCTGCTTCCATGTAACAAGAATCATAAACGACGCCTTCCCATTCAAAACATAAAAAGAAAATGATATACTGCTGGTGTGTAAATGTCGTACACCAGTTAATGGTTGAGCAGTGCGAGTGTGTATGAATATTTATGTGAAGGTGTTTCCGATAGTTTCTAGCTAATAGGCATTTAATAACAGTGCCAGGTACTACGACACAGAATCAATAAGGGTAGGCAGTAGGCGACAATGTGTGCCCGCATTAAGCTAGCGACTAACGACTCATAATCACCTACCGGGCGTCGCGTCGTCCAAATATTTGCTTATAAATGACGTTTGCTTGTAAACATTAAGACAAAGTTTACCAGTAGCCATTCCGTAAGGTCACTGACGAGTATATCTAGGTATTGAATATAATATGTTTTCCACGGAATATAGAGACACACATATATACGTAAACAACATTTGAATTGTAAGTCTGTAGTGTTGAGAAAACAGATATCTACGACGTTTTAAGATGAATAGCATTTAATAAAATTGACTTCTATCAGTCCAGACCAGATAATTTTATTGTACGCTGACAAAAACCCCGATTTGGGATAGAGATACTTCTGTACCATAGTAGCCAAATCTTAAATTTCTGTTATGACTAAAATAATTAAATGGAATAGAACAGCAATAGCCAATAGGGACAGCGGACACCAAAGAATTGTACATAATATATTATGTTATACCTATGTATATGATATTCACTACGTTACATGAGAAGTTTGCCAATATGTACAGTGTAATATTTTTGGAGATATCGTCATTATCATCGTCTATTCCATATTTGTACTGAAATAATGTACATATACGCAAAGTTTGCTTATGACGTTACTGCAGTCCTATTTATTTAGAAAAAGTCGTAATTACTAATGTAAATAGTACCCATATCTTATCAATTAAATACCAGTCGGCAAAATGCCAAAAACCAGCTTGCTTCAGTTAAGACACATAATATCGTTTCGTGTTACAGCTACGATTTATGGCCGGATCTGACGGTACATAAACCTTATTTGTTGAAGGTGAAAATGTCGTATATCGAGATATACAATGAGAACATTCGGGACTTGCTGAACCCTGGTGCGGGGCCATTAGAGCTCCGCGATGAAGGGAGTAGTGGGGCTCCGGTAGTAGCAGGGTTGAGCGAGGTTCGTGCCAAGAGTGCTGGTCATGTCGCTGAGCTGCTGGCTCGCGGAGACAGAGCACGCATTGCAGAGCCCACGCAGGCTAACCAACATTCTTCCAGAGGGCATGCGCTACTCAGGTAGGTAGTTCTAATAATAAGAACGACTTTAAAACGAATTCTATCTGGAAATATATAAATTACACCGTTGTTAGTCTATACTAAATACTTAGTCGTAAGAAATTGGAAACGGGAAGAAAATAATTCGTGATACATGGCTCTAATCTGTATGTAGAGGCTGCGTTCGTGTCGGACAATAGGCTTAAATAAAATTTACAACCTTTACACAATATTATAGCGAAACAAAAACAAAGATAAATATTGTTTGACAATGCCATTAATATTAGGGTAGGTAATATTTAATTTTGTTTTATGAAAGACTTGTGTGTTATCATAGAACAAATATTTATGCCTCCATGGATTCAGTGACATGAGATATATCTCTTACATGTTCGTGAACGGTGACGTGTTAATCTGTAACATGTATTATAATGGATGTGTTTATTGTAGTGTTACAGTTAGCAAGCAGGTGGACGGATGCACGCAGCGCGGCCGATTATTTCTAATTGACTTGGCGGGGTCAGAGCGCGCGGGACTTCGCGCGCGAAGGTTAGAGGGCGCCCATATCAACCGATCGCTTCTGGCGCTTGGCAACTGTATTATGGCTCTTTCCGGTGGAGCTAGGTATATACTACATTGTATAGAATTATCATTATATTATAAGATATTACACCAATATCTGCTTCAGACTTCAGAGGAAAATTCATATTGTTGATATCTACCTAATACGTAGATATCTTTTCGTATCATCTGACTCGCCAAAACAGAGTTATTTATTATAGTGGATTAGACTGGTAGTCTTTTAGAAGTCCTTGGAAGCCACCGTGGCGCAGTTGGTATATAGCCGGTTATGAAACGGGAAGCTGTGGGTTCGATCGTTTATCAAGACAAATGTATGTGTGGTTTTTTGGGATTAGGTGTTGTGAGATCATAAACTCTACCTAGTAGTTTCTGATATCTGACACAAATGGGAGTATTCCAGTGTTTGCCAATGAGTTGATGCCTTGTACTGTGTAGGTACGTGAACTACCGCGACTCGAAGCTGACGCGGCTGCTGCGCGAGGTGCTGGGCGGGCGCTGCCGCACGGCCATGGTGGCGCACGTGGCGGCGGGCGGCGCGCACCGCGACACCACGCGCTCCACGCTCCACTACGCGCAGCGCGCCTCCGTCATAACCAACAGGGTACTTTTGACAGGCTACAACAAGAAACTGTCTCCAAAACGATAGGCCGTGGGTTTGATCCCTACACCAAGACAATATTTATGTGATCCACAGGTGTTTGTTTTCGGGCTTGGGTGTTTGTGAGACCGACAAGTCTCACGAAGTTTCTGATACCCACGCCACAAGACTCGATCTTAGTGTGGCGTCACGACTATGTAATGTGACTGTTGGGTGTGTGGAGATTATGTGTGTATAAGAGTTTGAGTGTGCCCTTTAAATGATATCCACATGACTCCCAGAAGGTTGTTGAATAAAAGTTCTGCGTGATATAATAAAGGAATATAGGCGACAAGTGGTGTATTTTACAGGAGGCCTAATGCTCCCGTATTTTCCCTTGACACTAAAAGGCTACCAATATAAAGATTTTCAAGAATTGTGGGTGTCCTGGTGAAGCGACTTCCCTTTATATCACCATATAAAGCTGCTTTTATGTGACTCGTGAATATTTGAAAAGTGTTGATAATTGAGCGCATCTTGTCTCAAATTATAGTTTGTTATAAAATAAAACAAAACATCCCAATATAGGTAAAGAGTAGTAGTTTAATAATTAAAAGACAGTAGTAAATAACTTTTTATTTTTCATCCAACTACTATCTCATAAGAGAGCAAGCATTTTTTTTCGGATCTTTAACGCTGCCGTATTTATTTTTCAGGTTGAACGTGATTTAGTAGAGACGCCCATGCAGCTGTCACAGTACCGGACGGTTATCAATGACCTACGTGAGGAAATCGCACGACTAAAAATAAAAATGAAAGATTCAAGGTGAATTTATGTAGTTGCTTTGTTGTCAACTGGATTAAAATTAATACTAAGATACAGAGATGAATTCAAAAACTAATCGAACCGAGATTAATTTCATTTCCGTTCATCTTTTAACCTTAAGTACCTAATTATAGTATCTAAATGGAAATGATGATCCTAATCAGTTTAACTGTACATACAAGCTCTACCTAAGTCATGTAACAGCCAATATTTATATTTAAAGGTCAAGGGAGGACATTCGTGCGGTTGAAACAGAACTAGAAGAGAAGCAACCCGAGAGTGCAGAGCATTTGAAATCTCTGCGCGAAGCTATAGTGTCGACGTTCAAGCAACAAATGCGGCTGAGGCGTCGGTTAATGGAGCTCGACAGTCATCTGCTGGGATTAGCTCTTGATGCCGAGAGGCAACATGCAGCCATATCTCACTGGGAGGCTCGATTCAACCGCCTCTACAAACCTGTCAATGTAACTGGCTCCAGGCTTAGTACGCAACAAAGTTACAGGTAACACTATTTGCAGAATTGCATATTTATTTGTTGAATAATAAATCAAAACAATGAATAGTGACGTACTTGATGTCACTATTCGGACATATTGATCTTCAATATTTCCGATAAAAATATTATTATTTTTTGTTGTTGTATTTTTCGTATCTTATCTTAATTTGAGGATCAACGACAATATTGGTGGGTAACACAGGTTGGTAACAACTAAAAAGCATGTTTTGGTGCGACACTTTACATTTAGGTGTGTTTAAAACTAGATTGTATTTAAGTACATATTGTACATTTCGTTTATATAGCACAGACCCGCAGATGCTGGGTGTCGATTCTTACCCCCATTTTCTTATGTTTCTCGGTTTGAATAATATCATATAAGTTATCTTGAAATAGAATTGGTGCTAGGCGTGGCGAAGCTCAATCCCCATCACACTTTCAATGTAAAGCGGGTAACTACTACAGCGTGTGGTGCCGTATGGTGCCGATGTTTTTTTTACTCGTATAACCGAGTTTTACGTTATATCTCACAAGTCATTAATATATTATACTACAAGAGTCATCATGAACCAAAAGATGTCGCGAAAAAGCGATAGTGTACACGTTCCGCTATATCTGGTCCTGTCTTTGTTACTCTTACACAGTCACACGATATTTCGTCTCGTCCCATTGATTCGTGCCGTTCTGGTTGGTAAATGTTCAATGCGCACGGATTTTATTCACAGTGTCCCCTGTAGTATACCTAGTGAGTGTATGTGTGCAGGGGCGGCACGGGCGCGTCGAGCTTGTCAGGCGGCAGCGAGCGCGCGGAGGCGGAGGTGGCGGTGGAGCAGGCGTGGGCGGAGCTGGCGGCCGTGGAGCGCGAGCAGGAGGCGGCGCGGCAGGAGCGCGCGCGCGTCGAGACTCATCTGCACCAGGTGCGCCTGCGCGGCGCACAACTAGAACAGGTAGCGACCTCACTTCTTACTTAATCCTGCTTATATCTAAACGTGCATAAAATTCACATTGTGCCAAGTAACCAACACAGCCCTCGGCAAAAGCTGCCAGGACCCTCCAGGTTGAGCAGCAGGTAACTAAGTGCACCTGATGCCCGGGACAATTTTATCCTCAGTTGTTTGAAGTGGTCCTGAAAGTCCCATCGCCCGTTGAGAACTAATCCTAAATATATATAGGATAGGAATTCGCACACCATCCACGACAATATGATCACCGGTGGCTGTATTGTCGTGGAGGCCCATAAAACAAATGGCCTCAGTCTGCTCAAGGGTCACCCTCAAGCTAAGTCGGCGGATGCGATCGGCTATGTGGCCGGTGTCGACCGCCGTCATCATTGTAGCTACAAGACAGGTACGAGTGTATCAAACACCTCAGATAGTGTGGCGCCACGTGGTACCTCAGTGCTTCATGAAAGCAGGCCCTGGGCAAAGTATCAAAGGCGTTTGCGATGTTGAGGAATACCGCCAAGACGACCTTGCCCCGCGCAACTGCTTCCTCCGCCTCCGCTTTAACCCGCAGAATCGCATGGCTAGTTGCCGATCAACCGTCTACGCGATTCTGCGAAATTCGAATTGGCTGTTGGCCAGACCAAGACCGGCCCCCTCTAGGTACTCGTCAAGGCGTGCGTGAATAATTCGATTTTTTTTCACGTTACTACTTATTCCATTGCTGTGTTACGGTGCGTCCTTTCTGACGCAAGTTTCCAATTTTTCAAAGGATATTGAGATGGTTGGGATCAAACAACAGTTTTCAATCTGCACCTTTTGCCGTTTGGTATTGTTTCATTTTGAGATAAATGACAATGGGTCAATTAACAAACACGCTACAAAATTAAGAGCTGGAATGGTTTAATTTAACCGCACAACACAAGGCCATATGTATGTGTAGGAGTTGCCAGCGCACATCAGCAGCGGTCCGGAGCGCGAGGTGTTGGCACTGGTGTGCCGCGTGCACGAGCTGGAGGCGGACAAGCTGGCGCTGCAGGGCGAGCGAGCCGCGCGCGCGCACGAGCTGCGGCGCCGTGACCTCGCGCTGCAGCGCAGGGACGCCCAGCGCCGGCTCTCCGATGAGATCATCACCAGGCAACGCCGGGCGCTCGACGGTATGCATTGCTACGACATTTTTTACAGGAGTTTATTCCTTACCAAAGTTCTTGCAATTAGTCGACAATCGGGATCGATGGCGTGACATCATACAGCAGTAGCTGGTGAGAGAAAGTAGCAACCCTCAGAATTGAGGAGAACGACGAAAGGAGGAGGATTGACATTATTTGGACAGCCTGAGTGACATTGCTGTGGCGCTCTGGTCGGTTGCTACAGCGGTTCTTATCTGTTAGCCAAACCCATGCAAAAAACAAATGAATTTTGTCTTCGGAGCCCCAGGCTGCTGCTTAACTGTGCCCTACTTAATGCTGTTGTTGGCAACGAGCAAAGTAAATTTACGCACTTTTAACTTTTATAAGGGTTAGCGCCTGCATTAACAATGTGATTGCGCCTTCGTTTTCACTAGTGACCATAGGCCTTCCCCAATGATCTCCTCATCGACCTGTTGGAAGCGGCTTACTTTCAGCGACTTCCTGCTACCTTAACCAGGTCGTCTGTCCACCTTGTAGGCGGGCGTCCGACACTGTGCTTTCCTTTCTATACCTTGACTTAATAATGATATAATACTTGTAGAGTTGGGCGTGGCGACGCCGCCGGAGCTGGCGCAGCTGTACGAGCTGTACCAGCAGGAGATCCACGCCTCCACCTACACCGAGAACAACGACGTCTACACGCCGCCCTACCGCCTGCCTCCCATCTCTTCCAGGTGACACACACATTTACACTACATTTACTACTATTACTTGTATGTATTTATAGGCTCCGGTTCATATGTTATTGCTATTGCTTGTTGACTATATGTAGGCGCCTCAACCAGCTTCATACATGAATACTATATTAGTTATTGCTGGTTAGATATTTAAAGGCTCTTTTGTCATACATCACACACACAAACAAGTTTATTCAAAAACTAATAATTGGAATCCAATTGTGTTACTTATTGCTTGTTAAGTATTATAAGGCTCTTTGACATACTAACTCTATGTACCTATTAAATCAGTTAAACCTACAAATACAGTAGGTTGTAACATTTTATTATAAAAAAACTTCTGAGGGTTTTGTTATCCATGCTTTGTCGACGAGTTTTTGGGTCAACAATTATCTATCTCAACTAAATGATCATTAAGTTGCTCGGTAATTAATGATTCCTAGTAGATATCGATTGTCGTTTGTTATTTTAGTTTCTAAATCATTAAGATAACAACACTATCACTCAATTGGTCAAGTATATGATTAAGCAAAAGTACGAGTAGGCACATGAATACTCACTCATAAATATTATTTAGAACTTATAACTTGCACTTTTTTATTTTGAATATTTAATATCCTTTTTATGTTTGTTATTGGAGACTGGGATTTAATATCTCTAGTGCTTCTCATTGTTTTATATCACAGGGTTTTGTGAAACTAATTAACTGCCGCGTCTCAAAATAATGGTTGTCATTACAGTCATTTACGTACTTATTTATAATATATTTAATGATGAAGCCTGAGATTACAATTGACTGTGTCATAGAGAAAGGAAATAAAAGCCTTTAGATAACATCATAAATTTAATTTGCTGGAAAATCCCTGCTACTTTGTGGTTCAAAGATATATGATGTTGATCAGTATGTCGGAGCTGACGTGGTCGGAGAGTTCGAGCGGGTCTGGTCGCGGGTCGAGCTCCGGGTCGGGCGGCACGCTCACCCTCGACCAGCACCTGCCGCGACTGGCGCCCCTGCCGCGCCCGCGCACGCGGTACAGGTCAGTACAACATCACGTTATTTTACCTATTATATTACACTTCTAGAATGTTCCTGATGTTTTGGCCATACCAGCGTAGGGTTTTAATAATACTCCGTCTTGCAAAACCGCTACATATGGGGAAGTTTGATACGGTTCATCGTCATCATCAGCTCGTTGCAGTCCACTGCTGGACATAGGCCTCTCCCAATGTACGCCGCAGAGCCCGGTTTGCTGCTTTATGCATCAAGTCGTCCTGCCATCTGGTTAGTAGGCGTCCCACGCGACGTTTGCCAAGACGCGGTCCATTTTGATGCGGTTTAGAGCTAATAATTTCTTATGATTTAGCCACATGTTCTCCAGAAAACATTTCGCAAAGTGATTTTATTAATTTACACTCAATTGTTTTAAGGAATTTAAGATATGGATCTTCATAGGCATTCGTTATTAATATTTGTTTTTAATCAAATATGTATATGTTTTAGCTATGTAGGTAAATACTCTAGTGCTTGATACCAAAATGTCTACGTGCGAGGGTTGGTCAACCTCTGCCGGTGACGCAGTTCCAAATTATATGTCATTGACCAACGCAACCTGATGTCATTGTAACGATCTAGTCAACAAATTAGGCTCATAAACTTTATGAGTGGCATGAAAAACCCATCATAAACTGACCATTAGTCTAATAAACAACGAATTGCCGTTTAGGCTGTTTTAGGCCAGCTTGGTGGAATATAATGTAAATCCCATCACGCAAGGAAAGATGCCTAGGCTTAACAATGAAATATACATGTATTATGAACAAGCTTACATAGACATACAAAAAGTAATTTGGTACACATTATTCACCTGACCTCGACAAATCGAGTACTTTTTTCCTATATGTAAAATGGGTGATTGTGCCGCATTAGATAAATGACTTTTACCAAGGCCCGTAACGCATCAATAGACTCATCAAGGTTCTTTAGAATAACTGATTGTTTACAATCTTATGTGCGAACGTCTTTCGCGTAAAGAAAATTCGTCTCTACAAATTGGCTAGATATTCTTTGTTTTGTACAACATTATTAAAATTGTGACGTTTCACTCCTAGCTTTGGTTCGTTGTGAAATATTCTCAGCGATGACCTTAGTCTTTGATGTAAGGTATTATTTGGTTCATTATAAAAACTCTATATGTAATTGAAATACTATACGTAGATCGCTAAACGATATATCAATGGCCGCATTTGTCTATAAAGTACTTGCCCCTTTTCTTATCTTTAAGAGTTTTCGAGAAATTTCGGCCCAATTGTTACAATTTAATATTGGGTTAAGTAGGTATTGAAGTATCTAAAGTGATTGTAATATGATTTAGGGCACAATAATATTCATATATTACGGGTACAGATAAGAGTCGAGGTGGTGAGGTGACGTCACTTACAATTATTAAAAACCACAACAAAAATAAAGTCAATAAGTATATTTTTTTCCGTTACATGTCCATTGCAACTATGAAGATTGTGTAGCGAGCAATATTTCCCTAAATAAAAAACTCAGCTACCTATTTGGGTCATGATTATTTTAGGTCTATAAAGCTTAGACCATATGGGTTATTGATGCAGAAACAATCACAATTTATTTGTAATAAACAAAACAAAAATTCTACCTTATCATTTGTAATCGAATTGGTTGCACCGATCTAAAATCAATACCACTTTTAAAATGAGTCATAACTGTCCCCGGTGGGGTAATCAATTATAATGAATGGTTGATAACATCCATATCAACATATTTCTTGATAAAACATTGTTACTAAGTTATTGAATTATTTAGATATTTACAAAAAACCGAATACAAATCGACTTTTAGATTTTTCTCTCTTATCTACAGATTGTAGATTTGTTGTGTATTTGGTCATCAGATGACAGATACGATATCAATTGTCTTTCAACACCATTATCCTAGAAAGAAAAAATTGGTTCTCTTTTTAATACAATTTTTACATATGATCTAAATTACAATCAAATCAATTGATTTTACTCGGTAGCGTAGTTGTACTACGGTATGATTGTAAAGCTGAGGGAGGTCTCGGGTTCGAATCCCAGGTCAAACAAAGTGACATTGGATTTTTCTATTCATTATCAGCCCGGAGACAGGAATTTGTGCCCCATAAGGCTATAGGTTCGCCCCCTATCACATCGTGAGACGGACCGACCATACAAGGCGAAATGTGTCCTTGTAGCACCTCTGCCACCCCTTCTGAGAAAAAGGCGTGAGTTTATGTATGTATGTTATGTATGTGAATTACATATTTGTGTTAAGCCATACCCCATTCCTGTCTTTGCTAAATATAGGTTTATCCGCTGCCAGTTAATTTAAATCGAACGGTTAAAGAAAATAACGATATGACATTATTAAACACAGTAAAGAGGACGATAGCTATCGTCATCAAAAGTAATTACTATTATACATTATATCCGAGTATATACAAGGTAATTGACATCGTGTGGTGCAATCAATACCAAATAGCCATATAAGTAGTATCACCCATCAATCAAATAGGCCACCTGTGTTTAATATAATATTAATGGTATTGTACTTTAATAGATACTTCAGAAAAATATTAATAGCACTTACAGTAAGCGATGGTGTTCGTTTTTCGCTGGGAAAAACGATTTATGGCTACCGCCGCCTAGGGGCGGTATGTTGGTAAGCTGATTTTTCTGAAAACTATAGCTTTGTATGTTGGCGTGGGGTTAGACTATGTGCAGACTGTTGGGCATTAACTAATTAATGCATTCTTTTGATATGTATTGCAGTCAAGCCAGTGCTACGTTGAAGAGATACGCGAGCGACGACAGCTTGGTGATGGCGGCGCCTCGGCGGGGCGGCGGCGCGGCCACCTGACTCCCCCAACAATGATGTGCGGATTTAAAATATATTTCATTACACGTTGTGCGTTTCGCGTGGTTTGTTTGTATTCCCACTGGTGTTGGCGTAGGCTTTTGAAGAGGGAACGATTCGGAATTCCTTAGATTTATTCTACGAGGATTTGTATGCCCTTTTTCCAGTGTTAAGGAAGGGGTCTGGATCGCCCATTCTTCTGTTACGTCAATACAGGAGCGTGATGGGATTAGGCCAGATTTTTGCAATACTTTCATTCCAGTGAAATTGTAGCGATTTTATAGAATGGTGTGTTTAAATATATTTGGAGTTCCTACTGCAACTGTTGTCTTTTATTTCCTAATCTGAATCTAAATTTAGCAAATACTTACAATATATTTTTGCTTCATGGATACAAAATTTCTTCTTCTTAATTTCCTCTTATTTTTACATTTCTCTACAACCAGATGGGATAAATGATTTCGCTTATGATTTTACGTCCGAATATATTCTAAGTAATCCACCAAGAACTTACATTTATGTAAGGTGAAGTAGTAGGTATTGCAGCCCAGGAAATCAAACCTGAGCCCGGATCAAACGCAGCAATGTTACAGCTAGATCGATGAAATGTCTTATACCTATTAAAGTAACAAACGGTTAATGGCAATGAAACAAGTATTGATTAATTCGAGTGTATATTGAGATTGACAATGGTTTCTACAATTAACTAGCTATCATTCATATCGATAAATAACCTTACCTACTTGTAAAATACTTATTGTTAGTTAATATTACTTATATCAAAACAATCTCTCATTAAGGCACTTGTTTGGTCGGTATACAAAATATACATATATTTACTACTTAAAAAAAATCTAAATTGACTACTTTTTCATACGTACTAACTACGTATTTTCTACATCTTTATTGCATTAAATGTAGGTATTTTTCGCCAACCCGCAGTAGGCCAGGACGGTTGACTATGGCTACAACCTCCCTAATAAACTCAATTGTACAAAATATGTACTCTACATTGCATTGAGGCTCCTTCCTCGTGAACAGAATTGGCCGATTAGGCGTTATATAGGTAGTATACATTCCAATAGAAAAAATATATTGAACCATGCTCAAATTCCAAAGACCTGTCTATTATATGTACCTAATATTGTTATTTTACAATAATGTTATTTTACAATAACAATATTTTTTCCATAATTTATAAACATGTAATTTTTAAACATAGGCATTTTTATATTATTACGCTTATTTAATAGTAACTATTTGAATAGTTCACGGAATACGTGCTACGTAATCCGTCGTCAAAACTTAATATTAACAAAGGACGGTATTCATATAATAAAATACATTGTAAAATATTAAAAAACAAATCAATTAAATAAATTATTAAATAATTAATAATCTCATTGTAAAATGTTATAATAGCTATCTTACACCACTAATTGTTTTCGACAAAAAGCGTTGCATACTTATCGCTTTTGTTGTGTTAAATATATTAATGTGAACCTAATTTATACAAAACATATTACAGAACCACGTCATCAGCTAAATTTAATCATTTACGTATAACGGAACAATTACCAATTGTAATATAATTGAAATGTTAGTCTGGCAATCTATTTGTATTAATTAGGTTCGTTTATTTGTTCTTTATAATATGTAGGTATTTATACCTAAATAATTTATCGTTTAAACATAACTGCATATATTTAGTGTATCTACGTACTATAAATTGTTTAAATTACTATAACAATATTTTATTGTATGCGCGATTAAGTATGCAGGTAACTTTAAATAAATTTATGTGGAATATACCAATGCATACGTAATGAATATGTATAAATAAACTGAATCGTGTTAACAACGCGCAAGTTTTGACAAAAATTAAATATCATTTTAAGGATTTTTCTCCAATGTATTTATTTGTATTTGTTTTTTCATCACATCATTATTTTCTGTGATATTATAGTTTTAAACGAAGAAGTCGAAGGTTTTGATGTCTTTATCTATCAATTTTAAACTTTAGCACGTCATTGAATTTTTTAGTATCTATTGTGTTTGTGTCTTTTGCAACAAATGATTGGTGTCTACAAAAGTAACACCTGCTTTCTTAGCATTCCTTTGAGATTACGTTCTTAGACGTCACTTCAATTATTATGACTAAGCAACCACTAAGATCACGTGCAAGTTGCAGGCATCTATTCTTCTATATTTATATCTATCTATACATATAATACATTTGTAACTGATCGATGTCTGAACATGGAAGATAAATGAGAAAACCTAATATGGGGGGGACTATATTAACTTTATAGAACAAAAAACAACGATTGTTAGAAATTTTATGTTTGTCTGTGCCTTTGTGCACGCTAATCTCAGAAACGGCTGAACCAATCTTGCTTAAATTTTATATGGAGGTAGTTGACTCTCTGGATTAACATATAGGCTCCTTTTTAACCCCAAAACATAATGTTCCCGGGGGATAAGCAACGAATTCAAACATATTTGTTACTTTTTTAAACTCGAAAGGGATAGGATGGGACAGGATAACATGCCTTGAGTGAGAATGAGACGGCACAGGATGGGATAAAACAGGACGTGATGGAACGAAAAAAGCAGTACAAAGGACGGCATTGACTTTGAATATATGTAAAACGTTACCGGAAATAATATGTTGCTGATGTGGAACCACAAAGTATCTACCCGGGCGGAGATGGGACCTAGTTATAAATATTATAATCTCAGTTGTTAGACATCATCAAAGGTATGATTATAAAATAGGCTGTACTAACATTGGGCGGATCTGATATGTTTCCATTACTATTAATACTTTATCCTTACAATTTATAGACAATATACGAAAGTCCAATAGATAATGTTGAAGAATATAAACATAAGTGGGAACATAACCCTGGAGCGTTTGTCGATCCAAGTGGCGATCTCCTGGGGAGTCATTGTGGTCCAGGTGTGGTGCTTGGGAGGCTCGTCTGACCCTTCGCTGGCGTTGCTCTGGGCCTTGCCGCCCGGACTTGCGATCAAATCGTCGAAGCTCTGCGTTGTGATCGTTGGCAAGTTTATTGCAGACGGGAAGCTCTGAAAATGTACAACGCTAAATTAATATTAGCGAAAAATTAAATGAATAAGTCTTTAATTTAGATATTATCCAATTATTTCTATAACAAATAACGAGTTCTATTTATAAAGCAGCATGCAAGCGTGCGTATTCTACACATAAATCATCTGATTGGCATCATTACACGCATAGTTTTATCCGGTCGCCTTATAGAGCAAATATAACAATTTACCTCGTTACTCCGTGTTGTTGCATTAAACAGAAAGGTACTAATGTTAAGTACAACTTCGGTTGACAGTGAGATCATATGGTTATGTTATTAAGAGTGATGAAATATGACGTACATGAACAGTAAGGTAATTGTTGTATCCCGGGCCGGCAGGGTCGTTGCAGCTAGTCTCCTGCTGCAGCGAGGAACAGGAGCGAGACTTAGTGAGCTGCGGCGAAGACTCTTGTAACTCCTTCTGTAGCTCTTTGCGGGCCAGCCGCGGAGTCAGCGTGCTCTTCAGTATGTACTTGCTGTTCACCTTCTTCAAGCTAACAGCCTTCCTGTAATCGATATAACATTATTATTTACATTTGTTCTCGCAATATTTTTTTATTTAAAAAGTTTTCTACGAGGCTGAGAATAGAATCGCATCTTGATTTCCATGAGGGAATCGTGTTCAACGAATTGTAGATGGCACTTCTGCTTTCCCCTGTGACACATGTGTATTGTGGCTAGGTATCCTTGTTTTACCTTTTGTGCAATGAATAGCTACTATTTAAATTTGGTTTATACCGTTTTATGTTTGTTAATTGACAATAAAATTAAGTTTATATTGCGGTTAGTATGAAATCATAATATGGGGCTGAGTGTGCATCGGTATTCATTCTTTAAAGGTGATTTATAGGGTTTAGGAAAATATTGTGCAAATAGTACCTAGGTATTCACTCGAATATTCATTCTGTTTACCGCTTTACTATACTATAATGTAAATAATAAGGATAAAGCCTTATTTAATTTAATAAGGCAAAATACAACTCAGAAATTTCCAAAATGTAAATGTGTAACGAATGAAATTGCTTACTTTCTACGCCAAATAGTGTTGACAAAAGCGAACTCCACCAGCGCGGAGAAGATGAAACCAGTGCAGCCCAAAAACCAGATTTCACTAGCTTTGATATAAGATACTTTCGGTAGCGTTTTCGCCTGCGACGACGCCAGAGTAATAAATGATAACATTGTGCTTGTACCTAGAACAAACAACATCCATCGTTATTTATAACTCAGAAGAACAGTGATTCACACTTTTATTACTTAGTAAATAAGTTTAATTGTTTACCAAGTGTAATTCTTGGTGCCGAAGCATCTGCTTGCAGCCAGAATGTTACCCACGACATGGCCACTATCATCATAGATGGAATAAAGTAGTCCATGAGATAGTAACCCACTTCACGACCAAGTTTGAAAGTGAATTTTAAAGCGCTGTAGTTGCCGGCTGTAAGAAAAAAACAGATTTTTTAATCTGAAGGAATATATAATTGATACATAGCTATATTATGTAAGCATGGTCACGATAACAACACTCATATTGAAGGACATTACATCTACCTCCAGCCTGTCGCATATTGACTATATCTCCGCGAACTACAGACTCGTTTGTCCAGTAATCTATAAGAGAATACTCAGTCAGATGCAGCTCGGATGATAAACGAACCGGATTGTCTTTTTCCCACATCATGCGTAATATTGAAGCGTTGTATTTCCCTAAAAGTAAGAAAAATATATTATGCAGTTTTAAAAGTCGTCATAATGATGATTCAAAGGGATTCGTCAGCGGGATTCACAGACCGCAATGTACTTACAGCTTTCTAAGTTCATAGAGCAAGTTTGATCATCGAAGGGGAATTTCTGTAAGTTCATCCAGCAGTAGAGCACTGCCTGCATGCGTCGGCTGAACAACACCTCGCCGTCGGGCGCTATCGAGATGAGCACGTCTTTGCTGTCAGTGCCCATGAGGCTGGAAGATTGCTCGTTCGACATGTACAGGTGAGGAACCCATATACGCTGCCTCAAGTCATTTTCACCGATGATTCTCGAACGGTCCGGTGAATATAGAGCGTACGCCAAACGAGGATCCGTCCATCGCAATTGTAGAAGGAAATGAAGTTTGAAATTCTGAAAGACATTAATAGTGGACATGTTAATATTCATCACGTTTTTTACGTTGTCATGCATACAAAAACACAATCTTTTAAGTTTTGGCACAAATGTGCGAATTCTATTTCAGTTTGATATCATATTCATTTAAGTAGATGTGTTTTACTGTCTAGCTCTAGTTCATATAAAATATGATTCATTACAATTCACGAATCGTATAATAATGTAGCATTAACATTCTTATCTGTCACACAATTGCATATATTCGGTATTAATTAAAACACGGGTAAGTGCGAGCCGGACTTGCTCGGAGGGGTCCGTACAACATAATCCCCTAGAGTCTACAGTCCTAGACTTTAGAGACTGTTCAGTCCACGCAATCACTGCTACAACTGTTATAACCCTGGATCGTTTTTTCTAGAGATTTTATTTGGTTTACAGAATAACAAATGTTACTGGTGGTAGGTTTTCCATATATGAAAGGCCGCTTGGATAGGTACCACCGCAATGTCTATTTCTCCCGCCAAACAGCAATGTAAATAGACTGTTGCGTTTCGGTATGAAGGACATTGTAGGTATAGTAACTACTGGACATAATGACACTTAACATGTCATGTCTCAGGATGGCGCGCGCAGTGGAACGCCAAGCATTGCTTTGTAATTCATGGTGTTGTTTAGTTTTGCTACTGTCCATGAGCGGTCGAATCGGTTACCATCAGGAGAATGGCAAGCTCGTCTCACCATTCATCGCAATAAAAGCAAACAATTTGAAGAGAAAGACAACTAAAACTTTGCAGTTAAAAAACAATTGTATTGTATCAGCCCATATACGACCCACTGCAGGGCACGGGCCTCCTCTACAATCGAGAGTACGATTGAGAGTGGTTAGGCCATATAGTCCACCACGCTGGCCTAGTGCGGGTTGGCGGACTTACACACCGTAATTTTTTTTTTTTTTTTTAAATCGCTACGGTATGCAGGTTTCCTCACGAGTGCGTGGTGGCCTCGTGGTATCGGACCAGACTCGGCTGCCTACATGTTCACGGTGGTCGCGGGTTCAAATCCCAGGGCACACCTCTGACTTTTCGGAGTTATGTGTGTATTGATAGTCAATCACCACGCACTTTAACGGTGAAGGAAAACATCGTGAGGAAAAAACAATTAGCTCTTATATTTATGTGCCTCACGATAAATTTTGAACTCCAATCTGTGCAAGTTTTAAATGGATAAAAAAATTATTCACAATTCATTGATAAAATTATAAAAAGCTGAGGTCTTTGGGTACGAATCCCCGGTCGGGCAAAGTGAACACATTGACTCAGAGGCTTGATTTGTTTACGTTACTAAGGGAGGACAAACCTGGCAATAAGGTATTAAAAACAAATTTATACCTTCATGAGTCCTGAAAAAAGCGGCCTTAGTAATGAAAACTCAGTTGGACATCGAAGCCTAGTATATAGTAAGAGTATAGAGATACCATTTTTCGTTTTAAGGTACGGAACTCTGTGCTTTTAGAATGCATCTAAAACGGTTAATTTTTTCCTTGAAGACAATATCTAGAACGACTGAACTACCCACGGAGTCTATCCATGGTTACAAATAAAAAGATACCTGGTAACAGAATATTGTTCTTAAAGGACAATTCTAAAGTTTAAACAAATTGTTTTTTATGGACAATTGGAGTGTTTTAAGTTCAATATTGAATTCAATCAATACTAATAGTAAAGTCTTACCAAGTCATGTGCTTCTGCTGGTTGTATGAAGTACACGTAGGCGCTCGCGTGGACGTACACCACGTCCCCGGTCTGGTAGGTCGGCAGCAGTAGTCGGTCATACCGGCACTCGTTCGCCAGGCGAGACAGAAACTCGGATTGTGTGTAGGAGTCGCCCTTCTCTAAACTCGGGCACTCTGGTAGTTGTCTGAAATGTATATAGAATCGTTTGTACGCGTAACAATATTTAGGTATCTAGGGTATTCAATTAGGTTTATAAAATGGACTATTGTATAATTCATTTGGGTTGTAGTTTGTACCTACGCTGAACACCTAACACTAAAAGGCCAGTCAACTTCATTTTAATGATTTTTTTTTTTTATTAATAAAAAACCTACAATTCAATTTGTCCTAAAATAATTCGTTTGACTCTAGTTAGTCACAATGTTTGCTGTTTTGGCAGACGCGATGACGCGATATAACTTAGCTTCTTATATAATCTCCACTCCATCAAGCTTACACATGATGTGCCGGTAATGACAATGTTAAATAAACTCTCTTTCTCTAACAATGGCCAGGTGTTTATATAGATACAACGTCTCGTATCAGTATAATATATGGATTCATGGTACGGCAAGGCCGAAGTAGGAGCTGCTAAAGAGAACAATGCTAATATTTGTGGTGTCTGATAACATTATGAACCAATTCTTTTAGATATCAACGAGATTTGCTCTTAGATTACCGCTAAGCCGTTCGCTACGTGTAATTAAATATGTTTTGGTATTATTCGAACTGGAAGTGCCTATGCTGTTTCCTTTCTGCACTGGCACAAACAAACGGCGGGATTATTGTTGTGTCATTATCTTACACATATATAGATAACGTTCTACTTTTCATAGTAAGAGTTTTGGTAAATATTTCAATGACGTAAACCGCAGAGTACGTAAGTTAAAGCATGATTAATAACCAAATGACGCCAATATTTTTCAGAGTAGGATATCGCTGCGCGTCTGTCATGTTTTTTTACATAATGGATATTATTACGGTGTATTTTAAAGATGGGCTTTCACGAATATCCCATTCATTCAACATATGTACGACTACGACGACGTATAGGATTTTAAGTATAAAATAGGTATTATAAGTATAACTAGAGGCCGCAGGTTCGATCCCCGCACCGAGACAAATATTTGTGAGTCCCACAAATATTTGTCTCGGGTCTGGATGTTTGTGAGACCGAAAAGTATCTCGTAGTTTCTGATATCCACGACCCAAGACTATATTGATCTTAATGTAGGGTCGGGACTATATACGTGACTGTTGCGTGTATTTATTTATTTATTTTATTTATAGGTGTACCAAAATTGTATTTCCTTTGCCTGAAAAATATTTCGAATAAATCATGAGACATAAGAAACTATTCAAGTCAAATGTCCACAGCTAGAGAAGTGCAATTTTTGAAATCGCCTATCGCTTATTATAATAGGTTCACGTTTGCTTAATGATTGGATATTTGGTAGAATTACAGCTATTATGGAGTTAGAGAATTATTCAGTAGTGTGGTTACGTATTCATACTGTGGCATACCTATTAAATTTTCCGTGACAAACAGGTTGTACCTACCTGTAAAAGAGTTCGACCTAGAGTCTATACCTATATGAAATAGAACAATATAAGCATCCATATCGATTTCTGGAGGGCAGTCGCTGAAGGGCCGCTTTCAAAAGCTCGATGTGGAGATCATTGGAGGAGATCTATTTTCAGCAATGGATTTCCTGTGGCTGAAGAGAGAGAGAATCAATTTCCAAATTGATGAAATAATTGCTGCAAATGAGTTACAGGTAGGTATTTTTCTTTCATTATCATCATGTTCAGTCACAGAAAGTTGACTGATGATTATAGACCTCCCGAGGACTTCCACAATGATTTACTCCAAATGGCTTGCATCCAGCGAGGACCCGCAGTCTTTTTTAGGTTAGACACTGCATAGTGCACTTGCCATTACAAGACCAGCACCCGACAATGTTTCGGCCACATCCACTTATCCGCGCTACGTGCCTTACCAACTGCCACGTAAATTTTCTATTCCGCTAGACTTTGTCGTTACTTTTTGGTCTTTTACAGATATCCTTATTTCTGATTCAATTTAGGCACAAAATATTAAGCATGGTAACTCGTTGACCTTGAGTCTTTTATGAAATTCATAACAAGAGGCAACGCTTGGATAATTAATGCGTTGCCAGACCATTAAGTGGGGAAGGAAAACCGGATGGGACGAGGATAGGGGTGTTGGGCATGTGACAATCTCTCTCACCGGACCCACTATTTCTGAGTCAGGGCTAACAACAGCCAGATTCTACCACTTTTGAAATTGGTAGGGCTAACAACAGCCAGGCTCTATCACTTTTGAAATTGGTAGAGCCAGTCATAACTCATAATTAGCAATAAACAACAATTAAAATGAGGAGTCTTGAGAGACTAAGTTATTTGAGACTAGATGATGCGTAGTTTCATGAACTTTGTGTTTTTAATTAATCAACACTCCATATAATGTATGATTGATTTCTTTTGATTGCAAAGTACAAACTGTGAAAACACAGAACACGTAATGTACTCAATATACTTGGCATTATTTTTTTTTTGTTTTACGAATTACTCCTAACCCATTCTGCAATGTAATATTAAATAGAAAATGTTGCATAAAGGAAAGCTAATCTATGCAAAGACAATAATATTTTATCAGTGACTACTGTTTACACCACATTGTCTTAGTCAATGCAAATACGCTGCGTATACTAATAATACACTTAATCTAAGCATCATTATTTATTACCAAGAAAAGGCTTTTCGTTGACAATCTTTGAACTGTCGACAAATATAGTATGTTTTCCTACATGCTGTAAGAGAGGGAAGGCGCCTTACGTGTACGTGTTTATCGGTAAGTAAGATGCAAGGAAGAACAATTTGCGAATATGTTTACGATAACTAAATTTCAAGGCTTAATGTTGAATACGCTATAAGAATACGAAATGAGTTTTAACATATTTTCTAGTAAGATACCGATACAACTAGAGTAAGTTGAAAGCGTAAATTGTAACAAATTTTCATTTTAATAGAATCCGTGATAATTAAAGCATATTTTAATGATTAAACTGGTACCGGTTGTTTGCAATAATATATTATAATGTATAAGGCACGCTTAAACTGATATACATTCTTTAGTTGCATTACTGGGCTATTGTATAGTTGGGCGACTATGTAGGCCGCTAGAAACGAAGGTGTGCAAGAGGCTTTTTTTTTATTTGCCTATTTTTAATGGCATTGGTTGAACAGCATATGGTCGGAACGATCTTGTCCTCGATTCGATTAAGTGACTGGATTCATAAAGCGGCAGGCAACGCTGTATGGCGTACCTTGGGAGAGGTCTGTGTCCAGCACTGGACTGAATCGGGCTGATGATGATGACGTATCTTGTCCAAATAACGGTGGTGTTAAAACCGACAACTCATAGCTATGTTTTCTACTCGGTGGGCTGCCCATTGTGGGTAGGATCCCAAAATAATACACTTTGTACTCTTTTTGCTACATATTTTAAAGTTACTAAATCCTTGATTTTAATTTAAGAATTGCAATAGTGGTGCAATTCTATGCGTTGCAAAATTACGTGTACTTAAGGAAATACTGTTCTAAAAAGCAGGATATGGTGTATCACAGTCACATATGTATATTGTCATAAGTACAATGCGATTCTCTTTATTGTTTCCTTGCGTGCATGACTGTATACATACAAATATATTTGTTGTTTTCACTCTCCGTTCCAATGTTAAAACGTTATGTTCATTTGACGGTCGACCAAATTGATACGGCCCTTAAAATGTTTTATAGGGTATTATACACATGAACGCATATAGTTAAGTTATATAGATTCCCAAAAACCCGGCAGTCTTAATTCAAACGTTTTAGGCGTTACATTAAGTTAGTTAGCTCACTAAGATTATGTTACCTTTCTGAATGAAAATCAATAAAAGTTAATCATCGTTAGATTGTATAAGGCAAGGCAATTAGGTACGGCGTTATCATTTTAAAAAATCAGTAAATAGAATTGGAGAAATATATAACTTAGAGGACTTTCTAAAGGATGTGTATTACTCTAAGTACCTACTATCTAGTTTCTACGTACTAAGTACCGCAGCAGACGTAATGACCCAGAAAATGGCATTACATATTACTAAGAAGTAAGATATCCTTAGATAATTTATTATTACAATCTATCTTCGCTTGTTTGCAAATTAAGAGAATTAAATTTGTTTAACTACATAATTTTCTGTTGACCGACATCGCGATTCATGATTAATTACTCTCAAAACACACATAAATTCATTACCTAATAAGTAACATTAATCAAAATACGTAAAGTATAAAATAATCAAAATACGTCTGCTATGACGCTAACAGCACTAACGTTCAGTAGTTATCTACTTAGATGTCTATAGGCCAGACATAGTAATAAGCTGCGGAAGTTGTTAATATGCCTATTCTAAAACCATCCAGGCCCTTGATGTATCGTAAGCATAATTTTTCTTATTCTCGGAAACTTCGTTGACTCACACAATTTTCATTCTTACTTTATTCTTATTTCTTAGGAAATACATAGCAGGCAAAACATTTAAAATAAACATTGAAGGTCTAATTCTGTCTGGTAAATCCATAATATATAAATTACGTATGAAACTATTTATTCATAACCAACAAACATCTTATATGGTCAAAGAGTAATTTGCACTACCAAAAATATGTCACCATCGCGCGCTAATAAAAAGGCTGCATAAAATATTTTTAATTGGCGTCGTTGATAACCGAGGTGTCTTGCTGTTTGTGTTTCACGGAGATGGCTTTTGTTACTACCTACGACTGTAAGGCCCAATTGCACCACCTAACTTTGCCTGTGACAACAGGCTAATCGACTGTCAAAGTTATTATTCAGCCATTTGCGAGTTGCAGAAACCTAACAAATAGTTTGAGTGAACTAACAAATAGTCATGTTGGCATTTTTTTATTAGTTCGAAATTTAATAGTTTTAGCAGGGAGTTAGCAGCAGATGCCGTGGTGAATGTGAGGGCGAGATAGCCTCAATGGGTTATTATTATACTACTCGTATATCAGTAAATAGCTTACACGCTAAAAAGTATTATGTACTTACTTTTCATGATTGTAATTATTTGAATATTAATGCGGTCAGGTTATTATTTATTCAGAGGGCGATTCGAAACTGTATAAGCTGTAGCTCCTAATATTATAAGGTTTTATATGTTTGTTTCTTCTTTACACTTAAACGGCTAGAATTTTTTTTCATTAAATTTGGTATAGAGTTAGCTGATGCCCTGGATTAGCATATAGGGTAATTTTTATCCCCACAAAATTTAATGTTCCCGTACAATGAGCAAGGAATCTTCACACTCATATGTCTGGTTCAATTTTGATGGAATTTGGTTTGGTGTTAGCTCATACCAGTTAACTCAAACATATGCTACTTTTTATCCCCAGAAATGGTACCGTGGGATAAGCAAGGGATTGAGATATATTAGCTGCTCTTTCAAACTCAAAGGGATGGGATGGGATAGAGTGTAGAGCAGATGAATTGAGAGAGAAGAGGACGGGATTGTAAGCCTTAAGTAATGGGACGGAAGATAGGATAGGGAAGGGAGGATAATCACGTTGAGTTCAAAATATAAAACAGTTGGTACCTACGCCAAATAATAAGTTTCTGACATGGACTGGCTCAAAAAGTTTCCGCATCCGGGAGAATCCGGGTCGGGCCGCTAGTTATAAATAAACGTCACCATGAAGAGAAAAAAATCAGTGACGAGTAGTACATACTTCTCATTTAGCATGGAGCGATTATATTGACTTTATAGATTAGGATGTGGTGGCGTCTTTATTTGACTCTGCGCCATTATAGCCGCACTTTATTTGTAAGTTGCTACAATTATCCCGAGTTTGTAAAACTAAATATAATTTCAACGGTTTATGTTATTTATAGAATGGTAAAAATAAGATGCCCAGGTATGCCATATATGTAAAAATGTTTGAAAAATTCGCGGAGATTTAGGTGTAAGAATAAACGTTAAACGCCTTATTGTAAGTATGCAAAACTCATAATTTCAATTAATTGTTCGTTAATATTGTAAAATCCACCAGATCATTTAAACATCCTGAAACTACACTCATACAAGATAACCGAACGAACTCGACTTAGGAACTTTCCATTCATATACCTACCTAGATAGTTTTATTATATCGTATAATTTTACATTTAAAGTAGTTGTATAATTGGCAGATAGCGTAACTTTTATATAGGTAGGTATCACTTTTTCTCTTACAAACCGATTTACCCAAGTTTGGAATTATCCAATTCCTTTATTTCTATTAACAAATTTCAGAGAAGTCAAAACATTGTCACTAAAACTTATTTGTACTCGTAGACTAAAAAGGATTGTTTGTACTTTTGCCTTATTCAAATTAATTAATAATTACTTTTTTCTTCTATATTAAATGCACAGCCAATTTCATAACTTATAACGGTTCTAAAAGACAATAATACAACAAATGAAGCAATGGAAAACATTTCTATTGTGACCAAAATATCCTCCTCCTTGATATGTAAATTTTCAATGGCAATACGTGATTTGGGTTCCTCACGATGTTATTGAAACTCTGCCTACACATGTCAATTGAAATGGTGAAAACATACATTTTACTAAAAGCCTTTCCTTGCGCGGCAAGATATCCAAATAAATAGTTGTGTAGCTGGTCCTATCTAACTTCCCGTAATTCATTATAAAAATAATAGTACATTCTGTATCAGCCCATATACATACGTCCAAGACACGGGCCTCGTCTACAATCGAGAGTACGATTGAGAGCGGTTAGGCCGTGTAGTCCACTACGCTGACCTAGTGCGGGTTGGCGGACTTTTACATACCATCGAATCTTCCGAATCGCTATGGTATGCAGGTTTCCTCACTATTTTTCCTTCACCATTATAGTGCGTGGTTATTGACAATCAACACACACATGACTCCGAAAAGTCAGAGGCGTGGCCTGGGATTTGAACCCGCGACCAACGGAAACATGTTAGTAGCCGCGTCTGGTCCGTTACCATCAGGCCACTACGCACTATAGAATAACATTGTTCATTGTTATCACATTCCACGTTTAAGCGCTATGTTTAATCGTTTCGCCTATGGTAACGCAGGTAAACAGGTTGCAATTTATAATTAAGTTGTATTTTACACAGTGTCCCATTGTGGCTAAAAGAAGGCAGCTGACCTCTCTGTATCCGCTATGGTTCGCCCGTAATAGCCCCTTGAACACGAATATGTTTGTTACAAACGACGTAGTTCATTTATTTCGGACTAGGAGACCCCCGCGGCTTTGTTTGCGTGTATTTACAATACACGCGGATTAATATTATACAAAAATATTATACTATATTATGTCGCCCTGTGGCGATGCATCAGGAATGCATCCACTTATACCTGAGGATTGTGTGGACGTTTCCATGTTACGCTTAACTACGTACCCACGCAACCCTTAATAAAAGTACCCAAATGCTGTATGCCGTAATTACCCAAATTCGCACCCTATTTGTATAATTAGTCAGAAAATAAATTATAATTTTATAAGACTCGTTTTATTCAGTCGTTGCTATCCCATCAAACCGACGCATTCAGAGCGTAATTCAATGCTCTATGAGCAGCGACACTATTTTATGAACGAGCACCGAATGTAGGATTTAGGAATTAAATAAATACAAATCCATCCAGTAGGTTAGTTGCCAATTGCGCGCCAAACGGCGGAACTATTATTTTTATTTATACAGATGTCTGCTTCGGGTAAATAAAATTCTTTGTACAACATCCAGGCTCACAGAATTTGAATATGATGATCACGAAATACGCGCTGTGTACACACAATAGCTAATCATATCCTGTGATGAATAATTGTTGAGTACACACACGATATATATAACAAATAAATATCAGCTATCCTAAATGTACCTATGTGATTATTTGCTATTTGTGCGCTAATTACCGCTAATATGGTCCGTACACTTAAATTACAATAGCTTGGCACCAAAGTCACGCACGATTAGTCACGAAAAAGTTTATGAACTTCATTTATTAACATTAATTATCATTTCATAATTAAAACAAGGATGTAGAAACTGAAAAACATCTCATCAACAGGTCATTTTACAAAAATATTATTTTTTTATTTAATTAATGCAATAATTAGTATCACCACTTAGTATTTAATAGTTGAAAATGTTAAATATTTATGTTAACATCATTGATTTAAAAAACTTATTTGCGTTAATTTATTTACTTTTATGTAATGTGTTAACCATCAATGGTTAACATATTACATAACCTACTCATATGTATTATAATAATGTTTTATTTTTAAGTGTTACTGAGTTATAAAGCATCTCGGCATTCGGCAAGTCATCCATACTTATTGTTTCAGAAAAAAGCGCGAAACAATCTGGTGTAGCAATAGTGGTGCCAATTCAATACCATAATTTGTATAACAATAATATTATTGGAATATGATTTCTATTTCACAATGCGATGCATCTGTAGATAAATATTTTTGAACAAAAGATGCTTTTATTTTGAAGAATGGGTTACTTAAAATTCATTTACATTTTACAACAAAGAGTGAACGCTGTGCAAGGAATATTTATAATATTCATTTACCTTGTCTGAGATCACGGAATAGAGGAAATTCGGCCTGGAAATTGGCAGATCGAAGTTATTTGTTCAGATTTTCTTACACGACGAGCATAGTAATTTTCCCTTGTATTGGTTTGCAGCTGTAAGGTCGGTTAGTTATCAGACGTCGGCACCTACACAGTTTGCGACCAAGTACAGCTTATTCAATTAAATAAGAAATCTATATGACAAGAATTTCTAACGAATCAGTACTAATAAAAGTTTTAGGTTTTAGTTAAGATAGGTAATTATTGTCACACCTTCAAGATTGAAAACGAAAATAATTATTTTCAATAACTAATAAAGCCTACATTATAAATTGGATTTATAAAAAATAATTGTAGGAGATTGTCCTTCAAATAGAGACTTAACATTAACTTAATGTAGCCTTCAGTTGGATATATTAAGACAGCAGGATAGTTCGTATTATCTACATACAATACTTTTAAACCACCTTCAATGTCTATCATGAAAGAATTTTGATCAAATAAAAATGCGATGGTACGAATGATGATGAGGTTTGATTCGTGATCGGGAAAGCAGTAGTACCATATGATGTTGTAACGTGTATCCTTCATTTGAACATTATCATCGGCTTCATACAAACATTAGGAATAGTAATGAATGTCAAATAGGCTTTAGTGTAGTTTGTAGCTGCGTAATTCATCTTGTTTTAATTACTACTACCGACAGTGATTATCGATTTATACTCGCAATTGGTGACGCGAAGCGCCTTGAACTTTGACGAGGGCAGCTACTCTAAATTACATCTGTTTTGATTATGATGCAAGCAGTCATGTGACTGAATAATGTGATCTCTACCTTGGCAATTTCTTCGCAAACCCCTCATTTAACCAGTTTTTATGTTCCTGATTAGTTGGCGGTTACTAAAAAGAAATATGCAATGCGCTTAAAGCGGAATGAATTTATGTAAGTAAACCAACTGCAGGTAAACTGCAATCCCCATTAAGTTATTTAAGCTTCTTCATGCAATATATCTATTATCTAGGTATGTATATCAAACTGTATTATACATTATACTACAGGCCACAGGGTTTCGAACTCCATCAACTTTATGTGAGTCATAGTAATTTATGCCGGTACGGGGATTTTATTAAACCAGTAACATATATAATTTTTGAATTTTCCAACCACTTAGGGGATTTCGCATACGAATTATGGATATTGATTATGTGTCAATAGCAAATGCCAAACAGTACCAACAAAATGTTGAAAATTGCAAGCGGCGACACAGGTGTTACTATTAGTGATGGAAACATGTTATTTATTGCTTATGCGTGTGCAGTTCATATTAATCCAAGAAAATATATTATATAATAATAGTTAATAGTACTACTGTATAGATAATGGTAATTTTTTGCCCGGTAGAAAGTTATAGGGTGCGTAATGTTCTCTTTTAATGTGAAACTATTCATACATATTTGGATTTGGATGTTTCGAGTATACTTACTTTATTCCATGACTAATAGCGACAGTCTTTGAATTAAGTGACTGCCACTTACTTTGTTTGTACTATACATTATTTTAAAAGTAAAACTCAATTCTATTCTGTTATATAGTAATTAGGAATGTATAATATATCGTAATTACCTAGTGTTTACGATAATGTTTTGTTTGCCAAAGTAGAAACCACATCGTAGGGTTTTCATTTTCCTAGTATTACTACAAACCGTTTCCCAAATTTGTGCTCACGTTGTTAGATAAGTATCGTTTAAGTGTGTTTGCAAAGCAAAATTACCCGTACGTATCTAATTAATTAATCTAATTCATTAATTAATTTGGTAGGAAAAATCCCATGGGTAATTAACACTTTGCGGGATGAAAATTCCGTGATGCTCATTAGACTTCCATCATTAATTGTATTATTAATGGCCTATTATTAAAATTATAAATGATAAATATTGGGTTTTTCTATTCATTATCAGCCCTGAGTCTCGTCCTCTATCACATCGTGGGACGTATCACACAAGACGAAACGTGGGTGTCCTAGTTGCACCTCTGCCTACCCCTTATGGGATAAAGGCGTGATGTTTATATATGTATGTATAAATGATAATAAATGCTTTAAGCTTTAATCAAAGGTCGACACCTATAATGGTAGTATGCTACGGTTAGTTATGGTAAGGTTAGATTTTATTATAGTCTATGATAACAAGTAATAGGACATGGATATAGGCACTAATAATTTGCATAATAATGTGAAGTTTCGTTATGTTGATAACTTATTATCAAACCTATAATATCGATAATAATTTACGTTGGTACATGCCAAGAATGTAACATGAAGTGATAGTTTCTAAGTACAAATGTATTTTTGCAACCTACTTACAAAGAGTTTACTAGATTCAGCCGGGGCCCGGAATTTAATTTTATTCTGTAAAATAATTAACACAGGCAACTTGTTTCATATTTTTAAGTCATCCTCAAACAATATCAAAAGTACATTGCTTTATAAAAGTAGTGTTCTTACGCGAGTGACAAAAGAAATTCTAGATATTGATTTTCAGTAACACACTTAGTGCGAGCCTGTTTGAAAATATTCTAGAATAAAAAATGGAAAACAAACTAATTAGTTACAAGTTGTTGCTGGCTTTCAAGATATACTTGATTGATAACAACGATTCACCGACATCAATGTGCCTTGAGCAGTAAAAACTTGTAAAAGGTCAAACCACTGCTTCCTCGCTCAGTCGCACCAATTAGCTTAAACGTAATTGTTTTTAGTACTCACTACATTTATTTATGTCTACAGTGAAAGTGTCAAATTGGTTTACAAGAAATGTAATTGGGTATCATAAAAACAATTGATAATAAGTATTAATTACTTAATACCAAGTTTATAAAATATTTGTTGATACATTTTGTTCTTTTAGCCAGATTTTTAAAATGTGCAATACAATAAATATTCTTTAATCAACTAGTATTTTTAAATATCATTTGAATAGGTAATTAATGCTACCACCGCGCACCGCCTCGGAGCGTGTTGTAGGTAGCTGTTGAAAGAAACGCAGCAAGAAACTCATTTAGCAATACGAACTGCCTGCGACAACCATTAACATACATAAATGTTAATAAATCAATCAATTAATGTAGTGTAGCAAAAGTACTTTGACAAATAGGAATATTTCATTTCAGATTAAGGATAAGTCGGAACAAATTCAGGGTGGCTTATGTCTTATGTCTTTAGGTATATACCTAGTGTCAGTGCACGAATTAAGTGCCTATGTATTAAGTTTATTTCTGTTAGTCATTATTGTTGTTCTTGTTAGTGTGACGCATTTCACAATAGGATACAACGTCACAATATTGGTAAAATCATGTTTCACACAAAAAGGGGGGCGGCCGGCGTGGCGAAGGAAAAAGGAGACTCAGATTATTAGCTAGTCTCCGTGGCGCAGTTGGTTGCACGCCGACACTCAAACGGGGGGCTGCGAAATAGATCCCGCATTGAAACGAAGGTTTGCGTGATCCACAAGTATTTGCTTCGAGAATCGGGTCTGGGTGTTGTGAAACCAAAAAATCTGTCGTAGTTTCTGATATCCACCACACAAGACTTGTACCTTAGTGCAGGATCAAGACTAAGAATGTGACTATTGGTTGTGTTTACTTTATTAATTATTGTATTGTATTGTATCAGCCCATATACGACCCACTGCAGGGCACGGGCCTCCTCTACAATCGAGAGTACGATTGAGAGTGGTTAGGCCATATAGTCCACCACGCTGGCCTAGTGCGGGTTGGCGGACTTACATACCGTAGAAATTCTTTAAAATCGCTACGGTATGCAGGTTTCCTCACGATGTTTTCCTTCACCGTTAAAGTGCGTGGTGATTGATTATCAATACACACATAACTCCGAAAAGTCAGAGGTGTGCCCTGGGATTTGAACCCGCGACCACCGTGAACATGTAGGCAGCCGAGTCTGGTCCGATACCACGAGGCCACCACGCACTTCAACATTGTTTATTAATTAACATTGTTTAATTTCCCATTTACCATATAAGGACGTTATTACTCCCATTTAGGTTCCATTTACTATAAATCCAGATACCAATTTCTTAAAAGAAATGTAATGGTATATTGAAGCAGGAAATTCATTACATTTTAATATATCATACACAGTACACACATAGGGGAGAACAGGGTCGAACGTAACGATTTCAATTTTCTTGTGATATCTCGCAGAACTTATTAGAGCACGAAATACTAATTACTTCACATAGAATATTGTTCTTTCAGCTATGAACACCAACTTCATTCCAACTGCTATTACAGATTTGAGAAAATTGTCTAAATAAAAACAGTGTATTTTGTTAGAATCATCCCTACCCCTGGGGTTGGTTGTAACAGTGTAAAGGGATGGTTATAACAACTATTATCTACATATAAATAAAATTGGAGTATCTGTTTGTAAAGTCAAAATCGCCTTGTGTGTTCCGTCCCACAATGTGATAGGGCGAGCCTATCGCCATATCGGGTACAAATTCCAGATAATTATAGTTACTGAATAGAAAAATCCAATATCACTTTTTCCGACCCGGGATTCGAACCCGAGACCTCAGCTTTGTAACCATACCATAGTGCACGTACGTCATCGAGGCAGTTTAATATATCGACACCGAGAATATCATAAAAATACAATATTTATTTATTATTTATTTCATGGGGTCGGCCAAGAAAACACAGATTACCTGTTAATAGTGAAGAGAGTGTTCACTATTAAGTCATCAGATAGTAAGTGATTGCCGTCGCTCATCATTTGAATCACAAAACGATACAGACGTTCCAAAATTTGAAGAAAAAAGGGACAGAAAAATGTCGAAAGGAGGTTTAGATTTATTTAGGTCTGTGACAATCTCACTTACCGAAAGAAACACAACAGTAATAGCCATAGCCCTTCGGTTCAACAGATTTAACTAACATTAAAATTAATGTGGTACCGTTAATTTAAAAAAAAACACCATATCACCGTCTATTGATGAATAGATATATTTTCTAGATAATCTTAATTTACTTTTTATCTGATAGTCAAAAATAGAATTTAAATATAATTAACGAGTCTCTATTAAGATCAAAAGTCATTATAAAATCATCATATCAATATTGATTTTGAACACGGAATTTACAAACGACGTCTGTTACGCGGTCACGGCAAATTAGCGGAGCGTGTCACATAAACGTCGTTATTTTTATATAATTTAGATGTAATAAAATGCAATTTTTGATCTTTTAAACATCCAACACACGAGTATCGTGATAACTGTATCAAAATTACATGCCTTTATCATTTCATCAACCTTACACATACGGTGCGACTCAGGACATTTGACTGCATTACTCGCCCACATTAGCCCGGGTAATTAAGAGCTTAGCTCATCTTGCGATAGATAATCTGTTTAACAAGCGAGAAATTAATCCTCATACAACATTTCTTATATGTGAAGAATTTCACCTTTAGTTTGTAGTTTATACTTACCCTTCGATACCAACTTATGTGAAAGTACTTTTGCATGTATTTACACAATAAAACAAAGTTTTGATTGTACGTAGATGAGAAAGGATTCAATAAATGATTCCTGTAACGTTTTTATTAAGGCTTTATCTTCTCTATACAATATCAGTTTAATCCTCAACCTCAATTTTTAATAAAGGTTATTACTTCAATGCCTACGCGTCAATTGCACACTTCATGCAGATTAGAAGATTTCTACAAGTTTTGTTATTATTCTTAACTAGTAATGTTGTTATCTATTCATTATGAATCTGTTAATGAGTGGTACTCGTGACCACGGATCGTTATGGTAACAATAAGAACAATGATGTGGCTCGACACGACGACCATTTTACACTAGTAGGTACAGGAACGCAGTGTTCATTCGAAAATGTTGCAAAAATGCAGTTATCTCAATAATATCTTGGTCTATACATCGCTTTGCTCTTTTAAGTGTGTTATTTTTCGTTTAATCTTGATTATATTCTGCTATTTAGGATAATCTAGTCATAAATAGCCGGTTTCCGTAAAAGTAACACTTACGTAGACTTTATTGATCGCTTAACTAGATATTCATGATTCCCGACCGCTGTTTTGATAATACATTAAGTTCCCAAATCATATTGATTTTATGATGTTACTTATTAGTTCAAATCTTGTTAAAATTTGTCCTTTAGTTTGAGTGGCGATATATCAGAGAATATTGGAATATGAAGCTACTTATTAAATTAGATAAATTAAATTGGTCTTTCGAAGATAGGCCTGCTATTCTATACTTTTGATTTAATCCTTGTATTGTTAAAAGTATATAAAAAGACACGTATTGAATTAAGTTCGTCTATATAAGAAATCGGTTATTATTAATAAAGATGAACATAACATATAATATCCCCTACGTACTTATGTATGTGCAGGAAGTAGGGACCTACTTACTTTTGTAAGAACTACATCTTGGATTACGTAGCAATATACCCATCATGTGACATAAGGGTGGTTTAAATCAGGCATACGTTTTTTTTTAATGATCTTTCTTCCCTGTTAGGAAAATCTAAACTATTCTAAAATCATACCTACTCAATTCGTTTAAAAGCGGGCGTAAAAATATAATTTTCCCTATCTGCATGATTTTCAGTATGCAAGTGACCATGTAATTTGCCACATGGCTGAAGAAAAATAAAACAACTGATTTCGTGTGATTAGCTCTTTGATTTTGATAGATGACTATTTTAGATACGGTCACGAGTTCCATTGTCAAATATTATAAACATGAAATGTGACTTCTTTAATAAGCGCTGAAACAATATAATTAGGTATCTCCTTAGTTATCCATCGCGGACAACGGTGTCAAGTTTTTTTTATTTATTGCAATTAATGGCGAGACGAGCATGCCATTCGCCTGATAGTAAGCGATACATGGACAGTAGCAAAACCAAACAATACCATGATTTACAAAGCAATGCTAGGCATTCGACTGCGCTCGCCATCGTAAGACCGAATTGTTGTCTCATTATGTCCAGTAGTTACTCCGGCTACAAAGTCCTTCAAACCCGGAATACAACAATGCGTTTACACTGCTGTTTGGCGGAAGAAATACAAATACATTGCGGCGGTACCTACCCAGGCGGCCTCTCACCTATGAGAGGCCTACCACCAGCGAAAGAAAATATTTATTTATAAATATTATTTATTTAAAAAATCGTTTAGGCTTCAAATCGATACTATTATAAATGACAGACATGGCTAGTTATTAATACGTGTATATAAACGCATAAAAATAGCTACTACTTTATAATATTAGTACCTCAGTACCTTGATGTGGCCGGATTTGGAAGACATCGCGGATAATGGGCCACATGGGCCAAAATTTACGATATTTTTCATATGACAATGAGAAACTATTATTCAAGACACCACGTGCAATACTGGTGTATTGTTGCGCACACATATTGGTGAAGGCTTTCCTTAATCCACGCGTAGCCTCTTTCATTTCTAAGTTTCGTATTTAAAAACTGATTTAAATGTTCTTATGTGGGTACCTATATTCCGTAAGCATGGCATAGTCCAGTTCATACATACATTCATCAGCTCACACTGTACCTACTGCAGGGTAAAGGCCTCTCTACCCTCCTTCCATTACTCCCGGTTCAGGGCCCAATCCTGCCAGTCTCTCCCACATGTCCAACTCATATTGCCACATTTTTCTGGACCTGCCGCGACGTTTCAGTCCAGTTCAGCACAAAATATTTAACTGATGTATAAAAACCCATAAATACAATGTCATTATCAATAAAGTATTAGCGCATTATCGCCTAGGTATTGCTGAACATGGGACTCGTCTATTATAATCGGGAGTCTGAGAGCTTGACTTCCTTGTTAGAGTTATTATTTAAACTACTTAGATGCATAATCAGTATGATTAAACTGGACATTACGACTGCAAAAATGAGAGCTATATTTCATAGAAATAATATAAATCGCGTTTTTAATTATATATATTTAACAAAATAGATATTAAAATTACAGATTATTTAGGTTCCTTATGGCAGTGCGTAACGGCGGAGCTGTTAAGTGCAGTCACTCACGTACCTTTATGTACATCTACAACCTATTGTTTGCTCATTTAAAATTGGACTCATGTATCAATTTGAGGACATTAAATTGCCCTCCGGGTAACAAAAATAAACGGCAGACAGAATGAAGTCGAGTGCAAATGTTTAGTTTATCTTTTTAAAATTACTAAATGACGGTAGCTGTGTGGAAATATTAAACATGATATTTACGATTTATAAAATTATCAAAGTTTTTGAATAAAACCTACCCCAGTATAACAATGATGAATCGCTATTAAATATTTTATTAAAAAGCATTTGATACTGGTGATATTGGCTTGAAAATTATACCTGCAGTAATACTTAATTATTTTTTTATAAAACACTTCCTAATTAACTAAAAAATAGAGGAAATTATAAAAAACTTACACTTGCGTCTTTTGTCCTCGTGCATCTTTACAAACTAATATAAGCGTGACATAAATTATTGCGGCTTTTACAGTCATGATTAAAAACTAAACATCGGCTCGCGGGAGACACAAGCACGGAACCGCGACCGGTCCGCTTCGCGTGATCGATTCGCTACTACTGCATTTACAAAAGACTGGAAGCTGTTCTCTATGCGGACGTCGGGCGGCGGATAAAGGCTGCGTAAGAGTCACTTGCTAGCAGCGTGTAAACAAATGAGCTTTTACATACATGTTAGGTAAATTCAGACTCGGCTAGTATTATTTGTGAATTGACGAAACCGAGTATCGTGCGTCACAGGTAACGGCTCATAAAAGATAACCATATTAGCTTATTACTCAGTGTTAAATCCATTTGCATTATCATCTATAATTGTACTGGAGAACGAGCTGTGGGAAAACAAGGCGTTTTAATGAAAATGTAATATTATTTTAAATTACTTTAATCAAATATATTTACAGATTTTTAAGGGCTGGTTGCATACAGTTCACTGTATATGTTATGAAATTTAAGTCTTGCAACAGTTTCGTTAATCTCTCAAAATGTCTTTCAGTATATGGTAGCGCACCCTCAATGAGATTTGCCAAGCCCGGAACTTTAAGATTGCCCGAAATAATTTCTGGTGATAAAATATTGAATACTAGTTGAGCAGCATGACAATTTTTGTTGTTAGTATTCCATTCGGCTGCAAACTTTAGTAAGGTTTCTTTTTGTGTATGATTTATCTCTTTTAAAGTAGTATACAGTTTTTCGTTTCCTCCTTTTAAAACTTCATTCACAATTTTCAATACATGCATTGGCCTTTCCATTCGTAAAGCTAGTTTTAATGCTTTAATCAACTTTTTGTCGTGCATTAAATTCATTAACTCTTGTTCTTGCAGGATCATTTCCTCACGCTCTTTCGCCATTTGCTCGCGTTTTTCTATTGTTACATCTTTTAATTTCACCAATTTTGAATCTGAACCTCCAGTGATAACTATTGATTCATCTTTTGTGATAGCCAATGACCATATTTTACCATCATGGTTGTCCAAGGACAGTTTGCAGTCTGATGACTTTATGTTCCACAATTTTACTAAGCCATCTGCTCCACTAGAAATAATTTGTTGTCCTTTACTGAGGAACTCAATTTTTAAAACAGAACTTTCATGACCTTCTAAGGTCTTCAAGCAACTAAGATCAGCTATAGACCACAGTTTTAGTAGACAATCAGCAGAAGATGTTAGAACAACCTGATCTACAGGTGAAAACTTCACACACCATACTCCTCTTCTGTGTCCTTTTAAAACACCCAACATGGTGAGATCCTCTGTCCACAGTTTTGCAGTTTTATCTTGTGAACCAGTTGCAATCATTTTGTCATTTGGTGATACAGCAACACAATTAATATCCATTTGGTGTGCCAACTCAGTGTGGCTCGACTTTATTTTCATATCTGCTTCATTTATATTACTTGGTACAGTCCAAACTTTTAGGCAGTTATCTTGACTAACTGAAGTAAAGAAGTTGTGTGAAGTTTGTGAGGTGTATACTGATCCCACAGATGCTGTGTGCCTAGTTCCAACACCAAGGCTAACAATTTTATTTTCTGGAGTTTGAAGCCAAATTCTAACAGAGTTATCCTTGCTTGATGATACAAACATTTCAGGTTTAGTCGGGAAACATGCTAGTGCAAGTACAATGTCAGTATGACCTTTGATTATTTGACAATCCATGCTATCTAGTTCATAATATTTAAGATCTTGGCTGTTTGTAGCAACTACAATATGTTTCTCGTCTTTACCAATAAATATAATATCCAAAACTTCATCAGTAAAACCAATCATTTGTTTGACAAAATCAAATGTTTCAAGATCATGCAGGATAATGTTGTGATCAGCGGTTGCAATTGCAAAGATATTTCTGACATGATTGAACATTAAATGAGTTATTGCTAATCCACCCTCTTCAGCAGCTGCAGACACTAGGCTGTTGTTCTGCTCATACATAAGACGGCTCATTGATAAATTCCATACTTTCACAATACCTTTTTCACCTGCACATGCTACATAGATACCCTCGGTTTCTACCTTCTTCTTGAAATTGGGAATTTTAAATGTGGAAGGTAACAGGAAAGTGTCTTCGATACTTTCATAAACTGGTATAACTTTTAATGCTTTACTTTCATTTAGCTTCCAAAGAATAAGTACTCTATCTCTACCTGAACTAACCATATGTTCACCATCAGAGGTAAATTGTAAAGATGTTATTTTGCTAAAATGTCCCGAATATATCTGATTTTCTTTGCCAGATTTTGAATTCCATGACCTAATTTTTGTATCATCTGCAGCACCAAAAATCAACTGTTTATTGGGATCAGGATGATATTTTAAAACTGAAAACACTCCAATGGCTCCTCTTAAGCTACTTGTACATGTATTATGAGCCAAATCCCATAACCTGATATTGCCATCTGATCCTCCAGATGCTAAGTTTTCATTAGTTGCATCAAATGCTAATCGTGCTACAGGTCCTTTATGACCAGATCTCCAAATCTTCTCTTGTTTGCCAGTTTCTCTATCCCATAATTTGATTAAGCCACTTTTATGTGCACTTACAATCTTCTCATCATTATGACACATTCTAAATGTGTAGATTTGATCAATTTCTTCATCTTCTGCTCCTTGCCCTATTTCATGGATGACAGATAATGTATTGATATCAACAATTTTTATGATATCATTGCATAAACAAAGTATGTGGACACCATCTGCAGTCCACTGTATATCTCCACCAGTGTAGAATGCAGTATATTCAGCAGTTTTTTCATACCTGTAACCATAATATAATATGCAATAAAATTTTTCATAATAATATTATATTATGGAGAATATTTATATATTTTTACTCTTAATTGTACATATCTAGATAGGAATTAGATAACAAATTAAAATTAAATTTGCACAATGGATGACTGTATCGCATTGAGCAATTTCTTCCTGGCCTTTAGATGAACAGGAATTGTAGGATTGACAAATTGGGCTTGAAATAAATATTGTTAAATGTAACTATATAATCAAAATGTTTACAGATACTAGACAATACTAGCCTATATGTTATCAAAAAAAATGCATATGGTAGTTAAAACAATGTGTACATGATTAAATTTGTTGAAAATAAGGACACATAATACTGCTATTTTATAAATGATTCTAAAATGTCTAAACAAACCTTTACCATCCACTTAACCTTTTATTAGAAAGATAAAAGATTTATAAGTTATTTAGGAGGAAAAATAGTTTCATCGTCACTTGCTAAGTAGTTGAAATGAATACCCATGTAAAGTGGCAAGAGTATCACGTAATACAAACAACTTACACTTCTTTCAACGAAGCCATGGTATCTATTTATTTAAACGTCGATAAAGTATGTAAATTTTTATTATACTTTTAAAACAAAAATATTATGGACCATGCTTTCTTGACAGCGGCGCGGCGTGAGCTTATCATGTGACATTTCAAATTTGACGTCTTAGGGATGTCCTGCCGCATCGATTATAAATACTTACTAAGCTCTAACAAGAGAATCGATATATACTTGATGAATGATCATTCATCATTCATACTGATGAAAGTCTTAAGACTGCTTAAGACTCGGGTTTTAATCGATACAAATCACGTTCCAGGTATATAATTACGATTTAAACCGTAGACAGAGAATTTAAACACATTTCCTAACTTAATTTTCGTCATCTGGTTTGTATGAGCATCGATAGTAGGAATTAGGATGTCCGATCTTTATCGGTACTGCTACTAGAACATTGTTATTTTCATCTCTTGCGTGTTGTTCTGTTCGCTATTATTTTCTGCATTATATTAACTTCCTTATCACAATAGAGCTAAAGTTTATTTTCGTGTGTTATTTAATTATGTCCAAAATGTCAGTGTACAAAGTGAGGTTATGTTTTTATTTCTCAAAACATGTAATCCTGTAGGACTCCCTAAAAGGATTTTGGATTAAATATATTATTTTTAATTCATAACAATGATAACTTCCCTGGTTACGAAAATAAAGAACTACAATATTGTATTCAAAAGATGGAATACAGCAAAAGCCATAGACCAAGAAATTGCCAAGAAATTCGAAACAGTGTTTTCGTTACCATATATAAAATATATAGCCACTTTGAATAGACTTAAAGTATACCATGGAATCGGTTCTTCAGTCGCAGTGCCCTGGTGTGGGATCATGGAAATGCTTAATATATTCCCTCAGCATACATTCATATCAGCTTCATATGTCGGTAAGTTATATAATGTTTGGATAGGCTGATCTCATCTCCGATAATTTAAAAATCAATATTTTTTTACTGTTTTTAGGTGTTACTGGACTACTCGTGCTATCTGTTGCTACCATACCATTTCGGAACATCATAGGATTTTTATATATAAGTGAAGATAATAAACACATTAAAATATCATCAGTAGACTTTTGGGGTAAAAGAGTAGATAAAGTGATAAAAACAGAAGACTGGATCCCACTTTTAGACATGTCTCCAAAAGTAATTGATGCTGTATACTTATCACCACAGTTAACTGATGGTTCAAAGTATAAATTGTTAATTAAATTTGGAAAAGTGTTAAATAGTACAAAAATGGGTCAAGTTTTAGAATAAACAGGATGTTTTAGGATACATAATATAATGAGTATATATACATTTAATAAGAGGAATACAATATTTTAAGTCAAGAATTTTTTATTTAATTAGTTTACATAATGGTTACACTGCATGCTTTATTTCAATGATAACAATACTACCAAATTGCAGTGTGTGCTCTGTTAACAAGCAAAATGATAATATACATATATTTCTTCAACCTGTAACATGTTGGAATTGATTTTCATGTATTGCCTACTTTGTGGACAAGCAATTGTTTTGGCAGTAAGAATGTGAAAGCAATACAAAATCCATGAGTTCATGGCTACTACTCCTTGACATTTTCTACTTAGTGCTTGCAAGATAAGAATAATGTTTTATCTAACTTTTAGTACAATCTGATTTCTTATAAACTGTAACATAATAAACATCTACACTATTCAGACTGACATAAAGTTGTTTAAAATGTTGCAATAAACTGTTTACCATAACAACTCACATAACAGCAGATTTTTCATGATTACCTATTTTGTCATTATAATATAAACATTTAAAAAGAAAATAAAATAAATGATATTTAACATGAAACTTTATAACTTTATTTTTATTTTGAGAACTGAACTTAATATCCATACTATCATACAGAATAAAAAATAGTGATACAAACTACTAGTTTGTACAAATTTTACCTACTTGTCCTAATAACATATCCTACCTGAATTTACACAGTAAATTAGTTAATTTTACAAGTTATTTACTATTTCAATATGTGATATTGCTTTAAATATGACAGAAAACTAATATGTTTTTTTTAATCAAGTCCATATTGTAATTAAATATTAAAATCGAGTAGTATTGAGAACTTCTCGGGATACTGCGCAGGTTGCACATGGGGATTTATATGCGACTCAATCCACACTAGTTTATTAATAACTATTTAATTAAAATGCAAAATTTATATTACAATATTCAACAATGTGGCATTATAAGTGAGCTGACAAATTTTATGTGAATCAAACCTTCATTAATAGATCTCACTTGCAAGATATAAAATATTGCCTATGTGTAACAATGTGAATGAAATTCTGCAAACCAACTCTTCACGCAAATTTCTATAAGTTAAAATTACTTCCAACTAATCCACCCAGGCTTGCGCTGGTTGATCTGTTGTGAATGGACTAACTCCGTTGCGCTCCATAGCTTCTAACACTTCACACACATACGCCGCAACATCTGCTCGACTTTGGTTAATACCTTTAATAAATGGATGTTCCAATAGTCTATTATATTTAGGACGCTGAGTTTCTTCTTTTATGAGGCTGAAATTACGGAGAATTCGTCAAGTGATGTATTAGATTATTTAGTATGCAATAAGAAGATAGAATACTCACCAAGTATTAACAAAATTGACGAAGTTATTGGAGAATGCGTTATTATTGTTTGTTAGTCGGGGCGGGTCTCCCTGAACAACTTGCTGCAGCTGCTCAAATACCGACCCCCACCGGGGATACGGGAAGGCGCCAGTAGCAACCTCCATCAGTGTGATGCCTAGTGACCACACATCTGAACGTACATCGTATCCTCTAGCACGTCCCGGGTCAATCCGTTCCGGCTGAAAATTATTTTAGATTTTGATATACCTTAAAACAAAAATTGATACAACATAAGTATTTTACCACACTTACAGCCATATAGGGTCTGCAGCCAGCGTCGCGCGTGCGCGCTATTGAATCCACTAGTTTTCCCGATATCCCAAAATCACATAATTTTATATTCCCTCTTCTGTCTAACAAGATATTCGATGGTTTAACATCTCTGCAAAAACAAAAAGAGTAAAATATTTAAGTAAATTATAAAATGCATTTATTTGTTCTTCATTAAAATTTAACTCACTTACCTATGAATTATCTTTAGTTTTTCTTTTAAATAATTTAAAGCCTTAACTGTAGCAAGGGTTATTTTAGCTATAATATTTTCAGGTATTCGAGTTTGCATTCTTTCACATATAAATTTATAAAATTTATCTAATGAAGTATCCATTAATTCCATGCAGATCCAGCAGTCACCCTGCAATCATATTCATTACATTAAAATTATAACAGATTTAACATATTACCAATTTTGATAATAATATTAATTAAAACCCATTATCACAGAACCACCTAATGTTATTATATTGATAGCACTACTGTATTCATGTAGTAATTTTTTTTTTTGTTGATGTGATTATATGACTTAATACTATGTCTGTTATGAATATTCCATGAAAATAATGAATCATTTTTAAACATAAACTCACTTCTTTAAAAAGGGCTCCATAGAACTCCACAATGTATGGGCAATCATTACTCTTCATGACTACTTCTAAATCCATGAGCAATTGCTTTTGCTCCTTTTCATCCACTGTTGAACGAATACGTTTCACAGCCATTACTCTGTTTGTCCTGTAAATATTTATTATTGATTCTTTTATTTGTAACAATGTTCATTCATTTTGTAACAAAGTGCATCATATATGCAAGAAAATAAACTCACATACTTTTCAACATTCTAGAATAGATATATTGTTTTCAATGTTTTTTTAAAATACTCACTTTCTGTGAACCATCTTATTGACAGCTCCAAATGCACCTCTTCCTATCTCTCCAAGGTCCTGTAAGTCGTCTGCAGTGAAGTCATACACTTCCGTCGCTGATAACTGCAGCTTGCCTGATGACTGCATGGACGGATATATTCGGCATCTGTCTCTGTTGATTAATTGTTTATGAAACAGCAGTCTACAAATATGCCAGTATAATTATGGCAATAAATTATTACAGGTTCAAGAAAAAAAACAATTTAAAACTACTAAAAATAATATTGTAATCTTATGGGGTTTGAAATAATGCTTTAATTTTTTTTTTCCTTACGTGTATAATAAACAGTGTAATTCATGGATTATTGTAATTACCACGCTTTTTATTTCTGTTTTTAACCAAATCTTAAGGTTGTACTTACTAACCACTAAATGGAAACATAATAAACAATATAACACATAATAAGCAATGTTCATGTAATGTATTGCTTGAGTTATAAAGGTTTAAATAAGATTTTTATACTATACTACTCTGTCATCATAAAAGATCCACAAAAATATTTATCAACTTGCTTGTTATTGACATTAGAATGGAGGCACAACATTGCTTGTAATTACCTTGTGTTTTCAGGCAGCACATCTCTGATAGTACGTGACGGAACACGAGGCTTCTGTGTCTGCGCCGAGGCACTTGATGTAAACGGTATGAAAGCCACTCCATCAGACGGAGCTCCTAACTGCAGGTCTAAAATTTTTCGTTTGTCTGAACTAAACAAATTTAGGTCAGGTTTTGGCAGAGTCGGTCTACTTGGCCC
This sequence comes from Theretra japonica, assembly GCA_033459515.1. Taxonomy (NCBI): domain Eukaryota; kingdom Metazoa; phylum Arthropoda; class Insecta; order Lepidoptera; family Sphingidae; genus Theretra; species Theretra japonica. The sequence goes on from CM065943.1 coordinate 7,482,874, forward strand.
TGAAACGTACACGAAGGTCATAAAGACTTCTAAGTTCTTTGAAATTAAAACAGAAACAACACTGGAAATCTCCGAGCTTTACCTTGATTTGGTGACACTTCGCCATTCTTCGACATTTTTACCGCATATAATATTAGTAATATTAAATTGGTTTCCACTATTCTTTGGTGCAGATTGCGACTCTCAAATTATCCATTTGAGTAATCAATGAGAAATTGGTCACGTTTTCATATTAAGCGATGTCGATTTATTATTCAATTTGTGCATCGTATCGACACAACACACGATGTTTTACGTTTGCTTGACAATGACAATTAACTTGACAGAGAGTTGACAGTGAAATTCCGAAGTCATTGACGTAATGGTAACAGCAAGCATAGACAAGGAACGTGAGTATTGCAATGTTAGATCGGCAATGTGAAAGAGATAGAATGATTTAACTGATACGGTAAAGCGAGATGCACGACAAGACAACACACCGATAGGAAAGCAGCCTATTGTAGCCTAGCGTCAAATATCTCAAATAAGCGAGAGACAAATTTCGCTTGGTTACATAGTATTACAGTACAAAGCTATTTTTATTTAACGTAATACATTATGGCGAGTTGAGCAGTGCTTCGATGTGATTCATCCTACCCGAATAATTACAGTTTCCACGGATTAGTGTCACTTTTTTCAAAACTGTTAAGTGTCAATATTTCATTTATAATTGATTTATTTATTTTATAAGACAAACCTTGTATACATAACGGTAGAAAAGAACATCGTTATTCATTAATTACATGCGCTGAAAGCATCCATTGCTTATAAAAAAATTATCAACTACGTGAATTTATATTAATTTCAATCACAATTTGCTAAGAATTGATTGGATCATTGAATCATTTGAAAAGGTTTTATTATTGTAAAAACAAATAAAATATCGACTTTTTGGTATTCTTTACTCTATTAAGAACGGTGCAATGCGATAACAAACAAACAATTGTACACAACAAAATAAAATAAAAGTCATTATTGTACGTGTTCTTCTAATTCTGCCGGCCTGTGTATTCGGTGTAAAAAGACAGTGAAAAGTAGAAGACCAGATATGTCTTTTAATTCGTAAGTTTAGCACGTTTAATTCATCACTTACTATATAATGTGTATTTATACACCTACATTACGTATTTCTTGGTCGATTCTTTGAAATTAAGAGTAAAATTATCGATAAATATAATTTGTAACCGATATGATTGAAAGTTTGGTGTTGCCAATACAATGTTACTCGTACGTACAGATTGGCAAAAAAGTGTAAAAACGGAACTAACCCTTTATTTCACCTGGCAGCACTGTCACATCTTTCACATTTGTGAATTTTAATTAAATTTCGCATCGAAATTTACGTTTTTATTGAAGTATTTTCGGTGAGAACGTTGAATAATTACTTTTGTTATTTAATTATCATTAAATTAATAATAATAAGAATCAAAATTTAAATCTCAGCTTTAAAGTGATGCCATATAAATGGCTCAGTGGCGCCTCCATTTATTTTTACATTTTTTTGCCAAAATATACTACGTAGAGGAATCTATTTTCTAGTACATACTGTATTTTGTACCCTTGTAAACAGTTTTATAAATTGAGGCTGCGTTTTATTCTAAGGATAATAGCACTTATGTAACTGTATTAGGTATTATGTACATAATCAAAACTGATCAACAATAAACATGCTGTTTTTTTACTTACATAGGAAACTATTAAACATAAAAACATCAAAGAGTGTAATCTGTATGCGCTATTGAAATAAAACTTTGTGCCATTGTCTGTATTCAGACAAAATTGAAACAAATATGTTCACGTTGACAAAGACAGCGGCAATGTCTTCCTTTATGCGTATACATTTTGATATTTTAAGAGCATACCAACAGTATTCCAAAATCTCTACGTTAACAATTTAGAGAGCAACTGAGTTATGACTTAATATTCAAAATGGCATCCGCAGCTTTCGAATTTTATTATGTTTTTTTGGATATCAGATAATGATTTTGTAAGTAATCAAATCTGTAAATTATACTACGAAATGGTCGCCACAGTTTATGGATAATATGACAACGAACTAAAATTACTGAAACACAAGGATATTATAAAGCTCAAAGTAATTCGCACTTAGAGAATTTCAAAGTGTAGGGTAATTTTTTTATTACATAACCCTGAATATTATGTAATTTTTCCAATAACAGCTATGGGTGCTATAGGTACTTCTCTCCGCCAGCGGCACGGAAAACGGTAGTCTGGGTATTTTCGTATATGTTATTATTTATTATACTCTTTGGTATTTTTTTATTCTCTGTCTACACTCGTGAGTCTAGTCCCGGCGCTGCCCACTAGGCTCTATAGCTCTGTAGTCTGTGCTCTGTAGTTTCCTATTATCTATGAGCACGAACTTAGCCGAATATTGATGTCATCGCAACTGTGCTGCCATCTTTTGGTACTGGGGCTGCGCCTCGTTTGGCGGCTAAATTAACAACTGCCTCCGAGAAAACAGAAAAGTATGCTAAAAAGTGAGAGTTTTAGATCCTGGACTCTGCGTGCTTGTTCTTATTTATTTATCACGAACAAATATTAAACTACGACTAATATATTATTATTATATACGATTATACTATTATCTATGCTTTTCGTTTTTATTCCGTGCCATGTTGTGTGTAGGGTTGAGCGATATTAACAATTAATCGATATTGATATCGGTTGGTTAATATCGATACTCTGTTAATTAAACCTAGGAAATAATATTGAATCATATCAGCTAATTTTAAATTGAACGCTTGACAACATTTTAATTTATAGTGAGTACACGAACAAATGCGCTTTGCTTGCAAGTACATTCTGAAATATTCACAGGAAGTTTCATTTTAGATTTTACTTGATCATTTATTTATGTGTATAAATTAAATCGAAATACTCTTGATTTCATTTTATTTAGGGCAAATTACACAAAGAGCTACAAATCGGAGTAAAAAAACTATAGTTTCCACGAGTTGATTGAAAATTTGAAATTAATAACTGTTATCGATTCCATCAATAATTAAATATATCCAAAGACTATTAATAAGATTACGCAGACTAGTAGTAGGATGTTCGTATCAACTACGATAGCTATTAATGTATGAAACAGATAAGAACAATGTCGTAGTGATATATTGTCCCCAGCCTGCATAAAATACGTAAATCTTGTATCACGTCCGTATCAGAAACTACCAGAGATTTCATAGTTTCACAAACTCATAAACACTAAAGAAATACTGGTGGGTCGCACAAACATTTGTCTCGATGCAGACTGCGGAGATCATAGATTATACACTTATAAAGCGGAGATTGAACGCGCGACCCATATTTTCATAGTCAACGTCTAACCCATAGCGCGATGGAGGCACGCTGCTTTAAAATATATTGCAAACAAAATTATAATATCTTGATTAACATTGGGGATAATGCGATTAAAAAAATAATGTTAATATCGATGTATCGGAAAATAAACTCGATAATTTTCACTATCGATAAATAACGCTCATTCTTAGTTCTTGCTTTGTCAATTGTCAGCCATTTTAGTTTTTCAGTGTCTTGAATGTGGTATTGAATGTCTCGTTGGCTTGAAGGAAACAACTAGTAAAAATAAGATATAAATAAGTTATATTGTTAATGAAGTTAGTTTTTTTTAGTTGTCAATATTAATGAAACTCTATTAAATAATATTTTTCGTTCGTGCTGAAGACAAGATATTTTCAATTCAATATGTCCGCACACGAGCAAATGAGGGCAATGTTGGATCAATTGATGGGCACTGCGCGAAATGGTAATTGTTATTTCCATATTTGTTTTATTTTAAACATAAAGGTAAGGCATATGTCATTTGTAGTATAGGCTTACGATCAGGCATTAAAAAATATATTCTTAGTGAGCTAGAACATATTTTACCTATCACAGGACTACATTATTGACTCCTATGAAATTGACACCAACATAGCGCAGGTAGATAGGATATATGTTAAATTAATTACTTTGATTTTTAATATATCCCAAGACCACATCCTTGGACTTAAGCACCAGTGTTTCCTTGTGAAAATAAGATACATAGTTATTTAAGTTGAGATATTACAACTGTACTACACATTTCCCTTGCAACTAGAGCTTTAAATGGTCTTTGAAGTTATTATATGATAAAATGTGACGTTGGCTTCATATGGTTTTTGGTACTGGAATGAAAAGTAATTCTTTAATGTTTAATACTAAGTATGATTTAGGTTTAATGCTGTAGTATTGACATAAGTTTAATCGTCTATGTGTTTTTCAGGTGAAACAGATAGACACGGGGTAAAGTTCTATGATGATGCAGTGTGCAAATCATTTTTATTGCAATGTTGTCCACATGAAATTTTATCATCAACGGTGAGTTTACTTCTGACATTCATGGGTTTTACAGTACAATTGATGATTTCTGAGGTTTCATTAAAATCACATATTAAACACTAATTGCAAATTATCTTTTCATTATACTAAACAGAGTATCCAAAGAGCTCCATGATGTACATTAGAGAATCTCAGCATCAACCCTGTGTGTACAGTAATATAGTGATAATATTAACATCCATTGAAATTTAAATAGACCATGCAAAATTTGCATTATGCTTTTTGACATAAGATGTCCAACAGCATTTCACAATATATAAATGTTATATCAAAACAGATGGCATATTTCAGTATTGATTTTTTATGGTATTAATAGATGTTTGATTTTGTAAACTATGCTTTCATTTAGATTAATAATAATGTAAGTGGATAGCTGTATAAGGATTGTGGTGTTGTTTAGTTTGATGAAAAGACACTTGTAAAAAAAATGTATTGAATTAACACCCAAATACTCAAGTGCTACCTAAATATTATGTTGCACTTTACTATGCAAGTCCCGCTTAATGGTACTGGCTAAGTAGGATGCGCATAGTTAAGTGGAACTTAATATTTTAATGGTGTTTGTGTTTTCGGGTGTTATAAAATTAAATATGAATGACATCTCAGAAGATTTTTTTTTGGGAGTTGCAGTGTTCTCTATATCTTCACATACACTAGGATACTAACATGAAACATAATTTAACTGTAGATTTGTGGGTGGTCTGTGGGATTATCCTATTGTATGTGATTAATTTCATTCTGTCATACCTGTTGCCATATGATACTGTAGTGACACTGGAGATTTCTTACATCGGAGTGGCATTAACTGTGGTGAAATATGCTTTTCAGAAAATGCCCAACACTAGTCTTTATTGCTCATCACAATACTTAACAGATGAGGGATAGATTGTATGAGTTAGGCTGTTCTGTAAGTACCATGATGTACGTATAAAAACATTTATAGTTAGCTGATTGTATTCTTACTGCTATGCAGGATTTAATTTAATTTAATATGGCCTTTGAAATAATAAAAAAATCTACGGTTACTAATGCTGCTTCGGTGAGTACATGTGAAAATTTTAGGATCATGAAAAATGTTAAGCTGGGTCAGAGATATTTGGTGACATACATTCTTACTACTTTGGGTACGTACGGAGCTGTTTACATGGCTAGAATATGAAAAAAAATTGCATGTAAAGAAAAACCATTGGATTATAAAAAAGAAACATTATTTCAACTCAATTCAAAATGTTACAGTAAATGATGTATATTTCAAACGCACAATTCAAGGTTTAAAACACACAAAATTGTTACTTATTTTCCTTAAATGCATTCTGAGAATCAAACTGTATTTAAAAATACATGTTATAAATGTGTAGCAGTTTATTTCATATGGTAATCTAATTTCTGTAAAAATATTTTCTAATTTCATAAACATCAAGGATGCAGTAATAAACTGTATATATGAAAGTAAAGACAATCAAGCCCTTAATTCTAAAAAATGAAATTGAGATGCTCAGTATAATGCAAAACTGTTTAGATTACTTTTATGTTATACAAACTCCATAACAGTTATGGACAAAAAAATATGTTGTGAGTTCTTTACATTTTAGATACTTTTTAATAATATGTTTTTGTTGATCATTTCATGCAAATTGTAATTTAAATGCAACATTTGATATGCATCAAGTAGGTCACATGCCTTAAATATTTAAATGATAGTGTCTTGTATAACAATTGTTATATATTTAGTGTGTTTAGAAAGTTATGGTTGTAAAAACTGCTTATGATGCACTGGCTTTAAATACAAAAACATACATGTGTACATTTGATTAGTATGAGGAATTAGGGGTTTGATTGTTGTAATTATATAATGGTTTTCTTTCACATAACGTCTTAGGGCCAATTAGGATATTCGGGAGGGTGATTCCACTGCTATTTGTAAGTATTTGATAAATTATTATGATGGAGCCATTGAACTGGGGCTGTGTGGATATGTTGGTGTTTTAGTATGTATCTTGAAAACATTTTTTTTTATTATCAAACCATTTATGTATTTAATGTGTACAAAAATTAATGAAATTATGTGCTGTTGGTTTTTATGTAAATTATTTTGACTTCAGGTATTCAATCCATTTTGGCTACATGGAATACTGATAGCCTGGGTTATTCTTCAGAAATGTCAGATTAGAATGTAGAACTCTTATTTTTCATGTGGTTTAATATTTTTTACAGCGTATGGATTTAGGTGAGTGTCCAAAAATACATGATCTGGCCCTACGAGCGGATTATGAGCTAGCATCCAAAACCAAAGATTATTTCTATGATATTGATGTAAGTATAAACTGGCAGTTCATTGTCCATGAATATACCCAAGCATTGTAGTGTTGGAGCAAGCATTAAAACGTAGAAATGTTTGTATATTCAGTAGGTTATTTACTCAAACTCTGTTTTCTCTAATTAGTCTAAATCTTGGGAATGTTCAAACTTTTTTATTTTTTCCTTATGATAAATTATTGTATGTATATACGTAAGTGCAATATTGGCCTTAAATAAAAAGTCGTTGCACATGTCGGATCCATAAACAAATGTGTACAATACAGTTGAATAAAGTTATTGTATTCTGATCCAAAGGCGACAGAGCACTTGGAAGCTTTTATAGCCGATTGTGATCGCCGTACCACCGCGGCCAAACAACGACTCGCTGAAACACAAGAAGAGCTATCTGCTGAAGTAACGGAAAAAGCTAACTCTGTGCACGAATTAGCTGAACAGATTGGACAAAAACTAGCCAGAGCTGAAGCACTCGGAGAAGAGGGAATGGTAGAGGATAGTGTTAAGCTTATGGGAGAGGTAAGATATATCTATATCTGTATTTAACTTTTTACCAGATGTCAAGTAATTGTGTAATAAGATAATATGATTATTTTTAATTCTTCTGAATGTAATCAAGGTTTATTTGTAGATCGATGAATTGCGCAAAAAGAAAGCGGTTGCGGAACAGGAATATCGCAACTCTATGCCAGCGTCTTCATATCAACAGCAAAAATTAAGGGTATGTGAAGTCTGCTCCGCGTATCTTGGTATTCACGACAACGACAGACGGCTCGCTGACCACTTTGGAGGAAAACTACATCTCGGGTTCATAACTATTCGCGAGAAATTGTCAGAACTCAAGGTAAGATTTTTATTGACTTGTGAATAATATTACCAATATTTTGAACTGTTGTACATAATATTTTTATAAAATACAGTAATTGTTGTATGAATAAGAAAGGTTAAGGATGATTATTATTTGTGTAAGGAAGCGTATATATGATATAATTTTAGAAAACGGTGGATAAGAGGCGTGAGGAGCGCGGCGCGTCAGAGCGCGAACGCAGCGGGCGGCGTCACTACGTCGGTGGGCGCGAGCTGGACAGGCGCGCGCGGCGCCACCGCGAGTCCGCGCGCGACCGCGACCGCGCCTCCGACAAGGACCGCGACCGCTCCGACCGCGACCGAGAACGCGAGCGTGACAGAAAGTGAGCACTACACTCTGTGACACCACACATCCTCACCACATACATTTCATATCAAGAATTTACTTTTCCGTGTCGATATTGTAACTAATCAGTATTTGAGGTCTGATTTTCAAGGACTAATATAGTTAATTACGCAATCATGAATTAAGTTCTGTTGATTGTTACATTATTGAAATTATACACCCATGTATGTTGTGAACTATAATGTAGAAATATGAAGTTGTCTCGACTGCTTCGGTGGCATAGTTGTACTACGGTACGATTACAAAGCTTAGGTCTCGGGTTCGAATCCCAGGTCGGGTAGAGTGATATTGGATTTTTCTATTAATTATCAGCCCGGAGTCAGGGATTTGTGCCCGATATGGCGATAGGCTCGTCCGGAACTCCGACGGAACACACACGGCGAAACGTGGGTGTCTTGATTGCACCTCTGCCTACCCCTTCTGGGAAAAAGGTGTGATATTTATGTAGGTATGTAATATGAAGTTGCAACGTTGCAGACGGAGTCGGTCCCGCAGCAGGAGCAAGCGCGAGGGTTCCCGCGAGCGCTCCCGCGGGCGCGGCGAGCGTGAGGCGCGCCGCAGCCGCTCCTACCGCTCCACCTCGCGCGACCGCCGGCGAGAGTAGCTCACACACTCTACACCCTCACTTGTGCAAACACCTTCTGTTTTCTAGCCAACATATAAGTTAGTTGTACGAAATAGCTTAATAATTTAAATTATACGAATTGGTTTTGACACTGGAATGTCATTGATTTTGCACAACCAGGTGTTTTATGTTGTACATATTAAAATGTAGCTATTAAAAAGAGAATTTATTATAAAGGCCTATAATTAACAGGTCTCCAAGCATGACAACAGTGTTTCTGTTGAATTGTGAATCTAGTTGATTTAATTAGGTGTTCCACTAGAAATGCCGTTTGCCTTATATTATTCAATAGAGAGAAATTGTTGTGTTACATGTTGTCTTCGTTTTGGAATATTTTGAGAACTGGATTTTTCTAATGTACTCGCCGTCCACAGTCCTAGTGCTCCTCGAAATAGTATCGTGAAATTAACCAAATAGTATCTTGAAAGTAATAGATGTGGTTGTAAGTTAATGAAAGCATGCCTGACATCATTATAATAATTCCTATTGTTGTGTATATTTAGCATTGTGTCATTTAAGTTAAAAGTAGCGCAGCAATAACCCTTTGCTGAATAAGAGGCGGCAATTAGCATATTTAAAATAATATATTGGACATGAACGAGTAGACAACACATAGACACTACCTGGGGATAGTACTTCGGCAAAAATAAGTAGAAATTTTAATCTCGCCTCATTAAAACTGGATATTAGATGTAAGGACCTATTCTGAGTGATGTGATATATCGGCGAAGAATCGACGCTAAAATTTTATATGAAACTGGGCAATCCTGCTTTTGTGTTAATTTTGTTATTGTAATAAAATGTAATAAGATTATTCTCGTTTTATTTGCCTAGGCTGCATATTTTTGTGAATTGGTTTTGCTTATCTCACTTTGGACGTAATACGCATTTTTCTTTTTTCGCTGCCTAGGGCTGACAGATTCTCAACCACAATAAGGATCGTTAATTATAGTTTATAGCTACAGCTTGCATAGTAGTTCTCGTTAAAGCCGGTAAACAGAATTCTCGTATTCTCTGTCTAGGGTTAAACCTCGTTTTTGATTGTTTTTTGAAATCCGATGAGGCCACAGCATTCCATTATGCATCTGTGTCGATGACCGGAGGCTCGACTAATGTGGACTTAGTATGGCTGTTTTGGTATGAGCATTGTGGGCATATCGATACAATTTATGGTTTAATTTTTCATGCCAATTATAGTTGCAATACATATTTGTCGTACATTCGTTGCAGTATTGTATACGGTCCCCTAGTGTTAAATGCACAAAATATGAAAAAATAATTTGATATCGAACAACTAGATGATAATTTCGTGATAATAAAACTTGGTGAAAAATGGGCGCTAGGATCATTAAAGCTGTATCTTCTTCACATTTCTATGGTAGCCACAACAGTTTAGGCGAGTTGTTTAACACAAAACTTAAAAGTGTAAAATCTACTTGCACATGATAGGTAGGTATTTTTGGTTTGCGTTTCAAACTCGGAAATGAAACTATGGTTTCTACTTGTATAGATAGTATTTATTTCACAATCAACTATGAATGTCGCATTTCATGCTAACGTAAGTACCTATAAAATTCATTAACAATAGGTAAATTTTGTATTTCTTCCAACTTTAAAATACTAACAAAACGGGAGCACCACAATAGTCGTCTGCAGAATACTTAATCTTTCCATACATTTCGACGGATAAACGTATAATATAGTCAATGTTAAACTCTTCATTTATGTAAATTTATATTTATTTTTATGTAATCGATAAAATGGACGTCGCTTGTAGTAATAGAATGCACCACTATGGTTGCCTTATTATTTTTATTAATTACAAACTCACCAAAAATCGCTTAATAAAAATAAAAATGTCCGCATACATAAAGAATACAATGTTTTTGTAAATTACCACTTATTTATACAAAATATAAAAGTAAGCAATCCGCATATGTCAGGCATTGTACAAACACGAAATTTTATGCCCGATCCAGACTTCACGAGGCTACACGAGGGAACGCGAGAGTGAGGACTGAGGACGGTGAGATCGCCTCGCCTCGCCATCACTCCGCTTTGTGTTGGTGTTGGACGCGAGTGGGTGAGACGAGAGAATCATTCGCACCCTCGAGTCTGGATGGCTAGCCTCCACTCACCAAGACTCGTGCCAATAACCTCTAGGAGGCGCCTCGCGAGAGTCTGGAGCGAACATTAGAAGTCGTTTTCGAGCCGTCTTATGATTTGTCAATAGGTACTCTTTAACTATTAGCATGGCGAGTATGAGTTTGCTGTATATATTATGGTAAGAACGTCATAACTTGCACATATAGGTAGTAGAACGAATATTACAATGATTTGTGATAAGAGATTGAATTGTGTTTTTACCGTACGAATAGGTAACTCACTCATAAATACCAATACCGAGTCATTCACGCCACAAAAATAGAATTTTTCGGATAATTATACAACACTACTATAGAGTAATTTGTACGGTACACATAAACCTGTATTTAATTGCTTAATTCACATTCAGATTCAAATTGTATTTGGATTAAAATAAAAAAAAAACGTTTACAGACAATACCCTACAGACAAACTAGATACTGGTTGGTTCACAAAAACTTTATAGCGGCTCTGAAGTTAGTTGCTTCACCCGCCCTTTAAACCTTTCGTCGATTTCAGTCTCTAAAAACAATAAGTAGCCGTTAGGCAACTCGCAAGCAACTTCAGACTCACCACAATGTTGGGGGCGAACAATATTTACTTAGATAATTACAAAATATGAAAAAAAAATACATGGATTTGTAAAAAAAATCATTCCTCATGTCTTTTTAGTTTTAACAAAACTAAAATATACTCGTAAATAACGCAATCTTTTACCACTATCGTATTACCTAGCGTAGTACCTTATTCATAGACAGTTTTAAAACCAATTTTAGTCATCGAATGTTTTGTGTTTTTCACTCAAACTGAATGAAAAGTCGTATAAAAGGGAAAAAAGACTTGAAAACTAAAATAGGTTTTAAAACTGTCATGGAATGAGGCTGTAAGTAGATGTCTACCTACACGAATTATTACCTAAATGCTTATTAAAATCTTGGCGGATGGTAAACTTATCAGAATGCGCTATATTTATTGCTAGAAGTTAGGATGATATTGGACCTACCTACTAACAGAACGCTACTAATATTTCTCTATAACTTAACATGAGATCATAATAATAAAAAGATCCAAATTGTCGTTTTAAAGATTTGCAATAATTTTCAACAGTAGTGGGATTTGATATGCCTACTGTAGGAATGTTCCTTGACAAATACGATACAACGATACACTTGTATGTACTATTTTACAATTACAAAATATCAATAAAACCCTTGTGGGAATTAAAAGATTGACTTAAACATTATCATGTGTTTTCTTTATCTAGCACAAATTGACAGAATGTTTATTTCAATATTAATTGTGTTGAATTTAGTTTACGCAACGGCCACCAGCGTTATTTTCCGACAACGTGGTTCATTACATTTTGTTTTGTTGTTGTATCCGAAAATAAAGGATTACATTTTTATTTATTGTCAATATTCATGCAAAATATACCAATTACGTCAAATAAACTTGCACAAAGTTCGGATCACTTTTGGCACTCATTCCAACACCTACGGTAAAAAAATATCTACGTAATTATACAAACATATAACTATAATTTTATATCGCTAACAACTCTATTACAACTAAGTAGTAAAAGTTAATTGCATATTATAAGAATATGGATATAGTGCAAAACGAAGAGTAGAAGTCAGTGTGTTAAGTATACTTTATGGCAAGAAGGTAATAGAAAGATAAACTTTTGGTATATAATTTCAAGGTATAAATTATAATAATTTATAACAGCACCATTTAAATAAGTTATAGCGATTGTACCAATGAACATTACTAAAATTTGGTTTGCGGGAATATAGTCAATGTCCACGCTCGTCATGTATGCGCGAACTTCGTCATCTTCTATTGGTCTATTTTCCAAAGAGATCCTTAGTTAAGGATTGGGATTGCTTGTCGATTTCCGCCGCTAGTTATTTGTTGCTGTACTATGAAGATTGTAGATATGACTTATTTCAATGGTGACTCATATTTACACAAGTGTACTATATTTACTAAATTTAGGTACGTTACGTTACGTGCTTTCTATACGAAACTGTTTATATAATACAATAAATCGGACCTACGGAGCAATCAATATGTAAAGTGTTTTCTTAAACACACACACACATATATATTGTAATTAGAAGAGGAGAAAGAAGACTATTTTTTTTTAATGCAATATGCGTTAAGGAATTTGTATTTTCGTTTCTACTATTATTTTATATATTCCTTGTTCTGTGACATAGTTTAACAAAACCGTGACTGACAATAATAAAAGTGCAGGATTTGGGGCAAAACTACCTAACGAGCTATATCACAATTCAGTTAAATTCTACGAGTTTATTATTATTACAAGTGCTGCAAATTGCCTACAGTTGAAGTTTGACAGAAGAGTCTTGATTTCAAGAATATTTTCAAGCGTCTTAATCATGCTTCATTTAATATTATAAATGACATCAATTTAATAAGATATAGGTAATCAGTAAGTCAGTAGGCGGCGTAATCAAAATCTGACTTGTTTTTTAATATTTTATGAGTAGATTTTTCATTCGACATACAGTAATATTGTATCGCGACTTATAAGTTAGATTATTTGCATTAGCAAATATGAAAATTATACGTTCGGTAAAATAGCAATTAAAAAAATCACCCAAGCTTTATTCTTATTTATCCGAAAGAAGTAGATCTTAGCATACAATAGTAATCAGAAGTCAAGAAAGATGTTCTTACTAAATTTTAGTAAATAAAAAATACGATTGTTATCGACATCACACAAGTGTGGTCATTTATAGTCATTCGACGCGGTAATGTTGATCGATTTATTTGATTTTAATTTTATGCAGTTTCAGCTTAAACCCTAACATTTCTGAGAGAACGCCTGAGAGTGCTGACAATATCACCACTTTCGTTATGGTGTAAAGGTAATGATTAGCACATATCCCAGATATCTTGAATGGCGCGTCCAGTTCCTGAAATTAATACAAAACGATGGTCCATTACTGGCTAGTACTATCTTGACTGGTAAGGATTGAAAACCAATTTTTTACTTTTCTAGTGCATATAATGGTGTCAAATGGATTGGTTTTACTCAAAAATATTGTTTATGGTTTTGATTATAAATCATAATTTTCTCTGACCTTTCCGCGTTGCGTTACTATTCAGCCAGCAAACATGTTCGATAGATCCTCACATCGAAACCACTTTAATCCTTTGTTAAGACCCCTAAAATTACTTCAACATTATACAAAGTATCCTTACCTTCAAAAGATCAGCAGCTAACTTCAGCACGTTATTGGCCACCGTGAGTTGTTCCTTGCTCTCGGGCCTCTGTTCGATGGCGAGGTGCAGGTTGATCTGCTCGGTGAGGATGGCGGACAGGCAGCCACGGTACTTCCTGTTCACATTGCTGCCCAGGGTTAGAAGGCGGAGCAGGTATATGCCCAGGCAACAACTCCACACCATCGCTTCGAGGAGCCAACCCCGCTCTAGGGTTACTGAGTCCTGAGGTCAATTAGGTGTAATTAATATGGATTATGGGATATATTGAAGGTATTGGGTAATCGATTTTAGACCCTAATGTAGTGTATATTTTAACTATATAACTCTGATTATTAACGAAAATGCGAGCAATTTTATTAAACACAAGGTAAAACAGCTAATGGTCCTTGAAAAACATCTCGTTCATACGCAAGCTTTAGCCCTATCGTTTATGCTATATGCGCCAACCCCTGACTGCGCAAAGCGCAGTTACTTTATTGAATACAAATAATATGCAAGCAAGAACCATCGTGTTTTGAAATTATTCACTTGTTCAAACTTCATTCGGTGGCATTAGCACAAAAATTGTCATGGATTTACAAATAATTATAAAAATGAACTTAATATAAAAATTTAACTTACTCGAAGCAGCTGTGCGCTGACGCAAGCAAGCAGAATTATCGTGAGCATAAATCCTGATGATACAATCACATCTACTGAACGTTGAGGACCGCGACGCTAAAAATATAATACGAAGATTGAATTTTATTTCAAAAAAATTTAAGCAATATTTTTTGTCACCATATGTGAACTGTGAAGGAAATAAGAGGTAAATTTTTTTTTATATTAATTTAAATCAAGTCTGTAACATACTTTATCACTGATTTAAAGAAAATATAAAAATTAGAAACAAAAATAGTATGAACGTTCACCCGTAAATAAGATCGTGTTGACAGCCACGTCTTGATATTCCTAACAGTGTTGAGTCGGAAGTGAGGCAGCTCAGATTTCCTAGCTCTTCTCGCGGAGGTGAGATGTGAGAACAACTTCGCGTACAGAAACCGCTGTTTGAAGGCGCGCTCTGCCACCGCTAGTAGGAAGAACACTAGTCCGCTTAGTGCGAAACGGAGTATACAGGATAGCATGTTGGTTGTTATTTCCCTGAAAAAAATAATATCAATCTTAACCTCGAACTAATTTTATTTTAAAATACTAAATTATTCATGCCGAATTTACAATATTTGATAATGGTATTTAAAATAAAATAAAATCTTTTGTACATATTTACTCTCTGTCTATTCTACGCGTTATTAAAATGTCAGTGTTGAATTACTACGTACCATCCGTTATCTCCGAATGCGCCGTATACGACAGCGAACAATGATGTGCGGCTGTAGTTGGCTATCACTTGTATTATGTAGGTAAACAGTGATACTGCTTGCAGTTCTTCGTCCGTTCTCGTGTCTTTCTCAATGGCTACCTGAATTAAAAAAAAATGTATTTTTTATTATTTGAATGTTGGTAGAGGTTGATATAACCTATTGGCTATTGAGATATTACACTAGGACAGACGTTGCGAACAAAATTTATACGCTCCGCGTGTCTACCAATCAGGACTCGGAGAAACACACATGACATTGGCGATGAGCCATCCCCCCTCCTGTAGTTTGTACAATATAGCTGGGAGTATCAGTACCTGCATGAACCTGAGCGTGGGCGAGAAGAGTGCGACGGCGGCGGCCATGGCGAGCGGCGCCCAGCCCGCCCACGCGCCGTCGGCCGCCATGGCTCGCTCGGCGCGCGCCACCACGCACCAGCTGATGTCCACGGCCGACAGCTCCGCGCGTAGCGTCGAGCCCAGCTCCCACATAGTGCACTTCACTACGCACACACACAACACCGGATTTACTTCATGCTTTCCTTTCAAATGTAGTCTTCGGCAGAATGAGCGTAAAACCAAGTTGAATAGTATGCAAATAGATATAAAACTAGTTTTTACGGATTTTATCGCGATTTTGGTTTAATTTTCACATTTTTAACTTCCAGACGTTTCGATCACTTTTTCATTACAGCTTTTGTGGTCACGACGTGCCTTACGTGCCTTCCGACGTTTCTACCTTATCTGTTATTGGAATTGAGTGTAACATCTCATATGAAAGATCCCATTTAAATGTAATAGTGATTTGATCCTGGTGCTTTACTGGCTTCTCTGGCTGTAAAAGTCTTTATGCGATGTTATTTACCTTTTCAGTTCATTGTTTTGTCACCCGCTTTGCTACGGTGGGAAGTGACAATAATTTATTTCCAACTCCGCCTATTTAATTAACTTTGTGATTGATTTCGTTGCGGCTTAAAGACAAGTTAGACATTCACGGAGAATCGCTGAGCTTTAATGCTCGATGTCATTAAAATGCGTGCCACTGTTGAAGTTGGCTTACAGAAGTTGCAGTGGTGGATGTGAGGGCAAGCAGTCTTCATTTCCCTCCAAATTTCATCAGATACTTACATACATATTATGTACTTATGTAGAGACATATTTAGCACCGGCTTTACAGTAATAAAGCTATTACTATTCTGGCCATCAGTAACTAAGGCGGAGCCAGCATTGTCCAACCATAGAGAACAGACTGGGAGGGCGCAGAAATAACCAAACCAAAGGCAAAACCAAGATTAAGGGTTTGTTACGGCACTGCTGACTATTCCTCAACAAGATACTCAGGTAGATTGTCTTCTTCGGATGCTATTCGATAAAAAAAACGTACGGCATCGTGTCGTATGAAAAAGACTACGTAACAACTAATTGTATGCAGCACAGCAAATCCGATTCGTTAAAGTTAACTCGATTCTATTGATTAGTCTGATAAATATGCAACGACTGTGTTCCCACGGCAGTCACTACACGTTGTTTTATCAGTAACTTTGACCAATCAAAAGTGGTCCATACATAGCACTTCCTTAACTGTAATTTAAATCATTTTAAAATAAATGAGAATTCACAAAAAAATAGTATTTGTCTATGTTTCTACTAATATGTCGAGAGGAAAGATATTAACTCCACTATCGGTGGAGGCTGAAGGTCTATATTCCCGCTACGAAACTTTGCAATTAATTACTATTTAGTTACAACTTACCGGTATCGCTAGTAGGATCCAGGATAGCGAACGGATCCCACGAACTGTCCGCGGCGTAGTGAAATCCCACATCTGAATTCCCGCCTTCCGATTGTGAACCGTAACTGCTCTCCTCACCTAACATATTTCATAGTATTTAAATTGCTGCAAAGTATGCCACAGAAATTAAAAACAAAAAGTTTTGTTTAAAGCAAAGAAAATAATTTGACATGTTAAGATCTTTGATTAAATGAAATAGATGCTAGTACAGAATAAATATACGATGAAATTGCAATAGTGTTATGTCAGAAAAGATTTAGATTCAGTTGCAACAAGTAACTCTGACCATAACTTTATGTTACTGCTCCACAACTGAAGATAGCAAATGGAATATTGTTAAAATTAAAGTTATGATCAAAGTTACTCCACCCAACTTGGCCATAGAGACGAAACAATCGAAGCAACATAAACAAATAATGAATGCGATGGTGAATGAAGAACAAAACAATGCTTACTGTTAGTAGTTTGGCCAACCCAGTCAGACATAGTATGGTGAGATGGCAGAGCGATGGAGGGCGCGGACGCAGAGCATTCCCCGTCCGATGATGACGACTGGTAATTCTCTAATTTCTATACAAATCAATATATTTCGTTTATTGATTGAAATGTAACAGTTGGTAAAATTACTTATAAGGATAGTGAAATTATTGGGAAATATCTCACGTCAAGATCAATTAAATGATCGGGATTGTGCTTAATTAATTGAAATTTAATATTAATAAATATGTTTATTTCTATCTACAGAAACATCGTTCCCTATGTTATTTATGTTATAATGTCAGTTCATAATGTATATAGCCGTAATATAGGAAATCTTTGGCTTAAACAACGAAATGAAACTAAAGTTAGAATTAACTCGAAGTTTGAAATGTTTAGAATGCATTTAGTCGTGACATTTCTTTGGCTAGAGCTTCAAGTTTTAATATAGTTATTTATCACCGTACCAATTTCATTCGTCAAACGATTTACGAAAGTAAATTCCTAAAGGACATTTTGATGATCAATTAATAGTGAGTAAAGAAGGCACCAGAAGCAGCTTAGTGTTATTGTAGGGTAGTTAGCACACAGCGAACACAGATCCATGCTATCAAAATCTTTGTAAACGATAGCTACCTGCATCGTCGTGCTGTAAAGTCCTTCCATCAATCACCTATTGTTACAGAATTAATATGTCAATAAGGTGTTCACTTGGTGATTTAAGTGCAGTTTATTAATTGAGTAATATTATAACATTGAGCATGCTCTATATTTTATAATATATTATTATTTACCTTTTGTTTCTTCTTGACATTGAAGTCGTCGTCGGTTGATTCGTGCCGCATGTTTTCTTGTATCCATGAGTTTCTAAATCTAACGCCGATCCTTTTGCCCGTATGAGGACTACTGGTAGGATTCGCATCGGAGTCTGGTTCAAGAGATTTCTCAGTGTCTTCTTCCTTGTTAGTACTTTCTGGTGTTTTACTTTTAACTTCATCAGCAATACTAGATTTTGTGTCATCATTTACAGTATCTTGTGATTCAGGTGGTTTAGAAGTTATATCGTTGTTGGACTTCTCATTATGAGCTTTAATCTGTTCAATCTTTTGTCTGTTTTCGGCATCACTCCCGTTGGAGTTGTATCCATTGAGGCTTTCAAAGCCATCGTCTCCGTCAGCGAAGATTGTCCTCGCTATATTTATTTGTGGATTATGTTTTACATTAAACGATTCTAAATGCTTTTTCGTCAGTACATTTGACTTATATCTAAACGACGAGCTAGGCGTAGCTTCGTCCGGAGGCGGAGTAAACGTGACTATAGGTGCGTTCAGATCAGGTTTCTTCCAAGCCATGTAGTCCTCATCGTCAGAGTCTTTCGCTTTCAATTTTATCATGGACTTGATCTTGGCTTGGGGTTCTAAGTTCCTTATTAAGTGTTCTTTTGGCAATTCCTTTTTGCGTTTTCTGAAAAGGGAAATCGTACCTAATGTGGTATCTTATTTCTTTACTTCTTTGTCAATAAAAATGAAGCTTAATGTACTTACCGCAAACCATTTTCCACAATTTCACTTCTAGATTGTCGTCGTCTAAACTTGGAATGCTTGTTAGTTGGAACTTTACTCTGACTGGAAGTTGCACCACTCTCGCCCGACCCACCACCGCTGCCGCCATCGCATTGCGAACGAGAACGTCTACAAATTTAATCGAATTAAATTGAAAAAACTATTGCCCATGAATGGTTAATATATTTGTGTAGTTGAAAAATAACCTGAAGTATCGTGGTAGCTTTCTACGATACGTAGAGCGTGGCCGAACTCTGCCCAGTTCCATTTCAGTAGTGCTTACGATTTGTGAGTGTACTACACTCAGAACCAACATCAGGCCCAGAGGAACTAACCAACAATTAGGCTGAAAAAGAAAATACCGCCATTCTACAACTGACATCTCAAAACAACATTTGAATTAATTATTCAAGGCTTACATCAATATCCAGCGTGTCGGGGGTAATAAAATATATTATCATATTTAGGATTTGCGTGAGCCACAGTGAGAGTAGAAACTTGGCGCAGGCCGGCGAAGTTTGCTGCGCCCACCACTGGTACAGCGCGGGTAGGAACACGAGTCTGACTAGAGCGAACCACACGACGCGGCGCATGCCCAGCGTCGGCTTCGCTTTGGGGAACGAGGAACCTGCAATGTATGAACATATGTACATGATTCATTTAGATTGTAAGGTAAGGCTTTTAAAAATATATGTAAGTAAGTATCGAATGTGGGAAAAATCACAGGTCTATGTGGCGATCCATGGGGGAGGCCTATGTTCAGCAGTGGACTTCATGTGGCTGAAGTGAGAGAGAGATCGAGAGTATTGAATACTGTATCATTTACAAATGTTCAGTTAGTAATTTTGACTGATGAATTTTTGAAATCGAGTGCAAACGTGGCAAGAAGTACGATATGTGCGCAGTTTTGTTTGAAAAATAATAAAAAAACAATTTTCTGGCTGTGAGGAGTAATTAACCTTTTTTTGAAAATGCAATGATTACAAGGAAACTCTCCACGTACTACCATCGTGGGAACCGCGACCACTCTGAAAAGAGTGCCCGACTCAGAAGAAGAATGATTATATTATTAATAATTCCAACAAATAGGCCACTTTCAAATGTTTTGTAAACCCTACAGAAACTTTAACCAACTGTAACCTTATTAGTCAGTGCAGTGTGTAGAATAAGACAATAGCTTGGCACAGCATACCTCTGACTAAATCAACATCAATGAGATATGAGCGCGCATGCGTGGAGAAGTCGACAATGCGCCGGCGGTACGTCCCGCGCATGAGTAGCTGCTCCACCATCGTCTCCCATTCCTCCTTGTCGTACGAGCTTATTTTCTTTTGGTACCTAGTTATACAAATACCATAATGTATTTATTTAGGACACTTCAATTCCTAATTTAAGCACCTGATTTTACACATTTTTTTTTTAAATAATATGTTCAAAAAACTTGACTGCCTCGGTGGCGTAGTTGTACTACGTACTACTACTGAGGCCTTGGATTCGATTCCGGGGTCGGGCAAAGTGACAGTGATTGTTCAGTTCATTTCAGCCTGGAATTACGAATTTGTGCCCGATATGGCGATAGGCTCACCCCCTATCACTTCGTGGGACGGAACATACAAGGCGAAATGTGGGGTCATGGTGGCACCTCTGCCTACCCCTTCCGGGAAACAGGTGTGAGTTTATGCATATGTTCAAAAAACATACATTTATGAAATTTGGCACACATGTTCAGAAGCTGGTAAAGACCAACATATCCAAAAACCATGCAGTTCTGACAAAGTTACATACATACACATTGATTTGATAATCTCCTTTTTTTTAAGTCAATTAAAAAATTTGCAGATACAAAGATTTTAAGCAAAAATATTTTTCTCTCATTCCTTATTTTTTAAGTTTCCCAAAAAATGATACAAAAATACAAATACCAAATAATCATGAACATAGTGAACAGTAATATATGTATGTAAAGTTTATCATTGAATAATAAAATGATCTCATTATTAGATATTATGTTAGAAATAATGGCTAAGGTTAAATCAATTAGGCTAAACAGTCACATACAGTTCAGACTCCAGAGTTCTTACTCTGAGTCTGACCTGGTCTGATACTAAGCCAGTCTTGTATCATCAATATCCGGTACTAAGAGTTACAACCAAAGTATTTGTGTGTCACACAAATCTTTGTTCTGGTGTGGGGATCAAACCCATAGTCTGATTTTTCATACCTGGTTTTCAAGATTCAACTAACTGGGCTATGGAAGTTGTCAAGTTTCCTTTGACCAAGTACATATCCCATTGAAATACTAAGAAGCAACTCCATATTATGATTATTGTCCCATGACATTTTATTCTCTTTTCTGATAACATCACATCATGTTAAAATATTGAAAGAAACAAATCTGATTTCACACAATTCATATTTATTTGATCATATCATAATATTTATATGAATAATTGAACACTGAACCACAACATTAACAATTGTGTAATTTTAAGCCAATATTAAGAATTATTGAACTTACCATGCTGCCAATTGCTTCATGTTGAGATATAAATGTATTAGAACTTTTTAATGTAATTTCTATATTACATGAAAGCTGAAAAGAAATGTATTTATGTTTAAATATTATGTGTGGTGGACTGTGGCTTCAGCGCTTCGAATTGAACTATTGATTGTAAAGAAGTAACATGCTCAGCAATGTGCAATATCCAGCTTACACAGTATATACATAGATATGACAAAATTATTTATTTTTTTTAATTTTAATATGAATTACATAAAGTACTATTTATCAATTCAATTTTATTTTTTTTTAATGTTGAAGATTGGGAAAGATAGATCAAGGATTATAAAGGTCCAGTGATTAAATATTGATAATATAATATCAGCCAATAAACACCCAACCATTGAACTAGAACTCATTGTTATTGGGGATCTATGCATAACATGTTTGGTTTAAAAAATTGGAGATGGTGAATTTCCAATATGTCTTCTATTGGAAATTGAAATAAATTGCACATATTCTTGATTTAGAAATAATAATAAAATTGCTTACCATCTGGCCTGGATACACTGGCTTTGTTTTTAGGGTGCCACTTCAAAAACAAACTCCAAATGCACTAAAGAGACATCTGAAAATGAAAATCACGATAACACGCGAACAATGGGTGAGATTAGATAAAATATATTGTTCTTTCATCGGTTTCGTAATTTTGCAATACCTTATACAAAGGTCTACACGCAAAGGTCAACACTAGGATCCTAAACATTAATTAAGACAGTTACAACACCAAAATTATACCTATATCTCAAAGATTCACTTTCAATTTACCGTTATTTATGTTGCGCTACATTTTTGTGATGAGTTTTTTCTCGTCACGAATGTATCTTGATTTATTATTGTTGATATTCACTTTAAGACGCAACAACAATAATTAACTAAATATAGTTGTTTATTAATAGAATTATTATGATTTTCGTAAATTATACTTTTTCTTTTGCGTCAATCTGACATTACACTGACAGTGACAGCAACGTTTTATTTCTACATATATTTGTACTTATGCTTTCTACAGTACGTAGTTGCAAAAAGATGATAAAGCAAAATAGAAACGATCTAACAATATTGACAATATTACAACGCGAAAGCGAGTAACTATTTGCTTTATTTTCCGTTTCTATTTTTATTGAAGTCGTATCGTCTAGAATTAAATATTACAGTTTTGTAATGTTTTTGCTAATCCACCTCTCTACCACAGATATTAGACATATAAGAGTAATCTTCATAATATACGAGTATTTCTGTGCTATTTACTTAAAATAAAGTCGATCTTCGCTGTACCTATGGAAGCTTACTTCTTTTGACTGTATACGCAACGGATTTTATTCGAGTTTTCATTAACAGAGTGATTAATAATCAAATATTATAATAGTTTTTTTTTTTATATTATTGCAAAGATTTCTGATGTGGATTGGGCTAGGCCCGGCCCAGCCGGGTCGATAGTATAGGTATTTTGTTTCGGAAATGCTTATGGTCGTTATTTATTCAATTGGACCCAAAATATGTCTTCTTAGGCAGGGCCGCGTTAGATCTGGTGGTACCTAACATTACATATAAATATCTAATAATAAACCTAACAAACAAGAAGACTTCTGAAAACCAAATTCAATATAAATGTATGATATCTAATGTTTTGTAAATAGCGATTAGGTATGTGTTATGTATTGACTGGTCTAATGAGCTATTTAATTGCCTACGTGACCAATAAACGAATTTCATTTCATTATAAAAAGTAAAGTAACAGCTTCACTGTTGTATTCCACTCGGTGAGTAAGATTGTCGGAGAGTCAAAAGCTGGTATTCGTTTCAGCTCGGATATCAACCACCGTACCCATGTGTCGCGTTTTAGGTTTCGTATAATATCTATATCCGGTTAGGACAGGGTAGGAGTGGGCCGGTAATGACGATTGACCAGAGATTAATATGGCCCAGTAGATACTCCATCTAGATTGCAATACATTTACCATCAGCTAGAGAATCGTACTAACTTTTTTGTTCCAGTATAAAAATAAATGTTCGCTCTGTATTTACACTTTTTATTAACTCTATTTGTTTACGTACATAACTTCGCACATTTTTTATTCAAACTGATATTAAAAAACTTGATTGTTCCAATATCACGCTCGATAAAGCTCAACAGTAATTACTGAGCATAGACCTATATAAATAAAATTTGATTCAGCAGCGTATCTCTAGTAACTTTGTAAATTTTAAGACCTTTTCCAGTTCGTCCAATTTGTAGAAAAAAGTAGGTACCAACTCATAATTTTTAGCTTTATTTCTTCTGATTCCACGTCTAAATAAACTTAGACGGCCGCTAGGTACATATTATTTGTATACATTAATACATACGTACATACATACCTATTTTACAACAAGTCCTTCAGAGAGAGTGATTTCCCATTGTTTATAAATACTGGTAATTTCATTCATTGAGGTATTAAATTAGGTGGGATATCGACTACAAAATGTTTGTAGTAAAAAAGAGCGGTACCGTATCGCACTTTCTATTTCTGTCCTTGTCAATCCTACACGTTCATACTATCTTCCATTCGTTTCATTGGTATCTCGAGTAGATTGGTTACCCACAGACTAAGAAGCAAGGTTTACCTGCTCAGTCCGCATAGGTTTCGTTCACGGTGTCCGCTCCAATAATATAATATCTTAATTTAATTGTCTGTTTAAGTTCAGGGAAATTGCCTTTGTTAAATACATAATGCAACCAGAGCTAATAGTCATTATAATTTGTTTCCTGTTTTATGTTCATGGAAGTGCCGAGACGAAATAACAAAAATAAAGTACCCACTATGTACTTTTTGGACTATTATATTTCATTTTTAAGCCGTCTTAGTTTTTTTAGATATTACTGGAGAATAAAATTTCTAAATTCCCAAGATAAGATGGAGATAGCAATTAATTTATTCGGCTTTATTAAAGCTTAGATTTCATTGATACATAAAATGCGTTGATTTTGTCATAGATAAGGAAGTTCCTTACCTACTGCTGAATGGTGATAATAAAATCTCTAAGATACTTATTTCAGTGCTAGAAAACTATGCTACTATTGGTATGAAACTTTAGACTTGCATGACGATGATAAGAAAATTCGGAAATTTGTAACTTTTACTCTTGCATCTCCAAATAAAGGGGTGAAGATCTGAGCAAATATATTTATAATTTAAGAATTATGCTTTCCTCACAACACAGGAAATACTTACGTCGCACTGTTTTTACTGTTAAAAATATATTAGATCCCATGGAGAGCCGCGCCACTGGGCCCAACTCTACCAGATCTAACTCTTGCAATTGGCGACACAATTCGCTGCGGTTTATGAGGATTGACAGTAGGGATAAAAACAAAACACGGAGAACAAAATACAATTATATTTATTCAACAATCTTAAAAATTGTTACATTAATAACAATAAACTATAAATATCCTAGATACCTGCGCATTTAAATTGAACGTTATTCTGTACACATGGCGGCAATTTTAAATATGATGGTATCTATAAATATATTACATGAATATTTATGTGCAAAATACAATTAAATTAGATTTTTAATATGTCTTGCAGTATTAAATACTATATACGTGTCTAATTAATTTAAACGTACCTAATATTTCGTTGTAAGAATCATTGGTGTTTAGCTGTGAATGTGTGTAGCTACACCATGTCATACAAGTACAAGTAGGTACCATTTTCGCATAAGACTAGATCTACATTATTTTCACTATTACATACCTACTTTGGTTTTAATTTATACAAGGATGTTAATGTTTTTATTTCCTTTACATCGAGCAGTGTTGGATATAATAAATAAATTGTGAAGTAAGTGACTTAATTTATTAACAAATTCTATTTATTATTTGGACGACAATCGGCAGTGCATTAATTCCATATAAATTCGCATATTATAGTTAAACACTGACTTATTTTCCAGCCGAACAATTAAAGTGTTGTTGTAGGAAATTATGAGGCTATGACTCTTGCGGTTTTGATACTAAATAGTGTCGTGTGCGCGTAGTGTTCATACTTTTATAAACATGTTGAATGTTTATTGTTTTTGTCTTTTACAAATAATGATGACTATACATCATTCTAGTGAAGTCATATGTATTGTACACAATATTATGAAGTCACATTTATATATAATTTTGTTATTTCAATTGTATTAAACTTATTTGCGTAAAACCGCACAGCGGCTCTCAATGTAATGCAATATTTTCCTAAAACAACTACCTGGACTGGTTTAAAGACCATGAATCATGTTAGCGTAAAGGGATTAATAAAAAGCATTTGTTTAAGGGCACCATTAATTACAGTTAGCGTAGAACTAAATACATGTATTTTGTACTTGTCAGACTTGGAATGGTGTATTGTTAAGCTTCTATTCCTAGTATTATAATTCGGTAGTTAACTCATCTTGAGGTCGTTTAGTCATTTCGAAGAGTTCGTCTTCGAGCCAAACGCTCTCCCGCCTCACGATAGGTCGCCGCTCCCACGGATCTGAGAGAGCTATGATATCTCTTTCTCTCTCTATCTGGGAGTAGCTCGGTGGTCTGACGTCATTCCACTCGCATTGGCTCTCAGACTCCTTGTCTATGTTGCTGTCGTACGAGGTGGGGGAGTAGGAGGGCGGTTTGAAGGTGGTGAATGATTGCTGCGTAGTCTCCGAGTCGGAACTCTGGCTCGGCGGCGCGGGCAGAAACTTCACCAGTTGACCTTCTTGTTGTTGTTGGCCTACACCCATACGGCTGTATCGCTTGAGAATTCTGAAAGTAAAGTAAAAATGTTTTATATAATAATAAATTTAAACCATTCTTTCATTCAACACCAAACATTTAGTTTTAATACTTATTAGACTAGATAAATTGTTACGTTAAACTTTAAAAATAGGTCATAATGACACATAAATTCACATTAATTCTCATGTTATTTGGAATAAAAAAATATCGTTTTAAAATCATTTATAAAATTCTTCGTGTAGCTACTAATGCGCGATTAACGTCATTAAATACAACACTCCACAATCTAGTCTCTGCTAAAACATAATTATTGATGCAATTTTGTGTACCTGTCAGCCCAGCTCGCGAGTCGTGACCATTCCTCGGGCACAACGGGTACCTGTTGTTTGTTCAACAGTATAAGCAGCTTCGCCAGGTCGCTCAGAATGCAACTGTAAAGAAACGAGCCGAAAATAGACTCCGAGCACATGTGCTTAACGTAAACAAACATAGCTGATACACTCCCTACCCGGAATGATTTTTTTGGGTTACTAAGCCAGATTTACTTTTAACTTCCAACTTGTTCACACGAAAATCTCGCAAAAAATCGCTCGTGCAATTGTTCGCTGTGGCGGGATATTGATACAAGTGCCGTTATATTGGAAAAAATAAAGAAATTGCAATGGAACATTGGCTTTCGATTTCTAGGCCGTGGTACGCATATTATTGTAACATGGATTTAGTGTCTGAATAAAAGAGAAACGCAACTCAACGTTGTTAGGTTTTTACTGTAAAGTTGTCAATGAATTATACTGTAATATGACAATTCAGTATCTAATATTTTATCTAGTTATTAAAAATATTTATGTATTTTTCATAAGTAGGTGTAAAGTACATAAAAAGCGTACGCCATTATTAACCTGTAATGTACATAATTTATCTGTAATTATTACACAGACATCTATTTTATTTATTCTTATAGAAGAGGTAGAGTCTTTTAACCAATCATTTGGAAGATAAAAATAACCGCCGTGCCACTTCTAGAAATTTCTACAACCTATTTTTTTTCTTAACTAATATACAATTGTTGTATATTTCCTAGTACAAGAATATTTATAAAATGTCTTTAAAATAATATTTTTTTTTGTAAATATATACATACTAACAATCGTCGATTAATTATGTTTATATCTAATATAAAAAAGAACATAAAAAGGTAATAATTTTACTTGAGACAGATTTAATAAGAGATATTTTCTTTACCGTATTTTCTGTATCTTCATTCATATTTATTAGTGACACTTGTCAACTCAACTCAGCGGTAGTAGGCTCTACCGTAATACGATGTTTTCAATTTAAAATAACATTGTGGTGGGATCTATCTACATCAGTCCACATAGGGACGTAAGGCCCCTATTATGATTGAGAGAGGTTGGATCTTAGTCGGTCGACCATACTGACCTAGTGCGAGATCATGCACTTCATATGTCTTTAAAACTGTCGGGGAAATCTAGCAGACACGGGGTTTCTTCAGTCTGTGAGCGCTATTTAACTAAAGTGTAATAACTTCGAAAAGTCAAGCGTAAGTACTCTTATGGTCACGAAGCCTTTCGACCAAATGGTTAGCCTAAATACTGGCTTAATACATGTTCGTGAAGTTCACATACATTCGAAAGCCAAAGCTTTCATTCAATACCTTGATCTAGTATGGATTTGTGAACTTCACATTTGAAATTGTCATTATTTCACGTGTTATTGATGATTTGTACAATAAACGGTACATTGAGATATCAAACTAGAGTCGACATAGCGAACAAAATCTGAGCGCAATACACAAGTATCAACCTGGACCCTGGGAACCCCTAGACAGATATGGAAGATAGTGTGAGTGTGTAAGAGAGACAAAAACAGAAATAGCGATACGTGTACGAATGGTAAGTTCGGTTTCATTTAGTGAAATTTGTTCGCGGAGTCAGCTCTACCATATCGCAATGGGGTTTATTAACTTGCGAGTATATTTGAAATTCTTGTGAATACATGTTATTTATTATAATTAGTATCATGGTGTCTTGCGTTTACGCGAATGTTACACATTGAAATGAAATGAATTCTTACGGATTTTATCGAGAATTTGATTAAATTTTTTGCGACCCGATTTACGCAGAATTCTGCGTAAACCAATTAACTTTTTAAATTAATAATTGTAAATTAAGGGTAGTTAAATTGTTACAGTCACTAAGCGGATGACTAATACTTACCTCAGTCCGCCCCATGACCACGAAAACTGTAAAGTGATCGAAACGTCGGGAAATTAAAAAATGTAAAAATTAAATCAAATTCGCGATAAAACCCGTAAGAATTCATTTCATTTCAATAATTAGTATCTGTATTCTATAGTAGATGAGTTTATAGATCATACCTGTAAGCCATGGCCGCGTCGTTGTTCCCGAGCTGGTAAAGCTCCCGCACCTGGTGCCTCGTGTGATTCAGTATCGCCAGCAGCGTATACGCGTGAGGCTGCCAACAGATTAACTCTTATATCGAAACCATTGATATATAAGTGTAAATAAATTACCCGTCGTGTGAATGCTGTTTAATGAACGGTTTCCCAAGATTGTACATTTTCTTTGCACACCTTGTTTATGCAATGTAATTAGTTTCTCTTTACTTTTACCTATGAGATCTCATTTCTTGCTCCTCATTAATATTAGCGCAAATTTAAATATTAATATTAGCCTCGTTAGCATGTATTCAGTGTTCTAATTGCATAATTTGAGGTTTCATTTGTCGACGTTAGTCGTCATGCTAATGCTTTCGGATGATGAGCTGTTCTCCAACTTATTCTTTTGGATCATTATCATGATTATTAGGTGCAGTAAATCAAATGTATATGCAGATAAAATATCACCTGGCGAAGAGTGATCATCGCTACCAGTTCACTATAGTAATATTTGCATGGTCATCTTTCAACCACCTCTTAACTATCCTTTAGGCTTCATAAGCCATACGTATTAGAATATAAAGCTTTATTCATGGAATTATATTTACAGTTTTATTTTTATGTTCGAATAAGCAAGCTAACCGGCGACTATCCTCTTGGTACACCAGTGGAGTCATTAAGAAATGAGCAATTTCACTCATTTCTGTTATGAAACAGATACATGAAAACTTACACGTAAACAATCAAGTTGCTTGTGAAACTCTCGGAGCTGTGCGTCGTCGTCGTGCTGTGCGCGTTGCGGTAGCGGCTGCGCCTGCGCGCGCGCGTTGCTGCGACACCGAGCGTACGCCGCGCCAGCTGCAACCAGCGCTATACATGCCACTGCACCGCATGCACCGCCTACCAGAACCTGCGATACGAGCTTCTGGTTAACATTCGTGAAGGGTCAACCTTTTCGAAAGGCTAAAGAAATCAACTAAAGGTCTCTTTGAAAGTCCTTGGGGGAGGGTTTTGTTCAGCAGTGGACTTCCTGTGTCTGAAGAGAGAGAAAGAGAGGGACGCTACATCTTAATTCAATTTAACGATGAAGGGAAACATCATGAAGACCATTCCTTACAAATTTTTCATGAATTTCTAGATATGTGAAATCTAAGTGCTCTGCAGCAGGTGACGATTGATTTGAAACAGTCAGGTTTGGTATCGTAGTATCTAAATGTTGAACGAATGAGAACGATATGAAGTCCACGTCTGAAAAAAAAAATATATATATATTAAAAGGAATCTAACGCATGCTTTATCCAACCAGGTCAATTAAAGATCTTTATATACCATTGTATAGATAAACTTAATTTAAAGCATGCTTATAGCTACATTAAAGTTTCTAATGGATGTGTATATCATCTTTCACGCATAAAGAAATTCAGTTTCATTTTCCATGTCGAGCTAAATAAAATTATACACATCCGTCTCGTGGCTCTCTCCTCCCGCGTTCCATTTCCATTAAGAAATTCAATTTATTGCTAAAGATTGGATGGCACCACGACTATTCAATTAGTTTTGTAAAGCTATAATGCAGTACAATTTTAAAGCGCACCTTATGATTAATTCTCACAATACGGCACATGTAGCACAAGAAATCTAAATACATGCTGATCCATATGAAGCAAATAAAAGTTTGATTACACTTGTGTGTCGTAATGCATGTGTAGTGAGTTTTCTATTGTTTGTAGGTGTACATTCTCCAGTTATACGATTTTTAATGATTCCGTTGCCTCATCTATGTTGCGCGTAAACCACGTTGCATCACACCTGCGTACTCTGATGGCATGACAAGATTTATTTACGGTGTTATGACTTTCTAAACAAAACTCTGTATGCACAAAGTAAAACAGCATTAGATACAGTAATTTGAATGAAATAACTATAATATTATAAGAGTCGGAAAGGATTAAGCTTTGTTAACGATTATTAAGTAACTAATAAGGAAGTGGCAGTTGGTTTATAGTTCATAAAGAACGATGGGTGTTGAAAGTTTTTGTTGTCAGTCTTTTAAAATGAATTCTTATTTATTCTAGTGTGGTATGCGGAAGGAACGGCAAGTTTTGCTATGCTTTTATTTTGTTTCGTCACATTCTTTTGAAGTCTGCACCAAAAATAGATAGTCAATTTGGATGTTACACTTTTTATACATTATCTTTTGTTGTTGTTGGCACTATTGATCAACTGTATATAATTTCGCACGCCTCGAGGTACTTTTGTTTGCGATGACAGTTATTATTGGATTGCGTTAATTATTTTGATCAGAAAATATTAATTTGCTAAGTTTAGCAAACTTCTTATAATTGAGCAATGTTTTCATTCATCTACAAGAAAAATAAAATCGGTAGCTTCGTAGACTGTCGCCTCAGTTTGTCCTGAATGAATGTAGAGTATGAGTTATTACATTCTCGCTTTAGTGATCGGAGAATGCTAGTACCATGCATTGTTTGCATTCTTGTAATTTGATGCAATTCATAAGTATTTTGCTGCAGTGTGCCGTATATACTTTTACGTTTGAATTATCACATTTTATTTCGGATTAATAAAATGATCGTGTGAAATATATAATAAATAGGCTGAGGCTTTCTTTTACCGATTTATTTGATGCCTCTTACAAGAAGGCCTAATCAAATTTATCAAAGGAAACCTACGAAAACCATATGTGTACCTAAAAGAGATTAAAATAATTTGTGCTTCAAAACTTGCCATTTACTCTGTCCTTTCTTAAAACGCGCAAGAGTCGTACTAACCATCCTCAACACGGCCAAAATGTTTAGAAGAAACGAGTATTTAGTACAATAACAAGCCTTAAACCGGTTCGCGCTAAACGTTATTCATGCTTTAGATATTCATATAACAAATTTAAACGCAGTCGTGAACTCTTGCTAAATGTATTAGGAATGTTCTTTTTGTGTCTTTTATCATTAGGGCTGTATTTTAACAAAGGCAGCTTTATGTAGATTGCTCTAAAAAGACCGCTTTATAGATCTGGATTTTGTTAATGCTTGTGTCCACTAGCAACTTATCATATTATGCCTACTAGCACGACACATGTACCACAATACGCTTGCTTTAAATAGCAGTATAATTAGGATGTAAACAGGCTGAACCTAAAAGGCGATACGGTCAGCTTAGTAAGTAGGGATATCGCATTGTATAAAGTTTCATTATTTTTTGAACAAGCTGGCGGCGCGGCGTTATTGTTTTGACCAGCGGGAGATAGTCGCAGTTTCCCGCTACTTACTCTAATTGGATCGCAATTCGCAGATCAAGTGTCAGTCCGGTTACTTTGCTGGGTCGGGATGAAAAATGTATGTTGTAATCCTCACGTTAACGACTGCCTCGGTGGCGTAGTGGTACTACGGTATGATTGCAAAGCTGAGGTCTCGGGTTCGAATCCCGGGTCGGGCAAAGTGATATTGGATTTTTCTATTCATTATCAGCCCGGAGTCAGGAATTTGTGCCCGATATGGCGATAGGCTCGCCCCCTATCACATCGTGGGACGGAATATACAAGGCGAAACGTGGGTGTTCTGTTAACCCCTCTGCCTACCCCTTCTGGGAAAAAGGCGTGTGTTTATGTATACATATGTATGTATCCTCACGTTTAGCAATGTCCTACTAATATACCACACCTACACAATATGTTAATCATCTCTACGAGTATAGTATTAGGTGCATTAACACTGATCAAAATATTTTTTCAAATTAACGTAACTTTGTTCATTTCATAATTTTTTCGTACCTTGAATAAAGTTTACCCGGCTAAAATACGTACCTCGTTGTAAGTGTGAGCGGGGTAGCAGATCCGGCCCATGAGGTGGTCGTCGTGGGCCCAAGACTCCCGCGTGCCGGCGGGGCAGACGTGGGCGCACGTGCCCCCCGGCCACACGAGCAATCGGGCGCACTTTACGCACCCGTCCGCGGCGCAGCGGACGCACTCAGAGCCGCATCCTGGGAGCCAAATTATTTATTTAAATATAGGTTGGTAATATCTAAAACAACAACTCGTTTTAGGATTGCGAAAGCTTTGTAATAAGACTATGTATGCGAGTTAATTGATTTTGAAGAGTACTATGTCCTCGAAAATTTCTTAGTTCAAACTTTGAAAGGCAGAAGTGATAATAGTGTAAATCTATAAAAAAATATACTGGTTTATCCTTTTTTTTACTTATATTTGAACTGTCGATCTATAAATAACAGATACGGTATTTTTAGTGTACGAAAGTATTTCACTATTCTTATAAAAACAATACGAACATTCTCAAACATAGCTAATGCCTAACATAACCAAATACCTATTGTAGATGCGCCACGTATACATACCTTGTTACGTGTGAATACAATTATACAATTGATCTCAGAAATGGCAAGTCTTGAGATAATGTCAAGGCTCTATTATAATGTCGCTTACATTAGAGGTACTTCATACTATTAGCTCTATTATCTTGATGCTAGTGTTTTTCTTATGGCTGAGGTGGAAAAGAGCCATAAGGAACTATTTGAGTAGGAATTATAAAAAGATTAAGCCATTATCTTTCCGTTGCGGGGTCATCTCTTTCATATTAAAAACAATTTAATAAAAATCTAAATAATAATTAATAATTTAGGTCAAGGACCCGAGGTCAGCCAAAAAAAGCTGGTTTTATTGTTAAGTACGATAGGTCAGTCAAAGACGTTAAAGATCGAGTGAAATCAAGAAGCTCATAAGTGAAATAGTAAAGGTAGAGCAAGAAAGCCAACCTTGTTCACTGGCAAGTAAATCACTTTGTAGAAAGAAAGAAATAAAAAAATATATTAAAAGTTAAACAAGTTTCTCAATTTTGTAATTAAATTCAAACAATGTGTGCTACCTGAATTCTTTTCAAAACAATTTAAATCCAAATGAGAACCTGCACAATGCACATGACCGGCGCTTTTTTGAAAGAGCACTGGCAAAATTTATGCGCCCCGTGCACCTCGTAGCATAATGGCTTCCACATTTGTAAAATATTTTTATTTAATTATAATTTAAAATGCCTCGGTGGCGCAATTGTACTACGGTATGATTGCAAAGCTGGGGTCTCGGATTTGAATCCCGAGTCCGGCAAAGTGATATTGGATTTTTCTATTCATTATCAGCCCGAAATCAGGAATTTGTGCCAGATATGGCGATAGGCTCTATCACATCGTGGGACGAGAAATAAAAGGCGAAACGTGGGTGTCCTGATTACACCTCTGCCTACCCCTTCTGGGAAAAAGGCGTGAGTTTATGTATACATGTATCTTAAAATTTAATAAATGGTCCCTCGTTTCTGAATTGGAAGTACGTGGGAACGGGTATATTTCTTCGAAATGTTTGTAACTTGGCTGTGTTATAATTTAGTAGCAATTACGATTGATTTTGCGTCCAGATATTCTAATAACCAAGGGGAAGTTTGAAAAGTAGGTATGTAATGATCGATTTTATCCCATATAATGAAATAATGTGATCCAATCAAAGCTTTCTTTAGACAGAAATATGTTGCATACATTTATTTAAAGTATAGCATAATTGTTACATAATAAGACTATTAAAATACGTTCAATCGGTGAATGACTTGTAACATTTAAACAGTCGAGGTCAAACAAAATAATAAAGCTAAAACATAGTGGATACCCGCTTTGTTTTGTTACGTCGAGCCTACGTAATTCAATAGTACGTACACGAGTGCCTAGAATTCCTATGCTAATTATACGAATAGCGATTGGGCGTAATATATGCACGGCCGATGCAATGCTTTCTCTATTACCGCCCGCGGTCGAGTGAATGGTGAATGTAGTTTCATCACACCTACGTTGCATGTTCCGATAGTTTCACGATTTAGATGTATCACCATTATCGTAAATTACTTTTCTAAATACTATCATGTAAGGCGAACGTTTGTATCATAAACAAAATGCTTATGAATTCTTAATTCAATAATATTGTGTGGCGGCGTATGTTTACCGAAAAACGTCCGAAAAAGATAATATGTTGATGGATAAGGGTTGACATCATACAAACAGATGTCAATAAATATATTACGTTAACATTTTTACGGCATCGGATATCCGACACGTGTAAAATGGTTTAATTTACGCAATTGATTACATTTAAGTACTACACAGTTGTGTAAAAATCTAATGTTGTTTATTGAGGATATCCACCTTAGTGCAATAAATATTGAAATTGAGATACTCCATGATGGCGAAAACTAATGTTAAGACAACTTCACCGTTGATTTATTCATTGCAGTACTTTCTAAGGGAAAGCGCGCGTAATACGCGATTAGTACGCCACAGTTCAATTAACGGGACTGACAGAGTGGACACATTATTACCTTCCTCTACCATGCCATTACTGTAGGCTATAGTCTATGCCCGATAAGAAATCATAACATGAATCAAGGCGAAATGTGAAAGTGCACGTTTTTAACTTTGTGCTACGACAAATCCTTATTTGTCCTACAAGTATTTAAATGCTAAAGTACGTTGAGTTTATACTCCGTGATATTTAAACTAATGGACTGATTTTCTTGAGATTGACGGCTAAATAATTAGCTAAAGATAAAATATGATTCTGAATTGCGCAATCTACTAAGGATATTAGTCAACAGATCCGTGAGAAATATCTAGTATAAAAGATTGCAATTTATTAATGAAAGCGTCATCACACCATCCGATTCATCGAGCGCAATAAAATAACCGACCAATTAAAGAGTTTGCAAACTGTTTTCGTGCTGTGCGCTGTCATTGTTCACGGTTGCATCACGATAAAGAAAGTTGAAGATATCCGCTTCAACGAGCCAGCGTGTGGGGCTAATGCAAATGTGTTCCATCATCGATTAATTATCTTACTGAATTTTAAGCAGCCTGTTGTCTAATATGCAACAAAAAACTCTTACGTAACGAACGTGAATTTCAACAATATTGTTTGTATATAAATGAAATTGATATGTTTTAAAATAGAAATGTTACGCAGATACAAAATACAATTTGTAACAAAAAATGATCCTTTTTATATTTAAAATATTAGATTAGGTTTTCATTAATTTGCTCTATTATTTGTACTGTAAAAATGTCCATAATATTTTGCAAATAATTGTATAGTCTATTTGCTTGTTTAAATGTTTGTTACTTTAATCTCTGACAAAGTTGAAAGGAAAGTTGGTGTTGTAAGGGTTTTGCTCTCTGAATTTACAACAACGTTTATTTTAGAGCTTGCTCTAAACTTGTACTCGCTCTAAGAGATTTAGCCAGTATTGTTATTGTTCTTGACGAAGCCTTGTGCTGTAGCTTTGATTTTACACTGCCTATAGTTGCGGAAGTTTGTTTATTCAATAACTATAACTTTGTAAATATACTACATATATTTAACAGAGAGGTAAGGGTTCTTGGTGAGTTCATTTGTTATTTACTTATTTGACTCTTTGTTGTACATAAAGACCAGTCATTGTATAGGTACAAAAATAAATACAAAAAATATATAAATGGCACTTTTATAGTTCTATGCAATCTCTTACAGACTTATCATGGGATGATCATAAAAGATAGATAGAGAAACAACGAAAAGGAGAAAGAGAGAGAGCAGTGTAGAATACAAAGAATATTTATGTGGTGTGTTACTTTTAGAAAGGAAAAGACTACAAAAAAATGGATGAAATATTCAGTACTGCCTGCTTACCATCAGGCTAGCCGTCGACTTGTTTGTCTACACAGCAAAAAAATAAGGTATTACAGAAATATCGTCACTCAAAGGGTACCCGAAAACGCTGCCAAGACGATCTGGA
Organism: Theretra japonica; assembly: GCA_033459515.1. Lineage (NCBI taxonomy): Eukaryota > Metazoa > Arthropoda > Insecta > Lepidoptera > Sphingidae > Theretra > Theretra japonica. The sequence goes on from CM065943.1 coordinate 7,519,614, forward strand.
TGCTTTCGAGCAAATATGGCCCTTCAGAGTACGAACCTTGAAGGGAGAGGGGTGAGGCCTTTGCCCAGCAGTGGGATGACATCGATTAACTAAAAGAAATCTGTATCTGTATCAGCTCACATACGTCCTACTGCAGGGCGCGGGCCTCCTGTTCAATTGCGAGTACGATTGAGAGGGGTATGCAGGTTACCTCACGATGTTTTCCTGCACCGTAGAGTGCGTACTGCGTGGTGATTGTAAAAAAATACAGGAATAGAATGCAAGCGGGGACTCACTCACGTGTGTCGTTGAGTGTGGGCGGTGCGTCGGCAGGGCGGAGCTGCGCGGCCGCCGCTCCCGCCGCCGCCAGCAGCGCCAACCCCACCAGCACTGCCTTGCTCATCGCCTGCAGGTGCCCATTGTGGCACTACTGCGGACAAAGCAATTATATCAGTTTACGGCTTTCAGCATCTCTCCCATTTTCTCTCACTCTTCAGTCACAGGGAGTTACAGGAAGTTCTTTGCTGTACATTGCCTCTCCTTAGATTTCTATACATACCTGAGAAAGCGGCCTGCGTCCAGCGACATCTTGCGGCCTTAGCTAGGGCGTCATATTTTACATTTTATATGGTACGAAACATGCATTTTATTGAAATGTGACAAAAGCTAGGTAGTAAAATTAGAAATTGATGTTGTGGACAGTTTTTGTAACCAGGCGTTGTGTGGGCCAGTATTAAGTCTGCCGGCATATTTTTTTGGACTTTGTCCGATTTTCAGTATCCTCAGTTGTAAAACCGTTGATTCTCTAATCTACTTTGACTACATCAAGCCAGACATTTTTGGTGAACTCTAGGTTTTAATCCCGTTACGTTAAGAATTACAAATCGACGGGTTTCCTTAATATGTGACGTAACCACCTCCAAATAAGTACACGATTCTATTTTTATATTGTCTCTATAGTTGTAAAACTATTTTCGTTTACAATTTACCTGCGGCTGAGGTCCCTTTGAAAATATTTTTTCGACCGTCCTAACCAACAGACCGATATTTAAGGACATGGTTTACGTCCTCGTAGCAGCGCAGTGCTGAACAAATCTACCTAATTACGCTTAATAGCGAGCTGTCAGTCATTTCAAAACTTGTTCCCCCAGGCTTTTACAACACCAACGTGAAAATAAGGAGCTCCTATAGCCTATTGTTGCGGGTTTAAGTTGTAGTCATTTGCACGTGTTCATTACGAGTGACACATGACACATGGATTGCTAGTTTCCAGATTTAGAGTCTTTAAAGCCATTGGTTTCCAACTTAACGGTTCCTTGCCGCTTTTAGACATCCACTGGGCCCGCAACCCAACATGTTTCCAGGCACAAACACCACTTAAACGATAATTATAGCACACGTTGCAATAGTTTCTAACAGTAGGTTTGGAACACACTCCGTATCATTGTCGTAATGGAAGTTTATGGTGCACATGTTTCTCCCAGACGCATTGTAAACTTTGATACCCGTAATTTACTGGAATATGATGCTGCACTAACTGCGCTGTTCGTAAACAGACTTAAGTTTGGAAACAAAATACTGGAAACAGTATAATAAGTTAAACGCTCGTGAATAATTTTGGAACCGAGAAAGTGATAAATGTAAACATGTTTCGCGTCGACCAGTTGCGAAAAATATATCGGTTTTTAATTACGATGCTCGCGTACCCTGTATGTGGGTCAGACGGTCTCGTCCAGCGGTCTCCGCTTAGGTTCACCGGCATAACAGTACGACGGGTTTGCAAATCAGTTGACATTGGCATTCGATACCCGCCACCGAGCGAGCCTTTTCACCCACGCTCACCACGTGTTCAATATTCAATTACGCTTTGTTTGCTACCATAAACATCAAAGTCCCTCCCCTCGTGTTTGTTCGATATAAATTAAATTATAAATAGATTCTACTAGGGCTCAACAACCCTATAAAAGACGACGCCGGTCGGAAGGTGAGATAAAAAACACGTTGAATAAAAACTAGAAATATGTCATGTTTATGAAGTAGTTCCTGTTGGGTTGTACAATGTGGTATTGTTTAGATGTCGTCGTGTATGCCACACCTAGATATATTCTCATAGGAGTCATGATCTGACCAAGGTCAAGCTTTAATCGGCATACCACATGGAGCTTAGTTGAGTTATTTGCTTTGTGATTTTATACAAACAACAAACATAAACTATTATTCTAACATAAATTAAGAAAATATATGGTAATAGTTGTTGCGCCCTCATAAATTGAACACGTATTTCCATGGAACTGTATTTTATAAATAAAAAAGGTGTTAACAGAGGTCAAGCGTTATTAACGTGCATATGTATACTATTATTTTTATATTTGTAGGTAGTATGCGCCCTACATTATGTTCCATAAGCTATGAGCAGCAGACATTAACCTACATAGTTATGAACTAGTTGCAAATGCAACATTTCTTGTAAATCATGCCCCAGTGCGGACTAATTAATTAAATTATTACAACTTCGTACGTCGCCGTTGCGAAACTACTAGATTAACTAATAGCTAATTAAGATTTTTCAATGAGATACTGGGTTTGAATGTGTGCTGCAACCTAAATATTAAAATAAGCAAATAAACCGTTTTTATTTATATACAATTCGTTTTGCATATGTTGACCCAAAAAGCTAATGTTATGGTTATGCTTGAAATCAATACAAAAATAAATTTTAATGGTTATAGTTTTTATTAGCACTTTACCTACATATTTATATTTATTGAAATACGTGCACAAAGTGTGTAGTGTGCCTGTGTGGGTTTGCGTGTGCGTGCACCCACAGCCGCACTCCGTACTCCGTAGTACCTAAGTCGCGGTGAAAGTTGCCGGTGACGCACTTTTGTATTCACGCAACTCACGGGCGCGAGTAATTTACGTTACCACTCTAATAAGACTCGCTCCGCCCTTCCCAACTAATTTATCCGTTACGTCGCCGATGTAGATTCCAATTGAATTCTGGCAGGTCATGTTATATTTGTCGTGTAAGATAAATCGACGGACGTGGCCCCTTGCACATGTGCGGTGATTTTGGGCCCTTATGCGGGCTTTCTCGGTACGTTAATTATCCAATATGACTGATGTTACGAGTATAATATTACAATATAAAAGCAAAATAGGTATATTTTATGAAATGTAAAATATAATGTCAATTTCTAAAGTTAGTTAATGGGACATTATGGAATTGTAAGATTACTCGGTGTGTTGCTTTCCATCTGGCGTAACTCCTCATTTACTATTTTGAAATATTCTTCTTCTAATTGTCTTTCCATTGTTTCTTCATCTAGCTCCTCATCTTGTGGCAATTCTTCAGATGCCACTTCTTCCGCACGAGCCTTAAGTCGTATTTCTTTAAGACGAGTGTCTGAAAAGTGTTCGCGTCTAGTTTCGCGTTCGTACGTTTTCATCATAAGTTGTTTGTCATCTTTTCCAGGAGTAACCATATTTTCTGATAAACTTAAAAGGAACAAAGCGCCGTCGTTATCGCCTATTGCGACTAGTTCGCCATTGCGATGAGGAGTAATTCGTTTTAGTTCACTTTTCGACACTCGTAACGTTAGTAAGGGGTCTTTGTATTTACGGAGAAAATCCCAGTAATAAAATATTCCGTCCGCACACACTACCATGTAGCTTGAATATCGTAATGGTGCCCAAACGGCATCAGCAACTTGTTGTCGATACGGTTTCGTTACTATTATTGGTGCTGTGCGCACTTCTTCGCTCCAAACTCGAACACTCCAATCGCCACAAGTAAGGAACATTCTCAACGTGCAGTGGCTCCGATGTACAGCCCGTACTGGACCACATTGTGCGTCCCAGTACGACGATAAAACTTCAGAGTGACTTCTACCCATCCGATTTACGTTTATTACAATTCCTGATTCAGTTCCACAGAGGAATTTTGTCGGTAAACCTGGATCGAATTCCAAAGATGTTACACCTTCAGAATTACTTAAGCTAGGTTCCTCCCCGCTGGGATTTCTAATAGACATAGTAAGTCGATCCATAGGATGGGAAAGATTTCGACAATCCCACCAAATGCATTGGCCATCGGGAGATCCGGTAAAGAATTCTGTATGTGTTCGTGAGTGAGTGTAAAGTAGCGCTGTGACCGGACTGCGATGTGAATTATAAACGGAACTGCTAGACACAGCTTTTGCGGATTCTCGAATGTCGAATATATTTACGGTACCATTCTCTAGACCCGCGATCACAACTTCGGGGTCAATAGGGGAGCATGCCAGTTGCCAACAAGGTTCCTCGGGATTAAATTCATGTAGAGGAGCAGTTTGTCGATTTACGTCCCATATGTAACATTCATTTGACTTTGAAATGTCCGAATCTGGAGCGCACTTATCGAGGTAAGCGACGACCAATTTAGATTTTTTTTCGTTAGTCCATTTTATGCAAGATATAGATCTTTGTAATTCGTCGCGAAAGACGTTAGCGACTCTGACACTATATTTTTCGACGGGGTTTTGAGTTTCCATGTCATCAAAGTAATTTTGGTACATTTCAATGGCATTGTTTTGATCAACGTAATGTTCCATTATTGGCGCCAGAGACAGCACGGTATGTATATAATTATCATCATGCATAACCCGGCGACAGTGTCGCAGTACATGATCTTCGTTGTAAACATGAACTTCGCGCGGCCAACCACCTTCGGTGTGGTTAATGCCTTGTTCGTGAATTACCACTTGCTTTGTATTCGTTTCATTTTCTGATTGCGGCATTGTTGCCTGAACTTCTCGATGAACGGGGTTCCGCAGTATATATTGTTTTTGATCTTCTTCGCTTGGGTTAATGGAGTCTAACATTTGAGCGGGACCCGCTTGAAATAAAATTTGCCTTCCGAAGTTTTTTCGGAGCTTAGTGTATTCGTAGGTCGATTTCATGTAAGGCATTGTTGTTAATTATAATATTTCCAGTTCTACTCGTATATGATATTTTCAACAAACGTGTATTGTTCAACATTGTGTCAACAACAAATATCAGATCAGCATGGCCGTGGAATAAATTGAATATTGATCATGGAATTATATTATCAAAGGTGAGTAAGACGTCACAACTGCCGGGAAACATATGTGGCCTTGTTTGGTTATCGAGTTGTTTTTACATTACTTAATAACTGCTATTTAACTGCAGAACAAAAATTCCATACAACTCTATATAAATGTTGGCCGGTCATGTGTGTTTTATGTTCAGATGACGTCATTTGTTCTTTAGAATTTAAATCTTAAAGGCGTGCGTTGGAAGGATCTTCATGGGATGTGATAAAAAATTAAAATGCAAAATGACCATTTATTGTTATTTTATCGTACACAAAGAATAATTCAAAAATAAATATCAATACTTTCAGAGTTAACTAAGCTTTTTAATAAAGGTCATTATGACATGTATGTGCATGATTATTGTTTATTTACATTTGATTATATATACCTGGTATTATGGCAACAACATTGTAGGAGGCTCGAAGTTGTTATGCGATCTGCATTAATATGCATTGAGAACATATGGCAATAACTACGGACAAAAGGAGAGGCGACTCTACGCGCCGCGATTTACTGCTTATGTACGAAGTTTCTTACGCCGTAGTATTTTTTATAAAGTATTATTTTCAAAATTTGCACCATGTTTTCCGATAGTATGTAAATATCCTAAATGTTCTAGGTACATTTTCCGTTGTACATAAAGTACGTCGTGTAAATCATTAAGACTCAATTTGTAGAGTAGGCACAATAAATTGCTATTAAGTTGATAATTTATGATTAATTAATGCTAATATACGTTACTCTTGTAGAATTTATATGTATTCTCTTTAAGTTATTTAAAATTCTACACACATTTTACTTAACAGATGTGCGTACGAAAAAGTAGAAATAACGCAACATCACTGTATGATGAAAATGATTCAATTGTGATCATACATGCGAACCGTTATAATCAAATATATTACACTTCACACATAACATTATGCATTACATCAATTGTTCAGCCCTTTGAAAGACAGCAAACTCATAAAACACTCATACTTCCTTACCATAAAAATGTGAATGCCTTCTGTACAGCCAGTAGCGCACAACTATATGTTCACATATTTTCACTGCACTTTCATAAAATTTCTCATAATTCGATGTTAACACGATGTTCCGTCACGATTTAGCACAACACACACTTATGGGTCACGTTTAGAATTAAACCGGGGTTGTGAAGTGGATGCGCGCGCGCACGTTCTCTCCGGCCGACGTTTCACCGGTGACTGGCGCGTGACGACGAGTACCGACTACGTGAATAGTGAATACTGCAATAGTAAGCCCAGGTTGTTGACGACGTACACTGGTTTTATGTGTGAGTTCTTTGACAACTGATGTGCACATTGATTAATGTACGGCATTGACAGTTCCCTATATCGGTAGTGGACTTTTTTGTTTATGTGTAACTGCAGTCGACGACCATTCAAACGCAACGATTGTCGGCGTCGCCAACGTTGGAATGTACATTTTAATTTTACATTCGTCAATTTTATGTTTTAATGGGCGGTTAGATCATATGAAGCTAGATTTATTATGTACATCATTAAGTTTAAATGACTAAATTTATAACTGCTTGAATCAAAAGCTCTCTCAGGACACAAATGTAGAGTCTACTGTGCGCATTGGCAATACAACTGGATATTGTTGAGTGCATTGAAATTGCATATAAATAAATACACAGTATAAACTGGTATACCATTACTTATGTTTTGAAACTACGAGTATGGCTCCTGCAAGATTTATCAGAAATGTTATGGGTACATATTGCTGTACCAAGCTTTGTTTTATTTCTGCGGTTCTATGCGTGCAATAACAATGTACTAAGCGCGGAGGTAGGCACAAAGTACTAAGGTACTAAACATAGTAGGGAAAAGTGTAGTTCGCAATGTGGGCCAGCGGTAATGACCAAGTCACGACACCGCCTAGCACTCAACGAAAGCGACGAGTTTTACTAACAATGTGCACGTGAGACGGATTAATACCACCTGACTTCGGCACTTTTTGTTAAGTAAATAAAAATAGAACCGAGCTTCAACGTGAAAACCATGTAATCGCCGGAATGCATGGGAGATTGATGAGTGAACGAAAATAAAGAAGTGGCTTTCAGTTCGCTCTTTTAACGTGGCATGTTGATAAATTAAGTTTGCCTTTGTGAACCGCCTTTTCATCTTTCCTCCAAACAATTTAGTTAAATTAGATCTTTCATATTACTGAATAAACCAATACGCAGTGAAATGAAGGTAATGTGGTGAGGCAAACTGTCATTAGAACGTAATTGCAGACAGGTACTTAATTTATGTGGTAAACAACTAGGCTAACAGGGCAGCCGGTAAAGACGCCATGATTGAGTTATACCTTTAGCAATCAAATCATATTTTTCTGCCTTAGTCATAGAGTTTTATAAACCAAGAAATAAAATCACGTCTTCCGTAACATTACTTACTATTATTACTTTTGAAAGCGCTTCTTTGATAAAAAAATAAAGCATGTATAGAATTGCAAAATTTGGTACAAGTTACATTTTTTTGCGCATGGCACTGGACGTGACTTTTAGGTCGTAAAAAATTAGTATACACGTGATAGCGAGCGGCACAGAAATACAAACTTAACTTGGAAACCGCGAGATTCCTAGAAGACGTCTTCGAATAGATTAATCGGCAAACGACTTCAAATGTGCCTCGTGGCTTTTTGACATTGTTACTCGCTAAACACACACAATCGGGTACCTGTAACAAATACATTTCCAGACGGTAAAATAGAAGCAGCAGTATTAAGAAGGGTTAAATAAAATTGCTGTGGTCAAGAGTTAATTGGCATAATTGGTCATTAGACGGTCAGAAAGCAGGCGTTTTTCGAGTTGATTAGTAATTGACCCGTGTTCTGGCCTTGTGCCGCTCCCGTGCCACGGTGCTGAGTGCTACTCGTCTAATCAGTGTCATGGTGCTCTATCTGTAATTCACCTTTATATGTATCAAGTTTATATAAAAGTAAAATCAGGTCCTAGACGTGAAATATGGTTAACCTCTTTCATAAAACATTCAAATTCACACCAGTAAAAAGTCACATTCGGTCGTTTACACATATAAAAATAAACAATTTATTGCTTCCATTTTTGGTTTCGAATGTCTCATTCACCCGTCCGCGTCGCTCGGCCGTGCTCGGTCCCGTAATATTTCCAGTGCTGGACAATATATTTCTATGAAATTATAATACTGCATTGAGCTCGTTTGATCTGTAACCATTGCGCATTCAATTATAGGATTAATCACGTTGCTCCGTGCATAATTAAAAGAGGCCGCTGGTGCGATTGGTCACGTACAATTTGTTCAAGACTTATGTTCGGTTTGCACAATGCTGCGGATGTGTATTACTATCATTTGCTGTTTATTGCCAGTAAAGGTAAAACATCATTAATGTTTGCCAATTTCATAGATTCGTTCTGCTGGAGCTTACTCTACAATAGGAACAATACACCACGATGTTTGTATCGGTGCATCGGAATGGTCTTCATTTCGCGCAAATGAATGAATTCTTTGTTGATACAATAGACAATGAGCGGAGCCAATACGAGCGGGTGATGTTTGGTGAGATAAGCTTTATAAAAAATGAAATTGCAATCGCTTTTGTTTGGTTTATGCTCTTTCATATTGCGTTTACTATTATCCTTCCCATTATATAACTCGTAAATAATAATTTCCATTTAATCACACATGCAAACGGACAACAAACAACATTAATTTAGCTCATTTTAAACGACCAATTGATCATTACAGTGACTTGATTACGCTTGTTCAAACGTACATGGTAGGTAATTTGGAAATTGTATTTCGACACACTACAATTTATCAAGCACGTTTACGACTTACCACATTTGGGGTGGCGCCAAAGGTACCAGCGTTAGCCACTGCAGATTCGCATGCAGTTAGACTTAGTAAAATAATTTCAGTACAATCATTAAGAGTTAATTTCTTTGTACTGTGCGCCTATTACGGTCAAATGTATCTAAGTTTTATATTTTCAAAGGTATCATTATTTCTGTTTCATGATACAAAAGTCGGTAATTTCGTAACATTAGCTAGTCATGTGACTTTGACACTAATGTAGGTAATAGGCAACATTTTCCCGAATTTTTGACATTAATATTTTAAGTTCAGAAATATTACTTGTCAGTCCTAATATGTATATTGCAACATCGGAACTACTGTTTAGGTACTTCTGACACAATATTTTTTATAGAACAGGTTTGTTTAATACTGCTTATTTTGATAGTTTCACTAAAATAAGTTGTTTTCATATATGTATATGCGTATTAGACTGTTTTTGTCTGAAATTGTATATCTTAATACGAGCGATTTTTAGATTTTTAATTTTCTACGGCTAAAAAGCTATTTAATTGATTCCTTTTTAATATTCAGACTTCCATTAAAAATGTAAGAAGAGCGTAAACAAAAAGTAACGACTAAAATTATTTATGATATTCTAAGAAAAGGTATGGTGCATGTGGACCTATCAAATTGAGATCTCAGGTCAATGAACTTGCCCCGTTTTATGGTAATCCTGATGTCAAAAATAAACTCGTAAGTATGAAAACGCTATGTGAAGTTTGAAGCTTACCATTCTTATTATATTATTATTATTTCACGAAGTCATACCTAAATAACATTTTGTCATATTTATTTTTAAAATGCCAGGACTGTAATGAGCTTCCATATCACATTTATTTAGACATCGATTGTGAGCAAAACATTTTTTTAAATTCTCTATAATCTCTTATTATCATTAATTAAGACAAATAAAGCCACATTGTAAAAGATCAATCCAAAATTAGAAGTCTTAAGGTCGAGATTTAGGTCGAGCCGTCTCTCGGAGCACTGCCCAGTCAGCCGATAGTCTTATTGACCTTGTAGTCCGTGCCATCCCCGTAATTGGGCCTTTGTAGTGGGAATCAAAGCGACATATCCGCCTTCACAGATACCTGTGCTCCCACTTTCAAATTTCCCTTTGGTGTGTGCTGGACGTCTGTGCACAACCATCATTGTTAATCTCCGTCTCGATTGTATGCTGTGATGTGGATTTATTGGTTTGTGGAATGGACGGTCGTGCATAAGTGCAAACGGATATTTTAGAATGAAATTTTGTACTAAAGTACTTTAAAATATTAGATCGGAATATATTGCAGTGGTATAGTAATAAATATTAATGACTAGTATTTATTGAACTTATCATTCTCACTTACGAAAAGTCGATTGCTGGTATGCTTATACAAGAATATTTTTTTAGCTAAAACCCTACATCTACTGGTGTTAGGAAATTTTTTACAATCGTATATGAAGGTGGAAAAATGCTCATGGCCTAAAAATGGCCTGTTTTCCGTTTTAGTCAGTAATTAGTTTAGTTTAAAAAAAATTAGCAGAAAATAATTTAAAACGTTTTAATAATAATCATTTAATTTTGCTTTGATTTTTCTTAGTATAAATGTTTCCTATAATATTCACTGATGGTTTTATGGATTTTGTGGGTAGTTTTTCATTTTCGTATATTAATCCACATCTCTTTGTTTAGATTTAAAACCACGATAATTTATGTGGAGTCTGGAAACCATTCATCAAACGCTGTCACTGGAACATCAACTCATTTTCCAACGTACGGAAATCGTGAAGGTTCCTTTTCGTAATATATTAATATTATAATGGGTAAATATTTTTATTCAAAGAAAATGTTTAATAAAAATATTTACATTTTAGAATGTTTTTTTGAAGTGCCATGTAATGTTCTGTTCTTATTTTTAAACATGTAATAGAGACTATAAATTAGTATTTAATGAGTTAAGTGTAGTAGAATTAACATCGCTTTTGTAGTTTAAAACGTGAAAATACAACGCTGAATTTCCATTTGACGAATACAATTAAAAATTAAAATCAGTTTTACCATGTTGCATCCGCTAAATGGAGTGTGGTGGGAAATTTGGTTTGGGGAATGAAACGAGAATTAAAATACATTACTAGAGAGAATTCAGTCGCCACAGGGCATGAAGTTTGTTCATAAATACAGCTAATTTTGGAATGCCGATTGCGAGAGTTAATACGAGCAAATGAAATCTAAAATGCAGTTCGAAAATAATTCACTGCTTCGTGGAATTCGTGAGTTCAATGATGAAGTTACTTTAGAATTATGAATGGGAATCTGTTTTGCTCTATGTTTTAGAACACATCTTTTTCATTTATGATGTAAAGAAAAAAATAGCAGACATAAATAGATAATTCTGCTATAATATCAGGCCTTTATTCGACCCTTTATTTCATAAATTTGTAATTATTTAGGGGCTCGTCGTTTAATGGTATATCGCAATGTTGTCCTATCTTAGCCGTGGAGTGACATGAGGTACAAGAGCAGAAAAGGTAGAGCTTGTGTTTTGCCATTACATCTGGAGTCTTGTTTTGTCTTAAAGATCACGTCATACCGTCAGACTTGACTGTTATTCTGTACCAGAGTCAGTCGCTATTAAGCCACATGGGTTAAATCAGGTGGCTTTTGTCAACAGATTGGCTATTTCTTCTTCAGTCTCATAAAGTCCACTACTATTTATTGGCCTTGGCAAAGGACTGGGTATCAGTTTTTGAAGCCCATTGGTACACTCATCGGCATTAGGCCATCGCGACTACTCTAGTTCAAATCTCATACTCTAAGAAGACCTGCGCCGAACAGGTGGGCGTACTCAGGTTTCTTGAAATAAGATGAGTTTTAATTCAATAACATTATTACAATACAATCATTGGCTGTTGATTACAACGTCTTGCTGTCAACCCAGCTCTAATATACCTCAATGTGAAAAAACAACTCTTACACTTACATTAAACAATCAAAGAGTTTAGTATTAGTCAAAACCTACGTTTATTTATAAAATTATATATACAGATGCAAACCTTACATATTAATAAATGCTTGAATTGCTTTCAAACAGTTGATGTAAATAATATAGTTGATTATTAATTAGCTTAACAATACGCAATACTGAAGTTGTTTATTGTTATTGAACTTACTGTAACGCTTCGGAAGGTGTGTTGTTCGATAATCTGTATTGCGTACATAGAAAGACGCAATTAAAAATAAAAAGCAGCGTTCGAAATACACGCCAACACATGTATCCGTTAGATAATTGTCTTTAGTACAAGTTGAGCATTTAAGTATCGGAATTGCGCCATCGGAAATGTTGAGAATCGGTCGGCTTACCGTCAGATTTATCAGTGCGTTGGGGAATCGAATGCTTCCCTCGCTGTAAGCGTGCCAGACCGGCAATTTTATTGTTTCCCATTTCAACAATCCATAAACGCGTCTGCAAATACTTATGTAAGTGATCCTCGAGTATACGTTTAATGTTTTAATTGAGTCCAGTTTTCTTCATTATTACAAAAAAATAAACAAATTCGAAGGTTTTTTGTTGATTTGTAATCTTTTCGCTAAGTAACAGATTAACATGATTTCTCGTAAAGAAATACAACGATTTTTAGGAAAAAGCGTGGTATAAGCAAGTTTATTTTCAGCCCGGAAATATGTACAGCTCTAATCGGATTTAAAAACGTTGTTGTACGCGGAAGGAAAGCTACTGTATTAAAGCCTTTGAATTAAGATTTACGAGCGTACCTAATTAGTCCGAACTTAATATCAGTAATAACAATAAATTCATCTATAAAGTATAAAGAAAGGTCTATAAGATTGTGATTACTTGGGCAGTTAAGTGTAAAGTGACTACCTTACTTGATTTATGTAATATGTATCTACCAATATGGAGTTAAATTCTTTGATTTAATTAAGAACATTAATAAATTAATTAAAACATTCATCGTTAGTGAAAGTAACTTGATAATTTTATGTTTACAGTACGCCAGAGGGAAGATGGCCCGACGTGAGTTTACCTTTTGCCACGGGGTAATTTTCATTCGCTTCAACTGTCACTAGCTGTATTTAAAATTGCTTTACCTGAAAATATATTTTTTTGATTTGTATTTTTGTCGGCGAGAAATGGATTATAGACAGCATTATAATATTACCACACCAAACCGAAACCGGCGTACCATAGCGATCTGTATAAATTTCTATGGTATGTAAAAGTCCGCCGCCGTCCAGCGTGGTAGATTATATGGCCTAACCACTCTTAATCGTACTCTCGATTGTAGAGGACGCCCGTGCCCTGCAGTAGGACGAATATAGGCTGATACAATACAATACAATAATAATATTGGCTTCTGCTTTTTTACACTTTATTATTTTCATGATTTGGGTTAAAAAATATTAATATTTGTAGCCCAACAAAGGCCAATGGGCTTAGTTTTTCAGGTTATATAAATGTTTGCCAAATTCTCCAAGGAGCATTTCGTGTGAGGGAACATTTAGTGCAAGACATAGAGAGTAATTAAGGAAAACCAAGCTAGCGTCCAGGCTAGCTGTGTTTGGGAATTGGACCGTGCTGGCATCAAGTTTATCAATATCCATTCAAGCGTGGGATTGTTTTCGAGCCTCGCTTCTGGCGCGGTGGAATGCAAAATTGTACCTCGTGCCCCAGTTTCAGTCAATTATCTTCTAGACATTAATATCTACATTTAGGCACTGAGAGGGAATCACTATCTAACGTCAGCGTAGAGGCTGTGATCGTTTAAGTGGTGATGTGCATGAGCCAGTGGCTTGCTAAATAAAAGTGAGCAGCACCGCCTAACATAGCCCAAGGTATTAAAAAACTCGCTGAGACTCGGGGCAATTCATTGCCGTTGTTTGTCCTGGCTATTAAGACTTGCAGTGGGGACTGAGTGGGTGGGATAGTGTTGAAAAAGTGAACTATGAATGGAAGTGATAAAAATACGAAGCCTTTGAAGGCATTGTTGTATCCTGGAAAATTTAGAGTGCCTTGCTAACCGTTAAGGAATGACTAATGCCTTTTTCTTGAAATTACCTAACTCGTATCAGCTTGGAAAGCTTTTTAGTGGTCGTGCGTATGAGAAAATGCGGCATCAAATTATTAAACTTTTTCTAAATTGAAGTTATGCGACTCGTATAAATTAAATGTACATTCTAATAATATATTTTGTTGTTTGTCTAAAAACTTAAAAAAGTATCCTTCAACAATTTATTCAATGTAGTTACTTCACAATCATGGTATTACAGAAGCAAACCTTGAATTATTGATGTTAAATGATAAGAATTATTTCGATAATAATAAATAAATTAATAATAAATCAATAATCATATTTTTTTTATTAATTTTCAATAAATATGTTATATGTTTAGGTAATACAATATTCCTATTCAAATACACAAGCTATCGCCAATATGACCGAAGGAGTGGGCAGTCGGGCCAAAGTGCAATCCGTAGACCGCTAAGTTTTTTTCCTTCCAAAATAGTGGAGATTCTATTGTGACGCAGACGATTCTGGACAACTGGAATGAATTCAGCATCGCACCACATTCTACATCCTTTATTGGATTGATAGGATATTGCCAATCTTGTACTTATATCAATTAATACATTGCGATGCCATTTTCTGCGACAAACAACCACTGAAATGCATAAATTATATGTTGTTAAAACATTGCCGTGTATGAACGCGCAGTAAACAGAACGAAACTTGTGTTTGCGCAGCCGGAGCCTTAAACACGTAAGTAACTAGCATATCAACATGTGTAGCGCTATTTCAATGGAAGCTATGTTTGCTTTATCGTATTTACCTTTACGTTCAGTTAGTCCGGCACTGAAAATAAAAGGATGCGGAATTTGCCGAGTCGCGCTCATAAATATCCGTAAGCGACATCGGGGTCCGCCATTTTCCTGTTGACAAAATCGCACCCACAATACATTCAAACTTGTCTAAAGTTTCCATTGTTTATTGCTCTTCCGCAGATTGTTAAATGGTGCTCTCTCCGCGGCGCTTTAGTTCAATTAGAATGCGTTTACTATTCAGATTAACGGGCATTAGGATATTGGAACATTTCGAATAACAATGCCTTATGATTTAACTTTGATGAACTGTAAATGTAGGGATAAAACTCGCGTTACGCTGGCTCTGAGGGGATTAGCAGCGTTTATTGAAGCGTCGGGACATCGTGGAAGGTTCGAAAAGAAAATAATCTTGATGAAATGTCTCGCTATAAAAAGAGGACATCTTGAATGTCGGCGCTTGATGTTTTCTGTGAAATAAACCGGGACATCGGGACGTCACAGCTAAAACTTTATTTTCATACCAAGTCGCATCAACGTTATTGTCTGTTTTAACGGCATCACTACAGGTAATTTCAGCGTCCTTATATTGGATTTCATTTTATAGATGGATTGTTTTGTACAAAACTATCGCGACTGTTCGACGTGCGTTGATTAAATGTATGGCGAGGGCGTTTCATTAATCGGAAAATAAATAAAGCGTGTTTGATGTTTACATTTCGTGTTTGCGCACAATTTCATATCGATATTGATTTTGTACACATTTCTTTTATACATACGTTATAAACGATGGGTTTATTGATCCTTTCTAGTATTATTTTCCTTAACAAATTTATAATACATTGTTATTTTTTTTTATTCATTGCATATTCGACCTGTACTTCGGGAAGAGAATTTTAATTTGATCATTATACTTGTTTCAGGTGAAAAATAAGAAATAAAACCCAGTTGTTACGGATTTTGGAAAATATTCTTGAAATAGTTTTTTCAGAATCCAATTTCAATTGATGACTACTTATTAGTAAGTATATTTTGCAAAAATACTGATATACGACACAAAAACACAGCAACCCTTTATACTTAATTTTCCGAATAAAGACGTTTTTTTAGATTTCAGTCACACAAGTTTTCCTATAAAATAAATGTAGATACGCAGATTAGACATGCTCAGACAATTCCTTGTCAGCGCGATAGTCTTAGGAATAAAACTGTTTAGCTTCTAGCATCAGCGGGAAGAAACAGGGCGCTTTCAACTATTTCCTGCCGTATCTACATTACTTATCTGCGTCGTGATAAAGTTTACGAGGCAACTTGTGTGTTATACAATATTAAAGAGGGTACAGTTTCAGTGTGTACTTTTTCGTGCTTCTTGGTAAATCTATTACTTTTTATACGAGAAATAATACCGACTTCTTTATTACTGTTGTGTGTAATTTTGTTATTTCCGATACGAAAGATAAAGTTAACATCATTAATTTTTCCGCTTGGATTCCTATGAAATAAGCTAAGAGTATTTATCATATAGAGGGAGCGTGATTACGCTCCCGCAAATGTATGATTATACATTTGCGTCTTCAAAAACGTAGATATTTTCTTGTTCGTAATTTTGGTAGTAATACTATATTGTTGAATATTGAACTAATTTTATACATACATACATAAACACACGCCTTTTTCCCAGAAGGGGTAGGCAGAGGTGCTACCAGAACATCCACGTTTCGCCTTGTATATTCCGTCCCACGATGTGATAGGGGGCGAGCCTATCGCCATATCGGGCACATATTCCTGACTCCGGGCTGATAATGAATAGAATAATCTAATTTTATTTAAACTAATTTTATTTAACAACAAATTTGTAACCGAAATTAAATTTAATTATTAAACGGTCTTAAACGAGGTTGGGTGGAATTTAATAACCCTAAACAATTTTTTTACATATTTTTTTCAAATAATTCGGGCGTTTTGGACAACCTGTCAAATGTCAGCCAATAGGAGGGAAGAAAAAGGTGGCCCGGCAGCACCATTTTTATCTCCGTGTTTGAAGTATATTATAAATACTCGAAGTAAATAAGTTATACCATCTCAGCACTCTCACTATTTGAGCGCATCAAACTGGTCAAAATCCAGTCTACAATAGCTGAACCTGAAACATGATGGAGGTAGGTCTCTCATTTGTGAGAGGCCGCCTGGGTAGGTACCACCGCAATGACTATTTCTCCCGCCAGCAGTGTAAATGCAGTTGCACTTTTGTGTTCCAGATGGAAGGATATTGTACCTAGAGTAACAACTGAAGATAATGAGACTTGTCAACTTATGTCTCAGGATGGCGAACGCAGTGGAATGCCAAGCATTAGTTTGTAATTCATGACGTTATTTGGTCTTGCTACTGTTCATGGGTGGTCGCGTATCGCGTATCATCAGCCTCATGGCATGCTTGTCTCGCCATTCATTGCAACAAAAACAAACAAGAATCACGACACACTTGAACGTATGTCATGGGTTTTCCACTATCGTACACGATGGTCGTGATCCGTCAGGATACGAATTAGCATATATGGAAGAAATGCAAATATACTTTTCTCAGATCCATTTTGCGGGACTTCGTCTCTATAGTCGATGAGGAGCAAGCAGTCTTTTGTATTGTGTTGGTTTTGAATGTGTGCAAATGTAACATGTACGTATTTTCTGATCTCGACCATGAAAAAGGTTTCACTTTGCTTTCAACTACGCATTTCCTTTATTGCTTTGTAAATCAGTTTTCACGTCTTTCAAAGTATCAAAGTCATTGTGTGTGTCGCACAAATCAAAGCATGTGTTTTGGAGTTGTTCGTAAGGTACGTATGACTTACGAAGTATTGTATTGATTTTCTATACACTCACTGTACGTGCGCAATTTATTAAATAAGCTTTGTGACTCGTCTGAATTTATAAGTGAGTACACGTATTGAATGGCCTCAACAGGTGTGGTTGATAACACTTCCAGTTTCATTTTGCAATTTCAACACTCATATTAACTTAATAACAACGAATTTCTTTTGTGCAGTGTCCACGCAAGTGTTTTAGTAATGGTAAAAACAATCATAAAAATGTTTTTCAAGTATTTTACATATTATTTTAATATTGTAGAGGTGAAATAACCTTGCTCTTGTTAAATCAAAATAGGTACTAATGAGTCGGTTCGACGTGTATGTACCCACTATCTTAAAAAAACCGGAGGTAAGCCTAGCCAGTAAGTCTTATTCGGCGAGTGAGGTTGCCAGAGACCTTGTAGCTAGTTGAAGGATATTCGTATCCGCCCGGATGGAGGAAATGGTGGGAAACCCGTTATAGCGACCCACGCAGGTATGTTGCACTTTGGATGGCGATAGTGTAGTAGTCACCTTATTCTGATAGTATCAAAATTATGATACAGCATTAAGAAGTCATAAAATAATGTTTCTTGTGTTACAATTTCTTTTTTTTTATATTTCTTTTTTTTTATGTTTTACCTCTGTTAAGAAAGTGTAATTGTTTTATTAGTGTTGAGTACACTATGTGGCTTTTATATTGTAGCAATAGGCTATTAGAGTGAGGAAATGTTACGCCCACGAAAAGGTTGAGGTTAAAAGTTTTAGTACATAATATGAGCAATTCGGCAGGTACTGTTGTGCAGATGTGCAATGAAAATGTCACTGGTCTAATGCAATCCTTCATAATATGTTTCGTGTCGAAAGTTCTGTTTTTATAGATAAGTATTTTAAATTCAAGACTTCTGAGAACCGAACAAATTTAATATAAATCTATTATACCTAATATTTTGTCAATAGCGATTAAGTATGATGTATTGACTTGTCATAAGAGCTATTTAATTGCCTACGTGATCAATAAACAAATTTCATTTCACTGTAATAGTAGTTGCGTAATATGCGGCTTGTGAAATGAGAGGCAGCAGGTTTGAATCCCGTAACAAGACAAATATTGATTTTGGATATGGTTGTTCTAAGACAGTAAAAAGCTCTGGTAGTTTATGATAATTTCTAATTCCCACTGGTATGTTTATGTGGAGTCCAGACTGTATGTGTATAGTTCGGTGCATGTTTTAAGGTAATTATAACAGATATTAGCAAAATAAATTGTAGAGATATACTGTATTCAGTTCAGAGTACAAACAAAACCGGCTACACCAGGGTGGTAGCACAGATCCACTTTGGTGTCGAGTTTCGTAGGATCCATGAGATTAACAGGCCGAGCCTTCGCTGCTCTTATTCTTTACCCGTCCTTTATCATCTTTTTTTGCGAGATGGTCATCTCACGCCGATCGTAGCAATGATGTCAAATTGATCAATTGAATACACTTGTGTACCCACGCAAGTTTGTGCCACTGTCGGCGGAAAAACCATAGTAGTGACCCCACTATGGAGGATTTTCCGTCATTGTATATACTGTGGTGGCTGACTGGGTGTACGCAAATATGGGACATAAATTATGTAGACAAAGAATAGAGTATTTAGTATTTGTAGTATTAGCTGGTTCGTCAGTCCTATGCTGAACATTCTTGCGACAATCAAACTTCACCAGCAATTTTACACAAAATGTTTTGTGAGAACATAGTTCATTTAGGCTCTATTCACAATTGTTAAAATTGTACTGTACTGTACTGTATCAACCCATATATGTACGTTCCACGTCCCACTGCAGGGCACGAGCCTCCCCTACAATCGAGAGTACGATTGTGAGGGGTGAAGCCGTATTCACCGTATCCACCACGCTGGCCTACTGCTGGTTGGCGGACTTAACATACCATAGAAATTATTACAAATCATTATGGGATGCAGGTTTCCTCACGATGTTTTCCTTCACCGTTGAAGTGCGTGGTGATTAACTATCAATACACACATGACTCCGAAAAGTCATAGCTGTGCCTTGGGATTTGAACCCGCGACCACCGTGAACATGTTGGCAGCCGCGTCTGGTCTGTTTACCAATAGGCCACCACGCACTTGTCAATAACATTGTACATCCTATGATAATTACCGCTACTCCAAATACGTTTTGCATAGCGACCAAATGTTCTAATATTCAAAAGGCGACATGTGTAACGTTTATTCAAATGTACTAAGTACGGCTTTGCAAAATCTGGGTTACCATAACAAGAGTGAATTCATAATTTTACATTAATATTTGTGCTACAGCTGAGCTAGTTGAATGGTTATACCATTTCAATGACGCTGCATGCGGAAGGCGGGGTTTTGAATTCTGGCGCGCTTCGCGAGTTTTCGAAACTTACATATTTAAACAAAGTGCTTTAGTACAGAATGAATATTGTAGAGTGGACATTTCAACTATTTATTATGCAAAGTATAATACTTTCATATGCTCTATTAATTTTAGTGTTTTAAAGGGGGAGGCTTACGTTCAGCAGTGGACTTCATGTGGCTTAAGGGAGAGAGAGAGAGAAAGAGAGATAGGTGAACCATTTTCTGCATATTTTAGAGTACATGAGATTATTTCTTAATTCTATCTCTTTCCGTCATTGCAAGTGAGTTTTACGACTGTCGTTTTTATGCCCTTTATGACGTATAACATATCACATAATGTTGCTTTAACTACACTTAACTTCTGCCACTATCACACGAGGCCCTGCAGGATTTTAGTTTAGAAAGTGTCCGCTGCATGTTAGGAAATAAAAATAAATAAATGTCTGTTAATATTTTTAAAGAAATTTGTGAGATAAAAAATAAGGCTTTTTTACCTATCGGAGATCTATCGCCGACCTGTTAAGGTATTATGTGAAGATTAGTTCGGTACAGATAACCACAAGGTAACTGCATAACTTACACATGAACCTAGGTTGCTCTATAGATCCTTTGCGGTCGACCCATTCGGCACTGGGCCAAGCACGTACACAATTTACTTAACCGCGCTTCTACCGACACACCGTGATTTGAATACATAGAATTTACAATTACAAGATTTTTAGACTCTTTCGCCGGCCAAGAACAATGATCGCTGTTTTAAAATTTCATTGTTTTATCGCCCGGGCAATACTCGTATAATATAACTTTTTTTCATTTTGGATATAGAAAGTCTTTAAAAATATCTGTGTATTTGTGAAAAACAGCCTTCGTGGCGCAGTTGGTTAGACGCCGGCTGCGAATCGAGAGGCCGCGACTTCGATCCTCGCACTAAAACAAATGTTAGTAAGGTCCACAAACATTAGTCTCGAGCCGTGGAGTTTGTGAGATTGAAAAGTCTCTCGTATTTTCTGATACCCACGACACAAGACTTGATGGATCTGAACGTGGAGTCAGGACTATGTATGTGACTGTTAGGGGTATTTATTTATTTAAAAAAACGTGTGAGCGTTTCTTTAAAAAGTGTTGGACTTTTATGCACACGAACTTAAAAAGTAGATGAACGGGGTCTTCTTGATCAGACCTCATTAATTTTAATTATTAATTTTTGATCTGTAATAAAGCGCAAATCAGAACCCGGAATTGCACAAATTATTCCTGATTCGGCACAAACAATGAAAATGAAGGGCTGTGAATCGTTTAATAACATAAATATTTTACTCAAGCCAGCGGACCTACCTCAGCCGGAGTTATGCTAACGAACTGCTATTATGTTTCCCCTCGTGTCACTGTGTGAAGGTTTTGCACTCTCGACCGAGTTATGCCGAGGGGTTGTTTCAGAAAATCATGTGTTGCTTTGGGGAAAAGCTGGCAGTTTGAATGCGCTCGGCGGCGGGACCAGACGCGTCGTATTTTCCGCGCGGGATCAACTACGAACAAAATTCCGAAACGCACGGGACTCCGTCTTATCCTGTTATCTAGTTCGGTGAACAACAACGCGGGTGTTTATTAAAAAATCCAATTAATACGACTTTGTTGTTTAAAAACATTTGCATCATTATAGTGAGTGGAAAATATTATGGACACCCTCATAAAGCTTTAAGTGGATAGTTATGTTTTTCTGAGGTTTAGAATGACTGTGATAAGTAAGTTTCTGTTATTAATAGTAACTATGTTAAGTGAGTGCTAGAGTAGTAGTTGGTGGTGTGAATATTAATCATTGGTCACGTGATTTGAATGGATTGGCAGCGCACGATGGTTATTTTGCTCTTGATTTCTGCTTTGTTTTTAATTCAATTCTATGGGTGCTGGAATTTCATGATTTTCTATATCAATTATGGAAAAAAATGAAAATTGTTTTCCATAATTAATATGATTTTAAAGAAAAAAAAATATTTTCCAAAATAATTATCAATAAAATACTAAATGTATTTTATTGATAAGTAATCGTGTATATCCTTATTAATTAGCTTTTATTCATACGTTGTTGGACACAGGCCTATTACGATTTACGCTTCAGCGCTCGATTATCACTAATTAACGTGATGATCAAAGAATTATTTCTGCTATGTATTGTCCTTCGTCCTCAAAGGGTTGAAGGCTTGTCTGAAAACCCTGTTAGCATTAGTATGCAATTATTTTTTTATTTTTTAGCCCCAATTATTTTTTTCTTACTCTAATTATTTATTATGTTGAAGCTTCGTAGTAACTTTTAGTCTTTACGTTCTATTTATGTAGTAATTATAAAAGTATGCTTGCTCTATTTTTTTATAATGTTGATATCTACATTAATATTAATTCTACATAATTATTGTTCTTTAAGTGTATATCTTCAAGGATTGACTCTCTCCTCTCATCTCTTAGGCATCTCTCCACATAAAACCTTACTATCTAGTGATCCAATTGAGCATACTTATATTGAGGTTAAACAAACCAGTAAAAAGACGGTTTAATTAAAATGAAATTAGCTGAGTACGGCAAGGGAATGCGGGTTCTGCAATCTTTGGCCACGTTCATTTTATTATGATTTTGATTGGACCTATCAAATTACTTAGCCTGCTCGATGTTACGATAGCAGCGTGCTGAGGGGGGTTTGGTTTGTCTGTCAGGATATTAAGGCCTGCGTCATTTTAATGGCGATCACCATCTTCATATTTTCTTCTTTTCAGCCAGTATCAACACACTGCTGGGTATAGGCCTCCTCCCAATCCCCCCATTTTTTCCAGTTTTTAGATCACCATAGAGTTTTTAATTGGTGAATTTCAGCAAATGTCATCTTTCAAGGGTAGGTAGAAGCTGTGATATCATACAATAGGTTTTCCAAACTGTTTGCACTTTTAAAAACATTTACGGACGGCAATTTTCTTCTGCCCTTCATCCATACTTTCTTCGAAAGGGTACAACATGAATCACGATGCCAATGCATGTTATTGAAAGATTTATTACTCATTTACACAGAGAGCAAATTATAGCTTGTAGATCAAGTAGAAAAAGTGGATTACTCGGTTTAAGGCCTAGGCTGTTTGATTTATGGCACGATTTGACCATCAAACCAACAACCTCACTGTTTATGTCAGGTGGTGGGATAACTGTATACACTTGGATAATGATTTCCACAAACGTTAGTGTGAATTCGTCATCAATCCATCCTTGTTCGTCACTTTTCGAGTTCAGCTAATATCTGGATATGAGCAGAGCGGTACAACTGTGTCCACCGGCGGACAAAGCCATCGTTTGATTCTTAATTTGGATAGCATTAGTGCTATTGTTAGACAATAACTTTTTTATTTCTTTCCCTCTTTCTTTCTTCCATTCTTTCTTTCACATACATTATAGTTACTTTATCGGGCCAGTGTTAAACATCCCAGATACTCTCCCACAAGCCATTAGACCAATAAGACAAACAACAATGTAAGACATTCCCATACTCAACAAAGTCACGTTACACGAACTGTGTCAAAGGACGACGCCACGTTCTCCAAGTAATTATACTGATTTCCTTGCTGGATTGTTGTGTCTCGGTTTGACGGATAATTTTAACTTTGTGCGGAGTGCATCGGATAGCGTGGCAAGTTAAATTGCGGCAACTAACTCCACTCGGTCGTTCTCAATTAACAAATCTTCGAATTATGTTTGAGATCAACTAAGTGACTGCGACTTGTTCCACGAATTTCTATTGAGAACTCATAAAGCATATATAGAATTCTATTGTTTGTTACATTGGATAGATATAAAGGCTTTTAGTCGCTTAATGTTTCACAAATGTTATGAATAAAAGGAAATGTAGTCACAATATTTTCATGGAGAGACTTTTACTAAAATGATGTCACGCCGGGGATCTTTCGCATAAAACAGGAAACATTAAACGAATAGAGCATTTATATTTCTAACATTAATTTCTTTCGACTTCGTTTTGAAAGGTTTTTAATATTTCAGTGCTACATTATTTTCTACTATATGTATTTAGTTTCGATGACTCCGGTTTGAGAGTTGATATTTCTTTTCTCTGCCTAACTTTGCCTTTGTTCCTTAATTTCTCTCTGATTTCTGGACTGTTTTCAAAAGCCGACGTCCTGATTAGCCTCAGTTGTATTACCATTGATTGGCTCTTATATATTTCCCATCGACATCCTCATTCTGTCATATAGTAATACTATTTCACAAGCCCTCTCTATAATCGACAGTTCGACAGATAATCGAGAATCGATATAGTCCAACACGCTAGTCTAGATCGACAGGGCGTTTAATTCATTGACTTTCACGTTTCAATAAACACAATAAATATGATTTCGAAAAGTCTAAGGTGTGTCCTGGGATCTGAAACTGCGACCACTATCGCGCCACCCGCGTCCGACCCATTATCAACAAGTCCCACGCACATAACACGCTCATGTCTTACAGTGTTCTCATAAAATTGGCCACTGAATTAGGGTTTACAACCATAACACGCAGAGTTTAACGTTACGCACAACGCATTACAATTTATTCATCACTCTTTCCCACGACGGGCAATATGTTTCATCGGCTACAATACCGCAACTGGTAGCAAAACATTGAAATATAAATAAAGTAGCGTTGTCAAGTGAATATATTATAATATCGGCACATTGAATGTGTTATGTGGTGAGTCAACCATAGCCAGTTCGCGGCCCGTGAGACTACGTGTCTCTGAATTATATATCGCACGTATACAAAACAGTTTTTTTATTCCATATGTTAGTAATCCCGGTAGCAAAAAAGACATTTGGCATAATCCGTAGAGGATTAACACGTGAAATTTTTATCAAGGTCCTTGTTTACGATCAATATCGTGGAGCGAAACTGTTACTGTGTTATTTTATGGATGTGGTTATTATTTTCATCATATTTGTTTTATATTTGTATCATTTATAACCTTATAATATTTTTTATTTATAACAAGTTCATGTCATCTAAATATACGTAAATAGCGTATTATACGCTAAGAACTACTGGAACTTAGTAAAAGGAAGTTGTATATAAAGTGAAAAAATATCAATTTGTAGCTTGATTTTTTGATCCTCATAACTTTTTTCCGAACATCTTCTCTGAGGAACTATCTAATTGACATTAGATGTCTCTGAGTGTGGCAGTTAGTCGATCAGACTAATGGAACTCAAGACAAGTATTGATGTTAAGTACTAGTCTTATAAACTATAATGTGATTTTTATTGTGTTCTATATACGAGTAGAATATTTATCAGGAGTAACGATGTCTAATTTTTACAAACTCCGTAGAACAATTGGTTAGGAAGTCGGCTGTAAAACGAACAGATCGCGGGCTACACTCCTTCAATAAGACAAATCTTTGTGTGGCAAACAATTTTGGTTCGGATCTGGGTACATTGGTACATATATAAACTCACGCTTTTTTTCCTGAAGTGGTAGGCAGAGGTGCAACCAGGGCACCCACGTGTCGCCTTGTATTATCTGTGTAGGGGCCGAGCTTATCGCCATATCGGGCAAATTCCTGACTCCGGGCCGATAATGAATAAAAAATCCAATATCACTGATCGAACCCGAGACCTCAGCTTTGCAATCATACCGTGGTACAACTGCGCCATCGAGGCAGCCATAAGTTATCTGGGTCTTGTGACGCCAAAATTCTCATATTTTCTGATAACTAAGGCACAACTCACAACTCACAAGACTTGATAACTTACGATAGGGTCATGTCTGTGTGTGTGGTTGTACACATTCATAATCGCACAAACAGCAAATTGTCGTGGCACTAATACCAATACACGTAGTCGAGGTGAATAAAACTTTGTCAGCAGGCGAATTCGCAATTAGAGAGGTCACCCGCCAACAACATTTACATTTTAATTTAAATTTCGCCAAACCTGACGAGATTCAAGATAAATTGGGATGCGTATTTAGCGCTATAATTTGAGACTGCCGGCTCCTGGCCTCAAAATTTAGGGGTGAGATAATTGTTTGTGTTTTAATTAATATTATACATTAATATTGTGCTCGCAATATTCGCGTGTACGTGTTCTGTTTACGTTTATTTAGCTTTGGTTAATTAATACCGTTGGATTAAAGAATCGTGCTCTGTCATTTAGTAATACAATATATATCGCTTGTATAGACAGCTTTATCAAAGTTTATAGCTATTTTAAGTTTTGAGGCTATCCATGCATCCATCCATCCATCAGCCAAAGGAAGTCAACTGCTGAACATAGGCCTCTCCCAATGATTTCCACAGTGACCCGTTGGAGGCAGCCTGCATCCAGCGACGTCCCGCGACCTTTACCAGGTCGTCTGATCACCTAGTGGGCTAAAGAAGAGATAGATATAAGGGCTATATATATATAGATATGAGATAGATATATTGAGGCTATAAGGAAACTAAATTCTTGGACGTATTCGAGCAAAATGTGTTTCTAGGATAATTCATTGTCTGGCCCATTAAACAGAGGTACAGAGATAAACAAACGTCTTCAATATAAACAGTTTCTCGTAATAGTTCGAAATCATAAATTATGGATATTTCGTTGAACTAACTTTGAGTACTTAGATTAGAATATAAAACTGTGTAACTACAAACAAATTGATGAAATATAACATTTTTCTATCTAAAGATTTTAATCAATACTGCATTGGTCATTGGTGTTTTAACCAGAAAGTCCTGAAAGATTGGACTGTGTGAATGCGACGGCTGACGAGTGCTGTCCTTTTCTTGATGTCAGCAAAATTATGACGTGTTAGTAGTAGCAATATTATAGTAGGATTATGATAATTCTAAAGTTCATAATAGCGCCGTTATACCTATATTTTTAAAACCTTCTCTAATATTAAAAATTTTAAACTGATGTTTTGATGTTTTTATGTTTAAAATCATGAAATTTGGCATACACGTTGTTAGAAGTACAGGAAATGATCTAATATACCTTTAATCTAGAAAACAAGTGCCTAAGGTTCGTTTCCCGTAGTGTAGAAAATAACTACTGCATGGTTGTCAAAAAACAAAACGGTGGTTTGGCATAAAACCGTGTCTAAATTACAACTGAATGCCTAAATGACAGAAAAAGGGATTTGTGGTATCTTGAACGAAAATCGGACATCTAAAAAAAACACTGTTCCCGAGTTATCTTATACGTACGGGCGAAGCTGCGAGCAATACCTAGTAATTTGTCATTGTTACAACTGGCGACAAACCCAAACAAACAAATAGCAAACGTGGATTTTTTGTATGCACATAGAAATATCCTTAACGGGTGGATATGCGAACATATATTACTAGAGTAACAAAATCCATTCTATTTCAACGTTAAAAGAAATGTTCTCGAGTAGCCGCCAAGTTTTTGCACTTACAATAAAAGCTATCCATCTTTCGCTTTATCTTTAAGATACTGACGGCTTTGTTTTCTTCGCGAGCCATTGCACGATTTACTTCTTTTAAATACTGCATCTTTATTTATTGTTATCAAATGTTCTTTATTAGAAGCGAGTCGCAATAACCATTTGGGTCCCAAGACTTGTTATTTTATTTGGCAGCTACTTTTTTTTTTAAGTACATCAGACAAATATAGATTGTCTACGATATTAAAAAACAAAAATAAAAACAAAAGACGAATTACATTCAGTGGTTCACTAATCAAAGAGTTGAAACTAAAAATCGTAAACACCAAAAATGGTTCGCCATTCTCTCTGTTAAACGGATTGCTGAATCGGTTTTGATTTTAATTATTATGCAGCACAATCGCGGTCTGAGCCGGCGCGACGCGGCGCGGCGTCCAACGACAACACAATCTACGTTGCCACGACTCTCAATATCGACATTGAAATACGGATGAAACATTCGATTCGTTAGTCGAAAAAAGAAAATAATGCAAAATACGATGCCACGGGACGGGAATGGTTCTCATAGTCGGGGATAACAAAAGGAATGCAATGGAAATATCGTTCGTTTGATAGTGGCGGCAACTCGTGGCGTCCGTGCCGTCGGCTCAAATCTCCTACCATTGTGTTTGAATTGCTTGCCTCAGGCCTATTATTGATTAGATCAATGACCTCTCACAATGTTTCAACAGAAATATTAATTAACACGTCAATTCAATTTCGCAATTCATAACAATGTCTTAAGCGTAATATTTACACTATCTATACACACTACATTACTAAATTAAGGTCTTTTTAGTTTACAGGAAAGTTTTTGTCACCTACATACCTAATACTGAACCCACATTAGTTAATTAATTAATTTATTTATTTATTAAGATACAAGTCCTATGTCGTGGTGCTCAGAATTTACAAGACTTTCCGTCTTAATATGTATAGGGTGCTCAAAATTATTTCAAATCTATAACTAAATGCTAATTGGCTCTAAAGAAAGAAAAAATAGGATGATCCAAACTATAAAATGTCTACATTGTTTGCACAAACACCAACTATTTTTGAAACGAGTATTATAATTACAAATTGACCTATGACGTCATAAATGGGTACGTATAGCAGGTACATTTTAATTATTCAAATAAAACTGCAGTACCATCTGTGGCTAGGGCATGGTGGTCGGCTGCACTGATTTAAAATTTAATTTACCTCATGAAAATATTTTAATGTTAATTGCATAGTCCTTTCATCCCGTTTATTCAAACTTTGTAAGGGGATTTGTTTACAATGTGCCTAATGGCTCTCGGTGTCGAGATAAGCTACGTAATGACCATTCAATTTGTAATTTTCTTAATCCGGATCACTTGTTGGACAAAGTTATAGCGGCTTCTTAACTACTTAGTTTTGTAAAATTAGCCACGGTATTTGCAAAGTAGGATTATGAGGAGAACGTATATTTAAATTATGAAGTATGGAAGCTTATTAATTTTCTACAAATATATGTGTGAATCATTGATATTATGGTGTAAAATTCAAGTGAATACATGCATTTTCCATGCCTTTTTCTATTACACTTATCATGAAAGGGAAGAAAAAAGACAAGCGGTGGAAAAGTATACCGGACCTCCTGCAAAACCTGAAAATGTATTAAAAACGATTTAAATCAAAACGAACATATTGTGCGCGTTATAACACGAATATAATTTCCGGCGGACACAGCGTAATAGTAAGGTGTGGCCCGACACACGTCTGCGACACTCAAGGAGATGTTACTAATCCCTTCGTGAATATTAAGTTTGCCCATTACGCCACTCCAATCTGAAAGCATTTAAAGTGACTGCCCTCTCTGAATATATCAATAAGACCTGCAAATTCATTACTGCAATTTATATAATCATGAAGATATTTGATTCAATAACTTTATTGTTTAGAATTATTCGGACAATAATTTGTAACTCCAGGACAAATTGCTAGAAAACAGAAGCCGTTTTTTTTGTATCATAGGTCCAGCAAACGAGCAGGTCACCTGATGGTAAGTGATCACTGGTGCCCATGAACATCCACAACGCTTGAATCATGGACGTGTCGTCGGGATGGAAAGGAAAGGAATGGGGTATTGGGCATCCGGCAGTCTCACTCACCGAATGAAACGCGACAGCATAGCTGTCGGTTCACGTAAATCTCCTGTGAGTCAGTGCTACCACCCCGGACGAGCCTGCCCGTTCATGCTGGCTCTCATGGCTGACAACAGCGTGGCTCTACCACTTCTTAGAGAGTTTTAATATAAGGGATCTCAACACTCACATTAACAGCATATTTTTTTAGTATATCCGCTGCAGAATATGAGCCTTTCCTAAAGACTATATCAAATATTACGAAAAAGATAAGTAAAACATTTACCAATTTTGTTCCGTAAAGAACTCCTGAAAGAAAAACGAAAAAGATATTTCTTAATAAAACAGTCTAGTATAATAAACACGACCGAAATAAATCACAATTTAGAGAAATCAGGAAGTCTTTCATCAATAACACTGTATTTCCAGCACAATGGACTAGCTCGTGTTGAGGTAGGAATTAAGGCTCCTGGGGCGAGGGATCCGTCCTATTATTATATTCAACTGTTGTACTTGTACCTCGTTACAATAACTATCTGCTGCCACTGCATATTAATTCTGAATCTGAGCTTATGTTGCGTTATTTTGAAGCTTGTTGAATTTCATATCAGACAAAAGTTTCGTTAAGGTAAGAATCTATGTAGAGAGTTGCTAAAATTAATGTAGCATTCATGCAATTTTAATTCTGATTTTAGGTAATATTATCGTGGTCGTTAATGATTAAGGAAAGTAAACTTTTTTTTGTGATAACATCGGATTTAGAATAAAACCTTTTATGATTATACCCACGGCGTATACTCATCGCTGTTTAGAAGTAAGACATATAACGTGAAAGCATTTTTATTATATTCACTTCGACCAAGCCGAACGGTGATCTTTGCCAGCGATTTTATTTCATAGCGAAAATTTGATGAACTCGTTACCTTCTATAACAGAATGGAACTGAAATAGTTTCTTTATTGGACTCACAATGTTGGGATCGAACAGATGTGCTATCATTTTGAAACGTTTTATTTCATCGGGTTTTTGTGAAAGGGAAGAAATGAAACGATAAATAAATTATTCATCAGTTATTGACGTCACGAGCAGTCCGACAGTCAGCGAAAAAATATAAGCACCATGCATTATTTATAAATGAATATTCAGGGATTGACGCATCTTGATGATATAAAAGCGCTTTTGGGTATTGTAGTGAAATAAATTAAGTGGAAGAGCGGTTTAAAATATATTTTAAAGGTATAATAAATTTATTTTAAAAAGTGACGAAGAAGTTTATACTAACATTAATTATAAAAGTACTCTACAATTGGTATTATTATACAGAAAATCTTGTTTTTTCAATTCAAACAATTATGTTACGTTGATTATTTATAATACTGCGTTGTGTATTATAACGCGATTTTAAATACTCACATTTTTTATCACAGGTTCTAATTTACCTCAATTTCCTCATCTGCAAACTAGACTAAGAAATGTAGAGGCTGTACACACGTCGGCAATTTCAAGTAATAGGTTTTCCAAAAGGTTTATTCCCAAAGGAATGTTCCACTAAACGCGGCCTAACAAACCCACCTAATGATCAAGGATACCCTACCAAGAAGGCGAAAACTCAAAAGACAAACGAATCGAGCAGAACAAAGAAATCGCTTTCATTCTTTTTCCTCAATTATGTCCGGCCGTATATCGTAAAGAACGTACGGGGAGGTAATATCACATATGCACTTATAAATATAGATCAAACTTGTGATAACTCAATGATTTCGGCTTATTTTTCCTCCGTATTTCTACGTTGAGCCATTTTATATCAGGGAAGGTAAATATAGAAGCTTTATAACTCTGAATACCTTTACGATATCAAGGTAAGTGTTGGCTTGAATCTGATGTCTACGGGAAATTTAGGTCGGAGGACGTTCGCTTCAGTTTATACAGATATGAGATAATAGTGTTCACACTGTAAAACTCTTTAAAATCGTTTATTATTTACTAAACAGTTTTTTATGTATACCAGCACAACTGAAACTAAAGGAGAATCTCGTTTGCCGTTTCTAAAATCTTTTTCTATACAAATCCTTTTATATGGACAAACACTCGATTGGTATCTGATTTCGAGTACGTGAAACTGCATTTGTGAAGAAAAGTTGGACGATAAAAGTCTTTGGTTACACGTAAACTTGGGATCGACGCTAACCCGGCCGATCGGGTCGCTTGGGATTAATGTCGCAAATAAATTGTTACGGATTAAGATTACTTCGGATTTAATGCAATTATGTCTGGTGGCCGTAATAATGATCTGCTGAAATGGCAGTTTCCGCAAGACTTGTTCTGTGGGCGTAACAAGGTTTCCAAGATTTTATTATACGGGAAAATGTACATCAGTGAATGCTTTTACTTTGGTTTACATAGTTAGATTTTTATTATGCGATGTGTAGAGCTTTTTAAATAGTTCGACTTGATTTTATATATGAACTAAATTAACTATAATTTGGCCAAGCTATTTTTATACATAACTAGTAATTAGTAAGTATTAACAGACTTAGAACAATCCTTAATTGGAATTATGTATAAACCCGTATTGGATTTTTATCAGATACGTAATTTAAGTTTCGTAATGTCAGATTAGGATTTCTTTTACGCGATTACATTTTTGTGAATTTCCGATGTTCATTTTAGTTATTGTCTCGCCTCTAGATTTGATAAACCCGAGGTTTATTAATGAAACAGAGAGCGCGTTAATCTCTGTCCAGAGCACGGCCCTGCGTAATGGGCCTTGAAATTTCAGCTTTATATTTTTACGTGGACTGGAAAACTTGGGAGATAAAGGTCAACATTTTATTTGCGCAGCTGCAAAGATTTATATGAATTCAAAATTAAAGTGCCTTTGTTCCATTAGTGAAAGTATTTTTAATAAGAATGATAAATGTTACAAAGGTAATGTTTATTGTATTTTAATATTTTAAATAAATGGTAAAAACTTTTTGAGATATAAAGTAAATTTTATTTAAATTTTAATTCAAAGCTTCTTCAAAAAAAATTCTTTGATCTTACAGCAAACGGGAATCAATGACAGATTATTTATCCCACAAACCCAAACAATTTTCAGTGAAATTAGATGACATACATACATACATAAACACACGCCTTTTTCCCAGAAGGGGTAGGCAGAGGTGCTACCAGAACACCCACGTTTCGCCTTGTATATTCTGTCCCACGATGTGATAGGGGGCGAGCCTATCGCCATATCGGGCACAAATTCCTGACTCCGGGCTGATAATGAATAGAAAAATCCAATATCACTTTGCCCGACCCGGGATTCGATCCCGAGACCTCAGCTTTGCAATCATACCGTAATACCACTACGCCACCGAGGCAGTCAAATTAGATGACTTACATAAATATCATCATATATTGAACAAATTAATTATTTTAATAGTGATCATTTTTTCGTGGCGGCTCAGTTTACATTGTGGTTTACATGCATTGGTCATTGGAGATTGTATAATCTACCGGCCTTCGTTTATTGGCTACGAATCATTAGGGGAAGAAAATTATGGACTGACTAAAAACTCCATTGAAGCTGCCCCATTCAAAATAAACTACGATGAAAATAATCTGTAACAATTAATTGGTAAGTTAATGTTACTTTATCAGTACACAGTCATGACTCAGCATGAATGGGCAGGTTCTTCCGGGGCGGTACCTTTGTATCACAGGGAATCGATGTGAAGCGACAGCTCAGCTGTCGCGTTTCGTTCGGTGAGTTAGATTGCCGGATTTTCAATACCCCTTTCCTCTTCCCATCCTTTTTCCTTCCTGTTCCCCTCCCAATTAGGCCGGCAATACATCCACGATCCAGCGTTGTGGATGTTCCTGGGCGGCAGTGATCACTTATTACCGTCAGGTGACCTGTTTGCTCGTTTGCCGGACCTATGCAATAAAAGAAAAATGTTACACCACCAAGATAACACATTATACAATTTTGATGACACCACCTTTTTGTAGATACATGGTTAGATCAACTGCCAACCCTGCTTGTACTATATGATAGAATGTTTCATCAGTTACTTGAAGCCCATCGATTAATAATGTGGTGTAAAATTGTACGAAGCGCGTCGCCCGCATTGTAGATTTATTGAAAGCAATATTCCGACAATTTGACGTTATCTGCGTGCGTCGGTTGGTCGCTGAATGCGTGGATAGGGCGTGCTCTCGAGTTTCGTCATTGACATTTCAATTATCGGCAGTTGTTTCAGCCGTCAGTCATCACTTTTGCCCAGTAAAAACCACAGTAAAAACCATGTGCATTTACATTTATGCGTTTTTCAGATTTTTACGGGATTTTGAAATAAAATCCAGGGATATAACATCTGTGGGTCGCTGTATAGTCTATACTTTCTATATAAAGCCGTTTTGTAAATATCATTAGTAGTAGAGCCACGCTGTGTTGAATAAAGCACGAGCTGCTGCGACCGGAGTGAATTCGTTATTTTATAGAAAACCGAAGTAAAGTAACAGCTTAGTAGTTGGCTATCGCCCGATGAGTGAGATTACCGGACACTGTAGATGGTAGCAAAGTATTAGTATCTGCCTGAATAGCGACGTCTGTAAAATATGATGAATATAGTTGGTATTACCTCGCTCAAGACCACCCATTAATACCAACTGTAGCTTTTGTGAGTTGCAACAAAGCTTATCATTTATTAGTTTTTTAGTATTTTATATTGCACTTCAATAAGTACTAATTATTAATCCTTCCAAGACCGCTAAATTCCCAAGTATATCAATACAGACCCATGTACACGGTTTTCAACGCCAGGGCTACGGGAAACACTCCGCATACATTAATAATAGAACCGTGCAGAAAGTGTAAAAGCGTCTTTAATTAAATTTGTCTGCGTCGTATGTTTGAAAGGCAGCGATTAAGATCTCGGAAGTGGTGCGGTTGCCGCGAAGACGGGTTGCTTTGACGCGATCTTGGCTCACTTTACTTGACTCTCAATATTCTAAAAAGCCACTCTTATTGGCAACAAGAGAAGGTGCGCCGTGACAGGCAATCACGACGCGTTTCCTTCGCGCGCTGTCTCGCGCTAACGTAGTGCTTCTCTAGACATTTATTGCTTGTGTCTTTTTATTTACGTCATTTCTGCGATGTTGCTGTTATTGAACAAGCTCTTTACAATGCCTTGGGTAGACAAATTGTAACGTTATTTAATATTTTGGTATAGTATGTAGGGTTTAAAGGTAGGTAATATTAAATACATTGTACTTTTTATGGACTTTCAGTCGCATTATACAATGACAGTATTATATACTGTAGGTCTAAACTAAGATCTCGATAATTTATTCATTAACGATTTGCTTGTGGTGTCTCTTCTGATTTATAATCTTAATATATATAAATCTCGTGTCACAATGTTTGTCCTCAATGGACTCCTAAACTACTTAACCGATTATAATAAAATTTGCACACCATGTGCAGTTCGATCCAACTTCAGAGATAGGATAGTTTAAATCTCAAATTATAGTCGCAATTTTAATTTATTGCTAATTATTTGTCTGTTATTATTTGACAGTCACAATCATCTGTTAACTCCAAATGATTGTAACAGATGTCGATACCTTTCGATTGGGTTGAGTAAGTAATCAATAGATGGCGCTGCTATGGTAAATCTACGAACGTGTCATATAAGCTACATTTCAACAGTATAATTACCACGTGTTGTTGACGCTATAAAATTAATTAAATTTAAAATAAGTAGTTCATTATACTTTAAAAAATCAATTTCGTAGTCAGAATTTTGGCTGAGCGGAAAGTTTTAGCAGGAATTTTACAAAGTATTTGTGTTTGCGTATTTTTTAAATGATATTCGTCGTATTTTCGTGTTTATATAAGGCCTATCTACAAAATAAAAGCAATTACAAAAAATTTACAACTTGCCTATTTAGGCATTAAGGGATGAAATGGGATAAAGTGGGACGAACGCGATGAAACCGGTCGGATCCGGATTGCATTCGATGGGAAATAATGGGACGGGATGTAACAGAAAGAAAAGGAGCCAGATGAGATGGGATGGGATACGATAGGAAAAGGGATAGTAGGTACTTAGGTTGAGTTCAGGAGTACAAAAGTTTGAACGGGAATAAGATATGTCTGGTGTGGAGTGGAGTCTAAACATCTTAGCACCCAGGCGAAGCTGGGCCGGGCCGCTAGTGTATAATAAAGTTATATATTTAGCGTTTAGCCAATGAACAAGGTTTAAAATTGTATTCTATTTTATCATCTTTGATGCCATTCATTTCAAATACAAGAGATTTGAGTACAGAAGGGTCGCCTTTTTTTTTTTTATTTTACTGTATCACATTAAACAGATTTGGTAAGAAGATATCGACAATTTGGTTAATTTACCAAGTTGTTTAGATTTCTCCCCTTTGGTTATAAACGGAGATAAGATATTCATCTAAATGAACAATAACGTTGAATTGAATTATCGCAATAAATTTATTAGATTTTAGATGGTAAAAGCGGTCTCTCTGAATCAAAAGCAATATTGGCGTGTACTTTGAATAGACTTTAATATAAAGTATATATGTTTTAAAATAATATAGAACACTGTTGATATATTTTACAATAATTATTTCAAACATATTTTGATAAGGAGAGATTCATAGATTAATTACAGAATGAAATCAAACACATATAATTGCAGTTAAACTGAGTTATTAGATAATAACCGCTAATTATATGTATAAAAGTATACTTGCCTTGCCGTATATGACGCGGTGTAATTTTTCGAGCCCTGAGTTTATTTTCTCAGTGAATGGGCCGGCAAAGGTAAACGCTTTGTTTTCCGTAGACACCCTCTTACACTCAATTAGTCCGTTCCTTTTTATTCAAAGACACGTTTAGAAATAAGCTGTTTTTAAATTACACGTCTCCAAGAAATTTTATGTTTTCTGTTTTGATCTTAAGACTTTAAGTGTTTTCTGTTTATATTTTTAGTTTTACGAGTATTTTCAAATTTTAAATGTGTTTAAAAATATTCCGGTATAGAACTTATTGCTGTTAGCATCAAGACCCTAAGGTGTATAAAATATTAATAACTATTGATTTTGTAGTAATACTATTAATAATTAAACAAAGACTCAGTTCCATACGTTTAGTTTAATGTCATCAGACAGCTTCTGGATAAAGAAAAGTGCCTTCATTTATTTAAATGTAGACTTCGGCGACAAAACGTTAACACAATTTGCTTATTCGTGAGAGCTCTTAGTTAAAATTAAATACAAATCTTATTCAAGGAAGGAAATATATCTTCCAAGATTAAGTTAGGACAGGTAAAGGATTAGGAAAGTACATTTTCTCGATTAAACGTACATCCGCGGACCTCGGCCTAGTTACGGGTAACGTAGCGGTATGCTAGTTACTGGGTAATTATTAAGAGTGATTAGTTCAAATACGTTTGGTTTTTTTCCATCTATGAATGTCAGATTTATTAGTTTATCTATAAAGAGTGGAGATTATTATTATTATTATGAGCCTATAACGTCCCACTGCAGGGCAAAGGCCTCTCTTCCTGCCTTCCATACATGTCGGTCAAGGGCTTTATATGACCAATCCTGCCAATAGGCGTCTAATTCATCTCGCCATCTGCGTCTAGGCCTGTGGAGTGGAGATGATGGGTTATAATTCTCTGAACTTCTCTTACTCCACGCTTATGTGGTATAAGGATGACATATTCACTGCGTTGGTGAAACAGGGTATACTGATTCTTCGTTCTGGGCTACTTCGCTTCACTCAGCCATATTAAACAGAATGTAAACATATTTGTATTAAAAATATATGTCACTTGCAAATTATAACAAATTATCAATGAACTGCTCTGATTTAGACCAACTTGTAACCTTTTGTAATAATCACGATATTGTAAACTGGTTTTGAAAAGAGCAACACTAGAGTTTCTTGCCCGTTCTTCTCTAGTGAAAACCGCTTTCCGAACCAGGTGGTAGAAAAAAATTACTGAATCTAAATAATGTTGAACGTTTTAATCCAATAAATTATTTTTATTTTCATTTTATTTTTTAAACATGTTGCAGACAGATTTGACTTCCGATTCTGCGAATAGACTCCCGGTATAACATGAATTCTTTAAAAAATGTATGCTCATCGAAATTCCTGTATTTAAGGTCCGAAAATCTCGTCCGCAGTGGTTAGGCTTGGAAACCCTATATGTCTCAATTTACATTCAATACGTTATGCCACTAGTGACTAGACCAGCAAGACAACGCGCGTCGAAATTTAATTGCCGAATATTCAAAATCCACCTCCATTGAATATCGAATAAAGTTTATCATTTAATCCCCATCCACAATTTTGTAATTTAAATGTAAAGTCTGTGTGCGGATACCTATCTATCCTCACTGAGAACAATTAGATCCCCTCTGCCGGGTCCCAGGCACCCCACACGCCGGTGGAAAAAGCGACTTTTTCTTTTTATTGTCCGTTAATTGCTCTGATTGGTGGGACGGAACGAAATAAAGCCGCGTTCGAGGGGATTTGTAGGCTCAGCCGCGTTCAAACTCGTCACTAATTTAGGCTCGATTGTAAAACGGCTTCACATAGGCACTTCGATGTGAACGTACTTTTATGTTATAGCTGTTATATTACAAACAGTTTAGAGGGATGTATACTTTCTTATCCGCGCCTGTTCTTTCTAGTGAAAACCGTTTTCTGAACCAGAACAAAATATCACTGGATCTAAACGGCGGTGAACAGTATTATGGATTTTTTAATTTTTTTTTTAATATTATGTAGTTATTACAGAATAAAATTCTAATAGATAGTTTTTTATTAAGAATTAACCTAACGCGCAATATGTATGGACGTAGAGCCACATTATTTATCGTTTCGTTTTCGCAATGCGTTTGAACATTAACTTTCATTTATTTCCATTTTTATTCCTGGAATGGAGACTGATAAGTATCGTCTCCTAAATATAAACAAGCCATTCCCAAATTGTCTTACAGAATAAAATTGGTATCATATCCGTTTCGATCTAGAGTCTAGACGCACTTCATTTGAATGTGACAGAAGTATTAACTGTTTCGTGTATAATCTTACCTATAGGCTATTAAAGTAGCTGAAATTGTAGAACCTGCTGTTTTATTACTCGAAAACCAACGTGGGTCGGTATTTTCTGCACCGTAAAAGGTTTGTATTTAGCGGTGATTCAATCGAATGATTCCAAAATTGAAAATAAACCATATGCGCGCCATAAAAAAATCTTTGTTGTACTGACAATAAAACCCTTATGTTTATTATCTTAGAAATGACGTATATAAATAAGTTAGTATGTTAAATAAAATGGCTAAGAATATCTGCTGTCATAAGTGAAATAACGATGTAATCAAAGTTGTGCTTTTGACGCACTAGAACGTTGATGCAACTACAGAAATCTCTCGGTACGTGCCCTAACTACTTTTAACAATGCCATTTAAACTGAAAACAATATTCCTAAGTTTGACCGATCTATCCAAAAGCAATTAAAGTAGACCAGAATCTACAAGTTATGAATTGAAAAGTTGAAAACGGCGTTAAAATTTCACTTATCCGCGGCGTATCTCAGACAGATATTTAAGAAGTTGATAAATGGTTCGGAGAAGAGTTTAACTTGTGTAAAATAGTTTTGGAATTTTATTTTAATCTATCAACGGTGATCATTTATCAAGTGACCGCACAGATTGCGCCGGCCGAACTAATTAATTGTGTGAATCCCTCGCTCCAACGGAAATATCGATTTAATCATTACGAATAGCTTGCCTCCAGCCAACTCTTGTGTGCGAATGTCTACACATTCGAGCACACTTACATTCATTATGCTTATGCATACTGGTGCATGAGTTTTGATTAAACTTACATACAACGGTTAATTGAATTGTAAACTGGCTACTGGTTTCCTCTTTTTAATTCGCTACCGACGTTCGATTAAACGTTGTGGTCAAGTTGCCGACACATTTCCTCGCTTCACTTATTGATTTATTTTCTATTTAAGTATTGGCAATATGAAGTTTATTAGTTTCTACGTCAAGCTTTATACGAGTAAAAATAAATGTGATTTTAACGATAGGTTTGATGTTGTAAAGATATTTGATATTTCTTTAGATGAATCTATTTTGTAAGTTGACTATTCGTGTAGCTCTTATGATCTGATTTCTTATATGTATATATGCGTTGTATCACAAGTTTAATTACTGAGGACTGCAAAGCATAAAAATATATATGGCATACGTGTATATACATTATATATTTTTATGCTTAATTAATTTACTATTAAACAGGACACCATGTTTAATAGTAAATTAAAATAGAGCATTAATATTAAAAGGTATTAACTGGCCGAGCTAATGCAATTTGATGTATGTGTGGTGCTGGTGAGGTAATAGCGTTATTAGTGCGGATATAACCACATTAATATCTCCAAGTAATGAACATCAAATGGAGTGATTATTCGCTTAGCCAGGTATTGGAATTGAATTTCGAGTTTATTTGGTTTAGTCGATCATAAATGTAAATGTATTTTACATTGCTGCGTGTCTATTAAAAAAGAATTGATTACAACTCTAAATACAGTCGTACGAAAGCTGCATTGTATAAAATTCAATGCAGTCGCTGTACCTTGCAGAGGCTGAAAAAAGCAAAATAATATTTTAATTGTATTCAATTCTGTCGAATACGACATCGAAACGTCGGCTGGCCCCTCGAGAAGTTTTCGAAGCCCCGCAGTACTGGAAACTATTGTTATAAATTTGCCAACTTACAGTATCTGTAGCGAGTATTGTGACAGTACTTCTGGTAGGTCCAATTTTCGGCATGAGGTTGTTAGTTGAACGCGGCTAATGGCTTCGGTAAGTGCTGTTTCAACGGCAGTATGTTCAGGTAACTTAGTTTGTAGCCAATATAACAATGCTAGACTAGGCATAGCTACAATACTCTTTGTTGCTACTTTCGGTTGGACAGCATTCCGTTTTACGCTTGTATTTATTATAATACCTTCATTTGTGAAGCGGTGTGTAACCCTATTGGGTCGTATAGATAGTTTTTCTTAGAGATTTACTATTGAAGTAGCCTTAAGTTAATGTCTTATACGTTTTGGTACAAAGACATAAATATGAAATACATTTTAATTTCATGATGAATGTATATTGTATACTTAATTTAGACGGCTTTACCCACATATTCGTAGATAAATGCATGGAAATTTTTGATTTAATATCCGTAAATCTAATCTCCCGTATTACAATTTATAAAATCACAATCATCGATAGCAATTCGCGTGGTACCATTTGCAATGACGTAAGGCAGAACCGTAGAGCGAGTATCGCGGTCTCTCGAGGCGGGTATACGAGTACAAGTGAAACGTTTTCCCGGTATTGGAGTGGTGTGATAAAAACCCCGACACCGCGCACAATGACTGACACCCCGGAGGCTTCCGAACACAAAAGGTGTTCGTCTATCAATCGAACATTAAAACTAGTGCTGTAAATCGTAAGTATACAATCAATAAGTATTAGGCGATCGTGGACCCTTGGGAAATAACTCTGCTATTAAAATGTATTGAATGCTTTTTGTGGATTGAATGGGGAATGGATATGCGATGACTCATACTCCTGTGCAATATTTAAAGTATTGAGAGTAGGCTTCATATTATTCGTTGATGATTTATTTATCACGTACTAACAAGGGCAGTCTAACGTCAGTTCATAAGGTAGAAAGATAATCTAATAAAGGTTTCAGGAAGTCGTTAGGTCACTAGGCGCAAACCCTTTTAATGGTCGCAATAAAAGTGAAGTGACTGCCTTGGTGGCGTACTGGTACTACGGTATGATTGCAAAGCTGAGGTCTCGGGCTCGAATCCCGGGTCGGGCAAAGTGGTATTGGATTTTTCTATTCATTATCAGCCCGGAGTCAGGAATTTGTGCCCGATATGGCGATAGGCTCGCCCCCTATCACATCGTGGGACGGAATACACAACGTGGGTGTTCTGATAGCACCTCTGCCTACCCCTTCTGGGAAAAAGGCGTGTGTTTATGTTATGTGAAAGTGCTTGTATTGCTTGCTGTATATGAAGATTATAATTATTATAAATTGCAATATCGGCGTTTGGAGTAGGATCGACAGAGAGGTCATGGTTTTATAGTGGGGTTTTCACTGATCAAGCTACGTAAGCTGTCAAGAGACAGAGCGCCTGATGATAAATCATTAGCAAGCATCATTATTCTAGTGCTGACGTATTTCAATTGTGATCGTTGATTCCATCGGAGGTGCCGGTATTACAGTAAATTATATTCTTCTCTTTTCTCATATTTTCTTTATTTTCTCTTATACAGCCCGGAGCGTATAAACGTAGTGTAAGGCCTTTAAATTTTTATAGGTTTATATTGTCTTGTGTTTTCGTTGAAGTTTAAGTGTGAATAAAATTTAATAATTAAAATTAACACTGCGACTCTAACCCAGCGCAAGTCGCGCGACAGAATCGCAACTGCCGCGCGACTACGGAGTTATTGCACGACGAAGCGACTAGTTTGCAAGCACCTCAACTTATGCTATTGTTAATAGTTTACGGTCACAGCTGTTAAGGAAGTCAACAACCTTATGAAAGCTGTATGAAAACAATATATGCATAGCTACGGAATAAACGAATATCCAGCAATGAACTCTTAAAGGCTCGATTTCGATATTAACAATTTAATTTTGCATGATATTTCAAGAAAAAGTTTCACATCAATACCGCACTGGACTGTCGCAAAACATAGTATAACAGTGAGAGTTTATCTGTATAAACTTAAACTTAAAAATATTTGGGACTCTCAACCGCAAAAAGAACTCACAGAAAGATACAAATATTTTGCAGTATCAGAATCTACGAGAGATTTTACGATCTTACGAAACACAAGCAAATAAATACATACCTATGAGTCAAACACATTTGTCTCAGTGAGAGTACCAAACCCGAAAACTTACCTTTGACTCCGAATTCTCAACTGCGCTACGATGGCGGTCAAAATAAATACCTTCAATCTTAGTAAATCCAATCGAAAAACGTAATATGCGCGATAAAAATACCTTCTAAAAGATCTGATAAATAAAACTGTACGCAAAATACGCGAATAAATTGTACACGGTTCGCAAAGTTCGATTTTCCATTTACAGTTGTCTTTGTAGTAAACACTCGGTAGTGTGTATTTATTGTCTGCTCTCGGTGCGTACAGCGGGCTGGATTTACGGTCGGTATGCAATGAGCTCGGCCACCATTCACAGCGCCGCCCGGCCTTCATTTAGCATGATATTAAACTCGGAAAAATAAAACTGCGCATAAAGGAAAACTTGGACGGAGAATTATCATGAAAAACGAGAGCCGTACTCTACCTGACCAACCTTTCGATCAAGGATTTAAAGTTGGAATTCTTATTTTAATAGTTATTGTTGGCTGAGCTTTATTCGACATGTTGAAAGTCTTTGATAAGAAACGAGGTCGCTCACAAAGGCATTGTAACTAAACTTTAATTACAGTGAAATGTTTGCATTTTATCATAAATATTTTTTGAGGAATGCAGTAACTAGAAAACTAACACTAGTATTTTCCTCTAGTTTTTCTTGCTGAAAAAAGAAACAATCTTGAAAACACGGCAGGCGGTCTAAGAAATAAAACAAAACAATCCATAGCACATCCAGAGGCATTTCATTAGGGAATATAGTAAGAACAAATGAAAGCAGAGTATTCCGTTCTGGTTGTGGAATTAATCAGCC
Source organism: Theretra japonica (assembly GCA_033459515.1). Taxonomy (NCBI): domain Eukaryota; kingdom Metazoa; phylum Arthropoda; class Insecta; order Lepidoptera; family Sphingidae; genus Theretra; species Theretra japonica. Next base: position 7,562,981 of record CM065943.1, read on the forward strand.
CCCTTGAAGCCGGTGGGACGGCCACTCCGTCTTTTTATTTTTCATTTCTTTTATATACGCAGCGAGTACTGCTATAGATATTTTGCATGAATTTCTAAAAAGGTCCAATAAGCTCATTGTGTCTTCATAAGTTACATTTTGAGTCTAGTTTTTCGAAAGTACACCCTTATACACTTGAAATAGAAAATGAAGAGGATTTCACTGAGATCAGAATGTAAAACGAATGTAACACAGCAACTAGTCCCCTGGGTAACCTGTTAATCCTTTAAGCTTTCTTTGCGAATTTATATGTCCTTTTGGTTTTTATGTAAAAGTTTTTTGTATCTTTTAAACGTACTTCGTTCTTAAACGTTGACTCTGTTATTTCAAAAAGTTTGTGAACTTTCTCACCTTAGACTGTTTGGCTCTTGTTAATTAACTTATTTAATTATCCTGGAATCAAGAGCTACACAAAAACAGTGAGCCGTATACAAGCAGTGAAAGAGACACTTAAAGATTGATGGGAAGATGTTAAATGAGATAGAGTACGATTGTGAGCTGGTAGGTACTGGATTTTTCAGACAAAATTGTTGTTGTGCAATAAAATTATTGATTTTCTTTTGTTTCTGTATATTGTTGTTAAATTAGATAGAGTAGGATTGTGAGTTGGTACCTAGTAGGTACTTTTTGAGACAAAACTGTTGTTGCGCAATTAAATTATTGATTTTCTATTGTTTCTTTATATTGTTGCTTTGTTTTTGTACAATAAATAATAAATAAATAAAGTTTCTGTGAAGCTTTAGCTACATACAATGAGAGTCTGTTTACATAATGAAATTCATACAAAATTAGCTTACGTGAATAAAAATGTTCTCTTATCCGGCGGCATACATTGGTGATAAGCGTGCAGAAGGTCAAAGATAAGCAAACAGAAGTAAAGGTTCGCAGTAATTCGGGTTTTCTTCACCCTTCCCTGTAATTTGGAGATGTAATCTGGTGCAGATACGAGACTTGTCCCGTGATTTACTACACTTGTCTCTGTAGTTAACGAGGGAAACTTTTTGCCCCTCCAAGTGTGAGGGAATAAATTAGCCAAATTGTTCGGGCTAGTCGGATTATAGGGCTTCAGCGGGCGTCTAATCATATTAGCAATGATAATATCCGAATCTGTAACGAATCAAGCTGATCTTATTTTGACTACGAGTATGTCTGTCTCTATTTTTTTTAGTTATAAAACAATTTATATTATGGGATTTCTAGAAAAATAGCACTTGAGACTGTGCTAAGTAATATTTTCGTATTTTTTTGGAACTAAGCAACTCACTTAGTACAAGGCGAGAAACGTGATTTCGAATACAAAATAGGGACCATCAGTAGAGATAAAAATTGCTTTTAAAGGGCCTTTAATCTTAGGTTGAAATTTCAGTCTCGCTACCACGCCGAAATATAAGTAAGAAACCCGAAATAGTCTATCAACCATTATGAAATAGAGTTAATTGTTAAGCAACAAAAAATAATAAGAGGGTGTTTTTTGATCACACGTCATCCCAAATTCAATCTGAAATAGTTTATGATTCAGCGTATCTGTAAATACATAGGTACCTAAATACTAACATGAATTTCCGCGGGCTCTTTTTAAATGCAAATGCTTAGTGGTATTTTATGAATAAATGCGAAAATGTTTTTAATATGAAGCCGGGCTATCCAGCTTGATAATGACACCATTCGTGATGAAGCCAAGTAAAGACGTAATGCAGGGGTGCGATGCTCATTATGTTCAGCAGACTCTTGTGTGCCTCCGGAACATACTAATGACGCTCATTCAAATATACTTACTCCAGTATACGCGTGACTAGGATTAGATTGTCGAGGGGAAGGGCGATAGAGCTGGGTTAGAATAAACCTCCACTGTGCCATTTTTCTGGGTTAATTCTTCATAATTTTCCGGTCTAAGGCGAGGGTTACAAGCCCCAAACCAACCATCTGGCTAGGTCTATAACACTTGAGCAATTTGATATGCTTGTGAAGAATAATTCTGCATTCATCGTTGTTGAGATTTTAACTTCTATTTTGTAGAAATAAAATCTTATGCTCGACAATTATTGATATATTTACTGAATTCACATTTATACACAATCTTTAAAAATGTTGTGAAAAGACGCAACAATGGTCAACTTCAGTTCGGTAAGTTTTCATCTTCATTATCTTGATGGCATAACTCAAACTTCCCAACTAATTGACGTCGGCGGTTCATAAAACGACATTTACAATTTAATCGTTGAACTATCAAAGCGCAGGTTAGTAACTCGGTTAGACTTCGGAACTGGGATATTGAAGACGTTCCATTCTGAAATAGAGGGTAAAACGCCACTCAGGCGGCCGAGTCGTCTATTGCGAGTGCTCCAACTGGCTGGGAATAGGTATATCTAATACGTATGAGCTATGAGACCAATACGTTTAAGAGCCACTTGACCGTGTTCCCCGGTTCACGTACAGGTATGAGGCTTATTATTGTAAGATAGTGGTTTTTCGTATTTGTTGTAAAAACGTAATATTAATTTGGGCATAAACAGGTTATATAATTTACGCTATGCATATTGACATAGGAAGTTACTATCGTTAGTTCTTAATAAGCTATATATATTTGATGAGGAAGGTAGGTCGTATTTAAATAACGTGGTTATAACTATTTCACAGGTGTTTATGTTTAAGTAAACTACGCTTCGTGTTTTCCCGTGAATACAAAATGAGTAGCTGCTCTAGAAGTTGAACTGATGGATGAAGGGCAATCTCATATTAATCAAGTTAAGCGCCAGAGGTCGCCGTTCCGATAGCTTGTTGTGTGTATTGACCTTAATAGCCCCGAAGGCTTATTCTCCGAGAGGTGAGCTTAATTTTAGATAAGCTTAATAATCCAGACTCGCTTGTTATTCATTGATGCAAACACTTTTACGCCATGATCAGTGTCTGAGCTCTCTATAAACAGACGTTTCTAAGCAGTACGTGTTTATTATTCGGCAGGTTGTCTTAGGCACGAGAATTATGAATAATATTAATTTTCTCAAATAAAAACTGTGGCTCGAAAGTTGTAACAAAGTTTGATGTACTTTTTGCGTCTTTTGTGTGTTCCGGCGCGTGGTTGTCATTGCGGAACTTTCCTGGCTCGCTACTAAGTTTTGCTTGTTCTGACTTTTGCGGTGGAAATTCTATTATTCTTTATTTAAAATATGACTTCAATACAAGAATAATTATTAATTCAGGCGGGCAGCTCGGTAGCTCCGTGCTGCCGTGAGTTGGCACGAGTGAAGCTTGCCAATACAATTTGTAAGTCGTGTCAGGTGCTAAAAACTCTACTGGAGCGAAGCGAACTAGACAGTAAATCTGGCTAAATTCAATCTGAAAAACTTTTCCACGCCCGGGTTCCGACCAACTTTTGTGATTCAGTTGGATTTGTACCGACTACTTAATTAATGTTACTTGCAACGCTAACGTCTGTACCGAAACAAACTTGTTGTGATTTATTGTTCTCAGTTTTCTCATGCACACTTAACGCTGGCTTACAATTTATGGTCACGTAAATGGTGAAGTATCATGTACGTGTGTGAAGTCCACACTTGTACAAACATAACTATGACGCCTGATATTTAATTGTATCGTATCGTATCAGCCCAAATATGTACGTCCCACTGTAGAGCACGCACCTACTTTAGAATCGAGATAACGATTGAGGGTGGTTAGTCCATATAGTCTACCACGCTGGCCTAGTACGGGTTGGCGGATTTGACATACCATAGAAATTCTTACAAATCGCTATGGTATGCAGGTTTCCTCATGAAGTTTTCCTTCATTGTTATAGTGCGTGGTGATTGACTATCAATACACACACAGACAGATATTTAATACACATATTTAATACCCGATGGAAATTAGCTATTCAAGTTTTATGCATGAGTTTGACGCAGTTTGGTCAGCGTTTTAATTTTCCCGATTTTTATATCATAATACTTTCACCTGACTCAGATACATTCAAATAAAAGAAGCAATAACAAAATATGAACTTCGTTGCATTCACGTTTTCAAACATAAACTAACGGAAAGTATATTTAAACCAAAATATCTCATTTTCTGCAGAACCGTATTGTATATGCAGAACCGTATGGTCTAGTTTCATTGTAACTCCATTCACGATTCTAAATGGATTTAATCCCAAGCATTCAGATACACGAGCCGTAAATGTAACACTGAAAATTGGATAACAGAAGATAGCTGTTGTAGTGTTAAAATTCGAATGATGAAAGTAATATGAATAATTGGGTTAATCAACAACCCTCGCAGATAAAATATAAAAACAAGCAGCATGTAATATTTATGTTTGTTAGGTTTTATATTGGACTTCTATTTTATGCACATGATGACACGTTAAATTATTTCTAACGTTTAAGCGCCTGATAAATATGTGAAGGCAATAATTTCGAACATTGATTTTGCTTTTATTACTAAGTTACAATAGTTTGTTCTGCCAGTTTCTTTCTTTGTTGAAATTAGAAATAATTAATTTAAGTTACAGAGCTGTTTTAAATATATTTATTTAATATATACTTTCATTTTTCTTTAATAAACTTTCCGGATACAAAGTTTTTGTAAGAGCTTCATTCGACCCCAAATGGACGAGATCTTTTGACCGTTTTTAACCCGTGATTGCCTTAGTAGAAGTGACTTTGATATTCTGAACTGCCTTATCAAAACACCGCTTTCGTAAAAAGTTTCCGATTCTAACATAAAAATGGAATAGTCATGAATGTAAAAACTACCACTTATCGAAAAAGGTTGGTTATTTCATACCCAAGAAAAGCCACCGAAGCGTATAAGCAGACCCTTTAGGTAATTTCTATATAATATACGATATCTTGTTTTTGTATTAGGTACATGGTTTTTTCCAAGGGATTTTTAGAAGAAGACAAAGTGCGGATAATATTTGCTCTGGTAGCTACTATCAATAAGTATAAAACAATTTTTCGACACTACGTCTGTATTTATAGACAGTTTTAAAACCTAATAAAATTTCGAGTGTTCTGTCCCTTTCGAACGACACTTAATTTCAGTTTGAGCGAAGAAGACAAAACATTCTATAACTAAAATGGTTTTTAAAACTGTCTATGAGTAAGGCCTTTAGAATATATCCTACGAGTTCAAGCGCTCTAATAACTGTTCGGTTTTCTATACAAGAAATCTGATTTCGTTGTTTCTGACGGTTTCAGTTTGATTTACCTAATCTAATTTTAATTATCTTGAAATAATATATTTATTGTCTTGAAACGTACGGCTTAACTTTGGACTGCTGGGGGCTGGTTGTTCAATTATTAACCGAATTGTTTAGTATCATGCGTGACTGTGTGCGTCACAATACGTTACGCCGATACCAACTACCTACAAGTATATAATACATACACATGTCATAAAAGCAAGTAAACCATGAATCCATTCAAATGTTATGAACTGAAAAAAATATTGTTCAAACGTATCCCTCAGTTTTTGTGGTTAGTAGGTAAGTGTACGGGCCTAAGGTACCTCTTCTAAGGCCCAGTCTATTTTATTCTTAGGCTTACCCTAAGTCGTGTCCCTCCCGAAAGAAAGGATTACGTGTGGGTCGGCGAGGTTATAAACGTAAAAGGATCGAAGATTCTTAGAAAATCTTGTTCGTACATTTCAACGATTCTATATATTTTAACTTGAATCCATTATGTTAAAGTCATACACACTTTATCCACGTAAATAAATTTATTTTAAACCTATGTATTGATTCATGATTTCAAGTTGCATTTTTTTTACATTACAAATAAACTGTTTCATAACTATAATAGGTAGTTGTTTTGACCACGGAATAGAAAAAAACAAGTGGAAGCAAAGATTTAGACCATCCCTGTCCAAAGTTCATTACTCTATGAAACGATAGACAGTATTAGAGATGTAGATGGATGGTTCCCAGCGTGATGGGGCAGATGTATTGTCTGCCATGCATACAAATACAGTTTGAAATACAAATGCAATTAATCAAGCTCGCATGGCCGAAACACCACCCCTAAAATTGTTTGCACGTCGAATAAGGCACACACATTTAAATATAAATTACGTTCAATATACCAGCTATTAAGACGACAGTTATAAATTGTACAGTTAATAAGCTAATTTAATTAAGAAACATTTAATTAAGCGAAAAGTTGTCAGCTACAACATAATAAAGCAAACACAAGTTGACTGAGACTGAAATTAAACTCTATAACTTTTCTGTTTGTTCAAATGCAAAACCGTGCCGCTTCTCGAACTGGCAATAACAAAGTAATGTCTTGTCTCGTTGACTCGTACTTCGTAGTTCGTACTCTGATGGGGCCTGATTCTCGCTGTGTCGACATTCACGTCCGGGTTATTCGGATTTTTATTTATCAATGAGGTTGGAGGAACATGTTATTAGGTTACATTCTTAGTATCTTTTTTATGACAAGTATGCTCTATGAAAGACCAGAAAAGAAAGGGGAAAATTAATGTAAAGGGGTAAATTTACGATGACGATAAATGTTTACATGTTGCATATCTAAACCAGTTTTTATTGTGATTTATCCTGTGCCTGGACTTTTTTGTAGCTGTTAACAAAATAACAATAAGTTAGCAGCAAATCTCTACCAAAGTATGCCACACACATTTATCTGTTTTGGGAGCTTTTAATTGCAGTGAAAACATTTACAGTTCAAGTATTTAAACCATTCCTAATTACGATATGAAAAGGTTAAATTTTCTCGCGTACCACAAAGCATTTTTGAAACGAACGCTTAGTATTTCGACGTGGCATTTTTATTAAGAAATCCGGCATTGTTCGTGCGCCTGCTACAAAACAATTTCGCTGCGCACAATCAATTATATTTCTGCCTCGTAATTACCAGGAAGAGTTTAAGTGATGGCAATTGGAGACTATTAATTGTCGGCGATTCATCTGGTCGTGTTTAAGATTTGATGAGAGCCCACGCTGTGACGTCAGACAATTAATATGTTTGTCATAATAATCCGGTCTAGGAGCACAAGTGATTGTTATAACCTTGATTATATTGACATTAGTACATCCTTGTAAAAACTACGTGTCCGATTGTCGAACGAGCAGAAATCAGAGCTCTGGTTGTAGTCACTAGAGATCCGTCCCGAAATTATTTGTGTTCGTAATTACCATTGCGCATTGCCGTCTGATCTGGGAAATGAGAAAGGAAACCTGTTTACAAAATGAAACGACTGTCTCATCTGAATTTGTCGTGTTGATACTTTGATATAATTTGTTCACGCTGTTGATTTAGTTTCATTAAACGAGACGGTAAAAGATAGTTTGGCGATTTATGCTTCAATTTAATATTACAAATTAACTATTCACGTAAATAACATATCCATTATATTAGTGGAATGTTTTTAAAATTCGATACTATATAAATAAATAATAAAATTATGACATTAATCGCAAACATAAAATTTTATGGCGGCGGTTAATTTGATTTTGTAATTTAATGTTGCAATTTGTAAGCTATTAGTAGGACAGGATTTAAGTATTTCCTTCCGTTGTATAATTATCCTATAGTTATATAAGTTACCTATAGTTTATTAATCGAAGTTTAATCTGTGAATATTTTGCTATACAGTACATACATGTTACAATAGAACGTTATTGATTCGTCACACCACAGTTTACGAGTTTTACTGTAGCTTGCCAGACGACAGTTATAAAATATTGCTTTACGTTTCATTTCTACTATAGTGACGTCAGACATCTTTATTTATGTTTCTGTTTGCATGTATACGAGATTTTTAAGATGAAACTGTATTTCTTTGTCAACAGTGGCGTAGGTCGAGTTTTGAAACGCGGTCAAAATAAAATAGGTGAAACACAACGTAGTGTGAGGTAGTGTGTTGGTAACAAATGAATCTGGCAAAAGGTTGATGCCGGGTTCGAATCCCATGGCACTCTTCTAATTTTCATGGTTTGGCGTGTATTAATGGTTAATTACTATCTACTATAAATGCAACGATGAACATTGTGATGAAACTGGCATACCGTTGACATCTTTACAAATTGTTCTATTATAAGTGAAAGCCTCGGAGCAGCAGTGGTCGTCCAGTGGCTGCAGAGAGACGTGAAGTCTGTACCCGTACCCGAATTCAACCAAATTAGTCAGCATGTGTGGTGGACGATAGACTAATCTCTCTCAATCATAATCTCTTTCATAGAGGAGTCCTGTGCTGAGAACGGGACGACTGAGGTTAGAAAATGTACAAACCTCCATTATGACGGAGAATGAACTGCAGTACCTACCTTCAGTACCTACTAAGGCCCCATAATGTTGGTGTACCACCGATAACCCGCCCTTATGGGTTTCCTTATAAATTTTATATGTTATTGTTTGCACTTGTATCGGCGGGGCGACTGTTGACCCTGATATCCGTTTAATATGATAATCCGCATGCAAACAACCGTCGGATTGCCCGGTTAAATTATTTATGCACCCCGCCCTGTGGCTGATGGCTTCACTTGCGACGACCGTGGTTTTATCGAGCCCCGGGGCTTTAGGGCAGGTACGTGGACCGCCAACGTTTTTACCGAGTACTATCAAAATAAATCATCAACGAATTTACTGTCTGAACAAGCGCTGAAGTCTGTGCGGTGAATTTAAAATATCAAAGATTTCACCGTGAAACGCGGAAATAATTTATACACTTGTTATGGTGCGTCTGGATGCTTTAATATTCCAGCTAAATATTTTGGATGAATGTTTTCTATATGTATTGCTGTCGCGTAAAATTTATAGTTTAAAGGCCTTATTGTCTTCTTCGCTCAAACCGAATTCAAAAGTCATTCGAAAAGGACTTAACATTCGATAACTAAAATAGGTTTTAAAACTGCCTATGAATAAGGCGGTAAAAGTTTAGAAACCTTGTTACAGTTGTTTGCTTATAAGTTCGGATATGCATCCACACATACTTGAAGCGCGAATCTTTGATCGTACAGGTAGAAATATATAATTCTATTTCACTCGAATATCTGTTCACTATGTGATTGGGGAGAATCTATAACTATAACGGGAATAATTCAATAGTAAATACCCATTAAATTTTATTTCTAAAGAAAGGAAAAGCATTAATATATAAACATTTATAAATATGGATTCCATAATATGCGAATTAGATTCTACATCACATGTGTGTTAATGTGATTACTGCACAACTTATAACTTGATTATATTCATTCTAACTTTCAAAATCGACTACGTACTTATGTTTTGTTAGTTTTTTTTATGATTGTTTTGTACATGTTGTAGCTACAATAAACGTTTTATCTATCTTCTTCCTGTCATATTTACTAAACCATCACGACTAAACGCTTGAAACAATCACATGCAGTAGTAGGCATCCTCATGATGCGTAGGAAGATGGAAACCTCAGCTTAGACAGATGGTAATCAATTTGCTGGTAATTGAATCTGGTCAGGCGTACATGCATCCGATACAGACGGCAGGGCGGTGAGACCGTCTTAATGAAATAATACTCCATGTACATAATTCGATTTGCGTCTGTAGGGTTTCATTACTGAATACGCGGGCGGCAGAACATCGATCAGCTTCTGCATATAAATGCTGTGATTGTGTGCAGGTGTAAACATGGGTTAACAGTCACGATGATCACCTTATGTTTTTTTTTAATAAATTATTGTGATTTCTTAATGAATACGAGTTTTTTTCGATGGGATTGATGATATTTGCATGTGGGCTATTTTATGATGGATTTAAGTAAAAGCGGCAAACGGACCAAAATAGAATATTGTCCGATATGAACACTTCCAGCTTTTGGAAAACGTTGGTGTACTTAAGATGGACCATGGCGATTGAAAACCCTTTCAATCGTAGAGGGGTGAAAGCAAGCAACGTTTGTATTATTGGATCCCTTGCTATTTCACTAACCAAAAGGAATTTGACATTAAAGTTGTTATTTCACGTTCCATTTCAGACACCGGGACCATTTCGATCCAACACGCTTTTCTACGGTGAGCCAGAACCAAAAGGTCCATCATATTAAAAAAAAAATATAGGGAATATAAAGTTCTATTACACTGTAATGATTTATTCTCAGCGAATCTATTTATATTTAGTAATAACGCAGGTGTTTTATAGATTACATAAATATTGTTCCCGATGAGGGATCCGAGCCGGCGACCTTTCGCGCATCAGTTGGCTTTTGAACTGGTATACCACGAAGGTCGGTGTAAATACCACTTTATACTGAACTACAAACGATTTGATCAACCTATTTTTAACTCTACTAGGTATTTTATTTTAACGGGGTTTGTGAAATGGCTTTTCTTGAAAAAAAAATATGTTGACATTTTAGAGTTAACCTTTCGGAGCTTTGAGCTATTTTTACTGCCGTCTTATTTGTATAAAAAAGTTCGTTATTCGTTATATTTCGGACCCATTTAGTAAGTAGAGTCTCTGATAATTATGATAATAAAATTACGAATATTTTGCTATACCTTGACTCTTAATAAAATTCTAAGTTTGCATGTTTTATCCACGATCTATTTTTTATAATAATAATAATTAAATATTATTTAATAAAAATAAATCTATTTGTATTTAAAATGTCAGTAAGATTTGTAATTCATAGCGAAACGTACGCGGCGGTTGTATATTTTACAGTTGTAAGTACCGGCGACGCGACGTCCAATTTACGACATTTATTTGGACGACTCAGAAAGCAGAAAAGTAATAAATCAAATCGCTCCGATGGATCAAGTAATTTGCGGTCAGCGGCGGTACCGCCAGTCTCATTACAGTACACGATTCTGTTCCTGTTGTGGTTAATATTGAGTTCCACTAATAAGACTAGATGACGCGCAACGCAGGTGTGGATATTAACTCAATTTTTAATAGCTTGCGATAAGAACTACTTGGGTACGTAGTACGTACGAGGAAATCTTACTGTCACTTTCGCCTACCTCTTAACAAATGCTCTTTACCTACGCATAGTCACGTAATATGTTGCAGAGTGGATTTGCTTTGGTTTTTAATTTAGTGAGTAATTAAGGTGACGTAGGCTTTAAAGAATATAATTCAAAATGTAAAGATTTTTTTTCTAATCATAGCGATAGTATTTATAGACCAAGAGCTCGTGGTCGCTAGACTTTCGTAATTTTATAAATGCTGCAAGTTTGTCACCACGATCGGAACTCCATTATATCTGATCGTGTGATGTTTATGTCAAGGCATACGCAGAGGAACTTTGGGCTTTTATAAATTGACGAAAATCTGGTGGCCACAGATCCTAGGTCTATTAGGCCTCAGAAAATCTTACAAACTGTTTGTTTGATGATCGGCTTTATTATGCTGTTGCTAGAACAGGCTGCAGCATGTTTGTACCACAAAACCATTAAACTGTCTCCGTCATTTCAGAATCAGTTTGTCTAGTTGTTCCGTCCCCGGAATAGTGATTGTGACTGATGAATCTTTCAACATTAGTCTTTCGCCGTTGATTGTCGATTGCACTGGACATCGTCACGTCATTGGTATTTCAGAAGGAGTGTAGATTGTGTTACGGAGCCGATGTTGGTTAAAGGTAACTTATGCTGGAATCTATGGATATTCAGAAACTGTAAAAGGCTTACCATATGTGTCACATTCTGTTTTGCCATGCAATACATTCGAATTCGTATTACTATTTTATTGTATTGTATCAGCCCATATACGACCCACTGCAGGGCACGGGCCTCCTCTACAATCGAAAGTACGATTGAGAGTGGTTAGGCCATATAGTCCACCACGCTGGCCTAATGCGGGTTGGCGGACTTTTACATACCATAGAAATTTATACAAATCGCTATGGTATGCAGGTTTCCTCACGATGTTTTCCTTCACCGTTATAGTGCGTGGTGATTGACTATCAATACACACATGACTCCGAAAAGTCAGAGGTGTGCCCTGGGATTTGAACCCGCGACCACCGTGAACATGTAGGCAGCCGCGTCTGGTCCATTTACCAAGAGGCCACCACGCACTTTTTTTTTATTACTATTGAGTTCTATAATTTTACTTATTATAATTTATACGTAAGTGCATAAAGCAGAAGACCGGGCTCTGTGACGTACCTTGGGAGAGGCCTATGTCCAGCAGTGGACTGCAACGGGCTGATGATGACGATGATGATGATGATACGTGAGTGTCTTTTAGATTTAGTCAATGAAAAAAATATCTATAAACTATAATTATACTTGATTTAAATTATACGTCCACAGCTATTCGATTTAGGAAACCAGACAAGGTTTCTACTCAAGTTCACAATGTAGTGTAATACATGTATTTTCAAAAACTCTCTAGCACGTAGGATTTTAAGTAACGCCTCCACGACGCGTAGACAATGGCTCGGCGATTATCTATGCTCCCGCATGCAACCCGTGATTGCAGGTTTGATATTTAGAAAATTATATACCTCAAACAACACTCGAAGTATAGAATACGCAACATTTTGCGAGATTACTCATAAAAACAAAAGTTTTCCCTCAACACATAAAATATGAGATATTAATATTTAATACCAGTTTTACGTGCACTTGAAGTGAAAAAAAAACTAGTTTAGTAAAATTTATGTTTAGTATCCAAAGTTGATTTGTTCCGGAAATATCCACGTTTTCTTATTTTGCTAACTTATAACAGTAGTTCGCGACAAAAACTGTGACAGTCCATCACGGCAGGCGGTACTCGTTATTAACCTTATTAGAAGCGTCGCTAATTAGCTTTGTCGTAATCTTTCATTATCCCCATCTACTTAAGAGCTTACTTAAATCGTGTTATGAATTTACGATAGGCCAATGGACAGCGCACGCCGTATGCTAATGAGGATACGCCGACGAACGAGATTGTCGGGTTTATAAAAATAACAGGCGAATCCACTTTCATTTTTATTCAGAGTTCCGGCGCCGCTATTGTTGTTTATGCTACAAAGGGAACGCATTCTGCTTTATTTCTCAACATAAACTCCGATTTGGAGAAAGCAATGCATGAAAACAACTTGACACTGCACGTCTCTTACGCAATCGTGCTCGATAACGGTGCTTGGAGGTTAAAGGCTATTCATTTTATGCGTAATTAGTTTTTGTACAATAAAGACTAACATCTTCATCGCTAATTTAAGCGTTGTTTAATAGAAATTACATTACATAATCGTGTTCAAATGTAAATTGTGCTATGCTGATATTTTGATACGCTGCAAAGATAACATTTTGAAATGTTAATATATTCGTGTATACAGGGAAAGTAAATGATAAATTCTGCTAATTTCAATTTCAAAAGTTTCGCGGCTGTGTACTTTGCGTATTATTACAGCGTTGAAGTCGGAACTTTACTGCTGCCGACGGCGCTGGGAACTTGCTACAATTCTATTTTTAACACTGTATTTTTTTATTCGCGTGTTCAACTTTTCTTCGCGAATTTTCCAATAACATCCACCGTGAAAGTGATTTATTAAAATATAATTTGCATTTTTGTAACTTATATTGAATGCGGCACACTTTCGTGGATTATATTCGTTTTTGATGCAAATTATTGACCGCTGGCACACTGGCATTTATTTAACAGTTTTACTATCGAAATGAAATGTGTTCTGTCACTTTGTATGTGGATTAAATAGTTTACAGCTGCTCTATCTACTATACACTAGCCTATGTTTTGCCGCTGACCTCTTTCACGTTGTGTGTATTCACTTTACGTGGTTTTGTAAATGGATAGGTTTCATTGGAATAGTGGCCATTACGCCAGAATTTACAGATCCCCAAAGAGTTTCTGATGTGGTTTTACGACTGCTGTCATTTCACATTTGCCAATAGGTAGCTGGGACTCGTTGCGACTCAACGTGTTTTTAAAATTCGAGCGGTGTTTCCCTTTAAGGTTTAAGCGATTAATACCTAGCAATTACTAAAATGAAATATGAATTGGGCATTACTGTAGTACAGTGTTGTTCAACCTTTCTGAACACGCCTTCTCTTTTCAGGCTAAAAATTTCTGGTGACCTCCTTGTGCCAGATAGTCAAAAAGTTAGTAACTTAGAAGACTCTGTTTATGATTTTCTCCATTTTCGTACCTATATTTAATTTTAATACCTGTACTCTGTAAGGAGGGTGACCCCGTGAGCAAGACTTCGCGACCTCCTAGGGGGTCAGGACCCACAGGTTGAAAAACAATGCCGTAGTGTATTAGTATTATAGTGCCATTTTATAACTTGCAAACCTCTAGCAATTAATTGTAATTGGGACCAAAGGTATCTCATCTAGAATTGTCTTGTTTCGATTGCAGTTAAAATGACAAACATAATCCTAGTTCACTCGTCAAGCTGGCAGGTCTGAATAAAAAACGTATAATACGCGGGCATCAGCCTCTGTAATAATTGAGTTACATTGTACGACCGGCCATTATGTTACCTTCGGTCGGTATAAAGGCGTTCGCGCGCCTGTTTCGTTGTTCGCTTAATAGACATGCGTTTGTGAGAAATTGAAGGAAATCAGCATGATGATTGCTGGTTCTTTTGTGATTCGCTGTATGGGAACTGCTGCCGTTTGAAAATAGATTGTTTTGATCAAAGAACATAAAATACGAAGAATCCATTGGTTGTGATGTTTATGTTTTTGAAGTAAAACTTCTTAGGCACGCTTGACTTGGGGAGTTAACTGGTGAATGCGTGACGAGAGCATTACGGATGTCATATGACATGACGAGGCCAACGGAAGTTAAAAATGGTCAAAGGACATCCATGATTAATCATTGAAGGAGATCAGTCGATTTGGTCCAAGTACGGACAATAAATACATGCTGAATAAAAAATCAGGCGTATTTTTTATGCCTGTGTTTTAGTTTGTTTCTTTCCTAAAAAATGAACTAAAATACTGTATCATGTTGTTAAAACTGATTCGTGACGAGATTTCCTTTTGATACATCCGACAAAGTAACCTGCAATAATGGTTGTAAGCTGTACGATTATATTTCATCATCGCACATTAATTACAATTAACAACTTATTTCGCTAATAGCTCCGCACACAACGGAAAGATTAATCGCAAACATCAGTTGCTAAACACTTTTTATGAATTGATGAATCGATACAAAACAAAACGTGTAAACGCTTTTAAAACTTGGCAGAGCATAAGACAAATAGCGCCTACTTAAATGTTTTTATTAAGAGCAAAAAAACGTGGACCGTAATTACGCATTGAATATAATAAAATGTGAATTCATAAGCGGATATTTATGTAGATTAGCGGTGTAAGTGTCTTCATAACGCGTGTGTAATGAGTGTCGGATTAAACGGTGGACACTAGATCGATATACTCGACGTGTTAACATTAAATGAAAGTCCGCCATAATAGCTAGTGATATAACAGTATCCGCTTATTTGTTTGTGTATGATTATGGTGCTATATGTGGTACGTAGTGAGTGTATAGTATAGCAATTTATTGTTTTAGTGGAATGAATAGCGGTAGAGCCATATTGTAAGGGGCGTTAACAAATACATTAAAGGGCAGAAGCCAATTTTATCTACTTGAGATGTGCCCGGTAGTCAATAGATGAAGCTCTGGCGACTGACTAATATTGGAATCATCGTCTCAGACACGATGGAGCCAAACTGGCTGACTGACTGAGGACGGGCAACGTCATCAGTGCGAATATAGACGTCCTGCGATCGCCAAGTTGTCTGCCAACCGTAGCGAGCATTGGCAATACGAGTACAAATACAAAATGATTCTTGAAGTAGGCTTATGAGTTAAATATCCCTGTAGTTATTTAGTATAAGCGAAATGAATATGGCTATTCATATAGCTCAGTAATTATTTAAATCTAAACTTAAATATATCAATGTTTAATTCTTTAACTTGTTTTTGAAGACTTAAAAGCTTTAGAGCAATTAACCTGGAAAAAGGTAACAAACACACAAATAAGCAATTATTGCATTTATAACGTTAATACATTGTTTAAATGTTGCGGAATCAGTTAGTGCGACGAACGTGAGACTGCTAAAATGTAATAACTTCTTCATTAAAACACAATATGTTTTTATTCTTTTGGATTCATCCAGTTTAAAACATTCGGGGAAAATTGCGGACCCATACTTAAACATTATATTTTGAAAAACTAATGTAAAATACCATTATATCTTAACTTAAAACAATGTGAAAATGCTATAATCATTTTCTGTACGGTCGGTTGTAGATTAGTTCGAACAAGTTTACAAATAAGTCGTTAGATAACATTATGAAACAATAGCTACACAGCCATTTAAAAAAGATTGAAAATAAACAGAGTGCTGTTATCGCCAAACAGAGAACACTTAAATATGAATATAACTGCCAAACTTAAAGATATTCTGTAAAAAATAAATAATTCCTTAGTAAACATTTTCGTGCGAGACTCTACATTATTACGTAATTATATGACATTAACATTGTTAGCTAAAAGTTATTCATCAAATAAGCTATAATCTGACTAAATAGAAAAGTGATACAAATGGGTCATTTCATTATTAAAACTGTCATTTTTAATTCGCTCGTGTTTTATTTTATTCCGCGAATATTTTTATTGGTAAGCCAATAGCTCGGAACTTTGGTAGATAAACAATTTACAATATAAAATAATACGAGTAATATTCCGGCCCACATACATACGTCCCACTGCAGTGCACGGGTCTCCTTTACAATCCAGAGTTCAAATGAAATGCCATAACAATTTTATTAGTTGATTAAAAAACCGGGTCTAAGACAGTTGTAAATACCTATGCAAATGTTAAAATATGCTGGCAATCCACCTGTGCTGTGTTACTGTTCATTTCCGACGTGGTGTTGTAGTGGGAGGCGCCGGCGCCGCAGCCTTGGTGAAAGTGCGCTTGTATCTCGAGTGCGGAGAAACCGCAGATCTCTGTGCCTCCTTGCAGCTGATCTCCCTGATGTGACGTCACACAGATATCTCTAACCCATTGAAGTCACATAACATGATATTTTTTTGTTTCGGCTCTTCGATGGGTGGGTAGTATTATTAGTGTAGATATTTTCTTACTTGCATAAATCTACTGTATATCTATTTGATAATGTTTTAATTATACGTTATTTTTTATTTGCCTTTGGCCTACATTTACGTGGTGTCGGTGCAACATGATTTGTATGCTTTTTATACAAGCATTTGGCTTATGCTTTTATGTTAGTTTAAGTGCCTAGTGCCAATTCTTTTGGTTTCTGTCGCGTCCCCAATGTGTTGTGTTTTCGAAACAAAAAACTTAACTCAAATATGGATTTTTTGTTGTTCAATTCGATCACGGAATGCCTAATCCTGTTTATTGGTTATTTTCGTATCGCTCTGTGTGAGAATTGCGTTTGAATATAAATATTAATAATAATGTTAACAACAATCGAATATGATATGAATTTTAATACATCCACAAAATTCACGTAATTCTAACACCATTTGGAGTTACATAATAATATCTTTGTATGTTCTCGTTTCTAAAAGAGAGAGAATTTTTATTTAACTATTGTTATGTTTGTTTTACATCCGCATTATTTTGTTAGAATTTTTTAATATTTAAATTAATATATTGCTATTTTTTTTTTATTTTTTATAATTTACTATGTTGTTAAATATAGGTACACGAAGCATTAAATAAAATTTAATTCATAAGTAAATCAAGTCAAGTCATAAGTAAATCAAATCAAGTAGTATTAAAAAGTAAATTAATTTTGCGTTTTGTGTGTAAAAGTGTGGTTTCAATATATTAAATCGGTGACATTTTCATCTTCTACGAGAATAAGTTATGTGAAGCATACGTGTTGCGTACAAAGAAACTTCATAACGTATCGTATCAGCCTATATTCATACGTCCCACTGCTACGCACGGACCTACTCTACAATCGAGAGTGTCAAGCCATAAAGTACGAAGAAATTTATAAGAAAAAAATCTACCGTAGATTGTCAACTAATGAATCCTAAGAGATGCGTAATTATTTGGCATTTGTATATGATTTTACCGGTACAGTGATTCTGTGTCGTAAGCACAGTCGTAAGTGTATGAGGTACGTCAACATTAGTTGTCACTTAACTGTCGTTGAGACGTTTTTAGCGTACGAAACATCAATATTTAGGTAGCTTATTAAGGTTACTCCTACGGACGGTGAAAATCAATTCTGGTACCTTTACTAGTACCAAGTAACCTTTAGTTGTATGACTTCTTTCAAAAGCTTTTTAATTTGAGATCTTTATATCCCAATGAAAATTTGATTGTAGAGTAGTCTCGTAATCAGGCGTGGGCCATTGTGAACTGATGCAGATATCTATCAGAAACATTGGACCGTTCAAAAATAATAAGTGAATTTATTGGCGATATCAACCAAATCGAGAGCTGTTAAAGGAAATCTCAAAAGTAACACGATGATAAGAGAGCGCTTCGGCGTTAACGGCGCGCGCGAACTCAAAGTTACGCAAGGAGCCACTCGACTGAAAGAAACTTTTTAATAACCACCAATAAGTTTGTTCCAACTTCGTAATACTCATTTATTTTGAATCTTCAAACAGATATTAGTTTAGTGTGGAACACTAGCCAGTATTTTACTGTCTCGAGTGCTGTTTTGTGTTCCAGAGGGTAAATAAGCAATCTATTCCGTTTTAGAGAAATTTTATATGCTAAAAGAAAGTTTGGTGTTTCTTGTGGGAACTTCCGAGGAAAATAAGGAATTATCATTAATACTATTGATTCTATTGATTTTGTTTTTAAGCGACATTTTAACGAATTCACATTTTATAGCTATGTATTAAGTATTTGGTAATATTGCGATAACATGGTAGTCGGGAACACTTTACCGCAGACTGGATAATCTCTACGGTGTTGCTGCAGCAATACAATTGCCACCTGGTAGTCTTTTAGCTTAGATGGGTTATTGTTTGGCCTTGTGTATATTTCAGTCGCATTGTTTGTTGTGTCCAGGTGCCTGCGGCGGAGGGTGGCGGGTGACGGCGTTGTCGCGGCAGCGGAGCACGGTCCCGAGATGAGCGAGCTGAACACGCTGCCGCCGCCCACACCTCCGCCGCCGCCGCCAGCGCCGTTGTCCGCCGCCGAGGCTCTCTCCTCGCTGCTGTGGCAGCCGTACGAGTGCCGCTCGCCACCCCTCGCGCGCTCCCGCACCGATGGCGCGCTCGCGAGCTCGACTCGCTTCGGCTTCGGCGGGGGGGACGCCGCGTGCGCTCCCCAGTCGCCGAGCGGCGGTCGTCATGCGCGCGCGTCGTACCGTGCGATCACACTGCGCCACGAGATGCGGCTGCCCGTGCCGGCGCCAGCCCCGCTGCGCAAGTCGGACTCGGTCTCGGTGCGCGTGTCGGGGGAGCCGAGCCGACAGAATGTGTCCAATGTGAACATAGTGCAGGTGCAGGATGCGCCCCCCAGTTGTAATGTGAACAGTGCCGTGCAGACCGACCGCGAGCGGAGTGTGGTCAGCGCAGAGTGCCAGACCGAGGAGCCGGCGCGCAGGCGGCGCGTGCGGCGAGCGCGGCCGCCCCGCGTGCCCGAGCTGGTGGAGAGCGTGCCGCCGCCACCGTACAGCACGCTACCACCACCGCAGCTGCCGCCGCCGCTGCCACCGCCGCACGCCGTGCCCGTGCCGGTACCGGTGCACCCGCCGCCCGCGCCCATCATCGCGCCGCATCCCTCCGCGCACCGATACCCCTTCCAGCCGATTCCACTCAGGTGCGGATACACAACACAATGCAACCTAAATCTAAAACGGTGATTTATGCTTCTGCTGATCGTATTTACAGCGTTTGCGCTATTGAGTTCACTCAACCGCGTAAATGATGGCACGGCAAGGTAAACCAATTAGCGAATCGGGTATCTATTATCCTTTTATGTAAGACATATTTAACTAGTGTGCCGCTGGTGATTAAGCTGTAAATAGGTTGTCAGAGTACCGTGGATGTGGTAATGTCACAATTGACACAAGCAGGTGGTACTCGGTGTTACCTACAAAGGCAATGTTGCAGTGCCTTTCGTTGAAATCTTTTGTTTCGGTTTTCTTATTTTTTTAAAATATTATGTTTGAGCGCTTGTTTTTGCAAATTCGCAACACTTAACATGTAACCAATTAATTTTGCATAAATATGGTTAATAGCAACACTAATGCGTTAATAGTTTCGTTCTTGATGGTCATCGTGCACGTCTAAATGAGGAGACGAAACTCGCACATCACGTAATAGTATAATCAACTCATGCATTTTAATACAATACAAAGACTTGCCAAGTTCCGTACGGAAAGTCCGAGTGAAAAGTAGAGCGAATCCGCTACGACGGCCTTGGGAACGAAAGCTGCCGAAACACGGCCACACATAATGTTGTTACGGACATGTTTATATGATTAAAAATATCTTATAATAATACCTTGTTTTGAAATAGCGAAACAGTTGAACCTTTCGAAATTAGAACACCGATACATAAAAGGTTTGAAATTGGTGTAACAAAGTTTAAAATGAACTTTATTCGGTGCAGCAAAGTTCATAATGAACTTTCAATAGGTATTTCAAATTTCTACGTAAAAGGTGAGCGGTGTGACAAACGCTAGGTCTAGCTATAGATATTGCAAGGCTATCTGCGCATGACATCGCCAGTGAAGCAATGTTTGTATGTAAAACAGCCGCAGACCAGTTACTGGTACAAAAAATTACACATTCACCGCACGCAATACTTTTTTTTTTATTTCGAATCGTAATTGTTTCGGTCATGCCAGCTTTTAATAATGGCTGCTAACTAAGCCGGCCTCGTTATGTAATTAGATTGTTTACACATACATTTATTTACTCAAGGTCGTTTGGTGTAACTTACCGTTGCGATACTTTGTTTTAAAGGGTTTCGGCGTAATTAAGTTTTCGTGGAATATTTTTGGACTTTGGTTATGACACGGGGAGATTAGAGGGAAAGGATTAATTAAAACTTGAGATAACTATATTAAAGATTGAAATGAATGGAAATGTAATAATGAAATATTTTTGAATATGCGTGTTTTATGTTGTCCTCGGACTTTAAAAACAAATATTATCTTTTGCCTTGAAATACGTGATATCATAAAATTGAAAACTAAAGAATATTTTTTACATTATGTTTACTGCTGCCTTCTTTTATATAAAAAGTAAGGATTAAAAATATTTAAGTAAATATAAACAAAACTGAGCAAATATGTAAAGCGTCAAACGGTTGCTGTTAAAACAGTTTATTCGCTAAACAAAAGGCAGTAATATCACTTACGACATTAATGCCGTTTCGAAATGTTGCTAGCACCTTGTATGTTTACAACAGATCTGCTTTAACCACGAACAACATATAATTTTGGTATGTAGCGTAATTTGTATATTATTTTCTAAATTGTTGTTAAGATCATAAACGTAGAAAACTTATTTAATACGATGGTTCAGTATTTATCTTTTATTTTTTCCAGTCAAATAAAATATTTTTTCTTCGTCTATATTATAAATAATCTTTGTTTCTGTCCCAATTACATATTTTCGGGAACAATTATCCACAGTTCAGTCAGCAAAACGAAATGCTGTAAACTCTTCACAGGTGCCAACTACAACCTTCATCTAAAACATAGCGCATACATAACAAAAACAAGCATCAATTATGTTATTAAATCATTAAAAACGACATTAAATCAAAGTAGCCGCCGTAATTTCTTCCCTCGGTCGAGATGCGCAGATAAAGTATACTGCACTGAGCGGTCGCGATCAAATCCGAACCGGTTTGGTCGGCCACATGGTGGAAAGTGGCGACATGTAGGCTGAATCACTCGGTTAAATAAAAACTCTACTTACTAGTAAATACTATGTAACTATTTAATGGTTTAATTACAGGCGGTGAATGAAATAATTGAGCCTGGATTATTTTTATGTCTTAAACTTTTGATGCTGAATGTAATGTTGAGAACACGCTTTTTATAATTATACACGATTCGCTGTAAAGACATTGACCGCTTATCGTTTCGCGTAGCTTGTGCAGCCATATAAATCTGCATTTATTTAGTAGTATGACATCCTTTACTGTAATAATAGTAATTTTCGATCAGGGATATTAATTATTTTTATTTTATTTGCATTTGTTAACTTTATAAGATCAAACTATTAAATAGATTATAAAAAAATGAACTTTGCAATTCAAAGAAACAATTTGTCTATAATTTTAGTAGTTAACAATCGAATTGGTGTGTATGTGAGCGTTCCACAAAGCGCAAGGTCCGTGTAGGTCGACTCGGCACACGATTCATTTTAAACACATGTGGGTCGAAGCAAACATATATGACTTATTTACCTATACGTACACCTCGGTGATGAAAGCCGCTACGAACTGGTAAATATCCAATTATTGCCACTTCAAAAACGAGAAACTTTTAATAAATGGAACCGTAATTACTACATTTAAAGATAAAACGAACTGGTTTCAAAAGGTCCTGATTTATGTCAGTGAGCAGAATAAATCATGCATAGACTTGCATTCCCAGCGGAAAATATGTTATCTCTTTACAACAAATAATAAACAACTAATTTATCAAACAACGGTAAGCGCTGCCAACTTTTATGGAGAGATTTATTGTTCATAGCTTTCTGTTGTTCATTTTAAACATTTTTTGTTTTTATTGTATATCAAAACATGTAAAAACATTGCAATGAACAATTTTAAATATTTGTTTCAATATACACATAGTAAAACAGTGTTTGGAATTTCCTTTTGAGCATATAATATACTTGTGTTAGGAGACCCCATATAAATATATCATCATGTTTATAATAGGAAAGTTTGAAAGTAATCGTCAATTTTATCAATCAGTTACGCGTTTTAGTGCATTATCAAATCTTCAATCGTTAGCGGATTCGCATTTAAGTCTTAAGCATTTAGAAATTGAAATGATAAAGTCAGATATTCGGTGTTCAGAAAAGTCAAACCTTTCACTTCCACGTTCCGCTTCGTCGGTTTATCGAATTCTGTATTATTTATATTAGGAATAACATCGATGGAGACATCATTTTATAAATCATATGTATATTTTCACAGTTGATATTTTGTTTTATTCGTGTCATTGGGGAAATTTGCTTGAGCGGTAAACAATTTTGTCCTCCAATCGTGTTTTGTCGGTCAATATCGCTCGTTGTGGCGAAACCTCGTCGCGTACGCTGCTCGCGATGAGAATTGGGCCTCGGCTCTAGTGTATCCGCATATGACGTTTAACGTTGTTGCAACCAGTGTGTTGTATGAGTATTCTGTTTCTGCGGCTTACTGTCTTACATTTGAGCAATATCAATGAACTGGCTGTTATTTCGCTCCATAGTACGGTTGGAGAAACTCGTTTCTATGTTTTGTCTAATTATACTAGATTTGAATCAATTTTGAGGGTGTTACCTATATAAGACTGTACTATTAACATATAGGCTATATTAATTAATTTCTTAATTAGAATACTAGTCGTTATTAATAACTTAGTTGACTTTTATAACAGCGGAACAAGCTTTGTTTAAAGAACAGAATAATGAATGGAAACACGTTAAAGCGGACGCCTTAAACTAATTGTGTGTACAATACTAATGCGTAAAATATTTCCATTATAATACTCAAATAGTTTATTTTAAAATCAATAAATATTGATTGTGTTGTGTGCGGAACGTGTCAATCCACGTGGATTCTATTCCGGGACCATAATTCCTAGAATGTTGAGCTTACGAATAAATACTTGCACCTCGAGCGCGCTTGGCTCGCGGCCAACATCCTAATGGCTCCGGACTAGTATTAAAGCCGCCAGAAAATCTTCTATATTGGAAACTAAACTTGTAACTGAAAGTGGATTGACTTAATCTCCACTTACTAATAACTGAGGCGATGGCGATGCTGCCGAAACAACTTTGTATAAACTGTTTGTAATTCCGAGTTTGATTGTATTATTGTTGAATTGTGAATTGTTTGTATTGGATATGTCACAGTTTAGTGAGTAGCGGCTGAAGATTGTGCTCAAACTCGTGACAGGGCCGAGCTGAGTGGCCAATTATGAACTGGCCAGTGCTCGCGGCAGCCGCAATCCAATTTGCGAGTGCATTGTCCGTTGCTTTGCACAAATCTTTGGTTTTCTCTCAGCGTTCTCATCTATGATATAACGCTTCTAATTATTTAATTCTAATTTGTTACCGCGGTTGCATCATTTACTACTATTACACTCATATGTTTTACGGTTATGTACTCATTTACTGCAAATATGATTCTAGGATTGTGTAACAGCTTTATTGAAACTATATTTTTAAGTAAAGTTTATTTTTATAACTTCTCGTTTAAAGTGGCTTTACCAACATTTACTGATAGGTAAAGGTTCATCCACACACATAATGCCGATCACGGTTCATTCTCGGTCAATTACAATTGTTGATTCGGTCGACTATGGAATATACCTGATCTTGACTGTTCAGGGTAGTATGAATGCACACAATGTTTTTTACTTTATAGGTAATAATACCAGACGACTAAATCGTGTTTAGAATTAGAGTGCGGACTAACTGGAGCGCGACTATCGATAATTATAGATATTGTGATATATCAGTGCCTATTAATATGGTTCAAGTATCCCTCATAAGTGTTCATAAGCGTGGCGGATGTGTGGGGTTGGTCACTTCCCTGTTATAGGGTTGGGGTGCCCGATCGATAACTGTCATAAAACTCGGTCTTGTATAAACTTTTATATAAAGAGCATTATGCAATAAATTATAATTGATTGTATCATGCACTTAAATATTATTGATACAAAAATTAATAGCAATAAATGAAAATTTTATTAATCTACATTAATATTGATGATACATACGTTATTGTAAATTATGTAATACCACGTATAAAACATAGTTTAAGCCACCAATCAACCCAGTCCCAGACTGTTCGAAGTTTGTAGACTTTGAAACGGATAAGTTAGGTATAGGTTGCGGCGCTTGTGGTCGCTTGCGAAACATCGATAGTATTGTATCAAATGCACCAGAACCGTGTTACAAGCCGTTTTATTGCTATACTGTTACATTCACTAAGAATATTACTACTGACGGGTTAAGACATGCTTACTGCTCAAAGAAAGTCCATTAATATCTGGTTCAATTTGTTTCAGAATTTTAAGGCATTTTTATTGAATATGACCCCTTATTCCAGCTATTTCCGTGATTCTTTTTGGTATTAACGTGTTGGTAACATAATTCTATTGCATTGCCAATTCCCAGCTATAATATTTGTTATTTGAGTACCGAAATTTCTCAGAACAACGTCAATTCGTTTTGTTGTTTGTATTATCGGCTAAACTGGCGATAGAACCGTTATATCGCACTTTGAAAGTCTTTACTTACTATTATGGTATGTTTTGTCCATATTTCTTTGAGATTAATTTGCTTTCGTTTAAATTGCAGAATTGATGCACTTCTTTTTCAAGCTTTTCTGGATGTTACGTATGATCTTGTAATATGTATCTCATATTTCAACTATCATTATTAGTCAGAAGCAAGTCTATATTGGTTTACCTAAAAAGGTACGTTACACAATTTTGGGAAACACTTTCTTGATTTATATACAATTGTTCGATAATAAAGTGCACGTAACCCCATTACATAGTACGCGTTAACACGACACATTGAGAAACAATACGCAAATAACCTTGATTGCATGTTTTCTAATTTATTATCATAGTTCGCCAGGGATATTGCAAGGCCGACTAACATAGTAACCATCATTGGCCTCAGCATTTTGACAGATGAGTGTTGCAGTGTATGTGGAATTACAAACTATTGCTTAAGGGTAATAGATAGGGCATTTAAATCATTTTTTTTTTGCATTTATCAAATATCCAAAATCTAGAAACCAAAGAATTTTGTAAATTCTTTCAGAATTAAATAAGTTAAAATGTTTTAAATATTGCATTGGGATTAAAAAAGGGATGCAAAACAAAATGACGTCACTAGTCTTAATATGCATTATAGTGTGTGCGTGTGAAAGAGACGGTAAGATGTTCGCCCTACGCTGCCGCTCTTTCTTTTAAAACTACTAATATTTGCCTCATATTACAACCTACTTTAATACGATTTTTAACCGACTTCAAAGAAAAGATGGAGGTTTTAAATTCGACTGTAGGTTTTTGTACAGAAATATTTTATTTCAATGGTATCTGTTTCTGTTTGTATGCAAAATAATAAAAAAAACTATGATGGTCAAATATCCTATTAAGAAGCCCGTACTCTGGTGCTGACACATTATCTTCTACGGTTTATAAGACCAATGGCAGCACGGCATCGAACATAGTAACCATGAGCTGAAATATAGCAGAGACCACTAACATCTCAGTAATTTGACGGTTTCGCGCCACTCGGTAAAAGTTGTTGAAACTAACGTCGAACTGCCAAGGTAACCGTTGAGCCTCGATTGTGTTCGAACTTATTCAACTTATGGAACTGAACATTCCGACGATAAAAAATATGGGCATAGAAATAATTGAATTCATATCAGAGTATGAAATCGTTTGGAGTTCGAGCGTACGATTTTTAAGGTGCTGATTAAATTGTTCGTAATAGAGAGCATTAAATGATATATTGAACATATTTTGGACGCAAATGATGCTTTAAATTAAATGTAAAGATAAAGAAAAACACTATACCAAAAGTACATTCATACATAAACTCACGCCTTTTTCCCAGAAGGGGTAGGCAGAGGTGCTACTACGACACCCATATTTCGCCATGTATGTTCCGTTCCACGATGTGATAGGGGGCGAGCTTATCGCCATATCGGGCACAAAATTTAACTGACTCCGGGCTGATAATGAATAGTAAATCCAATATCGCTTAACAAAAGTAGAGAAGTAAATATATATAATCACCGTATGCGACAAGTTAACACGTACTGCAAAATTCACAATCATAAAAGACAGTTTCACTGCACTCCACTTGCAAAACGAAGTCAGGTCATTGCTAAAGTGGGTGATCCTCTTATTACTTTACACCCACGTTTTGGAAGACAAAGGACACATGCATGGGCACGTATAGACAATTCACAATTGAAAGACGGCACACGCGACACGCGTTTATTTCATTGAGCGTATAATTGGAGTCCATGTCGCGATGACGACACGCGATGTTAACATTTACATGAATACGCGATTAATGTGGAACACCGCTATATGAATTGTCATAATAGATAATTAATTATTACTTACGTATGCCATTATGCTAATCTAGTTAATAAAACAAGAGCACAAAGCGGTAGCAGACGAACAATCATTATTATTAATTTATTTCATTAATAAAGGTGTATCGTGTAAAACTCACAGTTCTTTAACAATTTTGTCTTTGAGGAGAAGTGTCTCCTGAGTTTTAAGAGTATTCATAATTGCAGTAAAAGACGTCGGGATAAGAATAGAGCATATTACGTATTTATGAAAGAAATCTGTCTGGACCTTCAACCCAGACATTGCTCACAAGTTGAGTCTGGTTGATACTCGCTACAAAGGATATGAGCGTTAATTGCGGATGTGTTAAATCAGACAAAGTGGAATCAATTTATTAAGGGAGATCACTCTTAAACAATGCTATAGACTATGCTTATACTACGAAGCGTAGGACGGCGCCGTAGTGCCAGATGAAATGACTCGGGGACGACCTTTATTACCTAACTAGATTTTAACCATACTCATCGTGTCTCGATTACCTTTTGTTTTAAAATACTCAACTGGTATTTTGTCTTTAGTTCTGAAGTTTTATACGCTTCGATGTAAGGGACAATAGTCAAAGGCTTGGAAACTATCAACAGAATATCTACAAAGAAAAACCAACAATACGGTATGTCTCCGCTTCCAAAGAAGACAAAGACGGTGTTGCATGTAAGACAGCACCTGCGATACATTAAATAAAGACGAGTAACGCTTATCGGAACATTAAAGTGCTATTGAAAATCCGTAGCTTACTTTAGTGTTACATACATTATGAGGAACAAAGCAATCGTATTGGTGTTGCGCAACAGCGGCGTTGAGTGAATAGATATATCTACGTTCCACATAACGCTTTTGGGTTTATTCAGTTCATTCCCTTTCGATAAATAGACGCGTTTCTCAATACCCTAAACGCTTGCATGCATTATGCCGACATTAATGGGAAATTTTAGGGGACGTGAAACCAGTTTCCTAAAGTTATCTATCTTGTTCGTTTTTGTTTTTGCTAGGAGTTTAAGAATTTGTGGTATAAAAATAGGAATACCTTAGTTAAATCTAGTAGTTAAAAAATATGTGTTAACTTGTCAATGTATGTTATATTTTTGTAAAGTATTATTTATTACCATTCTGAATAACACTTCGGTTTTCGCGAGGAGGAAAATTAAATAGGAAACATATTTATGTTCAAAGTAATACAGTACACGAACGTGGTAATGAGTAGGTATATTTAAAATTGAACACAGAATTATTCCAGAACTGTACACCGTTTTCCTTGTTCATTAAAACTTTGCATGCGTAATGCTATCAGTTTCTAAAGTTGTACTCCCGACAGCAAGTATATAATTCTGATATTCATTAATTAAAAAAGGTGAATATAAACTTCAAACCATGTTGAGCTATCAAAACTCTTTCATAATCGCATAAAATTTAACGTAAATTACGTTAACGCACTTTACAAGTACAGTTATTAATGTAAAAGCAGCGTTTTTTCCCGTATGCCATATCTTTCACCGTCATTCGGTAAGGTCATTATGTAAATCGGCGTCGCTCACAAATGCTCCAGCGTTGGTAATGACGGGTCAGTGATGGCATCACGCTTCGTACGGAACTGTCAGCCTAATGGTTACAAACTTTGATCTTTGATGGTCATTAGTGCAGCCAAAAATTAAGGCGATGGCTGTTGCCACGCTTTTCTCTACGCTAGTCAAAGGGGCAGCGTTTTGTTTGTGTTCGTATGTGAGAATTGTACTTAAGTATCTAAACATACATGGAATGTCATAAAGTAATAACTTTTAAAAGTAATAAACTTTACTAGTAAACATCTATGAAATACCTGCAATATTGATTGATAAGTCTAAGCTGCTAGTGCATTAAATTGTGAATGATGTATTGATCATTGTTCTAATGGCAGTGCAATCAGAGTTTAATGAAGCAGTCGATTATTCTATCGATCATAAACAACAATGTTGTGCCAGCTCGATATTTCGATATTTCAATGACAATCTGTCTTCCCAGAACTAATTAGGGCATATCAAACTTATCAAGTGTGACGCATATTGAAGTGCAATTAAGGAAGCGAAATACCTAGCACTGCTGTGCTTATATATCAAACGTTGTCATTTACTCGCTATGATTTATACATTATATCATTGCTTAATAAAATTTTATCGTTTACTTCTCATTGCTCCTAGTTTATGTTGAATATGTTATGCTCGTGAATGTTTCAAGCATTACATTAGAATTGCTTAAAACATTATGACCAAATAATAGTTTTTTTAATTACTAACCATCACGTGTTTATCTATGAATTAATTTGTTCGGTCATAAAGATTACATTTTGAAGTTCATTTGATCAGTCAAATAAATTGTTAATGTGTTAAAAGCGGGGATCTCTAAAGCAACAGCCAGATGCTTTAATTTTATTTATTTGTTTACCAATTGAAGATGTTTTGATTTGCTTCAGGGGCTTCGTCTCGGGTTTACAACACAGTCTATTCGCTTGATATTTAATTAAACGCTTGTTATACTGTAATGCAATATTCTTGTCTATTATATCACCATTTGAGACTTCTCAATTCTGTTATATTTATTATATAAGATGTCCTTGTCTCTTTTGTGATTTTATTAGATAATGCCAGTATAGTTAATATGCTAATGTTAACTTACATCATTGTGTTCTGGCGATATACGATAACCTCGATGTAACGTTTTGTCCTAAATAATCTTTAAGCATATACGCATGCATTAATGAATACGTAATAATGAATCTATTAACTGGTTGGCAACATTTGATTTTAATTCTAGATTTGCATAATGTAGCCACAAATAGACGGGAAGCAATGACTAACGTTAAACTTCAACTGGTTTAACAACAAAGAACTTTGATGTGTTTTGATTGGATAAATATTTAGAAATGATAATTAGAATATCGAAGTTAGCAGCAAGGAGTGCGACAATGAAACGGATCTAGCTGTTTGACATTTTAGTTTTGTGGCCTCGGTGCGGCTGACCTGCACGCTTGCACTGTACATACCAATTTATATTTACTTTTGCGATAGCCTTTATTATTTTCGACATAAAGTTGAAAATGTCGTGTCTAAATTACGAAAGTGACCGCACCTTGTATCGAACGCCACTCAACGTGTGCAATTTGTATCTATGACGAAATGTCTTATAGCCGCTGCTATTGCTGTTTTCTTTTTGTAATATATGTTTGACGTGTGCCTATTATAATAATACATAAGTTATTAAAACAGAAATTAAAGACACACAAAACACTTAAAACTAAAGTACATGCAGAACAGAAAACATCATTGCAAATAAAGCGCAAGTGTTAGATTGCATTCAGGTGCCCAAATAAAGGTTAAACTTGTGTTATGGATGTTCTTTGAATGTTATGCTCCTTCCTCTATCTGTCTTGATCCCAGACTAATACGGGTCGGAGGAACAAGACTCCTATGCTGGTCCAAAAGGATTTGACTTATAATTTTACGTCCGGACGTCTGCCAGGCCTTACCCTTTCGGGAAATTATCAAATGCCGGGCAAATAATGTTTACAAACCAAAAAATCACAGATTGGGTTTACAGATTCAAGTATTGAATTTGCAGTAGGTATGCAATGTCACGCTAAAAGGCGCCACTATTACGTATAGTCATGGGATATAATTAGAAACTATTACATCAGATTATGTAACATTTATTTAGAAAGTGAATTATCGGGAAGTTGTCTTGTTCGGAAATTACTTGTATCCTGTTACGATGGATTGTTTGATCAAGATAAGAAACAGTACTATTAATATTAAAAGATAATTGTAATAAGACGTGGATAAAGCATCTAAAAGCTGGAGTAAAGTACATGCTATCATTAATTTTGTTTAATTCCTAATCATAGTACTAAGAATAGACACTTTACGACGTAATCCGTTGATTTGTGACTAGGTAAACGTTGAGTCTACATGACGTCAAGTATCAACATTTAGAATTCCCTGCTGATCGATTTAACATTCACAACTTTAAAAATAATGAAGCTGAATGCATCATAATATTGTAACATTGTGTATTTACCTTGAAGATCGTGTCCGTGGCTTTACAATGTAATTTAAAGTGCCGTAAAATAAAAGAATACGTAAACTTCCCGATTGAGCTAACACAAATAAATCGTAAACGGGAATAGGCGAGAGTTTTACAGAAACAATGTGCACGAGTATGCAGTTACGAATGGCGTCAAATTGTGAAACGATTTTGTTTTGAAAACGGTATGAAACGCACCCATTTGTTTTTGCTTTTATGAACCAACTTTGTTGCTTTTACAATTATGATTTATGTTATTGTTAGTCAATTAACATACTTTCGTTTGTACAGTTGTTTTCACGTATTTTCTAATTGTACGTGTAGCAATATGCATTCGGCATCGATGCTTTCCAGCTCAATAGCTGGGTTTATCACAGAAATAATATTTTTCGAATGCAATATGACCTCAATACTCATCTCCACTAGGAATTAATCTACATTTTGATTGAGTTCATTCGATTGTGAGGTTGACGTGTATTCATTTCAATATGTTTGCACTGTGTGGGAAAATCACAATGTTGTTCCATTATTATAATTATTCGTTAAAAATACTTTAACAGCACAAAAAGAAAAACATTTTTAAATACTGGAATTCCATTGGAGATGTTGCCAAATTATATAAATATATATAAACGAATATTGCATGAAATATATCCGAAAGAACCCGTAAAAAAATCTTAGAACTATTTGTTTTCTGTTTATTCATTCGTAATATTTAGTGTGGATCGATTTCATGGTTCCGAATAACACATGCTTTTTAATCTCTCAAACGGCCATTTTCGGAATAGAATATGGATTATTTTACACCATAATCTATTTACTAAATAATATTTTGAATTGCTTCTCTCTTTCTACGTAACAGGACAAACCAACAAAACATCCTCTCTGACTTTATCAGAGTTTTTTAAACATCAAAAAACTTGACCCCTACATATTTAAAATTCCGGCCAGAATGTTTGTAATGCAACTGCATGAGTCTAGTCGTATCATTTGAGGCAGGCGTGGGAATACGTATAGACTATCCGCTGGGGCCATGTGATGCATCCGAGCCATTGTTTGGCATTATAACCCCTCGAAATAGCTCGTGGCGACAGTTACTATCGTCGAATTAGCAATTAACTTTCTATTGTATTTTAGTATTCATAAGGCACGCGTGAGATTACATTTTGGTTTTGGTTTAATCATTGTTGTATCAGCTTACAAGATCCCAGGGCTGGGCATTGACCTCTTTTAAGGTCCTTATTTTTTGTCGATTCTGGATCATTTGCGGGCATCGCATTTATTTATAGGTAGCCTCGCCATTATTTTTGAGGGTCCCCTTATTTCCCTTTAATTATGTAGTGCTAGGGGAAAAAAATAGTCAATGTGACGCAGTTGGTTAAAAATTGTTAGAATGCTATGTTGACGCAGGCCGCTTCCAACTGGACTATGTTGCGATCCATGGGGGAGGCCTATGTATGTTCAGCAGTTGACTTTCTGTGGCTGAGGAGGTCGAGAGAGAGAGAAGGCTCTGTGTTCGATCTCTATATTGAAAGGTATAACGTGTGACGTATAAATATCTTTGTTTCGGGTTTGGTTGTGGTAATACTAAAAAGTTTTTCGTTCTTTCTGATATAACTACTCAACACAAGACTTATCTGTTAGCATAGGATAAATATATTACAAGTAATTTTCCGATTGGTATTGGTTAGGTATGTTTATTCTAATTACCCATATTGAAAATATGTTAGCAATTATTTTATTTCTTTGATCAGATAAACGTCCATGATGTACTTATCTAATACAAATTTAAAATATTTTTTCCTGCAAATATAAATTTTAATTAATCAGAACTAATATGTGTAGTTTGTTCTTAGTTCCCAGCGTTGTATTCAATCATCGTAGGTATAGTGTAATAATGTGCCGTGAGCAGGAAAATTAATTCTCTATATTTAGAGGAAAACCGTAATTAACTGTAAAATATAGGGTTTAAAGGGAATTATCCTTGTAGATACTAATCGTGGCCGAGTTACAAAACATGTATTTGTCATATAGGTATTTGTTCGTTAAATTAAATATTCAATTTAAATAAATAAATTGTATCAAACATAAATACCAATTTAACCTTCTAAATTATTTATTCTAATAACTGTTTCCACTTATTTCAAACAAAACCTGTCGTTTGTACGATAAGGGCTCGTTTCTATTTTATTGCAAAATATGCGGTCTCTTCAATTTCCATCTCAATCTGATTTATATGTGGTTTGTTGATTGATTTATTACTACTCAAATTTAGATGAGAAGTTTTCATTACCAAAGATATCAGGCAAGATGATAACCGACACGATACAATAGACCTAAACAAAGTGCCGATGCGTTCTAATTTATATCCAGGAAGTAAATAATTCACAATATATTTTACGATCAAACGTCGGCTTTTATTTCTGTACGACACTAATGATGTCCATCCCGCGAAGGAAATATTATACTCTCATATAGAATATTTACAGTATCGTCGGAAAGATTTACGGCCATATTAATTGTAGGGTCTCGTTTAATGGCAGGGGGACACTCGGCTCTATTGTGTCCTATTATTATTTGCGCAACGTTGTAAATTATTTTAACAATAATGTTCTGTACTAGTTTTCCCATAGCATCGATCCACAGGGCATTTGGATTAACCGCCACCAAACGATCAAGTCCCAAAATCAATTAACTTCTGTGATTCCCATTGAGGTCGAGTTTGCTGAAGTTTAGAATTCAATTAAGGACATTTTCCGGCAAATTTAATTTTGCTCTATGTTCGTTAGTGATTTAGTGCTATTTCAAGTTGCGCTGGTTTAATCTTAATATATATAAATCTCGTGTCACAATGTTTGTCCTCAATGGACTCCTAAACTACTTAACCGATTATAATAAAATTTGCACACCATGTGCAGTTCAATCCAACTTGAGAGATAGGATAGTTTAAATCTCAAATTATAGTCGTAATTTTAATTTATTGCTAATTATTTGTCTGTTATTATTTGACAGTCACAATCATCTGTTAACTCCAAATGATTCTAACAGATGTCGATACCTTTCGACTGGGTTGAGTAAGTAATCAATAGATGGCGCTGCTATGGTAAATCTACGAACGTGTCATATAAGCTACATTTTAACAGTATAATTACCACGTGTTGTTGACGCTATAAAATTAATTAAATTTATTTTGTAGTGAACGAAATACCGTATAATTCAATTATTTCCATTTTTAAATTTATATAAATAAATCTCAAGGTCAAACAATGTCCATTTGTGGTTTAGATTTGGAAAATCCATGTTTTTCTCATGGGCAACTATATGTTGCGTGTTCACGTGTTGGGAAACCATCGAATCTATTTGTGTTAGCTAAAGACAGGTTAACCAAAAACATTGTGCACCGATTGGTGTTAAATTAAATTGAAATTGAAAGTATTTACAATTCAAAAAAATAGATATTAACGTTTAAAAGTTTAAGACTGTCTGCCTTGCATACCTCATTTATGAGTTTAAGCGTCACATGTTATTTACTGTATTATACTGTAATATACTTATATTTGTTATAAAATAAATGGAAATAATAAATCTGATAAATTTTTATTTTGTACCTATTGATTTCTGCTTAATATCAAGTGTAAGAACATTTTAATTAATTGTGTTCAACGTACTTCCCCTTCAAATCTCAATCCAGTGAATTTGTATACCAACATCAACATTTTCGTCTTTGTTCGTAAATAATTTCATTGTACTAAAGGGTTATAGTAGTAGAAAGTCGAATAAGGAGTCAAATTAGATTGTTTACTATAATGTAATATAACAAAAACTTTAGCCACAGCAACGCGTGGCCGGGTCAGCTAGTAAACTATAAAACGAAAAGGCTCCTAATGGTGCAGTTATTCATGTTTTAGTATAAATACGGCTTTGCTCGTTAATAAATAGGAATTTAGAGTAGAACATTTATTGTTTGCTTTAATTTAGTTTCGGCTGGGTGTCAAACTTGTCTAATAGGGGATTCGATATTTTAATGCTAGAAGCTTTTGGACATTGTGATGCACTTGTATTTGGAAATAATGAGCTGACATATTTTTCTTATGTGCAACGTAGTGTATGTTGGAGGAAGCTTTTAATTGTTTTGGTGGTTATGATATTAAAAATCTGATACTAAGTCAAAACTGTAAAACAGCAATGAGTAATCATCACATTAGGAAAGAAACAGATAAACTTCTAGCTTTGTAAACTTTGGCCAAATCGGTTCATGCTATTAGTAAATGGAGTTTATTGCACAACCCTCATATATTTAATCCTAGGGAAGGGGCATCAATTGGCTCTAATGGCGCGTACAGAGTCTTAAGTCGTCTCTATCGATTAACATCGATTTTGATACAAACTGATATACGCATTGAGTATTATAAAATAGATCTTGCTAAAAGTTCATTTTTACCATCCCAAAATATGACTAATTATGATAAACTAAATTTAAAAATTGATATAGAGAATCTAAAACATTAATAAATTGTTGAATTACTTGTTATTAAAGTATCATCAATTAAGAATCAAGTGGAACGAATGTTATGACCACGTCTGCAATTAAATATCAAGGTGATGTCAACTCGTTAATTTGCTGTGCAATCGCATTTAGTATTTGTGTTCCGTATGTTCATTTTGTTAATACGTCATCAAAATAATTGTCTTCATCATAAGCCACAGGTTGTCCTCTCTTCAAAACTTCAACGACTGCCAAAATAATGCTTAAAGCAAGTGACATATTTTGAAAGGCCTTGTAAAATGTATGTCTGTATTATTTGCTTTATTTTCTTTTCTAAACAGGATAAGGTTAAAGGAATTTCAAAAATAAATAAGTCAACTAAATCATACGGATTTAGATTTTAAATGTTAGGAGGAAACTAACCTAGGTTTTGCTGGGGACCCAACTCGGCGAGGAGGAACCTTAATATTGTAGCATGGACCCCTGTGGATGATTGTTAAAATAACAGTCATAGCAACATCGGTAATAACGCGTTAAATAGAATTGAACATGTCAGTATATTAATGTACAGGTCGCCTTGATGATCAGACAACTTTCGAATGAACGTAATGAAATCGCGTATTTCGGAACATATAAGTGAAACCTTGGCGCCATCGCACCATGCACTATAAATTACTGAAAAGAATAAGATGAAACCTAACGAAATAAAGCTATAAACAAGATAAGCGATGCATATTAACTATGCATTTTTATTAGCTCTCAAACCTATCCGAAAATATAAAGTGAAGCTTGATATGAAAAATTAAATTATCTCAGTGGAACAGACCGATATATTTTGAGCACGGGAGTATGCAATTACGAGTGACGTGATATAAAGAACGTGGTTAACCTTAATCCAAATACTTTTACCGATATATAAAACATTAGGTTAATAAAGCGGCTATTAATCACGGAATTTGGTAAACATAGCAACTCACGTGTTTCACTTGTTGACCGACCGGTAGAAAGTAGCTTACCTCCTGTGCCACTCTTCATTCAGCCACAGCGAACAGGTTACGACTTGTCGAACGCACACACACAACCTGACGTAGGTTCTTTACACACACACCCAAGCATCCACTCACACAGCGGGAGGTTCGTACACTTGCGGGAGCGCAGGTCAGCTTGGCGTATCTTTTTTTTCGTAGGCTAACTGGTTTCTGGAGCGATAAAAAGGGTATGACTCAGGAGCGTCAGGTAAACCCGACTTCTCAATTTATGTTTGTGTGCTTACATAACATTATTATTTTCGGTACAGTTTTACATCGGTAATCGTTTGCTGTTTTTTGTCAATACCTCTTTATTACGTAGGAGATTAGTAGTCTGAATACAATGGCACGCGTAACAAATGTCTTAAATTCCTATCGAATCTTAATGTCAAATTACACATAACTGAACTTCTTAATACATTATATCTTTGTTACGATCCCTGAGTGTACCTACTTCCTGTAGTGGAAGACGGTGTTGGTGATAAAACTCTTGACAACGTATTTGCAATGACTTTAAAACACGCGTATTTAATCGCAGAATAAGGTTTGCGGTTAGCACATAGGTATGTACACATGTTATGCAAGTAGCGGCCGGTATCAGTATTTGTCAATTGTGTCGAATGAAATAGCGTGCAGGTAGTGATTTATTATTACTACGAACACGTGTGGTGCCGAGGTACTTGCGTCCATTTTGACGAGGGATATTCTACCTGCGATGGAAATATATCGCCAGGTAGGCATCGTAAATTAATATTACAAAGGCATTTGAGCTAAGAATTCCATAAAAGATTCACATGAACCCACAACATACTACGATAATCAATGATTCCAGTATTATTTTGTTCAATACCCCCGAAGGTAAAATTGAACTTCAAATGATAAATAAGGTTTGTCAATTTCTTTTATGCGTGGTACTTTGCACCGGTCATGTCATTTCCGTCCTCCGGCAACTGATTACCATTACAATGCAAAGGGTCTATACCTGCTTCGACTTTTTTGGATACAAAATGATTGGATGTCGTTTATATTGCTCGCACTTACTTAACAAAACTTCCAACATTTATGTTTAGTAAATTCTCATGGTTTGCATTAAAGAATGTAGTAGGAATGCCAGATATGTCTGAAGATATCGCTGCTTAATTATCTACAGTGGTTACTGGCGTTTTGTTGTTCATATCTATGTGGTAGCTTGAGTATTTCCGGTCGTGTTATAAACTACGTAATTACTACGCTAATTTGTTTTCACATTTATGTAAGCACGTGCCTTATTATGTTTACCACGTTTCGCCTCGCGATGAACATCGTAATCTCAACTCTTGATAAACAGTTTGAAAGTTTGATACAGGAGTAAATCGGGAGCCTTGACATCCATTCTCCCATTAAAAACTTGCTCCTCCAGGACGCCTTTCTTTATCGTTGTCCAGTTGACACAAATTGGGCGTCCTTTTCACTCTTATGAACAAAATTTTGTAAAGAGTGAGATAGCGAATGGGGATCGAGACAAGTTTCGTATGTCGTGGGAAACTGTCGGTACAAGGTTTCTGTCAGACCTTTCGATTCATGGCATATATGATTGGTTTTTAAGTATCAGGCGATGGTGCTCGTTTAATTTAAGCTTATTGTGTTTTAAGCAGCGGTGGAGTAAATAGATTGAATGCTAAATACTTTTTATGCAGCTGAACAATTTTGTAAGATACGTTGAGAACAAATCGCATGCGGCTTCTGAGAAAGTGTGAATAAACGATAACGTGTTATATCTTTTTACAGTAATAGACTTGAATTTACGAGTAAAATAGTCTAGGAGGTATCCCAATGACTTGTGGTATGCATTTGGATATCATCATTTTACATTCCAATAGTTATTCTTCTCTAAATATTGTATTTCTGATAATAAAAAATATAGAGCAAGAGGTCTCTGACTTTCGTCATTTTATAAAAGCTGAAAGTATGTCTGCGCTTGCCTCTGACATAGGCATCCCACGATCAGCTATTATGAAGTTCCGATCAGTCACCGATCCGGTGGCTTTGAAAGTTATTAGCTTTTATGTCTAGCAAGATGAAAGAAGCATCTAAAGTATCCAACTGCCAAGGAATTACATTTTGATAGTTGTTTTAACAACATATACGAGTATAAAATTGCTATTATACTATAACGCTGGCAAAATTACATTATATTAAATTTTGAAGATATCGTAATATATAATTTAGCCAGCTTTAAAAGTTATAAAAGTTTAAAAAAAAATCTCGCTTAGCAATCTAAATCCGCAACAAGATCAGTATCACTGTCGTTTTATTTTATTTCAATGCGATTATAAAACGCATGTAATGTATTATGCAAGAGGTTTTCTCGGTATGTCGTAACGCTGAGACGGTAAATAACTGGAAGTTAACCTCTGGAACGAACACGCGTCGCTTCCCATACACTGCGCCAAAACACCGATCCCCTTGTTGTACAGCTACTAATTCTTTTGAGACTTTCTTAATGCCTCTCGCAGATTTCATTTTAATAATGACGTTTGGTTTTGGCACAATTTTTAATTTAGTCTCGATGGAAATTTTTAATTCGGTTTGTATTTTGGGCAATTAATTTGGCATCATTAAATATTTAAGATGTATTAACTTTCATGTGTAGCATTTCATTAAACATTATATGTTCTGCATGATCATCTGATTATCATCCGATACCTACGTGAGATGCGCATAACATAATTTTGATATAGTTCAAAGAACGACATTCAGGAAGATTTTTTTTTAAATACTACCATAATATGATACAAGATCTCCTTAATAGAGAGTTAGCTTTATATTATGAGCAACGGGTTGCTTTCCTCAGATCGGCCAATCTACGCTGTGTGAGTTTCCTGATTTATTCAGAGGAACATGATGTGCTCGAGACTGGATTTCCTATTTGCCCGGTGTGGGAATATTCTTAATGAGCTTTGGGTGCAATTATTATGCTATTGCCTTTTGATAAACGTAATACTGACATTGCGAAATGACTTTAATGCAACCTTGCTACTGATACAATTTTTTTGGATGAAAAACCT
This sequence comes from Theretra japonica, assembly GCA_033459515.1. Taxonomy (NCBI): domain Eukaryota; kingdom Metazoa; phylum Arthropoda; class Insecta; order Lepidoptera; family Sphingidae; genus Theretra; species Theretra japonica. The sequence goes on from CM065943.1 coordinate 7,602,888, forward strand.
TATTTGTAACTATTGTATCTACTTCGAGATTGTAACCAGTTGTAAAATAAATAAAATAAAAATGAATAGATGATGCAATGTACTAAAGATAAAGTATCCATTGGTAAGAGTTAAGTACACAATGGACGCAATTATGCCGGCCTACTGGGGACAGGAAATATACAAATTGAACCCGAAACACGACAAACTCGTGTGGGTCACTATGATATGATTTCCTCATTATGAACGGTGGTTTTATAACAATATTATACTAACAGTTTTCTATTTTAATATGAAATGTCTATATCTCCCACCAAACAGCAGCGTAAGTGCACTGTTGTGTTCCGGTTTGAAGGACATTGAAGCCAGAGTCACTACTGGACTTAATTAGACTTAACTTATGTATCGTATGGCGAGTGCAGTGGAATGCTAAGCATTGCTTTGTAATACATGGTGTTTGGTTTTGCTACTGTTCATGCTCAGTCGTATCGCTTACCATCAGGCGAATGGCATGCTCGTCTCGCCATTCATCGCCATAGAAAAATCATTTCTTTATGTAAAAATTGCACGACTAGACTGTACAATATATCCATTAAAAAGGTTACACTGTATCGGTCTTATTCATAAACAGTTTTAAAACTTTTTTAGTTATCGAATGTTTTGTCTCTTTCGAATGAGTTTTGAATTAAGTTTGAGCGAAGAAGACAAAACATTCTAAAACTAAAATAGGTTTTAAACCTGTCTAGAAATAAGGCCGTAAACCTCTTACAGTTATGGGAAGACGAAGAACGCATTAACAATAGAATTGTAGAGTCCATTAAGCTAAGAGCCCGAGATTCATTACACCAATGCATGTACTGTTTAGTTGCAATTATTTAATTGGTGAACATTGTACAGAAATTGGTAGTCTCATAGTGTAATTCACAAAACAGATGAAGTGTAATGTATGTTTATTTACATATTATATCATTTTAAGATATTTGCTTTGGGGTCATCTTTACATTACCAAAAATGACTGTTATTTTTTTTTAACTATAACTGTTTTTTTAGACTGTTAAAGAATGCCCTGGGTTTAAAGTCCGCCTAACTATTGTTTACGAAGTATTAAGCGAATAATTAAATCAAAGATAGAAAATGTATGTAGCTAATAGTTATTTCGTCTAAAATGTGACTTTTTCATTTACAAACAAATTCATTTGAACTTTCGTTTTAATTTTATAAATACAAATATTCATCAAATATTTATATTTAAAAGTCGTTAAGACCTTTGCACTTCCAGTTCGGAGGTAATTTGCTAAAGCATAATTTAAGTCCTTTGAACTACCGAGTGTTTGTGAAAGCCTTAACTGAACCGGTACCAGAGGTCGTCGCACGTCCGCCAGATGTCGCTGTGTCGGGACCACACAAGTCCTGGATGGGCCTTCTCGTTTGTTCACACGTCTTATTAGAGCATGCATGTGAAATACCTTTTGGCCGCCCTTGACATAAATCTATGAATGAGATACCTGTAGCGTGAAAGGAGTTCAGTGTTTTATAGTAGTACTGTACACCTCGGGGTGTTGTAAGAATGGGTTGGCTTGAATGGGGTGGTAGTTGGTACTACTGTCGTAATGGTGCAACTGTGTAGCGATGGCTTTGTTGTCGTGTTCCGGTCGGTGAATGAGATTGTTGGAGGTCTAATCCCCCTCCATCTTTTTTCTTTACATTTTCCCATCCTTTTGAAAAACCCGCAACGCATGCATGATTCAAGTCGATCTATTTGCACCTATTAAACCAATCTGTTTAATATTTTAGTCAGCCTCTGTGGCGCAGTTGGTTGAACGCCGGCTGTGAAACGTGAGGCCGCGGGTTCGATCTCCGCACCGAAATATTCGTGTGGACCACAGGTATTTGTTTCGGGTCTGGGTGTTTGTGAGATCGAAAGTCTCTCGTAGTTTCCGATACCCACTACACAAGACTCGATCTTAGTGTGAGGTCAGGACTATATATGTGACTGTTGGGCGTAAAAAAAAACTAAATTTATGTGTGGTTGGTATGAAAAACAAATGCTTATAATACCAAGTTCGGTAACTTACTAATGGTTATAATATCAGCATGGAATATTTGCGCAGAATTCACGCACCGTAATCTAATTAATAATTAGGGTTATGCTACACATCAGCGAAACAACAACAAAACTTATTTAAACATTGTAACGTTGTGTAAACAGTTAATTTAATTATAATGTACGTTATTTTTTAATTTTAAATATGGCGGTGATTTGTAACAGGTCGGCTAACAGCATCGTGGTCAGTTTAATTAGGGCGTCATGACGTAGATAAACCAGTATATTTTGCAAAATATCCTTATTGTTCCACTGCTTTGTTGTTTCAGTTATACCTAGCAGCTTAAAAGTTTTAAATACAATTGTACTCGTATATTCTATTTTAATTATAATCACAATTTACAATAAAATTCTAAGCCTTAAAAATGTTGACATGGTAACCAGTGATTACTGAGCACTAAATTAAGATACGGCGCCGCCTAGGTAGGTACTTCCGCATTCTGTATGTTTCTCCCGCCAAACAGTAGTGGAAATGCACTGTTATGTTCGGGTTTGAAGGTTATTGTAGCCAGAGTAACTACAGGACATAATGAGACTTAACATCTTATGTCTCAGGATGGCGAGCGCAGTTGATTGCCAAGCATTGCTTTGTAATTCACGGTGTTGTTTGGTTTTGCTACTGTCCATGAGCGGTCGTATCGCTTACTATCAAGCGAATGGCATGCTCGTCTAGCCATTCATGAAATAAAAAAAAAACTAAATGTAAAATTTTAACACCTCATATATCAAGGTGATGCAATGCTTAATAAGTTCTGAGTCTCGTTGCCGCTGTTCATGGGTAGGCGGACGCTTATCAGGCGAACGAATTGCTCATCTCGCCATTCAGGCTCAAAAAAAACCTTTAAAGTTTTTTTATACTGTCTCTTCCAGTTGGTCGCCCTGGCTTTTGTCCGGTGACAATCAATCATTTGACGAATAGTTGGCGACCGGGGAACACACTTGTATTGTACGCTTCGCCCGCATCCGATCTTGTTCTGTCAATAGACGCACCTTTTCTTTGGCACATACACTAACCTTGCTTTTCAATAAAATAAATGTATGTTATGAATTGTTGCAATTTATATTTATCAATTGCAAAGCTGTAAAATACTTTTGGCTTACTTATTAGCGGGAACAAAACTAACCAGCTTGAATGCCAATATTATAAAAAGACAATAAAATATTTTTTAATGTACTGTTTTTTTTATTGTGTATTTTTATTTCAAATATAATGCTTATTATTTATTAAAATAGTTTTTTAATTTACATATTTTAAAACTTTTTATTAGAAAATGTTCGTGCTCATTTCGCTGTTCAATTGGCAAGCAGCTTGGAAACGAATCGCGTGTATAGCATGTATTGGAACGTTCGAAAACCGTGAGAAACTTTTACAAAAGAATGTAAAGTCAAGTATACGGGAGCCGAACTAAAAAGATCAACGTTCAATCACGTTTGGGACGAATAAAAACCATTGTTTATGCTCTCGAGTTTTCATTAACTGCGCGCTGGTAAAGCTCGCCTCGACCACCGTATTAACAACTTTATAATTATTTTTAGTACCTATATTCCCGTATTATGTCATCCATGGTACAGAAAAGTATATAGGAATATTTATTATGAATAATATCCCATATAGGTACAAATAAAATTAATTCGCACGTATTAAAACTGTAGTTCACATTAATTTCGAATTTATGAAAGGATTGCATAGCCCTGATACATTAAAATGTCAATGTGAAATATGGCCGAGTATTTTTCATTTTTACAAATATGCAACAGTACCGTGAATTTAAGCTTTGGTGTTCTTTTAAATACGGATATATCAATATTTTACAATTTTTTGTTCATCATTTCAGTTTTTGCTTTGTAAAATTCGAGTGCTTTTTGTAGCTATAGTAAAAATCAGCAAGTGAAAGATATTTTACATAAAAATATACACATACTTAACTGATGTTTCTTTTTACCGACTTCAATACAATATTGTATAAGATACATGATGCTGTTTCAACGTATTTTAAAACACTTCTATTAACAAAACTATGTTACGCTAATAGCAAGCAAAATTGGTAATTACCCATTTAAATAAATATTTGTAACACCAAATGTATAAACCATTGATCTAAGTTATGCAAGAGTAGTTTATTAGTACTTAGAGATTCTTGCTCAATTTAAATACCTACTCTGTTTGTTTACTTTACGTTACAAACATTCAGTTTCCTTTAAGTTAACAACAACAAAATAGCATCTAAGAATATTGAGAAAAATGCAAAATATGATATTGAAATTGCTGCAGAATAGGTTCTACACAACATTATATTGAGATAAACAGATTGGAGAAGGCAATTTCCATTTTTATTGACGTCTATAACAATAGGTCGCTGTCGTTAGCATAGATTTTTCCTGCGAGCGTGGCAGAGGCCGGCAAAAGGTCGCTTACTATGTGAAGTACTTACTTCGTTCGCTGCACAAAGGCCTTTGACTGATCTTGTGACGTTTTGAGATAAGTCTTGTCCTTGTTTCACTTGTGCTCATAGTTTTATACAAGAACTCTCGGCAAATGCTGGGAATAGAGCGAAGATGTGTAACGCATAGGGAAAAAAGGGTTTGTCTTTAGGATTTGTTGTTTAATATTTAGTCGTAAATCTTAAGATCTTGTTGTATAACATTGAGTTTGGTGCTGTAGATTCTTTTAAAGTATAATTACGACATCGGGGAAGATATCGAAGCTAAACCGTATTGTTTTAATACTAACCGTGTAAGTGTGAATATGCATTTCATGTATCTAAAAACAATATTTCATACTTTTCCACACTAAGTGTGCAACGAAATATGAATAGTGAAACCGAACCGTTAGTGACACAATATGTGAGTAAAAACTCGGGTTACAGAATTCTTACGCAAATCGAAATGTTCGGCGCAATGGTCACGGCGAGAAGAAAGCACAAAGCGGCTGCCACGAGACGAACCAGACAAGCGACGTCACGTACTAGCTGACGGTTTATTCCACTTTCCAGTCTTCACCCAGTGAATAATAAATGATAAAATACATTTTTGCTTCAGCTCTACCCGTCAGCAAAGCGAACGCGTACCGCTTGCAGATGTTCACTCGGCGCGGCGATGTCAAGCGAGACAAGTATTTGAAATTTTTATAGGGAGCCTAGATTGAAACTAACGTTTAGCCTTTTGTTACTGTGTTTAATCAACCGTCAGTTCGGCTTGACAAAAAGTTTCTATCGTGCGTCATTTAAGCGATTTGAAGTAAGGTTAGGGATTCGTAATCGACGCCCTGAGGGAGACGGCCGCGATTACTTTATCCCTACTACGGAGACGTTCGAATGACGATTATTTATCGTTATCGATACGAAACATCGATTAATATAATTTTACTAATGCTCTTGGAGAGCCTATTGTCACTGTTAATAAAACATTATTTAATATGTTATGACCTACAAGAAATAAATTCATTGAAGTTAATACGATAAAAAATATTAAAACTATGAAATAGAACATACACATTATCCTTTTCAAATATCAAGTGTCGATAAACCCGGCGTGGCGAGTTCAAACTAAAGCTATATTCCTTGTAACCTTGAGAAATTCATTACAAATTGGTTCTAGACTTACGAAATGCCAATTAATTCTTTTGCGAGTCAACATTGGCAATTTATAAAATACGTTCGACAAAGACGGTGAATATTTTAGGCGTAAACGAGTGAGGGCCGAGCGGCGGCGTTTGCGTGAAAGCGTCAGTAAATCCCAAGGGATCCAATTTACCCTACCGACTTGTAAACGCCTACCGGGCTAAGCCTGCACACTACACGCTTTATATCCCTCAAATTTTGCTGAACTTCGCGTGCGATAAAGAATAAAATGGGCGAAAGATTTTCACACGGAAACTGAATTACTTACGCGTATCTCGGGTACTTACTCGTGCTAGTTAGATTAATTTACATCGACAGCTGTTCTATTCTTTTATAGAGGAAATTACTACACGTTTTTTGATGGTTGGTTCAATGCACAAACAGTAGGATCATTTTTATACTTTTTAATGCTTAATAGCAGGTCGATCGCTAAATACCATATGCCTGCCTATGAACCGAAGCAAAAATACTTAGAACTAACAATAATAATAAATGAGGTAGCTATTTCTTGATTAATTGTATTGGATACCTACAGCTAAAAACTCTATGGACACAAATACTATTGTTCGTTGTAGAATCATTCCAGCCGATGGTTTTTACGATGGAATTTTCATCGTATGTGGAGGTCATGTTGGATGCTTAACCCAACCATCAGTAGATGACCATAGTAATTTCCGATTCACCTCGATCGAGTAAGTGAGAAAACATAAATTGTGTTTTATGAAGTCCGCTCAGCTGAGCTGTAAAGCCGTTTCTCGTTAGTCAAATGATTTTCCATCGACAGCTGTGCTTTCAGCTTTCATATAAAGTTGAATACAAACAAGGGTTATTTAAACTGTTTGCCGGCACCACGTAACCACCGGTACGGTATTACAATATCTACAGCTGTTTTAACAACGTCGGAAGCGGCTTCCATTGTTGCCGCTGTATCAAATTACTTGCCGTGTTGATTGAAATCTGAGCGTACACCATTCTGTTGAGTAAATTTTTATTTTTTAAACTGCATTGTATGTAAAATGAAGGTAATTAAAAAAAAACTAAAAATGTGTTTGTAATCGGGAGTCTTATTGCTATCGATGATTTAGTCCAGACAATCTTTAGATGGTTTCGATTGACTGATGAATTATAAAAGAAAAAGCTGTTATGCAAGGAAAAATACGCTAATTAATAAATTAAAGACAAAAAACTAGTGGTAAGATTTACGTATCCGACCGACAGCGACCACCGTACACTATAATACGAGTAGAAAACCCGTAATAGTGTCACAATATGTACATAAGTGCGCGTTTTGGGTTCAACATGTGCATCGCTCTCGATTAGGGCAGCGAAAATGTATTGACTGGCAAGCAATATCTTTCGCTACATACTCTTTGGATTGCATCACCCCTAACACCAGGTGCATTGTGGTTTCTTCGTCGTTCCAGTATAAAAGTATATCCTTGCGTTTTGTTTGTATTCTATATTTACCAATATTTTGTATACAAAAGTTAGTGCTGAATTTTTAGATTTCGCCGCCATCTGGCGAATTGAAACTTGGCAGACCGGGTCGCCTTGATCTATAAATGTGAAGATTACTATAAGCTTCGTGTGTGCACGAAATGGCTTGTTTTGTTCACGATTCTTACAAGGTTTACATGGAAACTTAATTGCAATTGTAAAAAGTATTATAATTGTATATAAATATAAGAATAAGTTAATAGCCAGTTAGATTCTAGATGTGGTTTGTTCGTTCCAACCAAAGTTGTTGATGAGTTAAAATCATTTTGGAATTCTCTGTATGAAATTTTCATAAACACTTTTAATATTTAATAAGAATATTTTCTTGGTAAATAAAAATGTAATGAATCCATAAGTCATAATATACTGAACGTAATATCTGTTATAATTACATTGGGGGAAATGAGGAAGACATTCCAAATTTCTTCCGGAATGTAATATATTAATGTGTGTAATATCGGAAATGCTTTAATATAATCTTATAACATCACAAATATTATAAGCTACAAATGTGCAAAAAAAGCACTATTTCATAAGAAACTTAGGATTTAACTTAACACAATAGATTACAAAACATGATAATAAAGCTAAATAAAAAAAAAAAAAATACCTCAGCTTAATCTAATAAATTACTTGTGAATAAATAAAATATTTTATCTACTCTATCAGGTTCATGAAAATTGTCTAATCTAACGTAGCTTGCTATGTTCAATCTTTGTCATAATGTGTACACATTATAACCTGGCAGGAAACAAGGAAAAAATAATCCTGAAAGCCGAAAAAATATTGTTTATAAATCTCCACTGTACTAATATTTCACATTAGCAGCTATTTTTTTTATTGTCATGAGTTTATCGCGCGTACTGGTGCGTATTGTAAGCTCATTAAATCTGAGAATTTATAACATTACTCCTTCATAGTTCTCGATTTATCGTTAGATATTAGTGTTTAGTAACTTTCTTATTAATCTCATCTAACTACAATTATCACGTTTGCAAGGTTGTTAGGGGTGACATTGTTCATTGTATTATTTTGTGTATTTAGAATACTTAGATAAATACTAGATTAAAATTACTATTAATTTCTTTTACCGCTCGGTCATTACTCATTAGTCGCCTTTTCTGGAATGCAATACCAATTTACACCGCAAATGATGTGATTAAATTAGTATTCGAAAAATATATGAATTTCTCAGAGATCCTGCTGTCACATTCAGCTAAGCAGCAATATAAGAAATTGATATTTATAGTGTAGTAAATGTGGTACTCACATCCAGAATCGTTTATGTGTATGTCATTACGGCTAGCCCTCGCTTTAATTACGGCCCATAGAATAATTTATGTTATGAAATAAATTCGCCAATAACGTTAGGAGATAAATCGAGATCTTCACTTAAGTACGGTCTACCCACACCTAAACCTGTATAACAATAATACAGAGTGAAAGGCAAACTACTACCCACGACACGAGTAGATCCGCTAGTCCTAACCCCAAATGGATGTTCAACACTATAACCTGAGTCTTAAAGTTCAGTTTCATTTGAATATGGATCAGAGTTGTGGAAAATGGCAACGTTAAGTATTGTTTCAATGTGGTGTAGGTCGGTTTGTAACTCCTTAGTCATAACATGGATTATCTAGATACAAGTTGAGAAGGCTTCCACTATTCCTCGGTCCCTGGAGGTTGTTGCTATAGCACACGTTCTAAGCATAATTTTAATTGTACAACTGGATCACATTTCGTATTGTAAAACATTTAATCATAATTAAAATTTATGGGTAATATATCACTATAAAGCTTGTCTAAAAGCTTCCCTATTATACGAATACCAGGATTTCCTTTTGTTCAACTTAATATAAAGTGGTATTCTGGGGTTTATCGCTTACTTTGTATCTATATCTTTCCTGTAATATCTGCAAAAAGAGAGCCAAATATATGGTCAAAATATTTCCTGCTGTCTTGTTATTTTCATACAGTTTTTTATATTTTTAATTATTTATAAGCAAATACAAAGAATACTGAATGCACAGATGACCGAGTTGATAATGATGAGTATACAGCTGAGCAGGAAGTTATAAAGGCCGGTGATGGCGTCGTCGGTGCGAGATCTCGCGCTTTGAGGTCAACACCTGCTAGTGCGGCAATTAGTGCATGCACACTCCACGTATCGCGCTTGATGACACATTTTACTCATTCCCTCCTATAATAACTCACGTCACTATAAACTATTGCCTGCTTTTCATTAGCACCTGTTTAATATATTTGGCACAACGTAAAGCTATCGTTGTTTGCACTTTTGGTTTTGGGAAGTTCAAATGCGACGATTCAATTTGAAACTCTAAGTAAAAGTGGAGTGTACAAACTGCGAATTAAAACTTTACGGATCTTTAACCCCCTTGCGGATGCCAATAGAAAATCTTGAGAACAAAAATGCATAAAAAAGTGTCGATGAAACTGGTTGCATTCCTGTCTATCGTTGCGGAGATTGATGCTTGAGCCCATGTACATGTTGTCATATTTGAAGGGGTGATATTTTACACTGTGAGTGTGATATACACAAATCCAAAGAGTGACTAATTAAAAAGTTATGGAAATATCCCAGTCAAACCAATTATGCGTTTACCTTTTCCATTCGTTTAATTGGTAGAATTATTTTTCAAACTAACTCTATTTCGATCCAATCCGGCGGTGATGAGCAATACAAATATTCAGCGATTTTAACCGGATAGTTCGATTTTGCTACGAAGCAATCACGTGAAATATTTTGTCAGCAAAAAGTGTGACGGCAAATTTTCATCCAGTGAAACGTAACGAACATATTGCAAGCCTTTTAAATTATTATCCGAAACAATGGTCACGTTAAGGCTGGATTTAGAGTTTTTGCTTTCCATATAAAAATAAATAATCCATCAGGGACAGACACAGTTCTGACCTCATGATAAGACATCAGGTATTACAAGAAATTACAAGAGACTTTTTCACTCTCATAACAGACGAAAAACCAATGTCAGCTGGGCCACAGAAGCATTAATATCGGTACCATATATATTAAGGTATCATAACGTTCATGTACAGTAAACAAAAGTTAAGATGTCTACATTTTTACAGCTATTAGGTACGTATACGCTCTAATAACTTTCCCGTGTCACGGAGTGTTCCGAATTCTTTGGGCAGTGGTTGAAATGATTTGTTGGTTCCAGGCCTTACAATACGCCATTCTTTTATAACTCGGTTCGTAAGTCACTGAAGTATTTTCTTTGGAGCATTGCAGTAGGGAAACTTTTAGCTGAAAATACGAGCCAAGTTTCCCCTTTTACCTTGATAAAAAAAACCTTGCTTCTCCCGGCGGCCGTGCATCCAGACACGATAAAATTTACATGTTTCGCTTCCCGCCTTTATTTTATTTTAAAGGGTGAAATAAGACGGCATTACGCAAAGAGAATATTCAATTAGAGAATTCTAAGATTTGTGTTTGCTCTCTGCAAGCCGTTCAAACTTATTGTAGATCGCTTGCCTTTTATTTGTTTTGTTTGTCGCTCATGTATTGCGCCAGTGATCTTAAATTTCAACTTATAGTTCAAAGGGGTTTATTTCTTTAATCTTCGTTATGATTAAGTTCATTAAAGTCGCAATTGCCTTTTTTTAGAAGTAGGTCCACATTAAAGAGAGTAGTTGGTATTTTTCATTCTAAAGCTCGGAAATATTAAAGTTCAAGAGTGATATTTAAAAAAGCTGAGAGATTAAAAACTAAGACTCTGCGCTGACCTTGAATTCAAGTGGCTTGTAATGCGATGTTTGAAAGTGCTGACGTATAGATAGAATAGTTATAACTGACAATGTAAATTCGTAAGATATTTGCTCCTTTATCGCAACCGGAATACATTTTAGCTGTCTACTACTTAGCACAAGCACAAGCGTAATAGCTATGAATATAAAAATTAACATAAACATAGCATAAACACACGCCTTTTTCGCCTGGTGCTACCAGAACACCCAAGTTTCGCCTTGTATATTCCGTCCCACGATATGATAGGGGGCGAGCCTATCGCCATATGGAGCACAAATTTCTGACTCCGGGCTGATAATGAATACAAAAATCCTATATCACTTTGCCCGACCCGGCATTCGAACCCGAGACCTCAGCTTTGCAATCGTACCATAGTACCTCTACGCCACCGAGGCAGTCAAACATAAAAATTGCTATTTCAAAACTGAAGTCAATAAATAAATCCATGTCTATGAGCAGCCCTAAGATTAATTTCTTTACCAGAGAAGTTATAACACCCGTCATCGACATCAGAGCTTGGTGTGATATGATTACATCAATATTTAATGTCAGTGCTGCCATAAACTTGTTACGGTCAGCTATATAACTGTACTCGTAGTTCAGAGTGGTTAAGGAGACAATCCAGTTTTAGTGCTCGTTATTAAATTTCACGTTGAAATATCTATGAAATTGTTACGTGGATGTTGCGGTGAAAAGAAATTCCATTATATTTGACAAGATTGGCTCGGTGGCTTTCAGGAACAAGCGGCTCGACAATGAATGTACTTATAAAATTCTTCCCCACATCGCAAGTACAACGTTCATTCTCAGAAGATTGATTTGAAAATATTGCGAGGCAGCGTGTCGCTTCAATAATTCAATTTCCACGACTTTATTAAAAATGTCTCTAGGAGCCTGAATACAAAAATGATAGATGACGAAAAATTATGTTTATTTTTGTATATTTTATTACGAGCAGATGTGTCGCGCCTCGGCAACTGTTCAAATAAGTTTTAGTGAGATCCTTTGATGTCCTTTGGAAGTAATTTTCTCGGTTTATATTTATACATGTAATAAAACTTTGTACTAGACTGTGTAGAGAATGTATTGGGAAATGAGGGCGTAAATAACAAGTTACAAAACCCATTAATAACTTATATTGACTGTTAAGTCCGTACTATGCGTAACATTAAATGACTGAACAACGATAGGATAGAGTTTTAAAACAATGTTTTTGTTTGATATCATTTTTTTTTTACAACAAATGACCTTTGTACGTATTATTGGATTAGTAAGTAGTACATATTATTTGGTTTTGGAACTGTAAGGGATTAACTGATTCATTAGGGTCGTCCATGAAAACCCATAATACAATTGAGAATCGTAAGTAGGTATATTGCCAGACATTGAAAATGAGGGATGGAAAGAAAGGGAGCAAAAGAGGCGAAGCAAAAGCGGTCCTCGATTCAATTCTCATGTTGAGGAATTTATTTTGTACGTTTTTTAGTCTGAGAAATCTCATATATGTTACCCGAGATGTGTGCCCAATATTTATAATAAAGATGGGCTCGCTCCCTATCAAATTCAAAGTCGGAAATAAAATCGGCAAAGTATGGGTACTATTATCTCAGATAGTAGTCTTCCGGAAGAAATCAACAATTATACACTGAATTATCGTGTCTTCAACTAAAAGGAGATTAGCATCTCAGTATAAGCGCGATCGTTTGAATAACAAACAGCATAAATACATATTCCACGCCGAAGATCAAGGTGGATTTCTCCTAATGACATTTCGAGAACTACTGCTTCTGTATAAATGGTTGTCTTGATTCTGTAGTATAAATATTATGGGACCGCTCGTATAAACAACGCGAGAGAGCGAGCGCCGCGCGCAAACAAATTATCACCGCCATTGGTTCTCAAACCGTCGGTGTATTTACTTAATCCTGTTTGTATACGAATTATTGAAATTAGACGGCGCAGTTGTGATAGCGAATTTGTCACGTGTTAAGTTTTCAGGGGTGTTTGCCATTTGGTTCGAGATATTAGGTACTATTTAAGTTTGCGTTGAGTAATAAAACAACGTAGGAAATATTGTGAGCTCGGAGGATTTTTTATCGGAATATGAAAGTATGCACGATATAAACTAAATCCTGTATGAACTTATTACATGTAAAAATTGTAGATTCAATAATTAAAATTTAAAACATACCACATTTCATATGGTGAAATTTGTGTCCTTTAGCTTTAAAGCTCGAATCATTGTGACTGTTGTTTCGTTCCGCTAGCTACTTACGCTGTTACGAAAATAAAAAAAAATCTAATCCTTTCACTCATAATTTTTCTACGCACAATAAACTGCGATATTCGTTGTTGTGACATAATTGGGTCGCAAATGGAATTCATTAAGACGGAGTGAAATATTACATCCTTCCCTTAACGAAACGACCGGCCGCCAGATAACGTTTTTAATGAAAAATAACTGAGATTTTTTTAAAGTCGATTTATTAAACGAAAGCTCTTCAATATTTATATTAAAGTTTTGTAGCAATTTTAATATTTGTTCAAAGTGTGTTCTAGAATTTGGGGGCGAGTTAAAAGCGTACTTAGCGTTTATGCAATGTTGAGGAGCGCTGGTGTCGGGACAGCGGTGACGTTCACCTCGACATGTGGTTTTAATGGTGTGCACTCTAATGCAGAGATGCTCCACTTCTCCTTGCCGCTTTTATTCATAAGTACCTCGGAAAACGTGAATCGCTTTTTAATATATTTCCTATTGTTCGAAAGAACAGTGCTATATAAACTACATACACAGATTGAAACCAAATGTTTATCAGAATGTTGCTCCGTAAATCCAAAAGGCGGGCTTGTGTTGCATCAATCTGAGTCTGACAAACTCTTTTGGAAAGTGTGCGACACCGCGCTCGATTAGTGCACGGCCGGGTACGGCCGGGGACGGCTGGCGGAAAAATAAAGAGTGCCCGAAACTAATCTACTCCCACGACCTGGCTCGTCTCGCAGAATGGCTGCGTATTTTAATCAGACATTCCTAAATGGATTTTTTTATTAAGTGCCGGCTGTGAGCGGACTCTTTCCTTTTAATTTTTTACGGCACGTCGAGACTCATCGAAACAACTGTACCTGTTAGGTCTGGAATGCGCAGAATGCTCTCCGCTACGGTTTTACCATTGTGTTGATTAATAACGCTTAAATGCACGTGTGATAAAGGCATTGTTCTCGTTGCAATAACTTTTTTTACTTTATAAGGTTCATGTGTAAACATTCATTGTTAGGAGTACGGGCACGTCCCAGGGAGAGCTACTTTCTTTTTCAGCTCCAGATGTATTAATTAATGTGTGCGTTTGTTTTGAATTGTACTTCTTTTTGTTATTGTTTATTGGCAGTTATATGTATAACTTATTAGAATTTGATTGTACTCGGATCTTTGACAATATACTAACTATATTTCGTACATCGTTGAAGTACTAATTATGTAAATTGTTATAAAAAACTATGAACGTAATCTATGAAAGGTAGGTTATGATGCTTTCGATTTTCAATTAGATCCGTATGTTTATCCGTATCCTAATATTCCTATTTCGTGTGTACCTAATAGTCGTTAGAATAAGGAATATTCAACCATGAGTATGTTAAATAGGTATATACATATATTATTTTCATAAAAAATGTGTCTCCACCTATCCGTCTTTACACATCACAATACAAACACAAAACATCGAAATGTACCACGAATCGATACGAGTGTAAAAAAAGAAAAACATTTTTCGTTCCAATACTTATCAGTCATAACGCTCCAGTGCTTTCATTGCATCGCAACGCTCAATGTATAATAGGCCAGCGGAGATCGACACGACCTATTGTCTTCAGTTACGCTGGATTCGATAATTCGATTACATGGTACAGTCGTGTATAAAGCTATAATGCCTTTGTTGTTTTAGGCTGTGGTTCATTGCTGGGTCAGGTTTGTTGGGAAATGTGTAGGAAATTACGTGGCTCGGCTAAAGTTCGTATAGGATGCCTCAACACTAGGTGAATGAAAGAAAACAAATGACGGTGGACGCAGGATTTTCGTAAAATCGCTGGTTAAGAATAGAAAACTTGCTAGTGACATGATATTTATCCTTCGGGATAGCGACTACAGTTATTAACGATGGTGGAAAATCAGAGTAGTGATCCACGTAAATATTTCGCGTTCCGGATTCAACCTGCGGGTTCGAGTTTAACTTTCTCGAACTCGTTGTGGATAGACGATTTGGATTGCATCCATCATCATTGTAGTCAGTATGATAAAGACTGATCACTTAATACAAATCTGTGAATCTCTAATATCAATTGTAGGTAGGTATAAAACTTGTTTTCCTTCAAGAATCGAAATTCGTTTCTTAGATTCATATCCGCTTCGCTTCAGGTTTCTTCGAACGTAAATTTTCGTATGATTTTATAAAATGTTTGGCGAAGAAAATTGACGAAACCGATTACATTATTTACAGCAGTGTTTCAAATGTACTTCGATATTCATCGGAACTTGTAGCAATACCTATTTATCCTTTCTGAATTTGGATAGATCGATACTAAAATATGGGCTGTTAAGTATATTTAATTTTTATATAGATTTTAATTGTTGGATTTCAACTAAATCACAATAATTTTATACTTCCTTAAATAGAACCGATAATACATACGTAATATATTTTTCTGTGTAAAATATAAATTATATTCGTTCTATCTGAAGGACCAATAGTTAATTAAGTAACCACACTGAACAACAATTTTATAATAACTAAGAATAACAAATGATTACTCAGTATTATTTACCATATAAACAGGTAAATACATACTCCAGATTTAACTCACGTATCCATAAGGAAAAATGACTTATTATGCTCTATAATTAATACGTCGACAAAGGAAGCACTTCTTAACGCTTACAAACTGTTAGCTAATTTTAAGCTAGGAAGGACCGACTAACGACCGGATATTTTCGGATCAGTCGTATGAACGGAATAAAAAATAAAAGCTACGACGTCCGCGCTCTCTTCATAATTTATGGACACCCTACTTTATCGGTTTGGTGAATTATGTTCCTCCTTAATTAATTTCTGTTTTTCTTGGACGGTGCTTTTAGTTGTCCCGCGTATTAAGTTGTAAAAGATGTTATGAAAGTTTCAATTATGTTTGGTCTGAAAACGTCATTTTATATTCATTCGTGTTAAGTATGTTTTATATGAGAGCTGTAAAATGTTTTATGTGTTATACCATTTGTAAATTAATTTTATCATTATATGGGTAGGGCTATGATAGTAAGAATTTTGTTGTGGAACACATTGTGGGCTTTCAATATAAATATTGTTTTACATTTGGGAAATAAAAGCAAAACTAAGCCAAATGTGCATTAGAAACAGACAACAATAAAACTTCTTTAACATACGAGTATTACGAAAACGAGTTCTTTGTTGGTTTTTATTTTCAACGTTAGATCAAAAAAGATTCCTTTTAGTTGTAAAGGTACATAAGCATTTGGCTGGCTCGGTGTCGCGGCCGTTTAGAGGCCGGCTTTCAAACATAGACCGCAGAGCCGAACCTTTAAGATAAATGTATACACATGTTGTACTTCAAAAGGTAATTTTGTATTCTACAAATTAATCCTAATTCGTACAAATTGAATTGCAATGGGAATTAGAACGTAAACAAATGTTTAAAAAGTTAAGATACTCACACATTGTAACTGATTCAATGAGAAGATACAAAAAACGGCATTTAAAATACATACTAATTTAATTCCGGAAATTATATTTGAATACACTCGGTATACTACCTCGGTGGCGTAGTTATACTACGGTACGGTTACAACGCTGAGGCCTCGGATTCCAATCCCGGTTCGGGAAAAGTGATATTGGATTTTTCTATTCATTATCAGCTCGGATTTAGGAATTTGTGCCTGATATGGCGTGAGGCTCGCCCCCTATCACAACGTGGGACGGAAAACACAAGGCGACACGTGGGTTTCCTGGTTACTAGCAGGGGAATTCTGTCCACCCCTTCTGGGAAAAGGCGTGAGGTTATGTGTGTATATTTTACGTAAACAGACATAAAGATATCTACCCAATCAGCGAGTATTACCCCAAGCGCATAACATGAAGTGCACTGTTCATAGTAGATCATAACCACTATCTTCCGTGTAAGGTCGTTTGACAAGATAATTCTGCCGGTGGTCTGGCCCCTCCTATATTAAAGATTTCCTTTGAAGCAAATTAACTCTAACACTTCAACAACATTTAAGAAAGTTTAATAAGCTAGTACAAACTTGATCTTACTCGCAGAGCTACTTTGATTACGTAGTATTTATTTGTTTAAACGCTTATAATAACTGGGAGGGTTTCTCATTTCTAACTGGTTATGAAACACGAACTATATCTTGTATTTATTTATCTATACAAAGAAACATTGTTTGCAGATAGATTGTTTATTTTTTTGACAGCCTCCGTGGCGTAGTTGGTTAGACGCCGCCTGTGAAACGAGAGGCCGCGGGTTCGATCCCCGCACCGAGACAAATGTTTGTGAGGCCCATAAATATTTGTCTCGGGTCTGGGCGTTTTTGAGACCGAAAAGTCTCTCGTAGCTTCTGATACCCACGACACAAGACTCGATCTTAGTGTGGGGTCCGAACCTATGTATTTGACTGTTGGGTGTACTCATTGTACTTATTATTACTTATATCACCTACACCAAACATATCGGAGTATTCATAGCCTTATTCCAATATTGAGGCTTCTCTCCATTGAGGCTGCTTTGTGCTAAAATGTAACGTAAGCTCTACTGCAACGCAGATTTTCAATAGAAGGTCCGCATGATCCGACCGCCTAACCAACTAATAATATGCTTAATAACCTGATATTTTGTTAAATTTCGTCTAGTAACATACAGTCTCTTTACGTACATGTACTTTCTCACACATACATGAGCTTACAACTCTATCCCTGAAGGGGTAGGCAGAGCATTAGAGCCACAAGTAGCCACAAGTATTTCTGTTCCAAAACGAAGTAGAGGCATGACATCGCCTTGCTGCGTACAAATTCCTATACTAACCAACTTACTATAAAACTCACAGACAGTGAAGCTTCCTGGGAATCAAACCGATGACCTCACAATTCACCTACATATAAATATTGTCATTAGAATAATGAAGCAGCACTAACAACGTTGAATAGACGATTTAAAATTGAAACAAATATTCCCTTTTCATATTAACTATCACGACTTTAATCTAAACTGAATACATCACATATACTTGATGTAAAATATCTAAATATACGCCCCCGCCTCGCTGAGTAAGTAGAAAATTCTGAACTTCTCTTCAAGAGTAAATTGAACAGTTAACTGACAGCACATCCCTGCCCGTTCTAACTTGAACTCATTCGCTTGATACAATATTCAGTACTAAATGGCAATCTTAATTTATCTGCATTAAATAAATTATTCATGATATCCAAGTCCACTCTCTTAAACGTAGACACATAAACATTTGTTGAGGAACAAAATTAATTTTCATAATACTTTGGTAACACGTATCTGCCGCGACAGGAAATGGCCAAATATGTATTTTGTTTCTATTAGTTTGGGAATGTGAATTACGCTTATAAAATAGAAATAGTTATCGGGTTCAATAATGCCTTGTTTGGAAGAAAAATATAATAAATATTAATGTTATGAATCATTGCAACATCAATAAATTACATCAAATTATGGTGATAAATTTTATACACACCATTGCATTACGGGTAATAAATGTCTAGGCCTAATGAAAATATTCTCAGACAAATGTATATAATATGCTAGATAGGAGTAAATATAACTATTTACCAGTACAAATCGGCCTATCCTCAGCAGTGGACTTGCTGCGGTGGAAAATTATTATCAATTGAGATAATGAGCTCATCAAAGAAAACGAACTATATTATTATAGGTAGGTACGTTTTAAACTAGGAAATACTCGCTACATACTTAATTACTTTGCAAAGACTTCCTGATATAAATAATGACAATATGCGACGATGATTCGTTACGTTATTGGAACTAAACTATAGGCCCTTTGGGCCTTAATAATAAACTCGGCTGAGCGAAGGATTAACTTCAGTCCAAGGCTTTAAAATTGACTCGATTATTTTAAATAGCGAGGTATGACGACTTTGTTAATAAACACGAAATCGCATAGAGGGCTAGGCAATCATCGTAGTTACATTATTCAATATTACAGTCAAATTAATAGTCAAAATAATCGAGTCAATTCTAAAGCCTTGGACTGAAGTTAATCCTTCGCTCATCCGAGTTTATTAATAAGGCCCTTTGTGTTTCGAATGCATGATGTGTGGATATTTATGTTTTTGTAATTTAATTGGCGAGATCACACGTATTCATAAACGTTGATAATAATAAAAGTACACGTATCCACCGACTACATTTAGATCTAGCTCTGACCCCGTTTCGTCATCAATTGCGATCAAATAACAAGTCTGCTTATTTTACAGTCACTTACTTTAATCGAACAAGAATTGCTGTACCTTTGATCTATTTTCGGTTCATTTGTCTGGCCTATTTCTAGTGGAAAGAGGAGACGAACATTGTAATTAATAAATATTTCTTCGCTTTACACTTGAATGGTTGTTAGAAGCTTCTTGTTCTATATTAGTTAATGAAGTCATATTGGGCTGGTATATGTAGTCATATTTCATATTATAGCTCTTTTTATTGTAAGGGCTTATAAAGTAGTGAAGGTTTTGAATAAGCTGAGCATACTGTCTCTTGTATTTTACTCGACGAAGTAGATCGGATGTGCCGTAGCCATGTCAATAAAATTAATATTATTATATGCATAGCTCTGTACATTCTGATTCTAGATGTTATGTTCTATAAACTGGCAGTGTTACAATCAGCGTTTGTCTTTTTCTTATGAAACTTAGGATTTTTCGAAACGACAAGGACATTTAAGGGCTACTTTCTGCACACGAAGTTATATCGAGATTTCCCTCTTCCATGGACTAAAAACAATCTTTTCGACATCACAGGATTTTATCGATAGGTCGGTTTTATAAAACAACATTGCGTCTGACACACTTATGAGCCACAAACATGATGAAGGTCTCTTCTTATAAAATATGGCTATAAAAGAAAAAAAAGGTAAACGTCCGGTCATAATATGATAAGCTATATCATTTTGGAGCTTTAAAGTGCGAAATGGTCACAGGAAGACGATTTGAGTCACATTACGAGAATAAAAGCTAAAATATTGGAAAAAGGTTGTAAATTACGAATAAATTTTAAATCATTATCTGAATGCATTCGTAAGCTTCAAACACGCTTCAAAGCACATATTTAGCTAAGAAGGAACTTTTACGTAATAAGCTATACTAAATGTCATACCTATACACACGTTTAACGCAACTATGTATTTGTATTGTATCAGCTCATATACGACCCACTGCAGGGCACGGGCCTCCTCTACAATCGAGAGTACGATTGAGAGTGGTTAGGCCATATAGTCCACCACGCTGGCCTAGTGCGGGTTGGCGGACTTACACACCGTAGATTTTTTTTTTTAAATCGCTACGGTATGCAGGTTTCCTCACGATGTTTTCCTTCACCGTTAAAGTTAAAATGCAACTATGTACTATATTACAAAACACGTATGCACACTGCAATCGGACCTGCTTGCTTAAATGATTTATTAATTTAATACCTAAGGCTGAACGTGAAATTTCTTTGCGTAAAAAGAAAATTGTATTTATGTCACGTCCTTAAAATTTTAGGCGCGGAAAGTTGATACAGGCCTCGCGGGGGATTATAAGTGAATTTATTAAAGGAACTGAGAAGACCTGCGTATTACGAGTTAGCACTTCGTTAACTGGATACAAAGTAATTAAGTATGGAGTAGCTTTCCTTACAGGTCGGAAGTTGCCAGGAACTCCTTCGAGAAATTTATTGCACCTTTCTCTTTACGACTGTTGTAAAAATTCCACTTAATTATGAAGAAACAATCTCTTACGCGACGCGGACAGGCTTCTTGTTAATATTTTTTATGTTAACTTAATTGGAAATACTTAGTTGTTATAAATTATTCTTTCCTTACCCTTATCGCTTACTAATGTGGTTTTAGTGCAAAATGATTTTAAGCGATTGTATACCGATTGCAAAGTGATTTAGCTTATTATTCTACGTTCTACTCATGGCATTTAGAGTAATTATAAAATAGGGGGGGCACTGGTATTTCAAAAGCATGGATAAAATAGTGGTGCCGGTCCACCTTTTTCTGCCCTCCTATTGGCTGACTTTTGACAGGCTTCCCAACATGAATTATTTGAAAAAGAAAAGTAAAAAAAGTTTGGGGCTATTTCATTTTATTCAAATTGGTTTCACGGATAATAACTAAATATACCAGCGGTACCAGCGGAATTTTCAATAACATAGCAGTGCCACTAACATTATGAACAAAAGTAGTCGTCGTTTTTGAAGACGCAAATCCATGGTAGCACTCCCTCTATATTACAAACCTGGCATTAAAATAAAACAAAAACTTATCCTTAAAATAACAAATAATAAACAAGCAATATTTAACTACTTCAATGTTCACAAGGAAAATGCCATCGCGCAATAAATCTGCGTACTTTGTATTTGTACAAACATAATGACAAGTTCTGTAGATGGCATCTAACGACCGGTCGTGTACTCGGTCAGTTTGCCCCAACATGGTATATGGGTCACGGCGATATTACCTAAGAGCCAAGAGGCTAACACACGTTACATTACTTTGTCATTGTAAATCACTTAAAACAATAACAAAAAATAACGTCTTATTTTTTTCATTCTCATGTCATTTCTTATATCTATCCTCATATGTCAGCCAGTACTTGAAAACGTAAAGCATAATGATTAACTTAATTTATTTTCGAAACTTAATTTCGAATTCTTAAGTTTAGTACTCGTATTATAGAATAGGTTATATATTAAATTAATAAAATCGTATATTTAGGCCTCAAAGATTTTAGTTACTATATTTGGCGTCGAGCATTTGTATACACTGTCCAATAAAAGCGAATCTATTTGTTTTAAACCGACATCGTGATTACGACTGAAGTGCGTTTCTCTTTCCATTAGTAACTTAGTTGATGTCGCTTTAATCTGGACTGAGTGTACCGATTTAAAAGAAATCTACATCATTGATCAATTTATTTTAACGATATTGATCAACCTCACACTTACGTAATAATTAATGAATTTAATACAATTTGGTTGATATCATAGGTTATAATTTTGTCAAAAGACGGAATGTCCATACAAACTGTAAATGCAATCCAGTTTCCGGCAATTCCGCTAAATATGAGACAATATGAAACCAGGCCAAGACATTATACAGCTGAATGAAATCGCCTCTTCCCGTTATACCGGTGTTGCTACCCTTGAAGCCGTTCGTGCTTATCACTGCAGCCTTACGATTGACCTTTAGCGGTTATGCAAGCGTTAAGTAACTTAATCATCTTAAATGCACGGAATTGCTGTACTATCGATTCGACATTGACGACTTTTCACGCTTATAATTTAAAATTGGAATGTGATTTTTTTATAATATGTTTTTTTTTTGTTTTCATGGTGATAATATTACAGACTGTTTTTAAGTCTTGAAGTTGGCTAAATGTACACGAAGTGCGAAGCCAAAATAAGAAAAAAGTCTTGAATAGCTAGTTATAAAAATATGTACCCACACAGTCAGATATTTTATGTTCGTTTCTGACTGCGGCAGTTACCAAAACCTTAGAAGAATTAAAATAGGTAATAGTGGGGTAAAACTTCACTCAGTCTTTGATTTAAAATTCAATTTACGATAAAGGTCGGAAAATATGACAGGGAATTATCATTTAAATGAAAAATTAAAACCTAGCGGAATTGAAAATCGCATTTGCATGACTTAAAATGCTATTTGTGCATACTATTTTAACTGATTGCGAATATTTTAGTACTTTAATAGTCGCAAATAAATATCGGCTGTATATTTTTCGTGTATTCCTCGATTTACCCATATAAGCTATACCGGTGCAGTAAATCTTTCATTGTTCCGAAATTGGCGGTGCGTGATCATTCTTTTTTTATTTTGTATTGAGAATGCTATAAATACGTGCTTTATTATTTCGAACCTAATTCTGTTTCGATAACGCAATAGAACCATAAATAATAATAACATTTTTATTATTTGAAAGGCGTAATCGACTGTAATACCGTCGCGATTGTAATGTTCCAATGAATATTGATTTCGGTGATCGATGTTTCGTAATGGATGGATTAAAGGAGAAACTATTCTTACGTTTTATGCTATATTTTATGAGATCTATAATACTAAATAATCTATAATACTGTTTCTTCGTGGATATGCAATATTATTTATTATATAGTTATGTATTTTTATCATCCTTAGCAAGCTAGACTTGCTATAAAATACTGACTATTCAATATATTAAACTATTGTTTCATTTGTTTTAGCGATCGATACTTTAAACAATCATTTATTTACTTGCAAAATTTCAAATGATAATATCAAATTGATTTATTTTTAATAACACAATTGTCGCATTCTTGCAAGGTTATATACAAATAAGCAGATTAATATTTAAATAATGTGTTAGATAATCATTATTATGTCCAGTTATAAATTGGTTTTTGTTATTTCATTATCTAATGTTGTCAGCGATTACGGTAACGATAATCAAACATTACATTATTCGCAAGGTTGTTAACTATCTCAAGTATAAAATTACAGCTCCAAGTATCAAGGATGTACTTAATGCGAATCAATCATTATGTACTTCATCATTTTACTTGATTGTATTTTATAAAATTACTAGGCTTATTTATGCCCTTGTAAAAAAGATCTATTATCTAATCTAATAAGTCCCATAGGAATCTAATTTTTTTCTCGGATAAAGTATAACTCATTTAAATTTTAAGGCAATTAATTATATGCCTAAAAATGTTGTCGTTCCGTTGCCCCTTTGTTGCTTAAATTACAAATCAACAAATTCATTATATAGTAAGTAAACTGTATTTATTATTAACAATGAATTTAACAACCGAGAATTCTCCAACAACGTTATCATACTGATGTATAAAGCTCTTCCTGTTATAATTTTAAACTCAAACCTGATGGCCGTCTTGGCGCCTAAACAAACAATGTTGGAGAATGGAGTACGGCCTTTTGGAGTATATTTATCTTTAAATATTTATTATCCTTCGAATACAGAGTAAACAATATTAAAGTAAACATTACATATCGACTATTGAATCGGGATATTTTTGGGGACATGAAAAAATACACATCAACTCTATGCAATCATAACATTGCAAAGCCCAAACATTGCGAAGGATGGAGCAATGATTTACGGCTTTATTCATAGACAGTTTGAAAACCTATTTTAGTTATCGAATGTTTTGTCCCTTTCAAACGACATTTGAATTCAGTTTAGAAGAAGATAAAGTAGTGATAAGAAGTGTCGGAGGCCCACCCACAAGGTGGACGGTCGACCTGGTTAAAGTCGCAGGAAGTCGCTGGACGCCGGCCGATTTCAACAGGTCTACGTGGAGATCTATGGGGGTAGCCTATATTCAGCAGTGGACTTCCTGTGGCTGAAGAGAGAGAGAGAGAGAGAGAGAGAGAGAGAGAAGAAGATAAAAATTCGATAACTAAAATAGGTTTTAAAAGTATACATGAATAAGGCCGTTATTGTTTTATTTCATCATCATCATTGTTTTATTTGGTTTATTTGGGAGATGGTACGTTAGATTATAAAAAGCCATTATGACCGACAGTGCTAAGGTGACATTGCATATGCAAATTAACCAGGAAGTCGTGCTTTAGGTAACAAATCCTAGATCCCTTATAAATACAATAGTATAAAATAACAATAATTCAAGTTTAGTTCAACTATCCTTATGGAATTAAATGCATTCTACGAGCATAAAAGACAATCAAATCCCTTCACGCAGAAGGATGCCAGCAGCCCACAATAATTCACAAACCGACTGAAGTAAATAAGTAAGCTTATTCGTAAACAAAAATACGACAAAAGCTAATGAATGGTTAACGCAAGCGGAAGGACCTGGATCGTCACGGCGAGACAATAGGCCACCAAGTATAACACCGCTGGAAAATGGATTTGCCTCGAATGCGAAACGCGACCCAGTTTCACTTTTACCTGTAATAATTCTGCGCCAGTATTGTGAGTGATTTGATTTACGCAGCTTTACGAACGTATTGGGTAAGAAACGGGTAACAAAAGTGTTTTTTACTCGTACATTTTGTTCAAGAACGTCTACAAAAGAAACTAAACTGTCTGAATTTTGTATTGTTGCTACAATGGAATGTTTTTGCTGGGTTCTGATTGTTCTTGTAGTTTTTGTACGCAAGGTGACATGAATGGAGAGCAAAAAATCAGAGCATTGAGCGGTGATGCGTTTTGATTAAATAATCTTGAGAGTTGGTGTAAAATTAATGTAGTACCATCAATAGAACTATCGACTGATCCCACGGTTAAGTATTGTCTTAGACTCCAACGCAGTTAATCAAATCATCCATTAAATTCCCACTGGCTACACAGGAATATGTCGAGTGAAAAGTGTAAAAGAGAAGCATTTATCAATTAAATGGGCAATTATAATCCCAGGAAAATACTGTTCTTTGAGTTAATTGAAAAGCGAACATAAACAGAATAGCGGAAATGGCATTTTAGTCGTATATCAAATTTTTGGAAAATATAAATAAATAATTATTGAAGTCCGGCTTACGTAGCATCTACCAGTGAAAAACTTCTTTAACTAGCGCCATCTGGATTTCACCAAGTTATCGGTGAATTATGGACGAAACCGTTACACCGTGATGCACGCATTTCGGCTTTAAAATATTGATGTCACACTTTGGAATTAGAGTAAGTTGGACATGACTATCTAAAAGTATTACAAAGATTGTAAATAAATATTGGATTTGGTTTAATGTTGTTTAAATACAAAGATGACCAATTTGAAACGGATGACCAAATTGAGATGTAAGGTATTTCGTCTTCGTACATAAAACATGTGGAACAAAACAGTTGGAAACACTACTAAGATGATTATTTCCTTGCCAAGGTCAAGGCGTGGAACTTAGTTTCAATCTGTTTTTTTTAAATCATATTTATGGTATCGTTTCTGGTTGTTTGATGTTTGTTGATGAAAAAGTGATGGATTAGGCAGATAATTTACAATGGAAAATATTAAGCTCCACTGTCTACAAATGTGATCACATTCGAGTTCATAGCGTTTGAAGTGTTTAATATTTTATTCTAATACAAAAAGCTAAGCAAATACAAAAGTAAGCCTCTTTCAATAGAAAATGAACGCGAAATATTGACCTATAGTCAGTTAATAGACAATCACAAAACGAGGGCAATTAAACAATATGGCTTACGTAGCGAATATCCGTTTGCCCACCGGGATAGCAGTTAGCTATATCAACTGTTTGTTCCTGCTAATAGTGTTTAATAGGAATCGGCTTAGTAAATAATAAATAGGTATTGGATCGATTAATTTCTGAAACATATTAGTCTTTGGAAGTTCGATTTAGTGCAGATATAAAATAGACTATGCATAGATTATAACTGGTTCGTTCTTCACGGTTGATATAATTTTGCCGGCCTGCGTAACCGGATGTCCACTTACTGTTGCGGGAAGCGACGCTTCCATGTGTCATGAAATTGTTTAAGAATAACGAGATGAGACTTCTGATGGACAGATGATCGATAGGATTCAACAGATTTCGAGCATAGACTACGTATCGACAACCGCAGCATTGGACATCGTACGATAAAGATATCCGACCTGATCAAGGTCACAGGATGGAAACCGCTTCCCACCAATCACTGCGGAAATCGTTGAAAGATTTATGTCTTACAGTGGACATCCGGTAACAAATCATCTTTATAATGATAACGGTAACATATTTTGACACTTCGACGTTGGTAATTGATCGAATTATCATAAATCGAGGCTACAGTGTTAATAATTATGCATGTATTGTTTGAAGCGCCTAACATATCAACTGGTACGTGCGGTGCGTCGCAAATCGACGGCAATCTGCGTAGAGGCAATCATGCGTCCATAATAACAAGGTTATTACTACTAGCCAAAGGACGAATGCATACTGTTGACGAAATTATTACTGACCACGCGATTATGAAATCCTCGAGGTGGATGAAGTTGAGGAGAATCTTCCCAGTTTAATAGTTTGACAGCCTCTGTGGCGCAGTTGGTTAAACGCCGGTTGTGAAACGTGAGATCGCGGGTTCGATCCCCGCACCGAGATGAATGTTTGTGTGAAGGGTGAACCACAAGTATTTGTTTCAGGTCTGCATGTATGTGAGCCCGAAAAGTCTCTCGTAGTTCCTGTTACCCACGACACAAGACTCGATCTTTGTGTGGGGTCAGGACTATGTTTGTGACCGTTGGGTGTGTTCATGAACTATAATAATAGATGTAAATCGTGAGATCCTGATTTCTTGATCCAACAATCCATTTTCTTGAAATCAAAGCACGTATTAAAGCAACGTCGTTTTTCAGAATGAGATTTATGCCCTTTGTGACGATGGCTTCGCTTCTTATCACAT
Source organism: Theretra japonica (assembly GCA_033459515.1). NCBI lineage: Eukaryota > Metazoa > Arthropoda > Insecta > Lepidoptera > Sphingidae > Theretra > Theretra japonica. The sequence continues at coordinate 7,630,551 of CM065943.1, forward strand.
TATAAGCTGGGAATGGGACTAGATTGGATGATATTTCACAGCATCGTGGACTATATCTTAAAATTATGAACAAGAATATATCTAATGATTTTGTCACATGGCTAGATTTCCTCATTAACAACAATTGGGAATGAATAGACGCTTGATGAGGGTATTGTTAGTATATAGTTATTTGAGCGTGATACAAATATTGGACAACAGTAGCTACAATGTAAAGTAAAAATTAAAAATCGTGACTGTCATGCTGGCATTGATATTAATTAGCTTAGGAGAGACGTGTAAAGATACTCTTATTTTTGTTATAGATAATGGTTCGATTTTGTATACATCCATCCTATCGCGTTAACGACGATAAATCCAAAGGTCAGATCGACAGAGCAATTTGTTACAATCAATGACTTTGCAAATGGATTGTGCCTACTTCCTAATATGATACGCTGAGAATCTTCTTTGAATTCAATATATGTACCTCTGTATAACTGAATTATTCTGTATATTCTCTCGAATAATACAGATGTGTTTTCATTATGTAAATATACTAGTTATTAAATTAATCAAATTAGTTATTTACTGTAATGATATTTGTAAATGTTAATGCATAAATAATGAATATTTTACTGTATGTGTTGAGGAATTGGTTTGGCCATTAAGTCAGATCAGAAATCTTATGGTTGGTTCAAAAATGTCAACTTTATACTTACGTACTACGTAGCTTTCAGACTAGCAAAACTCATTCTTTTGCCAACCAAAATTTATTCTATCTGGCCGACTGATGTCAATACTCAATATCTCCATGAAATTTCCTAAAAAGAAAGATAATTATAAATCACTATACAAAAAGCTACGTCAATATTTGTTTCAGCTTTAAAAAGACATCTGTTATTATATTGTTATAAAGTATAATTGAGTTTTAATTTCATTTACATAGATAAATAAACGAAATGGTGGCTTTGGTATCGCAATTGATGTAAAATATTGCTTGCATTGCAAATATATGGTAACGTATTGGTAAATGTGTAACCGCCAATCAAATGGTACAATTTTATTAAAATATAGAACGTATTTTTTTTAAATTAGCGGTTATTATTTGACATATTGATGTGCCTGGTTATATTGATGTTATGTATTCCACACAATATAACGTTTTGTGAAACGGCTATTACTATTGACAGCCTCCGTGGCGCAGTGGTTAGACTCGGTCTGTGAAACGACAGGCCGCGGGTTTGATCCCCGCACCGAAACCAATGTTTGTGTGAACCACAACTCACAAGTATTTGTTTCGGGTCTGGGTGTTTCTTGAAAAGTCTCTCGTAGTTTCTGATACCCACGACACAAGACTTTAACTTAGTGTGGGGTCAGGACTAAATATCGAGTGTTTTTGTTTTATATTATCTGTGGTAGCTTGTAATTAATTGGCTTATCTTTTGTACACATTTTTTCATGTTTATTGATAGCTGTAAACAACTTTTTAAATTTTTCATTTTAATTTTTTTTAAATTTATTTAGGAAAACAAACAGTTACATAATACATATTTATCTTTACACATAGACGTATAAATTAAATGGTATGATTTAATGTATAACCCACACCGTTATCCCCAACTTAAGTATTAAAGGTAGTTTATATGTACACCACAAAGTCGATATAACTAAATAAAGAAGTGAATGTAGATTAAAGTACCTAAGTCAAAATAATTCTTTAGCTGTTTCTATTGCAAGCTTTCTATCACTAAATAAAATAAAATAAATTAAAATAACATTAATATTCAAAGATGAAGTGCGAATACACGCTGTCCTCTTGGCTAAGTTATGTATGCTACTAATATTTTGCGTGCGAGTGACAATTTCTTACTTCTTCACGATTTAATCATTTAACAGATTTCAGTGAATTTCGGAATTAGGTCTGCTTTTATCATTGGCTAAAACATTTAACATAGGGTAGGATACAATTATCTGTTTGTGTCAGTAAATGCTAAAATCCTCTCAAAACAGGTATAGCATAAATTTCATTTAAATATCGGTCATGTCCACTAGTTTATAATAATAATAAATTCCGTTCATAATATTCATGTTGGACGGATATAATGTTTATTGCACATCACATACAATAACGCTGTTTTATCTTTGTTCCAGGTAATACGCGTTTTTTATTATCTGATCGTGAAACGGCTTTATGTGAGCGGCACTACGACGGAATAATCGAGGTAATCAGTTCGTGTACTTAATTATCTTTTGTGTTATTACTCTTTACAAGTTATTATTGTAACTAGTCCTCTATTAATGTCGGTATTTGTATTGAATATGTACATACATACACAAACTCACGCTATTTTCCCAGAAGGGTAAGGCAGAGGGACCAGGACACCCACATTTCGCCTTGTATGTTCCGTTCAACGATGTGATAAGGGGCGAGCCTATCGCCACATCGTGCAGAAAATCCTGACTCCGGAATTCAATATAACTTTGCCCGACCCGGGATTCGAACCCGAGACCTCAGCTTTGTAATCGTACCGTAGTATAACTACGTCACCTAGGTAGTCAGACTTCAGAGTAGTTATATGGGACTGCCTCGGTGGCGTAGTGGTACTACGGTACGATTGCAAAGCTGAGGTCTCGGGTTCGAATCCCGGGTCGGGCAAAGTGATATTGGATTTTTCTATTCATTATCAGCCCGGAGTCAGGAATTTGTGCCCGATATGGCGATAGGCTCGCCCCCTATCACATCGTGGGACGGAATATACAAGGCGAAACGTGGGTGTTCTGGTAGCACCTCTGCCTACCCCTTCTGGGAAAAAGGCGTGTGTTTATGTGTTATGTATATGGGAGTTATGAATATAGTTCTCATTAACTTGTTTTGTATCTTCGTCTTTTGTACTCCTGTTTATTATATGCTGTAATTGAATGTTTGATTCAGCATCGTACGTTTGGTTCACTGACCTCATTAGTAGGTACATTTTATTAACTGTACCTACTAATACTCCCTTTGAACCTCGACATAGGGATATTTCCGTCGGTCGGGGTTCAAAGGGAGTATATCTCTTATGGTATCGCAGCATTTTTTACTTTAGTGGTATTAGGTACCTACGTAAGACAAAAGTAAAAACATCAGGATGCCTAAAATGTACTTTACGCCCTTTAAGCTCCAAGTAATTGATACTTCTTAATAGAAATTAGATAACTTATAATGCCTATGAAACATTTCGTTCTGAGTCCTTTATGAGGCCATGATTAACTCGGAGTATTTAGGGTAATATCGAAACCAAGGTAATCTTACTTTTTTTGTTATTACAAACTAATTCAAGTGAAAATTCAATGTAGAGTTCGCTTCTCGAACTTCACCACACGAATGAACCGGCCATAATTGATAGAGAAACTTAACGCTCGTCTGAAAAAAAAAGACCAACATAACGGTATTCCTTACAAGTTCTGTAATGAATACTGCATGGAACCCTCAACGAATTTATTTGTATAGAAAAATCCGGCTAATTTTTCATTGTCAGTATTCTGTTATCTTTGGTTCGGACGAGCAATTAAGCCGCTGTAATTTAGGTTTATTTTGCAAAGATTAGGACCGGGCTTGCGGCCCATCTGATTACGCCACAAAGGGAACGTATGAACAGGTAATTATTTCTAATGTTATCCTTTGATGGGGGAACATAAACGAGCTAAAATACTTGCTAATTGGTAATATCAAATTATGTTATACGCTAATAATGGTATTATGTAACGAGCTTTGTACTCGTATTTATTGAATATAGTAAGTGGAATATTATATAAATGTGAAGCAAATGTCATGTCGGTTCATTTGAGTTTGAGTATTAAATTGGACAATTTACCTATTTTATTGTATTCTAGATTTTTTTAAGGTGTTTCAGAATTTTAACTGCTGCATAATCACGGAACTTTTTTGCTATAGTCAATAGAGAGGGGAGAATTTTGAGTTATTGTGTTAAATATTTACAGTGACTTTTTTGTTTATTTTTACATTGTATGGTTTTTCAATTCGAAACTGCGTTTTGTTGTGACTGTTTGGCTTAAGGGCTTAACGCAGGCAGGCGGTCGTTTGTCATTCATTTATTGTTCATCTGGCGCTGACCCCTTTTTTAAATGATTTAACAGACGAGACGATATTTAAGGCTTTAATAATTCCCTTCTTTAGATTGTAATGGAACCTCTTTAATTGACATTTATTCTTCTCCATTTTCGAGGCAAAATATCAACCATTTATTTCTTATTAAGGATTTATTGAATCCTAATTGAATTAAAAGAATACTCCAGTATTCGTAATCCCAGCACATCAAGTGCAAAGCGACGCTGCACTCATATAAACTATGTTACATTAGCCCAACCTTGCCCCGCATTTGTTCTATAATATCATTAGAATGCTATCGACAATCCGATCTCAATAAGGAGTTGGTGTGGACATCTGATTCCGATTGTGATAGGTGAAGGTCGAGCATAATGCGATGTTATTATTCAACGCATTGCTATTTAATTACAAATCGAGTTTTGGTTGTAATTATTTATTGGAACAATTCTTCGTGGCGCGGTAACGTTGTTACAGTCGATTAGCATTATCGATTATCGATGCGGCTCAAATATTCGATAATTGCGTGTACGATGGTTTTAAAGATGTTTCTGGTTATCATGTATTTGGGCTAGTGCAGATTGTTATTGTAGTCATGAACCATGAAGTGTTTCTTATGCGTCTTATGAAGTAACACTTATCCTAATAATCTCAGTTTTTCGAAGAAGAAATATTATCATAATATCCTCATTATTATGTTAAAAACTTAAAAAACACCATTCGTAATACAATTGTATTTTTGCAAATAAAACTATTACGAATTTCATTACGAGTAGTGTTATGTTTTAATTGTAACTTCTCGACATTTCTTCGAGATAAATATGTAAAACTATAATTCATTAGATAAGCTAGATTCACGATAAGAAGCGATTATATTTTTGTAAAAAACTGTTAATATAATATAATTACTTAGTTTAAAACAATAAAACAGTTGTCTTTTACTTATTTGAATATTATGTTTGTAGGTGTTACGTCAACACCTCCACAGAATGTGTTAAGAGCAATCTCTTGGCGTTAGGAAACGAGTTTCATAGATATTGATTGTAATCGGTTCCGATCGGATGTGGTTGCCCGCTGGTCTGATAAAACACGGGATTTGAAAGCCACTTGTATACGATTCGGTGACTCAGGCTAAATAGCTTTGTCAAGAAAAAATACATAGTTTTTACTGAGCATTTCTTATCCTTTGATTAGACGCAGTATTAATTGCTGATTCAAAAGATCTTGTGTAACTACTTGAATAAATAATATTGCATTTTTTAAAAAACTCGATGCACATATCAGTTGTGAATTAGAAGTTTTGATCTCTATTGCACAAAGATGAGCAATCAGAAAGTATAATTTGTAATTTTTGAATTTCTCCAGCTACGTAAACGTCCCTATCGTTCGTTCGTCGTTCGTATCGTTATTCGGAAATGATTAGCCAAGCTTGCAATAGCCATAATGTAGCGTTGTCCACATCCAGAAATCGGGATAATAACAGCAAAGGAAACGGTGTTTCACTAGGGATATTACGATTTTGCTGTACATAGCATTCTTCTGATATAAGTACCATGTATTCTTCATAGTCCTATAACTGAACTGTTTCACACCCTTGGTATTTTTTACCTCATATAATATCTATTCATCAACATAATATTTATTCTTGGGAGTCCCACAGCTAAATTGTTTTTGTTTTATTCATTTATCTCCAAACTCACATCTACTTTTACAGGTTACCCAATGCAGTAGTGGAGTACAGTAGTATTTTTTTAAATTGTTTTGATGGATACCAGTTTTTATCCATCATTCGAAAAGTCCTTTAAACAACTTTTCAAAATATTTTGCCTGTGTAAATAATATCACATATTTGCATTTAAGTAGCAAATTGAGATTTAAAGCTGAGTCTTTTAATTTACATGTTTTCGTGTCTTTCGTGCGCGATTGTGGGATAAGCGCATTCATATTTTACTCGCATAGCATTTTGCTTATGAAGTTGTAAATAGTAATGAGGCGATTTAGACACAAACGTTTCTGCTTTCTATGTTTTCAGATGAATTACTGAATTATGTAAATAGTCTAGACTGGAGTTATCTTACGTCTTTGTTATGATTGTTTATTGCCAGTTTTGTGTTGTCTTAATATTTCAAAACATTAAATTTTCTTACATAATATAAAATGTGATTGTTGCATAAAGGTCAAAAGTGTTTATTCTAAAATGATTGCACAATTCTTAATGGACTTGAATAATTTATGTCCTTTTTTTCAAAAAAGAATCTCTACATAGAAATTTAATTACATACAGTTCTAAACTTTAAATATTTCTGAAGTTAAATCTTAACGGCAATATATTTATACGTTTACTGGGGTGGTATTTCACATTATATTTCTAACTTATCCCTTTGGCTTGATATCGGCGTTTTTAAAAGAGGAATTTTATTGATACACGATCCCGCAGCCTGGGACACAAAGGCACGTCGGAGTCGCCATTCTTGTATGTTGTAATTAGATCGTTGTACTGTCTAAAAATCCTTGGTATTTAATTGTCCCTTGTAAAACCAGTAGGCATGCGACCGATACATACTTTCAGTCTCTTTTGTTTAGGCGTTGACCTTTAAAGCTAAACCCTGGGACTTACCATTATAAGACTATATCGCTAAAACTTTAATAACTAAGTACAAACTGGTACAACATTATATTTCGACGTCGTTTTTTTTACAATATAACTATTTAAAATCCCTCAACAATTCAGTAACCATCATAATCAGTTCATAACCATCAATTCATTCATGCACCAGGGACCCCGCGCCCCAATGCTGCATGTAATCGTGTATGTGAGGCTCATAGTGAACACTCATTACCGCCGGAGCACACATAATTCATCGCGATAGTTAATGGTACTCAAGTAAACGCCAGAGCCAGTGATTGCCGCAGGTTCGTCAATGGCACATTACCGTGAAAGCCGAGCCACAATCGACCGCGGAATCACGCTCGGGAACGCGATGATTGCGCGAATCGTTTGGTCGAAACAGTAAGTAGGTGTCTCCAGCGCATGACGGGAAATGTCAAACATTGGAACAAACTTTCAACTGTGTTTAAGCTCCATGTTATTTACATTGCGAAAGATATTGGCCTTCAAAGGATGTTTACGTATAGATATGATTATCTCGGAGTTTTTGCTATTGATAATTTTTTTGACAATGACCAAAACATTTACGAAATATTTTCCCGGAAATTAGCAAAACAATGTTATCGTGCCCAGAGTATTATCAGTAAGAGTTTCTTTGTTGTTAATTGGTTGTATTTTTCAAGTTGGCAACAAAGGCTAGATGTGATGTGGCAACGGAGCGAGGTGCACGCGTGGCGCGGCTCAGTCACGAGCGTGTCGCAACATCACTTTGGGATAGTACAGTTCCCGCTCTCGCAACTTGGTGACCCGGTCTGAAATGAGCACCGCTTTTGTTCCAATCGGCTATTGTGAAATTGATGAACGTCTATCATTTTTTAATGATCCGGTCTTCGGGCTTAACATCTTCGTTTGGTGCCCGCGTTATTTAAGCCTTGGAAGTGACTTGCATGTAGTCATTCGGGTACTGGCGTTATCATTCGATGTTGATGTTAGAATTATAACTTTACAGTACTCGAAGCTATAGCCTTAAGGTCTCAGGACTTATTGACGAATATGCTTTTGTGACGGTGGCTGGGCATTTGATTGATTATTTCAATTTTATTCGGATAAACATTAAGATAAGATTTATGTAATTGCAATGTAGGTAATACTAGTTTCATTCAGGGTAGAATATTAGATTGATTTCACTCAACTTACAAGGAGGCGCGGGAAGAAAAATCTCATGTGTCAGCCTCGCAGATAGACCCATAAATACACTTGTACGTTTCGCTGTTCGTCCGGTGTATGGCAGCGCAATCGTTAAAGTATACTTTATTGCCACAGTGTAGAAATACTCTTTTACCCGAATTTTATTGACTCTGGTTTATTCCACTGTACAGGGTCCATTTACGATGTCATGCGCGAACGTAAATTTTATAGGATTTTCGACTCCGTTTTAATAGACTTTTCCTCTGCCTACTGACCGCGTTTATGGGCGCCGAATAAAGGTTTTTTGTGCGTGTATATACTTTATAATACTAACCATTACCGACAGAACATTTATAGTCTAAACTTAACATTAAACTACATAGAAATTCATTATGCACATATGACTGCGTTAAAAATAGTTATTGAATCATCATCCTCTGGGTATAATATTATTGTTATACTAGCCTAAGAGATCCCACTGCTGGGCAAAAGTCTCCCCTAAACTCTTCCATGTATGTATCTCTATTAAGAGAATTTTTTATTTATTTTATTTGGGAACATACAATGTTACACAATATGATACAGAACAAAAACAAAGCGCCAATTATATGTTTCCACAGTTGTAAAGAATTTTCGCCTAGTCCTTGTTATATCCGTCGAGGTCGTCCTTTAAGTGTAAGGGGTTAAGAAACAGCAAACAAGGATTTTATGAAAGCTAATAACTTTTTAAGTTGAAGTATGTTACCGGTGCTCATGTTTATGAGTTCTTGACGGTAGCAAATCGGGCACACGGCTAGTACATGAATAAAGACTAAGCAAGGCTAATTTTCATGCGTGTGTAAAAATCTTCGTGGTCAGAAATAATGTGTTGTATACAACGTGTGTATAATTAGAGGCTACACTCAAGGCGATATTATTCAACAATGATGCATTCAACGCTTAAATAACCAATAATCAAGGCGTAATGTTTTACGTGCTTCCGTGGTGTAATCAACAAAAAAACTGGACTGAATGCTAACCTATTGACTTTTCGGACAGATGTCAATTATTTCCAAACCAGAGACGAAAGCTTGCGTAAGTTTAAACTGAATACATATGTATTACATATATATACGATGTTACAAAAAGTTCAACACGGTAATTTTTCATTAACACGTTTATAAATACTTTGGTAATACTTTTTATTTCCAACATTCCATCCATCATCGCTTATGAATTTCGGTAATGTGGCACATTCCGACCGCAGGTTAAAGATATTATTAATTAAATGAGAAGTTGTAAAACATAATATATCCTATCTCTATACATCTCTACACAAAGTGCGTGGTGGCCTGTTGGTAACGGACCAGACTCGGCTGCCTACATATTCACGGTGGTCGAGGGTTCAAATCCCAGGGCTCTCTGACTTGATCTCTCTCTCTCTCTGATCTCTGACTTTTCGGAGTTATGTGTGTATTGATAGTCAATCACCACGCACTTTAACGGTGAAGGAAAACATCGTGAGGAAACCTGCATACCGTAGCGATTTTTAAGAATTTCTAAGGTATGTAAGTCCGCCAACCCGCACTAGGCCAGCGTGGTGGACTATATGGCCTAACCACTCTCAATTCATTCTCTCGATTGTAGAGTAGGCCCGTGCCCAGCAGTGGGACGTATATGGGCTGATAAAAAAAAACATTATTAAAATGTTCCAAACATAGGTTCGTGCTTCGTAATTGTGTAACTAGGATTCATATTTAATAGAGTAGGTATTGGTAATAACACACCACGTACATAAATTACAAAATTTTAAAATTTAATTTGCATAAACGTTCACTCTCATTTCTATGTTATTTGTAAGTCTTTACTTGTGAATAAATGCGTTAAATTTGTATGCAAATTATGAACTAGTTGAGCAGTAATCACGAACTGTACACGAAGCGTTTAGTACGAATCTTAATTGGCAATTTTAGTAACTTAGTACGATGTGTAGTGGCACGCTATAAATGTTGAATATTCGTAATTCGTAAGTATTATATGTTCATAATTACTAATTACTGCGCGCCACTTGGCTTCGGTGAATAAATGAATAAACTACATACGATTTAGAATATGTGTTACATACATACATCCTCACAGCGCCGACCTCTTTGAATCCTTGATAATCTCGATCTCAAGGAGAATCTGGAACCTTCAGAACTGCGGAGATACTTCAGATCTCTCTGTGTGTTCTATCGTCTGTTCCATGGGGAGTGCCCCAAGGAACTGTTTAAGATGGTACCATTGCAACATCCGCCACCGCAGTAGAGCTCATTCCTATCATCTCGAAACCTACCGTTCAGGAACAGGAAGTTTCCAGCGTTTTCTTTTATCACGCACTTGCAAGCTCTCTAATAAATCTCTGCTTCGGAGTTCCCGAAGCGCTATAACCTATTCTTCTTTAATCGAGGCTCAAAGAGAGCATTTTTTTTTACTGTAGGCAGCGACCTAGTTGTACTAGGAAGGTCTGCGAAGGTCTATGAGCGGCGGTGACCGCTTACCATAAGGCGGGCCGCATGCTCGTCTGCCTGGCACGGCATATAAAAAAAAAACATACAATAAAAATAATTTTTATACGATATATTTAAGTGCGTGGATATTGAACTCACAACCTTTAGAAAACTTAGCCTTTACGCCATAGGTCGCCTAATTTTACCTGGTTATCAGTTTGAAAATATTTCAGCACTTTATACAATTCATTCACTAAAATTCGTAAAATGAGTAACAAATTGCATGCATATTGTACTAAGCTAAACATATGACGCAGACGATAATTCATAAACTACAAAGGATTGTGTTACTAAACAAAAGAATTAAGGAAAACTACACAAAACATATATGAATAATAGTAACGACAAGGCCACTAGTTAAGACAGTTCAAGTATGGGAAACTAATACGTACTGCTTTGTTCGCACGGTCTTCAACTGTTTTCCTCAGTCATTTACGGGTTTGTTCAATGAAAACTGTTCTGTAGCTTTGCAATGCTGTTTTAGTCTATTATTAGCGTTCCTAACGTCATTACCTAGATCGGAAAATTCAGTAAGGTTTTTGAATGGATGAGAAATCGAAAACTGTCCTGAAATATTTACGTGCCCGTCGCCCTATGCTTTAAAAATTCCTAGTAAGGTGTGCTTTCTTAAGAAACTTGTTTTATTATATTTACAACATTTAAAAGAGGAAAAAAAAAGAAAAAATGATCAGTCATGTTGCTGAGGAAGCTTTTTGCCCTGTTTGTTTTCTACAACAGGCTGTTTGATTAAATGGATAATTCAATAGGTCTCCTAAAGAACTAGATACTCGTTCGTTTTGATAGGTTGTTGGTCTGATTAATTATTTTTAATCGCAAAACCCCTCACTATGTGATCAGAGCAAAAGTACAATGTCAGTAGATTAACGACACGGCGGGAAAAAAAACAAAATTCAGTTACACAAATTATTTTTCCATCCTTCGCAAATAGATTTTATAAATTGCTTTTTTCACGTCGTCTTAGACAGCGTTGTTACGTTTTATGAACAGTTTGCAGGTAGATTAATGGACGATCATAACTCTCGTTTTTGCGTCGCAACTCATACTAACACAATAAGGCTACCTCACTTAATGTTTTTTTTTCTGGTAAAAACGTTTGACAAAATGCTCATCGCAAAAAATTTGAAGAAAAACCAAGATCAGTATCAATGGCGCGCTTGTAACCGCGACTAAGGTCTCCGGATACAATAATGTTTTCATAGAAGTAATGGAGTATGTTTTATTAACATTATTCAAGGCTATAGAAGTTTTGTGTCTTTTTTCCTTATTTAATATCTACGGAGCGGAACGGAGGCTGAAACAGAAGTTATAAATAAATATTGTATTCTAAATTAAATATTGTATTTAACAGGCCCATCATTTCGGAAGGCCGTTCTATAAATCTTAAATACCTAAAAGTTCTGGCAATATCATGTTGATGCTTCGCACATTTTATATAGCAGGTAGAACTGATGGCCGCTGGGGCCGAAAAGTTCTGGAATGGAGGCCACGTACAAGCAAGAGAAGTGTCGGACGCCACCCACAAGGTGGATAGACGACATGGCTAAGGATCGCAGGACGTCGCTGGATGCATGCCCCTTCCAACAGGTGTATGTGGCGATCTATGGAGAAGGCCTATGTTCGGCAGTGGACTTACTGTGTCTGAAGAGAGAGAGAAATAGAAAGTATATCAATCGGCGTTAGATCAGGTTCATGGAAAAAAGCCCTGACATATAAGAACGCTGAACCCCACATTTCTCCTTTAATGTAATTGTAATGATATTGAACATTGTAGAGAAAGTAATGAAGTATTACATAACGGAGTCGCAACTAGTTGACACCTAGGTTGTATGACCAGTGAGTGGAGTGAAACGAGTTCTAATCTCGGCCGGAGATCAACGTTTGAACTTGCGCTTAGACGCGTCCACTCAACATTCAGCCATTGAACATTGCCGCGTTTCTTTATAGTCATATTTTGTGGCACTTGAGTGATAATGTTATGAGTATTCATCTCACTGTAAGGATGTAAGATATGTCGGAATATTATACTTTGTTTAAGTCTTAGGGTGGGCCCTTACTGAGAGCATTCTTCTCTTATGTAAAGCTTTGGTTTCTTTATCAATACGCACCGCTATGTCATATATGGTATCGAACACAGTTTTGTATGGAATACGACTAGAATCGTCTATTGTTCCTTTGCAATATGCGTCGCTCCGTTAGGTGTTTCGATCATGAGATGTGAGTTTAACAATTCCGAATCGAGTATCACAGCAGTGGATGAAGAGAACCGAGTATTGGATTTCAAAATAATGATATATTTTGTAACATTACAGTAGAAAGCGAGAAAAACCGATGATTAAATCGATATTAATCGACTATCACTCAAAATCGGATCTTAAATTACTGCTTTAAAGGCGAAAGCTTGCCAGCCACCGAGGAAAATAGTAAGATTGTAACGTAATGATCAAATTGAATCTTGGATTGTCACATTACCCGCGAATGTTGATGGTGAGGTGTCGTCGTAAGAAGAATATTACCTAGGTTTGAAATTTTAAGTCAATTGAATGACGATGTGGAATATAAATAGCTACATCATGTTTTTCGAACTGAAGGAAATACACGAATGGCCTTAGGGTCTCGGTTCATATCTGTGTATGAACTCATGCTGGCAGGACACCACTAAGATAATACAAAACACACTATGAATGAACACATTAAATCACCCCGCAACACAAAACTGAATGGAAGAGTTCTCGCCTTTCGAAAGTCCCGAAAGATCCGTGACAAATACCAGCGATTCATCAATATCAGAGCGAATTTGAGCGCGACCCACCTCTCCCATTATGTCGGGATAGTGTGACGTCTCCGGCGTCGTAAATCGATGGTGAACAATATGTTAGTTACAATGTTGTGGACAATAGAATATCGGTGTTAAGACCGCTGGCCCGCCGGCAGTTCTCCGTCTCCCTTTGTCTTCTTTGAGGGCCAAATGTCAAACACATGGCGGAGACAAAGCGGCTGTGACTGCATAAAAACATCCTACACTCCAATATTAATGGGTGAAATTGTTACTGGCAGGTAAATTGCGTGATGGCCCAGTTTATGCTGATGCACGATGACCTTTATATATGGAAATATGCCGTACGTAAAAATATTAAGTATACTTTAATCTTGTGTTTATTTTTAAATGAATAGGCGCAGCATAATTTTCGGGCATTTAATTTTACAAATAGCTGCCTGTTCCGTATCAATTGTTCTGATCTTAGGCCTTTTAGTCTACCACGCTAACCCGATGCATGTAGTAGACTACACACACATTCGAAATTATTTTTGAGAACTTTTATTTCTGCAGGTTTCGTCACTATGTTTTCTATCACTGGTAAAGCAAGCTATATTTAAATAAGGAACGGCAATTACTTAATAAACATACGTTAATGATGTATATTATTTGCGGAAATATACAGCGTATAAAATTAAATATTATCTTTTGGCTTCCTCATTAACGTTGCTTGTATCCCCAATGGTCAAGAGTTTATTTATTACAAATAGGGTGAATAGGGGTGAATCATCACCGAAATGGTCGCGTGTTCAACTATTATTTTATTAATTAATTATGGCATGTGTATTATTTCTATGAGTCATAAATATGACTTAAATTTGTTTCACTACAGTCGACCACGGGATAAAAACAGCTTTATTCACGAATCTCTTCAATTTAGTACGTATATAATCTAGTGTGAGATTTACAAACCAGATATTTATATATCATAAAGGCCTTAATAATGCTACATTTTCCTTAAAAAAACAATACATCAAACCAACCGCTTGAACTGTTCTCAGGGGTAGACAAAGTCTGCTGTTAATTTTGCTAAGTGCTAATTTCTATCTCATCCCATAATAGTGAAGCAGATTAGTACCAAATGATTTTAACCATTTAAACTCCGAGTCTTTAGGCGTTTAATAAACAATACATTGCGTTCGAAACCTAAACAGAAATCATTTTAATCAGCTGGATATAGCGGAAGACGTCTATCATAATTACGTATTAATTACTTTCAACAACTTGATAATGAAGTGTTTCATTATATATAAAAATACAAAATTAATTCTTTGGAACGAAGTGTTAATGAGTAAGTGCTTCGTAAATATAAATATATAAATTTAATTTTTGCAACAAAGTGATAATGAGCCGGGAACAGAGCTTTATTAGCGAAGTTTGTACAACGTAATGTACACTTCTGTTCGGCTCCTACGGCTAATTATCATCAGCGCCAGTTTACTTTTAAAGTGGACTTGGAAACTTCAGCACTATTGTACAGAACACGGCTTAATTAATTTTACACTTATTTGTTTTTGCACTTAGAAACGATAGCTTGGGCTTATGAAGAACACTAATTTTTGCTGACTGACAAACCTTTATTGTCCTTAAGACCATAGGTTAAACGCGGTGAAGGATCTCAGCGGTGTGATTTGGGTGCACTGTATTTATTTACTTTATTTTTATTTTTAACACTTTATACAAATTGTGTATAGGTGGTCTTAATCCTCAGGCATTCGTTCCCAGTCGATTATCTACAATGATATGTATTATTGGAAATAAATTATTCTCTATATCATTTATTTACTACAAAGCTGGAATTGTGATTTCAAATTTCTCTGTGATCATTTCATCTATTGTTGTAGAACTAGGTCTTTTGCAAACTTTAGAATTAATTTAAATATTAATAAAATAAAATATATACCTTTAACAACATTATTATTTTAACTAGATTTTTTAAATGTTTCCCAAATACAACCAATCTTCACTCACTCTTAGGCTTGAGGGTCGATAGAGGGTTTATAACAAAAAGTTTTTAATTTTTTTTGGTAACGGTCGAGTGGTTGTTTCGGCACCCGGCAGGAAGGAAGGGTGGCGTCTGTGACCGCCGGGAAGTGATGTCCTCGTTTCCACTCGTCAGGATGTCATGCTTTGACAACCACTAAACCTCCGTGTCGCAACATATTCACTCGCCTTATTTTTTATGTGTAGACACGCGTTCATATAATTGCTAACAAATTAAAATTGAAACCTTTTTTATCAATTAAGTTTTGTAGCCGGTTGTTTGTTTTTCAGGAATAGTGGCAAGGGTTTTACTACAAAAGCGAGCCGAAAACTGTTATTAAAATGTGTTTATATAATTTATGAGTAATTAACACGAATTCAATTTAGTCCGTGCTTTATAGTAATAATTCAAACGCTCCACGCCAAAATCAGCACTAGTTCAACAGTTTTAAATAGTTTAGAGAGAACAATAGTTTGGTTATTTTAGCATCATGAAAATACAATATTTGGTGTTTGAAATTTAGGATAGACTAGAATTATTAATACTGTTTATAAATACAGACTAGAAAGACATTCTCAAAGTGAACATTCGTTATCTTTCTTTAGCCTATACATATTCTATTTAACTCGATCGTATCCATTTGCTTGACCACTTTGTTTATATATTTAATCAAAGAGGAAATGAGACAAACTGCACAAATTCAATAGTAATTCATTTACAATAGCAGACCCTGGCATCGGCTGGGATAAACGCCAGGTAGAATGGTTCACAATAGCTCGGTATCGCGATTCGTAAAAGGTCTAGGGACGCCTTTGGTTATTGACTAATACGATGGATAGAATGGTGATTTATCTATTCATTTCAAAATAAGAGATATATATATATATATATAGCGCGTACCTAAAATCTAGTACATAATATCTAATTTGAAAAACACTGCATTTTGCAATAGATATATGAAAATCATACGAAAAAATACTCCGCAATTACTGCAAATAAAAGAACCAAATTGCTTAGTTTCTGTAATAGATAATCAGGTAAAGCACAATTTAATTAAATCTAACTCTCCAATAGCTTAATATTGTATCATTAGAACACTAGGTAATTATAAAGTTGTAAGAAAGTGAAACAAATCATGTTTTAAGTACAATGAGACAAAACTTTCCTTCAAATCGAATTAACTCTTAAACACTACAATGTGAAAGGTGCACGCAGTTGTGTCATTGCGTTTAATAATATGTTTCTAACACAAATCGAATCGTGATGTGTTCCGACATCAGCGCGTTAGCTGTTACAACTTACTGCCAATGCGTTTGAGCAATCTGTGCTGCACGAATAGAAAATACTTTAACCGACATGTATTAACAATATTGACATGATTATTTCTTTGTACAACTATTGAAAGTAAAGTTGATTTATTGTTAGTATTATTAATGTCGATTTCTACGATTCCATCCGATCGTATCATTGTAAATGTATCGTATATGTAGAATTTGCTAGTAATCTGAGTAGTATTTATTGTATACATTTATTAAAATTCATTAGAATAAAGTATACATTCATGTTTACTTTATTGTACACGAAGAGACAAACATTTTAAAGACATAACATATAATAAATAAAGTACAAAAGGCGGTTTCATCGCTTATGAGCGATCTCTGCCAGACAACCTTTGGATGGATATAATAGAAGGAGAAAGAGAGGGCAGTGTAAAATTAAAGATAATAAAAAATTTACTCAATATATTGAACGAATACAAAGATGAATTTATCAATTTCTTTTACAATTGTTTATTCCAAAGGAGAATGCTCATTTTTCATAGTTCTTGGTCTAGTAAAGGACAGTTACAATGGTTTTTTTTTGTACCTCATTTCAGAATATGGGTCGCAAGTACAATAAAAAAAACATATTAAAAATGACGCCATTGTCTTTTCAAGGGAAGAAAAAATAATGAAGACATAGCATTTTGACGTTCTATTTTTAACAATTTGAATTTTGAAATATATTAAGATAATATTAAATATTATCCTGAATATTGGTAAAATACCTTTTTTAAATAAGCCAGTTATTTGATTAATTAATTTGTCTATTTGTTTCTGTCCGCTTAGCCCAGGAATTGACATTCCCCTTTGTTCTAGTTATTAGTCTACATGAGTAATACGTATACATTTTATCTATCAATAGTTTGTGTATATAATTGAAGATTCTAGAGGAAAATTCACCTATTGTAGAATAGAATACACAAGTCCCGTACACAAACAAACCTGGTAATTACCGTGTTTTTGACGTTACGTTACAAAAAAGCAATAACAGTGTTTTAATTTACTACACAGTAAAACGGAATCCCAATAAGCCACGTATTTCCAAACAATGCCCGACTAATTGAAGGAAGTGTACACCCCATTGTGGTACCGGTAACCTCGTTTCCATTCGATAAATTGATGTCTACGCTTTACATTACCTTATAAGTCTCATTGCCGTGCCTTTTTTGCAAACCTAGCCCATACTTAAGCTTCTTTCGAAATAACACCGTTTTAAAACATCACTTTGTTTTGTCCTTGTGTTTCTACGTGATATCAATAGAAAGTACTAAGACCTTCCTTGCCTTATGTACATAGCCATCAGCTGTTTTGTTTGACGTCGCATTAAGGTAATTTTAGAACTGGTCGATTACGCTTCTAATGCGGGGTAGTGGAAAATTGCGTTTATTACATTAGTGAAGATTAGATATAAATCTAAGGGTCCAAAATAATAGGCTTGGAAGTCATAAACATGAGTATAAATTTTGATACAAACGAATCCGTGTTGTCTGTTGCATTATCATAATTATTGAACGGAACTGAATAAAACATGAATTTCCAAATACTGTTTATCGTGGGGTCAGTTGTGTTTTTAAATAGGTTAACCCTTTGAACCAATTCCGAAATCTATTGTTAGTTTACGCCAATGGTTATCAAATAAATTTACGAAAAATATAGAGTAAATTTTTTTCGTATATATTTAGTAGAACGCATATTTCAAACTGTTGTCCTTATGACATTTTTCAATCAATTCATGATAGTTCTTTTTCTGCTTACTGCATTGCATAATATTCTTTTTCTCATACAAAAGTTGTGACTGAAAATATAACACAAGAATAAATTAGTACACACGTGATGGGTTAGTGCTACAGCAAAAAACAGTATTAAATGCAAACTTACCAAGCGACTAAAGAAAAGATGAATTGAATTTCACAAAAGAAATTAAACAAAAAGACTGTGGAAACTGAGCTGACACTGTATATAAATGATGAGAAAACTTGTTAAGCGATTCTATATTACATTACATTGGCATGTACGAGTAGTTGTTAACAGTTTCAATGAGAGTAAATATATAAAAGACTCGGAATCAGGCAATTTAGTTCACCCCATTTTAAGATTACATCCAACCGATTAAAAATATAAATAAATAATTCAGGCTTTTCTATAACATCTCCACGTATATTTTCGTAATAATTATGCGAAGTTATCATACATTTACCTCTAATGTACCACGTAGGGTTCCTACAATTTTCTATCTACAAGACAAACCGCAGACATTTTACTTCGTTTTAATGTCTCAAATCTGACACGCGTTCCTAATGTTCCTTCAGATGTGTTTCGGCTGGTTACGTATGCTTAATGGTCGCCTCGCCGTTTACGAGTTTTGTTTTGTGATTCACAACTCGTGTCTCACATAACACTTGGTAATGACTCGTTTAATGACCGCGTGTTTATGGCCGTTAATTATTTTTTCAGTGCTTCGCCTTAAGGACGCTTCAGTATAGATTAGCAACCGGTCTAAAGTTAGGATCATTAAGCGAATGAAAATGCTTTTCAGCTTACTGCAATTAGACGCATCGACTTGAGATTGTCTTTTAGTGTGATTAGAGTAATTGTCGGTTTTCTGGTTAATATTGAATTCACATTACTTCTGAGTTATATTACGGAAAAAAACCATCCTAGCTATTGTCTAACTCTGAAATCTCCAATTGCAATACAATTTTCTAAGCCACGTGTTACATAATTGTTTGAAAGCTTTTAAAAAATACGAGCGGCTAAAATTTTTCAATTTGCGGAAGAAAGTAGACTCCGGGGATTGCGGGATTTTAGATGTTAGTACAGGTATATAATCCCGGGGATTAGAGGCTCGAACCCGTCTGTTGGCGATGCCGATGCGTCAATACCCGGATGATTAATAGTACGAACATAATCCCTGGGGGGATCCTGTCGTTGTTTGTTTAATGATCTCTACGAACCATCGTTCTCATTGTGGTCGTGATGGAATTCAATACGGCTTTGTCTTAATAGATCAATGATAGATTGTATCAATAAAAAGCAATGAATATATTTTATTCATCGACAATTGGGGAGTATGCTTTTATTCTTTTTCTGAAAAGTTTAAATTAGACCAGATGGTACGTGCAGTGCTGATATAATATCAACTGGAGTGAGTTTTTTTTTGATCTTCCATAGAGATATTCGTTGTCTGAATTTTTACATTCAAAGTACGTGATTTGACTAGCATTGGATCTATGCCAGATGACAAGCTTACACCCTGTCTGAACAGGTAGAATATCTTGCCTTGAGACTTGCTATTTTAGCTCATGTAAATCAGAATCAACAGCAGCACGCATTTTGATGACATTAAGCATTCAAAATCGGCCAGTCTCTAAATATGAGAGAAAGCTATGCAGGACTTAAATATTATTATTATATCACTAAAAGGGCAAAGGAACCTGAGGACTATAATATTAGAAAATTTGGTATACTGTCGGTCTTTGAAGAAGCGAAAAGGATAGAGAACGTGTAGATGAGATTTGATTTATTGGACTTTAGCAATCCCATGGACCGAACGATACAATAAAGCCTAGTACCTACTTCAATAACGTTTGTAGTTTCCGTTCACTTCAGTAATGTATGTGTCATAATGGCTCAGCTAACAGGGTTATAAGCTGATGCGCACGTTAATCATAGCATATAAACGTGAACACAAATATTTCATTAAATCTATTTAGCGAACCACATTGCTGCAGCCATTAGCATCGAGTTCACGCAGCACTAATTAGTCAGCCGTCAGCGGAACCGCTTGGATCACGCCAGTGCTCACTCTTGCTTGCGTCAATGTTTAATCTTTATTGAAACCAATGTACTGCCAATAGCATCGATATTACATTAGATTCGTCTGTTTATATTGGATTATCAATGCAACCTTGGTCTCTTGGTCTAGAGACTAACTGTAGGTAGATGAAGCTGTATCATAAGGATGTGATCAGAAGTAAGGTCGTTGAGAAAACTATCTAACGGCTCCTCATAATATTTAACAGAAAATACTAATAATATTGTTTGAAATGAATAATGTATCGGTCTATCAACACTGCTTGTCAACTGACCAATATGTAATTATTACAATAAAATGTGGCAACCGATTGAAAACGACTACGCGAGTAAAAGCTATAAACAGTAAAGTTACAAATTATTTTAAAATGAAACAACAACGTCAACTCAATTTCTTCGCCCACCTGAGAAGTAATATAAAGAATTTGATAAAGGAGGAAATAAATTTAAACGTAATTAAATTGATGAAGCGCGTGACAACGGTATCAAATTCATAATTTGAAAGGGAAATTTTTCATCACCCCGAAGCGTCGGGAAAATTGAATTGAGGGCTGCGATATCTGGATGGGTCGTCACCTCGGCGCCAACATTAGCTGCTTTAATATGTAAAATTACCACGAATTCACTTACAAAAATATGTATAATTTAATCGCGAAAGCACCGTTGAACATTTTTTCTTTTTAGACATTATTTACAATTTATTCTTGCATATAAACTGAGTTTGCCCAAAATTCCTTTTCTTCGGTTTGACTATGCTCCTAAATACGGTCGTTTTTCAATCATATTTCAAAGACTCATACCAAGTCACCCTGCGCCGTAAATATAAATTTTATGTACATGGCTGGTTATTACCAGCGTGGAATTTTCCAATCGAGCGTTCCGTAAAGAGTGGTAGAAATTCGGACATCTTTTTGCGCGGCTTGTGTGGGGTGGCCCAATAAAAGAGGGTACCTCAATTTGCCGAGATTTATACGGACTGCGATACCGTCCATTGGTTCGTAATTTACTTACCTCTAACTGCATCGAAAAGAATTTCATTCAATCCCTTTTGATCCGAAAAGTTTTCAACGCAATCGGACTTAACTATTCATGTGGTTGTATAGTTTCTATTTCTTGTATGATAATAAAAGCCGAATAGATTATATTTATTCTTTTAAACATAAGTATCAATTATAACATTTTTGTTATCATTACAAATTTTTGATGCATATACGCATACGCATATATGCATACGTTTAAGACCTTCCTAAACTTAAATTCATCGAGGCATAATCTGGACTAACTTTGCACTCTCATGACACTTTCTCTTTTATTTCCCATTTTTTGCCATCTAAGATCTGCGATTCATCAGATCATCTTCACGCGTAGCAGCTACTAGCTTTTATCAAAGAAGCATTCGATGGTGACAGCAGGAAAAAGCGCTTTTTTCATGCAAGGATTAGTAATTACTCCTATTACAAACAAATGAACATTTGTACTTCAACCTCAACTCATCTTCATTTAATTAAAATATAATTTCCAGAACCCCATCACGCACCATGTTTATGAGATTTACGACAAATTTTGACTGAATAGACCTTCGGGGCACATCTGGTTTCGGTTGTTCAACAGCTGCGTTCAAATTGTGCCCGAGTGAAAAAAACGCTCAAACAACCTCAAAGAAACCCAATAGAAAGCGTCCCTCGGGTTTGTATTGAACAAAAAGTAGGTAAAGGGACATGTCTTTACTTTTTTTGTGCGTACGCCAACGTGTGGACAAAAAAATATGTAACTTTACCTGAAATGTAATGTATAACTTGGAGTGGTGTCGCTTTGTGATTGAGTATCTGGTAGAATGGACGCGTAATCATGAATGCGGTCCATTGTAAATGATATTTAGTTGCTTCATGTAACTCTCTGGGTGTTTGGGACATCTTCAATAAAAAATACGTCAGACGTTTCAAACCATTTGTCGTCACAGGTCTACAAAGTCTTTTCATTCTAATGGTCTCTACTTACGTACTTGTATGTTTCGTTGGAAGTTTTCTCGAAATGGTAAAAGGATATGGGACACATTTCTATGCAATAACAAAACTATATTAGGAGAGTCTACGTTGCGCAAGTGATGTCATATAACAGCTTTCGTCAGTTTCTGTATAAATCTTTAATCTAGGTTACAAATGACTACTAACAATTTTATTTCATTTTACGCATGAGTTGTGCAGATAAAATCCTCTGAAGAGAAAACGAATTATTTCAATTAAATTGCCGCGATAGGTTCAAGCTGGGATTTCTAATCAAATAAAACCCAATGGTCACTAATTGTCGAAACCCCCGTACGGTAGGATGACCTTGGCGTGATATCAAAGATCAAACAACTTGAATGACATTATGTGTCCAATAATTGTATAAACATAGACCCCAAAAATTACAGCTAAGCAGAAAAAAATTGAATACTATTTTAAATCAATTTTCACCTGATACGAACATAGGTGATTCAATACACAACAACAATATCAAACTCGGTAAGCTTATAAATCCAACACGGTTGTTTGCAAAATACATCCCAAGTGATTCTGGTCGGCGAATTGAGCAGAAACAAATATTCGTATCAATAGAGTATATTTCCTGTAAGAAATTCAAATGCGTTTCACCCTGTTTCCTATGGAAATAGGTACGAATGAATAAAGAATGAATCGAAAACTTTGCTCCAACACAAGCCCGGTAAGCTGGCGACTTTAGTGGCTTTGTGTTTACAGAATTTTAAATCCCCATTTACATAAACATTTTAACGTAACGGAAATTAAATAGATCATTAAACGCTAATTTGGGTATTGCTCAATCATCGTCTGCTGCGACGCGGATGCCTATTACGGTGAATTGAAGTACGTAATGCATCTGAGCGGCCGCGTTGGGTAAACTGTTGGTTAACTATCTGGCAGAATCACTAATGCCGCTGGAGACGTGAACGATCATACACGTAAACATCCTGTGAGTAATTGTGCACCCTCGGTCTGGCGCGCCGAGAGAAAACAGATGCGCTAGATTTATCTATTATGTTTACAAGACTCTTCCCAGTTACCACCGTTGAAACTTTGCTGGTAACTATGTGTAGTGTTTTGTCTTTGTTTGGAGTGGATACTTGAAGGACGGCACGTTCAGCTCATTACGTAATACCTGCACTTATGTTTACACACTAATTGATAAATGAAAAAATAGTACTAGCAATTATAACCTATTTAGTTCCTTGCAATAATATTGCTTTGTCTACAAGAAAAACTAGCTGGTTATGATGATTGATCACTGCCAACGCTGGTTCATAAAGCAACTTGACGTACAGTGGGCGTAGAACTATTAAGTTTGAAGCAATTTTTTGTTCTAACCTCTTTGTAGATAATGTGTTAGTATTGATTGGTTTTATTATATGTTTCGTAAGAAATAGGAGCGCTTAAAATATTTTATTGTGCGTGTGCGTGGTGACCTGTTGGTAACGGACCAAAAGCGGTTGCTTACATATTCACGGTGGCCGCAGGTTCAAATCCCAGGGCACACCTCTGACTTTTCGGAGTCGTATGTGTATTGACAGTCAATACACACTATGACGGTGAAGGAAAACATCGTTAGGAAACCTGCACAGCCTAGCTATTTCCAAGAATTTCTATGGTATGTAAAGTCCGCCAACCCGTACTAGGTCGTGGTGGACTATATGGCCTAACCCTTGTCAACCGTACTCTCGATTGTAGAAGAGGCTCGTGCCCTACAGTAGGACGTATCTGGGCTGATATAGTACAGAATGTTTTATCAGTTAGCTCGAGAAGGTAAACAGTAGAAAGCATCCTGCATTTCGATTTTGACACGTGTCGCAGTCCACATCCACTCATGGTTTAGGTGGATTTGGGCAAAATAAACGACCCGACGTGATTTAGCCAGGCTTTGTATTTTTATTTAGCCCGACCCGGCGCAAAAAGCAAAAATGGTTTTGAATATGCGCTCAGCATTCATAAAAAAGTTTTATTGTTAATCCGCCAGCCGTTTTTAACAAAATATCAGCGATATTTTTTCATCAAACAATAGGACATCCGTAATGACCATACAGTTTCGCCGTGGTAAAATTGGAAAGATTCCAATACGTGATTTATATTTGCATGAATTTATGTACAGTTTGGATCTTAGATCTGTGGGTACCTACTATACTTTTTTGTATTCTAATCATAATATTGATGTGTAGCACAATCTATTTTGACTGCAAAATATTGTGCATATCAATTAATGTATCAATATATCATTCCACATTATAATGTAACAAGATGGTAATTTCGTCACTGACTGCCCCGGTGACGCAGTTGTACTATGGTATGGTTGGAAAGCTGAGGTCTCGGGTTCGAATCCCGGGTCGGGCAAAATATTATTGGATTGTTCTATTCATTATCAGCTCGGAGGCAGAAATTTATGCCTGATATGTCGATAGGCTCGCCCCCTATCACATCGTGGGACGGAAAACACAAGGCGAAACTTGGGTATCCTGGTTGCACTTCTGCCTACCCCTTCTAGGAAAAAGGCGAGAGTTTATTTACTTATGTATGTAAGAAGGTAATTTCCAAGACTAACGTGACTTTGGTGAAGTCAATCAAGAATCTAACAAACCCCCATTGCCCATCCACTGTGTGTGGTCGCCATATGTTTGTGTAGTAAAGTTTTAGCGTAATTGCTTTACGAATGGCCGACAGCATGGTGTCAATTCCTCTTAAGAACACTCTTTGACTCATGTAAAATCAACAAAAAATGAATACTTTGACTAAAATGCGAATGCATCTGCACCAGATGGTCAATATACTGTACAGATTGGTTCATGGATGGTTGCATTATGTGAACCGTAGGTACACAATATATAATGGGATGGTACAGTCTACGTGAATTTGTTTATTTTAAAAGAATTTCGGCGGAGCATAAAAGTTTTATTAATAAATCTTTACATTGATTACTTCGTTCATAATTTACTATTTTATTTATATGTAGGTTGTAGGCGTATGTAGCAATATTCTAGCGGTTCTGTATAACTATTATAATATGAATGTTGCTTCATTACGACTTACGATCACATATTACTAACTGTATGATAGAATTATCGTTCCTGCGGCCCTGTGCCCAATAAAGATCAATTGCATATGAGGTTCATATAAAATAATATGCATTTCCTGAAAATAAAAGCCAAAACAAAAAAAAAGTAAACTGAACCCTGCGAGATAACATTGCGCCGACCCCCTATGAGTTTCCAACCTACCAGGATCAAAGCTATTTGTTGCCACGAATAAGATTTCGAGATCTATAATGCAACAGAATCCCTATCGTGTACTGTAAATACAAAATGTTCGTATGTCGCCCTTCGTGAGGTAAGCTCTCATTTTTCACAACCTAATCCGAAGACAGGGCTCGTCAAAGGGAGCGCTTATCTGTACCCTAATTTATTACCACGGGATTTCAGCATGACGTTTCATGATGCCCATATGTTGACCTGGCATGTTTCTAGTTCGAATTATGTTGACACAATATTTAACATTTTAATGCTAATGAGATAGTGTAAACTATTTCTACGCTATGTAGGTTTGTTTAAAAAATATATTGAAATATAGGTTAGGAATCACCCACAAGGTGGACGGACGACCTGGTTAAGGTCGCAGGAAGTAGCTGGATACAGGCCGCTTCCAACAGGTTTATGTGGCGATCCATGGGGGAGGCCCTTGTTCAGCAGTGGACTTCCTGTGGCTGAAAAGAGAGAGAGAGAGGTTAGGAATCATAATCTGCCATTCGAGTAGACGAGTGGAAACTACGCCTCGGCAAGCGTAGTGTAGAACGCCCTCCAACCAGGTGGAGCGACGATATCCGTAAGATGGCTGGTAGCGGTTGAAGTCGATGGGCTGAAGATCATGCCCAGAGGCGTGTCATAGGAGAGGCCTATGTTAATTTCTAGCAGTGGCGGAAGGGCTGATCATGATGGTGAAGTTTAGGAGTAGCATCTGTGTAAAATTTTATTAGTATTTTTCATTATTTGTTTTACCTGGCTTTATCGCGGTCAGTACCAGGTTCCGAATTACTATTTAGTCTTTCAATTGTGTCCGATTATTTATAACAATCGCTGATGACATAAACTGTACTATTTCAAAGGATTTTTTGTTGTCGAACAGAACAATACAACGAATGAAGCGTTACATTTTTCCTGCAAAATTCAGATATTTAATTTTTGCTTTTTATTTTTTAAACGTTACTATAATTTTTTTCTGAAAGTTTTCTATAAGTATTTGCAATGATATTTCACGCTTGTACATTAAATATGTTAATCCCATTCGTAATATTGCAATGAATTTCATAAATGTTACATTCAGAGGTAATTTGCTCATTTATATTTGCCTCTTGCAAATTCAAATGGAATTACAGGAAATAAAATCATTTAATTGATAAAACATATGTGCGATGTTCACGTTACATTATACGAGTATGCACTAAAAAATAATTCTTTTAAATTCCGAGATTAATGTTTAAGTTCAAGTTCTCTCTTTAAATTATTGAATGTGGACTAATTTGAAGCAGCTCAGTTATAATGAGAAGCTTCGTAAAACGAAATACATTGACTTAAATACTCATATAAATCCTGGTTATTGGATACAGAAGGTATGAGAGTAGTAAGTTGAAGTCAAATATCTAACTTCCCTATTGTCTGTAGATGAGAAAGAAAATGTTATTTCGAAAAAACACGACTGCAGTAATGAGTTCCATTCGCCAATACATTTAGTCGTATCACAAAACAAAAGCATTTCCATATTACGAGAAATATACACTTGGCACTGAACTTTTATAAAATCTCATTCGGGCAGGCTTATGTAAATAAAGGATTATACCCATATCAACTGTAAGCGGATGAGGAAATTTCCTTTTAAAACACTTTGATTGCGACGTGGGCAATTCCTGACAACATGGTGATGCTTATTTATTCAATTTAATAAAATTTATTGTCTCACAAATCACACCATAGGTTCTGAGATAAACAATGTTTTTCCTTCCTTGTTATAACTTATAGGGCGTAGAATGGAAAAGTTGAGGTTTAATTATATATAATTTTAACGTTATATCTCGAAAATTATGATAGCAAATTTATTTCCCTAGAAAACGAAAGTACTCGACATTTAAACCCGGTACACATCACGCATCGTGTTTTAATGGATCACATAGCAACTCAGAAAATACAATACAAATAAGTCTAGATGTCATTGTTTTCATGCGAACATTAAGAAGCACAAAAGGGAATTACATGATATGTTACTTCGATTCTATGAAACTCGACCTCTAGCAATGAAAAGCAACCCTACGATACAATTGTACATATTTATGGGCGGAGTTAATAATATACCATTATATACCACCACCATACAATAATATACCACCAGGTCAGGATTTCCTTCTTTGCCAGACCTACCCAAAAAAATTGGCAATGTGTACCATCAATTATCTCTTATCAATCTACAAAAACTCAATAGTAATAGAACATATTGTGTTAGAATCATCTGCCTGGAAACAGATGATGTTTTCCACAGTGTTACCTGCGTACGGTTCGATGACTAGCAGGGCAGGCAGGGGCACTAATAGAGCGAACACGCGTGTCAACTCAGAACATTGATCCATCTTCGTGATCTGGTTCGCTTCCTCTTCCTTGTGTCTGGTGAGTTACTGAGCGGTTATTGACATGTTTTGAGTAAAACAGTTCACGTTGTTATGCAGTTTCTGCGCTTTGCACACTTCCAATGCTAAATCGAGGAAATATATTAATAATTTGTTACTTTGTGAGCTTGATTCGTTTGGTAGAATAATAGAAGAGGAAAATAAACTAAACAAATTTAATTTAAATCAAAACAAATTAACAATATTGTTTTTATGTACACAATATTGCTTGAAAATGAATAAGGCATTGTTACACCTTTAAAAAACATTATAAAATTCAATTTAGTATGAAAAAGCAACGCAACAAGAATAACAAATCCATCTCAGGCTGCAATTAAAGAAATTACAGACTCTTATAAACCAATCGTTCGATAAACTCGACGTCACAAAATCGTTTTACGATATTTGTAAATTCACAAGCAATCCTTCAGAGCTATTCAACTCGATTTTGAATTAGTGTTTACAACCGCTCCATATCCCTTGGGGTTTAATTAAGTGGTAATGACCGCAACGTTTACTCATAAAACGCAAACCCTTCGTACACCATCCAGCCTACTTATTAAATATCGGCTTTAATGAAATGAAAGTGCTATAAAGCAGACGCTATTGAATCGCTTCAGTCGGCTTTCGACGTTTGATGCAGGGCATTTAAATTAATGTAGATTATTTTTATGCATTCACATCAAGGTGAATTCTGGCGAGGGGATTTATGCAAATATCGGCAAAACATCCTGTTTGTAGTGTACTGCAAACGTGAAAGGTATACTCGCTTTTCATATACTTTTATACATTTTATATTGGAAAACTTTTTGATTTAAGGAGCATTCCTGAATTTATGCGACAGCTACATAATACAAACATTATCTTCTATACATATAATTAATTTGTAAAAGATCGATGTCTGTTTGTCGATGCGGTTGTGCGCGATGAACTCAGAAAAGGCTTAATGGATTTCGATGAAATTTGGTATGGAGGTAGTTGACATTTTGGATTAACACTTAGGCTACTTTTTATCCCAAAAAATGGAATGTTCCCGTAGGATGAGGGTGGAATTCCGATATATTTGTTACTTTTTTGTACTCAAATGTATGGGTTGGGACTGGATTACATATTTTGAGTGAAAATGAGACGGGACAAGGCGGGATATAAGGGGACGGGACGGGATGGATTTTTTTATAAAGATAACCACGCAAACTAGTAGAAGAAGCAGAAGCTAGTTTTCAATAAAATTGTGCTAATAAGAAGTTTGAATGTTGTCAACAGTGTATTGTATTAGGATATAATTAATTTGATAAAGAAAATAAAACTGTCGAGAACTTTACAGGCAACATCGGTACAAAATAAAGCACGACAGTATAGAACAATGGGCGTGCAACGTTTGTTTTACAACACTCACCTGCATTCGAGCAACGGCAATCGGCAGTATTATGTTTACACTAACTTAAAAGATTGAATCTTTTAAAGTGCTCTATTTTTATTTCAAAGCGAACGTCTACGTCGTTTGTTGAAATATATCGTACCGTTTCCAAGGATTATGTTTAGTTCCAAAGGATGTCTTAGATATGAGATTAATATTTAGATGGATGCAGTTTTCAATTTTCTTGCATCGGAAGATCGGGGACGGTCGTTGCTATTCGATCGTCCTTTTAGGACTTCATTTAATATCGGGGGATAACATTGGTTGGTAATAAAATTCAGTGTGGCGTAGATAAAATATGATTATGATAAAATATGCACATAATACTATGTGGCATGAGCATGTAAATCATATTTTATTATAATTATAATTATTACAATATTAAGAACTCGTATGTAAACACACCATATTTGTTGCCATGGGTGCCTGTGTACCTATTCAATAGAATTCATTCACCGCAGACATCCCCAAATTACTGCAATAAAATGCCTTCATAAAACCGTTTGAACTTTTCGTCATACGTATGATTAATTGTTTACTAATTTTCAAATCATAGATTAATTTCATAAGAATAATTATTATTACTACGAAAAGAGAAAAAAAATGCATATTTCAAAACCGTTTGGATGTTCATACTTCTCATGCACAGTCACGATCCCACCCTGTTCATAGGCAGACATTGTTGAACGTCAAATACTTCATTTTAACCACACCTATTCCGCTAATTCAATTATCACTAATCACTCGCAAGGTCACTTACGAGGTCTTTAGCCTTCAGAAACCCTGTAAATAGCGAATCAATGGTGAAGTGAGATTTCGATATAATAGATGTTACAGTTGACGCCGGCAGTAAGTGAAATGTCTAGCTGTCGAGCTAGCGATCTGTTTGAGCGGCCGAGCGCTCGAGCGGTAAAGGCGCGGCCACACCACGCAGGATGTGGGCCGGGAAACTGACAGACATCGTGATAGGGTACGGTTCATGTGTGTACGGGCTTATTTCACACCGATGTAGTGTTCTGGAAGTGCCATTGTTATATGTATTGGGGAAAGTAAAACCTTTTTTTGCTTCTTTGATAAACAGTAGTAGTAGCCAGGTGGTTAAGGTATTGAAGTCGGCTAAAATCGCTGGTTTGATATTGTTCATGAAGACGGGAAAGTGACATGAACAGATGGCGGCCATAGCGGTTGCTACTGTTTGGCATCACTTATATTTTTTCTAAATAATTGTTGAATCACATGACAGTATGCAGGAATGTATATATTGTGAGTGAATGATACTCAGATCTAGAAAATTCCGAAGCAGAATGAATGTTTGAAATAAAGACGAATATTGTCGTTCAGTGTAAAAAGGGTCGATCGCGAGACGTGACAAATCCACTGGATGGGGACGGGATTAATAGATTTAGTATGTATAAGTTTTTTGGAAACAATACAATACATCTGCGAGGAAGAAATACAAGCAGCTTAATATAATAATTAATTTATATTTTTTATATAATATGCATTGTGCAATCTAAAGGCGCTAAGTTAAGGCGCTTAGTTCATACGTCTACTCAGTGAAATGTACTGTATCATATGAATTATACTTTTCAGAACATATAAAGCCATTGAACAACAGCAAACTGTAGCACAAATGGACAAAATGAACATAATTCACAGCTAAATAAACCACATACCCAACAATGGGGTGTTTGAAATATATGGGCTTAATGACTCGTCAATTTTAACGCGTCAGGCCTGCGTGCCTACAATAATTCAAATAATCATAGGACGTGCGATGTTAAATACCATTTTGTTGAAAATTATCTATATTTACATACTTTAACCAGTGAGCTTAGCTATACTAGCTGAACAATGTATTTCATTTTTTATTTATACGACATATGGAGGTTTCTTTTGTCTTGAAAAACAGTATCTATACAGAGTTAGCGTTATTTCCCAGAATGGTTGAAGTCAAGTTATAAGTACAGTATCATTTGACGAAAGTCAAAATTTCCCGAGAATTGTTACTAGTATTTTAACTGCTTAGCTGTGTTTTTGGTCAGTCCTTTAGAGCAAGAATAAATAGAACTGCATTTTGCCTACAACCAGTGTACAGGCGGAAGAATATTAAAATATTTTTAAAGTGTAAATATGGTATCTTGCGATCGTGTAAGTTGAATCTGCAGTATATTACGTGAATACTTTATAACTCAAAGTTTCACCAGTCTCATGCAGGTTGCTTAGGAAAGTATAAACTTGGTGTTAATAACAAGAGTATCTCTACATTATATTAAATTCCTGTTTCGGCTATACTGCGGGTATTGTCTAAGCCCTAGCAATCGAACATTGGCTTGTATACGGGTCCCATTCCGTGCAGTAATCGAATATGGACATTTACATTTATAAGTGGAAGAGAACAATTATTTGTTTCCACCTACATTTTTTTCCTTTATAATTAATTTTGATGCGGGTTAAGGACAAGCTAGTGTGCCTAGAGACTTGCCGAGCTCCGGAGCTCAGTGGCAATTCTTTGCGTGCCACTGTTGATCCTGGCTGACAGGAGTTGCAGTGGTGAGTGTGTGGTCGGATTGTCTCTTGTAAATTTATATCAACATCGCAGGATTACTGAGAGCTAAGGCAATATACCTAGAATGCAGTGGAGTCCCGTGCTCGAATATGAGAGATACAGTTATATGAGCATCACGTATCCATCTATACATGTTAGTGGTGTTTCACTTCCAGCGTCATAGCTCCGCGATTATTAGGTTTCATACGTTCTAAGGTTGATGGAGCGTGCCTGCGCCCGTCTGGTTGCGCACGAGGGGGACACGCTTGTTTGTTCACTGAATTGCCATTTTTATGGCACACGCGATTCTCATATTGTGCCATTACCCGCTTGTCATCTTCCGACGGCCGGAGCGTTTATATTTTCTCTTTGAAATCTATTGCGAGGGCTTATTAATTTGAAATAGCTGCATTGATTTCAGTAGCTAAGTTTTAGTTCTTTCTATTTTGTCTGTAATTACAAAATGTAGAATTAGGTTTTTACTATGTCGAAATTGAATTCATTTGAGTTGTGCCATAGTAAGTAAGTGTATTTTGTTTTATTTTTCAGTATTGCAATAACTGCTTTAAAAGTAATAGTTTTGTTGATTTTGTAAATGAAATATACCAATGTTATGCAAAATTTGAATTCAAATTTAGAGTTGCAAATTCAATTGAATATAGGTTTTTATTCACTTGGTATTTTTTTGCCAAACGTTACTACGCATAACTACTTTTCGCATGGTTTATAGATAGTTCCGTTATAAATTTAGCGGATCTTGACATGGAGTCTTAAATGTGTTGAATTGATTTAAGACAAAACTTTGGCGGCTTGATTGTGAGTTAAAATATGCAAATGTTAAAATATGAACAGGATTTTTTCGCCATACACAATATTATTTTAGGATGTAAGAACAAGGTAATGTGCGGTTTAGAAGCAAAGTGAGTGAGAATGTTTTTAACAAGAGGTTCTGAGGGTTAAAGAATAGTGATACGATTTAGTAGTAATCTGAAAACAATATAAAACATATCACAGCAGTTTCTGTGTATGCTATATGAAATATGAATGAAGTGAGCCTTTAATAATGGCAACAGAGCGTACCCAACGCATTGCCTTTTATCATTATCAGGAGTCACAACGTCAGCCCAAGAGGCTATTAAACTGTCAATGACAGGTCTCATAATACAGCGCGCGTCGCCGCTCCGTAATATGGGCAACATAAATCAGCTAATTAGCCCGTAGCCCTTATTAACGACATAAATTTCGCGCTCTATAGCACACTCGAGATGTGATGTGGGTTTAATGCTCATAACCCTCTCAACGGCTCGTCTAAGGGCGAAATAATACCTGCGAGCACAGCTCTCAAGCGACTTGAGCACGCTAATCCGACTCGCTTTGAAACGCCATCGACGCATGTAATTTTATTTTGAATTAGAAAAATTAACGCACAGCCACGTCGAGCGCTTTTCACGGGCCGTCAGCGTTTAAAACTCGTATTTAATTCCCGGCTGTATGGCGGCGGGCGTTACAAAGCGAGTAGCAAAGTGCCCCAATCACCTAGTGGGAGCAAGCATGTAATGTATCAACAGTGTCGCGCGGAGTGCCCCGCATCGCGTGGTCAGACCCATTTACAGGGGACATAAAATAGTGAATCATTCCATCCCCCGTTTATCGAGGCCGATCGTGAGCGCAGATGGCGTTGCTTAATGCACTATACTATATTACTATTTACACCCCATCCCATCACCCGGCGAAGTTTTCTATTTTAAGCGAGTGTATCATTATGATCGGAATAAAAACGTGCTCTATCATATTACGTCACGGATGGCCCGCAACGGAGCTTGAGCACGAAAATCCTCAGCGGATGAAAAATATTTTTCAAACTCCAACGTTCGAAAATGACTGGTCGAATTAAAACAGAGAGGAGCGAGCAACGAAATGAATGTTATTGTGCCGATAGTAATTTATCAAAATCACCAAGCGCCGCCCTCCGACAACTATCGTTTTATAAAAACCAATGAGAAATCCGTTCTTTTTGCTCTCACTCGAGATATAGATCTGTTAGGATCACTGCACTGGAAAAGATAAACGTTTTGTCTTTGACAGGTCGGGTTCCTTGACTCAGCCGCGTCACATCCACCGAATACTAATGTTCGCTTTTTGAGAGAATTTCTTTGAATTTGATTATTCGTCTTCAATGGAAATTAATGTTATTTGACTAGCATTGGACGAAGCGAGAATATTTTGACACAATAGTAAATGATGAACTATTGAGCGACTTCAAAAGATTAGTCGTGGAGCGTGACAAAGATAAAAGCGGCTAGTTTTATCTTTGTATGATGCTATTAGCCATTAACATTACAAGAACCCTCTTCCTTTGGGGCCAGATGACACGGGGTCGGGCAACTCATGTGCATTCAGCCGTGTACGCACACTGAATGACGCTCATTTACCATACCCATTGATATCGCCGACAAAAGACGAATTAGGACTTCAGAAGAATGAAGTTATCTAAACAAAATAAAGCGCTTTCAAAACACACGATAACCGTAACTAGTTAAAGTTGTTTGTATTAAAGTACACGTAAACACTGCACTGGATATGACGCTTAGACAGAGAATGTTGTGCGACTGAGTGCTAATTAGCGTGTAAAACTAGAAGCAGCTTGACACGCAGCGAGCAAAAATTTCAGAGGACACAGAAACACCATTAGCCTGTATAGAGATTTGTGTGCCAACTCCAGTCTAATTAGTAAGGATCGCCCTACATTATGCATTACAGTGACCGCAAGAGAAAATCCAAATGAAACTAGACTGACGTGAGTATATTGGATTGCTCAAAGCGGGTCAAGGGTTTTTATAACTTTCTTATCTGCAACATTTTTAATTAGAAGCTAAGGTTTGTTGGTTGAAGACTTCATTCCTCGGATTCAGTGCAATTACTACTTTCAACCGAGTTTTATGCGCCAACACCCTTATGAATGTAAAAGCAGCATAATCTTGTGTTGGCAATTTCCCTCGCTACTATAAAATGGTAAATATGGTCGGGATGGCGTTCTTGGATGGCAATCGTCATTGGTTTAATGGAATTTAGAGGAGACGTAAGCTTCATATCATGTGGAAACACGCGCGCTGTTAGGTGCATGCATAATGGAAAGCGAGATCCACTTGCCGTGGATTCATAGTAATCCCTTAGCTAGTGATGTTTTTAAAATGAACATTTTAAATATTTGCAATATAAAAGTGCATTCGCAGGATTAAAGCCACACAGTAGCGCGGGCTTCTGCGATATCTCGAGGAGAAAATCTTTGTTTACAAATAGCAGATGCATACATTCATAAGCTCACTGCTTTATCTCCTAGAGGTTACGAAAGGTCCCTCTACTGCCATTCATAGTTCACTGAGCTTGATTCCGTTTTAAGATGATGAGTCACTAAGTGGTAAACTTGTCGCCATTCCAAATTCAAATTGTAGCCTGAACCCGGGACACTCTTATTATGTGATTTTTAATAATAATAAGATTTTATGAAAACTGAGGTCTTGGATTTAAATCCCGGACCGGGCAAAGTATAACTATCACATCGTGCGACGGAACAGACAAGGCAAAACGTGGGTGTCCTGGTAGCACCTCTGCCTGCCCCTTCTGGAAAAAAGGCTAGAGTTTTTGTTTAGCTTGAAAAGCGAACCCAGGACCTCACAGTGCAAATTTTGCGGACTGCAACTAGGCTGTGAGGCAAATGTTGAACATGTTACAAGAAAATAATAAAAAAAAACTTGTTTCATTCAGTCTTTTTAAAACTAATGAGAGCCATATGACTATTCAAAATAATTATGTTATGGGCTGCTTAACTAAGGTAGCGTCAAAGATTTTTTCTGTAAAACTTTTCGATTTTTCTTGTCTCTTTGAAATTTAAAACGGTATTATATTACGTTGTTTTAACAAATATCAAAGACACTGAGTTTTAATGGGCCGTGAGCAAGTTTTACACGACGCTGTGGTTTAGAAAATTATGTTCTAAAATTGTAGCCTTTGTGTAAATGCGCTTTATTAATGTTATAGCTAGATGGCGGAATATATAATATTGGAATAAGTGATAACCCTGGTCACCAATAAGATTTAGAGGAGCACGGATCACCACACTGACCTAGTGTGGGTTGATACATTTTAATTTATGTGATCGTATTAGACTACGGTATTGTGATTGATGATGGTTATCTTCTAATAGAAGATGAATAAAAGAATCCTTATAAAAGTATGCCCTGAAAAGTACATTATTATAACAAGGGCTTTTTAAAAATGTTTGCACCGTGTAATTAAATATTAAAGTTGATTATTTTTACCCCATTACATACAAATACAAATATATTATCACAACAATAATTTTGAATTTTATATTTCCGTGCGCATATAATTTGCGTAAAGGAGCATGATAATTTACTAGCAAACAAACAATTTTTACACCGTTTTATAATTTAATATTTTCATGCACTGCATAAGAAGGGCTTCAGTTTTTCTCCTATTTTTGAATGAAACTTTTCTCTTATGCCGAGCAAAATATAACAAAGAAATTTACACAGGGGCAAAAAATGTTGAACATTTTAAACAAGGTACGAGCGGCACTAGCAACATAACATAAATGTAATGTTCCCGCGATAAAGAGAATATAAGGCGGCACAAACGAGGAATAAGTTGTAATGGGATTATTAAATGCTTGGGGAAGTAATATGCCACCGTATTGCAGCAATAACGTCCCACTGTGAATGCTACTTTACACACTGTTTTACGTAATTTATTCATTTGAAATAAAGAAAATATAAAATTGACTTAGAAATACAGGAAACTGTTTACCAAAGCGATTCAATACTATTAGAAATATAAATTAAACTTGATTTTTTTGTACGAGTGATTTCTTAACCACAGGAAGTCTACTCTTTGATCGTAAGTCACTTCAAAGATATCCACAGTGACCTGTTGAAATCCACATAACTATCTATAAAACAAAATTAGGTTATTAAAATAAAATATTATCCTTAAAATTCACTATGTGATAATATGATAGTGTATATAATGTTACTAAAATTTCAAAAGCCGAAAAATAAAAATTATATTTTCTCTCACTTCTTAAAATACTTTCATAATTATTCTGTAATAATTTCCCTAGCAAGAACATTTCAGATAACATATTGAGGTGCATATAATCTTATCTCTTAAGTTTAAGTACGCCTAACATTACTTCAGTTATGATCGCAGATGGGTGATCGTCTCTCCCACGGCGCGGCGGTGACACTTTTTATCCAATCTCATTTTATGTTCATGATCTGATCCTTAATACGAAAATAATGACTTATCCATACAACCTTAAAGCGTTTAACAAATCATATTTTGGAAACTAGCAGTTTTGTCCAGTTTTATTTTCGATATGAATTTCCTTGATCTTGTTTTTGTACTATCGATCTTATACGAGTATGACTGAAGACTTCTTGTGGCACATCCTCATATACGAGTCCTTTGTGTTGTTTTAATGGTTTGATAGCATGATCAAATGAGCAGGATGTCACCCTATAATTATCCCATTGACTAACTATTTTTATGTGAAACAAAATATTTTGAACATTGGATCTATAGCTACTTTATTAAATATTTATGTAATTAACGTCTGTAACTAACATATCTCAAGTTAGTAATTAAACAACAAATCTTGACACATTGCTCATTAACCGACTTTAAAAAAGGAGGAGGTTCTCAATTCGACTGTATGTTCTTTTCTTTTTATTAACATTTTAAATCTCTTAATTTTTTCCATCAATACTTTCATAATTTCAATAAAAATAATTTTAATTATTAATTTGTTTTAGATCTGGCAGAGGAGCGGCATACGCGTGCTCGGAAGCGGACGGCAACGCCCCCAAGTCGTGTTGTGGGCGCCCACCGCTGCGGCTGTGCGTCTTGTTCCTGGGCGTTGTGGGCGCCTGCCTCGTGGCCGCGGGCGCTGTGCTGGGGGCGTTGAGGCCGCACCCTAGGGCGCCTCTCACATTGTTGCTACTCATGATAGGTGAGTTCTACAAAAAACACTCCCAATTGTATTGTAGTTCCGTGACAGTGACGGCATTGCACTTTAAAGTACTGGCACAACTACAATGCATAAGATGTCAATAAAGAGGATTTCCCAAAATAGGAATGTAGACATGCGACCGTATAATTATGAGCTAAATCCTTGTAGGTATATCATGTAAATGTAAATAATATTTGCTACGATTCCATGTAGGTAGCGGATAGTAGAAACTTTATTGCTTATCCCGAACTTGGTTGAGCCGTCGAAAACCGCAATAATTACTACGTAACCTCCAAACTTCAAATAGAAAACGGCACCCCATGATGATAATGATGATTGCATGTCGATATTTGGTCACACATAAAAACAGTAGAATGACGGGCAATTAAACAAGCTACCGGCGTGACCATACGGAACTAACAAAACAGATTTCCAATTTGACCACGCATTTGTCCATCATGTTCTCTAAACACCAAATCAGTAAAGTAAGAGCTATTTAATAGGCGAAATCTGCGCTTGTAATAGGTGGCGTCACATTTATATAATCTTTATAAGATTGTTAGAAAGTATCCACTAAGGTCACAATACTTTCACGGTGATGTCACCTCACATTGTAATTCGCTTTCGGAGTCGATAAAAAATTAGAATCGATAGTAAATTGAAGATTGCTCGGCAACATCTGCCACTATCGCCGACGCGTCTATAACGGAGTGACTTAGTAAAACCGTCCATCGGAACAAAATCCTTTTATAATCGAAGTCTTTGATCATTTAACACTTTGCAACTCATTTCATGCTCAAGCGTATTTTTTTCTTCATAGCTGATTAAAGTTATCCGCTCTGATGAACGGACCGGCAAAATGAAATAGGCGATAATTCCGCCCCGTGTTCGTACAGCAGATGAACAAAATAACCTCAGTGTTTTCATGTATTTTACCGAAACGCGGTCGACGTAGCAGACGAGAATAATTAAGCGCCAAACAATTCGTGTTACCTCATTTGTTATTCGCTATGCATATGACAATAACAAGTCGGCCCGAAAATGGCGAAATCTCATTACATCACCCGCGTCAGCTCCGCCCTTTATTGGCCAAAATTTTCAATTAAACTTCAAATGAGTTTGGGAGCCGAATTAATTGGATTTTCATTAGCGTTAGGGACAAATGATATTGTTACCGGCAAGCGATCTATTGTTGCGTCGAGGGGGCAATTTGTACACGTCACTCACTTCTAACTCCAGCCATACATGCCGTTAGACACATCACACAAGCCACAGCCCACAACGCAACCAGATAACCGCTGTCCCCTATCCCCGCTTATAAGCCGCGCCGACAAATACATCATATTTTTACACTACACTTTTGACGTCCGAACAAAGTTTCATATTGTTTAAATAACTTCTTACGAATATAAAAGTTGGAGACATAAATAAAACTTTTCTTTTCGATACAGTTTTGTGTCATGTAACGCGTCGAAGTTTGAGATTGTGAAATATGAGGATAAATTGTTGCTAAAACTTCCGAAGTATTATTCGATTCTTTGTTCTAATTCTTTAAAGCCACTTTTTATGAGCTCGTAGTACAAGGATTTGAGTATACTTGATGTTAAATTCTGAATTACGACAAGCCTTTTTTGCTAGTTTTTTAGATAACCAAATGTTGTTCGCCCATTATATAAATTTAATGCATGTTTTATCTAGTTGCAATTTCTGTGTTCTCCTGACATATGGTTGGCGAGGCCAGCGCAGTTTCATTTAAGCATGACAGTTTTATAATTAACATGACATATTGCGTGTGATGTTCATGCGGGAAAAGTGCAGACCCTTTGCGCCTTAGAGACCGCATTAAGCCTGCGGTTCCGGTTGTCATCAAAATATGACAAATAATGTTTTGCTATGTTAGCAAACATTAAGAGGGATCAAACACATGAATACTGTCACATAAACTGATATTGACACGTCTAATATTGGCGTGAATACTGTCCAGTTTCAAAACCAGAAAGATACTTACAACTTTTAGTAGTAATAGGATTTTCAGTGTCTAAATCATATTTACTTCCTTGTATTTTGCTTCATTCTTTATGACATAGAAATTATTCTAGCTCTTACTGGATTCGATGCGATGCCGTTTATAATTAATTAGTCTATCTATAAACCAATTCATATTTGCTATAGCAAAACCGTAAAGGCATTTGGCTCCTCCAAACTTTTTTCTTTCGTTCATACAGCATTTCAAACAGCCGTTTGTCATTTCGCAAGGTTTTTAATGTTTTCGACTGTAAGGCTAACTGTACCGTACTGTACCGTATTAGCCCATAACTGCCCACT
This sequence comes from Theretra japonica, assembly GCA_033459515.1. Taxonomy (NCBI): domain Eukaryota; kingdom Metazoa; phylum Arthropoda; class Insecta; order Lepidoptera; family Sphingidae; genus Theretra; species Theretra japonica. The sequence goes on from CM065943.1 coordinate 7,670,927, forward strand.
GCTAAGCCTGTCTACATCCAACATTTTGATTGGATTTAACGACAGTCCACTACGCTGGCCTCGTGTTTTTTGATAGATTTCACACAGCACAGAAAATCTTGTTAAGATATTTATGGTATGCAGGTTTCCTGATGTTTTTTTCTGAAAATAATAATGTTGTAATTATTCCCAGGAATAGGAGTAGTGTTAGTAACAGCGGCGGGCCTGGCGTGGCGGCTGGGCGCTCGCGACGCCCCCTGCGCCCTGCTGGGGCTCCGACGGGCGTCCTGCCGGCGCCTGGTGCCTCGCCTGCCGCCAAGCTACGCGCGCCCACACCATCCTTACGCGGCCATGCTGTACCCTGAGTTCCAGTACCGGCCGCCACCGCCCACCTACCAGGCTTCCATGCAGGAGTATAGGTTGAGGTTTGTAGTTTTAACTTCTATTGATTCCAATGCATTATGTACTCAGTCTATCGCCGTCCACTGCTGGACTTAGACCTCCTCCTCCCGAATATGAGGTAATAATATAGTTTTAATATAGAGATGGGACGGTCATGTGGATCGTTTGATGGTAAAGGTGAAGCTTATTCATAATTAGCAACGTGGTTGAGAAATAAATATTATGTATTGAGATGTCATCCTGAGTTATTCGATTTCATGTTTTAAGATCTAAATTGACGCTGTAAAATGGTGATGTGTAATATTTATGTTCATAATTTGAAGCATTGGTACTGTTGATTTTGAAAAGCAAAAAAAAAGCAGATTGATTTTATACACACAAGCAAGTTGTTTATTTACCAGTTTCAAACGCCCAAAACTGCCAATCTTCGTTTGCGTTCGCACCGCGTATTTGGTCCGTCCATACCTTCATGCAAAAATATTCAGAACACCCGCAAAATACAAGGCCCTTTACACATCAAAGTTGTAACTGAATAATAAAATATAAACTGGTTTGCAACCTACATTCGAGTTCGACATGACATAATTTTTTGACCTGAATAAAATACAGTGCGTGGAATGTATCAAATATGCGATGCGTGCAAATAGAAATTGCAGACGGAATAAACTTTGTAAATTGTGTTACTTTAAATAATGTATAACGTATTTCTGTATCTCACTTTTCTTCTCGTCATATGTGGGTTATTGTTTATTACTCTAACCTAAATTGACTTCCAAAAGGAAGGGGTTTGAATGGACTAATTACAATACAACAAACAGACCCAGTTCACCGTCCTACTTTACTTATTCCGTTCAACAACCCTTTATTAAGCACAAATTTCTGCTAAACCAGAGTTCACTGCCCTGAAAACCACGTCACTACTAAACGTTTTCAAGCAATCATCTCAAAAGCAGTTTCTATTTATTTTGCTGGAAAAATGAAGCTTGAGATTTGTGGGATCTTATAAGGTTTTTGTAATTTGTGTTGCAGGTTGCTTCTGTTGGACCGGAGCGCGCCGGCCGTGTCCCCGCCGCCCACCTACCGGTCCAACTCCGCCAGTCTAGTCAGGTACGTTATTACACGCTAAACATACTTATTGCTGGATTTGTCTGATTTGTTTCCCCGACGTGAAACTTTTCCATTCACTTAGCATAAGAAACGGCTCAACTCCAGCTGCTTTTGCATACCCCTTTTGATCTGATACACTTTTGAACTGTTTATCTTCCTCTTTTATGTTAATAGTTAATTATTTTGTTTATTTTGCTTTCATCGTAGCAAAGTAGTGATTAACTTTTAATATTGGCACAAAAATCTGTCTATCTTTCAATTGAGTTTATTTTTATTTGATTATCTAAAAGTTTAATAGTCTCTTCCGCGATTTCCATATGCCAATAATAACTTTATGTATTATTCTCACATCCCGTGTCTTTTTTTAGCAGAGGGTCAACTGGCGCGGCGTGGTGCGGCTCGGAGTACAGCGGGCCGCCGTCGTACCGAGCGCCTCGCGTCGACCCGCCCATCACGGTCGCCGACACACTGCCCACCATCAGGCCGCTCGACCTCAAGTACTCCGACGACACCATCGAAACGCTTCCCAAGCCCACAGAACAAGAAAAAGATCCCGACCACCACCTCGTCACCATAGTACACACAGACGCGCAACCCGTCATAGTCACAGTCTCAGGATCCACAGCCCTCAACGAATCACACACACAACCACCCTCAGAAATAGACATACTCGCACACTTATAACGAACCACGTCGTATAGAATAATGATCAAATCACTTCCAAATTACTGTCTTTCCCAAAGGACAAGACAGGAATTGATTGATAAAAGTGAATGAATTAAATGGCTGGAACAGAATGAATCAATCCGGGGCTTACATCGATCAAGCTGGTTCAGATTGGATTCTTTCTTTTGTCAGATACAAGCATAGGCTACGGAAGGCTTGTGATTGCAACAACGATTAGAGTGATTAATAGGCTGAAGATTATAGAGTGTGGTGAGCAAAGTGTTTGAACGTGAGTGCTCATCAGTGAAATAGGAATGGTGCAAAAACTAAAGGTTTTGGAGAATATTCGTTGCCAGTTATACAGAAAAGACAATGTTATTTTACAAATATTAACTAAAGAAATGTTAGAAATTAATCGGCTATTAAATTATGAAATCAAGACGTAGCAAAATGAACATGTTACTACAAATATTTTAACGTAATGGTTTTGAGTACCTTATTTCTTCGTAGTTAAGTTGTGTGTAAATATTTAAAAGCACTGACATGTTATATTCGTTTGCATAGTGATATTATTTAACATATGTGCCGTGTATATAAACGATGATACAAATTACGCTAGAATGTAAGTACGTAACTTTATTGCAGTTGCAACTCGTACAAGTATATCGATTTAATACAAACCAAATCTTTCACCGACATGTACAACGTATTAACCTGTTATATCGTAGTGCCAACATTTAATCTGTAAATACATTTATTTTGTACCAATATTTTCTCTTTAGCTTATTCATTCAATATGAACGTACTGTATTTTATTTGCTATAAATTGGCTACCAAAATTTTATTCTCAAACATTTTATGTTTATTTTATGTTGTGATAATTCTGATAAAGTTAGTAATGGTATAGTATTTCCAGTAAAAATGGCTTTTATATTGTTTTTCGATTAAATTAATCAAGAAGTGCTAATATCTAAAAGATGTTAAGAAGAATCTCTGAAGACGACCGTTCTACATTTCAGCTTCTCTGACTACTCTGCATACTATAACAAAGAACACTTCACAAAATATTTTATGTATTTAATAAAATCGTAGCTGCGACGAATCACTCGTAAAGTGATCACAGTTAGTATTGTAATATAATAATAGATATAACAAAAAATGTAAGTAATATGTACATAACTTTATATGTAATTTAAGAAATAAAGATCTTTAGTGAAACCAAAAGCGTATTTTTGTGCAAAATATTCCACGCATACATTATCATAATTCAAATGTTACTCGGAGACACTATGCGAATGTGTATGGAAATTATCTAGGTCTGGGGTTTTGCATAATCAGATTTAGTGGATCACGGGCGGAGTTTCGTGGATGCTTCGGTACACTTTCACTTTTAAATATATTACAAGTGTAAGTAGCTATTCAACGGATTTTTAAACGCTTCATTGGCTTTATGCCAGCTTAAAGACCTAGCCTCCTTCAGGTATTTTTTTATCTGGGACCACCAAACTATCGTATGCATCTGGCGGACGGACGACCTGGTTAAGGTAGCAGGAAGTCGCTGGATGGCCGCTTCCAACAGGTTTGGTAGTGGACTTGCTGAGGCTGAAGAAAGAGAGAGTGCTTTTGAGTTTTTAGTAACGAAAAGGGAGGAAAATAAGAAAAATGTAACAAGATAAATCACATTTAAATAAAATATTTCGCTTGTTTATATGCATCACTCATAAAGACAAGGCAGACAGTATAGGAAAAATATCTTCTTAGAAAAACAATTTGGAAAGCACCGTGCTTGAATTTCTAAGAAATTTTCGGTTGGATAAAGAAAATATCTGATGAAACATTTTTCTCAAAGCATCTTTGTAATGTACTGGGCTATAAGAATAAAGCAGATATATTAATAAAGACAGATATTTGAGAAGGCGTTTTTGCCTCCACAAGGATGGAAAGCGCGCAACAGCTAATAGATTTATTATGGAGATCAGGTTAAATAATTTAGCCAAGTAAATAATTATACTCGATTATTTACGCAGTCTTAAAATATTACCCTCAATATTTTAAATAGTAGGTACTTTTGTTTTTCAAAAATATTTATTTTTTCTGTCACTAAGTAAAACTCGTAGTCGTAGAGTACCTCGAAGTACGTCGAAGTCAAATTCTACAATAAGCTTGCATGTTGGCAATGAACCGGACACGATCGACCGAAAAGAGGTCATAGGTTTTAATCTGTAGGCACGAGGCACTCGCTGACGTTTCAGTCTTATGTGTGAATAATAGCCAATTACCACGCACTATAACGGCGAAGGAAAACATCAGGCACGTGAGTGAGACATACTCGTATTATGTGAAGTCCGCCAACCCGCAACATGGCAGCGTGGTTAATTTTATATTATGATGGTAGGTATAATCGAACTTCAGACTATCCAGTAGTTCTACGCTCAGCGTAGGCGGTTATGGGCTGCTGTGGTAAGTACTACAAACAGAGCAGTTTCTGGTTAATTATTTTATGAAATAGATTACAATGAAATAGGTATTGCCGTTCTGAGTTGCAAATGAAAACTAAACTTTCTATTGTTACGAAAATTATTAACACGCGGATATGGTTGGATATAAATGAAATTGGAAAAATGCAATATGAAGAATTGAATTTTAGCTAGATAAAGTACAATTATTAAATAATATACTCGCAAACCAAGTGAGAGTGTATGGATTTTGAACAGAAAGATTTGACAATAGTTCCAGGTCGTGATCACCGTTTAATATTGTACATGTTTTGAGGTAACAGTTTTGTATTCCATATTATACGCGTAAGGATAGGTAAAAGTACTACATCAGAAAATATTTTAAATATTTAAATGCTTTCTGCAAATTTCGAAATAAAACGCTAACTTTTAAGTAGGGTTGGGAATTTAAGTCGGAACAAACCTTGATAAACATGATCGTAAACATATTTAATTCTCCATTATTAGTAAGAAAAATCCCATAAAAAACTCAAGCTTAAAACCATCAAGCCAAAGCTGTAAAAATAACAATCACTAGCATTTGTTTTTTTTTCGAATTGAACGTTGTTTGATGAAATTCCGCAATGTTAACAAAAGCAAAATTGTTCCCATTCTAAATGTAAATCGAAGCAATGACAACGGATTCCGGAACAATGGTGTCCTGTAATTATATTGTAAAGCAATTTCGTAGCGGCGCCGTACTGCGCGGTGCGAAAATGAAAATCAGACCGGCATTAATAAAACGTTCGCCATAATGGCACCCAGTAAAGTGAATGTAATAAACTTAAAGATATGAATTACGTTTTTAATATGCGCCGATAAGATTCAGTTACACTTCTGCAGTTCAAGAAAATCATTTTTATTTTACCTATAAACCTATTTGGGATGTATTTCAAAGTGGGCATGGCTGCAGCGTATATTACTTGAAAGGTTGTAGACTTTCGCTATCATTTCTCTCGTCCAATGTGTGTCCACATGCCAACCTGGTACCAATATCTCTAGCACTCGTTATGGTCTAAAAATTGGCTATAGCGCGGCTCTACCGCTTTTAAAAATCTTCTGTCTACTTGCAGGGATATATCATATGATTGCTTGTTGCTTAGTTAACTTTTCTATTATGGATTTAATAATAATATCCTTAATTCATAGAATATCCCCACAATGCAGACAAGGCTCCTCTATGACTCATAAGGGCTAGCTAATTTTTAGTCCACCATGCTAGACTAATGGATGTTAGTAGACCGCTCCTAACTTCGAAATTCTTGTAATGACCTGTGAAGTCATTACAAGAACGGCAGCCTCCGTGGCGCAGTTGGTATGACGCCGACGGTGAAACGAGAGGCCGCGGGTTCGATCCCCGCACGGAGACAAATATTTGTATAAATCAATATAAACAAATGTTTGTTGCGGGTCCGGGTGTTTATGAGAACGAAAAGTCTCTCGTAGTTCCTGATACCCACGACCCAAGACTCTAACTTAGTGTGGGATCATGACTATGTATTTGACTGTTAGGTGTATTTATTTATTATTTATTTTGTAAGTAATTTTCCAGGTAAATAATCACAGAAAATAAATAATGCCCATGAAATCCTTGGACTTTGATCTGTCCCTCCAAACTTTTCAGCAATGTCGGTATTTCAAAGGAAAGTATTAGGGAAAGGGCCTACGTCAAATCGAATACGCGGAATGTATCGGGACATGCGGGCAAAAGATCCGATTACGCGATACCGGTGATGGATGTCCGTTCTTTACTGCGCCCACCAATAAATTCAGATTTTGACTAGTTTTACTCGTGGGACGCGCTATTTACTTTTTGTTTCGGATATTTGCGGATAGAGGGAATAAATTGTGACTTTTCTGTTGGATTTTGGGCGTACCAATTGAGGGATTTTTGTTATTAAGGCATTAAGGATGACGATGACTTCATTTGTTTTATTCTCAAATAACACACATAAAGATCGGATATGAATATATTAATATTAAACTACTTACATTTGTGTCTGGATTGCTACCACCGTGCTCAGTGAGGGAAAACCGGTGATAAACGTAAACGGCCTTATTTATAGACAGATATAAAACCTATTTTGGTTATCGAATGTTTTGACTTCTTCTCTCAAATTGAATTCTAAATTCGTTCGAAAGTGCCAGCTATATATACGAGTAATAGGTACTAAATCCGTGTATGAATAAGGCCGAAAGTGTTCAGCCTGACGGCAGCTGGTTTCAAGCATTGTAGTCTTTTAATATTGTCATATTTTTATTATAATAGTTTAAAAGAGTTGCTGACTATTTACCATTAAGTGGGCCACGAAATCATCGATCATGGCCCAAAAAAAAAAACACATAACAAGGCGGCTATAGGAAATAGGCATTCACAAAGTTTAACTAGGTATAATCAGTACCCCTACGACAACGTCCTGGCAATCTAGCAACTAGGACTCACAGTCCTAGCAATATGAAATAATAATATAAATTATGTCTTAAGAAATGGTATTCCAAGTATATTAAAATAATGGAAAGACTAACTCAGTCTCCTGACTGTTTAGCTGCTAAAGACAAGAGAGCCGTCATCAGAAACAATAAATCAAAAATAAATGTAGTCAGTTTAACAAATATCTAACGATTTTCTAAAGAACGTGTATCTTTAAAATGTGGTCTCTGATTTTTATTTATGAATTCATAGCGCCTGACGACGCGTGGCTCGCACCGCAAACGCGCGGAATATATGCAAATTGCATTTGGAAATCTTTCTTCAATGGGGATTTTATTGTAATATCTGTAAAGTGGAGCTTATCGAAAGTATTCATATTAAGTTGCAAGTTGATTATGCGAGAATAAAATAACAATAAAATTAAGATTTTGAAACAAATGATCTTGCTGATCAACTTTTGTTTTACAAAGTGCCTTTCGAGAACGTAATGTGTTATGTCAACGTAAAAATTCTATAGAAAGCAAAATATTGCGGACAGCGCCACTACCAAACTTGAGACAATTTTTTTTTTTTTCATATGAATAATTGATACCTACGAGGATATCGACGCCAATGTTACGAAAGCAATTGCATAAAATGTTACAGCAGTTACTTTTGTATGTCGCCAAAGTTACATTTGGTAAACATTTCCTTAATAGGTATCTAAACTCAATTCAATTCATAAATATACGATTAAGTTAACCCAATTGCCAATTATGTAACTTCCTTAGCCCTTACTTAGGCACTTGTGACCAGCCTTACATACATTTTAGTATGTAAATATCCGTTTAAATAAAAAACAAATTCCATTATTACTCATAATATATTTTATAACACTTGCTTCTAACAAAATAAGCAGTTATATGGACTTGGCTGAATGCTGTGACGTGAAAATCTGTATTTGCATACGCAGAGGCTGCGGGAGACGTAATATTTCTGACTGGAGCGAACATTCCGGCAAATCTGCAAGGTTTGAATATAAAACGGATAGAGGTTAAGTCACTTATGTAAATGAGAAAAGTTTTCAAACTCGCTTGATATAGAGTTAGACATTTAACAGTATAAATGGAACGGATTCGTCATACATATATATCTTCATAACGCGCTTTTGCTGAAACTGTTTTATACAATGTTAATTTGTTCGTTTTATCCTATCCATTAGCCAAAGGAAGTCCACTGCTGAACATGGGTCTCTCCCAATGATTTCCGCAGTGACTTGTTGGAGGCAGCCTGCATCCAGCGATGTCCCGCGACCTTTACCAGGTCATCTGACCACCTAGTGGGTGGACGTCCCACGCTGCGCTTTCCGCTTCATGGTCTCCATTCGAGAACTTTTTGGCCCCATCGGTCAGGAGTTCTCCTTGCTATGTGCCCCGTCATTTGCCACTCACCGTGCTATGTGCCCCGCCCATTGCCACTTATTTTAGTTGCGAACCAAATTGTAGTCCTGATTACGACTCAAATTTAGCTCTAGGTAAAGGCAGTGAACAGCTAAACCTCGCAGTTCAATCTGTCAAGGAGAAGTCTTGTCCTGCTTAAGTCCAAGTAGACCGTATTCTTCCCTCTTTCCTTCCTAATTACTGATAGTTCCTCAGCAATGGTTGGTTCGCGACTCTATCTAGGTACCTAAAATAATGGTTTCTTGGATTTACGCGAATGTCACACATTGAAATAAAACGAATTCTTACGGATTTTATCGCGAATTTGATTTAATTTTTACCTGACAAACCACCCCGTGACCACGAAAACTGTAAAGTGATCGAAACGTCGGGGAATTAAAAAATTTAAAAATTAAATCAAATTTGCAATAAAATCCGTAATAATTCGTTTTATGTCAATATCAAAAATAAACGCGTGGATTACGTGTAACTACATGTGGTCTGATGTTAATAGAAATACAGATTATAATACATATTTAATGACAGATATATCTAAGAAAATAATACGCTCATTTATACATATAACCTAATACTTCTTAATTAGATTATTAGATATCAGATGTAAAGAGTTAGCTAACTCCATCTTATAATAAGGTCGCTCCACGGCAATCAATCATACATCTGTAGCAACACGACTGTTTCCCATAGGTGTGGAAATACATTAGATTTCTTATTTCTCACATAAATAAACTTCTACCCATTTTCATCACTACGTAACCTCGCGGATTAAGCCAACGAGATTGCTAATAATAGCACATTTGCTACCTGTTAATACCTCTGTTGCACCGACACAATGTAACATAATTTTTAGGATGTTTTAGAATTATTTCCTTTTGAGTTACCATCATACGACGGGCTGCTTCCCTAAGTTCAATGATTTCAGAAATGGATTTAAAGATCAATCTACCACGAAGACCTAATAAATATTGACCGATTTCACTTACCTTTGAAAATTCATTAAGAGATCGCTTCGTCATCATCATTAATTTCTGGTACAAGAAAGTCATCATAATTATGTCAAAGGCTGCACTCCATCGGCTATCAGTGTAAAATAAATAAACAATAGACAAATATGCTTACAAAAGGATTTCATACAAACAATGCTACATTATTACATGGTATTTTCTCCAAGAATTGAGACCAACTCTCAAGGGACGCCGCGTCCCGTCGTCCGATCAGTGCTAGTTGTGGATAAATACTGATACACTTCAGGTGAGTTCGCGGCAGTCGACCTGAATCTTCCTATATTGTTAATGGCTGAAAATACACTATTATAACTTGGGAAGTTTAAATAACTCTTTTAGTAAAGCCTCTACTTTGGATGTTGAAGTTTCCATTGTAATGCCAATGCTTCGAAAATAATTACAGAATGAAAAATATAACCTGGTATACTTTTTAGAAAGAAATATGAATAAAAAGCCTAATAAGGAGCACGTCGACCGAGAAGCATCTATGAAAATATTATGATTATGAAACAGTTGATAAAGCGAAAAAATGTATGAATGTAAAATGTTGGTGCTCTATTATCTGTACATATTCTCTACATACCCAAAATGGACACAGGCGTGAGCTTTTGTGTATATTTTCGGTTAGCGACACCTTGCCGCATATGATTGAGTTACATCCAGTTTAAGATGAAGATGAAGTAGAGCAAACTCCCATAAATTATGTCACTATAAATTTATAGCATTGTTTACAGTTCAGTTTGATCTGTATACCGACAATCGAATTGTAGTTGTATAATGTATTGTAAAGCTTATCTGAAGTGTATTGTCCTACAACTTGATATATTGTTTTGTCAAATGACGGAACAGGGCCACAAATTCACATTCCCGTCCACTTCAGTAGCATTTCGTATATCATTACGCTTATATCTGTAGAAAAATTCTACGGTGTGTAAGTCCGCCAACCCGCACTAGGCCAGCGTGGTGGACTATATAGCCTAACCACTCTCAATCGTACTCTCGATTGTAGAGATTGTCGTATATGGGCTGATAAAATACAATACAAAAAATATCTGTAGACTGAGTTAAATATTATAAAAGTGGTAGAGCCATGCTGTTGTCAGCCATCACTCAGCATGAATGGGCAGGCTCGTACCACTCACGTACCACCCCAGGGTGGTACCATTGTGTCACAGGAGATTGACGTGAAACGACAGCTTTGCTGTCGCGTTTCGTTCGGTGAGTGAGACTGTTGGATGTCCAATACTCCTTTCATGTTCCCATCCTTTTTCCTTCGCGCTCCCCTTCCAATCTGATAGACCGGCAACACATCCATGATTCAGCGTTGTGGATGTTCATGGGCGGCAGTGATCACTTACCATCAGGTGCCTGCTTGCTCGCTTGCCGGACCTTTGCTACTTCTATAAAAAATATATTTTACAGCTCTTATTTTATAAAAAGCTATCAAGACAACACCAACCTTGGAAAAATATTTTTCACGGCCTTTCTCCGTAATTATTCAAAGTGAAAGATTATGCGATAAGTAGAACCTCATGACGCCGCAGAAATAGAAACAATTAATTATAAAATAATAATCTTCAGAGTTTCATCATGGGCTTTAATATTTTTACGTTGATAATATGTTGACGTGTCCCTTTGATTTTTCCTCACTTTTGTCTTTAATCTGACTCAAAAAGAACTGAAGTAAGCCAAGATTGAGGTCACCTAGTTTCTTTTTGTCACTGTATTTGTATAGGCATAGGTTGTGAATTCTGGATCGCGATTAATCATTCCGTATAACCCATTTCGTAAGAGTATTTTAGGTACCAGTTTTTAAATTAAAGAAGTACTCTCTGTACTTCTACTTAATTACGAAAGCTCCAACTTCTAATACTTATTGGGAATAAATTATTAAGATAAATGTATCTCGATATACTAAGTTTTCACCGATAAATACTTTCTGAGTTAACTTATATTTTGCTCCTGACGATACTTTTGGTACCTATCTCGTCGCGGTTCATGAACTGCGAAAATTTACCCAGTACATTGAACCCAATTTATCTTACCACAAAAAATCTTACTATTGAAGCGTATCAGAGAACACCTAGCTACATTCACTTAACATCAACATGGCATAACGAGTTAATCCAAACATCTATGATTTTCGATCAAAGCGCGGCGCATCAATTGGCTATTTTCACCGACTTCCTGATTGCATAATTTTCTTTTATTTATCGCCGTCTACTGGAACGAAATAAAACAAACATTGGCGGATGCTTATTCAGCCACCATTAGCGAGAGCGGGCTAGGAGGCGAGCCAATAAATCATTTCTCCGCATCGGCATCTCTTATCGATTCTATTCAATAGCGATTTATTCACTCGATGCTTAATCGTCGCTGGAATATGAGTGGGATTTACTTAATACTTTTGTAAGAACCGTCGGTAATATGTCGTGTTGTAGATACTAAATCTTCTTCGTTAAGTTGGGAAGACGTGAATTGATTAACTAGTTGTTCTTGAAATTCAGGCTGAAGGTTAAGAACAGTTTTAATATTAAATATTAAAGTCGGTTTAGTTTTATGCACCGAAAAATGTGGTTTATGATTATACATGAAGCATAAAGTTTAAAATAAATATTTACTGGGAAAATCATGTTTTCGAATTGAATGGATGAATTCGAAATACAACATAGGTATAGCTGATGCCATACCTAGGCAACGACCTAAAGATCTAATGGCAACATTCACAAATAACATATTACTTGCATATGATAACAATCTAAATTCATGGAAATTTTCTATGCATTATATTTATTTTCACATTACCTATAAGAAATGTTCCAACACTCCATATTGCAACATATCACAATATCTCACCATATAAAAGCGATATTAATAATCCTTACATTGTCTAAAAGTAACAAGGAGTAGCGAAGTGAAACAAAAGTTCAATTTGTTAGTGCGTTTGCCAGGAACAAATAATGTTTAAGCCGGCGATGGGCTGACTGGCTCAGCTGCTTAATGAAGCGGATGTTGGTATAAGTTAGGAGAAGCTATTTCAGATCTTCATGAATACTTATGCACGCTGTAAGAGCTATTAGAGCGATTTGTGCTTATTCTATAATTATCAAATCTAATGGAGAAAGTATAATAGTCAGCTTATACTCAGCAATGGAATTTTTGTAGTTGAAGTTGAGATGATTAAAAAAGAAGCCAGAAAGAGCGTGAATGTCTTGCTTTGGCTAGAGTAATATGAAAATATTATTACGAGTACATAGTTTGGTTTCTTAGTCAGGTTTTATTGGTAATTTGACAACAGTGATGATTTACCAAGTAAACTGTTTTCGCGTTTAGCTACTGTCCCTTTAGAAAAAAATCTGGTTGAGAGTCTAGATTATTGGATCAAAAATAAAATGAAAAGACTACTTTATTAAAATCTCGCTAATCTACGTTTGTTAGTCGTCTAATACAAATATCAGAATAAATGTGTTTTCCAGACATCACAAACATTTATTTTTCATCTGAAAGTCGCCACGTCTCACATCTGAATGAAGGCCTCTTCAAAAAACACCTACAACCTGGTCTCGTCACTTGTGCCGCCTACGTGTGATGTCACATTGTCTATAGCATGTCTATCTAATGAAAATTCTTCCTACGCTCTTTCGTTGAATGAGGGTTATATTAAACTTGGAATAAGATCGCCTACACACCTACACACGTGTGGCAATTTTCCTGTAGTGGATTTAAGAAGTCTTAGAACTAAACCTTCTGGCGAAACGAGAATTTCGTCCAAAGATAAAAAAAAAGCTTTTCTTTGACGTCATCAATATTACGAGAGTTCTTACCAACCAGGACGCGAAATTGAGGAGATTGGTAGTTGGTGCAACTAGGACACCGAGTAACACTAACCTTAACAAACCTAAACTAGCAAAAACTTGCTACATCAATTCCTTAATCTACCAAAAACAGCAAGCTACAGTCATTAAATGGAATAAGAGGAGCGAGACGAGAGCCGCGGAACCAAGTGTAGCTGTACGACGGCCATAAACCGCTGTAAAGCGCTTCGGTCGCGATAGGTGAACCCGGAGCAAGCGGAAGGTGCGTGAAATATAAATCAGCTAGCTGTGATTTACGTGAAACCTCCCGGAAAGTTTTAATTCTGTTTGGCCCGAGATCTCGGCCATTTAATTTATCTATTATTTATTGCGCGGCGGGAAACTTGGACACTTTGTTTATTAGCTATTCAATTAGACTGTTTGATACGTTCATTAGGAACTCTAGCTTGTCGCATAAATATGGCTGTTATTTGAATAAATCTCGTATCTAATTACATCTTTGTTGGGAAATTATAATCTATGGTAGAGCAAAATAAAATATTTTATAACAAGGATTTTTTACACCTATGTAGGATAAACAATCGGAATATTATTACAAAACACAGAATTCTATTGTTCTTCATGGATTGACGGTCAGTCTTAAAACATAAGACAAATTTCTTCCGACATATTGACGACCCCATATAGTAATTAAGTGAAAGGGACTAATGAAGTTTCAAGAAGAGTATGAAATACATAAAATTATCACAGGAGAAGTAGTAGAAAGAAAGGCTCTTTGGTACAATATATACTCGTAATAATTTTGTAAATTAACTTACGAGTGATAAAATTCTTGTTCTAATAATTGAGGAACTGTGCACTGAAGTGGAAAAGTACTTTCCTTAGAAACAATTACGAGTTTGATTTATTTAAGAATTACAAAATATTCTTATGCCTGTTAATATGTATAAGTATATAAGTTAAGTTTTCGGGCTGTGTATCTAAATGTTTCCTTTTTGCGTTTTTTTTTTATTTTCAAAACAGAAATCTCAAATTACTGGAGATATAAAGTTCCATATTGCAGCCAATATTCAATATGACTTACCCCGTTTTATTTCTAGATCACAATAAACTTACTGACTTAAGGGAATGCACACACGACATCCACCCAATGTCTACACAAGTTTCAAAGCCATTTCCAGCAATTCAACATGTAGGAAATGTAATTAGTTTATGTTTTGTATACTCGGGGAGAACATTCCGCAAACGATTCTAGTCGTGGATTTCACTGCGTGCATGCAAACCAACCGAATTTATTTTTAAAGCCTCCTTCATTATACTGACCGTGCGTACGGAGCTCGTAAAAAATCGAAATATATGTACTCGTATATTTTGCTTCGACGTTGTGTAAGTAGCTTTCGGTAAGGTTTATTACGGGTTCAGCACGTTCATCGCGCCTAATTGTGACCAGGGATCCCCAGGAATTATTCAATATTTGAACTGTGACGAACATAAATATCCTTTCTTTATCAATTCGTACAGTGCAGGAAATAGTTTCAATAATACAGTAGTAAAAGTAGTTCAATAATACGAGGAATACAGTACACAACATGCACTTTTGCCTGATAATATTATCGGAGAAAAGTACATTCATAACTATTCTAACTTATGTATTAAAAATGTGAAAATAATTTCATCGAACTTGTCACTCTCCAGCCGCCAATAAAACAGATTCTACAGAGTCGAGCCAATTTATTCGCATTATAACCAGCGGCAATTCTTTTGTTCTATATTTTTTAATAAACAAAGATAATTGTGCCAGCGATAAATAAACGGATTAAATAGCGCAACAAGCCACATTAATATGCAGAAGGTGCACAACAAACGAGAACACGCGTTACCATCTCAAAAACATTTTGTAAAATGCAAATACGTAATCAAGCATTTGTTCTTTTTTAGCAAACTTTTTGGCTAGACTGTACCGCACGTGCAAGCCGCGACTGGGGAGATGTATGTTAAATTAGCATAGTTTGACGGCGAGCCTCCGGCACCGACCACCGAGGGCAACGGTTTAATGAGAATTTACAGCTTTTGCGGATGCTGCCGACGTATTCAGATATTCTGGGCCACACTTGCGCTATACCGTGGCTGATAGCGGCATAAGTAATGTTCAACGAACATTTTAGTAGCATTCGCTTGGGTGAGCCAAAAGTCAAATTAGATTATGGAGTTCTGGCACGAGCGCTGGTCTCACCTGACAAATTATATGTCTGGATGATAAGCTGGGCTTCAGGTAATTTCAGTAATCGGAGATTAATATTTTTATACATACATAAATTAAAGCCTTTTTCCTAGAAGCGGTAGGCATAGGTCAGATAGGTGCTACCAGGACACCCACGTTTTGCCTTTCGGGTTCCGTCCCACTATGTGATAGTGGGCGAGTCTACTGCCATATCGGGCACAAATTCCTGACTCCGGGCTGATAATGAATAGAAAAATCCAATATCACTTTGTCTGATCTAGGATGCGAATCCGAGACCTTGGCGTTGCAATCGTATCGTAGCACAACTGCGCCATCGAGAGTCATATTTTTATACTTTTCTTTTTTAATTTAGATCTAATAGTAATTACCTCGTCAAGTATTTTTAAAGTAAATATTGCAATCATAGTTTCTTTTACATATCTGCAAACACAATACATTTTTCGACGTAAACTCCATTCAATGCTTACATTGAGTGGAATAGCTTCTTTTATTTGGTTTCGGTCGGTGGGCAAGTTAATCCCGTGTTCGGCAAGATTCGTCCCCGTTTCGGCGTAACGTTAACAAAACAATTCCGGCTTAGATCTAAACTTGATAGTGACTGAAAGCCAGATTAGCGCACCGCATTGTTGCTTAGGAGTATCTTCTCTATATATCTAGTATCTTCATTTTATACGTTGTATAGGATTGTATTTCAATTGATATTTGGTACTTAGCCATTAACCGAAATTTCACGTACGTTTTACGATTACATCTCTGAGGTCTCGGGTTCGAATCCCAGGTCAGGCAAAGTGATATTGGGTTTTTCTATTCATAATCAACATGGAGTCAGGAATTTGTGCCCGATATGGCGAAACTGTACTGTATTAGCCCAGGTACGTCCCCACCGCAGGGCACGAGCCTCCTCTACAATCGGGAGTACGATTTATGAACACCAGGCAAAACGTGACTGTCCTGGTATCACCTCTGCCTACCCCTTCTGAGAGAAAGGCGTGAGTTTATGTACGTACTTGTGTATAGATAAAACTCAACTGATTTAAACTACGGTGAAAAAATATATTTTGAAATATGTTATGCATAGCTTTTAGCAAATTGGAATGTTTAAAAATTGATAGAAAAATCAGCGGTTATGTCACCATTTCCTATTTTTCGATTATTTTGTACCGCCTGTTAAAGGGTTTTATTATTAAAATATTCATACATTATAGATAGGCATAACTCATCAACATTTGATACTTTTTATAACACTCTTCACCAACGAAAAGTCATTAGCGAATCTTCGACAAGACTATGTTCATTGACTCATTCAACTTTTACAACACGCGATCGTCCAGTTTAGAGCCGGCAGTATACTCGAACGATATCATCATTCACGTTTGAATGCCTCCATCAGTGCAGGACGTATCGCCGGTCCTTCCGCTTATCTATCCGACCAATTCGACAACACCCTTGTGTTACAAACATTGCTGGGATATCTGCTTCACGCTTGGGGTGAATTTGTCTGATAAGATAAAAAGGTCTAGAGCAAATTGTGGTTGTAGTTTTCTGATTTTCGTGATTTAAGCTTGTGTAATAAAAGAGTAGAGACAATCCCTGAATGACTAGGTATTATATTCGTAATCAAAAGTGATTAAAAAGCTATATATATTACTAGCTTCAGCCTGCAAACTTCGTCTGCGTGATTAACTTTATTTGACATTTCCCATCCCGGTCCATCCCGTTATATCCCGCCCTGTCCCGTTTCATTCTCTCTCATGGCATGTCATCCAGTCAGTCAAAACCCACAAGTCGTGGAGAATCACAGCTCTCACCGGTCTTCGAGGATGCAGGATACTAGCAACAGAAGAAGTGTACAGAACAGTGTAGGGGTCACTGACCCGTAGATGTACATACATAAAAAGATTAGGAATAAACTGGTGGTCGTGGTGGAAACAGCCTCATATAATTAGAACATAAAAACTATCATACTAATTTAAACAATATGTAGACACACTTCACCACAAACAAATTCCAGCTCAAATTAACACAGCAGAAATAATTTCCCGCTAAATTGGCAACATAAAGTGTCTCACATATGCGCATATTAAATAAATGAGGTTATATCCGAGTGCACAGAAATCCGCGGGTACTCTGGCAAGACGTGCAAAATTTATGTTGTTAATATAACCGCTTAGATTAAACGAACGAGCGCCACGACTCCTGGCAACAACCTAATTTGACATCATAAAGGCAAGGTTAAATGTTAAAACTAACGGCAATCACTAGCTCGTACGCCTGCCGCATGCCACGGCCTGAATTAGTGGCTTTCGTATTTACGTTGCAGTGGTAATTAAGCCAGGACTTTTTGGTGAAATTGCAAAGCCTTATGTAAGAAGGGAAAGGAGTAACGTATGAGAAAAGAGATAGAATATTGACATTTGCTCTTGGCTTTGGGTATTTGCTGTAAGCCGCAAAACATGAAATGTTCAGCTGAACAAAAAAAGTTTTCTGAAATAAGAAAATAAAACGAATACAAAAAAATGTACATCGTAAAAACATGATTTTAAAACGTATTATAATCATCAGAGTTCGTCCTGAAATTGAATCCGTATTTACAAAATAATTATTAAAATACAAGACAAATTGATGGATGTCGTGTTATAGGTATTATTTTCTTTGTCACCTTTCACGGAATAAATAAATCGTAACCTCAATTGCTGCTACTCTTAACGCTATGTATCCACTTGGTAGATAGTGAAATGACTACAGAAAGTAGCACCAGCTTGATAGACAGATATGTCATGACAGCTAAAATTACCTTCATGGAGGGGAGGTCTATACCAGGCACTGGGTTGATAGTGGTTATGGACTGATTAGATATATTATAGGCCTAGATTTGGTATTGAATTAGTTTTATTCGACACTGAATAAATATTATCAAGATAGTTAAAAAGAGAATTGATATGGAATGCTTAAATGTTTTAAATATAACCATTACCTACCTACATAAATAAAATTGTATATTTACATCAACTTCGATTTCAATACGCGCAACTAACACGCATGCCATGCAAACATTGAGCCCCAAGTATTTAAATTAGTACAATTTATCTACTGAATTCATACAATATTCGAATATCGCACATAAAAAATACATGCGTTATGAGGTACGCACTAGTTTACGGGGTCACGTTAATATGCGCATACATCTGGCGGTATCGCACAACGCAACATTACCCGCCCTGGGAATAATGATGCGTGAACTATGGATCCGCATTAAACTTTACGCAAATGTACAGCGTATGTCATCTTGTTTTTGATACATTATGTATTATAGTATGTATATGTATATAGTCTTCATACTTATTTTTGTATTGTATCAGCCCATATACGACCTACTACAGGGCACGGGCTTATAGGGTTAGGCCATATAGTCCACCACGCTGGCCTAGTGCGGGTTGGCGGACATACACACCGTAGAATTTTTTTAAAATCGCTACGGTATGCAGGTTTCCTCACGATGTTTTCCTTCACCGTTAAAGTGCGTGGTGATTGACTATCAATACACACATAACTCCGAAAAGTCAGAGGTGTGCCCTGGGATTTGAACCCGCGACCACCGTGAACATGTAGCCAGCCGAGCCTGGTCCGATACCACGAGGCCACCACGCACTTCATACTTACACGGCGAAGAAATACATCGTGGGGAAACCATCGAGGGGTGTATGTAGTCTGCCAACCCGCTTAAGGTAGCGTGGTGGACGTATGAGGTGGCGTATAAGAGAGCTTAGACCATCCTAACTCATAACTGTGATCCTAAGCCTTCTCAATCGAACGTTCGGCTGTAGCCAGTCGTACACCGTGCTGAGCCTATGATATAATACAAGTATTGTGATCAGAAACCACGGGCAACTTTTCAAACTATAAACATCTTCGCTTGAAACAGATATTAGTGTACAAATTATACAAATAATGCTTCGGAGTGGGTATCGAATTCGCGACCTTTGAAGTAACAACCGGCTTATGAACCAACGGCGCAGTTGAGCCTGCTTAAAAATATTGTTATCACTGCGAGAAGCAACAACGTTTATAGTTAAAAATTTGGATTCTTTACGGGATTGCGCTAAGTATCTGTCGCTATTATTCAGCAAATGAAGAAGTTTGGTAGTCTTTGTCCGAAGCTCGTCGGTTACATTCAAAAGTCGTGTTGAAAATACACAATATATTTAATCAAATAGTCTGATAAGATCTTTGGAACCGTAAATTAATAGTCGTAGTGCCACCGCTTCGAAATGGGTTACAGTTGCGAGGAAGAAACAGGCTCATCAAGCTACAAGAGCTCTTTTTTTAAGGTAAGTTTTGTGCAATCTAGACGTAGAATTAACACTAAAACTATTATTCCCACCAGCTCAAAACTGACAGCCTTCGTGGCGCAGTTGGTTAGACGCCGCCTGTGAAACCAGAGGCCGCGGGTTTGATCCCCGCATCAAAACAAATATTTGTGTGAAACACAGGTATTTGTTTCGGGTCTGGGTGTTTGTGAGACCGAAAAGTCTCTCGTATTTACTGATATCCACGACACAAGACTCGATCTTAGTGTGGGGTCAGGACTATGTATGTGACTGTAGGATGTATTTATTAATTAACTAGATTATACAATGGCTGAATGAAATGGCTACACTTTAGACGCTTGCGTGTTGTATGACTTGTGTTACACCATTGCGTGCGATGGCCAGTATCCAGACGGATACGCATGCCTAAAACCACTTTTATCATGAAAAAGCACCGGATAATGTATAACAGTTATTTCCTCTTGTTTTCCCAAGTTATTAGTATGTGCATATGTAGTAGGTTGTTATCCATGATACAATGCATTTGTATTTTGTTCTACGTTGAAGTTTTCTCTCAGGGGAGCGCATGTACAGCGTGTTTGAAAAACTTTTTCTATTTAAGTTTTAGTTTAATATTTTCACACTTTTATTCAAATTCTACTTGAATATCCAGGATGTCCGATGTGAACAAAAGTGCCTTGAGGTTCGCTTCTTTTCTTGACGTCCCAAAACAAAGGGAGGAACACGCCTATATCCTCGAGGGGTGCGCAGAAGTGACACTAGCGCTACCAGTACCCAGAGCTGATTTCCATATCAAACGTGATAAAGGAGACCTTGTCCCGCCATTTTTTTTATGCCAAACAACTCACAAGGTAGAAGATTACTCTACTTAATAATATAACCCAAGACTACAAAGTTCGTCACCTATATATAATGCCACCAAAGCCATGAAGTTACAATAACGAATACACAAATAACTTTGAATCACTACCTGCGTAATGAACTGCAACAAATTACGGTCATATCAGAGTAAAGTCAAGTGGCTTAAGATCTAGAAGGTACCAGAGAATAGGTACTACCGCCAACGATCTAGAACAGCGGTAGGAGGCTTAAATATTTCAATATGTTAAAAGTTTTCAATATGAAAGAATATAATAAAAGCACAGAACTGTCTTTTGAGACATTATTAATGTAAACGTTATCAAGCAGGACTTCTTTGTGTTATAAATAATAATTCCTTATACCAAATTCTTAATTGCCAAATTCGTCACCTAAAAAAGTGTTCTAAGATCGGCAGATAGCTATTTAAATTGACTTCGATTAAACCTAAGTACCTATAGTGCGTGTAGTTATTTAAATAAAACAAGGCCATGAGGAGATCATTTCCAATTTTTATTGTATAGATACATATTATTTGAATTATAAAAATTGTCTAGTGACACTTTTCAACAATTATATCTAAGCAAATTCATACATAAACTTGTGACTATATGAAATTACCATTGTCGCCTGCCTTGCAAATTCAACACATTTAGCTAGTCGTAAATTAAGTTGCATTAAAATCTATTCAGCAGTTACAATGAAAATTTCATACAGTTTTACCGGTGGAACAGATTACTGTCAGCATACCATTTTAATAAACTTTATTACACATATATAATAATGTTATATTTAATACATTCACTATACTGCTATGAAAAAATTGCTTTAAAATATTAATAAAATGTTTCACTTCATCAACTCCAAGATAAAAATTACAATTTATGTGGACATGATAAAATAGATTTTATGGTGAAAATTACATTTGTTAATAATCAACCCATGAACAATATATCTGTATAATAACACAAAATCATTCCACAATTAGCTAAAATAAAGTGTTACTCTATATTTACTTGTGCACCTGATATACAAAAAATAAAAAAGAACAAACAGGAAGAATATGTGAATAGTTTGTAAATATCAAATCCTGGTAATGAATTGTCAAGTTCAAGTACAGATAAAATATGAACATATAGATTTATCACTCGCACGCGTTTCACACACTTATTGGGGAATATTGCTTCGACACCTTAATCAATTGGGTTTTATTTTATTCGTCTATTAATAAATAAATGGTACATACTGGCGTAATACATTTATCTTCATCAAACTAGAATAACGCGGGTATCGGGAAGTGATATTAAAAAATAAAATTTTTACTTAGTTATTGCGGAATTAGAAAAATGTTAAGTAATAAAATAATTGATCCGCGTGGCGCCTTTATATAACTCACGATTTTGAAATTATTACTAATATTTACTAATTGAATAAATACAATTATTTTATGTACGTTGTAGTCGTAGTCTTTATTAGGGTTGCTAAAGTAAAATAAAGTTAAAGTTTGCGTGCAATATTATTTCATTATTACGGTTTATCATTTATTTCTGCTTCACCCGTTATAAAATGAGTAAAATTAGAATTAAAACAATTTTAAATTTCATTACGATATTAATGTTTTTATTTCATCTAAAAATATTCAAATTAAATTTAAAACCTGGCGAACCTAGGTGTCTAGGTTTATCTGCGGATATTAATTTATCATCATAATTAACCAAATTACGCCATTGTAGACACTGAATATTCGATATAAAAATATACGTCACTGACCAAAGTTGTTGATCCAGTTAAGGTATATTGGAACATGTTGTGCAGAAATTACCTATCCCACTGGTTAAAATTAAATTATTGTTGGCAAGCCATCAAAAATGATCTGTATTCTCGTGTTACTAAGTCTCATTTTATTTTGACAATTAAATAGTATTTTTAAATCACAAAAAATAATATTTTTTATTTCAAATCTGAATAAATTGTTTGTGGCTCGGTACATTTTAGCACAACAGTCCTATTATGCACTACAAAACAATTCCTTCACGCGCGGATTTAATATATACTGCATTACTGAAAAACGTGGAATAACCTTTGAATACTTTTAGTCATATTTTTTTCACTGGCAACATGTCACTAAAGTACGGGACGCAATGTAATTTATATAAAGAAACATTATTCCACATTGATAAGTAAAGCTATCTCTAAGAAATCATTCCCGAACATGACTGAGATTTAGACATTTTACATTTTAGATTGAGATTATCAGCGTGCAAAACAGTAAGTTGGAACTTTCTCGTTACAGTCTAGCGTCATGGAGTCCTGGAGTCTACCTGCAAAACAAACATTAAAATATTATAATAATATCAATAAATCTAAGTATTTGTAAGTGTTTGTGATTTCTTTTTTTACTCAAATGTCAAAGAATCATAACGATTTTTACGGTTTTTCACAACCAGTATCACATATTTAACCATACACAAGTAAATTGTCATTAAATTTAGCATTCCATACTTCAATTTTGCATTAGCCTGTAATCACTCACTGCTGTAACTCCACTACTACAAAGAGTTTGAGTAAGAACCTAAACTCTAAGTCCAGAGTGTACCTTACTGGCCTAGTCCAGGTTGGCCAATATTTACAATTATAAAAATCTTGCTCATTATTTAGTTGGCATTATCATTATATGTTTTTATTCCTGTGAACTTTCTTTGTTGTGTACCAATACCTACTTTTGATACTATTCTTGCCCAGGTTTTTTGAAAGAAAATGCTCCAAGCGATAAAACCGCCAATTGTAATACCATTAAGTTTTTTTTTTGTTTTTGTATTGGTTTGCAATAAAGAGTACTGTATCATAGTGTTGTACCTTTTCTTAGTAGTGGTTTCCTCCTTGGCCTTTTTCTCCTGTTCCCTGCGCTTGGCGGCCTCCTCGCGTTGTTGTCGGATGATGGCGAGGCGAGCCAGGTCGGCGCGCGCCTGCTCCGTCTTGCCCTCAGCGTGGAGCTTCTGGTACGCCGCCGCCGCACGCTGCCTCTCTATTTCTTCCCTTTCGCGCCTAGAATATTATTGGGCGTATATATTTACTATAATTTCACAGCCTCCGTGTCGCAGTTTAGTAGACGCCGGCTGTGAAAGAAGAGGCTGCGGGTTCGATCCACGCACCAAAATAAATATTTGTGTGATCCACAGGCATTTGTTTCGGGTCTGGGTGTTTGTGAGACCGAACAAGTCTCTCGTAGTTTCCGATACCCACGACACAAGACTCGACCTTAGTGTGAGGTCAGGACTATGGATGTGACTGTTGGGTGTATTTATTTATTTATATTGTTTAATTAGCTAAGTAGTTACACCAGATCAAAATATTAACTCAAACATAGGTTAATTATGATCGGTATGTAGATCCCGTTTGTAGAATATAATTTTTTAGTTATGAGAGGCCATTTATATGTTTTTATACTGGTGCAATATTGATTATAATTAAGCTAATCATTAGTACAAATAGTGTCTACAGCTGGTCAATACATTTTCATAGGCTTGTTTGTAACCTGATATACTCAGGTTGAATCTGAAATGCGATGCACTTGCGTGAGTCACTATGACCACTGTCTGGTAAATATCATGTAAGGTCACTGTCTGGGTAGATTTAAATATTTGGTATTTTAAATAAAGAATCATTTATAGACAATTGTTTTTTATACTTTAACATGGCCAGTAAATGAATTTTCATTATTTAACATTTAAAGTATTACAAAGAATACTGAGGACCCATATAAGCTACAGAATTAAAATAATAATATATAATTACCTAGACAACTGAGGTTTCTCTCCTTCGCCTAAGTTACTCAAGTTGGTTAATTTCTTGTTTTTCTTCACTACCCGGTTAGGATTTTCTACTTCAATCAATCCTGACACACCCTTTGCTTTCGTGGGATGCTGTGAACAAACATCACTTTTATTAAGTATCATAATGGTAAGTCAATGTCTACTATCATCATTATCTTTAGCCACAAAATGCCCACTGCCAAACACAAATTTTTAATATGTTCGCTTACCATGCAGGTATGTATAAATAATCCAATTTGTGACTATATACAGGGTATATCAAGACTGCTACCGACAATGAAGCCAGGTGGTAGTTTCAGTGACTTTAGACACAATGCAACTAAATTTTTTGCAAAAAAAGCGACGATATTTTTTTTGTAATTTTTTTCTTATCATATTTGGGTATAAAATACATACATTTTCCTAAAAAATGTATTGTAATGTAAATTATGTACGCCTTTTTATTTTTAAAGATGCTATAGTACTAGTGCTATAGTATAGGCTTTAAATTATAATTTTCGCCAAACTATGGATTTACCACCCAAACACAGTATTTAAAACGCGACGCGATTTTTTTGTAAAATGTTTGGTTGCATCGTGTCTGTAGTCGTATAATATTAATATAGGGCAAAATTATCAAATAAGGGTTACACTTACATCTTCGTCAGAATCACTGTCGTCACTGCTGCCAGAGCCCGACTTTTCCTCCGCGGATTCCTCCTCACTAGAGCTCTCACCGCCATGTTCTTTTTTCCACCTGAAAAAATAGTATACAAAGGTCTATTCCACATTATATTTTAAATTTAATATCAAATAGATTGGTATATTGGTTCCAATCTTATTTTTTATTTTTTTTAGGTGCAGTTACATATTATGAATAAATGACTTGATATGTATGAATGACTGTTAAGAAGCAACAATAATTATACTTTGCTTTAGATAACTACACTTTTACCAATATTTGTTTTGTTCATGCTTTGTGTCACATCTTCCAGTAGTGGATAATCATATTGAATATATTGCACAGTTTAATTTAAGCTTATTTCATCTTGTGTGCAATAAAAATATGTACTATTTTTTAATGTCTCCTTATATAATGATTTGTTGTTTCCATCTGTAGTTGTCTAGTCGCAATGCTAACTAAATGCAACTAGTTTTCTTAGCCACAAATGATCACTTAGACAATCTGAGATTTCATGTAATGTATGACTTTGACTGCAGTCAAAACTGCAGTCTCGGGTTTGAATCCCGGGTCAGGCAAGGTGGTATTGGATTTTTCTATTCATTATTTGGCCAGAGTCTGGAAATTGTGCTCGATATGGCAATAGGCTCGACCACTATAACATCATGGGACAGTACACACAAGGTGAACAGTGGGTGTCTGCCTACCCCTTCTGAGATAACAAAAGGTGTGATGTTTATGTATATGTAATGTAATTACTTCTATAGCCTAAGCCCTTTTAATCGAACTCACGATGGTTGAGGGGGACTGTGCCCTGCAGTAGGACATATGTCAGTTGATACAGTTACTTTTAGCAGAAATAGGAAACTGCATATATCCTGTATCAGTAATACAATGCAGGCCATTTATAAGGATAACTGTGATGGGTTTGTCACTATCATAAAACTATGGTCAATTATGAAACAGATGTCCATATACTATCATCAGCTATTGGGTCTAATCTACCTGATGGATTATATCTGTCTTATCTTATCCCTTTTGGAAGAGCATGCAATTCCAGGTTACAGGAAATATATTCAATTTACTGGAAGTTTATGCTGTAATACACAAGTTGAGTACATTATGAAAACAGTAAAAGGATAAAGATTATTGGCCAATCTTGTGAATATTGCTATATGTCGCTGGATGCAGGCTGCCTCCAACAGGTCACTGTGGAAATCATTGGGAGAGGCCTATGTTCAGCAGTGGACCTCCTTTAGCTGATGGATTGGATTGGATTGGATTATGAATATTGAAAAAAATTAACATAGCATAATTTAATTACATTCTAATTATGGAAAGAACATACATAAGAATAACCAGTGGCTAGACAAGACTTAAATTATATTGAGTTTTAAAATAATATTTTAATATGTGATGTAAATATAAGTCATGAGCATTGACAAAGTAAGATTTATTTATTTAAAATTAAAACTAAGTCACTGATAACTAATTTTCAAACGTAATTTTCTTGGAAGATGTAAGCCATAAATGCTTCGCTAGTTTTTGTTTGTCATTACATGCAGAGTTGCAATTATAAAATAAATATAGTGAACTCACTTCTGTTTCTGCTCCTCTTGCTTCCGTTGTTCTTCTAACTCCTCTGGGCTGGTGAACTTGCGGTTGCGACCCTTGTGATTCGTGAATTTACCTGAAGTGATAAAATTAGCTAAACATCTGACAAATAATGAAATATAGGTTAGGCCAAACAATCAATAGCCACAGAAGATTTCGACGTATTTATGAACAAAATTCATCAAAAATCTTAATTTATCACAAATAAACATTCTATTTAATTTCGTATTGGACACGTTTATAAGGGAGTACTGACGAAATCTCTTAACATTGTTCGACATTGAGAAAAAACATAACACGCAAACAAACACACTTACCACGCGGCATATTGAAGATAACTTAGCTACTACTTTTTAGATAATTATTAAACTAAAAACACGTTTACACGGTAGTACTTTAGGGATTAATCGGTGAATTAGTGGTAAAAATTGGATAAATTTAGCGTTGACGTCTTGCTTGACGGAACCGGATCTAGGGTTGCCACTTGCCCGCTTCTCGAATTTAGGGCATAGTTTAAAGCTGCATCTACACAAACGGGTTGTGCAACCGTTGGAAGTGAATAGGTCAATCAGTTGAGTGTTTTAAAATTTAAATATGTTTTTTTTAAAGGATAAGGATTAATAAAAAGGTAAGACGGTGTAAGAATTGGTATTTTTATCTTTAGATACAAATCTTCAGAGATAATATGCCTCGAAAGTAGGTTGTATCGAGCTAAAATACCTTTGGTTGCGGATTTGCATCGGACGGTTTTTGACTTGTGAGTTGTGAGATTGCGTAATAAATAGTATTATTCATCTTTTTAGCTAACACTATAACATACATAAGCCAATTTTGAATATAATAAGAAGGAGCCGATTCATGCTGGTGGCTAGTCACCGTGATGGCCTTAGGCTCAATAATCTCTTTCTTTTGCCTATTTTTCTTCTTCCAATTTTATATTTATTTTAATGTAAGGTAATTCGCCGGGTTTAATATAGTACCTTCCAATATTCGCAGTCGACGATGAGGTAATTTAAAATAATTTTGGAAGAAGTTTATTTATAATTATGTTAGCAGAATCGATTCCGAAGTCAACTGTCGAGGTATCGATATCATAGATGTAATCTCCACATATTCCCCTGCTCCTGAGTTATTCAGAGGAGAGTATTCATAAAACTCATTTACAGGGCTGATGACCAAGCATAGGACTATCTACGATGACTCATTTAGTGTAATAAAATGAATTATGTTGGTACTTATGTAATCTTGACATACTGACAAAATGAGGTAAAGACAAATGAAATAATACCTAAACGTGTTATTTTCCAGTTGCGAACCGTAAATAATAACTCATTGGAGTAAAATTACTTTCCATTTATGCAGGATTTTGGTTCAAAACAGTGTTTTGAATAAAACCTGACGAATAAATGATGATCAATCATTACCGCGCATGCATGATCGGCGGTGATGAATCAGGAAAATGTAAAAAAATGCATTTGATCATGAAGTTCGTGCGTCGATGTGCGTCGTGACTGATATGTAAAAATACACTCACTGCGCTAAAATGTCCCAAATGGAGAGCTTTAACATAGGGTTAGCAATCGTCTTTCATTTTAATCCGTATATTCGTAAGTAATTAACATTAATATTATCAATAATAAATAAATATACCCAACAGTCACATACATAGTCCTGACTCCACACTAGGATCGAGTGTCTCAGGTCTCAGGACCTATGAGAGACTTTTCGGTCTCACAAACACCCAGACCCGAAACAAATACTTGTGGTTCACACAAACATTGGTCTCGGTGCGGGGATCAAACCCGCGACTTCTCGTATCATAATTTGAATTACCCAAAGTCTTCTATACATATAACAAATTTCTTACCGATCGATGTCTGTACATGGAAGATTAATGAGAAAAACTGATATGGGGGGACTATATTAACGTAATAGTACCCGAAACAATGATTTTTAAATTTTTTGTTACTTGTCTGTGCCGTTGTACGCGATTAACTCAAAAACGGCTAACGATTTCGATGAAATTTGGTATGGAAGTAGCTGACACCCTGGATTAATACTTAGGCTACTTTTTATCCTGATAAATGTAGTGTTCCTGAGGGGTAAGCAAGAAATTCACCTATATTTATTACTTTTTTAAACTCAAAGGGATGGGAGAATGAGACGAGACAGGGCGGGATATAAGGTGACGGAAAAAGCAGTACGGAGAATGGCATTGAGTTTGAATCACATGCAAATATCTCCACGTTAAGAGTAGATGCTGCTTTGGTCCGATGTGTTATTGGGTTCCAAATTTTGATGTTATGTTATTTTAATAATATATAATCGCATTTCAAGTATTGTATCCATAATCTAAATCAACATTATACGTTTATTTCCGACTACATACATTTAAAAAATTTTATAGTTAGGTACCAGCCCTGATTGAGACAGTTAAGTGGCGTGCTCATCACGGAACAATATCGACTTGATTCATGACAATTTTGGTCACAGTTTAAACATGCAATAAAACCACAGACAGTTTTGCTTCTAAGCCAAATATTCCTTTAAAGTTTCGATTACCACAGCACTTAAATATTGAGCCTTTTGAGGATAAGAAGTATCCCGGGCTAAGACATTCGCCTGGATTTGATTAAAATAAGATTAGCATTAGAATAAAATTATACCATAGAAATACAAATAACAAAAGCATTCTAATTCCTGAGGATTGTACCTACTACCGCCGTCGGAGTCATGTAAATATACCTATTTAACTAACCATATACCCGCTACTATGGAAATGTATGCGTTATTTATTTTTATTTAAAAAAATGTTTCAGTACCTAGGTATGTTATATACGCATAAATAATTTATTAAGGATGGGTTGGCAGGTTGTCGGAATAATAATAATGTTTAATCATGATCCATGGTTAAATAAAGGTTTTAATTCAAAACCTTCAACGTTGATATCTTCATTCTTACATTATTGTAAAGTAATAAATACAACATTTAATATATTTGACAATAAAAAATGGAAACAGGTTATCGAATAGTCATGCTTTACCTATTCTTAGAGCCGTTAATTTGTATGATAATAAACATGGTAGATTTCTCGACAAACAAATAAATAAATAAACAGTTGATTTATTGCATTTTTGTAGTGTGAACATCTGCATCTTTTAAACTCTTTTATAATTCACCGATAACTATCTCTCGCCGTTGAATACTCTTTGAGTGTATTTGAATTGCATTGATCTTGCCACCAGGTGCTTTGCAGACACTTTGTCTTGCCAGTTTATAAAATACGATGCAATTGGCAAATAGAAATAAAACTAGTTTTTTACTGATTTGTCGCAAATTAATTAGATAAATTAGGAGTTTTTTTTAAGATGATAGAACCACGCTATTGACAGTCATGGCTCAGCTTGAATAGGTATATATAAATTTTGACAGCCACCGTGGCGCAGTTGGTTAGACACCGGCTTTGAAACGAGGCCGCGGGTACGATCCCCACACTGAAACGAATATTTGTGAGGCCCACAAGTATTGGTCTCGGGTCTCTAGGTGTTTGTGAGACCGAAAAGTCTCTCGTAGTTTCTGATACCCACGACACAAGATTTAATTGATCTTAATGTGGGGTCAGGACTATGTATGTGACTGTTGGGTGTATTTATTTATTTATAATAATTGTGTCGACGGCGAGAGATAGCCATACGGATACTCTATTTCAATTGCGTTGCATTAACCAACAGGCGCATTGGAGTCACTTTGTAGAGCCTTGATATAAAAAACATATCTTAATAGTGGACAGGCATAATCGTATTATAGCCCAGGGGCCTTCCGTTAGCCAGGAAGTTTTGTAGACCGTGATAATTGTGATTAATAGCAGTAGATATTTGTTTGTTCCCAACCGAGACTCTATCACTACGGCAATGCGTTTACCACAAAGTATATTGCAGTCATTTTGCCGAGCCAGAATAAAAAAGAAACAAATACAATTCCCATCAAAAAAAATAAAGCGCCATTTACACGGGGAGAGTTTCTCGCGGCGAGAATCGTATGCGATGATTGCATGACACAACCACCATAGATGATCGTGTTCTGACAACCGTTTACACGATGCAACTTTTTTATATCCTTACGATAATCGTATCTTCGATGCGAGAAACTGTCTCCATGTAAATGGGGCATTAGTCTCTCAAATACTGCATAAATAGAGCGCGGCAGTCAAAACAAAGCAAGCATAAACATAATGCTAATTATTCTCGATTTCTTTTTTCTTTTTTTTTTCATTTTGTTTGGTTCGTGATTTGTTATGTGTGTGCATATTTAATGCTGCTATATGGCGTCGTGTGTTTCTTTATCATTATTTTGGCGCTGCGAAGAAGTTACATTATATTTTATGAGGGACTCGTTGAACATTCTTTTTTCATTGCTGTGTCAATTAATGGCGCCCTCGGCAAACCATGCCAGTTAAACGGAGTAAAATTATAGTACTTTAAAATTAGTCCTACCTTATTTTACAACTGAAATTATCTGATTTAATCAGACTTAACGTTAACATTTTGTTTATTTTTACTTAGTTTTTGGTGTGATCTTACACACCGGTCTACATCTATGTGTATCAACTTCAGTCAAACATTGAGCGTAATAAAAATCATAAATTTAAGAGACCGTATAAAGGCACCGCTGTTTCCGATATTTTTGCCGACAAGTAGTAACTTAAACAAAAAAAAATTAAGACAGAAAATAAAATTCATTTCACACAGTACCTAGTGTATTTTTTAGTAGTGTTTCAAAAGTGTAAGTAATGTAATTTTTCTAATAATAACAATTATATCACATTTTAGCCAGAGATTACTGGACTTTAAGAGTCTTAACACCCAATGTCTTGTGGCCACAAATGCTATAAAGTACTATGCAGTGCTTAATAATGGTAAGTTTGAATGGCTCTTGTATATCTGCAGGCGCAAGGCCTAGTGTTGTTCATTAAGCGAGCGGCATGCTCTTCTTGTTTACGCTAATGAAAACAGGAGACACACATCGGGAACTTTGGCGAGAAAATGATGTGTTAACGTCTCCAATAAAAGATTCCAATCTAAGTAATATGTGGACTTGAGTTAAAAACTATACAGACGGAATTACGGACTATCTTATTAAATGTTTAAGATTTTGAATTTAGTATTTGAATGTTGTTCGTGTAATTGGTGTAAAAATTTGTAATTTATAGAATTCCAAGTACCTACCTATTTTTATTTTTGTAACTGCATTGGATATTTTTGACTGGTGCTGAACGCCTTAACGATAATCGACTCCACCTTTACTATTGACATTAAAACTATTGTTTATACCAAATATACATACATACTAAAGGTAGTAAAGAGTAGAGCCGATGTCATTATTTCAACAAAATAAAATAATCGATAACAGCCCAATCGAAAAGTTTTAAAAGTGACACAAGTTACCTAAACGTTTGTAATTACTCCTGATACACGGCACGCAAAACATCAGCATGATAAATTGCCGACGGCTACGTAATTTGTCATCAAAACGATAATGCTTATTTCAAAACACCCAGTGGGATCCTAAAGGGATTTACGAAAAATAAACAGATAAAATTAATAAGAAATTGTGATATATTGAAGGAAATAATGTGATGTAATTTTGCTTATATTTATGTAAACAGATATTTTAGAAATATATTTTTGAACATTTTTTTAAGCCTCTCTCAAGATAAGCCACTGAGCACGGTGTGCTGCTTTATGCATCCAGTCGCTGCCGGCGTTCTTGTGCAAGT
The DNA here is from genome assembly GCA_033459515.1 of Theretra japonica. Classification (NCBI taxonomy): domain Eukaryota; kingdom Metazoa; phylum Arthropoda; class Insecta; order Lepidoptera; family Sphingidae; genus Theretra; species Theretra japonica. The sequence continues at coordinate 7,703,578 of CM065943.1, forward strand.
CGTCCTGCCATCTGGTCAGAAGACGTCCCAAGCCTATGTCCAGCAGTGGACTGTAACGGGCTGATGATGATGATGATTATGTCATTTTTTTATTGCTTTGAATGACAAGATGAGCATGCCATTCACCTAACGGTAAGCGATACGACAGCCATGAACAGTAGCAAAACCAAGCACCATGAATTAGAAAGCAATGCTTGGCGTTCCACTGCGCCCGCCATCCTGAGACATAAGATGTTAAGACTCAATATGTACAGTAGTTACTCTGGCTACAATGTCCTTTAAACCGGAACACAACATTGCATTTACATTGCTGTTTGGCGGGAGAAATAGACAATGTGGTGGTACTTTCCCAGTGGTACCTACATAATCTTTATTGAGATAACCGTTTGTTTCGTTTCTATAGATAGAAGTTATGTATCTATGTAATTGTATCATGGTTCAGTATATTATTGTGTCTATGATCTTAGCATACAACTGACGAATAGCAGATACCTGTAGAGGAGTGGACGAGAAGCCGGCCGTGAAATGAGTGGCCGCGGGTTCGATCCTTGGATCAAATAATATTACATGTTTTCTACAATTAATGTTTGTTTCGACGTTGCCTGTGTAATCGCAAAGTAGCCTGTATTTTTAAACACCTAATTGGATGGTCGTGCCTATATTTGTGACTGTTGGATGCAAATAAATACTAATAAAAAAAACTCCTTTAAGTTCATTTAAGCTTAATTAAAAAATACCTAGATCTTGTGGTGCTTCTTTGTCAAAGCGTAAAGGTAAATAACTAATTGAAATATCTCTAAAAAAACGTTTTTAACCATATAAATAATATCTAAAACTTGGCCACTAGACGATTACCTAATGACACATTCAAACTCCTGTAAATAGTGACGACAGAGGTGAACGGTAGGCCTACACTCGGCGCAAAAGGAACTGGTCCGGGGATGACTGGCGTCATGTTCCAACCGGAGTCAGTGGTTCCGCACTAGCGAATCTGGAGATGGATAATCTCCATGTCGCCTGATAAATTCGCTCCAGTTTCAAAAGTTTTACTTTGTAAGAGGTTTTATGAATGCTGTAAAATTTAATTTGTTTTTTTTTAATACTTAAAATAAAATCTTCTCTAAGTCCCAAAATGTCTAATACATTCATTCCAATTTCAAAATTAGATAAAATTAAATAACGGAGATTGAATTGCAAGAGGAGAGTGGTATTTTAAAATTTTACTAGGGCGGGTATTTCAACATACTTTTTTTTAATTCCCTGAATAAAATACACGAGCACTGTAAAAAGAGTAGTTTTAATAAAATTATTTAATTTTATGACATATACACAGTCAAGTAATGGCTTATTTGATGGAATAATTTTTACCTCACGATTGAAATATCGGCCATTGCTGAAATACCTATATTTGAATGCACCTTTTTAATATTTTTTGGAGATATATCAATGCATTCCGGTTTGGTCATTATTCCTGCCGCATGAATATTTGACGACCTAAGTGATTTTTAATCTTAAACCGTGACAGATCGTGCCTCTGAGTTTGTATCAATATGATAATATCCCATTTAGACTACCTAAAAGTATACATTTGTTCTTTATGGGTTTAGCTTATTGAAGATATCCTTTGATGGATGACCTATATACCATATAATATATACCTATATATATTAGTATTTTAAAAACATCTCGTTTTGTAGTTTGCAGCATAGCAGGACAAGCTATCGCCCTATTATAAAACATACATATAAATATATTATATATATATAATATTGATTACAGGACGCAAGTTTCAAACTACATATTTTTCAATACATGTAAGTGCGTCTCTAGTAGTTAAAAGTCAAGTCTGATTGTAAAATGTATAAATTTAAAAACAAATTGTTAAAAGTCAGGACTACTTAATACAGAAATTGTTAGTCAAAAACTTAAATTAGCGAGAGTTAAACATAAATGCATAAATAAGTGTGTGTAAAATAATACATAATTAAAATTATTCAAATATATTTTCAAATTGTGTAAAAAATCACAGATACTTTTCTCAAGTTTCGTCAAAAAATTACAACAAATTAAACGTTGATACGTGTAGTGGGTGCGTAACCGCAATAAGAATTCGCTTAGTCTATCATATGTAAAAACGTACGTCCGTCGTGTAGGTATAAGAAGCGGAGGATCGCAGGCTCGCTTCCACATATAGCCTCGCCGAGACCTTGTCCGCCTCGCAAGGACGCGCGCAGCCCCTGTACGAAAAACCTCCCGCCATTTTCGAACGAACGCGACCGCGGAAAGTCCACTCTATTGATCTATCTAAAATATTTATTAATTGGCAACACCAAAAATGAATTAGACATAGTGGCTGAATAATAAGTGCTCCTTGCTCTACATTTTGAAAGTGTTCTAATTTTTCAGGTGAGTAATTTATTTTTAATTTTTCGTACTCGGAATTCAATATTTTTTTCTAGAAGATTTTTCCTCTTTTTATTTTATTTTTAGTTTAAAAATAGAAATTTAAACGTATAACAAAAACAAAATAACATGAATAGTGTTAAACAAATTAAACTTATATTGTTTTTCCGACTCAAATACCCAATGAAATTCAGATGTATACTGTGTATTACATAAATCGTCGTTATTAACCATGATGACATGTTTAAAATGTTTATTAAAATATATACTGTAGAATAGTTTAAAGCAATTTCTGATTAATTATATTCAGTGTACAGTTTCAAATAATTAAATTAATCAAAAAATAAATATGTACAACATAAAAAATATCAAAATAAAATAGTTTACGGATTTAAAATAAACACGTACATAACATACGACGATCAAATAATTGCTGCAACAACTTTTACAAGTCATGAGTTTCAAATCTAATCCCATTACATATTCAGTCGTGACAGAGAGCTTTGTAAGAAGATATTCAGTATATACCGAGAATTACCCGCGGGATGTGATCGTAAAATCCTCTATAAATCCCATATTGAATTTCATTTAAATAGTGATGAGCATCAGCGAATCGATTATATCCTTTTTTTATTAATTTTATGTGAACTCATGTTGTTGAGACTGTTTAGGCTGTGTAATTACTGATGTGGATCAGAAGCCTACTATTTAACGATAGGCCGCGTGTTCGATTCTTGCATTGCAACAAACGCTTGTGTTGGGTCTAGGTATTGTGTTGAGAGATCGAAAAATCTTTCGCGGTTTCTGATTTCTATAACTACGTGCGAATAATGTGATGAGTCGAAGGTGATTATCATGTTATAAGATCGGTACTGAAAATGACTGTTGGATTTAATTATTTTTGAAAAAAAATCTAGTTTTCACGGATTTTATCGGGATTTGGTTTAATTTTTATATTTTATTTCAATATAACATCCGCGTGAATCTAAGAAACCATTATTAATTATTTTTATTTATTACATTAGTAAAATATATTTTATGTGGAACAAATGTTTGATTAAACTCCACTGAAGCACGTAGCGAATTATAATTTAGATATATTTGAAGAAAGATCACTTCTCGTTTAAACATGTCTCATTAAGTCTATAGTTTATTTAATCTTTATATCTGCGGTCGCTCCCACATTTTTCACTGACATTTTACTAGAACAATATTTTCTTCAAGTTTATCCGAGGAGAAATCTTCATCCTTCGTGATACACTAAGAGCATTGTTTGCTTAACAAGGACTCGATTCTCTGATAGGGCTCTGCATCGCGCGTTCATGTTAATGCTATTGATGCATTGAATAGGCTGTTGTTCGAATAATATAGTGGTGGGATCGTAGTTATCCAACGATAGCACGATCGCTACGAGTCAAAAAATATACTCGCAATTTAAAATTGTTGAATGAGGTGGCACATCAAAAAGCAATATGTTCGGTGGTATCTGGATGTTTTTGGGACCGAAAAATTTCTCGTAGTTCTGAATACACACACACATAAGCATCACGCCTTTAGCCCAGACGGAGTAGGCAGAGGGGCAACCAGGACACCTACGCTTCGCCCCGTGTGCTCCGTCCCACGATGTGATAGGGGGCGGGCCTATCACCATATCGGGCACAAATTCCTGACTCCGGGCTGATAATGAATAGAAAAATCCAATATCACTTTGTCCGACCCGGGATTCGAACCCGAGATCTCAGTTTTATAATCGCATCTTAGTACAATGACGCTACTGAGGCGAGTTCTGAAATCCACGACGTAAGTCTTGTATCTTAGTGTAAGGTCAGGATCTTATGCGACTGTTGGGTGTACCTATTTATTTAGTTGGTTAATAAATATGTACTAGTTATACCATTAAGTACATATACCTAATCTTAATGTTTGGTATAACCGCTGGCACGAGGCGCTCTATGTGGTTTTACAATACATTTACTTCATTTAACTTTGTGAAAACATTTAAAGTGAATCGACCTATAGCCTTTTAAAGGGGAAATGGTCATGTTAGGTCACTTAAGTGAATTGTAGCCGAGTATCTACTTGGCTGGATACCGATCCAACCGGACTGCTGAAACGAAGGTCGCTGATTCGATCTTAGGGCACACACCTCTGACTTTTGGAATGATTTATTACTCGTATTTATAACCTGTGAGCTCACGGGATTTTAAAGATATGTTTAGTCGCAATGCGGCAGTAGTTCGGCAAAGTGAAGCCACAAACGTTCATATAGGCCTATGCACCTACACCATAGAAACCCTCAACTTTTCGAACTCTTTAGTGCCTAAGTAATTCGAAGTATTAGAGAGGGCCTTTCATCTTCGAACTATCGAGAGACGACTGTATATTTTTTCTAGAGCATGACGTTTTAGAAGAAAATGCTATAGTTAAAACAGTTTACATTCCTCATATCAGCACCTTAATAGCCTAACCCCTTTCAATCGAACTCTCGGTTGGAGAGAAGTCTCATGCGCAGCTGTGCACAATTTTATGGGCGGATACAGTACAGTACAGTTAGTCCGACCTATTCAAAATTGTGTTTAGTACACCGACCAGCACTTCGGTAGCGTGACAGAGTAAGTTCTCCATTCTTCTCCATAGTATTTTTTTAAATTATTATCGCCTATTTGGTATGGTAGCAGCATACGTAAAATGAAGGCAGTGAATCACGCGGTTTAGAGTGCGATGCCCAGCTCGGGTAATGTGGGATGTCCCTTGACAAATTGACGTCACGCAGGAAACTTATCGTGATTTAATTGATGAGTTAAATTTTGACAATTTGACACCATGAAACTATACAATACGATTATCGTAAGGATATAAAAAAGTTGCATCGTGTAACATTGTCAGAACACGATAATCTATGGCAGTTATGTCATGCGATAATCGCATACGATTCTCGCCTCGAGAAACTCTCCCCGTGTAAATGGCGCTTTAAGACGGGTGTCTACGGATTTATTTATTTGCGATTTAAATATAACAAATACTTCTAAAAACTGTGAAGTTATTTTTTTAATTCAATAATGTTTTTGCAGTATAATGGCAAACAGGACAATGAGATAAAATATTACATAGCAAAGTTTTTTTACCTCCCTTTGATCTACATTGCAGAAATGTCTATTGTAAATATACGTAACAATGAATTGCATGATAGAGGAACTATTTATTGCTTTGGCTAACATTGTGACGCGATGTATAATTGTTATTGACTTCATCATTGCGTTTCAGGATCTACATTTCGCGTAATTATACCGTCTATAAATTATATGAGAACTAGACAATAATAGGATTATTTTGCAGCAAAAACATGCCTCTGCCGTTATAAATCCGGTTAAATCGATTTGAAAAACCCCGAAATTAACTGTGGAAATATTTGATATAATATCTCACAATTAAATACATAGATAAACATCACGCCTTTTATCCAGTGATGAGAGGTGAAACCAACACACCTACTTTTCGCCCTATGTGCTCAATGATGTGATAGGGGCGAGCCTATCGCCTATCGGGCAGAAATCCCTAGCTCCGGGCTCATAATGAATAGAAAATCCAATATCACTTTGCCCGACCCGGGATTCGAACTGGAAGCCTCAGCTTTGTCTATGTTAAGATTTAATTTAATATCTCACAATTAAGTACACATATCAATATATTATACTTATGGTCTAGATCTAACATTAAAATACAAGTCGTGTGTAGATATATGTAAATATCTCATAGATTTCACGGTCTCAGAAAACCCAGATACGTTACAAACATATATTGTGGAACCTATTCATATCTATCATGTCCAGCTGCACAACGGTGTCTGGCTACATTTTATATAGTTTTCACAAAAAAAACAGCTTTTATATTTTTTTAAACGATTTATTCCAAAAAATCTACACTGGCCAATTTTAAGTACCAAGTACTCTGAACTTGAAATATTAAAGTTTTATTAAGTGAATAATAATAATAATTATCGGCTAATATTTGTTACTCATGGCGAATTTTTATGTTTTTTTTTAAAGTGACAATAATAATTTACCTGTATCGATTTACACGCGTTTATTACCTAGTCAATAGTCATATAATTAGATGTATTTATATACATAGTTGTAGTACGTCTGACCGGATGTTATAAATTGTTTTGTTTATAATCCTAGTAACTTAAACACCTAATCGAACTAGCAGAATAACCTCGTCACTCCAATTATCATGACCAAGTATACAGTCGTAATATTTCATGATGATCATACTCACCCACAGGAAGTTTCTTATAATAAATCTCGCTTATTATATTAGTTAATATTTTTATATGGCCTAACTCCTCTCAATCATACTCCCGATTGTAGAGGAGGCTTGTGCCCTGCCTGGGACGTATCTGGGTTGATATAGTACAGCACAGTAATATTTTATTAGTACGTGGAAAGTTAGAATAAAAAGTATATTTATTGCATGTAATATGTGGAATCATAATTTTATATGTGGTAGAGCCACAGCTTTGCTGTCGCGTTTCGTTCGGTGAGTGGGATGCCCAATGCCCCTTTCCTTTCGGCGAGTAATAACTCTACTTTATTTGGAATGCAATCTAAATAGTCACTTTATCGTGCGAGAATAAAAAAAAAATTATCATGCAATGTTCGATTTTCAAAACCTAATTTCCTGGGTTAAAATATTGCTGAAAACATTGACAACGGACGCGTGTGTACAGCGCCTCTATCGTTCACGGAAATAACTAATATTTCCCTACACAAATAATTGCCACCTCGATGACAATACTCCACGATTGTGATAGAATGTTAGTTCTTGAGGCTGATTACGAGTCAATTACATAGGCATGCGATTGGCACCGCCGATCGGAGTTCATTTGCACTCCTGTCCCTTCGCGTTGCAGATCATTGTCTCTGATGACAAAGAAAGTGATTTAAATGAAGGAACTCGCCCGTTTTTATCGAGACTGATGTGAATTTAATGAGCTCCAGTTGAATGCGCTTAGACGTGACAACGATAATCATTTTCAATCAAGGTTTTTAAAGAAATTCTAGTTCTTTTTAAACTTTTTCAAATATTTAAAGCCGTTAAAATATTCCGAAATATAATATACATAATATCTTTGAATTTAAATTACTTTAGCCACATCCATGGTATCAAAAGTAGTAGAGCATTGTAAGTATTTGAATTTTGTGTAGAACAAAAAATACCTTTCCTAATAATTTCATACAGATAAATCGATGTTATAATTATTAAATCCATGTTAAACTATCGAAAAAAAATAATGACACATTACCACTTAGCAGTGAACCTTTAAGAGTAGGGTAGCTGAAGTTTGAAGAGTGACGTAACCTGGGAATACTGAAATACGTTCTGTTGATAAGATACTTACTATGATAGATAATGATACCAAGTTTGTTTGCGCCATGAAAATCTTGGCATTTGCTACAAAAGGATTTAGGTAAAGATTATAATATGTGACCCAGTGCTTCTACACAAACTTACGATTGTAGATTTTGAAACAATAATCCAGTGTTTGTTACAACGATTGGCGACAAAAATAGTTTGTGCACTCACTTAAACTTTTATGCTGTTTAATATTAAATTTTATCATACAAGCCTTTCAATAATAAAATAACGACAATACGATATCGCAATACTCACGACTGTACTCTAATGAAATAAAATGCATTTTTATCGCGAAGAAATATAACCAGTATCGATATAAAGTAGCCGAGGATCTTTTACTTTTTTTCACAGATCGGCGAACTGTTTTCTTGGTCCTTGAATGTATAATAGAAGTATGAGTAGTCAATAATGATGCGAAAACCAGTTTCACGGTAGGAGGCTTCATTGAACCGAGTATCAAGCTGTTACTATTGAGGTACAGTCGTGTGAATAATCGTAAAGAAATAATTTTATCGTATATTATTAAAATTTCTACTGATATAATTGGAATGGTCTGGGGAATACGAGTATAATATTTAGTATTTACGATAATAATCTGTGCGGAGATATGAAAACATAGCTTGAGAACACTATGTAAAAATTGCAATTTTAAAATTAAATATACGATTGTAATTTATGAATACTACATACCAATAAAGATATACATGATGATTTTTTATATGGAGGACTCTCGTGATAAGACAGGTGAGAATATGAACGCGTCAATGACAAACGGAAAATCGTTCTGCGGATGAAATGTCCTTTCCTCAACCAAGAGATAAACTTATTCTGGTTTATAAAACATCAAATCCTGGTTGTACCTTGAGGATGTTACTATTCTAAGACTCTTACTCGTGTAAGAGCATATAAAATTTTCCAAAATCCTGTACTCCACAATCTGATTTGAATATCAGGAGGAGTAAATCTACACGACAATATAAAGTTACCTCGTCATCCTAAAAGTAACATCCTTCATACATAATACATATCAGTTATCGCAAGTTCAGTGACACCATTGTGTTTTGACTGCGTACGCTTTAGGTAGAGTGTACCTAAATCATTGACAGATATTTTGTCGACAATTCGTAAACATCGACCCCCCTCCCAAATAATATTAATAAACATATTTTCACTAGACCAGCATGAGGTACTCATTAGTTTTAAGTACAATGTAGCAGACCATGGAGAGAAAAACGGTTTTAAGTAAAATTATCTTGAATTGTGGCAGATGGTCAATACTGTTTGACACCATTCGTATTTAATTCTATTTGTGATTTCTTTTAGAAACGTGAGAGTAAATTGATTGCGAAAAAATAGAGACACTGCAGACTAATATACTTCTGAATACCGATCAGCTGGATCGATCAAGTGGTTGATTATCCCATTTTATATTAAAACCACTCTCAATCGATTCTCTCGATTGTAGAGTAGGCCCGTGCCCAGCAGCGGGACGTATATGGGCTGATAAAAATATATATATTAAAATTGATGTTTTAATTTTGTTGCGTTACATATTTAATTCTAAGGCCAATATCAGTTTAGAGTCGATCTAACATTATAAATGAACTAAGAGACGTTATGAAACCGACAGACAGACAGTTGAAACCGCAAGCAAATTCCTTCAGCAAAGCTGTTCATACTATGAAGCGATGATCGCATCTAACAGGATGTAAAAACAAAGTAGATCACAGAGTAACAATGAAGCCGATGCCAACATCCTAGTTTTAAAGGATCAACAGCTGCGTTATTACGCGTGTGCCAGATAGAGATCAACAATAACCGCATATTTGAATGTATTCGGTACATTTGGCGGTACGGCCAAGTAGGACTGGTCCCAAGTTCAATGCCAAGAATCCGCTACTTCTTCCCCTGTAACAACATATTAAATTCAATTAACTATTATTCCGATCGCGATCTCTTATTTACATTTTACGTAAAGCCTGCTAACCTTCTTGGCACGGAGCAAATTCAATTCACAATTTTCACTTTACGACTTGTATTCTTTTACATTATGTCGCTTAGTAGGTTATGTGCTGTTGGTTATGTAAGACGATAATGACGTCATAATACACAAATGCTATGAACCTGTGGGAGTTTATTGATCATAGTCTTCTACTACCTGTCGGCGTAAGTAGTTCATTTTTCATTGCCAATGCGGTCGATTTTCGTTAGGTGACCGTGTTTTTCATTCACAAATGTTTCGATGTCCGCATGACTAACCGGTCCACTTTCAATAATTCGATAAGACTTTCGCAAATATTAGTAGTTTTTATGAGACTTGGGGTTTGAGGCTTACAAGAAGCATGTTCAGGACTTACAATATATTTCTGACGGTTGATTTACTGTTGCGGTTTCTTTACACGTAAGTATGTCACTTCAGCATTCTTGGTGTTTATTCATCTAAATAATACTTAATACCTATCGGTGGTAACGTGTAGGCATAGCTGAGAAATAAAATTATATAGTCCGTATTTATGAAGCAATTAGGTTTGGTTTGGCTATCTTCAATGTTATACATTAGTCGTAGTAGGTATCTAACTAAATAAATACACAGAAAATTTATGAATGGGAATATTACAATAGCTGTTTTCATAAAATGATTATAAAGATATTTTAAGTTCATTTATTTCGCATTAAAGTTCACGCAATTTTTATTGTCGTTTATTCCCATATTAATAAGTAATTACGACCTAATAGCTTCTCAGAAACTCGTCTTACGTGTTAAGGGGAGAAAAATACTACGGATATTGGTAGTTGCTACTTTACACTGTAACCGCTTTTTTTATAGACTGTTTTTCCCTTTCGAACGACTTTTGAATGCAGTTTGAGCGAAGAAGACAAAAAATACGATAATAGGAATGGGTTTTAAAATTTTTTATGAATAAGGCCTTAAACTTATTACTGCATATTACTCCATGTAGAATTTCATTTCAATATAATATTTTTTCTCAGATTTATAGACATAAAACTATTGTATAGACATATAACTATACCATATGATGCTTATTTATGTAAAAATAGCGCACGGAAAAGTAGTGACCACAAAAATATGTGTATATCGATTTGAATTTACCACCAAACAGTAATTTATGTGGAAAAATTTAACACTTTTGGATACAACTAACAACTAACTAGCTGTTTAAAAAAGTGATAGAAATATCGCTTTGTTGTCTTGGGTTCTGAATGCCATCATCATAATTAAGGCATAAGTACTTAGTTAAATACTGTTATTAATGCAATAAGTTTTTTCGTTTCCTTCTAACCACAATTATTACCTTTAAGTATGTACTACGTTGTCGTAAAGCTCTTGTATGACCTACAATGCATACCATGTTGTTTTGTCGTCTTAGTGAAAATGCTGCAGTTTTTACCAGTATTATTATAATTATTTATATTGTCCAATTTTTTTCCGGAAGAAGGCTAATTCTAATTATAGTAGAATTAGATAACACTGTTACATATATTATTACGTACCTAATAAACCAATAACAGGTTATTTCGATATCATAGACAATTGATTTAATTTTTATAATTTCCTTAATTTAACGCTTACAAAAGACATTGTTTATCACCGCGTATCCTCTTTAAGGAAAAAAATATTAATAAGAAACCTTGATCAACGAACAATGAGTATTCAAAGCATTACTTTTGATAGGCTCTACGGTTTGTAATGCAGGATGGTTTGTAAGGGCATATCATTTTAATGTAGCCAGTAGTCACGCTATTACAAGGACGACGTAACGAGGTCCGCATAGGCTGGTTGCCGTAGATGCGTTTTAAACTATGTTGCATTAACTAATTTTGACTATAACTTTAACTTTAATAATGTTAGGCCCAGTTGCTTAAACTAACTTTGATGATAACTTTAACTTTGACAATGTGATCGCCTTACATTTGTGACGTATTTGACATGCAAATGTATGGGATTGACATTTTCAAAGTCAAAGTTATGGGCTAAGTTAGTTTGTACATTGGACCTTATAATGCCAGACATTTGGAATGTGACATCATGTCCCCGTCAAATATTTTTAAGTTTAGGTCAAAGTTACGACTGGGCCTTAGAGTGCAAACGTGTAAGTGAACTAGAAGAAAGCTGTTAGGCTCTCCTTAATTTCCTCCCAAGCCGAAACGAGTATTCCACTTCCATATTACTCAGTTTTCATGCTAGCATGTCGACTAAAGTATTTCGAAAACCGTAGCATGCATTATGTATGACGCCTCGCAACTTAGGGCGAGAAGCGTCCTGATTCCTTTCCAATTGACTTCAAATCCAAATTCTATTTTTAAGGACAAAGATAATCAAACACGTAACCTTACGGTTCATAGTCTGTACAAGTTACCACTAGTTCAAGGGGGCTATTGAAATGTCACTCATAACGGCAAAATATATCAAATAAACGGTACATGTTAGTGAGATACGAAGACGTGAACTAGTCATCACAATAATGATTTCGCGTCTGTCATCTCTTGTCACTGCGTATTCCCGCCCTCGAATGATTTGCGCGATAATAAATCTATTATGTTTAATCTTCGTGTTTAATCTATTGTGTGTACTAGTCGTAAAAAAATAGATCGTGATTATTGTATGTAGATACCTACTTGAACAGTCTTGTATTGTTTTTTAGCCTGATTTGTTTTTGTGGAATTTTTGAAAAGTATGAAAGTACTTTTATTTAATATATGCGGTATTATAACTTACGCGTACAAATATAAGCGTGATGGACTATATGGCCTAACCCCTTTCATTCGTACTCTCGATTATAGAGGAGGCTCGTGCCCTGCAGTTGGGACGTTTATGGGCCGATACAATACAATACGGGTAAAAATATCAGCAAGAGTATAATTTTTTTAATAAATTCATACTGCTGATTTATCGGTGTTTTTGCTCAGTCTTTTAACGAAGTAACGAACATTTTTTTTTGTAAACACATTTTAAATTCTACAAAAATGTAAATAACGTCAATTTGAATGATACCATTATGAGATGCAAAAACTGTTACACATTAAAATGAATTCATCTACATAAAAAATTTTTAGCAAAAAACCCTCAAGGAATTCGGTCAACTAATGACAGTGTTGTATCAAGAAAAAAATGATGAGTCGACTGTGTAATGAAATATCAACGTTGAAAAACAATTAGATTACATCTCCATAGTAATTAATTCTCGGAGCATTATGAAACACGGTAGTTCATTATACAAACGCTATCTTAAGAGGCTGCGGAAGGCACAGTCGTTGGATTTATTATCCAGAAGTACATAGGAGTATTATCCTTTTTTATGATGAACACATAATAAATCGGAGGATATAGATGAATTCATACGTTACTCGAGTTTTGAAGGGTTTTGAAATTACATTACAGATTCTAAATATGACCTATGTCATGTGTCTTAACGAAAGTCAGTGAATTGAAGCCTGAAGTCTGATTATTGAAAAAAAGGTCTATTAAAATATCGCTATAATATACTTAAGGGATTTTCTAAACAGACCCAAACGTGCATTGTATGAAATTGTGCACCCGCAAATATGGGTGCATATTAGGATTATAATATTTTCATTTGTTTTTGACGATCCCAATACGCACAAATGATTACCTCTAACCCATATTTTGGTACATTCGTATTCATACTGAAATAAGTGGCAATTGGACAAATTAAAGAGATCCTATAATCCGTCATACCACCTTTGTTACTCACGATATGGTCATTGAACTCTATATAATTTCGAAATATAATTACGTCGAGATTACTATCTCAATCCACGTACTAAATGAGGATGTTTTGTTCCTCGTGCGTGCAACAATGACTTTTTATGCCGACTAAACCATGTAACTTAAGGACCTCTTTGTTTTATAATAGCGTGTTATAGTTTTGCCTTAAGGCGCCCGGGGCAGTACAGATGTCCATAAAAAGCGAAATGTTCTCTGTTAACAATAGCAACAAGATAGTATACTAAGTATGGTTTTTGGCAGCTCAGTGGGGCTATCTGGATAGTAAAATTTAATAGAATTATATTTTTTCAGTCTTTTGGCGGAGGTAGTAGGTATGAATTATATCATAAGCATACTTTTACAAGGTACACTCATGTACTCTTGGGTTGATGTATTTGAAGGCATTCAGTGAGTATCAGTGTTATGAGAATGTGATAGGCCAATTATGTTCCTGTCGGGCTGAAAAGATTGAAAAGGTTGTATTAACGTACTCATACATATAATATAGATATATATAGAATTTAGTGATTTGAAAAATACCCTTCAATTTAAACATCGAACATTTAAGAATTTAAGTGTGAATTGAAAAATTGAATCCCTTTGTCATGTCAGTCAGTCATGGTTCCAGGGTAAGTATGCTTCTAGTTGATATTAGTTGCGAGACAGTGCTACCATGTGCCATTCAATCGTATCAGGTAATTCAGATAGACAGACTAGTTACAAACCCTAGCTCTATCATATGCAAAGCCTAAATAACAGATTGAATAACGGCACGCTATTATATGAAATGCAAACTTTATTTTTTGTGTAGCGGTACTCTTGATTTTTAATAGTCCAATTATATGTCTATAATCCTTCATAACGTTGCCTAATTATGTACAGTATTATTTTATTATATTCAAACAAGATGGCAATAAATTGTTTAAAACGGAATTCCAAATAAACATGTTTGATTAGTCTATTACAATCAATCTAAATCCGTTATGTTTAAAATCGGAAAAATGCAATAAAATCGTGTCGTAATCATAAAATTGTTTATTTAGTTTTGCTAATATACGAAAACATTTAACTTTAAATTCTTTTAAAACATAAAGTGCGTTCGCATTTGTCCATTATTTTCAAAATGAAATTATTTGCATGCATTGACTTTGAAGATTATGTTAATAATGCCATATCAACAGTAAATAAAACATATTTTTAAAATTAAATTATCATTCGTTTAATTATCGACAATGATATTTTCACACACAACATCGAAACATAAATTAATTACCGCTGCAATTAAGTGTTGTAAATTTTATTGTGGGTCATAAACTGTTTTTTTAAATGACGAACGTATTTTCACAAACTATCGAGTTGAATGACCGTTCTTTGTATTCTTATTTATACGATAATTGTTTAGACTTTAGGCATATGAGACATTATATTATAATCATCCTTATTAATCTTATCGTTGGGTTTTTTTTATCAGCCCATATACGTCCCACTGCTGGGCACGGGCCTACTCTACAATCGAGAGAATCGATTGAGAGTCTCAATCCTTGTCATTACATTCTTTGAGCTATAGTTCACTGTACTGGCCCAATGCTGGTTGCCGGTTGGTTTAACGATAGCCATAGAATAAATTAACGCTTAAAGGCTCAAGGATAAGACAGGCGGTTTAATAGCCACAGTCGAACACAAAACAGTCGCTCTAATTGTACTGTATTGTATCAGCCCTTATACGACCCACTGCAGGGCACGGGCCTCCTCTACGATCGAGAGTACGATTGAGAGTGGTTAGGCCATATAGTCCACCACGCTGGCCTAGTGCGGGTTGACGGACTTACACACCGTAGAAATTTTTTAAAATCGCTACGGTATGCAGGTTTCCTCACGATGTTTTCCTTCACCGTTAAAGTGCGTGGTGATTGACTATCAATACACACATAACTCCGAAAAGACAGAGGTGTGCCCTGGGATTTGAACCCGCGACCACCGTGAACATGTAGGCAGCCGAGTCTGGTCCGATACCACGAGGCCACCACGCACTTTTAGTCGCTCTAAAGTACATTGAAATTAAAAATAGTGCATTCCTTATGGGCTGTTTATGGAATTTAATGTCACTGGAACGCAACTCATGCCCTACATGGGGCTGGTGCAACATGTTGTCGAACATGCTACAGAGTGCAGAAAGGCTTTGGTATTAACATTAAAAAAGAAAGAAATAGTCCCCAGCGCTGTGGTCATACAAATTGACTTGTAAAAACTCCGAGGTCTATAGTGATTTAAACGTAATGGTTTAGTTTTAGTAATTTACATCCATGATCTAAGTACGTTGTGGAAGTTCATGGGCGGCAGTGATCACTTACCATCAGGTGACCTGATTGCTCGTTTGTCGAACCTTTGCAATAAAAAGAAACTCTATCTTTTTTATTGTTAATTCAATGTTTTCGGATTAGGAAGGTTCTACGAAGACCGTATGGCAATGGCTATTACCGAGGCAATACTTAGTATAATCAAGTCAGCGCCAAGAAAAATAATAAATTAATTATCATATGTTCTCATTACTTTGATGTACTAGTTACTTTACGTTGTTCTTAAAGCGCTAGTATGTAAAGAACTTAATGTACATATCCTCAGTCTCGTTTTATTTACTATTTACAAAAATAAAAAATACCCATTGAATTGATCTTCAGCTGGAGTAAAAAGTTGTTTAAAAACTTGTCGCAGGATGTCGTTTCATTCCTATAAAAAGAATCCTTTTAATGCATTTGTTGGACGGTAGCAAATCCCTCGGTTTTTACCCATGAAGCAAATAACTTGTGGAGTGATAAAGATGTGTAATATACCTCTGGGAATATTTTGGGGATAGCTATAATCGGCTCAAGAAATCCTAAAGTTAATGTTATAATATAAAAGAAAAATTAAAACAACATCACATGACCGCTATATTGCTTTTGAATATATGTCATATAAAATTGAATTACATATATGTAGGTATATGTCATACGCTCCACTTTGCCTAGAAAATGCTTACTATATACACCATACACATATTTACTATACTTAATACGCAAATCGTATACAAACAAAATATCTGTTTTATATTTCACCTTGCCACAATAATCACTTACCATTGAACCAGATACCCGTCTTCACCTATATAATTAAGACGAAACAATAAGAAAGCAGGCAGATAGGCAGGTTGCACAATGATAACGCTTCAGAATCGCCGGATGACCGCGATACCATCGACTCCCGGCCCGTGAACAGTTGCTAAACAAAACGATTTATTTATTGCTGTGGCCATTATCTCAGCTGGTAAAAGATTTGGAGATTGTGCACACAATCTGTATCTTGGAGACTGTAGTGGTGCTAAAAATATATTACGAATGTTTTGATCAACTATCAACCTACAACCCATCCAGGATTTTGAGAAAAGTCGAGTGTAAAACAGGCCAAAAAGGTATACAAATTGTGAGCCACTTATGTAGACAAATTGTGACGGGCAAATATTTGTTTCTGGTGTTCTAGATGCTGTATTCTTTCGTATGATTTCCACGACTCAGGGCGTATCTTACAGTAAATCCAATAATATCAACTATGTATATGAACGATGCAGGTAATAAATCTTCAAGGGGCGTTTTATGTAGCGTTCTCGTCGATTCAGTTGGTATCCAGAATAATTCGTAATAAACCACGTTCCACGATCAATTATTAATTGTAAAAGGATTAAAACGTAAGACCTCACGACACACAGCCTTCGGAGCTGCTAGACTTTAGATTGTTAGGGAGATTATGTGACTGTCTTATTTGGTTACATGGTTGTCTTTAAGGCATTGTGTTAAATTTGACCATATTTGACCTCTTTTGTTTCGTTGACCTTGAGTGGCTTTTTAAATTTTATGTCTTCGCCAATTTGTATGGTACGGTACCATGTTCCATAATTTTAGCCACAAATAGCATACACGGACACGGGGCTCCTCCGAGTGTTTTCACGGCAGTTTAAGACCTGCATCCTGCAACTTTTTGGGACCTTCTTTCAGAGCGGAAATATATTAAGCAACTTCAATACTCGTTGTAGTGTTAGAGAAATTACTCCAGAGTCCAGACATTCCATAACATGTATTATCATATTTGAGTGATATTTGTCTATAGTAACCAAAACAGTCTTTTTACCTAATCAAATATTTGCGTAAAAATTACCCGTGATTTTTACACTTCGGTATTATTTTGACACTTACTTTAATGCATTTGCGCTGTTTAAAAATCAGATTGAAAGAACGGTTCTTTATTAACAGTCTGTTGTTTAGTTAATATGCTCTTAATAATCTCTTATGCAAATATTTATATAAAATAGTGTACAACAGTAAAATTATGCACCTTCTATAATAACTTAACGGTGCGGCAAATAATGCGAAGTGTGACGTCATAAAAATGATTGCTCACGCTTTAGGTCCAAGATATGCTACGAAATCGTGATTGTGGAGGCAAGTATCTTCCTCCTAATATATAAAGTTGAAATCATCATGAGTTTGGGTCAAGGAACAATCTTGTGGAGGGAAGGTATTGTTTTAAGCTAGGTTTAATATGACCACAATGGGTAAGCAATTTTACGATGGCTTAAATTATAAAGACATTTATGGTGTAGCGACTGTGATCAAGTCGAAATTTGAACTTAAAACAAAAAATAATAATATTGACTAAGTTGGAGTTATTAAGTTTTCATTACGCTCATTTCTTAAACCTACGGCACGAAACGCACAGAGCTTTGTGTGAACTTGGAAGTCAATGACTGCTGGATATATTATTATGTTTATTTATCAACTTATTGCGTAATTATTAATTTATGTATCTCGCCGACATTGAAATTAAATGCATTCATAGCTTATGAATATTTTTTAAAATAGTTACTTATTATTTTTTTAAATAGCTTACTGTTGGAGCATTACGTCATAAACAGGCGTAACTGAAACATCACCAACGTCATAAGGTATCCACGATGTTTTTTAACACAGCTATTATAATTTGCATACATCAAGCAGGAAACACAAGACGAATAAAAATCTCGTAAAGTCTTCCTCTGATACATTTATGCAAATAAAAAACTTAATAGCTAAACAAGATCATAAGCGATAAAGATTAGTCATAAGAATAAATTCCTTTGTGAAGTGTTACATTTTGTATGAATTTTATCTTAATTAATTACATGAATATTGTTGAAGGAAATTACGACATCTGTTTTGTTCCGAACAAAGACCAGTCAGCGATAAGCATCGTGGAATTAAGTTTTTGGCTTCATAAACATTAAGTTTTTTGATAATGGAACAATAAAGTTGTAACCTAGATTGTATAAATCATTGCCAGAGGCCAGAGCGTGTGAATGAGCTTGTATATCATTTTAATTCATGATTTTAATAATGCTTCATTTGTTTTTTGGTAACGCACGGGAAAATAGCACTTGCAGTTTCAAGTTTATATGCATCTTTGGATTGATACAAAGTCATGGAAATATTTTCTATGAAAACTATTATATAGAATAATTTTCCGATGATTGTAATTAATTTTGATACTTGATGATTGATTGCACAGTGACTGTGAAGTTGACAATCAGAGTTGTGAGACTTTTTGCACTGCAGATGCGATTCCTGAACCGATAAATAATTTAATTGCTTACGATTAGATTTCCATAGCTAGGTGTTTGGCGTTAATGACATAAAGCAGAACCGGGAATAGGTTAAGGTTGGCAAAACATGCCATTTTCTTAGTCTCCCCGGTAATTGCAAGCGTCGATTTACGAACTTCTGTTTCTGCATCATTTTTGTATTAAAGCAAGTATATTTTAAATGAAATCCGTTATCTACAACCGATTACTGAGACTCGCTAAAGTATTTATAACATCGATGTAATTTTACGAATGTAAAATAAATAAAAGTTATTTTCGTGGTACCGGATCGTTGGCTATCTAGTTAACAAGTTGCTTACTGGTTCGACTACACTCCGAACCTCTTTTGTTACTTTATCTACTTACAATGTTAATGCAATCGGTTTTATTTTTAAAGTATTTTAATTTATACATACGTAGGCATACCGTGGCTGGTTATTTAAGGATTCGTAATTTTTATTTAATGCAGTACTAACTCGGTGAATAATAATTAAGTATTTAACTGTAATTTTACGCGTTCGGCTTACCCATATTACGGGTAACCGTATCAGCTCAGCTCTTCATCATTGGTACCACTACCATAGCAGATCACTGCTGAACATTGACCTATCCAACTGCAAGCCATCAAATTCAATTCTCTGTATCAGCCCATATAAGTCCCACTTGAGGGCACCAGCCTTCTCTACAATCGAGAGCACGATTGAGTTAGAGAGAGGTTAGGCCAACTAATCCACCACGCTGGGAGCAGGCTTAGTGCGGGTCAGCGATCTTTACACACAATAGTAATTAATAAATAGAATAATAAATAAATATCGTCGACTGATACCAAAGAGCCTCGACCAACATCTCCAGAAGCTCTCTTTTGGTCGTTGGGTCAAGATCCAGATTCAAAAGCCGGTATTGCTGGACACGGCACGCATAGTGAGGAGGTTCGTCACTTTGGATCCCTAACCGGTGGCTTGGGTCTTAAGCCTCACCACTGAAGGATTAATCTTTTTTTAATATTTTTATATGTATATTGTTTTTTTATATATGTACAAAAATGTAAAAAAAATTGAATAACAAAATAAAGAGGAAATAAATATCCAATTTACATGGTTTTTAATATAGGGCTACGTGTCTGAATGATGATAAATATTATAATATATGATTTTACCCACATGTGTTAGTAAGAGCAACAAAAACAAGTTTCATCCGGAGCAATTAACAGTGATCATTGTCCCCTATTGCATAGGAATGGATTAATTGTAATAATTGTATTTAAATTGCATAATTAATATTGTCAGGGCAATTTTATATCAATGGTATGTATAATCGCACGATGATATATCCTGCACCAATAGGATTCAAAACATCTCTAATATGAGAAAACCTGTGTACAGTAGCCTAGTTTATTGGTTTAAGTAAGGCTCTACTTTTTTAATACATTTTCTAGATCACTCTTATAGATGTACAGGGTATATCAAGACTGCTACCGAAAACGAAGCCAGGTGGTAGTTTTAGTGACTACAGACACGATGCAACTAAAACTTTTGCATAAAACGCGACCTTTTTTTTTGTAATATTTTAAATATCATTATGTTTGGGTGGTAAATGCATAGTTTTTGTTAAAATTATAAACCAAAATACGATGGTAGGAAAATATTACAAAAAAAAAATCGTCGCTTTTTTCCTAAATGTTAGCTGCATTGTGTCTAAAGTCACTAAAACTACTACCTGGCCTCATTTTCGGTAGCAGTCTTGATATACCCTGTAGATTAGAGCATTCAATCGCCGGTCGTAGTCATTATTATTAACTTAATTATTTCGAGGTATATTTAAGCGTTATGTTTATTAATTTTTTTACGTTACAAAAGTGGGACTCATGGTAATTTCATAAATACCAGTATTGGCAACCCGTGTAAATTTTATTAACACCTATAAGGTTTTTTTAAAAAGAAATAAAAGCTATATTTCCAACTTATATAAACCGTATCTACTTTTATATCTCAATCGCATTAAATCCGAATTATTTTATTACATTTTCTTACGCGTATTTTGCGCGCGTTGTAGAAGCGCGGGAAGGCTGCGTAGACCGTAGCCTTGGCCGTGAACCTCGCGAGATGCCCGCTCGTACCAACAGATGGCGCTATTAACAAAAATAAATGATGCAAACGCACATCAACGGTGAATTTATTTTTAATGGGCAGACAGAAACGGCCAAGCTGTCCAGATACCGAGCGATTATCTTTGTCTACACAGTCGAACCGAGTTTAATTTGTTTAAACGTTTTAAATATACAACATTAACATAAAACATACAACTATACTACTCATTGTTACAAAATAAAGCTTGATAATATACTTCATCGTTTTTTTTCGTAGCGCAGTCGACTTAATGCAGGCTATGAAACTAGAAGCTACAGGTTGGATCCCTACACCTAGACAAGTGTTTATGTGATCTACATACTTTTTTTTTGTATCTGAGTGCTTTCGATATCGGCCACTTAAGACTGCGATTTTCTAATAAATCTCATATACCTTCCCTCTCAGGGTTACAGAGTGAGATTAATGATTATGTTTGTAAACACAGAAATAAATCATGGTACTTTAATTGCTATTGTTACTCAAAGACTACCAGGTTGTTGAAGTATACCGAGCGGAATCGGGAGTGCTGATCCTGTTCGGAGATGAGTTAGGCGAGCCCTACGCAGAAATCGAGTCGGTTAGATATGGTTTTCTTGTATGAGGGTAAAATTGATTCATATCCACCGAATGGTGCTTCTTTGAGCAACGCACCGCAGAAGTTTAATGATAAGAAAGGTGGTTGAAGTAGAAAAAATAGACTGGTATTTGCATATTGTATCGGAACAGAATCTTTACGTAAGAAAGGTGGTTGAAGTAGAAAAAATAGACTGGTATTTGCATATTGTATCCGAACAGAATCTTTACAGTACTAGCTGCACTCAAGCAGTTCTTACAAGCAGGTTGCCGCGACGCAGTTCTCTCTGGGTCAAGTCCATTAATGCGTACAGCGTCCGGTGCGTAATTGGCGACAATTATGAAACATATTAGCCTAGTCCTAGGAGTTAGTGTATTGACTAGATCTTTAAATAAGTGCTTAGTACCTTCAATGAAACTCCTTTAGAAAAGTCTATTGTGAATAGATCAGATGTTTAAAACATATTCCCATTGCTTCAAGGCATTCGCAAAGGTGAAGGCATTTAATAATTCACCATACATTGATATCTTTATTACATTAAAAGTATAGACGGCTACTTCGAATACGATGGACAAAAGAAAACAACCACAAAATATTTCAGCATAAACATCAGCGAGTTATTGGGTACGCCCAACGTGCGTACAGTAATTTATTCGTAGCAATATCAAGGCTCAATCGTTTCGCTAGTCCAAGGAATGCAGAGCCAACCCTTGTACTGGATAGGGAGTCAGCGCAAACCTGTTTTGTAAAGCCAAAAACAGATGACGCTGCAGACTCAACCATTATATTTTATGCGTAACAGCGCCACGCACCTGTGCGTGTTGCGCCCCAGAGATCTGTTTATCAATATTTTATTTTATCTTTTATTGCAAAGCTCCGGGCATTGCCATCCGCTTTAAACTTAACATTCGTAATGAATTATCGAGTTACTCATGCAATTTCACTTTCAACAACAAAAGTAAGAGTAAAAGTTGTTTGTGTTTTAATGTTTCTTAAGTATTAATGTTATTACGTTATTCGGTCTTCATCACACCAAAACTGCACCAAAATAAAAACGACTATAATTGCAAGTAGATGCACGTGAAATGATTTATTACGCAGTGCGTTTTTATAGTCATTAAATTTATTTGCGGCGTTCATTGGCAAGTCCACTTGGGCTTTAAAAAAAGAATATGATAACATTTACTTATTTCACATAATGCGCGTCACAGGCCACCCCAGTAATGTCGGTGCATCATTGGAGTAAAAAAATAAACTGGCCGAGCGGGGCAGCATTTTTGTTCTTGCTTATTTTTAACATCACCAAGTTGTAATTATTCGTGGCAATGAACCATGTGACTGCGAGTCGATTTGTTCCTACGAAGGCTGCGTGTTTGTTCACTCGTGACCTTTACAGAGGAACTAGTGAAGATACGCGTTGCTCATTGCTGTCATGAAGAATGACGCGAGTTGCGACGCTTGGCGACTTTCGTAATTGTGCCATTGTCAAGTTCGAGTTCATTTAATATTTATTTATTTTATTTTATTTTACTAATGTAAGTAGGTATACGAGTTTGTATTGCTCTACTGCGGAGGTTATTTTTTCGGTTAATACGATAATTTCTTCTACAAAACGAACTAGTCTGATCAATTTGACAAATATTATTAATATGAGATGACGTTCATTTCATCTTTATTGAAATTGTAGTTAAGTAGGTACATATTTGGAATCCGACGCAGGGCTGAGATGTTATATGATTCGCAGTTAGAGATTCGTGGGTTAATAAGAAAAGTGACACATGCGTCTTTGCCGGCCTGTTATACAGTATACGATAAACCTAATTATGGTGATTAACCATATCTGCGCTAGAATTACAAAGAAGCAATGTTCTTTTTGTACGTATGGGCTCGGATAATCTTCGGAACTACTGAAACTACTACTTATAAAAGTATATTTAATTAATTCAATGGATCATTATTCTAGATTAACTTAGGTTGTTTATCTAGTACTCATTTATAATTTATTTATTTAGAAGAGCCTCTATTATTATCTACGTGTATAAAATATGTATGCAATAAAATACAAAACCTTTAATGGATAAAAGATTTCGTAATATTTATTCATTAAACATTTATAAATTTAAAGTTTTTTTTTAAGTTTGAATATTGAATACCTATTCGCTGCATTTCTACTCTAGCGATGAACAGAACGATAACTTTATTCATATTTACATGGAAGGTGTTATAATGCCACCCTCAACATTTGCATTCTCTTTTATTTTCAACCGACTTTACAAAAAGGAGTTATACTCCATCATAATGTTTATTTAATATCCTTTGGGTGGCCGGATGCACGATGTTTCACGCATCAAGTATGCAATAATGAATGTCCAGCGATATTCGCCGGTATTCTTCATTTTAGGATTAAAATAGTGGCAATAATTCCGATTTTCAACATTACTTTTACATTCAACATACCTTATAGGTACAAATGGGCGGACTATATATGTACATATAAATAGTTGTCAATCTCTATGGAACGCAGGTTTCCTCACGATGTTTCGAAAATTTAGTTGTATTATTTTGTTATTTTCTTACGCTAGTTGTAAGTTTTCCTAAAATAAATAAAATAAAGTAAATACATGTGCATGATTTCGGAATTTCTCATATGTGCCCTGGGGTTTGAATCCGCGACCACTGTATCGGCAGCCGAATGCGGTCCGTTACCAACAGGCCACTAGTCACTACGCACTTACTAAGTTCTCTTACCACTATAATAATAAAAATCTCATTCCACATTTAACAAGTTTTTTTATTTGTTGCAGTTTTATGGTTGGCGCTATTGAAACATGCTACGTTTGTTATAAGAACACTTGAAATAAAGCAGCAATGGACTTAAAAATAACAAGCTACTGTTTGCACATTTTGATACTTGTCTGTGTCATCGGAGCCAATAATACGAGTACGGATGGTAAGTAGTGAACCTACTTTAAGATTGCATATCATTTAAAGGATTTTGAATAACTTTTCTTACCAGTACATATTAAAAATGTATTATAAAAAGATATATTTTGTTTTTATTTTTTGAAGGATCATTGAACGTAATTATATTGATTTGTTGTGTGACTGCGTCGGTGGCGTAGTTGTACTACGGTCTACGGTATTACAAAGCAGTGGTCTCGGGTTTGAATCTCGGGTCGGGCAAAGTGATATTGGATTTATCTATTCATCGTCTGCCCGAAGTTAGGAATTTGTGCCCGTTATGGCGATAGGCTTGCCGCCTATCACATCGTGGGACGGAACATACAAGGCCAAATGTGGGTGTCCTGGTAGCACCAACATCTCACCACCTACCCCTTTTGGGAAAAAGGCATGAGTTTATGTATGTACGTATTTCAGAAAAGTCCTAAGATTTCACTTTTAGTATTCTATATTATTATTCTATAGTAGTATTTGTCTTCATGGAATTTTATTGGATCATATTATTTTCCAGGTGAATCTAGACAACCTCGAGGGAGAGGCAGAGTAGTTAAATTATACACAGGAGTTCGTCCAGATCCTGTCGTCTGTACCGACGAAGGTTTCAGAGGCGATCCGAAAGACTGTGCTGTATTCTATAGGTGTATGAAGTCAGGACGAGGAAAATTCACCGCATTTAGAGTGAGTATTGTTTTTCTATTATATTTAGATCCATACAACAATCACCTTATAATGAGATCGTAAGTCCGCATTTTAAAGTATTAACACTTTTGTTTAAAAATGCTTCACTGCGGAGTACTTAAAGAGGAGAACATAAACACAATCTGTATTTATATAAAAATAAACTACAATTTCCTAAAAGCTACATAGCTATTTTGTAACGAAGTGTGTAAACATTTTTTTCCTTTATTTTCAGTTTCAATGCCCACCTGGGACAGTTTATGATCCCGATACCGAAGTTTGCAACCATCCGCATAGTACAAAGCGTTCCGAGTGTGGTGGTTTTATAGAGCCTAGTTCGTCTCATTATGGAGTCAACGAAATCGAACAAATAAATGAACTTCCTTCGCCTATTAGTACTAAGGAACCGTTCTACTCAACATTATCGACGTCGAAAACATCAGTTGTAACACCAGTGAGCCCATTGTTTACTCAGAAACCCGCGAGTGCATGGCAAAGTACTACATCTTCAATTCATCCGATATCTACTTCTACAAAGTATCAAGAGTTAATGTCACATCCGTGGTCTTCAACAACACAAAACCATTTATCGTTTTTATCTCCCGTCAAACCTGTTAATGAACAACAGAGCAATCACGAAGATATTTGTACTTATGATGGATTTATGGGCGATAGTGTGAATTGCCACAAATTCTACAGATGCGTTGGCAACCAACATAGTGGATTTACTAAATATGAATTCTCATGCAGTGAACCGACAATTTGGGATGAAGACCTAAAGTCCTGCAACCACGCTTGGGCTGTTAAAAGAAGCAGATGTGGCAGAATATTAGCTGATTCTGAGGACGCGATTGAGTCAAAAAAAATACCAGGAGCAGCTACTACAGAAAATACAGTTACCGCAAACGCAAATAAAACGATCCAAAGTCAATTACAAATAGCATATGGAAATAAAGTACATCAGACTCAAACACAAATCAGTAACAATGCGGTAATACAGAACCAAACTCAAATAAATTATGGTGATAGTGTGCATAAAACGAATAATATTACAAATAAACAAAATCAAACTCAAATAAGCTATGGTTCAGCTGTCAGCCAATCGCAATATCAGTTGGGTTACGGAAATGAAGTTCTACAGACACAAATACAAATTGATCATTCCAAACAGTCAAGTCAATCGCAGGTACAAATTGTAGAATCGACAACACCAACTAAACCAAGTAGCCATCAGCAAGAAGTTACCAAAAAACCACAAAACCAAAACAATTTGTGTTCACAGAGCGGTTTCATGGGTGATTCTGGCGATTGTAATAAGTTTTATAGATGTGTTGATAATGGTAGAGGAGGTTTTACAAGACATGAATTTTCATGTGGCGAAGGTACAGTATGGGACCAAAGTATAGAAGCCTGTAATCATGCATGGGCTGTTAAAGAATGTGGAGGTAAACCTTCTCCTGCTGTAAGTCAAGAAAGTACAGCAAAATTGCCATTGTCGACGACGACACAAAGCTATTTTACAACCTCAAAACCCACTGAAAACTACGTGCCAAGCACAGAAGTAGCTCACAGCAGTGACTTTGAGGACGTTGGTTATAACAATAATCAAGCTACTTCTTCTTCTCTGGCTCCAACACAATCTACAACAGAAATTATACACCAAACTGGAACCGAATGCAAATCGAGTGGTTTTATGGGTGATGCTGCAAACTGCCAAATATTTTATAGTTGTGTTCAAAACGGGGACGGCGGTTACACAAAATATGAATTTAAATGTGGTGAAGGAACCTTATGGGATTCTGATATCGGTGGGTGCAATCATGCGTGGGCTGTAAAAAGATGCGGTAAAAATGCTACACCAACTACTTCGGAAATGACTTCAATGACTACTCCTAAACTGACGACCACTGTCTATACAACTTCCTCTGCTACTCATATGACTACGCAGAATGACGAATATGACACAGGTTATGGTATTCACAAAGAGCAATCATCGTCAACAACGATTAAGACGACTGAAGTACTACAAGATAACCAAGTCAATGCTAATAACGATTGTAAATCTAGTGGCTTTATGGGAGATAAAAACGATTGTAAGAAGTTTTATAGATGCGTTGATAATGGAGATGGTTCCTACACTCGTTATGAATTTACATGTGGTGAAGGCACTGCATGGGATTCTCAAATTGAAAACTGTAATCATGCGTGGGCAGTTGCTAGCTGTAAAAGTAATAGTGGTGCTACAGATACTGAAGCAACAACATCTAAAAAACCAACAACAATTCACGAGGAAATTGATCATGGTTATAACACGCCAGAGTATAAAGATCCTAATATTAGTACTCAAAAAACAACACCAAGTACTACAACTACATCAAAAACGACTCAATCTGCTGAACAGAATCAATGTAGTAAAACTGGATTTATGGGCGATACTACGGATTGCAAAAAGTTTTATAGGTGCGTAGATAATGGGGATGGGTCATTCACTCGTTATGAATTTTCTTGTGGTCAAGGTACAGTATGGGATCAAAAGATAGAAGCATGTAACCACGAATGGGCTGTAGAGAAATGTGGTGCTTATTCCGAAACAGGTCATGAAGAAGCGACTACGTCTATAAATAGTGTAACTGTGAGTGAGGAAGAACCGATCCATGGATACCCTACACCTGAATATCCCATACAAAATGAAGAAGTTACTCATAAAACAACACAAAGTACAACAATTATTTCAACATCAGTAAAACCATCAGAACATTGCAAAAAAGATGGCTTTGTTGGTGATGAAAAAGACTGCAAGAAATTCTATAGATGTGTTAATGATGGCAGAGGAGGCTATATCAAATATGAATTCGACTGCGGCGAAGGCACAGTATGGGACCAAAGTATAGAAGCATGTAATCATGCTTGGGCGGTCAAAGATTGCGGAAGTAAGAATGAAACAGTGCCTATTAACAATGAAAGTACTACACAATTAATGTCTTCCTCAGAGCATTCCACAGTGAAAACATCCACTACCACTAATATTGCACAGGAAAATGAAATATCTCACGATTGTAAAACAGAAGGCTTTACAGGAGATTCAAAAGACTGCAAAATATTTTACAGGTGCGTAGATAATGGCCAAGGAGGTTTCATAAAGTATGAGTTCCAGTGCGGAGAAGGAACTTATTGGAATCAAAATATCCAGGCGTGTGATCATGCTTCTCCTGATTACCCTTGTAAAGAAAATGCCAATAGTGATGTCACAAAAGAACCCACACATGTGCATGATGAGACGCACATTGAAACGACTACAAGAACAACTACCTTATTAACAACTGAAACCCAAGAAAATACACCGTCCACTAAAAAGCCTCAAAGTTCCGATACAATTTGTAGTTCGGAAGGATTTTTCGGCGACCAAAATAATTGTGAGAAGTTCTATCGATGTGTAGATGATGGCAACGGAGGCTATAACAAATACGATTTTACATGTGTGGATGGTACTATGTGGGATCAGGAATTACTAACTTGTGCCCGTGAATCAGAAAGCAATGCCTGTTCAACTAATGCAACGGCTAGTTCAAGCCTCCCATCAAAACCAACACAAGATAATGAGGATTCATTTATTTCATCAACTACTCATGTTCCACATTCAACATCCACAGAAACAGTGTACGAACCACCTCAACAGGCATCTCCGGATAATGTACCTGGGGACAATCAATGTACTACAGAAGGATTTCACGCTAATCCAACCGACTGCAGAAAATTTATTCGATGTGTCAGCGATGGTAAAGGAGCTTTTACAAAATATGATTTTGCTTGTGGAGAGGGAACTATTTGGGTACAAGAAATACTGGCTTGTGATCATGATGACGGTACTGCATCTTGTCATAGCCAAAGCGAATGGACTTCCAGGCCCCAGACAGATTTCGCAACATCTACTCCTCCTAACATCGCATCTAGTTCTAGTACTGCAGAAAATCAAGTCACAAACAAACATGAAGATGAGTATAGCACAGAAGCAACTAAAGCCCCCCAGGTTTCAAATGAAGGTTGTCATTCAGAAGGTTTTTATGCTAATAAAGATGATTGTAAAAAATATTACCGGTGCGTAACAAATGATAAAAATGGATACATTAAGTATGAATTTGTTTGTGGTGAGGGTACAGCTTGGGACGCAAACTTACAAACTTGTAATCATGACAGCGTTGTTAATTGTCAAGGATCAAGTCAGACAGAAAATCAAACGGAATCTGTGGTGCATGACGATATATCGGAGGCAACAGAGAGCTCATCTACTACAACTCTAGCATCGACCACTGAATCCAAAGAAAGTACAAGTCCTGATAAAGATGACACGTGTGAGAAAGAAGGCTATTTTGGAAATACTAAAGATTGTAAAAAGTTTTATAGATGTGTTGATAATGGAAAAGGTGGTTTAACGAAATATGATTTCACTTGTGGAGAAGGCACTATATGGGATCAAGATTTACTAACATGTAATTATCCTCATGACGTTGCTAACCCTTCTTGCAAACAAAGTACAGGAGAGTCTTCAGAAAATACAACATCACAACCTGAATCAAGTACATCTTCTACTACAAAAACCACGCAGAGTTCAGGAACAAGTTCAACTTCCTCTTCCTCAACGACACAAAATTCCCAGTCCACATCAAGTTCCACCGAGAGTTCTTCGAATTGTTCGCAATCGGAACCTCCGAAAAACTCCGGTAATAAAAATGTCACATGTACGCAAGCTGGATATTTCGCAGATCCAAATGATTGCAAGAAATTCTATCGATGTGTTGACTGGGATGGCAATGGTGAAAAATTTTCGGTGTACTTCTTTGAATGTGGAGAAGGTACTATTTGGGATCCAGCTCTAGATACGTGTAACCATGAAGAATCTGTGTATCCACCACGAGATTGCAGTAATTCACAATCGCAAAATACAAGTACTGGGCCAGAAACTACAACTACTGAACAATCCACAACTCAACAATCAACTACAACTGAAAAATCTACCACTGAAACAACTACAAGTGAGAACACCACTCCATCAACCACCACTAGTGAAAAAACTACGACAGAACAATCAACTACTAGTGAACAGACTACGACGCAACAATCAACAACAAGTGAAAAAACGACTACTGCGCAATCGACCACTAGTGAACAGACTACAACACAACAATCCACGACTAGTGAAACAACAACAACAACCGAACATTCTACTACAACTACGGACGGAACCACAACACAGCAAGCAGAGAACACTACAGAACCAACGACAGAACAAGCAACAACTACAGAAGCTGTAAAAGAATCTACTACAACAGAAAAATCAACAACTCAAGAGACTACCACCGTAAGTAGTACTACTACAGAGGAATCATCAACTACGGAAAGTACGACTCAACAAGCGACTAGTGAACAAACCACTACTGAAAGTGGAAGTTCTACTGAGCAAACAAGCTCTAGCACAACAGACTCAGCTCAGCAAACGTCGACAACTGAAAGTCAACAAGAAACTACGACTGAGCATAGTTCTTCATCTTCATGCCCAGAGACAGATGATGATCAGTATTTGTTCGTATGTCCAACATCCTTCAGAAGACACCCTAAATACTGCAATCTATTTTACCAATGTACTGAAGACGACGATACACACGAAGTTAAAGTTGCAGTATTTAATTGTCCTAATAATACAATTTATGACGAGAGTAAAATTCAATGTGTCGATGAAAACAAGGCTGAGAAGAAATGTGATGGGGAAATTGCTGCTAGGCGCCGGGTGAAGCGATTAGGTGCAAACTACAAGGAACCCGTGAGTATTGTTTACTTATACTTAAATATTTGAATCAATTGATATTTATTATACATATAGTTACGTCATTGATGGTGATAACGAGTATAATGTACCTATAGTCCGTCTCATCTGGACCGTCAGGTCTTAACACAGACTTATCTTGGATGCCTAGATGAGACAATCCACGTTTAACTGTTATGAGGAATTTAAATTAAGCTGAAATCGGGTCTGCAATTATTGATGCCTGGCATGCGATAAGCACGGCACTTATTACATCTTTTGACGAAAATAAGCTCGGCAAATTATGCAAGGCGCTTGTGGCGAATCTGCCTACTCCTTCAGGGATACAAAGGCAAACTCATATACAAGTCATGTTTATTGATTAGAATTGTAATTAACTTACAAGAGTACTTTATAATTGTTCATCATTTAATGTTACGAATCATGATGTAGTTAGATAATTGAATAATCGGTCCTTATTACTTGTTACCTCATAGAAACATACACATAATATTATTTCATGACTGATATTAAAAATAACATTCACATAGCATTCGTTCAACTTAAGGAGATCGATAATAATTTAATTGTTTAAATTGAAATCTATATCGTAATGACGTAGCTACTTGATTATAATATTTATTTTTCAACTTTCCAGATCGTCGTAACAAAAGACACTCATAAGTGTACAACGTCTGGACACATGCCTTTCGAGAAGAATAGCGAATGCTCTCCCGCTTTCCTCATGTGCAAGAAATCTAAAGATGGAATTCTGAGAGGCTATGTACATCGGTGCCCTCAAAAATACGTTTACTGGTCAATAAGCAGAAGGTGTGAACGAGAGGAAACCGTAAGAGACTGCAGACGCACCATAAATGATTGGAATGGTCGATGGGAAATACCAATCGATAGACAGAACGTAGCGTGGTGAAACTCTTTAGTAATACGAGAAAACAAAACAGTGCCTTGTGATAGTTCGTAAGAATTTGTGCAATGATGATCAACTAGGATAAAGTAATCAATTTTAAGTGTATATATTATTTCTACCAGTACTATAGATTTTAAGGAAGCTATTGTTATAAATATCAGATTGTTTCATGCTACAACCAAGTCGCAAGATAGTACGACAGTCGAAAATATATTTATTTACATCTAGTCTACATATTATTGTGACAAAATCTGATATTTAACAATATAACTTGTGATCAAAATATTGTAAAGCATGAAACAATATTTTGAGCACGATTTTCAGTATTAGAGTTGATAAGTTCAATAAAATAAATTATTTGGAAGCAGTTTTACTTTTATTGATTCGGGATATAAGAAAAAGAACAAATCACGAGAAATCATTCTTTGTTTATTCTCGACTTTAATGTGACCATGTAACCACGTAATAGTTATTAAGTAAATACAAAACATAATTTAATAATTAAAATTAACAATATTTATTAAAGACATAATATAGTATCAACAATAAATTACAATATAATTAATTTTATACCACTACAAGAAGATAAAACACCTTTACAAAATATTGACAATTCCTTGATCAGAAAGTCTGATATTGTTTCATCGTGTCCACAATGAATTGCGTCTGTAAATATGGTTCCCAAAAATGCGTGACAAGCTGTTTTAGTTGCTAATAAATTGCCTTTCAAATCAATGGTTAACTGTTGATCGACATTTTCTTTCCCGTATTCCTGTAAAGCATCTGTTCTAGTTTTGTTAACCGCTATCTTCACCCCTTTTGCCGGAATAATCATCGGTACATACGGACGTTGATCAATTTTTGAAATATTCTTGATAAATGGATTAGTAATATTTTTACTTTCTAAAACTAAATCAGTATTTAAAACCTTCTCATTTGAACCATGTTTTATGAAATTTTTGGTATTTGTAATGTTTGAATCTTCATTTTCGTGATTTATAGAATTGTGGTGAAATAAGTATTCCAGAAACGAAGGTAAAATAGTCAATGAAGATGTATTATTACTGTTAGATAATGTTTGTATCGTCTGAGTTGTCTCTATGTTATTTTCATTGCTTAACGATTTTACGAGAGTGCTCCTCTTGTTGAAAGACTTGGTAGTAAGAGAATTATCAATTTTTAAACTTCTCTCTGCATTCACAGCCGTATACCCAAGATTTTTGCTTTCTGCTCCTATTAATATTTCATCGTGTCCAATATTAATACTATTATCATTTTCCAAATTGTTGATTATATCGCGAATATTATTCACCTTTTGTTTGAATTTTGGATTGTCAGCATGGAAAGGTTGTTTGGTCGTTTTAAGTGAAGGTTTTGTCATCTCAGAGTATCGAAATACTTCAAAGTTTTTTTCTATTTCTTTTATATACGCTAAATTGGATGGTGTAGGACTTAAAATCATTGGATTAATTGATATACCGCCTTTATCCCAAATAGAAACTGCACGTACAAAAAATTCAATCAATTGACTAGGTAGCATTCTCCAGTATTTACCAAGTGGAGAATTATCTAAATATTTAGTTAAACTTATGTATTTAATTTTAATATTGGTTGCTGTAGTTTTGCCAGTCTTAATAATATCTGTACTCCAAAGAGAATTCAGTGCATTTACATTATTTTCTTCAGCATTGAAGCGTGTATAGTCTGTAAAGGTATCATTGACGACCATAATCAAATGGTAAATAAAAGTTGGATGTTTATTCGCCATTGCTTCGATGTGTGGTAGATATTTAATCACTTCGTCATCTTTGTCGTTCTCAGTAAATAAATGCAAGTAAACATTTGAAAACGCTGAGATTTCTTGAGACAGATGCTGGGCAGTAGTAATGCTTGGTACTTTCGATTTCATAGGCTTTAAATGGGCTGTTGGAAGGATTGATAACGCAAACAAGCTGTTGTAGACTATGAATGTCATCAGGCAGATCATGACAACACCTACCCACCAATATGTGAGAAAACTCGACCAATGTTCTGTAAAGTAAAAATTAACCTGTTTAAACAACGTCTGATTGCAACGCGATGCACATATGCATAGGGTATTTTAATGGATATAAAAATAAAAATTATCCAAATAGAAGTCAATATTGCCCAGGGTAAATAGTTATAATATATTAAAATAGGATTTTACCAAGATGATGACATTACTGTGAAACGTGTTTTCAATAGTGCCTTTATTATGAGTAGGGCATTCGCCTTGCTACGCACTTAATAACATAATATTTACTAGTGAAATTTATAGTGTGACCGTTTTTAATCAACATAGCTGTGTTTGCTTTGTAACTTTATTGTTTTTCTTCATTGGTATTTGACAATACGTTATATTTTTTTGCTATTCCTTTCGTCCAATTCAAGTGGAGAATTATTTGTTGCCAACTTGTCCTATTTGTTTTCACTTTTTGATTAATTCAATGCGAATTAAAAACAAGCATACTCCTTTGTGTGCCACTGTCGATCCTGGCTGACAAGGTTGCAGAGGTGGGTGTATGTGGGGGGGAAATAATTTAATTTATTTCGTTTACCTATAATATTCAGTGTAGAAATTACCTGGCCAGCGTTTGATGATGGCAACAGCTCCCTTTACGTTATTCCTGGAGCGACCTCTGTATGTCATTTGACGGTATTGTCGGTGGTACTGAGGACTGTAGTGCTCCTCGTCAGACAAATCATCACAAAGCAACGGGAACTGTTCACGATACGACTCACTCATTACTTTCCATTAGTTCACTGAAAGAAAAATTCGTTTACTTTATATGAGAATTGTAATAGACGGCTTTAAGGTAAATAGTATATTTGTAGTGGGACGAGCAACTTAGATTTCTTAGAAATTTCGGTGATTTTTATAGTTAGTTAGTCCGTTTTGCATCAATGGTTATGCATGTAGGTACTTCAATTCCATGCAAATATTCCCAAAATTATGTCTCCGACTTCTACATAACATATACACATTATAAATGTGAAATGTGTTATTAATACGATTTTATTAAATATTATTATACCTGTATATTTATATCATAACAAATACGGACGCTGTTTCTTGAGATTTCAATATTTTTAAACATTAAAGACTGTCAGTGTTATTTCATTTTTTATGAGATAGATTGACAGACATAAAAGTTGAACACCTCTTTGTTTTCAGCTGTGTATTATTGAGACTTTAAATTAAAATTAAAATAAATAAAATATAAAATTATAACTATAATTAAAATGTATTAATTATTAATTTTAAAAAAATACACCATTATATTTCAAACATGCTGTGCGCTATGATTGTTCAACGATGTTTCTATACATAATTTCTAGAATATCGGAAACTCACCAAAACTAAATCTAGGACCACGATTGAAATTTTGGGCCTTCTAATTCATAGCTATATTACGGAATTAGATTAATCACTGTGTATCTGCTAATAAGGATCACACACGGGATCACACAAATATTTGTCTCAGTGCGGGAATCGAACCCCCTACCACTCAGTTCACAGCCAGCGTCTAACCACCTGAGTCACTGAATCTGTCAAATTAAAACGGAGATATTGCCTAAAAACTGGTCCAAACCTCGATTTTTATAAATAAACAGAACTCACCATTTGGAATAAAATCACAATTGTATCAAAAACCTTTATCGTTTCATTTGATAAAATTATTTTTATTGCTTTATTTCCTAATATATTTTTAATTTTTTGCACTAGTATTAACTGAAATTATTAATTTATAATACGGTCGCACAAGGGACTGCAAACTGCGTGATAAAATAAAATTAACTCGTGTATGCCGCGAGGATAACATGCAACAATACAGTAAGAAATTAAAATCAAATTGTCTGTCTGCGCGTAAATATTTTATAGTAATACTTTTGTAGGTGAAGTTATTAGTGTTATATTTATTTAGGATTTAAACACTATTGCCTGTTTAGTTAAACTTTTCTGTATAGATGAACAATTGGCGCAGCGTTGGAAGTTGAAATTTCGAAAGTTTGTAGACTCGCTCCCCCGCGGATAATTCGCATGTACAAATATTTTTTCTAGACTACGTATATAAGAAAAAGTAACTTTTATTTGAAAAAAAAACAGCGTATTCACAACTCAGGTTAATGATCTTGAAACAGTAAGATTGGTATCTGATAACGGCCTAAGGCATTATTTACAGAGATCTGATACTGATATTATTTTATAAACTATAATATATTGTTTATGCAAGTAGCTTCGCGGGGGAAGATCGTTAAAATTTACATCTGACCGTTTATGTTTTCCGCTATAATTTTGTTGATTCAACACCATTTCGTTTCACGTACAGACGTGACTATTGAAATGTTGAGTTTTGATGAACAAGCAGAAAGTTATGTCAAGGCAATACGTAATCAACGATGCATCATTGTTTTTATGCCGGCTTTTAAACGGAGTGCAGTGACCAATGACGAATAATGTCGATAACAAGGAGATTCTTAACTAGTAATTGTCATGTCGGACAACAAAGAAAACAAAAACAAAACTAAGAAAGATATTTATCAGATACTTAACGATAATGATCGAGTTATTTCTTTTAAAAAATGTGATAGTTTTTTTTTTCGTTTATTTATAATTACGCGGAATATCGAATAATTTTCACAATATTTGGCAATGTCAATGGCGCAGGCTGTGAAACGAGAGGTCGCGACTTCGATACCCATACCGGCACAAATGTTTGTGTACTCCACAACTTATTGTTTCGAGTCTGAAAATCTCTCATAGTTTCTGATACCCACGACACTAGACTTGTATATTAGTGGGGGGAGGGGGGGGTCAGTGTATTTGTTAATATGTTTTCTGGAGATTGAAACCACATGGCATAATTAAAGACAACAATAATTTATAATATCCGACCCGGAAAACTAACAAATCATCATAATTTTTATGGTGTGCTTGTATACCCTGCATAACTATAATATTTAATAATAATAGACCAAGCCGTATAATCAAATATAATATATCATAGTTCTTTTATTTACATTGTAGGCAGCTGTGTTCAGCAAATATCATTTGTTATATGTTATGACATTGAATAATATTATAAATATTGCAATATTTTTACGTCGATCCGTTTACTAGAAAGGTATACTGAGTTAATTCAACTAAACCAATATAGAATGTGTAATATTCATATCCGTCCCACTGCAGGGCACGGGCCTCCTCTACAGAGGGGTTAGGCCATATAGTCCACAGGCCTAGCAAATAAAAATAATTAAATATTATCATATTTAGTTAGGCCAGCAATATGGATCGTTACATAGACCTGTTGGAAGCGGCCTACATAAAGCGACTTCCTGCTATGTTCAGCAGTGGACTTTCTGTGGCTGTAGAGAAGTAAAAATATTATCATCAGTCTTCATAGTAAAACATAGCTTGCGATCTGTTAGAAACAGCCAGCATTATGAATCTAGTATTATTAGAGCCAGCTTTAGGGTAAGGCGCGGTTGGGCGACGACCCTATGGCTCCAGAGCCGAAAGGGCTCCAAATGCCGGGATTTACCTATACTGTATTATCTATTATTTACTGCTTTTCGCTTGGATTTTGATAGTACTTATAGGACGCCGTAGAAATCTCGGACAGGGTGTCGTTAATGCTAGCATTAACGATTCACGAAGCACGGGTTTAGACGTTGCGGTATTCATTAATGACACTGCAAGAAAAATATCGAGATTAAAAAAGATTCAATAGTGATCCAAATGTGACTTTTAGTTTAATGCCATTAAGTAAATTCATGGTATTGACCCTTCCAAGTGGTTTATGTGGCGATCCTTGGGGGAGGCCTATGTTCAGCATTGGACTTCCTGTGGCTGAAGGGAAGAAGAAGACCCTTCCAAACTAAATGGGAAACTATAGCCTTTAGACCACTAGCGTATTTGCGAAAAAATAAATCCATTGTTACAATCAAAGTGGACTTGACGCAAATTGCTCTCAATAGAGAAATATAGAAGAGCTTAGTCGAGGCTTTTGCCCTGCAGTAGGATCTTTTAGGCTAGTGTAATAATAACAATCAAATTACTTCAGTATAACTACTCTCCTTTTAAAGTAGATCGTGCTTTTTTGTAACATGAAGGATGTATTTGGTGATAAGTTTTTGGTGTGGATGTATTAAAATAAAATAAAACCGTCATTCATTTTAAAATTAGAATGACTTCAAAATTTAACGCATCTGTCTAGAGCGTCGTGTAAAAAATTTCTCCACGCTGACCCGTTACACATTCGCATGAGTGCCTTATATTTTCATGAAAAGCCGCAAATAAATAAGGTACCTAATTTACGTTCATACTTTTACGTTTTACGTTCATTATAGAAATATAGAATAGAATATCAGCGTGGGACGTCCACCCACTAGATGGTCAGACGACCTGGTGATGGTCGCGGGACGTCGGTGGATGCAGGCTGCCTCCAACAGGTCATTGTGAAAATCATTGGGAGAGGCCTATGTTCAGCAGTGGACTTCCTTTGGCTGATGGATTGGATTGGATTGGATAGAAATATGTGTTAATGGTACTTGATAAAATGCTTTTTTTTTCAAACCAGGATGGTGGAACAAGTTCCTCAACTGAAACAAGAGGAGCAATATCCTCTTCTTAAAGTGGAAGGTGGTGGCGGGGATGGAGGTTACTCCCACAATCCTTCAACTACAGTCGCGCCAGCGTGGGGCGTCAGCTGTCATCCCAAACATTCATGGCTTGTACGCTTGCCAGGTGGGTTTGTCAGTTACACATTACATTATCTTCTGAAGGAGTTATTTACGTTTCTGATGATGATGGTATTTTCTAATTTTATTGTAGAGTTAGAATGGGTTTTGTGTAAAGCACAATTATAAACAAAATTTCAACAAACATCAAATATGACCTTACTTGTTTCTGTAATGCCTACTAGAGCATTTTTAGCATGGAGAGAATTGAATGTTTATTTTTATTTACAGAATTCTTTTCCGCTTGCTGGATGACATTGATGCTGTTGGGGGTATCGTTCTTGATATTTTATACATTGGGCATGAGTGCATACAGACGGCAGCCAATCATTTTCATCAAATGCAACAGTACTAAACCCGCGAGTGATGTCTACTACCATAAGATCATTCAGCGAGGTGCATATGTTCCTTTCTCGCAGTACTCTGATTATATCTCTGCTATGGCAATGCAGTACCCATATTTACGGCTTAGGATCATCTTTCTAATAGATGACTCCGTAACCCCAACCTTCCAGGTCGCCAAACAAAATCGATTGATCAACAAGTTTATCCCGTACAATAACGCTGCTTATAAAATGAGACTGGAAGAAAGCAACAGGTGGGAGCTAAGGGAATTTCAACTGAAACATCCAAACGTCAATGTTAGTTTTATGCCACTGAGTCGATTTATGGCAATGACGCCTTTGAAGAATAAATGGAAGACTATTCCCTCGGTGTATTTGCCATTTTATGCGAGAGTATTTTCGGTATGGCAAACTGGTGGGATTGGCGCTGACTTAACGGCATTCAATAATCTGTTCAACAACCGCCAATGCGTGAATAGAAAGATCTCAACGATTTTGACGCAGCATAACAATGGTATAAAACCAGAAAACTATGCTAGTTCCCTAAATGCTATCGAAAGAGAGGAAGAAAAAGAAGAAAATGAATTCTTCAATGCATTCTACACAATTTTCCATCAGATATTGAATGAGACTCGATCATTTCTCAATAGATCGTTATCTTTTAATCCCATGACAAATGATAATGAAAAAAGTCCGGCTATGGACGCTCCTTTGATTGGTGTAAACAGAGATAAACGAGAATTGCCTCCATTTGATGCTACTGAAAGCAATAATTCATCAGTAAATATGAATTTTGAAAACATTACTAATCAAAACGTATCAAAAGATAATCATCACAATGCATCAGATTTGGATAGGATACCTAGCGTGGATATAATTGAATCAGAACAGACGAATGTATCAGCAATTGATGAGTTAAAATCAGAACTCAAAACTGTGTATAGTTCTGGAAAAAACAAATCGGATGCACCTCAAATTGTGTTCTTCTATGACTTTTCGATAATTTCTGATGGATTGGGCCCATCATATATTTTTCCTGAGCTCGCCCTAAGATCAAACATAATAGACTCTCCTAAGAACTCGGGAGTTTCTCCACCTCTCAAACGTTCTAAAGAAGCATCTCATGTTTTATCAATAAACCTTGATGGCATATTTTTGGCTGCCTCTTCCCGTTTGCATCCAATCTTAGGCCATATTCTGGCAAGTGTTAGTCAAGGCATGCATCCTAAATTTGCAATTCAAGACGCACTTTTGTCACGATGTCCTGGTTCATTTGAAGATGACAGCTACTGTAATAATATTTATGTATTGTAATTGTATTCTTTATTGTTTTCAAAGTTTGGATATTGCAGTGTAAAGCCGATTTTGTTGTTCGTTTAGGTATTTAGAAATAAAGGTTTATTTATGTATTGTTTTACAAGTTTTGTTTCTTTTATGTACAACAATATGGAGTCGATAGGCTAGCAATGCGTTAAGATGGCGAGGATATAAGGGATAATATCTTGAAAAGAAAATACTCCTTAGGTGTTCCGTAATTAGAAAATATAAAAATCTGACTGCACAAATATTTATTCCTCAGTTGATTCTCCAAAAATATCTTTTGGATTTGTTATTTTTACCCTTGGGTTATCTGTCTACGTTTAATCGTTATTCTTAAAAAAAGGTATAGTTTCGAGTGTATTTCAATTTTCACCTTACAGACTTAAACGCTAGCCATACACACTAGGTATACCTATTACCTGAGATGGTTGCCTGTACAGTTAAACCTGTCAGCTAAGCTTGAGTTCAGTAAAGGACATACACTAGAGGTAAACCATGGGTGAACCCATAGGGTAAACGTGTACAAACTTTCAAGCATCATTTACACGGGCCAGTTCCTCCCCTCAAAGATACTATTATCGTAAGGATATAAAAAAGTAGCATCGTGTAAACATTCGTCAGAACAGGATAATGTATGGCGGTTATGTCATGCGATAATCGCATACTTTCTCCGTGTAAATGGCGCTCTCGTTGAAGCCATCCATGATAACCCCGGTATGGGTAGCGGCAAATTATTCCGCGGTGTAGCGCTACGCGTCCTTTCCTCTCGCAATCA
The DNA here is from genome assembly GCA_033459515.1 of Theretra japonica. Lineage (NCBI taxonomy): Eukaryota > Metazoa > Arthropoda > Insecta > Lepidoptera > Sphingidae > Theretra > Theretra japonica. Next base: position 7,745,060 of record CM065943.1, read on the forward strand.
CCACACGCACTGCCCTGCCTGTTCTGCCTGTACAAGTACACCCATGGGAAAAACAATCGAAATTCATATTTTTTCACAGGTGTGCTAACCTGCACAGTTGTGCAATATGCACGCTCCTGTTTACAGATTGGCAAAAAAGTGTAAAAACGGAACTAACCCTTTATTTCACCTGGCAGCACTGTCACATCTTTCACATTTGTAAATTTTAATTAAATCTCGCATCTAAGTTTACGTTTTTATTGAAGTATTTTCAGTCAGAGCGTTTAGTACTTACTTTTGTTACTTAATTATCAATTAATTAATAATAATAAGAATCAATATTAAAACCCCAGTTTAAAAGTGATGCCATATAAACGGCTCAGTGGCGCCTCCATTTATTTTTACATTTTTTTGCCAAGCTATACCTTTATAATTCAACTGTACAGAGAAACCTGTCGGGTATACCTTATCGTATATGGATTTATTTACCACAATGTTTATCTTCTTGCGCCAGTATTTCCGTTTCAGAACGTTTATTCTATGACATATTAACATGGTGTCATTTTTCCTAGTAACAAAAACGTAAACAGTACGGTATACAGAAAATAAAAATAACTGTTAAATGCTCAGCAAAACAAATAGATCATAATTTTCAACTCATGCATCATGAAATTACCTTTCAACTTTGTGCTGGGACGTCTATTAAAGCCCTATTTGGGTAATACTAAAATGTTTTGTAGACATCCCACTTTCGCCATAAGAATCTTTTATACTTACTTTTACGGGATACTTGGTTTGGTAAGATTATTACGATTTATTTTCTTTATGATCACGTAGACGAGGCTTTGGTACACCTGGTGGTAAGGAGTCGTTGAAGCTAATGGATTTTGGTAATGCCAGAAGTAAAGTTAACCCCTTGTTTTTTATTTTTACACTGGCCCGGCATAATGACTGCACTGCTACTGATGGTAAGCGCAAATACCATCCAGACTGAGTATCAAATGGCATTATGCCGGCCTGCTGAGATGCTTATACTTGTTACTTTGTAAATACTTTTTCTTTTCTGTAGAACAAACTTATTTCTATCATCATCATCATCATCAGCCTGTTGTCTGTTGTTGTTATTACTGTCCTCGTACGTACTTATATGGTTTATTCCCTTTTTGGTTTGGTGACAACGTACACAAATAAAAAACAATGCCAGCTAAGTTGGCCGCCTAATATGTTTTTATGAACAATTTCTTAGAATGTGTATAAGGCTTTTCAGAATGCTAGGTAAGAATAATTTTGTCTTGCAGTGCCTCAGTGCGAATCATTTAAGAAAACACTTGGGAGAAACTCCAGTAGCTGATACTAATTTAAAAAACGAAGTTGACACATATCACCGCTTTATGATTGTACATGATTTGAAGATAATATCTAGTTCGATGGGACTTGTACAATACTTTTGCCTTGTCGTTGGTTGTATTACTGTAAGAAACTTTATTTTTAAAATTCCTACTTTTATAGAGGTAGGTGAAAGTATTTGTATGTCCTTTCATTAGTTGCGATTTTCGCATAGAGATAGTTTAATATCCGATGGTAATCTCTGGGTGAAATGGGAAAAACTAGGTGAGAGAGTAATCTCGTCAATCCACAAAATAACGCTGGGTAAAAAGGAAAATTATTAAGGAAGTTGGTAGTGGTAAAGTTTTGATTCAAACATTTACGTTCAAAAATATACTTTAAAAATGTTGATTGCTATGGAGGTACGTAATTTGAATATCCTTGGATGAAATTGCAATTTTCGAAGATTTTTTTGCCCTGGCCCTTGTCGTTAATAGTTGATTTATTTACTTTTCAGGAAAATCCAGCGCTTTTTCTCCCGCATCTCGCAGGGCAGTTGCTCCTGGTTTTAACAAAGATTGTTCATATTTTTCTCTCGTTACCACTCATCAATATCAAGACTTTCATGGGTTTGTTTCATAAGATAATATCTTTAACCCTAATGATATTTAATTGTCTGCAAGAATTTTGTGTTTTTCGACAATATCTGTGTCTGTGCGATTTGTAATTATTGTGATTGTTATAATTTGCAATAAATGTTTATCACTTATTTTAGCTATTTTATGTTGTTTTGAATTCAACATTTCATATGGAACATGATCATCTCTTTTTTAAGCCAACTTAATAAAAACTAGAATGAAGGATGCTTGGTGAAGGTATCTAATCACTGAAAGCAATATATATTTTGTAAGCGCGTCTAATAAATGCCTGGGAACCTGAGGGTAAGCCGTTATCGGCCCTTATAGGCACGACACTTTCAGATCGGTGCTTATATCTACTTCTTACTGCGTAGTAAATACTCTTATAATGTCTCACAGCGCTCGAAAAATACCGAAGTAGAGAGTTCCTACCAAAGTTTGCACATGCGTGGTAGCTGATAGGAACGTTCTCTTGCAATGTGCGTAAACGCATTATATCCAGGTGATTGAATCAACTCTAGGATTCTTATATTTCGAATGCAGCTTGGCGACTACTATGAAAGCGGTGATGGCGATGTGACATGCTCCCCGAACTAAGTATGTTTACTCAAAGAAGTGATTTTTTTGTATCTTTTTCTTCTATACACATAATAAATATGTAACCGAGCGATGTCTGTACATGGAAGACTACTACATTTATGTGAAAAACTAATGAAAAAACTGATATGGAGGGACTATATTAACGTAATAGAACCCAAAACAATCACTTTTACATTTTTTGTCTGTTTGTGCGGTTGTGCGCGATGAACTTAGAAACGGCTTAACGGATTTCCGTGAAATTTGGTATGGAGATAGTTTTCAACCTGGATTAATACTTACGCTTTTTATCCCGAAAAATGTAGTGTTCCCATGGGATGAGCAATTCATTCCGATAATATATTAATTGCTTTTTTATTCTCAAAGGGATGGTGTGTGGCTGGATTACATATCTTGAGTGAGAATGACACGGGACAGGACGGGGCAGGACGTTTCAAATAAAATTAATCAAGTCGAAGTTGTGGGCAGAAGCTAATTTAATATTTGAACCTACATACTTGATTCCAATGGTTACTTTGGATACCGTACGTAATTATATTATTCCAAATAACCTACAAGCTGATTGGCCATGCTTGTAAAAACAATACTGGCATGTAATTGTCATTTACAATGTCAATGTTTAAATAAAAATAAATATTTTTGTTGCTATTCACAAAAGTACCGAAGATGTGACAAAGTTACCGTAAATGCATACAAAAGGCTATTGGCGTGATGCTCATGTAAACAATATTTAGTACTCTCAGATCATGAAGTTAAATTGGCTATAGCGATGCAGTATGGAGAGCGATAGTCTTACCCTGTTGAATCAACTTCATGCTAACCATGAGAATCACCGAAACACTGTAAGTTCCTACCTTAGTTCTCTATCTTTTCTTACTGTAGATTTCGTTCTAAGACAGAGTGATGACTATCGGGCTGAGAAAAAATAGCTATATTTGAAAATCTTATGTACCTAAGTTACAGTGGTTTTTCTTCAATATTTATATTAGGTAGTCATGTGTGCATTGATAGCCAATTACCACGGACATTACAAGTAAGGAAAAACATCGTGAAAAACCTTTATACTATACAGATCTCAACAAGACCTTTTATGTTTGTGGAGTCCGCCAACCTGCACCAAGTCTGCACCACCAAGTGAGGTGTACTTTAGCCGACGCCCTTTCAATCGAACTCCTGGTTGTATATGGATCTGGCACTCAGCAGTGAGCATTATAAGGCGATACAGTAGATTGGATGGAGGGGATTAGCTGGATTCAGGCCGCTTCCAGCAGGTCGATGTGGACATCCTTGGTGGAGGCCTATGTTCAGCAGTGGACTTCCTGTGGCTGAAGAGAGAGTGAGAGAGAGTACAGTATTTTTTTTAATATTTCTTTTATAAAATAGGTGCGGCAAACGTGCAAATAAGTCATCTGATGGTAAGTGATCACTGTCGCGCATGAACATGCACAACGCTTGGATCGTCGACGTGTTGCCGGTCCATTAAATTGAGTAGACAGCGGGAAGGAAAAGGATGGGAAGAAGAAAGGGGTATTGGTTACCGGCAATCTCACTCAATGAACGAAAGGCGACAGTAAAGCTGTAACTTCACAGCGATCTCCTGTGAGACAGTGGTACCGCCTCGGACGAGCCTGCCCATTAATGCTGAGTCATGACTGACAACGGTGTGGCTCTATCATGTTTTTTTTTTATTGAAACATTGGTTACAGCGTTTGCTTGTTGGTGGCGAGAGTTGCGAGCGCGTGCGCATGAAACTGCGTGCGCTTCTGGTCGCGTTGCTCGGTGTTTCCATGTCTGCTTGCGCATTTGCCTCCCAGCCTGTTGAGTTGGAATTGGACGACGAGGATGTCGCCCAGAAACTCAACAATGTCAGCTTTGCTAGAAGGTAAACGGTTATTTCCAAGCAGCTGGTAACTATCGACATTTATTTGTTTATTTAGACTTCATACAAATATATTTGTACAGGTGGATTTAATGACCGAGATATTCGCTTAAGTCGAACATCTAAACTGATGCATTTAGCTTTTGTTTGCTGGCCATTGACGCTAGAGAGATTAACTTGGCCTTAGTACGTTTCATTAAGAAACAAGTTGTGTTTCGTATATCTAAAAAATATCAATGGGATACGTATTACGTTTCTCCCTAATCCGAACTGTCTATGGCGCTTCCTCTGAAGGCACCTAAACGAGATACAGCCAAGAATTTAGGAATTTCTAATTTTAGTGGTAGTGACGATGTTGTGCAGGTTTCTTGTACAAGATCAGACATACTTTTAATTTAATGACAGAAAAGAAAACGACATTCGTTTCAGGATAACGAAGCCGACAATTCGTCTAGTCATCGGTTATGGAAAACTCAGCGCTTTCATTACCGCCGCCACGTCATTGTTGCTACTAGTTGCCGTCATGTCAAAGGTATGTATGCCTCATGTACAGACATTAAGTACGCATCGATGTACTTTGGATTAAATCTATATAAATTTATAGTCTAGTTTTGAATTAACGTTGTAGAAAAATAAATGAATACATCCAACATTCGCACACACTAATATACAAAACTAGTGTCGTGCTTATCTAATACTAAGAGATTTTTAGGTGTTACAAAAATCCAGACCCGAACCAAAAATTTTTGGACCGCACAAACATTTGTTTTGGTGCAGGGATTGAATTTGGCCTAGTTTCACAGCCGGCGCTCAACTAACTGCGCCATTGAGGCTGTTAAGACGAATCGACGCACGAAACTCGTTTTAAAACACGGCCTTCTTATTGTCAGCATCTCAGCATTTTCAGGCTACTCTTGAAACCAATCGCAACCTCCAAACTACACAGTCCACAGTTTAGGTTCTAACCCGTAACTTCCTAATCCTAATCCTAAACCCTAATCGCCAACCCGCACTAGGCCAACGTGGTGGACTACATGGCCTAACCCCTCTCAATCGTACTTTTGATTGTAGAGGAGGCTCGTGCCCTGCAGTGGGACGTATCTGGGCTGATACAGTAATATCAATGTATGAATACGACTGAAAAAACTTGAATTATTTTGATTCTAAAAGTTTTCACTCCATTCAAGCACATTAAATCGCAAGGGTAACGACTTGACCGCAATGACTTGGTAGTTTTTTTTTTAATTCAATCTATATTTTCCCAAAGCTGAACAAAGTTCTCCCTCAATAAGAAGTATTCATTTCAATTCTATTTCCAAAAGATCAAGTATGAAGAGTAGCAGTGTAGGCACTTTTGTGTTGCAGCAATCGTGGTGGCGTCGCGGCGCTCGGTGGCTGGCGGCGCCGGCGCTGCTGGTGGCCGCGTTAGAGGCAGCCTCCGACGCCAGCGACGCCATGCTGGCCGCTGCCCTGCGCGGCTCCACCGAGCCCAAACAAGTCATCGCACAGACACTCGTGGCCGGAATATTGGTCACTGTCGAGATACTCGTTTGGTAAATTATTAAACTGTATATACTAAATATAATAAATACACCCAACAGTCACATACATGGCCCTGACCTCAGATTAGGATTAATGAAGACTTGTGTCGTGGGCATCTGAAACTAGGAGAGACTTTTCAATCTCACAAACACCAAACTCGAGATAAATATGTCACAAATATTTGTCTCAGTGCGAGGACCCGAACCCGCGGCCTCTCGTTGCACAGCCGGCCTCTCACCAACTGTGCCACGGAGGCTGTCAAACTATATTATGTTTTTATGGAATACTAATATACCATTGCTGGCGAATCTCTCCAAGAATTTCATATGTCTATAACTTTCACCAACCCGTTTCAGGTCAGCCTGGTAGCCTTATACCTAGAGCCCTTTTAATCATAGAGGAGAGATGCTTAGCAGCGAGATGTATATAATCTTAGTAAAATTTCGAAATAAATATTTTTTCAACATCTACTTCCAGGTACTTCATAGCAAAATTTTTCGAGTACAATCCATCAGTGTCTTCAGAAGATAGAGAAAAAGAAACTTCGACAAAATCACGTCTGTCCCATATATTAACGGATTGATTGTATTTTGAAATAAATATACACACAATATATAATTTGTCATAACATTTACAATATGGAAAAGATAATGAAATAAAGGACTTTGTATTCAGGTAAAATCTACTTTCTGGTACACATATATTTCGAGTGATTTATTTATTTAAATACATCTAAACTCCTGAGTAATGACCCAACACTAAATAACAAGTCTTGTGCATTGGATATCAAAAACTACGAGAAGTTAATTTACACGTTCCCGCAAACACTTTGACCTTTTTACAGTCCTCGTCTTATCCATCTCCGCTATTGCGTTCACAACAATGATTAAAGAAATATAGTTTAAGAAATTTAGTTCTTTAATCACTGGTTCACAATGAGCATATGCGTTTATAACGTTATCAGTAGAGGAACTTTGGTGAATAAAGCCAGTAGGTAGAAGTTATCTAAATTCTATTGGCGTGTGGCGAAATTTGGAACTACAAGTAAAAATTAAAACAGATCTATTGTAATTAACTCATTTAGATATGTTTTTATAATATATGCAACAAGCATTAATACTCGTAATCTAATAATAAATTTGTAACCGATCGATGTCTGTGCATGGAAAATAAATGAGAAAAACCAATAAAGAGGGACTGTATTATTATAACCAAAAACCATGATTTTTAGAATTTTTGTCTGATTGTCGGTGCTTTTGTGCACGCTAATATCAGAAATTGCTAAATCAATTTTGCATAAATTTTTGGAGGTATCTGATGGATTTTACCCTGGATTAACACAGGCTTGGTACTTTTTATCCCGAAAAATGTAGTGTTCTCGTGGGATGAGCAACGAGTTCAAATATATTTGTTACTTTTTTAAACTCGAAAGGGATGGGATGGGGCATGCCTTTAGTGAGAATGAGACGGGGCAGGGCGGGATGTAACGGGATGGGCCGGGAAAATTAATAATCAAATAACTTTACACATTTAAGGCACTGACATCGGAATATATTTTATTTCATATAGTATTCAATACTAACATATCACAGAAAAGTGCATAAATATTCCTAAAGCGTTATAAAGTGTATTTTTGGTACAAATTTATAAAATATATTAGTAAGGATTATATTGATATGTCTAATGACGCAGAATTCGTATTTTTAATCTATAATATTGATACCCTAGGTATAATAATTTAATTAAAAGCTTGCTACATTTACATTACAATATATTATATTATGTAGGGTGTATCCAAAGTGTGATCAAAAACGAAGACAGGAGGGTAATTTTACTAAGATCCAACAAAATGTAATTAAAACTTAAAAAAATTAAACTGAAAATTAATGGATTTTTTTTTCACCAAAGTCGTGTTTGGGAGGATACATAATATGTACATCGTGCTTTTGCCAAAATAATAATGTACATATTTTCTTAAAAAAAACGCAATGGGACTGCGATAAATAATCAGCTGGCACCAGGGCTCAACGCACGGCCTACTACCGACTCGGTAATAGGCACTGTATGTAAAAACATCGCGTTTGCCGCTTTTTAGCGAAAATTTTAATAGCATTGTGTTCGAAATCACTTATACTATCATCCGGCTTCGTTTTCGATTACACACTGGATACAACCTATATAACAATTTTTATTAAACTATTAGCTTGTATATTATGCATATCTAATACCTTTGCAAGACGGGCATACAGTCTGCTTTTTATTAGGATTGATTCTGGACCTACGGTCGGTTTCCTCCTGCATCCATCCCAGTAAACGATCCTTCAAGCCAAGTATAGTTTCTTGACGGATCTTGCCGTCTTGGAAGAACTCTTTCAATACAGATTGTATGCCGTCGTCTTGATCAGTCTCCCCAAAAGGCCGCTTGTGCTTCATGTAGTTGAAAACAAATTCAACGACTTGTTGTATGAGGTCCTGGTCGGGACTCAACAGTTTCAACTTAGCGATGTCCTCCGGCACCAACTTGGACAACAAATTAAGCGAGACGTTCATCAGATTATCGTACACGTCTTGGCTGAGGTTCTCCAACAGAGAGGCCACACCTTCAGTGCCAGAACTGCTGACTCTGATGAGCAGACTACCCAATCTCAATATTTCTCCTGGTTGGATACCGACGATCATACTTGGCTCGTCTTCATTTTCTGCTGCATACGAACTTACGGCTGTGGTCGATGGTGTCAGTCTGGTCGGAACGTTTGCAGGCCCGCCGGTAGATGGACCGATGTTGGTGAACAGTTGGGACCGTTGTTCACTTCCTACGCCGTACAAATCGGTTGGGTTGAATTTGTACTGTCCGTTCAAGTTGACTTGTCCGTCTGACGTCATGGATATCCTCAGCTTATGCTGGTTCACGTCCTTGTTAATCTTCAAGACGTCGGCGAAGTATTGATCTTTGTTGGCAATGTTCTGGATGCCCCTGATTACTTCAGTGTTTCCTTGGACGGTGCCCTGAATACGACGCGACTCGGCACTAATCTTGTCGAATATTTTCCTGCAACAAACAAGATATATTTCAATTTAACAAATCTCTTGCAGAGGTAACAACGATATGATAGGTACCATTACATTTATGACAGCTTGCTTTTTTTTGAGTTTTGGTTTTTGTATTTATTATTAATTAAAAATATTTTGGGGTTTTTGCAGAGCCACAGCCCACATCACATTTAGCTCTACCTTTTGCTTCGCTGTAGTCACGTAAAAAAATAGTTTGCATGAATAACGAGACATACCTTGCAAACAGTACGATTTTTAATATGATATACTAAATCCCACTATCTTTTTAAATCCCTGTTAATGATATTACATATCTTGACCTCGTGTCCTTTAGAGGTCGGCATTTTCAATTTAATCACATAGCCTACAACCAGCGGTTAACGATACTCTTTTAATATCACCTCATTCGTCAAATAATTAGCAGTTTAGAAGTTATAACGGAACAGATGAACACAAAAACATAACCCTCCCAACATAACCCTTTTGTTCCCCGTAGTTGGTTATAAAAGTCTTACTCACCGATGCCTATTGCTGCGAAGCGTTGTGCGGTATTCATTGATGGTGTTCGCTTGTGCCTCTTCTATGATGTTCTGGGCGGTCCTGTTGGACACCACGGCGTTGCAAAAGAACAGCGTCGCCGACGCGAATTGGAACAACTCGAGCGGCGTGGGCCTCTCGCCGTGATCGTGGTACTGTTGAAATATGCCATTATTAAATATATACTACTACATAAAGCTGATCATCTCTACTAATACATTTTTATTTGTTTGAATGTGCTAACCTCAAGAAATACTGATACAAATTGCAAAATATTTTAGAGTTAGATAGTCCATTCATTGAGGATGGCTATAGGGGCACCTTTTTTTTTCGTGATAATTTATTCCCACGGACGAAGCTGTGAGCAATGCTAGTATTCGAAATTGAGTACATTACCTTGAGTACAATATGTACCAGACTGTTGAGTACCCCCGCGCCGCCCGTCACCAGGTTGGCGTGACGCAGAACCTCCACTGATACAGCTAGAGCTTGCCCCGTCTGAAACACAACGCTACACTTTATTTCTTGTATAGTTAGGCAAAAAGCCACGTTGGCTTAGTGCGGATTGGCAGACTTCACATGCCTAACCCTTGTCAAACAAACTTTCGAATGGAAGACCCGTGCCCAGCAGTGAGACGTATATAGCCTGTACACGTCCCACTGCTTGATCATCATCATAAAGTTAAAGGCTATGGGATGATAATACAAGAATCAATACCAGGTGTAACCAGACTGTGAGGTGGCAGTTTTAGTGACTTCAGACAAAATGAAACTACTTTGCTTAAAAAGCGATTTTTTTCACCTACTACTTTGAGTGGATAAATACATCGGGCTTTACTAAAATTATAATTAAAACCCTTGCGTACCATTGCGTGTTTAAAAATAAAGGGTGTACATTATTATTTTAGAAAAAAAAATATATTTATAACAAAACACGATGACAGGTTAAAAAAAAAATAATTTTCGCCATTATTCTTGCAAATTTTTAGCTGCATTGTATCTAAAGTCACAAAAACTAGCATCTGGCTTTGTTTTGTTCTCACAGCCTGTACAGTGTACCTTGGTAAGGTTGGTGCCCGCGGCGGCGGACTTGGAGAGCAGCGTGGAGGCGGCGCCGGCCGCCAGCCCCACGCTCGACGCCGCGATGTTCAGCCAACTGTTGCGCGCCTCCGCGTCCGTCGGACTTATAGTCTGCATCAAAAACAACTATTATTATCATTGCATTAATTATTCCTATTCAATCGTCACCGTTAACATGTCGTTTGACGCAGCTCTCTTCCGACATATCGCTGTGGAAATCGTTAGGGCAGGGCCTGTGTTCTTGTGGCTAAAAAGAGAGAGAGAGAAGGAAACATAAAGAGCGAGAAAGAGATAGCAATATAATCATCATTACTACAATCTTCAGCCCTTGTAGTCCACCATTGAATATACACCTTGCTCAAAGAATTCGCTGGTTCATGACTGTGATAGGGCATGCCGGTGATTGAGTGCAATACCACATGTGCAGTGAATGCAACATCAGACATTGATGAACCATACAATATAAAATAAGACCACCGAAAACCAAATACATTTTATTTAATTATGTTGCAAATAGATATGTGTATTAACTTACTATATGGTTCTTAACTTAATATAAGTTATTTCATAGCCGTCATGGCCAAGAAACAATTTAATTACACTTAATCGACTGCTTCGGTGGCGCAGTTGTGCGGTACGATTACAACACTGAGATCTCGGGTTCGAATCCTGGACATGTGAAAGTGATATTGGCTGTTTCTATGATCAGCCCACAGTATAAAATTGTGCCCGGTATGGCTATAGACTCGCCCTGTATAACATCATGGGATGGAACGCGCAAGGTTAAACGTAAGTGTCCACCTCTGAATACCTCTTCCGGGAATAAAAATCCGCACTAGGCCAGCGTGGCCTAACCCCTCTCAAACGTTCTCTGATTGTAGAGGAGGCCCGTGCCCTGCAGAGGAACATACATGAGCTGATAATACGACAACAATGTATGCACTATGCAACGACCTGTTCATGCGTGCGCCTGTCGTGCAAGTGCAGCGAAGAGCGCACGAGTCCGTACACGCCGGTGGTGAGTGTGGCGAGCACGGCGCCGCCCAGCACCACGGGCGCCACGGGCGTGAGCGCCGCCGCGCCCAGCACGCCCAACGCCGCCACCGACGCCAACGTGTTGGCCGTGTCCGCTGTACTCAGCACGCGCGCCTTCAGCCCCAGCGCCGGCGACCCCACCACTGTCAGCTTCACTGCGAATGTCTTGTCGCTCTGGAATGAGCGAAATATATGCTTTTTTATTTATTCAATAGGTCTCACACACAGGCAAACAGGTCACCTGATGATCAGTGATTACTGTCGTCGATCAAAATGGGATGGCAGCGGGAAGGAAAAAGGATGGAAAGAGGAAAAGAGAATTGGGTACCCGGCAATCTCGAACCGAACGAAATGTGTGTGTATACATCTTTTAAAGATAAAAGTGACTTTTTCACGAAAGTTTACAATGGTCTATTATTCACTACCACTAAGAGGTATAATTTAAAATCACACACACACATGTATATTTATGAGTAAATATATATATTTAATTATAATCTACACTGTTAAAAACGCCGCGCCGGCTGTGAAACGAGAGGCCGCGGGTTCGACCCCGCGCCGAGACAAATATTTATGCGAGCTGTAAGTATTTCCTTCGGGTCTAGGTTCTTGTGAGACCGAAAAGTCTTTCGTAGTTTCTGATTCCCATGACACAAAACTAGATCTCAGTGTGGAGTCAGGACTATGTACGTATATGACAGAAGAATGTCTTTATATTCTTGAATTAACTGATAAAAATAATACGATACCTCATTAAATTCCCCTGTGTACTCTCCATTTAGTGGCACAATGGTAACACATTTTGGAAGTGTGTTGTTTTGTAAATAGGAATCCCAATCATTGTACACTCTAGCATTATCATCTACGTAGACACGGCAGCCCTTTGCTGAAAATGAAATCAACTACAGATTGTTACATATTAGTTTGAGAAATCTCAAACATGTATAAAAAAGAACAAACATTTCGTGGGACACTTAATTATGGTTAATTTGTATATCATCTATACTCAACTCTATATCTTGTTAGGAAATATAGAAATGACATTATTATAACTCGCAATAAACGAAGCTTAATATACAAGAAATAAGCAAGCTAGCCACAAACTCCAGTTCCAGGCAAATTGAGCGAATTTTCAAATCAAAATATTCACAAGTAAAGTGCTTGACTTAAAAGTGGATCTCTGGACCCTTACGATTAACAGCCCATGATTAAAGTAAGTAAGTGCATAAAAGGAAATAGACACCCTTGTGGCGCAGTCGGTTAGATGTTGGCTGTTAAAAGAAAGGCAGCAGGTTCGATAACCGCACCAAGAGAAACATTTGTGTAATGATGGGTAATTGTGAGATCACAAAGTGTCTTGTAGTTTCTGATACCCACGATACAAGACTCGATTTAAGTGTGGCCTGTGTGCCTGTTGTTTATATTTATTTATTATTTCACTGTATATTTCTTACCTCCAACGGTAGTAGGAACACATTTCCTAACTCTGAACACAGCGGTACACCAAATATCACAATCCGTTCTTCTGTGTAGGTCCCACCAGTGTTCCGGTGGTTCGATTTGATAAAACTTCAATGGTTTCGGTCTGGCACAAACAACCAGCAGAACTGACATGATAATGTCATCATTGTAGGAATATCTACCTGGAATAATGTTTGTAATATTAACAATTATTTATAACAGACATAGCTGTTTACTTTCACCAGCAATAGGGGTATTGAATACAAAAATAATATTTCAACAATAGCCAGTAATTCAAGAGATTAGCTCAACCAAACAAATATTTATCATAATTATTTTACTTTAGATATAAACGAAGAAGTTATATTTTTTATAAAAGTTTTTTTATAAATTAAAATCTTTTTATCCAACACTGAAACATTTTTAAAAATATTGTTATTTAATAGGAATTAGATCATCATGTTCTTTAAAACACAGTTGAAAAATTCGTTTCAATCAAACCACAAATTACATCACTAAGCCAATGTTATGATGCAACTGTAGAGAGCAAAAAACTGCAATGCTTTATTTTCATATGTACAAAGGGACTTTGACCAGCTATTTGACTTATGTCTGTGATTCATAAACTATATATTATGCATCAATATGTTTACCACGATGTTATTTCTAAATATTAGTTATAGATGTAATAAAAAAAATTATATGTATTACATTACAAGTATTTAATATTTAATCAATTCGATGATGATACTATGCATGTCGTTAGCAAAACAATAAACAGCTTTGGATATAGTTCTTATATAGAGAATCAGGGATATATAGTAAAATAATACATACTTTGTTCACACAATTTTTCAAAAACTTTCATGACCTGTTCTGCTTGCCTGGTTGTGTAACCTTCCAAGTGTGGATGAGTGGATTTTCTTGCATTATTAAGATCACCCGCAATAGTCGGGCTTCCAAATAAAGCGAAAGCCACATTTTGCAATAAATAATATCTTTGATTTTTTTCATACCTGAAAACAGGGATATGATACATGAAAGTTTCTTCATTATTTTAATCATTAAGCATGTTATCTTATCAATAATTATTTTTTATAAGTAGGTTAAAGTATTTTAATTATTATCTTGTATTATCAGTGTTATAAAAACCAGTATGAAAAATTTGGCTTATTAATACTAAGTCAGATTCAAAAATAGAACAGTGTCTACTAGTTTGAACTACTGGAATCATGTACTCATGTTTTGTGTTATCAAGTACCCTAAACTGTGTTTACAGTTTAGGGTACTTCTCGTGTTTATGAGAAGTCACTTTAAGTTAGTTATTTCCAAGACACTCAATAGTTCCTACTTAGTTACTTACAGAACACATAGTTTGTCTGCTGACTGCGTGACTTAGCTCCATCATTCCTTTTGGGAATACTTAATGATGTAATAAATAAATATTATAACACTAATATAATAAAAAAAATAATGAAATAATTCAATATAATTGCATAAAATTATAGGAGATCCGTTATTCACAGATAAAATCAATTAACTTTGTATACATATAACCACAAAATTAAACTTATATTTGTATTATTAATACTTACTTGACCCAGTCGGCTTCACCTAAATTTTCAAAGTATTCTTGCTGTATCTGTACAGGTGTCATAGGAATCTGTTCCACTCCATTATTATCCACATGAAGCGCAGAAGTCTCATCATATGCATTTAACGGACTTTGTTCCAGTGGTAAATTATTATTTACAAGAGCCATTTCAAGTCTGGAACAAGTGTATGCAGCAATATTAACTATACACTGACAAAGTTATGTGGATTATCTAGGGACAACATTGCGTTTACATTTAAGTAAGGTGCAGTCACTTAATTATGCAAGATATATACATTATAGAATTTTTATGGGTCAGGGAAGCAAATCACTATGATGTCATATGTGATCATTGCAGCCCCTACACCCTTGAAAACTCTTTGGTTGGCAGGTATTTATTAATCTTTGAAAACGGAAGTTATTGTATGTTCCTTGTAGATGTAATAAAGAAAATTACGTTTATTACGCATTAGAGCGTCTAATAAAATAGATCTGAGATGTTTACATTATCCCTCAATACAATGTTTACATAATATTACATCATTTACAAATCCATACATATTTAGTAGTATTAATTAAAACATAATTTTAATAAAAACTAGGTAATTATTAATTTAATGGGTAAAAATGATTTAGAAATGTATTTACTTACCGTTTGCAGGAAATACTATGAGTTTTAATTTATGCTTGAACCATTCACTGTAAATTTATCAAAGGCACGAGTACCACAGACGAGTACGTACTTACTCAACGAGTGGAAAATCTGTAATATGTATTATGTATAGTAGAAGTTTACATTAAAACTATCGTATCGTGATTCATCTTTCGAGAAATCACCAACAATAAACAAACGTAGAGCATTCAGCATTGGTCGGTAGCAAAATAAACAAATTTAAAAAAATATCAGACGTCACTTTTAACTTTGCAGGATCAGCAGACAATTTACAGTAAAGTTGATACTTGATACAGTGAAATAGGGTAACTTTGACCCAGTCTGTAGATGTAGAATTTTATTATTACGTGTGTTTTTCTTCCGTGTACACGATAAGTGAAAAAATTGTGGGATTGTAACTATTCAGTTTAATCTCAATTCATAAACATGATGGTACTAAATAACAACGAGCAATTGGTGATTCCTGAGATTTACGTTATTAATGTTAATTGTTAATGTGATTTTTTTTAAACGTTTATGAAAGTGAGTAATACATGATACTATTTTGTAATCAAAATACCTGTTTAAAATAAGTTAATATTATATAATTATTTTTGCAGGAACTGAGTATGCTGGACCGTGAATATAACGATTACGTTCCATTTTCCGGAATTCATATTCACGGTTATCGATATTTTATTGATTGCTCTTTGGTCTAAAAATCACAGTGCCTCACAAAAATAAGTTATGTAATATTTTATTATCAGGCGATTTAATAAAATATGACAATATCGTCTAGCTAAAATCTTAAATAATATTTCATATCGGATTATTCAGTGTATACGTCTTGGGATACGTCGTTAGATTGCTTTCTTTCAACCTAAGCTTGTTGTAAAATTGTGTTTATTCAATTGGATCTCTTTTTACATATACATTGAATTTTTTGTGATAATGTTTCATGTCTACTCTTCCTCCCGCACTATAGAATTACTTTAAAAAAATGTATATGTATATACTCGTATGTGTTATACTATACCATGCTATATGCTCCAAAGATCCTTTTTCGCAGGTAAAATGAGAAATCGCTTCCGTCCCACCTCGTGGTGTAGCGAGGTGGTGATATCTGAACTGCGTGGTGATATCACCATGCTTTAATTTAATAGGTATCTGTTAAAACGATGCAGCCCACTATAAGTGATTAAAATTCAGTTTTTGGGCGAAACTTTATCACCATTCCATTTCACTGAAATAAGATACAGCCTAGTTTGTTATTCTTGTACTTAATAATATGCTTTTTAAATGACGATTTTTTTTTCAAATAGGGTCCGTAGTTCCGGAACATACAAACTTACAGAAATGATTTCTTTATAAGATCAGCATACGACATAAAAGGTTATAGGGAATGCAGTGTTTTCCTACTTATTACATTGACGCATGTCTTGATGATTTTGTCTAGTTATTAGGTACCTACCCATCTGCCATTGCACTTTTCGCGTTTCGTTCCTTATCACAAGTATTAGGTATACGATTTGTTTAGGTAGAGTGTTAGGTAAATACAGCTCTTAATAATGTTATAAATTTCTTATTATGTATGTTATTTATTGAGACCTGGAAAAGTTGTTTATATATGTAGGTATATAATGAATCTTTAGGAACCGCTAATGATGACGAACAGTACGAACTAGGGTGGTGGACTTATGAATAAATGTCTAGAAAGATAGATACCTAGATGAACAACTTCTTATTTCCATCACTTATCACCTCGAGGTACGTCTGTTGAAAATCCTGCATCAAATAGTTAGCAAAGCAAAATCTAGGTAGGTACTTATGCTCAGTTGCATGAAGTCACTTTCGCCGCAACTTTAAGATTGGTATTAGCCATGCATCTGATATGTTAAATGTACGGGGATAACATCATTAAAGATAATTTTATGGTTTATTTGACTTGAAGCAACTGGGTCCTAGAAAGTAACCATGGTAGAAATAAAATTCTTCCTATTCGTCCATGGAAAGTAAAGTAAACCGCGTTCGAAGCATAATAATTAAACTACGTTAAAATGGATAACTATTAACTAGCTACGTTTGTTTTTATCACTGCAAACATTGTAAAGTGTAAAGTGTTCCGGAATTGATATGACAAAATTGCTGTTACGTGCTTGGTCGGGTCAATTAATAACTCAGTATGACAGAGCCGGCGTTATTTATCGTTTGAATGTTACTCGAAAGAAAAACGATGGTTAACATTTGAAACCCAACAACATAGATAACATATTTAAGGTAAGACCCGATCACATTTGAATAAGCCCAAGGTAAGGAATGGACAAAGTGAAAAGTTAAAATGTGTAAGCTAGGCCACAACTATTAGATACTAAAACTAGTTTTAAATAACGCCCGATTGTTGGGTAACGATAATACTTTCCAAATGACTATGAGTAATAAGCATGGGAAATAAACTAAACCCATAACATTAAATGTGTGTTTTATGGCTGTTATCACACCGGCATATCGATCAGATTACGAACGTCCTTGCATCAAAATTGGAGAATTATTTCAGTTGCCACCGGCAGTGCGGCGTGGCGCGACGGTTTGAATTTCCAAAACAATGCACGATTTTATCAATTACCGATGTCTGTGTGTAGGTAAACATACGTCGAAATGACTGTTGCAGAAGTATTTTAACGAGGAAACTGCTCATTGCGCATGGGGATTGTGTTCGAACTAAACCTTTTCACTATGAATTCTTACGCCATCAGACAAAAACATATTTGTTCTTTATATTACCAGATGTGAAAACATAAGACGGATTTATTTGGTTTTCAATAACGAATCGAAACGTAGACATAATGTATTTAATTCGTTTGATTTTTTTAATTTTAATTCGACTTTTTCGTCAGCGTTAATTCGATATTGATGTTTAAAATGATAAGAAGATAATCGGTTTTGATATATCTATTGATAGCTAATCTGGTGCTTAACTAAATCAATCTTCTGTAAGCGTTAGTGGGGGATTGTGTTGGATATAATGACATTGGATATAATGTATCGCGGTCGTTTTTTAATAAAACAAAAGCAGTTTAAATTCGTCGTTGTAGGTTGTATGTGTGTATTTGTATTGTTTGTGTACAGTTATAAAATCAATAATGTGTATGGACAAGTCAATGAGCAGTTTGGACGGGATATATCCGAGTACAGAGACGTAATAATCGATCACAAATACATTATTCAACAATACTATGAAAATCGAAAGGTGAGTTGGAAAGATGAAATCAAATGCTTATTTTTATTTTGCTCTCAATTTCCCAGAGTTAAATATTTTGTAAAATATGTGGTTATTAATTTCGATGTTATTAAATATTTGACATTAACCCAAATAATAATTTGATGTATTTTGAAGTTTATTCTCTGCCCAAAATATGTTTTATGAGACGAGAATATGGTCGAAATATTTATTATTTGCTTAGCTATAGGCGAACAATAGTTGATACTTACATATTCATTAGTTGCTTGCCTCACTGTCTATCGCACATGTCTGAACCGTGAAATTCTGGGGTCGAGTCCTAGGTTGGGTAATTAAATTCATGATTGTTTAAGCACCATGAATTATCAGCGTTTTGAACGTTTGAATTTCTTGAGAGGGGTGAAAAAAAAACCAGTTTTTTTACACACTCATTAAAAACCATCTTACTTCTATTTCGCGTTATTATGGAGTAATTTTGTAGCGTCAAGTATTAATTGTTTATAACTAAAAAAGGAAGAGCTAGACATGGCCCTTATCCTTCAAAAATGATTTTTGGCCTCATTTCAACAATATAAACTAAAAATATTTACTTTGTAGGATTTGAAAACTTCAAATTTAGGAACGATTTTATTTAAAAATCAGCCCCCAAAGAGTGGGATAAGAAATAAAACGTTCGTAATATTGATATGGAAGCAGTGGGATTGGTTGAAGAATCGACACGTATACAACTATGGTAGTACTGAGTAAGTATCTAGATTCTAGATTCTAGTGTATGCATCAAGTGTTTACGCTTGTGGAAATCTAAATAGCCAATTCTGGTTTATCGCTGGTATGAAAACAAGAAATAGCTCTTTAATTGCATTGCTATAACTAGATACAGATCAAATAAACTTGATAAAAGATGATTACGAAAGATTACGAAAGTGTTGATAAAATAAAATCTATTATAGGTTGTAGCTAACATGATGTTATATTAAGTTCTTGCGTCATCAGAACATCCGTACCATATCCTTATTCGTCGTATCAGGATATCTGTAACTGGTGGTAGGTCTCTCATATGTAGGAGGCCGCCTGGGTAGATACAACCGCAGTGTCTATTTCTCTCGCGAAACAACAGTGTAAATGCACTGTTGCGTTCCTGTTGGAAGGATATTGTAGCCAGAATAACTACAGGACATAATGAGACTTAATATCTTATGTCTCAGGACGCCGAGCGCAGTGGAATGCCAAGTATTGCTTTGCAATCATCGTGTAGTTTGGTTTTGCAACTGACTATGAGCGGTCGTATCGTTTACCATCAGGCGAATGGCGTGCTCGTCTCGTCATTCATTCAAATAAGAAAAAAATAGCATTACCTGTTAACAAATGTTTAACATAATAGATATCACGTTTCTTCAATTACTATTCTATGATGCGTGGGATTAGTAATGACGCTCATATAGAAATTAAATGTAAAACACATCATTTTAATAGTTATAAAAGACTAGCATTGCTCGCGATATCGCCCGCGTGGTAAAGTTTTTCCAGGATAAACGTCCCGCTATTTATTTTACCAGGATGTAGAACCTACAACCTTCCTAAAAAAATTAACTATCCAATGCTAATATTAATTTTATATATGTTGTAGAGCCATGCTTCTGTCATTCATGACTCAGCATTCCATAGGTCCGGAAAACGATCAAACAGGTCACCTTATGGTAAGTGATCACTCCAGCCATGAACATCTACAACGCTGGATCGTGGATATGGATGTGTTGCCGGCCCATCAAATTGGGAGGAGAACGGGAAGAAAAAAGGTCGGAAAAAGGAAAGCGGTATTGGGCATCCGGCAATCTCAATCACCGAACGAAACGCGACAGTGAAGCTTCACGGCGCTTCACGTCTATTTCCTGTAAGACATTGGGTGGTACTGGTGGTACCGACCCGGACGTCCTTGCCCATTCATGCTGAGTCACGACTGAAAAACAGCGTGGCTCTACCACTTCCAAATATCTGGGAAAAGACAGATAAACTCACTTCCGTGGGGCGCTATGAGAGGTCCTTAACCTTTAAGTTAGTCTCATTGGTTTTGCTTATCGTTTTGTGCCTATTAAACAGGTAGCTATACCTGATATGCAAGGAAATGAAATACTTTTATTTATCACACGGGCAATTAAAGAGCACTTACGACACGACAATAAACGGTTACATAATTCTATTTACAATTCTATGTTTTACTAGCGGCCCGTTCCAGCTTCGCCTGGGTGCAAATGTTTTTGATTCCATTCCACACCAGGTACATGTTATTTTTCGTACTAACACTTGTATACTAAAAGTCGCCGTAGCTAGCCTACTTTAACTTTTCTTCTCACCATGACCCAATGAATTCTGTCCCGTCCCGTCTGGGACTTTTATTACCACAAGCTGGATTCGATTCCCGTTTCAGACATGCTATTATTCAAAAATCTTTGAATGCGGTTTAAACTGTTTTCAAAATTCAAATGATGTTTCCTTGCAGTATTTAATATGGATAGTATATTAAATATTGTAGACACACGATTGTAAATACTCCATGTGGCTTCGCCGTGGGACACCCTGTATATTTATTATACTTTCCTCTTGATACACTCTATCTATTGCTGAAAAATTCATTAAAATTCTTTGCATAGTTTAAAAGATCTAAGCGCACAGACAACGGAAGTGACTTCATTTTATACTATGTAATGATATGGTTATATAAAATATACAATTGTAATAGACTGAATATTGGGCTATTTCAGTTTAGTTTATACGATATTCACTACTGAAAAAATAAATTATTTAGAGTCATCTATCTTTAGAATATTACGATATACCTATGAAGGTTTTGTGGACTATGGATATGTCGGAAATGTCGTGCAGTATTTTATAGTTCCGACTAAATATCAATATACACATGTCTCAAAAGTTGGAGGTGTACCCTGATCATAACACTCACAAATAATTTATCACCATAAATTTACCAACATACCACTGCAGGCGAACATAATAAGATGTAATTTAATATTTCAAAATAATAAAAGAATTTTATTTGCAGACAAAATCCACTAGATGGATGCAGTGTGAAAAATTGCAATTTTACTGGAGATGATAAATTGTTGGCCTCAGCGGACGGCGTCGTGGTACATTTACAGCGCGGTCTGATCCCGGACACGGCTAACAGAAATCCACGCCAAAGATGGATATTCTTAAATGATGAATCGCCTTTAAATGCGTTCTCTTTGGCGCAAAAACGTCCCAAGTTGTCTGATCTTTATAATGTGTTCAACTGGTCGATGACCTACAGGTACGCTGTGTTTTAGATTATTTGAATCTATTAAGATCAGGTATAGATATGCCTTCTAGTGGTAGATTGACGTCACTGCCACTTCTATCACCCATGGTTTGCTTTCAGATTTATTTTGTCCAGAACTTAAGAGAACAAAACGTGTCATCCATCCATCCATCTGTCAAAGGAAGTCCACTGCTGAACATAGGCCTCTCCCAATGATTTCCACGGTGACCTGTTGGTGGCAGCCTGTATTCAGCGACGTTCCGCGACCTTTACCAGGTCTTCTGACCACCTTGTGGGTGGACGTCCTACGCTGCGCTTTCCGCAAAACGTATATTCCTATACAATTCTGTTGATAATATTCCCTCCTGATTTGTTTTGAAAACCAACACCGAAAATCTGATGGTCTTTAAAAAAAATCTTTAGCGTAGAGCCCACACAGTATGGGGCAGTATTCCAATAACTCAGATTTATGAAAACAATAAATTCGTTGACATTACAGAACCGATGCGGATGTGCCTGTGCCATACGGTCGTGCTATACCCTTGTTAGAGCCAATCTTTGCCCGTACCTCAGCTGAAAACATTGCCCAGTTGATACCGCACTACGATAAGAAGAGACGCGATGTTTTAGCTGCCATACTGATATCCAACTGCGGTGTATCCTACCGAATGAAATATGTCAACGAATTGAAGATATACATAAATGTTGACGTACATGGACGGTGTGCTGACAAAGCACATGTTAACAGGTGAGGATTTGGATTAGAATTTTCCTGGCTATTGTACTATATTGGCAAATATACGTCCCACTGCATAGGCCTCCTCTACAATCGAGAGCACGGTTGATTGGGGTTAGGCCATATAGTCCGCCACGTTGACCTAGTCCGGGTAGGCGGACTTTATATATTATAAACAGTTAATTGGTTTAATTTTTGATGACTAAAAATGAAACACGTTTCATTTGAAAAGGAGCCATAACTATGATATATGTACTTAATTTATATTACATCATAATTTTGATACAATGGTTGATACTGACTAAATTTTGATTATTTTTAGTGTGTCCAGATTCTAGAATAAGTCATCCTTGGGATAACAAACATTACTTTGCAAATACTCTCTCCAGTTGTACCAACTATACGCTTTGTAGGTACTGGCGTATATACGAGTAAGTTTAAATTCGAAAAAATCCCAGTTTGTTGGTTTCTCTAATAAAATCTAATCGTGGGTTTATTACACAGTTTTGTAATAACCTACTTTATGAACTTTAATGAGTTAAACCTTGCATTATTTTTATACGGAACAAACTTTGCTTCGGTGGGATTTCAAGTAATTTACTGAAGTTACGGAATGGACTTTTACGAGAATAATAATTCGTATGGTATAGTATTTAGATATTATGTATTAGTACACATATTTGGCCAAAATATACCCTGTACTGTATCAGCTCATTTACGTCCCGATACAGGGCACGGACCTCCTTTGCAATCGAGTGTACGATTGAGAGTGGTTGGACCATATAGTCCACCACGCTGGCTTAGTGCGGGTTGGCGGACTTTTACATACCACAGAAATGTATACAAAATATACGCTATTGAAATGAAATACTTTTTACGGATTTTATCGTTGTTTTGGTTTTATTATACCTTCAGGCGTTGGGGACTATCCACCTTCGTTACCAAATCCGCGATAACATAAGGATTACTGGACATTTATCAATGGGTAAAATCACATAAAAGCCAATAGTAATATGTTTATATCAATGTTAACAATTTCGCAAACATGGGAAATATAAGCAATATAGCACATATTTATGTTCATAGTTTTAGTTGTTTAAAATTTAATAAAAAATACCTTCATTTACATTTATTGACCACTACGAATGTCCCAAGCTGCTATTGTTTTCAGGACCAAGGCGTCGACATTTGTGACCACGCATAATTACTAACTAGCACATGCATACATCACTCAAACAATGTGTTTTATTTCAGCTGTCCAGGACACTTCAGGGCCGACTGCAAGATAATATCTGAATATTTATTCTACTTAGTATTAGAGAACTCAATGTGCCGTGAATATATTACTGAGAAGATATTCCACCAAGCGTACGCTAAAGGAGCTATACCTGTTATTATGGGCCCACCGTTAGAAGACTGTGAAAGATTGTTGCCGCCAAATTCATTTCTACACGTTGAAAATTTTAAAACACCCAAACATCTGGCGGAAGAAATTATAGCCATAAGTAAAAATGAAGAAAGACTACTAAGCTATCATGTTTGGAGAAATGACTTCGTCGCCGCAAATGAACATGGATATTTTGGGTCCAAGTCATATCATTTCTGCAGATTATGTGAAGCTATGAATTACAATGATGAAACAGTTTCGGTGTATGATGAAGCTAAAATAAAGTCGTTTTTTGATCCGAAAGAAACTTGCGTTATAAAGTGAAATGATTAACGGTATATCTATAAATATAATACATTTGTTTTGTAACTTTTTTATATCCTTACGATAATCGTATCTTCGAGGCGAGAAACTCTCCCCGCGTAAATGGGGCTTTACGATATTTTTTTATTAATGAGTATACCAAACGAGCAGGTCGCTCGCTTGATGACAAGTGACACGTTTGCCCGTGAACAGGGGCAATGCTTTATTCATCCGTATATCACGACTTAGTAGGTGTCGAGTCTCATTAATAACAAAAGTACTAACAGTATAACTATAGTACATTAATAACTATTTACTTCGTTACTATGTTTTAAACTGCTGCTTGACGAGAGAAATACACGAAGCGGTGGTAATATACTGAAGCTTTATAGTTATTGGCTAAATTTATTATTATTAATGTTTACCAGCAAATGTATATTGAAAATTTATATTTTTACACATCACATCACATTTTATAATAGGGTACATTTCAATACAATTTAAAGGGAAACTTTATACTTGAAATTTAAAGTGCAATAATACACAGTCAAGCATTAACATAAAGTATAGAGGAAAACTGTTTCACTGCTACTGCGAGTTCGCGTTGAATTACGATACTTTTACAATACTTACAAAGAGCTTTAAGAGTCTCGATTCGGAATTGTAAGCAGTTAAACATTTGCTATGGAACTTGAAGGACATTAAATCGTTTGGAATTTGGAAGAGCCGTCTCGACCGTGATTAGATTATCATCAAATTGCGATCAACACAAATTCCATTGCTTAAAGTAGATTTCTATGTCGGCCACCTGGCACTGTTATTACAAAACTCAAATATAAGCTGGCTGATTAGAAAACTGACGTTTGAATGAACAATGTGTTTATATTTATATTAGCTCTTATTGTTAGAGACGAGAATACAAACATGATCGCCATAGTTCATTTGGTGAAGTCAGTTCGGCGAGGGTATTGTAACTTTCGTAATGGCAAGATAATGATGTGTAAAATCATTATTAATATAAATTTGGTTAAGACAGCTGTGTTGATTGTTTTCTTTGTATACGTAGTGAGTGCTGACAGGATCAGGACTGTATATGAAATCAGCAATGCTCATACAAAGATCGTTGATCGATATTATTATAGAAGATACGTAAGTTTTTTTAAGATTGCAATATTAAATTATGTTTTATGACCACCTGTTTATTATTGTAGAGTTTTATCTAAATTATATATGCGCAGACTCATTGCATCGACGTAAATATATGAACGGTATATTATTTTTATAATATTTTCTCTCCCACTTTAGCCACAGGAATACTCAACATCGGCTTTTTCGTATCCATAGAAAGTATTGTCACTTAAGTTATTTTAGTTAACTAAAATAATTATGAAGAGTTTTGTAAAATTAAAATAATATACTCGTAAAAGGTTCATTTGAGGTGGATTTTTGCAAAAGAGTGTACCTATTAGTAACTGTACCTAAGTTAACAAAAAAACAAATTCATTCATATTCTCATATGTGACTATTCAAACTTTCATTAAAGAATTGGAAAACATCGTACTTGGGTGAAATATTATTCAAGAACAGACGTGAATATACAAGGGCGATACGAAATAGAACATTTACAATTATAATATTTAGATACTTCAATGACTTCACAAAGCGCCATTTAACGGATCATGAAAATAATCGGTAAGTTCCGAATATTTTTACTTATTCGAATCACCTTGGTAAATAACTTTACATATGCGTAAACATGTATATTTACCCAACAGTATATACATTAAAAAAAAAGATTAATTATTTTTCTACAGTTACATTCGGATACATATACCACTTACAGGAGTACACAACACTCTAGATAAATTAAACAGATAAAAAAGCAAGGAAAAATATACTTGAGAATGAAAAAGGAAAAAAAAAGAAAAACAAACCAACGACTACTACATAACAGGACGAATTAACGAAAAAAAAAACTGTCAATCTAACCAAACAATATAACTAATTAATTACAATTAACTTGCACTTTTAATATTTGCATGTATATGTTTAATAATAATCGCCCGGCGCGGACTACGGAACACCTGTACAACCGAAAGTTCGACTAAGAGGGCCTATATCGTAGTCTATCTCGCGGGCCTAGTGAAGGTTCCCATATCTATACATATAATACATTTGCAACCGATCGATGTCTGTACATGGATGATCTTCCATGTACAGAAATCGATCGGTTGCAATGCAATTAAATGAGAAAAACTATGGGGGGACTATATTAACGTAATAGATCCCAAAACGATGATTTTTAGAATTTTTGTCTGTTTGTCTGTTAGTCTGTGTGGTTGTGCGCGATGAACTCAGAAACGGATGAAAACAGACTTAATGGATTTCGATGAAATTTGCTATGAAGGTAGCTGATACCCTGGATTAACACTTAGGCTACTTTTATCCCGAAAAATGTATTCCCCTGGGATGAGGAAGGAATTCCGATATATTTGTTACTTTTTTTGTATTCAAATGAATGGAATGGGACTGGATTACATATTTTGAGTGAGATTTAGACGGGACAAGGCGGGATATAACGGAACGGGACGGGATGGGATTTTTTTATAAAGACAAACACACAAACGGAGTTGCGGGCAGAAGCTAGTCAAAAATAAATTGTAACATAAATTGTTACATTGTACAACATTACTATTAAGGCATATAAGAAAAGTAACTTTTTAACTAAAATTGTTCCAAGAGGTTGTCAAGTCCTAAACCCTTTTTGTCTCATCACTAGATTTTCCAAAGGTTGACATAAAGAAAATGCCGACGTTATTTATTGTAAAGACAGACTTTACTCAACTTGCACAATTATATTGTATAAAGCCTAAATAAATAAATCCTTTAAACTTATATTTACATGCAATTTGTCCGCGATTTGATTCCAGATATGATCCGTTAAAGGATTGTCCGGTCCAGAATTGCATAGTCACGAAAGGTGATAATAAACTGCACACGGCAGATGCAGTAGTAGTGTATCTGTTTAGAGGACGCATACCACGCAAGTATAAAAGGCATCCAAATCAATTATGGGTTTTTCTGAGTGACGAATCTCCAGTGAACACTTTCGCTGGCACCAAACACGCGCCTTCTTTGTCCAGCTTGGCCGATAAATTCAACTGGTCAATGACTTACAGGTAGTAAACATAAATATAGCCAACAGCTACATACATAGTTCAAACCCTACACATACAAGAGGAGAGACTTTTCGACCCCATAAACACCTAGACACAACAATTTGTCTTGTTCCGGGGATCGAACTCGCAACTTCACGTTTCACAGCCGGCGTCTAACCAACTGCGCCACGGATATAGTCAACTCTCTATTACAATTTTAAGCAATTTGCCTGAGCCAAAAGTAGGTGATAGAATTTGCATGGTGAAAACGGATCAGACGCGGCTGCCTACATGTTCACGGTGGTCGCGGGTTCACATCCCAGGGCACACCTCTGACTTTTCGGAATCATGTGTGTACTGATAGTCAATCACCGCGCACTATAACAGTGAGGGAAAACATCATGAGGAAATCTGCATACCATAGCGATTTAAAAAATCTATGGTATGTAAGTCCGCCAACCTGCACTAGGCCAGCGTGGTGGGCTGTATGGCCTAACCTCTCTCAATCGTGCTCTCGATTGTAGCGGAGGCTCGTGCCCTGCAGTGGGACGTATATGGGCTGATACAGTACAGTATAGGCAAGTTTATCTCAGTATCGACTAATGACTATCTATAACCTATCTATCTTCAACTAGAGATTTCATAAGATATTTCGATGCATTTTATGTTTCAGCAAACAAGGATAGAAAGATATAAATATGGTGCATATATATAGCTAGGTAAGATAAATATATGTCTCTCTTTGTTTATTAAAGCGTAGAATTGTATTGTATTGACATAGTAATGGTAGTTATTTTAACCTCTTGTTAAAGATTGATAGGAACAGAAACCGGCCGTAAGCCTGTATATTTCTGTTGACCGGCGATGTATAATCTAACTGAACAGCGTGACGCTTAACATCAGGTGTATCATAGCCGCTTTGTCGTTGAGTATACTCGTATATACATAATTCAGTGAAGTGACTTCAAAATGGATCTCAGAACCTTACGATTCACATCTCTTAAGTTAAAGTAAGTAAATCAATAACAGGACTATAATACCCTCCGTGGCGCTGTTGGTTAGATGTCGACTGTGAAACAAGGGGCTGCGGGTTCAGTCCCCGCACTGAGGCAAATGTTTGTGCACTCCACAAATATTTGTGTCGAGTTTGGGTGTTTGTGAAACCGCAAAGTCTCTCGAGGTTTCTGATAGCCACGACCCAAGACTTAATTGATCTTAACTTGGGCCAGGACTATGTATGTATGTGAGTTTTGGGTGTATTTATTATTATGATTGTTGTCCAGTCGATACTTCATTTAGAAAACATTAACACAAAGTACCTTAAGTGCAATCATTTCCGCGAGATAACAAAACACGATACAAAAATAAATCAAGTGCGATTATCGTACTTTCTTGTCTACACCAGCAATCTAATCTATAGATTGATAACTTATATTGTGATATACTCACGATGTTTTCTTTCACCATTATAGTGCGTGGTGATTACAACTACACACATAACTCCAAAAAGTCAGATTGAACTAGATGTGTATTTATGTTCGAGTAGTCCGTGAAACAGGAATTAAACAAGGCTAAAATACTTTCAGGAGCGACTCAGATGTTCCAATACCATACGGGCGGACGGTGCCATTGCGCAACCCCATATTCCCAAACAAATGGAACATGACCTACTCTAACATTGCTTCACTAGTGCCTTACTGGGATATTAAGAGACGTGATGTCCTAGTCAACATTCTCATGTCGCACTGCAGGACACACCGACTTAACTTCTTCAAGTATTTTTCAAGATATATTAATATAGACTTTTACGGCAGATGTTCACCTACGTATAAATTTAGGAAACGGTTAGTGAATTTACTACTTAAAACATTATTACTAGGCTTTCATATACAGGAGAGGGAAGTGGGCGGAATAAAATTTGCTGATATGGTATGTGTCGAAGTCCAACTAAGTGAACAATGTTTTGGCCCTTCCCTAAGACGTGACCTATGTGTATATCATGCGTGAAGTTTTGAAGAAAACACCTCGTTGAAATATTCGGACAGTTATCGTATTGTAATAAATTTTATTCAACTGCCTGTCACCATTCATCATCATCATGATCAGCTACGGAAAATCCTCTGCTGGACAAAGGTCTCTTCTAAAGGCTTCCACTGTCACCTGATCTAAGCGATCTGCATCCAACTACTACAGCCTTGTATAAGTACACGAGTATATAAGTACACATACTAGTATCAATCGGCTTGAAATATTTTACGACAAAAATTTCTCTATTTTACAGATGTCCAGGACATTTCCGCGAAGATTGTGATGTCACGCAACACTATTTATTCTACTTAGCATTAGAAAACACTTCATGCCGCCAATACATGACCGAAAAGGTGTTTTACAACGCGTACCTAAAAGGCGCTATACCTATCATAAGAAATCCGACCCTTGAGGACTGTGTGAAACTGTTACCACCCAATTCATTCTTACACGTGGAACAATTTAACAACCTTGCAGAAATGGCAACCTTGATAAAGGCAATGGGGAATGATGACGAGCTACTGTTATCATTTCACGTCTGGAGAAATCATTTCCATGTGACCAACGAACACGGGTTTTTTAAATCGAGGTCATTTCAAATGTGCAGGTTGTGTCAAGCGTTGAACTATAACGATAGAAGCCCCATGACGTATGATGAAGACGAATTAAGATTGTTTTTAGATCCTAAGTTGCTTTGTAATAGTATAGGAGATTATATTGTGCCTCAACCTACGAAAAAAGTCGTTTTAGACAAATATGGTCGGCGTGTAAAGGGATAAATATGTTTCTTTAGTAACTTCAAAATGTAATTAATAAAACAGTATGTGGTTAAATTGATTAAATAACTATCATTACCTTTTCTTAAATTTCCAAAATTGGGAAGAGATTTTATAATTAGTTCAAAATAAACAAACGATATGGGACAAATATATCGGTATTTTTTTAAAGCATAAGTACCAGCAAAGAGTTCACCTGATGGTAAGTGATCACTACCGCTCATGAACATCTACAACGCTTGGACCATAGATGTGTTGCCACTTGCCGGCACATTAAATCGGGAGGGGAGCTGGAAGGAAATAGGACGATAAGAGGATATGGGAATTGGGCATTTGGCAATCTCACTCATCGAACGAAATGCGACATAAAACTGTGGCTTTACGTCGATATCCTGTGTGACAGTGGTACTGCCCCGGACGATCCTCCCATTCATGCTAAGTCATAACTGAAAACAGCGAAGCTCTACCACTTCGAATCTTCCATTTTAATTTGCATATATTGGTGTGCATACATAGATATATCAATGCATTATAATGTTCTGATAAGCTGTTAAAATGCATTAATAGCGAGTACATTGAGTTTAATAATGGGCAGTAACTTTTAATTAGTAGTTAACCATTTCATTTTATTATTCATTTGAGTGCGGCGCAGTGCAAACTTGTGCGATGAATATATATTTTTTTAATTCCCTGTCGATATTATGAAATGGCTAAGTGTAAGTGAATGCAATAAAATTTAAATAAAAGTTGTTGAAAATTATAAATGCAGGCAAATTTTACATGATTTAATGAGCATTTGGAAAATAATTTGTATTAAACCTCTGTGTTTTTTTTAAATTCGCAAACATTTTATATAAAAATAATAGCGAATATTATACAGTGATGATTGGTCGGCTGATTTTGGCATTTCAATATTACATATATATGCTCCACTTTTTGATCTATGAAGTTTATATGAAATGTGAAAACATTTAATGGAACTAGTTGTGGATAGTTCTAATAACGCTACTAATAATCATTTACCTTTAATATAACTTATTCGACTAAGTACTCAGCAATAAAATATTTTTACAGTTGTAATATGTGTACTGAAACTAATAATCATCATCTTAATGAATTTACTCGCATTTATGATGTATAGTTGCAATTTCAACGAGCTGGAACACATAAAATATAGATATGTGACCACCGATGTGATTCCAAATCAAATGAAAGTGGCACAACACGAAGCCATCCTGGAAGAATATTTTCACGATCGAAAGGTAGAATTTTTTAACTTTATGTACTGAATCATGTTTCTTTTATTTACGCGAATGCTATACATCGAATAAAAAAAACTTTGTTTAGGGATCCATACGATCAATCTGCCGCAAAAGAACATAATATGTAAGGTGGGAGGA
Organism: Theretra japonica; assembly: GCA_033459515.1. Taxonomy (NCBI): domain Eukaryota; kingdom Metazoa; phylum Arthropoda; class Insecta; order Lepidoptera; family Sphingidae; genus Theretra; species Theretra japonica. The sequence continues at coordinate 7,776,749 of CM065943.1, forward strand.
ATTTAGCAAACGAAGATTTTCCTACATTATTGTGAATGTCTCACATTTTGTCTACCTTATACAGGCTCCATTCCAACTTTCGTTTGGTCTTCCTACTGTTTGTCTAGCGTCTTGTAAAGGTTCAAACAAATAAGACAATTTTAACCGTAAATATATATCATCGACCCCGTAAGATCCCGAAAAGGGAAGGACGGTTTTATAATCATAACTTTTTTCTTCAGTCAATATGAAATTGGCTTTATACTGTAGAAATAGCCTTAATGCTTTACCTATATTTCTTTGGTTTCTGAATAACAAAAACATCTCAGGAACATTGAGATCACATCTAACTTTATCAGGCGTGTAATATACCAACGACGTGGATTCTATTAACCAGTAAAAACTTGGGGAAAGTTAAGGCATCTCTCAGTTTGTGAGTTCTTTACATACCTCCGCTAACTCTGTGGCTTAGCATTGCTTAACACTAAATCCTACTTAATTTGTTGTTGATTATGAATTTGATTAATTTGAATTAATCCAATTATTAATCAACTTTTAGGACTGGAAAACCTCTATGTTGGGTGCAATTTTATTTCAAAACGAGACCGACTACTATAGGTCAGACAAGTATCAATTCCTCATATTTATTTGGGGTGATTGGCATTGGTGGAAATCTCGGCATATGTATTACATTGGAAAAAAACTGTAAGTATAGTAAAATTATCATGTAGCCAGGTAGTAAACTTCCTTATTCGTTTAGTCAGTTTTATGCCTCGACTAAAAATAATTATCTTTCATATGTTTCTAGTATAGAAAGTTTTATATTAAACATTTTTTTTACCTAATACACGATTAGAGATTCGAGCATACATTGAGAAAACTTATGAATCCCAGCCAGAATATTATCAATATATTTGTCGCAATAGACAGGTGGCGTATGAGATTTGCGGCCTTATACATAGAAAAAATTTAATACCTATTTTAGTTATAGAATGTTTTGTCTTTTTCACTCAAACCAAATTCAAAAGTCGTTCGAAAGGGACAAAACATTCGATAACTAAAATAGACATTAAAAGTGTTTATGAATAAGGCCGTTAATGTTTGTAAAATTACAGGCATTATCCACTTACGGACTGCAGCGTGAATAATTGCCAATTCACTGGCAAAAAGCAAAGGTTTGAAGAAGCTGATGCTGTTTTGATGCATTTGCCACGCGCCTTGCTTCCAAACGTCACGGACAGAAAACCGTATCAAAGATGGATATTCCTCGACGACGAATCGCCAATAAATGTGTACTCTCATGGGCCAGGAACAGTCGACTTGTCAGAAATAGCAAATGTTTTCAATTGGTCAATGTCGTACAGGTACTAAGAACTCTGTAACAATTAGTATCTGTCGTTTGTACTGCAAACTTTTCTTGTCGTTGGTGACTGAGTGTTTTTTGGTCTGCCTGAAGTTGAAAGTCAGGATTTGTTTTGCTAGCCATTTCTTGAGTTACTAAAATGTCCTACAAACATTTTGATTGATCCTCGTTTAAATATGGACGGTATGTCTAATACTAGCATTTAAAAGGGATTTTAATAAGCTTGAGTGTTCGATCAGTGACATCCAAACATAGGGTGCATTGGCGAGAGATAACTATAATTATGCAACTTACATCATCTGAGAGCCCGATTGGATGAGTCACAAACTTTATCGACACATTTTTATCTGATACTAGCATTTATACTATTAGAAGATGGTATGGCGAAATTTTAAACCTTATACTTTTCTAATAGTTTAGAGGTAGGCTTGTCACTGAACATAGGTAAATTGAAATTGTTATATTCAAATTAACTAGGCCCTAAGGCACTTACTACATACCTACTCGTACGTATTGATGTGAGTGTACGAATACATACATATTAATCTGGTTTCTATGGTTATAACTCCCTAAATTTGCCTTATTTGCTAAGATAACACTTGACGAATCTCATTGATATTTAAATATTAATTATCAACATGTCTTTACAGAACTGATTCAGACATACCCGTGCCTTACGGTCGGACTATACCTCGGTTGAATGCTGTGTTCCCTGATCCATCTTTCGAAGACATAGCCAGTTTAGTCCCACACTGGGCGAACAAAAGACGTGATGTGCTCATAACAGTTATGATGTCCCATTGTGCCCCACCGCACCGAATGAAATATTTAAATGAGCTGAAGAAATACACCTATGTTGACGTTTACGGCCGATGCTCTGATAGGAAACTTGCTAATATGTAAGTAGAAGAGACGGAATTAGCTCTACTGGACTAATCTTGATAATTACTCGATCTGCTTAGCTCAAAATCTTATCATTTTGGTTTTGAGGGGTAATGTAGCGCACGATGTTATTGATCAATGATATGAATATGAACTCTTTTCGATAGGCAAGTTATCATAGGCATGTATGTTAGTCAATAATATTTGATAAAAAATATGTCTCATCTGGTTATCAGATGGGTGAAGGTCGATCTTCATTGGCTCTTAGACCATGATATTAAGGATGTATTGACGAATTCAGGCAATTTATAAATGATGTCTGTTGTTAGGTCCACTAAACTTAATTTGCTGCAAATCTAAATTGTATTGGCGAAATGCGTTTGGAACTGCAAATAAAAAAGTGTTTTGAGATATTTTTATTTTAGTATAAACAACAAGCATTAAATTATGCTCGTTATCTAATAATATTAACATGTCCAATGTATAATGTGAAGAGAGACATTCGATTTATTTTTTTAACCACGATGAATTCGTGTACCCGAAGATCTGTAAAGATATGATATTTTAGTATTTGGTATCAATTTGAGTAGTATGTCAGTAAATAATATTATTAAGTTGTATGAAGTTTTAAGATGAGATTTGATAAAGCTGTACATATTTGCTACTCAAAATGATGATACGTACTTGTTTAATATCTTCGCACATCTTGAACCGAATTTAAATTTTCTCAAGATATAAATTTAAAGAATAAAATTAATGATCGTAACATAATGTTTTTTGCATTCCAGCTGTACCGACTACTACAGCGGAAACTGTACTCAAATAGGAGAATATCTGTTCTACTTTGTGTTCGAAAATTCCATGTGTCGTCAATATATGACAGAGAAGCTGTTTTACTACGCATACGACAAAGGAGCCATACCAATTATAAACGGACCTCCATTACAAGATTGTAAAGCTTTGCTCCCTCCAAACTCTTTCATTCACATAGACGATTATCTTAATCCCGGTGATTTGGCAGAAGCAATTATAAGCTTAAGTCACGACGACGAGAAACTTCTCGCTTACCATCATTGGAGGAATCATTTTAAAATTGTTAATGAACATGCACATTTTGGTTTAAAATCCATTCATTTGTGCAGAGTGTGTGAAGCTTTGAACTATAATGATCCGAGTTACAAAGTATATAGCGAAAACGATATAAGGTCGTTTTTGGATGAAGATTTGTTGTGCAATAATGTTCTATCACCCAAGCGTTCCAATACAATACATAAAAACAAACAAATTAAGAATAATTAAATGAATAGCATAATTTATTTCTGTTGTTTATTTTGAAACTTTAGTTTAATACAAACAAAAAATATGCCGATAAATGCAGAAACAAAAGAGAGATCAAGATAATAAATTTTAGAAGTGGTTTTCAATCATGACTCATGATCAATGAGCAGCCTCATCCGGGCCGGTTCTACTGTCTCACAGGAAATCGAGGTTAAGCGACAGCTCAGCTGTCGCATTTCGTTCGGTAAGTGAGATTGCCGGGTTCCCAATACCCCTTTCCTCTTCCCATATTTTTTTCCTCCCCGTTCCTCACCCAATGGGCTCGGCATCACATCCATAATCCAGAGTAGTTGATGTTCATGGGCGGTAGTCACTTACCATCAGGTGACCTGTTTGCTCGTTGCCGGACATATGCAATAAAAAAAAAACGGAAATCTTACCAAGATACGTTTTAAAAGTGTTTTTTCTCAACACTAGCACAGAACAAAAATTACACACGACCCGCCAAACAGCTGTGTAAATGCACTATTATGTTTCGATTTGAAGGACATTGTAACTACAGTAACTACTTGACATAATGAGACTTATTCATCTTATGTCTTAGAATGACAAGCACAGTGGAATGCCAAGCATTGCTTTGTAATTCATGATGTTTGGTTTTGCTACTGTCCATGAGCGGTCGTATCGCTTACCATCATGCATGTCTCGCCATTCATTGCAATTAAAAAAAAAACACTGCTTGCCTCAGTGGCGCAGTTGTACTACAGTATGATTGCAAAGCTGAGGTTTCGGGTTCGAATCCCGAGTCGGGCAAAGTGATATTGGATTTTTCTATTCATAATTATCAGCCCGGAGGCAGGAATTTGTGCCCGATATGGCGATGGGCTCGCCCCCTATCACATTGTGGGACGGAACATACAAGGCGAAACGTGGGTGTCTTTGTAGCAACTCTGCTTACAGGCGTGAAAAAGGCGTGTGTTTATGTATATAAAAAAATACAAAGTAATGAGTTTTGTTGCTCTTTTCTTAGAACAGGCGTTACGCTCAGTATCAGGTGAGCGATGTTCACGTAAATTTTGCCTATTTAATGTAAAGCAGATCATAAAAAAAGAAGTTGCCTCATCGAAAAAGAGGGTTTTTGCACTTAATCCTCGAGTTTTATTCGGTAAATAATACAATGATTAATTTAAAATTAGCCGTGATATTTGCCTTCCTCGGAAAACAGTCTGCAAATCATTTAGGAAACTTTTGGAAGTTCCTTCGAAGGTTTCTTCGTGAGGTACATAAATCTAGTGCTCATTGAGTAATAAATTTCGTCGCATTGTTATTCAGAACGCGAATGGTCGTTTTGAATTTATGCCACAAGTTTGTTTTTATTACTGTCCTTTCTAAGAGGTGTTAAACAACGTTTATGTCGAAAGAGTTGGAGTAATGGCAGTAGATATTGCAAAGCGCTTACATTGACAATTGAAAAAAAAATCTTCAATTATTGTAAGCAATCTACTTATTTTGCTTATTGAGGAAATTAGTTCTTTATAGTTTTGCACATCATGCATTGAACCGCCTCCGTGGCGCAGTTGGTTAGATGCCGGCTGTGAAACGAGAGGCTGGGGGTTCAATTCCCGCGACGAAGAAAATGTTTGTGCGAATTACAAGTATTTGCTTCGAGTGTTTGTGAGACCGAAAAGTCTCTCATAGTTTCGGAAACCCACGACATAAGATTCGATATTAGTGTGGGGTCAGGATTATGTATGTGACTGTTGGATGTTATTTATTTATTTTACAGTTTTGTTATAAAAACTCATTACTTTAAGTTGTATCAAGAAATTTTCCCTCATTATTGCCCGTCCCAAAACAATGTATACTTAAATAAATTGAAAGATTATATGCCTGCCTATAATACGTCCTTCAATAAATGTTTGAACACAAGTGAATGCAATGCACACATATTATCAATTATCAGTGCTATTCGAAGCCTCATTTAAAAAATTAAATTAATTATTACATACTTTGTATTAGATCCACCTGTATCTAAACTTTGAAAAATCGTGCGGAATCTTTCCACGTTATTTCCTTGCCATATTTACTTGATATTTTTTATCTGAAAGTTTTATTCTCGTCCGGTAGATGCGTGGTACGCGAGCGTCCATAGATTATCATAGAAACTTTACGAGAACATTACTTGAAGCAACATTTAGTTTTACAACAAATTCTTGTTATAAGTGGATATAAATAAGTTTCTAAAAATAAATTTACTTTTATCACAAATTTGCATACATACATAAACTCACGCCTTTTTCCCAGAAGGGGTAGGCAGAGGTGCTATGAGACATGCCCACATTACACTAAAAATATAACAAATTTCTGCTAGAAATAGAAATCGGTAGTAGGTACCGTTATTATATACTATCAAAGTATTGGTAGGTATTTTTTTATTATTTTTTATAATTCAAACATAAATTAATTTTCTATTCCGTTTACGACGCCGCAACTTCGGTCCCCATACATCCTTTGTGGAAGAATCGTGTTTTGCATTAAAACGTTATTCGACTATGAATTTATTCAGCAATTGCTATTTACCCTACATTCAGTAATAAATAGAAAATAACCCTTAACATTTCCAAAAACCTCAAATAAGTTAATATAAAAACAATAATGCGTACACCTACGTATGTGTCGGTTGAATATCATGTAGCTTCGTGTCTCTGGCTTATCTGGCTTAATTCAATGGAATGGGGGAACCATTCCATTGAATTAAGTTGTTACAAAGCTTGTGTCGACAAATATTACCGTCGGAACAACACTAACAAAGTAGTTTAAGCTAATCGGCCAGGGGAACGACAGCCATGCTAAGCCGTTACGAAAACTTCCACTGCTATTACATTGTTGTGGAGCAACGTTAATTGTTTCAAGAAATAAATTCGCCTTCCGAGGCTTTACTGGATTACTTCGGATTACTGAACAGTTGAAGATTTCAAATGTCGTATTGATGTAGTGAAAGCATGTAGACTGGAGGCTGCGTGATGATTTAGAATGGAATCCTGTTTTTATGTATGTATATTTGACTCAATATCGCAAAAAATAATTATATTTTTTTTAGATAAACTTCTTTTGGGATGTTTGGTTTAGGAGAGGTAATTTTTTACGATCGATCACACACCGACAGCCCAAAAGCGACATGATGAAGTTATGCAGCTGTTAAGTAATAATTGTCAAATTTCAGTGACAACTCATAACCGTATTCAAAGTAGTTTCTTAATTATTCATAAATTCGTGATAAAATTAACCTTTATATTAAAAAGAAGTCACTTCATACGGGCGAACATACGTACACAGGTTTTTTTTACTTTTTGATCAAATACGTACGCAATTGATTTCCATTCTAAACCATCCGCTCCAATTGAAAACGTTCCGCACAATTTTAATTGTCCATTTAATCCGTGGGATAATTTTAATGGCAGATTTAGACTTGGCGTGAAACAAAAGTGCGTGGTGGCCTGTTGGTAACAGACCAGACGCGGCTGCCTACATGTTCACGGTGGTCGCGGGTTCAAATCCCAGGGCACAGCTCTGACTTTTCGGAGTCATGTGTGTATTGAAAGTCAATCACCACGCACTATAACGGTGAAGAAAAACATCGTGACGAAACCTACATACCATAGCGATTTGTGTAAATTTCTATGGTGTGTAAAAGTCTGCCAACCCGCACTAGCCAGCGTGGTCGACTTAAGACTATATGATCTCTTTCTCTCTCTTCAGCCACAGGAAGCCGACTGCTGAAATAGGTCTCCCCCAAGAATCTCCACATTGACCTGTTAGAAGCGACCTAACCACCTATATAGCCTAACCACTCTCAATCGTGGTCTCAATTATAGAGGAGGCCCGTGCCCTCCAGTGGGACGCATATAGGCTGATACAGGTGAAACAAAAGCTCAGAATATAGGCTAGTGGAGGCCGTGCGGTCGTTAAATGATACCACCGGGATTTACGTTCAGATTTAATTTCTGCATCCCAGTTTCCTCAATTTGGTTATATTAACTTTTATTAAGTTACAGCTATACGGGTATTAATTAACTCGGCTTGCGTACGACTGTAATTTAATTTGATGGGTTTTATTTGCAGGTAAATGTTATTGTATATTTTGTCATAGTTTGACGGCCTCCGTGGCGTAGTTGGTTAGACGCTGACTGTGAAACGAGAGGTCGCGGGTTCGATTCCCGTACTGAGCCAAATTTTTGTGAGGCACAAAATTATTTCTCTCTGGTCTGGGTGTTTGTGAGACCGAAAAGTCTCTCGTAGCTGCTGATACCAACGACACAAGACTTAATTGACCTTAATATGGGGTCAGGACTATGTATGTATATGACTGTTGGGTGTATTTATTTATTTATCCATTTATTGTATATTTGGTTATAGTTTACGATTTTGAAAAAGGAGGTTCACAATTGTCTGTATTTTTATGTATGCTTGAACATAGATTATAATTTGTGTGTCACATTTAATTATATCTTTTGCGTATGATTCACTGTCGCTCTAAGATAGATCTATTTCATTAACGTTGGTATTTAATCTGGGGCTATGCAGATATACTAGAAAAATCACCATGTCATAGATTCTCTGCTCTGTACTCAAAGCGCGACCTCTCAGCATTTCATTCCATCCATCCATCAGTCAAAGCAAGTCCACTGCTGAACATAAGCCTCCTCCAATGATTTTCATTCGATCTCGACCTAAATAATCACTCATTTGATAGATTATAATTAAATGACAGATATAATAAATTCAATAAGTCCAGAGCGGTGTCGGGGACACCACAAACCTAGCAAAATGGCAAAAATTGATTAAAATCACGGACCCTGGCATCGACCGCGGTAACTGTTGGTAGAAACAAAGATTAAATTAAATGGGATAATTGATTCATCGTTTTGAATTTTTGCTACTATTCGTTTATTATCAAAACTAACTTTAAGAATCAAACCGTAGTTGTGCAATTTAAAAACATTTTAAACCTGTCAGTTGAAGTAATCATCAAGTGAAAACAAAGGATGCACAACAAGAACAGTGACGTCATTATACTACACCAACAACAAAATGCGAAAGAGACAGTGATATGTTCCCACTGCGCCCCAATTTTAATTGTATTAAAATACTTGTTTATTTTACTATTGATGATGATGATTTAAATGCTGTTTAGAGAGAAGTGTTTTATTGTAATGGTGTTTTTCGTGTACACAATAATATACAAATTATACATTGGAAAGTACTTAATTAACTGTAACAATCCAACAAAAATAAGTATGTCTCTTCACTCTTGTAACACGAGTCGCTGTATTTGTTTTACGTAACTTAAGTATACGTTTGAAACAGAGCCACGTTGTCCTGTGTTTCCATATTTCAAACTGCAAAGTTTGATTACCTACCTAACTCATTTTGCGAACTTTATCCGTTGTTAGTTTATACGCTTAATACGTGGGACGGGAAACTTTATTGGAGCATTCGGGTATCAGTATGATTACTTTCGTACCAGTTACTTAAAATTTTCTATACCGCTTCTCAAATTGTGTCTCGGAATTCTGAGGCTTGTGGGCGTATAGAGTTACGAAATACAAGAATGTAATATCAAGCAAGATTTTCAAGAGGCTCCTTTAAACTTTTTGTCTGATATTTTGAGGGTTTGAAATTTGTAAGATATTGTAGTATTACGCCGAGTCTCTAAATAAGTAATAATAAGAACATTTATGCAAAATAATGTTTTTTTTTATATTTTTTCGGACACCAAAGTAGGTTTGCCTCTGACATGGCTGTTGGCAAAAATCGATTATATTCCCAAGAATCCACGAATTTTAGATACAGAAAAAAACATCAAAACAATGGTAGTTCAGTATAGATACTACACAAGATACAGATGATAAACATCATAAGTCACAGTATAGCTGGCAACATCATATTTGTGCAGCTGTACGAAGTACCAAGACAATATAGAATGCTGGTGCTTATAGAACTAGTTATAATGAGAATTGTTCATGAACTCCATCATCAGATTCGTATCGCATATTGTTTGCTTTCTCAAAACTAAAATCTAGATCGCGATAGACTTACAACTCAATAAAAAATTGTTTTAAGGGCAATATTTGGTAATATATTACAAATACTATTATGAAGGCTTATGATGGAATTTAGGCACGTTTCAACTTAGTTATACTTGTTCTAAGCAACAAAATTTATTCCTTACAAGCAGCACATTTCTTTCGAATGCCAGTTAAGCACGAACGTTAGCAATCAATTTCCCTAAGAGGGCATTAAACCGCTATTTCCTATAAACTTTTCGCCAAGTTACGAGCGGTGCGTATTCGTTGAACCGATTTGCAAAATTGCTCTTACAAGTTCTATCGGAATACCTGCGCCGACTCCACTTGTTATGCCCAAGAATAATGCTCAATATTTGGAGTTTTACAAGGAGTTTATAACTTTGAAATGATCGCTCATTTGTTGCTCCGAGGATCGGGTGGAAAATCCGTAATATTTATGAGTTGGGTCTTTATAAGCAAAGTTTATGTAAGTGCGAATCGAGAATGAGTTTCCCTTCAATTATTGTTGGTCTTTAACATTAGTCTTTTAACATTGTGTTGTAGCTTTATTGCTACTTCGACGGTATAATATAATTAAGCTTCAGGCTCCGTTGTAACAGGAAGCTTGCTGTGTAAAACGACAAAGTAGCAAACACATTTTCGTATTTATCACCATTACTTCATCTTTTATAGCCTGCGTGGCGCATTTGGTTTGACGCCTGCTGTGAAACGTGAGGCCGCGGGTTCGATCCCCGCACCGAGGCAAATATTTGTGTGATCCACAGGTATTTGTCACGGGTTTGGGTGTTTGTGAGACCGAAAAGTCTCTCGTATTTCCTGATACCCATAACACAACACTCGATCTTAGTGTGGGGTCAGAACTATGTATGCGACTGTTGGGTGTATTTATTTATTTTATACTATTATGGACTTCCTTTGGCTGATGGATTGGATTGATTAATTGGATGGTGTTATGGTTTTTTTTTAAAGTAGTTTAACAAATCGTCTTCAACAGCCAGTTGCAGTCCACTGCAAGTTTGCAGTTTAACATATATGATTATTAAACTAATTACTTATAAATTAGCAACGATTTATTTTTTACTTTGATTGTAGTAAGATTTGACTTGTGAATATACAACAAGCCGCTACTCTAACTTTTTTTGGAAATCGACCCTGAGATCGAGCTGCCAATAGATTATGGAGAAATAAAGAAATATATTATAAAATGACAGCAATAAAAGCAGCCTCACGAGAGTATAATGCAGCAAGTTTAACAAGCACGTAGGAATCGTGGTAATTTCTACTTAGCTGCTTGTTTTACTTTATGGTAGCGTAATAAAAAGTGGCTGCCATACACTCGTCGTTTCCGAAACAGGCGGGCGATACGTCCATTTTCACGTGGTCCGTACATCAACGTCAATGCCTAGTGACTTCAGATATACTGCCCTGTGTCCGGAGGGCAGAGTAGCTCAATTTATTCTGGACGTACACAATAGTGAATTACACCTACGCTGGGTGGAATTATTAGGTGCGTACTCATGTCTTGAAGGGAACTATTGCCCTCACTGCGGCGAACATGAATGATCTTGCTATCAAGTTCAAGTGTCGGTACCCTGCTGTATTGATATTTGTTTGTTTTTGAAATATTTAGCCTAAATAAAAAAAAGCTACGTCATTTCGTGATTAAGTCAGCTTTCGAAAATTATTGCTGCAGCAAACATTTAACCACATTGGCCTATTGTTGGTTGGTGAACTTAAAATGCCTTCTTAATCATTTTTATGAAATATCAATTGTGTTGGATTCATTATGATTGTACATTGCACATTAAAACAACCGATGCTACCAATACAGTCGTTTCTTCCAAAATTTTGAGATTTGCCCCGAGTTCGACCAGAAATCACGAAACCGGATCATCGCTCTGTTTCTAATAACAGTAGTAATTTCTACCTCTTCAACTAAATTGCACCAATTAAAATGGAATATTCCATAATATGCACAACAGAACATTACACAATTCAACTTACAAATGTAGGTCTACTCAATTGTGATATGCAAAACGCCCTCTGAAATTTCATTAAGGCATTAAATATAACGACATTCATATATCGACATTAAAATTCATGTGTATTTAAAGCGAACTTATTTATTACGTACCATTATCTTAATTGTAATATTATGAACCTCTGTAAAATCATATCACAAGGACACACGATTAAATTTAAATTTACGTGATAATATAAATTTGATATTGTGGGTTATATAAACGAATGATGGCAACTTGGGTTGGTTTATTTCATGAGACGAGCAATAACATTTATGTTAAGTTTTACATGAGCTAACAGTGTAGACTTGCTGTGACTGGAGAGAGAGAGCGACACACACAGAGAGAAACATGAATCGTAACATTGTAGCCTCATATTGGTAGCTTACCAAGCCTTTGCTATAGACATTGAATAAATTGTTTTCTCTATCCGATTCTTAAATACGGTCAAAAAAGTAAAAGAGACAGCACGAAAATGCGGTTAAAAGTTGCCTTTCCACGATTCTATTGTTCCTAGAGCTTGCAGAAATTGAGGAACTATTATAAGTGATTAGTTAAAGCTACACAAAAGAGAGCTACATTCAGGACATTGTCTCTTTCTATAGAGTGGTGAATTGGCTTGAGTTTATTGCTCAGTAAAATTTTGTTTATATTAGTATTTTATTGAAGTTGTTCTGCGTTAACAATAAGCATATCCTGTCATTGAACTATGGAAAAATCAGCCGTCCGTTACGAAATTTGATGGTTATGCTACTGATAATTTTATTTTCGAACGTTTTGACTTTAATGCCCGGTAGGTCGAGTTTTGGATCCTCTTGTTGATGTGAATGCCCTGTTTATTGAAGTACATCCTGGCTATTACCAAACCACATGTAGGATTTAATTCCCAACGGGCTCTCCACTGAAGCACTAGACTGCCCGCTAATTAATAATAAATATTATTGAAGCAACTGCGCGTGCCTCAACCGTTTAACTCCATAATATTCCGCAGCATAATTCACTCAAAATGTTTCTGAGCTGCATTAAATAATGAAAGATACATCATACGTAACAAGCGTAATGGAATTCTGTAATGGAGTCATCAGCATCGAAAAATCCACTTTTTCTCGTTTAAAGCTTAATAAATTATGATCATGGCGCCGGCAGATGGTGCAGCGAGACAATTTCTGGAGCACGCTGTTGTTTTTCGATAGGCGATCAACCTTCCAGCGATAATATATTGCTGACCCGATCCCCTTACCGTTTTCAGCTTTTTAATCCTGTGATTTATGGTACGTACAGAAAACGATTTTTGAATACAATGAATTTCATTTTCGCTTCGATCGGCGATAAATTTCTCTCGGCGTGTGCGAACTGTTTTCATTAGGGTTGCTGTTGTTTGTATTTGATTCGTGTGTGGCGTTGAAGTGCCACAATATTTGTGTGTTTATCTTTGATAACGTGTGGTGTAACAGCGTCAGTGAATAGATGCGTTTTAGATATTTTAACAGCCCTTGCAGTCACAACATTGGGCTAGATGTTATAAATGTTATTATTGTATAGACATTAGAGTACTGCAGTTTTTTTAATTGGTGCGGCAATTTGACCCTGGTGTGAACTTGGTGTTAAGGAGCCATTGGAGTGCAACGAGAACATTTATCTCTGAACAGTCGATGTAATTATACAGGGCTGATTGGAACCGGATATACACGGGTGGATCTCGGAATGTAATCATTAGTCTTAGGTATCCTGTACAATGGGAAGGTAAAATATATACATACCTCCAATAGTTAACTTGGGCCTGGGGCACTCTCACACACTAAACGAACCGGAATACCATTGGTTGACATTGACAGGCTCCGTGGCGCAGCTGTTTAGACGCCGATTGTGAAATTAGTGGCCCCGGGTTCGATCCCCGAACCGAGAGTAATGTTTGTGTGGCCCACAAATATTTGTTTCGGGTCTGTGTGTTTGTGAGATCGAAAAGTTTATGATACCCATGACACAAGAGTCCATCTTAGTGTGGGGTCAGGACTATGTATGTGACTGTTGGGTGTATTTATTTACATTTGTTCTCTGTGAGACAATGGTACCATCTCGGTGAAGCCAGCCCTTTCATACTGCAGTTCTTGCAGCATTGCGAAAAACATTACAAATATTCCGAAAAAACAAACAATAAATAAAAATAAGAAGCAGGTTGCCGGTGCAAAAATTCGTAATTAAAAGTTCTCTCCGATTTGGAGGATCTTAATGTTTCTCGATTCTTTGCCACGTAAACAACTGCGGTGCATGCTTCACTGGAACAATTGTTCGCTCGCCTTAGCAGCAAAGTTACCTCGCTCTTGGGAGGTAAAAATAAGCACTAAGTTAAGTAATTAAATGCTGCATTTAGGATTATAAATAATGGATCATTTTAAATCGTACTCGACGAAATCTGCGAATAATTGTAGCTCAAGAAACTTTCGAGTGATGCTATGTTTAGTAGTGAAAGTCGTATGTCTGAGGCTAATAATGATAACTCATACATTTTAGTATAAAATAATGTAATCAATTCGCTATTGTTATTTTTTGTTGCCTGCGATTAAGTCGATTAAATCTCATTATGACAATAAGACTATTGTTCATTAAGAATGCCTATGTGATTTTACGAGGTCCATTTAGATAATTTTTAATCATTAATATTTTTATCGCACCACGGGATTGTGATCACTTAAGTGAGTACTTCAGTGATTTAAGTGTCGATGCATTCTCAACACTTTTCTTGAACATACATGAGATATTCGACATATAATATCTAATATCATTCTATTATTATGAATGTTTTTTTTATATATTTACTATAGGGGGGCAAAAGAGCATACGGTTCACCTGATGGTGAGTGATCACCGCCGCCCATAAACATCTGCAACACCTTCGGGCATGGTGATGCGTAATTAAAAGTTTGTTGGTGAGCCTTTTCACGTAGCAACACAGAATAACTTACATCATTTTTTTAGGTCGGAAAGCGACACAGATTATTTTCAACTTAAAAATACCAAGTTGAGTACTACGAAGTGAACTTGATTTCTAATTCTACGAAGGCGAAGTCGCGGGTAAATGCCAGTCGTATATTAAAATTGATATCGCAGCATGATGCGTCGTAAATTCCATGAAATATATTACATTCGCTGTAATGGGCATATAAATTGCAATAACGCTTAGATTGTATGCAATATTATAAGCTGCTATTCTATAACCAATTGTGTAGCGGATTATTGAATGTGTTATTGGAAATTCTATGTGGAACCTTGGTAGTTTAGCATCGTAATTATGAATTACACTGTAGGCAAGGAATTCTATGTAGTATATAGGTCCGCCAACCCGTACTAGACCAGGGTCGTGGACTAAACCTAACCCCTCTCAATCATACTTTCGATTGTAGGGGAGGCTCGTGCCCTGCAGTGTAATATATTTGTCATAGTAAATATTTATGTTCTTTACAAATAATTATCTTATATTGTTCTTGACTGGTATTAAATGTCGCAATAATTGTGTCACCTAACGAAACATGACTATCTCTTGGCGGTTGATGCTCTATTTCGATTGTACTGAACTACCGAACATTATTGTCAATTTGTTGTGGTAGTACTAAGAACTACATACTATGGTAGGAATATTCATTACTAATATTAATTTCAACCAATCACGTATCAACTCTGCATTGAATAGTGCTAGAAAAAAATCTACAAATATAGCACATCGTGTTAGAATTAAATCATTTTTGCCTAACAGGCAGATCAACATTGTCTAGAGGGCCCAAGAGGATTATGCGCCGTCACAAAAGGAATTGCAAATCCTAGATTTGAACGTGCGTCACTTGAGCGCTGCAATCGTGAACATAAATTATGTCAATGATTTCGTACATTAGAAATACGTTTTAGTTGAAACAGTTAATTAAACACTTATTTAGTTTTATTGCCTTATTTCATAGACAGTTTTAAAACCTGTTTATAGATACCGAATGTTTTGTCTTCTTCGCTCAAACTGAATTCAAAAGTCTTTCGAAAGGGACAATAAATTCGATTATTAAAATAGGTTATAAAACTGTCCATGAATAAGGCCGTTAATGTTTGTGATATCTATTCAACCTGCACTAGGACAGTTTTATCAACTATAACCTAACTCTTCCTACTAGAACTCTTGATTGTAGGGGAGTTTCGTGCTCTGCAGTGGGACGTACATGGTTCAGAATACGATTACCAGTGTTTTATATAATTTGGCGATAATGCATGTGACCTCGGAAAGAAAGAAAAATTTGTGTAAAAAAAAATGTTCTAGTTTCATGTGGAATGGAAGAAATAGCTGCACACGAGCAAACCCCGGCAGCTAGTGCATTAATAAAACGGAGCATCCAAGAAAAAAAGCTACACACTCCACGCCATTTGTCGTAAAATTACAACCAGTAAGCCGATTAGAAAATGTATTATTAACAGGCGTTCTCGAAACCCCGCAGTACTAAAAGGGCCGAAGGAAACGTAAACAAAGCTTTTTGTTAGCAACAATTAATCAGCTTAGTGGGGACTAGGTGTTGCGAAGTGGTTGCGTGTGGAAACTTCTTAAGAATTCGCTGGTGAAAGATACTTGCCACTTTCCTAAGCCTTAGAGTACGTACTACCAAAACAATTGGTAGTGTTTTTTAGTTTTAAAGCTCTTTAGGCTGAGTATATTTGAGATGTAATGTTTCTGTTAACACGGTTCGATCCCCGAATTAAATCTTTGTGTGATTTTGAAATATGAATGTTGTACCTGAGTATATCTGAGAACAAAAGGTCTCTCGTAGCTTCTAATACCTATAATATAAGACTTGGTATCCTATTGACGAATCTAGACTACTTATTAGGCGGCGTGAATATTTTCAATTGTAATCACGTATCTGATAAACATTAACATTAAAAGCATTTGTCTGTCTATGATAATGTGGATCCCGTGTTAAGAAAGGGCTAACAGCCAGCATCCCGAATGATTAGGGACCAATAAGGTACAATAAAGAACGCATAAAATTACTTGCTATTTATTGCTGCTTCTGACATTAAGATCATTTCACACAGAGCTGCATAAAACTTTGCTGATTACATTACAGGACTTTTAACATAGGTGAATCGGAAGAACACTTGGAAACGCAGCGCGCCACGAAGTCGCGACTTGATTGCAAATCGATACCAAAGTTTTGCATACGGTAAGAAAGCCAATGTGCAAGACATGTTCATTCAAGCAATTATGTGGCTTGTTCCCACTGACTTATGATCTGAACCTATTTTCCCGACAAGACTGTTTAGGCCTCATGCTAATTTAGCACTATAATCTGTGAGTGCTAAATCCTGTAGGTCGTATGTGTCACGGACGAGAGTAGATAGCGCTGTTCCTACGCATTTGCAATGCAAATGGGCCGCATCAGAATTCTGTACATACGCTTTAGCCTTGTGACGGACAAACACTTTTGTTTAAAAAACTAATTGCATTCGTAGTATCAAGCTACTTGTAAAGAATATTATGAAGCAATAATAATATTGAATTATGAACAACCGGACAATAAACTTGTGCGTTATTCCGTACGAAATCTGTTTCAGCGAACTTTTATATAATTAAAACAGTGGATTTGCGCCGCCGCCATTGCAGGAGCGAATAATTCATAAGAAGGTTAATTAAATTCGTTCTTCCGCAGCGGTTGGGACTACGTATAAAATTGAATTACGGCCATTAATCTAATCTCGCACATTGGCTCTCAATTCTGCACGGTTATAGGCACGCCACTAAACCGTTTCCAGCCTCATTATTACGTAGAAGAGGCTTTACATTAAACTCCATACGAGGATTCTGCGAAATCCTTACGCTAATTCTCGGGTTTAACTTTAGACTCACGATGGTACTAATTGCAATTTAAAACAAGCTTATACTTGATAATATTAAAAGTGAAATAAAAGTCGTTTTAGTATTAACGACTGAGTTTTATTGAATTCCACGAATCTCTACACAAGTTTTCGTTTTACAAAGGCATTATGGATCGCATTATTTTAATTTAATTACGTTTATATTATAAAATATAGAAATAATTAGTTGGGTTTCAAATAATACATGACCTGGTAACCAAACATAAGACATTATAATTCGTTGCCTATAATACAATTAACTGTACCAAAGTGCCGATAAGTATAATAATATGATGTCTAAAAATATATTGATGAAAACGTCATCGTTTCATTATTATTTGAGAAGGGTCTACTCCGAAAAGATTATATTTTATAATGAGCAATTTCACGTAAGCCTATTATTTCCGAATAGGATTTTCTTTTATTTATATACCTACTTATTATTGCCTATGTTTTATTTAGGTGCTTATTTAATACTAGCGGTCCGACCTGGCTTCGCCCGGGTGCAAACACTTTTTGAGTCCAGTCCACATAAGGCACATATTATTTCGTGTACTGTTTTATATTTAAACTCAACGTGACTGCCGCCCTTTATATTGCTTTTCTCGTTCCGTTCCGTAACGTCCCGCCCTGTTCCATCTTAACCTGTTCCATGACTGAAGGCATGTAATGCTGTCCTTTTATATCCCATTTCATCCACCGTATATTCTATTCCAAATCATTTGAGTTTGAAAAAATTGCAAATTTACATATTTGAATTACTTTCTTATCCCATATGTATGTACAATACAATAGTTAACCATGTTTCATGTTATTTTGTTTATACATAGAATGCAAGAGTTAAAATTAATCGGTCATTATACTATTATTTTTATTATTATGTCTCATCCCTTAAACTTTTTTAACTGTTTAGACAAACAAAGAAGAAATATTTGTATTCTAATTGCTTACTTGGCTTAGTCATAAATCATTTTTATTGAGCCTTCATTTCAATAGGCTATGGAAAGTTACGGCCAATTTTCTTAAGAGCATTGTAATATAGATTGTCAATAGCCACTCGGTAATCCACTAAAGCACCCCAAAACAAAGGGGTTATCTGTAAAATTTACGAGCAATAAAATTGGCGTGGAACACCTTTACAGAAGAAAATATGAAAATATTCCATTTTGTTCGGAATAAATTACCCCAAATTGCTTGAAATTTGGATTGTGGCCGAACCCTTTAAATCGGAAATACAGATTATAGCGCGCCATCAATGGAAAGATAATCGAGTTATTCAGAATGATATGTTTATGACTGAAAACTTGCGTGGGCGAAATATCCGATTTATATTGCCTTTATTGGGCGTAATTGAAATGAAAAAAATGTTTTCGAAAATAGACCGAATTTTCGTCGTCATTTTTAGCCGTATGTTAACGCATCCGTCGAGGTTTGAACTGCCTAAAGGTTTCATGGTATAGTTTTACGATTGAGAAGAAACAGGGCTGAGCTATTGACATGTTATTACAGACATATAATTCTTGGGGTTTTGTTTAAATCCATAATGAAGGAATATCATCATATCATACATGACAATAGTAACACATGATAGAGTATGCTCGTTGTATGCTGTAATATGTTCTTCTGAATGCTCAAACCTGTTTTTAAAAACATACGTCCTTCACATTTCTTGAAAAATTAAATAAAACAAAAAACAACCCATAAATAAGTACATAACATATTTTCAATCAGAGAGAATACAAAATGATATGAAGGGTTATGAATATAGTATACTAGGGCATTAGGTGGATTTAAGTACACACGAATTTAAATAAAAAAAAACTTATGTATTAAATAAAATACTAGGATAAGTAGCGTATATATTAGAAAAGGCATATTATATCCGTCAGTGGGTGAAGAAAGTGTTGTAAACAAAATATTATCTCTTATCATATTTACAGACTGATTTCCAAAGGCCGGTGAGTATTAGAAAGTCATTATAAATAAAGTATGTATATTTATACCTATATCCTTTAGTGTTTATTTTTCTTCAAATTACTCGCATATTTCTTCGCGCTAAAATTAGAGGGAATTTGCTAATAACTTGTAAGGAATCTCACAGCATATTTTAATCATCTTTATCTCCGAGAATGCTTCTATTTACAAGTTATTTTATTTATATTACGTGAACTGTGATTTTTGTCATAACTTTGCAAATGTAAACGACTAAAGTAGTTATGCAGGTATCTATTTTATACTGGTACTTCTAAGTGATAGGATATTTCTATTCATTATCAGTCCGGAAACAGGAATTTGTGTCCGATAAGACCAAACACTCGCCCTCTATCACATGGTGGGACGGAACACACAAGACGTAACATGGGTGTCTTGGTAGCACCTTCACCTACTCCTTTCTACCATATGAAATATTTGTTCATACTTATGTATATCGACTATATTATGGAATGTAATTGCCTATATTTGTAAGTATTATTAAGTATTAGTATGTAGTAAGTTAGTAACTAATATGTTAAAAAAACGTGACGATTTCTTTTCGAAATGTTTGATGTATGATTTTGCTAAACTTATAATTAAAAGCCTTGCATATTATATCGTCTTTAAAAATAAAAGGTTGTACATAATGTTTTTTAGGAAAATGTATTTTCCATCCAAATTCGATGATAGAAAAATAATCGTCGCTTTTTTTTTTTTGCAAAAATTTTAGTTGCATTGTGTCTAAATCACTACAAGTACCACCTGGCTTCGTTTTCGGTAGCAATCTTGATATACCCTGTATATATATTTCTCTCTTTAAACATTTTTTTGAAATAATTATTCGCCCACTTCAGCTCATCTCTGCATCACCCAAAGGTAAACAATGCCCCCGACATTAAGTCCGCCTTTATACAACGTATATAAAGTTTAATAAATAAATAAAATAAAGCATCTAAAGTAGATACGATACTTGTTTATAAAATTACGACCACAGGAGTGTCGTCAATTCGCCTAAAATATGCGTATAATTGTTCATTAACGTTTAATGGTTGTACGCTGTACATCAAATTTGTAATTAGTGGGTACAGCCGACGCCAGCGATCGTGTAAAAACTGCAATTTATTTCACCAGAAGCCAACGGATGAAATATTATAGCCGAATAATGCTTTTTATTCGAATTTCGCGAATGCTGCCTCTTAAATGAGTTTAAATTTTTGTTTATTTTTACTTTATTATGCCATTATTTTTTGTCTACAAAATTCATTTATTTTTAACTTTATGCGAGTAATAAATGAATTAATAATGTCCTCATTGGTTTAGTACAAACATGACTATGGTAATACTAGGTGCGAATGCTTGGCCAGATAATTCACATTGTGTGAGTTTTCCTATTTCAAAATTTCCGTAAAATGCCCAGGGTTGGAAAGTGTGCCCGGCAGGTTGATAGGTTCATCCCCTACCACAATAAGGATGAAAAAACAACTAGGCGAACTGTGGGTAAAACTAGTCGCATCTTTTTCCATCCAGTAGGGTAATTCACGTAATTTTTTGACGCGCCGATCAAGTTGCGGTGCAGTTGCAATGAAGTTTACGTCTTAGTGCAAAATGGTATTCTTGTAATTGTTTAGCTGCGCGTGAACTGCACCTAAGCTATGCGTAAACTGCGCGGGTGCTGCGCGTCAACTGTACGTCAGTCGTATGCAAAAAGCTTACACGTGAATACCGATCAAGTTGCGATCTGAATCACGCACATAAAACACGTAGCAGTAGAATACGCTAAACCGCTCGCGTGACGCGGACTTGACGCGAGCGTATCTGATAGCGGTTATCAAAATTACGAGAATACGAAAAGGTCTGTTTTGATCGAAACTTAACTGCAACTGCACTGCAACTGAACTTATTTAATTACGTGAATTACCCTACAGGATTTATGTAAGCGTAAGATTATGTATGAACTATCTACGTGTTCAGTAACCCCCATATTGCTATATCCTATTTAGAAACAGATGTTCAAAGTAGGTATTTACTAAATGCTGTTTTGAAATGAAGGCCATGCCTTCAAGTGGAAAGTCAATAAATCTTTAAACGTCCACTCTACTTAGGCTTCTGAGCTGACTCAATTTTACCAAGTAATTGAAGCTAAATAGGAGACTTTAGTGCTAAATTTCAATGTTAATTAGTTACCTGGCCAAAAATAGTTCTTTGTGAGGTTTAATTAACAAACTACGTCGCGTCGCTTTAAATATGTACGTGCTTTAGCTACGAGGCAGTTTAGTTAATGGCTATTTAAAGCTGGTAATAATTAGTAGCTACAGTCCGTAGTAGTTTAATGTTGGATTTTATCAATTACTTAGCTTTCAATTATAAATATCTGAATAAAGTCCATATATGTACCTCCTACTGCTGGACCTTCGTTACAATTGAGAGTACGATTGAGGGGGCTTATGAAATGTAGTCCACCACCCCTGGCCTAGTGCGGGTTGGCAGACTTTGCATACGTACCGTAAAAATTCCTTAAAATCGCTATGGTATGCAGGTTTCTTCACGATGTTTTCCTTCACTGTTATAGTGCGTGGTGATCGACTATCAATACACACAAAACTCCGAAAAGTCAGAGGTGTGCTTTGGGATTTGAACCCGCGACCATCGTGAACATGTGGCAGCCACGTCTGGTCCGTTACCAACAGGCCACCAGACTTAAACAATAGACAAAGAATATTATTAATAAAACAAGGAATTTATGGCCAAGTATCTACTGTACAAAGTTTTAAGCCGGCAACACAACTGGCTACTAGTGTAACTACCGGTAAAGATAAATTGAAACAAAGGCAGACAGAACTTAAGTCTGGCCGCTGCGGTACTGTTTCAATGTAAAAACCTCTGGAATATTTAAATTTTCTTTTGCTTAGTACAACTTTGCCACAATGACTTTTCTAATTACATAAGTAAAACGTGGGCGATAAATCTCTGGTGAAGGACACTTGGAGTGAACTTTCTAAAATGTTTTCGACTTAAACTTTAACGCTCACAAATCCATAGTACGGTTACATCTTAGTAAAGTCTTTCGTTAATACGAGTTTAGAGTTTATAAACAGGAAATATATAAACTGCCTACAATAATATTGGATACATGTGTTTTTTTATATTTCCGATGCTGCCAGCTAGGTAATATTGTACAAAATAAAAAAAAAACAATTGGATTTATTTTTATAGATCGTAATTTTAGTTTTCAAGGCTTTTGATCACCCGTAAAGGAACGATTGGTTTTGCCGATTAGGTAAGTTCCTGAGCCGAACTGAAGTTCAGCATAGCAGTAAAAATACTCGTGTCTATACAGGGTGGCCAATAATCTTGAAAACAAAAATCGCGATTTTTATCAAAAATCCACTCGGAACTTTTCAACTTTTGTACACTGTACTTATAATTATTTTGTTAATTTTTACATAATAACTCCGACTCTAGAGTAGAAACCGTGTAAAAAGTAAAATTTTAAGGGATTATGTTAATTGTTCATTACCTTTGGAGCAGTCTCACCTTAGAGTTTCACTAGCAAAAGTTTTGTAAAACTACATTAACGTGATTTGTATAATTAGCTCAACGCTCGTTGTAATAATTGTTTTCGACGTTTTATTTTTAAAATATTTTTAATTTTCTCTAAGCTGAACTTAAAACTTAATTAGGTACTAACAATTATAAATAATAGAATATAGCATTTTTTGAGAGAACTTCTTAGGAATTGTGCAACCCAAAAATATTTGATTCGGGTCTAGATGTTGTAAAACTGAAAATCGCTCGTAAATTGTAATTCACATGACACAAGAGCTGTATGTTGGTATTTGATCAGGACTATGCATGTGCCTGTTGGGTGTATTTATTTAATGAATGTTATTATGAAGACATCAGTCGATTGAGATATATTTTAAAATGTCTATTCAAAGATTGAACAAAACGCATCTCATCAAAGCTTGATTCGCGTACGACCACGCGTAGTCAAAACACATGTTTCTTTATAAAGGTTCCTTCGGCGGGACAATGATTGGCATTTCAATTTGGGACGAGTTGCACATACCATGACTAACACAGTGGGCCGGAATGCGATTTATACCAGGCAAGGCAACAAACATTCGTTTATCTAGAGCCAACCGCCGACTTTTTTGACTCTCGTAAATTACAATCTGATCCAATTTGGTGGAAGTGTTTTGGGAATCTGACAAAATAAACTTTGGTGCCTTTAAGCCGAAGTGTTTGGCGAAGTGGTGGAGAAAGGAGGTTTATAAAATCTATTATTTATAAGAATGCCGTATAAATAAATTTGGTGTTTTTAAATGGTAATTCCATTGTATCTGAAAATTAAATACAAAATATTGGTACTATATTGAATTATATATTGAATTTTAGTTTTATTATATTTGATTTTGAATGTAAGAAGGAACAAATTGGTATTATTTGAAACAATGCTAGTCGATTGCCGGAGTTAGTATTAGAGACGTTATTCCAATAATTCATCCTTAAAGTGTTTATATTCATATATCTTCTGAACCGAAAAGTACAGCAAACTACCATTTATCCTCTGAATCCAAAAAAGCAACAGAAACCGCGGAGCACAGTTAGTAATATTTATATGAAGAACGCCATTACAGCGAGCATGCGCCCACCACAAACTTATTACAAACATTTATTTCGGCCAAAAACCGGGGCCACGTAAATTACTTCGGTATCTTCCGAAGCAAAAACATAATTAATGTTGCGTTGTTTGTAATCAGAGAACTAAGTGGCACACAACGAGCGCCAGATGCTGTTCTCTTATTGTTTCTACTACGCCTTTTATATAGCGATATAAGAATGTTATATATCACTGAACAAAATACTTACGATTTGTTACAGATATGTTTCATTTTTAGAACTATACATACCTATATAATATGTTGAAACTATTTAAAAAATAATGCCCAACTTTGGACCTCTTGAAATGAAAATACCTTGAATTGAAATCACAACTTTTCCATTTGCCCTAGCCCGGTAAAAATGTTACCTTTGACTACCGGTCGAGTGGACGATAGTAGGTAAAGAATTGACTATCGCCTGATTCACAAAAAAAATTGAGTAGATTTGGTGCTACAGTAAGATATACGTTAATACAAAGATACGTACATCGCTAAAAACAAAATCATTATTGTAGCTTTTTGCTACTAGATTAAAAAACAACTTAGTGTACGTAATATGTTGTTCATTTTTTAAATTTGGTTTCATAATAATCTTTCGTATCTGGGTTGCAAATGATTCTTTTCACAATAAGTATTGTCAGAGTAAATAATTCAAAAGGATATTAATCTTAAATTGTATTCAGGTTGAACAAACAAACAAACAAAGTACGAATCTATTATTCTCCGTGCACTGTTTTCATTTCGAGGTAGAGCGACAAGTATTTTCACTATTCAAATGAATAGCGTAAATGTGTGCTCGAATTTAACACGTAATAAGAAATATATTTACATTGAAAAGGATGAAATCATCAAAAACAAAACCCTTTCGCGATTCCTTAAGACGTCAGCCGTGCTCCCGTTGGCAATTAATCAACCTCAGATTATGTTTTTAGACATGACGCCGTTTTAAATTTATTTATTCTCAGCACTTAATTGCGGTTTTCAGTTACGGGCTCTTGACGCAAAAACCGGTTTGTTTTGATAATTAATGGATTCAACGCTCGTTACGTCGCGAAAGGAGCAAGCATTTTGGGCGGCTGTGTTACTTTTTCACTCAAGTTTAGACACAGAAAGAAACCGCGTCTCACTTGTTGGGATAAACAAGAACGATGATGGATATGAGCACGTTGCGCTGAGTCACCGATCTTTTTAACAAGAAACAGTGCTGAGATAGATAGGTACAGAAAATTCTAAGTCTTGCTCAATATTGCCTATAAAACATAATAAACTATATTGCCAATACACTCAGTTCAGTGAACTTCTATAACCTCTAAGGACAATAATAAAAAACAATTACTTGTTGTGCTTAAAGGTGCTTAAATTGATTTGTGTGCCTTCCCTTTTTTAATGATCACGTCAAACTACTTCTAATAAAAATCTCGGGCGGTCTAGATATTAAAGTTTCGATTGAAATTAAGACTTATGTAGAATATATGAAATGTTATTGCTTTTTATAATTAAAACGTAAAATGTATACTGATCTGTCTTTTAACAAGATATCATATTAATAAACAAGACTACGTATTTGACGTGTTCTCCAAAATACCGTACGGAAATAATTTCGTAAAGAAATATACGAATTAAATATAATGAAAAGGTAATGAAGCCACAAAAAGTATAATTTCGTTCAAAGGCATTTGCGAAGACTCAAAATATAATAAAAGAACAGGTAACGTCTCAGTTTAATATCATTTCAATAAGCTGTCACATCCAATATGTTACCACCTGGTAATACGAGTGTATGGAAAAACGCTATTGAAGAAAATATTGGATTCGTATTAATGTGATGAAAAATTTCTTTGATTATCGGTTTTAGACGAACAGGCTTTTGTGTTGCGAGATTTTATGTAGGTCGAAATATTTATATTTTCTTGAAGAGTTACGTATAGAATATAATGATAAAGTAACTTTTTACAGAATAAAGTAGATGCTACTTTGATCACAAAGATACTTTTGTGGTTTAAGGCCCCACAATTTTTCAGTCTTAATACTGTTAGCAAATTGTATACCTGTATACAGGTACATACATACTCTGTGGCATCAATCTCTTAGTAAAAAATTGAACCTCCAACACGGAATCACATACAGACAAACAAAAAAGGTTCGTACCTATGAAAACGGACAGGTGAATGGTTCCACATATTGGAATCGTGAGAGCGATCCGATTGCGCGATGTACGCAGCTATCCACTCCTCTTTATTTCAATCCCTGAATTGGATCACAGAATTGGTGTAGTTTCGAGGGATAAGCACCGCCATATGTCACAAGGGCGGGATCCACTTGGGATAAAAAAGGGCACTTGTACCTTTTTAGAACTATGTCTGCTACCTCACTTTACAACTTTACTAATTCATGAGATAATAAATAGCCAATGGCTCGCTGCTTGCCACGCTATTTCCTACTCAAACGCATCGCTTCGTAGAATACATATGGGGTAAAGTTGGTAATAAGTTGCGAGGGTCGTCGATGTCTTCCTGTTGCAAACTTTATGTTTTTGTGTTACACGTGCTGCCTGAATTCTAAATTGGCTGGAAGTGGTCTTTGTTTTCGTTTTGACTTTTGTTAGTGTACGCAAGAAATCTAAATTAGATTTTCGCAGGACTTTACTACAGTATTGGGGATTGGAATGACGAAACGAGAGTAATAATATTGAGGTGGTGTATATGATCTATAGATTCTTAAATCATTACAAGTCAGGTCAGACCAAAATAAATAATAACAAAATTGCTAAAGAAATATTCATATACAATTTTGTGGATTAAATAAACTTATTAAATGAACAGATAACAGATGATATTTGTGCAAGATTTGTAATATCTATTGCCGTGGACAAATCAATCAAATTGAATATTTATTTAGTCAACACCAATATGAGCCAGTCACAGATCTCTGATATGAGCGATTGACTAACATTTGAAAAGGCGGTTTTATTTTTTATTTTCGTATTGAAATATACTTATTTAACTTATTTAAATAAACTCATATAACTTATGAACTGGTAAAATTACTGCTTAATTAATATGGAAGTAGTTCGATGCTTCTATTCTATATGGACCCTTAGGTGTCCATTTATAGCCAAAAACCTTTTTCGAGAATCGGGATATCAGATGCAAAAGAGATTTACTAAATCTGATTGGTAGTTCCAGATATTAGCGAGGTCAAACAAGCTTTTCAGTTTCAAAAGCCAGCATTACCTCAACGATTCTTTAGGAACGATAAGCAGTCATTACGCATTGGGTGAGCTGCTTGGTTATTTACCGTTTCTGTAAAATAATTAAATAAAACGAGAGCTAAATAATCTTAATATATCATGTGAAAAATATATTAAGCCTGTGTGGAATTTTGATTAGAATTACAAAAAAATGTTTAAAAGAACAAACATGAGTCAGTGTATTTTATTCTTAATATAAGTTAATCTCGCGTTGTGTACTACGTGAGTCAAATTAGATATGACTTGCGAAATAACAACGTTGACAAATATTTGTCTCTCGGGACGGAACAAACTTATTTATCTCGAAGATACTTTCACCTTCAGTTGGGACTTAGGAGTCGGAATGTATGAGCTCAAATCAAGACTAAACTTGAATATGTGCATCATATAGTTATTCTTGTTATAGTCAAAAATATAACGAATACTCTATTATTAATATTATAACGTGGAAAAATATCGTAATTTTTTTTTGGAACGTAACGACATGGCGACTTCAATGCACGGAATGACAAATATAGTCAAACATCCAAGTACAGTGCTGACGCAATTATCGTGGTATAGGCGATAGCGTATATACGTCGGTAGAACCCGGAACACGCCTCACTTGCGCATGTTGCCATGAACTACGAAAAGTTTTCCACAATCATGTTTTATAACAAGCGCAATGAATTCCAGACTGACTGAAAACTCCGCTCCTGTTTATGATTAGTACGCTTTCCATCAGGCGAAAGATCTAAT
The DNA here is from genome assembly GCA_033459515.1 of Theretra japonica. Taxonomy (NCBI): domain Eukaryota; kingdom Metazoa; phylum Arthropoda; class Insecta; order Lepidoptera; family Sphingidae; genus Theretra; species Theretra japonica. Next base: position 7,804,872 of record CM065943.1, read on the forward strand.
CATCTAGCCACTTTTCTGGCTTATCAAAATAACTAAACTCTTCAAAGATGTCGAGACCAACTTGAGTCTACGCTACTGCAATGCACTGTTCAATGAAACTTTTAAAAAAGTTTGTGAATGATTAGCGTAGACGACGCCTTCGAAATTACTTGTGACTTTTGCCACATTAAAAGGCTTCTCGAAAACTATCTTGGTTGGCACCATCTGTCTCCCTATCGCGTCTCCACAAACGATCTAAGTTTGTTTCGACATTCCCTCCGGTTGACTCGTTATTTTGCCAGTAATAGTTTGCACAAGTTTATACTTTAACATGGTAGTCGCTTTGTGAAGAGCCGCTTTAATAAATAATATAAAATCGGAATTATAATTAGTTTAGAAATTAGGTCGAGTAGGAAGTGAGGAGTTATCTATTTTTTTTATTTTGAAATATTTAAAGGAAATCCACATTTTAATAGGTGTTCTCTTCTTTTACTAGGCGATATCCCAGCCGGTGCCAGGTTCCGCCTTTCGGCTAATTCTCCTCCATTTCGCTCGAACTTCGGCATCCTCCATAGTGAGGCTATTGACCCTCATATCTTCCTTAGCGACATCCAGCCAGCGATTCTCTGGTCTTCTTAGGTGTATACTATAATAATCTTTAACTGTTTGCATAAGACAAATGTTCGTTTTATACAAATATAAGCAAAAGTGAAATAAAATAATAATAATAATTTTAATTAATAATAAATAACTCGTATAATAAGATGCAAATGTGTAAAGTACAAAAGATGGAATTTCCAAGGAGCGGCATTTTTTCCACTTCAATGAGCCGGCTAATTGATAGGCGCTCCGGTTTCGGCCAATTACGCCTACCAATTCTTCAACTGGGCCAAATTATTCTTGGGTATTTTGTTTTAGAAGTCCAATGTTTTTCATGCCGCTCATTATGAAATACGATATCCAATACTGAAAGGTTAAAGGTTAAACTTAATGTTTCATTTATGTTTAATTGTTCATACTAATATTGTACCTATCTATCATTTAATATTTTTATGCAAATAACTATATTGTACTTTCCTCGTAATCATATTCAAATAGCGCGAATGTTGGATTATATGTAGAATATTATTAATTACAAAGCAAACTATAAATAAATAATAATAAATAATACACTCAACAGTCACATACTTAGTCCTGACCCATACTAAGATCGAGTCTTGTGTCGTGGGTATCAGAAACTACGAGAGACTTTTCGGTCTCACAAACACCCAGACCCGAAACAAACACTTAACTGTATTTGTGGTTCACACAAATATTTATTTCGATGCGGGGATCGAACCCGCGGCATCTCGTTTCACAGTCGGCGTCTAACCAACCTTGCCACCCAGGATGTCGAGGATAAGGATTTATTTTCTCTCTTCCCATGCCCCGTTGTTTTTGCATCTAAGCGTCACATCAACAATTTATCGCCAATTTCCTAACCAGGAGCTGACAGCTTGTAGGTAATCTGTATATTTAAAGCGGATCTTAATCTTGTATCAACACTATTAATTTTACAAATCCAATATATTATGATAAATCATTTTAATACCTATATTTGTTACCAACCTTTGAGAACTGTTTACCATCAGATTAAATAAACTTCAATGCTTATCGGATTAGCTTGTAGCGAAAACTTGTAGTGTTTCTATAGCAGGAGTTCCGTTTGAATGTCTGAATTCTCCGGAGAGACAATCGATAAAGGCTTGACTTCGTACAAAGCGTAATGAATGAATCAATTACTGAAAAGTTCCTTTAAGACAGTTGACAAAGGGGTCCGGTCTTAAAGTCTTGAATAAGTGATTGGTGCTAATCACCTAAGTTTTAATTAATGACCTCGCTTAGGTCATGAAAAAACTGAGAATTGAATCTTTGGAAAGAATTTTAATTGTAATGTACCTATGCGATCACCGAAATGCGGTGTTTTTATTATACTCGTATTTAGGACTTTTTCAATCGTTGAATAAAATGTAGTCGTCGGGTAAGCTACAACATATGCATTCTGGCAATAACAGTTCTATTCATAAAAAAAATGGTATTACGTTATTTTTATGTTCAATCGGAATGTAACTTATTTAATGGATTACTCCTAACTTATATTTATATACTTTTTGTGATGCTTTTATATACTTATCTTGTCGGCTTGTAATATTTATATCTATGCAAACATATACAATTATCATTTTGTGACTCTTATTATTTTCCATAACAAGCTAAAGCTTTTACAAAGCTACTGTAACGCGCGCGTCTCTAATGTTATTAACATGTTCATATCACAGGCAATATCCTCAATCTCGAGTGCCTTGAAGTGTGCGAATATGAGCTACGAGTACAGTTCTGAGACATGGGATAGATCAATTTAAAATATCAATGTAGGTACTATCTATGGTATTAGAAAGCAAATAATTTTTTGTGCGTCTTTCCGTTACAATAAGCCTAAGATTATTGAATTTTAAATACACACATACCTTCACTTTATCCAAATCTCTCAATAAAATGTTGTTTCGTCTCTTGACTGCATATGAAGTGGTCCAGACAAGCTTCAGCCAGTCAAACCAGACCAAATCAGTACTTCCTACTCATAGGCATTCTACTTTTGCATCTACGTATCTTTCGTTAATGATAGAATCGTATCAGTCCCATTCTTCTCCTCTATTTTTTAAAAGCGGTTTTCTCACAATTTATAATTAGTTAATTATTATGTTAAGTAGAGAAATCCGGAAATACTGAATTTAGAATTGAAAAACGCACATGAATTATGCCGGAACGGGAATCAAATTCTTCAGAATTTCCCCAGATTTTTTCACATATATGAATTTCTCATATATATTTTAGAATTCTAGTTCTTCAAAAAGGGTTACCTTATTATAACCACCAACCAATGTTTCATTAACAGTATCCACCGAACAAAATGCACGTGAACCATAACACATCAATTCCGCCGACACCGCGTGCACTTCAAGTCCTTGCCATACTGAAACCAATATCTAAAGCGTACCTAGAAACAAACGCGGTAAAAGGGCTTACCGTAATTGAATTTTGCGAGCTGGATGTTTCTCGTTAGCCCCTGTCGTCGCATCGAATCATTTCGGTATAACTGCACAATCCGAACGTCAATCTATTTTGGAGTTTCGGTTTCACACTAACTTTACACAGGTATTACACTCGTCCCGATATAGAGATTGGAAAGAAACATAGGATTGCAATTTCCATTAGCCGATTCAGATTTCGAACGGGTCAGTTTGTATATAGGTATAAACTGATCTGTATAGATCTGTACTTATTTAAAGCGATTGTATTAGAGAACTACTATAGCACCAATAGTACATTAGGAAGATGAAGATTGTATGCGTCAGCTATAAATTTTAATTATTGATTGTAAAAATTTAAACCTATGTAGCGATCTATGGTAGTGGCCTATATTTAGCATACTTTCTGTGGGTGTAGAGAGAGAAGAAGAAGAGAGGGAGAGAGAGAAATGTATACCGAAATCATATATAAAATATTCCTCATTGAAATAGTCTTTTACAACTTATTTCAAGTGTCTAAGTAATACTGCCTCATTTATTAATTTAAATTACATACATACATAAACTCACGCCTTTTTCTCAGAAGGGGTATGTAGATATGTAACCAGGACACCCACGTTTCGCCTTGTGTGTTCCGTCCCACGATGTGATAGGAGGCGAGCCTATCACCATATCGGGCACAAATTCTTCACTCCGGGCTGGTAATGAATAGAAAAATCGAATATTACTTTGTACGAACCAGCATTCGAACCCCAGACCTAAGCTTTGCAATCATACCGTAGTACAACTGCGTCATCGAGGCGGTTTATTTCAATTACTTCTACGAGTATATAAATGGCAGTTATGTCAATTGAAGCCGGTAGAGATTCGGAATACATTTCTCAAACTAGCAGCCGAGTCTTCCGTGTCGCTTCTTGGAACTTTGTGACCTTTAGAGAACACGTCCAAAGTTTCGCTTGGCGGAACTATACAGGTAAGAAACTAAGATGAAGCAGGTGAAAGATATAATTTTTTGAAAGATAATATATTTGCTTTAAAAAACTTTTTACAGATCCGCTCTCATTTCTAAAAAATATAAAAACAAGTAATAAGTGAAACGAATTCTTACGGATTTTATCGCGAATTTGATTTAATTTTTACAGTAGATTACATTTAAAATTAAATCAAATTCGCGATAAAATCCGTAAGAATTTGTTTAATTTCAATGTGTAACATTCACGTAAACCCAAGACACCATTAAACAAGTAACACGATTAATAAAAGCAAAATAATTTAGTTTCAAACAATTAAATAATGTGCCTTGAGAAAAACCTATGTTCAGCACTTGACTCTATGGCTATACATTATAGTGATGATGAATACATTGCCCGCTACATTTGCTAATCTTATTTCTGTTTCAAGATATGGCCTACAATATCTGATAATACAGATCTTAAAATGGAAACAAGATTAAACATAAATTCAGAGTTTCGGAGAAATTCTAATATTTATTTCCGAAGAACAAATTTCAGCCCGAGGAAATCATATTATATTAAAAGAAAGCAATGTACTATGAGAATCTAACTTGTGACCTCACGTCAAAAGTAGAACAATGACGCGCTTTGCTAATTTACCATTTCTCTCTTACAATAAGAAACCATATTATTAAATATTCCAGCACTTCAAACACAGCATTCATAAATTTTATTCAAATTTGTCTATAGGATTAAATTGAGGTCGAATAATAATACAATGAAATATTACGTTAGCATTGCCTTGGATTCAGGCATTCAATTTAATATACAAAAGAAAAAAGTAATAAAATAGATGAAAAAGCTCAGAGATGTGTCACAATAGGCACATGTTATGTTATTACGTATTCAAACACAAATGTTTATTACGATATTTTTGAAGGGTGAGCCAGGATTTTCGATATATGGGACCTCTGTATAACGAATAATCGGTTTATCGAACAGTTATTGTTAAGGATTTTATGATATCAGCCCATAATTATCGACTATGGAGCACAGAGTTGCGCTAAAATTGAGAGTTCAAATAAGATGGTACAGGCCATAGTCTACCACGATGTGCTATTGTGTGTTGGCGGACTTTACATGCCGTACAAATTCTTGTAAAGATTTCTATGATATGCAAGTTTCCTCAAGATGTTTTCATTCATTGTTAAAGTGCGTAGTAATTGACTAACCAATACCAATTGTGCCTCGCCATTCAAACCCGCGGTCCCTGTCTCGGTAGATAGTAATCAGTTAGTTACTAACAAACAACCTCTCGCTTACCCTAAACAATATAATTACAACCAGAACAAAAAAGCATAAGTTAAACCAAAAAAATCTTTAATCATTGAAATGTGATATCCCAGGTAATTCGCGTTAAAACATTGTCGAAATTAGTGTTGGCGGGTGGCATGAAAAAAACCAAATGTCTCTCCCATGTCAGATTAAAACGTGCACATTTTGTGGGCAACGTCCAACCTTTTTGACAGCTCGGCTGGCCTACCCAACTGACATAAAGAATGGATAAATGTGCCCAATACTTTTAGTATTAAGGGTGAGCTCTATTACAGGGTAAGTTAATTATGAATCGCAGTGTGTGGGGAATTTATGGGCCGAATAAAAATATGTACAGCTCCTGTGAAGCCAAATTCTTAAAACTGTAACCTGCACAAAAATCATATTGCGTTATTTATGAGTTATGTGGATGATAAATAATAAACAATCGGGAAAATATAAAAATCCCTGCATTGATCCAGTGGCAGCGTAGGTGGGCCGTCATAAAGAGGTTCTGGGTTCGAAGTTCACGTCAAGCAATCATTTTACTTTAGTTTTTCAGCTTGGAAATCTCACAAGAGTTAGTTCGAAATGGAATTGTTACAACCATATTTTGGAACAGAATCAGCACGGTGAAGTTGGTCATAGAGAGCAGGGATATTATATGTAACAAAGTTTAATATTTGGGGCATTTCACGTGAAGCGGACAACCAAAAAAAAATGAGGTCATGAATTTTGTTTATACTCCGGTCAGTTATACTTCTAGTAGACGTGGATGTGTACACACATTATTTTTTTAGTATAAAGTTTTATTGCATAGTTATGAGCTTTTAAAAGTTTACCAAGAATGAAGTCACGAATTTTTGGATGCTTATTATCTGCATCAATTAATTTGTAAAAATACTAAAAATATATTGTTTCTTAAAGTTAAAAAGACGAAGTTTTTAATTTTTTTGTCGAATTCTAAATTTGAATTTTTTTACGTAGAGTAAACCGGAAGTGAACATTTCAAATCGATATTTGAGTAACTTCGACACTTTTTTTGTTTAATATTTTTACCTTAAATGAAAGCTTGAAACATATTAATTCTTCACAAAAAAAATTAAAACGTGATCCCCAATAGTTTAAGACTTAGAGCATATAGAGTACATACACATAGCTATGAGCACTTTATAAGCAATCGAATTTATGCGCATAAAACCATGATGAGCATAAAATTGTGGTTTCTGTCATGAAATACATTACAGACGGAGCTCCCCAACATTTTAAGAATAGGTTCAATTTTGTGAACCTATTTCACTACAACCAAAATTGTAAGATAGAAGCACAGTTACACTTCCATGCCACCACTCATGGAATAAGGCCATGTGACAGTCTTAGGGGAAACCTTAAACGTTTGGCACCCCGTGCAAGCTTACAGTCCACGTATAACGCTATCTCTATACCTATAATATTATATGAATGAGACTTCTATTTACTACTGCTCGAAAGAAAGTATTCAACAAGAGCGAGATTTTCTACGAGTCCGTTTTGCTTCCGCTATCACCGTTCCAGGAACTAAACAACTGCATGCTTTTCTTCAAATCAATGAGGGCTTATGAGTAAATATAATTAGTGGCAGTGCGAATAGTAAAAATTACAAAATAAATCTCTATTTTAGTTAAAACTGTTTCAATCTCAATAAAACCGCTCTAAGTCTTAAACTATTGGCGATCATGCTTAAATTTTTTAGTGAAGAATTAATGAAATCGTTTATTTTTATATTTTTGCAGGTTAGAATGAAGGAATAAAATATTAATATCGTAGTATTTTAGCATGTTAGTGCATAAACCCGATCGCTTATAAAGTGCTCATAGCTATGTGTATGTACTCTATATGCTCTAAGTCTTAAACTATTGGGGATCACGTTTTAATTTTTTTTGTGAAGAATTAATATGTTTCAAGCTTTCATTTAAGGTAAAAATATTAAACAAAAAAAGTGTCGAAGTTACTCAAATATCGATTTGAAATGTTCACTTCCGGTTTACTCTACGTAAAAATATTCAAATTTAGAATTCGACAAAAAAATTAAAAACTTCGACTTTTTAACTTTAAGAAACAATATATTTTTAGTATTTTTACAAATTAATTGATGCAGATAATAAGCATCCAAAAATTCGTGACTTCATTCTTGGTAAACTTTTAAAAGCTCATAACTATGCAATAAAGCTTTATACTAAAAAAATAATGTGTGTACACATCCACGTCTACTAGAAGTATAACTGACCGGAGTATAAACAAAATTCATGACCTCATTTTTTTTTGGTTGTCCGCTTCACGTGAAATGCCCTATTTATGAGTATAATCTATAAGATATAATCTTTTTTAGAAGAATTGACAAGTAATATAAAAACATTAGACGGTGTTTATGATATTCATGTAAAAATATATTTTCATGTAAATTTCTTTATAACCGGGTTTTATCTCTGCGAGAACGCAATGTAACATGTGCGACATTATGTTTTTTAACTTATAGACGCTGATGCTCCGAGTCCATTGTGCTTTACAAAAATATTTCCTTGTCAAGACATTGTCTGAGAACAATGGCCGAGTTATTTATTCTCCCCGGCTTCCTCGCGATGGCTAAAAGGCAAAAGCTCTCGAAATGATTACCGAATCTCGTGTCCATTGAGACTATTTTGTTTTTATAATGGCCAAAAAATTTTATCAGGAATTTTTGTTAAAAATGTAAGCATTTTTCCTAAATTATAATCTTTCATTTATTATATAAGTAAGTGTTTTTTGAATTATATTTTTGAGTTTAGGACACTATTTCACGTATGCAATAAAATAAAATAATACTTCGAAAAGTGAAGTCGGTGGAACGTTGAATTATTTTTCTGTATAATTCATTACCCCAGCATAAACTAACGACATTCCTTATTTAAAGTGGAAAGAGGCTTGTGTATAATATCTGGGTTAATATTGGTCATTGTCGTTTATTTAATGTAGTAACAGCGCACACAATATGCAGCCTCTGTTTTTCGGTTTCGATGTCCAGCACTTCAATTTATTTAATTTTTTACACATATCTTGCCTAAATAAATAACCCACGAAGTGTCAAATGAAAATATTATTAACATATCAGGCACAAATTACAGTTCCGAGCAACGAAAACACATAATTTGCCGTAGAAGAAGAAAATCATTTCTATTTTCAAAATAAATAGATACTAGTTAACCAGATAATTACAGACCAGAAAGAAAGAGCAAACAAATTACTGAGCTGAATATCATTGTAATCGACCTTTAAGTATTTAATCCATTCCAAATATAAGTGAATTTGTAAAACAAAGTACAAGTTTAAAAAAAAAAGAAAAAAATACTTAACTGCATTCTCAAATCCAAAAACTAATCCGCCATTCCGGGTTGTTCGTAGCTTAATTGCAGTATAATGTGTAAGCCGCTTAGGAAGTAAGTAGTTCATATCCGACATTAACAGTGTTCATTATGGAAGCTAAAACAGCTGGAAACGGGAATAAAACCGCTGTGCTGGTTAGCATATTAAAATTCACTCGGATAGAGTATTCAGATATAGCTTGGTCAGCGCTAATTATGAAACGTCGTCGTTTTTAGGCATGTTTTTTATCGATTGCGGATTATAATCAAATATTGAACTAATAAAATATTATAATCAAATATTGAACATTGTTGTATGTTAAGGTATCTGTATATCTTTGCCGTACACTTAAGGTGCAAACATCATGAACAAAATGGTTTCGGATTTCTTGATCATATTTTTATATCATGGAATTTATCTTGTCACGAATTAATGATATTTAGAACGGAAAGAGGTCAGGAAGCGACTGGATGCATAAATAAGTAGAACGGGCTCTGTGGCGTATCTCAGGAGAGGCCTATGTCCAGTAGTGGGCTGCAACGGGCTGATGATTATGAGCATGAGAAAGAAAATACACATGAAGATTGAAAACAAAGAAAAGTTTTTTAATTAAAAATATAAAAACATAAACGAGAGCTTATTAATTTGGCAGAGTATTTTTTCAGTTATACTAAAAATAAAAAAATTGTTTTTGTAATTTTATTGCACCCATATTAGAGTTATTTTGCATAACGCTGTTCAGGAAATTGTTTTGATGGATTAGCAGCATCTGTTGGGGCAAATGAGCCGTGCATAGATAAGGTGGAGTCATCATTCACTTTGTTCGGTTTTGGCGTTTCAACTTCCCTTTATTTTTACAGGAAAATATAACATCAATCTTTCTTCTGAATTTGTAACAAATTTTTCATTAAGTACACCATCCACAGAAATATTTTCTAGGTTGACGGAGAACAACAAAGATGATAAAAATAAAGATAAAGATGTGCTATTAGTCAGAACATGAGTGTACACACATAAGCGTGCATGGTGTTGCATAACAAAATAGATCCAGTCATTCAGAAAATAAAATATAAAGAATAGAGAGTGAATGAAGTCATTAAGTCTAGCCTATAAAATATATAATGTATGAAGTGTAAATAAATAAATTATTTAATAAAACAGAGAATGAAAACGTTTTTATTTACATATACACATACATAAACATCATCCGTTTTTTCCGGAAGGGATAGACAGAGAGGTGCAACCAGGATACCCACGTTTTGCCGTATGTGTTCCGTCCCATTACATGATAGTGGGCGAGCTTATCGCCATATTGGTTGCAAATTCCTGACTCCAGATTGATAATTAATAGAAAAATCCAATATCACTTTGCCCGACCCGGGTTTCGAACTCGAGACCTCTGCTTTGTAATCGTACCGGAGTATAACTACGCCACCGAGAGATGTTTTAATTTACGTAGCATTTAAACAATTAATTTATCCACGTCGTCCTAGGTATAAATTAAAAATCGATTAACGAACACATAATCTTTTACGTGTTTACAGAATAGTGTCTCGTAATTAAGCCATGAGTGTAATGACACCAAATAGGTACCACCATTAAGTTTCACGAGGGAAGGTAATTGATACCCGTCTTTTACCTCCTACCCGCTACTCACTACCCACAACTCGGTACCCGCTAGCTAAATGTGTAAACGGACTGTGTTAACGTTTGTCGAGTTAATCCATGTGGGACGAGCTCATTACGTGTTTGCTCTATCGTGATACTGAAAGGAAGTTTCAGTGTAAAACATTAGATGACCTTTACACTGTAGTAAGCGTCCTGTGGTCAGAGAGGTCAAACTGTGTTTGTAAAAACCTCACTGTTTTTTAAAGACAAGATTATTTTTGTTAAAATAATGGTGATTGGATATGCTTTGCGTCTTGGATTAAAATCACATATATTAGACGTTTATATTACATATTATTTTTCGGCTTAGCGATAGGCTCGCTTCCTACCATAACATCTAATGGGGGAAATAAGTTCTATGAACTATAGGTGCCACTAACGATACGTCTAATCTACATACATACATAACGACTCACGACTTTTTTCTCAAAAGGATAAGAGCATGCAACCAGGACACCCATGTTTCGCCCTGTGTTTTTCGTCCTACGATATGATAGGGGGCGAGCCTATCGCCATACCGGGCACAAATCCCTGGCTCCAGGCTGAAATTAAATAGAAAAATCCAATATCACTTTGCCCGAACCGGGATTCGAACCCTAAACTTCAGCTTTGTAATCCGTACCGTAGTACAACTACGCCACCGATGCGTCCAATCCACTTTTGGGGATAGAGACGTGTGACGAAAACAAATAGAGCCACTGCTTATACAAGATGTGATGTAACATAGGCACTAAAGATATTTCGAGTTTCGAGTTTTGCCAATGTATTTCTTCACACTTTATTACACACAAAAGAAAATAAAACGATTAAAAATTAATCTCACATATTAAAAACTAAAAATGATTATATCTCTCTCTCTTTGCTTACCAATTCATATCCAGCTTCGCAAATATTTAAACTATGTATCACTATAATTACTATCAATGGCATATTAATCTCTTTTCCCGTAGAAAATACACGTAACAGTCTTTACAAACAAACCGAACAATACGTTATTCAAAGCCGGCGTAAACAAGGATTACTCAAGATTAAGGCTTCATGTCATTGGAGCTGCGAGTTGATTAGTTCGCTACTCCGTACACCTGAACATTATCCGATTTTCAGATTAACCGCTGTTTAATTATGTTTCATACTTACAATGATTGTATTATTAATCCTAGTTTAACATATGGCATTAAATATGTATGGCCAGCGGTGAAATCGATCACCTATATAACGTTTCTCTTTGAGTTGGTGTTAGAGAATAATAATTAAAAGGACTACGTAATATTTGACAGCCTCCGTGGCGCAGTTGGTTAAACGCCGGCTGTGAAACGAGAGGCCGCGGGTTCGATCCCCGCACCGAGATAAATATTTGTGAGGCCCACAAGTATTTGTCTCGGGTCTGGGTGTTTATGAGACCGAAAAGTCTCTCGTAGTGTCTAATACCCACGACACAAGACTTAATTGATCTTAATGTAGGGTCAGGACTATCTATGTATGCGACTGTTGGGTGTATTTATTACTTATTATACACATATTTAGTATAATTTAAATATGCACTGTCGAAAAAAATTGTTGTTTCCATGACATGCATATATAGGATAATCTATGAATCATAAATAAGAATAATAAAATAATTATTATAACAGTCGACTTTTAATGCAGCCCAAATATGTTTATTAAATTAAAGCGTGTAAAACAAATGGCTTAGACGCTTCCGTGTGTCTACATCGCCAAATTGGATCATACTTTTGTACGATTAAATGTACATACATACGAATTATTCGTAAGGCATAGTATTAATATATACAGGGTATATCAAGACTGCTACCGAAAACGAAGCCAGATGGTAATTTAAGTGACTACAGACACGATGCAACTAAAATGTTTGCAAGAAAACGCGACGATTTTTTTTTATGTTTTAAATATCATTGTGTTTGGGTGGTAAATCCATATTTTTTGCAAATTTTATATGTAATTTAAAGCATTGCCTACTATTGCGTCTTTAAAAATAAAAGGGTGTACATTATTTTTTTAGGAAAATGTATGTATTTATCAGCCAAATACAATGATAGGAACCAAATTACACAAAAATCGTCGCTTTTTTTTTGCAAAAAAACTAGTTGGATTGTGCGTGTAATCACTAAAACTACCACCTGGTTCGATTTTGGGAGCAATCTTGATATACCCTGTATGTACTCGTACGTTATCACGTGCGAAACAAAACACAAGATAAATGTATATGTAGATAATTAATGAACTGAAATATCATCTACAGATATAAAAGAAAGATGCTGTCAGCACGATACCATTAATTAAGGCGATAAGATGAAGCCTTATCATCTCCAGGGATCCCATGTTTGTTTTTTAATTACAAGAACATAAAAGCAAGACGTGTTTAGTAAACGCAATAATTTATTTTGTAAGTTAATTAGTAACGAAACAGAGTTTATCCTCCGGGTGACGTAAGATTAGCATAAGTAAATTCGATACTTTCCGGCCAAAATCCTTTTGGGACCTGTTCTAATTCAGATCGCGTCTGAATATTTACCGGATCGTGTTACGTTTTTATCCTTTTAGAATTGCAGACGCCTATTTGAATAAGTGGGGAATACAACCCTTTTTTATTTCATTCCGCAACCGTAGAATGTGCGAAACATTCATTTGAATTGATTCCGAGCGAGTTTCAATAAGTTTCGCCAGTTCGAACAGTCGTTCCTTAACGCCCGATTTGGCGATGCCTTTATTGCGAACCTAATGAATTGTACTTGTTTTAAAGTTTCTTGTATCACAGGCCGGTATCGGATTCAGATCGGAGCGAGGCCGCCTAATGACGCCCGACAAGAAGTTAAGTCTGACTTTTTCATTGCAACTTCGGTTTTAATTAAAACACCACCATGTTCGGCAGATCCGAGGCGGTGAAGGACGAACTTACTGTATTGATATAGGTAGCACACTCGCCTTACTACTGGCGTAAGTTTTGATAGAGTAGTTTCTTGACAAAATAGATATGTAAAATGTATGTATATATATAGACATTGCGAGTATTACACAAGCATGAGGCCGGGATCTGTGGCGTACCTTGGGGACCTATGTCCATAAGTGGACTGCAACGGGCTGATGATGATGATGATTGTATAGATATTTAAATAATTTGATACTTGGGTTTTGGGTTTGTGTTTTATTTGGTTATTCTTTAGTATTTACAATTACTTCAGTAATTGTTATCACATTTCGCATAATAATATAATACTGAAGTATTACACACACATTTAAAGACTATTCTATTTAAGTACCACTATTACGATTTCTTAGAATCAGGATGAACAATGAAACGCACAAGAAGCCAAAGAGCACCGACGCTTGGAGAGTCTCTGGGGATCACTAATTTATCTTGGACCCACAGGAAATTAAACAGAAATAAAATAAATAGGAGTTTTCTTACGCCAGCTTAACTTACGGAAGGTTGTCTGGAGAAATCAAATAGTAAACTGATTACGAACAGTTTCCATGGAATCAAATAAATCAAATTTGGCTATATTTGAAAATGCGAATAATTTGAATATGAATTGCTTTCATTCTACAACAGTTCAAACGCAATCATTATACCTAGTCAATATAGAAAACCACATTCACCGCCAACTCTTCAATAACAGTTATTTGTTTTATTCATAAACTCCGATAGCAACACACAAATGAACGTGCATTCACGGAGCCTGCAGTTGCTAAATATGTATGAAATTCGCATGTACGGGCGAAACGGAACTCAAGACCACAACGGCTCGTCTAGTTGCGCCGCAGCAATCCGCCGGATTGACTTTTGAGGTTTTTGTTACACAGCTCGTATGTTAAGTAAAACATGCCAGTTATATATTTTTTATCGTAAAAGTGTATTATATTTTTTGTATGGATAATTTTAGTTTTTATTGGATACATACGGAAACTTACTTTTTAAAAACAGAGGTTATGTGCAGCAACGGAATTACCTGAAAATAGAGAAAGAGAGACACACACAGAGAGAAAGTATGAGTATGAATGAGATTTACACAAAAGTAGCAATCGGTTTATCTGGGAGAAAACGGGTATTGCCCATTAATACACGGCACCAGGATGCTGGTATTAAAGGAAAGAGTGGAGAACTGGAAAAGTATGGGTCATAGAGTAAAGGCATTCGCGTCGAACTTCAGTAAGGAAATGGTTGCTGCGTGATGTAGTCAAGACTAGTTACGCCGTAGTCGAATCTTGGTTTAATTATATTATGGTTTCGTTTAGTTTAATATTATTGCTTAAGACTTATTTGTTTGGTTAATAATAAATTATTATGAAAGATCATTATTATTATATATGATTAAGATATATAATAGATATACAAGGACATCGATTTTATATTTGACGCAATCATTTTTTGGGATTAAAATGAACTATTTAAATTATATTATTGAGCAAAGAAATTCACAAAATCACTTGCAAGATTTGCGTCCCAAAGAAATAACAGATTAAAAAAAGATTGCTGTGTTACGTCGCTCAAATGTGGAAAGTAAAATACCTGAAGGTGGCATTTGCCAACGTGCCAAATGATGTCAGCGGAAAAATTGCAAATTATGCCAACGGAATAAATTCACAGTGCTGCCATCTCGCGGCCCTGTCCTGCACGCATTTTATAATTTCAAACGAGTGGAGCAATTTCGTTGAAGAGCTCATCAATTTTTTAAGTGATGAATAAAGTTTACTTTATGGGCCCTTTGACGGGATGTTGGAATTGGCAATTTTATTACTTAGTAAGACACTTTAGTGCTCAGATATGACAAATTAAATGGCCCTACTTCTGAATGGCTTTACGCGTAGGTACTGCCTAAACCTTCGTTAATATCCTTCGCTCACAAACTTGTGACGTAATAATTAATCTTTGCGGATTTAAATATTGAAACATGTGGATAGAAGAAGCATGAAAGACTCTTACATTTATATGTACATTTATAACTTAATTTTTTATTCAATTTCTTTGTAAGTAGAATCATAATCTACTGGCGAGATTAATCAAGCACAAGCAAAAACATTCAAAGCATTATTCTTAGTTAAATCTCAAATTGCATGCCATATAAATAAAAACACAATCGCTTTGTGACTCCTTTGAGCAAGGAATATTGACTGGAATATTATAAAAATAGAACCGTTTCATTTCACGTTTCTGTAATTGCATTATTATAGAGCTGCTACGACCGTAGGTGTGTGCTACATATTACAGAGTTGCTACGACCGTAGGCAAGGCGTGTGCTACGTGCATACTTAGCGCGTCACCTCAATTGGTGACGTCATGTGGTGCAATTGAGTGATTTAATGTGGGGTCCGCCTAATGGGTGATGTCATAATGGTGCATTTATGTTCCCTAATATGAATTTTGTTAAAATATTCGTGTAGCTATAGTTTTAAATAACAACTAATTGTATAGCAGTGAAATGAAAAATTATAGTATTAAATTTCAGCTTTACGATTTATAATTGTTTCTTGTTGTCTCTTTATTTCTTTATATGCGTTTAAAAATATATTTTTTAGTGTCAGGATCAAAATTATTATTAAAAACTGCTAGTCTATGATGGAATTTAAATATTGGAAAATAAAGTTTGGTTTTCAACATTAAGTGAAATGGTTGTTAGGTTAATAAATTGTCGCCGCTTGCTTTTATTATTTTACGCTTGAAAGATTGGATCCATTGTTACCCGAGTCAGGAAAAATACAAAGCTTGTTTCACCTTATTTAGTTTGGAGTAGAGTGTCGTACCTAATCATGTTTGCAGTTTTATCCCATAATAGCTACTTTGTTATTGAAAATAATGATATTATAAAATCTGCTCCGTTGAGGTAGATTAATTTTAGTTGTATGATTTATTATGGACCAGGAGCTATGAGATGTAGTGATACAATATTGAGTGGATATCTTGGAAATGACGTAAGACCGTGAATTGTTGTTGCTGTAATTTTGTAATGTTGTTAGTTCATGTTTGGAACAAAACCCTGCCATTACAACATAATCATGAGCATTATAATCCGTTGTGGTGACCTAACGTCTAATATATATTTTATATTTGCTATTGGTTAATTAGCCGACTTCCATGGCTTGAGGAAGACTTTAACAATGTTATTTTTTCTTCTAAAAAAATTATAAACCTTTGTAGATGCTACAGAAGTTAGTTAGATTTTTACTAGAAAAAGTTACCCATTATTAGAAATCCATTTTTCTCATATTATATCTAAGTAGCGTAAGGGCGACATAATCGCATTAGCGACAAAGCCCTTTTCTATATGAATAAAAAAAAAAAAAGTAGCGTATGTTTTGTACCTCGAATTAATAATTCAGCAGTTATCATTTCCGAGAAAGTCTCATGAAGAAAACTACCGTATTCTCAGATATAAACTACAATATAATTCCATTTTACTATGTAGAAGATCTCCATAATTATATTCCAAATTTTGGGACACGTCCCATTCAAAGCACGTTTCGTGTGAAAAAAATATTTCCAAGGTTTTCGTTTAATAGATATTCGTAGACGCTGGCAGCGGATTTGTTTCATACCCAAATGTATTCAAAAAATCTGTCTGTTTTAGGTCTTAATTTATCATGGAAATGTGACTGGAATATTTTGTCGCCCTTTGTCGTTTTTTGAAGCAATATTTTTATATGATTTTACCTTGACGTAATGTGTTTTCTTTGAGCGTTAGTGTTTTATTTGTTTTACAATACTGACTCCGATGTTGGGCTACATCAAAGGTATGTAAATTGCAAATATTATTATTTTTCAACCTTAATTTGACTCAACGTTAATCCGTGCCGAATTTGAGTCTTTGCAGAATTCAGGTGATAATGTTTGTCAACATAATTTGCACACTTCGAAATTCCCTGTATGTGGTACTCACATATTGTATCCATTTATTTTTATTGCTCAGTAACATTGAAGATGATTATTGTTTAAATTCACACCACTTTATAACTATGAGAAATGTGCTCCAACTAGTTTACAAATAAAAAAACGGAGGCACTACGTTTGCCACCCCATCTAAGGTTAATTAAAATGTCAGCTCATTTTACTGCTCTGTGTCACGTATTAAAACTAAATAATTTCTTTCATACCTTCGTGTGTTTAATTGAACTATTCACATAGCATAATGTACGAGAAATATCGTACTGATTTGTATAATGATGATTAATGTAACACCCGTGAATCATTCGGTTTATTGCGGCGCTCGGCGAACGTAGTAATCATCGCAATTAGTTAGTTCAATACGTGATGTACACTGTACACGAATTAGTGGGCGTTTCAGCTATTTCAATTCTAAATTGTTTCCGTAATTTGGTTTGTAACTTCAAACATCTTTTAGTTAAAAAAAATAAGTATTTTGAAGATTAACGGGTCCCTGTGTAATGTTTGCGTCAGCTCGTGTTGATCATCGTCGTTACAAAAAATATTAAGCTATTGATTTTTTTCTAAATTTCAGTCACCCTCGTTGCATTTGAAATTTAGAGAATGTCACCTACCTTACGAACTGTAGTAGAAAAACTATTAGTATTTTACAATCTAAACAGCTTATTGAAGTTGGTTTCCCACTTGAATTATATTTTCTAAAAAGTTGCGTGGCATGCGTTAATTTATTTTGAAAACTCCGTATATTCTGTCCTAAATTTCCAAAGCCAGAGACAGTACTATCGTCTGAGCATAAATCAACAGTAGTTTCTAAGGCACATACTGCACTTAAATAAATACACTCATGTAATGTAAAATCCCGAAAACGCCCCAGCAGGACACCCATTTTTTAATCTCACAAACATCTAATATGAGTAGGGGCTGCCGTCGATAGCCATGACAAAACCATTTACGTAAGGGTCGGCGAAAAAGAATCGCCATTAAGTTAATTGGCGAAAGGTCTGCCTTATCAGTTTTCCGCTTGGCCTGATTAACGATTTACGAAAATAGCTTTGGATACGCCGTACGATATTTAACGCTGTCCGCTGACAAAATTTCGATTTGAAATCGTAGGTTGGTCTTTTTGAATAGTGATGTAATTAATTCCAAAACCTTTAGTGTTGGTAATGATTGTTGGCAACATCTATAAATTATTTATGTTGACATCCCGAAACCGAGGGTATATAATAAAGATTTCGCAGGGTGGTGATTATTACTAGTACAGAGACGGTTCTGGATAATAGTGAGAGTGCGCGATCTGATTGTTATTATACGTTAATATATGTACAAGTGTTATTTGGAGTGAGTGTTTTACTGCCCGCCTGACTACCCCTGGGAAAATAGTTAACATCAGAAGTGGTTCGTCGCTTCTTCCACGTGAACGTGAAGGAAATGGGTAGAAACCGCAGCCGCAAATATAAAAGGCGCTCAAGTAGCAGCAGTGGATCTAGGACTCCGCCACTGCCTCGAAAAAGGGTAAAAAAAAGTGACCAAGAGACTGTAAGTACAAATAATATGTCACTACACAATATGATCCCTGAGTTTGACCCTCTAACGGGGAATATTTTCGCGTGGTTAAATATTATTGATTCATATGCTTCTACCTTTTCCTGGTCGGACGGTATTATACGTTTTCAAGCACTGAATAAACTTAAAGGCTCCGCTAAATTATGGTATGATTCATTATTGCAAAATAATCAAATGTGGACATCTTGGAAATGGAAAAATTGGAAGGAAAATATTTTTAACACTTTTAAAGTGAAAAGAAATATGTTTGAATTGCTAAAAGAAATTATCAACCGAAAACCCTATGCAAATCAATCATTGTACGATTTCAGTTCAGTTCAGTTCTTGTTATTTGGCTTTTGCGGTGTTGCCATACCCCAATTCTGCCAATGTCACGTATTAATACCAGCCGAAACAGAATTTCCCGTTGTTAGCTTGAAAAATTACATAATATAAATGAGACAAAGTATATTATACATAATTATTAGTATATCAATATTAATTCTAAATGTTAAAAACAAGTAAAAATTACGAAAAATGAGGTGAAATTTATTTAAAGATATTAAGTAAAATAAAATATAATAAACTTACAATTTAATACTATTAACCCTTATACATTTACACAAGAGGTGTATAAATGGGGAAAAGGTGAGACTAAGTAGGGTTTTCATGTTAGTGGGTCGAGGGATTTCGGGAGGAAGAATGTCATATAGGGAAAGAATTAAATTGGGACAGTTGAAAAAAATGTGGTCAAGATTACCCTCGTCCAGACCGCATTCACATAGGGAATGATCCCGCACTCTGATTTTAGCCAGGTGAACTGGAGTGCAACAATGATTAAGGCGAATTCTGCAGACTGTAGACGAAACAGATTTATCAATTGTTTGAAACACTGAAAACCAAGGTTTTGATGGAATGTCTGGTTGGATGCTACCGTAAAATTTTCCTTTTCTTTTTCTTGTTATCTGCCATTCTTTATTCCAAGCGACCATCATAGAATGTTTCATGTTAGAGCAGATATCGAGAGGATTAATTTTAAAATGATCTAAAATACCAATGTTAATGGCCTGTTTGGCGCAGGAGTCTGCTGTTTCATTCCCTGTTATACCAGAGTGACCGGGTATCCAGGCTAGCACAACGTTTATATTGAGTTGATGACATATAAACAGGGCCTCTTTAATTTTCAGGATGACAGGGTATCTGGATTTTGCTTTAAACGGATTGGAAATTATGGATTGTAAGCAGCTTTTGGAGTCGGTTAAAATTATAGAATTTGTTAATTTATGGGAAGTTACGAATTTAATCGCTTCTAGAATAGCAATGGCCTCTCCAGAAAAGATTGTGGTAATGGAGGGGCATTTATAACTTAAAATAATTTTGAAACTAGGGATCCAAACTGCAGATCCTACAATATCATCATTTGAAAGTTTAGAAGCATCAGTAAAAAGTGGAATCCAACCTGGAAATTCCGAGGATAACTTGTCTTTTACCATTTTGTCTGCTCCTACAGAATATTTCTGAACACCAAAGTCCAAAAATACCCTTGGAGAAAAAGTTAAAACATTATAGGGAAGGGAAAAAATAAAATTAGAGGGAAATTGTAAGATTGTGTCTGGAAGGCGAGAGAATTTAATGAAGCTGCGGACTAGACAAGGCAAATCGAAGATAGATTGATATCCTTTCCTTTCTATCAAAGAAAAAAGAAAGTTGAGTTTATTAAGGAGGGGATGACGGGAATTTTGGGAAAGTTTAAATAAAAACCTATCCGAAATAAATTGTCTACGCAAATAAAGAGGGGGATCAACGCATTCTATTTGCATGGCACTTATTGGGGAAGATCTCATTGCACCAAGAATTATACGAAGACATTTAGATTGGATTTTTGAAAGTTTTTCCAAAGCTCCCTTGTTTCCAGGATCTAAGAGGAAAGATCCATAATCTAAATTACTGCGTATTATGGCATTATATAATATTTTTTGGGTAGAGGGGTGAGAGCCCCACCAAACTCCAGCCAAAGAACGTAAAATGTTTATATTTTTTTCAGACTTAGAATATATGTAGTCACAGTGAGAGGCTCCTGATAGCTTGGAGTCCAACCAAACACCCAAAAATTTTACTTTGCTATCTTGTCGTATTAGCTCATGTCCGACAAATAAATTAATGGTAGGAACATTTCGTCGCTTTGTGAATACGACAGTGCTGCACTTAGAAGCAGCCAAAGAGAGACCGTGGTTACCTAGCCAGGAACTAAGGGAAGTTAAAGCATTGTTCAAACATGAAGCTATGTTATCCGGATTCTCAGAAGATGCATAGAGTGCGAGATCATCTGCATATTGGAGAATGGAACAATGTTGGTTGACAGATTGATCAAGATCTCGCGTATAGATGTTATACAGAATAGGACTTAAAACTGACCCTTGGGGTAAGCCCTTCCACACAGTCCTAGGGAATAAAAATGAGCCTTGAGTTTTAAAAATGATCCTTCGCTCCATAAGGAGATTGCATATGAAAAATACTAACTTAACAGGAATCCTCAGCTGAATTAGTTTATTCCTGAGGACTGAAAGTGCAACATTATCATATGCGGCCTCTACATCCAAGAAGACGCCGGCCAGGATTTTTTTTTCAAGGAATGCTGTATGAACATCTGTTGTAAAGATACCTAGACTATCCATAGTACTCATGTCTTTTCTGAATCCGAATTGAGAATCTGATAAATAATTGTTATTTTCTAGGTACCATTCTAGTCTGTGCTTTATCATGTGCTCGACAATCTTTGCTAATGTTGAAGAAAGTGCTATCGGTCTATAGCTATTGGGATCTGTAGGATTTCTTCCAGGTTTTGGAATTGGCAGGATTATTTGTGTTTTCATTTGTTCTGGAATTTGTTGCGAATTATATATGCAGTTAATCAATTTTAAAAAGTATTGTTTGTTTTTGTCAGAAGATTTAGTGATAAAGGAATATGGGATGCCATCCATCCCAGGAGAGGAGTCAGATAGACCATCCAACGCCAATTTCAGTTCTACAAAAGAAAACTCACAATCCAAAAAAGAGGGCGGAGGGTAGGGAATAGAGGATGATGGTATCATGTCAAAATTGGGAACTGAGGGAGGAGCGAGTTTATCGGCAAAATCGCTCAGCCAAGTTGATGGGTCATTACTTAAAAGGTTTTCCGTGTGGAGAGAACCTCTATAGATTTTAACTTGTTTCCACACTAAACTGGGAGGGGTTCTAGGGGATAACGATTCACAGAACTTACGCCACCCAATACGTTTTTTGGAAGTAAGAGTTTTTTTTGCCATCGCTGCTTTATGACGGTAATTAATAAAGTTTTCTACAGTCATCGTTGAATTATATAATTTTTCCGCCTCTTTTCTTTCCCTAATGGCCAAACTACAATCGGAATCCCACCAAGGCGTAGAAATTCTGTATTTTTTTTTATTTTTTTTTTTGGGAACATGCTTATTGGCACTGGTTGTTATAGCTTTTATGTAGTCAGAGTATCCTGCCGGGAGGGAATTAATATCAAGGATGGGGAGGGAATCTAATAGAGAATCAAGATAAAAGGAATAAGAATCCCAGTCTGCTCTAGACAGGATATACTTAATAGAAGGGGAAATATTGGAAACCGGGATTACCCTATTAGGGATTTTGAGGACTATAGGGAAGTGGTCACTACCATGAGTACTGTCAAGAATGGACCAACACAAAAGGGATGAAAGGTTAGACGAGCAGAGAGTAAGGTCCACTGCACTCTTAGGGTTTTGAGAAGGGATAACTCTACGGGTAGGTGAGCCATCATTCAATATGCATAAGTTGCACTCATCGAAGATGTCTATGAGGGAACAGGCAAATAAGTCATTATGGCTACCACCCCAGTATGAGTGGTGGGCGTTAAAATCACCCATAACAACGACAGGAGAAGGAAGTGTTGAGATTATAAGTTGGATATCAGAAAGTAGGGTTCTATTAGGGTGAGGAATGTAAAAAGATATAAAGGATATATTTAAAACTCGAACTGCTACAACATTAAAATTAGGACTATGGGGAGGGATAAGGATTTGGGAGAAAGGCAAGGACGATCTTATAAGTAAAGCACACCCTGCATAGCCATCAGCACGATCATCCCGGAAACAAGAGTAGCCTGATACTCCAAAGCGAGTTCCAGGCACCAACCAAGTCTCTGCTACAGATAAAACAATGGGATAAAATTTTGAGATAAGGTATATTAATTCATGTTTTTTGGGGCGTAGGCTTTGACTATTCCATTGGACTATGACTGTCTCTGGGTCCATGATGGTTAATAATTTTAGTAAGGGAAGAAATTACATTGGCAACGTTGGGCGGTAGGGAATAATTATTTTGCATAACAAAATCTAAAACCATCTGAAGAATAAAGTTAATTAGGCTGTCGTATTGGTCTGTTTGTGGGGAAGATGAAGGAGTATTTGCAAGGCCGCAGCCATTTGGTTGGGAAGATGGTACTTCAGAAATTATGGATTGGTGTAGGGACTTATTGAAAGTTTTACCTAATGGGACTCTAGGACGGGGATTAGTGTAAGTAGTTTTAGTACAGGATTGAGAAGGAGGGACTGAGTTAGGAGTGTGGGGGATTGCATGGGAAGATGGAGAATTAATATTAATATCGGGGGAAGCTAAAATCTCTGAATAAGTTTTTTTATTTAATCTAGGGAACTGCTGTTGAGCTTCTTCATATGAAATTCCCTTTTGAGCCATTGTTTTTTTAATGGAAACCTGTCTGTCATGTTCAGGGCAGCATTTATTGGTGGAAAAATGACGACCCGAACAAAACAAACAAGTTGCTTTGTTTTCAGGAGTGTCACATGAATGACCTTCATGGGGTTGAGAACATTTAAAACATTTAGGTGAGGATCTGCATTGACTTTTAACATGACCGAAAAGGCAACAGTTAACACATTGGATAGTTGGGTATTGATAAATCTCTACTGGGAGCGATGTGTGAAAAGAGAAAATTCTTTCAGGAAGAACTTGCCCCTGAAATGTCAACACTACAGTTTGGGTAGGTGACCACGATACTTCGTCATTGTTTATGATTTTTCTGCTCAGACGACGAGCCTTAAGAATAATGCCACATCCTTTGGGTAATACAAGGCTCTCCACAAACTCGTCCATAGAGAAATCTACCGGGATATTTTTAACAATACCCATACGGGTAATGTTATAGGAGGGGATAATCGCAGAATAGTGGTTGTCAGTGAGGATAGGGTTAATGATAAAGTTGTTTGCATCTGCTGCAGAGCTGAATTCCACAGAGATTTTGTTTCTACCAACACGCTTTACTCCGTCGGGTTTTATATTTTTAATTTTGTTTTTGAACAGTAGTTGTCCAAACTTAATAGGGCGAATGGTTAAACCAGACGAAGGGTCAGGTTCGATCCTGGATATTTGGACGATAAATGGCCCTTTGTCAGACTCTGTGTAAGTGTTGATGCCTACTACTAACATTGGATGGACATATAGACGTTGGATGGAGGCTGAGGCTGAATCGATGTCTTTAATAGATTTCTTGGGATTAATTGGTGAGTCTGCGTCAAGTCGTCTTTTAATTGGAGCTCCAGCTGGAGCCCTATTAATATTAGGGGGATCTGGAGGGTCAGGAGGTTCTACCTCCATTTTGCAAAAAGAAAAAAAAACTTATAAAATAATTATTAAACAGCACAAGTTGTTATGTATTAATCTTACCACATTCACTGGACGAACACACAACACAGAACAAAAATAAATTACAAAAAAATGTTAGTGGAATTATCAAATAAACCGCGGAAACGAAATTTTGGGGATGACACTGACAGTTACCCAGACACCGGCAATCTCAAACTCGTACGATTTCTTTTTCGAGCAAAAAGCAAAAATTGACAGCTTGTGTCTAAATTTTACAGAAGATGATATGATTGCAATTATATTGGGTAATATTGGCGATAAAAATATCACAGCTTCCGTTGAAGCGAGTAATTTTAAATCATGCGATTGCCTAGCAGCGTTTTTACATAGCCGCACTTATCAACCAGAAGGTGAAAAAGAAACTACCGCTCGTAATAATACTAATGCAAATGTGTCACAACATAATATTCAAAATTTCATTCCCCGTAAATCAATGCCCAATATATTATCACCCGTAGCGTCAACAAGTCAGTCTAATATCAGTCAAACTATTATTCGTAAGCCAATAGAATGTTATAATTGTGGGGGTAATCATAAACGCATTCAATGTACGATAAAATGTGAATTTTGTGGTAAAAAAGGTCACAAGGAGTCAGTTTGTTTTTTCAAAAATAAAAATTCAAAAAACGAAAAACAGGAAACAAGTTACGTACAACCAAGTAATACAAAAAATAAATTTTGTAAGGAAATTGAAATTAATGGACAAGACCACGTAGCTTTTATAGATACAGGTAGTAGCTGTTCTATAATGACATCGTCTTTGGCGAAACAATTTAATTTGTTAAAGATTCCGCTAAATACCCCCGTGTCATTGCAGGGATTTTCAAGTGATAATTTGAAAACGGTCACTGAAATGGTCCAAGTGAATATAAAATTAGATTCAGTGCACATTCAGAAGGTTGATATCTATATTTTAGATCAATTATCGGGTTGTGACATTTTGATAGGACGTAACGTGACAGAGAGGCCGGATATAATGTATTTTCGTATCGGTGAAACTTTGACGTTTGAAATGGTAACTCGTAGTAAGGATTCGTGCAATGTTATAGACACTTCATATTCCGAACTTGACGCGGATATTTTTCGCGATGAATTGGTTTGCCTTCTTAATAAATATGCTAAATGCATTGCTTCAAATATAAGGCAGTTAGGAAAAGTAGATGGTCACGAAATGGTTATTAACTTAAATGATAAAAAGCCTATACAATTTAGGCCGTACAGGAAATCACATTCGGACAGGGAAACGATTAGAACAATGGTAAACGAGCTTTTAGACAACAATATAATCCGCGAAAGTAAATCGGCATACGCGAGCCCCGCTTTACTTGTGTGCAAAAAGAATGGCGAAAAAAGATTATGCATCGACTACCGCGCATTAAATAAAGTAACCATAAAAGACAAATACCCGATGCCTCGCATCGAGGATTTATTGGATAGGCTCCAAGGCTGCAATTTTTTCAGTAGTTTAGATTTTAAAAGTGGATATTATCAAATTAAAATGGCTGAAGAATCCGTACATAAAACCGCCTTCATTACTGAAGACGGGCACTACGAGTTCTTAAGACTCCCTTTCGGTTTGGCTAATGCACCGTCATGTTTTCAACACATGATGGACAAGGTTATAGGGAACTTGAGATTCGGTAAAATTATTCTGTACCTTGACGATATTTTAATAGTCAGTAAAACCGCCGAAGAAAATATTCAACTTCTAGAAAAGGTAATGCAAATCTTTAAAGAAAATGGACTTACAATAAACCTACATAAATGTCATTTTTTGAAGAAAGATATCGAATTTTTAGGATACAGAGTAAATTCTGAAGGGATTAAACCTAGTGAAAATAAAATTAAAGCAGTTAAAGAATTTCCAGTCCCTAAAACAGTTCATAATCTTAGACAATTTCTTGGACTTATCAGTTACTTCAGAAAATTTATTAAAAATTGTGCTCTATTATCTAATCCACTCACTAAACTACTGAGAAAAGATAGCTCTTGGGTTTGGGGCCCTGAGCAGGATAATGCCTTCTCAATTCTAAAAGGGTCACTTACCTCAGAAGACATATTAGTGATATTTGATCCTAGTAAAGAATGTATTCTCTATACCGATGCAAGTAGAGACGGAATCGCTGGTATTTTAATGCAACTTACTCATGACGTAGAAAAACCGGTTCATTATTATAGTCGCCAAACCACGGAAGATGAAAAGAAATTCCATTCTTTTGAGTTAGAGTTGTTGGCTGTTGTGCAGTGTTTCGGAAAATTCAGACATTATCTTCTGGGTTCCCATTTTCGTGTTGTGACAGACTGTAGTGCAGTTCGTTATGCACTAACTAAGAAAGACATAATTCCTCGAATTTCACGATGGGTTCTATCTACTCAGGAATTCTCTTACGATATTATTCACCGTGAGGGTACACGTATGCATCATGTAGATGCCTTAAGCAGAAATCCTCCATATACTGGAGAGAGATCTGAAAGGGAAATGATTCTAAGTATTACCGAGGCAGATTGGTTGTTATCTGTTCAACTCCAAGATTCAAAATTATCAAAGTTGAAACAAATACTGGAGTCCGGCGAAATAGACATGCATAGAGATGTATTCAACAAATATGAACTTCTCGGAAATAAAGTTTATCGACGAACAAAAAGGGGTCGTCGTTGGGTAGTTCCTAAAAATTGCATATGGCAAATTCTTAAGTATAATCACGACGACCTTGGTCATTTCTCAATAGATAAAACTGTCGAAAGGATTTCTAGTAGATATTGGTTTCCCAAGATGCGACACTTAGTAAAAAAATATATAAAAAATTGCATTAATTGTATCTATTATAAAAATCGAGGTGGACCGAGAGAAGGTAAATTATACCCGTTGCCTAAATATGCACAACCATTCCACACATTGCACATGGACCATCTCGGACCATTTGTAGAAACTCTGAGTAGAAACAAATATTTATTAGTCATTGTAGATGCGTTTACCAAATTTGTTTTCATCTCGGCGGTCCTTAATACTGAAACTAATAACGTAATTAGCGAACTTGACAAAATATGTAAAATATTTGGTAATCCGCGCAGACTTGTAACCGATTCAGGTTCAAGTTTTACGTCTAAGTCATTCAAGGATTTTTGTGCCACTAAGAATATTCATCTACATACGACAGCCACAGGCATGCCGCGTTCAAATGGCCAAGCCGAAAGATTTAACAAAACAATTTTAGAGGCTATGAAGACCATGGGAGCAAATGTAGATGAGAATTGTTGGGATCAATGTGTGACACATTTACAACAGGCAATTAATAGTACCTATCATAGAGCAATAAAAACGGTCCCTAGCGAATTGATGTTTGGATATAGACTACGTACCGATAGCGATAGCCTTAGTCCAGAGCCTGAATATGATGAACTCATTACCGACGTAACTAAATTGCGGAAAGATGCAATAGAAAATTTGAAAAACAACGCCTATTCTCAGAAAGAGAGGTTTGATCGCAACCGTATTGTAGCTAAAGAATACAACACAGGGGATCTGGTTCTTGTTAAAATACAAAGCCAAACAAACGACGGACGCAGTAAAAAGTTACTACCAACCTTCAAAGGTCCCTTTCAAGTAACTAAGCGCTTGGGACGGGATAGATACCAAATCAAGGATATGCGCGGGAGTGAAAGAAGTACCAAGGTTTACAGTGGTGTGGCAGCAGCAGAAAATATGAAACCTTGGATAAAAATTGATAATTGGGACATTAGCTCACTACTACATGCATGAGTCGTGTTGGCAAGATAACGTATATTTTTATAAACAATATAATATATTTGTTTAAATCAAACCCAATGTTTAATATATTATTCTGGCTAGATTTAATAGTGAATTACTCACGAACAGTACTACAACAACTCACCAGAATCGTAACAGTGTGCTGAAGCAGTCATATCCTAAGTCTAAAGGTATAAACTGGAACAGGCACTGGTGCGGATTAAGGGAGTGATCAGTAACTAATAGCAAGGTACGCCTAAGCATAAAGGTAACCTTAGAATGGGAAATTCAGTAAAACAGAAAGTTTTAGATAACGTGGTTATGACTGTCACGATAGGCCGAGCTAATAATTTAATAAAGTGTTGTTTGATTTCAGATTTGTTTGGTGTATTATGGTTATGAGGCGAGGGCGTGCCTGAGGACATGCACGATGCAGGAGGGCCGTGTTGGCAACATCTATAAATTATGTATGTTGACATCCCGAAACCGAGGGTATATAATAAAGATTTCGCAGGGTGGTGATTATTACTAGTACAGAGACGGTTCTGGATAATAGTGAGAGTGCGCGATCTGATTGTTATTATACGTTAATATATGTACAAGTGTTATTTGGAGTGAGTGTTTTACTGCCCGCCTGACTACCCCTGGGAAAATAGTTAACATGATGTAGGTTTTTGTTAGGGACCTGACTCACCCGCAATATCTGCAGCTTGCCGGGCTGGAAGGTCAGTGACTGACATAACCCTTTCGACCTCCTCCGGGGCACCGAAAGGGGATCTTTACAGATTTTCCTCTTGACACAAAAAAATAATTGATAATGATAATTTAGTATCGATGTTTCACTTATAGTTTGAGAATTTTATTGTCTAATGTACTGAGGTCGTTGGTGAAACAGTTTCGCTTTGTATAGTGCGACAGGTATTGTAAGATTCATCTTTTATGTTTGTCCTTTAGGTGAATCGATCGAGGTTAAAAAGACACAGCCTTTATATTAAGTACATTTTTCTGCTAAGTCTCTCATCAATCAATTTCAGTTCAAACAAAATGTCAGAATGTTAAAAATAAAATAAATTATACTTTAATTTAGTTTAATAATACTTATTTCTAAAATAGCAAAAAATATTGTATATACACAATCACTTTCAATAAATTTGTTCAATATAGCGTAACAGACTAGCGTAACTAGATTCTATAATCGAAATCTGTCGAAAGCCGCAAATTCGGCGATAATAAAATTGGACATAGGTACGATCTTTGGTCTAAAAATAGATACAATCCTTTGCACAAACCAACTATTATCCCCAAAAAGTAGACTTAAAAAATATTTTCTTATAATGTATTTTATAATGTGATATCTGTACCGTGTATTGAACACATCGCCATAGATAAAATTGCGTATTCATTAATTAGCATATTGCTCTCGATGTAACTTTCAAATTGGCTGTAGGGTTCGTTTCGAACCGCACTTAGCTGATGTGAATGGATAAAAGGATTTTATAATATGTAAAAGCTGTGTGTTGCAGCCTTGCCCTGTATTAAGAGGCACTTCACGATCTCGGGACGAAGCGTGGGATATTTCTTACTACGCTACACACCCTGTATAGGCTTCAAGCACATTTTTCTTACACTTCACCCCATTCAAATTACACTGGAGTTGGGTTTTTTAGCGTATATGAGAGCTGTGTAAAAGTCAACATGCAGTTGTAATTAGGGTGATTTTGGAGTCGTTTTGTTTTCCAATGAGTATTTTAAAGCTTAATCTACTCGGAAATAACCTTTCTTTTGTTTTTTGTTTGGTATCTCCAAATTCATCATATGTTAAAGTAAGTTACTTGACAGTAATAGGATAAAAATATCCTTTTTATCTCATCTGAAGGAAGAGTATGAATAGTCACAAAATTTAATGAAGGTAACGATATTTACTCTTTTCTTTCCCGAGGAAAATGTACTACTAGGAGTACATAGTACACTGCTAATGGTGCTTGATTTTTTATGCTAACCTAGTTGCTTATCTTTACATTTTTTCTAAACGTTTTTATAGCTACATTAATGTATATACTCTTTATTACCAATAGGCTTTTATAATACCACGATGCGATAAAAATAATATAATTTTAATTTACAAAATCCGCAGTTTAGAGGATTACTTTTATAAACCGATAATAAAAATAAAAGCTCGAAATTCAAAAGGGTGGGTCTAATACACGATATTGTGAGGACAGTGCTTAAACGATTCCATTCCGTTGAAACCGAAAATACCTAATCTGGCTAATAAAAGCAGACGGAATGAATAATAAAAGCTCAGATTAACTACATAAAGAACAATGGAGCTGATGAGACCTTATTTAAATGCTGTGTTTGTTGCCGGGAAATTTATTGAAATTTCGCTTTGTGAACACTTTATTCTTTTATTGTGGCTGTAAGTCCAACCACTGGGGATTTTATGCGCTGATTTAATGTTACAAATAAATTAACGCGTTTGTTTTATATATTGATTGATAATACTTATGCCCGAATACGTTGAACTTAACTACGCAAGTCCCACTTAAATGTACTGGCTAAGCAGAACGCGGGTAGTTAGGTGCAACTTAATATTTAAACGGCGTTTGAGTATTCAGTCATTAGAGAATCTATACGATACGATTTATTGCATTGCAAATCTAAGTATGCAGCTGTAGTTGTCATTAAAATCGGGCTCGTGACTCATTTCAGCATTTTTCTCTAATCCTCATTGTTTTCATATTTGGCCATCCACGCCTACTTGAAAAATTCACCCTGTATTCGAAACGTAGAAAACCGAATGCCATATTATCTTTATGACGGCAGAACCAGTTAAAAGTCATAAAAAGTTCCACCAGGCACTATGCAAATTAGTATAATATTATCCCATAAAAATAGTTTTAATTTATTTGAATCATGACTATCTGCTATAACTAGCTTCCGTCAGTATCAAATACCTATTGACTCAGGTTACTTGATATACGACCGGCTTAAGCAGAATGACAGATCCTTATAAGCCGATATACATCAAAGGCCAAAGACATCAAACACAGCCATTCATTGAGGTAGGTCGTTGACCGACGGCCGTCGTTGTTATCCGCATACAACACCTGCAGCTTAATTAACGACCATCGGCTATACAAAGCAAAGGTCAGCGCATGTGATTGAAAAGCCTTTCAGACACATACAAGTTTAAGTACACGGGTGGGCGCACTTTTACTGTATTCTAAAAATTGTCTGATTTTTCGACGCAATTTCCAGTTTGATGTACATTGCGCGCTTGTGCTTATAAACCCCAAACGGTCTGTATATGAAGCGGTAATGTATATCAACTGTAGCGGAGTGTGTAAGGGATGCGTAGAAGGGGCTATGGGACAACGGGTTTGCAGGCTACAGGCTTTCGAACTGGCAGTCGGGTCTGGTTTACCGTAAGGGCAGGTCGCGCTCCGCGTTCCACTCGTAGCGTACACAACAAAGTTTGTGAACGGAAACTAAACTCAGTTTGCAATTTTCATCAAGATTCGAGACTATTTGTTTGCGTTTGGTGTGCGTGACTTTTACAATTAGGTACGTACGTTTTTATACCCCAGTATTAAGGTTTGCTTTTTTTTAATGAAATATTAAGTGCTAATAAAGACAATTTATTTGTTTATGGTTATACTATTTTGATGTAGTATGGCAAAAGCTTACTTGTTTTATTTCGTGGTAATTTAACTTAAAATCCAAAAAGTTTCAATTTTTCCGCTTTATTTTACTCTCTTACGAGCTTTTAAGTAATAGCGATAGGTTTTCTCATAGATTTGATTTTATACGTTTGTTCCTAAATTTTCGTAATTAAAAAAATATATTTCGTTGTTTATTTTGTAAGGAAACATTTTCAAGAAAATGCGCAAAATGAAACGGAAAAAATAACTATAATAAATCGACCATGATAAGTACCTACAGTGCTAAAATCCTATTAATTTCAGTAATCCCCACATAATTATTTGCAAAACACGGGCATAATGTGTTAGTATTTTTATTTCTCTTAATTGGGATTTTTAAAAATATTGCATTTATAAAGTGCTTTTTAATTTTTGAAAGCAAAATATTCTATTAAATTATAACTGTAATTACGCATTTGATAAATTATAAGTTGCAAATAAAAAATAAAACCAAATAAAATTAATATTATCTTGACCATTCATTATTTAATATGGGGCTAGCATTGTACCGCGAGTAACCATTGCCGCTCTCAAAGAGATAAAATGTAAATCATATTATACTTCCCAGGTAATATTATGCCATCACATCCATTTCCATTCCCCAGTATATTTATTATAATTTAAGAACACATGTGAAGTTTTTATTTCAATTTATTTTTAGCTTAAAAACATCGAGTGAAGCTAAAACGATTTACTATAGTTATTTTGCGAATCAGTTCAATGGAAAATTGATAAAGCATGCCTGTTCCATTCAGGTTTAAATATTATTAAAATTTAAAATATACCGACGGATATTGTTCAGCTGCTTCAAGTTTGAACAAACGTGAGAAAACACAAAACATACGAAGAGATGAAATTTAAAAGCAACACTGCATAAAGAACTGCTCGCTTGTGCTACATAGTAAAGTCCTATTTTGCATATAGCCGAACATTTAAAGTATTTAAATAGGAAGAGTTTTATTTCGTTCTAATTTTTGCAAGTAGTCTGGACTATAGTTAGTCTAATTGCTGTACCCATTTGGGTGTGGTAAACATGGACTTCGCTTTTATTTTTTTCCTTTTTTCAAACTAATGTACTTCGTACTTAGTGTAATGCCGCCTACTTAGTAAAGTGACTGTCTAGTTGCTATTAGAATTGATATATTATGTATGTTCTATGTACCCGCTCTCGTGTTCTAGGGACATACGACCCATTAAACGAAGAAAGATTAGATTGTTCGTGCTTCTAATTTCAGGATTGCAATGTATCCTTAGGCTTTCTTGACAGAGTGAAACGGGAGGCCGCGGGTTCGATCCCCGCACCGAAACAAATGTTTGCGTGAACCATGAGTATTTGTTTCGGGTCTGGGTGTTTGTAAGTCCGAAAAGTCTCTCGTAGTTTCTGATATCCACGGCACAAGATTTGCGACTTAGTGTGGGGTCAGGGCTATGCATGTGACTTTTGGATGTATTTATTTATTCTTCGTATTTTGTACTTGCTGTTGTTATATGACAACAATTAGAAGGACTCATAAGCATTTTTATAATACTGAGAGGTTTCATCCTGAAGACGGATATACATACATGTCACGAAATAACCACTCAGAATTGTTTACTATTGTCTACGTCCAATTTTCACAGCAGGTGCTACTTGTGTTATATACCAGAAATATTTTTTTGCAAAAGGAAATAGATTTTCTATAACTCCAGAAATACGCATGTTGCAAACATTTGATACTTGTCAGCGTGGGTGATTGTTATGGAATTGGAAAAGAACGCGTATTTCACGAGCGATTATCACTGCTATTGTAGCGTGGGCATACATAGGGTAGAGAAATGTTTCTACTATAGCGCCAACTTATTTTATTTATAGTTACATACAATTCAACAAACAATTTTAAATGTATTTGCCTTTAAATAAGGATTTACAATACAAAATTTAGGAATCTAGACTATTTAATCATATCCGCCAAACAGCAGTGTAAATGCACTGTTGTGTTCCGGTTTGAAGGACATTGTAGCCAGAGTAACCACTGGACATAATGAGACTTAACATCTTATGTCTCAGGATGGCGAGCGCAGTGGAGTTGTGTCCGTGAGTGATCGTATCGCTTACCATCAGGTGAACGGCATGTTCGTCTCACCATTTATTATAATCAAAAATACCATAAAGATATTTGGAGAGATTATTCATCAAAATTATGCGGCGACGTATATTTTTATATTTTTTCATATGGCTCACAAAACTGGACATACACAAAAAGCAACATAAATGAAATATTGTTTCTAAAATAAATGCGTGTACATCCTACTCGATGTGAACACGACTTGCACTAAATTGTTACGTAATTGTAAATTGAAACATTGAATAACTGAAACATGAAAAGCTTTAAACATTAAATAACTAAAATTTATTTGTTGAATTAAAGAATTAAGGTATCACAAAGTCACTCTAAATACAAAACATTCAAGAAATGAATACGGAAAATGACTTAAAACCGCATCTTGCCTCTCACTAAATACATAGACTTAACTAGTACGAGGCCAGCGTGTGCCCAAAAGCCCCTTGAGCC
This sequence comes from Theretra japonica, assembly GCA_033459515.1. NCBI lineage: Eukaryota > Metazoa > Arthropoda > Insecta > Lepidoptera > Sphingidae > Theretra > Theretra japonica. Next base: position 7,839,385 of record CM065943.1, read on the forward strand.
TGCACTCGGTAGTCGCGTAAATAAATTGCGAAGAAGAAACAGCGTGACAAGTCTCGTTTATCTAATTCATTTTTCTCTGAAACAAATTTTCAAGGAAGCGAGCGTTGAATTCTTTAGTCGTGCATTTTCTTTGTATTAGCCAGATAAATATTGTCATAATGTTGCCGCTTTGCTTGGTTTTGTTTCGTTCTTAAATGTCTTTTTAACGTTATATGTAGGCTTGTTTTGGTAAAAGATTTTTGAGGATAAAAGAGGCGTTAGTAATCTGTTGGAACGTGAAGATTTTAACGAAGTTTTGAAAATCAGATTATTGAGTAGATCCTCTAGTTTCAATTTCTATATCAGAAATACATATTTAAAAAGGATTAGCAATTTCATATTGATTTGTCACCGCAAAGCATACGCACTTAAATATTGGTATTACAAATATTGGTATTATAGGAGTATAAATGTCATGTTTAGCTGAGGATATAGAATCTTTGATGTTCGATTTCTTTATTAAGTACTCGTGTGTATCTTGTCACGGTCTGGGTAAAAACACTCATAGTTTCTGAAATCCACGACGCAATACTTTTATTTAAGTTTAAATTTAGAACTATGGATGTGATTAAAAAAAATAACAAACACAAAATAACAGTTGAATTGAGAACCTCTTCCTTTATTGAAGTCAGTTAAAATAGTTGTGAATAAGATAAGAGTTAGAATTGGAAACTGATTATTTCGTAATTGATTTCAGTCGGTATGGATATCTCATAGACCTGTAGAATAAATTCCACCCATCCATTCTACTCATTTTACTTAACACATACCCTATCCTCTAAATACCCCGTTTCACTTCACACATTTCGCTTAGTATATCCCTAAATACTATCCAACAGCTGGCCATTTACTCGCCTTACTACATAGTACTACAGTTGTAAAGAACACAAAAGCCATCTTCATTCAAGACTACCAACAAAACATTCATTATTCCGAATAAAAACCCAGTGAAAACTAGTTCAGTTGCATACACGCCGTTCTGAATAAACTCATAAGTTTAAAAGCGCCTTACGGTAAGCCTACGCGAGAAGTAGGTCATTCGGTACTAATAAACGTTAAACCGTTAACTCAGATAGAGGGGGTCGATTCTGTATCTGATGACAAAATAAACATTTGCTTTTAGCCAAGTACGGAGTCAGGTTTATGCGCTGCTAAATTGGGCGGAAGCTCTTTTCAAAACTTACTGCGGTTTGGTCGGTTAAAACGTTTTTGACCGGTGTATGTTCCTGTGCAATGTTGGGACACATACGAGCTTAGAGGTGGGAGACGATGCTTCAGCGATGGGCTTAACATCGAGCCCAGTGACGCGCTATAGAAGAGGCCTATGTGCAGTTGATGCGGAAGGGCTGATGATGATGATAATGATGATACGACCTCAAGTAACTCATATTTTGTGATCACTCAGCTTCTTGTATCTTTTTTTCCCCAGTCTGTCCTTATCGCCGACATATCAGTATAACAAGCCTTTTTCATTCAAGTTGAATAATGACTTGTCTCATAGTTTTATGGCTATTGGCTAGCAGCGCGTATAATACCAACCCTTACGGGAAAGTGAGGAAACCTGCATACCATAGCGATTTGTATAAATTTCTATGGTATGTAAAAGTCCGCCAACCCGCATTAGGCCAGCGTGGTGGACTATATGGCCTAACCACTCTCAATCGTACTCTCGGTTGTAGAGGAGGCCCGTGCCCTGCAGTGGGTCGTATATGGGCTGATACAACACAACAACAACACGGGACAGTGTCCTTTACCCACTGTTTCTTTCTTACATATGTTCATATCTCCGAAACGGGTATATATAAAAGTTGGTGGTCGGAGAAATAGAAAATATTAAGTCACTATTAAAAATATTAATATCTCAGTCATTTTACAACCAATTCTGATGCTGTTTTCGATTTCATGTTTTTTAAGCGATATTTTTAGGAACCATTAAACATGCAACAAAATAAAACCTTGGACACATCCCTATGTGAGAATTTTGGACGAAAAAAAGTATTTTATTCGCACAAGACTTGAATTTACACCTGGCGTAACGTCAGACTCGCTACCTATTACTTACGTACATATTAGAACGAAAAGTAGTTTGACGAACTGGGTGGCACTACTCGCACCTCTACCAACCCTATCAGGGATACATACGTGACCTTACGTAATGTGTGTTTGAGTGCTGACATAAAGTTTTGTATGATTTACATTGCGGGTTTATAACATATTAAATCATTAACATCGTAAATAACCAGCAAATGTATATAGTTTTATGTATTATAACCACTTCAACTTCATCCTCGTTTATCCACTACTTTTTATTATTCACATAAAATTCGAAGTAAGTGCCGCTTAGACAAATGTTTTTACTTTGAGTAATCTATATCGATTGCGACTCAAGTCTATTCCTTAGATAGGTATCGAGGTCAAGTGGCTATCAAGATTGACTTTAGCAATGTGGCTGTTCACAGAGACTGCGGTGAAGTTTACCTCTCCGTTCCAAGTTTGTTTATTAATTGAGGTTCAGTTTATTTACACAAGACTATTATATTTATGCACAACATCATTATTAATCATAAACTAACTTTGCATGTTAGTCTTTTGTCGTGAGTATCATCAGGGCGAGACTTTTGGGTCTCTCAACACCCAGACCCTAATTTTTCTCGATGCGAGCATTGAACCCGCGTCCTCAAATCAGCGTTCGTGTCATTGAGTGGTGGTTTGTTCAATATTGTAATTACCGATATAGATATGGGTAGCAGCAATGTCTGATTTTTCGCTCTCACCAACACCCAGACCGCAAACAAATACCTGTGGTTCACACAAATATTTGTTTCGGTGCGGGGATCGAACCCGCAGCCTCTCGTTTCACAGCCGGCGTCTAGCCAACTGCGCCACGGTGGCTATCATTTTACAAAGCTGTACCGTTTGTTATCTTTGCCTACTCTATAAAAATTGTCTCAACAGCTCGCATTAGTCGCGAAAGCTTATTTTAATGTAGGTAGTAGCATAAAACTAGTCTATTATGACAAATGATAACTTTTTATAGTCAATCAACATCTCAAACGTATGTATAATAGAATCATAAGTGATTAGGAATATATTAACAATCAGGTTGGTATGGTATCGTTAATCACCTCTCTCATATTTTGCCTAAACAAAATGTGCGAATAATTAAAAAAAGAGTAAAGCGCCAGGTGTGAAATATGGGAAGGGCACATTTTAATAAGAGGCAAACTGGGCGCAAAAAAGATTGAAACAAATTAAAAAGTCGCCACATCTCTCAACTTTCTGCGCTGCCAGGGGAAATTTTCATAAATCCAATTTTAACAGACCGCCTATGACGTCCTCGTCGAAAATATGCTAAGTTTGAAAAAGCGTATTACTTCATTTCACTAAGATATTAAAGGTTTTGGGTCTAAAATGTGGAGTATAATATCAATGTCACGACGCTCTTCAAGAATATTTTTACTTTATGTGTAACTCAAATATTGATTCTACGGATTTCAATTTTTTTTTCAGCTTTTGTGAATATTAAAGGATATTATGAAGGTTGAATGAAGAAATTCATTTTTGAATATAATCTAATAATTAACAAGTACAATTTTCAACGAATATAAGAAAGACATTTATTCATATTAGTTTATAAGAGAGGGTAGAAGAATAAGAGAGTTAACATTAACAATTACGTGGATTAATTGATATAAATACCGTAGTTTTGTTTAATTTATCCATAACAGATATTTCAATCATGGAAATCTAATCTTGCTTGTAGACCCTGATTGGGAAAAAATCAGCCTTAACGTTATTGCCCTCTTTTGAAGTTGGAAGTAATCTCATTCTCGATCAGAAACCTTTGACCAACAAATAGGTTATTTACGACTTTTTTCAATTTAAATTTTCCAAGCAATTTTCCAAACAACCTTTTTATTTTCAAATTTCAAAGTGTTTTCATGGCGTGGTCTGCGTATCTTAACTGCATTACTGACGCGCCTTGTCATCTCTCCCCAACCCCTTCGCCCTACACTTTCGCTTTCCGTTCAGACAGCGGCGACAAAATATTTTATTAAATTATTACTTTCACTACGAACGGAATGCCTTTCCAGGCTTCCAAGGCTTAAAATTTCTTAGCCAAGCCATTCTATGCTTTGAAATTCTTAATTTGTCACCGTGTAACATTATCTTAAATCACCAAAAATCCACCACTGAAAATAGTCCTAAGACTAGGAATTTAATTCCACATTTAATCCATACATAGGACCACAATATATTGGACTAAGGTTTAATCCTCTCAATCAGTGTGTGTGAGTAATTTCCGACTAGAAGCTGATTGAATGATGATAATAAATAAATGTAATACACCCAATAGTCACATACAGAGTCCTGACCCCACACTAAGATCAAGTCTTGTGTCGTGGGTATCAGGAATTGCGGGAGACTTTTCGGTCTCACAAACACTCAGACCCGAAACAAATACTTGTGGGTCACATAAACATTTGTCTCGGTGCGGGGATCGAACCCGCGGCCTCACATTTCGCAAGCGGCGTCGAACCAACTGCACCATGGAGACTGTCTTGATTGTATGATGATTGGTACACAATTGTTGTAGCCACGATAGATGTTCAAAGCCATTATGTTTTTGATCATGAAACCGTTTCCAAAGTTCAAGGCTTATTGCCACTAATCGTTTTTTAATACCAAAACATTTAAAAACCAATATTGAAACGCGGAACAAAGTTTTAATGGCGACAAAACCCAATTTGGTGAGAGTGCCGTTGCGATAAACAAATGACGCTCGCCTTCTTTCAAAAACATTGTGTGGAAACAAAGGGACCCGGGCTTAATAGAACATAAACTTACAGTTTCATAATCCTTGTAATTTTGGTCAAACGCTCAACAACGTTTTTAATACGTAATTATAAAAGGGTTTGAGGTTTGCCCGCGTTAAATATGTTAACTAAAGTATACAAAAGGATAATACATGGAACGTTATGTAGGGAGTTAGAGAATAGACGAAATGGTTGGCTATGCCCTATTTTTATGAAAATAATATAAAATAATAAGAAATATTAGTGTGGATAAAAGTCCAATTGTGTTTGAAGAATCTCTGTATCTCTTATAGACTTGTAAGTACATTTGTGCCGTTATATTTTCATATAATCTAGACGTTAGCCGGTTGAATATTAATGTCCCTACTATAACTTTTTTATATAATGAGAACTAATAATCTAACAGATTTATCTATGTATATAAAAATATATAAAAACATTAAATACATACGTAGTATTTTTAGAAATATTCGTTTTAGTCTATAAAATGAAGTTTCTGGATAAGATCTTCCTAACAAAATTCACTTCGTTTAAAACATATAATATTTGTAAACCTCACTTTACACTGTCGATATAAGTTCATAGATACCTATAACATACTCGACCTAGATACAGCTTTTACATTTCAGATTCAACGTTCAAGATTCCAATATTAGTAAAAACATGCTCTTTCTATCGCTCGGAATAGACTTAGAAGAGCAAATTTAATACATAAATGTATATTGCGAATATGTACTACGGAAGCCAGTTTCTTATGAACTTCGGAAACGCTTTGGGATTCAGTTGCTGAACAAATCTGTCGGCGTCTGGTCATATTTACCATTTCGATTGAAAGGGACTTGAAAATTCAAAAAGTCTACTTGAATATACAAGTACTTTGATTTAGTAACCATTTATGAGCCAATGCACATTCCGTCTTCGACCATCTGGGAGGGTATTAATATGTATGTTGTATAATTTATAAATAAAAAGAATCGCTTGGTTATCATTGCCTTTTATACCAGTGACGGCGCAAGAACTAAAATGGGGCAAAAGATTTTTACAAGCACATGTTAGATTCAATTATTTCCGGTATCTAGAAGCTGGTGCCATTTAAAATTTTAAATTAAAATTAAATGTAAAATATTTTTTAAATTTTACATCTTTACTTATGGTCTCACATTTAAATAATTCATGACATAATTATCTTTCATGAGTTAAAGAAAACTCCATAATTTTTAGAGGTGAATTCGACCACGCCTTGCTCCGTTTCTGAAAAATACCTGAACTGGAATGCAATTACCTCCAGGCATACTAACTCGACGTTAATTAGCACATTTTATGACGTCATAACAAAATATTTACTACGACCGTAACAAAGTGAATTCCTCTTTTGTTTCAGGTACCAATTACAGCACGCACACACACAATGCCGAGCTGTGTACTGCAGAATGCGTGTTATATTATTATCTTTACCTTGTGTGTGGGTGAGTATATAACACTTCAAACTGGTTTCTCTGAGTAGATTTGTAGTCTGTTTTGTACCGGCTAGACAAAGTTATACTTTGCCTGATGGCAAGTATAGACTTCCCGATATACTAAATTAATTGCCAAGAGATGATTATCGCTCTTTGGAAAAATTATGCGGAACTACTCGTAAAAAGTTACTGCGCTAGGTGTATTATAGTCGTAAGGATAACTATGGCAATTTTTATCCCTTGTATCGGATGATTGTCACCCAAATTGATACTATAAAAATCGCGGGTATTAAATGACCGATGTAATAAATTAATCAAACTTAGCCCATAAATTCAACTATTAATTTCATCCGAAATTGTACCGCGGTTATTGTATTGTTAGCAACATACATGAATCTAAACTTTGTCATTATTATTAAAGCAATAACTGTCCAAACTCCTATATTTTATATGAAATATTGTTAGTTTGTGTAAGCATTTATTTTTTGTTTTATCCCAAACTAATACTAACATTTATTCATATACCGCTCTATATCCGCAAAATCCACGTATAAATTTTCCACATATCATAAAAATCGCTTTATAAATTCGTATTTTTATAGATTCCATAAAACAAAAATTCTTCCTATTCAAAAGGACACAAATATCAACCGACATTGAGCAATAATATTTAATTTATTTCACACAGATCGAGGGGATGGGCATTGGAAGGAAAATGACAGAGAAAATCTCCGACGCGACATCGAATTGTACCGACGGATGGCAGGTAGAAATATTTCGATATAAAATATCTGTAGCGACCCGAAAAGGGCAAAGGGATTTCTTTAGACGGATTAGAATGTTCGCAAAGCCTTTGTGCTGCATTTATTTCGTGAATGCAATATTTCAACGCCTTTATTTCCTTTAATATTAACGGGGCGAACATTTTACAAATTCTCTTTCTGAAGATGCTTTTAAAATGCTTTCATAAATTTTAATGAGATTATTAAAATTTGCATTTCGAATCTTGCGATTTAATGTATTTACTTTTGAGTATTACAATGTAAGTCTTTAAAAAAAGATAGAATAATAAACCTTTATTGTTACCTTGCACGTGATTAAAATCATTTACATCTACAATTGCGATCAGAGCATATTAATCAACCATTTCCGTAATAACAATCCAGTTTATCAACTTTTAATCATCCTTTTACAAAATGCACGAGGTATGCCAATTTTTAAAAGAAAGAAACGTTGGACCTCTGCCAGGTATGAACAAGGCTCTTGTAAACGCTAGTTTCGTTCGAAGGTCGGGTGGAAATTGTTTGGTGCATAATGAAAAAACAATTTGATTAAATGATGAGATCTGCTCCTCGCACGCTCACGGAATAACCTCCTTTGAGAATTTACACATTGAAACTGTAATTTCCTTTTACTTAAGCATGCATCCCAACTATGTTTTGGTAATAATTAGACATCCATATTAATGGTAAATTTATTAAAAGATGATTTGTATATTCATTAAAAGAATTAGAGTGGATGAATATGAGCTATATCCGTCATTCAAAGTTTCTGATGAATTTCCGTTTCCGTACCAACTACTAACAAAATATGATGTTGCTCATGTCTTCCAATTTCCTTTACAGAAAAAATCGAGCGTGAGATAGAAGTCTTTTACGACGAATATCCGGAAGAGCAACTCGCGAGAGATAATGTTGACGTAAAACGTTATAAGCACGTATCAAACACGTTTCACCGTCATATAGAAACGAGTAACGTTAAAACTGAAAATCTAGAGAAACATAATACTACACCAGTCAGTAATATCACTAGTGATGTATCATCAAAACATGATCAACATTCAGAAAAACTTGGTGTTGAAAACGTAACAACAGATACCACAAATAACACAATCCCATGGCCAAAATTTGAAGAGATCTTGCTAGCAATCGGAAAAAAATACGATTGGAAGAACGACAGGTGGATAAAAGTCAAAGACAAAAGAAAAAGTACCGGAGATGAAGATTCAAAAGATCTAACAAAACACAATGAAATTAACGTCGTGCACGAGAAACACAAATTTTACTATAAATTTGTAAAATTAAATAGAAGTAAGAATAGGAGAAGCGTTGTGGTGGCCGTATCAGCTGTAAGATAGGTGACATGTGCAGGAGATAAGAATATATTTTTTGTAAGATACGGGACCAACCGGGGTACTAAATGACGTTTTGTAGTACTGCACAACCGAGGTGGACTTGAAAGCGTTTACGAAGAAAATCAAATGCTTGAAATAAACATTGCCCCACATTCTGCCTAATCCCCAAAAATAATGTATAGAGCGCCTGTAGAATTCATTAAATATACTATAAATATACAGCTGTCTGTTAAACGTTTATGTAGCTCAATAGAAATATTTTTATTAAAGATAAAATACAGTAAGATAAACAATAAATTCGACCCGTATTCAACAAGATGAGTTCAAAGGATCTCGAGTTCGCAATCTGTTCTTCTAAAGTGTTTAGACAATAGCCACTAATAGCCGTTGTTAGTTGAAAAGTTTGTCTTATTGTATTTAACAATGCCGCTATAGATAAATCTCACGATGGAAATGTTATAAATATCATCTTTCATGCTGGTTAAGACGAATTGTTGATAAATAAAGATCATCAATTATTGTTCGTTGTTTTATTTTTAGCTTTAAATTCAATCTTCTTCGGCAAGATAAATTGCCTGACTTGAATGTCTTCGATCAGTGAGACAATGGATATTCAATTGAGATATGGAATCAATCGATGAGTTGTGTGTAGGACTGAAAAAATAGGAGTAATTGTTTGAGCATTGTTAGAGTTTTAAGAACCTGGATCGAATATCAAGTGAGGTCAACCAAAGGAAATTACATTGCTTTGTCTTTGGGTAGTGGTGCATTAGTAGAGGGTATCAATGCAGACTTGAAACATCCCTAATAGAAAAGTGCATCAGAACTAATTATGCATAAATAGAGGTATAAGAAAATAAAGATATAAAAATAAATAAAAATATGAATAAATGTATAAAGTATACAAAAGAATTGGTATTTGTTCAAGTATTTATGAACTCTTTCTTTAATTTGAAATCATCAAATAACTGTAAGTGTAATGTGTGTGAGGTGGCGATATGCGAAAGGTTGCTGGCATAATATGTTGGATGCGAGAAGCCGAAGACAGGGTGACGTAGCGCAATTTGGAGGAGGTCTATCTCTAGCAGTGGAAAATAAAAGGCTGATGATGATAATGTGTACATTCACGAAAGTATAAAAATTATATAGTTCCCGTAGCCGAATCAACGGTTTAGATAAAGCTTTGTGAATCGGGTTTGCTAAAATCTACAAGGCATTAAACGAGTTTAAGTAAAATTTTATTAAGATTTATTAAATATAAAGCCGCAAGCGAGTTCTTGTATCTTTGAGGTGAAACGTAGGTAAACTCTTTGTAGTTGTCAGGAAAATGTTTTGTTTCCTATGAACATTAAGGAATAGCTTAATATTAATAATGTTACATGCTTTGGTACAAAGAACGCAGGCGTAGATAATAACAGTTCTTGTTTAATACAATTGTATTTTGTAGAATACATTTGGAAATACATGTTCTGATACCAAACACAATTGTGTTTTTAATTAATGTCTATGGTGGTTTTTATAAATTTACTCTAATAGATACAAAAAAAAAACATACAATCATTTATGTCCCAAGACTATACTCTTTCTATTCTGGAGTATTCTAGCATGCTATTTTGAGTATTCTGACAGCCTCCGTGGCGCAGTTGGTTAGACGCCGGCTGAGAATTGAGAGGCCGCGGATTCGATTCTTGCACCGAGACAAATGTTTTTGTGAACCGCAGGTGCTTATTTCGGGTCTGGGTGTTTGTGAGACCGAAAAGTCTTGTAGTTCCTGATACCCACGGCACAAAACTCGATCTTAGTTTGAGGTCAGGAAAATGTAGGTGACTGTTGGGTATTCATTTATTCATTTTCGCTTCATGAATACTCCGCCAAAACATCATGCAAATGCATGTATGCAATATAAATATATTTGGTATGGTTTTTCCAGACGTATCAGTTGATTATAAAGTCACCGTTTTGAGTGGTAGAGTCGTTTAATAGAGTCGAGCTTTACTAACTCTTCTTTAAAGTAAAATGCTTTAAACTTAATACAATGCTATTAAAACAGACTATCCAGCGCTAGGAAATGGTTTCTTTAGTCGTCAATATAATTTATTTATATATTTATACACACTTTATTGCACACATAAAAACGAATTAAATACAGTCAAAAATCATTAAAAATTAATTCGAAATAAAGAATAGAAGATAAGAAGAAAAAATGGTAAATATAATTATGTTGGCCGGCTTGTAATTTCACCCGGAAAGTCACACATCTAAATGGTTTATTATGACAAGTTTGCCACTATCCAATCCATCAGCCAAAGGAAGTGCACTGCTGAACATAGGCCTGTCCCAATGATTTCCACAGTGACCTGTTGGAGGCATCCAGTTTGCCACTAACGACGTTTCATTCTTATCAGTCTCGTATGTTCTCGCAAACTTTTCAATCCACTCCATTCCTTTCAAAGCTGGTCATTAGCGTCTTTTATTCCATTTGCAATAGATTTAATGAAAACATTTAAAATTAAACTATATTTATCCACATTCAGTTTTGGAGCTAAAATTCCAAACGTTATTTCCAGTGGTACGCTGATAAAGGCAACTCAGCAAAATATTTAACATATTCACACAGCTACGCGTTTACGATTTGCTAAAATTTCCACTTCATTATAACTTTACACCCAATACCGCTTTGAGGTTGGATGTTAAAATATTTTTTCCATGATGTTGGATACGCACATACTTCTCAGTTAACAAAAAAAAAATAACAAACAAAAATATATACTATTTTTTTGTTGCGCTGCTGTCATTGTTTGGCCTATCTCTTGTTACCGGCTTATCGTTTTGTGACACCCTGTATATAAGACTGCCTCAGTGGCGTAGTTGTACTACGGTATGACTATAACTCTCGGGTGTCGGGTTCGAATCCAGGGTCTGACAAAGTGATATTGGATTTTTCTATTCATTGTCATCCCGGAGTCAGGAATTTGCCGGAAGACGGAACACTCAAGCTAAAACGTGGGTGTACAGGTTGCACATCTGTCTACCCCTCCTGAAAAAAGACGTAAGTTTATGTATGTATGTATGCACTATGCATTTTATAGAGAAAGTCATTGTTTATCAATAGCAATGAATTATTGTAATAAATAAAATATTTTTTATAATTAAGATTACCCATCATTAGCTAATTACACCGTGTAGCTATTAATAATTATACGGATGACTTGCACAACGCAGTCTCAAGCGGCCAGCGCAATTATCGGTATGTGGTTTAGCTTGATTGAAATATTACTAATTTATGAGTTCTGTGACCCCAAGGCGTCAATAATAGACAATTTCCTTAGAGGTTCCTTTAATTATAGTTAACAATAAAAAAATAGCTACGTCTGTAATAATATACGGATCGAACTTTAGATATAATTTTGACATTTATAGGCACAATACTCGTACATTGGGATTGCTTTTTGACATAGTATTCTATGATTGATATGTCTATTTATTTTATTTCTCACATTTTTGTTTTATTTAAAAAAAAATATCAATACAAATATTTAAAAAATGATTTACCCTCCGGTGGTGAAGATCAAGACCCAAGCCACCGGCGGTTAGGGAGACAAAGTAAGGAGCCTCCTTAATATGTCTATTTATGATTGTAACACACTGGCACAAATACATGCGTAAGTTTTTAGAATAGGCAGCGACATTATGAAACATTCATTAAGTATTATGTTAACAAAGAAACAGTAGAAATATTTTAATTGCAATGTCTCGTACAATTGAATAAGCTCCAAAAGACTATTCCTCACATAAAGACAGGAGCAAAATCTAATAGGTTAAATTGATTTAAGCCATCTAGCGCCACAGACGTGACAATGCAATTTGGAATGAGAACAAATTGTTTGTTTATTTTGTTGCGGTGGAGCGTCTGAGCATTTATCTAATTAATTCCAACAACAAAAATTAAATTTGTTTGTTTGTTTCTCTAAATGTTTTAAACGTCATTTGTTTTCGTAACCTCTTATCGCAGATGTCATGGGATTGTTTGTACCCACAGTCTTTGAATTGTATTTGCTTGGTACCGAATTGTTGTTCTGTTATATTAGATTAAATAATGTTATAGATAAGTTTCTGTTGATCATTTTCATTGAAGGCAGTATTAATAATGTACTTATTGAAATAAATTAGCTACCGAAATATGTCGTCTACATACAGGTGACATTGAACAAAATTAAAAAATCCGACATGATTTTTGTCAAAGATCGTGATTTTAGGTTTTACAATTTTTGGTCACCCTGTATAGATACGAGTATTTTTATCGGTTAGCTGAAATTCAGATCGGTTCGAGAACTTACCTGAGAGGTAAAAAGACTCGTACCCATACAGGTTGATCAAAAGCCTTGAAAACTAAAATCACGATTTTTGACAAAATTACTGGACAGTATTTTTTCAAACTTGGTACAATGTAGCCTAGGGTGGTTACAAAGCCCCGGTATATAAAGCTTTTGAACCGCTTTTTCATAAATTGATGTACAGTAATGTATACGTACCGACTTCAACTTCAATTAGAATAAAAAATCTTAATTGCATAATATTTAGAACAAATTGGCAGATTTCGCGCTGTTTTGTGATGAGTCAGCCTAATCGTGTAGGCTGTTAGGTCCGCCCAGCCTTGTGTTGCGTTGTCAGCACCCTGTCCGCCGATATTACTATGGATTACATTTTCACATTTGGCTATCGGATAACCAGCTACATTTGCAGATGTTATCTTACCGCTGGTTATTTCAGCCGTGTAAGTTAATGGACGATTGGAAGTCATTTGACCAACAGTTAAAAACAAGCTACCTAAAATATTACTTTTTATGTTGAAAATAATTTTAACTTGAGGATATGAAATAAACGATAGAGCAATGAAAAGTTTTATAACATTGCAATATAACTATAATTTCAACGAACAGCGAAATTTTTTAAATTTATTGAAGGTTATAACTACAATTCCATAAATTAGCCGCTTTAGTGTACATTCCTTCATTGAAGTGCGTGGTGGCCTCGTGGTATCGGACCAGACTCGGCTGCCTACATGTTCACGGTGGTCGCGGGTTCAAATCCCAGGGCACACCTCTGACTTTTCGGAGTTATGTGTGTATTGATAGTCAATCACCACGCACTTTAACGGTGAAGGAAAACATCGTGAGGAAACCTGCATACCGTAGCGACTAAAAAAAAAAAAATCTACTGTGTGTAAGTCCGCCAACCCGCACTAGGCCAGCGTGGTGGACTATATGGCCTAACCACTCTCAATCGTACTCTCGATTGTAGAGGAGGCCCGTGCCCTGCAGTGGGTCGTATATGGGCTGATACAATACAATACAATACAATAGTGTACATTCCATAGACGATACCTACCCAATTTCGCTAAGTATATTTACATTCCATTAATTTTCCAAAAATAAAAATGGTTTCGCGTTTATATTTCCCAAACTCTTTGATCGTAAATTGAGCCGAACATCCTTATTTGGCAGCAATTATTATTTTCACTCAAGAAGCGTTTGAAAAGATCTCAAACTAAGGGTTTGTTGGTGTAGGACTGATCTCGGGGTAAACTCGTCAGCACCTTTCGTATACAACCGTATTTGCGTTCGTCCGCGGAGACCTGTGCAAACATTAATATCCGAGGCCCTTAAGACAACGACACTTGTAAGGCCAACGCTTTTACTCACTGCACACACGAAGTCAAAATATTGGGTTATTGAAAATTGTTTGGTTTGGGTGGTTGATGTTTTTATTAAAATGCGGATTTTTTTTTAGAAGATTTTTATACTTTTTTTTTGGATATAAAATATTAGTCTATATACTATCCACTAACTGGCACGGGCCTTATCTACGATTGAGGGGTACCTCGTTGTCTAATATGCTGGCTGTTTCGTGACCTTCACACAAGACTTAACTGATCTTAATGTGGGGTCATGACTATATATGTGACTGTTGGATGTATTTATTTATTATTATTATTTATTTTTATTCCTTGGGGAAACTCAGCTGTAGCTGGTTTTTTATAATGGTTACGAGCCAAAGCTAAGTAACCATCATTTAATATTGTTGATCAAAGGTTACCTCAGGTTCTACGTTGTCATTTTGCATGAACTTTCTAACTATTCGACAGGTGTTTAAAATCGCCGCCTTTTGCATTAGGTTATAACTATTTGGGGGTAGGTTTAACAATTTTAAACTGTGGTGTAAGTATTTAGGGATGACGCCTGTCGAAGATATAACAATTGGGACTATATATACTTTCTCCATTCTCCATATCCTAGCTATTTCCTCCTTGAGCTCCGTATATTTGGTAATTTTCTCGGTTATAGTTTTCTGAAGATTGTGTGTGTTTGGTATGGCTATATCGATTATATATGTTATTTTATTGAGTTTATCTTGTAGCGTAATATCAGGTCTATTGAAGTGTATCGTTTTATCCGTAAGTATTGCGCGATCATAGTATATTTTATAATTATTATTTTCTAATACAGGACTTGGTTTGTATTTGTAATATGGTGTGTATGTGCTAGTGTCTGGTATCAAATTGTATTTCAAAGTTAATTTCTGGTGGATTATATTTACAACTTGGTTATGTCGGTGAGTGTAATCGGTTTGGGTGAGGGTAGAGCAAGCCCCTGTGATATGCTGGATAGTTTCTGGTTCTCTATGGCATTTACGGCATTTATCATCTGTAGCAGTAGGGTCTTTAATAATATGCTTTCTATAATTTCGAGTATTGATGATCTGATCCTGTATAGCTATAATGAACCCCTCGGTTTCGGGGAAAAGGTTTGCATTATTAAGCCATTTGTTGGAAGCTTCTGCGTCGACGTGGGCTTGCTCTAGATCGTGGGGATGGCGTCCATGTAGTACTTTTGCTTTCCAGCGTTCTAGCTTCTCTTTTTCGATGGATGTTACTCTGTTATCGGCATACATAGGATTATTACGGTCTGACAAGTTTAATGGAGTATATTTATTGTCGTTTTCTATTATTGCCTTGTGTAAAATACTATTGTCCGCCTTACGGTAGAAGAATGATCTCAGACTATCGATTTGATTTTTCCATAAATTTTGCAGATCAATAAATCCTCTACCTCCGTTTTTTCTCGCCAACGTCAGCCTCTCTATTGCAGATTTTGGGTGTAAGTGGTTATGTTTAGTAAGTATTGTACGAATTTTTATCTCAAGGTTATTGATATCTGTCTTAGTCCATTTTATTACACCAAATGAAAAAGTTAATACAGGGATGGCAAATGTGTTGATGGCTTTCATAAGGCGTTTACCCATAAGCTGGCTTTTGCATATCCTGCTAACTCGGCTTTTAAATTCAGTAGATAGAGCTTGTTTTAACTTATGATGATCTAATTGTTGTGATTGACAATAACCCAAATATTTATAGACTTCATCTGATTCCATGGATGATATAACTTGATTATTATCTATTGTATAGTCTCCTGTCTCTATTTTGCCTTTTTTTATATGTATAGTCTTGCATTTTTCCAATCCAAATTGCATATTGATGTCCTTACTAAATTCAGACGTAACTTCAATTAAGTGTTTCATATCTATTGAATTTTTTGCATATAATTTTATATCATCCATGTATATCAGATGTGATAGAGTTGTGTCATGGGGGGAACATTTAACACAGATACCTTTTTGAGTTCTTTTTAGTAAGCTAGATAAAGGGTTAAGAGCAATACAAAACCATAAAGGACTCAACGAGTCTCCCTGATAAATACCTTTTCTGATAGCTATTTCCCTAGTGGTTAAAGAGGTTTGATTATTTTTTAGATATAAGTTAGTCTTCCATTGCATCATAACGTCTTTTAAAAAATTTATAATAATTGGATTAATTTTATAAATTTGCAGTACTTTAATAAGCCATGAGTGTGGAATACTATCAAAAGCTTTTTTATAATCGATATAGGTACAATGTAGATTTTGTTTTTTGGTATTTATCTGTTTAAGTATTGTTGAGTCAATAATTAATTGTTCTTTGCATCCCATATGGTTTTGCCTGCATCCTTTCTGTTCTTCTGCCAGTATTTTATTTATTTCCAGATGTATATTAATTTTTTTGGTTATTACTGATGTCAATATTTTGTAAATAGTTGGTAGGCAAGTTATCGGCCTGTACTGTGATGGATCTTGTGAGTTATTACTTTTTGGGATCATATACGTGATACCCTTAGATATAAAAGGAGGTATGGGTTGCTTGCCTAGTATAATATCTGTAAAATTTTTAGCTAATGAACTATGTAATATGCTTAATTTTTTGTACCAAAAATTATGGATGCTATCTATTCCTGCACTTTTCCAGTTATGTAATTTTGTTGTGATAGCTGCTATGTCTTCTGTATTTATTTCCCTAAATTCCATTTCATCTATTCCGCACCAATCATTTTCTTCTTGTTTTATCCACGGCGCATCACTGTTATGTAAAACCGTTTTCTCCCATATACTGGACCAAAATTGTTCTATTTGCTCTTTTTCTGGAATTACAGAGCCGGTGATATTATTGCTATTATTGTTATTATTCGACCTAAGCTGTCTGTAGAATATTTTTTCGTTTGTTACAAATAAGGTATTCTGCTGCTGTCTTTTAAGGCCTTTGCTATATCTGGCAAGTCTGTGCGCTTTAAGAGCTAATTTTTGTTTAAGTGTGTCTAGAAATTCTTCTGGAGAAATATTGTTACTTTCATGTCTAGTATGTATTTTATTATTCCTAAAAATTTCTTCTACACGTTTAACTATTTTATTTGATCTGTTGCCGCGTATATATTGAGTCAACCTCCCTATATCAGCTCTGAGATGTGTTATATTGTTTTCAAGTCGTTTTTGCCACGCTGGTTTCGAGTTCATCTTTTTAGGTCGGTGTTCTGGGTGATCTGAGATATTATATCCCAACTCCTTGGTTATGTATTATTATTATTATTATTCCGTGACTCTGGAGATCTCTGAAGTGTGCGGTTTTTCACCTGATGTTTTCTTTCACCGACAAGTTAGTGATAACTAGCCATAAATATAATTTGTACTTTGAAGATGCTGTATTATTATTCCGTGACTCTGGAGATCTCTGAAGTGTGCGGTTTTTATTATTATTATTTATTATTATTATTATTCCGTGACTCTGGAGATCTCTGAAGTGTGCGGTTTTTCACCTGATGTTTTCTTTCACCGACAAGTTAGTGATAACTAGCCATAAATATAATTTGTACATTGAAGATGCTGAGGTATAACTTGAGCTCGAACTTGCGACCTCGGGTTTATCAGGTAATTCCGCTGCCAAGGTAGATAGGTAGGCAAAGGAAGCTAAAATATACCAAAATTGGACGAGTCAGACTATTTTTTTACTAGCTCCGTGTTGTTGTGTTTTTGCTCTTAGAACGTTAGAATCGGAACGGATCCGGATGCTGGAGAGGAGAGCGAGATTAAAGCGCAGGAAGCTAGAAACGGAATAGTGAACTAGGTGTTCTGGATATTAGATTCTTGTTTTTCGTTATGACTGCGAGCCGGTAAGTTAAAACTGCAATTTAACAACCTAAAAAAATCGTTTTATGTTATAGTAATACCCGTGGAAATCGGTCACAAAAAAACAATTTGTATACTTTGTGTTTTAAATACTTACAAATATATAACTTTTACTGACTTGTAATACGGCAGCAGTTCATAAATGTTCTAGCGTTATAGTTGGCTAATGGCTATACATTCATATTTTGAGGTGAGTTTAAATAGACTGACGGCGTACTACAAGATTTACACGAAGTTTTGTAAATGCGAATATCATTTAACAGATATTGTAACACTTCATTTAAGATAACATAACATGAACAATCTAGCCAACTGAGAGGCTGACTCGTTCCTTACATAAAAAATATCTTTTTTCAAAATAATTTAACAGTATTTTTTTAGGATGAAATAATTAGTTCCCACGTACTCACGTGGGATGTGTAGAATATTTAATTAACCGCGAACTGCGAAGAATTTCCACGAAATCTCAGGTTGCAGTAGATATAGATTCCAAAAATATAGATATTAATAAGAGAATATCGACCGACGTCTCGATAAATTCGTTACGGCTGTAAAACGTGAAATTGCGGTTTCGATCCTCGCATCGAGAGAAGTGTTATTCATACACATTTGTTTTCGACCTGGATGTTTTTCAAGCGATAAGTCTATCATAGTGTCTTATAGCGACAACATAAGCCTTCTATCTTAATTTTAGGTCAGGTTTATGAACGTCTCTACTATATTTATTTATTCATGAATAAAAATGCGTAGTTTTGGTATAAAACTTTTAGCAACTGTACCATAAAACTACGGCGTAACAAATTTTTAAAAGGCAACAGACAACCATAGACACTAGACATAGACATTTATTCTATTGCGGTTGCGTTCCATTTTACCTAACAATTAATTCCATCTCAACACGCTTTAAATATCTGTAAATTATTAAACAATCGTACTGCACGTTGTACATCTTGTCGCTCGTATCGAAACGACGTGCCATAAAAACTGTCAGGAAAATCCACAGATCAATTTTTCATGGACATGTTTTTCTACAACTGCCGCGAAATTCAGCAATTTATCAAGCCCATATGTGGCGGGTGTTCAACAAAAAATCACAGATTAGGTCCTTACAAAAAAAAGAAACAAAGGGAAACGTGATCTCGGTCGAGTACGTGACTGGAATGGTGCGAGGCAAAAATGTGAAGTTTATGATTTTTATACGACCTCCTTTCTGTTTGCGAATGGACCTTTACAAACTCGACAAGTAAAGTGATTTTAATTCGTAGTCGACACTTTTGGCTCGTTAATACGGCGAATTCAATTTAGGACTTTATCCCAGAGGCGCGTGAAACAATGAATTTTGAGTTGATGGATATTTACATTGTTCAGTGTAATCTTTAAATTAAAATTTAGTCTGCGTTGTTAAGTATGTAAGGTGGTTCTGGCTGCTCTAAATATCTAACATCATTGGTCAATTGCAAAACATAGTGAATTTCAGGTATCTAGCAAATTTTAACTGAGTCATTGCCTAGCATCTATATACCTAGCATATGTGTATATAAACATTTACTTCGCTAAATAGATAACGAAAACAATTATAAAAATTGGCTGCACATATCAGTTCGACTAAAATAAATCATATCAAAATTATATAAAAAAAATCAATCGCAAAAAAACATATTCGAGCATAAATTCAAAACAAAGCATTTGTATAGATAAACGAATACAATTCGGGGATAGAATTGGCTTGTATCAGTCTGGGTATCGTCCTGTTTAGATGTCAACCTACATCGGGCGCGGTCGCTTGTTTTGTTTTTGTACATTCGTTTCAATTTATGTTTACGCGATTCCAATCTCGAGTGAGCACCCGCAGATTGGATTTGCTGTAGATAACAATAAAATAACAAACGTCTGTACGCCAGAAATATATGAAAATATTGCAAGTGTGTTCAGTTTTGTAAATACTTTTAAAATGGAGCCTTATTACAAATGCTAAAGAATCGGAATTATACCTTTTAATTTTAAAATAATATAAAATAATGATGGCAAACAATTTTGGGTGATTTACACACTTCTTTATATCAAAACAACTGGATTGTTTGTTCTTCTTCCTCACCTCTGCTTATTTGCAATTTCTGGAGTTTTGTTAGTACATTGCGATCCCTTGAACTCGATTAATATTATACATCCAGCCTTGTTTTTGTAATTTAAGTGCTTGTATTGCTGGCATACCATATATAAAATTTATCTTTTATACTATAACGCTGGCAAAACTACGTTTTATTAACGTTTGGAGATATCGTTACATATCATATTGCCAGCTTTATACTATAAAAGCAGAATTTAATAAAAGTTGTTAATGCAACTATCAAAATATGTTTCCGTGGCATCCGGACCCTTTTGATGGTTCTTTCATCTGGCTAGACACATTGAAGCTGATAACTTCCAAAGCCACCGCGATCGAAACTTCAAAATAGCTGATCGTTTGATGCCTATGTCAGAGGTATGCACAGACAAACTTTCAGCTTTTATAAAATGACGAAGGTCTGGCGGCCACAGGCCGGGCTATAGGGGTATCTGCTCATTATAACGTAGTATACTATGACAATGTGAAGGACTTAACAGTAAAAACATTACAGGTCTAAATTACTATAGAACACTGCCCACCACACCTTTCCGTGTCCGACGTGGGAAGAGACTTAAAAGAAACGAAATTAAAAACGTACTTAGTACATTTTACAAGGGCGCAATATTAAGATTAATATGCGAAAAATAATTCTTTCTCGCTCGTCAGCCACAGAAACTGCACTTCTGAACATAGGCCTCCCCCAAGGATCTCCGCTTGACCTGGTCAAACAAATGTCGACAGGTCAAATTTATTATATTGTACTTTTTAACGCTTCAACAATCAATAATTTAATTGACTCGCAACAAAGTTGTCTAGAATTAAAGTCACCCGACAACATCTTTTATGTTCAATTCAGTGATTCACAGACGACGTCACAATAAACACGAAATAGCGAATGTCGAGCGGAGCACAACGAAGTCCGTCTTTATTGTTTCCTGCAGACAGAAATGCTATAGTTATGTGACAGCATTCATTGTTATTTGACTTAACTCTTGCCTCTATCTTGATTTTATGCAGTGGTTTCTAAGAATATAAAGTACCTAAGATAGAGGCCTAGTTTATGTTTTTTTAATAACATTGAATTGTTTACAAGCCGAAAACGTTTGAAAAAACGATTACATAATACATATATCAATCTATATTTTATTTATATCAATTTCGTAATTGTTGACGCGTACAATTAAAGTATCAAGATTTGGGCCAAATGATGTGGGGAAATTGGGCATTCTCTTTCCATCCATCCATCCATCCATCCATCCATCCATCCATCAGCCAAAGGAAGTCCACTGCTGAACATAGGCCTCTCCCAACGATTTCCACAGTGACCTGCTGGAGGCAGCCTGCATCCAGCGACGTCCCGCGACCTTTACCAGGTCGTCTGACCACCTAATGGGTCGACGTCCCACGCTGCGCTTTCCGCTTCGTGGCCTCCATTCGAGAACTTTTTGGTCCCATCGGCCATCAGTTCTCCATCATTCTCTTTACCAGAAACAAAATCATGCCTTCGCCTATTATCAATGCATAGTGACAAATTACTTAGATTTTTACCACGTTTCATGCATACAATGTAGCAATAGCAGATATGCAATGGTTCTACGGTCAGCCGCTTGAATGACGTCACTTCGTAATGTTTGTGGAGTGTGGTCTAACTTGCTACTGACCCAAGATGCTTGGGTAGGTGTTCCGGGGTACCCCAACTACTCGATATTTACCTCAATTCTTTCACGTGCGTAGTATAGATACGTTTTTATAGTAGCGCGACAAAGTTTCCTACCAAGAGTAGTAGATCGAGATCGAGAATAGGAGATTTTGTAGAGACAAAATCTCCTATTCTCGATGCTATGCATGTCACGTGGCTAACAGGCTTGGCCTAGTGTGGGCATCACAGTTAAAAAAAATACACCCAACAGTCACATATATAGTCCTGACCCCACATTAAGATCAATTAAGTCTTGTGTCTAGGGTATTAGAAACTACGACAGACTTTTTGGTCTCACAAACACCCAGACCTGAGACAAATACTTGTGGGTCTCACAAACATTTGGCTCGATTCGTTGATCGAACCCGCGGCCTCTCGTTTCAGAGGCGGCGTCTAACCAACCACGCCACGGAGGCTATCAAGTAGTTGTTCCTATTTTTGTGACTAAGAAAGTATAATAAATATTATTTTTATTATTATTTCAAAAATTGATCACAATGCACCTAATGGTAAATAAAATAAAATCAAAATAGAGTATTGTATTGTATTGTATCAGCCCATATACGACCCACTGCAGGGCACAGGCCTCCTCTACAACCGAGAGTACGATTGAGAGTGGCAAATAAAATAAAATAGAAAATAAAATATATAAATAAAATAGAGTATCCATGACAAAATTATGTCGGCCTTCTCGAATCCAGTACACTAACATCAGATGTCAGTATGCTAACTTTTCCATTTTCCGGTATTAAAAAGCACCAAATTTACACGGAGCAAATTTAAAAAGCGACAATTGCGAGGTTATTATGATAGTCTTCTGGCTACCATCGTATACGGTAGTCGCTATTCCGATAGATACTAAAACTCTATCTTAAACTACACTTTTAAATCCATGCGTATGCGAACAGAATGACCCCTAACTTTTACCATTTTTATACTTGATAGCTTGTTTGTTCGTGTGTACTCAGTTAAAATCGTTTCCATATTATGTTGCGGGTCTTGACGTGAGCGATAGCTAAACATTTACCTGCCTGCTTGAGGCAATAACATATTTGCGAGCCACGTATATTAGGAAAAGCTTTTACCTGAAATGAAACGGGGAAATATGGGAACTCATGTGTTATATTGACAGATGTGCGTGTTAATGAAAGTGGACCTTAATGATAAGGGATAGCGTCGCTTATACCTTGCGTGTGATGAATAAAAATAAACAATTTGGAAAAATGTTTTCCTCATTATGTTAATGCTGTGTATTTCAATATTAATTACTGGTCTCCGTAGCTCCTTGAAGGAATGTACGAATACTTGAACATAAAAATAGTTCAATTAAGGCTAAATTATTGTGTACCAATCTCTCTCAATCAAACTCTCAATAATAGAGGAACCCAATGCTCGTCTGTACGATTATGGACTACAAATCACGGAATTTATTTACACGAATTTAGTTAGTTTCCTGAGCGTACTTTGACATTGATCAAGATTTACCTACATCAGGATAACTATACTGACTTCGGTAAACCTTCACTAATGTCAAAAGTACGCTCAGAAAACCAATTATTTTCGTAGCATCTCCCAACGTGATCCAAAAAAACCGTACAGTTTACTACAGCGGTGCATATCAAGAGACGGCCGTACGTCAGACATGACAGAATGTTTGAATGCACACTCGATGCGGTCAGCTCACGTTCCATGTAGCACCTACGTTATATTTCATACGGTATTGAGTAATGTGGTAAACAGTAAACTCTACGCTCTTTCGATGCTTGCAAGGATCCTTTGAGTATTCTTGTATGCTGTTTGAAGATAAATATTTCAAGGAAAGCCAATCCTTGGTTACTAAAGCATGCTTAGCCACAAAAAGTCTTCCCCTGAACATGAGTTTTGTTCAAGAATGGTTTGTTAGATCCGTCATAAATTGTAACAGTCACTAAGTGGATGACTAATAACTCAGTCCGCCCCGTGGCCATGAAAACTGTAAAGTGATCGAAACGTCGGGAATTAAAAAAATTTATAATTTAATCGAATTCGCGATATAATCCGTAAGAATTCGTTTTATTTCAATTTGTTCAAGAATTTCTTTTCTAGGTCGTTTCTCTTCTTCGTGGATGGACTCCAGACGCTTCGCATGCCGTAGTCTCTATTCTCGGCGGTTCCCTATGAGATCGAATAAGAATTAAGGAAACCCCTACAGGTATAAAGGTTACTAACATAGCCTCTTAAATTATTATGTAGAAAAGGCAGTGGATAAGGTACATACCGTGGATTACTAATGGTTGACTGGGCCGAAAGATTCACGAGTGAAAATTAGCCAACTAAAATTTAATTTCAAAGTTATATTCACTGAGCCCAACTAACAAGGTGAACTTGGGCGTGAAGTAGAAATAATTATTTATTCTATAATCATAGTCGACTCATCGGTTCACAAGCCTAGAAAGCAACATAAGCATACATGTTCCATGGCGTTTAAAAACTTTCCTCGAGTGTAAAAAAGAGAACTGGCAATAAAGTCATGTACAGGTTTTTTGGTCAAGCAATGCATTTTGTATGAGTTTTTCGGTCGGTGTAAGGAATTTAATTTTTTCGTGATTGGATTTGCGCCTAGGGCTACAAGTTCGCAGCCAATCACATCATGGCTCGAATGTACTGGTATAATCCGGCTTCGTATATTGAAGTTCTGCCCACACTTATAGTACACATTTATGTGTACCTTGTGTACCTTCGAGGAACAAAAAATATTTATATCGCCATAGAAACAGTTAAGGTATTGCTAATATTACCAAAAAACGACGCGTCCCAATTTCACTCTGTTGTGTTCAGAAAATTATTATAATTATGATTTACGACGAAGGGTGAAGATAATGACGTTTAATGTCTTATGACGTCATCACTGTAGTACTTAGAAACCTGCTTCCCCTTATCTAACAGCATAATATATACGCATTACGATAGTTTCCATTACGAATTGAAAAATAGAAGACATATTTTTCTCCCCAACTTCATTTTCCAGAGCTTTCTTACAAATATTCCGTTGTCTTCAAGCAGCTTGAATGGAAATATTGAAGTGTAAAATACAGCGTGCATAGAAACGTTGGTATTCTTGGAAATAGTATTTACAGAACCTTCCCCGCGCTTGATATATGGCTACAAATATTTCTGCAGTAGTATTTGAGTGTCTTTCGGTCCCACCCATCCCTACTAATATTATAAATGCGAAAGTGTGTACGTATGTTTCGTTTTAAGGCTAAAACGGCTGAACCGATTTTGATTAAATTTAACATAGAGATAAATTGGACAATGGAGACGGACAAAGGCTACTTTTAATGCCAAATAAATATAGTGTTCCCGTGGGATTAGTCAGGACGTCAATTCAAATATACATATTTGCTACTTTTAATCTTCGAATGGATGGTACGGGACAGGAGAGGACAGGATTGCATGCTTTTCGTCATGGGACAGAACGAGACGAGACATAACAGGATATAACGAGACGGGACAGGAAAAGCAATATAGTCGACGGCGGT
This sequence comes from Theretra japonica, assembly GCA_033459515.1. Taxonomy (NCBI): domain Eukaryota; kingdom Metazoa; phylum Arthropoda; class Insecta; order Lepidoptera; family Sphingidae; genus Theretra; species Theretra japonica. The sequence goes on from CM065943.1 coordinate 7,864,708, forward strand.
CACATTGAGTTTAAATATTATAAAACAGTACGCAAAATAATATGTTGTTGATGTAGACTAAACTTAGAAACTATCTGCACCCGGGCGAAGCCAGGCTCGACCGCTAGTTACATATATATTAAATGAGGTTTTTGGGTCAAATATATTGAAAATACTCTCGCATTGACGCTTATTTAATCAGCATTTTTTTAATCCAATGAGGGAAGCCCTTACTCGTTAGCTTTATATTATGGAAATGCTTTCCACTAACTAATCAATCGGCAGTTAATATCGACCCAATTATCTAGTTCTAAATCAATTACCATCATAATTAGCATAATTTACTTTAAAATGTAAGCTGGATATTGCGCTGTATTTCGCGATTAAATTATACGAGGCTGCACACTACCAGTTAGAATGATAAATTAAAACTGACAGTTTTAGTTGTTTACTTTCGTATTTTTATAATATAACATTACCATCGGTCTGCCCAGCTTACCTAAGAGGGGCCAAATCTGGCTTCGCTAACACTTACTGACTTAATCTTGTAAATACCTTTGTTTTACAGTAATCATCATTATCATCATCAGCCCTTTGAAGTCCACTGCTAGCTATAAGCCTCTCCCAAGGTACGCCTCTGAGCCCGGTCAGGTTTTTTACAGTAAAAGATGAATGTAAATTGACAGATGGGTGTAATGCATGTGATAAAAACTAAATTCTACACTAGGTTTCATCAACAAAAATGTAATTTTTACAACCGACTAACCAGATTAGCCTGATGAAAAAACTGTCAGTTTTGATTGAACGCGTTTAACTTAATAAACAATGCACCGCGTACCTCGAAACTGGCGAACAAAGAAAATTACATCGTCAGAGAAACAGCTCCGCAAACACTGCCGAGTTGGATAATGAAATATTTTCATTAGACCACTACCGACGTCGAGTGGACAAATATGACAATTGCCGGGCTCCCTCTACCGGAATAATACGTGTACGTTGTTATCCGCAGGATTCGTGTAGAAATATGTGTCTTTCTTTAGCTCGAAGTCATCAAGATGGTATTGTTTATACCTATTTTTGAATTACTTTGTGATTCTGTTTTGTTCCATTTTTAAATTGCTCAACTGACGAGACAAGCGTGTCCTCTGAAAGTAAGCGTTATGCCCAACTGTAAACAGGATAAGCGCTACATGCTAATGCATGGGTCAATCTTAGACATGAGGTTAAATATCTTAATAGTCAGTAATTGGTACCTATGATGTACTTTACACTGGAACACAGTGGTCCTTAAACCGTGCTGCTTGGGGTCAGTAATACTAGTTTGATATGAGGGGCCTACCACCTCGTATAAGATTCCATCAGCAAACAAACAAAAGGCCCTTCTAATAATGTGACGTCAGAGAGTCTGAACATCACGTCGTAAAGAGAATCGTAAGTATGTTTACTTTTCATAAGAGGAAAAAAGGACAAAGAGAAGTTATACCTCTATTTTTTATGTATGTGCCAAAAATTATAAAATGTCAAATATGAATAGAACAATATAATTGAAGTCAATTATTTTGATCCTAGTAATTTAGTATGATAAAAGTGACATGTTCAATTATATCCAAATTAAATAACATGGATAAAAATACGACCATATTAATAACAACTACATAAAGAGTAAACATTACGTCAGTACACATACATACATACATATATAAACACACGCCTTTTTCCCAGAAGGGGTAGGCAGAGGTGCTACTAGAACACCCACGTTTCGCCTTGTATATTCCGTCCCACGATGTGATAGGGGGCGAGCCTATCGCCATATCGGGCACAAATTCCTGACTCCGGGCTAATAATGAATAGAAAAATCCAATATCACTTTGCCCGACTCGGGATTCGAACCCGAAACCTCAGCTTTGCAATCATACCGTAGTGCCACTACGCCACCGAGGCAGTACACATCACCAAAAATAATTAAATCATTATTATGAACATAGAAATTTGGTACGAGTATTTTATTTTTATGATAACGTTTATTTTCTTATTTAATTAGTTTTACAAAAGTTTAATTTTTTGTTTGATGTGATACCTTACTGAATGATTTTAAAATATTTTACTGACACATCAATCGCGTTGTATTATAGTTTGAGTTCGTCGTGTCTCTACCACTGTATGTAACTAAGCCACTGCATATAGAGACCGTATCTTGGATATCACGTTTCACACATGCCTCAAGCAGTACGTACCACAATATTCAGCAAACTCGGATAATGTGCAACTGTTGAAAATTATCAAGTTTCAACACTAGAATAAATTCCATAGTTCTTCGTTCAATATTTGCTAACGAGACTCCACGATTCATGTACTTCGTGTTCCACTTGAGGCTTAATATGTTAACTTACAAATGAAATAAGCACAAACGAAGTTCCTTTTTTAAATCCTTTGTACTAGATATTTCAAACTACTTATTAAGATGTAAAGGACAGAGATACGAGTATAAAGACAAGACTGTATTTTTAAAACCATATGCACGGTATGGCGTTAGTTCGACGTACGTCAAAAATATTGAATTATATGTATGAGCTGGACACTGGATATTTTTGTTACTAGATAGATATTATATGACTGCCTCGGTGGCGTAGTTGTACTACGGTTCGGTTGCAAAGTTGAGGTCTCGGGTTCGAATCCCGGGTCGGGTAAAGTGATAATGAATTGTTCAATTAATTATCAGCCCGGAGTCGGGAATTTGTGCCCGCTGTGGCGACGGGCTCGCCCCCTATCAGATCGCGAGACGGAACACACAAGGCGAAATGTTGGTGTCATGGCGCCTCTGTCTACCCCTTCTAGGAAAAAGGCGTGGGTTCATGTATGTATATTACATGAATTAGGAAACATATTTTTCTCAGTTAGTTGTATGTAAATATAGATTTTTGATGAGACACCTAATTTCAGGTAGTTAAATTGACTAATAGTAGTCGTGTCGTTATCTAATAACATCATAATATTATTGTATCTCTTTTTATGTATTTTATAACGCCTCTAAGCCTTGGTCGATCTATATTATGCCTTGCCCTGGTTTCCTTCTATAGGATTTTACTACAGGAGCTTGAATTTATACTCTAATAAATTTAAAAACAACAAGGTTTTTATTAATTTGTGTTATGAATTGAAACTACTTGCATTTTCACACACATATTTTTACACACATGTGCCAAAACCTGATTTTATGCAAATAATATTCATATATTTATTAATAAAATATTTTATGAGTTTCAAAGCAAACTTTATGGTGGGAAGGCAAATAGATAATTTTACTTGCAAAGTCGTAAAGAGGTCTGAATTTTTTGTACGCGCAGTAATTTCCCATGGGCTGAATTCTTTAGAATTTATTTATCCTGGCATCCACGGACATGATACGCTAAATTAATTCAACTGATGTAGAACTTCAGAGCATTTAAAGTTGTGTCAGCATGTACAATGGTGATTGATTTAAAAAAATATTTTGACTTTGTCCATTTATCGAAATCAAAATATTGGTGAAATATTGATATTAAACGCAACGTTTATTTAAAGCAAGCCTAACCAGACGCTTGTAAAGTAACAAAACTTTTTAATAAAATTAAAAATATTATTGTCTCTTATAAAAAAAGTTATCTGTTTATGACTTTGTCAAAAGTTTCTGTTTCTATTTGACTGGGCAATTCCTCGGAGCAATTCGTAGACAGAAATTAATTGTATACTAAATATATTTTGATATTCCAAGAAACATATCCCAAGTCGCAATGGAAAATATATCATTCGAATACACGAAGATCCGTAAAAATTTTGGAAGGCAACCAAGATTTTGTGAAGTCGCTCCTCATCAAATAGATAGTATTGAGCCCAATCCTGAACTGCAACGTTTGTACTGTCTACGTGATCCTGTGACTCGTTCTGTCCAAGCTACAGAACCACAAACAGAACACGAAGCTAACACTAAATTACTCGGTCGCGAAACTCAAGGAGTGAACCATAGCGAAGGTGGGTGGCCTAAAGAAGTCAACTTTACCGATGAAGAAGCAACTACAAGATACCGTCGTCGTATGGAACGAGACGAATCTTACGTTGATGCTGTGTTAGGCCTTTATCCGGATTTTGTTCATTACATCAATCAGAACAATAGTACAGAAATGTATGAAATGTTTTTTAAAGGAATGCCATCAATGGAACCGTTCGAGAAAGGGTCATTACGTGTTCAGAGCGTGTTTAAAGACCCAGATAATCGTCCGATAGCGTGTATAGGCTGGACTCAGGAAAGTGATTCCAAAATAGCATTGGCATATTGCAGAAAAGAATTTTCTTTGTCAGAACCCGTTAACGAAAATGTTTTGTGTTATATTTGGAACATTGAAAATCCGTACAGTCCATCCGATGAATTTCAACCTCCCGTCGCCTGTTGGCAAATTGCTTGCTCTCCTATACACCCTGCTATTATTGTCGGAGGATTGGCGGATGGTCGAGTATGTATTTTTGACATTCGAGCACAAAAGGAACCTACTAATTTGAGTTCAGTGTATTCGTCACATAAATATCCTGTGTCTGCGCTGCAATTCATGCAATCAAGGCTCAATCACGAGTTCTTTACGGGATCTGCAGATGGTACTTGCAATTGGTGGGATGTACGCAATTTATGTGTTCCGATTGATACTTTATTAATGTGTATACGCTTTTCTGAAAGACAAAAGCCATGTTTTGCTAATGCAGAAGGAATAACTGCTCTTCAGTACGATCGTTCAGTTCCGACAAAATTTATATGCGGCACTGAAACTGGCTTTGCAATCCACATTAATCGGAAAGGAAAAACGTTCAATGAAAAATTTTGCGCTATTAATAATGCCCATAAAGGACCTGTTAGGGCGGTCCATCGTAGTCCGTGCACGACAAAGATGTTCATCACATGCGGAGATTGGACTGCGCACATTTGGAGTGAAGATGTTCAATCCTCTCCTATAATATCAGGTATTTCGCACCGCCATGAAATTTTGGACGTGATTTGGGCTCCTCTAAAATTTTCCTGTTACATAACGGCTAATGCTGACGGGAAATTGCGATACTGGGATCTTTTGCAAAAGTATCATGAGCCTATACTTACATTTCCTGTGTCTGAATATCCTTTGCAGAAGATAAAGTCACACGAGGAAGGAAAATTAATAGCCATTGGAGATTCAAAGGGTAGTTTATTTGTATTGTCCTTGTCTGATAGTTTGGTGGAGGCTGGCGATCGAGACAAGCAGTTGATGATGCAAATTTATGACCGGGAGACTCGTCGAGAGCAAATATTAGAAAACCGTGTAAAGGAAATACGTTTGAAGTTTAAGGCTCAGATGGACGCAGCGGCGGGACCAGAAATAGCTGTTGTTGATGAGGAGGCTCTTGTGAATGATGCTGATGTTGAATACAATAGGGTTGTGGCTGAACAAATGCGTCAAGTTGGTAATGCGCCAACGACTACCCACACCAAAGCAATGCGCAAACGTTAAGATTTTACTACAAGCGTAACCGTCTTCATTAAGATTAAGAAAATTTAATATTTAAACTAATATAAGAGGTGTTTTTGTTTTTATTTAAGAAAAAGTAATTATGTTTAATACAGCTTACCTATTACATTCTTTAATTAAAACTGTACGTGACTTACGAAGATGTTTAACTGTGTTATTTACGCCATTTTTGTAGGAAAAAATATCGCAAGATTATTAAATATTTTGTAATATTCGGTAATTTTATCGTATTGCGTTATGAAATCGGTATACATTTTAGCAGTAGTTATATGAGTTCAATAATATGTTTAGTAAATTTGTGCCTTTCATTAATACGTAATTTTTAGTAAGAGTAAACTATTTTATATCAATAAATGGGTCATTAAGAAGCGGCATTACATCTGATACTTCGCAAAATATTACATTTTTTTGAAATGCCAACAGATATTTTTTGTTAAGAAAATGTAAAAAAAGATATTTTGTGTTATTAAAGAACTTTATTATGCTGTTTCTTCTTTTCTTTCTTTAAACATATTAAAGCGATGTTATGAAAACATGTATAAATTAGCGATTAAAACTTCCTAAACATAATTAATAAGCCGTTTTTATGAGGAAAGTAACTTCAAAAAGTTTCTTCGAAACAATTCCAGATGTTTTCATACAAGGCAATATTTCCTATGAACGAAAGTATTATATTAGTAGCTATTAATTTGGTGACGCGACCCAAAGTTGAAGCGAAAATGTTTAAAATATTTCCCTTACAGCGGCAGGTTTGGTAGACTGACTGTTAATAAATAATATCTTCAGTTTGAAACGACAACTATAATTATAATATCGGAAATGTTCAAACTATATAATTTATTAACGAAGTTACTTTTAATTGTTACGTAAATCGAAGGCTACTTTTAGACAATCAATAATGAATCAGAGGTAAATATTTTATATTTCTGTCTGATAATAGAGTTGAAATTGTTTAAGTAAATTATATTATAATATTTGGTATACTTTTGACCATGGATAACAATATTATGCGATATGTAAAATCAATATACAAGTAAAAATTGTTCGTAACGAAAAGTTCACATGTAAATCGTATGGAGCGTGAAATATGACTTTTTAAATTCCTTGTAAATGCATGCGATGCGCGATACAAAGGAAGTTTTTTTTTTCCAGGCCAATAGTACGACTGAATGACATACATCTATAAACTCACGCCTTATTCCCAGAAGAGGTTGGGAGGGGTGCTACCAGGGTACCAAAGTTTCGCTTTGAGAGTGGTTAGGCCATATAGTCCACCACGCTGGCCTAGTGCGGGTTGGCGGACTTTTACATACCATACAAATTATTTTGAATAGTTACTGTGTGCAGGTTTCCTCACGACGTTTTCCTTCATCGCTATAGTGCGTGGTGATCTACTTTCAATACATACATGACTCCGAAAAGTCAGAGGTGAGCCCTGGGATTTGATCCCGGGACCACCGTGAATATGTTGGCAATCGCGTCTGGTCCGTTACCAACAGGCCATCACGCACTATGAGTATACCGGGCAGAAATTCCTGACTCCAGGCTGATAATGAATAGAAAAATCCAATATCACTTTGCCCGACCCGGGATTCCAGCCCAAGATGCATTGTAATCGTACAGTAGTATAATTGCGCCATCGAAGCAGTCAACGACCAGATGAGAACTTCAGCGTTCAAAAACCGATGACCCATAGGAGTAACTTGGTACATAGTTGCTCTATCGTCGAACGTGGTAATACATCGTACTTTGTGAAATTTGCTTTTCTGCTAATAATGCCACTGTTGCAAATCTGTTTGATGTGTTCATCAGAACTTCACTCCCCATGAATGTTTGATAATTGGATCGCGGCTGTAAATAGTTTTGCTGATTAATGTGTTTTTCGGAAATTAGGTAAAAGTAGGCTGGAACTAACTAACTAACGCCCCAATGTCCACATCAATGGACGGAACACATACGGCGAAACATGGGTGTCCTGGTTGCACCTCTGCCTAACCTTTATCCCAGGATAAAGGCGTGCGTATATGTAGTTATGCTGGAATTAATTGATTTTCGTTTCTGCTTGCCTATATAATGAGAAGTTTATTAACCTGATTTGTGAGAGTACTGTAAAAGTTTCATCAAAATCAGTGCAGTAGTTTTGGTCTGAAACATCGATAGATTCTTTGAATCTTTCATATCCATTACATTGGCACGATTCAACACTAATAAGTAATTGTATAAACGACCTAGAAAATATATTGTTAACGGTAATAAATCTAACTCTGATAAAGCTAGAGTGGCCAACAATAAGGTCTAATAACGAAATAAAAGGAATACCTTCGCGATAACAAACACAATGTTTTCCTTGGAATTGTGGAAGCGTGTAATAAGCTACCTGCTACAAGATAAATAATAGATATACCAGTTAAGGAAGCAATTCTTTTACCCTTTTCCCATTTGGAGGCAAGGAGGCAAGAATTTCTTTATGAGTACCTGAATGAGGCTTGAATATTTTCGGCTTCTATGCCTAGAGGTTTCTTATAATGACTGTCGAATGTTATTTTTATTATAATAATATCCGCAACAATGACCACTAAGTCAACAATGAGTGACTGCCTCGCTGGCGTAGTTGAACTACGATACGGTTACAACGCTGAGGTCTCGGGTTCGAATCCCGGGTCGGGCAAAGTGATATTGGATTTTTCAATTCACTATCAGCCCGGAGTCAGGAATTTGTGCCCGATATGGCGATAGGCTATCACATCCTGGGACGGAACAAACAAGGCGAAACGTGGGTGATCCTGGTAGCAACCAGGAGAACCTCTGCCTACCCCTTCTGGGAAAATGGTGTGAGTTTATGTATGTAACAATGACCACGCTTATGAAATTATAGTTAGGGATCCCGTAGTTCGATGTGTACCCGCAGTAATTAGAGTTCTACTCAAAGTTACGTATCTCCTTTAGGTGACATGGACGATGTTATCGATTCAGCGAGTAGCCGGCATAATGATGTCGATCTATAGATACATTGTATGGATTCCATTGCGCTTACTTTCAGATGCATTGTAGTTATACTATACTATATCAGCCCGTATACGTCCCACTGCAGGGCCGAGCCTCCTCTACAATTGACGAGCGTGATTAATAGGGGTAAGGACACAGTCCACCACGCTAGCCTAGTGCGAGTTGACGAAGTTAACATACCGTAGAAATTCGTACAAATCGCTATACAGGTTTCCTCACGATGTTTTCCTTCACCGTCATTGTAGTTATTTTATGGTCTATTAAAAAAATACTTTGAATACTTCTAGTTCCTCTCTCTTTCTAATCAGCCACAGCTAGTCCACTGCTGAACATAGGCCTCCTCCATGGATCGCCACATAGTTGGACGCGGCCGCTTCCTTCTAGTATCAAGTGATCTTAATTCTAACTCAAATTTTTACCTCACCATGGCGATCAAGCAGGCCATATGAGAGTAATTTGTACTGTATATCTTGCGTACACTTTCCATACATTAATAAGCACCCTCATAATTATATGAGAAACATAAACTTTTAATCAACCGTTAATGTTCATGTTAAATATTCGTTTGTGAGCATAAAGCACCGCAATAAATTAATTAAATTACCAAATATGTAAGTAACGTATTTATCAATGATTATGTCAATAATAACGCTGATAGTTATTTATTTACACAACAGTGTATTAATAGTGCGATGTATTTTGGGAAATCCTTTTTATGTGTGAAAGCGGATTCATTATTGGGTTGTATTTCTTTTGGTAAATAGTTATAGATCAAGTTTATAAATTTCATTATGCATAAAAGAATTCATAGTTCCTCTTAATCCTGGTAATTTACTAAAAATTGGCGAATTTATACCTCTTACCAACTTATCATATTATTAAAATAAGCTTTTATAAAAACCACGCCAGGAACTCAGCATTTTAAATCGACACAAAGAGGATCGCTTACTAAGCAAAATATAAAGTAAACAGTTACTTAATATAATGCAAGGCGTTCCAGCTCTAGTTTCTTACATACATTTACTGTAACCATTAGCGAAAAGCGTGGTTTTGTGTGGAGCAGACAAGAATGAATATAAATAGAGCGCCACTGTCCCAGCACTTCATTAATCTTACTAGTGTATCTTCCTTGTTTTGAAAAGAAAATGTATCGCATTAAGTTTGTAATTAAGGATGTTATTGTGAGGTAGGCACATTATGATTTATGACGTGAGGGTGTAAGGTAGAATCGCAAATAAAATATTTACCAATGAGATTAAAACTGAATAAAGTCACAGGAAGTCGCTGGATGCAGGCCACATCGATAAGGCGTATTTGGCGATCCATGGGGGAGGCCTATGTTCAGTGGACTTCCTGTGGCTGATGAGAGAGAGGATAAAAGTGTTATCCTAGACTAGACTATTTATACTATATATACTAGCATCTGTTAGAATGATAAAAATGAAGATTTTCGTGCAATGTAATAGCAGGATTATGGGTAGGTGATAAAAATGAGTATGCTTTGTTTACTGATAGTTGAGGAGACGACATTAGTTATAAAGTTGGGTGCTTCAGTTCTATACTTAATCCGACGTAGAATTTTTAAATTTACTCAACTCATTTGACTAAGACGCGGCTTAAATCTCAAGCCACATCTTTTTACAAATTAAGTAAACATAAGAAGACGGAGTCATTACTTTACAGCGGGGCAAATACAAAAAGACACAAATATGCAAACACAAATGGAAAGTTATACTCGTATATTGTCGACTGGACTCGCTTACTGCACTATCAAAAATGCCTTTGACTGAACACCTTTGACAGAAACTATATTCGCATCTGTTCATTGAAAACCTCCCAACCTTGCAACAGAACCGGTTAACTTAGAGAATATTTTCAAGTCGTTGATGCAATCCAGGTCGCTTGACAACCGCTCACCTCCATAAAAAGCCTGGAACTCTAACAAGGAAATCGCGTGTCGCAAACCGCTTTAAAGTGTCGGCTTTACAAAATATAAATGTAATTATACATCGGCCGTATTGTAATGGAACGCTTCAATAAGGCAAGTGGCAGCCACTCGCTCCCCATTTGGCTTCCTTTGATCGTGTGCTCGCGCTAATTTATGCAATTACGTCTTACTCGGCAAGTTGGCTTGATATCAAGAAAGTGTGGGGAATAATATGCTGAACATTGGGATAGTTGAAAGACTCGTGTTCGTTCGGAGCAGTGTATCGTGCTCATCAATTTCCTTTGCGGTTGAGTTGAGACGTGAATAATTAAGAAGTAAATTACTATGTTGCGACAGGAGCTATTACGCATGGGCTGTGGTGCTTCGTGACTTTACCTTGAGAATATTCTACATGGTAAATAGGTTTAGGCAGCCACCATGGCGCTGTTAGTCGCCGGCTGAGAAACGAGAGGCCGTGGGTTCGATCCCTGAATCGACGCAAAAAAAATTGTGAATCGCAATTTGTTGTTTCGAGTATGCGTGTTTATGAGTCCGAAAAGTTTCTTGTAGTTTCTGACACCCACAACACAAGACTCGATGGTAGTGTGGGTACAGGACTATGTATGTGACTGTTCGGCGAATTAATTCTATAGGCTCCCATTATTGACTATCGTAGTTCTTTATAAATTTGTAAAAATCCTAATCTATGACTGCAATGCAATTATTCCTCTGAGAAACAATATCAGGAATTGAATAACCCGACTTATTTAACAAGCAGTCCCAGCTTTTGTTGTGAAGTGCTACGTTTGTCCCGTTTATGATTATCCTATTATTGGGCCACAAATTAGGGGTTCATTAAAGAATCCACGTTGAAAGCAAATTCGGTTAGTAATTATTATATTGGAAATATTTGACGTCATTGGTCTGATAACATTTAAATATCTGCTACAAATCAAGTTACCATTGTGTGGTGAAGTTGAAAATATCTTCTTCCTTTTTATTTTGAATATTTAGAATTCAAATATGTTATTTTCTTAAGTAATAACAGTGCAAATATACCTCGGATTCTAGGTTACATTACAAACTAAGTCACTTCATCTAACTGTTTATTGCATTAAAACAGCGGATTTAAAGCAGATTCTGTTCATTTGTCTTACTTCAAATCCTGCTTGACGATTTTGAGTGCAGAAAAGTCTTTATTTTTTGGAGGAAAAAATTAGACGTGAGTAAGGATCCCTACTGGACAAAACAAATTAGACTGATTAATTTCTGTGTAGGTTTATAGCCCTGGCTTAGAGGCTATTTATACATTAATGCGTGTATAAAACTGCGTGGTGGCCTGTTGGTAAACGGACCAGACGCTGCTGCCAACATGTTCACGGTGGTCGCGGGTTCAAATCTCAGGGCACACCTCTGACTTTTCGGAGTCATGTGTGTATTGATAGTCAATCACCACGCACAACAACGGTGAAGGAAAACATCGTGAGGACACCTGCATACCATAGCGATTTGCAAGAATTTCTATGGTATGTAAAGTCCGCCAATCCGCTCTAGGCCAGCGTGTTGGACTATATGGCCTAACCACTCTCAATCGTACTCTCGATTGTAGAAGAGGCTCGTTCCCTGCAGTAGGATAAATCTAGGCTGATACAGTATACCTATGTTGGTTTTATTTTTATTTTTAAAAGATTTATTTAGAAGTCAGAATACAAGCAGGACGTTCGCTCGATAGTAAGTTAGGCTGCCTAAAGACAGATGCAGTACTCAAAACTTAAAGTAATAAAGCACTGCATGATATTGCACTGCGCTCGTCATCTAGACATGCACTGGTCTCCAAACGCATTAGCTACCACACAATGATATTAAAAATTACACTTTATTGCTCAATTTTAGAAGTCGTAGAGCCGCAACAAGTCAGGCTCAGGGCGGTACCACTGTCTCACAGAAGATCGACGTGAAACGACAGCTTTGCTGTTGCGTTTCGTTCGGTGAACGAGATTGCCGGATGCCCAATGACCGTTTCCTCTTCACATCCTTTTTCCTTCCCACTCCCCTCCTGATTTGACGGTCCGGCAACCTATAATCCCAGCGTTGTGGATGTTCATGGGCGAAAGTGATCACTTACCATCAGTAGGGTAATTTACGTAATTTTTTGAAGCGCCGATCAAGCTGTTGCGGTGCAGTTGCAATTAAGTTTACGTCTTAGTGCAAAATGGTATTCTTGTAATTGTTTAGCTGCGCGTGAACTACACCTAAGCTATGCGTAAACTGCGCGGGTGCTGCGTGTCAACTGTACGTCAGTCGTATGCAAGAAGCTTACACGTGAATACCGATCAAGTTGCGATCTGAATCACGCACATAAAACACGCAGCAGTAGAATACGCTAATCCGCTCGCGTGACGCGGACTAGACGCGAGCGTATCTGACAGCGGTTGTCAAAATTACGAGAATACGAAAAGGTCTGTTTTGATCGAAACTTAACTGCAACTGCACTGCAACTGAACTTATTTAATTACGTGAATTACCCTACAGGTGTCCTGTTTGGTCGTTTGCCGCACCTATTGTATGAAAAAAAGTGAAAGTTAGCTAACCTTGGGACGTGAGATTTCCTGGGCTACTCTAACTAATTTTTAATTTGTCTTTTTTAGAATTAAACGTAATTAAACGTTTTTGACAGTTTATGTCACATAGACATTTCTGTGCATCTCTTCTTCTTTTTCTGATCAGCACACTTGTTTTGTTGTAATGGTACAAAATTAAAATAATCAAGTTAAAATCAAAGTCAAGTCAAGTCAATTAAAATAGTCATTTGAATCAAGTGTATAAGTATTAATTTATTTTAAAATACCAACAGTATTTGCCCACGATTCGGCTAAAAACGTCATACACATCAGCAAATAAATATGATTCCAATATTTATTGCACCGGGGAGTAGCAGCGTATTTTTGTTCAGTCGCCAGCGTCTCGTGGGTTGTTTACTAAAGCAATTATTGCGGTGGGAATTGGATAACCCCATCCCTTTGATCGTATAGGTGACGACGGACTTTTCCCTAAAATAGCCTCAATATTGCTGTATTTGACAGAATTAATTGTATAGTAAAAATATCTTAAATATAGGTATATATTTAACGTTATATGTTTTTTTCAATACATTGCTTTGATGATTTAAATATCAAACGAATGGATGCATAGTTTACATTGTTCTATATAATAATAATAAAACTCTTTATTTAAAACTACATATATACATAAACTCACGCCATTTTTCCAGAAGGGGTAGGCAGAGTGGGTGTCCTGGTAGCAGCCAGACACCCACGTTTCGCCTTGTGTGTTGTGATAAGGGAAGAAGCAATCGCCATTATATCATATATAATTTTAACACCACATAGTTAATAACAAAATAAAGAAATAATACTAAAACATTAAATTAAAGTACTCAAAATCGGCGGTCTATCGCTAAAGCATATAATATAATATACTTGAAATGCATATACTTTCACGTGAATGACATACTAACAGTTAAAACGGCTAAAAGGCCTATATAAGTAAAAACATTAGACTCTATAGCTACTGCCTACCCTCCCGAAATACAGGTGTAAATATACGCATAAAAAGTAAATGCCACAGACCTTCAAGTTTAACAGCATTGACGTGCTGCCATTCGAGCAAAAAAATGGTAGTCAATAAAAAACCTTGTATAGAATTTTTAACAAATGTATTCACAAGAAGCTACCCATTGAATTGGGCCGGCACTTCCAAGATAGCGAGGTAAACAACCACTGCCATCGTTACTTTAGAGCTCATTAAGGCCTCGTTTTATGTTCGGACGATGGCGCCCTTTTCACATCGTACCGGACAAATGTTGCCTATTTAGATCCACCCTTTCAAACTTCAATAGTGACTCGTACACTCAAAGGGATGCAAAGCGGATTATATATTGAAAATAAAGCAAGTTTTTTGTACGCTAATGGATCGGCAGATATTTTATTCGTATGTGATTTTGACAAAACATTTTCCATTTTATGCGGCCTGATTTAATCGAGAATTTTTAAAAACTGTATTTAAATACAAAAAAGATCTCCGTAGTTCACTCTACAGCGGCTTACAAAGCAACTGAATATGCACTGAAATCAGAGCGATTTTCAGTGGCAAGTTGAGTAAAGGGGAGCTTTTACTGTGCATTCGAGCTAGCGCAAGTAGCTTATGCTCAGATAGCATAGAACACAAGATTTAGGTCACATCTCAAAGCCTTCTAAAAATAATAACGGGTAAGCTGATAAAAATACTAAACATAATATGTACTCGAAAAATATTTATTGACAGGGTAAGATCAATATAAAGATCTATAATTATATAGATAAGTACCAATATCTATGTATCCGAGGAAAGACACTCGCTTTATTGAATATTAGATTTTCGACCCTATGTCAAAAATAATAAGGCGAAATTGTAGGACGACTTGCAGAAGAGGGCTAGCAGGGACTGGATGCATGAAACAGGAGACCGGGCTCACGTTCACGTTTTAGTTGATCATACCGTTTCAGATTATATTTATCGATGGTAGCTGCCATAATTAATTGAAAAATCCATTATTACGATCGAATAATATTATATAAATTGTTCCACATGTTGGTTTGTTTACATACGAGATATCTCCATTGGTTTATTTTTTATCTCGTCCAGTTCTAATTAAAACAATATCCCTATTCTCTTAGTGACAAGTCTTCTAATAAAGGCTGCATTCATTAAAAATAAAAGATGAAATATGAATTGCTTTTTTTCCCATCAATAAATGTACAGCTAACCAAACACGCAATCATAACTTTATTGTTCTAATACGAACGGACACAATGGCGAACTAATTAGTCTCTTTTTATTCGCTGTGTAGGATGAAAAACGACCGGATGCCGTTTTGTCAGACGTAATTATTTTAAAAAACTCTTCTTCGAATGAACGGATGAATGGATGGATTTTTTATATCATTTTAGCGCATAATTGCGCGCAAAAAATATTGGTCGAAAATAAATTTGAGGTTTTCACACATTTATTATGATAGTAACCAAATTACGTCGATGCATAAATTTTACCCAAAAATCTTATCACAGTGGTAATGTATCACTAGCCTATATTTCATAATAATGAAATACCCGAAACGTAGCTCCGGGGGAACGGTATCACCCCAAAATTTGAGGCTCAAATTATCGTGACAAATTGAAATACTAATTGGGCCATTATTCAATACAGTAACGGAAGGTAATAAAGTAATATGACAGCGTCGCGTTTTCATGCTCTAGTCAAAGATATAAAGGGCATTTTTCCAGACAAACTACAACAAAAAAGCGTAGTTAAAAATTAAGCCAACTCAGGACGAATTAAAGTCGTGAAACTTCCCTTTGAGTCGCAGGAAAAAGCGTCGCAAAAAGCATCTAACTTTGGCGTTTAACTTTTTAAATTAACGGCACACGGAGTTCATACTTTAAACTAATAAATAAATTATATTTCAATATTAAATTATAAAAATGAATTGAATAAATAAATGCGTAAGATTTTTTCATTCATGCACGACAATGTATCTGATCGTAATGCAGGGCATACAAAACATACTATCGTGTGTAGGTATACTCAAAATAGGAATTAATATTTATCTGCAAAATTTCGGCATCAACAAAATTGCCAACCCATTTCCCTTCACCCACAAACCGCGGAAACAATATTCGCATATACGGAACAAGGCCATCCTTTTTCGAAGAATATTATATTGAAATGTCTCGATCCGGTCAACGCGTTCTCTTGTTACGCTACAACGCACCGACATGAATTTATCGTTCGTTCCTGTAGCAATTCACGCGCACAAAGGACGTCCCAGCCGCGGGCTGGTCATCATATTGTGGAAAATGTATAGCTTCTGAAGCTACCTGAATTCTATAGCGTTATGTTGACTAAGTAGCTCATGCAGCTTATATTGCCGGTTACGAGTTTCTATCGGTAATTTAAGTTAATTCTTCTTTTTTTTATTTTCCGACATTTCGATCACTTTACAGTTTTCGTGGTCACGGGGAGATCCGTAAGAATTCGTTTTATTTCAATGTGTAACATTCGCGTAAATCCAAAAAAAACATTATTCTATCGGTATTTAATTTGGTGTTAGTCTAATATTCTAACAAGAAGTTGGTAAACTTGTGATACGAGAGGCCGCGGGTTCGATTCCCGCCCCGAGACAAATACAACAACAAATATCTGTGATTAATAGGCATTTGTTTCGGGTCTGGGTGTTTTCGAGACTGAAAATTATCTCGTAGTTTCTGATACCCACGACACAAGACTCGATCTTAGTGTGGGGTCTGGACTATGTATGTGGCCGTTTGGTGTATTTATTTGTTTATTATTTATTTAAAATGCCTTTTAAATTCTTATGGATGAGATCTGCGTGTCATTCTAGAAATCAGAGCTAAATTATCTATCTTATATTTCTGTTGAGATGCGCTACATATCCTACAATGGTTTGTTATACGGGGTGATATTGACATATGGTATTTCAGTAAAACCACATTTTCTTAACCATCCCAAATAACAATGTACCAAGTTTGAAAAACCTGCCTGGTAGTTAAGTAAAAACTCGCGATTTTAGTTTTCAAAGCTTTTAATCTACCCATATAGGTTCGTGTCCTTTTACGGCCCAGGTAAGTTCTCCAACCGAACTGAAGTTCAGCTAAGAGGCAAACAAACTTGAGCCCAAAAAACTTGAAAACTAAAATCACGATTTTTTAAAAAAAAGTTATCTCGGATTTTTTCAAATTTTGTACAATGTCACCTGAGGTGAGGAGAAACAATTGGGTTAAATTAAATATCATGTGTCTAATCACCCTGTATAGGTCATTTCACAGAAATGAGTCAAACAATTCCGATTCTGACGATCTTAATAGATAGTTATATTCCAAGAAAATGTAAGCTTCCCTTTCCTAGAAAATGCGAGAATCATTAGAAGTAAAATATAAATAGCATTATTTATTTATTTATTTATTTATTTATTTATTTATTTATTTATTTATTTATTTATTTATTTATTTATTTATTTATTTATTTATTTATTTATTTATTTATTTATTTATTTATTTATTTATTTATTTATTTATTTATTTATTTATTTATTTATTTATTTATTTATTTATTTATTTATTTATTTATTTATTTATTTATTTATTTATTTATTTATTTATTTATTTATTTATTTATTTATTTATTTATTTATTTATTTATTTATTTATTTATTTATTTATTTATTTATTTATTTATTTATTTATTTATTTATTTATTTATTTATTTATTTATTTATTTATTTATTTATTTATTTATTTATTTATTTATTTATTTATTTATTTATTTATTTATTTATTTATTTATTTATTTATTTATTTATTTATTTATTTATTTATTTATTTATTTATTTATTTATTTATTTATTTATTTATTTATTTATTTATTTATTTATTTATTTATTTATTTATTTATTTATTTATTTATTTATTTATTTATTTATTTATTTATTTATTTATTTATTTATTTATTTATTTATTTATTTATTTATTTATTTATTTATTTATTTATTTATTTATTTATTTATTTATTTATTTATTTATTTATTTATTTATTTATTTATTTATTTATTTATTTATTTATTTATTTATTTATTTATTTATTTATTTATTTATTTATTTATTTATTTATTTATTTATTTATTTATTTATTTATTTATTTATTTATTTATTTATTTATTTATTTATTTATTTATTTATTTATTTATTTATTTATTTATTTATTTATTTATTTATTTATTTATTTATTTATTTATTTATTTATTTATTTATTTATTTATTTATTTATTTATTTATTTATTTATTTATTTATTTATTTATTTATTTATTTATTTATTTATTTATTTATTTATTTATTTATTTATTTATTTATTTATTTATTTATTTATTTATTTATTTATTTATTTATTTATTTATTTATTTATTTATTTATTTATTTATTTATTTATTTATTTATTTATTTATTTATTTATTTATTTATTTATTTATTTATTTATTTATTTATTTATTTATTTATTTATTTATTTATTTATTTATTTATTTATTTATTTATTTATTTATTTATTTATTTATTTATTTATTTATTTATTTATTTATTTATTTATTTATTTATTTATTTATTTATTTATTTATTTATTTATTTATTTATTTATTTATTTATTTATTTATTTATTTATTTATTTATTTATTTATTTATTTATTTATTTATTTATTTATTTATTTATTTATTTATTTATTTATTTATTTATTTATTTATTTATTTATTTATTTATTTATTTATTTATTTATTTATTTATTTATTTATTTATTTATTTATTTATTTATTTATTTATTTATTTATTTATTTATTTATTTATTTATTTATTTATTTATTTATTTATTTATTTATTTATTTATTTATTTATTTATTTATTTATTTATTTATTTATTTATTTATTTATTTATTTATTTATTTATTTATTTATTTATTTATTTATTTATTTATTTATTTATTTATTTATTTATTTATTTATTTATTTATTTATTTATTTATTTATTTATTTATTTATTTATTTATTTATTTATTTATTTATTTATTTATTTATTTATTTATTTATTTATTTATTTATTTATTTATTTATTTATTTATTTATTTATTTATTTATTTATTTATTTATTTATTTATTTATTTATTTATTTATTTATTTATTTATTTATTTATTTATTTATTTATTTATTTATTTATTTATTTATTTATTTATTTATTTATTTATTTATTTATTTATTTATTTATTTATTTATTTATTTATTTATTTATTTATTTATTTATTTATTTATTTATTTATTTATTTATTTATTTATTTATTTATTTATTTATTTATTTATTTATTTATTTATTTATTTATTTATTTATTTATTTATTTATTTATTTATTTATTTATTTATTTATTTATTTATTTATTTATTTATTTATTTATTTATTTATTTATTTATTTATTTATTTATTTATTTATTTATTTATTTATTTATTTATTTATTTATTTATTTATTTATTTATTTATTTATTTATTTATTTATTTATTTATTTATTTATTTATTTATTTATTTATTTATTTATTTATTTATTTATTTATTTATTTATTTATTTATTTATTTATTTATTTATTTATTTATTTATTTATTTATTTATTTATTTATTTATTTATTTATTTATTTATTTATTTATTTATTTATTTATTTATTTATTTATTTATTTATTTATTTATTTATTTATTTATTTATTTATTTATTTATTTATTTATTTATTTATTTATTTATTTATTTATTTATTTATTTATTTATTTATTTATTTATTTATTTATTTATTTATTTATTTATTTATTTATTTATTTATTTATTTATTTATTTATTTATTTATTTATTTATTTATTTATTTATTTATTTATTTATTTATTTATTTATTTATTTATTTATTTATTTATTTATTTATTTATTTATTTATTTATTTATTTATTTATTTATTTATTTATTTATTTATTTATTTATTTATTTATTTATTTATTTATTTATTTATTTATTTATTTATTTATTTATTTATTTATTTATTTATTTATTTATTTATTTATTTATTTATTTATTTATTTATTTATTTATTTATTTATTTATTTATTTATTTATTTATTTATTTATTTATTTATTTATTTATTTATTTATTTATTTATTTATTTATTTATTTATTTATTTATTTATTTATTTATTTATTTATTTATTTATTTATTTATTTATTTATTTATTTATTTATTTATTTATTTATTTATTTATTTATTTATTTATTTATTTATTTATTTATTTATTTATTTATTTATTTATTTATTTATTTATTTATTTATTTATTTATTTATTTATTTATTTATTTATTTATTTATTTATTTATTTATTTATTTATTTATTTATTTATTTATTTATTTATTTATTTATTTATTTATTTATTTATTTATTTATTTATTTATTTATTTATTTATTTATTTATTTATTTATTTATTTATTTATTTATTTATTTATTTATTTATTTATTTATTTATTTATTTATTTATTTATTTATTTATTTATTTATTTATTTATTTATTTATTTATTTATTTATTTATTTATTTATTTATTTATTTATTTATTTATTTATTTATTTATTTATTTATTTATTTATTTATTTATTTATTTATTTATTTATTTATTTATTTATTTATTTATTTATTTATTTATTTATTTATTTATTTATTTATTTATTTATTTATTTATTTATTTATTTATTTATTTATTTATTTATTTATTTATTTATTTATTTATTTATTTATTTATTTATTTATTTATTTATTTATTTATTTATTTATTTATTTATTTATTTATTTATTTATTTATTTATTTATTTATTTATTTATTTATTTATTTATTTATTTATTTATTTATTTATTTATTTATTTATTTATTTATTTATTTATTTATTTATTTATTTATTTATTTATTTATTTATTTATTTATTTATTTATTTATTTATTTATTTATTTATTTATTTATTTATTTATTTATTTATTTATTTATTTATTTATTTATTTATTTATTTATTTATTTATTTATTTATTTATTTATTTATTTATTTATTTATTTATTTATTTATTTATTTATTTATTTATTTATTTATTTATTTATTTATTTATTTATTTATTTATTTATTTATTTATTTATTTATTTATTTATTTATTTATTTATTTATTTATTTATTTATTTATTTATTTATTTATTTATTTATTTATTTATTTATTTATTTATTTATTTATTTATTTATTTATTTATTTATTTATTTATTTATTTATTTATTTATTTATTTATTTATTTATTTATTTATTTATTTATTTATTTATTTATTTATTTATTTATTTATTTATTTATTTATTTATTTATTTATTTATTTATTTATTTATTTATTTATTTATTTATTTATTTATTTATTTATTTATTTATTTATTTATTTATTTATTTATTTATTTATTTATTTATTTATTTATTTATTTATTTATTTATTTATTTATTTATTTATTTATTTATTTATTTATTTATTTATTTATTTATTTATTTATTTATTTATTTATTTATTTATTTATTTATTTATTTATTTATTTATTTATTTATTTATTTATTTATTTATTTATTTATTTATTTATTTATTTATTTATTTATTTATTTATTTATTTATTTATTTATTTATTTATTTATTTATTTATTTATTTATTTATTTATTTATTTATTTATTTATTTATTTATTTATTTATTTATTTATTTATTTATTTATTTATTTATTTATTTATTTATTTATTTATTTATTTATTTATTTATTTATTTATTTATTTATTTATTTATTTATTTATTTATTTATTTATTTATTTATTTATTTATTTATTTATTTATTTATTT
Source organism: Theretra japonica (assembly GCA_033459515.1). Taxonomy (NCBI): domain Eukaryota; kingdom Metazoa; phylum Arthropoda; class Insecta; order Lepidoptera; family Sphingidae; genus Theretra; species Theretra japonica. The sequence goes on from CM065943.1 coordinate 7,886,680, forward strand.
ATTTATTTATTTATTTATTTATTTATTTATTTATTTATTTATTTATTTATTTATTTATTTATTTATTTATTTATTTATTTATTTATTTATTTATTTATTTATTTATTTATTTATTTATTTATTTATTTATTTATTTATTTATTTATTTATTTATTTATTTATTTATTTATTTATTTATTTATTTATTTATTTATTTATTTATTTATTTATTTATTTATTTATTTATTTATTTATTTATTTATTTATTTATTTATTTATTTATTTATTTATTTATTTATTTATTTATTTATTTATTTATTTATTTATTTATTTATTTATTTATTTATTTATTTATTTATTTATTTATTTATTTATTTATTTATTTATTTATCTGGGAGCGGAAAGAAGAATAAAAATGAATCGAATGCAGTTATTGAGAAGTCGGTCGAGTTTGTTGAGGAGTTCTGCATTCAGGTCAAAATAGCACCTAATACCTAGATCTTTGACCACAGGGCACCAAGCGATGACCGTCCCATCATAAATAACAGGCGATAAATGTGCGGTATCCAATCTGCAAATCATCCTTGGACTGCCGACAAGAATGGCCTGACATTTATTGGGGTTGACAGACAGACCAAAGCAATCTGACCAGTGTTTAATGTGTGCCAAGTCCCTGTTCACTTTGTCGATCGCTGTAGTCACGCAATCCACACTCACTTGGGAGTAAATCTGCAAGTCATCGGCATAAAGATGATACGCACGCTGAAGATCTTGGGATATTAGATTTATAAAAATAGAGAATAACAGAGGAGAAAGTATACCCCCTGGAGGAACGCCAGAAATAAGGTCACACCAGTTAGATGATGAGTCATCAAGGCGGACTGACTTCTGACGCCCCTGAAGATAGGAAGAAAACCATTCCAGAGCCTCGGACGAGACCATAAAGTGGGAAAGGATGGAGATGGATGGGATGGATTTTACGAGATAATTACTAGGAAATGTTGACACGGGTAATTCATTCCTAGTAATATTATCATACCGTAGTACAACTGGGCCACCGAGGCAATCTTAAAATGAATAAAGCTGAGGTCTTGGGTTCGATTACCGGGTTGGGCAATGTGGTATTGGATTTTTCTTTTCATTACCAGCCTGGAGTCAGGAACTTGTGCCCGATATGGCGATAGGAGCGTGGGACGGAACATAAAAAGCGAAACGTGGGTGTTCTGGTTACATCTTTGCCTACCCCTTCTGGGAAAAGGCGTGAATTTATGTTTGTTTGTATGCATTTATTTTAAGCGTACTGTTAATAAATGTTAAGAGAGGCTGAGTAATGTGATTATTGGTGCATCAATAAACTTGTTAAATTAACTGTACAAATTAAAATTTTGCATTCATCACCGTTTATATTAATAAAAAATATATTATATAAATGTTATTTCTTACTGTATAGTAGATAAATTCCACCTGCTGCGATTTAAATTTTACGCCGAATATATTGTTAATTATTTGAATTTAATTTTCCGTCCGACAGACGGACACCTTGAGTGCAAAAATTTCAATAAACATAAAGTGTAAATATCAATAGCTTAATTTTAATATTTATAAGGTGTATGTATCTGTACCAGCCCATATACGTTCCACTGCAGGACACGGGCCTCCTCTGCAATCGAGAGTACGATTGAGAGGGATTAGGCCACATAGTCCATCGCCCTGGCTTAGTGCGGGTTGGTGGACATACCGTACATTTTTTTAAAATCGCTACGGTATACAGGTTTCCTCACGATATTTTCCTTCGCCGTTATTGGTGGTGATTGACTATCAATACACACAGAACTCCGAAAATTCAAAGGTGTGCCCTGGGATTCGAACCCCGACCACCGTAAACATGTTATCAATACTTATGGCTAAATTTTAACATTTATGTTATTAGGTATTTAACAGTATTTCAAACAATATATTGTAAAGTGGTTTTGAAAAGGATATCCTTGAAGTTTCTTCCCGATTCGTCTAAGGGTGAAAATTGCCTTCCGAACCAGGTGGTAGAGAAAAAACATAACTTGACGACGTATAAAAATTATGGATTTAGTAAAATTATTTTCATTTCCATAATTAAGGTTTTTACCAGCGACTTCAATTACTACCCAGCAAAATTACAAAGCATAATGACGAAACTTGAAGAATCCGCTTACACCAGCCACTTCAATCTAAATCAACGTAAAAGCAAATACCATGTAGAACATTATCAAGTTGATTACATGGACGTTACGCCGGCTATTAGTCATGCAGATAAGAGCATCGCTAACAATACTCAGGTGCGTAATATTTTCACGCGAAAATGTAACAGGATAATTTCAACGCGGCATTACGTTCGTATGTTACGCAACCAGTGTATGAAGACACTTTGAGTATAGAGTAGGTAAGCGGGTTAAAGCGGAAAAATATGGATGCAGGTGTCAATGGGTTCTGGTTGTGACAGTCAAACTTTAGATATATCCCCCAACAGTGGCGGAGGTAATTGTGATGATGGTGGTAGAATGGTCGATATTATACAGACACATAATGAAGTTAATTATATAGTCCAAATCGAATAGTATGGAATTGAACGCTGACACTTAGTCGATCTCTAAAAATGGAATGATTTTTTTATAAAAAGCATGAATGTGACCAGCCTGAGTATGTTTGTTTTTCACTGAAATAGTGGAATATTAGCAAGGAAAGACAGTTGTAAACTATTGCAGTAAAAAATAATAGTTCTAAATTATATATTTTTTCAGGTTTCATTGATACATAACATTGTGCCAAGCTAGATCAGAATTACGAATGCGAATGTATGCTTAGTTGATTTATGACCGTCATATTCAGAATACCAGTTACTTTAACAGCAGGCAACTTTGTCGTAAAAGTAATATTTATATAAAAAGTATATGGACGTGAGCCATTAGCTTTCCCACCACACGTGCGGAGAAATCATAACCTTCGTAAAATTATTGACATTTTGACGAGGGAGTCGGCACATTTACGACGTTCGAACATTATTATTGCATACATTAAGCCTTTAAAGTAACATTTAAATAGCAATATGTGATAAAGTTAGCAATAGGACTTTCAAGATCCCTGAGGGAGCCCTATGTTCAGCAGTAGACTTTCTGTGGCTGAAGAGAGAGAGAAAGAGAGATAAATATTAGGTTTAAAAGGTGAAGGTTTATACAAAAGTGTATCACATGAGCCATTGACACGAAAGAAGAAGAAGAATGAATATTGGCGATGAATACTCCCACTAATTAACTGAAAATAAAATTTCTTGGCACTCAAAACCTACGCTTTTCATTGAATACCCTTGACAGTGTTTTAAACGATTCAAAGGGGTTTTATTGAAAAGCTTAAAGAGAAGGTGATATTTTATCGCTGCACCCGACCGCGAAAGCCACATTAGTGTAAGTGAACACGTAGTTTCTCAGAATAAAAGCATTGTTGTTAAATGTGCCGTGAGTGAGGATTCGGTATCACAAGAGAGAAAAATCGGGCGAAAAAATTTTACACAGCAAACGCCTTTTAGATTGCTGGTTCAGTTAGTTTTGGCGAATTCGTATTCAATGTTATGTTAGGATCAGAAACGCTAGTTTTTGGTTTAGTCCGGTTTTGAATGAGTGTTACTAAAATCCGCTTCACACAGATTACCACAGTATAAATCTGACCAGTAACACAACTCATCATAGATAACTTATGTCTCTTATATTTGGATCCTAAGTTTCGTGGAATGATGTTAAAATACAATAACCTTTTTCAATAAGTAAATCAAATGCAAAGAATAAATTTTCAAATACGATTGATATCTCCATATATCATCGCGTTCAAACAAACTATTCTGCTCGATAATATTATTATAGGAGTATAGCTGGATGTTGCATTAGTGATCAATAAATTGTAATATTTTGATATAATATTCCCATTTGGCCGGTTTCCCTAATGTTGTACTGATCGAGTTGGCAGACATGAATGAATTATAAAATTAGGCCGTCTATTTGCCAAAGTATGTAAATATGAATAAATACTACAATAAAGTTCCATAATAGTTAAGATAAACGACTTTTAATAACATAAAAGTAGTGAGTAACTTTAGGTGAATGGGTAATTCTGGAACAAAATGTAGACGTCTAACATCGCTTTATTAAATTTGAATAGAGTACAACTACGGTATTGTAGTTTTCAATTTCGTTTTGCCTTGAGATGGAGGCGAACAGTAAATAAGTAGTAAGTTTTTTATCTTATTTAAAAAATACTTTTGAATACTTTTGAAGGTGACAAATTTAATAAATAAATAAATTAATTAATTAATAAATCGCGCAGTATAGCTGTCCGGACGATGACGAACGTCATCGGGATATATTAATTATGTTCTATACAAATAAACAATTAGTTTAGATTAAGATAAATAAATATAAGGATCAAACACATAGTATAGTCAAGTTTTAGTACTCACTAACATAAAATATTTTTTAAAATACGTTAAACAAATTTAATATCACATATTATGCTGTCACAACTGACATATTTTTTAGGTAATAAAGATTAAATTCCAGCAACAGACAGAACACAGCCAATAAAAAATACTACATTTTACTAATACTTGATTTATCTGATGGCTGCAAGCGTGCATCTGCACTAATGAACCCAGCTAGTCAGAAAAACTCATCACAATAATTATCATATTGCGTTCAATTGGCATGCTCATATAAAATGCAATGAAAATTATTCTTCAGATACAAATAACAGAAATACAAGCAGCCGTTCACGTACGATAAAAGCTTAGCTTTTTCATTAAAATGTTAAGCTTAAAATTATATCCATTGACAAATTAAATTTAGGATTAATATAGCACAATCGCCTGTTCCACTTAAAAAGTAATACGATTTAATCAAAAGACATAATTTATGAGAGCAAGTCATTAAACATAACTTTTACAGGCTATCCGTCAAATAAATTTCACTTGTAACCATCCAAATATATTTGGTACATAATCGTCCAAATAGAAAGGGAAAGTAAATAAAGTCTTAGTGTGCGGTATTCCTTATTATATCGACATCTTGGGTCGAAGTGCGTGGCCCAATCAAGGACCCCAATCTTGTCCGTCTACCCTTCCATACTCCTGGGAATTCGCCACTAATTCTTTTCAAAAGGGAAATTTTGGCGAGCCACCATTAACTTTAATTAAAACGCTCCAATTTACGTTTGGATATAGGTTATTTTTGATGAATGCGCGTTTTCCATATTTTTTTCGGTCGTTAGCTCTGAATTTGTGTTGGGCGCAAAATTCGTGATTTTCTTTTAACCGTGAACATTATTCTATGGTGAATATGTTTTTATAAAAACAATTATTTATTTTTCAAAAGTAGGTTAGTTCATGACTCCTTTGGTGGTGCAGTTGTAGTGCGGTACGATTACAACGCTGAGGTCTCGGGTTAGAATCCAGGATCGGGCAAAGCGATATTGGATTTTTCTATTCCCCATTAATTTCATTAACAACCCGGAGCCAAGAATTTGTGTCCGGTATAGCGATAGGCTCGCGTCCTATCTCATTGTGGGACAAAACACATAAGGCGAAACGTGAGTGTCCTTAACCTCTGCCTACCCCTTCAGGGAAAAAGACGTGAATTAATGTATGTATGTAGGTTACTTAATCACACTTACTAGTCCAGTTTTTAATTTGTCTAATGTATGTCATGCTCCATGCATAAATTATCATTAACTGCTATATTTGCTTTCTGGTGTTTCTATTACAAAATTATTATACCGTTGGCTTTGAATTCTGTTTAATTATCTTCCATTGTGTTAGTACAATGTCTGTTGATTAAATAAAGCACCACGAAACGACTTAAAATTTCTTGTTTTAATTACACAATATTATAATTGAATAATGGTAATAAGGTTGTTCAAATACATAACTACGATATCGCTAACAGTGTTTTGTTACGTAAGTATTGTATAATTATTATAGGGTAACAACAAAACAACACAACTCAACACAATACTGATAATACAGAAATGGATATACGAGTAGAGAGATCTGTAATTTGTACACATTTAAGTCCAAACAAAAATGGAAACTTTAAGCTAATAGATATAATTATGTAAAAGATACTGAAATATCGTTTTAATGAAATAGTTCCGATAGATGATCGACCGGCTCACCTGATGATAATCAATCATTGCTAAACTTTAACTCATTTGGGTTTTTAATCATTTAAAAATTACTAATCCATAGTCCGTATTTGATACGGCCAAACATACACTCCAAGTTCGATAATCGAACAAGCAGACGTTCAAGTTGTTCAAGACGACCGAGTCTATAACGAAGAGCACAAGGTTAATATAATTAGGATCGACAAGTAGTATCGACATCTGCTATTCAAGAAGCTTTGCTTGCACTTCCAGTATTCGTGTCCAAGTTGATTCAAACACAGATTCTACACCAGAAAGATCTACTACTTATATTCATTGAAATATTAACCAATTTATGAATCTTCAGTAATCCAGTCAACATTTTATACCGCCAGACAAACACTCCAAGTTCGATAATCGAGTAAGCAGACGTTCAAGTTGTTCAAGACGTCCGAGTCTATAACGAAGAGCGCAAGGTTAATATAATTAGGATCGGCAAGTATCGACATCTGCTATTCAAGAAGCTTTGGCAAACTTGCACTTGCAGTGTTGGTGTCCAAGTTGATTCAAACACCGAAGTTTAAGTGTTTCTGCAACTTTATCATCGAGAGAAATATTCATGTAAATTGTTTATTAATTCTTGGTGTTATGAGAATTGCTTATGCTGAAACTATTTACGGAATTATTGTCGTATTGCAGATGATATTATATGGAAAATAGGTTATATTGTATGCTTATATTTATACGAAGTTTTATTACGAACCCTATGAATAAACGTAATGAAATTAATATTTACATAATATATTTAACTTTTTGTAATATCTCGTAACTTATTGAGAACATGTGCAATAACTAATATTATTGAGTATGACTAAAAATCAATGAATTTTTTCGAAAAAATAGTTACTTAGGAACTTCTTAGGACTTTTTGACGTTAAGGCAGTTAGAATGTATCTCCACACGAAACATTCATGGATGCATACACCACAATAAAAAACAAAACAAATCGAATAGCTGTAATCGACGTCTTCAAAATCACTACACCAGTCAAATCCACATTTAAAAACATTCGTTTATAATCCAAATGAATGAAAAACCCGAAGTCACCTAGATTATGTCCAAAAATAACTCGGAACGTAGCAACGTACGCGATGACAATTGTCCCGCGCCAGGCCGACACACAAAGGAAATCTCACGAATATGAGGAAAAAATTAGTGCCAGAAGAGAGACCTATATGTAACGCGGTGGCAGTGTTCCGAGAGAGGGGGTAGGTCTGCCGTTCTTACTGTTGTTACTATAAACGCTATTTTAGGAACTAGATTTTGATTTTTTAGGATTTTATACCGAGAGCCTCCGTGGTGCAGTTGATTAGACTCCGGCTGTGGAACGTGTGGCCGCGGGTTCGGTCCCCGCACCGAGATAAATATTTGTGGGATCCACATGTATTTTTCTCGCATCTGGGTGTTTGTGAGACCGAAAAGTCTCTCGTAGCTTCTGATACTCACGACACGCTGTGACTGTTGGGTGTATTTATTTATGTTTCGCAGACAAATTGGCATCCTATTTTGCATTGGTTTCGCTGTTCTAGTCAGGAACATCGACAGAGTTGAGGCATTTTCTCATCATTCTCATTTTGTTGGTCTAAGATTTTTGTTGTTAGTATGAGATAGACAATAGATTTTTAGCAGTTATTACATTTTATGTTTTTTTTTTATATGCAAATAAAAAACAACTACATTTTAAATTGGCAAATACAGTTCTCGCTATAGGAAGCAAGTAATTTCTTCAAAAGTAACTGAGCGGAAAATGTTACACCTAGATTCTATAGATCCATAAACTCACGGCCAAGTTTGTATCGTTAAAATAGTATTTTCAAACTGGAATTTGTATAAAGTTTTGGCAACTCCGTCCGAACGAGTCATGTTCTTCATTTGATACTGTAATTCGTTTAAAGAATATTTAATCCTCAGTAGAAGGTCGTAAATGAAATTCCTTTTATTTTATACTGGCTTTAAGTTTCTTAGACTCGATGCTACGTGTTCACATCGCATTTGAACAACTACGATACGACTCAAATTTAATAGATTTTTTTTTTCGAAATAAATAAAATATTTGCGCTTCGGTACCTTTTAAGTTGAATGCCATACTAGGATTACTATAATTGATGTTCTCTTTATGATTATTTTCTATTCTTTTTGAAAAAATATTATATAAACTAGGATATTGTTTCTTATTAACGCTTCTATTAGAATTTATTTCGCATCTAACCAGCCTTATTGCCTAAACAATCTATAAGTCAAACATTCAATTATTGTAACACAGCCCATAGTTTTGTTTTGACGGTACTGTTCTGTCTACACTAAGAATTTAATATAAGAAAACCAAGTAGCTACAATAACAACCCCCAAAACATTTAATATCAGCAACAATGACGAGCTCTTAATAAAGCCCAACGTTAATTCGGACAATGTTCTTCCAGCAATTATTTGCAGCGGTTGGAACAATTCGAGAAAGCTATACAGGCGTACAACGAAGCGCTTCGGTGGAATGTGAGTTACTGCAAAACAAACAGCTTCAGATTCCATTTCCAGTCGGTAAACATGCAATTAGACATTGCCTACACTGATAATGTTTGTATCCAGTTTGCCTCCCTTTCTTATTGCGTCATAAAGTGAGAATACGCTTTGAGGTTTGGTTTTCGAACGATTTGTAAATCGTGGTGTTTAAAACAACTAGAATGCTTACTGGATTTGAAATAGCAAAAATGAACTTTATACTTTAGAGATATTGTTGGTTTTACATTACACGTGAATGTAAATCAATCTTCAAATTTTTTACTTCAATTATTTACTAACATTCTATGATGTGCATTAATGTAGCTTATAATATGGTAGAAGTTTATTTTAGTAATTTGTTGAACTAGTTTGTTCAATTCGAGTAGAACAGTAGTAGTATTGTCTCACTGGAAACTGACGGAGTAAAAGCTTTTTCAATTTTGTGTCCTAACCGGGATTCCGGGCTGCTCTATGGGCTTTAAAACATGATAACCCATCTAGAACCTATAACAATGGTCGCATTTTCATTTGATTAGGCGCTTATCCTTAGGTAACCTTTCACTCGTACGTTCTTTTACTTTTATTTAGCTACAGTAACGCTTGAATATTCAAACACCATTTAAATATTAAGTTCCACTTAACTACTCGCGTCCTACTTAGCTAGTACATTTAAGCGGGACCTGCGTAGTTAAGTGCAACATAATATTCAAGTAGCGTTTGAGTATTCGGGCGTTAGTCTCTATAAATCAGTTAAGTAATGTAAATCAGAATGCCAGTAGATTTACAGTTCGTTTTTTCCTGCATTTTCTAAATTGAACTCATGCTCTACCGCTTATATTTAAAATAAAATCTGTTATTAATGATTAATCTGATATCTGCTTACGTACATCACCTAATCTTTAATGCTATGATATAGAATATAACTCCAAATACCTACAGAAACTATTCAACCGCGTGTCGGACAATTCTCTTGGCGCTTCCAGCCGATAGTTTCCAATTACGCTGTTATATTGCATCATATATGAGGACTCAATTAGCTCAAAGGGTGCGTTACAGCGACTAAATTATTAAGATGTGATGGTCTGGAGAGTAAATAATTACTGCATAGTCGTTGTTGAACTTAGTTAACATTAGATATTTCATTGTTCGGAAATGAAATGTTCTTCATGCTTAATTCAAGTGAGTTCGGAAAAAATCTTGTTTTAAAAGTGATGGGTTGACAGAGTTGGTATCAACGCCTCACTGGTTGGCTTTGCTATCGTATTTCGTTCGCTAAGTGAGATCGCCAGAGACCCTCGTTCTTTTTCCTTCTGAACCCTTTTTTTATTGCACAGGTCCGGCAAACGAGCAACCAGGTCACCTGATGGTAAGTGATCACTGCCGCCTATCCATCATCCATTCATAGATGTGTTACCGGCCCTTAAAATCAGGAGCGGGAAGAGGAAAGGGGCATTACCCTTCCTTAGAGAGTAGCAGTGTATCGAAATGCATAGGTGTTATAGGTAATTATTTGAGCCGTGTGCTTGTTTATTGATATCATGGTAAAAAAATCAAAACCTACACATTGCCGGAGTCGAAACCAAATGGAGAACGCTCGTGCGAAAGAAAGTGATACAGAAGTGAGTTCCCGATCCTCAATACTGAGGAATACAACACAAGGAGGAGGAGATATAACAAAACTATTTAATTAAAAGCGTATGCAAGATATTGTGCTATTTTTAAAAGACGTAACAGGAAAAAAACGAGTGAAAGGTTACCCCAAACTTTAGTGTTAAAATGCTTAATCCGTTTAAATTATGTTAAAGCATTTGGATGTTTGTTACGTCGAACTCGTTGGCAGACTAATTCGAAACTTTGTACACGGGTAGTTCATATTATGTTAAAAACTTTCCTCTTAGTAATACTAGTTAATAAATTACGAGTATTTTGTACTTCTCATAATAATCTTGTAAGACGTAAGTATTGTAAATTCAAATGTTTTCGCAGAAAGCTTTTGGAAAGTTGTGTTTGTTTGCGTATTTTGCAAAGTAAATACTGAGTTAGTATACAAGCTATGTGAAAACAGAAATTGAAGCGAAATGCTATTTTTCTTTCTACATAATGTTTTTTTGCCGGTGTTGTGCTAGGGTTTTTCTTTCACTTCCCACCATTTCGCCCGGTCTTTGGCATTTTCGATTTTAAGTCCATATAATGTTTCATAATTATCTTGTTTGATTAAATAAAAATAGACCCTGTTCGGTCCAAGTCGAAACTTGGGCCAGGGTACGTATGTCGAGGCCCAAGTAATATTCCTAATGTACTCCTGTGGTTTCATGACAGACATAAATTATACCAAGTGGTATTCCATAACTTTATCCGCCAAAAACTAGACATACACGTGTGTTTAGCAAGACTTGTCTCGTAAACATCCCCAATCACCCTATACTGGCCAACTCCGCAAAATGTCAATTCCAAGTCAATTCCAGCCCGATAAAACCACAATGAGGCCAACCTGGCACTGATCAAAACTGTTATTGGACGGGTAAATCATATATTAACGACCTTTTCGCAGAGCTCCGATGTCCGTTCCCTGCTGGGGCGGAGTGTGTCGCGGGCGAAGGCGACTCATTATGCAGGCGCGTTGGCAGACGCCGCCAGAGCCGCCGGTACCTATCTGTTAATTATGCACTTTAATTTACCATTTAGGACTGTGAGAATAAAACTGTGGAATAGGTTCCAAGTTCATGATATGGCGACGTGAAGTTAGCGTGATATTGAAATTTAAATAGTCAGCTATTTTCATCCTACTTAAATAATGTTAAGTGCATGGTGGCCTGTTGGTAACGGACCAGACGCGGCTGCCTACATGCTCACGGTGGTCGCGAGTTCAAATCCCAGGGCACACCACTGACTTTTCGGAGTCATGTGTGTATAAATAGTCAACCACCACGCACTATAACGCTGATGGAAATCATCGCGAGGAAACCTGCATACCTTAGCAATTTGTATACATTTTTATGGCATGTAAAAGTCCGCCAACCCGCACAATGTAAGCAATAATTAATTACAGAAAACACGTAACTTCAAGAATATTAAAAATAACCAAATGCATTTACGAGTTCAATTAATCCTTCCAAATTTCTAATAAATCTATATTAACTATTTACATTAAATAGAAGCAACTGAAACGGAGTTTAGGGCACAACCCTATTACCAGTCTACATTGATCTGTAAACAGTTAATGTATAAATATAAATCCCGGAATGCCTCAACTAGACTGACGGACTTAATTAGTTTGTCGATGCGCTGGTGCATACGAGTATTGGCGTTAGAATCGATAACATATGTCACTCGAGAAATTGGTCGGTTAATCGCTATGTGATTGAGTACAGCACTAAATTACTGTATGAAACAATAGTCGGTAGTGGCAGGTCGCCTATGCTGCCGTTAACTTCTATGGCTATTGAATTTGGTATTAAAGCTACAATTTTGAGTGACTATTGACATGTTATTCAGTATTGTTTTGTGTTAAATTCGTAACATATTGTTTTATGTACCTATTTAAATCCGGATTCAATCTATATTAATATATAAAGCTAAAGAGTTTGTTTCAAAGCGCTGATCTCGGGTCCGAATAAATTTATTTAAGTGTTAAATAGCACCTTTATCTATAAAGGCTATAGCCTACATAACATCAAGTTATGACCAATATGTATGTATAATGAGCGGAACAATAATGAAAAGGGTTTTAAAAAGAGTTTCCTCGTTAAAAGTACCTGCTGGCGAAAACAGCAAAGCGCGACCTGGTCACTAGTTATTTTAATGTTTTAGACATTATTGAATGTCAATAACTATTAAAGGAATATTCCATAAAAATATTTCTGTACTATTTTGTAATTTCGTAGATTCTAGGGCCAATAAACTCACATTGGCCGTTAGTTTAGAGCCGAAGAAAAGTATTTTTTTTTCAACTGTGTTTTACGGTAGGTTTAATCTTGCGTGTCATGTGCCAGTAAAATAACAATATTATTCCTCTTGGCATACTGGTCTAAATAAAGATAACTAACGAATTAATCAACTTTTTTAGTATCTGGTCAGGTGTTTGTCAAAATGGGGAAAACGAAAATGTAGGAACGAAAGTAACAAGATGTTACTTTCATCCCTTCGTACAATTATGTTTGTGACATCTCAAAGGATTTTTTTGTTTCATATTTCTAAGTAATAATAGCCAAAATCAAGGAAGAACAATGCAAAGGTAAGACATAACAGAAAACCAACAAATATTGACACCCCGTGCAAGCTTCAAAAACAAAAAGGACTAACGTCGGGAAGTAAAAAAAATTAAAAATTAAATCAAATTCGCGATAAAATCCGTAAGAATTAGTTTTGTTTGTATACATTATTATTTTCGACAACTTGACACTTAAGAAACACATCACCCTGACTATATTATGGCAGGGAGTCCGCCCTGTGACCACGGAAACTGTAAAGTGATCGAAACGTCGGGAAATTAAAAAAAATAATGTAATAATTAAATCAAATTCACGATAAAATACGTAAGAATTCGTTTTATTTCAATTTGTAACATTCGCGTAAATCTAAGAAACCATTAACAACAATGTATTTATTTAATTATATGAAAGTAATGACACGTCATAAATTTTTGTACTCGTACAAGATAGCACATTAATCATTTTGAAAGCTGGATTTTAAAATAGATTGAGATAATTGTAGCGAGCGTAGAAAACAACAGTATAAGTTATTTATTCCTCGCGTTTGGTAACACAAATATTTGATCTGTTTTTATTAAACTATTAATTACAAGCTAATTGCCTATGAGACATTATAGCTTTTATATTGAGTTTTTAGTTTTAAATTGAGAATTGAACTACGAGTATAATAATTCCAGGGGTATTATTAAAAAAAACAAGATTCTCATTATAAAATTAAAAAAGGACAACTCATAATTATGAGCTGTAGCGAAACTTAAATTCCGTGAGTCATTAAACATGGAAGAAACTTCAAAATGCAACACTCGGTGTAAGTTGCCGCCTAAGACTGGCTTATGTTAACACCAGAGTATCCCTTGTGTAATACAATGTATACATTATTGTACACTGTGTAATCTACACATATTACATATAATAAATTTGTTGCTAATTGATGTCTGTACACGGATGATAAATGAGAAAAACTAATATGGGGAAACTATATTAATGTAATAGAACACAAACCAATGATTTTAAAAAATTTCGTCTATTTGTCTGTTTGACTGTGCGGTTGTGCGCGATGAACTCAGAAACGGCTTAATGGATTTCGATAAAATTTGGTAAGGAGGTAGCTGACGCCCTGGATTAACTTTTAAACTTAATTAAATTAACATTTTACTTTTCATCCCAAATTATGTAGTGTTCCCGTGGGATGAGGGAGGAATTCCGATATATTTGTTACCTTTGTACTCAAATGGATAGGATGGGATTGGATTACATATCTTGAGGGAGAATGAGACTGGACAACTTGGGATATAACGGGACGGGACGGGATGATATTTTTTTTTATAAAGATAACCACGCAAACGGAGTTGCGGGCAGAAGCTAGTGCTAAATAACATAGAAATAGTAATATATACAAACGCTGTTTCGAAATAATTTGAGGATCTTAGTCAACTTTGCTAGTCTTACGCGGATTAGAGTTTCAATAAAATATATTCTCAATAAAATAGGCATATTATTACATGCCTAACGTCACTGGTATTAGGAACTACAAGAAATTTTTGTCTCAAAATGCTCAGACCCAAAACAAATGACATAAATTACAGCTTCTGTGGCGCAGTTGGTTAGACGCCGGCTGTGAAACGAGAGGCCGCGGGTTCGATCCCCGCACCGAGACAAATGTTTGTGTGATCGACAGGTATTTGTTTCGTGTCTGGGTGTTTGTGAGACCGATAAGTCTCTCTTATTTTCTGATACCCACGACACAAGACTCGATCTTAGTGTGGGGTCAGGACTATGTTTTCGACTGTTGGTTGTATTTATTTATTACGAGTATTAAATAACTGGGGATAAACATTATTTTGGGTTTAGAGATCTAAGCTCCTGTTTTTTTCCCTGCAAACTACGTTACAGGTGACGTCTTTAGCATGTTCATAATTTCTACGAAAGTTTTACTTCAAAATACATAGAAGTTCTTTTAATGGTAGTGTACTGTGTCAGCCCATATACTTCCCACTACAGGGCACGGGCCTCGCCTACAATCGATAGTACGATTGAGAGTGGTTAGGCCATATAGTTCACCACGCTGGCTTAGTGCGGGTTGGCAACTTTTATATGCCATAGAAATTTATACAAATCGCTATGGTATGAAGGTTTGATTGACTATCTATACACACATGACTGAAAAGTCAGAGGTGTGCCCTGGGATTTGAACCCGCGACCACGGTGAACGTGTAGGCAGCCGCGCCTGGTCCATTACCAACAGACCACCACGCACTTCAATGGTATGTAAAATTAACCAACAAGCGCTAGACCGGCATGATAGCCTAAATCCATAAACTAATTAATATTAAGAGGTCCCCGTACCTTTCGGACGAATTTGAGCTGATGCAAAGAGTTAAATCTCTGTTTCACTCTCAACAGAAATAGATTGTGATATGCAAGTCTGATATCCAAGTAAAGTAATTGACTTTGTACGCGTGTCCGATATATTCGAGAAATGTGATATTGCGGCGGCAAGGGAACAGTCTGACCCATATCGTATCAGGATACAGAAATCACACTAGATAAACTGATATTCACTGGATAATAAACTTGGTTTTAGTTGCAGATACTTTGACATGCGAGCGTAAAAACGCTATCTTCGTTTATGCATGCTTGATTTAGGAGTAATAGGGGATTTCTCTTTCTGCCTAACCATATACCGATGTTCCTCATTTTTCTTAATTCTTGTTTTTTTTGCCCGATCATTGGCTTCGTAGTTTGTAAGGCCATTGACTGTAGTTTCGTTCTTGATGATATTAAGCCAGCGATTTTGTAATAAACCTCAGTGCCTCAGCTCAGATATGTGTTGAGGCCCAGGTGTGTTACCAACTTGCATTGTTTTCGTGACGTCACTAAACAAACAACCCGCATAACAGAGGATGCAAAACTATAATTGTGTATGTAAATGTAGTCCACTTATGTAGTACTGTTGCATAGAGTAGTTTTATTACGCTCCATCCCATTCCGACTTAGTTTTGTTATTGACTGTACGAATGTTAATTAATTGTATGCAGAATTGGAGCCGGAAAATTTGACGGCACAGCAAATTCGCGCACAAACGGAATATGAAAAGTGTGTGTTTGAGCGGGCTTTGGTTTTGGCTCATCGCGGTCGCCTCGTGAGGACATATCCACCTAATTTCGCCGAATGCGCCCGTCACGCTGAGGAGACGGTAATTGCTCGTTATATTTCTCGTCATATTAATTGTAAGGGTAGAACGATGTGAATGATGGCGCCAATTTGGACACAGAGGTATCTTTTTCTCATGGAAAAGCGACGTGAAGTAATAGACAGCTGTGACGTTTCATTTGGTCAGTAATACCGACCAATAAATTATATCTTTTTTTCGTCTCTTTATGTTCAAAAGCTGTTCTTTCTTTATGACTGAAATTCTACATGTATCGTAGATGTATGCAGAAAAAAATGGTTAACATACATTGGATAGCTTTCCACGTAACATTAACCGCTTCACATTTTACAGAATATACCCATACATTTTTGTTCATGTTTTAATGAAACACAACCCTATATTTAATAAAGGTAAAATGTTTTACGTGAAGTTTTGATGTAAGGCTTGGAAAATAAATGACATACAATCCCCACATTTGCCTCAGATTGCAATCTCACGTATAACTACACGTCGGTAGTTCCTATTCTCAGGCGTCAGCGTACGTAAGTAATGATAGAGTAAATTCTGTTGTAACATCCATTTTACATTATGGAAGTCGATGCTACACCGCCATTTCAGTATACAACCTTACAATGTGTTTTAATTGTAGCCTCTTCGTTTGCTTACAGTGCTAAATTAAATCCTAACCCTGTTTGCATAGGTGAGAGAATGCGTTGGCAAGAGCTCGGGTAAGGTACTCTCAACCGTTTTTACACTTGAGAGACGAGTGGAGTTAAAGAAGGAATCAATAGACACCGATGACCCTGCAGTACCGAAACGCCGCAGCCGAATGAAAACACAGGAAACACGACAGGTGATTAAAAGTCAACAAACCGGAACATTATAGTATACAAACAGAAGCAGCCAAATGTGCCGGAAGAACGGCGACGTTTATCTGTACCACATGTTTCACTTACATTGTTAACAGAAAATATGTAGGCAATAACCGTAATTCTAGGTTCAAGAAACATCTCGTGCGGAAAAACAGAGAGCCGAACAAATCTCCCGTTTAATGGCTTCGAAATATTTGGAACGAATGGCACATGACAAATATTTCTTAACAGCTTTATGTAAGGACGAACGACTCGCCTCGGCCAATAAACGCGGATCGAAAATATTACAGGAATTGGCAAACAATGCTCTCGCCGATGTGGAAAAACGACAGGTATTTTGTTTTATCATTTTGCGATCCTATATTTATTCATTGTGTTTTCAATAACACATAAAGTAAGTTGTCTCACGGTAATAACACGTCGTCTCTTTGTTATACGTCAGGAACATGTCGCTAATAAATTTATATTTATTGTGTAACGGCCTTTGTGTTTCCTTTGAACTTATTGCTTCATGTGCGTCGTATTTCTCTGTAGCTTCACAAATCTTTATTTGACAACATACATTCTGATTATTTTTTTGTCGTCAATAATTTGAAAAATTTTCAACTCTTAAACATAATATGTAGTGTGTATTTGTCAACAACTTGCCATGTATACAGGCTTTAGAATTGTATTGGAATCAAATGGATTTAGTTATTTATTTACTTGTAATACTTGCTATTTGTAATGACCACTTCATCAAATAACTGAGTGCTACCCGTACAATATATTATACAACATGACATAACCATCCAGGCAATATTTTTACTCGCCGAGTTATTTGGTATTCTAGAAACACCCTCGAGCTTTTTTATATTGTCCGTATTTTCTGTAGTCTATTTATATCAGAAATACAGCGAATATTATCTATCATTTAAATTGTCTTCCGAAACGTATCGATGGAGATCTATATTCCGTTTTATGTTTTTTATTATCGGAATTTGCTTTACAGCTTTTATTTTTTAGGCGGTTCTTCGTGAACGAAGACCGATGTATGCAGCTCGTGCTTCTGAGGCGGAAGCAAGGGCTAGATTATCAAGAGCAAGAAAAGAACAACTAACAAATGCCCAGCGACAGTATACTACTGACGCTCGTCGGCTCATAAAAGCAGCAGAAGCAATGTACGAAGAACACGAAACAGCAAAATGCTTAGAAAACGCTGAATTCGCCATGGAGCAGATATCGAAAAAGCCTGGCAACCTCCTGCCTGGAAAGGAAAAATTCCTGCAGCAGCTCCACGACATCGTTGCCAACGCGTTTCTGGATCAAGTTCGTTACATCCATATTTATTATAAATTTAAGTACGGTGCCATGCTCCGAAATTTGCTGGAGCGTAGTTGCCAAGTCACGTAGTGTAAGAAAGATTGGATTCTCTATTTTATTTTCAGAAACGAGTTCGAGAAACTATGAGCGAGTCAGATCGGGAGAAACGGGCATTTATTCTTCTCGGCATGTCGTTGTCACGTGAGCCGAGCCGTGACTCGGTGCTCCGTGTCCGCCCCCCGGCACCGCCGCGCGATGCCAAGTAATTTGCATAGTCTCATTTTAAGTTTCCCACTATTGGAATCTACCCAATTTAACTACTCTCGCTTGCTTGTCTCTCAAGTACGTGACGATATCTGCAACAGATGTTTGTGAAACCAACACGCGGACGGAATAGAACACGGCTATTTTTGTAAAACGTAGACTTTAGTGTGAATAAAATATTGAAATGTTCCGCTTCGAATACAGGATGTATCTCACCGTAAACCGAGGCAGATGTTCAAATACATTTTCTAGGAGTAACATAATTTTATCGATGAATATTTTAAACTTTTCTACTTTTAGATTACATAATCCAATGCTGCTGCCATCAAAATCTGTTAGGTCAAAAGATTTAAACGTATTTCGAATGAACTGAAGCACGAAAACTCAGCTTGTAAAATGGTTGCTCTTCCTTCCGTATTCGAATAAAGTTACTTAAACTCAGTGGTCGCACACTTCGTCGAACTGAAGAGCCACGTCGAAATATTTAACGGCGCGTGGTTTGTTTAAAAATTGGCAAAAAGTATAACTATATTTATTACAAGACACATTTGTGAAACATTGGACATTATTAGTATTTTACAGCATGTGCATATTTATGCATTGCATTGTAATAAATTCAATTAAATTGCCCATTGGGAAACGGGGACGCCAATGTTCACCAGCGAGCATAATATGGGTGAAACCCATGCTGTAGCTGTCGATGGTTATGTCGTTTTTGTAATTACATCTAATCTTTATGTCAAGCTTTTTAAGAGATGTCTGTGAATTTTTGTAGAATATTATTCAAAATAAACTCTAAAACAAAACCACTATATATACGTACAACTTAGTCAGTCAATATAAAGCATTCATTCATGTCACCAGAGCGTGTAACAAAAATATTCCCTCAGAACTTTGTCGTAGGCGCAGACGTCCTTAGATTTATCGAGGAAGTTTTTCCTAATGCCCCCTGTGACATGTAAACATTTACTTTGGTGGGAGTTGCCTAACTTATGCCTTTATGTAATGTAGACGCTCTTATCCATCTCGTTTCATATTGTACTGTATGTTTGTGTTAGCATTTGCAGTTGTACCAATATTTGTAATGTAACTGAAACCTATTTTTTTTCCGGTATTTTTTTTGTTTATCAACCCTTGTGCTCTATTTTCGTTGAGCGATATATTTTTATTAGATAATAGATACACGTAAAAATATGTGATTTGGTTGAATATTTTGTTGACGGTTCATTAGCCTAGCCTCGCCTAGCTTTATTTTTTTTCGAATTTTAATAAACTGAGGTGAGATATTGACCTATTAAATAATTTATGCTTTATCAGAATTCTATATTTTAAAAAGATGATTTTCGGGTACATGCAATCTAAATAATTGCCGTTAAACAGGCGATAGGTCATAGAATTGTAGAAGTTAAGGATAGATACATGGATCTGTTAAAGAAGAATTTCACAAAAAAAATTGTATTAAAAGACCTACCTTTGAACATCAATCTCTCTACCGCGTGCAGGTTTCATTTTATGTTAAACTCAAATTAGGTACATAACACACGGTCTAAATAACATCACGCTAGGAATTCAGTTAATTGCCTATTACGAATAAAAACAAGCGCAATGTACTTTTAATTAACATACCAGTAATTTTAGTGATATATAACAAGCAGGCTGTTACAGTACTGTTGAGTACCTTGTTGTTATGTCAAATAATAAGAGATTAAATCTTATTATAAATACACAATCCTTTCTTTGTCCTTCGTATATGTAAATCCATCCAATGGTTGTCTGGCAGATTGCCTCAGTGCAATAAGACCGCCATTTGTACTTTATTGTTGTATTGTCTCTGTATACCTACTGTCATATTTATGATGTACAATAAAGAACACAAATAAAATAAATGAAGACATATTCCATACTTCTAGATAGACAATATTACTAGTTACATTAAAATCACATTGCCAGAAGGTTAAAAAATATTTTCCCCATCCCTATCTTCTCTCTGCCCCGTACAAACTACGAACATAACAAGAAATATAAAGAATAGCTGCCAACCCTATTTTTTGTCGTCAGACGTCGGCTTCGCTCTCTGGAACGCGCGTTAACACTAAGCACGCGAACATCTGAGCGCTGCTACCTGCTGCACGAAGTGACGCGTCTACACGTCGACACTAAGCAGTCTTTGAAGGCGCGCTTCTACGCCTCCAAATGTCAAGCTGGTATTAGTCAAAGCAAAGCTATTGATATAAATTATAATAGACTAGCTGTACTTGACACGCGTTTCAATGCCTGGCAAGGTATAAAGAAATTGTTATCGAAAAAAAAATTTGGGTCAGAAACCTTCTCGGGCGTCTCCAAAATGCTCTCCAAAAGTTTCATTATAATCTAACTAATGGTTTCGGAACGCATAGAGTACAAACATACAAAATATTGGTATTTATATAGATGAGCCAATTTCTTTGTTTTAGTAGAAATATATAATAGGAGTTTCTGTGACCTTTATTATTACATAAAAAGTCTAGCTGATAATTACGAAATATTTAGTTGGATCCTCGGGTAACGGGTTATAAGAGTTTTTTAACTGAAGGATTTGATCTGAAAACCTCATCTTTATGCGTCATGCATGTAAGTAATCATGGAAGAGAAAATATCTGAGTATTGCTCCTCCTGCTCGTCGACACTGAGGAGTTTTTGAAAGGCGCACGTATCTTTGCTTCCAAATGTCAAGCTGGTATTAGACGAAGAACATTTGTGATAGTATCTTTTAGTATACTTATGACATTTTGGAATTGGAGTAGGTACGTGATAGAATGACGAAGTTCATACATTTTGTATTAATGGATTGGTTCATCCAAATGTCAAGTGGCGTTGGATAAAGCCCCATTTACACGGAGAGAATTTCTCGCGGCGAGAATCGCATGCGATTATAGCATGATATAACCGCCGTCCTCTGACGATGTTTACACAATTAAACTTTTTTATATCCTTACGATAATCGTATCTTCAAGGCGAAAATCTCTTCCCGAATAAATGGGGCTGAAGTCTATTTTGTTGAGACAGGATTAGTTTAAATGGTTATCTCTGCGTTTCTGTGACCTTTATATATGAGTTATATATGTATATATATACTCGTATATGCTAATATTATTGATATTTCAAGCTCGATTTCATACAGTTCCAAGTTCTTTTTTATTTAACATAACTTTTGTTTTAATAATACAATATTCCTACGTCATGCATGTAATTACGGCAAGAGAAATATACTTTTGATATAATACAAAACAGTTTTTATAATGTTAGCTTTGGTAAATTGAAGTCCATACTAATCGTTTCACTTCGGTTAATCCGTAAATTTAATATTAAAACCGCCACATTCTCGACTACGGAATAAACTTTTTAAAACGTTTTAACTCCAGAAACTTAGTTTGCTTTTTATAACTCGTTGAATTTTAGTTTAGTTTCATTACCAGTTCTAAATCGAACTTTCCTTAAGCTGCACGGAATGTTTCTTTCAATAAGATCGTTATGTTAAATGTAATAAAATGCTGTAATTTGTCGAATGATGGCCCTTTTTGGTTTTGACGTACTTGATTCTAGACGCGAAATTATATTTTGTACCAGTTTAAGGTGAATGTGTGTGTGGTGAACAATTACAACTATCCAAAATCCAAATACATTATTTTTGTCTAAACTAATCTATATCAAATTCGGTCTTTAAAGAATAATCGATAAATTTTCTGTAGAAAAATCGAACTACAGAGAAAATTATCAAATAAAATTCTAACCCTTCAACGACACCAAATCAAGTACATTATTAACCCGTCCGCAACTTTCAGAGGCTCGCAACGCAAATCAGCGTGTGTGGGTACTTAACGCTATATTCCTGCTCGCCCGCTGCCATTTGCTGCAGAACAATCGGCCGGAAGCTCGAGCAGTGCTCATAGAGGGCGCTGCTTTGGCTCGGTCCTATGGCTTCGATGACGTCGCCGCGTTCTTTGATACCGTATGTTGTATTGTATTCATTGTTGGGCTAGCGTTGAATCGTGAATAGAAATGTTTTGTATTAGAGTGCAGGTTAAACCAGTGTTATTTAGTAGAGTATCGAGTGGCGGGACATGTTATTTATTATTTCTATTGACGCGAAACAATTCAATTTAATAACACTGCATGGATCTAGTACTCGATATGTAGACCGTGGGATTCTGA
The DNA here is from genome assembly GCA_033459515.1 of Theretra japonica. Lineage (NCBI taxonomy): Eukaryota > Metazoa > Arthropoda > Insecta > Lepidoptera > Sphingidae > Theretra > Theretra japonica. Next base: position 7,909,368 of record CM065943.1, read on the forward strand.
AGTGAGATTCTATAAATCGATTTGAAAATCGAATAATATGGAGCTAGGAGATATCAATCTAATACCCGAAAAACCAGCTAGTAATAACGAGCCTGGCAACTGTCTGTTTTGTATATTTTTGTGGTGATACCAATTATACATTCTATTCATATTTTGATAGTGTGTGAACGTCTCACTGGAAGGCGAAGTAGCGTCCACAGAGGCCCCACTCGAGAAGCGAGAGAAAGACATGGTCGGTTTGATGCAAGACGATGACTTGCGCTCCGCTGCACAGCATCTCTTCAGGAGAATGTCCGTCATACCGGCTTCGAGGTAAATATGGAATCACAAATAATTATAAAATAATGAGTTTTATGTAACAGTTATGACTGACGAACTAAAGGCTAACTGACGGGAAGTGATAAAAACAACAACATATTATGTATACACATTATAATACTTAAAATTACAGTAGAATCTTAGTCAACAGTTGAGAAAAGGGGTAATGCAGTAGAAAGGTAAAGATTCTCAATGAGCAATCTCATATGCTCTCTCAAAAACGAAACTCTAGAGACGAACTGTTATTTCACATCGATTTTACTCGTATGTAAAATGTATAAGCCGAGCCATTCATACAAGCTGGCTTTGGGCAATAAAACTGCTGCTCTATCTTCTATATATGCGATACAAAAAAAAACTGTTTTATTTTTTAATTTATGGAGACTTAGTATAAAGTTACATTCGGGCGTTTAATTAAGAGCACATTATTACGTCGGTTTCACGAACTATATTTACACTAACTCAATCATACTCAACAAAAAACACTATAATGGAAATGGAAAATGTTTGCTTATCGTATTTTTCCTCGACATTTCCCATTAAGCTGCACCGGTTAAATGATGTATCGTCGATACGGCTCTTAATTAAACCCGACGTGTGCCATTACAGGCGGTTCTCGATAATGCCGGGCACGCGAGTCGAGGACGCCGTGCCGCAGACACTCGCCAACAGACGCATTTCAATCATACCGCGGGCCCAACAGCCCACTCGCATCACCCGACGGGAACAACACCCATTGGGATTCCAGGCTTTTGATATTTAATTATCTGAAAAAATACTTTTTCGCTATTTCATGCCAATCAGAAGGTAGAGAGTGCAGAAATTGTGATGTGTTGAGTCTTTTTTTTATTTATTTTGTTGCATGAAAGTTGTTACGTTTGGATTACATTCAGGGTTGATTTTCAATTTTTAATCGACAGATACGTAAGTTCTATCGCGAAAATAACTTCGATATATTGATAGGTTGTCAATAGACAATATGTTACAACTTCAACTTCATTCGTCGAATAGAAATTATGTGAATTGAAAAATCGGCTCTTTGATAAATTTTATTTTATCCACTTGCCATAATTGAGAATTTTGTATTAGACTTTTTACTGTTTGTTGAACGAGAACGTGAAAAGAGGTCGAGAGAAAAATATTATTTTTACCAATAGGGTTCAATAGACACATTCTTCTACAATCCGCAGTTTCATACGGATTATGTTGCAGCAAATTCGAATGACTTCGGTATCGAAATAATCTGTCTTTTGTATTCGAGAATATTGGATAGGATACTGCAGAAAGTGATTCTATAGATAACTCAGTGCATCCAGTGTGTAAAATTTGTAATATTTTAATATTAGTTCAAAACTGAAGCATCAAAATATTTGTTACTCCTCTACACTATTTATGAAATTATATTTGTAAAAAAAAGATAAATTAATCGTAGTCATTTGATATATCATAATTAATTTTGTGTTGACTGTAACATGATGTAACTGAGTGTTTTGTAATTTTATTACTATATTTCAAATAAATATATAAATTACGTTGTTTTGAACGTTTGTTTGTTTTATGAAATTTGGATTAAGATATGATGTAATGTTGGTAGAGAACAGAAAGTTCCATGATTTGACAAATAAATGGAGGTATGAAAAACCTTATTAGAAGAGATTTATGGTGCGAGAGTGAGTGGTACCGGTTAAAGGGGTTTGAGACGATTTTATAAAAATCAGACAGAAGACTTTTAAAATCATATAATTAGTCACCATGACCAGCGAGCGTATGAAAAAAATTGCTATTCATCTATTTTACGAAGTGGTAGAGTCACGTTGTTGTCATTCATGACTCAGCCGCCATAATTGAGTCGGCTCGTCCCGGGCGGTACCATTATGTCACAGGAGGTCGACATGAAGCGACAGCTTATCTGTCGCGGTTCGTTCGGTGATTGAGATTGTCGGATGCCCAATACCCTCTTCCTCATCGCATTCTTCTTCTTTCCAACACATTGATGATTCAAGCGTTGTGAATGTTAGCGCAGTGATCTCCTACCATCAGGTGACCTGTTTGCTTGTTTGCCGGATCTATAGTATAAAAAAACGAGGTATATTTAGAGACTTTACAACCTACTTTTATACACTCTTCCTACTCCTATGTTACTTAAGCTTACATACATACATAAACACACGCCTTTTTCCCAGAAGGGGTAGGCAGAGTTGCTACCAGAACACCCACGTTTCGCCTTGTATATTCCGTCCCACGATGTGATAGGGCGCGAGCCTATCGCCATATCGGGCACAAACTCCTGCCTGTGGGCTGATAATGAATAGAAAAATCCAATATCACTTTGCCCGACCCGGGATTCGAACCCGAGACCTCAGCTTTGCAATCATACCATAGTACCACTACGCCACCGAGGCAGTCACTACCAAAGCTTGTGCTTATAAATATGAAAAATACATCCACAATATTTTCTTGTTGCTTTACATTGCCGGCCTCGTCCTTGTAGTCGTGAAATAAACAAGTATCTCAACCCACATTCTATGCTGTTGTCAGAAGTTAACAACTTTGCTCAGATAAGGCGAATATATTACTCGGAACGTTGTTTTTCTGCGAAGTAGTTGTTAGAACAAGTTGTGTTAAACAAGGTAAACATCTCACTAAAATTCTTGCCGCGGTGGAGGTGAGTCTAGTAAATCATACCTATCCCGAGCATGACGGGAACACGCAATTAACTTCCGGATACATTGGCGATGTCGCCCGCCCTCTTAATTTCTTGTGAGAAAGTTTTTGTTGGCTCTGTTAGACGGCGTATAAAAAGCCAACTGCGAAAGAATCTAGTAGGCTTCAGATTTATTCCAGTACTGAGAAAAAAATATTTAAATAACGGTTTTATGGGACTGAAAAAATACATAAATATGAGGCCTAAAATAGATAATTCTTTATTTTAGCCTGACGAAAATACTTGCTAAGTGGAGTGTAACAAACAGAGTATGCATCCGCGATATTAGCCTCTAGCTGGTCAATATATGGTGGCTTACTCGGAACCGGATATCGCAGTCTAAGCCCTCAGACTAATCATGCACGCTTACCACTAATGGAATGGACACTACTATCTTAGCAACAGCAATAATTTGTTGACCATAATTGTTGATATATTATTTGGTAAGTTCGTAGTTTGATGATTGAAAATTGATCTCGCTCTGGATACAAATATCACGTGGAACAAAACAATGAGTTGTTTGGTATTTTCATTGATCTACTTTTAAATATATGGTTACTTTTATGGTCAATAGAGAGACGCACTTAGAGAAAATCACGTGAGGAAAACTTAATGCTCTTCATTAATTTACTATTAAATATGTTGTTCGTTTTGTAATCCACAATGAGAAACTTAGAGAAAATCCCGAGGAAAACTGAATGCATTCGAAGTTCTATTTACCTACAGTTCCATATATAAACAAGCGGAGAACATGTCTCATCCCCAAAGTTGTGCTCTTGGACAAACACCCACTGACCCAGATGCAGTATGTGACCTTGTTTGTGTGAGTTTTTCGATTCATTCAAAGTAAACTACGGCAACCCACGACCTCTCGTTTTACATTCGAAATCTAGTCTCTTCAGTCATAAAGGTTGTCTTATAGTATTGAACTGAAGGTATATTAAATATTCGTCTTCAATCACACGTCTACTACTGCTGAACATACTCTTCTCCGAATTTCCACAGAATAAACTATATACAAATTAAATTCGGGTTAAAGTAACGTGCTAATTCATGTACCATTATATTTAATTCGTGCGAAGACGACTTATGTTGCTTTGTACATGTCACAAAGAGCCTCTACTACGAACTTCATGTTTAAGTTAACTATTCTACAAATGTGACTAAATACTACAGCACAAAAAGGAATGTGATTAAGTTAGTTGTGTTTCAAATTTGCTGTACAAAATAGTTTAAATGGTATAGAATGTTTGCATACGTTAATAATAAAAAAATATACATACGTGGAGAAACCTTTTTGATTTTTTTACTAAAGGTATGACTGGCGGCCGATCGAAAAATTTCAAAGCAAATACTATTTCTTTTACCATACGTAAAAATGCTTTACTCTCCCATGTATGTGTAGGATTGAGAGGAATAAAACAAACTGTGCATATATGTGCAACATTTCAAATCTATAGCAAACTTAATTCATTTCAATATTTTTAACTTTTCGAGCAAACACTTGATGCTCTTCAAATTCGATCTAGTGAAATCAATGCCAAAAAGAAATTCCTTATAAAAGGAACCAAATGGCCAATTAAATACACAAACACAATTTACCCATATATAAATACCATTCGTCGATTAGAATGGCAAAGCTTCGATACGTAAACGTAGTTAACTACACACTACACATTTCAAAGGTAGGGCCTACGTAATACCTCTGTCAGCTTACACTAAGTCAGGGATACCTTCATCACAAACACTGGTGTTTGAGTAAAACCTGGGCTTTGTTTCGGATGGGTCGGAACATTTGAACAAAGAAAATTGTGACTCAACTTAATTAAACGTGCGAGGCTTGACACGTTTCGTGTATCTTTCTTTTTTGTAATACAATGAATTAATATCATCGCACGTCCAGTGAAATACTGATTGATTACGTTTTGGGTCAGGGTATGTACCGGGTATATCCAGCCTGCGACCGAAAACGAAGTAAGTTGGTAGTTTTAGTGATTTCAGACACAATGCAACTAAAAATGTTGCAAAAACATGCGACGATTTTTTTTTGTAAAGTTTTAAATATCGCTGTGTTTGGGTGGTAAATCCATAGTTTTCGCTAAAGCTTTGTGTACTATAGCGTCTTTAAAAGTATAAGGGTGTAAATATTTTTTTAGGCAAATGTATATATTTACCATCGAAATACGATACTAGAAAAAAAAAATAGTCGCTGTTTTTTGCAAACATTTTAGTTGCACTGAGTCAAAATCATTAAAACTACCAGTGGCGTGCCTAGGGTTTTGAAGTAGGGCAAGCCCAAAACTTTTTTTAAGTATAATACATATTGATTTAAAAGGAAAAAAATACTAAGAACGAAGAAAACAAATGTACGTCAGCAGACCTAACAAACAATCTATAAAATATTAAGATTAATAAAATTATAGATTACATGTGGAAATGCAAACGTAACTTGGTAATACACTAACTACTGAACACTTCTAGTAGGTACACTAGCACAACCGTAGCTACTATGTTGCCGTGATTACTTCGCAGTTAACCGAAATTGCGGACAGAAAATATTATTAATGCATTAGCGTTAAGTTTTTATGAATTACAAGTAATAACATGCCTTTTGAAAGGTCCACCTAAGTTATTAAAATCATTATATTATACATAATACAAACATTGTAATATACAAGTGTCGCTTGAAAAACATGTGAAACACGACTGTTTAATTACCTATTTGAAATCAAATTACGTAGGTAGTTTTTTTAAACTGACCTGATAAATGCCTCCTGTAATTTACCACGAATTTAAGAAATGCACAAACCCGGCGATGTTTTCGCGCCAGTTTTTTTTTTGTCAATATAATCGAATTAAATTACCTTTATACCAGCAATGAACTCTTTTATCACCACACTTAAACCATCACAGGAAACAATACAACTCATTTTAGTTTCAAAAAGCTTAATGAACATAAAAACTAATCATTAACCTAAAAACAGAACTATTTACAATTGCACAATGCCAAAACACCGATGAAGTTAGTACAAATTCGTTCAAAAATTGCGAAACGAAACGTAAAAATAAACATTACAACATGCAGTTACAATTTATTAAAAAAATATAAAATCCACATTATTTTTACCTAAAAAATGATAAAACAATTTCAAAAAGGAACAAACATAATTTAATCATAACAAATATAATTTACTAAACGAAAAATGTTACACGTGACGACCTTCAAACGTACGATGTTCACTCCGCGAAGCTGGGCTTAAACGGTTTGATTTTTTAGTACAAATTGCTATATTTGCATATCTGTAGCTACACATTCGTAGTGGCAGAGTGTAGCATTTCAACCGTAAGTGTGAAAGAGACAGCATGAGTTTCCAAAAGCCTCGTAAAAGCACACGAGAGAGAAAGAGACATTTAAAGAATGCGAGTTCCGTCTTTTAGAGAATGCGGGAAGCTACGCGGAGGTTAAATTATTGAATGAATTTAATACAAGCGTTGCGAGGCGCGGGCGCTGCTCCGTCGCTCGTAGCTGCGTTTCATTGAATTGCGCCGCGCAGCGACGCGACCGAACGCGGTAAATTAAAAAATGGTCTATGTGTCGTATTAATTTACTGTAATGTATTGAATGTAATGGTTTCTGTTCATTATCATGTATTTGCGTATTAAGTAGGGCAAGCCGGGCTTTTGGGCTTGTATGGAAGTACCGCCACTAAAAACTACCACCTGGTTTTGTTTTCGGTAGCAGTCTTGATATACCCTGTATAATACACATATGTATGTATTCGTATTTTTAACGAATACATCGATGATACGATAGTACGTATAATCACGAGTGTTGTTATCTCGTAGTGTTCCATTACGCAGGACTATGCATTCTACAACAGGGCATTACATAAACCAATGTCGAAACAATGTACTGTAAAACGGTTTGCCGGAATATTAAGGGGACTATCTGCTGAGCTTCGGGTTAGGCTTACATCCCTCGGATTAGTCAGTTAACCTTCTAATCATAAACTCACGACTGTACCCTGAAGGGGTAGGTAGTGGTAGGACTAATGCCTCCCATAGTTTATCAAGCATTTTATAGTTCGAAGATGTTAAAGATGTTAAAGTTTTTAAAGAATTTCTACGGTATGTAAGTCCGCCAACCCGCACTAGGCCAGCGTGGTGGACTATATGGCCTAACCACTCTTAATTGATTCTCTCGATTGTAGAGTAGCCCCGTGCCCAGCAGTGGGACGTATATGCGCTAATAAAAAAAAGCGACGAATGTACTACCCAATTCAAGAATACAAAAACTCGAATTCCAGTTCTATTAAATCAGATTTTATAAACTGAAAACTAATACAAAATAGATTTCCCATCCCATAAATCGAACTCAGGATTTCACGGTTCATGTCCAATAAATGTTGTCGCTAGATCAATGAGATATCTGATTAATTAATAGTTATCATTTATTATTCGCTGTTACGCCTAGCTTCATATCTTGCATTCAAGCTGTTACATTTATAAAATCGATATGAATGTAAATACAAAACAAAAAAAAAGAATTTTAACAAAAAAAAACATTTTATTCGAGCAAAAGCTATAGTTATCAGACTAATTTACAATGTGTGGGCGTACGGAATACGCAATGAAGAGATACGCACAATTATATTTTATTGCGCAAACCTTATTTTATCGGAGTTTTGAAATATGCAAATGGAATATTAAAATTAATCATTGATCAAAGTTAGAATAAGAGTGCACTAACCTGGTCTTAAATTAATTTATATTTTATTTTCCTTGTAACTATTTAATAGAAAGAAAAAATGTTGGCAAAAAATCCTATCGTAATAATGGTCACAAAGTGGGCACGACTCCTGGACAACTCGTATGAAAATTTTCAAATTTAAAAACTCACACAAATTGGAACTTCCGACCCGAGATCCGAACTTAGGTCCTCGTCGATTCACTACCCATATGCGCATTCACAATCCATAACACGTCTTGACACATTCCTACTCATAAGATTAGTAAGCAATACTTACCGAATAAAATTAATTCTAGTAAGTCTTTGTAGAGTTCATTTTATTTAGTAAGTATGGCTTTAGTTCCCGCACTAGGCTAGTGGTAGGCTATATGGCCTAACCCCTCTCAATCGCACTCTCAATTGTAGAGGAGGCCCGTGCCCTGCAGTGGGACGTATACGGGCTGATACAGATACAGAAGTCTTTGTAAAAAATATTCCGTTATCTAACAAGATTTAACCTTGTTCTGCCTCCACAGATATTATCTAAACGGCTCCACGACCTTCAGCTTTGTTTCAAAACTCTCCGTATTAATGTAACTGCTACATTTTTTCACTGTCTGGAGCGGTATTTGTATACGGTAATTAGAAAAAGACTTACTAAGTAAAAGAAATGAATAACTTTGTAATAGGCTTTAGGAAAAATAAATTTATCAGGGTAACTCATAATACAGAAGATTTAAAACTTTTAAACAATGAAATAGTTTACTATACACCCACGCCTAATAGAAGAGATAATTTAAAATTACGTCATCTACATATCTTTAATTTCCTATGCATAAAAGATTTTAATTTCTTAATTAAACCACATTTCTTGACCTTCTCTAATCCACAGTCTGTCCTGTTTAACCATCGTGAGTAACTTTTCGTATGTTTCTAAATTTTTTGTGAACTATTTATCCATTTCATAAGAACCGTTCCATTAGGAGAAAAATAAAAGCATACTTCACTCGGCCAAACATTCAGTTACTTAAAAAAATTGAATTGTTGCTGTGACAAGGAGAAAAAGCAAATTGCATAAAACATACAATTATTAACATATTATTAATTATTTTAAAAAACATCATAAAATACATAAGCTGCTCTTAATAAGCCTCGTCATTATCACAATTAATTTGAATAAATTCCACAAAAACCAATTAGCTCTTAAAATATTAACCATAAAAATATTCCAGCCGACGTAAATGTTTACAGCGTTAATTGGCAATCGGAGTGACGTATTGATGTGTGTATCTCGTTCGGTTCATAATTAATTCATCCGTCGGAGAAATTTATTGGAAAATGCACAAACACCATTAACTTCACTTAATAAAGTGTCAACTATCATTCAATCATTGACTGCTGTTTGACGTGCTTATGTCTCGCTGAAATTTTAATCTCTTAATGACCCCGCAATCCTGATTGGCTATGCGAGTGGCTCGTTAGTGTGATGATTTTTCAATGGTTCTTGTAATGTTGTCAATGATGTGTATGAGTGTGCGTGTGTGTGATAGATTTTTATGTATGAATGGATTTCATTATTGATATGATTACAATAAATAATTTTCTTTATTTAAAAATTATGGAAGATGAAGTTCCTAAAGCGAACCCTCATACCAGCTGAGACAACGCTACGTTAAAAGATAAATTATATTTGCGTAATATGTCTCTTTTAACTGCTCGTTAAGTAGGAAGAGAAAATTGTATGAAAAGGCAATAGATTATTGTGTGCTGCCAACCGATATTGTATCTAGACGATATTTAAATTACCTTACGGCACAGTACAGTCGCTTTGCCGCGCTGGAATAAAAAGGAGAACGAGATTCCTATAACGCAATACTTAAGTAGGTATTCGTACTGACAACTGGAGATCGTCAGATATGTTAAACAAATCAGATCAGATTTGTTATTTGAAAGATTCCCAGCGTGTCTACGTTAGTAAAACAGTCATAATGTCCTAGTGTGATGTCCTAGAGTGATTACATTGTACACATCCACAACGATCAAAATTATCCATCATCCCCGCATTGTGCGACAACAATATCGTAAAATTCGGAATGCGCATTAATCATACACAAACGTTATAAATTTGTCGAGGGCCCTGCGTTCTAACACAATATTAATGAAGCCATCAAACAACAGTAATTACGCTGTTGGATCACTGCCATTTTTAATGCCATTTCACGACATTCTGTTCCCCAAAAATATGGACGTCGATGTTCATCGCGCGTCTTAACGCGTTCATTTGCATAAACAGACAATCGGAATAACAAAAAGATGCTGTGATGAAAACTCATTGTCATAATTCGAGGTCTGCGCTGCCAAGTGTAGTTATAAGCTGTGCCAATAAAATGCCTTCTTGTGATGGTGCCGTCTAAATATAGAGAGAAAAATATTTTCTACAAGGCTTCTATTGGATAGGAAATGGGGCTTCAAGAGAGATGGGAAGTCATAACGAACAATGTACCTTATATTTATTATTTTATGCGGGGCGGGGAATAATGGAAGCTATTCTTTCATTTCTGTATCATACATGCTGTGGTACAAGATAGGAGGCAGCTCTGTTGACCGACTCATTTTTATGATACCTTGACATCGGAGTGACTGAGGGTCGTAGCATGTTTCATGATTCAAATTGTTGCTTTTTATTAAAAGCTTTTTTGTTGATACAAAAAACGATTACTATGATCTTAAATTCTTAGGCTGATCGTCTACCTGGCGGTAGTTTAGCCTACCTCGCTAAGTTATGCCCGTTTTTCATACATGTGCATCCACCGCAAGCTATGTGAGCTGTACTACGTAAAATACTACATATAATAAACTAACTTAGTTTAGTTGGCGGTGGACGTTCGGCTTTACACTAGTGCACTAATTTGCTTAAGACGTTCGAAGAAGGTCAATGTCTATGCCTCCTCGAATTTTGGGATGAAGCTTTTATGAAAAATTCTAACTATAAAATATGATATTTATTTTATCTACGTGTTTAACAGAAATTAGCTCAAAATCTTTTCTTCTTTTAAGTAAAAAGGTTAGTTCGTACTATGTTTTTAATGGACGTAACTCAAATATAAAGAACTAATGCATTCTGTTACAATGTTTATGTTAAATTTAATTTACACTAAAATTAAATGTTTGAGAGCTAAACCCGTGGCAAGCCGTTGGTTAAAAGATAACATCTAAGATGCATCCTTGAGTTAGTAAGCTAGAACACCATTAGTGCTGCTACCTGCCGGTAATAAACTGATACTACGTTAAAGCCATGCACAGCGAATAATTACTGTTATAAAGCATGTTTTATGCTCGCGTGTGGAATACGTAAATGTATTATTCAAATATAATAATGCACTTTGGTGTTGTATCGTCATAAATTATGATTTTATTTGCCTTGTAGTGTGTTTTTGTATTTGCTGTATGTTAGAAACTGCGAGGTCTTAGGTTCGATATCTGGAACGGGTAATTTTATCAAATCTTGAGATTTAGCCGAACATGAATATAATAAAAGAAGATATTTATTTGGTATCTATTTGTATATTATAGAGTTACTAGTCGCTCAATCGTGCTGCTCACGAAAATTATATTATATTAAAATAATAGACTGAATTTTGCGAACAATTGTTCTATAGAAAATACAACATGACATTCACATCTCCCAGCCTCTTATATTATTCAGATCTGTTAGAAATGCAAATCACGTGATCGGAAAAAGAGAAGCCAATAATAAATAAAAACTAATAATAAACTTATTAACTCAATATGAATAACTCAGTAGGCAATAAGCAGCTCAATGAATCGTAAATTATAAAGCAATCTATTGAAGCCTAGGCGTCTCTTCAGCTCCGCGTAATAGGCGAACTTTATGAAACAACGTTATAAAAACTGAATTCAACGCAGCTGTGAACCATTAAACCTCACGCTATGAATATTGTCACTTTTATGATTACTTGGTACGCGTTTTACAAAGCGTACAATAGGCATACAATTTTTATCATTATTTATATTGTAGGTTACGTTATTTAATATAATAAAAAGAGGTTTTAAATCTGTTTAGAAATAAACTAGTAATAAATATTTTAAATTTGGAAATAGAGTAACAGTAAAGGATGCATTTAGTGACATATGACGTAATCTTCATAAAGGTACGCGCGTGCGAAAGAGACAACCAACGTCCCCACTATACTTAAAATATAGATTGTTTAGTTTTTTTATGATTTTTGATAGTAACTATATTTAAAAACAATTATTTCTACATGCGATAATTTTCATCGATCACAAAATAATAAACCAATACCAAAAAAGAAAAATCCTTATGTTAGGGACAAATAAAAACGAGCTTACGCAAACCCCTTATTTATAAAGCATAACGTTTGTTTGGGTTAGGATTTTTCCCCGCTATATGAATATTTGCCAGTGAAGTTACGCGTGCGGTACAAATCCGCAAACTTTAATTTCCTGTCGACTCCCCAACGAGATTCGGCCGCACACCGTCCACATCGTAATACCACGCACTTCCCGCAATACAAATATTTAGTAGCTGCGTACGTATTCAGGGAAATCTCGGGTCAGAATTACTGCCTCACTTGGGCTTACTGGACCTTTTTTGTAAGGGCATGTATGCAATTATCCACGTGCTAAAAAAATCGTACATAAATAATTAATTTAAGAGAGTTGTTTTTAAGTATAAAAACTGTTAAATAAAATACGAATCGCAGGAGTTATAGGACATTCGATGCTTAGTGTTTCTGAAATCTCGCTTGGGAAATCCTTGTTGATATACCATGTTTTTTAAAGTAAACCAAGAAGGATTATGTAGTTTATTATAGATTTTTGAAAGGACCTTTCGTTTGACAAACTCTTAACTTATGCGTACCATTTTATCATTCATCTAGTTGTCTATGTACCTTCTGATTCTATGCTGCGGCTTTGTAAAAAAAGAATTATGAATAAATTAAAAGATACGCTATTAGCATAAAATGATTATGATCATAGTGTTGGACAATAATTTCCGCAATAATTTATTAGGAAGATGAAAATAAGTTAGTTCTCAACTACAATCCAGCTCATTTCTTTTCCTATCATTATTTATCGGTAACAGCGTAACCTCTTCACTATGGTACTACGGTATATTGGAAAAGGAAAGTCTTAGCTTCAACGTCCGAAAAATGTTTCTAAGTAAATATTTGCTCGGGGTTTCGCGTAGGGACCTTCATAGTTTATGACTTCGAATCAATTATAGTGTGGTTTGTTACTTCCTTTATTGTATTGTTATTAAATATTTTATTTGTATGTACAACAAAGACGCCAATTATACAAATGGAAAATAGAAATAAAGATAAACTTTATTATCAATAAAGTACCTTGTAAACTAAAGTCAACAATTGCAATTATTAAAAGTCAGTGCATAACATCCTTGAATATTTACACTCGGCCAACGTATATGGCTGAAAGGTTTCGAATAATCCTCCGCGAACCGTCCTACATAATGAAGGGAGCGTGGGGACATTAAGGGCCTCAAAAAATATTGCCTGCTGAGTTCACACAATTCTACGGGTGTTAAGATAGCCTTCTCTTAAATAAAGGTCGCTTGCCCTTCACACGTTATCTCGAAAAAGTTACATGGGAAAATTTTAATGTGATCGCAGTTTTATAATGTGAAGAATATTGCAAAGAGCAGTTTGGGATAATATAAAAAGTATGGTTGTTTTTTATGCTGAAACTACGGAATGCCTGTACTAGACTTTATGATAATACAAGAAATAATTAGGTCACTATTAAATAAATAAAATAAACACACCCAACAGTTACATACATAGTTACCCCATATCAACAAACAAACAAAAATAATTCATTACTTCAAACTAATTACAAGCGACAAAACAATTACCTGAAGAATGACCTGTAGTCCAATAGGAAATGACTCAGCTTATACTGATCGCAACTTAGTATCGAACAGAGCTGATTTATTAATTATTATCATTTATATATTTTCACTAAGTTCGACTCTTGTGTCGTGGGTATCAGAAACTACGAGGGACTTTTCGGTCTCACAAACTAAACACTATTAAATTAATAAATTTAAGTTGACTTTTAAGAAAATTACAAATCCGCTCATGCTTCTATTCATAAAACCAAAAAGCCATACACGCCTGTCTTTCCAACTTCACTTCATACTATCTGATACACAAATGCTCCTTGTATCTGGCCAGTCTACACTCAAAATTTCAAGAAGCCCTAATAGCGGATACTTAACAACAGCTGCTCTCCACACTAGAACTTTAGTTCACAAGATGTCTTCAGTTTCAACCCGAAACATTCCCGGCGCATATAAGCCCCTCTCATAAACTACTTTGACCTGAGGACTTGTATGTGCATATTTTATTGGAAAATGCATTATGATCGCAAGCTACCTAACGTCTTGCGCATCCACTACGCTTTGCATGAAATTGTCAAATGATATAAGTTTGTGCTTGGATTTTGCTACCGTGGTGGTGTAGATATCACTTTTGTAAAATTTAAAACATGGCTTGGGTAGGATGTCCTTTATATAAAAGGAATCTGGGTTAAATCTAGAAGTTGTAGGGAACAGACGACAGGTTATTCACGTAACTTATTTTCTTACATGCATACATAAACTCACGCCTCTTTCCCGGAAGGGGTAGGCAGATGTCCCCTTGGTAGCAACCATGGCACCCACGTTTCGCCTCGTGTGTTTCATCCCACAACGTGATAGGAGGCGAACCTATCGCCATATCGGGCACAAATTCCGAGCTGATAGTGAATAGAAAAATCGAATATCACTTTGCCCGACCCGGGATTCGAACACGAGACCTCAGCTTTGTAACCGTACCGTGGTACAACTACGCCACCGAGGCAGTCTTTATAACTTATTTTCTTATGTAATCATGTTAACTTCCTAATATTTTTTTATATTAAGCAAAGTAGGTTTATATGTACACACACTAAAGAACTCATATAGGCATGGCCCGATGACTAATGACAAATAATGAACACATAATTGTAGCAGTCATTGACTAAATGTAAAAAAAATTATTAAAAGTTGGAATACAATGCCAAACTTTTTTCAAAATAAAAGATTCAGTAACAAAAATATTTAGATGTGGTATTGTAAGTTATTTTCCATTTTTTGTTAATACTGAAAATGATAAAGATTTAATTATAATAATATATTTCTATAGGGCGTAGGCTTTTTTGTGTTTAATTATAACCATAGTAATTACCCAAGAAGCTCCACGACACAGTCACAAAGAAAACGATGTAGGAAAATCTCTCTTTTTTCAAATGACTTCTATATTTACACAAAGACCTGTAGGCGGTTAAAAAATTGGCTCTGGACTGCACATTAGTCTAAATAAATCCATCCGCCCACGAAACCGCCCACGTACTCATAACATATTTTACTGACCCCTAGATGAATAATGTATCAAGTCATATTAACTCTCAATATAATATGTACATTTGCGACATGAGACCAACTTTCGCAAACGTAAGAATAACAATAAAAACACTCGGAGCTGTGGCTAAAAGATGTTATAAAAATACGCACATTTGCGCCACGATAAGACGACCCTGTTGGTCTTTAATGAAATTGGCCGAATAGAAAGGATAGCTCGTTTTGGCGTCTGAACAAATGAGAGTGTTTGTAGGGTTCTTTTTATTAACAAAACGGCCGGCGAACAAAGGAGGCAATAAAATTCAGTATTGTTTTGTTCCGTTTTAATAACGTTGAGAATTTAATACAAGTTTTTAAATGCAATTTTTGCGGAGTAGTTTGTCGTTGCCTTCTTTCAACTTTGTTTGCGTACTCTAAATTCTTGAACTGATTTATTTCGGTCTTTCACTGGATAAATATATCAAAGTTTCAACAACAAATACTGAATTTTATTTTAAAATATTTCGTGAACGCGTGCGGTTAATTTGTAAATGAAACGCAAATAAAATCGTATAAATTTTCACAAAGTCAGATTATTTCTTTAAATTTGAATAGGGAATATATTATTATCCTTACAAAATATTCAATTCATCATTAAAATTGATGCAAATACCGTCCATACATTATAAATTAAAGCGAGTAGCATTATCGAACGGAACGGTTCGTTTACCTCTCATTCGGATTTTTCCTTCTCTCACAGAGCTAAGTAAATTTGCCTTTGGCTAAGCTCCCACAATCTGCATGGATTCAATATATCGGCTGGGTTTTATGTAACCGTATTAAAACAACGTACCCATTGCCTAGGTATGGAAGCTTTGCGAGAACAAACAACTGAGGTAAATAAAGTTATGAAGCTGCTTTATGGGACAATCTATGTGATTGGACGTACGCTCGAGTGGAACAATTCTTTTGTTTCTTCTTTTAGTTTGTGTATGAAGTAATCAAAAGCAATCTGAAAAGGAACCGTCTGATGTGTTTTTTATTCTTTATCTTTCTCACTGCAATGTATTGCGGGAACCCTTTCAAGTAAATCTGTTCTTCCGCTTCTGCCACGACAGCCGTCATTTGCACGTATATTTTTGTTTGTTTTTTACTTTTTATTTTTGTACCTTGTTCAGTTTATCACCTTTTGTCTTAAATTTTGTTTTAATATTCCACATTTTTAGTATTATCACTTTGTAACGTCTATACTAAAATTATTTAAAGGCTTTAGTATTAGAATAATCCGAATATAGACATTATAAGATTATTCCAATAAATCCATTAGTGTTAACTAAATCCCTTGAATAACGAATGGATACATTTCAGCTTTTGAATATGAAAGATAGTGAACGTAATGGTGGAAATTTCATTAAGTTTCGTTGCGTCCAATCGGAATATTAAAAAAACCTTGCAAAACAGATACTCTGATAACAGATACGAAAAAAATGGTAATATTTGCTTGGCAATGAGAAACAGAATCCTTAATATTACCGTGCATTTTCAATTTCTCATAATTTTGCGTAATCAGTCTCTCAGTTTTTGAGACCCACTATACATTAATTCTGTATTATTCGTTCAGAGTCATGTTTGCGCCTGTCTGGTATATTTACTAAATAAATTACATCAACAAAACACAATAACTTTGTTATTCACTACTGTTTTGGCACGCGAAATAGCGTTTCATACACAAATATCCCCAGCTATGTAAATAATGCTGTTCCGCGTATTCAGCTTTGTTAAAAGATAGCAAACAAGAGGAGTCGCCTCTCACCATCTCAAAAACTCTCGTCGAGCTCTATTTGGCAAGCTCCGGGCCCTGATTGTTATCTTAAACATCTAATTTAACTTTATACAAATACTTTAATGCTCGCATATTTTATTTTCAAAGGTCTTGCTTTGTTGCTTTATAAACGCAGAAAGGCAGGGGGGGTTACTGCTAATAAAAGATATATTCACAACTGATTACCCGAAACATTTATTCCAGTCCATTGAGGAGATTATAAAAGATCGGTCGCCTCTACTGCCGTTATTTTCTTTTAATAAACGATGCTCCGTCCGATCAAGGTGGTTACTCTAAGATCCAAAACGAAATGCGAAACTTCAGACGTCGCACGTGAAACTGTACGAATGTGCCTAGGTACTCCACAAAATGTTCGAATCCTCTACCGTACGTCCTAACTATAGACTTAGTTCCGAGTGAATGATAAGTATCATAGAGAATAGTGTTGATTTTTAGAAGTGGAAAATTTAAAACGTACTGCAGACTTCGAACGTCCGAACACTCGAGTTTCGTTTCGGATCATAGAGTAACCCCCCTAGTTTGTAGAGGAATAAATGAAGAAAACCAAGTTTATAGAGAAACTGGCTTCCATAATTATGTAAATACGTACTAAAATATCTCGAGTATCACTGATTGTTTCTTTACATTGTTTTCAGGTATTAATAGAGATATTTTTTGGGTCGCTTCTATGTATTTGTATATAATATTGTTGATAAATGGCATAACTTGGCAAATAATAATTTATGTTTCTAAGTATTACATTATGTTTTCAAAGGGCTGGTTTTATCTAATCCCAGATGATTTGTCACAAAAGATATTCTGAAGTCTTGTTTGTTTCGGTGTAACTGAATTTGGTTAAGTAACAAGTTAAATATTCTTCTTTTGCATCTACTTATCACATAATAATGTTGTGTTCGCAAAATATTTTAAATGTTGCACATTTTTGTGTCATGTTATACAATTATCCATTTTGGAACATTAACCATCTTGCACTATATTTTTTCAGGTATAAACTTCCGAATGAATATCCCTACCTTATCGAAATCAATATTTTCATTTCACGAATTAAATGATTAACATCTAACCTTTTTATACAAACTAACTTCACATTTCACAGTAACATAAACTCGTACATTTTCTAAAGTACCATTAAATAACGTATTTTCACTTAAATCACGATAGAAGCAGAGCTCGGCCATTTGAGAGGCCACGGCGGGCGGTCAACAGTATAATACGCTTTTAACACAACCTAGAAATACCTTCGAGAAACCGAGGTTTTAAATGGAAAATATTATACTTACGTGCCACCAAAGCGTTGTTATTGGGAGTTGGCACTATTGTAGTCGGCCCGCGCGGCGCACAAATCTTGCTTCATAACACTACAATGGACATTCCAATATAGATTTATATCATCTATTCCCCTGCATTCCGATATCGGCAAGATACATCGGCGATGTACGGCCATGTGGAAATATTTTTCAGTACCGCATTACAAAGCTCCGCAGCGACAAGAATAAATGATATAAATACATGTCGGTGCCTCGGTGGCGTAGTGGTACTACGGTATGATTGCAAAGCTGAGGTCTCGGGTTCGAATCCCGGGTCGGGCAAAGTGATATTGGATTTTTCTATTCATTATCAGCCCGGAGTCAGGAATTTGTGCCCGATATGGCGATAGGCTCGCGCCCTATCACATCGCGGGACGGAATATACAAGGCGAAACGTGGGTGTTCTGGTAACACCTCTGCCTACCCCTTCTGGGAAAAAGGCGTGTGTTTATGTATGTAATACATGTCGGTACATTTTTGCGGATGTTCAAAATTGTTGGACATCGATTTCGCTATTTCCACGTTGCTCTATTCAGTTTCAGTTGAGTTTTAGGAACGGATATTTATATGAGACACAATTAGAATGGAAATATTTCAGTCTAGACTGTTCGGGAATGGAATATGTTTTACGAGTGTTTTGTTTGATTCGAGCGATTTCATACCAATATTCTCTTAACGATTTATTTATTTAAAATAATTGAACTCAGCGAATACGTTCAATATAATTTTAGCTTTCATATATAAAAATAAAATTAGGTTACTTCAAGGCGTATCATTTCTGAAGGTAATGGAAGGTACCTTTTTATAGATTGCTTTTGTAATATCATATGAAGTGGATAAATGAAATATTCACAATGCGCCTTAAATATTGTCTTTGTGATTTTTCTTAAAATATTGAAATTCTGCAGAAACTTGTTAAGGTTATTTAATCTTCAAAATCATGGCCCGTAAGCATTTTAGGTCTTACTATTTAAATACCTTAATTAAAGCATGCTACGTCGCAACTTGAAGTTAGGTCTCAAAACTTAAGACAAGATCAGCTATCCATAATGAACAAGGCGAGAGTAGTTACTATTAAAATGGGATAATGAGTCGTATTTAGTTACCCTTGAATAATGGATGCGTAACAGCTTTGTTCGCACAACTTCGGATGGCAGAATAAAATAAATTGCTGGGAATAAGCGCCAATTATAACAAGTTTTTGATTTTTTTTTATTACAAGAACTCAATTTTGTGGCTGATTTTTGTATAAAAGTGTTTTTATTAAATTCCTATTACAATAATTGGTAAATGGAATATGATTCATAACAAAGAACAGAAGCAGGGAAGAGCATAAGAGCAGGAACCATACTCCGTCAAAGGGAAAATTGGAGAACTGGAATATAGTAGTGCTCTATAGCAATTCATCATAGCATTTTACATTTAGTTTCAGGTTGTACTTAGTTGTAGCAGCTTATCTTGTGTTTTAGTACAATACATTTTTTTTGTATTGTATCAGCCCATATACGACCCACTGCAGGGCACGGGCCTCCTCTACAATCGAGAGTACGATTGAGAGTGGTTAGGCCATATAGTCCACCACGCTGGCCTAGTGCGGGTTGGCGTACAATAGTACAATACATACCATTAAAGAATATTAATTTAGAATCACATTCTTCATAATCAATCCTTTAATCTTCGCTGTCTCAAATAACCGGACTCAATACAAAAGTACATGCTAGAAGACGGCATAAAAGTTGTGTCATTTTTAATTAATCCCGAATACTTTTTCAAATTATTCGTTCTCTCATGGATATATTAAAAAGGAGACGTGGGTAATTACTCCATACGACACAAATACGTATCGATGTAATTAATGTCGCGCCGCTGCACCCGGTGACTGATAATGTCCATTTGTCAAGTTCTGTGTTAATATCATTCCGGGCCAAGGGGAGAAGGGGGTACGGGCAACGGAATGAATGTCTAGAAAAATCGTTGTAATAACACAAAACGAACACATTATTTTAGGAGTTTTGAAAGGAAAAGTATATTTTTCATTCAATATCGAACATTGTGGGCATATGAAGCTACGCTTGCCAATATGAATTCCAGTGGAAAAAAACACTAGACTTTTATATGTTATAGCTGAATGCAGATTACTTCCAATTAGTGATGATCAGTTCATGGTTTGGAAGAAGCCTTTTTCCAATAGTGGACGGCATTTGTACTTACTATCAGGTGCAGCGCAGTCATTATGCCGTGCCAGTATAAATTAAAAAAAAATGGACTTCTAGTGGCTTAGGATGAATACGATTGTCTCGTGATGTCCACTATTTTTAATTAATACGTGTAAGCCCATATCTCTAAGGGGATATGCAGAGGTGTCATTAGCGGCATTAGTATACATACTTGATATTTAGTATTAATATGCAAATATATGCACTGCCCTAATTACAAATATTCGTTAGTCATATTTTTTATAATATTTGAGTTGTACCTATTGGTGAAAAAAATATCAATACGTATACACTGTAAAACTATAGGTATGTAGAACATACATACTTATAAACTCACGCCTTTTTCCCAGAAGGCGTAGGCAGAGGTGTCCATCCCACGATGTGATAAGGGGCGAGCATATCGCCATATTGGGCACAAATTCCTGACTTCGGGCTGGTAATGAATAGAAAAATCCAATACCCGACCAGGGATTGAAACCCAAGATCTCAGCTTTGCAATCATACCGTAGTACAAATTACAATTGCTCCACCGAGGCAGTCAAAAAACTAGAATAACCAATCAATTAATTTTAATATTAACATAGGTATTACTAAGCCTTCTTTATATTCTATTCCCGTTTTGTTTTGTCCAACTACGTAGGTTCAGTTGGACGACAGTCTGCATTGTTATTTTCTATTTATTATTCATTCTGACTACTGAGAATTGTGTTACAAAGAATAAACAAAGGACTTCCATTAGATTTTTATTATCTTACGCTGTAACAGTAAGGTATTTTAACTTTAACTTCACTCGGAAAGCAATTTAATGCTTCAGGAATCAAACAGAATTGCAAAATAAAGTTTCATGGTTGGCTAGAGTACTAGTTTTATTTACTTCGTTCTAGTTTAGCCAATTTGAAAATTTATGTGTTTTTACACATAATAGTATTATTCGAAATAACTACGGGGCATATAAATGGCAGCGACATTTAAATCTATAGTGTTTTTTTTTAAACAGAGACACTAACTAACTCTAAAGTCTAAAGTCCTATTCCTTACTAACATAAACACTTCAATAGTAAAATATAAATGTGTTGAATGGGAGAAATTGATTTAAAACAAATTAAATGGAAACATTTTTCATTTTTATAGAATCTACAAGATGACACGACTCGTTAATCATTAATACCAAAGGATCGATATGACTTTTATCAGCAGAACTACGTAATACACTCCCATAGCAACTCGTTACATTAATATTATAGAACACAATCAACTGAAACAATATTAACTTCAAGCGATTCAATGTTGACGCAAAATTAAATAATTTGAATTTCAACAATGAGCTATTTTAGGAACTTGACTTTTATTAGAAATTTTATTACGTTATTGTCAATATAGTTCCTAATACATAGTTGAAGTTGTAGACAATTCAACAATTGCTAAAATGTTTTCTTTGATATAGATATAGGTAAATAGAAATAAATATTGTTTACGGCTCATCATAATAAATAGAATTCCAATTTATAATACAATTATTTATTCACTACGAAGTGAAACAGCGCTAGCTAAATAGCAAAAAGATTTATCATATTACTTGACTAATAAAATCGCTTCTTAAAAGTTGTGAGCTCTGATTTAATCTAACATAGAACACTCGAGTTGTTCTTTTACACTGACTTTTAGCTGCAATTATTTGATCTCTACGTAAGAAACTGGAGTCTAGAATGTGCAATAACAATGTTTGTGAACTAAAATATCTGGTAGCCTTTGTCTTAGAGAACGTTACGTCGATCGCAGTTGCTTAATAATGGCTGTCTTTAACGCGTATCGTGTCACTATTAACAGAATTTACAAGCATATCCAATAATTTCGTATAAACAATTTAGTGTTTGAATTTCTAGCCAGCGTTAGAGAAATTTGGGCTTGTTACTTCAATATTCAACGAACATTTGGTATTCTTCAAAGCTTAGTTACATTTATAAGAAATACAACATATTTTTAACAATGAATTACTTTTGGACAGCGATACAAGATAAATATAAGCAAACAAAACTCAAAGTATAAACAAAACGACTATAAACGAACGATTGTTGCAATTAAACTCATCTAAGTAAATAAATTTGGACATGACGTCATTGTATAGTCGGTTTAACCTTTCTCCTCAATCTCAATCCTCCTTAATCCTACTCAAACAGGAGTGAAGGTCGTTTAAAATTGAGACAAAGGTATTCCAGACAGAAATAAATTTTAAAGCGAATAACATTGTTCGCATACGCCCTGCGTATTCCGTTTCCTTGGCCGAGTAACTCGGTCACATGGCAACAGAACTTGCGTTTTATCTAAGCCTTTGCTACATCTCGTGAATACGTGACGGAGTGCTGAAGTTTTGAAAGAAATACGACGCTTTGTCTCATACCACTCGACGAAGAACATAAAACCGAAAGATTAAGTGCCGTTAAATTCTGCCGTTTCAACTTTATGAGTTGTTTGTCTCTGATTTCATCGAGTAGTTTGATAGAAAAATTTGAAAAACATCGCTGAGATTCATTTAGAAAAATATATTTGAATTGATAATTCAGATTCTCAATTAGAAAATAGCGCAATAAGCACGCAATCAGGTCAACAGCTCAGTTCGAACTCATTTATACGTTCTAATTAATCTACAGCTTTTAATAAGTATTAATTACATACATACATAAACTCACGCCTTTTTCCCAGAAGGGGTGGGCAGAGTTGCCACCATGACTCCCACATTTCGCGTTGTATGTTCCGTCCCACGATATGGTAAGGGGCGAGCCTGTAAATATTAATTATAAATTCTATTTTTCAGTTCATAAAATGCCTCTTTCTGGTTTGAAGAATTTTATAGTAAGGAATTGAATGAAATCATTCAAATAGCAGGATGGATTGTTCGCATATTATCTGTCGTCACACATGAACGCATATCTGGTGAATACGAGCTAAGCCGAAGTTTTCCGGGTCTATTATTAGATGCTACATATTATGATGAATGACGGAGGCCATCTGGGTCAATAATCCTTCTTCACACCATTTTCTTTCCTATCGCTCCTATAAAGTTTGGAAGGCCGGCGGAGCATTTTAATATGAAGTTATGGGTGGATTTATAATGCTCATCCAAGCCGGGCATCCTTCAAGATTTTCAACAAGAATCTTCACAAATGTCACAGTTTATTCTGCTTAGTTTTAATTCTTCTTCTAGACCGGTGTATATTATTTTGTACTAGTTTCTTCTAGTGTGTGGAACTGAGCTCTACCGACATCTGTTCGAGTCGAATTGGTACTCACTGCTTCCTTACCACACCAAAAAACTAACAAATAGAACTAATTTTCCTTTCGAAACCTTTGGTTTGTCGTTAACAAAATGGACTCTATCATGCGCTATAATGGGATGCATGGGACAAGTCGTCACTGTAACCTTGTATTTATTATCACTATTGCCTTGTTTAAACAAAATGTTTAATCCAAACCCCATAAAAGCTTTACTCAGCACATACTAAAGCGAACAAAGAGATGTTGCTAGACTCGAGTCATTTCCACTCACTGCCGGCAAAATATTAAAGATCGTAGTACTTCATTCTAAAAGCATGTATACGCTTTAAAAGACTGTTAACTCGGACATTTATTTGTCGGGGTAAAAACGTCCCAGCGGTTATACAGCCTGTCTCTTATATTAAAGCCTCGGGATGTTTTTCAAGAGGATTTTTAAAGCAATAATTACTTCAGCGTTTATTGTCTGCTTATGTATAACGATGATTTATTTTTATCACTGAAGAATTACATAAATAATGTTAAGTAATTTCGTTAAATGGAATACAATTTCTTGTCTATACATATAATTTTGTAACCAATCGGTGTCTGTACGTAGAAGATATTTGAGAAAAACTATTATGGGGGACTGTATGAACGGAATAGAAACCAAAGCAATTATTGTTCTAATTTTTTCTGTTTGTCTGTACGCGATGATCAAAAATCATAAATATTATTAGATTCATTAAATCACAGGAGTCCTGCTCACTAATACAAGTGAAAAAATATTGAATGTGAGCTATGTATAATACTTTATTCACTCAATCATTTTTTTTTTAATTCCCACGTTTTTCCAATTGCCCCAGTAAAACAAATAAAACTAAATTTGTGCGTTTCGAAAATAAATATGGATTTACAACCCACGTATTTGTTATTCACTCAACTAAAAACAAATTGAATGAAAGTAAATTACGTAGATTATAAATAAAACCACAACTATATTTACGAAGTAATTAATATAAAATGGCTGTGTGATACAGGAGCGTATGGATTACGCGGTAAAATAACCACACTTTAATAAACGTAATATTTCAATTTAACGTGAAATGAATTGGCAACGTGTTAGCTGTAGTATAAATTATTAACAGTATTATAAATAGTGGTATCGGAAAGTGCGTGGTGGCCTCGTGGTATCGGACCAGACTCGGCTGCCTACATGTTCACGGTGGTCGCGGGTTCAAATCCCAGGGCACACCTCTGACTTTTCGGAGTTATGTGTGTATTGATAGTCAATCACCACGCACTTTAACGGTGAAGGAAAACATCGTGAGGAAACCTGCATACCGTAGCGATTTTAAAAAATGTCTACAGTGTGTAAGTCCGCCAACCCGCACTAGGCCAGCGTGGTGGACTATATGACCTAACCACTCTCAATCGTACTCTCGATTGTAGAGGAGGCCCGTGCCCTGCAGTGGGTCGTATATGGGCTGATACAATACAATAAAAAAATTATAAATAAAGATATTACTTTAATGTCGGTCGATAGTTTTTATAGCCTTGGAGTGTTTGAAGTATTAGCTGAAGAACGGTTGCTGCGATTAATTTTGAGACCTGTTTGCTAATAAAATACAGTTTACGAGACAAAAGTTTAAGCTCAATTTTATAAATAGTGTGTAAATTATTGAATTATGATGATCAAATAGATACATATATTAGAAATATATAGTTCAAAATATGTATATTAAAGAATGTACTTGGTAATATGGTGATGGTAATATTTGAAGTACCATCAAGCGTTATATCAATCACCATTCATCGCAAATATCGATAAAAAATAAACGAATTTGATTTCATGCATAAAAAAATCGAAATTAGTATTATATTGAAAATCAATTTCCAATTTAGTCCTACCATTATATACGTGCTTGTATAAGCTAAGTAATAGCCCCTACCCGCCTTGAGTTTGCATTCCATCAGGCTTGAAGTCAGTCTTGGCAAATTTACAAAGCTATTGAATGCGCGGCTAGTGTGTGGGAGTGACCAAACTACTCCATCTGGCAACCAACAATGGGGCGCAATAATAACGTTTTATTATGCTAATTTATTGCCTCTTTCTCTTTTATGAACAACATTAAACAACTTGAATAGTTCAATACAAACATTTGGACAAATGTTTCACAAGCAACATTAATCGATTTGGTATTCCCATTCAAATTTAATGCATCATTTGTGCGCTTTGTTTGTCTATAATCAAAGTTTTCAAAGCACTCAATTACTAAAGCAAATTCTGGATAACAGCTCTAAATTTTGAATGGAATCGTTCTCCCAGCTTAGGCGAAACATCAATTCATTTGTGCCCTACATTGGTAAAATTTTCATTTAAATAATTTGGTGCCTACACTTTCGAAATGTCGCAGAATTCTGTACATTATAACTTTATTAATTTGATAATTTTATACAACTTCTCGAATTGGCTTTCCTTTGTTCAATACTTTAACAAAATATTGGAGTTATGGATTGAAAACAGATTTACTTTCGTCCCCCCAAATATTGGCTTCTTGTCATGTGATAGCTACCAATTAGTACGGTTTAATACGTAAACAATGATTTAAGTTACCAGTTTTCTGATCCGGAGGTAAAAATACATTCTTCTTCAAGGATTTGGAATATTCATATTCCACCTTGTCATTTTTCTTTCTTCATTCCAGAACGTTCGGACCAAACGAAGCACAATTTGCATTTCGCATTGTGCATTCTATTAAATCAACGAATCTTTTATTTAAATGTCCATAAAAGTTTACTGCGGTTACTTTTAAGGACGAATCGAGATTTTATATTAAAAATCAACCTAGGCACATTTTAGTTTATCCAACTATTGAAACAAAATAACATTGCTATTGTATCTACAATAACATAACAGCGCATTTGACGCCAAAATTAGGGCACAATGTTCGCGCGTGTGAATTAGTCCGTTCTGATAGCTGTTGCATACTATCAAAATATGTTGAAATTGACTTAGTAATAAAACCGATTGAATGTTGCGGTAACTATTGTTAGTAATGTTAAAATATACCTAAATAATTATTATTTTGTTCAACATATAGTTTTGCACCACCGCCACCATTAACAATAATGAATGACTGTCCATTGCAAGGTTGTCTGGCAGAAATCGCATAGCTTAGCGATAAGACCGCCGATTGTAACTACATTATTTTTAGTTATAAGTTTAAGTTTATCCCAATCCAATCCATCAGCCAAAGGAAGTCCACTGCTGAACATAGGACTCTTCCAATGATTTGATTGATTGATGATTAAGTTTATACTGTCCATGTAAATGTGTGTGCAATAAAGAATATTGTATTGTAATAGTGCAAAAGTACCGATCAACACATTGTTTTGTTACTACAGTGCACCGAAACATCGAGTGATGTAACAGCCAGGAGACAGGCTGGCAAACGTAGTTGAGTTGTGTACCGCGCACAGAAATTTCCATTGCATTTATTTTTGACACACAAAATCCATTACGACTTAGGCTCCCACCGAAATCCCTCTTAGAATAGACAGAGAGTATCCCCTCGCAACCCGTGAATATTTAAATAGGCCGTGCGTCAAAAAACCTTTGTCACAATAAATCTTTTCGATTTCCATTTATGGGACGATCGAATCTAAAGTATTACGTCCACAATTCTATTGAAATTTCGTACGGATCAGCTGACGCCGCAGCAAATTGTTGTCTGGTTAGATCCAAATCGCATTTTCATTCCTGGCTTCCTTTGTTCCACGCAAATCAATTTCTGATAAATCTTTGCCGATTGGATTTTTAAAATGGACTTCGTGTGAAGTTAATCATAAAATATTTATGGGCTTTTAGTATTGTATTTGATTGCTCCGAATGCTGTTAATGTTAATAGATATTTAAAGAGTTTCGACGCTCCAATTGGTAAAGTAAATAACGATAAGTGCATTTAAACTTTTTCGTTCTAGATAATGTATTTACAATTGCTTCGATGTACTGCAAGGAGTTAGTTTAATGAAACTAATGAAAGAAAGATATTTTAAACTGGGCTAAAGATTTTTGGCACGAAACGCTTTCTTTTAAATAAACTAAGGAACAAATTAGATAAATGTTTAACTGTTTTTTCGTATATTGAAACATTAATGTACAATGGTTTTAAGGCATAGAAAGTCTATTGGTGAACATATGCCACAACTTCGTTACAATACCTATCCCACATTGGGCGTACTTGCAAAAATAGTTACATGTTTCGCTCCCTGTACTATTTCTAAAAAACTATTCTCCTAGAGATTAATATTACAAAGGCATATTAAGTACTATCACTTCATTCTCAAACACTATAGTAATAGCAAGAAATATAACAAAAAAGTCAGTGGTCCAATAACATCGTTGACAGAAACGAGAGAATTATAGTTTTTAGCCCAGTCAATTTTGTATACAGCGTCATCAAGCGGCACATGCTTAAATCACACTTGGACCGGAGCCAAGCGAGGCAAAACAGACTTTACAAAACATATTTCCTTGCGATACCAGTTTTTTTCATCTAACTACTTACTATCCTACATATATTCTATTGTATTACTTAAGTCATTTGGTACTCCTTCTGTTTTTTTTTTAAATTTAATGTCTTCGAAGTTAATATGTGTTTTAGTATGTATTAAATCCAATCCAATCCAATCCATCAGCCAAAGAACATAGGGCTCACCCAATGATGTCCACAGTGACCTGTTGGAGGCAGCCTGCATCCAACGACATGTCATTAGTATGTATGCATTAACAAATATCAGACTGATACAATCAAGACAGCAACTGTCGAATGACGAAGGAACGGTGTAAATAGTCGCGTTGGTCGAAACTCTATCAGAACTCCATTACAGCTTCCATCATGGCCATTAGTTTGTTGTATTGAAAAAGAAAAAGATCTAAAATTTTACTGATTCGCCTGTCTATCTTGGATATTACATATATACATAAACATCACGCCTTTATTCCAGAAAGGGTAGGCAGAGGTGCAACCAGGCCACCTAAATTTCGCTCTGTGTGTTCCTTCCCACACTGTGATCGAGGGCGAGCCTATCGCCATACCAGGCACAAATTCCTGACTCTCGGCTGATAAAGAATAGAAAAAGCCAAGGTCACTTTGCCCAACCCGGGATTCAAATAATACAACAGTCATTAGTAGCGCTTTTTAATCCATAATAGCAAAAGATTAAAAAGATAACACACCTACATTCAAATCCTCACGGAAAACAATCATTACCATAAGTAATTACATTTCAGTGGAGTGATTTCAACACACAATACATAAATGATAATCTATCAGCAAGGCTCACGGCGCACACAAAGCCCTACAAATGTACGTTTAAATAGGTCTACATCAATACTATCTACTAATTATATCGTGACACGAATGGATTGAATTAATTCTGAATATGCTTTGTATTCATATCAATACCGTGGGTTACGAATAAATGGTTTCGGTACCCTTTAATGTTCAGGTGCGATGTTTGGATATTGTGCAGGTAATCAATTGCTCGCTTTCAATGTAGGTTAACGGCCATTCAACGGTTATTCATAGACAATTTTAAAACCCATTTTGGCTATCGATTGTTTTGCCTTCTTCGCTCAAACTAAATTCAAAAGTTGTTCGAAAAGGACAAAACATTGGATTACTAAAGTAGGTTCTAAGTTTGTCTGTGAATACAGCCGTAACGGCCTTATTAATAAACTCGGATGAGCGAAGGATTAACTTTAGAATTTACTCGATTAATATGACTATAAATTTAACTATGATATTGAATAATGCAATTGTAATACGATGCCTAGTCCTCTATACAATTCCGCGTTTATTAATAAAGTCGTGAATACCATATTCAAAATAATCGAGTCAATTCTAAAGCGTTGGACTAAAGTGAATCCCTCGCTCATCCGAATTTATTAATTATGCTATTTATTTGATTTGTCCCTAATTTCATATTATATTCCTCATATATTCATCCAAGCAAGAAGGGTTAATCTTAATTAAAATACAGTTGTCTAGCTAAGAACCATTACAAAGCGCGTCAAACTCTATTTGTTATTCTTGAAACCCGTTTCAGTATTGTACGAATAAAAACCCTTAAATTAATCTTTTTGCGGGGTGTGCACTAGAATTCACAAATAGGATTTTAAGTATTGCATTTAAAATCGCTTTAACATTACCATACAACCGTATCACCATAGTGAGAATAGCGAGTTGTCACGCAAAACTTGAATCTACATTCCCACGCTGGGAATGTTTGAATAATTAAATTCTTCTTTTTCAAAGTAATTGTTCATGAATGTCTGTGTTTTTAAATAAATAAATTGTATTTTGTTAATGTAGGCAGACGCTATAATCGACTGATACAATTGTAGAATGCATTGGCTTCCCAGTTGTCAATTATTGGTACTGTCTGTTAGTATTATCTGTCTACATAATATTTGCTTTTTTTTATTTTTTTATTATATAAGGTAGACAAACGAGCCAACGGTTTACCTTCACCTGACAATAAGTTCATATCTCTGCTTTGAAAATCTACATATAGACCTTTTAGGGTATTTTCGCGTCCAAATGCGTTGTTATCATGCTGTTGGAAAAATATTAGGAAAAGTTTTTTTCTCTACATTTTATTTTAATGTACACGTTAATAGATACTATTAAATTACAAGTATAAATGCTTGTTGTTTATATTCTAAAAATATATCGTATTAGAAAATATAAAGAGAGAGAAATCTTTCGTATTATTTGACATCATGACAACAACAACTTCGGACGCCAAAAAACCGAAGATGATCTGTAAGATGTGTTACAGATCTCAAATACTAAGGACACGTGAAGAGAAGTATAAAAGAGTAATAAAACTGGTATTTGACATACCCAATGAAGAAGTCTATGAAGCCATGACTCGGCGTCTGTTTTCTATAAGACACTAGTACCACCGCAGTCGAGCTGTCCATTTTTTTAGTAGTCAAAGGCAACTACAGAGTGGCTACGACTTCTATAGCAACGAGTATTTCTATTTACCACAACATCTGTGTCTTTGTGGCTGTCTAATTCTGGGATTTATGTGAAACTATTCTTAGGTTTAGCCAGTTGCTTTAAACAGTTCCTTACTATCTCAATCAGATCCTCAATATATCTAGTGGCAGTATTTCACTGTATCTTTCGAGAAATGCAATCTTAGTTTACCGTTTTTGGAAACGCATTGAGTTCTTTACAGCTATTTGTGTTATCTTTAATGACTACTGAAGCTTTAGTAAACATTCTTGGAACTTTTATTTCTTACAACTTGAATTTCTTATTATGAGATAGATCGGGGAGTTTTATGTCCAGTACTAGGAAAATAAGAGCAGCTGGTAATAAATACTACTACATAAATATCTGTATTAAGAGGTTCTTCGTCTTGACTAAAGCGCCTTTTACACGGGGAGAGTTTCTCGCGGCGAGAATCGTATGCGATTATCGCATGACATAACCGCCATAGATTATCATGTTCTGACAAAAGTTTACACGATGCAACTTTTGTGTATCCTTACGATAATTGTATCTTTGAGGCGAAAAACTCTCCCCGTGTGAATGTGCCTTAAGTTGCTCGAACTATATAATATTCAGATATTTCATTAATGATTAGATATACGGAACCTATACACTGCCACGTGTCTGTTGTTTAACCTGAAAATAAAGTTGAAAAGCGACGTGCATTCAGTTAGGGAATGTTAGCATGAATTCGATAAACGAATATAAAGCGTGGAATCAATTGGATATGTTCTTTTAGTCGAATAAACTCCAACCGAACAACAAGCGCAATGTAATTGTACTAACTATCTATACGAAACATGCTGTGGTTTTTGTAACTATTACGTTTTACGTTTTAATTATAACCAAATAATATGTTAGCAATATTAGAAGCGTGTGTGTATACCGTTATTGG
The DNA here is from genome assembly GCA_033459515.1 of Theretra japonica. Classification (NCBI taxonomy): domain Eukaryota; kingdom Metazoa; phylum Arthropoda; class Insecta; order Lepidoptera; family Sphingidae; genus Theretra; species Theretra japonica. The sequence goes on from CM065943.1 coordinate 7,941,125, forward strand.
GCTCAGTTTATGAGGAGGTTTATGCAGTTGAGAGTATTGTTGAAAGGATGTCTTTTTTTGTAATCCTTAATAATTTAGTCTATATTATGCCCACTGCCACAGGACTGCCTCGGTGGCGTAGTGGTACTACGGTATGATTGCAAAGCTGAGGTCTCGGGTTCGAATCCCGGGTCGGGCAAAGTGATATTGGATTTTTCTATTCATTATTAGCCCGGAGTCAGGAATTTGTGCCCGATATGGCGATAGGCTCGCCCCCTATCACATCGTGGGACGGAATATACAAGGCGAAACGTGGGTGTTCTAGTAGCACCTCTGCCTACCCCTTCTGGGAAAAGGCGTGTGGTTATGTATGTTATGTATGTATATTATGCCCATACTGCAGGGCACAGATTTACTCTTTTAACGAGAAAATTAATAAAATGTAATAAATCATAAAACACCGCACAGTCACATACATATTCCTGATCCAACATTAAGAACAATTTAGCCTTGTGTCGTGGGTATCAGAAACTACAAGAGACTTTTAGGTCTTACAAACACCCAAGTATATAAAAATAAGTATATAGGTAAATAAGTATTTGCTCTTGTGGGCCTCACAAACATTTGTCTCGGTGCGGGGGTCAAACCCGCGACCTCACATTTCACAGCCGGCGTCTAACCATCTGCGCTACAGAGGTGCAATAACTACACTTGATATATTGATAGGTGCATAGGCCAAAAACAGCATACACTTACGAAAGCTAATAATTTTTCATACACTAAAACCCCTTTGTAGTCAATTGGTTCACACCTCGCAACAAGACAATGTGGAAGAAAGAACACATGAGCCAGCAAACGGTAAATTCTGCAGCTTTTTAAGTGTTAACAAGTGCAAATATCTTTTGAAGGCGACACCTCGGGCCAACAGCTTAACGTGCATTCCGACTCGCAAGGGATCGAAATTTTTACTAAAAAAATACATCCATTCTCCATTCCGGACGTGAACCGGCACTTTGGTAAAGCCTAAACACGGATATGTGTACATCGTACTTATGAGTACTAGCGTACTTAGACTCCTTGAACATTATAAATAGGAAACATCGATAAACATATGACATGTTTCAAGCAATGATTTTTTGAAACCGATATATAAATGTGCGCTTATTTATTTCATCATCATCATCATCAGCCGTTCCGCGTCCATTGCTGGACATAGGCCTCTCCTTTGACACGCCTCTGGGCCCGACCTTCAGCCCATCGACTTCAACCGCTACCAAATACAAGTCGAAATGTGGGTGTCACCTCTGCCTTCACTTTCTGGGAGAAAGGCGTGAGTTTATGTATGCGTGTAAGAAATTATGAGCTGCTTAAAAAGAAAAACTTCACAATACATTACCAGAAACATTTAGTCCAGTCCATAGAGGGGATTATAAAAGATCGGTCGCCTCTACTACCGTTATTCTCTTTTAATAAATGATGCTCCGTCCGAACAAGGGGGTTACTCTATGATCCGAAACGAAACTCGAATGTTCGGACGTCATACGTAAAACTGTACGAATGAGCCTAGGTAACTACTCCACAAAAAGGTCGAATCCTCTATCGTACGTCCTAACTATAGACTTAGTTATGAGTAAATGACAAGTATCATAGAGAATAGTGTTGTTTTTTGTAATGGAAAACTTATTCTTCTTCTATTCTTAATGGAAAACTACTTCAGACGTCGAACGTCCGAACATTCCAGTTTCGTTTCAGATCTAAGAGTAACCCCCCAGTTTCGGAGCGTCCGTGACTCGATTGCAGAAACATGAACGCCGTAAACTTTTGCCGTCGCGAATTATTTGAGAAAATATTAGTTTGCTGCCCATACTTATTGAATAGCGAACCGGTAAAGTTTGTATATTGATACAAAGATAATATTTCGACGCTACAGTACTTATTTCTTCAAAAGAGTTTCACTGCAAAATATTTTCAAATACGAATAGCATTGAAATTGATGCGATAGCTTCCTACAATAAAGACTAGTTTCGAGTAAAGTTAGTTTGGACATATGTGAATATTTGTTAAAAGCTATTAAATTTATAAAAATAATAACAACTTAATTTTCTGATAACAGAATCCATTTTGTTAGTAAGTAACTTAAGAATTATGTATCTGACAAAAATTAATGGAGATTGTAATAATTTTGTACAATTATATTCTATCAGTGGACAATTCCTACTTTGAGACACCGTGCGCACAATTCTGATGAAGGTATATCATATCCATAGCAACAGAGATGCAGCATTTTCCTGATTCTGACGTCATAACTGTCAACATGAGCAGAAACCAACATCTGTGACGCACTGCAATATCGAGGCAACCCCAGCAACGTCCTAAACGCGTTGTTAAATTGAACACACAAGACGCTGATTAATTACTTAGTGCAGTTGATCCACAGGCTGCTTGTGTGAAAAGAAATTATAGCCCGAATACTTAAACGCTACTTACATATTATGTTGCACTTAACTACTCATCCATCCATCCATCAGCCAAAGGAAGTCCACTGCTGAACATGGGCCTCTCCTAATGATTTCCACAGTGACCTGTTGGAGGCAGCCTGCATCCAACGACGTCCCGCGACCTTTACCAGGTCGTCTGACCACCTAGTGGGTGGACGGCCCACGCTGCTCTTTCCGCTTCGTGGCCTCCATTCCTCCATTAACTAATCAAGCCTCGCTTAAATGTACTGGCGTAGGACGTCGGTAATTAAGTGGAACTTAATATCTAAATGGCGTTTGAGTATTCGGGCGTATATGTCATACATGTATATCATACTCCTACAAGCACACACAGACGCTTATGCTGAGTGAACGCAGAAATACTACTAGCGACATACACCCACCGAGTTCAATATTTCTACCTAAAGATATGATTGAGACAGGCCTATCGCCGTGCCGGGTACTAATTTCAGTCTCGAGAAGATTATAAGCATTTCTCTATCAGGAAATCTGACACAAAGAAGTATGCCATCAAGAAATCCCACGTAGTAATTGTAAAACGAGAGGACGCGGGTTTGATCTCCGCATGGAATACAAATTTTTGTGAAGTCCACTAGTATTTGTCTCGGGTGGGTGTTGGTGAATCCGAAAAGTCTCTCGTAGTTTCTCATAACCACGACACAAGACTTAATTGATCTTAATGTGGGTCTGGACTATGTTATGACTGTTGGGTGTATTTATTTATTATTTAATGGGGCAACGACACTAAACACTAATTATTTTTAAATTAATCTGTTACCCTCTATCAAGTATACTGCCTACTCGTTTGTCCGGCGCACCACTGAAGCAAAAAATAATTATTATAGGAAGTAATACAAACTACAGTACTGTTGCAATGCGGACCCGGAAAGAACTCGGAATAGTTGCAAATTGGCAATATTTTTAAGTTTCTCTCGACTTCTTGGTCCTTCGAGCGCCATTATCGCTCGGAAACACACAACATTCTAGAAAACACTGATGTTACATAAGCGCTGCAATACAATTATTATACTAATGCCTGTTTCTTACAAACGACAAAAAGTTTGAAACAACATGCAGTTGCAGGCCAAAGTTAACAATATGTTGTAAGTTCGCGTAGTTATTACATTTCGGTGGCATGCGCCGTTCTCGTGCGTTTAGATCAGTTATATGCGAAACTAGGTTGTTTTAGTTTTACGTATTTCGATTCCGATTCTAAAAGCTAGTGATTTTTGTGAATGTTTTAGTTATTGGTTTAGAGCATCGAGTTCGATATCGGGTACTTGATGCATGAACTGATTGCGGCTCTTATAGACACATGGTAGGTACATTAATAACCAATTCATTGACAACCATTGAAAATTTTGTAAAAGAGAAGGAGAGGGATGACGAAGGTTAGGGTTAAAAGGTTATTAATTGAATAATACTGTTTATTTATCTGTATCAGCCCATATACGTCGCACTACAGGGCACGCGCTTCCTCAACAATCGAGACCACGATTGACAAGGTTACGCCATATAGCCTACTACGCTAGCCTAGTGCGGTTTGGCGGACTTTAAATACCATAGAATTCTTACAAATTGAATAATAAGCAATGGACCATTGTATTGTGCAGCATTTTCTGTGCGGGACTGTCCGCACCACCCAGGTAGAAATATCTTAAATGCGCTGTAATTGAAAACTAAATACGACCTGGCTTTGTTAATTTATTTTGATAAACTATATTTAAATAAAAAAAAATTGTTAACTATGATAAACAAATGCGAAACATATGTTATATCATATCATATCACAGTAAAATATTTACATAGTAAATAATACAAACATAATGAGTAAGCTATTTGTCGATTAAATTTCATTTGTATTTTGAAAACTAGATATTGTTCTGTGAATTTTCTAATCTAATTCTAATCTAAAATATGTTCCAAAAATATTTAAGACTGTATTGATCATATTCCTTTAATAACAGTGTGTCTTGACAAGGGTGACACGGGATATGAAGGCAAACTCGTTGACTCAACTCGATAGCACTTAAATCGTCAGCCTACGAGTGACCCTCAAGACATCCTCTATTTTATAGAGCAGTTGGAACGAGCGACGTGAATCAAGTCGTATTAAAAACTAGGTCGAGATTGATCTTTCGTAATCTAAAATTTGTAATATTAATAATGTATTGATATAAATAACATTGTTTTTAAAATAATTGATTGATAAACATCTAAATCAACATTAACATCATCATCAGTCTATTGCAGTCCACTGCTGGACTTAGGCCATAGGACCGGATGCATAAAGTAGCAGACCGGGCTTTATGGCGTACCATGGGGGAAAACTCTAAATGCAAGAGCCAAGAAACTAATTTAAAAGTAAACTCGTTCGATTGTTACGTTGTATATTTTTTATGTATGGGTATTAATGTATGTATCAGCTACAGCTGTTAGAAATAGCTACATCCAGCGGTCTTCTCCTTCGTAATTATGGAGATACGAGGTATTTTAAAGAAATTACATTTATTATGAATTACATGAAAATACAATTAAAAGAAAAATCTTGCAAAGCTATAATGTAAGGAAGATGAAATTCCGTCTTGAAAGAGAATTTTAAAAATACTATCAGTAAATGTAAGAGGAACTGGCGCGTTCATACCTATTAATATGATCATTAAATAAGTGACGATACAAGAAGCAATATGTTACATATAACAATATATAAAACGAAGTTACGCAACCAATAAATAAAGGATATACAATACCTGGCAATTTACCTTCCCTTTGCCTTCTATATAAAAAGTTTAATAAAAACGCGAACAGAATATATTTCACGTAACTGATATTTAGTTCAAATGCAAAATGTGCCGAAATAATAGTCTCTATTTTTCGATATGAAATCTGACGGCACACAATGTTTCAGCAGTATAGAATAATATTACAAGATTGAAATCGCTCTAATATGAAATATACTATACTAATATTCCTTTTTTTTAATATTAAACGAATAAATATACGAACAAATGTTGTACAAGGCTTTGTGTGCCAATGCGATTACATTTTGTTTGTTTCGTAAATTATAAATTATAAACAAAGCGATTATGAAATGAAATAAAATTGATGAGAGTTTATCATACATTAATAATTATTTACAATTGGTTTATAAATTTAAACAAATATTTGTGAGCTTATTACAGCTTCATATTTTTGTATAGTTGTGAGGCACCAATTTTTAGATTTTGTTGGTTTATTTTAAATTATTTTTTGTTTCAAGTTAATACTTTTAAATGTGCTGTGCTCGTATAGAAGAAGCCCACAAAGACCCATTCAAAAAAATAAAATACATACAATAAAAAACATCGTTATTTTATAAAATAAGATGCGATTTATGAGTTTGTTCGTAATAATCTGTTAGGTATGTTTTTTTCGTATGATTGTTTTACTTATAATAACTGGCGCTAAACCATTTGTCTAAACCACGATATCCCCTGATATTAAAGGCTTTATTCATAGACAGTTATAATACCTATTTTAGTTATCGAGTGTTTTGTCCCTTTCGAACTAATTTAAATTTGAATTCAGCTTGAGCGAAGAAGACAAATTCCATAACTAACATAGGTTTTAAAACTGTCTATGAATAAGGCCGTAAATCTTTATTTAAAATTTCATTGGCACTAAATGGTCACAGTGCTTGCGTAGTTTTTGCAATATAGTTCTAGTCATGAAATACACGGCTGTTTCACAGCAATCACATCAAGATTACCAACTAATAATAATAAAATAATAATCACCAGAGATATTGTCGTGCATTAGTACGCGTAATTCCCTGTAACACTACGGCTTCTGTACCAAATGGATGAATCGCCCATTGTCTATCGTGCATCATAGATAAGCAAGCCATGGATGAGGGAGAAATTGAAGCCGGTAACTATTCACTATTCAGCCTGACGGTCGATATCTGTTTGCTAGATAGGTCATCTAGTTGTCGAGCATTAGTGCTACATGTATGAAGGCTGAGCACGTTGCTAATGTAAGTTAATTAACAATTTATTAACATCAATATAATAACCACAGCTAATGAGGATGTATATTATAAATTAACTTATGACAAAATAAATATAGCAGCCATATGAAAAGTAGCGAAACATGTGATTATTTTACCTTCCAAATTCAATTGATATTGTTATGACTTATTATGAATATTTTTATACTTTAAACATATGAATTTTAAAATATTCGCTAACAAAAAAGAAGTTGCAAAATTATAAGGCGAAGTCGTTGTAAAATAACCGCTCTTAATTAATTCCAAAAACTCAAGAAACGGAACGTTAAACCTAGCTTTAAACGCTCAACCGCAGCGTAAAACTGGAACTAAGCCCGACCCAACAATATGTTTACAAGCGACCTGCTCGGAACGGAGGATCGTCACGTACGAGTAGGCCTGTGCACCCATTAATTATGTATACCCACATTAATCCGACGAGTCTATTGGCATCCGTCGCCGTTGTACGGTCCGAAAACTGAAGCTCGCAGGAATGTCACACACATACAGACATACACATACGCTCTGCTCACAGCTCCTAAACCTATTTGCATGAGAAACGCATCGAAGTAATTTTTGTGTCAGAAACGCAGTAAAGTTAGTGGATTGTGGATTTTGCTTATAATATTGATGGTAAAAAATATAATTATCTAACAGCTGATGGAAATGGATAGGCACTCGTTGCAGTCCAGGGTATAGATGTTGAAAATCTAAAGTATATCGCAGTACCGTCAATATTTTCTGAGGAAATGATTTTTGCTCCTGATTCCAACAGTATGAAATTTTATTACATAGCTTATACTATATTTTAAGAAAGTTGAATGACAGGTGGCAACAGACAAGAAGACCTTTAAGTCCAGAAAATTGAAAACACAAACAAAATACTGGAATGTCACGTTAAAACACAAAATAACTCCATAGAAAGTTTGAATGTGAACGAGATACAAGAAATTACGAAACTGCCAAACCTTCTAATTAACAACGAACATAAAGGTAAAGAAAGGACAATAGGTGCAATTGAACTAAAACTCAACAAGGGCACGATAATTAAGGCCTTAAAATAAGAACTTAAGTCCACTATCGCAGCTGACCTATGGATCTACTTAACCTCGGGACAATTTAATTAATGCTGTGTAATCAGAACCCTTACTAAAACTAACAACAAAAGTACCATTTGAAAGATAAACAGAGAGCCTCGCAAAAGTTGAAATTGTGCGTATTTGTTATGATTCCAATGTCACTGGGTGCCATTATAGATACGCTTTAAATGTTTTCGGGCGCATTTTAGATATGTAACTATTGTTTATCTTTATTTTCGCCTTGATTAAAACATTTTGTAGTGAATTCTAAGTAATTTAGATTAGTTTCGTCTAACCTTTTTTACAGCAGTCTTTGCTCGTCCTAATTGAGCTTGTACGTGGATCGACGGCCCGAATGTGAGAGACTTGGCCTTTGCTTTAACATGTAAATATAGTTTTCTTTTGTTTTTATACTCACGAACATGGGATCCTTGATTCTTTATCGTGTAATTACGCTGTCGTTCTTTATTTCTTTTTATATCTATGTATAGTAACAGACACGCAAAAGTTAATCCACATTATACCGCAAGAAACGTCTCAATCAATTTGGTCATTTTTATCATTCAGCTATACAAATATAGTACAGAACTCCCTAATTTTTAAATGGACATAAAGCCCAGTCTAGCTTGTTGACCCAATGCGAGTTGACAGACCGATGTATTTGTATTAAACCAGTGATCGTTTGTTAGATTTTAGATGGCAATGACTATTACTGTACCGTGCTCTGAGTAAAAAAAATGCTCGGTCACGCCATTTAAAACAGCTTAAAATATCCTCAATTTTTATTACAGAGAAGCTTGTACCTATTCCAAAAAGGATACTTTCAAGTAAAGGTTTGATTTTAACAAAATTTACCATTAAGACAAACATTTCAGAGGAAACGCGCAGTAAAATGAGACGGCAATTGATACTAATAATTATAAAGATAAGAATAGAAACAGTCATAATTATTGGAAGTATCTTGTTTTCTCTCTCGCACGCCTGCTCTGTTAGGTGGAGACATCCAAAACCATGTTTAGCTTAATTTTCCAACTAGTTTAATTATTTTTGATCGATTTTTCTAATAGTCTTCAGACTGCCTTTGAATGCCCCGTCCCTCTGATAAAATTTAAAAAAGAACAAGAAAATGTTTCATAGCAAATCAGCCCAGATTCCAAAAATTCGTTTAATATTTATTTTTTCGACAATTGCTCCGAAAGGAGTCAATTGGCTTTTGACTTTCATTCTTTGCCGTTAAAATCAATATAACGTAATAAGTAAAAGGCGCTGAAAAGGAACGGCAGTCGGCAGGTAATTGAATAAGGGAGCAAAGTTTGTAGAATCAAGACAGATAATCTCTGGAGCCGCTGAAATTGTTTTGAAAACATGTTCGGCACGATAAATCAATTTATTACTTGAAATAAGTAAACTACTGTGCAAGTTTCAGTTTTATCCACCTAAATCTTGATTATATTTAAAATAAAATTTATGTGGTTATTTTATATCTTAGACAGGTAAATAAATAATAACGCAACAATCCGATTTAAATTATTTTTGTTTTCTAGGTTTTATTTGGACTCATACGAAAAGAAGAGTTACTTTATTAATATATAATCGTCCCATTGAGTTTTCGGCCCTTATCCCATTTTAAGTAGGTTCAATGCATGATGACAAAACATGGCGAATAATGTTACCAACATTATTTCTAGATAATTCTATTCAGGAATATAATGTTATATTCAACAGTGACCGTTCTACGGTGATGCTTATAGTTTATGTTTACTTCTCGTATTTTATCTTTCATCAATCTCTTCTTTGTTTTCTTTATAAAGATTTATACCCGCCTTTCTCTGTGGAATTGCGAGACGTAGAGAATAGGTAGTAAAACTCGCTCCTAGGGTTCCATTGTAGAACACAGACGAAATCTATTTTCATAGTGCATTATGTTAGAACTCCACTTTCTTAAATAAAATAAAAAAAAAAACTTTTCATTATTTTTTTTAAAGGATGCAAGACTGTATAGTAGTTTAAATCCTTAAATTTCAATCATAAAAAAATATAATTACATAAAAGCGACATTTTAATCTACCATGTTTATCTTCTTCCGTAAATACGAGCAACAACAAGATTTTTTAAGGCGGCAGGCGAAATTAATCATCGTGTTGGAAGCCTTGGGAAAGAGCATAACTTTACAGATATCGAGTTATACAGAGCTCTCGCGGAAACTTCCACTCGTACTTTGCCGTTTTTTATTCACCCAGCGACATATTACAGCCATATTTTATACTTTAAATGGAAAGCTATCTATTATTTCATTCACTAAGAGTATTCAAGTTTAAAAAGAATTTACTATATTGTGTATATTGTTGTTCTTGCTTATTTGTCTAAATTACGGTTGCAATTTTTGTGCAAACGAGATATCGTTTACAAAATAATTATTGTATCTAAAAGTGTATTGCAAGGGATTGACTTTAAGAAGTTAATCCATAGGTAAGTGACAAAAACGGACAAAAACTGTTAGTACACGAAAAAAGGCCAGTAGGGTAATTCACGTAATTTTTTGACGCGCCGATCAAGTTGCGGTGCAGTTGCAATGAAGTTTACGTCTTAGTGCAAAATGGTATTCTTGTAATTGTTTAGCTGCGCGTGAACTGCACCTAAGCTATGCGTAAACTGCGCGCGTGCTGCGCGTCAACTGTATGTCAGCTGTATGCAAGAAGCTTACACGTAAATACCGATCAAGTTGCGATCTGAATCACGCATATAAAACACGTAGCAGTAGAATACGCTAAACCGCTCGCGTGACGCGGACTTGACGCGAGCGTATCTGACAGCGGTTGTCAAAATTACGAGAATACGAAAAGGTCTGTTTCGATCGAAACTTAACTGCAACTGCACTGCAACTGAACTTATTTAATTACGTGAATTACCCTACAGCTCGGTTAACTATGGCTAACCCCTCTCCATCGTACTTCTGACTGTAGACAAATCCTTGTCCTGCAGTGAGACTTATACGGACTGATACAAACATAGTCCTTTGCCTAATAATAATCGGCTTGTAACGTAGGTACGCCACTTAATCTTAGGTGTACACTCTTTTGCTCTTTGTGTACAATTACTACTAATCGTGTTCCATAAATAATTTCTCCGTCAAACTACATTTATAAAATATACTTTTATATCTATGGACATGAATACTAAATCGTAATATCCATTGTGGAGCAGGCCCGTGCCGAGCAGTGGGACGTATATTGGCGAACATAAATACAGATCTATGGACTAAATTTATTCGACATTGCAATTATTATCTTTCTGAAACACAGTAAGTCCCACGCTGATCTTTATAGTTGCTAAAAATAAACTAAAGCATGCCCTTGAACTTTAAACGGTTTTAGTAATTAGTGGCGTATTTGATCTAGCAACATCGAGATCCTGAATTTATAGTATTTGCGAATGAAACAAATATTTGACCTATCGCGGTAAACTAGCTCCCTTTGCTTTATCAGTTCACTAAAACCCCCAACGTCAGAGTTGGCCCAAATATTTGTTTATAATGCAAACATTAATTGTCCTTCTGTGAAGGAACTCTATCGTCATTTCAATATTTCAAGGAAATTAATCGGTCTCAAACTAGTACTCAAATCGATGAACTTTTTAAAATTGGAAGTTGGAAGTAGTAGAGCTGTTGTCAGCCATGACTCAGCATGAATGGGCAGGCTCGTCTTCACTGTCGCGTTTCGTTCAGTGAGTGAGACTGCCGGATGCCCAATACCCCTTTCCTCTCCCCATTCTTTTTCCTTCCCGCTCCCCTCCCGATCTGATAGGCCCGCAACACGTCTATGATCCAAGCATCATGGATCTTCATGGGGGGGAATAATCACTTACCATCAGGTGAACTGCTTGCTAGTTTGCCGGAACTATCCTATAAAAAACGTAATTTAACAATAATAATTAAAATTGCCAAAACCGTTCATTTTTATTTACACAAAAATTTTATTTTGTTTAATTACCAAACTTTGTACAAAATATCTCAATCGAACGGCTTTTGACCGGTTCCACGAAATCGCTAATAGCAATTTAGCTTGTCAAATAATTAAATAAATCGTGACAAAAATAATAAATTTTAAAATTCATTCAACATAAATCGCTATCGGAGTTTTGTTTACACATCTAGCAATAGTTTGCGCAACACAAAATTGATTGATACGATTCAGTGTTCATTCATTACATACATCAGGCAAAAACTCCGGTATGGACGTATACTATGTTTATTAGTTGTTTTTCAACAAACACAGTTTCGATGCTATTTTTAAATGCTGCAATTTCGAGAAAAAGATATGAACTTTACAAGTAAACATGTTTGCGATAAATGTGTTTTCTTTTATTTTCACTACATAGATAAAAAAAAGTCGCTTCCCGTCTGTCTGTCCCTATGTATGCTTAGATCTTTAAAACTACACAACGGATTTTGATGCGTTATTTTTTAAATAGATAGAGTAATTCAAGATTAAGTTTTATATGTGTAATACATATACATGTCCTAGTTTGTACGAAAAATAAAATGTATCTGTTGTGGAGTGGAACCAAAAAACATCTGGACCCAGGCGAAGCTAGGACGGGCTGCTAGTTATTTATAAATGATTAGTATGAGAGTTTGTTACAGTTCTATAAGTGAAAACCCCACCATAATGAATACTACTTATCTAGACAGCATTGAACTTACCAGTACATTTTGCAATGCGGTTAATCTTGTTTACTAACCTGGTTATAAGTAAAGGATCAGTCTATAAATACATTTTGTTAAGCAAATTTAAAACAATCTTTCCAACATGAAATATTTACTTTAGGCGTATTTCGGGTAAAGGTCTCTTCAGTGTTGAGCTACATTTTCTTTCGTGGGCTGTTGCCGCCCAATTATCTCCGCCTATCACTTTTACATGCAAAATACAGCGTTTCATTTATCGACCTTTGGCTTTTGTTCCCATTGGGATACGTGGATACGACCATACGTCACCTCGTCTATTTCTCGTTTGTCATTCTGGCTGTATATCAAGCCCACTATCATTCAAAGCAACGGATAACAAACCAAGTCCAGAATATTAGCTTATAAATGGGATACCGAAATAACTGTAATCAAAGTGTGACGTAAGGACAAGGACAGTACCTTACACACTAATAAAAAAATATACGTTTCATAGTTCGCATATTCTATGCTCTAGTGTGAAATTTACGTATTACGTCACATCTCTGCTTAAGGCCAAGACGCTTCCCTAAACTTCGCAAAAAATACTTGAGGTGTTACAATAACAAGACTGTAAAGTTCGGAAAGAAAATTCACTGTTTCCTTTTCTCGCCTAAGGCGCCTCGGGAAGGTTCAAGGTTACTGAAAAAACAGATTGACTTTTCGACTATCTTTCTTCATTACTGTACATACCATCGAATTATTTGCTTACTTTACTTGACAAAGGTATAAAAAAGAACGTTTGCAATATTCAGAATTATTTTTTTATGTTACATTGTCAATAGACGTCAACGATAAAAGATTTCAAAAAAGATATATACGTAATAATGTCCCTCTCTTACACATGGCCAATGTTACCTCGATTGACACTAATAATAAAAGACAAGGGCATCGCTACATCCAGCCTTTTTTTCAATACCTGCAGACATTTTATTTGTACCATAGAACGTAATAAGTCCATAATACGGAGGTATATTTTTGAACCATGTAGCAGAGAAAACCGACGTTAATTAAAAGCTTAGCTATCTTGTTTAATTCGGTCAGTGAAATTCCCGGCAGCCCATTATTTCCTCCATAACATTCGCTTTCAAGACTTCTCCATTGTCAAAGGTTGACATCGTATATATCCAGGTGTTGTGCGTGTTTATGGGCGGCGTCAGGTAAACCATTCACTTGGCTTTCATTATATCAAAAAATATATACATAAGTACAGGCATAATTTCTGCGAACTTTAGGTGGGATTACTGGCACTCATTATAATACATTTGCTCCTCTCAGAAAATTTGTCATATATGGTTTCTGCTAATTTGAGTATCAGATCGTTAGAATTCTCGCCAATTTGCTGGCTCGAGAATGTCTTACACAACCTTGAAAAGTTTAGAAACTTACTTCCATATAAGATAAAGGTATAAGTTTGACTACAATCGTTTAATTAGAATCTGTGATTAAATACTATATGCATAAGACATTAGAAGCAGTTAGTAAATATTGCTTAATGAATTTTAACATATTTGTATTAAAAATATATGTCACTTGCAAATTATAACAAATTATGAATGAACTGCTCTGATTAGACCAACTTGTAACTTTTGTAATAATCACGATATTGTTAACTGGTTTTGAAAAGAGCAACACTAGAGTTTCTTGCCCGTTCTTGTCTAGTGAAAACCGCTTTCCGAACCGGGTGGTAGAAAAAAAATGACTGAATCTAAATAATGTTGAACATTTTAATGGATTCAATAAATTATTTTCATTTCATTAGACATCTATCAGTGAACCATGAAAAAAAGAACTCAATTTTTTTTTGATATAAACATAATTACACGTACCATCATTCAAATCAACAATGTAATCCGTCATGTGAATAATTAACTCCTTCGGTAGGCATTTAAAATTCAACAACAGAATTATTAGAATATTGATTAACAAATCTTTACATAGCTGTCTGACGACCACGTTTCAGAACGAAGATTAGCCGTCAGACTTCGTTAGTGTTAAATCCCAGCGGATAAAGCCAATAAATTATGTAAGGAAGCCCATTACCAGCTTAAACATTTTGACACAAGACTGAGTCTTACTACAAATTCACGCGTTAACCGAGCCGTATTAGACCGACGTGGTGGCGTGTGATCTAAAACTACGTGCTTCAGAGAAATTTGCTATGCTGTGTGTGAACTAAAGGAGAGTAAATAAAATGTCTTTTGGTTGGCTTGCAATAATAAATACGGAGAAGACTGTCGTCGTGATGAAACCCACCGACTATTAAAGGTAAATAACGCGAGAAAACGGAAGGCAACGATGGAGTTTGACTGTGTGGGAAAACTTCTCTCTCTCTCTCTTCAGCCACAGGAAGTCCACTGCTGAACTGCCTCTTCCATGGATCGCCACAAAGACCTGTTGGTAGCAGGCTACATCCAGCGACCTTAACCTTAATCTTCGGCAAAACTTCATGGCATGGTAATTGCTGATCCGCTTATTTTCACAGATATGGGACACTAATGAGGTGAGGCCAGTTCTGACTCGCAAAAATAGTCTACAAAACTGATCTTCAGATCGTTGTTCATTTATGTAAAAAAAACGATCTATTACGTTTTACGTTCGTAGAATTAGCTATTATTTCAAGTCGAAATGTTCAAATAATTTGCATAATACTAATATCACTCCAAAAACAACAGCCTATAAAAATACTCAAAGGGCCAATACTAAAACATATGATTTCGATGAAATAGCTCCGCCTTGCTTTGTCTTTTTAATGAACCCTTTGTCAACCGCAACGCCCTTCTCTGTAATTACGTCACTAGACGCGTGCTCATTTATAATTTACCGACGGCAACGACATTTAATCAATACTTAACTAAATAAACGTTTACTGCGAAATGAACGTGAAATGTAATCAAAATTCCAAGTCTCGAGAGATGCCGAGTTACAGAAAATGCCAAGAGCATCCAATATACGCCGTAAGTTATTTAAGACTTGTTCTTTGGGATTTTTTGTTTGTTTTCAATTAAGTCGTCTAGATTTTTTTCAACAGGTCTATGTGACGATTTAGTTTAGGAGATTATTTGTTGTCAGTCATGACTTAGCAGGAATATATATATTTTTATATTATACAGTAACATATTAACTAAAGTAATTTATATGAGTGATAGCTTTGCGTAGTTTCCTTTCATTTATTGGTCTTATGAAAGATCTCATCTAGGAAACTTAGGGCACCCATCCAAAGAAAAAAGTGAGTAAAAAACTAAGTATCAATTCTCGTTAAATTTAATCCTTTACAATATGTTTCCTCGGAAGATGGAGTGCATATGAAATTGGCTTTAATCCAAAAATTTGATTCCTGTAAGATTAATATCAGGATATTTTTTGGTTCTGCTAGCTGGCCAAATAACCACTTCAGCACGGCTAGTTAAGACCCATGTGAAACTATTAACAGCGGGTTAAATTCTCGCTTCTAGACAAAATATGTTTGTGAGAAATACAAATATTTATTTCACTTCTTGGTATTGCCAGACAAAAAAGTCTCTCGTAGTTTCTAATATACATGCCCAACGGTCGAATGTGTATGGGCTGACATACTCTCAGATCGACAAATAAAACGTACTACACTAAAACACAAAAACGTTAATTCTTTTAAACTCACCATATTTTTTTATTATAATACTAAATGGACTGCCTCGGTGGCGTAGTGGTACTACGGTATGATTGCAAAGCTGAGGTCTCGGGTTCGAATCCCGGGTCGGGCAAAGTGATATTGGATTTTTCTATTCATTATCAGCCCGGAGTCAGGAATTTGTGCCCGATATGGCGATAGGCTCGCCCCCTATCACATCGTGGGACGGAATATACAAGGCGAAACGTGGGTGTTCTGTTAACACCTCTGCCTACCCCTTCTGGGAAAAAGGCGTGTGTTTATGTATGTATGTAATACTAAATGTTTTTTGATTAAATTACACAAACATAACTGGGATAGTAAAGGATAATCGTTCGTTGACAATACCGCGTAATAACCGTACATTTGCAGTTGCCACAGAGTCGTTACTATCAGTATCAACTGGCCTGATTGTTTATGTACGGACATTACTTCTCGAAAATATCCTGTATTTGACTGAAACTGCCGAACTACTTTATATATCGTTTTAAATTTTATAGTTTATGTTATTACGGAAAGGCTTATAGTGTTTCCGGTACATTCGTTGGTATTGCGCTTAAGTTGGTACGACTGTATTGTACAGTATCAGCCCATGTACGTCCCACTGCAGGTCACGAGCCTCCTCTATAATCGAGAGTACGATTGAGAGGGGTTAGGCCATATAGTCCACCACGCTGACCTAGAACTGTACTAGGTAAATAATAATGAGTAAAGGCGATTGTCCATATCTTTCTATCACGTTGGGCCTAAAGATAATTTCAATTATAAGTGATAAGAATAATATAATAGCCGCGTTAAATTAGCTTATTTTGAAGAAGTTAAAAATTGTTTTCTCAAAATATGTGGACTTGGAATTGGTCAGGTTCAATAGCCATATCTTTATTTATATTCGACATGCATTTTGCAACCCTAATGTTCTCACATCATAATATACTAAATATTTTACCTAAATACCTTATTGTAGTCTCATCTCTCATCTCAATCGTGACACCATTGAGAGTTACAACGTTAGAGCTCGTACAATGTTGCAATAAACTAATACGATATTCCACATCTAAGGTACTTTAGCAAACAGTAACGTCCGGGCGATTATTTACCGTCTTAACGTTTACAATCTAACCACTAAGTACAAAACCGCATCTTTATTACGATGTGTGGCAACGAGTCGTAAATGTGCATTCCACAGAGCACTTGGTATCCTAACTTTGTTTTGGCACGCATATATTGCAAATGTTTATCTGTATTGTTTTGTATAACTTTTTTGGTTCTAACTACTGTATTGTTTGCTTTCGAATCTGGCTGACGTTCTTGTGTATCGATTTGTTTGTTTTATGAGTGGGAAATGGCTTTTTCAGTAACCGGGTGATGCCATGACGCCCTCAATTGAAACAGTTAGCAGTTCTTAAACCAGACATTATAAAATAATATTTGGCGGTAGGTATAGGCTTTTGATTACTGAAATGAATAGATCATTTCCTCATTTAGATTGAAAATATTGATTTAAAGATTACGCTGGGACATCCAACATTTATATATTATAATTACGGACTATTAAACATCAATAGGATTTAATTAGGTATTAAGTAACTCCTACAATAATATAATATTATATCATAGTTTTCTTACCCCTATAATACACAGAGGCACAGGGTTTAACTGTTCAAAATGTGGCCTTATTTGTTACGCATGAATCAGTCTAATCAGTCCCCAGCATAGGTGAACAGTGAACTGCCAACCCGCATTAGGCCAGCGTGGTGGACTATATGGCCTAACTACTCTCAATCGTACTCTCGATTGTAGAGGAGGCCCGTGCCCTGCAGTGGGTCGTATATGGGCTGATACAATACAATACAATACAATACAATAGGTGAACTTTTCAAATCTAATATCTCCATCCAACAACCGCTACTTTATCATCTGATGTAGATCTGTTAATTGCCAATTTACCAATGGTGATGATAATACAAACAGGGATTACCCCCGTCGTCCACCAGGCTGCTCCAATGAGTCCTGTTGATTGCTCATGTATGTACCTGCATCAAATTATTGTCCAGTTTCTTTTAGAATTCAATTATCATCTCATCTAATATACTCTAAAGTGTACGTTAATCGTGGCAAATATTTTAATTTTCTCACTTCGCACCGTTTACAAGATCTGTGATTCCACGGAAATGCCTTTTACCAGGCCGTTTGTGCCTGAGGCAGACAATTTAATTAAATTTTTAGCGTATTCTGCAGTTTATTTTAAGAGAATTACCCGCTACAAAGCACTTACACTTTTACATACAACGTGTAGATAGGTATTTATATGTACTACATACATACATAAACTCACGCCTTTTTTCCCAGAAGGAGTAGGCAGAGGTTCTCCTGGTAGTAACCAGGTACCCATGTTTTGCCTTGTCGGTTTTGTCCTAGGATGTGATAGGGGGCTAACCAATCGCCATATCGGACACAAGTTCCTGTCTCCGGGCTGATAATAAATAGAATAATAGATATTGAATAGATAACGACCCGGGATTCGAACCCGAGACCTCAGTTTTGTAATCATACCTTAGTACAACTACGCCACCGAGGCAGTTACTATATGTACTATTTAGATTTTTTCTTTATTGCACCTCTACAATCAGCTAGTTTCCGATTTATATGTCATCCATGAGAAATATATGTATTTATGTACTCGTAAATATTTAATTTTCTATAATTATAAAAAAATCACTTGTTTGTTTGTTTCTCTGATAAAAAAAACATCAAAAGTATTTTGCAAACGCATAACAAATCCACTGCACATCATCATCATCATCATCATTCACAGCCTGTAGGGTCCCACTGCTGGGTATAGGCCTCCCTCATACTGTGCCACTTTAATTTGTCTTTTGTCAGTCGCATCCAGGAATCGCAGGCCACTGCACAATTAGCTGTAAACAATATTTCTGCTACAATACACAAACGGGATAACTCCACAAAGCGCTGCATTTTGCAAAACAGAACGCCGCGCTAAATTCACGTTTGACAGCCCTACATTAATAGTCCCGTTAAATGACAGATGCAAAAGTAAAAGTCACACGTTCCACATATAAAAATCTATTCTCAGAGGGTTGCCACAAAAGTAGGTCATCAGATAAATACTACGCAGAATCCCCATATGATTTTACTCACAGAGGTAAATCTAAATAGATATCGCAAGTATTAAAGTGTATTAAAAGTAGACTTGGTTTACTTACGTCAATGAAACATTTAGTCGCGCTCCTCCTTTCTATTATATTTTTTTTTCTAGCGATGCGATTAAAACAGTTTTAAAATACAGTTGGACTTTGAAACGGTTTCGCGCAAGCAGATATTTTCATCACTAAAACATACTGTTTTGATACCACGCTAGATAGCACAAAACTGACACGCTTCCATACATTTGAAGGGGCTGCGACATCTATGAATTTTTATATCTGCGAATACTCTGCAAAATGAAAGTAGTTTCCCTGCCGCTGTAAATCCATTCGGATGTATTAAATTAATTACTATCTGTTTGGCGTATATCGAATCTCCGCTGGGTTACTGGATTATAACGCTCCGGGAGTTCTGCGTGGCATAATTAAATAACGAAGCCGAAGTTCACGTCGATTACGTTGCCGTTTTGATGTGTGTGGGATATGATTTCATTAGATATTAATACTATTATTTTGGATTCAGTACTTAATTATTAACGGTATCCACTTAACATTTAAGAACGTTAAAAAATTTAATTAAACAAATACATATTATTTAAATGAGATTTGGTGTATAATGTAACATCGGCACAGCTGCCGATCATGCACAAGGTTTAAATTTGAATTTTAAAAAGGACCACAAAAAACTGATATCTTTAAAATTCATTTAAGATCCTATAGCCTTATAGATATTGATAATTTTATTTTTATCCATTTGGACAATAAATAGTAATTACAATATACTCATATTGTATAAACTAGACTTAATCACAGTAGTTATAAAACACACAACTCCCACCAATGTCTACATATTGACATAAAGTAATTTTGTAATTAATTATTCAGCAAACAGACTACAACTTTAATGTTTACAAAAAAAACAAGCATCTGTCACATTAAACATCTAATCCAAAAATCCTACAAATTTTCCAATAAATGCCTTGCAAGTGACATACGCTCAAATACGACGTAAGATAGGTCGATAGGTCGACCATCCGTCTAAGTCACCCGGCAGGTGGGCCATAAATACGGCCCGCAGACATCACCTCACGATATACTGCCGTTTAGGGATTTACTGAATTATGCCCAGCACGCAACGATGCTCTTTGAATTATATAGTTGCCGAATAAATTCTAGTTCACGCAACAATCTTGCTTATTTATTGATGGTTTGGGGAAGTGAATAAATTATTTTTTTCCGTTGTGTATGAATAGGTAATATGGTGTAGGGGAAATGAGTAAATATATTTCTCCTCCTCCATGCCAGTAACTCATCTACGATCCGAGTGTAAGATTTTTAAAGGCAGCGGAGATCATTGACCATATACTATGTGAATCAAAAATGAGAAGAAATTGTTTTTAATTATGGACTGCCTCGGTGGCGCAGTTGTACTATGAGTGCTACTGGTATGATTGCAAAGCTGAGGTTTCGGGTTCGAATTCCGGGTCGGGCAAAGTGATATTGGATTTTTCTATTCACCACCGACCCGGAGTCAGGAACTTGTGCCCGATGTGGCGATAGGCTCATCCCCTATCACATCGCGGGATGGAACATACAAGGCGAAACATTGGTGTCGTGGTTGCATCTCTGCCTACCACATCTGAGAAAAAGTCGTGATGTTTATATATGTATGGACTTTAATAACTTAACTGGTAATCTAATCAATAAATAAATATTGGAATAATATATGCACATATTCCGATTCGTATAAAATTATGTGTTTTAAATTATCTTGCAGCAAAACGCACAGCGATTGAAATACATTTGGGTTTACCAAATCACGTCGGTTGTATCGGACCGGAATAACATTCTGATTCACAAAATACATAAAGATTTTAATTTAATCCGTATATCCATTTCATTGGAACCGCCAAACCGCAAACATAGTAATTGGGTTAGTCAGGTAGTCAAACATCGTAAAATATGCATTGCCAAACGTAATGCATTATAAATGAAAGGCGGCGACTTATTATGTACCCCGCGTATAAAACGAAAAAGGATAACAATATGAGGCTTGATTTAGGTTGTAAATTAATAAGTTTGTTTTTTAAGAAAAAAATATAAAAATATCATTGTAATTAAAATCTCTTACCTTGCACTGCATTAGATGCTTACTCACAATCCGCGGTCTAAAAATAAATAAAAAATCCAGTCAAACACTGAAAATGTCTTATCATTTCAAATAAATATTAAAAAAAAACATTAATTAAACCTATAAATATAGTAGTGGGTGAGCTAGGATTATTCGCTTGCGGAAACAGGTGAGCCACTGTTTCAACTTTGGACTCGGACCAAAGTTTTGTTCAGAACTGTGACGGTAAGCCGATGATTTGTTATTTTTGAAAGTTGTAACAATAACCACTACCAATTAATAGTATATACCTATTGATAATTATAGTAAAACATAAAACAAAAATATGATTATAATTTCATTATTTTCTATCGTAATCTTCAAGAATTTATCAGATATTTTTGGCACATTTTTGAGAGTTTACTGTTCAAGAATGAAATTTTACAAATAGCCCATGGTACGTTAATTAAGTAAAATAAAAACAAGGAGAAAATAATCATTCGTTCCAAAATCAGATGAATCAAAAAAGATTGAGAACAGGACGAACAAGCTGGATCGGGACAACCCAACACAAACAAACAAAAAGTAAAACCTTTTTCAGACTTGAATGAAAAGCAGGCAATTTAGAAGTTTCAGATGACACTCCATTTTTCTACGAAATTGTTAGAAGTTTCGTATTCCAACATGTGGCTACGATTTGACATGCATGTTTCAACAATGGTCGCTTCCAAGTTTGCCTTCCTATGCCACGGCTTCAATATTTGCGTTCCTTTCCTAGAGATTGCTCTCATAGTTTGTGAATTTATTGCCGTGGAGAAGCATAGCTTTCAAATTTTAGGTTTTATACTGCATGTTTTTAAGTTCGTTGCATTTATGACGGAATTCTATGAATACGAAATGTAACAGTAGCATTGAGAATATATAGAACGTCTTTGCAGTTTGTGATTGTATATATAAAAAAAAGGGTCCGCGTTGAATAAATAATAATAGTGGTTGGATAAAATTAGTAGAACCAGAGATTAATTATTTTAATAAGATCCAATCAACATAATCAAAAGAAGTAATAATTACAAAGTTTATAATAAAGATAGGGACGGCAGGGACGAAGATGAATAGACTTGGTAAAGTTGCTACACCTAGTACTACGCGGAGGCAAAGTAGATAGAATTGTTGATAGTTGATAATTATGTCAATCTACACAATTCATCTAATAAATAGTATTTAATAAATACACCCAACAGTCACATACATAGTCCTGACCTCACACTAAGATCGAGTCTTCTGTCCTAGGTATCAGGAACCACGAGATACTTTTCGGTTTCCCAAACACCCAGACCCGAAACAAATACCACAAATCACACAAATGTCTATCTTGGTGCGGGGATCGAGCCCGCAGCCTCACGTTTCACAGCCGGCGTCTAACCAACTGCACCACGGAGGTTCTCTTTTAGTAATATTTAAGGTAAAAGCACGGACTATAGCGCCACTAATCATGACTAAAACACTATTTCAAGCTCATCTCATAGTTTCTGTAGACATCAAACTCCGCCAAATGTTTCTAAACATTACGATTCCTGTGACTGTGATATTCGCGTTGATTCGCTTGAGATTGCTCTCGAAATTTGCGGCTAGTATTTTTTGTCGAGGGTGCTACAACTGATAGGCGTAGTAGACATACAGTACACATGACATTTATGTTAGTCTGCTTGATAATTTTCTTAGAAATATCTTAAACAAAACTAATCTCACGCTAACACTATTTCAAACTTAACCTCATGCTCGTAATTTCAGCACCAGACATCAAACTCCGTCAAATATTTCCAAACGTCACGACTCGCACGATTATCATTTTAGCGTTGATTCGCTTGAGATTGCTCTCGTAATTTGCGGCTGTTATTAATGTGTCGTGTGCATGCAATTTCAGCGGAAACTTCATTGCCACGTCCTAGCGGTCGTCCAGATTGCAATCGGTGATGTTAACTGAATTCTCCGAGCGCGTTCCATTTGCATTAGAAATGCGAGTATTAACACCGCGTTTAACTTTACTCGGGATTTTTAGTGTACGAATTTCGCTTTTTATTGGTCTTTTAATGCTCTCGTTGGGCAGTTGGCTGATTACAAGGCGACGTTGCAGGAATTTCATGTTATTTTGAGATAGTTGCTAATAGGAAAATAATCAAGGAATATTTAGATTGTTATAAGACAAAATATATAGATAAAAAATGTAAATAACGGTCTTATTGCACTACATAATTTCTTACCGACCATTATCCCTAGTATATGAAAAATGAGAGAGAAAGGGTACTTCAAGTCGTATAAAATAATACAATTTAAAACACAAAATATACCATCATAACCTAATTATCTTTCGACATTAATTAACATTATTAATCGCCTAATTAAATTTAAAACATGCAAATATAAAAATAATTGCTCATTTGTCAAACTCAGATTCGGAATCAGGCAGTGACAGTTTAAATAAACGTATGGCAGCGAGCTGCCAACGCCCGCCTAAATTGAAATTAGCATTTCATTTATTGTACGTCCAATCTGCATAAAGTACACGTCACGCCGCGCCGCGCCGATTTATTTACACTGGCTAATTATTCAATTTCACGTACGCTTATGACGTTAAACGCTTAGAAATCTTATTCTTAATTGACTACAAAAATTGTGTTCATATTCGTGGGTAATTCAGTCCGATTTTAATTTAGACCCTTGAAACTTATTATAACGAAAGCTTAAATATAAATTATAATAAACAAGTTAACTGAAAATAGAGTTGTATTTTCTTTCTAACTCAAGTTATTAACCTATGGTAAATTAGTCTATTAAAATCAACTTAATATTCACGCTTTGCTGACGAAAAAAATATGTATGTATGTATTTTTATATTGGTAGAGCCACGCTGATGTCAGTCA
Source organism: Theretra japonica (assembly GCA_033459515.1). Taxonomy (NCBI): domain Eukaryota; kingdom Metazoa; phylum Arthropoda; class Insecta; order Lepidoptera; family Sphingidae; genus Theretra; species Theretra japonica. Next base: position 7,965,272 of record CM065943.1, read on the forward strand.
TAACTCAGTATGAATGGGCAGGCTTGTCCGGGGTGGTACCACTGACTCACTGGAGACCGACGTGAAGCGTTAGCTTTGCTGTCGCGTTTCGTTCGGTGAGTGAGGAGACTGCCGAATGCCCAATACCCTTTTTCCCTTCCCATCCTTTTTCTATGCTTTAAAAAATATATATGCTACTTGTCCTGTATAGTTAGTGTTAGATGATGTTCTATAAAGCAACCTTGTACAGTGGACCCCCGGTAATCCAACAAACGTTTTGCAGGGCAGTGTCGAATTATCGAATTTGTCGGATTATAGAGTACCGCTTAACACCCCCTATAGCCCGGATTTTTACAAAAGAGTACCTTGTAATCCGACAAATTACAGATTCATACTGAAGTACAAATCATACTTCATTATATATGTCGAATTCAACAAATATTCAATAATGATAGACATGCTAGATTACAGGAGGCGCCAGATTAGACAGGGGCCGGATTACCAGGGGTCCACTGTAGTACATAATACGACTCCACATAAAATAATTTTATCACCACAACACATTTTTTTGTCCACGGATCCAACCACCTATTCATTCTACTGAGCTGTGAAAGCTGTCCAACTGACCTATTTATTTATCAAATAATTAATTAAATTACATTTTCAAATGAACGATCGGAATAATAACATTCGCGCGTGCAAAAGAGTTTTTACATTCATCTCATTAAAACTTTCGTTGATATCCGAGCTCGTGCGGTGTAGTTTTGTATTTTAAATTATTATTTAAAAAAATCTCATAATACAGCTTTTAAATATCTTCCTTCTTATGCAAACATTGAACAGACTTTTTATGAAAGGTTGAGTAAGACTATAAAGGAAACACGCGCTAGTGTCAGCTGGAAATAAAAAGTCGGTCTTGAACAGACAACGTTTATTTAAAATACTCGTTTCTTGGCTCAAGTGGTCAATTAAAGTATAATGTTACTTTTTGTCGGTTTTGATACAATAATTACATTCATTTGCAGCGTATGGTACACGGGGATGTAAAGAGTATATTTACATTTGGTGTAGTAAAAATACATTTTGTTTTCGTGATGTGAAAAAAGGTCAAGCCTGTCGCTATAAGTATGGATTCAATCATGAGTAAATTAAATATTTTCTTATGTTATATTTTCCCATTGCCGGACATTTTTATTGCAACGAAAACGTAGACACGAAACTTATGTTTAATTATGGAACATATTTTATCTATTTAATAAAAATGGAATTGATTTTTAACCACTTCATTGAGCGAGTATTTTCAATTACCTCTCTGAGTTCGCTGAGTATCGCTAGACGCGACGGTTCTTCCGGACTGCATCTAAATCATCGATTTCCACGTCAGCCACCTGCACCCAATTCCATCTAGCTTCATGTTTATGCACTCCAAAATATTGCTCCTACATATGATACTGTTAATATGAGTAAGCGTAAGGTATACATATATGTATATAAATACGCATATTTATAAAATCGTATCTATGGAATATGAAAAAAAATCTAATTTCTTATCAAAATCATTGGCTGGAAAACCTTACTAATAAAAGTTGAGAAAATAAAACTTTAAGGATACAAAAGTTATTTTATTTTATAGTTGTCAAGAAATAGGTAGGAGCACATAGGTAGAAACTTACTTTGCTTAAAACTGCCAAAACGTAGAACAGCGTTAGTGAAGTTATATATATAGAAAAAGATTAAGAACAATATCAGCACATATATTTATAAATTATTAATTTCTGATACACTATGAATGGCAGAAACCATCTCATGTTATGTCCACAAGTACAAATTCCAACTATATATGTGTCTTTGGTCTACGTTAATTATACCTATTCTTTGATGACATTGTGCAGATTTTCGTCATCTAAAATTTAAACGTTAAATAAAATAAAAAACCGCAAAAAATCTCCAAAACCCGTCGATACATTAGAAACGTCAAACGCAAACTAAGTGAAGGCTTCTCAAACAGAACGTACAGAAAATAAAGCATCGTAAACGATACGGTTGTCTGGCTCGTGCCCATTAAAAGTAACTGAAAAAAGGTCTAGAAGTAACGTATAGTTAGGGACGCATTGCACCAACTCTAGCTCACCTGTTAGGGCTACAGTTAAGGGTCCGAACTCAGTGGGGGTCATTTATAATCCGACATGTGACTGACAAAGGGGATTATTTTTATATTAATATTAGTTTTTTTAATCATTGCACAGCAATAGGTAATAGGATCCGGTATACGGTGTTTCTGAGACCGAAAAATCTCTCGTAGTTTCTGATACCCTCGACACAAAACTCGGTCATAGTGTGGGGTCAGGACTATGTATGTGACTGTTGGGTGTGTTTAAAAAATATATCTGTGGGAAGATCGAACCCTTAACCGCAAACGCAAAAAGCCCATTTCTTAGCCGCTCCGCCATTCGGTCCTTAATATAATTTTATTTATATAAAAAGTGCAATTCTGTTGTAGTTATTTTAGAATTAAGTGGTTCTTGGTAACATTATTAAAAACACGAAGCAAAAAAACCCTTACTAAGGCGGGATGACTTACCAATCGAGTTTATAAATCGTTTTTAATTCTTTAAACTTTAATCAGTCGGCAGCTGCTTCAGCCAGTATTACCATTTCTTAATTCTAATTACTATAACAGTTGTGAAGTTTCTCCAAACTAATTTCATTAATTAAGTTTACTGATTAATCACTTTCCTTTTAGAAATATTAAAAGCTTTATGGTAGTAAAATGATGTATGATCAACTAGGTGTTTGAGGATCGGGTGTTTCTTTAAATGTTTTTGGAAGTATCCATGCAACTTAAATAACGATGAAGTATTGGGTAGTGGTTAAAACATAATAGAACAACCCCATTTCAACTGCCCACTCTTTCTTACATTCATTTTCTACCATACGAATAGTATTTAGTATTAACATATTACTCCCTACAATATTTAATTTGGAATTATTGGGTTATGGTATCTCAATTCATTGCTGGACCACTAAAACACTTGTCCTTCTCAAAATTGGTACCATACCGCTACCTTCAACTAATCCTCAAGCTAATTTAACATTCCTGTGAGAACAACTCAGAGTACCCACTTTAGCAAATTTAAAACCGAAACACATACTTTTCATATTCTTGAGAGCAGCTACTAATCTTTCAACTCACGTCGTCACGTCCGTTACGAAAGTCCAGTTAATCCTTCATTTCTGATGGCATTTTCTTTCTTTTGCGGATGACTGTATTTCCTGCTTTTACGTTTTAGTATTGGTTCAATTTCATAAAGTAATTTTGTGTTATAATTTAATACATGTGATTTTTATACAATGTATGTCAAGACTGCGACTGAAAACGAAGCCAGGTGGTAGTGTTAGTGTCTACAGACACTATGCAACTTAAAGTTTCGCAAAAAAAGCGACAGGTTCTTTTTTGCATTTTTTAAAATCCTCTCGTATTTGGATGGTACCTCTATAGTTTTTGCTAAAAGTATAATTTAAACACTTGCGTACCATTGTGTCTTTAAAAATAAATAGATGTACATTATTATTTAAGGAAAAACGATGTATTTACTACCCAAATAGAAAAATAAGTAAAAAACTATAACAAAAAAATGACACTTCTTTTCGATTTTTTTTTGTTGCGTTGTATCTGAAGTCAGGAATACTATCGCATGGCTCCGTTTTCGGTCGCAGCCTGGACATACCATGTATATTGGACCCCGTAAAAGACCGAGTACATGCCTGGCAAATAGGCGAGTGGACTTTCATGATACTAACGGTACCGACGGATTCATTTACAAAGTCAATATTGACACAAAGTGGCGTATTTTGGTAATTTGATTGCGGTACACAGCATTCTAGGTTATTAATCAATAGGCTTTTCAATTCATTAATGCTATTACACCCTTAAATTGCACTAAAAGAGTTTTCTAGCATGAACACTTGAAAATGCGGTTTGAAGCATTGACAATTTAATAACTGCACGACAAATTAATTAATTAAACACATTTTTATTTTATTTTTTAATGCATGTTTCTATTTACCCTTCTCTGCCTATGGGATGCAGGCGAGATGTTTATGTGAGTAGGTATACTTATTTATATTACCCATAATAATTATCTTTATGTAATTAAATTAATAGTTTAATTAAAAGGATTAATAATTAAAAAATATATATATACGTCAACTAATAAAACAATTTGTAAAGTAAACACCATTTTACTTTTCCATTCAAACGCTTTTGCCAATGAAGCTGTAGACACCAGCTAAATCTAAAAGTAAAAAGCTATTGGAAAAATTAAGGCGCATTTCGCTCGAGTCACGGCAAAGCGTAGCTCGATAAATCCAGCTGCGACGGCGTAAACTCAAACCACTGGAGTTGGAAAAAATGTAACACCTCGCTACTAGTTAGAGGAACATTATAAATTAAATTTTAATGACGTAGGTTTTTCTCACGTTCGCCGGCAACGCAAACGTACATGCGGTGTGTAGGGTTCATTAATGTATATGTTTTAGCCAAATTGTTTATAATGTTTTTTTTTTAAATGAACATGTACCTAGACGATATTTTGTAGTAGAAAGGTCAAAATTACTATTTCTCTGTGAAACAAATTTCAGATCTAACGATATTGCTGTGGTTAAAATTCCATGTTGTTTTCGATAATATATATATTTTTATCATTATTTATATTCTCTATCTCCCCATACACGACCCACTGCATGTTTCGGGCTTCCTCTAAAGTAGAGAGTACGATTAAAAAGGGTTATTCCATATTATAGACCACTACGCTGCACTGGCTAGTGCTGGTTTATTATTATTTGCATTAAAAATAACAAAAGAGAACATATAATATATCATACATATATAGATACATAAACTCACGCCTTTTTCCCAGATGGGGAAGGCAGAGGTGCAACCAGGTCACCACCGTACCGCCATTGTATTTTCCGTCCCACGATGTCATTGCGAGCCAATTACCATATCTGGCACAAATTTCTCACTCCGGGCTGATAATAATGAATAGAAAAATCCAATATCTCATTGTCCGACCCGGGATTCGAACCCGAGACCTCAGCTTTGAAATCATACCGTAGTACAACTGCACCACCGAGGCAGTCATATTCTATATCGTCTGCAAATAAATTCCGCACATCGACAGAGTAACAATGTCTCGAAGAAAATGACAAATCCCTTACAGCATAATCTGTGGATCCTTTGATCACCCTAAAGGTTCGCTGGTCTATTGTATCAGGTGCTCGTAGGGACGCTTTTGTATCACGTATATGTAAAAGCCGTTCGATTTCAATGGGTACAAAAGAATTTGCATACATCTCAGGGGAAATGAATGTAGATAATTATTGTACGTTCACACAATACTTAAGTTTATTACGAACGTGAGATTCTCAACATGATTTTTATGTCTGATGTAGAATTTGTTTTTAAACGACTTCAAAAAAAGAAGAGGTTCTGAATTCAACTAGTTTTTTTTAAATAATTTTAAGGTGAACCATTTGAGCTACGCCCAAGCAAGCGAACTGTTCGACACTCACGCACAAGGTCGGACGACCTAGTTAAGGTTGCTGGAAGTTGCTGGACGCTGGCCGTTTGTAACAGGTCTACGTGGCCATCTATGGTGGTGGCTTATGTTCAGCATTGAACTTCCTGTGGCTGAAGAGAGCGAGAGAGAGGTTTCAGCCACAAATAAAAAACAGGAATGAAGCCTTGAGAATTTTAAGTTGGAAAATAATTCACAATTTGTACGATAAAAAAAAATAATTTTCACTAAGTACTAAAGTGTAGTCCACTTACAGTTCATTATTGTTATACCTCACTCTCTCTGTTACCACCAGCAGTCTATATACGCATACTCCTAGATAAAGATCTGTCTCAATACAATATGTCAATGTGAATCAATTTTCAGGTCTTCGCATCCAATTATTGCTGGCCGCTTTCCGAACGCCGTCTCTACCTAGCCGCAAAGCGTCCTATACTATCTTAGTCTAAACATATTCTGCAGCCAATACTCGTATGTATCTATTTATCCTAGCCAAGTATACAAATGTACAAAAGAATCAATGTACCCAACTTCCAAATTTAGTTGAATTAGGAACATCGTTGAACACTCTATTCATTTCTATTCCACGCGCTTGTCGACTACACAGAAAAGTTTATACAAAACATTTACATAAAACAGTAAACAGTACAAACGTGACGAAAGGGAAATAAGGGGAACGCTTGCCAAAAATTGTTGGTACGGATTTTTTCGTAACATTCACGCAGTATGATAAATGAAGCTAAGTGTGCTCGCTTCCACGAGAGCCTAAAGCCTCATTTACACGGAGAGAGTTTCTTGCCCAGAAGATACGATTATCGTAAAGATATAAAAAAGTCGCATCGTGTAAACATTGTTAGAACATTATAATCTATGGCGGTTATGTCACGCGATAATCGCATACGATTCTCGCCCCGAGCAACTCTCCCCGTGTAAATAGGGCTTTATATTCAACGCGTTCAAAGCTGAATTATGACTACATTCACGCGACTGCTGTTTCTTAGCAGCTTGATGTGGGGACTTGATGCTACAGTATTAATACTTCAATTTTCCTTTGTAGTATGTTAGTAAATTACAGTCTCGAGGGGAGCTGAGTGCCAGCGGATTTCCCACAAGTCCGACGAATATTAATTGATAAGGGTCATAGTTAGTTACTTTAAAGTAGTCGGTGCTAAGTTCTAAATTATTAACGTTACGGAGGGTCGTTGTCGGAGCGAAGACGAATACTAAGATGAAATAGATTCGAGTAAAGGAATCGTGATTTATTAAAATCTAGTTGACATTGAAGTGAAGAATTGAAAAACACTAAGTAATTACAAAAACAGGTATAACAGTTGCAAATATGCACTTTACATGACGTAGAATTAAAAACTCTGTAAACTACAACAAAAAACGAATACTAAATCAGCGATTCTAATATGGGGAATGAAAATATCATTAATTAATGTGATAAGAATGTCATACATTTTTCAACTAGTAGAATATACATATAAAAAATGGACATCAATAATTCAAAACAGTACCAAATCGTACCTACAGAAAACCAACAGAAGTTCAAGTAAACGAGTTATGGATTGGAGTCCTCATTCAAGCGAACGTAACGTGCAGCGTCCAGCCTGATGGAGCGACAACTTACGAATGGCTGGTACTGAGAAATGCAATCTCGAAGCGCCGGTGTTTCCTATCAATTTTGCAAGATCAATCCCGGGGCTAAAGGCGTGTGAGGAACCTGACAGTTCTGCTTGACAGTTAACTTCACATGTGTAGGTATCTTTAGAACCTCGATGTCTGCTACTATGTCGATATCACAGTCGGAATATTCGAAAGTAGCAGTACAGATATTGCGATAGTCATGTTAAAAATAGATACGATTAATTAAAAAAGAAATACTGCTGATAAAATTAATTTTAAAATATGAATAATTTACTTCGTGTCTACGATTTTCTCATCACTTCAAACTTATAATCATCGCGATATATTTTTTCACCGGCAGTTGCTTTTAATAAAATTTTATATTTTAAAAGCTGTAACCCCGGTCCCGAGTGGGTGGGACGAGTTAAGGATCTAACTTTGAAATGTGTTGGGAACGTTATATAATATTATTATACTGATAATTTATATTAATTTTTTTAAACTGAAATGGCTTTGTACTTCTTGGTAAATACATGAAAGCTTAGGTAATTCCCGATGTTTTATTAATTGACAGCCTCCGTGGCGCTGTAGGTAAGACGCCGGCTGTGAAACGAGAGACCGCGGGTTCGATCCTCGCACCGAAACAAATGTTTGTATGAACAACAAGTATTTGTTTCCGGTCTGGGTGCTTGTGAGACCGAAAAGTCTCTCGTATTTCCTGATACCCGCGACACAAGACTCGATCTTAGTGTCTCAGGTCTATGTATGTGACGGTTGGGTGTATTTATTTATTATTACAATGTTCACTGTTCGGGCTTATAAGAAATCTAACTTCATGCTCCCTTGACACGGACCATTATGTTTTTAAATGTTATTTCTAGGGATATGTATACATTTAGTTATAATCTGCCGAAATTCGCTGAACCTGTATATAAGTGCGTTGACAATATCTTATGGTATTATTTATTTATAATTAAAATGTAATAATAATTGGACCCCGTTAAGCAGAAAATATCCAACTGACTTTTGATACTTTTGAACAAATGCTACAAGTATTTAAAGTTTGGCAGTGTATTCGAAAATAGTTTTATGCGGTATGGAATAAAGATGTAATAAAACATGACGTACATTCTCTGAACTTACAATATTGTTATCTTTGGTTCACATATGATTAGAAGATTATGACTATGTATGTAACTCGATTATACAAGAAATGTTAGATTGATCTTATCTGCCTAACAGGGTCCAATTAAGTATTACTTATAGCATTGCATTGGTGGCAACTTCAAAAATGTTACAAATATGTAAATAAATAAATAAATACCCTTCAATAAACTTATAAGTAGGTATTAACAATTTCAGAATGCACTAACAAAGTCTTGCAACTAATATCGTTGCTGCGCAATAATTTGAAACGCCAACCAACGTTTCCTTTGAGACACGAAACCACAAACTGCTGTAAACCACTAACTATGGACACAAATTGACTTATAAATGCAGACCACGTGTCGGAAGCCACTGTCGCAATGAACTTCCGAGACGGAGCAATGAACTAATTAAACCAGACGAGACTAGCCATAGAATAATTAGATCGTGTCCAACTATAGAGTGTATGGGCCTTTTGGTGTTAATTTTCTTTAAAAACGATTGATTTACTACGTTTAGTTTTTTTTATTGCTATGAATGGCGAGACGAGCTTGCCATTCGCCTGAAGGTAAGCGATACGAGCGCTTGGCGCTTATGAACAGTAGCAAAACCAAACCATGTAGCAAACAGCACCATGAATTACAAAGCAATGCTTGGCATTCCACTGTGCTCGCCATCCTGAGACATAAGTTGTTAAGTCTTATTATGTCCAGTAGTTACGATGGCTGCAATGTCCTTCAAACCGAAACACAACAATGCGTCTACATTGCTGTTTGGCGGGAAAAATTGACATTGCAGTGGTACCTAACCACACGGGTAACCACTTATAAGAGACCTACCACCAGTGAAGCTTTGTAAGTTATTCCCTTTGGTTTTTTTAATGGCATGACTTCATGGCAGTCAATATACTTTGCTTGCTCATATGTGGTGTATGGTATAGATAGATAATCAATTCGGGACGGTGGTTGTCTCTCGATAAAGTTATAGTCTATCTCTGGATATAGACCGCCTACTCCGTTATTTCTAGATTTCTTTACAAAACTCCTGGTAATAGGAAATAAGAAAGATTGTTCTACTGGAAATTGTTCGACAGTTCACAGCCCTTCTTACAAGTTACACGCATTCGTTCACGCCATTCAGATATCTTTGTTAACTGACTTCACAAAAAGGAGGAGTTTCTCAATTCGTCGGAATCTTTGTAATTCTTTTTTGTATGTTCACCGATTACTCCAAGACGCCTAAACCTATTTGGAAAATTCTTTTTTAGTTTCCAAGCGTACACTTCACAAGTGGTCACATAAAAAATTGGTTGAGATCTGACGAATATCTTCGGACCTGGAGAGTAGAACTCCTCAAAATTGAGTAGGATTCCAATTGTTCTTTTTGCATTAGGTTTATCCTTTACATACCAGGTTTTTATGAGTATTTCTCGATCTAACATTTTAATACCACAGCATTTGTTACTTCCAGCACCAAAATATTCAAAAGAAATCTATTACCCGAAGCGAGTACTAAAATAAAGATATCTACAATATACACGTAAAACAGCTTCTTACACCGGAGATGAAGGCAACAACTTTATTGTTTGTCTGTCTACAAAGTACATATTTGAAAGGATGGGATATTTCAGCATCGCGTCACGGCGACAAATGTGATGAAGGAAGATAAAAAATTAAACATGCAAGAGTGTTAAACATTCTAAGCACGTTTCGACCGCGCGGATTTCATGACTTCCTTGCCGCCACATAACTAGATTTCAGCTATAAATAAATTCAGGCGTGCATACCGACCCCTACTATTGTAATAGCGTTCATAAAAATGTTGACAAACAGTCAGAGAATTTATTAAACCGTCAACCACTGTTTTACGAGTTTTCTTAAAATAAAATCGCTGCGGTGTTCCGCATCGAAAAGCAATTTATTTTATTAATAAAAATTAAATTAAGTAATAGTGCTCATGGTTCAAAATAAGATTATAAATAAATACACCGAAAAATCCTGACTCTACACTAAGATAAAATTCAGAAGTCGTTTAAAAGGGACGAAAAATTAGGTAAACAAAATAGGTTTTAAAACATGAATAAGGCTGTTTGTTCCTTCAAATGTGAATGATCAAAGTTAAACAAGCTACATAGGATAGTCATTAGTTTAAAAGTTTTTAAAACACGAACATCCTATAACAAATGCTCGATGTCGTCGAAATGTCAATTACTTTTATGAAAACGATGAGTTGTTTCGCGTCCGCTCGGCTCGGTGTTTGAGCTCCGAAACATTTCAATTGTCTATACCAGCGCATCCGGGAGGTGAGTTGTTTGACGCGTCGAGACAATTCAATGAAAGTACATACACTGCCAGTGATGGATGCTTATTTTAGAGGCACTGATAGGCGAATGCAATTTATAGTTGATAGTAGATTATGTTGAATACATATTTCACAGTACAAAGAACATTTCAATATATTTGAATAATTTTATGAATTGGAATATTATAAATGTATGTGACTGTTGCGTGTAATTATTTTATTACAGAGTCTAAATCTATAGATTCTTATTATTATTCCAGCAGTCAATAATATTTATCCTCATCCGTAAAGTTCTTCTATCCCTACATATAATTGGGGTATCTACATAATATACTTGGCTTTTCAATGCAATCAAACATGAAAGAAGTCTAGTTCGTAATTCGATATATAAATTAGAACATGGCTTCATACATTTTGTCATTTTTTTCAACACCAAATCGATTAATATCTCAAAACTACTCAACAAAAGTGTATCTTTAACAAAATAACATCCAGTATTTTCCGGTTGCACTCAAAAAACTCGTTTGCAGATTCAGCAGGAACAACTCGAAGTTATAACGAACACAGCTAAAAACTATCTGACATGACAAATACGGAGACTCCACGAGAACGGAATATAAAGTACAATTATTACTTTCGTATTGAACTACTGTATCTGCAGGGTGTATTACATTACACATTTTACGATGAAAAAGGGACCCCCTGGGTTTTATTACACTAACACGCTTCCTTTAAGTGTATACTCGTAAAATAAATTCATACGTGTACCGAAATAAAAACGACATAGATGTGCCAATTTTATTATTTATTTACCAATATGTAATGTTTCGTAAAATAACGATAAAACAAAATATAGACGCAGCTGTTGTGCAGATACAAAAATCTACTTATGACTCGCTCTTAAAACACCAACAGTAAGAAAATGTATTCACTCATAAAATTTTATTTTTCTCAATATAAAAGAATCCGTACTTTCTCCTCCGATGTTACGTTTACGGTTATAGATTTTACATCGAGTATTACGTTGCTCAACATTTTTAAACGATAATTGAAACAAATGGTAGGCGCTCAGAATTCCATTACATTTTACGAGTTTATTTTATGTTTTCAAATACCTATCCAAATTCGACGCTTAATTACATTTAAAATTAACATTTGGACTGTTAAATAACGATCACTTCTTTGGATATTGACCTTCTAACGCTAAAGCAGTTTCGAAACATTTATCAGATTGAATAAGCAAAGTCTAATTGAGTACTAAACTTTTATTAGCTGAGTGGAGCTCGTCTGCATAAAGTTTGCAACTTCAACGCTAACACATAGTATTATTCTTAAGAATGTCTAGGTTCTCTTGAGAGTTTGTTAACAAGGTCCTTAGAGAATGCGTTATCTGTTAACATTATTTAGAATTCCAGACATAACCTTTAAGAACGATATTGCGAGCTATAATTATATTATTATCTGGTTTAAATTCTAAAATAAGCAATGAATATTATTAAACGGTAGAGACCACCTTTAGTGATTCTTAACTACAGTATAAATGGACCAGCTCGACTGAGGCGGTACCACAATTTCACAGACCGATTTGAAATCAATTTTACTATTGTTATTTAATTTCCTTTGTTAAGTGAGATTACTAGAGACCCAATGGTCCTTGTTGTTTTTCACTTTTACCGTTTGTTTGACTCGAATGCATCCAAACCGTTGGGCCAGGCTGGCTGCAAGCTGGATTCCCGCGAATGGCCGGAGAAAACGCAGAAGACCAAATATGCGGTGGACAGACAAATTGGATGCAAATGGCAAGAGCTCGCAAAGGACAGGGAGGAGTAGAGGAAAAAGGAGGCCTTTGCCCAGCAGTGGAACACATTATAGGCTACCAATAATCTCAAGACTAGCAACCATACTATGTTGTTGAAATAAAAAAAAACCTATTTTTATTACCTTTATCTCGAAAACCTGTTATAAGAATTCAATAAGTTTGACAAAAGGGTTGCTTACATTGCAGCTTTAAAATTATGTCCTTTTCAAAGGAATGGAATCAGCAGACAGAGCTGGGTAATATTTAAAAAAAATTGTACATTTCTACGTGATAAATATCCATGCTAGTTTCTGGCAATATTTATGTGAATCTTTCTTTGTTATTAATGTCTACCTTAAGTTATAATTGTACTCTGAATGTATATTATGATTATCCATTCTAGATTACACTTGTAGTTTTTTAAATTCACGCTTTAGTTTCCAGGTACCGTATTTCTCCTATAGAAAAAGACCTGTCCTCAAAAACGTGCGCGTTACAAAACAATAATTATTTTCTAACTTGTTACTTACGTTCTACATTTAATTTAAAATTAGGTTCAATTTTACTAAAACTATCTAGAACTCCTAGATTTTCGAAAAAAAAAAGGAATTGGATGATTTAAGTTACATTAAATCTGCATCCTCGCGACTCTTCATTTTTGTTATTCTATTTTATAACAATAATGTTTAATAGGTTTTAATTTTTTTTTCGGCAACCGTGCGTTTGTAGTCAACAACCAATCAAATAACGTCAAATAGTAACAGTCAGCAATTTTGCGGCGTGCTTTTTACTGAGAGTTGTGTACTTATTGCTGTGGTGAATACATTCAACATTACAAAGTTCCTTTTGTGTCCTAGCTGGATATCAAAACGGTAAGTGAAGTAAATACTGTATAGCCGTATAAATGTACTATTATTATCGCCTAAATAAATGTAATCGCGAAAATAATCAAAACACCTTTCGCAAGATTTTATTTTGTTTGAGGTTATATTAAACATGTGACTTTAATTCCTTTTGTCACAATTTATTCGTCTCGTAATAAAAATGAGGCAACAAAAAGGAAGTAAAGGGTTTTTTACACCAATTTAAATTTTAACCTTTCACGTTGCCTGTCTGTGACGTCACATCTTTGTTTATAGTTTTTGTTGAGACGCGGCTAACCTAACCTAACAGATAAGGAAGTCAGTTTCTTATTAACCCTTCCAACTACCGAAATTTTGCAATAAGTTAGGTTTATCAGATGGATAATTTACTAAAATTGTTTTCCCTAGTTATAATGTTTAGGATATGTGCTCTTACTGGCCCGTTGCAAATTATAAGTTGTTAAAAACTGTTAAAGCATCTATTTAGAACTTTTTCAGTGTGGCTATAGAAATGTTATAATGTGCCAATATATAATTATGAGACTGTTAATAGATATTCACTGATTATTTCCATATTTGAAAGCTGATTGTTACTTTTTCAAGAGTTTTGTAGTGTTACTTAAGAATTTTATTAGAATGAGCCAAGTTATCTTGTTAGTAATTTATTAGTTCATTAATTAATAAAAAAAACTGAATTTACTACATTGTGAAATAACCCTATTACTTCCATTTTGTTTCACTTTTATAACACTTCTCATTTTTGTTACGAAAATCATATTTGTTTCTTTTTGGTGACTGTACAATTTTTTCTAATATTACCCAGCTATAAAACAAAACGTGATCTGGTGTCAAATTATTTGTGTTGCCCGATTCGCGGACTCAGTCAGTCACCAATATTATGTGTAACTTGTTTCGATCCTCTTGTCTTAGAATTGTGTAACAATAAAGGTCTAATGGGTAATAAAAAAACTTCACCACTTCGTCCAGATGTCTTTTAAATTCCCAAATACTCTCTATCTGCCATTACTTTACCCGTAACTGCTTGTTTCTCTTTAATACGAAAATTTCATTTCAAGTGGTCCATTATAATGGTTTCAATATCTTAAGAAGCGTAACATAGGTAATAGTGATTTGACAGCCTCCGTGGCGTAGTTGGTTAGACGTCGACTGAAACGAGAGGCCGCGGGTTCGATCCCCACACGATGTTGGGTCTGGGTGTTTGTGAGACCGAAAAATCTCTCATAGCTTCTGATTCCCACGCCACAAGACTCAATCTTAGTGTGGGATCAAGACTATGTATGTGACTGTTGGGTGTATTTATAATTTATTATTTAACAGTTCTTGCATTTTAAAGAGCTCACATGCAAAGTATGTTACAACCTCAAAATTTAATTTCAATTTTAGTATTTTGTGTCTTAAAGTGCCTATAAATATTGCATGATTAACTACAATTTCCTGATGAGGTGAAACTAAATGGTGGGCCATTATTCAACTTCAGTTCACCCAAAACAAAAGCGTTGATCCGGAACGGTAACCCTTTTGTGCCTGTTTAAGGATTCATCTGTGAAAGGAATAATTCGAGTGATTCTCGCCTATTAAAATTCATGTCAAGGTGTCTGCAAGCCCATTATTTGCCGGCTCCGAGCCATCCGCAGAGTAATCCATCTTGCCATGAAATTCAACGTTACCAATGCCACCGTATTACCATAATGTTGGCACAATTTTGCAGTCTGAATCACAGATACAATCTGGCAGATTTATTCCGTTCGATGTGCAGTATGATTGGCATTCGTGTCGCGGATTATTATGGAAAATTATTGGCCTAATTGAATGCGCAGGGCCAAATGATAGATTGTGGTCCAATTATCTCGGCAGTTGAGGATAATTATGCCTTGCAGCATTGTGTATGGAGACACGCTAAGTTGTTATATTAAAGTGATTTCCGTTGTGATATTTATATAGAACCTAAAGCTATATATTACCTACTGTTTCGCTCGGATTCATATTCTCTCGGATAACGACTACTGCACGCGGTGGTGATGTTTCCATTTTTTGTTCTGGTGTTTCGCATGTCAACGCAAATTGTCTTTGACAATGTACCACGCATTATGGTTTCTGATTTTATCAGGTTAGATCATCTTAAGAACGACGATGAGTTAATACCTACTGATGATCTCCACTCATCAAACTCTTTTTGTCTGTATCTGTATCTGTATGAGCCCATATACGTCCCACTGCAGGGCACGGGCCTCCTCTACAATCCAGAGTACGATTGAGACTGGTTAGGCCATATGGTCCACCCCGCTGGCCTATTGCGGATTGGCGGACTGTTACATATCATAGAAATTTATACAAATCGCTATGGTATGCAGGTTTCCTCACAATGCCTTACTTCACCGTTATAGTGCGTGGTGATTGACTCATTACACACATGACTCAAAAAGTCAGAGGTGTGCCCTGGGATTTGAACCCGCGACCACCGTGGACATGTAGGCAGCCGCATCTTTTTGTCTACTCAGAACCAAAATAAAACACACCGTTCAAGATTCACTCAACCCTGTACAAGATGCAGAAATATCGCCTTCATATTGAAACTCGTTGAGAAATTAGGTTAAGTTCGCTTTCAGAGAAGCAAATACTCAGCTGTCACGTTCAGAACTAAATAAGACTGTACCTGTGTTATACTCCTCGGAGCTGAATGGAGACAAACACATGAAGGATGTGCAAATATTTGCCTGCGGAATAGAAACGGAACTTCACGAGTGTCTTACATTATTGCATTGTGATGTCGGAGCGCTTGTGAATGAAGTTTTGGATAAACATTTCTATTGTTTAGTGTTAGAGGATTTTGGAGCTATTTAATACTTATCTGTCAACGTGGGTCATCCATAACATGTATCAGAATATGTTGCTTGTGGTCGCGAAATATTTTTATTAAAATATAATCAAACAATAAAAATTAATGTTAAAATCTCCGTTAATTTTTGTCAGATAATAACATAGTTCTTATGTTATTTACTAACAAACTGGATGTCTGAAAATATAATATTTATTATAATTACTATTAAAACAAACACAATGCTCACTAGATATGAGGTCAAAAGTAGACAATATCAGCGGTAAAGTGATCAGATTCAAATGGTTGCGAAGTGCTAACACTTACTTAATCTAAACCTACGAACATATTATATAACTCAATATACCTTGAAATATCATACATATATTATACTAGTTAAAATTATAGTCAATCTTAATATAGTGACATCACACAGCACACGTTTGAACAACATAAACAGCGAGTTTTTAATGGCTGTGTTTTAGAACTACTGAAATGACACGAGTCAGTTCAGTGTGTTAAATGCATTCAGGCCGCCACACCTGCTTCATAAATCCTTTATGCTCTTTGTGTGGTACTGACTACATGTGTACCTAAAACACTAAAAGCCTTGCCATGATTACATATTAAAAATTCGTTGCTATGTGGCACTGAGAGACTAGATTTTGTAACTATATTGTATGTGAATTTTATGCATCATGCATGCGAATTCGACAATATTTATGAGAAGATGAATGATAGCTGGAGGAAAACAACGGATTATTCAGACCATTTTGCATTTACAGCCTTCGCATACTATGCTTGTGAATAAAAACCCTGAATATAATTTTCTTATTATGTTATTTGATTGAACACAAAATAAATCAAATAAAATTCGAAATTTCAGCGATTTTTTTTACTTAAAACTGTACGTGCTAATAAACCAAATAACAAGAACTACAAATTACTTCACACGCCATTGTAACACCCGACAATTAAGTACACTCGCTCGTCACGCTTAAAAAGCGTCGCGGCAATTATTCCTAAACTCGCTTTGTAAACAAAATCCAAGTGTGAACCTCACGTCTGAAGTGTGAAGAAAAAGTATTGTTACTTATGCAGAGTCAGCGAAGCGCTTATAAATAATGAGCTTTCTCGTTATTGAGTTGCGGCAAATAATTTTAAGTAGACGCGGCGGCGGCCATTTTGTTATTGCACAATGTTTGAGAACTGTGACGTCAGCGTGTTTAAAAACGTTTCAAACATTGGTCAAGATTGTAAAATATTATTTAGAAAATCCTTTTTGCAAATTTGATTTCTTTTTTACATTTTTTAACTTCCCGACGCGACGTTTGGATCACTGTATAGCTTTCTTGGTCCCGGAGCGGACTCAATCCTTTTAGAAATGCAATTGTCGACAAGGAAAGTAAGTCGTTTAAAAGATCTTCATATAACTGCAACGTGCATTGAATAAATTTATTATCTTTAAAATGCATTGTAATGTTACCAAATCTAAACATATTTTATTATGTTTGTATACTGTCAAATTCTAGGCATAGCCTTATGTTATATTTTTTAATTGTTGCTCTATCTGTGATAATTAGAACTAATACAAGATTTTGGGACCACCAAAACACCGAGCTGTACAAGCATTAAACCTACAATAGTTTAACCTGATAGCGAACGGAAAATTGTATTTTTCCCGCTCCAAATAACTGTTCAGCACATACATCCGACTATAAAGTGCTTGTCGGCTGTCACATTATGGTTTTGGGACATAATTTACTGCAGAACCTCAAAGCGGAACTGTGATTTCCGGGCAGCATAAAAATGTTGGAATACGCAATGTAACATTCCCCTTGTAACACTATCGAAAGAAATATGCGACCGTATAAATTATGCTGCTTTATCAAATTCTTCAACATGGAATTCATATTAAAACTCTCTTGGAACTAGCATAGATCGCTCTTATGAGATTCTAAATAGTTAGTACAATATTTTGTTGAAATAATTAATTTTTAATATTCGAGAACACGATAGAATTGAAACAAAATAAAAATTTTGTCTTACACTCACATAATAAAGTTGAACAATTTGTTTAAATGAACTAATACTCGGAAATATCAGCTTAATTTAGATATGTTTTTGAATTTGGTAGCTAAGTTTTAAGGAAAGTAAAAAAAATAACATCCGAAAATAAAATAAAACCTCAACGTAAGCAACCCCACCTAAGGTAGATACCAAAATAAAATACCTGATGCTATAACTACATCTAGAAGGCCCTTGACGTATGCATGGTCATTTTTTTATACTCTACAATGCTCCTGAAGTTGATATTAAGTGCAATGCAAGTTAGGCAATCAAGACTATTATTCTAGGCCAGTCAAAGCTGAATTAACATAGGCTGAGCACGAAAGAGAGAGATTTATTTATTTGGTAGACGCCTATGTCCAGCAGTGGACTGCAACAGGCTGATGATGATGAGCCCGAAACTCGACAAATTTGTGTGAATCACTATGAAGAGTATTCCGACGTCGTGCACAGGGTTGCTATCTGAGCGGATACCAGTGATACCACCTTTGTGAAACTGACACGCTATTTATATTGTAACTTGACGATAGTAATGCCCTCTCGTTTCAAAAACAAAATTATAACATAGAAGTGGTGGTAGGTCTCTTATGTGTGAGAAGCTGCCTGGGTAGGTACCACCGCAATGTCTATTTCTCCCGCCAAAGAGCACTGTAAGCGCATTGTTGTGTTCCGGTTTGAAACACATTGTAGCCAGTGTAATTACCTACTGGACATAATGAGACCTAACATCTTATGTCTCAGGATGGCGAGCACAGTGGAATGCCAAGCATTGCTTTGCAAATCGTACTGTCTGGTTTTGCTACTCTCTATGAGCAGTCGTATCGCTCACATCAGACAAATGGAATGCTCGTCTCGCCATTCATGGAATTAAAAAAAAGAAGTAAGATTATTTTTTTAATTTCTATTCATACAAAGTCCATGACCCTGCAATAACAAAACGCATACAATCTCAACAAACTGCAATACTTTACACAATCAAATGACCAAACAGTTACCCCCAAAAAACAAGTACTCAGAACAAAATGGAATTGCCCAGTCAAACACGGGAGCCGCAAAAACTTGTAACGAATTCACTTGTTTCCCATCAAAAGTACATCCAATTAGAGTGATGTCTGCGTTGCTAAATGTTTGAAACGAAATCAACTTGCAAACAGACGGGCACGGTTTTTTTTGTGTAACAAGTGCCCTGGTGTCTGGGTTGGTGAGTGGAGGGAAAATGGAAAGTGGCCATGATGAGTTTTTGTTAGGTATTCGCTTTTGTTCGCGGTCCGTGTTCTATGAGTTTTTACTCGACTAGAGATTTTTTCATCACTCGTGAATCACCGTGTACAGAAATTTTAAAATGCATTTTATGCGACAAGAAAAAAGATTCCTGCTTTGGATTAGCTGTGACTAATATATAGTATCAGGTTACCAGTCTGTGCTGCTTGGAATGTGCTTTTGTTCTCAAATGTTCAATTTTGACCATTGCATATCTTATTTAAGTAAATATAGAAACTGTTTTATGCCTACAAATGTAGATCTCGATATTTTTATTAAACGTGTGACCTGTTATTTAAAATATTGGAATATTATTTTACCGTTAATTTACAAATTTCTTTTCAATTGTGTTAGCTGGCTAAAATATTTCGACGGTCAATTGATTTAGTGAAATAATAGCTTAAAAGTCACCTCTCAGATATAAAGGCTTATATTTACCACTTCTCATATAAGAAGACGGAGATTTGGAAAATCTGATGAAAAATAATATCTTTTTTTTTAGTACAGGTACAATCTTTAGTTAGAAAGAATAAGAAAAATAAGTAAACATTGTACATCGCTAGCCAATTATAATTAATGATTACCCAATAAACAGTTGTTAATAATCGTGGAACAAACTTCCATTTAATCCTAAATACCAACAAAGTAAATACACAAATAATAAACTCCTTAGAGAGTCGTGTAACTCAATTTTCTTTGTCTTTAGAACGTTATAATATTGTCGGTGTAAGCTTCCGATAATTCAAGAAGCGAACGTCGCGCCTGGATAAGACAATGTTTAAAGCTCTTTTCCATAATTGAATGAGGCGGCGGGTTGAAGGGGAAAGGGGTCATATTTTAAAGTAAATTACTAGAAGTTTTGACTTTAAACTATTATACCTGAATAGAGGTGCCTAGATTGATTATTTGTGTGATTATTAATTTAAAATGATTTCTAAGATATTATGATAACATCCTGGATGACGATGCACTCTTGGCCTTTATTATCAAGTTAGCAGGTTGCTTATATCTGACGCCCCTAAAATTGGTGGTGATCATCCAAAATAAATGGTAAAATATAATTCATAGAGCTCACGCATTTTCGTCGCGTCATGGCTCAGTCAATGTATGTCTGATATCGAACTATCGGGCTTAATTGTCTCAATTAGAGATGTTTTTTTTTTTTATTTATGTTTACCGTCCTTTGCTCTACAGTTACTGTCGTGCTAGAATCTAAAAGAAAAAAAGTATGCCATGAAAAACCTTTATACATTTCCTAGTAGCCAGTGCTAATCACAGTGCAAGCATGTTATACTATTACATCTGCTAACGCCTCTAATCAACGAGTGAACGAGGACGCTCGAATGGTCCTTTTACGTTGGATTCTTGGAATGTTGGAACAAATAGAAAAAATCTTACTATTTTTTAGCTTTTACCTCATTATTTGCTTTGGAATGCCTTTATGTTAATAAGAATGAAGTAATGGTAGAGTCTATTTTTCAGTATAAGAATTTTAAGTATTTACATTTTTTTAGAATGAAACATAGAGTAGAAAATACTTCCTAGATTGAGACAAAAACATTAGCAACTACAGCTACATATAAATTATTTGTTTTCTGAAAGGTATCTAAGAAAAAAATGTAGGTAGGCATCCATCAGCCAAAGGAAGTCCACTGCTGAACGCACACCTCCTCCAATGATTGCCACGGTATGTAGGTAATACTCAAATGTAAAATTTACAGTCTTAAGAGAAATATTTCAAAAATTCACCCAAAGAAATTAAAACCGCTTTTGTCTTTATTCCTTTGAAGAGTGATCCAATCAGTCAGAAAGAGGTGTAACCGTCAGTCTTTTGTATCTGACATCCACCTGAGGGCTCGCGACTGACGTAACATGATTGATTGAAACACGACTGAGCTTCCTCTGTTACGTCACCGTGAAGAATATTCAACGCTTTACTTGATTTTCCGTCGATCGCTCCTCTACGGCTCTTTTGTATGTAGTATTGGGAATGTGGATATTCTTACTGAAATATATGGCAAATTGTTCACTGCTAAAACATTTTAATTTTCCGGTCCTAGAAAATGTCCTAGAGATGAAGAAAAGTACCGACAGAGGAGATTTTTTTTAGATTTGAACAATTTCTCTCATCGAAATCATCACATGATAACCCTTACAATATATAAAGTTTCTTTGACAGAGTAGGACGTAGGTCCATTTCCAAATCGAGCCGGGCTAGATTCAAAACTGACTCAGGCTAAAAACTTGTTGAGGTTGCTTTAATTTCATTTCATGTTTTTATTTTTTTAGATGAAGTGACGGCTGCTGGACTGGGACTTCAGTGTGATGGCCGAGGCGGGGTCAGCGAACCGTTTCTCATCCAACAGGAACGTTGGTGGAATGCTGGAATATTTTTTTTATGAAACGATACGTAGGTTAAAACAGTTTTAATGATTATGTCGCGCCACCTGGTCCTCTCTTTAGCATCGTGAAGCGCAACATGCAGTTTGATTTTAATTATCCCGTATTTTTTAGTAAAGTTACGTATATAACTAATATACCAAATAACATATTCCCGGGGCCGGCGATTTCGAAATATCATTAAATAATGCGTCAACAAACCAACGCGGGCTGAAAAAAACCCGCCACCCTTATCTCATGCGAAGGCATCTTTGCCAATCAGAAAACAATTTCCTTCCGCCTTTGTCGGCGGTGTGTGCACACGTAAAAAGCGGGTTTCGGTGCGAAAACTCATTATGTACGCCACCTGCCCGCTTTATCTATAACAAAATATTTCTCACCTCATGTATTTACCTTGTAAAACAACAGGATTGTGGGTGACGCGC
Source organism: Theretra japonica (assembly GCA_033459515.1). Lineage (NCBI taxonomy): Eukaryota > Metazoa > Arthropoda > Insecta > Lepidoptera > Sphingidae > Theretra > Theretra japonica. The sequence continues at coordinate 7,987,558 of CM065943.1, forward strand.
GATTATTCAATTTATATAAAATATCTTTATTTTTTTACGTACTTTGTATAGGAATTTTGTGGGATGTAAATGTGGCTGTTCAGTTCAATTACAAGGTAGTATGAAATTAGTGAATTTTATCTTTTTCGAAATGTGCATACTAGTACGAGTACTGAATAATTTCACGAGAGGGTTGCCAACCAATAGTGATCGCAAACATTCTGCAATATTCACAAAAAGAAAAGATCCAACAAAAATAATGAAAATACAATATTACGACGAATGTGTAAGACTGCCACAGTGGCGTAGTGGTACTACGGTATGATTACAAAGTTGAGGTCTCGGGTTCGAATCCCGGGTCGGGCAAAGTGATATTGGATTTTCTATTCATTATTAGCCCGGAGTCAGGAATTTGTGCCCGATATGGCGATAGGCTCGTCCCCTATCACATCGTGGGACGGAATATACAAGGCGAAACGTGGGTGTCCTAGTAGCACCTCTGCCTACCCCTTCTGGGAAAAAGGCGTGTGGTTATGTATGTATGTGTAAATCGATGATTTTATTAATTAACTAATCAAGTGTATGCGAGAAGTAATAGACATTTTAATAAATATTTTCATTGTTATAAATACATAATAATTTGTCAAATAAATGAGTATATTGTCTCAAAACAATTATTTTAGAATAAAGGATTACAATACACCGACAACGTGACGCACAAAGAGGTATTTGTATCGGTGAAAGGGACTGTGACCTATCATTGTCTGTCTAGACATATCAATTGGCTCCAATAACCTTGCAATTGGCCCGCATTTTTTATTGATAAATAATTTACTAGCTGTAGTAAGTGCGAACGCATGTTACAGGGCTGTAGTGATTAAGGTTACTTAAAGATTAAGGGTGGTGTGCGAAAACATGTTACAGGGTAAATAAGGGTTTGTAGATACTTTGATTATTTAGGAGACTAAGGTTGCCTTTGAAATAATCTTCAAATATTCACATAGAGTTAGGACGCCTGCAGCTCTGCACTGCTTTAATAAGCCATATAAAAAACTAGCCTAAGTAGCATTCACTTACGTTATATCCTCGCATACGGTGATAATTTCGAAGGCACTTTGAGCTTAACCAGTTGCATATTCGATAACCCTTGCTTTACTCCCAGTATAGTTATCTCTAGGAAATATGGTGGAAACAAAGTTCCTAGCTAGTTTATTATAGGCTGCGCTTATTTCGTCCTAGGAGGAAGAAAAATATATAATAACAAAGAGGTTTTTACAACAATTTCGATTAATGTGGCTTAGGATAGCGTGTTGATCGGCCAGTTTCTATTCCTCAAAGAACACGGCACAGGTGTTACCAGGCTAGTGCTAATTTAATGAGATATTGTGTTTATTATGTGAATTCCAATGGGCTGATGATGATGATGATGATGAAAATTCTGAAATTGTTTGGTATCATATCAGTAATTAAACATCTACTGAGCAATTCACGTAAATTCCGCATGGATATTACCAAAATTACGTTAAAAAAACAAAAACAAAGCTTCCTGTCTCTTTTAGCGGCGAATAGAATTTTTATGTGCTCCATAAAATATTTGCCCCAAGTGTTTCCTTGCGGCAGACACACTGTTCCACTATTTACGATGTATCATCGTGTATATTTATCTTTCGAGATATTAACTTTCGTCTCTCTAGTCCCATCTGGCACTCGCTTAGCGTTCTACAAAATTTATTTTGTAATGTAAATACGTGAGATTTCGTATGCAAATTGTTGGGAAAAGTCACGTGATTTATTGTAGCTTGCACATTGTGCACATTCCGCTGTTTAATCCAGGGATTATTTTCGTTTGCTACCGTTTTAGTTTGTTTAATTGAGAATTAATGTTTATTTGTGTATTAGTGATTGTGGCGACAAGTGATAATGCATGTTTGTCGTATAATCTATGAAAAAATATTTACTAGAGACACGACCCCGTTCCGCCCGTGCTATAGCCTGGTAATTTAAAGTCTATATGTTGTTCTAATGTGTAAACCTTTAATACCATGACTTATGATCAAAATTCATACAAAATTCAATAAGTTTTCCGTGAAAGAGTAACAATTTTTCATCGATTGTCACAAATATACACACTTATAATATGAGATGGATAATTATTTGTATTTGAATAGAATAATTTCTTAAGAGGCAATTGTCTCTTAAACTTGGCGGTTCTAAATTTTCTTTGTTTTAACGTCCACGTAGTTTAATTAATCAGTTAAAGTTTCTTAGAAATTAAAAGTCAAAACGTCGCGACGGGAAAGTTTTTTATTCTTAATAAATCATATTTTTAGAACCGCAGCGCACACTATAAGCCACTTTATGGTAATAGTTTGAGGTCAGGAGACTTAAGGTAAAGTTTTAAAATTGTAATATTGTTAACATTTTAAATTAGAACAAAACATACATACGTATACACATAGACTCACGCCTTTTTTCCAGAAGGGGTAGGCAGAGGTGCAACCAGGACACCCACGTTTCGCCTTGTAAGTTCTACCCACGGTGTGATAGGGGGCGAGCTAATCGCCATATCGGGCACAAATTCCTGACTCCGATCTGGTAATGAATAGAAAAATCCAATATCACTTTGCCCGACCCGGGATTCGAACCCAAGACCGCAGCTTTGCAATCATACCGTAGTACAACTGCGCTACCGTGGCAGTTCAGAAAAAAACATTGTAAAGTCAAATCAAGTGAAAAAATAAATACAAATTAGTCACACTAATAGTCTTAACAGCACAATCAGCTGGCTAATTCACGTAATTTTTCGACGCACCGATTAAGTTGCGGTGCAGTTGCAATTAAGTTTACGTCTTAGTGCAAAATGGTATTCTTGTAATTGTTTAGCTGCGCGTGAACTGCACCTAAGCTATGCGTAAACTGCGCGGGTGCTGCGCTTCAACTATACGTCAGTCGTATGCAAGAAGCTTACACGTGAATACCGATCAAGTTGCGATCTGAATCACGCACATAAAACACGCAACAGTAGAATACGCTAAAACGCTCGCGTGACGCGGACTTGACGCGAGCGTATTTGACAGCGGTTGTCAAAATTACGAGAATACGAAAAGGTCTGTTTTGATCGAAACTTTACTGCAACTGCACTGCAACTGAACTTATTTAATTACGTAACTTACCCTACAGATCCAATGTTGCGTCGTGGGTCTCAGAAAGTACCGATCACTTTTTTGTCTCGAAAATTCCGTTGCTGACCTCAAATGGTTGGAAGTACCTAAATACACCCTTTTCCCCGCAGCGCGGCGGTAGGCAGAGGTGCTACCACACACACACATGCACACGTAATGACATGTATTTAAAGTCAAAGCATAAATATCTGCATTAAAATGTTACATGGCCAACATTTTACATTTTTAACGTTATTCATTGACTATTATAGTCTTTATATCTGAGTAAATAAATAACAAATCACTGCCAATATAATATGGTTACAATGGAGCATGTTATTAAAACAATTAAAAAATCGCAAGCGACATTAGCTTGCGCTGTTATCTGCGATTTATATGCATGAAAGCCTTTGTGGACTTTAAAAGATGCTAAACTATACTGCACTTAAAAACCTCTTAAGCTGTGTAAAACCTTTTATACTCCTAATCAGCTTACAAAGTAGATCAAATGAGTAACACACTTTTACAGCAATACCAATAGCGTTGTTGAAAGGGATCGGGGCAGACAAGATGGTGGTCGCTTGTTCGACTCCAGGGAGGAAATATGTGCCCTGGAGTACTTATCGCATTATAGGTGTACTTTTTAAAATCAATATCATCGTGCATTTTAATAACAATGGAAAGCAATTTGCCGAAATATTCACACCTCAGAATATTTGTGGTTGTGAATTCCACCAACCCGTACTAGATCACCATGGTTGCATATGACCAAATTTCATCCCCATGGTAAATAGGGTGAAATAAAATTCTCGCAACCCTAAAGGTGGTCCGTGCCAAATGTGATGTAGTGATAAAGCCAGACTGCATCTAGAAAAGAATTTCAGTTTTCAAACGGTGCGCTCGTTTATAGCTGTAAAAATGGCGTGGCTTGTTCGAGTTCTTATTTCAATTGAAGTTCCCCGTATTCACAGGGTCCGTGTACACTGTACAATCCACGGTTTGAATTTATAGCTGCAAGTTATTTCAGCCGCAACGCGGAGCTAACAGTACGTACGTGCTGTAACTGCGCGGAAATGGCGAAAATAGTTGTCCCGATATTTGTTCCGCGAAAGAGTTTTCAGTTGATACCGATTTGGATGTTGTACGCGTTTTGGCGATTTAGTTTGGCAATGATTATTATTTTTGTTGAATACGTGCTTCAGAATACGCACGGCTGGTTTGTAGTCTGTGTGTAGGTTTTTTTATAATAAAATAAATGTTTTAAAATATTCGTTTGCATTCATTTCCCGCTGCAGTCATGTACACTCTGATATCAATTTAGTCCGGAATATGTTAGATATGATTGTCATAGCGTATAAATCAATTTAAAATTTTCGAAGGAAGGGAGCTGAAACAAAGCTATTATGTCCAAAATTAGGAAATTTAATACTCTGATCGATATTGTGATTGAAAATTAATAAGAAAATTTCCCATCGGCACAATTTGTTTTCGCAACCGCCATAATTTTCGATAACTTTGATAGCCGACCTTTTCATTTGATGAAACATAAAACTCAAAGCCTTACGGGGTTTGCGTAATTCGCTTCATTGGGAAATTTATCGAAGAAATAAACGGCGCATACGAACGTAATTCTATGATACAGGTTCATGTAAATCAAGTTAATTTACGTCATAATACGAATATAATAGCTACTTCTTTTTAAACCACAAAAAATAAGGCTAAATCGCATAATAACTGAATCACGAGCTCACAATATTATTGCACAAATTATTTGTTTCTAGCACCAAACCTAAACCTGTAATTAATCAACTTCTGATACTAAAAACAAAAGACAAAAGATTGACTTAAACACGACAAGGGATTATTACCAACAACACAAGTCCACCGCAGCTCAGTAATTTAATTAAACAACAGAAAATACTGAGTGATGCCGCTTTGACGACAGTGTGTGACACAACACATTATGTCAGATGGTTTACATGCCACGCTCTAATAACAACCGACTCCATTTATCACTCAAACAATATTTCACGAGCTTCCACTTGCTCTGTCTCCGCGACTATATAGAATATAGAATGAGAAGCGATTAAAACTTGTACAGTCACTCGAGTAGTTCGCGAAATAAATGGTTCTTTGTGATGTATATATATTTTATGAAACTAGCAATGTGCTACGTCTTCGCGTGGATAGCCCTGGTATAATAGAACCGTGGACAGACGAAATAGTCATTACTGATAGATACAGTTTCATAATTTAACTGACAGATACAGTATTGTACTGTGATTGAATAATACCCTCATATTTGTATCTCTTGCACGACAGGAGGCACGAACAATCCAGCTAAAACTTAAACCTATCAAAAAGTTTACCATTGAGTGGCCAATGTCATTATCCCGTTTGAAACAACATGCATTTCCGTTTCATAATTAAGTATACTCGTAAAACCAATCTGTTCTCAATTATTGAAGACATACATATTTTTTGCAAGGGAGCGAGTATCAATAAGGACAACAGAATATAATTAATTGCCACTATCTACGAACATCCGAAACCCAAAGGAGATCATAGATACACGTCCTTCGGGAATTGTCTTCCGGCAATTAAGATTTAGTACTAAGACGATGGCTTGTCTACATCAGCTATGTTCTGCCCATGGACAGACATTACATTTTACGAGGCCTTTTGTGGTTTTGACCACCATGTTGGATCGATGTAATTTGCTGTACGTACCTACTTATGTTAAGCAGTTTGTTCAGCATTGGATTCAGGGCTTACACATATTATGATTAATTGCTGAATATGATATTAAAGGAACAAAGAACTCTAACATCCGATATCGAATATTATGTTATATTGCATATTTAAAAAAAAATAGAAGGTAGTTACTATAGGCCCACGTGAGAGGTTTAAATAACCGTCATCATTAGTCTGTTGATTTCTAAAAATGTTTTTAATTTACACCAAGAAAGGAAACTCAAAGAACATATTATTTTTTTATAAAATCTCCCTTAGCATGCCTAAGCCATATAAACAACATATAAAAAAAAATCTTAAATTGACCCAAAACCAAACATTTAATTAACTTTCCAACATTTTTGTCATAAATCTTTAGCGCAAAGCAGACATGCTCCACAACATAATGTGTTTTATTAAGAACCCACAAAGACGCGGCGACGTATACTCGTACTCGAATAGAAATTCATACCACAAACAGCACCGCGCGGATATCCGACAAAGAAACATCATTAATATTTGAGGCGGTGTTGCTTATTCTCACGACGTCTAAAGTAGGTTAAATTATTCATAGCATGGGGACATTGAGCGTTGATAATGGCACGTCAAATGGCTATGCTTTAAGGCAACCGTATTGAATAGATTTGGTGCATGCCAGCACTTCTGGCTTAATGGAAACTAAGGCTTATTGCCAACTTAGGCGCGGTATTGAGGGTAATTGCTTTTTCATGGGACATTTTCGTTTATTTATTCAATTTTGATCATACGTTTTTTTATAAAATACTTATGTTATATTGTTGATATATATTTTTATTAGCTTCCCCTGTATGTATATGTGCATTATATGTATGTATGTAAAGAAATCATTGAAGTCGATTTTCGAGCACTTCAAAACGTCGGAATGACATGAAATTTTGCATACTTCCCAACTCTCAAGGAGCGATGATAATAAAATAATTCCAAATGTATGTGACAAAAGAAACTAATAATAAGGATAAGATTAGAAAATGGAGTGAAATATATTCATTTTATTGTTACAAAACGTGAGGTTCATACTTACAACAATGACTTATTCTCAAGCACCCTAGCTTTTTAACCATGAAATGTATATCACTCCATTTTCTAATCTTACACTCATTGTTAATTATATTGACTTTTTTTAGTAAAATAAATGTCTTACTAAAGTGAGTTTTTTTTAGGTTTTTAAACTATTATACAGATACTAGTATTGCTATACATTTCATTACTGCATAAAATGGTTAAAAAGTAAGTTCAATGATTATATTATATTGCTGTTAAAAGTATCAATAACAAATAAGTATTGTACTACTCGTCAAGCCAACCTCTTTATAAATCGTAACCATAAATTTACAACATGTCATAAACACCAAAATTTCTTCAATTGGTCATGATGTGTCAAATATCAAAAACATCATGCTATATTTCATAAAAACACATATAAATTGCATTCTATAATATTTATGGCGTCGAACAGTAAAAAAAATACACCGAATATATACGGGCGCATCGTTACTGCACCAGATGCGAAACACATAAACTTTTGCACAGATTTCGATAAGTCCATAGTTGTGAACAGTTTCCTTAGACGTGGATGGAAACAAGTATCGTCCGATGAAAATTGGCACATATATTGGGCCAATACGTTAAATTGCAGAGCTCTTTTTAGCTTGGACGGCGGGTGCAGACTCAACGATAATCAACTGATAAACCACTTCCCGAACCACTACGAACTGGTGCGTAAAGATCTTCTCGTAAAAAACATAAAACGATACAGAAAAGAACTAGAGAAAGATGGCAATCCCCTTGCGGAAAAAACAGAAGCGAAACTGCCAAACGGACAAGTGATCACACGCTATTTATATTTAGATTTTATCCCGCTTACATTCATTTTACCTTCAGACTACACCATGTTCGTGGAAGAGTACCGCAAACATCCGCAAACGACGTGGATTCTGAAACCGTGTGGCAAATCCCAGGGGGCCGGCATTTTCCTCATAAACAAACTGTCGAAACTAAAAAAATGGTCACGCGAATCAAAAAAATATTTGCAACATCATCTCACGAGCAAAGACACTTACGTTATATCGCGCTACATAGATAATCCGCTGCTGATCGGGGGGAAGAAATTCGATTTGAGGATTTACATTCTCGTTACGTCATTTCGCCCTTTAAAAGCGTACATGTTCCGCAACGGATTTTGCAGGTTTTGTACAATGAAATACGACACGAGTGTCGCTGAACTCGACAACATGTACATTCACCTCACTAACGTGAGCGTGCAAAAACACGGGCAAGATTACAACAGCCAGCACGGCGGGAAACTCGGCCTGCAACATTTAAAATTGTACTTGGAAGGTACTCGGGGCCGCAAAGTGACGGACAGACTGTTCGAACAAATACAGTGGTTAATAGTACACTCACTGAAAGCGGTGGCCCCTGTTATGTCCAACGACCGACATTGTTTCGAATGTTACGGCTATGACATCATAATAGATGACAATTTGAAGCCGTGGCTTATCGAAGTGAACGCCTCGCCCTCGATGACGGCGACCACTGCCAACGATAGAATACTTAAATATAACCTGGTCGACAGTATGCTATCGGTAGTGTTGCCTCCTGACGGGGTGCCCGACGCCCGCTGGAATAAATCTCCCACAGAAGAGGCTTTAGGGGATTTTCAGACCCTTATCGACGAAGAGTCAATATACAAAGGAAATTATGACCTGCAACGTCGTGAAAGTAAATTTATTCGATTCAAACCTAACTGAAGCGAATTGTGTTATTGTTCTGAAATAAATACTAAAAATTGGATTTTCAATCGTAGTTTTATTTTAAAATTATTATAACATTGGATAAATAATATTATAAAAACAAAATGTTATTTATTTGAACGATGAAATTTGTTGTACCGTGAATTTACGTCCTCCCTTTCTATTAGTTCCTCGTCTATCAAAACTTCAAAATCTCCAAGCGCTTCGGCGCTAGGGATTTTGTTCCATCTGGCGTCGGGTATACCGTCTGGTGGCACCACTACCGATACAATGTTATCGATTAATTTGTATTTCAGTATCCGATCGTTATGTGTAGTGGACTGCAGCGAAGGCGAGGCGTTCACCTCCACTAGCCAAGGCTTCAGAGTATCGTCAATGATAATATCGTATCCATAACATTCGAAACAATGTCGATCGTTCGCCATTACCGGGGCCACCGCTTTCAACGAATGTACGATAAGCCACTGCATTTCTGAAAATAATTTCTCAGTTACCACGCGTCCCTTGGTACCTTCTAAATATAATCTGAAATTCTGTATACTCATCTTGCCGCCATGGAGGCTGTTATAGTCCCCGCCATGCTTCTGTACGCTTACATTAGTCAGATGTACATACATGTTGTCTAATTCTGTGACGCTAGTGTCGTATTTCACCGTGCAGAATCTACAGAACCCGTGTTGAAATAAATAAGCTTTCAACGGTCGAAATGACGTCACTAAAACATACAATCTGAGATCGAATTTTTTGCCCCCAATCAAAAGAGGGTTGTCTATGTAGCGCGATATAACATAACTTTCTTTATTGCTGAGTTGCGGATGAAAAGGGGTTTTCGCTTCGCGCGACCATTTCTTCAGTTTAGAAAGTTTATTGATCAAGAAAATTCCAGCTCCCTGAGATTTCCCACAAGGTTTCATGATCCACGTGCTCTGTGGAGATTTTCTGTACTCCTCTACGAACATGTTGTAGTCGGCGGGCAGTACGTAAGTCACTGGAATAAAATCTAAATGTATGTAGCGCGTGACGACTTGCCCGTTGGGGAGGGGTACGTCAATTTTTTCGCCTAACGGATTGCCTTCCTTTTCGAGTTCCTTTCTATATCTCTTGATATTTTTCACGAGCAAATCTTTCCGCGACAGTTCGTAGTGATTAGGGAAGTGATTTATCATTTGGTTGTCGTTCATTCTGTAGCCGCTGTCGATGCTGAAAATGGTGCGGCAGTTTTGTGTGAACGACCAGTAGAAGTTCCATTCTTCCTCGGGCCCGACTTGTATCCATCCTCGACGTTCGAAGTTACTTATAATCACTGACTTTTCCAAATCTGTGCAGTATGTCACCCTGTTTTTATCCATAAGTGACGGTGATAGTCGGCCAATGGGGTGTGGTGATAATTTTCTAGTGTCGTGAGTCATATTTTATATAACTTTAGAAAACATTTTAAAAATATAAATGCTAAAAAACTGTGTAACTCGCAGACAGGTGTAACTTGATATAGAAACGTCAATATGACAGCGAGTATTTTTCGTCCGTAATGCATAGACGAAGGTGTAATCATGTCATTCAAAGCAGCTTACAAATGCTACGTTACTGTATCGCATGCCACAACTAACAATACCCCATTTAAAAAGCATGAGGACTAATTGAAGCGTAAATGAAATATGAAAAGTTTATTATGTATTGATTTATTTATTATATGACACACCAACAGCTCATAATTAAACGTGTACAATTTAATACCTAGTCTACTCACCAATTACAGGTGTAAAATAACATTCATAATAGAAGTTAATTAACTAATTAATTATACAATAAAATATTCCAAGATAACAATCGTAAGGTTAAAAGTAAAATAACTGCAGAATAGAATAACATAACTCATGCATAATAAGGACAAAACACGTGAACACAAAAAGACAGATCAGATAAATTCAAAATTGTATAAGAGTGTAAGAGTATTCATTGTAGACACTCGTATTAACGTTTTAAAAATACTACCGACTACATTTAATTAATGTCCCGAAGTATGATTTATTAGATCATTCAGTTTATCTATGTTGCAACCGATCGGTAACTAATCTCTAAGTTTTACCCCAAACGAAAAGTTTCCGCGAGATAGCCGATAAACTTTGTCGAGGCTATTACTTTACAGCGAAGACCAAACTGCACAAATAAATCTTGATTGATGATCACGCGATGAAAGAGATTTTTTCCAAACCCTCCAACTACGCTCAACATTAAGGTAAAAAAGAATAAAATCCATTGTGTCTTCAGTTTACCATCCAATTTAGTGGAGGCGACTTCAATCCCCCGAGGAAATCTCCTTCAATATTTTCTCGTCTTTTGTTTGTTTGTATCATTTTCTCTAAACTACAGCGCGATCATCCACATTCTCGTTTAAGACGTACGTGTTTGTAATGCTACGTAAATAGCTCTCAATATGAGTAAATATTGTGATAAGCAAAGACATAATAAGCATTTGCAAACAAACAGAGGGAGTATAGCCATAAAATGTGTTATTTATCGTTGAAATATTCAGTCTCAATACGCCGACCTCAATCATACAGATGTAATCAAAGGATCTGCATCAAAAAAGGATGACAGTTGTATGACGAAGGTCAGCGGTGACTGTGTAATTTTCTTTGTGTCATTCGAAACGTACAAATATTTATTTTGTACGCTTCAAAGCCGGTGAAACATTATTTTTTTGGCCAACACGTACATTGTCTATTATGTTTGGTTGAGAGAAAATGAACAGAAAATAGTATTTTATTTTTGCGGAGCATTAACCGAATGTATTTGAACATTTTTGGGCAATGTTTTTTTTTTATTTAACCAAATGATTATCAATCTGGCACGATAACTGCAATACACAGATGTGCAGTAGTCTAGGATAATAATTTCTTACTGGTTAACATATTAAATGAAATCTGACATTAATAGTCTGAACCATAATGTGACACATTCGCAGTTTTGCAACCAATTTCCCATCACCGAATGTTCCACAAACAGACCGCACATTTCTTAACAAAAATTTAATTTACAAAAACCTTACATTATTCAACTCTTACATCCACAATTCACTTACTACAACACTTAAAATATGAATAGGATGATAAATGTGCAGCTCACGAAAAGCTGAAGCGAAATATAAACTCGTATTACTAAAGAGTATTGCAAAAATATTAAATAAAATATCAACGTTTACACTTACAACTTCACTTGCGAACGGAAACCGAATAAACATTAAATATGAAGGCGTAGACGAAATGTAAATTGCTTTAAAAATAATAAGCGAAATTTACTCTCATTATTAAGGTATTTCTTTGAAAAGCGAATAAAATAATGTGAAAACTCTGAGCAGTTATTATTCTCGCCTTACTAATGACGCTAAGGTTGTTTAAATCATGTTCAATTTGTTTTTTTCGGCTCTCAGCCTATTCATTACTATACGTAAAAATTCGTGTATGTCGGCCCTTGACCTGGTGAAATAAATAAATTCTCATCTTTTTAGCGGTGAAGTGGAAAGTCTCTGCAAATTGGGGTTCTGTCTAATGGATCGTGGAAACAGTTGAGAACCCTCGTGATTGCGAAGCAAATGGAGTGTTGTTCGATTTGCTTGTCAGCACTTTCGACCGTGTAAACAACAGGTGAAGGTCCTATATATTTTTAATATGTGTTCTTTGTATAATGAGTATTTGTGAAGTCCTTAATGGTGGGGGGTCTGATCAGCAAAAAATACATTATGGGTCCTATTCACGTAAGCAAGGGTGAATCCAATTCACTTTAATTCAAATATTTTTTATATCATTCAGAACAATCACACTGCTAAATATAATACGATTTATGTTCACGGAATTGAAAAAAAAGGAAATGATAATAATTTCCTAAAGTAAAAAAAAAAACAGAATACAGAATTTTACTGGGGTAAGGTATACATTACATAATACCTATAGAAATTGAATATAAGCGATGAAATATGACGATATCCATACTTGGCCCAAAAAGCTCTAGGTAATTATCAAGCAATTTGAATGTGAACCAAGGATCTCACAATTTACGAAGCTAAAAAACGGGTGAAGTAGAGAAGAACGGGCAGGAAGGCAAACCCCTTAACCACCTGGCGTAGAACAAGATACAAATAAAGATAGAAGAATAAAAAAACAACTAATATAAATATTTAATGCCAATAACATACCGATACATTGAAACAACTAGATAAAACAAAGCGAAATCTTTACAAAGTATTAAAATCACGACAGTTTGAATTCTATCGTTTATTGCAGCACAATTTCCTGAGTCAAAATTGAATGTTTAGCATTATTCGAATAACAAACCGCTAATAAAGCCTCAAATGAGATGCCGACCGCTGGCAATTTCATTTTAACTGATAATGATTACACTGCCTGTGACGTATGCTGTTTGAATGGGGATAATACAGACGTATAGCTTGGCAAAAAAGAGTCTGTTTTTATTGAGGGCGCCACGATCGAATATTTTTTTTTGATATAGCAACCTGATATACTACGACGTAAAATGTTTAGATACTTGTTAATTTTATATTAATCAATGACTTAAAAACTATTTGAAGAATAAAATAATAAGTATTTTAATAATATAAATATTTTAATAATCGTTTTGTTCATTTTGAATCACAAAACAAGCAACAAATACACGAGAATTTATCGAAATCTGTAAATAATTGCGCAGCGCACACAACGATGACATAGAAAGTACCGGCTATTTGACAGCAATGACATTTAAAATAGTGTTGCCACAATTACTTTTTTTTAATTACCATTTTCGTCGCACCAGACTCTTTTTTGCCAAGTTATATGTATTTACATTTTTACTTGGTAGCTTTATATGGTATTAAATGATCTTTTGTAACAAAGGACATCACTGAAAGAATATACACTAGTGCGTAGCTCATTAGAGAGAACACGATATTGTGAAATTTTATACTCGTACCTTTACTGTGCTATTTCTGTCCTAAATGACATGATATAGGGCGCGCCCGTCGACGTACTGGCCAAAAGTATTCTGTAATACAATTTACAGTTATTTCAAGAATAAATCAACTTATAAAACCTCGCAAATGACAATAAATAAAAAGCAATTGACAGCCGTGGTGCTGTGGGTTAGATCCCGGCTGCGGGCAAAGAGACCGCGGGTTCCATCATTTGTCTTGTTTGGGGAACCGAGACAAATGTTTGTGTGAACCACAACTATTTGTTTCGGGTCTGGGTGTTTGTGAGATCGAAAAGTCTCTCGTAGTTTCTAATACCCACGACACAAGACCTGTAGGGTAATTCACGTAATTAAATAAGTTCAGTTGCAGTGCAGTTGCAGTTGAGTTTCGATCAAAACAGACCTTTTCGTATTCTCGTAATTTTGACAACCGCTGTCAGATACGCTCGCGTCAAGTTCGCGTCACGCGAGCGCTTTAGCGTATTGTACTGCTGCGCGTTTTGTGTGCGTGATTCAGATAGCAACTTGATCGGTATTCACGTATAAGCTTCTTGCATACGACTGACGTACAATTGACGCACAGCACCCGCGCAGTTTACGCATAGCTTAAGTGCATCTCACGTGCAGCTAAACAATTACAAGAATACCATTTTGCACTAAAACGTAAACTTAATTACAACTGCACCGCAACTTGATCAGCGCGTCACAAAATTACGTGAATTACCCTACTGATCTTAGTGTGGGGTCAGGATTATATTATGGCTGTTGGGTGTGTTTATTCATTTTATTTTTAAACTGATATAAGGTAAGTTTAATTCTACTTTACATAAACGTTACTTAGCCTCCCCGACACATTAAGCTGTAGAACGGCATTTTGCGACACCTGTTCCGCCCTGTCTACAATATCATGTTATTGAAGCCATTAGTATAACTTACATTAATAAATTGAAGCTAATTTTATATCAAGTAAATTCAAGGAAAAATATACGAAATTATTTTTTGTAAGACGAGCGTTCCTATCAGTGTCATTCATAATTAATACTGTCTTCGCGATACCTCAATACTCGTAATTTTAAGTATTATTAAGGACAAGATAAGACAAAATTTAAACATCCATTTGATAATAATTATACATGATATCCCTCATCTATTTTGCATATCGTCTCAAACTTTAGCTGTAAAGATTGGTTTAACGAACATTAAATTAGAGTTTAAATTGACATTCATTTGGAACTTTGATTATCAAAATATGAAAATTAAATTTACAAATTAACATTTATAGTAATTTTAAATTATAATTGCTTCTATTATTACTCATTTTTGGCCAACAAGTCTTCACTAAGGATAAAATATAATTTAATGTATAGTATTTAAATATTCTGTTTCGAGCCTTCGCTTTGGCTAACTACAAATAGTACTAAGCCAGCTGGTAATTGCCTTTGAAGGGCTTTCATTCTACTAATTGCTTATTGTTAATTCTAAGATACAATTTCTTGGTTATTTTATTGTTCCTATAGTCCAAAGTGTAATTAGCTTTATATTTATATGTTTTCTAGGTATCCAACTAAAGTAAATACTGCAAATTAAAGCTAAGTATTTATGAACTACTTCTACTTAAGGTTATTTGAGGAAAAAATCTAATTATTGTCGAGCAGAGATTTGTTGCGTACACTGAATTATTAATAGATACTCGTATATTTATTTATCAATAAATTAGCAATGGTAATATAAAAGTCATAAATTTTTTTGAAACTAAAATATTTATAATATTTTCTCTAAAAGTGAGAATATATAGAACCACATTAGATAACTTAATTCGAGACAGCATCAAATCCAGAAATGTAGAAGTTTAGAAATTTAAAAATCTTAAGATCATAAAGTAGTCTAAACATTTTTCATTTCCCTTTCCTTTCAAGACAACCGAGCTGCATGATACTAGAACATGAAAGACTTTCTTAAATCTTGAGTACATATACGAGTTCGTATTTTATCTCTTAAAAGCAGAATTCAACATTTTTAAACTACATTCATACAAAAAATTCACGCTTGTTTCCCAGAAAAGGTAGCCAGAGGCGCCACCATGACACCCACATTTCGCCTTGTATGTTCCTTCCCACGATGTGATAGGGGATGAGCCTATCGCCATATCGGGAACAAATTTTTGACTCCGGGCTGATAATGAATAGATAAATACAATATCACTTTGCCCGACCACGGATTCGAACCCGAAACCTCAGCTTTGCAATCATACCGTAGTACGACTGCGCCACCGAGGCAGCCATTTTTAAACTATACATGGGAGAAAATAATGGATGAACAATTATCTACCATCATAGTAAAACCGATCCTATTTTTATAGTGTCGAGCGGAAAACTGTATTGCTCCCCTCTCGGTACTTAGGGGCCGAAATGGGTATTACGGTGTCACTGGCCTTCCAACCCAAAATCGTAGACCGACATAAAATTCGTCAAACTAGCATCTACCAATTTGTCAATTAACTATATTGTATATGCAAAAAGAATATCCAAATCGGGATAAATTGTATCTGGCTCAACAGCAGTTGGGCTGTCAGGACGGCATACGAAATAGGACGCAACTAAAATTAGGAACAGACTTAAATTGCGTTCCAAATGTATTTGTTACCAGACGGTTTATTAATATTGTTAGTTGGAACTGATTGTGTTTGAGCTCAAAGTAATAGAATGTTTTTGTAAATGAATTCAAATGTAAGTTAAATTCAAAGGATAAAATAAGTAAAGCAAAAAAATCTTCAAAATAATGTCGTAAAAAATAAACTGTAAGAAATATTTTCAGTGATCTTGAGAGAGCTCGTAAAGTTACATAAAAGATAGAAATTAGTTTAAACATAAAACCCGAAGATTGTACAATAAACTGCGAAACCATAAAACAAAAGAAGTGTTAGAACTGAAATAAAATATTCATGTAGCAAACAAAGTTATCGACACTCCTCCCAGCCTAGATTACGCGAGGGAAATTAATACATTTCTAATAAAACAAAGGTATTTTCATTAGTGAAGCTCGTCAGCAGTCGGTCAATGGACCAAATTTCGCGCTCATTCGCGAAAACATGCGGAACTGTAGTAAAAATAAAACTTGATATCTTCCTTGACGACTTTTATGTTGGTAAATGGTGAATTTCATAATACAGTGTCTGGAGTGAATAAGTCCCGAATAGACGCATAACTCTGTTTGCGAAGTTATTACAGAATGCCGGGAACAAACAGCGGGATATTCGCAGATCGCGGGAACAAAGGATATAAGTGAGTGCTAAATTAAATTAGCCTCAAGCAGATATAAGTGAATCTTGTCTTTGTGATTATTCCGAATACAAACGAGCCATTAGTTTTGAATTGTGGATCTCAACTCTATGTTTCATACCTCTCTGTGTAAATATCACGTAAAATATAAATTAGCGGTAGAGCCACGCTGTTGTCAGCCATGACTTAGCATGAATGGGCAGGCTCATTCGGGGTGGTACCACTGTCTCATATGAGATCTACGTGAAATGACAGCTTTGCTATCGCGTTTCGTTTGGCGAGTGAGACTGTCGGATGCCCAGTACCCGTTTCCTCTTCCAACCCTTTTTCCTTCCCGCTCCCCTCCGATAGTGACCCTGCTTGCTCGTTTGTCAGACCTATGCTATAAAAATATATATCTACAATTATTTTAATATTATAATAGTGAATATTTGTGTGTATGTTAGTCAGATCTTCACGCTGCAATATCATATCAAATTAGGATGAAACACAAAATTGAAATAGCATGTGGCTTTGGTTTAGACGTTTTTTTGTGGTGAGAAAATGATTCCCAAGTGAAACCGGGCTCGGTAACTAGTGCCACTATGTTTGTATATGTCATCTTCGTCCAAATTAAACCTGTCGAATATATCACCCAAAATTGACATATAAGTTATTACCCGGCGTCAATTTTTTAACGATGTAACATGACATTCATTTACATATTTATTGACAACGTAGCACTTTCATTACGACAGGTTATTTTATTTTATGTTACTCATAAAGAAAACCTATTAATTTTCAGTACATTTTTAGGCCTACTATGAATAATAATCATTCAAAATATTTATGTCAACGACTACTATTTCGACTTAAGGGCAAGCAGTAAGATACAAGTCCTGGATGTAGGCCACTTCCAACAGGTCAATGTGAAGATCCTTAGGAGAGACCTATGTTCAGCAGTGGACTTCCTGTGGCTGAAAACAGATAGAGGGAGAGTATGATATAAACTGAAAATTGACAATTCGATATCGTAGACGTAAATGTCAATATTTCCACCAATTGCGATTAATAATTAAAAACTCTTATCAGATTTAATATTGCTGAAGACCGTACAAACAGACAACTTAACAGTTATAAAGTATTATAGTCCGAACCATAAGCTATCGCACACACAATGCTAGGTCACGTGTTTGCAAATGCAATCAGCAAACTGACGGGTCCTTCGATACACAGCCCCCTCCTAACTGAGGCAGCAATGGATATCAACAAAACGGGGGAATACTGCAATCAAGTATAAAAGTATACGTATAACTACAGTGGTTCAATTGCATTTGGCACGTGCTACTTGAGTTACGATTCGATTGCAAGTCGGTTTATGACTATGGAAACAGTATCGACTGCGTTTTATTGCGGATATTTTGCTCAATAAAGATGGAGTAATAAATGTAAGCTTTGTCAATCAAAATTAAATGAAAATATTGGATGGAATTCTTGTATTTTTTTCGTATTTGCATTATTTTTGCATGACAGCCTCCTTGGTGTAGTTGGTTGGACGCTGGCTGTGGAACGAGAGGCGGCGGGTTCGATTCCCACACCGAGACAAATGTTTGTGTGATTCACAAGTATTTGTTTCGGGTGTGGGTGTTTGTTAGAACGAAAAATCTCTCGTGGTTTCTGATACCCACGACACAAAACTCGATCTTAGCGTGGGATTAGGTGTATATTTTTGTTTAAACAAAAGTATTGTCGATCTTTACGCCAAAGCAAATGTTGGTATGATGGACAAATACTTGCTCCGATTCTAAGAGTTATTAATTTGATAAAAGTCCCCCATTAGTTTTTGATATCTACGTTACATAAACGCATCATATTGTAATATCACCAATTTTATAACTTTTTCAATTATACTTGGACCTCAATAGAGAACGAATATAACCCTCAGAACTACCAGAAAAATAATGGAAAAAAATGGTCGAATGTACAAGAGAAATCTCAATTTTACCGTATTTCGGATTCACCGCAATCGTGAAAAATCCCCTTTTGCGTACTCCGACAATTAAACCCAGGAAAAGTTTGCCGGCACACGTATTTCCTGCATATCGGGTCCTTTAAGCGAAGCATGAAGAAGCAATTAAGCTGGCCGACATAATTAAGGCGACCATCGAGAGATGCTCCCTCCCCTCGTTAGTGGACATTTTTTACTGCAATTTATTTACCATTAGTTGCAGTCAAGGTATGTTTACTACTATACATATTTACTGTTAATTCATATTAGAATATATGTATTTAATTGTTCTATATCAGGCCCTTTACTTCCCACTGCAAGCAAAAGTACGATTGAGAGTGGTTAGGCCATATAGTCCACCACGCTGGTCTAGTGCGGGTTAGCGGACTTTACAAACCATAGAAATTATAAGAAATGTTACGGTATGCCGGTTTCCTAACGAAGTTTTCCTTCACCGTTATTGTGCACGGTGATTGACTCTCAATACACATATGACTTCGAAAAGTCAGAGGTATATTTTATGTCTTGCTTTAATTATAAAGGAAAACATCGTAAATTAACCTATAAATTAACACAAAAAATTAGGTATAAGCGTAGTAAAAATAGCACACATCAAGCCAATATGATGAACTAAAAGACCGAGCCGAAAAGACTGAAATCAGTAATGCAATTGGTCGTAAATTTATATCTAAATCAATCTAGAAGATAATTTAAAAATGATGTTACATCGACCGTGAGTATAAGGGCACATAGAAAGATGAACCTGTATTTACAAGGAACATTATTGGCAATATAACATCGCTTTAATCTATCATGTCTGGGAACTAAAATTGAGACGGAAATTGGGTTATCTCCCTGGAGCAACAACATACACCTTGTGGATATGTGCGTATGTTCATAAACGAGAATACATTTTTATGATACCTTAAGACCTTCACTTTTTTATATTGGCACGACATTGTAACTACAGTTCTCCGAAAGATAAGTGTATTTAAGATAGTTTCTTCTACTGATCGTATTTTTTTATTGCTATGAATGGCGAGACTAGCATGCCATATGCTTTATGGTAAGCGATACGACTGCTCATGGATAGTAGCAACACCAAACAACACCATGAATTACAACGTGACGCTTGGAATTCCACTGCGCTCGTCATTCTGAGACATAAGATGTTAAGTCTCATTATGTCCAGTAGTTACTCAGGCTACAATCCTTCAAACCGGAACACATCAGTTAATTAACACTGTTGTTTGGCGGGGGAAATAGACATTGCTATGGTACCTACCCAGGCGGCCTCTCACAAATGAGAAAGCTACCAGTAAATCCAGTTATACCAAAGGTAAAACTGAAATGCACACTTTTTGCGTTGCTATGACGTATTTTGATGTTTTAAGGATAAAAGTAAATAGATGCGGTGATTGAAAAAAAAATGTAAGTTTAGAAAATTTAAACATAAATAATTCCGACTCTTTTATTGCGAACTCTCTGGTTTTTTTTTATTACTTTTTATTATCTGTAGACTGACATTTTTTTCCGGTGTTGCTGTGTGGTTGTCGCCCATTTGCCTCGGAAGTAATAAATGGGTTTTATTTTTATACTTGAATAATATCTAGTGTAATTCCACTGAGGATACAAAAAACTCTTTCATATTTTGGTCGCGACCTGATTTGTATCTCGTTAAAAAGTACAAAAACTGCTTATAAATGGAAATGTCGGGAGCAGAAACCCAAATGCCATCAAACTTTGGAAAACATTGTAAAAAAAAACATTATTTTATACATTGTCTCGCTGCCATCAAATTGGGCTCTAGTGTCTTATGGAGTGATATGGATAAATTCCCATTTATCTCTTTACAACAATTTTAGCATGGCTTATTATCACTATACTTAAGAATTTACTTTCAAGTTGTTTCAAAATTATCTCAATACAGGTGTAAGCTGTTGAATGAAGTGACTTCACCACCCTTGTATGTGACAAAAATATCGAAACAAAAAAAAAACACCTTTTTTTAAATTACTCCATAGTTTTCAACACATCATAATATAAAATTTACTACGCGCTACGCAAAAAGTCTAACTCAACGCAAAACGTGTACATTGCGTAGCACATATTTAATACGTGCTCGGTACAGCTCTACGCCGTAGCAGTGCTACGGACGTGCTCCGACGCGTTGAATGTCATTACGCTCGATTACCATGCGCTTTGTGTACTCGCATACAAACGCCACGCAATAAGTGCCACTCCAGCTAAACGTGGGTGTTAATTAATGCGGTACAGATATTGTCTATCTTTAAACTTGTGCGCACTTTGTAATGGCATTTAATAATTAATTAATAAGATTAATATTTAATTGATGTCAAAATATTAAGGAGAAAATTGTAAATGCGGCTATTATAAATGATTTATTTTTAATCATTCTTTTTATAAAAAAATGTTTGACATCTTTCAAATATGTGCATGAACGTAGAACTTACCAGACAATTGATAACGATTTTGAGATATAAATAAATCATGTAATAAAACCATAATTGCAGACACCGTCAAAACACTCTAATTTGACTTAACTCCTCAAACCGACTTTAACACTCTTTTAAAGGATACCCGAACAGACACAAAGGACTTTACACATCCCATGTAAATATAGACTGACAGAGCTACTAGTACGGCTAGTCGATATTCCGAGGCAGCGAGTATTTGTGACGGGTAGGCACGGGACGGTGTCGTCAATTGAGTGCAATTTCCGGCAATTCCGCCTTTACCTCTCAGCATTGGAATGACGAGGACTGTAAATGTGTTTACGCAAAGAGTTTAGTGGAAATATGAAAATTTAAAGGAAATAAAGAGTATTAAAAAAGCACGGTACAGGAAACTTGCTGTTTCTGTAAATGCACCTAGAAAATTGACAATTTTTTTTCATATAAATGTAAAATAATGCGGTTTCTTAGTAAAAAGCATTTGTGTTGGTGTGATAAGTAATTCAATGATTTCTGATAAGATGTCGATGACGATGATGAAATGTGACAAAAATGCACCTCATCGAAAATACAATGCAATCTCAAAAGTCTATAGAGTATATACCGGCTATCGATGCTTATGTCGTCCCAGTCAACATAGATTTTGCCGATCTTCATCCTATTATCAAAACCTGATATACAATCTTTGTAAGAGTTCAAAAAAAAAAAATAAAAGCATGTCGGCGTGCGCAGTTAAGGTCTTTGTTGAATGTCCATATAACTCATTCTTTTCATACGTTCATAATGGCGTTGTCATAAAATATTAATGTTTAAAGCACTACATAAATGGCACCAACTCACATTCTTAATAAAGGCCCATAATGCCAGTTGTTAACTTCCAAGTGAAGGAATTATATACAAAAACTGGAAAGTGATGCGTGCGTCGCGTTCATTATAACTCGAGCTTATATAATACACTGTGAATATAGTTCGCTATGTGATTAATAACTCGGAGCGTGACGCGGCTCTCCTCGGATTTTTCAATCGAACTTTCAGCAAGTTTCTAAGCTTCACGCAAAAACGTGACATTAAAATATTCACGAGGCCAGTGGCCCGAAGTCGATCGATCAGAGAATAGCCCACCGCTTTGCTGGGTTGTGATTTTAAAAGAAAAAGATTATAGCTTATTAAAAAGCCCGCTGCAAAATTAAGGGTATTGTTCATAACTGTTTTGTAAAGATGGAAACTGGTGGTGATTTTATGGAAAACAATTTTTTGCACGCAACAAAAATGTGCGGACAGTTAATGCACGAGTTATAACCGAATTTTACATATATGTAAATTTATATTAAATTTAAATTGAAAATGTGTGCGATGGGAATAAAACCCGCTTCGGTGAAAATCGGATTATGTACGCTGCAAGAATATTTTAAATATTGCAGCAATAATTAGATTAATAGGTTCTAAAATTTGTATTATGTAATGATTAATTGATAATCATAATTATTGTGACATATTTTACATGAATATTATTGCATAAATAAATAAAATAAATAAATACACCTAAGTCACATACATAGTTCTGACACCACACCTTTGCAGTCTCACAAACAACCAAACCCGAAAAAAATACTAGTGGTTCACACAAACATTTGTATCGGTGCGGGGATCGAACCCGCGGCCTCTTATTTCACAGCCGGCGTCTAACCGATAGCGCCATGGAGGCTGGCATAAAACATAACTTTCAGATCGGTGCTAGTCCCAATTTTCTGACCATATGTTATTGATGTGTTTAGCTCTACTATCTTATGATATGTATACGTTATATATACAGTATACATTTTATATTATGTATATATATATATTTATGTATAAAATAATAAGACAAAGATCCTTTTGTAAATTAGGGTACATATGTTTTATAATGCTAATAAATAGTATTATTATTATGTAACTAAAATAAAGTGGAAGTGCGTGGTGGCCTCGTGGTATCGGACCAGACTCGGCTGCCTACATGTTCACGGTGGTCGCGGGTTCAAATCCCAGGGCACACCTCTGGCTTTTCGGAGTTATGTGTGTATTGATAATCAATCACCACGCACTTTAACGGTGAAGGAAAACATCGTGAGGAAACCTGCATACCGTAGCGATTTTAAAGAATTTCTACGGTATGTAAGTCCACCAACCCGCACTAGGCCAGCGTGGTGGACTATATGGCCTAACCACTCTCAATCGTACTCTCGATTGTAGAGAAGGCCCGTGCCCTGCAGTGGGTCGTATATGGGCTGATACAACAATACAATAACTAAAATAAACAGAAAATTCAACAACATAATCAAATAAGAAATAATAACACTATATTGGAATAGCTAGCAAACACAACATCCCCGCGTAAACATTGTTAAGAGATAAATATTTGTGCTCCAAGCTAGGTATTTGCACTCTGCTTTGTGTCTCAAATAAGAAAAAACAGTGTGTGGTTGAAGTTTATTTTCAACGCTCTAAGCATAGCAGCGCTTTATAAATTTTTCAGCATTTTCACACAGAGTAATAAATTCTAAAACAAAGCGCCAGGCTCTGGTGACATCAATTCAGAAATTACCAACTGTCCAGAGAGTAACAAGCGCCAAATTTTAAAGTTTGTTATGGACAAAGGCAAGTTCCAGCGGCGGATAAAACTTGTGCAACATTAACCGCTCGGAAGTTCTTTGCTGCTTAGCATATAGAATGGCATGGGAGCGTGGTGTTATTTTTCCACAGGCACAAACATTAAAATGCAAATATGCACCGTATGCACAACATCCAAACGAGCGGTTTTTTTAATGCACCTGCTATGTAAGTACTAAGTAATTTTAGACGTTGCGCCAGAATTTTTAAACTCTCGCCGGCGTGTGAAAAGCAACGTTATTTATTGCGGCAACTTTACATATTTAAACTTCGCATCGCTCACTTGATTTACACGTTTAAATTATTCTTAAATTCATCTTATTTTACTGTTTTTGGGTCGTGCGCCATTGGTTTCGTCTTTCTCCAAAAGTTCCTCGTCAATGAGCAAGTCGAAATTACCCAAAGCTTCAGCTGTGGGCAGTTTGTTCCAGCGAACATCTGGAACGCCGTCTGGCGGCAAAACGACCGTCAAAATGTTATCTATCAGTTTGTATTTTAATATCCTGTCGTTGACGGTCGTCGATGTAAGTGACGGCGAGGCGTTTACTTCCACGAGCCACGGCTTCAGTTGATTGTCTATAATTATGTCGTAACCATAACACTCAAAACAATGTCTGTCGTTTGCCATCACTGATGATACTGCCTTCAGAGAATGAACAATTAACCACTGCATTGCCGCGAATAACTTTTCAGTGACAGCCCTTCCCCTCGTACCTTCCAAATACAATCGGAGGTTTTGAACAGTCATCTTCCCGCCGTGAATGCTGTTGTAATCTCCGCCGTGTTTCTGAACACTAACATTAGTAAGATGCACGTACATGTTGTCCAACTCCGTCATACTTGTGTCGTACTTTACCGTACAAAATCTGCAAAAACCAAGTTGGAACAGATAAGCCTTCAGAGGTCGGAAAGAAGTGACCAACACGTAAAGTCTTAGATCAAACTTTTTGCCTCCTATTAGCAGCGGATTGTCTATATACCGGGATATAACGTAACTTTCTTTTGTAAGTTGCGGATGGAAAGGCGTTTTCGCCTCGCGGGACCATTTCTTCAATTTCGACAGTTTGTTTATAAGGAATATTCCGGTGCCTTGAGATTTTCCACACGGTTTCATGATCCAAGTGCTTTGCGGGGACTTGCGGTATTCTTCGACGAACATATTATAATCTGCTGGCAAGACGAACGTGACAGGAATGAAATCGAGATGTGCATAGCGTGTTGCAACCTGACCTCCGTGTAGGATAATTTCTGTTTTTTCAGCTAAAGGGTTACCTTCTCTCTCCAACTCCTTGCGGTACCTTTTAATATTCTTCACCAACAAATCTTTACGCGACAGTTCGTAATGGTTGGGGAAATGGTTAATCATCTGGTTGTCATTCATCCGGTAGCCACTTTCAACGCTGAATAAGTTTCTGCAAGTTTGCGTCGACGCCCAGTAGAAGTTCCACTCTTCGTCCGGCCCTACTTGGTTCCACGCGCGCCTTTCGAAATTACTCATCAAAACTGACTTTTCCAAGTCTGTGCAGAAGTTTACACGGCACCGCTCGATGGGAGGCGCAGTCACTCGCCCGTACATAGTGTTGGCTATTTTCTTCGCCTCGTTCATTGTAAAGCAATACTGGTTGTGTATCGACAAATATTTGCCGTACAGGTGCGTGGTGCGTTGTCATGGCTTTCTGTAAATATCGCCCGCTATTGGCCGATTTCCAATCTCGTTCGTTTCGCTATGACTACGTGTAAACATTACCCGTATTGATTTTCAACAGGATTTTTTATCTAACAGATTGGTTGCATACATATTTTAACGGTTTTTGTGATATGTGGTGAAAACATTGGAACTACGTAAAATAAAATTAAGACATTTTTATGCTGCCTCTATTATTCAGACTACCTCGGTGGCGTAGTTGTACAACAGTATGATTACAAAGCTGAGGTCTCGGGTTCGAATCCCGGGTCGGGCAAAGTGATATTGGATTTGTCTATTAATTATCAGCTCAGAGTCAGGAATTTGTGCCCGATATCACATCATGGGACGAAACACATAAGATGAAACGTGGGTGTATTGGTTGCACCTCTGCCTACCCTTTCTGAGGAAAAGGCGTAATATTTATGTATATGTATATATACTTTTATATAACAATGTCTTATTATGGAAGAAATGAAATTATTAAATAATGATTAATGGTCTATTACACCAATTTTCATACTATGATTATTATTTACTTTGTACATACACATTATATGGACGTCTTTAATGCCTAAGGCAATGTATGCAAAATAATCTAATTATATGGAATATTAAATTTTATTCCGAAATGCCGTAAGATTAATGCCGTTATAAAAAAGGGCAAGGGTATTTTATGCGTTAATATTGTTTTGGCGTTTTATGGCACGCACCTCATAATGCAACGTCGGGCTTCTAAACTGACTTAAGAGAAAGATGTTAATTGTGTTTACTGTAATTTCTGTTCTTATTTTACCAATATAATAATTTCTGAGCGTTTAATAAAAAGAAATGAGGTCAGACATATTATAAGAGTAAATCTAATCTTTCTGGATTACGCTTAAAATTAAACTGCTTGACCCTAGAAATAGAATAAAGTTGAAGAGAAACTATTATATCAAATCAAAACAGTTTCGTAACAAATCGTATAAAATTTATTTTATACATCAAGTAAGCAACTACACTTGGCTAATAAAACCCACTGGTTTCCTTTAGTAATTGATTAATAATTCAGTTACATCGCAGCCGGAACGACATCAAAAACGGCTACAGCACTAGGCCGGCCCGAAGGTCTACTTAATAATTCCAATAGGAAAAATCTAATCGAAGGAAACGTTTGCAGAATGCTTGACCCTGAGATGATAGAAAAAATACATTTTATTATAGTAAGCTAACAAATAGTCAATCAATACGTACTATAACGATAAAGGAAAACATCGTGAGGAAACATGCTCACCATAGCGATTTTTAAAGAATTTCTATGGTATGTAATGTCCGCCAACCCGCACTAGGCCAGCGTGGTGGACTATATGGCCTCATCCATCTCAATCATACTCTCGGGTGTAGAGAAGGCTCATGCTCTGCAGTGGGACGTATATGGATTGATGCAACAGAAGCTATTGATATAGTCAGCCTACAATAATACTATTTTTTTTAATTTTAATATCGCCTTCTATTGATAAAAGCGTATTCAGATACTCTAGAAGAACGATCATCATGCGAAATTATGCGCGTGCGTACATGTCCACTTAAGTTTAAGGTGTTTCGGAATTCTGCGGATGCACATCGAATATCTATCAGACCGGTATTTTGTCATTCAGCGAGTGTTCGAAAACAATGAAATAACATTTCACAGTACCAGAAAATAAGACCTTCAAAAATTCTCATTCGAGTGCGTTTGGCATTTGTGTTGTATAATAAGTCAAATGTCTAGACAAATAAATCTTATACGCCAAGAATAAACAAAAATATACTTACGAACTAAGACAAAACATCCAAGTAGTTTCCATACTCAATACTCATACACAACATATAAACCGCTTGTTTCGTAACCCAACTTAAGGGTCGGTAATAAAACACTCATTCCCGCCTCTTACATATGGCATGATTTAATAAATGTTTATTCCTTTCTCCACGGCGCGTTCCCTGGGGACTTGAGGAAATTTGTTTACTTTTTCCGCCTCTGGCACCTCTGTAATTCACTTATTTTATCAACTTGCTTGGCAATGTTGCGGTTTGGCGGTATTTTAGTTACATGTTCCTTAATTATTGTTATTGTTCGTTATGGATATGGTTTGTGAGAGAAAAGTCTCTTGTAGGTTCTGATGTACATGACACCATGATTGTATCATAGTGTGGGAGGCCTATGTTCAGCAGTGGACTTCTTATGGATGAATAGAGAGAGCGAGTGGGGTCAGGGCTATTGTATGTGACTGTTGGGTGTATTTGTTTTACGGACACATTAGGCGCGACACAAATGTGATTGTGTAAAAAAATCATTGAAAGTGACTGAAACGACATTGATAATATTGATTGATTTAGCAAAATCATGGGAATAATGCTATCACATTGTGATTTAGATTGACAAGCTACAAAATTCACACAATACTTTAATATTTCAGAGCCACTTCTTTTTCCCCTAGCTGAAGTAAGTAAATAACTCATACAGACTCCAGATTATAGGTGTTATCTTAAAGTATCTAAGATCATAAATCCTTTCGCCTTCCAACCCACCTTCGAACTTGCTTTATAGAGTCCCTACTCCAGCCTATTCTTAATGTCTAAACATCTTTCGAAAATTTGAACCCCTGTACTTAGAAAAGGGTCGTAAATACTAAACAGGGTGCTTATGTCAAAGTTTTAATCAAAACGTGCAAAGTTATTTATGTAATTTTCATAGCATACAACTAAGTAGCAGATGGTACAAATACGAAGCTTATTATGACGAGGTATGACCGTAAAAGTTATGACCGTCTATAACGCTGTTACATTTCATTTAATAATAAAATATCTCGCAACAGTGTTGTAAAGAGATGCTAGATAAGGATGGATTGTAGATTCAGATGGATCATAAAACACGTTTTTGCACTCGTCCAAATAAATAAATACGCTTAAGACAGTCGAAATTTAACAGCAAGACACCAATTCTCGTCATGGGTGTCATAAATTAAAATAGAACTCTTGGCATCACAACTCCTATAACCGAATAAGATAATTATGGGTCACACAAACAGCTCCCCTGTATTAAGCCGATCATCCACCGCCAACTGAACTGAGTTAGTTTAGCTAAGCGCACATAGTTATGCCCGTTTTTTCATACATGTGCGTCCAAGCAAACTATGCGAGCTATACTACGTAAAATATTATAAATAATAAACTAACTTAGTTTAGTTGGCGTTGGACGATCGGCTTTAAGACAAACTCAACCCTTTGTTCTCACAGTCAGTGTCATAACTGAATGCATCACAAAAATTTACGTTATAAAGCTTATAAATAAATTATTCAATGAATTCAAAACCAAATATGTCACCCACAAGAAAACGTTCGAAATTCGAACAAATCAATTAATTTTCTTACGAAGAAAATGAAGTTAAACAGCACACCCACATTGCTCTATTAATGAACCCAGAACCCCTTGCATCGTTAGGTGACTACATAATAACATCGGACGGCTATTAAAGTGCTTTTCTGACCTTTTCCTACCGTAAAAGGTTTCCTAATAAAGACCATAGGCGTAATATGTGACCGGGGCTGGGTAAATAAATTTTTGTCCAACGCAAAGCCCTTATTCCACCCACAAACTCCTTCATATAAAAACTTTTAGATTTAGTCTGACATTTGCGAAGATGTAAGGTATGATTATGTTCTAGTGGGGAATAAAAAATGCTTAAGAATATTCTTATTCTTGCTATAATAAAAATATCATCCAATGTCGTATACGAATTGAATATTATTTTTGTCCTTTCAAAATTCTTGTGGAAAATATCTAAACAACAAACCGATAAATAAAACATGAAGGTCGTAAATATAAATGAAATATTGCAAGTCGTAAATATAATATAAAAATACATTATCAGTCACATAAATTCTCACGGTCCGCGGAGCACAAACTAAGAAATTACACACGACAAATACACAGCATAACATTTGGCTTAATAATTGTGTCAGCCCGCAAGCAAATGTAAACACACTGCGGTGGGTTTTATACTACTATAATTAAGTTAATATGTTTCTTGAATTTCTCTTTCTCTCTCTGTCTCTTTTCAGCCACAGGAAGTTCACTGCTGAGCATAGGTCGGGAGGCTTTGGGGGACCAAGGATTTCCACATTGACCTCTTGGAAGTGGCCTGCATCCAAAACGTTGTTATATTACTTATTATAATATTATATTCTTGAGTTTGCTCAATAATTTTTATAAATATGGATAAATAATTTAGTCATCTTTAAGTACTGCAAACTTGCATTAATACTAAGTTCCTGGGTCAAATTTCAAAGTCTAACATTCAACCAATCTCTTTTGCAAAGTTTCACTGGTGGTAGGTCTCTCATACAAGTGAGAGGCCTCATGGGTAGGTAGGACCGCAATGTCTATTTCTCCCGCCAAACAGCAGTGTAAATGAACTGTTGTGTACCGGTTTGAAGAACATTGTAGCCAGAGTAACTACTGGACATAATGAGACTTAAAATCTTGTCTCAAGATGGCGAGCGCAGTGGAATGCCAGGCATTGCGTTGTAATCCGTAGTGTCGTTTGGTTTTGCTACTGTCCATGAGCGGTCGTATCGCTTACCATTAGGCGAATTGCATGTTCGTCTCTCCATTCATTGCAGTAAAAAAAAATATATTCACAAATGTTTGTCGCACCTATGTAAATCCCAATAAGGTTTCTATTATTATATCGACATTTTAACTATAATAACTTGACTGCTAACCTACGTTATCAACCGATAGGTACTGAAATTTATGAAACGTTTGTACATATGCAAATTGTATGTAAATATTTCGAGATAGATGCGCTCGCTTATTGGCTGTGTAAACTGATATAAGATGGCTGGAGCAATACCGTAATCAATTGGCATGTGATAGTTTAAACAAATATTGATTCAGCATTAAATAGAACATCTGAGGACGATGAAATGATATTAATTGACTGCCTCCGTGACGGAGTTCGTTAGACGCTGGCTGTGAAACGAGAAGCCGCGGGTTCGATCCCCGCATCGAGACAACTGTTTGTGTGAGCCGCAAGTATTTGTGTAGGGTCTGGGTGTTTGTGAGACCGAAACGTCTCTCGTAGTTCCTGATACCCACGACACAAGACTCGATCTTAGTGTAGAGTCAGGACTATGCATGTGACTGCTGGGTGTATTTATTTATTTTTTTATAACTGAGTACTTTGAATATCAGAATAAATGGAGGAAAGTAACAAGGCGGATCCCCTAACACAAAGAAAACGAACGTCACCATTAATATATATATATATATATATATATATATATATATATATATATTTATATATATATAAAATTGAAATAAAATTGTAATACCAATGTCTCCAACCTAAAATTATAATACAGATGTAGAGACGTCCATCCGAAAATGTGACAGAGGGCGGGCTGATCGCCATCTGGCTATAAATTTCAGCACTGGGCAGCATATAAAATATTGAACCTGAAAATCTCCTCGGGATCCAAACCTAACGCCTTTAACCGTCACCTGCGTTATAAATCAAATTCTGCCCACCCCACTCATCTAGTAAACAGGGAGGGGTCCCTGAATGATCTTCGAAAATGGGAGATCTTTTAAACAGTGGACGACCTATGGTTGTGAATGGACAAAGCTAATGACTCGCTATACCATATTAGTTAGTTTACTGTACTGTATCAGCCCAGATACGTCCCACTGCAGGGCACGAGCCTTCTCTCTTCTCTATACACCACCACGCTGGCCTAATACGGGTTGGCGGACTTTACATATCATAGGAATTCTTTCAAATCGCTGTGGTATGCAGGTTTACTCCCGGAGTTTTCCTTCACCGTTATAGTGCGTGGTGATTGACTATCAATGCACACATGACTCCGAAAAGTCAGAGGTGTGCCCTGGAATTTGAACCCGCGACCACCGGGAACATGTCGACAGCCACATCTGGTCCGCTTACCAACAGGCCACCACGCACTTTCTTATTAGTTATCAAAACGTTATCAAATATCACATATGTAATGTGATATTCGATAATCGTTTGATGTAAAATCCGTTTTACATCTAAGCCGTTTTACCTTACCTAAAACATCTCCGTTCAATATTTCCATTAATCCGAGCCTTGTCTGAGAGGCTTTGAGTGCGACCAGGCGGGCGAAGCCGCGGGTGGTTTCTAGTAAATTTCGCAAAAGTTTAATTAAAGCGCAGAACTCGGATTAATAAATCTAGCGGGTCTGCACCGCTTGCACTTTGATTTCAAATATTCAACTGAACAATTAGAAACTTGTCATAGGATAAATCAACATTTATTGGATTTGTGTTATTCTGCTACTTGGGTGCTTGCTTCGTATACATTTTTATATGTAGCAAAAGGGATAATTTACTATGATTCATTTCACAGTTAATTATCTCACGAGTATTAACTCACAACGATCTTACGAATATACGAGTACATATAGATTACTAGGGGTCAAGCCCGACTTCACCCGGGTGCTGATGGATTTGAGTCCAGTCCACATCACCAACATATTATTATATTTGTATATTTGAATTGAATTTCTGACTCATCCTACTGGAACACTACATTTTTATCGGGATAAAATGTGGCCTATATCCGTCGCTATGGTTCATTATACCGCTATATTAAATTTCATCAAAATCGATTCAGCCGTTTTAGCGTGAAAACGGACCATACATACATATTTTCGCATTTACGAGTGAAATATCAGTAGGGATAGTATATTAAAAACAACAAGAAACAATTCAAACCAAAACTCGAAACAAAAATCGCTGGCCACACCAACATTTGTGTTTCAGACTATTCGCCCAGCAATGAGCAATAAAAAAACTGCTTAAACAGTAACACATGTGCTCTAAAGGCTATAGCCCAATGAATACATACATAAATTACAGCCACAATCCCGCCTGTCGTAACGCGCGACTAATAGGGGTCATCGGAATCGCTGAGTGCGCTGCCCTACAAACGCTATTCGTTTACAATGAAGTAACCCTAGATGAGTATTGCGTGATTCCACAAGTACCATGAGAGTGGAAGAGTGATCTGTTTTATCGGAACTATGCGGGATTTTTTTATTATCGGGTTTTCTAATTGTAGAGCTGTTCTGAGTGGCACCATTGTCTAACTAGAAAAATAGTCAGGTATGAACAATTCTGTGACCCTGCGCGAAGATACAAGTGTTGTACATGAGAATCGGAAACTTATCGATCTTTATAATAATGGGACCCGAAAGAAATATTTGTGTGCCGCAACGTAATTTGCTTCAATTGGTATCAGTCAACGCGGATCAAAGCTACGGCCTCTTGTTTCACAGCTATCTGTCAACCAACTGTGCAACGGAGGCTGTCAAAAAGAAGAAATACGGGGATCAAGAAAACATCTTTGTTCTTTTTTAGTACCTGATCTTGTTGGTGAAACTATCAGAGACTCTAAGATATTTTTATAGAGAGACCTAACAAGCTCAACTCTTGGACTTATATTTTCGAAAATATTTAATGCATCGACGGATCGAAACTCTAAGTCGTATTAATCTAACCTATAATCGTATTATCGATGCACTTTTTGGTGTTCCTTCAATATAGAAAAGCCTTCCATAACATAACCAGCTGTCTATTTGGTAAAACAAAATATTATAATAAAGATAATTAAAGAAAATTGAATTCGATTAAAGTAAAACACAGGATAATATCAAAGACTAAATTTATCAATTAAGTGCACCATCTTTAGCTATAAAACCTCTCGGCTATAGTCAGAACAAAGAAATGTATTTTGTAAAATTATGAAACATTATAATATTATGTTGGAGCGCTATACCAGTGTAATTAAATTAAAAATACGGCCAAAGAAGTCATTACAGTTTTAAGTGCAACTCGTATATAAAACATAATGGTTAAAAATATTAAACATGTGTGTAAGAGCCAAGGATAAATTTATATCTGCTCATATTGTTGTTAACATTGCAACTACCCCTCAATAAATACCCAAGGCTTATCATGTTGTGCCTTAGTAATATATTTTACTAATAACTAGTCTAGACAGTAGACATGTCCAATGTCCATGTAAATAAAAACATTTTTCATAATACAATACCCAAATACGAAAACAGTAAATATTTTTGATAAAACTCAACACAAACTAAAACATACCAAGCCGTTTTCGTCTGCCAAACTTATAATAAGATATATGAACTGAAATTAATAGATCGTGATATCCGCGGCTGAGACACTGGCTTGCCAACATTTAATTTATCTGAGAATGGCCGTACGATTTATAGTTTTGCGTACAGTAACTTTCTCTGCGCCGAAGCCAGCGGTCGAAACAAGTGATAACTATGGCCGCAACTACACTTCGTACATCGTGAGGTTGAATCAAACTCCACGCCGCTCAAGCCAATGAGTGAACTTAAATTCCTCTGCCAAACACACGTTTGTGAATAATTGGAATAAATGTGGTTTGGCTTCAGTTTCTGTGTCGTCGAGTTTAATGAGGAGGTTTTGAGGGAATATTTTACGATGTTGGCGCATGATGACTAGGTGATGCGATTGGTAGATCATGAGGGCCAAATGATGGTAGCGGATATATATAAGTATATCTAGGGCATGTTGACTACTAACTACGTCTGTGTAGATAATTATCGCTTGCATTTACAGTGAAAGACAATATAATGAAGCTAAGCATTATATCCAGCGACGTCCCGCGACCTTTACCAGGTCGTCTGACCACTTAGTGGGTGGACGTCCCACGCTGCGCTTTTCGCTTCGTGGCCTCCATTTGAGAACTTTTTGGCCCCATCGGCCATCACTTCGCCGTGCTATGTACCCCGCCCATTGCCGCTTCAACTTGCTAATCATCTCCAACAGGTCACTGTGGAAATAATTGGGAGAGGCCTATGTTCAGCAGTAGACTTCCTTTGGGTAATGGATTGGATTGAAGCGTTATATACCAGAAATTTGAAGGCATGCGTAATAAACAGCATTATGCCAACGTGTTAGACACAAAGCACTACTTTTTTTAAATTTATTATTATATTTAAACAAAAGTAAAAAATACTACAAATAGTCTCGCAAAACCAATGGCTTGGTTTGTTTGCAAAAGGGTTGATACATGTGAAGCAGACAGGGAAGGAATTATAAATAATAAAAGTATTATGTTGATAACCAATTAACTTGGTGATTTAATTTCTCGTCACATGGTTGAAAACATTGTTTCACATTATATTTGAAAATAGATTTCACTTAGATCGGTATTCAAGTAAAATCTTAGATCGGTTTCTAGCCCACCTGATAATTAATATCTTGATGAAACTTATTACAAGATTATCATTACGATAGCTTTGATTTATGAAACGCAACTAAATCCAATTACAATTTCGGCATAAATTATTCTTGTATTTAATACAAAATAATGATGCCAAGTGTCTTGTTACTTTATCTTAGATCATTTCACTTATGCAAATAATTGATAGCGTTTTTAATATTAATCGATTCAAATAATAACGAGCAAAATACCTTTCCATGATTCTGAAAATATAAATAATTTGTAAGAAATCTAAAAAACGTGTACAATTGAGGGGCCTTGTTTAAACATCAATTATTATACGACAAATATATTGTATATCTTTTTATATTGTGATCATTATTTTTTCCTGTTGTTTACTAAAAATATTGCATAACAACAAAACAAAACAAAACAAAAAAAACATATTCTTCACAATACAATTAACAAACAAATTCTTCTTGAAGTTATAACGGATGGTAAAATGTACAATGGTTTGGCCATTAATGACAATGCTAACTGAAATATACAAACTACCTTCATCTACAAAGCAACATCACAGTACTGTATAATATAATTCTAGGAAATTGCTCTAAATATAATTTAACAACTAAATCGCATCATAGGTCCTGAATAGATATAAATTTCCATTGTGCAGTTCCAAATCCTCGTGGATTTGCGAACGACTACAGTTAGATAACTCTGTGGCCGTATTAGTTATTTATTACACCCCTTTGTTACTTGCAACGTCATTTATTTCGTATTAGCGGTACATATAAATCATGATTTCAAAACTGATATAATCCATAAATATAGTATGATCCCCGAATATACTAATTTCTGTGTGTGAAGCCCGCTAACACACACTAATGCAGCGCAGTGGATTATGGCCGAGAACCTCGCCAACTAGCTCTCGGTTGCAAAGGAATCACGAGCTCCGAAATGAGCGGTTGAGTATGATCCAATAGGCAATGCGGTATTGTAGTATAACCACAGGTGGGCACAGTGAACCCAAAAGTTAACTTCGTTCATTGCTAATTGGTTAGTTAAAAGGTTAACTTCAATAATCGGTAGAGCGTTAAATTCTCGAAAATTTAACGCAATTTAAAGTTGCCGTTAAAAGTTAACCATTTAAAACTTATATTGCATTTGGTGTGAAATAGATAAATAAAACAAAGTAGAAATAAGAATTATATACACATTTATTTATTAACGACTTCAAAAATATGAGGTTATTAAATCGACTGCCTCGGTGGCGTAGTGGTACTACGGTACGATTGCAAAGCTGTGGTCTCGGGTTCGAATCCCGGGTCGGGCAAAGTGATATTGGATTTTCCTATTCATTATCAGCCCAGAGTCAGAAATTTGTGCCCGATATGGCGATAGGCGCGAGCCTACCGTCCCACGATGTGATAGGGGGCGACCCCTATCACATCGTGGGACTAAATATACAAGGCGAAACGTGGGTGTTCTTGTAGCACTGAGCTACGTCTAGGCCTTCCAGGTAGTAGGTACTTAGTATAAAGACTAAATTAAAAAAAAACCTTACTCAAAGATAATTCATTACATTACATATACTCGTAAAAAATCATTAGATTGACTTGTTAAATTACGTTTCGAAAGCGCATTATCGAACAGAAAGATTAGAAACAATACCCTCTTGCTATTCTTTGTCTGCGTTTCTGTAAAACTCACTCAACATTATAATAAAACCGTAATATATTTCATCGTCATAAATTATGATATACATCGGAGCGTCTTCGGGTCGCGTCACATTATGAATACGCTAAGTTCAACTATCGCGATTCCGAGCCATTTAACACGGCGATCCGTGATGTGCTATTGTAACATATTACCACATACATTAACGGGCTGGTGAACTGCTCGATTTATGTACAATTGTATTTCGTACTGTTTCCCCAATTTTGTGACGCAAAATAATATATCAACCTAAATACCGTGTTTGATTTGCGCTTTAACAGTAATTGAATTGTAAGCTGAATGTTAAATATTAAAGGCGTTCTCTTTTGGTAAAAACCTTATGCATGTCGGTATTGTACAGCATATTTTGTCGAAACTTCTTTCTAACACAGCTATCCTATTTAAGTTAGCAGTTAAGGTCTAGTTTTAATTATTCGCAATGTAATATTACTATTTGTTGCGGCTGGCATACACTCGTTTGTCTAAAAGCCCCTAAGTCAATTTTAATTATATAAAATATCTAAGGTGTTCCTAATCATCTACTAGAACTAAGCTATTCGGTCTATAGAGCCTAATAAGTCGATTACTAACGATACTTTAGATATTATGACTTCTTCACGTTCATGTGTCTGTCTTGATAAGCCTTGTATCCCAATCTATAATCATGGTATCAGCAGGTCGCGTACAATGTTGTTATAAAGCGGACTTAATTAAATACATACATACATAAACTCACGCTTTTTTTCCCAGAAGGGGTAGGCAGAGGTACAACCAGGACATCTAAGTTTCACCTTGTATGTTCTGACCCATGATGTGATAGGGGACGTGCCTATCGTCATATCGGGCACAAATTCCTGACTCCGGGCTGATAATGAATAGAAAAATCCAATATCACTTTGCCCGGGATTCAAACCCGAGACCTCAGTTTTGTAATCATATCGTAGTACAACTACGCCACTGAGCCAGGACTTAATTATATATCTTATTTAATGCGTCTTATCATGTAGTCAAAATTATCCACTGACTTTCTTTGCCATTGAATTTCCAAAACAACAAATTATTTTAATGCACCATTGAAGTCACGAGCAAATAGTATATTCAGACATAATATATTGTAATGGTGTTGTATTAGACGCTCAAGCCTAAACGCTGCTATTTGTCATCGTGTACCACGCCAGACATTGTTTTTGTGTTCATAACATTTACGCTTCTCTAATAAAGCTGTCTTCAAATTGAACAGAAACTATATTGTAGTATTTTAAAGGATAGGAAGTCTTGCTTGCCGACTCGGGTCTAATATTCAAAGCAGTACATATGAGAAAATGCCAACCCTAGTTATTTCTGTAATGTCGCCGGTTAGAATACGACAAGCTTATTACAATTTTGTCTGGTTATGAACGCTTTTAAAATAAGAGAGGTAAGGATGCAAGCAAATACTGTATAGGAACTATGTAATCTGCTCATAAAAGTTACTATTATACCTACCTAGCGAATTATACGTATCATTTGCCTTTATTAATCGAGAATTGAGAACATGGGCACGAGGAAACTAGAGTTTGTAGGTTGACTGGGTAATATAATCGCGAGAGACATAATAGCAAATCCGGTATTTGACCTTTAATATGTTTGTAAGACAGTACAAGGACTGCGATAGCTTAAGGTGGGCGACCGCCCAGGGCCCAGAACAACAAAAATAATTAGAGTGCCGCAAACTATACTTTTTTTTTCATGCAAATCTCAACAACCATGCATTTTGACAATCTCGTCTAAAAACCGTGCCAATCTCGCTCAAGACGCGGGTACTTTCAAAAGTGGCTCTGAATATCCTAGAATGTACACGAGGCAAGCCTTTTGTTAGTTTGATTATAGGTAATCGAATTTCGAATATCATTAATAATATTCCGGTCACGTGCCATCGGGTAATTAGTTTCTCAGGTCACCATTGTAATTGTCAATTCAATCATATACATAACAATTAACATACCCTAGCAATATTATGCAGTCAATTGTAAACGATAGTTCATACTATGTTCTTCTACCTATATCCAATCAATCCAATCCATCAGCCAAATCAAGTCCACTGCTGAACATAGGCCTCTGCCAATGATTTCCACAGTGACCTGTTGGAGGCAGCCTGCATCCAGCGACGTCCCGCGACCTTTACCTGGTCGTCTGACCACCTATCTATGTATATACATATATATAATAAATTTGTAACCGATCGATGTCTGTACATGGAAGATAAATGAGAAAAACTAATATGGGGGGACTGTATTAACGTAATAGAACCCAAAACAATAATATTTACAATGTTTATCTGTTTGCCCGTGCGATTGTGCGTGATGATCTCAGAAACGGCTTAACGGATTTCGATGAATTTGTATGGAGGTAGCTGACACCCTGAATGAACACTTAGGCTTCTTTTTATCCCGAAAAATGTAGGTTTGCCCGTGGGATAAGGAAGGAATATATATTTGTTACTTTTTTAAACTCAATGGGATGAGACTGGATTAGATGCCTTCAGTGAGAATGAGACTGGACAGGGCGGGATATAACGGGATAAGACGGGATGGGTAAAGCAGAACCGATGACGGCACTGAGTTGGAATATAAATAAAAAAATACGGGAAATAATATGTTGATGACGTGGACTGGACTAAAAAAGCATCTGCACCCGGGCGAAGTCGAGCTGGCCCCTAGTATTTGACATAATATTAAGCGAAATGGAATGAGTTTCTTTACAATATAAGAAGTTTTTTGAACGAACCGTGATTTGTTGTACTTTTTTAATGATAAAACTGTCTTACAGCTGTACCAGTTACTTTCCAAGAAAAAGGAAAACAAACCCAATTGATTGGTAGTGCTCGGGGCAAACAACAATTCCAGCAATGAACGCTAGATGTCACTGTAATTAAATTGGACTCCGACCAAAAACATTAATTACTACTTGTTCGGATTCCTTAAGAGATCTAAATCGCCTCTTTGTAGCAAAAATACCTCAGCTTTTTGCGTTTGCGATTCTTTCCCTTTTTTCGGCTATTTTAAGAATTATAGGACAATATTCGTCTCAATACGAATAGACTTAATATTATTATGGATGCTTTAAATCGTATTAAACTTACTCATTAGTAGGCATTTGTAAGACCTGATTTAATGTCAATAATTGAAACTGAACCTGAGATGGCAATAACTTTGATACTCAAATGACAATATGTAACATCAAATGCTTTGTAAGAAACATTGACCTAAAAAGTTTCCAATATAAAGGCCACATCGAGCGATGGAAAGTTACCTTTGAATCTATTCAAAATATTCTTTATTCTAATATTATGTTCGCTTCAGCACATTTTATATTTGTGAACAATAGACAAAGGAAAATTTACGAGAAATATAATTTAATTACAGTGTAAAACTAAATTAAAGTTTAATAAAACCCAAGTAAAAAATAATGAAATGTGCTACTGGCATGCCAGTCAAAGTATTACACTACAAAATATGCTTAATGTTTTTTTTTTAAACTAACTTTCAAAATCCGTGTACTCAGTCACTCTAAGATTCTGTTAACATTGCCTTTAGCACTGAGCCACAATCCTAACTAATCCTTTCAAGTATGGGTCAAGAACTATTAACTCATATCGCATTTGTTGAAAATGTATGGCTTATCATGATTCTTGTATCAGTTTTTTTTTACAAACAAATCTATTTAATAAAATTAATTTAAATTCTATTGACGTGTAGCGAAATTTAGAACTATAAATAAAATTTAAAAATGTCTATTTAACGCATTGTTTGAGATATATTTTCTTAACATTTGGTAATTTTGAGGCACTTATACGTATTAAACTGCATAATTGTATGTTTTCTGCGTGTTTTTTTTTCCTTTGATCTCATTGTTTTAATTTTATTAATTATTTAATTATTTTTAAATTTTATTAATTGTTTAATTTTAAAGTACATAAAATAATTGCATGTTTTCTTCTTTTTCTCTTATTACTGTTACATTTATTACCATATTTCGATTTTAATTTAGTTTGTTAATTTATCTTAATTTTTAATTTAATTTTAATTTGTGTTGAGCATTTATTAAGCTTGTTGTGCTTTCCTATAACTGAGGCAACACCCTGATTGTTTAATTTATGATATATTATATTAATGTTATGTGTAATCCTTGTGGGAAATCCTTTAATAAATAAATAAACATAAACAACAAGCATTTGTACTCGTAGTCTATTACTAACAATTAATCTGCCCAATATAATAAAATGTGAAAAGGGAAAAGCTGTTACTAATATTTTATCAACAGCAAAACAACGCGTTCGAACGTCAAAAGACCGGAGACGATCTACCATGTTAATTACTTTCACTGCGATGTTGTTGTCCTTAATACCCTATCTTTATCCCGCATACGATGACAGCAACCCAAGACCAATTAGGCTGTTAAATGACCGGATTTACAAAACCAAAGGCGTAATTATTAGTCTAGAGTGAAATCACGCATCTCGCTGTATACACCTCGATTACCAATTATACAATACATGGGTTTCTTTCAATTCCATAAATATATTATTTTTACCATCTTATGCATGGAAAAGGCGATTATTTACCAATGAGATATCTTTCTATCTGTCCACCCTTTCAATCTAAACTGTTTTCTCACTTGACTATTGTGGAAGTGTATAATTATTAGTTTCCAACTCTTTCTATTTCTTTTCTTTTTCTGTTTAAAGTAGTCCCAAGTTAAAGAGACATTGCTCCCGGGAGATTCGCTGAGCTTCGGTGTTTGGTCTTATTTTAGCTCATGCCACTATCGATATTAAATCACAAGAGTTATTGTACTCAGTATCTATGATGTTACTATAGATAATGTGACTCAAAATGAACCAGACATAGACCGAATCAATACCAACAACATCCGCCGCATATGTCTCTTAATAAAACGAGACATTTTTCAGTAAATATCGTTTTCTCTATATTGGTTTAACCAGCGGTCCCTGCCAAGTGTTGCTTGTGGTGTGAACGCAATATCGGGCACAATACTCAACGCAATAAGTTTCAATACGATTCAAACTTATTTTCCACGCTGCTGTTTTTGTTCGGAAAGAGCAAACAGATGTTTGAACCCGTACGTTTTTATGCAAAATAGGATTTGTAGTTTTGTGTTTTGCGCGCTGTATATATTTTATATTGAGAAAGAGCCAATAACAATACATAAATGTAAATAGCTTTATTCCTTTTTAAATCATTAACATAACATTACATAAAGGTAAACCTCTTTCTGGTTTTAAATACCTTTCATTGTTGCTTCATAATGTTACGAGACTGATGACTACAATGTTAATTCCATAGGCAGGGACCAGTTTAGTTTAAACACCCAATGAATTAATAAGGATATTAAAGTTATTTATATTTAACTGTATAATGTTACTCGAAATGGCCTAGCCATCCTATCAGTGTTACTAGACTTGTATAGCGGACCAGTCCCAATGCGGATTAAATGATTCACAAATTTTACTAGAACACCTTAATTATGAAGTCTCGGATTTCTGACACGGTTTAATGACTTCTCTCCACAGATGAGGTTACACTCGTACTATGTAATGGGCTAATGGTACACAATCTTTACGTTGACAGCAACTGACAACAATGCATATCATTAAGTAAAACACGAAATAAAACAACGCAAAGAATACATTCAAAACGAGTTTCCCAACAAATATTGAAAAGAAAACAACGTAACCAGGCCCAAACATACACAACTACATTCACGATAACATTACAAAAAAAGACATTCTTTATTCGCGTCGTTTGTTACTGTAACGGCAATCTTCGCCAATAAATAAT
Source organism: Theretra japonica (assembly GCA_033459515.1). NCBI lineage: Eukaryota > Metazoa > Arthropoda > Insecta > Lepidoptera > Sphingidae > Theretra > Theretra japonica. Next base: position 8,030,103 of record CM065943.1, read on the forward strand.
GTCACCGAATCGCTAGTTTCCGAATCATTACGCAGATCGAATTAGGACGGCAGAAAATTCCATTGAAATATGACACCTGTTAGGACTGATCATGCTCTGCCGAACACGGCGTAGGCCTAATGACACGGTTTTTCTATTCGGCATTTTTACTCCTGAATCGCCTTTTTGAATAATTTATGAGTGTGCCAGCTATTATAAGGAGGATACGTGGGGGGTTTTTGAATCAGTTGCTAACACACATTACCTGTGCTAAAATTACCTATTCTATGTGAACGTGTGTTGGTAAAAATATTTAAGCGACACAGATTTAACTTTTAGCAGCTTCAAAACGATCTTTAGGTGTTGGGCGCTTCAAACTACGATATTACCACAGAAATGTTCAAAGTAGAAGTGCGTGGTGACCTGTTGGTTAACGGACCAGACGGGGCTGCCAACGTGTTCACCGTCGTCGCGGGTTGAAAACCCAGGGCACACCTCTGACTTTTCGGAGTCATGTATCTATTGATAGTCAATCACCACGCACTATAACGGTGAGGGAAAACATAGTAAGGAAACCTGCATACCGTAGCGACTTAAAAAACATATATGGTATGTAAGTCCGCCAACCCGCATCAGGCTAACGTGATGGACTATATGGCCTTACCACTTTCAATCGTGCTCTCGATTATAGAGGAGGCTCGTGCCCTGCACCCACGATATGTCCCACAACATATATGGAGTGATACAGTACAGTTCAAAATAGGAAATACGTTACGAAAACTAGAAGGTAAAGGATGGAAAGGCTGGGAGGTGATTGTGTAGGGATTAGGGAGACCTTCGTCAGTACAACCTTTTTCAACGTTAGACCCTCAGTACTCGACATTTGAGCTATGAAGGCCTTTAACCTACTGATCTTGTAAATGATTTCAAAGTGAAAGTGAAGAACAACAGAAACTAATTTGATTAAAATATTCAGTCGCTGAATGTAGATCGCTTCTAACATTTTGCTCTCAAATCCTGGTGGCCTTTATTGAGCAGTAAATTTGAAGATGATGGTAACATCCACAATTAAAGGTATGTAAATATGTAATTACACGTGAGTAATTAACGAGAATTTAATTATAATATTCAAGATATTTGGTATCATTAAGTATAATAATACTGCACCATAATGCTCTAATATTGCATGAACTTTACTAACGAAGTTTCTAAGTGCAAGCCAAGTGCGACCATTACAGCCAAAACTTGGATAAATGCACTTGAAAACAAACGGTTGGAACTAGTGAATTAATTGAATATTATACTGCTCTTCTAAGTACTTCAATCGGAGTTAATTAGATAAGAATTACGTTAAACATTATGAATAAGTTGAGTGCTTAATCAGAAAGTAATAAACTTGAATGAATATGTATTATTCTCATACTGAGATGTTTAACTTTATAATTTTACATGAATTATTTAATAAGATAATATTCTTTAATGAATTATATTACACATAGATTTAAACCAAGAACTTCTATTCCATCAAATGGAAAATCCTACCACGAGGCAATTGGATCAGTTGATATTCAATTTTCAAATATGAGTTTCATTTACTTGGAATTCATGATCCCAGATTAAAATGATACGGAAAGTTAATTTAATACCTACTTCTTTTACTGTTTTAACGAAGTAAAAGGAGCTCTAAAACCACTACAAGTATTCATAATTTACTTTACTAGTCACCATGTTTTTATTGATAACGCAAAATGACACACTACACCCAACTACACTTAATTGCACGCATGGCGTTAACTAAATAAATTAGACTGATGTTCTATGGTTCTAAACGTAGTAAATTTAGATTGCTGTAAACACAAGGAAATATTCCATTATAAGCCTTTACGCCAAACGGTAGATTTATACCGAGCGCTACTGCGAAATTATTCAAATGACGTGTCCGGAATCACTGGCATAAAACACAGACAACAATTTCTCGATCAAAGAAAATACGTACAGAGAACGCAAGGCGACTTCCCATATTACAGTACACCACAAAAGTTTCGACTAAATTAACAACGGATGTAGTAAGCCGATTAGCGGGGTCTGTGTTCGTACACGTACATTTTGGCCGGAATTTAAAATTTTTAGGTGTAAACCTTCTGTACGGCTTTCCCATTTCACGGTTCGCTTCAGTGTCAAAGGGAGGACGGGTGCCGTTCTCAAAAGGTCGTAAAACGTCCTCGAAGGATGGCGTCGGATGCGATTTCAGGATTTATGTCTCATCCCCAACCTCGTATGGAGCGCTCGATAAAGGGTGACATACTGGAAACAAGTTTCGTTTAGCTTTTACACAGCCAACACGTCTCGTAGATTGAAGGCGTTTGATTGTGTGTTTATGTGTGTAGATGTAAGTGAAAAGTACTGTTATGTGTCTCCTGGAGAATATTTTACGGATATTGCCTCACACAGCTATTTTTCTGAGATGTTTCGTCTTTCCAAGTATGCAGGAAAAGTTGTTTGTGTCATTTTATTTAAATACACGTTCAATGAAAAATGCGCACGCAAGTGATAATTACACATCCAAATAGATTATTTTTCAAGAAGTGTAAAAAACTGAAAAACGGAGAAATGCAATTAGATCAAAAAACAAACAGCATCAATCTACTTCAGTTTACACAGCAATAGTTTCATTTCTTTCCACGCTTTTGTATAGCAGAGAGATATTGCAGTCAATTTATCTACCTGAATGAGCCAACTCGATCGGCGGGAACTGTCTCACGGAACACTGACATGAAATAACCACTCCATTGTTACGTTTGGTTCGGTGCCTGAATTAAGCGTTGATTTTACAACTCTCTAAAAACGTATATATATATATATATATATATATATATATATATATATGTCGGAGGAAGTAAACGGATACAGAGTTGATTGCTGGTTGTACTATGCGAGATCATTTAATTATTTTGAAACTAATTTGTTAATATTTTTTTTATGATTCAGTTTATTTTATTTTAATCAGAGCAGAGGATGTGCCTCGAGCGGGGTCGAGGCGCCATCTTATTTTTCACCACGTTTTATTGTAGTTGTTGTGTAAAAAGTATTGAGTAGTAGTGGAAAGGAGGATCGATCGAGGTGGATCATTCTGAGCTAGGCTTCTGGTGAAGTAAGGCTGGTGTCGCGAACCCGCTGCTCTTTAGTTGTCATTATTGACATTACCTATTTAAAGTATTTAAATTGTTTTAAATTGATTCTGTTGGAGCCTTTTGTAAAATAAAATTGTGTGACAGTGAAAACTGTGTTTTGTGCTCGTATATAACCCACATGGCGCCCACTAGACCTGTGACCACTAATGATGATGTCGAGAAGAATGGTGTTCCTCCGACACATATATATATATTTATCATAAGGCTGTTGGTGTAGATGGGAGTGATGATCAACCAAGAGCTAAAGGCTTGTGTCGTAGTGTGGGGTCAGGAATGATTAACGTATATATCGGGTGATATTGACATACGGTATTTGATTTAACCAACATGTTTCTCATAGCCTTAGGTGACATTGTACAATATTTTAAAACAATCCGGGATGACTTTTTGTCAAAAATTGTGATTTTAGTTTTCACGATTTCTAGTCACTCCGTATAGATACGAGTATTCTTACAGCTTAGCTGAACTTCGGTTAAAGGAAGGATTCGGTAAAAGGATTCGTATATGGCTTCATCAAAAGCCTTGAAAACTAAAATCGCGATTTTGCCAAAACTACCAGGCAGTTTTAATACAAACTTGGTACAATGGTGGTTAGGAACAAGTGGTTTAAATTAAATAACGTATGTTAATATCACTTTGTATGTACTGCCGAAGTAACTACGGCGTATAATTGTTGGGTGTATTTATTTATTATTTTAACCCGAATTAAAAATCTCTCCATAACATTCTTTGAACTATTTTATACCAAATACGTTAACATGTCTGCAACAAAAGCAGCAATGTAAGCAACACCCAATATTAACTACGATAGCAAAACCCTTCTCGTTAGAAATATACAGCAGCGTTATCAAAACTTTAATTCAATTAACCGTACAGTGTAGCATAAAAGCAATTTTCTCGGCACTGAACGGCTCGATATTTAACCGAAACTGCCAAAGGGCACACATCACTTAGCGAAATTAGAAAATGTATTGAAAAACGTGGCTAGAATACTTTACAGACGAGTCAATCTTAGATCATTAGTGATTTTTTCCCACTAGCACTCGGTACGACCATCCATCAAAAAGTCTATAATTTATCTCGACCGAAGCTCTTGGTTGACAACGCTGAGGTGACAGTTAGCAAAGTCATCTACTTTGGCTCCAGGGACTTTTATGGCGCTTAAAGCCTAACTTTAAGTCTTTTAAAATGATTTAAGGCTTTATTTATGTGGCGTGCCAAAGTGCTTCTCGAAAGTGATATTTGAAACAATATAAAAATTGACGCATAGCCAAGTCGTGAAAACTTAAATAAAAAATTAAGTAAATAAATTTCTAAATCTTTTTGCCTTTGAAATTATTTAAGTAGGCTTATTCTCTTTACACATTTTCCAAAAACGATGCATTCATAATGAGATATTTCGCATTGGGCTTTAGAAATCGTATAACATAGGTAGTCCCATTATAAATACACCAGAATCTATTAATCAAATAATAATCAGAAAGAAGAAATCTTAAAATAAGCATTGTTACGACGATAGTACATAACGCTTTCCAATAAATTGATGAAACTATGCAGTTTTTATATACATTGGCTCCATAAAATCACTGATAGTTTAAAGTAGGCTCTATTCTATCTAATCAAAGTATCTTTCGTAATATTTCAATATCACTGCACTCATTATGGAACATAACACGCTTAGATACATTTCTACAATGAGTTTTCAACCTTGTTCAAATCGCTATATGGTTAAACAAAAATATCCCTTCACCATGAATAATAATTATATGCTTAGTAATATTTATTTGGATAATAAAATTCTTGTGTCTAACTAACATACCATATAAACAAACCCGTTGAATTCTAATTCAACACAAGCCATGAATCGCACAATGTATCGTCGACTAAACATCCGAACACAATAACTCGTTTCCGAGCGCACGTTGCAGTAAATTTAACTATTTCACCCGCATGTACTCCGACTATAGTATAGTCTACTATATGTACTAGATATACGTCTAGACTACTAGTCGTATGTGGACGAGCGCAATTCCATAAACATATTAGCGTGTTCGCGAACAATTTCCTATCCATTACGTTCAAAAGTGAACTGCGCCCTCGGGACGCATACATAAGTATAATCCCAATGAGGCTTTGTTTACCGTTCATAAACGATTTATCATCGACATTGTCTTTTTAGGGAATGTCTCTTGGGTTTTAAATAAATGTTGCCATTAAATAAATCGTTTTTTTTTCTATAATTTATTCGATACTGTTAGGTAGTACCAACGTCATATTTTCGATTTACGTCGAATGATTGATGTACGAGTATAAAAACCATGTGTTATTTATAATATGCATTATAATAATACAATTTAATCAAACGCTTGAGTCGAGAAATTGTATTATCTAATTCTATAAAGAACTGCCTTTTGGGCCAGATATAAATATTTGCGAACAATCTGACCCGAGTCCAAAGTCGACATTGTGAACTCCGGCTTTACGAGCATTTAGCTTGTTCCGTCACCGACATGCTAATGAATAAATAAGTAGTTCAGAATTGTAATAAATGTCCTTCTCAATTTATCTGTATACAATGGATTCCATTGTAACATTAGATACTATATTTTCATCATCATAAATAATAATAAACCCAACAGTCACACACATAGTCCTGATCCCACACTAAGATCGAGTTTTGTGTCATGGGTATCAGGACCTACCAGAGACTTTTCACACAAACACCCAGACCCAACACAAATACATGTGGTTCACACAAACATTTGTCTCGGTAGGGGGATCGAAACCGCGGCCTCTCGTTTCACAGCCAGCGTCTAACCAACTAACTACCCCACGAAGGCTGTCAACTGTTGTTTAAGAACGTTAGTCCGTACTTTTAAGGGCATTAAATTATTAATTGGAGTTTAGACAGAGTCAACAGGTGGAATCGACTTAGAAAAAAATCTTTAAAGATTTAAATATGCAAAATAGAATAATGTTTCAATCACCATACAGCTTTGATCTGAAATACCTTATAATACCTTATTTAAAGTCTAAATCGTTTTTTTTAATATACAGTAGGTCCGGCAAACGAACAACCAGATCACCTGATGGTAAGTGATCACTGCGGCCCAAGAACATCCACGACACTTGGATCATAAACGTGTTGCCGACCCAATGAATTCCCGGTTTTGTCGCTAAATATAATATTTGGAAACGCCAACAACTTTAACAATAAAGAAATGCTTCCACATTTAATAATCCATAATAGCTTCCCCACGAAAATATTCGGCACCAATACGATTTACATGAAAATTAAAAGAAAGAAATGCCGAACAGCGTTGCACGAGCTACATCCAGATAATGGCTTCCAAAAGACATAAAAAGTAGTTGGCAGTCGACAAAAGAACCACAAAACAAATGGTATTGAGCCAGCGGGTGTAAACGCGGCCGCAGCTCGTTCCGGCTTTAGCTATGCAGTGTCATGCTAACAACTGAAGTAGACTTATGAACTCCGGCTTCTTAGATAAACCGCTGCTTTATTTACGATTTGTACTCGTCGAAGAGATTAATTGAATAGGACACAACAATTGTTTTAAGATTGTGGTTTTAAAAGATGCATCGTGATTGTGATTGATATGTTCGTTTATGTTGAAGATCGTTGAAGAAGATAGAGTGAATATAGAGGTTTAAGAAGCAAGGTATTTTTGTCGACCGGGAATGTATGACTGTGTGAGGTAAACTCTTGTGTTTGTTTTCCAAACCGGATAATCCTTCAAAAAGTTTTACAATTCTTAAAACATTTCTTAGATCTCGACTACTTTCAGTTTTTTCGCTGAAGTTCATGTCTGATATTTTTACAAATAAGATGAAGTGTATTCTTCCGGCTTTGTATGAGATAAAGAATTATAGGAATTCAAGATATAGACTGATAGGAATTAAAGAGGCAGATACTTTTACAAGTAGAAAATAAGATAACTAATTTCACAAAACGCTCAAAATGTCAACCTTTGTCCCACAATAGCAATAAATGTCAGCAATGTTAATGAAGAGCTGATATTGTCGGTGTAATGAATTAATCACGAATGACGTTATCAATTAGTTATCCCGATATCGGAAGTCTACCGCATTATAAATCAACCACAATGACGGCTGGGACTAAACCACTTAGATATGGTATAATGGTTGGGATATTCGTTTTACCAAAAATTTATATACGAATTTATGAAACACCATACTCAAATGAATAAATGATTGTTATTAATGAAGGTAAGTATAATATTAGGTAAGTATATGTATATGTTCATCCTGAGAAACCTGCACACCATAGCGATGTGTATACATTTCTATGGTATGTAAAAGTCCGCCCACCCGCACTAGGCCAGCGTGGTGGACTATATGGCCTAACCACTCTCAATCATACTCTCGATTGTAGAGGAGGCTCGTGCCCTGCAGTGGGATGTATTTAGGCAGATGTAGTAACTAGATATATGAAATTTTATAAATACATTTAAAATTTCTTGAAATGTCAATCTTGTAACGCGATATTTCGATATTAAAAGACGATACGAGGATCGAAATTATTAACATAAGAAAACTAAAAATCTAAACCAATCAGAGCAACGTCTACGAAAACAAAAGGTCGCAAATCACACATCTCCCAAAAACTTTTAAATCAAACATCCGCAAAAGGGCACTAAAGAAAACGATGTTTCGATTGCGTAACCGTCGACTATCACTTAAAGTTAAGGCATTTGTATAGGACGGGGACGAAGCCAGAAGGTCCCTTGTAACAACTCAACAAACCCGTCTGCCGGCAGCTCGCCCCAAATTACTTTAATCTAATAACAAATCCTTTTACCCACTCATAAATGTTAAAATCCCCTCACATACCTAACATTAATTTGGAATTCAAATGGTATAATCGTTCTTTCAGCAGAAATAAAATCAGCCATTTTTCGAAAATCCTATTTATTTTTTAGGTATAATTTTACCGTTTAATCTTCGAGAGAAATATTTTCGTTCTGCAAAACACTTTTGTGATGTTGGACAGCCACAAAAAAATGGTTTGAAGTGATGTATGGCAAGCGTAGGACACTACAAATCAAACTGACAGTTTTATATTGCATTTGGTAAGGTGTTTGATAGTACTTTAAAAATATTAAGTCTGTTTTGTTAATCTTTTTTGTTATTGTACTTTTATCTAATACGAAAATATTCGACTATGAAAATATGTTTGACAGAAATAAAAATTAATTAGCGTCTTAGGTGCTACGGTTATGTCGATCGTTTCGGGAAACGGGCGAACCTTTAATTATGTACATACTCAACTGGTAATAATCGGAACTCATCAACAAATAAGTCACATTCCATTCAGTTTAACAATTCAGTTTCACACAAAGTTGTGTAATGATCATTACACACACACATTAAATTATGCACACACATGCAGATACGCACACACATACACAGACATATTAAAAGGGCGGATCCAGCTTTCAAGTCAGGGGGGGGTCATATAGTCAGAACACTGGGCATAGTCGAATTTGATTACAATAATACATCTGAAAGTATAAAATAAGTTTATGACACCTGCGATTTGTGTTTTTTTTTTTTTTTTTGTGATATTAAGCACCGTTCTGATTTGAAAATTCGATGAAACTAAGAAACGACACATTTATAGTATGTACTATGTACTTATTAATTTTTAGAAACAAGATAAGAAAAAAATTGTCGATCTGGAGCCAGTCCAGGTCGTGACGCCCAAGACCTCCCCCCTGGATTCGCCCTTGTATATGTACATATAAAATAAAAATGGACGCTGCGGTTTAATACGTCCAGCGATTTGATGTATGACTGCCAAACCCTGATAAAGTGAACTATTATAGTAATGGCAATAAACGAATAACACATGAATTTCCCCACATCCATTAGGTAATTATTTTTAGTTCCAATGAAGATTTTCTTGGTATACCTTTCTGCTATAATAAAGACAAATATCAATCATACTATCTAGTTATCAACAATCTACTAGCCCAATATTTTTTAATTCTAATATATCTCCACTCTAAAAACTATAGCATTTAATTTTCAAACGAATTTAGCTTATAACATTTCTATCATCTACGACTTTATTTTATTACGTCCACGAATCTTTTAATTCATCAAAGAAATATTTTAACATAAAAGCAGAGTTTCATGTCAAAGGAACACTCGATGAATGGCGTAATCCGGAGTCGAAACCATTCATGTGCACAACAGTATGCTCATTGATAATATTGTGCCTAATATCATATTCATAGAAAGGAGACCGGCTTACCAGACCTTTGTACAATGTAAAACCAGTATTGGTATGTATCGTTTTTTGTATTGCCGAATTATCCCTACAGGGAATAGATAAGCGTGTGCGTTGTGCTGGCGCGGTTAAATAGCTATTTATCAGATATAACATTATTTTCCAATATTGCATAGCGTATTGTATTATATGGGGTTATTATCGCCCACTACATGGTACTCCACTGCAACCAAGAATTCGTTTGAGAGAGGTTAGGCCTTAGTCTACCACGCTAACGCACTAGGTTTGCGACATCAACATTTTTTATTTAGGTTAGTGTACGCAACGCAAGTGTCAAATAGAGACTGTATTGGTTCAATACTTCCTAGAACTAATTAATTCTAGGTAAAAACAAGGCACCAGTAGAATATTGTTACCGCATCTCCTATTATGTCGTCCCGTAGGATAGTTCATCTATAGACATATCAAAGCATTAGCTAGTAACAGCATCAACGTATATGGACAGACGCATATACCTGAATTATGTATGAAGATAGATTAATGTCAAAGATATTCACAATATTGTGCATCAAAGGCTGTATGTACTGTACTGTATCAGCCCTATAAGTCCCACTACAGGGCTCGAGCCTCCTCCACAATCGAGAGTACGATTGAGTTGGTTGGCGGACTTTACATACCATAGAAATTCTTCCAAAAAGGTCTACATACATAAAGGCTTATATGGGTTAAAAATATATATATTACATATAATAATTTTGTAACCGATCGATGTCGGTACATGGAAGATAAATGAGTCAAACTAATATGGGGGGATTACATTAACATAATAAAATACAAAACAATAATTTTTAGAATGTTTGTCTGTTTGTCTGTGCGGTTGTGCGCGACCATCTCAGAAACGGCTTAATGGATTTCGATGAAATTTGGTATGGAGGTAGCTGACACCGGGGATTAACACTTAGGCTACTTTTTATCCCAAAAATGTAGTGTTTCCGCGTGATAAGGGAGCAATTCCGATATACTTGTTACTTTTTTATATTGAAATGGATGGAATGGGTCTGGATTAAATATCTTGAGGGCAAGGCGGGATATAACGGGACGGGACGGGATGGGATTTTTCTTATAAAGATAACCACGCAAACGGAGTTGCGGGCAGAAGCTAGTTTAAAAATATATTAATAAGTACATAAAACTCCTTAGAGATTAGAGAGGAGTTACCACATAAAACATAATCTCGTAAAAAAAACTCAGCTCACTTAAAATAATGAAATCTCACGCGCAAAGAAGACTTAGCGTTTTATAAAAACAAAATACCTAGGTACACAAACACATCTGCTCTTTAAAAATATTTTCAATATAAAGTTTCGATATTTCCCAACGTGCTCTTATTCTAAGAGTTTTGCGCTATGTTTAATTTGCAAAGTGCTTTGTATAAATATAATGAAAATGCTGTGGTGCTGACGTACACTACGCGAGTTTTTGTGGTCACGAGATGGGACGGTCGTAATACATTGGGCCAACATAAGCTTCTTTCATTATAGAAATGTGGCATGAAAGGATATAAAAGATAAACAAGATAACTGCGAGATAAGCCAGTAGTTGTAATCGTCTCGTGTAACTTTACCTTTTTCAACGTAGGATTACTTAAATGGTCTGGATATGTTATTTGAGCAAATAAACGAATGTCTTAATTATATTGTTCTTCTAGTTGGTAAAACATACTTGAATTGATCGTGTGTGTGAGTGTGTGTTTTTCTTTTTGTTTTCTTTTTGCCGTTTTCATAACAAATAAACATTATTTCTGGACAAAGAACAAACTAACATATCTGTAACATACATATTTCGTTCTTACAGTTACGGATCTAGGTGTAATAAAGAACCATGGGCTTGGACAGACAACGTCCGTCCTTCCACGTGTAGGAATTATAGTCTTTAGCAATTGATCAGGAAGGAAACGTGACAAGCTGTTTTATCATTCCTTATTCGAGGATAGATCCAACAAAATCAATTAATGTAGGTAAATGTTACCAACGAAGATTGACTCCTCTACCAACATAATCACCGTCCTATTCTACAGCAGCCTGAAACTTTCCTAAATACACGTAATGATGAACCTAATAAAAGTCAATATTATTTACACTACGTCCGTAAATCAAATGTTGGAAATATCATCACTTGAAAAAACGCCACTTTACCCATCTAAAACTTTGCTAAGGAGCCAAAAATATGATAATGAGGCTTGCCAAATTTAGTTTCGTCCCGATAAAATGCCCGAAAGTTTTTAAAGGATATTATAAGGGTGGATGTGAAAGTAAGAAAATAACTAAACTTAGTTGATAAATTTTAGTAGCACGACTAGGCCATAAATGTTTGGATAGAAGCTATTCGGGGATGGAACTAACGTCGCGTTTTAGTTAGATACATAAGACGTCAACATATTAGATATAAGGTTTATTTATGACATCAACAAATTATAAATGAGTTTGGGTTATAAATACAAATTTTAAAATGACGTAACTTAATCAAAATAAATATATTGTTTTATATAATTAAACTTATTTTATAAACTTAAATAGACTCTAAAACTGTCTATAAATAAGGCCGTAGGTATTTCGTAATTCGCCCAATTCATCAATCACTTCATCGCTATATAAAGAGCTTATACAGAGCCTTGAAAGCCTTTTATAATTTCAATACACCGTATCTCTTCAATTTCACCGAAATATAATTTCAATCAGCGGATTAACCGTGCATAAAATAAAAGAGCTCGTCAGAAAATCAATTTAAATTTAGTAGTAACAGACAAAATATTCATTCTACCTTTAATGAATATTCAAACAGGATGAATTCGCAAAATTGCCACCTATGAGTAAGTGTACTTTAAACTTGCTTCATTTGTATTCAGTTCAGGGCGGCAATTTGATTGGCTCTGACTGCGATGATTGCAAATTTCAAATATACCGAAAATCCATCTCTATTCCCAATACGGCCAATTTGTAATGCATATCGCCTCGTAAACTTACGTGCTTCAGCCAGCGATGCTCTTTTGTTTGGCTGTGTTTTCACGTAGCTTGTAGACTCTCGGAAACTGGTGAGGTTTTGGTGATTTCTGATTCGGCCATTTTCACTGATTGCGAGGTTCTTGTGTGGAATTCCAATAGGTTGGTTATATCGCGAGTCCACTGTCACTTTGTTTGTTAAATACAATAACATGTTAATAATATTGAATGTTATCGCGGTTTTTGGTTTATTTTCACTTGCACATGTTTAGAAGACTCTACAGCCTTCGTGGACACGGGTCGAACTGAGGTGTTAGTCATCCGCAAAATTAAAGTGATAATGACTGCCTACCCGCATTTTATAAAAATAAATCCACGATTAAATCTATAAAATTAGTTTTAAAATTCACGCCTAAGAATAAGAAACTGATATTTTTCCAATGACCAGAATTGAAATAAGAAATCATAGATGAGAAAATAAAGGAGATAAATAAAGACAATAAAAATCACTGTATGGGAATATTCTAGTAGACAACTTTGGCCATCTTATTGATATTTTTAGCGATTTGTATCTTACTCCTATTCTGATTATTTATCATAAATATATCTTTGGAAAACTTTTCCCAATTTTTCTGTAGTATATTTACGTTCCAAAGTTTTAGCTCGGCGCTCTTGATAAATATTTTAGAGGATGTATTTATAGCGCATGAATTCTATTACGAAATATAAAAACATGACGATCAATTAATCACGTTCATAATTAGGCACTGTAAAGCATATTTATTTAGTTTATTGATATTGGTTAACAAGCAATTAATTAAATAAATCGAATGAAAAGAAAAACCTAATGAAATATTATTTTTTATTTACTATTGTCGAATATTCCAACAATTTCGCTATAATTTACACAATACAATCCCAATTAAGTAATCTAAATAATATCACTACAAAACAAAGTCCCTTCCTTTAAAACTACGCAAAAGATTTTGATGCATTTTTTTAATAGATCGAGTGATTCAAGAGGAAGGTTTATTTGTATGATACATACCTATACAAAGTGTCCCAGTTTGTACGAAAATATGTATCTGGTGTGGCATCAAAAAACATCTGCACCCAGGCGAAGCTGGGAAGGGCCGCCAGTTAATGTACAATTTTGATTTTAGATGGTTTACTCTCCCTCGCATAATCTTCCGATCACGGACATAAAAATCTTTTTAGATAAAATACGCTAAATGTACTTTTAGGTATTAAATACGATTCAATAAAATAAACCCAGCAAACTATAAATGTTTCGCTTCCATCGTTCTAATTCTATGATAGCCATCCTTTTACAATTGTACACAACGGGCCAATTAGCCACAACGATACCGTACAGCGTGGTTAACGTAATAGTTTGATTAAACTTGCTATTATTTCGTTTAATTGGATGACACCAATTAAACTGTTATTATTAAACTAACTTGTGTAAGCGAAGGTTTATGCTAAACGGTTTGGGAGAAATTTTGATATGGCTCGCTAAGTTTACACTTGAATTTTTAGTTAAATATTGTATTTTAGATATTAGTAACTTCTACGAATTCATTATATCTTTATTCATAGAAATTGCACTTGTAACATTTTCAATAGAGAACAGCATGTAATACCCAAAGTAATACTCTATTTTAGCAGGACCTTAAATTAACTGCTTCTTAAATGAGTCCGCTGGCTGAGTAGCATTTCAGTATTCGGGCGTAAGACCTACACTCATCTAGTATTAAAAGATAAATAAACAATACTATTATACTTAATACACAAACTGCACAAAAACAATAAATCATATTATCAAATAATTTTACAAAAACATTTTGTTATTAATTTTGTAAAATCCGGGTTCTAACGGACCACACCATGTGTTAATTGCCTTAACCCCTTTAGATTCATTGCGAATTAAAATTTATTATCTATAATTACATGGAATAACGCAATTCTGAGTTAATAAAAATATTTAAAAAATAGGTATTTTCCTACATACTACTCTGAATGAAATTGCGGAATAAGCAGCAGTGTCGTTACTTAATACGCAACATTACACACTAGACTGAAATATTAAGACAAAATGTAAATGTTACAAACTGCAAGCGCCCTCGAATTATTTGCATAAACTGAGCACTGTAAGTCTGTACAGACGTAGAAAATGTAACATGGGGTTTGTATCACCGCCTAGTTCGGCACACGTATTTGTTTATTCACAACGGCCGTCCAAAGACATCTGTTTTGAATACATTTGAATAGAAATGCCTATTCTGTATAATGCTTCGATTAAGCGAACTCGTGAATGTGCGTCGTGTGTATTTGAATAACGAGCTTTAGAGCTCTTTTGGATTGCACGATGAAGTTCTGTATAAAGTGTAATACATTTTCATATCTGTTCAGGGTTCAGGCCTTCACATTGTATTTTTCTTTGTTAGGCTGCCCTAATCTCGAGTGACTTTGTGCGTCGCAACGCATGTTAAGTTGATTATTTTGCTTTTTTGCCTTTCGACAGTACATTTATACAAAGCTTTGTTAAAAACTGGGAACGGTTTGGATTTTGAAACTCGACTGACAAGCTATTTAGTTCTGTATAACTTTCAAAGGGTCAGAACCCATCAGAGGCAGATCAAGGTATTTTTATGTTGTGGGATTACATTTCTAGTATTTGTGACATAACAAAGTCACTTTATTATGTCACCGTAGGAAACAGATCGTGCGTAAAGCCCCATTTACACGGGGAGAGTTTCTCGCGGCGAGAGTCGTATGCGATTATCGCATGACATAACCACCATAGATTATCGTGTGCTGACAAATATTTACACGATGTAACTTTTTTATATACTTACGATAATCGTATCTTTGAGGTAAGAAACTCTCCCCGTGTAAATGGGGCTTAACTGTCTGACCTATTGAGATATTAAATTCCTTACGCCCTTTTCTTTTCCCTTCGAGTATGCAGTTGTAACTTGTAATTGTAAACATGTATTACTAGTTTCGATTAATACTAATAAATCGGATTCACTTTGTGGTAGGGGGGCGTAAAAATTCCGCCACAATATCCCTTACCGCCGGAAGAGGCGTCCTAAGGGGTTATCGGGTTCGCTAGGTACATCGCAAATGGGCGACACGCATTTACAAATTGAATTCCTACATCAACCACTTTACTTTGATAAAAAACACGCAAGTAACACATAGCCCTGACGTACCAAATACAGGTAAAATAAGGTACTCTTGCACTAGAAACTACGAGGGGCATTTGGTCTCAAACGCCAGACCGTCGCACAAAATTTTGTCTCGGTGAGGGAATCAAATCGGGAATCGTATGTCACATCCCGCGTCTTAACCAAATGTCTTTTTTCTTGTATAGGAAAATATTAATTAACATCTTAAAAGTTGAAACTAAAAGAAAAAACACCAAATTATCTATTTATACAATTTATTCTTGTTATTTTCTATATGCTAACTTAATATTATTGTTGCAGAAAAAGGCTAAATTATTAGACGCATTCTTCTATCAGTATTCACAGAAGTTTTGATATGACAATATTTTTTTATTATTTTGATACGTCTTCTTTCTTTCTTAAGCGAATTTCTCTCGATTCAACATGGCTGCAAACTATTTGATTCGGTTTAAAAATTATTAAATTTAGTATAAAAAGACGTTATATTAATTGAAACATTAATGGTCATATGTTTTTCATCATAAACGTAGTTCATATTATAGCCTCTTTTTGCAACACCAGTAACACTGATACTCAAAGAGAACAGTCAATTAAGTTACAACCAAAATTCATCGTAAAAAACTCAGGCACTTTAGTTGACTTATACTAGCCATTTAATGGGAAAATCATTATTTTCAAATACAGAAGAAACGATCCTGCAGTATAAATTGAAAAAAAATTATTTAATGTAAAACGAAGAACTTAAAAGCGGGGGGTATTGAGTATTCGATTCTCGACTCTAATACATTTGACCTTAATTTTTTATATAATTATGTATGAAAACTCATAATTTATGAACCGCAGACGCAATAAAACAACTGATATACTTCGAAAGCGGTAAATCCCGTTCAGACTTTTGTATTGCGTGCGCCAGCGAACGACTGCGGTAAGGGTAAAAGTGTGTCTGCAGGTAAACTTTATCGAAATGCTTACATTTAATAAGTCGAATGTCGGTAGCACAAAGGTATACCAAATTACCATTTACCAATACCTTTGTCAAGGCATTTGTAGTAAAAAGAAAGAATTTAATTTGGTTTCTGCCAGTACTAAAACGAATCACATAATTTAGTTCACGGGCATTGTACTTAAACATTTTATTAATTTTCTGTTAATTAACCTAATTCATTATTTCTACATTTGATAGTCCTTAAAAACAATATTTATGTACAGTCCATATTAAATATGTCTCTGTAACAATATATTTTTACAGTCCATATATTTGTAAATAATAATATATTTTAGAACCACAATCCATCTTCGGCTTCCTCCTCACTGTCGGTAACTTGTAAGTCGTCTTGAATGGCTGGATCAGGCTGTTAGAAAAAAAAAATAATAGGTTAAAATATTACTAACTATCCAATTAATTTTGTTTCATATTGGAACTAGTCAAACCGTTTGATTTCGTTTTTGGTTTTATTATTTTGTATTTATAAACTTTTTGTTACAATATTTTAATGTGCTAATTGTCCATAATTTATTGATGTTAACATTGTCTATAATAAGCAGAATTCTTTGTCTATGTTAAGGCATAATATAAGCCTTATGGACAACAATAGATGTTTTTAATTATTGTGTTTGAAAGCCACAGTATAAGTATCTAAAAATAATGATAGTATTTCCACAGATCCTGCCTAATTTATGTTTAAATATACAAGTAATAAAACTAATAGTATGGCATCTCACCTGCCAGTTTTCTGGCGGCTCCTCCTTGAACTGCGGCGGCGGCTCGAGGTGTACAGACTCCAGCATCTGCGTGTCCATGCCCATGTCGGTTTCCATAGGCTCCTCCTAAACAATCACATAGCTTCAATAAAAACTCTACTATAAAAGGGGATGTCTAGTTTAATAGTATAATATTGGTTTCCTTAGAGCTACATCTTAAGAGTATTTATAATAAGAGTACAAGAGAGAGCGATGTCATACATTTTCGTCTTCAAAAACATAGGTATTTTTAGTAGCACTGCTATGTTAGTGAAAATAGAACTAATAATTTAACAAAAAAATACTATAAATTCCGTTGGTTGCCGGAAGTATATTTAGTTATTTGACTTTAACAGTTTGAGTGACAAAAAAAGGTATCGCGGCTTCACCGTTTTTATCTACGTTTTTGAACTACTAGCGCTCCTTCTATATTATAACATTCTGCCGGGTCAGGCAGTGTTATTGGATTTTTCTATTCATTATCCGCCCGGAGTCAGGAATTTGTGCCCGATATGGCGATAGGCTCGCCCCCTATCACATCGTGGGATCGAACTCATAAGGCGAAACGTGGGTGTTCTGGTAACTCCTGTCTGCCCCTTCTGGGAAAAAGGCGTGATGTTTACGTATGTGTGTATATATCGCTTTACCTTAACGACGGGCGGGTAGGAGAAGTCGTGTTGGTCGAGGTCGACGTACTGGTGCGCGTGCGCGTGCGCGGGCTCGTCCGGCACCTCGCGCTTGATCAGGAACTCCGACGTGTCGAAGCCCATCGCCACGTCGCCGGTCGATGATTCATCTGGTAGATACACATCATTTATATATATTTTTAGGAGACTT
Source organism: Theretra japonica (assembly GCA_033459515.1). Lineage (NCBI taxonomy): Eukaryota > Metazoa > Arthropoda > Insecta > Lepidoptera > Sphingidae > Theretra > Theretra japonica. The sequence goes on from CM065943.1 coordinate 8,048,317, forward strand.
TCCCACCATCACACCACTGCAACTCCTGAAAGCCAGGATCAACAGTGGCACGCATTTTAATGACACCGAGCGTTGAAGCTCAGCGCGTTTCCGGGAATTCTAACTTTTCTTTAACCCGCAACGAAGTTAATCATAAAGTTAAATTAAAGGAGGATTTGGAAATATTTTCTGTCCACTTCCCTCCGTAACGAAGCGGGTGACAAAACAATGAACTAAAAAGGTAAATAACTTCGGATGAAAAGACAATTACAACCAGAGAAGCCAGCTGTAAAGCACCACGGATCAAATATTATTTAATGGGACCTACTATGTGAACTGCTATACTTGATCCCAGTAATAGGTATGGCAAAAACGCCTGAAAGCACGGATATCACTTTTCATAGCATAAAAATTCTAACAAAACCTAGATAATAGTATGTAAATGAGAATTTTTCGATTACTTCGAGGCTCTATATGCTTAATTACAGTACGGATATACTGGCGATATAGACATGTATTTACATAACTCATGAAATAGGATCGAAATATGAAAATATCAAGTGAGCACGTAAATTTTGCGTTAATGTCGCAGCATTCATAATAATTTATATCGAAAAATAATAATGTTATTAATAACATAATTAATGACATACCAGGTCGTACAGACAGCTGTACCATAGCCTCAGCGGCGTCTTTCTGTTCCACCTCCTCCAACTCAGAACTACCACTGTCTGAATACTGCAGATCTGTATTAAAATTATAAAATGTATATTTTTATAATAGATTTATAGACGATCAATGGGGCCAAAAATTTTCTAAATAATATATTGTCATATATAAACTGACATATTGGCTCTTACCTTCCTCCAAACTGTTTTGGTCTTTCCTGGGCCTTCCACGTTTCCTAGGCGTGGCTCCTACAAAATAAACATAACATAGTAAACTTATCGAAATTACCACAAAATTATGACATATTCCGATAAACTATTAAGCAGTAACCCACATAATTTCTTTAATACTGACTTCGGTGCCTTATCAATGAATGCCACAGCAGCTTTGTGTATTTAAAAAACACGTGCATGTGCGTTAGAGACGTGTTAATGCGTATAATTTTAAAAATAAAGATTCCGACGAATTGAGGAACTCCTCTTTTTTTTTTAAGTCGGTTAACTGTTTGTAAGTAAAGGACTTACCATCAGCACCAGACGTAGAAATATTAGGCTTGTGTTTCCGTGGTCTGCCACGGCCTCGCTTCTCATCAGGCGGCGCCTCGTCTCCTCCTTCCTCTGATTGCTCAGCATCCTCCAGCATCTTCTGCTGCACGCGAGATATGTTCGCCTCCAACTGGCTCACGTGCTCGTCGAACTGTGTTATACAATATCGATTATTTTGTTTGTTGATTAAATTGAATTTAATTTTTGAATTTAAACCCGATTGTAATGTAATAATCAATTTTACTGTCGATTAATTTCACTATCGATTATTTTTCTATCGATAAAATTTTGTGTCGATTAATGTCAGAATCGATAATATTATCGATTATATTGTATCTCGTCGTGTGTATCGTGTATCGTTATCGATTTCTAGAACAGAATTCGATCAGCCATATAAATGGATATGATTTTAGAATAAATGGATTAAGGTTTTAGTTGGAGAAATCAAACATCGAATCCGACTCTCCTACGACTTATTGAAACAAGCCGAAAGAAGCCACAAAAAAAGTCACAGGATTAATTTTGGCGGGCATTTTTTTATTACATTTCCATAAAGATTTCTTTTGCCTCATGAATTCTACTATAAACTTGAATTCGATACCCACAAATATCCAGTACCGGAAATTATAATACTTATTTTGTACAAACAGTGTTGTAGACAATTTCTGCGTAACTAATTTAGCAATCAAGGAAAAATAAATCTCTTTTTTGTTATAAAGTGCAATGGTATAAGATAAAACCTACCTGTTCAAGGGCTTCTTGAGTGACCTTCAAAATCGCCTCTGCTTGTCGAGTGAATTGAGAATTAGGCCCGTTGTATGCACGGCAATTGTCGACAAGCAGTTGTACGTCCCTTAAGAACTCATCGCGACTGTGGTACTTGTGCGCTGTTGACATAAGAAATATTATACACTATTAATTAATTAAATAAAAACTCATGAAATTAGTTTATTAATCAATAACATATTTTTTTTGCAAAATTGCCCTAAAATTACAAACTATTGATATCTTGAACACACCTCGAGCTACTAGTGCTCGAGAAATAGCCTAAGAAAGAACAATACAAATACATGAAATCAGTGTTCAAAACTTGTATTTTTTTTTCAATTATGCTCTACAATAAAAATGACCAAATATCAGTCAATATTAATTCTAAAAAGAAGATACGAAAATATTATACAAAAAACAAATGGATTCACCTTGTATCTTCTTGCTCATGGTTTCCATATCAATGGGCTTCTTGATGACATTGTAGTAGTCCTTCACTTGTTTCTTGTTGACTGGCTTCAAGAACGGCCACGCTTCCGACATCACCTTCAATTTTGTCGTCAGAAGGTTCTCCAATATGAATGATAGCGCCACCTGATATGAAACAAAAGAGGTTTTATTTCACCGGTTTTCAATTTATATTGGTAGCTGATTGATGATAATCAACTTTTGTAGAAGTTCGCGCACACTTTGCACTCGTGATGATTGGCTAAAAGAATTTCAGTAAAAATAGGTCATCTATGCGAACACATTTTTGTAACTTATTTTAATTTTACTACTACAACCCAATTATTTTATGTAATTTTTTACCTGATCGTTATCATCAAGAAGCGGATTTATTTGTTTCTCCAGCTTCATGAGTTGTTCTTCTTTCTCCGCTAGTTTTTCAACACACCGCTGTAGCATCCTCTGTGCCGCCACTGTTAGAGCGCTCGTGGGTCCTATAATAATTGTATAATACTGAAGGTTATAGGACAAATACATACTCAATTATTTACAAATTAAAACCAATCTTTACTCAATGTTCTGCCATGTGTGCAGATCAAGTATCTTACTGTTCGAAAGATATAATTAAAATATTCGTGAACAGCGACTAATGTTATGTTCAATACAATCTTATTATTAGCCATTAGGAAAAATGGCTAAAGAATATTTTAGCTATTATTAAAAGGTTAATTAGTCAATGAAACACCATAATAGATCACACATGAATGTGACTAATAATCAAAACTAGCAAACTACAGGGTTTAACACATACAGTACGTGTTCAAAATAACACTTACCGTTATACAGGGTGCTGTTCTCCACAATCTGGTTGACGTCAGCTAAGAATTCCTCCCGGCTCTGATAGTGTTTCTGGCGCAGATTGTCCCGAATAGTTTGCAAGTCCATTGGACGCGACACTATGCGGTGATAATCTGCCACCAGCTGGCGCAAAAATAAAACGATAATATAATTTACATGAGGGGGTTCTGATAACCCACACTGAACTAGCTTGACCAAATATCCTGTTTGAGTATATATAAGTTTTGCGGAAGGCCTCTTGAAGCGCTTTTTGTTATTTTTAAAGCATTGTGATGAGGATATTAGGAAAGCTTTTGTTATAGAGGGTGATATTGACATACGTATTTAATTTAACTCACATGATCCTAGCCACATGTAACATTGTACCAAGTGTGGAAAAAAACTGCCTGGTAGTTTTGTCAAAAATCGGGATTTTAGATTTATTTTATTTTTTTTATTTTTATTTATTTTTTTATTTTATTTATTTATTAAATACAAAACAGGTTACAATAAAATAAGCATCAAACATAATATAAGTATACAAATATTGGACTATAATAAAATAAAACATAAAACAAAAAATAAGTTAAGTTTCCAAGGTCTTTGATCAACCCGTATAGAAACGATTCTTTTTTCGGTTCAGGTAAGTTACCGAACTGAACTGAAGTTGAGCTAAGCGGCAAAAATACTCGTAACTGTACGCGGTGGTCGTGAAAACGTGAAAACTAAAATCACGATTTTTGACAGAAAAATATCTTAATTTTTTTATTTTGTACAATGTCACCTGAGGTGATGAGAAACATGTGGGTTAAATTAAGTAAAATGTATCAATATCAGCCTGTATATGTAGAAGTAATGAGTTAGTAGAACAGACTGAATTTAAGCGTAGTTTGATAATTACCCAAGTAGTTAACAGCTTGAATACGGCGTCAAAACAATATGGTGCATTAGGTCGTTATACAGTACGACAAAAAAACTGTCCAATCCACGACGCGCATTTAGGTTTCTCAATTGTAATATAAAAAAATGCGAAAAAAAATTAAAATAAAGGATAACATAATTAATAAGTTATAATACACATTTTAGTATAATTATAACCATATAATATTATAAAGGTTTAAATTCTGCGCCGGACGTTTTTTTGTTACGAACGCGGCTGTTAGCTGTGTAATGCGAGTTTCCCTATTTCTTTAGGATATATTTTTTATCAATTATGTGAAACAGATCTTTAAAATAGAACTCATTAATTATGCATAACCTTTATAGATCGGACAGTTTTTTTGTTACCCTGTATAGCAGTATTACGCACGAAAAAATACGTACGTGCGCCGCAATCAACGTACAAATCCAACCACCACGAATAAAACACCATACCCTGATGATTTTGCAAAATAATTATTAACATGTTGTTTTTTATTATTTGCAGACAGTCTCACCCCACTGATCGCACAAAGCATCGCCCCAAGCATTGTTAAATCTACAGTGTTATTTTAGTTACCTTAGAGTTGACAGGGAAGAGGAAGGGCTGTACATCAGGCAGGTGGCGCATGTGGTTGAGCACGTCCTCCAGCAGCGAGGACAGCGTGACGAGCGGGTCGGTGCGGCGGCGCTCGGCGGGGCGCCGCACCAGGTACTCGCACGCCGAGCGCCGCCGCGCGCGCGCGCGCCCCTCGCCGCGCCGGGACCCGCGGCGACGCAACTCTTCCGCTGATTGCTGGGATAAAATATCATAAACTAATCAAAATCATTTCATCCATTTAGGAACTACGAAGCCTTAAGTAAACATACACATGTAGTTCGATAGTACACTGAGCAATGATGGCTTATATAATATATATATATTGATAACCGCTATAAACAGAACAAACTGATAATAGGAAAATGAATCGTATAAAACAATAAAATAATTAAATGGGAGTAGTATACTTTTACAGACACGATTGTAATTTGTACAGATCAGATTTATCAAACAACTTAAACTCAAAACAATTCATACAAACATGCATAATTCTTCTTCCGATACAAACAGAATAATAAGTAATAACTAAACCAACCTTAATGATCTTAGTAGGCAGTGTAAGCTTGGTTCCGTCGACGTAGCCGAGGTCGTCGTCGTCGGGCTCGGGCGCGGGCTCGTCTGCGCCGGGCGGGGACGCGGCGCCCGCGCCCGTGTACAGCGGACACGCCTTGTTCGTGCGCATGTGGCCTACTTGCCCGCACGCGCCGCACTGGGGGGATATTGTTATTTAGAGTATGGAGGTTAAGAAATAAACACTATGGGTACGAAGAAAAAAATATTGGAAAGCAACCATAAATTATAATTAATGCCTAAGTTATACAAAGAGCTTATTTTTCCATCGTTGGATGGGTGTTACCAGACGATTAAATTTTAGATATTAAAATATGTATAAACTTCGAACGTTACTCGTCGAATTAAATTTACTTGGCGACAATAAAATTACCTTTTGAATGAGAATTTTAATATAAATATCTGCTAACTACTCGAACATCCCGACCACTATAGTGGTTTGTCAACGTTATGTCAGTTTAAATAGGGTATATTTTAAAATGGGCTTTTTAATACATTAAGGGAAGAGATTTTGGACTCGAATGACAACATGCTTAGCCAATATGGGTCAGATAATATTATCAGACCATCGGTCAATCTAGTCTCAAAGTTTTATAGTCAAAAGATTAGACAGTAATTTGCGATTTTAACCCTTGCAACTCGATGGGCGTATAAAAAGTAATAAGATTAGTACCTTCAGCTTCAAATCTGGCTTCAATTTAGGACGGCGACGCGATGAGTTGGGAGTGTATAAATCAGGCTCCTGTTTAATCTGTCCGAGTGGAATCAAGCCTGGTGATGGCGATCCCATGTCATTTGATGATGACAGATTCATGCCTGTAATTAAAATTGTCCTTATAATATTACATACATACATAATCGTCGCGCCTGTATCCCATAGGAGTTAGCAGAGACTATGGATCGTCACTTTGCTCGAACCTGAGATACTACTTTCGCTTCATCCACTTTCACCAATCTCTTCATGCATTCTTATAATTGTGTATCTACCTTTTTATTACTTAGTTTTCTTGTATGTTACTTTATCTGTTTCATTCCTTTGTGCAAAGGCGAAAGGTAGGAGGAGGAGGGACATAGTTGCGACTATGAATGTATATGTGTATTTTTAATATTTAGCCTAGCTTGATATTGATACGGTGCATTTTGAATAATAATAAAGCATGTTTTATAAAGAAAATACTTTCTCTTCCCAAAAACTCCAGTAAAAGTTAATAATTCATAATCTCCGGGTTCCCGATACATGTAATGCTCACAAAGTATTTTAAATAAAGAAATACGGTACACTCACTGTCGTTGTTGCTTCCTCCTGGTACAGACACGTTTCCAGCTAGCCTCTCCCTCTCTTGATTCCTCTTGATACGTCTCAATTGTTCCTGCATGGTAAAGACTTAATTACAAATTGATGATACATCAAAAATATATTATGTAAAATATATTAAACTGATGTTAACAATGGTATTATGTCGAATTACTGAAATATTAAACTGTGCAAAAACGCTTAATTGATGTTGTATATAAGAACAATCTCTCCTTAATTGGATGACTTCTAAGTTGAGACTACACAAGTTTGTTTTGGAAGTTACCATTAAGTCTTAAATATCCAATTACGTACCTGAATTCTCCTCTTTTCCCTCTTCATCTCCTCCTTCTGAGTCTCGTCCATGGACGCGAACTGTCGTATAAACATGTCATCCTTAGTGGACCGTATTTTGACGTACGCCTCTATGACGGCGCCTTTACGAACGAGTTCGACACGTGTGTACCGTTGCCCGGACGCGTTGCGGAACGTACGCGCGATTCGGAGTACACGACCTGTGAATAAATGTATTAGTATGTTATCATACATATATAAACTAACGCCTTTTTCCCAGAAGGGGTAGCAGAGGTTCTCCTGTTTACTACCAGGATTATCCACGAGCATTTTATCATACATACATACATAAACTCACGCCTTTCTGCCAAAAGGAGTAAGCAAAGGTGTTACCAGGATACCCACATTTTGCCTGGTGTGTTCTGTCCCACAATGTGATAGAGTGCGAGACTATCGCCCTATCGGGCGAAAATTCCTGACTCCAGGCTGATAATGTATAGAAAATTCCAATACTTTGCCCGACCTGGGATTCGAACCAGAGAGAACTTCAGCGCAATCATGCCGCAGTACAACTGCGCCACCAAGGCGGTGTTTTAACTTGTGTAAATGTTTTTATATGAATGTATCTATATCATAAATTCTGTAAAAGACTTTAGCTTATAGTTCCAAGTTTTTATCATTATGGTAGAACATTACTGCACTTCAATTACTAGTAAGATAAAGTAATCATTTACACATACTACAGATATTATAATGATGTCTACTTATTCGAAAGCGAGTTACTCTGGCTGTTCCCAGAACACGATACAGTCGCTATCTACAAGAAATATTGGTACTAGCTACATTCGAGAGTTAACAATATAGTTAATATAGCTTTGTTCTGCTAGATGGCGCTACATTTAAATCAGTAGTGTTACCTTAATTATTTTACGAAGTTACCACAAATCGATGCTCGTTTTTGCATAGTCTCATTTTGTATTAATCATATTAATTTAAACGTTACATTGCGTACATTACGCTGTATAACATTACAGATATCCTACCTTGATTAGATGACTGTTGTTGATCCGCTTGATTAATCTGCGGTTTCTTTTCCGATTGTCCCATGATCATTTTACGCAATTCCGCTCTTTCTGCTTCTTCCCTTTCCAAAGACAACTGAAACAATTAATTATATTGTCATTCACCTAAAATGGTACAGACTTTACAGGATTTTTTATACTCCCACTAAACAGTGACTTCGATAAGACTGTTAAGTGCAATGCAATTCAAATTGAGTATTCATCGGCGAGAGATGATATACATGGCACTAAAGTTTTTTTTTTTTTTTGTTTATTGTTTTTTGAAGCATTTGGTCAAAACTAGCCAATTTGAAAGCGCTAAAGTCCGTCTACATTCTATCAAAATTATAAATCTGTTTACCTGTTCAGTAGTCTTTTTATTAGCCAGCATGTTTTCGAGGTTTTTACCCATCTCCTCCAAATCTGATTCCTCACTGACAGAGCTCTCGGCCTCGTCCGTACTCAATACCTCTGTACTTTGCAATACGCGATTTTGCAGTTCGAATATACGTTGACACTCTTCTTTGTATCTGTAATTTAGGAACATAATATAAATTGTACCAAATCCTTTACAGATTACCATGTTAAGTCACCAGGGAACTGCCATAAATAAGTGACGATCAATTTAAAATTGGCAGAGATATAGTGTTACGTATATATATGTTCATATTTAAAAGAGAGAAATAATTGAGAACCTGTCCTTTTGTAAAAGTTAGTTAAAAGTGAATTAGTTTAGGTAATTTCTATTAAATGTCACACAGACATACCTCTCTTGATGTTCAGCGATAGAAAATCGATTTCCTCTTGAGAATTTAGTCATGCCTTCTTCACCAGCTTTGGCTTTCTCCGTCGATAAAGTTCTCACTACGTCGATAACTTCCCATCGAGACAATTTTTTAATCTGCAATCAAATAAAATCTTGAAGCATCAACCTTATTACTTTTACACAACTAATTGTATTGTATCAGGCTATATACAACCCACTGCAGGGCACGGGCCTCCTCTACAATCGAGAGTACGATTGAGAGTGGTTAGGCCATATAGTCCACCACGCTGGCCTAGTGCGGGTTGGCGGACTTACACACCGTAGATTTTTTTTTAAATCGCTACGGTATGCAGGTTTCCTCACGATGTTTTCCTTCACCGTTAAAGTGCGTGGTGATTGACTATCAATACACACATAACTCCGAAAAGTCAGAGGTGTGCGCTGGAATTTGAACCCGCGACCTACGTGAACATGTAGGCAGCCGAGTCTGATCCGATACCACGAGGCCACCACGCACTTACCACGAGGCCACCACGCACTTTGAAATAACTAATATGAAACATTAAAAATACTGATATTTTCAAATAGTTTTACAAAACATCTGTTCCTTTTCTGTTAGCTTAATTATTATAATTATTTATTCACTTCTGTGAGCTTATGTTGTGAGCCAATCATAGCAAAACACAGTCTTATACTGCTTACAGCATATCAATACATATTAATCATTTTTCTAAATCTACCTTATTTCAAACAACATCACATACAACATCACACACTAAATCAAATACAATTAATATCCAAATCTTACCTCTTCCTCGGGCACGCCGAACTTCCTCAACAACGCCTTAGCGTTATTCAAACTGAGTCTCCTCAAATCAGCATCGGTACCAGTAACAGTTCTCTTAGGCTGTTGTTCCTCATTGGGTTGGAGTGTTGGCTTGTTGGGCACCCTGACGTAGGAGAATCCTTCGCCGCAACCAGTAGGATCCGCTGGGCCGGTCAGTTGGAGCAAACATTTGCCACGCATCGCTTGGATGTAGGCGCGCGTTGTGTTCCATGGGGCTACTTTGACCTGGAAGTATTTTTTATTGTTGTGTAACGAAATTACGTAGGTTAAAAATAACTTATAGGAACACTTAGATATCCCATCTACCACAGAGTTATAATAATTGTTATTGAACAGTCACTACGTTACAATTAAAGTTTGTTTAAGTCGATTGTACATTTTTCACGACAGTTTCTTTTCTATCTTTTCTATTTCTTTTCTTTTCTATTTTTCTTTTCTTTTCTTTTCTTTCATGTGAAGTGAGTATTAAAATAAATGAAATGAAGAGTATGAAACTTTTGTAAATTTTACAATTATTTAATTTAAAAGTTTTTAAGCCGATGCTTTAAACGAAACATGAGTATAAATTGTACTGTAATTACATATTGGTTCTAGTCTCTAAATTCTATCGACCTACAATTTATCGATATCGATACCACCTCACACCAACTTTCAACCGACAAAAACAACAACATGGATAAAAAAATAACCTACAAAATCCATACAAACCTCGTCATCCATCTTAAGCTGCAACTCTTCATCGTCATCCTCTTGCGGGGTGAATATAAACTTCTCTCCATACCCCGCGTCCTTCAGCCTTTGTTCAGCGGCCGCCATACTGAAGTACGCGCAACATTGCTCAGGCGACACCATGGCCCGGATCTCTTCCTCGGAGGGTAGACGGAAGTCTGGTTTTATCACCCACCTAATGGGAGGTGGTAATGTGAAAGTGATAGATATAGTACACATGATAAACTTTTTTATATTTATTCGATTTGCTAGTTTTCGCTATAATAGTTTTGACTGTCATTTTTTGTTTATTATTAAAGTCGACATGTCGTGTCAACATGTACCTCAAAAAAATGCAATTAATAAATAAAATTATCGATTTCCAGTATAATTTATACGTAAAGGATTATATCAGACTTTGAAATTTTGAAACAAAATCCCACCACAAAGCATAATATAGTTAAATTTTAATTTTATGTAGTATATACCAATGAATTACCTACCAATTGGAGTCTAATCCAGTACGTTTGAAATCAGCGCATAGCTTCAGACGCTTTCTTATAGAACTCTCAGAGTGTGAGGGGAAGGCTCGCTTTATCACATCCATTTTTATTCGTCTGGGTTTGTCATGGGATTTCCAAAACAGTCTGTATATGAATACCTGTGAAAATAATCCATAAGTTAACACATAAAACAAAGGGCGCGTGATACATAAACTACCTTAACCTCGTCGTTAAGATAAATTACTGTAGAACGAAAGATACGGGAAAATGGAGTTGTCAATTAGCTCCACCTAGTCACCAACTTTAGAACTATGTAAATCATAAATTTAAATTTTCATGAAGTATTTATTTTTTTATTTACGTATAGATCATCTTAACAGTGCTAAGAAATTATTTAACAGTAATTTAAAAAGCTCACTTGCAAAAAGTCTCGAACAAAATTATTGGCCCTCTTTGAATTTGGTCCTGGCACTTCGTAGAGCGGACATTCTTGACCTGCTACGAAAACTGCGTCAACCTCGCGTATATAAAAGGCTTGTCTGAAAAACACAATGACTATTATTTTTCTTACCTAAATATAAATCTATAACCTTTACTTTTTAATTGCCCCATAAACTAGGAACAAATTACATAGATCCTAAACCAATATTTGTAGCCTTAAAAAAATATCTCACTAAGTGACGACAGAATTCGCAACCATTAAAGCAATAATCAAATGCATTGATTGCAACACATGCGTGTTGCACAATTAAACAAACTCTTTATAGAGATCCCTTTGACAAATGTAAAAGAGCCATTGAATATTATACGAAAAACTTAAAGTAAAATGGATGCAGGCCGCTTCCAACAGATCAATGTGGAGATCCTTGGGGGAGGCCTATGTTCAGCAGTGGACTTCCTGTGGCTAAAGAGAGAGAGAGAGAGAGAGAGAGAGAATGCCATACCGTGTCCTGATAATAAGGAAGTCGGTGAGCGACATGGTGTGTTCGTATATGGGCGCGCGGTACATGTTGTTCTCCACCACGGGCTGCGTTGCGCCGGGAGGCAGAATACCCAGGAATGGTGACGTGTGCGCGTACGCCACTTCTCCGTATTTCAACGGTTTTGGTCCGTTATCCTATTCAAAAAAAAAAGAGAATTATGAATTTTTGGACAGTTTTACGAAAGGGATGACTGGTAAATGCAAAAGTGATTTGGCTATTGGAAAATTATGAACAGCGAAATGTACAGAATAGTACCTTAGTAGCAGTCCGTTTGTAATAGTTCTTGATCTTGGTGCACATGCCCACTTGGCTGATGAGCGGCGGGTGCTCCTCACAAAACTCCACCAGCACCAGATCACCATCTCTACCACTCAGGTCCTCGGGGGTCCGCATGAAGAACACGTCACCACCGCCCGACGCCAACCGCTCGGCTTCGCGTTGCTGGAAACAAAGTTGAAATAATCTTTATTCAAGTGGTATTTTACTAGATACTATGAATCGTCGAATTCTACCACCACTTCGGAACATCTTTTGTGGCATTTACGTGCAATAGGGGCGGCATAGGTTAGACCTAGACATTTTACCGTGATCCGCCGTAGAATAAGCGGTGTTTCATGTCAGGAGGCACATATACCCTCACTTACTACATTATTTCGATGTCCATCTAAGATATGATGGGCTTTCACAACAGCGCAGAGACCTCAATTACCTCTTTAAGCCTCTTAAGCCACTCCCGGCGAGCACGAGATACTGTGATAGGACTGTTACACCCCCAACTAAACAGAAGAAACCAAACACCATATACCTTGGCCTTCTTCTTGATGTGTTTGTGCAAGGGTTGCACGGGGTGTGATCCTGGCGCGGAGATGGGTGCGTTGCGCAGTTCCCGGAGTGGGGGGCGGTGGAAGGCCCTGAGTCTGGCGGGCCCCATGTGCGTCTGTATGAACGGAGCCCGGAGTTCCACTACCGGCGTCGAGTGCTGGATCAACTGCCCTCCAGAGACTTTCAGTCGAGGGTTCTGGGACTTGGGCTGGTAGTATCTGCATGTATCAAAAAATAAGGGTCAGTATGGAATGACGTCCAGATGCTACAGTAGTATTAACTAATGAATTAATTAACTTCATAAGTCGACTCATACACATTTTTATGCGTAACGCTTGTTTGACGGTTACAAGTTTGGCGTGCTAATTTTACCTACATACGCCCAAACTGCACGAGTAAATAATTAACTATTTTGGCGCCAACATTACCATGATAATGAGAACACATTTTTTACTACACAAATCTCAATACAAAATATCCCTTGACCTTTTGCAATATAATATTTTTATACGATACTAAATCCTGACGGGATACTTTTTATGTGATTCAGAATGTCAATTTTATCAGGTCTCTACCATCATACCATCTCTCTCTCTCTTTAGCCACAGGAAGTCCACTGCTGAACATAGGCCTCCCCCAAGGACATCCATATTGACCTGTTGGAAGTGGCCTGTATGCAGCGACTTCCCGACTTCCCAATCATACCATCATCTACCATCCATCCATCCATCAGTCAACGGATGTCCACTGCTGAACATAGACCTCTACCAATGATGTCCACAGAGACCTGTTGGAGGCAGCCTACATCTAGCGATGTCCCATAATCATACGACACATTAGGAAAACTCACACATCATTGGAGATATTGAAGGGGTCTCTGTCGGGGGACTTGGGCGGCGGGGGCGGCGCGTCCTCTTGCATGACGTTGATGACGCCCGCCTTGCCCAGCAATATCTTTGACTTTTTCACGTGAGGGTGTGGAATCTTTACTTTAGGCTGTGGGCCTCTTTCTGCAAATTGAAAAAACTTAATGTAAAGTAAATTTCAATTATCTTCCACTTATATCAAACATATTTCAGTCTTTACTGCTTCAATGAAGCTAATTGAAAATCCTGATAAAATTGCTTTGTTCTATTGTATACATAATTGAAATTTATGATTAACAACCTTGCTGGTCCAATATCACCATAGGACCACCAAAGTAGTACAATAGCGCAATGAAATCCATATTTCCTTACGGCCTTATTCTTAGACAATTTAAAAACCTATTTTAGTTATCGAATGTTTTGTCTTCTTCGCTCAAACTGAATTCAAAAGTCGTTCGAAAAGGACAAAACATTAGACAGCTAAAATAGGTTTTAATAAGGCCGTTATAACCTTGAAACTTAAATAATCGTAAATACGAACCTCTACTAATCTTAGTCGGGTCGACGTCATCGGGTATACCGAGTATGATATTCTCGTCATTAGGATCCAGTGTGAGTATCTTCGGCTTGGGTATCTTGGTCATGTTCTCCGCGTCCCAAATCACCTCGTCTTCCCAGGTCCCATAGACTAATTCCTCGTTCTCGACTGGGAAGATACTGTACCAAGTGTTGTCTTCCCCGTCAGCTTGGGCCGCGCCCGCTTGGTTTGACGATGCGTTTGCTCTAATAGAAATAGGTATTATTTTTCTGTATTAATGAATGATGTATATGGCCTAACCCCTGTCATCGTCCTCGTTTGTACAGGGAGCCTGTGCCCTGCAGTGAGGTGTATATGGGCTAATAACGATTTTTGATTGCTGATAAGTTTATAAGGGCTGTATAGAGTATCGAGTTTGTATGATTAAGTTACTGACAATTAAGAATGGAAAAATGTATGTCTGTTAAATATGTATGATTTTAGACGATAGTAGTTACTTATAGACAGCTATATAATGGAATCCACCGTTTCATTAAAAAGATGAACAGACAGTGAAACAATCAATTTTATGATCGGAACACACGTACTATCTAACGCTAACTATGTGACGTGGTTACATGTTTATAAACTTTTATCTGTCGACGTATACGCATTGGTTTCATGAACTACGATCGCATATGAAAGTATGCAATATGCAATGTAAAGCAAGGCCGCGTGTTCGATCCCCGCACCGAGTCAAATGTGAGTTACAGGTATTTGTTTCGGTTCTGGCTGTTTGTAAGACTGAGACGTCTCTCGTAGTTTCTGATACCAACAACACAAGACTTGATCTTAATGTGGGGTCCGGACTTTGTATGTGACTGTTGGGTGTATTTATTTGTTATCTATAATTAGTTATATAAGTGCGTGGTGGCCTGTTGGTAACGGATCAGACGTGGCTGCCTACATGTTCACGGTGGTCGCGGGTTCAAATCCCAGGGCACACCTCTGACTTTTCGGAGTCATGTGTGTATTGATAGTCAATCACCACGCACTATAACGGTGAAGGAAAACATCGTGAGGAAACCTGCATACCATAGCAATTTGTATAAATTTCTATGGTATGTAAAAGTCTGCCAACCCGCACTGAGGCAGCGTGGTGGACTATATGGCCTAACCACTCTCAATCGTACTCTCGATTGTAGAGGAGGCTCGTGCCCTGCAGTGGGTCGTGTATGGGCTGATACAGTACAGTAATTAGTTGATATACTTACGCCTGCGGTTTGGACGGTAAGGGTGCGGGTGGTTGCGGGCGGGGGTGTGAGAATTGTTGCGCAGTGCGACTCACTGACGTGGGCACCCAGCCTGCTGCGTTACTCTTGCTGTTTAGCCGAGCCAGTACCTATAACAAACAATATTTATCCATTTCATTGAACTTATAGATTGTCTACGATCTTTTGGCGTTCGAATGCGTTGTTGTCTTGCTGTTGTCAAAATATTAGGACCAGTTTTCCTCTCTTCACATTTTATTGGACATTTTAATACTATAAAATTACGAGTATAAATGCGTATTATTTATATTATGAAAACTTATCTCAACCAGTGCGTTAAATATATATATATTTTAATTTTAGTTGTAGTTCCAAATTTCGCCACACGTCAATAGAATTTAGATGAATTATAATATACAAAAAATCACAGTTGGTAAAGGATATAAAACACACCTTGTGTTTAATCTCACTTCCATCCCATATAACTTCATCCTCCCACTGTAGTTGAGAAACCATGAGAAAAGAGTCATCAGGGAATTCGGTTTCAGAATCTGTGGTCTTTTCATCCTTCTCAGTCAGGACTTCTGGCTCTTCCACTGGTTTTTCTTCCCGAGTAGGCGATGGCGGCTGTAAAAAAATAAAGCCCTTAAATTAATACACAAACACCCAAGAGACACAGTACCTTGTGTCATGGGTATCAAAAACTATGAAGAGATTTTCTGACCTATCATGTTTAAAGATCACATAGATCAGCATGCAAGTCATATCAGTGTGCAAGGAAGGAAACATAAATATGTTTCCTTACTCCTTCCTATACTTAAATAAGTATTTATACAGTATACACATTTTGAAGGAATATTAATTATAGATAAACATAGCTTAATGTAAATTTGTAAACCGATAAATATCGCGCACAACATTCTTATATGGTTATTTATGTCATTATGTGTTATATTATATACAAGTACCTTCACTTTAAATCCGTAGTCAAATCCCTCTCCCGTCTCAGGCACATTCAGCATGTCATACCACACTTGAGCGGGTCCAAAACGCCAGTGCGCAGGCGTCGGTCGGTGTGACTTGTCGCCCCCGCCTGAATTCTTGTCTTCAGAGTTTGAGTGTTGAGTTTCTTCCATTGGCCTGATAAGAAATATATTTTTTACTAGCTTTACTAGCTATCTCACTCAAGATATGTAATCTAGTCCCATCACATCAATTTGAGTAACAAATATATCGGAATACCTCCCTCATCCCACGGGAACATTAAATTTTTCTGGATAAAAAGTATAAAGTAAGCCTAAGTGTTAATCCAGGGTGTCAGCTACCTCCATATCAAATTTCATCAAAATCAGTTAAGCCGTTTCTGAGTTCATCGCGCACAACCGCACAGACAAAAAGTTTAAAAATCATTGTTTTGTATTCTATTACGTTAATATAGTCCCCGAAAATCAGTTTTTCTCATTTATCTTCTATATACAGACATCGATCGGGCACAAATTTATTATATGTATAGAAATACAATTATACATTGAGAATGGCATAATATGAACAAGTATACTGTATAAATATGTTGCTAATATTCCTATTCCACAGGTCCTATATCTTTAGGGGATTGACATATCAAAACTAAATAATTATAACATTTGTACCAAATCAATGACTGAAATAAAAATTCTACTGTGAGAACACAGCTTATCTGTAATAGTATCTTGTGGTAAAACCAAAAATAAGCTCTTAACATCATGTTATAGAAAAGAAAAATCTCAGTAGTACGAACTATATTCCACATGAAATCTGTATTAGCCCATATATGTCCCATTGCTGGGGACATACCTCCGCTACAATCGACACTATAATTAAGAGGGGTTAGACCATATAGTCCACCATGCTGGCCTAGTGCGGGTTGGGAGACTTTACATACCATAGAATAATTTACAAATTTCTACGGTATGCAGGTTTCCTCATGTTGTTTTTCTTGACCATTATAGTATGTGGTATGCATTAACACCATTAAGCTCAGTAGCTCAATACATAGGTAAATAATAATTACCTAAGTAGTTTCTCCTCATCATCGCTGGCATACTGTGGTTCCTGATTTTCTGGGATCTGTGATGGCGTGTCACTACTCGTGCTCCCACTGCGTTTGCGTCGCCTACGTTTCTTCACGCCGCGCCATATTTGTGGCAAACTTGACAGCTTACCTGGGCCGAATAGACGGGAAAACAGGAGGACCTGAGAATAAATTTGTAAGACATTTTATTAAATTAACTAACTTTAAAAACAGTACAAAAGTATTTTTTGTGATAGTCACAAAATATTTATACCATAAAAGCTTTAATAAATTACACGGTGCAACTATTAAACTAAAATATTATTAGCAACAAGGCGCAAAGAAAAACATTGAATGCCTGTGCCAGCACAAAACAATTCTACACTCACTTTATCAGGTCTGAAGTCTGGAAATAGCTCAGTAACATCAACATTGGCATATTTAGATGGTAGCATAGCAGCCAAAGGTGTCTCCAATTTCTTCGGTCTCTCCGATTTGTGGTGTCTATAAAAATAAAATAGCACATTTCCAGTTTAATTACCAAGGTTTGATTAAAAATAACATACAAATAATTAATATTGGTTTGTATTTAAATAACCAGTTTACACACTCATCAATAAAATAAGTTCTACATTTTTGAATAACAATTTATAAGCATACACATTCTAATAATTAATTGACAACATTTCACTTTCAAACAATTATATCCATGCTTTGTAAAAACAAATAACAACTTACGGGACTGTTGATGGAGGTGGCATGAGTCCACCATCCCCCTCCATGTCACCTTCATATCCTTCATCATTGGTAGTCTGCACTTCCTCCTTATAAAAATCATCACCGTCTTTCCAATCATCAATTTCTATTTTCTCACCGTCTAGTACGTCTTTTGAGGCCTGATCAGTTTTATTTTCACTTTTTTCCTCCAACATTTCAATGTCATCATCATCAAGGTTAATTGTAACAGTCTCATTTTTAACATCTTCTTGTTCTGCCTAAAGTAAAACCATTATGAATCAAGGAGAGTGCATAAAATCAAAATGTTTGCCATGATTGGTGTTGAAATTTTTACACCCTTTGGTAAACTATCATATATAGGAACAGGGAATTTTTGTGTGGTTGGTAAAATAAGTATTATAGAGCAGATATATAAATTTTCAATTCAAACAAGTACTCCCTAAGATTGGTGTGTTCAAAAAACTAACCCTTCAGTTTCATATATTGGTTTGATATGAGTAATTTTAATTTAAAAAAAAATACTATTAAGCAATGGCGGCATTATTTACCAGTAAATGTAAAATTTTTGCAGTTTATACAATAATGTTTCTTACTTTTATATCCTCAGCAACATCGTCAGTATCAAAAAAATCTATAGCCGATGGACTTTTCTGTGTGTAATCTGAAATAAGAAGATATATTAGTGATGAGAGGAGTATGCACTTTATATACATACATAACAACTTTAAGAGATTGAAATAATAAGTGGACTAAGTCATTATGGTAACAAAATCTCTTCGTGACATTTATATGAATATACACATTGAATGACCTCTTTGGTCAAAATTTATAAATTCCATATATTTTCAATTCTTATTCTAACTATTTAGATTGGAATATTTAGATTATTGTTAATTAACAAATATTTTGATAATGGGAGCACGGAATATTTTTTTTATAAAACTAACCTTTTTCTTCATCTTCCTTGCTGGTTTCCTCAGGTTGTAAAACTTCGGATAAGATTGAGCCAAGTCCAAGACGGGTGAGCGACGACAGCATGCGCTTGGAGTCACCGTCCAGGAGCCCATCGTCTTCTAGTTGACCGCTCTCGTCAACATTGCCAAAGAGAAAACCGATCAAATCGCCACCGGGGTGGCTATGATCACCTGGATCGTCACTATCACACATTTTTTATTCGCTAAACTTACACTTATGTGTTATGAATTAAACGATAGACATTATTTTCCTCTTAAAATTATATTTTATGTATTTTATCATAGAACAATCTCCTATCAAAAAATATGTTTTGACAACTGTGCAAGCTAGCGTCAATCACCACTACAAACTTGACATGTTATTAGGCTATCCTTTTCTAACATCTTAATAATGCAGCTACTTTTCTCTTTTTTGTGATGAATATTTTAATATAGAAATCTGGAACGTAATAAAAAAAAATGCTGACCACAGACGATAATAAATGTTACGCATCATACA
Organism: Theretra japonica; assembly: GCA_033459515.1. Taxonomy (NCBI): domain Eukaryota; kingdom Metazoa; phylum Arthropoda; class Insecta; order Lepidoptera; family Sphingidae; genus Theretra; species Theretra japonica. The sequence continues at coordinate 8,067,844 of CM065943.1, forward strand.
CACAGATGGCGCATCTAAAGCCATTCGCTCTTTCCTCACAGAAAGGCGGCAAGTTTGAATCGCATACCTTTAAAATCAAAGTTTCTGACTAGTGAATACAATAGGGTTTCATTATTTATTTTTAGAATATTTACATTCTTCTATACTTATGTAACCCTGAAAGTTCCATTAATCACCAGAATATCCAACGAGTCACTAACATTTTTTATTCTTGCATTTATGAAAGAAGTTTCTACACCAAGTATCTTTTTATGAAACAACATATCTGACCGACCTCCGGCAATCCTGTTCGATGATGGATGACGAAATCTCACGTATTTTGCTAATCATAATCATGTTATATCATTGACGTAGTATCAAATGTTGTTTGTACAGCAATTTTGTCATCCTACATTTACGAACTGCGACTACATTGTGTAATATTTAGAACCCTGAAATTCGCTATGGAGCTATACCATAGGCTTCTGAGCACCCTACTCAGCAACTATCGTGCGTACCGATATCCGAGATCAAGCTGATCTGATGCCATTGGTTTTTTTTTCATCATCTACATGTTTGTACAAGTCATTTCAGTCACATTCTTGCAGTGTTTTGGCACAAATCGAACTTTATTTTTTTAAATTCATGTATTTACGCTTTTTATACAAAGTATAAAGGCGGACTTAATGCCTGTTGCATTCTTTCCCAATCAACCTTTGAATGGTGCAGAGAAATCAAAGTAGGTGCATAAACTAAGCAACCATAGTTATTACCAACGACGATATTTTGGAAGTGATAGAGCCACGGTGTTGTCAATCATGACTCAGCATGAATGGGCAGGCTCATTCGGGGCGGTACCACTGTCTCACAGGAAATCAACGTGAAGCAAGAGCTCGGCTGTCGCGATTCTTTCGGTGAGTGAGATTGCTGGATGCCCAATACCCCTTTCCTCTTCCAATCCCTTTTCCATCCCGCTCCTAATTGCAATAAAAACACATAGTAAAATTTAAAAATTAAAACAAAAAAAGGAATGTGAAAAGAAACTTTAGCTCATAGAACTACGCCGCAGTTAATAAAGTGTCCACTATGTTTCTCTATAATGCCAAATAGGTGGCTGTTATGACAAAAAAAAACGTTTTATAAAGTAAATAATATTATAAGTCCAATCCTTAAAACATATTGAAGAAGAAGAAGAACTTAAAGAAATAAACTCATGTGTGAATGGTAATACATCTGCCTATCTCCTAAGGGACATAGACGTCTGTTAAAAAATGCATTGACTGCCTCGGTGGCGTAGTCGTACTACGGCACGATTGCAAAGCTGAGGTCTCGGGTTCGAATCCCGGATCGGGCAAAGTGATATTGGTTATTCTATTCATTATCAGGCCGGAGTCAGGAATTTGTGCCCGATATGGCGCTGGGCTCGCCCCCTATCACATCGTGGGACGGAATATGCAGGGCGAAACGTGGGTGTTCTGGTAGCACATCTGCCTACCCCTTCTGGGAAAAAGGCGTGTGTTTATGTATGTAAAAATGCATTTGTTACATTATCAGGCTAATAAAAGAGTGCATGCAAGTACTTCCTGCAACCTTTTAAAACTATTTGTCCACCTTGTGAGTGGCCTTCAATCGCTGTGCTTGTTTGATATTTTTAAAATAAATTAATTTTAGGCCATAATTCCCGTCTCTCTAGCAATAGAATTAAAATTACGAGCATCCAAAATTTACGAGCACTTTTCTGCGCCGTGGGTGAACACGTACTAGTTTTTAAACTTTCATCATTAAGCGCTGGACTCTATGACGTCATGCACTAAATTTAAATTAAGTTTACTATCTGCTTAACACATACTTAAAGTTCGCTTTAAATTCGATATAATAGAACTGTTAAAAATGCATAGGTAAGCAATTAAAAAACAAGGAATTGTGCAAATAAAATGGATGCAAATCTATGGTAATTAATTTCAGACTTGATCAATGGAAATCACAATGCGAAGGTATTTTGTGGCGCTTGCCAATTACGGGTAATTTATGTCGCTGTGGTAGACAGTTCGGTTTCATATACGTATCTGCGTTTATATACAAGAGTACAATGGGTAGCGGGAACACATTCCTAATGACCGCAACATGCGTGGGCTCGCATTTGCCATTATTACCTAGCCACTTAGTCTGATACTAGCTACTATACTGCATCGTTTCCGCATACATCAGCTTGGTAATTAAACTGGCGTGTCAAATTAATTATCTCTGTGTAAACATTTTGTTGATTTATACCTGTTTGTAATTACTAATTAACATACCTTGCCGTTATTGTGATTGATAGGTTTAGATCATTTTGGGTTATATGATTTTTTATTTATGAACCTAAGGTCCTAAATTCGTACCTACCACTTTACTCCGGGTAGTATTTTGGGTAGTAAAACAAGAGGCTGTCTGTTTGATTCCAATACCAATTAGAACTAATGTCGCCGAAACTCATCATCATCTTTGGTGTACTAACTCAGCTCTATAAAGGAAGCACCAACAGATTATTTAGTTATCTATCGTTAAATGCTAGTCCAGCATGTATTCAAATTTTTCCCAACGATTAATAATTAATAAAGCAGTTTATAACAAAATATTTAAAAACTAATATTATAGCGAAAAATATCCGTGTAGGTCCAGTATGTTTTTAATGAATTATTCAGTGTTCACGAAATCACTCTTACATTAATATCGTACACTAATGGCCGACCCGCCTACTCACAAACTAAACGTGAAACATTTCATTTAATAACTCGCCTATTCCTTTTATGAACATAAATTGCTTGAAAAAATCTTAAAAGAAATTCTGCAAAGTCTCACATTGACGCAGATTTATTAATATTACATCAGGTTAATTTACGTAAATTTTATCACAAATGTTACGCGTAATGTAGGTTTCCTGTAGACCCAAAATTCAGCAAAATTATATAAGTTTGTAGCCTAGAACTATGCTAAGTTCGTGTAGTATGGTTCCAAAGAACATTAAACGCCTCGTTAGTGGTACATGAACAACAATTACTGCATTCCATTGGACACTTAAAACGGACAGCAAAAATCGATCTATTTATTCGATAATATTTTAATCCGTAGATATTTTGTATGGCTACAGGCCAAATTTTAAGCCTTAGCCCATCACACCAGCCAAGAATGGGTTAATAATATTCCTTTGAAAGTCATATTATGTAAAAGACTCGTTGGTACGCAAACTTACTCACGGTCATTTCCATAAAAATCACAAACATGTATATAACATTTTGTTCCACTTAACCCCAAATACGGAAATTTGAAGGCATTTTTACGAAAAAAACATGCTGTAAGTAAACATTCGAAAGTTACTTAAGGGAGTAACAACAGTTTTTCCGTTTGCGTTTTCATTGCGCGGCCGACTGCGTTGATTGCCATGAGAGTTTCTGTTATATAATATGTGGGTTATTTCGTGAAATTGTTCCGTCGATTGTAGATTCTTTCCGAAGGCAAAATGATTCATCCCCATCGATGTCATACAACTGTTTAAAAAAAACGACGGATCAACTTCTTTATTCCACGATATAAGTGTGCATAGTGGGGGATAGCTGTAATCCTTGCATTTGTAATTCCTTTATTTTTACCAAAAAATATTTGATTTGTTACGGCGTTCCGTTGGAGGTACTGCATTCTTTCTGCTCTGCTCTATATCAACATATCGGACATAGACCAACGGTTTTTGGGTGGCACGAATTGAGCCGCTTACAATTTTGCCAACCTTAATTTGGTAAAAAAAAACCTTATAAAAATATTAAATATAAGTTAAATACTCCTACTTTATTTGCTTCGGCCAAATTAGGTATATACACTAAGTTAGGTCGGGGCACTCCCAACAGCGCGTTTATCAAAGGCTAGGGTCTCCCAGTTTCTAGGGGATCCAATAAATCAAGGCAATTAGCGGGGTAATGAGGGATCATATAAGCCACTTTAGCGATTTCCTAAGTTTACTCGAGAGTGATGGAATCGGTCTGTAGTATTTTTTCAGTAAAACATTTTTTTTTATAGTAACCTATTGCATTCTTGTGTAATTTTTTGTGTTTATTTCAGCATTATTTTTCATTTTCAACTTATAGATTTAACTTTAAATGCTAAAATTGCAAGAAACTCTCACTACTTTAAACAGTATTCAACCAGCTGAATTACGTACAAAGCAAATATCACAAGGGAATTATTTTAGACAGAATGTTGGCCTAATCCCTCTGTTACTGTAGTTTAGCTCGGCAAACTATACCCGGTGGCTTAAACGCAGACGTTAGATTAGCCACAAATCGAAATCCATCGCGCTTATCCGTATTAGGCCAGTGTGGAAGTAGCCCGTATTGATAATAGCCGGGATCGACGGCTTAACGTGCCTCCCGAGGTGCGGACCGACTTGAGAATTTATCCACTGAATGTGGTCGCTTTTCATCCGAGATTTCGGGACAATTTACCTTTGGTTTGCGTGTCGGGTGGTTAATTATTCTGTGTGAAATTACGTGATGGTTTATTGTGACATACATATGTAATGCTAGAATTTGGTTTATGATGACCTTGTGGACCCTACGTTTCATGCAAATAAAAAACAATTGATCTTCGATCAATAAATTTTATTACTTCTTTGCGAAAACTGTACCCGTTATTCTATGGTGTGAAATTACTAAACTTATTCGTATTTATAAAATTTGTAAGTATTATTTTGAGCCTCTTTTAGTTAAATCGACTTCGAAAAGTGCCTATAACTTCCCTGTTAGCGCATGAAAAACTACGAATCCAAATCAAGACAAAAATACTACCCCAATTAAGGTACTAAACTGCACTTTACCCATCCACTAAAACGGCGAAATACAAAATGTGGCAGCTACAATCCTCAGCATTTTGCCATTTCATAACGTGTACAAAAGATTACCCGAAGCGAGCGTGTTAAAGATAGAACACAAAAGGATGCAAATTAACCGCTCCTATCCGAAAGGGTATCGGGCGAAACTTCTTTCTGAACCCGTCATGCGATTAAAGAATGATAGTGATTGATATACCCGTACAAATGGACAATTTGCCTTTTTTCTATGAGAATTTAACTGACCTGATTTATTTTTTGGCTAGGATGTTTTGTGGTTTATGCTAGGGTTGTCAGTTTATTTGTCTGTGAATATTATTTTTTTATTATTGTGTTATCGACTTGGTGATTATGTCGGCTAGGTAATATGAATATGGCAAGTGAATAAAGATTTTTAAAAATGATAAATGAATAATCTCTGTATAATTTAAAATTTAATAAAACAGAATATTAAAGGATGTTTCATATTTCTATTTTTGTCACCAAATAAATTTTATACACAATAAATACAGGTTAAAGAGTATATTTTTTCCAGTTAACGGTATTTGCACTCCATATTTATACTTTCCCAAGTGAACTTATAAAAAATATCATTTCAAAATGTTATGTATTTAAAAGAGTAAACTGAATTCAATTTATAAAGAACGTTTAATGCATTTAAAACGACAATATAAATAAATACATTTTATTTTTTCTCGCTATGGAAAAATGATTAAAACTGATTTTACGCATAAGGGATACGCAAAGATATATTTAAATACGTATAGAAGTAACATTCAATAACTCGAAAATCTGGAAACTTATAACTAATATTTATTTAATGCTTTTTTAATTACTTTAAAACTGCATGTTATACTCAAACATAAACTATTTAAAAATATAACTGTATATTATAAATTGTTTATACTTAGCTCTAGTATAAACCTTAGTATTTTCTTTAATGCTGTTCATGTAATTATATAGTATTAATGTATTTTTTATGTGGCTCGAAATTGCTTTGAAACGCGACTTGTGAAAAAACAGTAGGGAGACCTTTGCCCAGCAGTGGGATGATATAGGTTAAAAAAATGGTATTTGTGTATGTATATACACACACATATATTTTATATATATATATATATATATTGTGTATGTATATAAATGTATTTTTTCAAGAGACTGCACCAACAAAACGTAAAACAATATGCTCTGGCGTAAGACTTATTTAACTATTTATACGAAACGAAATGTGCTTATTTGTGGTATAGACTCTTACCAGTTACCATGACATTTCTTTGAAGGAAATAAACATTAAAAATTATAATTTACCCCGCTGGACGTTTTCTTTGATGTTGTTTTAACGAGTACGACGCAGAAACGGGCGGTGTGTTTCCGTCCAGTTACTTTGAGCCTTCGGTCAATCAACCTTTCCATCATACGCTCATACTCTGCCAGACAGCCTAAACTCAGATTTCATAAGTTTACTTGAACGTTACAGATTGCAATATTCGATAAAATAGTTTTATACAAAAATTCTGAGTCATACTTTTGACAGTTAATTTTTAATTAGTTTACTGGTGGTAGGTAGCTCATATGTGAGAGGCCGCCTGGGTAAGTACCACCGCAATATTTATTCTCCCACCAAACAGCAGTGTAAATACTATGTTGTGTAATGCTTTGAAGGGCGTAGTAGCCAGAATAACTATTGAACATAGTGAGACTTATATTATATGTTTCAGAATGGCGAGCGCAATGGAATACCAAGAAATGCTTTGTTATTCATGGTGTTGTTTGGTTTTGCTACTATCCATGAGCGGTCGTATCGCTTACTATCAGGCATACTATCTACTATCATAGCATGCTCGTCTCGCCATTCATTGAAACAAAAAAAAAACACCGTGTATTGTGATTAAGCGGAAAGCGCAGCGTGGGACGTCCACCCACTAGGTGGTCAGACGACCTGGTAAAGGTCGCGGGACGTCGCTGGATGCAGGCTGCCTCCAATAGGTCACTGTGGAAATCATTAGGAGAGGCCTATGTTCAGCAGTGGACTTCCTTTGGCTGATGGATGGATGGATGGATTGTGATTAAATATTGGAAGTTGTAAAAGTAACTTACAAAGAACACTAATGGCGCAGAAGAACATAAATACATCTGTATACTACAGACAAAAAAAGTGGAATGTAAATACTCCAACACTAGTAATATGACTTAACATCAAATATAGAGAAGATCAACGAACTGTATTGCTACAAAACGGGTTGATTTATTTATATCAAATAAATAGCAACAAAAGCATGCCGAAAACTCTCGAGAATTAAAGTCTCGAGCAGCGATCATCCTTTGAAGTACACATAATCAATCGGCCGTGACATCGCATCGGATAACGCGCGGTCGCACATCCCAGAGCTCTACGTCTCGTATTTTCAACTGAGTTTACCAGGGCACCTTTAGACGAATAAGTTTTATTTATTTCTCATTTTTATTTCAAATAACTTTCATTAGGGGCCTTCTTCACCACCCTCAAGTAAGTCTCTCCGCAGTCATAACGGTTCCAGTTTGTCAGTGAGATTGGAATCTTCGAGAATTCGACAAGCTCGACGATGTAATGAGTCAAGTAAAGTCCCAAGTAGGCTAATCATCAATTAATGTCATCTGTAATATAGTAGGCAGCGACCTGATCGTTGTGGGCCTCTGGCACCACAAAGGATCCTGAGCGGCGGTTACCGCTTAACACCAGACAGCTTCATGCTCGTATGCCTGCGAAAGCAAAAAATAACATATATTTCATATATATATTTTACGATGTCCTTGCGTCATTGCTGGATAAATACAGCTCTTATGTATAGATGATAAATGTATAAATTAGGATTGTATATTTACATTATTTGTTTTATCTCTCTGCATCGACTTGTTACAGAACTTATAACTTAGCGTTATAAGAAACCTGTTGAGTTTGTAACTAATGTATAAAATGCCATCAAGATGTTAGCTAGGTTCTGCATCATCATTTTCAACCACAGGAAGTTCATTTCTGAATATTGGCCTCCCAAAGAGGTCTACAAGGACATGTTAGAAGCGATCTGTGAGCAGCGACTTCCTGGAACCTTTAGAAGGGGTCCTTTCATCTTATTAGCTACTAAAGCTGCGTCCACGTTGGCAGCGGGGCGGCAATGTCTAGCGGGACGGCAGCGTCGAGCGGGACGGCAGCGTCGAGCGGGACGGCAGCGTCGAGCGGGACGGCAGCGTCGAGCGGGACGGCAGCGTCAAGCAGGACGGCAGCGTCGAGCGGGACGGCAGCGGCAGCGTGGCGAGGGGGGCGCGGTTGATGCCTGGGGACCGTACCTCTCGACCCGCGCTGCCCCTGCCGCCCCGCTCGCCGCTCGTGTCCCGCTGCCGTCGTGGGCACAGCCTAACCGGTTAAATAACGATAAGCTCTTCATAAACTACATTATTATACAGTGTCACTTACTACTAAATAACCATAGTTATCTTGCTTATATTATCACCAAAGCCCCATTTATACGAGGAGAGTTTCTCGCCTCGAAGATAAGATTATCGTAAGGCTATAAAAAAGTTGCATCGTGTAAACATTTGTCAGAACACGATAATCTATGGCGGTTATGTGATGTGATAATCGTATACGATTCTCGTCGCGAGAAACTCTCTCCGTGTAAATGGAGCTTAAGTTCGTTAACGCACATTTTTTACTATTACGAGTATGTCAATGATTTTCAAATATAATATATTAAAACATTAGGTACATTTTTTTTAACTGTGCCGTTAGTGTAACTCAAACACAGAACCACATTTTCGTCCCAATCTTTGTTCTTACGTGGGTAGAAATTGTCCATGTATTTTTTCCTTTGTCCATTATAGATTATTTGTTCTCAAAATATTATACTTCTCGTCTAAGAACATCTACAAGCCCGATATAATGTGTGGTGATACTGATCGCGGCCCGAAGCGCTTGCAAAAGTGTTTTGATTAGACAGAGTATTTTGATAGCCTTATTTCCTGTAAGCGCTTCTAGAAAACGTTATTATAGCCGCAGCTAGAAAGAAAAATCCTTCACAAGCTATCATTTTACATTGTTCTTTAGCGGGTTGCATTTAACAGCCGTGGCGCAGTTGGTTAGACGCTGCCTGTGAATTGAGAGGCCGCGGGTTCGATCCCCGCACCGAGACAAATGTTTGTGAGGCCCACAAATATTTGTCTCGAGTTGGGGTGTTCGTGAGACCGAAGTCTCTCGTAACTTCTGATACCCACGATAAAAGACTCGATCTTAGTGTGGGGCAGAACTATGTATGTGACTGTTGGGTGTATTTATTTATTTAATTAAAAAGTATGTAACCTTTTATTAAAACGGCAAGTAGATTGGGAAACGTTGCTGTTCAAAGATATATTATAATTAATAATTTTCACTGTTTATTTCTAGTATTTTTATTATTATTAGCCTGTCGGTGTTTTGTTTCAAATTCTAAAAAGTTAACTTCCTACAACAGTGGTTGGAGATGTGATACTAGCAGGGATCATTTGCTCTGCAGGAATACCATATTATTTTATATGCTCTTGAGATATTTGTCTGAAATGTATTGTTATAAAACACAGGTAGGTACATAGGTACATCAATACATCTATATTTTAAAATAATTATTTTTTATTTCAAATATATATACATAAAAAGGGTGACTACGGTGTAGATGACCCTTTAAAAGCATTTTGTATAGTTAAATAACACAGCTATATTAAAACGCGATCACAGCACGTCGCCGTCAGTTTAAACGAATTTTCGTGTTTATTGCCGCATCTCGTTTGTTCACATGTAAAGTATTTCGTGCCAAAACTGCTGCTATTTTCACACCGTTTCACACGGATCAAGTCTGCAGTCAGTACCTCAGAACAGAGGCTAAATTGCATGAGATATATTTCAGAACTATTTTAAACTTACTCCCGAAAAAGACGTGTTCCGTGTTGAAACCTTTGCGGGAAATAGACTTCCTTTGTGTCTTTGTAAATACAATGAATATTTTGCAGCGGTTGGATATTGTGTTCGGTGAAATTTTACGTGTTGGGAGTAAGGCTATAATATGTAATTCTAAATTGTAAATTCAAATAATTAGGTAAGTAATTTATTTATGTAAGCAAAGCAAATGAAATAATAAATATCCGCCTGTACGATTTAAGTAGAATGCATAAGTTAGTTAATAATATCATTGATGTATTTTTTCACGCACTTATGGTTCTTGTTAATTCTTAGTCTTCACATTAATGTAGCTTAGTAATTAATTCTTTTCACCGTATTGTTTCTTCTGTGTATTAATACTCGATCGCCACGTACTAAAACGATGACGAAAAAACATCGTGAGGAAACCTGCATACCATAGCGATGTGTAAGAATTTTTATGTGTGTAAAATCCGCCAACCCGCACTAGGTCAGCGTGGTTGACTACATGGCCTAACCATTCTCAATAATGCTCTTGAATGTAAAGTAGACCCGTGCCTTGCAGTGGAATGTGTAAGGGCTAATACAATACAATGTTGTTTGTAACAAAATCGGTCTTTACATAACCACATAATATACATAAATTGACCCACACACGTAGTTAAATGTCGTCAAAATCCGAAAGGCTTATGATATAACAGGGTATCGTATACAAGATAAGAGGTCTCCGAAGGGTCAGCGTGGTAAACTGTAGGAACTAATTTCACTAATCGGCTTACAACTATTATGGCCGGTACGTTTCGGTAAACTGTTCTGCGCGCTCGGATGATCTGCTAAATGGGCTTACTATAAATTCTCAAAGTTATGTTGCACTTCGGTATGAATATGCCTATTTTATACACGCGTAATCTAAATGATGTTACAGGCGATTTTTAGGTTACGAATTTTTTTTTTCAATTTTCGATAAACATGGCTATTTTTTAATTTTTTTTTACGTGATTTGATTGATGTTATAGGCGCTTATTGCAAGCTGTCTTAATGGCTTTGCTCTTTTGGATTATTCTGGATAATTTGATTGACTATAAACCTGGTAATGTACATCATTCTCAATTTTGGGCAACCCCCACACCTCTGCGATATAGAGGAGATAAGTTTTATTAAAATCTTTCTAATCTTTCTATATTCCATTGTAACTACGAGTACAGATGCAACGTCGTTTCAATGTTTTCTCGTTTCAAAGTGTCCTCGTCTCAAAACTGCAATCTTCGTGTTTCCATCCAATTCGCTCCCAACTACACTACCACTCAGTTTTTACAGAACACGGCAGTTTATTGATCCTCAAAACTTCATATGACTTCAAGCGAAAGGCTTTGCAATTTGTAGTGCAAAAGTTACCGACATAGCTTTAGTTGTTAATAAGTTGAAGTGGCAATGGGTTGGAGCTGAAAATACTTGAAACACCGTTTGAGCACTAGAAAGAGTTTGAACCGATCTCGGCCAATCGTCGGCCTTAGGTATGGCGTATGTGGATTGAAGTAAGAAATAGACTTGGTGAGTTGAAATATATCGACGCAAAGGTGATAAAACGCGATAAAAATTTTGATAGTCAGAGCAAAGTCAGTAGCTGAAGTTATAGATGTTGCTTGAAGAGGGTTACATATTTTCGATAATCTTTAAACGTGAAAGGCTGAGTACACATACATACATATATTTATGTGTTCCGTGTCAGTTATGGCTAACGAATTTAAGATTAGGCATTTAATTTTTATTAGATCTATCTGTGTTTATTTGGTCCTACTTGGTTATAGAAACCGGGGCAGGCCTTTGACGAGGTGGACCGACGACCTGGTGCGGACGACCACGTGGCGGGAAGGAGCTGGATGAGGACTGCCCAGGACAGAACAACTTGGCGTGCATTACAAGAGGCCTACACTCAGCATTGGGTGGATACATAGGCTGAAGAAGAAGAAGAAGAAGGTTTCTAATTACTATAAGTTATCAAAATATTTACTCCATAATTTATTTTTATAATTCTACTTTTTTGTTTATAATCTACATTATTAACCCTAATTATCCGGTGTGCTTCTTTCCGTGTAAAGTCGAGTAAGAAGAAAATCTCCCGTTAATTATAATGTAGGTTAAATATTAAGTTATAACCAGAGCAGGTTAAAAGCCGGTAACGTGGCGTCGGGTAATTAACTCCTTGTGAAATTGGCACCTAATCATGTTGAGCACAGAGTAAATTCTCGGCGGGGATTACAAGTAAAGGATAAGATATTTATAAATTATTAAGCTGAGGATTACATGACAGATTTCAAACGCTTTTGATTTAAATTACAAGCTTTGAATTTTATGGAATTTATTGACACAAAAATATTATGATAATTTCGAAACAGTCATCACGGCGATATAAAAGGAACACTGATTTTTATTTAAATAGTGCTAGAGCTGTTGTAAGCCATGATTCAGCATAAATGGGCAGGCTCGTCCAGGGGTTACCACTGTTACACAGGAGACCGACGCGAAGCAACAGCTATGCTATAAAAAAATATGTCTAAAATGAAATTATTTTAGACTGCTTCGGTGGCGTAGTGGTACTACGGTATGATTGCAAAGCTGAGGTCGCGGGTTCGAATCCCGGGTCGGGCAAAGTGATATTGGATTTTTCTATTTATTATCAGCCCGGATTCAGGAGTTTGTGCCCGATATGGCGATAGGCTCGCCCCCTATCACATCGTGGGACGGAATATACAAGGCGAAACGTGGGTGTTCTGGTAGCACCTCTGCCTACCCCTTCTGGGAAAAAGGCGTGTGTTTATGTTTATGTATGAAATTATTTGTAAATAAGCTCTATTTATCACATTTTTTCAATCGTATAATTTAATTTTCGTGACACACATTTGTTGGGGACATTTGTTTGTATCCATCCATCCATCCATCAGCCAAAGGAAGTCCACTGCTGAACATAGGCCTCTCCCAATGATTTCCACAGTGACCTGTTGGAGGCAGCCTGCATCCAGCGACGTCCCGCGACCTTTACCAGGTCGTCTGACCACCTAGTGGGTGGACGTCCCATTTGTTGCATTTGACGTCCCATTTGGGTTCGTCATTTGTTTGTATGCATGGTTTAATTAACTTCCCTGAAAGCCTTATTTTAATTTCTTGGTATCACATTCATACCCGATTGCGAAGAAGGAGGGTTGTGTTTTTCGCGTGTATGTATGTTTATTTCTTTGGCACGCCCTAGAGCCTAAACGTCTTGTCGTATTTTTATGTGAGTAGTAATAAAGATGGCAGATATTGACGCAGTCGGGTTTTTTGTTTTTTTTTTATTATTTCTTTTTTGTTACGCCATTTTTGTTGCGTTTGTACTTAAACCACACATTACTTGGCGATATTCAAGCCTAGACTTTGGCTGCACAAACATCTAAACCGTGCATGGAAAGTAGGCGGCGCAATATCTCCCTTTGTAATGTACAGGCAGAAGGCAGTAACGTCTGTAATCTCCGCGGGGCCCCGAGGTATTATTATAGTAAGTTCCAGCCTCCGATATAGTATTGTGAGAAACTTCAGCCATTTACGTGCGGATGTCCTAATTTAAAGTTCTCGGCACGGTTCAAAACAAACATGGCGTGCAATTTTTTCTTTATGGGTTTTTGTAAATAAAAGACGTAACATATAATTTGTCTTTTCAAAAATATGTCTATATTTCCAACAGCTGCATGCAGATAAAAAATAATACATGGATAAATATGCACTTCGTCATAATATTTATAACGGTGTTTAACATATTACATATTATATAAGTATCGCATTTGTTAGTTTTTTTGCGTTATTTAAAAAAATATAGTGAAGATATTTCAATACGCACTTCCTTTTCATGGTCCCAACGACTTTATCGAATCGACGCCAATTCACTACAATGAGGCAATCGGTTGTAAATTATTGTATTAGGTACCCCAATGTCCTTTTTTGAATGGTAGTAGTCCATCAATATTTTTTAAAAATATGGTAATGCCACAAATGACGAGCCAACCGGAACATTCTTTAAATATTTATAGAAAATGTGTTCCTTTATGAGCCGTTTCAACGGCAAAGTCATCCGCAAACTTCGCAAAAATATGTTTATTCTTTATTCTGTGCGGACGAAATTTGCGGCCATTGTCATGTAACGGCAAGAGGATGTTGGTGAGATTCGTGTCTATAATACGTACATGGTATTTACATTTTGTGTTTAAAATTTGTTGGTGACTTATAATTAGTATACATATACATATAACTACATACAAAGTCACATACATAGTCCTGACCCCACACTAAGATCAATGAAGCCTTGTGTCGTGGGTATCAGATACTACGAGAGACTTTTCGATCTCACAAACAGCCAGACCCGAGACAAATACTTTTGGTTCACACAAACATTTGTCTTGGTGCAGGGATCGAAGCCGCGGCCTCTCGTTGTCCAGCCGGCGTCTAACCAACTACGTCACGGAGGCTGCAAAGTTTCGTCATAACTTTATTTTTATTGCATAGGTCCGGTAAACGAGCAAGCAGGTCACCTGTGACCTGAGAGATAGTAAGTGATCACTGCCGTCCATTACCATCCACAACTTTTGGTTCATAGCTGTGTTGCCAGCCCTCAAAATTAGGAGGGGAGCGGGGAGGAAAAAGGATGGAAATAGGAAAAGGATATTGGGTCATCTGGCAATTTCACTCATGGAACTAATTGCAATAGCAATGCTTTCGCTTTACGTCGATCTTCTGTGAGACAGTGGTACCACCCTGGACGAGCCTGTCCATTCATGCTCATTCATGACTGACAGCATCGTGGCTCTACCACACTAAAATAACTTAGACCAACTTGTGTTCGATTTAAAATAATTCAATATCTGTGGTACCAAACGCGGTCGATTTAGTACCACAAATTTCGAATCTCTTTATGCTTTAGAAGTCAAAAAAGTGATCAGTATGTATGGTAGAATTTATGAGATTTTTCAATTACTTACATAAAAGGTAAATTTTGATAAATCTAAAAACTGTCAAAAGAATATAATTTGTCCAAACCACATTGACTAAATCCCAAATATTCACACATTAAGTCTCTGTGTTAGGAAATACTTCTGATATTACCTATACATGGTATATCAATCGTCGCTTGTTATGCAAAAAAATTAGTTGCATTGTTGTAGTCACTAAAACTACCGCCTGGCTTCGTTTTCGGTAGCAGTCTTATATACCCTGTATACTCAATAAACAAGTTATAAAAAAACTCCAGTCTTCAAAGTTGTTGTACTCCAAACCTCACCTTGCAACAATAACCGGTAAACACGCCAATTTATCACGCTAAAAAACGGGCTATAAACTTCACGCAGACGAGAAAAACCACAAAAAGTGTCACTGTAAAAAAGAGCATGAACCTATCGTTCGGAAAGTGAATTTTCAGTGTACTGCATAGTTTGAACAAGCGGCAGAGCCTCGCGGGGCCACAAGAACTGCCACCGTTTAGTTAAGCTAATTCACTAACTGAATTTAAACCGAATCGAGAGCTAAACAAACGGTTATTCGTTCGAAGCACGCGCCCTTAAAGCCTTTGTACAAGCGTTCCATCACGTATCGCTTCTATACAATGTTATTTTTAGAATATCGAGAACCCAAAAGCAGTCTGTGGGGGATCCGAAATGGAATCTAACAGAACTATTATTTTATGTTCTAAATATAGTTATTCTTGTTCTATTTGCCCTTATTCGTGCGGAAAGAATTGGCCAATATTTTTCCTATTGGCGGTCTACCTGAAATCAATTCTTTCAGGACTAAGCTTTTGTCTAACACGTTGAACTTTCTACTACTAATGTATGACTTATATAATTACCGTTTTTTGTAGAGAAATTAATTTATTTATGCTTTATATACAAAGTATAAAGGCGGACTTAATGCCTGAGGCATTCTCTGCCAGTCGACCTTTGAATGGTGCAGAGAGAAAATTAGTAGGCGCATAAATTCAAGAAATCACAGGTATGTATGTATGCTTATGATGTACATAAACCTTAAAAACAAGCCATACCACATGATTATGTCTATAGTTTGAATCCACGGCCTGCAGTTTGACACTCCAATCCTCGGAACAGTAGGTATAAACTCAGTATTATAAATTAAATCGTCTCTACTGTGGCGTCGGTGATTAAGTCGGTTACTACCGCTGCCCTTCTGTGTCCCGGCGCGCCGTGCCACCAACTTGTCACATTTGGGACTCCCGGACGACAAATTGTAAACAACTGTATTGGGAATAGGGCCATGGTGTTATTTTTATGGTAAATATTCCAAATGTTGGATTTTCATATTATCATAATCCTTTCTGTTATTGTATGTGTCCTGTGTTTAATTAATCAATTAATTATAATTAAATTAATTATGTTCAGCAGCGGACTTACTCTGGCTGAATATATAGATAGATATAAGAAATTAATCAAGCATTAGCCGAAAATATCGTGAATAAAATAATGTCACATAAAATTAAAATTATCACGGCAATATAAAACAGCAAACTAGCGCGTTATTATTCGAATAAAACAAACACCTGTCTCCAAAGCTTTTCATATAATAAACAACCTCATAAATTATCATTTAGACTTGCAAACTGTGTATTTAGCACGTTTAATGACTACTATAATAAACACAATAACGTGTACACGCCATTTTATCTGCTTTAAACAATGAATGTAATGAATTAAGCGTGGACTTTGGGAGAAAAATATTCAACATTATCACGTTGTTGCCGTCCCAGTTTTTGATCAAAATAACAGATTTCGGTTTGAAAAATCTAATACCAGTTGCCCGGGATAGGAATTTGTGCCCGACAATATGGCGATGGACATATCACATCATGGGACGGAAATAAGCTGCGCGGAATATGTGTGCCAATGGCATCTCTGTCTACCCTGTCGGACATTTATTCAAGCTTGAGCTTATGATGGCTGTGATACTCGTATATGTATATGGCGCACTTATGTAAGAAAACTATATTAACAGAGTTGAATCTACGATGAAGCTAATTTCAATAAAATGATTAGGCCAGCTCGGCTTATTTATTATAATATTTGGTCTCGCGGAAACAGCAGACTTATCAAGCTACCTGTATATGTACACTTGGATACTGGGACTTTTAATACGCCACATGAATTTCCACATACATACATAAACTCACGCCTTTTTCTCGGAAGGGGTAGGTAGAGGTTCCCTTGGTAGCAACCAAGACACCCACGTTTCGCCTGGTGTGTTTCGTCCCACAATGTGATAGAGGGCGAGCCTATCGCCATATTCCACATTCATATTTATTTATTTCAATGCTTATTTAAAAAAACATTTTAAGATCGAATGAAGGATGTTCAGTTTTATTTCAGACGACACCTTTTACCAATAAGGCAATGAAAATAAAGATTTTTAAGACGTAAAACAGGTCTGAGAGAATTCCTAATGCTATCTAAATAAATGTCGTTTGTCGCTTCTAATTTAAGTACCAATTAGCGTTCTTATATAAGGGACATTTACTTGTATCTCTATTTTTTTTTGAATGTTTATATAAGCGTTTCATTAATAATGACATGTTTTCATGGAACATCTTGAGAAATGTTAGGCACTAGTTTTATGTTCGTTTCAATAAAGTCATAAAATTTGACTCTCATTTTTCCATAATGTCCGCTCAGAAAATGACCATCGCAAATAAAGTTGAACGACTCGCCATACAATCGTGTCGAATTCTGTTATTCAGTGTAAATCTCCTTTCGAACAGATCGACATAACTATCCGCGCTATACATATAGATAACTTTGTTCAGGCAATGCTTTATCAGTTCTATTTTTTTTCAGTCGCTGGATGCAAGCTGTCTCCGACAGGTCACTGTGGAAATCATTGGAGGAAGCCTATGTTCAGCAGTGGACTTCCTTTGGCTGATGGATGGTTGGAATGCTTTATCAAGGCAAGTAGACAGCAAATCACTTATTATATGACAACTTGACAGCCTCCGTGGCGTACTTGCTTAGATATCGACTGTGAAACGAGAGGCCGCGGGTTCGATCCCTGCAAGACAAATGTTTCTGTGGCCCACAAATATTTGTGTCGGGTCAGCGTGTTTGTGAGACCGACAAGTCTCCCGTCGTTTCTGATACCTACGACACAATACTTAATTCATCTTAATGTAGGTTCAGAACTATGTGTATGACTGTTGGGTGTATTTATTTATTTATTTAATATGATGAATTTTTTAGTCTCGGGTATTTTCCTAGTAAAAAACGACATATCTGAACGCTATCACTACTCACACAAACAACAAGCTGTACATCCAATCGGCTCTTGCTATTTCAAGCCCGATAATAATTCGCGGAGCCCGCAGCTACTTCCTTTCGCAAATAGTCTGATGCAAAAGTTTCATTCGGCAACCAAAACATTTCCATGTTGGTTTTTACGTCTGTACGCAACTTTTTCGTTTGCACACCGTGTTGCTTTAAGAGAAATTTCCGTCACTTTACTTACGCAGGCGAAAATTTCAAGTTGTCTACTTAGTACTCGAACTTTGTACGTGGAAATAACGCTGTTTGTTTTGCCAGCTGCGCGCTGTGTGTACTTAAACTGTTTAAAAAATGTATGATGGAGGTAAAATTGCTTCCGAACATTCTTTAACATCTTGAGAGTATCGGAGCGGCGTAATTTTCGTGTTTATTTAAAAGGTGGTAAAATTAGATTTTCTCGAGACTAGACTTTAGACTGCCTCGGTGGCGCAGTTGAACTACGGTATGATTGCAAAGCTGGGGTCTCGGGTTCGAATCCCGGGTTGGGCAAACTGATATTGAATTTTTCCATTCCCTATCAGCTCGAAGTCAGGAATTTGTGCCCGACATGGCGATAGGCTCGCCCCCTATCACATCGTGGGACGGAAATCACAAGGCGAAACGTGGGTGTCCTGGTTACACCTCTGCCTGCCCCTTCTGGAAAAAAGGCGTGTGTTTAGGTATGCTTACGTATAAAATTAGATTTGTACGGTCCCAGTGACGTTACTAGGTGAAAATGTGGCTGCGAGACGAGAGACCGCGGGTTCTATTCCTGCACCGTATCGGATGTTTGTGAACACACCAAAACAAACTGAAACAGCTCTAGCGGTCGTTGAAAAGTTGCTTGGATCTAGTGATTACCGTGACACTATTCTCGAACACTATTATTGGGGGTGTATGAGTCTACAGCATGCATTTATTTTTTGTTCTTACATTTTTATCTATGTTTTAACTAAGTGGCTAAATAATTAAAACACATACAGACTTCCCTACAACTTTAAAACGAATTTCAAAACATTAGAAAAGTGTGTCGAACTATTTCGAACTTTTACAGAAAATATTTTAATAAACAAACCAATAAACAATGGATATAAACACGAAAATCGTGTTTCATCACGGAATGCGTCTCGCGTGCCGCCAGTTAGTCTCGCTAAATGTGTGTTCGCAACATTTTTATAGCTGTTAAAGGCGATAAATACACAATAGCAACCAAGCAGACGCCTCAGAAGGCTTAACCGCTGATGTATTGTACCAAACTGACCGTGCTTGTTGCGCGGATGGTCGTCGGGGAATACTTTAAGCATCGACCCACTTGCTCGCTCACTGTCCATGTATCTCACGCCTGAATACACAAACGCTACTTAAATTATGTTGCACTTAACTACGCAAGTCCTGCTTAAATGTACTGGCTAAGTAGGACTCGGGTAGTTAAGTGGAACTTAATATTTAAATGGCGTTTGAGTGTTCAGGCGTTAAGCACATTGAATAAGCCAATAATGTTGCAGAATCGATTATATATTATTTTAGTAGCTTAAAATCGTGTTTATATTATTGTAAAATTTTAAATGTTTTTTAAATAAATAAACGCTTTGTATCAAAGTAGTGAGTATTGCGGAAGCCCATGTCCTGCAGTGGGCCGTATGTGGGCCGGGTTATAAGTATCATTTATTTAACCTAAGTATATAGACAATTATAAGATTGCACTTCTAAGAATTGGATTTGGCTCATAGCCTATTTGGTTGATTTCATTTTGATAATTCCATTTGGCATTTAGATCATATATCAAACAACATCACAATATAATCTAAAATTGAAATATAATTTAAAAGAATCATGAGGAGTCACCTTGTTTAAATTTTGGTTCATACAAAACCCTATCTTATTATAATAGATCCACAGTAACACATTAAATTAATGAAATTCCAAAATCATTTTTATTACATACCGTATACAACATCTGAACGTTCGTTTCTGTTAAGTCAAGGAGTTGGGGCAATAATTCACCATTGCGGTTACACTCAGAGTGGGGTAGTATAGATTGGCTTAGGCAAGTGTTCGAGTTCAATTTACTAAGATTTAAGACGTGGTATCATGACAAGAAGTATTTATACCAGTTTCATTAAATAATTAAATACATCCAACAGTCACATACATAGTCCTGACCTCACAATAGGATCGAGTCTTGTGTCGCAGGTATCAGGAACTACGAGGGACTCTTCGGTCTCACAAACACACACTCACAAACAACTCGCGGCCGCTTACTTGTGACTTAAATGTATTTTCTTTCAAGATAATTTATTTGTTATTTTTTATACCATAAGTACAAGTAATTGACACTTTTATAGAGAACAAAACCATTGGCAGGTTTATTAATTCATTCAGCCTGTTACAACATTACAAAGATTAGTTTAAACAACAACAAGGACCATCTATACAGAAAGTGTCTATCGCTCCAAAAGTAATAAAAAAGGTATGAAGTGTGATACACCACTTGTACTTTGTTCTCTTTAATATTTATTATTCATTTGTTTTGGTGCACAATAAAGCTTACAAATAAATAAATAAAATAAAATAGAGTACAAATGCACGAACAACCCTGAACTAACATCAATTTGTGCTATTTTTGCCTTAATTTACACCATTCCCTCCATTCCCTACCCGTTTTCAAGTTACAACCGTATAATATGAAGTGTACAAAGATAATATTACTATAATAACATGCCGAAACTCTTTTCAGCTTTGCTTGTGTGAAGTGAGTGTAAACTCTAAAGGTTAGCATGTTCATAAAACGATCAATAATAAATGGGGGAAACCCTCATGTATTGTCTTCGTGGATGATCTGTGTAAATAGTTCAAACCGCTCTTACAATGCGCTTACAAATGGGTTGTGGTTTGTTGGTAGTGAGCTGGATGCAGTCTACCGAGTGTTCGAGGCCGTAATATTAAAATACGTCTTTGGATTTCCGAAGTCATGTGTGTATTGATATTTGATAGCCAATCAGTACATTAACGGTACAGGAAACCAACATACCCTATATTTATACCATAGATCTCCAACGCGGAATGTACATAATTAGATTATTAATTGCGTGCTGGCCTGTTAGTAAACGGACCAGACGCGATTGCCAACATGTTCACGGTGGTCGCGGGTACAAATCCCAGGCCACACCTCTGACTTTTTAGTCATGTATGTATTGATAGTCTATCACCACGCACTATAAAAGTGAAGGAAAATATCATGAGGAAACCGGCATACCATAGCGATTTGCAAGAGTTCCTGTGGTATGTAAAGTCAGCCAACCCGCACTAGGCCAGCGTGGTTGACTATATGGCCTAACCTCTCTCAATCGTATTCTTGATTGTAGAGTAGGCTCGTGGCCTGCAATGGAACGTATCCGGCCTGATGCAGTATAGTACAGATGACTAAATACAATGTATGCTGACAGTATTATTCTAGTGTCCTTCAATGATAAGAGACCATAGCGTTCTGAATATTGAATAATGACTAAACTAAGGCAAAACAAACGTTAAATTATGGTAACAATATTAGAAAAGGGTATTATTAACAAAAATATAAAAAGAAGGCTTACAAAAAAGAGAGTATATGAAAATTTAATTTTTGAACTCATTAAGAAAAGTAATCTATACAAAAAAAGAACTACAAAATTACGAACAGCTTCCTCTTATAACAGGTTAACTGTCCATAGACCATATATGGTCTGTGGACACACTTGCACACCAGTCCACACACCCTATGTGGTCTGTTCGCCCATACAATTTCTAAGCAATCTGGAGCTGTGGACGTACAAAAAAGGCTTATATTTAACGCGGACTCGGTAGGACATATCATGAAGTTTATAAAAAGTGCTGGGACATAGAAAAATATTAATCGATATTTTTTTTAAAGGTATGGAAAAAAAATGTATCGAAAATGTGTTATTTGAACTTTTCCGAAGATTACGTTGTATTTATCATTACATTAATAAGCTAAATAATAACTAAAACATATGTAACGAAAACACTTGAAATTATATTATGAAAAATTTATTTTAAAAAATTAAATATGGACTTTTTCAAAACATTGCAGACAATAAGGTTTGGTGCAAATATTGCATATTTGCGAAACTCTTTTGGCCTTATTAGTGGCAGCCTGTGCTGTTTCGCCTGCCAATCTATGTTGTTCGTAGCAACCTGTACACCTTCGCCTTTGTAGTTTACCATCCTTCTTATCCAGCATTTGAAGGAAATGCTGTGCCTGCAATGGCCGGACATTTTGACGTTGTGACGAACTTGCAGTAGGATATTGTTGTGGTGTAACTGCAGCTGGAGCTCATTGTGGAAATCATTCGGAGAGGCCTATGTTCAGCAATGGACTTCCTTTGGCTGATGGATGGATGGATAATGGTACACTTGTATACCAATTATCCGCAATAATAATTCTTCCTTGGTCTAAAAATTCCTCACACAACTCAACAATAACGCTTCCCGGTTTATCCAGGTTAGAAATTTGGGGATCCTGTCCAGTATACACATTATACATATGCACAGACCACATATGGTCTGTGGACTCGCAAATAGGATTTTACCGTTCTACAAGTTCTACAAGTTCACAGACCATATATGGCCTCTGTTAAAAAAAACTGATATAATACAAAATAAATATTTTATAATACATAAGTATATTTTTCAACCCCAGGTATATTGGTTTTTAATGAAAACTTAACTGGACTTATGGAACACCCCTACGCTGGCCCATGGACAGTTAACCTGATAATAGGCCTTGTGACAGGCCTAGCAGAGCCTATGTAGCAAAAGATAATTATATACCAATATACATAGTACTATAACCACTCTCAATCGTACTCTCGATTGTAGAGGAGGCCCGTGCCCTGCAGTGGGTTGTATATGGGCTGATACAATACAATACAAATACATAGTACAGCGCTTACAACACATTAAAGTATTAAACATTCAGCAAAAACACGAAATAAAATATTATCATTTACTAAACACATTAAGCCGGAGACTGAAAGCGTCCGCTTAAAAAGAAAAATAAAACCAAATATATTTAACAGCTGTAAGGAATTTATCTTTGCCGAAATAAATCTCCCGTAGCACACTGTCTACGGCGTAGCTTTTTACTACGGAACACTCTCATTTTGTGTTATTTGCGTGTTGTAGTATAATTTTTAATGTTATTTCAAGTAATTGTTGTATAACTCCAAGTTACGAAATATGGTGGCGTAGAAATACATTGTATTGTTATGACGATATAATTTTAAAAACATAAACATACTAGTTTGTTTCATATATCTTTTCAATAAATACTTGTTATTTGTTTTAAAACAAACGCAGTAAAGTAAATGTAACCAACACCTCACAAGGTTTACACAAAGCTCATTAGCCATCGGGGTTCATTAACTCCGTCCGTAAAAGTTTCATTGAAAATTTTGGAGAGTCGAGAATAATTAAAAGAGTTCGGCTTAGCTGTTGCAAAGCTGATTCGGTTCACATATGTTCCGCTTCTAGGAGCGAGTAACCTCTTTATCCCTTCCTACGGCACTTTACTTCTTTACGTACGGTTCATCTATCCCTTTGAAAGGCTTGATCCACTTTCGAGTAATACCAAGTATCAGACGGTTAGGCGATGAAGATAAACATTACACTCAGCGAAAGCGTTTCACATCAAATATTAATTTACTCGTTAAAATGTTAATTTCAACACTCCTAATGTTCAACGAATTAGTGAACAGGTTATAAACGTCAAATTATCGGCCCGTGGAAGCATTTTACGATCCCAAAAGGAGCGAAAAGTTAGCGCCGAAAATTCGCCGGGCATATGAAATATGATATGAATGGAACAGCACGTAAAATAAAGTAAACAGTGCGTTTGTTTAGTTAAATTTGTTACCGCACGAACAAAGGTGCATTTTGCTTTGTCAAATAGTTAAATCGACGCCACGCCGCGCCGCACCGTTTCATTTTTCGATGAAAAGTTTTAGTTTTCGAAATGTTCAATAGTAACGGAGAATGGCACGGGTTATTTGATCAACTACACTGTTATTTAGTTTGGTTCGACGAACGTTTTTGTTGATTTTAACTCGTTATAAATTGACTTTTGCTTATCTCTATTGAAATATGTACGATATTTGTTGTTTGAATCGCGCGATGGTGTTTGTTTTATCTGTTTATTTGATATATGACTTGTTATTAAAAGTGCGCTTTCAGCGTGCGATTAAACTTTCCTTTTGTAGTTTTATATTTGCGGGTTTGCTGATAAATTCATTGTGTGCTCTGCTTCTATCTTTTATCCTTAAAGACTAGAGCTGTATTTTTCATCGGTTTTATGAATGCTCATCGGGCATCATGATTCACTGGGTTCGATCCCCGCACTCAGACAAATATTTATTTATTTATTTATACTCTTTATTGTACTCTCAAGTTACATAAAAATTTAATGAAGAAATAACATTAAAGTAGTACAAATATTTGTGTGATCCACAGGTTTTTGTCTCGGGTCTGGGTGTTTGTGAGACCGAAGAGTCTCTCGTAGTTCTTGATACCTACGACACATGACTCGACCTTATTGTGGAGTTAGGACTATGTGTGTGAGTATTTATTATTTTATTTATTTATCTAAGAATACCAAGTGAGCTGCTTATCGTTAATGGATCCTATAAGCAGTAAATGAAGTATTATGGTATGAATTATAGTAGACTGACTGAATGGCATGTATGATATGGCCTGGATATCCTTAATGGATGTTTAGCTTCACTTTTTCTTACACAATAAATAATTGACTCTACTAACACCTACCATTTACTATATTCAATATTCCAATTCCAATTGCAAATTAAAATGATAAAATGTAAATGTATGGAATTGAAATTTACTTTTACAACGTCTTCACCAGCTGCAAAACGTATCACTACAAATAGTACAAAAACACTTCCAAATTAAATTGAATGAAGTTGATAAAACTTTATTGAATAAACTGTTACTTGCTCCCTGGTGGGGCAGTATGAAGTGATGCAGTATGATGCATCACTCATCCGTTTCCATATGGAACACACTCGCAGCGAGCAAGAAAATATTAAACTTAAAAACTTGTGTTTTATCTTTATTTTTTTATTCGATAGGTCGGGTAAACGAGCACACAGATCACTTGGTGGTAAGTGATCACTAACGCCCATGAACATCCACGACGCTTGGATCATAGTTGTGATGCCGGCCCATCAGATCGGCAGTGGACCCTGAGGGATGGGATGAGGTAATGGGTGTGGGTATTGGGCAACGGGCAATATCCCTCACTGAACGAAACTCGTCGACGAAGGTGTCACTTCACGGCGATTTCCTGTGAGACAGTGGTACCCCGGACGACCCTGGCCATTCATGCTGAGTCAAGACTGACCACAGCGAGGCTCTACCACTTCTAAAACACGGGTATAATCTAAAATATTTACCTTAAAAACGTGTGTTTTATCTCTTGTTTAAATACTTTAAATCTTGTTCACGGCTTAATGTTGTGTCATTAAATTTAATTCCCGACATTACGAACAATTGTGTGATGTTACTGCTAATTGAATTTGCTTCGCGATATAGCTTTTAAGTGTTCAAGTTTGCTTTTCAGGGAGAAGTATTTAATATTGTTTGAGGAACGTATTAATTTGACGAGCTTGTTCTCGGTTTATAAATCTCCGTTAAATTAATTATGTCTTTTGTAATTGTATTTTAATAAACAACGCTATTTACTGATGCTTTGTTTTGTTTATTTACTGGAGTCAGTACCGAAATTACTGCACATAATATTGTAAAATCCATTTTATTGACATACAAGCGTATCGCTTTAGCCGGTAATATGATGCAATTCGGATTCATTGATTTTTTATAAAATGAAGATCAATCCATTAAAAAATTCTACTACGCAACCAAAGGGTCAACAAAAATGAACAACCATCCTAAAATCCAATGCATATTTTTCTTCTACATACCTTTTCTAAAAAACCGACACATATACACAACAAAGTACGTATATTAAACTAAAAGCCGAATAGAAGTAAAATTGATAGTAAATTCCCTCGTTATTAGTTTTGAACTGGAACTAACATGTTTTATGAGAAAACATTGTGTACGTCAAAGGGTTAACTGCGCCCTCGCGTCACAGATAAAACTTTAATATTGCGCACAAAACTTGATACTCACACTTTATCGTTTTATATAAGCAATTATAAATAAAATTTGATAAAACAATTTATGCGTAATTGTGTACAAATTATTTGTTCATGTAAATAGTAAAAACTTGCAATAAAAATGATTGTTATTTTTTCCCTGCTGGATACGGGTGGGTGCATACATATGGCTACAAAATGTAATTGGGCTTAAATCGACCCCATTGACCCAATATGGATTAGTACATAAATAGGATAAGACAGTCTCCGTGGTTCAGTTGGTCAGACGCCGCCTGTGAAACGTGAGGCCGGGGGTTCGATCCCCGCACGAAGACAAATGTTTGTGTGATCCACAGGTATTTGTTTCGGGTCTGGGTGTTTGTGAGACCGAAACGTCTATCGTAGTTCCTGATACCCACGACACAAGACTCGATGTTAGTGTTAGATCAAGAGTATGTATGCCACTATTGGTGTATTTATTTATTTAAATATAAATGTTATGTCAGTATATGAGTTATGTCAGTATTTTCGAGCATTAACAGGACGTTTTCAAGTCATTTGTAAAATTGGATTAGTCCACTCTTTAAAGAGCTGAGGCTGGACATAATTCATTTAACATTCATGTACATCATAGGTCCCTAGGACATAGAGCAGAATAAATAAACGACTTTTGATTTTTCTTTTTTTTATTATTGCGATGAATGGCGAGACGAGCATGCCATGCGACTGATAGTAAACGATAGAACCGCTTAAAATAGTGCATTTACATTACTGTTTGGCGGGAGAATTAGATATTGCGGTGGGCTTACCCAGGAGGCCTCTCACATATGAGAGACCTACCACCAGTGATTGAATAAATAGCCCAATCTTTGGAAAAAAACCTTTTAATTTTCTATAAATGAAGCTGCATAAAAACCTTATACCTAATTTTCAATGAAAAATGTACGGTGAGTGTGTAAATAAGAAAAATTTAGTTTCTAGTAAAAATGACTGCAACGCTCGCATTCCCCAGTCACATCGTTCTTAACGTTTTTATTTTACATTCCATTCGCTCGGTACACTAGCCTTTGCTAATTGATTTCCGTATCCAAATGTACATTAATTAGCTGTGCGTACAACTCTTTGAACGGGACTTGGGGACCCAATTAAAAAATATTTTAACGAAAAGTGGACAGGTTCTTTTTAGTTTTAAATTAGCTTGGGAATTACATGTGTTTTATCGTAGAATGTTTTAATTTTATTTTTAAATTACAGTATTGTACTGTATCAGCCCATATACGTCCCACTGCAGGGCACGGGCCTCGTCTACAATCGAGAATAAAATTAAGAGGGTTTAGTTCTTGGTGATTTACTGTCAATACGCACATGACTCCGAAAAGTCGGAGGTGTGCCCTGAGATTTGAACCCGTGACCACCGTGAACATGTAGGCAGCCGCGTCTAGTCCTTTACCAACAGGACACCACGCACTTTATTTACAGTACAAAGTAAATTACAGTACTTGGAAAACAATATAGTGATCTTAATCAACTATCTCAGCTCGGAATGTGAAATCAAAAAGCTTTGCTTCTGGTTTTCTTGCTTTATAATACTGTCATAAGATTAGTTTGCAATATTGTCTCTTTACACTAGTTAATTAAGTTCGAACAGGAAACTAGTTGTTGCATATTAGTACATTTTGTAGCATATATATAAATCCAAACAGGTGATGTGGTGAGCAGTTACTAATATTAGTAAGTATACTACTATATCAAAGCTAAAGACTTTAGTTTAAACACGTTAATCTCTAGAATTACAAGACTTATTAAAACAAACATTTGTTATTTATAAGCTAAATTCTGAAATCATGTTTAGACTATTTAAAATCAAGCTACGATGTTTCGGAACTGAATAAAATAGAAAACTAAACTGATATCAAGTTATTTAAGTTTAAAATGTTACGATTTTGAATTTTTCGGTCTTTTCTTTTTCTTTTCTTTAGTGTGATAGTTTATTTAGTTTAATTTTGTTAGATTTGATGTACTGTTGCTAATTAAGGGGGATAGAAACAAAATTAATCACCTATAATTTTTTGCGTAGATGTTTATTTATAAGGTACGATGGGACTAGCAAGTATTATCTCATAATATAAAAGTCACATAAATTTTACTGAAATAAAAAAAAAATATATAGGCAAAGAGTATCCAGTCAGATTTCTTCCAAACCTGAATTAGTATGAATAGTATATAAAGTAGTAGTATGAACAGTGAATAAAGTAACTGCACTTAAGTAAAACTGAGTCAAAGTGCTATGTGAACGTAAACAAAATCATGGAACAATTTAAAAATAAATGAATATCGCCTACGCACGTCTCAACAGCGTTCAATGCACGTACGATTCCTTTTTATTAAGTTATGAGTGTTCGTGGGCGACTGAGAACACTTTCATCAGATAAGTTGTTTACATTTTTGCCCCTGCACTGTTTTTTTTTTTTCAGTCTGCCTGGCGTATTTCTGTCATGTTTTTAGGTGTGCAGTTTATCAATGGGCTTATTGTGGTCGCGCGTATTATGTATGTATTTTGTTTTATGAGAAAAAAATACATTATATTTTACTCATGGACTATATTCATGATTCTGAACCTCCTGTTAAAATTTGGATACTCAGATCAAAATGACCATGTAGAGCCGACTATAGTCTACCAGGCGGGTCTATTGCGAACTTCACAGGTTCCAGAAATTCTTGTAAAACCCTCAATGGTATACAAATTTCCTTACCTACATTTTACAGCCAAACAAATGGCTTTGTGTAAAAATCATTAATCCACATGAATGATAAAAGAACAAACAGCGAGATGAACCTCACCAATCCCATCCAGCGATTTTGTTCTGTATGGAAGTGCTTGATCGCTCGGCACACACGAGTTGAGTGACTCGCCTATCTCAAGGCACTTGAATTAAGCAAACTCACTAATATAAAATTTATGAGCCCGCACAAACTGGGATTAATTTGTTGGTGTGTCAATATACTTTGTAAAATTGGAGTTGGCTTCACGCGACATATTGTTGTAAACAGATGTCACTTCATTTTGTTTTAAATAAACATCTCAAAAGAAAATGCGTGGGGGAATGTTTTATTACAGCTCCATGGATGTTGATTCTACTTTTAATATATACAACCTACATTTTGTGCTGTTTGTCTGTTCGGCATAGGCTTCTGTGATTGAGAGAGGTTAGGCCTTCATTGACACCGCTGGCCTAGTGCAAATTAGTGACATACTGGTTTAGTGAATGTCATTAGACTCCCATCGAAAACTCTAAGTTGTCCTAAAATGTTCCCTAAACATTAAAAAGGGAGAGATGAAATTGGAATAAGAACGTGACTTTGAAAAGTGATATTTTATGTGACTATTTTAACAACATATGTGTCATAGCATCTCCTGAATTACCATTTTCTTATCAATAATTACGTGTGTACTAGAGTGATCTAGTCACTAATAAATTTCAATCACACTCGAACTGTGAAGATCTAGTCACAATACAAGTACCGAACCTAGTGTAGAGATCACCGACAAAATATTTTAATTTTTAAGTTGTAACGTTAATCGAATTTCGTAACATATCCCACTTTGGTTCAATAAAAATAAATTAATAAAATTTTAAAAAAAATCTTGCTTGAAGTTACGATCTTCGTAACTAAACTCAGTTGCACTTTCATCTATACTTTTGCTATGTATACTGGATTGCTAATATTAAAATATATTGCCTACGTGCTCAATGGAAAACGTTGCTTGCTGCTTTGATCGCGACATGCATACAAGGTAGTATCATTTTTAATAAACAGTGTCGTTGAGAAAGCAATATGTTCTTCTACTTGCTTGGAGTTTATACTACATTACACAACTATTATGCATATTACATAATTACTTGTATTATACTCTTTATAATCGGATACTTGCTTGACATGATGGAAATTATAAGAAATTGAAAACCAAAGAAAAAAGTAGTTTCTAGCCATTTGAAATAAGACTCTCACAGATCAGCGCTCTCACATTAAAAAAATATACAAATAAATTGACAGTGGCAATGGGCTGGCCACATATGTCGCAGAACAGATAACCGCTGGAGTAAGCGCGTTCTGGAGTGAAGACCGCGTTTTGGAACACGTAGCGTGGGACGACCTCTGGCCAGATGGCGGGACGACTTGCACAAGAGGGCCAGCAGCAACTGGATGCATAAAGCAGCAGACCGGGCTTTGGGGCGTTAAGAGAGGCCTATGTCCAGCAGTGGACTGCAACGTGCTGGTGATGTATTCATGCAAAGTGACATTTCAGTGCTGACGGAACGAGTTGAAATCTAACGATGAGTATTTCTCAGACCTCTAGGATAGAGTCTTGATAATCGCCATTGTTACAACTTTCTTTTAGAAAAATTGTTGAGAATTCTCTCGCGAAATTTTTATTCAAAAGACCGTAAAACAAGGTTCAAAGAGGAAGTTAACATGTAGCCTATTAATAATGTGATTAGTAACTTGTTCACAAAACAATGATAATAATTGAATGATCAGGTTGGAACTGATATATTTACATGATAATAGAGGTAAAACATTTTTATACATATATATATATATATATATAGTTGAATACGAATAAAAAAAATATCAGAGAGTTTTTAAAGCCATCTTAAGTCGTCCTTCGTAGTAAATGACGTGTAAATAAGACATATTGAATTTAAAACTCATAAAACTAATATCAAAGTGGGATTATTATGCTTTCAAACTTTGATATTCTCGTTAATATTTTAATAGTTTCGCGTGATTTGCAAATAAATAAAACAGAACGAAAGACTTTTATGTTTCAGAATTTATTTTGTTCAATCACTAATAAAACTTAGTGAATGACTTTCAATATTGGATATTGGATTTTTTTACAATATTCCATAATATTATGATGTAATATATAAGTATTTTTTTGTTTTATACTAAATTTTAGCAGTCTGGCCGTTTATTACGTACCTTAAATATTTCAGTAAGTTAGAGTTTCAGAAACAGTGTTATAAAATATAAGGCGCCAATTACGCGCCGTGTCCATCGAAGCCGAAAAACGAGCAATGAGCGGGAATTTGCACGTCATTTCAATATCTATGGTTGTGTCTGTAACATTGTAGATTAGTGATAAAACGTTATACGAATTTTGTGGGTAAAGAATCTATAGATACCTAGGTGAAATATTGTGTCATACAAGGTATTCAAAAATATTAAAAAGGCGATAAATCCACTACCTTTAGATTCTAAATATTAGAATAATTAAAAGCACAACTTATACATATTTATAAAGATAAATTTACATACGACTTTAAAAGTAATTATTTTACACTAAAACATTGCGATAACTGCATAACTGATGCAGTATCGTTCAACACAAACAGACATCACCGGGTCCCACATGAACGCTCCATCACAAAACAATTTTGCAACAGAGGAAACAAAACGCAAACTGTAAAATTTCAGCATCTTCTGCGGTAACGTTACACACAACTACGGAACCGTAAATTTATATTCGAATGGTGCTAATTAAACTCGACGCGAATGCCAGCTTCGCAGATGCGCGGAGCATCGGCCAACCGTTGTTATATTATTAAGGCCCTCTGCATATTTCAGAGCATTTAGAGGGAAAGAGGAATGCGAGGGAACAGTGTTGTTTGCCCTGTAACAATAAAAAATGGAACGCTCATTTGCGACTCGTGGTGCGTTTAGTTATTGCTTAGCTTCTGCGTGTAGAGTATTGTGGACAACAATAAACCTGAACTATAGTTAATTAATTGCATGATAATAATATAATTAATCGCATACTAATTATTTAAGATTTTTTTAAGAAAATTGATAAATTAATATGAAATAAAAAATCAAATGAAATATTTTACACACAGTGTTATTTTAATTTAACACAAATCAATTTAGGAGGTTAATTCTTCAATAAATATTGTACCTATTACATAAATTCTCCTGTAATTAAAAATTATTTATTCATGATTGCAAACTCACTTTGATGTGTTGAATTTGATATTTACACAAACTTTAAAGCAAACCACTCGAAACGAAAATCAAAACACGATAAAATTGGAAAATACAATATGTCAAAATACTCAATTCTCTAATTCCAGAATCTAAAGATAACCGATAAAAGCGAAGCGTCAATAACCTACAATTCAGCAATCACAAATGTATCGAAGCAATGTATTACGGGGAATGAGAACTGATTGTTCGACTGTAAACTTGCTGACTGCTGCAAAACGTAATTGCAATACTTTCGTAATAATACCTGCCTCGTCCTTCTTACACGTGAATTGGCAGGACATTTATTGACAGTAGATTTTGCACATGACTTAACTCGCTTTACAATATTTTTTTTCAATTTACGGGTTGTCGAAAAATTAAAATTTATTTTTCTATCTTGTAATTGTAATTGTATCAGCCCATATACGACCCACTGCAGGGCACGGGCCTCCTCTACAATCGAGGGTACGATTGAGAGTGGTTAGGCCATATAGTCCACCTGCGGCCATATAGTGCGGGTTGGCGGACTTTTACATACCATAGAAATTTATACAAATCGCTAGGGTATGCAGGTTTCCTCACGATGTTTTCCTTCACCGTTTTCTATCTTACGAGCCAGTATTTATTTTATAAAATAAAATGAAAATATTTATTGAACCCATAAAGTGGCATACATTATTTAGATTCACTACCACCCGGTTCACAAGGCTGTTTTCACCAAAGAAGAACGGGCAAGAAACTCTAGCGTTGCTCTTTTCAGAAGAAGTTTACAATACAGTGGTTATACACTATACAAGAGTCGCAGCTTAGTTGAATTCAGAGCAGTTCATTATATAATTTATGATAATGATTGATTAATAAAAATATATATGTAATTTACCTTATGGCCCTAACTGTACTCATAACAACGTGTATTAAAAGTTTTACGATGATTGGTAGAGTAGCTAAAGGGTAAATAAAGCGTAACAAACAAGAAGTCATATTTGCATTATAATAAGTCAAGTACGCATATCGAGTAAAGTAAGGATTCGCTAACACTAATACAAGTACACAGGTAACTGGTAGCATGTCATTCTAATGAAGCCGTGAGGGGAGGATAGGTAACAAGAAGGGCATCCGCAATCGAAACCAATATTTAATTTTTTTTAAGCAAGCACGTTCACATCTTGTGCTACATTGGTACGTATAATACTACTCCTGCGGCGAGCATTCACATCTTCACTTACTACTAACTAGATTTCGATTGTTTTAAATTTATAAAAATTGCTCTTTGATAAAAAAAAAATTAAGTACGTATAAATTGTCATTGGACGTCCAATAGCCAGATGGCGGGACGACTTGCACAAGGGAGCCGGCAGCGATGGGATGCTTATAGCAGACCGGGCCATGTGGCTCTCCAGCAGTGGACTGCAACGGTCTGATGTCGATGATGATGATGATAAATTGTCGTGTTATGTATATCTGATATTTATAACAGTATACAATCATGTTTTAATTATTTTTTTATTATCTTTATTTTTACACTGCCCTCTCTTTCTCCTTCTATTATATCCATCCAAAGGTTGCCTGGTGGAGACCGCTGCTAAACGATAAGACCGCCTTTTGTACTTTTTTATATATTATGTCTTTATAATGTTGTTTTTTTTTTCTCTTTGTGTACAATAAATATTAAATAAATGAATAATGTTTTCGCTTGAAAATTAATGAATAAGAACAAATCTTATAGTCACCAGTAGGATACGACTAATCGACTCACGATAATTGAGTTCGTAGTTATGTAGCCGATCTTTGGATAAGAGGATAAATGTGACGGACAACAAAATAAACAAATACACTCAACAGTCACATACATAGTTATGACATGATGATCGAGTCTTCTGAGATTCAAACAGAAACTTACAAGCAATTACACCAAAAAGATTGTATCAAACATATTAGGGTTATTCGGACCTCTCATGCGTGTCGTATGTGCAGAAACGACCTTGGGATTTACGGTCAGGACATTTTTATGCATAAAAGAGATAGAGAGAGAAAAATCTATAAATAGAAGGTATATTTTGATTAGATCTGTATTTAGTAGCGTACGTAGGACGACCAACAAGGTGATCAGACGACTTAGTAAAGGTCGCCGGACGTCGCTGGATGCAGGCTGCCTCCACCAGGTCACTGCGGAAATCATTGGGAGAAGCCTATGTTTAACAGTGGGCTTCCTTTGGGTGATGGATGGGATGGATGGATATTTAGTAGGAAACATTCAACGACTGACACCGAGACGTGGCCTCTTACTATGGGCCTTATTAGGAGGCTCAAAGTCACTCAACGAGCTATGGAGAGGGCTATGCTCGGGGTTTCCCTACGTGATCGAATCAGAAATGAGGAGATCCGTAGGAGAACTAAAGTAACCGACATAGCCCAGCGGATTAGCAAGTTGAAGTGGCTATGGGCGGGGCACATAGCACGGAGAACTGATGGCCGATAGGGGCCAAAAAGTTCTCGAATGGAGGCCACGAAGCGGAAAGCGCAGCGTGGGACGTCCACCCACTAGGTGGTCAGACGACCTGGTAAAGGTCGCGGGACGTCGCTGGATGCAGGCTGCCTCCAACAGGTCACTGTGGAAATCATTAGGAGAGGCCTATGTTCAGCAGTGGACTTCCTTTGGCTGATGGATGGATGGATTCAACGACTGACAATAATATCATTATTATTAAAAAATGTATTAATCAATATAATAATAAAATCACGAAATACAAGTTTAAAAACGTTTCCGCTCCTCCCACCAGCATGGTATCAGCAAAAGATAAGCTTTAAAATGCATCGGTAATGAGCTTGCGAGGCCTAACAGTCTGAATTGAGTGCATTTTTCGTTAACATTCCCTATTATAATTATGAGCGGTATTTAAAGCGAAAATTAGTGTGTGCTCTGTTACTCCATTGTTTTTTACTTTTGTGCGTTTTTGCACGAGATTTTTGAATTAATATACGTGGAGTAAGGACTTTTTTATTATGTATGGTAATTCTAATTGGAAATTAATTAAAACGGATAAGGAAATTGTAGGACCTAAAATATCCATAAGAACAATACGTTTTCAATCACTGCACCGTAAATAATGCCTTTCTTACCATTCCCTATCGCTTCTACACTGGAAGTGCAACTATGACTCTGAGGCACTTCGTACTTCGTTGTATTTTTTTCCTAATATTTTTTGGGTGGTTAATACATAAATTTTCCTAAAAAAATATCGTACACCCTTTTATTTTTAAAGACGATATATTACGCAAGGCTTTAAATTATAATTTTAGCAAAATCTATGGATTTACCACCCAAAAACAAGGACATTTAAATCAATACAAAAAAAAATCGTCGCGTTTTTTTGCAAAATTTTAAGTTGCATCGGCGCTGTAGTCACCAAAACTACCACCTGGCTTTGTTTTCGGCAGCAGTTTCTTGAGTTATCTTATTCTCTGAGTTATCTTATACATCAATATGATTAACCCCGAAAAGCTCACAACTAAAACACGACTTCTCAGGTAAATTATTTAAAATAATTTCCGCAATATTAAATAATTTACATTGTACAAATATATAATCTTATTATCGCCCGTATTCCAAATTAATGAGCACAAAAGAACATTTCTCAACGTTCGCCCATTCAGTATTTCGTGGAAGTAATAATTCCCAACAATTCATTTCACTCGAGAATTCGCAAAACAAATTATTTTATCTCAAACATTGGGGGCTTTGAATTTCCCGCCGATGACACAGTTTCCCTCCGAACGGACGTGGCTCATGACTCAAGTACCTACCCGCGTTTCTACTATTATTTAAATATGTGTTTCGAATGGCTCTAGGTTTAACCCTCTGTTTACAGTGTACTGGCCTTTATGTTTATTTATAAGATAGTTTATTGTGTTCCATTTATTTTACCAACCCGCATTAAGCCAGGGTGGTGGACTATATGGCCTAACCACTCTCAATCGTACTATCGATTGTAGAGGAGGCCCGTGCCCTGCAGTGGGTCGTATATGGGCTGATACAATACAAAAAAAATATATTTATGATATTAATTATTGTACTCAAGTCTTAGACTATTCAAAGATGATAGATAGTCCTTATGCTCGTGACAGAGTTTTTACCACGTTATAAGATGGTTTTGTATTTAGATGAGCTATAATGTATATTAGAACCGGCGAATGGATGAATTTCATTAAGCCTCCTGTAAGAATGTCTGCACTCTACAGTGACCTGTTGGAAGTATTCTGCATCCGTCACCAATTTGCTTTGTGGATACACGGTCTACCTGGTGGACAGACGCCTAACATTGTATTTTCCGGCATATGGCCTCCACTCGAGTACTTTCCAACCTCTATGACCTTCAATTCTCTGCGCAATTTAAATCAAAAATGAAAAGCAAAAAGAGAAGAAAATTTTATACTACTAAGTACTAAACCATACATTTTTACGTAATTTAATTAAACGAATTTCGCCTTAAATTTCGCTCGGGCATCCTTTCAGCGTTTTGCGGTGTGTTATATTGCGGAGCGAGGAATGTTCTTAGAGACACTAAATACCGAGCTTCTGTACGCTTTTAGTTTTCTAAAAAGACATTACACATGACACAGTACGTATGTTTTGTGAAATCGTATTTTGAAGTCCGCTCTGCGCACTTACGACTTATGTTGAATGGACTTAGCGATACGGCAAACGTAATATTTAACATGGTGTTAAAGCTGAATGTAGCTGCGCTTATATTATAAAATTTATCGTATTTTTCTCAAAGTGGCCGCATTTATTGTAACAAGATTATTTCTTTGCGCATCGATTTGTTTTCTGGTTTATTTAAGCTTTAATTTCTTCCCAACGTTACATGAAAATGGAGTTTCGCTTCATTGTGTGAAATGGAATATTTCTAAACCGCGCCATTGTTTGTAGATTTATAACTTCTGCACAAAGTTATTACGAGAAATATAATTTATTTGTGACAAAGGAAATTAGTTATATCACCTTCACAGTTTTGCTAATTGATATGGAATCCACACCAATACGACATTTAAAAAATCTTTTTCATTCAAGTTTAGATTTTTCACTGTAGTCGCAGGTTTAAATCCCAGGGCATACCTCTGCTATTCGGAATCATGGGTGTATTGATAGTAAACCACCACGCATTACAACGATGAAGTAGAATATCGTGAGACTACCTGCATACCATAGCGATTTGCAAGAATTTCTATGGTATGTAAAGTCCTCCAACCCGCACTAGGCCAGCGTGATGGACTATATAGCCTAACCACTCTCAATCGTACTCTCGATTATAGAGGAAGCTTGTGCCCTGCAGTGGGACGTATCTGTTAGATTTTAAATGGAATTATTTTAGTTCTCATTTAGACTAAACACAAATGTAACTAAAACCTGTATAATCCATTAGCGTGCAACATTCACGCAAGCAGCATCCGAAACACCGTATTCTCTTAACTTTATCTCGCACACGTTGATCGTACTCGCCGTGAAAGAACTAAATCTTCGAGTCTGAAGGAAAATGTCCGCGCTGTATCTAGTTTACTTTCGAACAAGTCAAGATCTTTTATCGGTACACGTCGCATTTGATACTAAATGATGTTTCCTTTGTAATCAAAAGTAATATACAACAATTTGTGCTTACGTGGAGAATATACTTTTTATTTTAACATATTTACTGAAGTCCGCTTTTGTTTATCGCAAACGTACTCTATGGAATGAAAGACAAACAAAATAAATAAATACACCCAACAGTCACATACATAGTCCTGACCCCACGTTAAGATCAATTAAGTCTTGTGTCGTAGGTATGAGACACTACGAGAGACTTTTCGGTTTCACAAACGCCCAAACCAAGACAAATACTTGTGGGCCTCACAAACATTTGTCTCGGTGGATCGAACCCGCGGTCTCTCGTTTCCCAGCCGGCACCTAACCAACTGCGCCACAGAGGCAGTCAAAACATATAGATAAACATAACCCGTGGATATTTTACTTAATAAAAATGGTACAATTCTGTTACACATTGTGCCTCTATCACAGTTCAACAATTCACTGTATCTGTGAAAGCTCTTTGGCAGTTTCAGGCAGGATCGACGTCAAGCAAATAGTTAAACCAATAATTTGTTTATTGTATCAGCGCCAGCGAATATGTATGTCCTATATTGATATAAGGATTATTGAGTTGCCTACAATCTACCTGACCGGATGAAACGTGACAGCAAAGTCGTAACTTCAATTTAGTGTTCTGTTAGGTAGTGGTACCACTGTTATCAACCTCGCCATAGTAGATTCCATAGTCAAAACTAGCTAAAATTGATCGTATATGATCTGTTGCGGTTCGAAAGCGTTGTCATGCTGTTGTCAAAATATTAGGAACAGTTTTTCTCTCTTCACATTTTATTTCATTGGATATGTTAATACGAGTACCAATAGATTAACAGTATGTATGCTTGTTGTTTATATTATGGAACATGTCTCAAAAAATGCGTTGAATAGATATTTTAAAATTTTATTTGTATTTCCGAACTTCGCCACACGCCAATGGAATTTAGATGAATTTTTAACTAATTTCGATACATTTCTGATGTCGATATTTTATATGTAAAAATGTTGATTGTATTTCTGTGTCAACAAGAAGTAAAGCTGTTTTAAATACCTTTACTTCTTAGATTAGATTAATAGAGTTTTTTCTCTATTAAAAACAAATACATTTCAGCCTGGCTTATGCGTGGCGTATTTGAATAAGACTTTTTATTGAAATAAAGTCGCGTAACTTGAATTTAAATGCTCAGTGCTCAGTCATGCATACGCCAATAAATAAAATATATATGTACATATTTTTATTATACGAGCCTGGAATTAACATTCAAAAGCAAAACCATTACAATATTGAAATTGAAATTTATGATTCAATAGACTAAAAGTGCATTTATTTTTAAAAACTCTTTTATTTTATATTTTATTTTTATTGAATGACATTTAACCTTCATGTCTGAGTATACTACTAGCATTAGTATTTTACTATCTAGTCTAACTTACATATAAAGTTATAAACTATTACCTAGGGACAACTTTGATTGATTTGACTTCCCGGGGCCTTTAGATACGCTGAAGAGGACCACCCAAAAATCCCACATTTTTGGGTGGTACCCGAGGGCAACTAACAATCATGAAATACGCATATAGCCTACGGCTAAGTTATAAAAACCTTATAGAGCTAATGATCACTCTCTATCGAATGTATTATTTTCTCACATTTACTAATTATTTCATTAAGAACATTCGGGGGTTACATGTTGGCTAATTAAGTATTGTTATGATTCGTCTCTTGATATTGTTTTCGTCCCATACATATTAAGACATAATAAAAAATATAGTACAATCTATGTTGAAAGTTCGTTGAGTGAGATTGCCTGACATTCATAAATTACACTAAATCCTAATATTTAAATTGTCAGATAAAAGTTATTTATCCAACAATTTGTAACTTGACTGAATGTAAGACACAATTTTAAATTGCTCATGTTGTATTTTATTCGATTATTTATTTGTTTATAAAACAATCGGAACAGTTAACAAAATTACACGTATTCAAAATCCTATCAGATATGTAACATTTGAGACCAAAGTTAAGATTTTCAGCGTCGTATCTTGCCGTCGCAACGGGAATTGATAATGTTAGTGTCCGTCGTCGGAAGGGTAACTAAGGGGTGTAACTACCCTAACACGGTTATCGAGTGAACGGTTTACACCCTCAGTACGTCTGTGAGATCACATGCGTAGATATCCGAAGGCCATGTTAGTAAATCAAATTGTTAAGGAGTGTATGTGACTTGAAGACTGATTCTGTTATTGGATTGTTCTTGTTTTACGAACCTTGGGAAGTTAAAGTTTGTTATGGGGTCTGTTGAATGTTTACAATATATTTTAAGTTAGATGTATTTATATAACTATTTTTATGTTATTTCTTTTTAAAGTTGAAAGGTTAATATTTTTGACTTGCTTTTACACTTTCATGTTTAGTGCAATATGCTTTTTAACGTTATTGCGAAAACTGGCGTCGCAATTATCTAATGGCAGCATTTGAACCGAGAGGTCCTCAGGTCGATTCTTAGGCCAGGAAATCCACTATCTGAAATTGGTTAGACTGTGATGAGTTCGCTCTTTTAAATTTTCCGTGTAAATAAAAAAAACTGAATAGAAGCAATGGCTACTTGAGTTGACAGATTAATAAGCCTCTTATATTTGTAATTAATGCAGTATTCATGCAACATTATTCTCTGTAATATAATATCAAAAACAGTATTACGTTTGTATAAATTAATTACGCTATCAATTTATTGAAATATTGAGAGTGGAAATATTAATAACATGATTACTCCAATGGAGGTAATATCTGTATAAGATTATGTTATGTAAGATTATACCTACTGTTTCACCGTTTATTGGCTTTAAATCGTGACGTCTTCAGTTCAATTCCGTGGTTGACAAATCTCAATAATATTTGTGAGTTTTGTGTTACATCGTGAAGGATCCTGCATCCCAGAGCGAT
Organism: Theretra japonica; assembly: GCA_033459515.1. NCBI lineage: Eukaryota > Metazoa > Arthropoda > Insecta > Lepidoptera > Sphingidae > Theretra > Theretra japonica. The sequence goes on from CM065943.1 coordinate 8,108,691, forward strand.
TTGTAAGAATGTGTATGGTATGTAAAGTGCGCCAACCCTCACTAGGCCAGCGTGGTGGACTATAACATGGCCTAACCCCTTTCAATCGTACTCTCGATTGTAGAAGAAGCTCGTGCACAGATACTATACAAGAATTACAAACTGGATATTTGTTCCAATAATCTGAATGGGAATTTTCCGACGGGGAGTAATGACAGCATACAGTACAGTAGTGTACAGTCAAACAACCGTACAAGCGACCTTTAGCTGTGTCGTCAAAGTAAAGTTCTATTGGGTACACTGAGTCGTTGCATCCAACGTACCTAGTATCTAATACGGTAGCTTTACCTATTGAATACTCGTAGCTTTATATTTGTCGTCCAATATGATTAAAAATTATCGTACTTTGTATGCAATTTTTATGTTGTCGTAGCATGAATTTAATAAATTTATTAGCGTGCGTGCATGAAAAGGTTTTAAGGTAGTTTTTCCAAAGAAAGTCGAAGAAGGGTAGTGAATTTAAAATATGACATTTCACTAACCTACAATGGTGGATTATCAGCGAGTGAGTGAGTGACCATTTATTGTCTATAGATAGATTAATACTAAACCTATCGCCGTCCATTCTTGGACATAAGCTCTCCTGAGTAAGCGCCAACCATCCCGTTCTTGAGATAGGTAATTATTTAATATTACTTTGCGGAAAAACTGTTACATTTTATTACTAAAGGAAAAATCCCTCAACGAAGAAAATATGGCGTTACTAAAGTGGTAAATGGCGAAATTAAAATTGTACCTTTCCAAATAGAAGAGGAACTGCACTTCCTTTTTAAGCTTTTTCATGACAAAATATTACCGCTTCAAGTAAAGAATTGTAAAGGTCAAAAATACCTAAGCTGTTTATCGAAAAGCAAAATGTGTTTTTTTATTCATAGCTTGGTGTCCAAACTCCAAACCATCTCGGCACGAACCAAAAGGTTCTCTCTCTCTCTCTTCAGCCACAGGAAGTCCACTGCTGAGCATAGGCCTCTCCCATGGATCGCCATATAGACCTGTTGGAGCGGCCTGCATCCAGCGACCCTAGCCAGGTCGTCCATCCTTGTGGGTGGGCGTCCATCACTTCGCTTGCTTGTACGGTTTGCCAATTCTTTTTTGTACAAAACCCGGGTTGGGCAAAGTGATATTGGATTTTTCCAGTCATTATCAGCCTGGAGTCAGGAATTTGTGCCAGGTTAGGCGATAGACTCGCCCCTTCTTATTTGTGGGACGGAAAATATAAGGCGAAACGTGGGTGACCCGGTTGCACTTCTGACTACCCCTATTGGGAATAAAAGGCGTGAGTTTATGTATGTATATATAATAAGTTTGTACTGATTTTAGAAATTACGAGAAACAGCATAAAATGTCTAGTCATGGATTCTACGCTTCTAATTTGAAATATTTTATAAGGCAGGTAATAACCCCTCAATAATCCTGTACGCCGTATTCAATTATAAACGCCAATCGCTCAACCCTAAGTAAATTATTTACTTGTGTGTTTTTAACATGAATAAACAGTAATTAGTATTTTATTAATGTTATAAATTACCTTTACTGTAATGCGAGTTTAAACTGAAAACTATAACATTTCTTTGAAGCCTATTCAACCATAACCTCAAACGACTGCTCTACAAAAGAAGCAAAAGATTTACGCCTGTTATTATTGCCAAACTTTTTGGCTCGCGACCCGTTCTGGCCAAAATAAAGCACGTAACGACTTTATTCATCGTAATGCCTGGTTCAAAATGTAACGTAAATAAAGTTGTAATATTTTATTCTTTCCGAATTTATATATAACTTAAATGAAGAAGCAAAATATATTTAAAATCCATAGAGTTAGAGCAGCGCTGAAACAGCGACACCTTGCGTCACATGCTTGAACTAATTTTAATTTAAGGTGTTTTGTAACAAATTACGACCTCGAAATTAAAATTTTTAACTTTCCTTCCCAGCTGTCGTCGCTTTACCCCAGCCTTAGTTTTTAATTTTTTCCGGTCTCAGCCACAAAGAACATTGCAACCTACATATTTCATTATTTCTACAAGCTGGCGTTTCCGCACTTAATATATCCGGGTCAAGGCACCTGTTACCAGAAAATAAATTAATTGGAGCGCAGATTAATAAATATTCATTATATCGGGATAAAATTACTTTTCGCTTTATAAGTCATGTCATAATTTTTTATTTTTATTAATGCTCGAGTTAAAGAATTATCGCACGATTTGATGATTTGCGGCCGCTGCTTTTAATCAACCGTATATTTATTATTTTATGAAAGCCGAAAGCCACACTAAAAGTGTTGTGCAATATTTTTACTACAACTCTTACACTGTTACTTCAAGGTAAAATAAGCTCTCACAGCACAAATTTAATAACGCTGAGACCAACTTCGAATTGGATTAACTTGTATTTTTAGCTTTATCTCGCTGTGTCTGGAGGTTCCGAATAATACCTTCTTTTCGCAATATGACAAACAACATTTCGCCTCTTTAGCCTGTCTACGCTGTGGTATTCGTGACGTTTAAATACCATTGTTGTTTTATTTTGGAGTGTTTATATAACAAAATCCCTGAATGATGGTCAGATTTAGGTGTGAATTCACTGTTTGTTTATTTTGTTGAAACAATTTATTATTTTCGTTACCGAGTCGCGAGAATTAATCTGTGTTGTGCGTCAAAATTTTATTGGTTGTTTTGTATTTCTGCTTAGGTCGTTCATTTTACATTTATTTGTATTGAACCCCAACGGCCAATGTTATAGGTATAAGTGGAGAGCCTCCCGCATTACTGAGTTATTGGTTATGAAAAAAGTTCACGTGTATATTCAGTATTTTTATGATATTATTCTTACGGGTTATCCGTAACTTAGTTCTCAGCCGATTGGATAGCCAACATGAATGTTCGTTTCTATGGCAAACAGTTTAACAATGAAAAATCGTTTTATAATAAATGATCATACGCTTTAGAAGTACATGTATTGGGAACAAACCTGACAGCTTCTTTGGCGCAGTTGGTTCGACGTCGACTGCAAAACGAGAGGCCGCGGGTTCAATCCCCGCATCGAAACAAATGTTTGTATGAACCACAAGTATTTGTTTCGAGTCTGAATATTTGTGAGACCGAAAAGTCTCTCGTAGCTCCTGATATACACAACACAAGACTTGATCATAGTGTGGGATCAGGACTATGTATGTGACTGTTGAGTATATTTATTTATTTATTAAACCTGCATATTTTATAACTCTTGTCAACAAATTCGAATACCTGTGCAAAGTGTGCCAACATGCACTAGGTCAGTGTGATAATGAGGCCAATTTCCACTCAATGACTTGGTCCAATATCCAATGGACAGCTTAATCCCAACACCAATATGATTATATTTTATCTCCATAAATAAACCTTATTATTTCATTACAGTATGCTAATGATGACGTCATTTTTAATTGGACTGTTCATGTTTTCGGCGGGTGACGTATGCGTATTACTCAATGTAAGCTTTTATGGAACGGCACAATGTTAATAGATTTTTCAATTGCAGGAGTGACTTGCCTGTTTAAAGGCCTGGATTTGTTCAAAAAGAACGATGCGTCGAACAGTACAATAGTTATCACTATCGGGACAGTGCTGCTCGTGTTCGGACCTGTTGTAATGGGTATGATATATTTTTAATTATTTAGAGACTTTTACACTAGGGGATAGTATATGCCAGTTCCACATAGTAAATAAGCATCTGCTCAATAATAGAGGAAAAAAAACAAGTCCCAACAATTCTGAAAAATAATTTTCATTTAAATTTCTATTAAAACCATACATACATACTTAATCTCACGCCTTTTTCCCACAAGAGGTAAGCCGAAGTGCTACCAGGACACACTTTTCGCCTTGTATGTTCCGTCCCACGATGTGATAAGGGGCGAGACTATTGCCATATCCGGCACAAATTCCTGATAATGAATAGAAAAATCCAATATAATTTTGCCCGAGTCGGGATTCGAACCCGAAACCTCAGCGTTGCAATCATACGGTATTACCACTGTGCCACCGAGGCAGTCAAGGCAACTTAAATAGTAACATCATAAACTTAAATAATATGTACGCCTGGTTAGATTAGTTCCTTTATAAACTATACTTAGTGCATGTTAAGTTAAATAAATGTTATATAGCGTGCGTTGAAATATGCCTGTTTCCAACAGAGACCAAGAAACACTAATTAAGATGAAAATAGGTGATATTATATGTACCTTTGAAGAGTCGGTAGGGGTCGACCTCGCCGAACCTACACCATTCCGTGATACCCTCAACAAGGGTCAAAAGTACCCTGAACCGACGAACATGCAGAGGTTGATGAAAGTGGATGAAGCGAAAGTAGTATGTCAGGATCGAGCAAATTGGCGATCCATAGTCTCTGCCTACCCTTATGAGATACAGGCGTGACGATTATGTATGTATGTATGTACCTTGGGAGAGGGCTTTGTCTAGCAGTGGACTGCAATTGTTCTTTTGCTTTGTTGTAAGAGAGCTATAAATGATATTTCAATATATTTTTTTTCATAGTTATTACGGGGATTAATAGCGATATCTTTCTGTAGTAAAATTTTACGCTATATTTTCTGCAACATAGAAAAATGACGTATTGCCCATGCCTAGAAGTGTCTGTTAAAGTAAGATAAAGTCGTCATACCTATTAGTCTAATAGCGGGAAACGAAAGGTGTAAATTGAAGTGCAAAGCTCAATCGTCAGTGCATCTTGCATTTTGTCAATTCTCAAAATCATTCAAAACTCTGGATTTGTATCCAATATATTTTCTCCTATAAAACAAAGACCAGAAATATAAAAGGCATACGTAAATGACCAATTAGTTGTGATACGTCCAACAAATACCAGAAGCTTCACATCAAAACAATGTAGGCTTGCACAATAGTACAAAAATAAAAAGTACGCCAGTGTGTCTATGAACTAATCCATTTTTCATACAAACCGCAAAATCCGTTCAAAATTGAAATCCACGTTGTACAGAAGCAAAACTGCTCGATATTCTAATCTCTGTTCCATATTTAAAAATGTGAAACGGATTTTACATATGTATCTGTGGTTTTCAACCAACACAAAATACACTGCATTGTTACCCGAAATGACATTTTTCTTTGTAAAGTTGGCAGTACTGTTCATAGTTAATTGGTCGTCGAATAACGTGCATTTACAAGAACGAGAATTGGACGTACGTAAAAACTAGTGTACATTTACTAAAATATTGATTTGGATGAATTTCAATTGTTTAAATTCTGATTATGGCAACCTTTTGCTTTTATTGCGTTGAATGGCGAGACTAGCATGCTATTTGCCTGATAGTAAGCGATACGACCGCTCATGGACAGAAGCAAAACCAGTCTATTGCGAGTTGGCGGAATCCATATAGCGTAGAAATTCTTATAAAGATCTCTATGTATACAGGACCGCACTTGGCCAGCGTGGTGGACTAAACGGCCTAACCCTCTCAATCATACCTTCGATTGTAAAGGAGGAACGTGCCTTGCACTGGGACGTATATGGGCTGACACAATACAATGTATGCAGGATTCCTGACGATATATTCCTACACAGTTAATTGACTGCAAATATACACATGGCGTTAAATGGAAACATACCTGGATTCCAACCCTGGACTACTGTTTCTGTATATTTCGTTGGTTTCGTTGCCAAGAGGCCTCCACGCACTTCAGATTTTTGAATGCCTATTTGCCAATTTACCGACATATATCAGTTTATACGTTGGTATGTTTAGCACATCAGAAATTCGACGACTGCCTAGAATCAGTAATGAATGGATTACAATAGTTTTTAACGTATCGATGCCTTGGGGCCTAAAAATCGCGTATAACATTTTACGGCTTCTGCGATATCAACTTAGTTCTACATACCGGTAAAGTTTAAGCGACTGTTCATCTGCTTATGATATACTCTATAGACCGAGAGCCCGTGGCCGCCAGACTGTCGTCATTTTATAAAAGCTGATAATTTATCTGCGCATGCCTTGACATAGGGAACACACGATCAGCTATTATAAAATTCCGATCGTTGTGGCTTTGGAAGTTATCAGCTTTAAAGTCTCTGGCAAGTTGCAAGAGCCATCAAAAGTGCTCGGCTGCCATGGAAACCCTTTTTGATAGTTGCCTTAATAACATACAAGGTATATCAAGACTGCTACCGAAAACGAAGGCAGGTGGTAGTTTTAATGACTTTAGACACAATGCAACTAATTTTTTTGCAAAAAAAGCGACGATTTCTTTCTTATTTTTTTTCCCCTATCATTATATTTGGGTGGTGAATTAATACATTTTCCTGAAAAAAAATATGTAAACCCTTTTATTTCTAAAGACGCTATAGTACGCAAGCATTTAAATTATAATTTTTGCAAAAAATATGGACTTACCACCCAAACACTAGGATATTGAAAAACGTCGCGTTTTTTTGCAACATTTTCTATTACATCGTGACTGCAATCACTAAAACTACTACCTGGCTTCGTTTTCGTTTGCAGTTTTGATATACCCTGTATATAAAATTCAGCTTTTATACTATAACTATGGAAAACATATATATTACGATAACTTCAAACTTTAATAAAATGACAAAGGTCTGGCGTCCATGGGATCTGGGTCTACTACCTTTACAGAGTTTAAGGACCCATCATGTTGACCCATGTAAGGTTTTTGCGTTTCGATTTCTTCTTCTTCTTCTACCTGGCGTTATCCCGGCCGGTGCCAGGGTCCGCCTTCCGGCTAATTCTCTTCCATTTCGCCCGATCTTCGGCATCCTCCATAGTAAGACCATTGACCCTCTAAACGATTTTCGATTTCATTCAATGTATATTCGGATACAGTCTGACCAATTTTATTGATCGGCGATTAGCAACTATGATCTCCTGTTAATCGATTCTTATTTCTTACTTAGCAACCACTTCAGTTTTTCTTGCTTAATGTATAGTAATGTAGCTGTAATGAATAGAATAGAATTTTGAATAACTTTCGTTTAACCATTTGCCCTGTATTGCGCAGATATAAAAGCCAATTTTGTATTATCAACAATAATTAACCTACGTAGCAAACAATATAATATTTGTAACATCAAATCGGATCAGCGCAATTAAGACAACAATACATAATTATTTCATAACAGGCTAAACAGCCATTATGATTTGTATGCAAATTATTGTTACCAGAGCTTTTAATGAAACTTCAATTTAAATATTTGGAAATTGACTTTTCTAGTGAAAGTAGGTACGGAATTACAATATCTTTATATTACACCTATATGTATATTATTTTCATATGCTTTTATTATTGACATGAAATATCTCTGCATTCTGTGGTTAAATAGGCATTTGATATTTAAGATTATTTTCATGTCAAATAACTGAATAAATAATGTTTTTGTTTTAAAATAGTTTTGTCGCATATATCTACCGAACGTTAAGAAACTATTTTCTTGTAATAATACATATTTTTTGCAGTGCTATCTGCGATATACTGGACGATGAGTGTAAAAAGTATGAGGGACGCCGGACAATGGTGCTGAAGAAAGTACATAAATATATTATATAGTAGAGATAAGTACTTCTGCACTATTATATATTAAAATATTTATAGCATTTCAATGAGTGTTTTATTTAAATTGTTTATTCTAAGATGAACATGTGCATTGATCTTAATAAAAATTTAATCTTAAGAAATAAATACCGTGACATGAACATAAGTTTTCAAGTGATGTTTTTTTCTGCCTATTAGAAGTACATACCAGTGTTTCTTCTTGAAAATCAGAGCTATTCTTGCCCTTGACTTCTGAAACCACTTATAACCACCGAGGGATATAAGATGACATGCTGAGGAATAGTAAGGCACTCAGCTCGGCCACAAAAAATAGCAAGCGTTCCGGCCTGAATGTTTAATGCTACAGTCATACCTTTCGACCCTACCCGAGCTACGAAAAGGGAGCTTAACCACTTACCTTTACTTAAAAAAAGCTAAATTCCTCATATATACAGCGCTAAAAATATTTTACAAAATTAACCGCAAAAAGAAATGCGACGTTTAATTGTTGTGTTATTACGAAATATAACACTTGTTAAATAACAATTGCACTTTGCAATTTAATATTATTTAACTAAATTAAATGCATAAAGCGGCTCTAAATATACTCGTAATGTCATTCAGAAATACCAGCTAACAGGTCAAATGATAAACAACGTCACCGCAAAATGTATGCCGGCACGGTAGTACTCGACTTCAATCTGTTGACAATATAGAAAAGTTAATTACGGATATTAAATTTGATTTTATGATCGGACGGGAGCGCATTCAGTGGTTTTGTAAGTGGGGTAAAATTTGAGCTAGGAAAGGTGATCAATTATATAAAATACCAATGTTGAAACACATAGTCCTAACCCCACACTAAAGCGCCATTTACACGGGGAGAGTTTCTCTCGGCAAGAATCGTATGCCATTATAGTATAACCGCCATATGGTTATGGTATTCTGACAATGTTTACACGATGCAACTTTTTTATATCCTTACGATAATCGTATCTTAGAGGCGAGAAACTCTTTGTGTAAATGGAGCTTAAGATGCGAATGTTGTATAATGGGTACAAGAAACTACGAGCTATCTCACAAACATTCAGATTCTAAACAAATATTTGTGGATCTCACAAACATATTTTGCCTCGTTGTGAGGATCGATTACGCAGCCTGTTGTTCCAAATCCGGCGTCTAACTAACTGCCTCACGAAGGCTTACTGGTCTGGCTTTCAAAGTGTGCTGACTGTATGGCTGACCACCTGATGGTGAGTAGATACCGTACACCAGGAACGCCAATAACACCAGAAGTGTCGTCAATGCGTTGTCGACCTACAAGGAAAACTTAGGCTCTTTTCTTTGAACTATTTTTGTATTAGTGGATTTTCAAAAGAAAAATAGTACACCAGTAAATGTTTTAAACATTCTGCATAAATAGAATTAACATTCAATTCATGAGCACGCCTCTTGTACGAGTAAAGGGGACAAAGACTAAGTCCAACTGGCCCGCACAAATCGTACTAGTGACCAACACATGCCACAAATTCCCGTGGAGAACGTTCAGGTGTTTAAGATTGTTCACGAGGTTTTAAGCATTACGTTCAATACTTATTTTAAGTATAAGTACACACATACATAAACATCACGCCTTCTTTCCAGAAGGGGTAGATAGAGCTGTAACTGATAGGGGGCGAGCCTATCGCCCTATCGAGCACAAATTCCTAACTCCGGGCCGATAATGAATAGAAAAATCTAATATAACTTTGCCCGACCCGGGATTCGAACTCCAGTCCTCAGCTTTGTAATCATACCATAGTACAACTACGCCACCGAGGCAGTTAGTTTAAGCATAAGTAATAACATTAATTTATTTTATTTTATTGTTTAGCCTCCAAAAGAACTAGCTAGGACTATACGCCAGTGTCTACAGATTAACAAATTGTTTTATCTGTTTGGGTAGTGAGACAACGAAAAAAAGCGTTCAGACCGAGTGGCTTAATATTCCAGATTGCAGTTACCTGAGTAAGAATATTACTTAGAGTTAAAGAAACAAATGGAGAAAAAAATCTTAGTGTAAAAGAAACAAATGTAGATTTGGTTACAGAGAAAAAACGAGTTTTGCCAAAGGCACACTAAATACATCATAGGCAATAAAATATTTTTTATATTAATACTATTGTAAATTATGTGCTTAATACCGACGCTATCCGCACTACAAATACTACTAAAATTTATTTTATCACAGCTTAAAACAGCAAAAACGTGAACAGAACGGTCTAACATTACAATTATACAAAAACTTCATTAAGATATTTCATAAAACATTTATAAAGATCACTTGATAACTGCAGATTAAAATTTAACCCATTCAAGAGAGCTCACGTCAGAGGGTTTTTGTTGCGAAATTATTTAATTACTCTCACATTTGTAACAAAGCCTCCCCACTGTGGGTGCTATTTTAAAGTAAATTTTTCATATCCCTCTGTTGCGCTGTTGCGTACCGTTTACGTTTTAAATGCTATCTTTTAATCATTTCTCATTTGCATACGTAGTTGTTTTGGTAAATTAGCTCTTTCTGTGGATGGATGGTTGAAGATTTACGTTCAGATGGAACACTGGCTGTACAGTTGGTACAGCACACATTTGAGAAGAACAAACGTGTACTGTATCAACCAGTGCCGGATTAGCCACGTAGCAAGAGTAGCAAATGCTATGGGCCCCGCGGATTTAGGGGCCCCGCGCTACAACGCTTGTCTGACCGTTTTTAAAAAAAATATCAATTTAGACAGGAATTAGGAGCGTAAAATATCTTGCATGCCTTAAACGCGAAGCGCTTAGCCTGTGCTTCACTTCCACCTGCAAATCTAAAACTCGATTTCGTCACGTTCAATCGTAAAAATAAGTACTTACCTAGGTATTTTACGAACTTTTTAACGTTAATGTTTTTTATGTTAAATTATAATTCATATACAGACTGCTACCGAAAACGAAGCCGGGTGGTAGTTTAAGCGACTTCAGACACAATGCAACCGAAAATGTTGCAAAACAGCGTAAATTTGTTTTTTTGTTATTTTTTTTCATATGGTCGTGTTTGGGTGGTAAATACATGTTTTTTTCCTAAAATAATAGTGTATACACATTTATTTATAAAGACTCTAAGGTACAAAAGAGTTTAAATTATTATTTTAGCAAAAACTATGGTTTACCACTCAAAAATATAATATTTAAATAATGATAAAAAAAATGTCGCGTTTCTTTACGAAATTTTTGATTGCATTGTATTACCCGGCTTCGTTTTCGGTAGCAGTCTTGAGATACCCGGTATTTAGACTAGCATCTATACCTAATTTCTATAAAGAATGAATTAAGGAACACGATGGGCCAAGAACGTCTTAATCATCTCACATTGTTGAATATAGAGCATGATTTGCTTAAAGAAGTGGACATTGAAAGTCTTATCTCTAAATTTGCCCATATTAAATCTAGAAAAGTTTATTTGTAACAATTTTGTTTTATTTAGTACCCTAAACATGAGAACCTAAAGCAAACCAAGGGCCCCTTGACAGAATTTGCTACAGGCCCCGCGCTGGCTTAATCCGGCACTGGTATCAACCCATATTACGTCCCACTACAGGGCATCGGGCTCCTTTACAATCGAAAGTACGAGTGAGAGGGATTAGGCCATATAGTCCCTGGCCTGCCGTTCGGCGGACTTTACATAGCATAGATTTTTTTTTTGCAAATCGCTATGGTATGCAGATTTCCTCACGATGTTTTCCTTCACCTTTACAGTGCATGGTTATTCACGATCAATACACACATGACTCCGAAAAGTCAGAGGTGTGCCCTGGGATTTGAACCCCCGACCACCGTGACCATGTTGGCAGTCGCGTCTGATCCGCTTACCAGGCCACCACGCACTATTAACAAACGAATGATTTTTTTTTTGGCTGATACGACATTTTGACTATTAAATACATTTGTATGTGGCCCCTATAGTCGCAATTGGCACGGATCGGAATGTCCTACCATATATTTGATATATTTACATTACTTTCACCGAATTCACCGAACACAGCAACGATGTTACTTTACATTGCTTTCTGCGAGACATTGAGACCATTCTGACCAGCCTAACCCACTCTTACTGTGGCTGTAACAATTTAAGACTCTACCTGCATCAGGATTGAGAATGTTGTGGGTTCCCTGGGTTTGGATTTGAAATAATTGTTCGAAAAAATATTAAAAGATTGATTCTATTTGTCGCCACATGACGAAGAAATAACAAGGTGAAAGGGGTCGAAATAATCCCAGCAATATATTATATTATATTATTATATACCATATTATATTTTTTATCAATATTATCCACAGCAAAAATAGTTGATATTTATCAGATTTTAATCAAGATTAAAAATAGTTAATCATTCATAATTAAGTAATTAATCATAACGCCAATTTACTGACCGTTTATTTTAAATATCACACACCACATAATTAGTAAATGTTATTCGTGCTCTATACAGGCATAACGTCTGCATTTAACATTTAATTTCAAACTTCATTTTACGGCAAACAAGTTTTTGAAAAATGTATGTTCTATTGGTCTAATGAGATTTTTAATTGCTTTCTTTATAAGGTTTTCATAAATCCGACTTTCCACACACTAGTATTTCATTAAAATTGAATGTTGATATACGAGTACTCCAGGCTATAGCCTCCATGAACATAGCCGAAGTACGTTAAAGCGGTTTAGTCGGAACTCGTATTATGATCTAATATTTGGTACACGTTCCTGGAAATCAGGGAGTTAAATACAATGCCAATTTGATTAGTGATTATGAAGCAAATGTAATTTGAATAATATCTGCTCGAGATTCGATTTATAAAGACTGAAATGCACCTAAGGTGGGTGCAGCGGAATTCAGATTATTATCCGATGGCGAGAGGTATCTGAAATCAATCTTTACGATTTTATTAAACAATACATTAAACAATGTGCATATTTCCAGCAGTTAAAGCGCCAGTTTTCCATAGGCTCTTCTTTTGTCAACGTTTTACCGATAAAAACAACTTCACAAATAATACAAGAGTTTTTATCTACCCATAATACCAATGAACGCTATAGAAAAAATAGTATTTTTTCGACTTAGCGTTAGTAACACGACACGCAACTATTAACATGTTAATTAAACCCCTTTTTATCCGGCGATGTTTGTACGTTTTAATTATAAAGGATACGTGATTTGCATAATCATGTTTTTATTATAAAGCCATTTTAGAGATACTGCAAGCATGTTTGGTGTTTTGAGCCGTGAAATCAAATTCTCATATTCATTTCCATACATAAATTAACACTGGATGCATAAAAAAATCTGGTACATATGCTTTGCTACGTGTTGGTTATTACGCCTTGTTATTGGACGTGTGAAATAGGTTTCAAATACTATTAAAGTGAAGATATTTTTGTTTCAATATAAAAGAGTTATAAGCGTTATATGATAAATTTCATCCATCCTCAGCCAATGGAAGTCCACTAGTGAACATAGGCCTCTCCCAATGATTTCCACAGTGACCTGTTGGAGGCAGCCTGCATCCAGCTTCGTCACGCGACCTTTACCAGGTCGTCTGACCACCTAGTGGGTGGACGTCCCACGCTGCGCTTTCCGCTTCGTGGCTTCCATAAATTTACACGCCGTAAACAATATATCAAATAGATTGGTATTTCAAGTTTTATAACATACTGTAATAAAATTTAGTTTTTTGTTTACAAAATTTATATAATATAAATTATTTTCATCTAGCAACGATGTTTCTTTCAAACCTCAAAATTAGGACTGAATTGTTCATATTTAATTATAGATGCGAGTATTTCGTCTTAGTTAAAATCGGCTCATATAACAACATCTACGGGCTTGTTGGACAAAACAGTTATAATCGTCTTCAGCCACAAGAAATCCACTGATTTCCACAGCTACCTATCGGGGACGTCTTGCAGCAACATCCAGTAACTTCACGAAGTCGTATCCACCTTGAAGGTCGACGTTCGACACAACGATTACCGTTACGTGGTCTTTGCTCGACAACGTTACAAGATACCACAGTTTAATATATATCCGACGTGAAATAACACCTACATTCTGGCTTTTCGTTTAGTAAATTGTTTACCTTTCCCATTACCCAACACCTGCAAGATATCTCCGTATTACAAATTCACAGACGCCAATCACAGCTTGGTATTTTATATAAAAAAAGACCAAAATCATAAGGCTTTATTAAATCTTGCTTGTGGACAGAAAGAGCCAACCGCACCCTTTTACCTGACCTAATCTAAGAGAGTAGATTTTGATTTATTTATACAGACGCATGACGAGGCATCCAGGTGTCTTACCTTCGACAGCTGCGAAAAACAAAGAGCATTTATAACAAACTTTGACTGAAACACTCCCCCGAGCCGCAACTGTTTACGTGGAATTAAACAACTATGTCCAACTTCAAAATAAGTATACACGCGGGATATTTTACGGGTTAAATTGTTTTTAGCTGTGGTGCTATGTCTTTTAGTGCAGTTGTTGAGTATTTGAGAATTTTATAATTACAGTAGAAGTCTCGAAGTAACTGTTGTAGGTATGTACATTTTTATAAAGAGTTGCCTGATCGGTACAAAAGCTAGTAAATTTAACGTATCATGTTAAACGTTAGTACGTTTATATGAATAAGGCCCCTACGCGCTAGTGCGCGTAGGGGCCTTATTCATAGACAGTTTAAAAACCTATTTTAGTTATCGAATGTTTTGTCTTCCTCACTCAAAATGGATTCAAAAGGCGTTTGAAAGGGAAAAAATATTCGATAACTAAAATAGGTTTTAAATCTGTCTATGAATAAGGCCATACGTATCTGGCCGTAATATAAAAGCTGTGACCTGCTAAGAAAGATTTAGACCAGTATGGCAAATACACCGCCATACAAATTCACCGTTATAGTGCGTGTTGATTGATTATCAATACACACATGACTCCGAAAATTCAGAGGTGTGCCCTGGGATTTGAACTAGCGACCACCATGAACATGTAGGCAGCCGAGTCTGACCAACAGGCCACCACGCACTTTAGTAAGTTTAGTTTAGTGTAATTTAAACTAAAATGTGATCAGTGAGTGGTGAGATATTTTTATCAGCGATTGACACAAGATTTTGTGGATTTACCCTAATCTCAATGTATGCTGACTGATTTATGCCACGCAATCAGGAGCTCTACAATTTTTAGGATTTCGAAAAAATATAAAGCAACATAAAATCAGCAGATAAAGAGAACATTATAATAACCTATAATAATATACAATAGTAAGATCATAAATATTACATGTAACAAAATGTATAGAGCAATTTATCAAAATTCTCGTACATTATCTCCGTATACATAAAACATGAAGTATGTTCTGTAGATTTCTGGAAGGGCCCATGTATTATTGGATGGGTATCGATCAGTGTCGTGCTAACGCGTTGTTTCTCAATAAATTCTTGTTTTCCTAATCGACGTTGTGGAAGTTATATTTGCAAATTGATATTTTGGTCCGACAATGTACTTAGACAATGTAGTTAGTATGTAGTTAGAGAGTTATTTATGTATGTGCATAAATAACTCTCAAACGATTTTGAGTTACATTTTTTTTATAGAATGAATTACTGCTTTTGAAGAATGGTTAATTTGCTGATGGTAGGTCTCTCATGTCCATCGCAATTTGTATTTCTCCCGTCAAACAGCAGTGTATAATATGCACTGTTGTATTTCGGTTTGAAGGGCATTAAAGCCAGTGGAACTACTGGACGAAATGAGACTTCATCCATCCAACCATCCATCAGCCAAAGGAAGTCCACTGCTGAACATAGGCCTCTCCCAATGATTTCCACAGTGATCTGTTGGAGGCAGCCTGTATCCAGAGACTGAGATGAGATGATGATGAATGAGACTTAGCAACGTATAAACAACAGTAGAAAATTAAAACGTTTAATTCACTTTAAATATTAAAAAACTCAACAAACAAAATCTTCAAAGTTGTACGATTCCTGTATAAAAATATCATCATATTTATGCCAAAGGCATGACCCTAATAAGCAACAGTTATTCCACCTGTCTCATTCATAATATTATCATAAACCTTGTTATAATTGCATTTAATTATTCTCTCATAAATAAAACGACACCATTTTAACACCTATTCATCATGCTGTTACTAGAATAAAACTGCCTTAGAGCGAGCAGCGCTGAGGCATTGAGAGTTCCGTGTAACAGCAATTTTTGTTTTCATCTGGATATAAAACATCGTATAAGAAGTAATTGCTTATTAATAAATATTGGGTTGAAAGACAATACAATCTTTTTGTAATGATTTAATTTATATTCTTACGCAAAGTCAATTTCTTACGCCAGACAGCAGTATAAACGCATTGTTGTGTTTAGATTTGAAGGACATTATAGCCAGAGTAACTACAAGACATAATGAGACTTAACATCTTATGTTTAAGGATGGCGAGCGTAGTAGAATGCCAAGCATTGCTTTGTAATTCATGGTGATTGGTTTTGCTACTTACCATGAGTGCTCCTATCGCTTACCATCAGGCGAATGGCATGCTCGTCTCACCATTCAATGCAATAAAAAATATTTATGTTCCTCGTTTTCCTCTTTTGTAATTGATATATAATTAATTATTTCAGCCTATTGATATTAAGGAGTGCGGAAATCATTCTCATTCATTGGAAACTCTATTTATAGTGCATAATTTATATCACCTCATACGTAATATTCAAGTAATTTAATCAATACATGGGCCATTATTGCCTTTAATAACGCATTTATTAGTATTGAAATCATCCATCATCCATTCATCAGCCAAAGGAAGTCCACTGCCGAACATAGGCCTCTCCCAATGATTTCCACAGTGACCTGTTGGAGGCAGCCTGCGTCCAGCGACGTTCCGACGTCAGTATTGAAATACAGTACGTATAATAACCACACCAACCCTGGAGAAATGACCACTAATTAGGTAAGAAAAACTAGAGAACTTCGACTAGAATTTGTATTTGTATCAGAAAGTATGAATAAAGTAAATAACGATGATATAATATAACAAGGTGACACTTTTAATTTATTACAGTGAGAAAAAAAAATTGACAGACTTATGTATGCATTGCTACTATTGATGCTGACTTTATCTTATTACGAGTAATAGGGTTTTTATATCACGTTTCAATCACGGATCCCTAAAATTAATAACGCTTTTTAAAACTTAGTTCTTTCACTCCGTTAGTGTACATGCAATTTAATTAAGAACCGTAGAAGTAAGTTTGTTTAGAAACGTTTAATAACGTAGTAATAGCTTTCATTCCGACATCGGGTAAATACCGCCTTACTCCCTCCATTTTACCAGTGGAAAGCAAAATTTTTCTATTAATGTATTCATGGATTTTTTGAAAAAACTACTATCAACATTCGAGGTGGAATGGAACTTATCTCTATTTGCCATCTTCATCGTATGCATTAAATTTTCAAGTTAAATTTACTTGAACTGTCGATAAAGGGATTTTAAACTATTTTGCAAATCAATTTAAATTTAATTGGCATTTATAGAACTACATTGGCTTAGATGTCTCTATTAGCAGTTAATATCTTGAGTCTACATTCATAAAGCCTCATTTACACGGGGAGAGTTTCTCGCTTCGAAGTTCAAAGATACGATTATCGTAAGGACATAAAAAAGTTGCATCGTGTAAACATTTGTCAGAACACGATTATCTATGGCGGTTATGTCATGCGATAATCGCATACGATTCTCACAGCGAGAAACTCTCCCCTGTAAATCGGGCTTAAGAGAGCAGCATGATTGACACAATTTCGTAAAAGACAACCCATTTGTCCGTCAATAAGCCGCATTACAAACCCAGAGGAAAGTTTGGAATTTAGGTACCAAACTGAACTAATTTAATCAAATCCGTCCTTCCATCAAACCGCACAGGGAGGACTGAAGCTCAAAGGTTGTGGACTGGTACAATAGTATTAGAAATTGTTACGCAATCACATATCTTGGCACAGCTGATGGGCAGAAACTAAGCCTCTTAACACAGTACAGATAATTGGCTTTTAAAAATATAACAAGAGTCAGAGACTGTGGTGTGGTGGTCATTGGTATCCACTCGGATAGCAACACCCGTACTTTATGGTAGAAAACAGGTTGTCAGCCAACGTATATTTAGATTAAGGCGGCAACCGATAATTGTGTCGCTCTACGAGTCCTGTGAGTCATTTCTCGCTGATCAAAGTCATAGGTCTCTCATATTACGTGAGAGGCCACTTGGATAAGTACTACCGCAATGTCTAGTTCTCCCGCCAAACAGCAGTGTAAATGCACTGTTGTCTTCCGGGTTGAAGGTCATTGTAGCCAGTGTGATTACTGGACATAATGAGACTTAACATCTTATGTCTCAGGATGACGAGCGCAGTTGAATGCCAAGCATTGATTTCTAATTCATGGTGTTTGGTTTTGCTACTGTCCATGAGCGGTCGTATCGCTTACCGAATGATATGCTCGTCTCGCCATTCATTGAATTAAAAAATACGTGCCAGTATAAAAAAAGAGCGTTTGGCCACTGGGTTAACATTCGTGTACGCTATCCGGGATGATGCAAAATATAATGTCAGTTAACACCAGCTTAAATACTGAGTACAATTCGGTTCAAAAGGGGAGCATGGGTGGAAGAATGAATAACAATTGACGACACCGGACCAATATCAAATCATGACACCCTAAACTTAGTTAATCCAAATAATTTCAATAGAAATGCTCGTGAAAACTGACAAGTTTTTGTGATTACTCGTATTGTAATATTTTCTTAAAGGAATTTAATAATAAAATTCATACATATATATAAACTCACGTCTTTTTCCCAAAAGAGGTCATCGTCATATCGGGCATAAGTTTCTGACTCCGGGTTGATGAATTGAAAAATCCATTATCACTTTGCCCGACTCGGGATTCGAACCCGAGACCCCAGCTTTGCAATCATATCGTAGTACAACTCCGCCACCGTGGCAATCAAATTCATATAAGTTTTCTTTAAATTTATTTTCGTCTGAAACGCTAGAACAGTATATCTAAAGTTTTCTTTACTTCTATCAGTGGTTTAATTCACAAATATATTCGCTGGCTGGGCCCCGTAGTTATTTCGAAACGACTTCGCAAAAGGAGCTTCTAAGAAAGACACGAGTATTGAATAATTTATTTTTCCTTTAACAATGTCATTATTCAGAACTACACTGAACTTTCCTTCACTCCGACTTGTTCATATAAAAATCTCAGTTAGTTCATGTCCAACGAAAGTAAATATTTGAGAGAACGTGATGTCTGCATTCTTTCATTTTATAAATGTATTTGTATAATAGAATATAATAGAAATAATTTATTTGCACCTTGATACAGACAAACAAAACATACAAATATATCGTATGAAATATTAACTTAAGTAATGTGTTTTATTGAACTCTGATGCCCTAATGATTATATTTTTTTATAATGTGTATATTGTTTTTTTTTTAATATATTATGTATATAAAAATGTAAAAAGAAACTTACGAAATAAAGATAATTTATCGTATATACAATTATTTACAATAACTAACTAGAAGTGTTGGTGACTAAAAATACGGTACCATAAGCCAAGTGACAAGCAATCTACATAATTTGGTAAGAACATTATTCGTCTCAAACAAATAAATACGAAGAACCTTTTAATTATATCGAAATGTAGATTCCTTTACAACTAATGTGTCTTTAATGGTGCTTGAACATTAATTTATTTACATAACAAGTTATGTAAATAAATTAATGTTCAAGAGTTCAATGTTCAATGGACACTGAGTAGCCCAAGCGAGTGCCCTGCCTGTCTCGTCATTACCGCTAATTTAAAAAAAAACTTGAAATAAATTAATATATTTA
Source organism: Theretra japonica (assembly GCA_033459515.1). Taxonomy (NCBI): domain Eukaryota; kingdom Metazoa; phylum Arthropoda; class Insecta; order Lepidoptera; family Sphingidae; genus Theretra; species Theretra japonica. The sequence continues at coordinate 8,128,269 of CM065943.1, forward strand.
TATATATTGTAAGCTAGAATAGTTATTTTTATATCATTCAGCAAGAGTTTTTCATGTTATAATACTGCTAATGATGGTAATCCACTGATAGTCATTACTCAATAATACGCTTTAGCTTTGTACAAGTTTTATTTGGCTTTATAAACCAAAGTATTTAATATATAATAGCCATGAACACTTTTCGATAGGCAAGTTATCATAGGCATGTTTGTTAATCAATAATATTTGATAAAAACTATCTGGTTATCAGATTAGTTGAATATGGATCTTCCACGGCTCCTCTACTATATGGCAAGCGTAGTTTATTTTAGAACTGACTCACATAATACTCTTATAAGCCATGACTGGCAGATGAACGACTCGGCAAAGTAGTGTGCTAAAATAGTTATTCAAGCATACGGAGTGCATTACCCACTACCCAGTTAACTCAGACAGTAAGATCGCTAATGTTAGCTTACGCCTTACAGATACAACAATATGTATCCTAATATATAAACCTGAAGAGTTTGTACGCACTAATCTCAAGTGCCACTGGTTAGAATTGAAACTTCCTTTTGGTAGCCCTGGTTGATAGCCCAGTTATTGAGGAAGTATATAGGCTATATAACCTCAAGCTCTAACCAAGAGAAGCCAAGCATTGATGAAAAATGTTGCAAAAATTGTTTCCCGGTAAAAAAGTATCTGCAGCCGAGCGAAGCCGAGCCAGACCGCTGATATACTATACAAGGAATAGTAATACTATTCCTAAAATAAATAATGATAAATATGTGGCTATTGTGTAAATATTTATGGCAATTTAAATTCGATGGTATATTCATATTTTCTCTTTGACGACAGTTATGGACTGCCATAAATGTGGAGCAATATTAGCTATGCGTTGGCGTCGGTGCGTTGGTGCTGATGACTCACATTTTGTAAGAATATTTATTTTCAGCATTCGATGGTTACTGGTGGGCAGAAATAATCACTCCCAATGAGTACTAGCTCAATCGTTTCCTCGTTTGCTTATATAAAAATAAACAACAAAAAAAAACATTATAAAGATCTGCCACATGGTGTAATAAAACCTACTCCCTTCATAAATTGTAAAAAACTAACTTGATAGCTTAAGGCGTTCCAAGATATTTGATTCTAATTAAATCATTACTTAGTTTAATATGCTTTACGAAGAACATCTTTAAGAGAACTATTTAATCAACAACAAATTTGTCTGAGTGCAGCGTATAGTTTAAGTTCTAATAGCCTCTTGTTTAAGTATAACGAATCAGTAAACAAGTTGAGAATAAGCCATGTATATATAAGAGGCGAGAAGTTATGAGGCCGCCGTAAAAGTGGCGAGTTGTTGATGGGCCGAACATCAAACGGACCACCTGAGCACTATGAAATGTGGACCGCATTAAGCGCTTCGGCAAGGGCATTAGTTCCCCGCTTTTATTTTAAGGATACTGTTTATTTTATACACGTATATTCGACGGCTGGCGATTTGTTAAATTATTCGCAAGAGCATTACGTTAGTGGGACTGGAAATAAATAAATAAATACGCCCAAAAGTCACATACACAGTCCTGACCCCACATTGACATCAATTAAGTCTTGCGTCGTGGTTATCAGGAACTACGAGAGACTTTTCGGTCTCAGAAACACCCAGACTCGAGACAAATATTTATGGGCCTCACAAATATTATTCTCGGTGCGGGTATCGAACCCGCGGCCTCTCGTTTCACAGCTGGCGTCCAACCACCTGCGCCACGAAGGCTGTCAAAAATATTTTTAATGTGACTAGGAAATCGTGGAATATCTTAACGTCATGACGACTGTGTCAGTGCTCGAAGATTGAGACAGACTGTAAACGTAAGACTACGCATTCCAGCAACTATGTGTATAATTATCTGATTATTTTTTTATTAAATCCGTAAGAATTCCTTTCATTTCAATTACTTTTTATTTACATAGTCGTTTTTATATCGTCACACGGAGGCAGGAATTTGTGCCCGATATGGCGATAGGCTCGCCCTCTATCACGTTGTGGGACGGAACACACAAGGCGAAACGTGGGTGTCCTGGTTGTATCTCTGCCTACCCCTTGTGGGATAAAGGCGTGATGTTTATGTATGTATTTACTTTTTATTTATTACAATATAGTTATAGGGTGTACGGAATAAGCAATTCCAGCATCCGCCGCGTATTTACGAAATAGACTTTGTATGAAAATCGAAATCCGAAAATATGGAAAGTGCATCCGCCGCGATTCTGATTTAAATGCAAAGCCTTGAAATCGAATCGCGTCGTCGACAATCCGATCATTTATCGGCACTCTCTATTGTGCAGAATCGCAAGTGAAGATTGAAACATTATCATAATTTTTTTCTTTGATAAGTGATCTTTGATAAATCATTGGTCCTTGAATATAGCCTTTAAAATTGATTTTATTTGAGGTAATATTGACTTTAGTTACGAAAGGTCAAGCAGAACTTATTTCAAATTACAACGAAGATTAAATTGAATGTAAACCCTAAAAGAGATCCAAACTAGGCGTAATATTTATTGGCAAAGATATCAATCTTAGGATTAGAACAATTTTCGGTTTCAATCGACTTTCCTACGTTCATATTTTAACTCTTGTAGTACTGCAGTTTTGACTCCCACGGCCTTATTAATAAACTTGGATGAGCGAAGGATTACTTTAGTCGAAGGGCTTACAATTGACTTGGTTATTTTGACTATTAATTTGACGATAAAATTTAAAAATATAACTGCGAAACGATGGTTGCCTAGCACTTGAAATTCCGTGTTTATAAATAAAGTCGTGAATTCTTCGCCATTCAATATAATCGAGTCAATTATCAAACTTTGGACTAAAGTTAATCCTTCGCTCATCCAAGTTTATTAATAAGGCCCAAAGGAACACGGCGTCGACGGTATCATAAGACAAAAACCACATGGTTCGCCGTGTCTGTTCCGTCCCACGATGTGATAGGGGGCGAGCCTATCGCTATATCGAGCACAAATTCCTTACTCCGGGTCTGTTAATGAATAGAAAAATCCAATATCACTTTGCCCGACCCAGGATTTGAAACCTCAGCTTTGTAATCGTACCGTAGTACAACTACGCCACCGAGGCAATCAGAGACAGAAATTATCCAAATGTTCATTATTTCTATGATAACTATATTGTATATTCCTATACCGTATTAAGTTAATAAGAGCACTGCATTACATCGATACTGTGCCACAGAGTTTAGCATCGGACCCACCAAGCAGGAATACGGTAAACATGCTTGAGGCGCTGCCAATTAGCATTCTACTTCGTCATTAATCCTCCAGCTTCGGGCTGAATGCATGATTTTGTGCAATATTTCCTGCTTGCTTTAGATCTCCTGTTGTTGTGGTATAGTCTCCGATAGTTTTCACGTTTGCTGGGATTTTTTTTTGGACAAAAATCATCGATTTTCTTGCGTACTATTAGAATAAAAATTCTTTCACTCATCATTTTTTAAATATGTGTTTAATCAACGTAAAGATTAGCATATTTCCTAAAAACTATCACCAACTAAGTTAAAAGCTACTTTTAATTGTACATCAAACGATAACGGGTAAGAAGTCTTACGCGTCTCTCACCCTGCGACTTCTAAAATCGCCGCTAGTGCATGCTATGGTCACCGAAGGATTTTAGGATACCGGTCAGTGTTGCAAAAAGTCGCTGGATGCAGGCCGCTTCCAACAGGTCGATGTGGAGTTCCTGGGAGGAAGCTTATGTTCAGCAGTGAACTTCCTGTGGCTGTAGAAAGAGAGAAAAAGATGCCGGTGTACGGTTTGCTAGTCCAGTCCGACCGTAATATCGGCAAAGATACCAGATTAAAAAGCCAAGCACACTTTTTATTTTATTTATTATTATTTATAACACTATATTCATTATATCAGAAATAGAGCTTAATAGCTTCTCTATTACCCAAAATGAGTACATGACCTAAAATCAAACCAAAACAGTTATCGTATTTGAAACAATCAATAACAAAATTCAGCCAAACCCACCTCATAAATATTGTAATTAAGTGTTCGTAATGCGTTCTGAATATTATATTGCGACCCGTAATGGCAATGCGCGGTGGACGCAACACCAATACTCAATACTCATGGAGAGGTAATAATGCCAGTTTGTTATTAAACTGTATCAATGGCTAGTACCGCATCAGATTTCATTCGGCAGCGTTTAACACCATACATATTCCATCCATCATCCATCCATCAGGCAAAGGAAGTCCACTGCTGAACATAGGCCTCTCCCAATGATTTCCACAGTGACCTGTTGGAGGCAGCCTGCATCCAGCGACGTCCCGCGACCTTTAGCAGGTCGTCTAACCACCTAGCGGGTGGACGTCCCACGCTGCGCTTTCCGCTTCGTTACATATTAACGTTATTAATTAGCCATACATATTAACTAGAGCAAAATTCTACCGCTTAATTTATCATGTCATTATTACAGTTTATAAGAATATTAATACTAGTGTATTTCAAGAAAAATAATAGAACAAAAATGTTAATAATGTATCACTAATATCGGGTATTGTTCGTGACAAGAAACAAATGAGCGACAACACGCTATTCTATAATTTAAATTACAAAATCATTATAAATTACAGTTGCATGCTTGTGTTTATACAAGTAGTTTGTATACTTTTAATATAATCAGCGTTTGATTGATTGATTTGGTTTGATTTTGGTAACGGTTGGTAACGGACCAGACTCGGCTGCCTACATGTTCACGGTGGTCGCGGGTTCAAATCACAGGGCACACCTCTGACTTTTCGGAGTTATGTATGTATTGATAGTCAATCACCACGCACTTTAACGGTGAAGGAAAACATCGTGAGGAAACCTGCATACCGCAGCGATTTTAAAGAATTTCTACGGTATGTAAGTCCGCCAGGCCGCACTAGGCCAGCGTGGTGGACTATATGGCCTAAACACTCTCAACCGATTCTCTCGATTGTAGAGTCGGCCCGTGCCCAGCAGTGGGACGTATATGGGCTGTAAGTTGTAATAATTTACTGTGATCATACTTGTAATTTATTTATATTCATTGTACACGATACAAAAAAGTAGTAAAAAAAATATCTAAAAATGTAAAAATAAAACCAAATCCGCGATAAAAACCAGTTAAAATTAGTTTTATTTTTTACATTGGCGTAAATATAAGAAAGCATTATAATATCTAATTGGAAGTGGTAGAGCCACGCTGTTGTAAGTCATGACATAGCATGAATAGGCAGGCTCATCCAGAGCTTTACTACTGTCTCACAGGATATCAACGTGAAGCGACAGTTCAGCTGTCGCGTTTCGTACGGTGAGTGAGATTGCCGGTTGCCCAATACCCCTTTTATCTTCCCATGCTTTTTCCTTCCCACTCTCCTTCCAACTGGGGCGACAACACATCCGTGATCCAGCGTTGTGGATGTTCATGGGCGGCAGTTATCATTTACCATCAGGTGACCTGTTTGCTCGTTTGCCGGACCTATGCAATATAAAAATATCTCATATAGTACAACCTAACCACACCTTATATACGGACACACGAAAAACACTGCAAATAATGATCGATGAACATAACCTTTAATCAAGAATCGTTGATGAAACTAAACATACACCGGTTAATTTTAGGATTTACCAGTAAATCCTAGACTTTGCAGTGATCCGGCTTTTACAGTAACATCAAAATATACCGGCGGATTGGCTTTACCATCATGTAATGTAAGCTCATCTCGATAAGCCAAAAATGGCTGCCACCGGTGCAAACATCGCTCCATCGTTATGCAGATCAAATAGAGACGCACACAAACCGACTGACGCCCGGCGCAGCGCTCTAATGATACACCGGTCACCTACTGACTATTGTAGTCTTTGCTAATGTTTCCAGGTACGTATTGTTATTACATATTATTCGTACGTATTACTATAATGTATTATTATAGTAAGACAAATAATAAAAAATATTATTTGGAATTGAAAAATTGTGTATCTTGTGGACAGGTTTGGGCGAAAATGGGAGATTGTCGGCTTAAACGGCGAAAGGATCCCGTACCTCAAAGCATTATACACTTTATGTTTATTAAAAACCTTGTAATGCAGTTAACAATTTAGTAGTTATAAAGCAGGATTTGGAGTGAGACTGTTGAAATAAAAAAAACACTATTTATAAATAAATAGGTACAATATAATATCCTGGGACATACTTTCACTGGCAAGAACCTAATATGCTACTTTTCATTTTAGAGGCTTCGCACCTACTGCGATTTAAGTAGCACAGTCTATTTCACTTGTTTTGTTGCAACAACAACAACTCTCAACATGGAAATATTGCTCTGACAAATTACTTTTCAATGTTGTGCAATGTATGGGAGTGAGGTAACGAACCTTTTGTGCATTGGACATAACTCATACATTAAAATTTATTATTCCGCGTACTCTCTGGACTTTCACACAGTATTTGCATTTGCAGTGGATAAATATGGTAAATCAGTGATTGGTCGAGCTCAGAAAAAGTACGGGTATACGCGACAACAATCTTTATAATAATTATTTGATAATTATATCTTATTTATTTGTGATAGTTTAATCCAGAGAAACGACAGTCGAGACGCAAATTTCAGCTTTTGTCTAAGAGCACACATCTCTGCGTAGTGGACTATATGGCCTAACCACTCTCAATCGTATTATCGATTGTAGAGAGGGCTCGTGCCCTGCAGTGGGACGTATTTGGGCTGATACAGTACAGTACACATCTCCGACACTTACAACCCTTCCGATCAAAGACGACGTGCTTGAACAGTTCATCACACAATTTTTGTTTAGCGGCTGACTTGCAACAACAGGTTACCATCTAAGCATTTGGCAAAACACACCGACACCATGAATTAAAAAGCAATGCTTGGCATTCCATTGCGCCATCCTGTGACATAAGATAAGTTGTGTCATTATGTCTAGTAGTCAATCTAGTTACAATGTCCTTCAAACTGGAACACAACGGTGCATTTACACAGTCGTTTGGCGGGAGAAACAGACATTGCGGAGGTAGCTACCCAGACAGCCTCTTACATATGAGAAACCTACCACCAATAAAAATGCATAATTTTATAAAACATATATAAATGAGGATGTTTAAGCTACTTCCATGGCAAATGGAAACAAAGCGTATTTTACAAGTTTGTTTTTGTTGTTGTATACTTCCCGAACTTTAGACCTCAAATGTGTAGTTAGAGCAAGCGCTTAAGGCAGTTCCGTAAGAAAAAGATTGCAACTAAGTAGCAACAGATTACAATGTTTAAAGTATCGAAACTGGAAGAACACATGGGAGATGTTTTATAATGTGTTTAAATTTTATGCCAGATGCGCACTTTCATTTATAACAGCACTTATATAATTATCAATTATACAGTCTATCAAGGCTACTGTTAGAAAATATATGTATTTACCACCAAAATACGATGATAGAAAAAAATTACAAAAATAATCGTCGCTTTTTTTTACAAAAAAAATTTGCATTGTGTCTAAAGTCACTTAAACTACCACCTGGCTTTGTTTTCGGTGGCAGTCTTGATATTTATTGTTTATTAAAAGACATTATAATTTAATCAAAAACATTCTCAAATAAATTTTATATTTTATTAAATGTAATACGTTAAATTAACATTGACAATAAACATAATATTGAGAACACGTTTTAATGAAATTAAAACAAAACCCTAATCATCAGAATCTACATAGCCCACAAATGACAAAGGCTAATGAAAATCCAAATAATTTGACCCAACCGCATTCCCACTCTAATCACAGCGAAAGGGTTGACCATTTCATTTAGCAGGTAATCAGTAATCAGGTGCATTCGCCGAGAGCACGGAAGGCACAACATAACTCACGGGCGCCGGCCGGGCTAACAAATGGCGCGCAATCTAATTGAATTATGTCACCTGGACAGTAGGTGTCGTCTTAATTTAGGTTAATTTATAACTAAACCGCATGGTAACTAACTACCGGTCGGACGGTTCGACCGGCTGAACGTGTGTGATGCGTTAATCGAAAACAAATTGCCGAGTTGTGTTCGAAAATGGTGAAAATGGCGTTTGGTTAGTGGGTAGGGGAACCAGTGTTGTATATTCTTCGACCACATTTTCTATTATTACTAAGGTTTATCAATAGAAATTACAATAAACACATTAATTAGAATTTGATGAATTGGGTTGCTAATATTGTATCACCAGAACGATGAATACAAAAGCACACATAATAAATATGAAAAAATAATACTAAAGGAAACATATAACTATAAAAGCTTTATAAGCGACAAACTCATAAAAATAGAACAACAAATAAGCTAAAACCAAACAATAACAAAAACAGTTTCAAATAAAAACACTTAAAATCATTGAAAAAAGTAGGAAATGTATGAAAATTCTTCATTATTATTCTAAACTGCATTCCCATTTCCCCTAATGCTATGAGTTTTAATTTCAGAAATTATTTCCTTTAAACGAACTGTTTGTGTGACGCGCCCCGCTATAAAAAACATAATGCCTCTCAGTGCAATATTTTTGTTCACTACTTTGCTGCAAAGAGAAGTAGGCACTTATTTCGCCACGAATTAGGGCCCTTAGAGATTCGTCGAGTAACGATGCTTGATGTTATACTCTGCAATTAATTGTAGTTGTGTGTGTGGATACATTCAGTGAACTATTTTTTAAATTAGCAATTTTTCACTGATAACAAACATCAAGCCTAAGAACATAATGAGCCAACACAGCACTTATAATTACTAAGCCCGAAACATCAGGAGTTATCTCTCTTGATGTCCTTCACAGGCTACAATGACTATAACATTAACCGAAATAGACAAAACGGGGTGACACTACCAAACAACAATGCATTTGAGATCTATGACGTGATAAGCAGGTTTCTGGTATTTATTTAAACCTGACATGCCAAATGCATCATAACTCTTTTTTTTATTAAAAAAATATACTGAACGCACAATAAAATGCAGGTTAAGTACCGAACGCTTCAAATATAACCAGATTTTTCGTCAGTAAATCCATACTTTTAATTAAACGCTCATCAAGACTGGAGCGCTCGTATCAAGGGGTACAGTTGCCGAAATTCACGTTGGATTTTCTTCGACACTCCGCATACCGGGTAATGGATCAAAGGTACAATTTGGAGTTGCTCTCGTGCTAATTGTCAGGCACTTCTTTCGGTGGCTGAGCATTGAGAGAGTGATAAATGGTTAACACCTGGGGGTGAATGCTCTTAACTGCATGGAATCTATACTAATATTATAGAACTGAAGAGTTTATTTGAACATGCTTCTCTTTTAACGTTGGATACCCCCTTTTTCGACCAAGGCTATAGACTATAGAACATCACGCTATGACCAATAGGAGCGAAGCATTAATTTAATATGTTGCTGCAACGGGAGAAAATAATTCTCGGAGAATTATTGGTGTTGAGCAGTGGCGAAGGGTGACTTTTTCAAATGGGAAGCCGAAATTTCCAGAAATATTTGCTGTTATAATTAACTATATTTAAGCTACATTATGTACGTACGATATTCAGCGACATATTTGCTTATTATTATTAATACTAACTATATTTTCTCTAACACTTGCTACAAACTTGCACGGCGTTGTACTATTCTCGTTGCGTACTATAAGGTTTTATATTTCAGATTCATTTCGAAACACAATAGTGTGTTTTACGTTTTGGGATTAACAGACAAAACAAACTTTAAACGTTACATAAATATGACAATATTTATTACACGATTAAACATTGTCAGCTGCGTCGTTCTCCGGTAGATACTTAAATGTCAAACAAAGTTGAATACGAGTATAATATCCAGGGCGATTTTTATTTGTCTATATTGAGCATTTGTGTTAAAACTAAGCATGTAACATATTTTAGAAGTGAATGTGTGATTTTAATTATTTACGCCAACATGTATAAATAAAATCTGAATCGCAATATAAAAATTTGCCGCAATATCATTCAAAATATTCGGAAATATTTGGACGTAAAACCTCAAGTTACTGAAAAAGATTTACAAAAAAGAAAAACAAAAAATTAGCTCCAGAAATTATTGCATGGTTTAGCCGAAACCTGGACTTGAACCAGGTACCATTAGATCTCAAGGACCTCACGCTCCACCAACTGAGCTATTTCGGCTACAGCAGTCTTGTCGAAAATATCGTACTGTATCATCAGCGAGAATGATATTTCATACTCGGTTTGTTGTTTCTTTGGTCTTGTTTTCTAAAGAGGAATCTGTTATGTATGACATAAATAAGTTATTGTCAGAAATTATTCACAACTCGCATTTCTCTCTAGTCTAGTCGTCTTCATAATTGAAGTGGTAAACTATTAATAAAGTTTATTGTTTTTTTTATGAAGCAAAATATGATTTTGATCGGTGCCAGCTGGCCCACTATAAGCTATAGGTATAACATCACGCTACGAACTATGCGGGTAAAACCACGGGGCATAGCTGGTCGGCTGGCACCAAGCTCGGAAAATTGATGGAATATTTAGGTATTTAAGATTTATTAAAATTGGTTTTATTTCTCTTTTTTTATTAGAATTTTGAAGTCGGCTTAATTTTTTTAAATTTTTTTTTTATTATTTTTCAAATAGTTCGTGATCTTTGGACAACCTGTCAAATGTCAGCCATAATATAAGCCGCGGGCCACCCAGCATAAACAATCGTAATAACCGCCTTTTTCACCTAAAAGTAAATCTGGACCTTATAAGAATTGGTTTAAGGGTCTATTTTGCGTATAGCTTTAACCTAAAAATATATAACGGCAAATACCGCGCCGTATATGGAAAGACGTATTCGATGGCTTTAGGAATCCCCTCGTGTTGTAGCGTGCTATACTTTGTTGCGCTTTGCGCTGTCACCGTGCGTTTATTTTACAATTAGCGTTAAACGTTGAACGCGTTGCAGTGCGTTTTATGTTTATATGTATCTGATAAAGTTGTATTAATTAAGATGATGTTAGATAGTTGTTTGAAGTGCGTGGTGGCCTGTTGGTAACGGACCAGACGCGGCTGCCTATGTACATGTTCACGGTGGTCGCGGGTTCAAATCCCAGGGCACACCTCTGACTTTTCGGAGTCATGTGTGTATTGATAGTCAATCACCACGCACTATAACGGTGGAGGAAAACATCGTGAGGAAACCTGCATACCATAGCGATTTGTATAAATTTCTATGGTATGTAAAAGTCCGCCAACCCGAACTGGGCCAGCATGGTGGACTATATGGCCTAACCACTCTCAATCGTACTCTCGATTGTAGAGGAGGCTCGTGCCCTGCAGTGGGTCGTGTATGGGCTGATACAGTAGATAGTTGTTTTATTATGTTTGTTTATTTATATTTTTTGTGTTTATAAATATGTTAATTAAAATGATGTAGGTACATTTTTAAATAGGTTTATGAGACAGATAAAATACAAAAGGGAAGCCGGGAATAATGTGCATATATGGAGGCTTCGCCACTGGTGTGGAGTAAAAGTATATGCACCCGCACGAAGTTGGGCCGGGCTGCTAGTGGCGAATGGGCCGCTACTGGGCCGCTAGTGAAGAATGGGCCGCTACTGGGCCGCTAGTGAAGAATGGGCCGTTACTGGGCCGCTAGTGAAGAATGCGCCGCTACTTTGCCACATTGGATTTTTTTCGACACTCCACGTGCCGGGTAATGAATGGTTCAAAGGTACAATTAGGAGTTGCTCTCGTGCTAATTGTCAGGTGCTTCTTGCGGTGACTGAGCATTGAGAACGAATGGTAAATGCTTATAAACACTCACGGTAAAGAGATTTGGTTAGAGTAATAAAATTTGTAGCTAATATACTATACTGTATCAGCCCAATTACGCCCCACTGCAGGGCACGGGCTCCTCTATAATCGGGAGTACGATTGAGAGTAGTTAGACCATAGAATCGGGCGGCTAAGCAGTTTTAATATTTTGGTCTTTAACTCCGCAAAATTTAGTTGAATAAAATGTATGAGTAAAAATATATAGTGCAGTCCAAAACCTCAATACGGGATTAGGAAGATGTTTACTATAAAATCTTCTTTTAATAACCATAAATACAATTAATATTTTGCAATGTATTAGATTTGTTTATGTTTATGGTTATGCATTACCAGCCAGTCAACATTTCAGTGGGTTATAGACTAGAGTCAACGAAGTAGCTCCTTACTGGACTACTCGTATCATCTATCTTTAGGTTCATTGTATTGCAAACTAACAAAATGTTATACAAATTCCCTCTGCATTAGAACACCATATCTCGGGTAGACGACTTCCTTCATATCTAGAAGCGTCCAGCTTCCTCATTATGTTTTACATCTCCGCCACTAATTATATCATTAAAATAAAGTGCTCACGGCTTTTATACGTTCATTTACAAACCCCAATTACTTCTCACGGGATTTTACTCCGGTAAATTTGAAAGCCAGACGTTGTTTGGAGTATCTGTTTATAAATTCAATAATAATAAACTTAAATTTCACAATACGCTCTCGTGTGTACTTCTAACAAAGGTTGAATAAAGGTCATGGATTGCTTTCGGGTTCAAAGGTGGCCCCTTAAATATAATTTAATTAGACTAATTTAACAGGATCACATTACGTCGTTGTTACTGCGTAATTATAATAAGTTTACTTTATAATACAACCAAAACGGAATTCGTGATTTTTGAATTTACGCCTCACTAATTTGGTTATTAGAATCTGAGTGGATTGGTTTATTTATTTTTTATTATGTTGAAAACTCTCACAAAATTCTGTTACGTTAACATTTAATTTGACAGCTTCCGTGGGGCAACTGGTTAAGTCTAGTTGTGAAACGAAAAGCCGCGGGTACCTACAACCAAGTGTTTCGGGTCTGGTGTTGTGAAACTAAATACCTCTCTTATTTTCTAATACCCACAATACTAGACTCGCAACTTAATGCAGAGCGAGGACTATGTGTGCAAGTGTTGTAGTTATTATTATTTTACGTGTGAAAAAAGGTACGATATTTTTCAACACAAGATGGTAAACGAGCTAAACATTTTCCCTACAACAGGACAAGGCGGGCCATAAAACTGACATTGTTAACAACAAATGTCGTTCATGTCAACATGTATACAACTTATTATAAACTTTGTCAGCTGGAATTTTCGTATGGAACTCTGCGTGAGTGCCGCGAGTCCGCCCTATGTACGCGTTATTGGCAGCCCTTTTCTCTTTAGAGTCTCCACAAACTTGGACTATTAAACGTCGTGAAGGCTCGAATTTGCCTGCAAGTTGCATTAACCGGAGATAATGGTACGACTTGCTCTAGAGGGACATTTATACCCCTTTACCCTTGTTGCTAAGAGGCAAGAATATTTAACCCTATCCTAAGTGGCTACATTTGACGCCTGGGACAGCTCAAATGTTTTAACAAGATTACAAAGTAGAAGAAAAGTACGTGGGATTTTAATAAAATTATATTTAATATTCAGGAGGTTAAAAATCTTATATTTTTTTTGTGTAGTAACCAGTTTTGAGATGGATTTAGTAAGGTAGATAGTACTACTAACTTAATTACTGCCGTCAGTTGGCAATAAAAAACGAATAGCTTATCGTGCTCCTAAATATGCAGATATTAGATCTGCTATTTTTATTTTCTTCAGACTCGAGGGCATTGAACTTATGCCGTTCTTATTAAAGAAACAAGGCGCGTTTATTTCTTTAAGTGCTAAATTAGGAGTCAGGAATTTGTGTCCAATATGGTGATAGGCTCACCCCCTATCACATCGTGGGACGAAAAATACAAAGCGAAACGTGGGTGTCCTGGTTACACCTCTGCTTACCCCTTCTAGGAAAAACGCGTGTATTAATGTATGCTAAATTATTTGAGGTCAGCGTGGCATTAGTCTTTCTCAGTCATAATAATTAAATGACCGTACTTTGCAATCTATATCTTCAAAATCACACACATTCCAAACACATACATACAAATCGCATGCGCTTTTATTTCCTTTCAGTTTTCATACAAAATCAAACAACATTTTTTGCAATCACGTCACATTCAATCTAACGTGATTTGTCCCATTTCCTGGCTACAACTACCCACGCCGGGAACACGTTTATTAGTAAACATTAAGTTCAATTTATATTGAAATCAATGAGCTAACCACAATTCCATTTTAATTGGGAGCCTGCATTTCACCACTTACAAATGACGCTGGTTTTTGGGACGTAACGGGAAACAAAACCTCTGCAAACAAGGATTTGTTGCATTGCACTTGGCGGATACTGAAGGAAGCAAATGTTAGTGTTTACAATTTTGCAGTATTAAACAAAGAGCTTCGAACATTTATCACGAGATTTTTTTTAAAATACTGTTCTTTTAAATTATAAAGTAGCAACTGAGATAAGTGATGTCGATTAAAACCGCAACGAATAAAAAGGACATTCTCCTTGTTTGTTGACATTTGTTAACATATTATGTCTTCGAATTTCTGGGAATTTATTACGTATGTTCCAATTTTTTTTCCGGTACCCATGTTATTTCTGAGAGAAAAAAACGTTTTAAAATAAAACCCCAACACAATATTATGCAACCCACTACAGTTGAAAACAAGCTGAAATCCTGAGGATTATTCAGCTAACTAACAGGATATACAAATTATAAAATAATAATTTGAATATCAATAACATGATTTTTCAAGCCAATTTCCTACGGAAAAAACAGTAAAAATATTACATCATGCGCAATACCATCATGAATTAATTAAAATTCATATTTAGAACGCTTTTAAATACAATTATGATAACAATGTCAAAGTTGCCGCGACAGCTAGTTTGAAACTGGACCGCATTCCCTTGCGTAATAAATATCAATTGAAATCGTTAGAGCTTCTTAAATACAATTATCTTTCTCCTCTCCAAACACTTGAATTCAATACTTCACTGTGTATACAGCGATAAACAACCGCGGTAGGGAATTATCAAGTTACCGGCGAAGGAATCTATCGAAACATTCATAAGACATATTTAGCTTCGAAGTATTGGTGCCGTCTTCAAAGTTAGGCATGACTTCAATTCTTGAGAAACGTAATTATTTATTTTGAGGCTTGACTTGACGTCGTTGATGCTTTAATCTTCATATAATAATTACGGAAATAAATTTTGCTCATAATGATCACCTCTCTAGACTCCAAATTTAATTTCAACTATTATCTTATATTTATTTTGGTGGTTTGAACTTATACTTAATTACGACAACACATTATGGAAAAAATATTTTAAGAAATAAAAGTGTATTAATTTAATCGTACCTACGATGTGACGAATGTAGACCTCTACATTCTAAAACTTTTAAGTCACTCGATAACGAGTACAAATGCAATACGAAACGTAATTGAGCCAAATTTCGACACTAACACGGATAATTCACACTCCCTACAAATGAGTCCATTCCATTCAGCTCGGAGACAATACCGGAAAAAACGTACGGATTTTTTTATCTGTGCTCAAACGGAATTCTTTTCAACGTCATTACACACGATTCTCTACGCTTCGGAATTCTATGAAACGTGTAAAATGGAAAAACATCCGTCTATAATCATCGGCTCAGTGCTGTTTGCGTTCGGAATTCTTTTGAGCGTGAAATTTTGCGAGAACATCCAGTCCTCGCTAATAAAACATACTCAACTTAATAACTGACGTTTCCACATATTTTTGAACTGGCTGGTCCTCGCGAATTTACGAATACAGTTTTTCTCTTTTTATGATTTTTAAAATCGTATTTATCCAGGCTTTGATATGGGTATGTAATAAAATAAACCAGGATTTAATTTCGTCTTTTAAAACGCCCCGAAATATACTGGCTAAAATTCGTGTTGATTTCTACCTAGGAGTTTCTCCATATCAGGAATTATCAGAATGCAATATCACTAATAGCAGTTCGAGGATTTTATATATTTCAGTTCTATTTCTAAACTTGTTAAATATTGATACAAAAAGCCACTTTCGATCTACATATTAGTAGCGATTTATAAACTTTTAACTATAACGTAGTCTTCGCAGAGAAATCTTCATTCCGGAAATGAAAGTGGTGCGGTGGCCCCGGTTTTAAAGCTTTAAGATCGTATGCGCCACCTCGCGGTCACATGACGAATCTACCCTATTAACATTTTGAATGCATCTTCATGTTTCAATGACTAGAAGAAAATACCTTTTTGTTTCGTGTTTTAATGCTTTTAAAGTCTCTTACTATTTTGTTTCGTAAAATAAATATATCTTGGAGAAATTTATGAGCAAGAAAAAATATAACCATATAATTAAGTGAATTCTGGCTAGAATGAGGTTAAAATCAGCTGTGAGGCAGACCGACACTATCGGCCAATCAAAATTAAATTTCTCTAAAACGAATACACTTGCATTGCTAATAAAGCAATATCCTCCAAAAATAAATTTAAACTTTCAATTTATTAACATTTTCAATATAAACTTTACGAAAATAATCATTCGCTTTTCAAACCTGAGTCATAATTAAAAAAGACCTTTCAACAGTAACCAAACAGATTCCCCCGTCAGTCCTTTCTAAACAGTGAAATATTCAATTATCTAATTTAGGCGGCCGAAATTCGAGGTAGAACTCGTTAGTTACCAGGATTATCCTCTTGGGGGTCACACCCCCCAGACTAAGTCCGTCCACTCTATCATTTATTATTACTTTTGTTATTTAATTTTTAACAACAACACAATCCTAGCATGTACCGAGGGGTAGTAAATAACCAAGATGAAGTGCTTATTATTGTAACTCTCATAGTTCCTTTGAGGTTTGAGCTTGCTGGCTCATAATAAGCTGAAAAGTAATCTCTTTAGTAGATTTAGATCTGTTTTTCTTGAGGAACTGATTGAGTTCTTCGTCTTTAAAGAAAGAAGATGCCTCAAAATCCTTACTTTGAGGCATCCTCCATTAATTTCACTGGTTGAATTAAACTTGGAGTAGAGCTATTAATTTAAATTAGTTTTCTCATTATTGTAATGCAGTAGTTCCAGTTCTATCGTCGCAGTCTATGCATATTAAAGTTTAAAATGGCTATAGTACCAAACCACATAATATAGAAATAAAATTCAGTCGTTTCCATTTAATATTCATTACTGATTAACCATAACAAACTGACTATAAGTTAAAAAAATCAGTCCGTAAATAGTATCATCATAGACATGACAGGGGGGTCATGCCCCCATTACATCTTCTTAATTACATGCATGTTCAAACTACCTGGTTGTCAGCGGTAAACCGCAAACTAAATTGCGGATTGGAGTGCACAAGATGTGTGGAAAGGCGCCTAGATAACGTGTAATTAATTTATAATGCCTTGATTTTGCGGTAGAGCTGTCGTTGGCAATCTCTGCTGATTTATTGCGCGGTTGGCTTCTATAAAAGCCGCGTTGTTAGCGCGAAATTTGTTTAATTAATTATTTAGCTAATGAGATTTGTATCCGAATGATTTGAAATTGAAAATTATTTCCGAAATAAAAACATATACACGGAACTGTTACAAGATCTAATAACTAATCGCCGCGCTGACCCTGTAACCCTGTAAATGTTTACTTCCTAAAACTTAACTTTTATAATTATGATTATAATTATTAAGTCAATTATATATTCTTTGAAAGTAATAAACAGAACAGTGTCTAATATGAAAGTCTGTGTCTACATAAAAGGTTCCATGATATGAAACCTTAAAGGAAATTAGATATCGTTATAAAAAGTAATAAAATCAATCGCGTGCTTCTGTTGCTACGACTACGACGAGCGTAGCGCCACTACGACGTGGACGGTCCCTACGGCTCTACTTAAGCAATTAGATCATAGTGCTATTAAATACGTTTTAATTATTTTCTTGATATTAAAAATATAACTGGTCGGTATAATAGTGCAGTTTGCAGCATATTTTGATGCGTTTTTAGAAGAATTTATAAGAAAATGTAAATCGAATTCAAATTCATATTTTCTTTAGCAACATCATGTTGTTTGCACAAACATAGCGTCACGCCTAGTATTCTCGGTAAATTTAGCCCGCTCTACTTGTTTTTTAGAGACAAAACATTTGCATATGTTAACTTGGCATAACTTTATGACTCGACAGGGTTTTTACTTAATTTCAAATTGTGTGCATTTTGTTTTACACTGTACAATAACACTTTGTATCTTGTTTTCAAACATAAATGTACACACTGCTAAACCATAGGCCTATAAATAAATAATAAATCTTCATTAATTAATAAAATTTATTTAACAACAATACAAGATTGAGGCATTGTATTGAGTAAATATAAATATATTTATGATTATAAATAGTAAATACTATCGCATCTTTCTATATTGTCGTAGCCTTTTTTAAGAGCTGTGAAAGAAGAATCTCCATTGTCCTGTCTATCCCGTTCTTATAGATGGTGAGTAGAATATGTTAAACACACATACCTTTAAAATATTGAATTCGTGAATTGCAACCAACAGCAATCTGACGCCGAATTATTCAAACGTTATCTGTTTTCGACATTTAAAAAAAATCGTACTTATGCGGGTTACTCTGCCTATTAATATCTTTGAGAATCTTATGATTCACAATCAAGATATCTTTAACATAAAATAGTCATAGTATTTTTTTTTATGCCACGTCTTGAGCTTGACTACACACTTACCAAGTGTGGCGAGTTATGAAAAAGAAACCCCCAAAATTAGAGCTTTAAGCAGTCTACTATCAGTAGCTAAAAATGGCTGATAATGATATGAGAGTTCAAATATTTAGATAAAAAAACGCAATGATAATTATTATTCAGATTTTTAATTTTTTTTGTATTGCATACATCCGGCAAACGAGCAAACAGATCAACTGATGGTACGTGCGGTGTAGTCATTATGCCGTACCAGTGTAAAAAAAAAGTGATCACCGCCGCCCATGAGCATCCACAAAGCTGGAACATGGATGTGTTGCCGGCCCAATTAGGAGGGGAACGAGAAGGAAAAAGATAGAGAAGAGAAAGGGGGTATTGGGCATCCGGCAATTTTACTCACCGAACGAAACGCGACAGCTGAGCTGTCGCTTCATGTTAATATCCTGTGAGACAGTGGTACCGCCCCGGATGTGTCTGCTCATTCATGCTGAGTCATGATTGATAACAGCTTGGCTCTACCACTTGCCTGTAAGAAATTACCTAGCTTGATAAGGCCGCCACTTATACTATTATTTTTTATTGTGTAATTTCTAAATTGTATCTCTGTATAGTGCAAAAAAGGATAAAATGATTAAATAAATAAATTATATAAATAAATAACTGCCTCGGTAGAGCAGTTCTTCCAAGAAACTTCTAATAAAAAAATACAAGACGCAAAACATATGGATTTACAAAGAATTCTAGAAGAAGAACAAATACAGACAACGGCTGATAGGAATTCTAAAAATATTCTATTTGTTTTGTTGTTCATTTCTAGTACGCTCGACAGGCTCTCATAAAATATTTGTGTTGTCAGTTCATTTGGTTTTCACCCTTCACAGTTTTATTACTTTTATTCAATAACATCAATGAATATAAGCAACTGTTAATATAACAAACTATTTATTTTAAAACATACAAGCCCCATTTATATGGGTAAAGTTTCTCGCCTCGAAATACAATTATCGTAGAGATGTAAAAAAAACAAAAAAGATGGATGAGGACTGCCCAAGACCGAGATGGTTGGCAGGCTGAGAATAAATACACAGCCTTAGTAAATATAAAGAAATATTTTCTATTGCTAATTTTCGATTAAATCTCTACAATCTGCATATGACACAGGAAGTAAGAACATTTATTCAGTTCCAATCGCGTTCCGCTTGACGATTTAGAATACCCTGCTAAAGCTTCACTTCTATCAGTACCATAGAGCATCGTGAGCCATCATAGCGTGATTATCCGCCGAAATGTTATTACCTATTGCGTACATTGTTTGATGATCGAGAAACCGAATAATAATAGATACATAATTGTGTCGAGAATACATAAACAGATACATAAACTCACGCCTTTTTCCCAGAAGGGGTAGGCACAGTTTTCAAAGGATAAAACAGAATAGACATATGTAGTTATGTGTTGCATATGAATATGTATTTACTTACTTTTTTAACTTTAAGACATTTTGGGAATACCTACCGAATACGTACGTCGTATGTTGTTGTGACTAATAAACAGGTTTATCTTTATATATTTATTTATCTATCTAGAATGCACTGAACGGTCAGGTGCAATATGATCACTTTGCCATATCTATAAAAAAACCGTTTCAAGATGAGAAGATGCAAATAGCAACTTATCAACTAAGAGTCAGGGACAATTCGCCTTCAGCGTTATATGTGACAAACAACAGCAACATTAGCATTTGCAAGAGTACCAATGATAAGATCACCGCGCATACTGTCGTTAGCATGCGCATGATAACACAAACTTGTCCTCACTTTAATGCCAGTTTGTAGAGAAAGTATATAAGTATAGTAGTAAAGTATTTCCATACAAAATAGGGGTATCAATGGATATAAGATAAATTAAGCTAAATTAGTACAATTAGTCCCATTGATAAATCTTATTAGCCTTACGGCCTTATTCATCTAATGTTTTTCCCTTTCAAACGACTTTAGAATTAACTTTGAGCGAACCAGAGCGAACAAAACAAACCATTCGATAACTAAAATAAGTTTGAAATCTGTCTATAAATAAGGCCGCTAGTCAGTATTTCTCGCGACGTCACCCGCGTGACCTAATTTTTCCGGAATGAAAGTCCCGCTATATATTTTCCCATAATAAAAAAGTACAATATAACCTTCCCAGATAAATAATAAAAGTTTTTTTTTATTCTAACCAATAGTTTCTGAGATAAGAGCGTTCAAACGAACTCCTCAGTCTTAGTATAGATCTGATTGCCTTTTCACGCCTTAATTTTTTTTTTTTCTCTTTAACTCCCACGGCCAATCTAAGCAGTTCAAAGATGTATAGGTCCTTAAACAAACGAAAAAGAGAAATTAAATGTATCTCTAACTTCCGATGGCTAACAAGGGATCATATCTAACTAGAAGTAAATAATCAAAACTCTCCAAGATAATTCAGAAAGTTTGTTTCGTTTCCCTAACGATTTCCTGTTTGCCTTGTTCAGTCTTGTTTTAGGGATACCGAGGGTTATCGAGCTTTTAGGAAAATCGGGAATTAATTATTGATATAAGGAACATAAAGCAGCAGACCGGGCTCTGTGGCGTATCTTGGGAGAGGCTTATCTCCAGCAGCGGACTGCAACGGCCTGGTAACGATGATGATGATAAGGAACATTGTTTGATATAATATTATGTATTAGTCTATTTTTTATACTGAAGCACAGCCATAGCAAGATATTAATAACCTTGTCATTAATTCTAATACGCACGCTTTCTATGTTTATGTTTAAGTAATTAGTGGCAACTTTGCCAGATTGGTTATTAATATTTTTGTATATATTTATAGTAACTATTTTTCTGTTTTTTTTTCCAAAAATCTATAAAATAAATAAAAATTATTATATCTTTTTTTAAACGGGTTGTTAGACAGGTGATTGATAGAAAAATCATAAAGCTAATAAATCCAGTTTATTTATTGACATTGAATTAATAAGAATCAAATAATTACTCTTTAATGGGCTTTGGAGGTTGGAAATTTGTAACCACCTTTTTGATAACAATCTTACTTAAGATACGATTACAAAGCCAGTTAACACCGACCTTCGATGTATATCCTATTTCAGTACAAGCTGGTACAGGTCACTATGGAAATCATTGGAAGAGGCCTATGTTCAGCAGTGGGCTTCCTTTGGCTGATGAATTGGATTGGTACACTTAGTATAATCGAGTATGAATAGATCTACAAATTGACCGAATATATTTTGACAATACTGTTCTTAAAAATCGTCTACGGTCTTTTGACGTCAAACGCGTTGTTGTCAATCTGTTGTCAAAATATTAGAAACAGTTTTTCTCTTTCCATTTTATTATATTGGGCAAATTAATACTATTAGATAACTAGTATTAATGTTTGTTTATATTAAGAAAACGTATCTCAAACAATGCGTTAAATACAGAAAAACTGTTGCTTATATTTTGACAACAGTATGACAGCAACGCATTCGCATGCCAAAAGACGTCGACGATGTACTATGAAAGTCTATAAAAAAATTGTGCAAAGAAAAATCGACTTTCCAGTTAGTTCCTTTTTTTTAATTCTTAATGATAATTGCTTTGATACGAGTAAAAGAACAAAACCATGTCATTCGCTTACGCAGAAACTAGAAAGGTATAGTAATATTTGATATAAAATAAAGTCACGATTACTTTACAAATATCCGAGCAAACTGCGCCTTAATAGTGATTTGTCTCATTAGCTGTCGTGGAACGGTGGCGCCTGTTCGGATGAAACGTGCAGAATAACAGGCCTAATTGCGGTCTCCCGTTGAATTCCACGTTTAGCAATTATCTGATTCATAACAATAAAGACTAGGTCTTTTACAAATGGATCTTTTAGGATAATTCCGTGAATGTTGAACAGTAATGGAATTTTTGCCCCGAATTATAATCTCACCTCACATTATAATACCACAACTTGAGAGAAACCCTTCAACAAACCTTAGACGGCACGAGTTCGTGTATTAATTATTTACTAATCTTTAATGTTTGACAAAAACAGATGCAAAAACATCACGCCTTTTTCCCAGAAGGAGTAGGCAGAGGTGCAACCAGGACCCACGTTTTGCCTTATGTATTTCGTCCCATCGACGTGTGTGTGATAGTGGGCGAGCCCATCGCCATATCGGGCATAAATTGCTGACTCCGGGCTGATAATGAAAAATAGACAAATCCAATATCACTTTACGCGACCTGGGTTTCGAACCCGAGACCTCAGCTTTTGTCGTACCGTCGTACAATTGCAAAGTTGGAGAAAAAATACCTCGTATTAAATATAAATTGAAATGACATTCTGATGAGGGTTAAGAAACATCCCTGGTGATTCAAAAATCTTGCTTAGTACTGAACTTAATAAAAGATATACGGGCTTATTAATAGACAGTTTTCATACCTATTTTAGTTATCGACTGGTTTTGTCTTCTTCGCTCAAACTAAATTCAAAAGTCGTTTGAAAAGGACAAAACATTCCGTAACATATATAGTTTTTAAACTGTACATGAATGAATAGTGATTATCATTTTGACATCTTGAAATTTTTTTCCATGTCCTTATTAATTCTAAGGTACTCACTAGAACAACTTCACGGATAGTAAATCATGGTTAAAGTAGTGTCGATGAGTCTTTTTTGGCATCAACGAGCCAGTTATTTTTGTCATTGTTCGCTGCACTAAATAAACTGCAGCGTTTGAGAGACTTGTTTCAAATATCCTGTTTTCGACGTTTGCAGATTTACTGCGCGGAATTAAATCACTGCATATTGAAACACCGATATAAGCTTAGCGCCAACTTCAGACTTTTATAGAATGAGCTCGCGCAGTGACAATATTTTAGTGACGTCACTAAAACCTTTTGTTTAAGTAGAGTAATGTTTAGTGGTAAAATATTTATTTTATCAGAATAACTGATAGGCTTGGTATAGGTTCAGTAGAGCAGACAATAAGTTGGCTTTCTTATAAATATGTATATATAATATATATATATATATATATATATATAATATGGACTAATAGGAAACTATATAGGTTTACGCGTTTATTTAGTTGATTTTTGAAAAGGCAACTTTTAACCCCTCATAGGTACACAATTCGTAAATTTTAATTAGAATTTTAACCCAAAATAATGAATTCACATTCAAATGTAGTTTATTTACAGCACTAACAATACCTAGTTGCAAATATTTTATTGCGGGTTTCATTTCTATACGATTTATAAACCATTTGGAACATGCAATTTTGTGTAATTTCGTGTACCTATAACAGCAGTAGTACATTAGAAAAACAAATGTGCAATGATGACTTTACCCTTTCTTATAACTCGCAGTATGCGCAAGATTTCAAACTTTCCAAATATGTAAAAAAATAGGGCTTCGGAATATATTGTTATAACAATAATTAAGAACTACGAATAGATAAGATATTGCGTTTTATGACATACTGGTAGAAAAATTTTGGCGTCTAATTTTCCGACCGGCCCCTTGTATGATTTCAAGGAGTAAGACATTTATTCTACCATTGTGACCTAATTTTTACCGTTAAGGCGAATTATAATTGACTAAATATACACACGTAACTTCTTAAGGTCAATTGTGTCCTACGAATGAACCTACGACAACTGGATTGGCTGTTCTGCTCATCCAAAAGTCTCATTGCTCTCATAAAAAGAACCATTTCCCAGTACAAATAAAAAATATGGATTAGTTTCGGCAACTTTTATAGTATTTATCCCAGCCATAAATACGTCAAGAATGCAAATCGATATCTTATTTATACGATTCGATAAGGTAAGTGCAATTGATAGATCGCTGCAGCATAGATTGTGTTGTAAACTCCGCAGAGAAACACACGGTTCAAATCCGTATGTGAACTAAACCCATATATCAAAGCTTGCCGATATTTATAACGTAGTTTGGAAGCTTAACACGTACGTATGTTTGGCGAAACAACAATAAATTTCCTACAAATAACCGTTTTCAATTACGTTCAGGGAATGTTTTGACTTATCGCGCTTACAATTGAGCTCATTTGAATAATTATTCAAGATAACAACCGAAATAAGGGTGTCTGTATTGACCGCGAGATAATTAAGGAATACCAGATGTACAAAACGGCTTGAGAGAATATCTCGGATGGTTTTATTCATAAAAAAATTAAGTTTCCTAATCCTGATTATTAAATGGAGTTAACTTATTTATTTAATAGAACATTTTAATTATACGTTGCACATTTGGAATTTAATTTCTTATATACAAGCTTGGTTCTTTATATAGAGTCTATGTGGTAGAACCTCACAGTCGTCAGTCATGACTCAGCATAAATAGAATGGTACTGGTTGGTACCACTCTGTCATAGTTTAAATATAAAAAATATATTTCACTTGCAAATTATAACAAATTATTAATGAACTGCTCTGATTTGGACCAACTTGTAATTTTTGTAATAATCACGATATTGTAAACTGGTTTTGAAAAGAGCAACACTAGAGTTTCTTGCCCGTTCTTCTCTAGTGAAAACCGCTTTCCGAACCGGGTGGTAGAAAAAAAAAATGACTGAATCTAAATAATGTTGAACATTTTAATGGATTCAATAAATTATTTTCATTTTTCATTTTCATTTTCATTTTCTTTTTCATAGGAAATCAACATGGAGTGACAGCTTTGCTGTCGCGTTTCGTTTGATGAGTGAGATTTCCGCACGGCCAATACCCCTTTCCTCTTCTCCCTTTTTCCTTCCCGCTCCCCTCCTGATTTTAAGGGCCAGCAACACATCTATGACTAAGCCTTGTGGATGGTCATGGGCGGCAGTGATCACTTTCCGTCAGGTGACGTTTTTGCTCGTTTGCCGTACCTATGCAATAAAAAAATGTATAGATTGCGGTAGCATTGGGACACATAATAAACGAGTTAATCGATATATTTTTCTATCAAATTATATTTGGCTGTGCCAATATTCAGCAGTAGACTTACTCTGGCGGAAAAGAAATGATATTTTGAGTCACCAGCTATAAATAATTGTTTCACAAAATTTTCATAGACATAGATTTACCGAATCTAAAGGCTTAAAACTTTTCGCTTGTTACATACACTTAGCACCAATGTATGACATAAACATTTGAAAACAGTTCCCTGCAGATAGTAATTATAACAAAATTACTTAATAAACGCATTGAGAACAAGTTTATTTACACGAATTATGGAACGCATAACCCACGTTCGAAGGTATAAGGTTTATTCGCAAATAGTTCGCGAGCTCGTATGCCGAACTATTAAACTGTGAAGCACCTACCTCACATGTTCCCTCCTTCCTTCAATATTGGGTTCTTTAAACCAAGCGTGAAGGAGCAATTAAGTAGGACGGCATAATTAAGGCGGCTAGCGACAGTCTCAGTCTTGCTGGTTAACATTTTATTAGGCTTTTTTGGAGGTTGGCACTTCGGCTTAGAATAAAACATGAACTTCACCAACTGTTGTTGAACGAGTAGGCATAAAAGCCTTTGCGTGATTGTGATCTCCAAATTTGTTGAAAAAAATTGTTTATGTAGTTCATTAGGTTTTAATATTTTATACACAAATGTTTTATACAATGTTTTATACACCAATGCAAGGCTTCCCACATATGTTAATTTATTTTCCATCATAATTATAATATATTATGACGCCATATTATGACGTTCCCTTAACAACATAGACACCGCTCACAAACACGTATACAAGGTTAGTCATAAATATATAAAGCTGAAAGGGTTATATTATGGGCTATGGTTAGGGTATATAATCATAATGACCAACTTTTACTATGGGGCCAATCCTGAAATCGCGCAAAGAAAATCAGCTGTTCCATACATTTTTAAGATTCAAACGATTATATTTGTATAGTGTGTGGTGGCCTGTTGGTAAACGGACCAGACGCGGCTGCCAACATATTCACGGTGGTCGTGGGTTCAAATCCCAGGGCACACCTCTGACTTTTCGGAGTCATGTATGTATTGATAGTCAATCACCACGCACTATAACGGTGAACGCAAACATCGTGAGGAAACCTGCATAACGTAACGATTTAAAAAAAAATCTATGATATGTAAGTCCGCCAAACCGCACTAGGCCAGCGTGGTGGACTATATGGCCTAACCACTCTCAATCGTACTCTCGATTTTAGAGTAGGCCCGTGCCCTGCAATAGGACG
Organism: Theretra japonica; assembly: GCA_033459515.1. NCBI lineage: Eukaryota > Metazoa > Arthropoda > Insecta > Lepidoptera > Sphingidae > Theretra > Theretra japonica. The sequence continues at coordinate 8,155,222 of CM065943.1, forward strand.
TATATGGGCTGATACGATACGATATTTGTATAAACAAAACTCGGATCTTCCCCGACTGAATAAAAGTACAAAAATAGTACACAAATACAAGTCAAATACCTATCCAATATAGTTAAAGTTGAATAATGTACAAAGAAAATCATTCTCATTTTCCGCTATCGCATTTTCCTAGCCACATGTCGGGATCAGAATAGGCAATATCTTTTTAGAGACATATAGTCTGTTTACACAGCCGATCGGCGCCCGGACGTTTTATTTCCGAAACAACGCCGACAAATTTAACTACACATAAAAATGGCGTGTGTAAATCACAATTTTTTTTATATCGGAACTATGCAGGATATATTCTATATACCGAAAACGAAGCCAGGTGGTAGTTTTTGTGACCACAGACACGATGCAAAAAAATTTGCAGAAAACGAACGCGACGACTTTTTTCGTAGTGTTTTAAATATAATTATGTTTGGTTAGTAAATCCATAGTTTTTGGTATATTTATAATTTAAAGCCTTGCGTGCTATAGCGTCATTACAAATAAAAGAGTGTGGTTTTGAAACGAATTCTTACGGATTTTATCGCGAATTATATTTAATTTTTGCAATGTCGGGAAGTTAAAAAATGCAAAAATAAAATCAAATTCGCGATAAAAACCGTAAGAATTCATTTTATTACAATTCTCGACTTCAATTATATTTAGTCAGGACTACATTAACTCGCGAAAGGATTTACGTCAGCGTAATTACTACTCTTAAACATTATGTCAAATAATCAAAATACAGAATGATCCCCTCAATTTACGTAAATAGCAGACCAAAGATCAACTATATTTATAAATGACATTACGTCTGTTTTCACACTCCCTCTCAATGTTTAACTAACAGTAAAAGTATTCATAGGAAAGTAAGTTCGTTAAAATAACAGACCACATGTTTCACATCGGGTGTTATGAGAAAAGAATGTTGATTTACTGCTCAAGTTCGGTAAGAGAGGGGCAACTTAAGTTATATGTGAAGACTTGACGTCATAAAAAAATAAGTTTTCCAGGTATTACTTTGTACTTTAATAACATTTCAAATGTAAAAATAGGAGGTGTAATTTCAGACCGCTCCTTAAGTTAAGTGTTTTTCGCACAAACAGCTACTCCTTTGAGAATAATTTGTCTTCTAGATACAAATATATGAACATTTTCTTGTCAATATAAGATCATTAACTGGAAAATATAAGGGGTTGTGAGAAATGTGATATAATATTTTATGTTATAAATACAAATATATTTATAAAATATTAAAATGTTACATACAGTAGAGCCCTTTACTACTATTAAATGGTATTCCCTTAAATTGATCTTGAAATACAATTTATAGAACAAAACTCCCGGCAATCAACCTATTTATGTAGTGTATATTAAAGTCTCGTCGAACAGCGTCAAGGGGGGTAACAAAGGGTAGGGCTTTGGCCAGCTGTGGGACACAATATAGGCTACAAAAAAAAACAATTGTTAAAGTCTGGAACTGCTTAATTTCAGCGACCATTATAAAAATTACGTCTAGCTGATGTAACGGCTTTAGACGGTATATTCTTTGTTCTTAGTAAGCAGTTACATTTGTGTTTGTGTGTGTCCATTATAGAAGATCACTATCGCGTCAGATAACCTAGATTTCTAAACAAAATTGTCAAACAATCTCCCTTATATTGTCTTTTTCAAGATAACATTTTATTTCTGAATATTATAAGCTTCATGCTTGTTTCATGTAAAATAGTAACAGCATTTGTATATTTTTGTAAAGGTATATCGTTAAGATGCTTGAAGTCCAAACATAACAGTGACTAAAGTATTCACAACATAAGTTTTTTTTACAACACAAGCCCTATATAAAGATGTGTGAACAATAAACATTTGCTCCATAAACAATCATATATACAGAAACCATCATACATACATATACATATGTACATACATACATTACATACATGCATACATAATATATACATACATACATAAACGTCATGTCTTTATCCCATAGGGGTAGGCAGACACTATGGTTCTTCACATAGCTCGATCTTGACCATCAAGTATAATAAAAAATCGTTATTATATACCCTTGAAAAACGGAGCTCATGGCCTGTCATTTCATAAACAAACGCAAATTAAAAAATCATTAACTACGAGTATTATAAAAAGTTAAGTAAACATAACATTCCACAAATATATTACAAAAATAAACTTGCAATTTAAAAGTACAGTAAAATAATGTGGTATCGGTAGGCACTTGGCACATTTTCAGAAGTAGATGAAACATTACGTCGCTTTTTTGGCGAACTGTGTATCGTTTTATGGTGGTAGATAACTTTCAAATAAGAGGTCCGCGCGCTAACTGTGAAATATTGTTTCCTAATTTCATATTTCAAGGTATCGTTGCTAAGTTGTATTAACATTTTTGTCTGATATTTTCTAAGACTGCCTCGGTGGCGTAGTTGTACCACGGTACGGTTACAAAGCTGAGGTCTCGGGTTCGAATCCCGGGTTGGGCAAAGAGATATTGGATTTTTCTATTAATTATCAGCCCGGAGTCAGGAATTTGTGCCCAATATGGCGATAGGCTCGCCCCCTATCACATCTTGTGACGGAACATACAAGGCGAAATATGGGTATCCTGGTAGCACCTTTGCCTACCCCTTCTGGGAAAAAGGCGTGAGTTTATGTTTGTATGTATGATATTTTCTTACGCAACAACGAACAAGCAAGCGAAGTGTCGTACACCCTGTCATTTGTTGGTCATGTCGTTCATCCTGTCTCTATATCCCCGAAGGATTAGGTAGAGGTGCCACTATTTTAGATACTTATCATATTTTACAACAAAAAAATATGTTTTCATTGGGGATCGAAACTTAATTTAATTTACGAGTACTTCTTTTACGTTTATATACAATTATATACACAAATATTATTTACAAAAATGGCTAATGTAAACACCAATAGCGATACCTAACCAGAACCTATTGCGTTAAATTTTCGACACTGAAATGTAAAATTGGAGCGTTTCCAATGATCAATACAAATAAAGGGTACATGATTGGAACAAAAAGATTACCATGCGCCGGTATTAAGCCGTTCGATTGTAGCCTGGGAGCCAAACATTCTTTGCATGCGGAATTGGGAGCTCCCAGTCGATTCTATTTACTCCGTATAAGCTGAATTATAAGATCACGACTGAATTGCCTTGAAAGTAAATGTTGGATGTTCTTTTCTTTTTTATCGAATTTCTAACAATGGTTTATATTCTGTTCCGACTTATTATATTATAGTTATAACTTATACTAGTATAATTGTATTGTATTGTATCAGCCCATATACGACCCACTGCAGGGCACGGGCCTCCTCTACAATCGAGAGTACGATTGAGAGTGGTTAGGCCATATAGTCCACCACGCTGGCCTAATGCGGGTTGGCGGACTTTTACATACCATAGAAATTTATACAAATCGCTATGGTATGCAAGGTTTCCTCACAATGTTTTCCTTCACCGTTATAGTTATATAACTATACTAGTATACGTTATACTAGTATAATTCTTAACAAAAATATATAACAGCCCGTCTCAACACGCACTCCGCGTATCTAATACTAACCAGGTTTGATCAGTAAGGATTAGGATATTGAATAACAAATTCGGTCATCATCTAACATTGGCATTCGATAATCTCTTAAATTACTCTTAACTTATTAAAATTAACAAAATATAGCCACAATATAAAATCGTTTCAATACTTAAAATGACTCCTACCAAACTCTACATTTATATCCATAAATAAGCAAAAAATCCTCGCTAATAAATATTCAACACTCGCATGAAAACTCCAAAGGCTATAAATCATTTTTATCGGCAGATGTTAAGATATTCACATAATCTAACCCATCAGCGGTTTGAGGCGGGGAGGGGGGGGGGGGTAAGGTAATGAAGTATTTGAGCGGCGCTCGGTAACGCGCTGTGATTGGTCACTGCATACTAAACATGGCCCGATGAATGAGTTCGTAATCCGCGACAATTGTTTGTTATTTAATAAAAATATGGAAATGCGTTTTATAAATGTACTGGGATTTTTATTTTTACATCAGTACAGGCGAAGGTTTAATGATACCATTGGATAATGAAGCTATTGAGTAGGCTGGTATAATCGTACAAAAAATAGGTATAACAAAAGCTTGTTAACAAAATAATTGTATAAAAACGTTAAGCCACGTCTGAGTATCTATTTGAACCTTAACATTTCTGATTCCATAGTATAAACCATACTCAGAAATACTTTTATTCGCTCAGCTGTGTTAATAAAGCCACCCACCTATCGTAAGAGACCTTAATCAGCAACAGAAAATTTATTATCAGATATAGAGAGTTAGGGAGATAGAGGGAGGTGGCAGGTTAATTAATGTCAGCTACTGTCGTGGTTACTGAAGTGCGTGGTGGCCTGTTGGTAACGGACCAGACGCGGCTGCCTACATGTTCACGGTGGTCGCGGGTTCAAATCCCAGGGCACACCTCTGACTTTTCGGAGTCATGTGTGTATTGATAGTCAATCACCACGCACTATAACGGTGAAGGAAAACATCGTGAGGAAACCTGCATACCATAGCGATTTGTATAAATTTCTATGGTATGTAAAAAGTTCGCCAACCCGCATTAGGCCAGCGTGGTGGACTATACCTAACCACTCTCAATCGTACTATCGATTGTAGAGGAGGCCCGTGCCCTGCAGTGGCTCGTATATGGGCTGATACAATACAATACAATACTGTCGTGGTTTTTCAACAACTATATTAAAGTATGTACCGTATAAAGAAGAAAGAGACTACAATTATATGGAAGACTTTAAAACGATAAATACCACTATTTTCCTGAGATTTCCGCTATCAAAATTTTCAGCTTTATATATTAGTACATACTAGTCGCCCGGCCCGGCTCAGCTCGTGTACAAATACTCTTTGACGGAGAAAGCGTTTTTGCGCTAGTTTTCATAAATGGTCCACTTCTATTGGTCATAGCATAATGTTATATGGCCTATAGCATTCCTCAACAAACGGACTTTTTTTTAATTATTATTTTTTTAGCATTGGTCCGGCAAACGAGCCAGCAGGTCACATCATGGTAAATGATCACTGCCGCCCATGAACATCCTCAACACTTGGATTACGGATGTATTGCCGGCCCATCAGATCGGGAGGTGAGCGGTAAGGAGAAAGGATAGGACGGGAAAGGGGTATTGGGCATCCAGCAGTCTCACTCACCGAACGAAACGCGACAGGATAGCTTCACGTCGATCTTCTGTGAGACAGTGTTACCACTCCGGACGAGCCTGCCCAGTCATACTGAGTCACGGCTGACAACAGCGTGGCTCTAACACTTTTAAATTGTCCAACACTAAAAGAAATTCCAATTAGAACCAGTAGTTTTTGAAATTAGCGCATTTAAACAAATAAAAAAACTCTTCAGCTTTGTATTTTATATTAGATAGGCTGTACAATAACCTTGTCTGCCTTTCTATATTATAAATTGTTACGTCCAAAATTTCACCAACAATTCAGCCAAACATCCAGAATTTCTTGAACAAAATTAATGAATTAGCTAACAAGGAGCCAAGTACAATAGAAATTCGATACCCATTCAAGGTGGGACGCTAATTCAAACAAATAGGAAACAAATACATAGGTACGCGACCTAAATAAACAAACGCGCAGACCACTGTGATTAACCTAATTCGAGAATACAGTTCGCACCTATTTTATTGGCCGAGGGAATAAAGGATTGCGTCGGTAACAGGTAAGTAAATACGGTAATTATGAATGTTTATACAGGAGTTTCGTACAGCGGTGGTAAATCTACTGAAGCTTATATTAACACGTGCATGTCCCAATACTGGGCGTCGGTTGCGTATTTGAATTTGGTTTGGGTCTTCATCGACAACCAGTAGTTACTGATTGAAATAAAACGAATTCTTACGGATTTTATCGCGAGCTTGATTCAACTTTTACATTTTTTAACTTCCCGTTTCGATCACTTTTCAGCTTTCAATTCGAATTCGCGTTAAAATCCGTAAGAATTTCGTTTTATTTCAATGTGTTACATTTGCGTAAATCTAAGAATTATGCAGTAGTTACCTACTGGTTGTTCAAAGGCGGCGGGGACTGTTTTCCAACATGGGAAAAAATCGCCTCACATTTGTTGTAAAATATTTTTTCTTTTTCATTTTTAATATCCCTAAAATTTTGCCGAGCTTGTTTCCTCCCAGTATAGGTTAGAGGTCGGGTCTATCGCCATGATGGACACAAATTCCAGTCACGCGCAAATCATATACGGTTTTCTCAAAACGTAAAACTCAAAATCGAACGCCCAGCCTAGAAGTCGAACCCAGGATCTCACGGCTTACTACTTATACACGCCACTACGTGGCATTAATTGGCTACAATTTCTTGTAGTGGTAGATATGTGAAGGCTTTCATTTACAGCAAAAAACCGATGTTAATTACACGCTTCCGCGAATTGTGTTTCGGGCGCCGTGTCCAGTACCTCGTATTAATTTATTTTTTGTCAATGGTGACAATTTTTGTCACTGTAGTATGAAGTTGATGTAGAAGATGTCCTTTGCCTTTGGCATTATCTGGAACTACTAACTAGCTTTTAATAACCTCGTTGGTATACTGACAAAAAATATTTCTTACAATACTTTTATACCTTTACAAAATAATATACTTCTCAATTTACTTTACACAAGAAGAAGGGTGCAAAATAAAGAAATATATACACCCAACAGTCACATACATACATAGTCCTGACCCCAAATTAAGATCAAATAAGTCTTGTGTCGTGGGCATCAGAAACTACGAGAGGCTTTTCGGTCTCACAAGCACCCAGACCCGAAACAAATACTAGTAGTTCACACAAACATTTGACTCAGTGCGGGGATCGAACCCGCGGCCTCTCGTTTCACAGTTGGTGTCTATTCAATTGCGCTACGGAGGATGTCAATATTCAGTTAATTGAGTTATTAACCTTTGCGACAAAGTAACACGGCACTAAAGCGGTGCGAATGTTTTAAAAACATTTACGCGTCACATGGGCTCCTCATACAGAATCCGATATGGCTTTTAAGCATGCTACATTGGTACCAACGTATTTTGCCCCTTTTAAACTAGTACTTTCGACGTAAGAGACAAATACAGTCTCAGAAATATTTGTCTTGGTGCGGGGATCAAATCCGCGGCATCTCGTTTCACAGCCGACGTCCAAAATATCTACAAAAAACTTTTTGGTGTTCTGTATGTAATTACCTATAAGTTTGATTTTTTAGTATCATTATAGTAAAAAATATATAATAATCCAAAAGCACCAGCTAATAAAAACCACAAAGACAGACCTTTACTAAATTACAAGAAGACCCAAGAAATTTCCAGAAAACTAAATCAAATAAACCAATAAGAATAACCAGCCGAATTGTTTGTAAGTTATGATAAGTTCCATTCATTAATTTAATCAAGTGGCGAGCAGGGCGGAGGCGCTAATCTCACGGACGCTGGTTAGTATTCAGGACGGGGCTGACGAACCGAACACTTCAAAGACATTTATTTAATATTTGTTTCGCAAATAGATTATCCGCACGTCGCGACGCTGAGCTGTAAGCATTGTAAGGGAATTTATTTTTATTTATTTAATAATATTTTTACAATTTCTAGGAATTTGTTGGTGAGAACGGATGTGAAGTATGGATATAAAAATATTGTGTAGATGATTTTTACAGGATAATAAGTAATAATGTCATTTTTTGTTTTATTTTATAATGTGTTTAAGGCCTCTGACACTACGTAAAGAACTGATGATATTTTAGAACTCAGTTATTTTAGGAGAACCATCAATCATTGGCAGATATATTATTTGAATTACAATGCACTTACATCAAGCGCATTTTACTCATTGTAGTTACATTGTTGCGCCCACAAAAAATATATACATGAGGTCGTTCTCAAGAATATTGCGTATACCAGGTGATATAGAAAAAAGGCTGATATTATTTAAGTTTTTAAGATTTTGGCCACCCTGTTAGATACGAGTATTTTTACAGCTTAGCTGAACTTCAGTTCGGTTCAGCAACTTATCTAAGCCGTAAAAAGAATCGAACCACTACAAGTTGAGCAAAGCCTTGGAATCTAAAATTGTTATTTTTGATAAAACTATCCGTTTTTTTCAAACTTGGTACAATGTTACCTGGAGATGCTAGGAATATGTTTAAATTAAGTACTATGTCAATATCACACTGTATATGTACATTTAACACTTCACTCCATCATCACATAATTCCATACCACAAGTCAAAATAAAAACAGAATAACCAAGCAACGAATTCTTTAGAAAAGCATTTCAAAACACCCAACAATGGAATAAAAGCAAAAGCGTTGGCAACTTGAAGTTCTCATAGCTGAAAATTAGATTCCATTCGTTTTATAGAAAAACTTGTCGCCTTAGTTATTTTGAGAGTATGATGCGACCGCTTCCACTTACAATGAGCCGCAACGCTGTTTGCTCCAAGCCAGAGACTTCGCTAACTTTATTGTATGAAACATATTTGTTATGAGAAAATGGAATGTAGCGAAACTTTATTATATCATAGTGTTTATGTGTTATTATTTACGTACAATCATTAAAAAAGATCAGTAAAACATACACATAAATAACACTATTTATAACGATGAATAAACAATTTAATTTCATTTAAGATTTTTTTTATTGCTATGATTGGCGAGACGAACATGCCATTCGCCTGATCGTAAACGATACGACGGTTCATGGAAAATAGCAAACCCAAACAACACCATGACTAACAAAGCAATGCTTGGCATTCCACTGCACTCGCGTCTCATTATGTCCAGTAGTTACTTTGGCTACAATTTCCTTCAAACCGGAACACAATAGTGCATTTACATTGCTGTTAGTCGGGAGAAAATTAAATTGCGGTGGTACATGCTCGCGGGCCGTCTGACATATGAGAGACCTACCACCAGTATCCAAGTATTTTGAAAAAAAAGGTATATCCTACTAAGTGGACCCTACTCTATGGTATGGACACGCACGCAATAGTTATATATATTATATATAATATATATATATATAAACAAGAGACTACCTTTACTGTATTGTATAAATTAAGTATTATACTTTAAAAACCTGACACCAATTCCAGGAGTAAAGTGTTAGCCGTAAGTTCGCTTTGTCTCTATCACACTTCTGCACCAGTTTTTGCTCAAAAGATGGCTCTATGCCAATGTTAAACTGCAGGGCAGATTCTCACTGGACTTAAGCAACAAAGTAAGATTAATATTACATAATCTCTTATTACAAATTTAGTACGATTAGCTCTAAGCATTTAGATTGTATTAAGCCTCGACTAAGCCTGTTATATCGAGTATTAAGTCTGGATTATTTATGATTCCTTTCAAGCTCTAAAAACACTTAAGACCAACTTTTTAAGTTGTGACTTCGGGGAGATTTTTCAAATGATTGTTCACTTTAATTAACTTGGAGGGAAGTTTTTTATTAGAACTTGCGCACCATTTGGCGGTTGCTGAGAACAAAGAGTTTAATGACCAAGTTTTAATGAACGTTTACGAAAATAAACATATCGTTATACCTATATTAATTATAAAAAATAAAATTCATCGTCAATATATAAAGTAAGGACTTTTTTCTTGTGTGATATTTATAAAGACAACATGTAAAGGACATGGGAGATTGCATTAAATTAATTAATGTCACTAGGTTTTGATAAATTTTAAAACCCAGGAACTTTATTCCCGTTTTTAACAAATTATATTCTGAATACAAAATTATATTTTGCTTCAAATACATAGTAATTATAACCAAGTTCGCTACCACCGATTGTAAATGGATATTACAACAATATTCCTCGTTGAAAAGCATTGAATACTGCTGGATAATTCCCTTTTTTGGAACGCAAAATTTATATGATCGCGCTCGATGCAAATATTTGAGTAATGCTACTGAAAACTGCAAATATACCCATTTCGATGGCACAAAAAAGAAACCGTTTAAAGTTGAACAAAACTGCGAGAACAATGCACACATTAACTTCGGCAAATACAATGTAAATACACTCTTTTAGTATAAACATAGAGGACTAATAGCGGCTTGCGTAATGAAAAGTTGTTACAAACGGGGTATTGATGATATTAAAGAACCTTGAGAAAACAGATTCTAGAATGATAGGGAATATTAGGCCACTTATAGTTTCAGAAGGAACACTCGATTGTTCAGTTTGATTAATGTGTTAGCTAAAACTTGAATAATCACACCTGGTCAAAATGTACAAGTATAATGCAAAAGAGCTGCTTGCTACATTAGACATACATACTGTTTGAGAAGGATCTCTCTCAATAAGAGGAATGGTTTCTTAAAAATAGGCGAGTTTGATTTAAGAGCAACCTATTTCGAAATTACAAATACATTTTAATTAATGATCGCTGGCAATAACTAAGATAGAAAGCGCTGTAAGAGTCTCATAACCAGGAACACAGAGTTCAAATAAAAATTCGATGTCATCCTACCTGTCTGTCTCTCTCTCTCTCTCTCTCTCTCTCTTTCTCTTTAGCCACAGGAAGTCCACTGCTGAACATATGCCTTCCCCATAGATTGCCACATAGGCTTGTGGGAAGCGCCCTGCATCCAGCGACTTCCTACGACTTTAACCAGATCATGCGTCCACCTATATCATCCTATCAGATAATAAATATATTTTGTATCAAGACAGTACAAATCATGGAATACAAGCCTTTAGTTGATTAACTTTAAACATGACGATAGCAATACATACTTCACTGACATTGACATAGAGTTATGTCTATATGCTTCGCTCGGAGCGATCCCCGCGACCCATGAGTCCTAGCTTCCGTCCTGAATCGCATAAAATGTTTATTTAAACAAACATTCGTTGTCTGAACACAATGTTTGCAAAACTTCTATTTGTTCAGGTCTTATTACCCGCTATTTCTGAGTAAATATGACTATTACCTAATTGTTGAAAGCAATACCTGTGGCCAACAAATTGGTTGTGATTATGAAATATAAATTTGCATTATAATAATACTTTGTTAATTTTATTATCGTAGGAAAAAATATATAATTTCAAATGAGTTAACAAAGAGATAGTGATGTTGCTTAAATTAAAAACTCTTTTCTAAAACCCAAGATTATATCGAACCGAGGACTTATATTTAAAAAAAATATTATTAGGTAATATTAATTCCGATACCAAAAAATAGCTTGTAGCCAAAATTATCGATTTCAAATAAAACAAGTATTGTTGACCAATGCCATAAAATACAATAGACACATAAAGTCCACATACAACTTGCGCAATATTTCTTTTATTTCTACGATAACTGAAGAGCATTTTTCACTTTTTTATAAACCGTTAATTCAAAGCTAATTTAAAGTTGAATATTATTTCAATATGTTGCATTTTCATAACATGTTCAAATAAGAAAGCAACTCACCTGGTAGTTTACCACCGCCGTTTCTGTACACTCCCGAATCCCAATAAACTCAAAAAATCGTTGCGTTGCGACCTGCAAGAAATAAAAACATTGTAACTCCTAGAAAATGTTCAAATTTATCCATCTTCAAATGAAAAACTTTGAGATATAAACTATTTTTCGAATAAGTTGACGCAGATTGGTGGAGCGTGCTATCTAGTGCTCAACTTTGCGAGTTCCTACTCATGATCTAGTAAAATAAGTTTGAATGTGCGTTGCTCGGTCGACTTGACGGATAATAGAAACTTTATTTCCGAACAGATCGTTAGGAAAACTGAAAATTCAATTGCATCACGCCTTGGGACAGAAATAAGCTTATTGGAACTGTGATTATGTGTTAACTCGAAATAATTCCACGTCATATAAAAAATAAGCTTAGCTCATTTTGAATATAGTTGTGTCGTTGTGATTATAAATCGAATTAATAGCATTTTCTCAGATACAATATTATTTTCAGTCGCTCAATGATTACTATTGAGTAACTGCCTGTAGATACAAAAAATAATTGATTACTAACATAAACAGTTTCAGTAAAACTACATATTTTGTCTCCTCTCTTCGCTAGAGTCGAAATGTCGCATAGATTTTATTAATGAAGGCCATTTTTGAAGATGAAGAATTTTCTTTGTTAAATTAAAGACCTCGTTATTCTTTATATCATCTTATTACAATTTAAATCACGAAACTAAACGAAATTAATGAATGTAATTTAATTAAAATTACATTCATGCATAAGCTCACGCTTATATCTCTAAACGGGTAGGCAATTATGTACCTTTTATCGCACTCAGTTTACCGAACTTATTTTCGTCACAAATTTGAACTTCAGGAATCACATATAATTATAAGGTTTTCCTAACCTTAAATTCACATAAAGTGGAGTATCCAGCTTGAGGTTCGCACCCACTGTCCCACAATTCAAAACTTTACTTGCTAGTAGCTGCAAGTACTAATTAGGTGACTTCGAATAAGTTATTAAAAATTCACATTTCTAAAATTTATTTTTAGCGTTATAAATTACTAGAAAAATATCTGAAATAACAATCTCCTGCAGATTTCTATGACTTGCACCGTCATCTGGCAAGGTAATAGTGCAACCAGCAGTTTCATTCTGTTGAAGCCGATTACGAGTTTCTATAAGGCGCTGTTACATCGCCGTCCAATAACACCCGCTGCGACATGCGCACGTTCGAACACACCCTTATACCCACGTGCTTGTACTTAATGCTGTTTTAAAATGATCGGGTTATCTTGGTCTTGTAATATTTTTTATGAAAAAAATAGGACTATTTCTCTAAATTTGTATTTTTACAATATTCAAAGTTGTATGCTAAAAGACGGACGGAATTCCGTGTAAAGTTACTGTTTATACCGTTGAATACGAACATCTATATAAAATAAACAATATCATTAATAATAACAATATTAAAGGTTAATAAAGTACGAAATTACTCATAAATGCTACTTTCAAACTGTCTAATTTATTGCAAAAACACAATGTTATTTTTTTCAATGACACACAACACAACTTGTTTGATTTCTCCAAATTCGAATTTTTGATTTATTGTTAGAGGTTTACAGTTCGTTACTTTTTCATTTCTTAAGGTAGCATTGTAAATGAGTTTCTCGTATGGTTTCTCACTAATTATAAATAATTCACTACATAATTGCACACAGCAAATATTTTTACAGCATACACAAACGGCGTAATGAATCCAATAAATAACAGCAGAATTCAATACGGGTCGGCATGAAATTGGTTATGATTTAAACGCATTCAGCGCCTCATTGGAATGCTATGAAAAGCATTTCATTTTATTACATAAATGATGTGGTTTGACTTTAAATAAAAAATCTATTGAATACGTTAATTTTGCCGGTCGTCGTTAAAATTCTTCTCAGACACTTTAGCCCGTCTGCACGATCTTGTAAGGTCTAATTTATAAAAATATTTTATGGCTGAATGCCGGTGGTCGTTCAACAAACCCACAGTATGGGTATGAATGGATAAATCGATTAAAGGACTATTATCCTATTGATGTTCGGAAAGCGATATTCAAATTGGCAGTGTTCTGGGCACATTGGATAAAACGGCGGTTATGAAACATGAGGCTGTAGGTTTAATTAATCTGTATTTATTAAACTTTATACTATAATATTGTACAAGCGGAGTTAACTCCGTGGAAGATTTTTAATCCTAGTATACAGACAAATATATGTAAAAATTATTTGCCACGCTTGAATAAATATTTTATTTTGTTTGGGTCAAAAAGTATTCCGTAGTTTTGCAAATTAAATAACAAACCAAGAGGGATTTGGAATAATATATGATCTTAATTTGCATCTAAGTAATCACGTATGAAAACCTATTACGGATTTAAAAATTTTGAAACATAAAATTAATTTAAAATATCTGATACCTTACCGATAAATTCAATCAGACACGCATCACACACACACTTTTCTTGAAACGATCCCCAAATCTCAAAACATGTACTGCATGTCTGTAATAGTATTATTGAAGCACTCAGCGCGTAAATCTGTGAGAAGACAGACGTCTACCCACGTCAACACTATGTTTTCCCACTACCTCGGTTATATTACCCTCTATTATTAGGTTACCCTCTTCCAAATGTCGGATAGAAGCTAGACGGCTACATTTCCGAACAAATTGATTTTTAGCTTCACATTAATAGTATTAATAACGTGTCTTAAGACTTACTCAGGTGTGATTGCAAAATGTGATTGATTGGATAACAATTTTACATTGAAATTAAACTACATATACATATTTTATTGTATATAGCTCCGGCAAACGAGCAAACAGTTCACCTGATGATAAGTGATCACTGCCACCTATAAACATCCACAACGCTGGATCATCGATGTGCTCCCGTCTCAATTGGGAGGGGAGCAGGAAGGAAAAAGGATGGGAAAAGGAAATGGGTATTCAGCATCCGGCAATCCCACTCACGCGACAGCTGAGCTGTCGCTTCCCGTCGATTTCATGTGAGACAGTGGTACCGCCCCATTTCTTCATTTACCCTGAGTCATGACTGATAACAGTGTGGCTCTACCACTTTATTTTTATTTTTACGGATTTTAATTTCAAAAGTGCCGAAAAACAGTCGCGTAATCTAAAAAACCATTATAATAATTTTACAATAACCTGACTGGAATTTTTGGAAAATTATTCAGCCCCAATCATATCCTCTCGTGAAATAAATTTAACTGACTCGAAACCTAGATAATATATAGCCGGATCTCGAATCGCGATAGTTCTCATAGCCTGCATGGCCAAGTTTGTTGAAAGCAGGCTGTGAATCAAGAGATCGCGGCGTCGGCCCCCGCACTGACATGATGTTTGTGCGGTTCACAAGTATTTGTTTCAGACCTGGTTATTGAGAGCAAAAAGACTCTTACTCTTCGTTCTGATACCCACTAAAACACTTGTACCATAGTGTGGTCTATAATGTATGTTTTTTTAATATATAAATATTGATTTGTATATTGGACTCAATATAATGGATTATAAATTTTACGTACAGAGATGACCTTAGAAAATAAATCGAATATCCCACTAAAACCAATCATCCACATTCTTGGATGATTGGTTTTAGTGAGATGATCCTATACTTAAAATAAACACAATATGTAACTAGCTGAGCAGCGTATCCCTCATTTGCAATGTAATCTACTGTGATAGCTTAATGCAGGTAAACATTGGATCATTAGCCGATCAAGCAATATTATGTGCAATGTACATTGTTTATATGAATTACCAACATTGTTAACGAATTAGACCACTTGCCAACCCTGATTAGCATAATATAGTCATAGAATTAGATGAACTGATCGTTTTCACTAAATATCTAAATCTAGTGTGGACTTAGGACTGCGCTGCATTTAATGAAAAGTGAGGTAAATGTTATACTGGCGAAGTAGTATAAAATAATAAACTAGTATATTACTTGTACAAATAAAGAATGGAATTGAAAATGGCGGTATTTGTATTGACCATTCGCACGTTATAGTGTGTGAGCGAGAGGTCGATATCAATACAGGCATTTTAATCCCATTCTTTATTTGTACAAATACATATACGTCCATATACAGTCCACATACGTCCCACTGCAGGGCATGAGCCTTTTCTACTCACAAGTTTCTTCACGAGATTTTCCTATAATAATGATTGATGGACAATTCGTTTAAGTGAATACATTTGTCATTTTGGACAATTAGACATGCGCGCCCAGTAGGGTAATTCACGTAATTAAATAAGTTCAGTTGCAGTGCAGTTGCAGTTAAGTTTCGATCAAAACAGACCTTTTCGTATTCTCGTAATTTTGACAACCGCTGTCAGATACGCTCGCGTCAAGTCCGCGTCACGCGAGCGGTTTAGCGTATTCTATTGCTGCGTATTTTATGTGCGTGATTTAGATGGCAACTAGATCGGTATTCACGTGTAAGCTTCTTGCATACGACTGACGTACAGTTGACACGCAGCACACGCGCAGTTTGCGCATAGCTTAGGTGCAGTTCACGCGCAGCTAAACAATTACAAGAATACCATTTTGCACTAAGACGTAAACTTAATTGCAACTGCACCGCAACTTGATCGGCGCGTCAAAAAATTACGTGAATTACCCTACAGACCAACCTACGTTTAGATTATCTAATTCATTAATAACCTATCCATTAGTTATTTACAAATATTATTTTCAATTTAATTATTTAATTTTAATGTGAATGAAAACCTGCTTTGCTTCATTTCTGCATTACCCAAACATAGACTGTAAGAGATTGGGTCTGGTATTAATTAGGTACGCCAATATACTGTTTTGGTATATGAAGCAATAAATAAATAAATATAATTCCATAGGTGCGCTTATGGAACATTATTTTTCTTATAGTTAAAGTCTTAGTTTTCTTTTAGTTATAGTTTCTTTTCTTTCATATATAAGTATCTTTACACATTTTATTTTACTTTGTAAGCGATTGGGTATGTCATGCTCGCTTAAAAGTCTGTGCTTGCGGCGGCGTCGTGTGCCGGGTCGGTCACTTCCCTGTAGCATGGTTGAGGAGGCCGATGACTGGCACATGCGTCATACTCGTGAACGGGTGCTGCTTGTGTGGACTGGTCTGTCCGATTTGCTTACAGTGTAACTGATTTATAGATTATATAAGGTTTTCACGAGTATTCACTGCGTTGGTGAAACAGGGTATACTGATTCTTCGTTCTGGGCTACTTCACTTCACTCAGCCATATTAAACAGAATATAAACATATTGTATTAAAAATATATGTCACTCGCAAATTATAACAAATTATTAATGAACTGCTCTGATTTGGACCAACTTGTAATTTTTGTAATAATCACGATATTGTAAACTGGTTTTGAAAAGAGCAACACTAGAGTTTCTTGCCCGTTCTTCTCTAGTGAAAACCGCTTTTCGAACCGGGTGGTAGAAAAAAAAATGACAGAATCTAAATAATGTTGAACATTTTAATGGATTCAATAAATTATTTTTATTTTCATATTATTTTCATTCATTATAATAAAGGCTTTATTATTACCGTCTTAGAGAGGGATCTGAGTCTCACTGTCTGAGACTTATATGTCATCACAGACCGTAACCTGTCCATATCTTTACCACTAAAATAGTTTATAAAGTACTGCAGAAATAAAAGGACTTGTGCACAGAAGCATTCTTTAGTTAACCACTGTCTCGCCAACACGTATATTGCACAATGTGCCCGAGTGAATAAAAGACAATGCAACAAATTGTTGTAAGAACACATTGAGGAATAAAGCTTCTAGGTTTTTTTTAGAATTAATTATATTAGGTAATGCTGTGCCGTGTTACGAAATCCTAGATCTTATATCTGGTTATAAAGTTTTTTTAATGTGTTCACAGGTTGTTGTGGAGATTCTTGGAGGAGGTTTATGTTCAGTAGTGGACTTCCTGTGGCTGAAGAGAGAGAGAGATACACAAAGGTTTCTTAATCACACAAACACATCTAAAGCTCGATGTGTTAGTAATAGTTATAGTTTTTTAATGAAAAGTCAATGCATTGTTTAACCCTTCCCCAGTATACAACTCGAAGGATGTTATAATCAGTCTTAATATTATTACTTGAAATCTAAACATCTTTTGATTTTCAAGTAATCGTAACACCTTTGAATTGTATAATCATGCCAAAACGCATAACCCAAAAAAATCGATTACTTAGCAACACAAAGTTGCATTTAAATTATAAATAAACCATTCATAAATCCATTCAATTATTTACGTAAAGCAATGTCCAATAAATTATCAAATATACACAATATCCTTCGCGTAAGCTGAAAGTTTCAATGATGTGCACTCACTTTTCACTTCCTACGGCGACATTCTGCCAACGCTAATTTAAACTTTGACTCAAATAAAATTACAGCTATAAAATTTCCGACAGCTGTGAGCGTTATGATGTATGTAGTAATTTTTTTACGCTTACAACCCAGGTTATTCTAGATTGTTGTAATTACATTTGTAGATTGTACAATTATAAGATGGAGAAGGATACTATAGATTCAAAAAAAAAGTATGATAGGCTAGAAATAACTATGATAATTCGGTGCGTGTATTAAAAACTTCACACAACTACGACTTACTATACAATTGATAATAATTATGTCTAATATCGTAGATACAAGAAAGCAACAAAGCCTTTAAAATTCCACGACACAATTCTAAAAGATTTTTATTGATCATACAAACATTTGTCATTTTCAAAGATTGAACCCATCATCATCAGCATCTTGTTCTAAACTGTCTTCTTCCTTACACTACCTAAATTTCAATTTATCAAACATTGATAAAAACCTTTAATATTCGACAGTTCGTACATTTTTATGTTAGTTTAATAAATTGAAAAACGAATAATTGGACACCAAGCGAGCCATTGAAAGGAAAATCCGATTGCATGTTCATTTGTAATCTGATAGGATCTGACATGACAGTTAATGGATTAAAAAGAAATAAATCAAAAATGTATCCAATTGCCGATCTTTTATTGAAGTACTTAAGTGATAAATACGAGCACATAAATATTAAATACACACTTGAGAATGTCTAATTTTACTTTGATTTTCAAAGTGTGTTTAATGATCGTGCTGTACAAAACACATCCTTTAACTGATACATTAACGATAAAGAAAGAGTTATTAATGGATTACTTTCAGTATTATGGAATCATAGGTCATCCAGGCGAAGAAATCAGTCTTTCACCAATCAGAACACTTCTAAGACTGGAAAATAAATTAATGTACCTACTTAACTTCTATTACGATAAAATATCTCTTTAGCCGTTTTTTCTTTTAAATCTAACATAGTTTCCGAACAAACAACCCATCCCCAACACTCATCCAACAAAATATAAAAACTAATATCGATACATTACTCGTCGAAATAACAAAAACTTAAAGAGACAATCGTACAATTCGCGCGGCCGAAAACTTTAGGCGGAATACTTTATTCATGGCACAACGGCCGCCGTTCGGAACCAATGAATTTGTATGACGTAGATAACGCGTTTATTGTCACAGTTAGTAAATAAATTCTCTCGCATCCACCAATCATGTACAGGGATCACGTAGCACGCCGCTCCGATGAAAGGTATAATCCAATCAATTATTACGCTCGTGTTCCAATTCTGCACTGAAATGCAAAGGGTAAAGATTTAATCCCTGAAAAATTCTTGGAAAATAATTGTATGGCTTACTTTTTTGTTACACGTTCAAAAACACGCAATAAGTTCACATGACTTAGTAGCTGTCTTAGCACTAATGGCACTTACTATATAGAATTCTAATAAAACCTCTAAATAAAGCGCGCTACAGATGATAGTTTTTAGGCCTTTTCATCACTGTCGTCTCGACGGCCTGCTCCTTTAAAGCGAAAGTAATCACCGGAGTCCATATACATCCACAATTCTTAAAGACCTATAGACCAATAAGAACCCTCCAAAATTAATGGATAAAAAGATTGAAAGAAAATTTAAAAAGAAAAGCGATAGCAAACTAAGTTTTCTACCATACTCGTCGTCTTGAACGACACTATTTATAATTAATGATAAACGAACTACCGCAACATTGTTTTTGTTTTCATAATCATCAACTAAACACGTAACGTCAGGCATTATAAATTCTAGTGCTAGTAAAATAAAATGCAGCTTATGTGCTTATTTAATCTAATCATTTTTTTCCGCTGCAGGTGGTCGCTGTATGCAGAACGCTTCCAACAGATCGCTGTGGACATTCTTGTGGCACTCAGTGGTACATGACGCCTAACACTAGAATGTATTTGAAATGAAATACCAAGTTGTAAGCAATGGTGCTGATCATATAATTTCTAAATCCCCACTCCCGTTCATCGCCCTAACCTTAGAAGCATGTCTGTTATACTAATTATATCTTACAACTCGCCTGAGAATATTTCAGATGTTTGTGGACAAAGGTCAACATTTATCAGTACGTAATCCGCTTGCCCAATGCTACAAGAGAGATTTTCTTTGGAATATTTTATCTATGTTAAGAATAAAATACAAAATGTGTCGAATAATTAGTAAATAGAATTTTAAAGAATTGTTAATAAACAAAATTATTACAGAAGATCTATTAAAGTTAGAAGATTGTCTCAAAGGTTTAATTGTATTACGGTTCGATTACAACGCTGAGGCCTAGGGTTCGAATCCCGAGTCGAGCAAAGTGATATTGGGTTGTTCTATTAATTATCAGCCCGGAATCAAAAATTTGTGCCCCACATGGCGAAAGACCCGCCCCCTATCACAGCATGGGACGAAACACTTAGGGCGAAACGTAGGAGTCCTGGCTGCACATCTGCCTACCGCTTCTGGAAAAAAGGCGTGATAATTATGTATGTATATGAATTAAAATTAAGCAAGTTCTGTAAGTAATTAACATGAGTTCACAGATTAGTAGGCAGAACGCTTTTCGACAAACGTTTGCGCTGATATGACGTCGGTTAGCACCTAGCATGAAAAGCAACCACGTTTGACGGAGGTGAACTTAAATCACTCCATGCAATTACAGTCCCTGGTTGTTGTCATTAGTCAGTGGTAAAGGTCGACAAAGCACGCCAAAATGAAAACTACGTTTACGTTTACTGAAAATTCTGACACTAAACTGACTTTCTATGAAAACACATTGGCATCAGTAGGAAATGCGAATGGGTAATTGATAGGATAAAAATAATAAATAATAAAAAAAGAGTAGGCCCGTGCCCTGCAGTGGGACGTATATGGGCTGATACAATACAATACAATTTTTTTTTGATAGAATCCATGAAACATTACACATCATTTAAATTCATTTACTTTTGATAGTGGACTAAGATGTCCATAATATAGCGCAACTTCAATTTCCAGCAAAGTTTTATAAATAATTATGAAACTATGAAACAATACGAAATTTAAATGTCTTGAATGAAAACTTTTAAGTTAGCTTCATGGCGTGCTCTCGCGGAGTGGTTTGCTACAATTGTTATTAAATTGTACTTGAAACTTTTCTTTTAAATATAAATTTTATTACGAATGCCCAGAGGCGAAGTTAGTTGAGTTGGTTGTCATCGCGTTGGCACCGCTACACTTTGGATCTTTTGCTGAATTAATAAATGCATTCATAAAGATCGTGGGCAATGTTCTATCTTAATTAAAAATTAAGTCACTTTCCAGTTAAAGACTTTGTTCTTTAAATTGGTAGTTTTATTTTTATATATCCATTTATAGGTTTTTTTTTATAAAATATATCTTTTGTTTCCTTTAATGAAGCCTGATAAAGCTGCTTTATTCATAAAGTATTATGAATGAATGCATAGAGCTGCATAATATATACGTCTCTATATATTATGTGATAAAAAAATCGTTTAAAGTTCACACATATAGCTCCAACGTAACAGAAAGATCTAACTCGATTGGATGGTTATAATAAAAAAAACGGTGAAGGAAAACATCGTGAGGAAACCTGCATACCGTAGCGATTTAAAAAAAAAAAAAAATCTACGGTGTGTAAGTCCGCCAACCCGCACTAGGCCAGCGTGGTGGACTATATGGCCTAACCACTCTCAATCGTACTCTCGATTGTAGAGGAGGCCCGTGCCCTGCAGTGGGTCGTATATGGGCTGATACAATACAATACAATACAAAATAAAAAAAACAGGTACTTTTCTAAAACAAAACATAATACATAATAATTATGTTCTACATTTCTGCACTACAAAGGATACTGTAATATATTATATTTTTTTATTATTCTATCTGTTAAACGAAGACAATCTAATATATTTTTAACCAGTACGATAAACAAACTTAATTCTACTTTAGTTCGCAAAACCACTCATAAATTACAGCCATATTTCCACGCAGCGGACGACAAACTAAAAAAATGCACCGGTAAACAGCGTCAGCAAGACAACCATAAAAGATATATTAATGCGGGATAAACAAAAATATTCACAAACCTAATTACAGGGAGGAAATGTAAGTAATATACTGGAGGCTTCGGGGAAACAAACGGCGTGCCAGACCGGACAGCACGCATCAAAAGGAGTTTTTCAAGGAAATGAGGCAACTTTCCCGAGCCCGAGTCTAATTCAACAAATTACTGCGGCTTAGAATACTCGTATTTACGCCGGTTTCATCATTATACGCGGGAAAAACACACGTATAAGGAAAACATATTAAGCGCTGACTGGGGAAAGCAAATTGCAATTGCACCGTGCGAGATGTAAAATTTAGATTTTAATTTAAACCCACGTCGGCGTGAGCCTTTAAAACGATTACTGTAGATTTATTATGAATATTTAAAAATATAACATGAAGTCTTTAGTCAATTAGTATTCCATTAGGGTGTTAATGCTATTAGATATTCAAATCTGGAAGTAAATGCTGGGAAAATGATTTTTCGAAGTTTATACCGAGGTAATATAGGTCCATTAACTCAAGTGATGTTGGCTTGAATTTCAAACAGCGTCTTAGCGTTCTTGCTATGATATAAAAAATACCTTTTTTTATTGCTTAGGTCTCAACGAGCAAAGATGTCACCAGACGGTAAAAGATCATTGCCGCCCATGAACATTCACAACGCTGGATCATGGATGTGTTGCTGGCCTGGGGAGCTGGAAGGTAAAAGGATGGGAAAAGGAAAGGGGTATTGGGTATCAGGCAATCTCTACCAATATTCTACCCTACCATGGAGTCGACACAACATCCTTAACGTCATATTCAAGAAATATTGGTCCATATTATTATTTCTTTACAATATCAAATGTAATTGAAAAAATTACACGAGGTGAGTCTATCAGGG
The DNA here is from genome assembly GCA_033459515.1 of Theretra japonica. Lineage (NCBI taxonomy): Eukaryota > Metazoa > Arthropoda > Insecta > Lepidoptera > Sphingidae > Theretra > Theretra japonica. The sequence continues at coordinate 8,178,182 of CM065943.1, forward strand.
AATCAAGTAATCGAACTCACATCATCATCATCATCAGCCTTTTATTGTCCACTGCTGGACATAGGCCTCCTCCAAATTGCGCCATTTCACTCTGTCTTCGGCTTGTCGCATCCAGCACCTGCCAGCGACCTTTCGCAAATCAAATAAAATAACTTGAACTCACATAAAATATGCTTTCTACTGTACCATGTAGCATACATAAACAGACCGATTAAAATTTATTTCCCTTTAAAGCGAACATAATCCCAAAAGGACGTATTACGCGAACGGTTTTCGATCACGGCTATACCCAGTAATAAGTTTATGAAAGCGCTTACGTCAAAAGTACTAGTTTAAAAGGGGCAAAATACGTTGGTATCAATGTAGCATGCTTAATAGCCATATCGGATTCTGTATGAGGAGCCCATGTGACGCGTAAATGTTTTTAAAACATTCGCACCGCTTTAGTGCCGTGTTACTTTGTCGCAAAGGTTAATAACTCAATTAACTGAATATCGACAGCCTCCGTGGCGCAGTTGTTTGGACGCCGGCTGTGAAACGAGAGGCCGCGGGTTCGATCCCCGCACCGAGACAAATGTTTGGGTGAACCACAAGTATTTGTTTCGGGTCTGGGCGTTTGTGAGACCGAAGTCTCTCGTAGTTCCTGATACCTACGACAAAAGACTCGATCTTAGTGTGGGGTCAGGACTATGTATGTGACTGTTAGGTGTATTTATTATTATTGTTATTTGTACATTCGTTTTATAAAGCAAAAATGTTTTTTTTTAGTTATCTTTTATTGTGTAATTTTATTGGGGGTTATAGAGCTAGGTACGGGAAGCACGTTAGCGTCTCCCTTTATGATAGGTTATAACTTCCAAACATGATTATCCAAAATACTTCGTATGTACGTTGCTGGCCTTTGAGTTTGAAGGAGCTTCTTATCAATATAAAGTAAACAACGTTTGTCGTCTTTAGAGAACACAATTAGGAATCATACACTGAGTATCAGCACTTTGCTCGATCACGAAATATCGCTTTCAATTCAGCAATCGCCAATCCATTCATGCATTCCCATAATTACGAATATTTATCTTTTTCACGTATTATTGCGTCATAAAAGCACCTTTCCCATAAACACGGCCCATACATGTTATAATATAAGTCAATAGGCTATTAGGAAATATCACCGCTTCGTTGCCATTTAGCAGGCTCGTTCCGTTTAATGCCGGAGGTTAAAGGGCGAAGGGAGCTCGTATGCGCGATTGACATGGAACAATCGGCGAGGTTATCTCAATTGAGCTCTGAGGGCAGTAGTTAGTGCCTGTTTGCCTTGTATAAGAGACTTCATGAGTTTCAATGTACTATTTAGTAAATTTAAGCTGTTTAATTGATAGTATGTTATGGAAAATTATCGTCTTTACTCGGTCTTTGTGTGAACTGATATGTCTGTAGTAGTCGATTTACAAAATTAATTTGGAACTATAAAATATTAATGTATAATTTGATAATTATTATATGACTAAATAATGTTATACGGACTTATTCATAGACAGTTTTAAACGGAATTCAAAAGTCGTTCGAATGGGACAAAACATTCGATAGCTAAAATATGTTTTAAAACTGTCTATGAATAAGGCCGCTAGTGTTTGAATACATTATAAAAATATAAATAACATTATAAAAACGTAATATCGAAAAAAATTGGAAGTGTGCTTGTATTTTTCCGTCGTCAAAATGCAAAGAGCGTAATAGGTAGCAGATCCCGTATCATGAATGTCAGACCTAATTTTGTTGGTGTTCATTTACACCGCAAATGGCAAGCTAAGTGTGTAGTGTCTCGATACATTCTAGAATGGATACATCTAAGCGAAGGAGAGATGCGGTCGGTGTAAACAACGCCATTGCATCGTTTACGTTCGGTGGGTAGAATGATTTAAACTTGGAATTAACAAAGCACATATCCATTTGCAGTTTAAACATACACTTATTGTTTTAAATATGGTAGAACAACTAGTACTCAAAATGTTCGTGTATACATGTCATAATTAATGAGTGATAGCTTGCAGCTAGAATTGACTGCGGACCGGACTGACAAAACAAAGGTCACAGGTTCAATCATGGCACGCCTACGACTTTTCAAAATCGCATGTTGTGTAGTTAATAATCGCTCATGTTAATATTGAAAGAGAACATTTTTAGGTAACATGTAATAAATAAATGAAATATTTTAAAGGTCTTTATTTCATTTTTCGAAATATGCGGAGATCCCAACTAAGTATTGACTTGTTGGGCTCTCCAAATACTTCGTATATATTTGAGATGGGCTTAGGTCTTACCGAGAGTAGAGGTTTGAAGAAGAAGCACGAAGAACTGATGGGCGTTGGGGCCAAAAGGTCCTGGAATGGAGGCCACGTACAGGCAAACTAATGGTCGAACGCCCGTCTACAAGGTGAACGGACGACCTGGTTAAGGTTGCAGGAAGACGCTGGATGCAGGTCGATGTGGAGATCATTGAGGGTGGTTTATGTTCAGCAATGGACTTCCTGTGGTTGAAGAGAGAGAGGTTTGTGCGCTACAATGGAACATTAATATATGAGCAGTTTTTATTTCCATGTAACATTTTTAGCAAAATAAGGTTAATCCTCTTTCTACAAAATAAAGAGCGGTTGGAAACTCCCCTGTCAGTGACAAATTATAGCCTATTGTAATGTCTTTTTTGCGAAGTAATGGCGGACGGTATCAAATATCAGTTTACTTGAGTGATTGGAAACAACATTAAGGTACTAGGAAGTCTTTTTCGGCGTAAATCCTACAAATGAGCGAACAACTCACCTGACGGTAAATGATCACCGCCGCCTATAAATACTCGCAGTCAATGAGGATTTTAGATTCGGGTTTTGTAAATTGAGAGGAGGAAAAGAAGGATGTGGCACCTTCGGCAATCTTATGGTATCTTCAAGCTATTGGATATAATTTCTACACCGCTGTTTTCAGTAATTGGCTCTCTGCCTAGATTGGATTATGGCAGTCAAAATATAGGTATGGTTAAATACGGTTCGTCGAAGGCAAAAATTAATAATCCGGTGATCTACATAGTTCTAAAGGAGTTCGGTAATCCTATGGAGAAGTTGGACGCTGATTATGAAAGTTAATCCATACCTAAAAACCTAACAGAAAATTGGTACTTTGATCCTCATAATATTTTTTAGGCATATAGGTTAATATTTTATTTTATAAATTTTCGCTAGACCGCCTGCAAACCAACCAAACTATCCAATTTCATAATCACAATCATCTCTTTGCTTGTGATAAACTTAAACCGGGTATACGCATCCGACAGAAGCTAACCCCTCAGTCCATATACCTTACAGCTAAATTATAAAAGATAATAAAATCGAACAATCACGGTCCTTCCCAAACTTATACTTTTCAATTATTATACAGATAGAAATTGTTCAGCGTTCCCGTAATTGATTAGGTGGCGGGACCTCGGTGTAAACTTGCCCATTAATTGCGAGGGCCTCGCTGGAGTCGCTACACCTCCTGGCCCATTAACAATCCTCCTACTACCCTATCGCGGTGAGATTAGATTTCACCAGAGTATATTGAGCACACCCCATAAATCTAGCTGTCCCTGGTTATTTAGTTCGGGTACTTGAATTTAGGATGTCACAATTGAGATGTGTTAGAAAAAAGCGACTGTCGACACTTTTAGAAAGTTGAAAAGATTTTTATTTTTAATTGATGCCGGTTTTATATTTTATCAGAGTTGCTTTAAATACACATATGACTTAAATCGAGCATAAAGTATTGATGCAAATATAAAACGTAATTGTTATTAAAATCATTAATTAATAATAAAAATTCAACTAAACAATAAAGTCTTTATATACGTAGGTATAATTCACCTAAATTCTATTGGCTTGCGGCAAAATTTGGAAGTACAATTAAAAATTTAAAAACAACTAGTTAGCCCATTGTTTGACATAATACGGTTTCATAATATAAACAGCAAGCATTTATATTCCTTATCTATTAGTTTTTAAATGCCCAACATGTGAAGATAGTTTTCTCTCTGCTCCTAACATTTTGAAAACAGTATGACAACAACGCATTCGGACGCCAAAAGTTTGTAGACAATCCATAACTACTATGTACTACAAAGATCTAGCTGTCAAACTTAGCACTCACGCAAATTAAGTGAGTGCACTTAGCTTGTGTGTGAGTAAATAAATATGTAAGTACATGTTGAATGAATGATTACGCTCATAACTTTTGAATTGAGTATTCAATGCTTTAAATTCAGCTTCAACCACGGCTGTACATAGGTATTACATACCAAAAATTCAAAAGCAACCTATCGTAAACGACCTACATTCATTGATCTCTTTTATACTTCTTGTTTAATCCATTTTTATTCTTCGTCACATACCAGCAGGCTCAAAAACTACGCAAAAAAATTAAACGCGCATAAAAACCATTACACAAACGGATAAATCGTATAAAAATCACAGAAATATTTTCTCCCTTGCATATTTTTGAACAATATGGTTGGCGAGTTTATTTATGAACTAGGGAGTTGAAATGTGTTTGTGGTTACACTATCTGTCCTGACTCACGCAAAAACTTCAGCAATAACATTAATATTTTTCGCTGCAGTATTTAACATGTTTTATATTTTTTATTTATTACTAAAACGTCATATTTATTTTCCTTTTCTTTTTGTTATTGTACTCTTGTTGCACATCAAGCCCACTTTGTCAATCCAACAATTACTGCACATCGAAAGTTTGCGATATGGCCACCCATTGTACCATTTTTTTATTTGTTATATTGACTATTTAATTACTATCGGGACGACTTGCACAAGTGGGCTGGCAGCGACTGGATGCATAAAGCAGCAGGCCGAGCTCTGTGGCATACCGCGGGAGAGGCCTCTGTCCAACAGTGGACTGCAACGAGCTAATGATGATGACGATAACAATGACTGTCATATGTCAAATGTACAATAAACAGTATAACTAGTTGTGTTCCGGTTTGAAGGACATTGTAGCCAGCGAAACTACTGGACATAATGACACTTAGCACCTTATGTCTCAGGATGGCGAGCGCAGTGGAATGCCAAGCATTGCTTTCTAATTCATGGTGTAGTTTTGCTACTGTCCATGAGCGGTCGTATCGCTTATCATCAGGCGAATGGCATGCTCGTCTCGCCATACATTGCAATAAAAAAGACCTAGTTTTTCTGTTTTTGCATGGGTTGAGACGGCAGATAGCGGACGCAGTGATGCGTAGAAGAAATCTCGCCCAAGGCGACGCTAGAACTGCTAATGCTCAGCATATAGTCTCCTTAATGGCAATACTTTTTATCAGAATTTTCTTTTTGATAGAATCACGTAAACCGGAAGCTAACCACAGGAAAATAATCACGATGTAGCCGCGAAAAATATTCTAAAGTAAACGAGATCTGCGTAAACTCTAATTTATCTGATCTTGCCAATTTTTTTCCAGAGTATCACGTATTTACGGTTTCTACGTGCACGACGTGTTTTCTCTCTTTGTATCCTACTAACAGTCTTTTAACACTGATAAGACATTATGGAACTCAAATATATACATACATATATAACACAGTGTGTGTCTACAACGTCTATACCAAACGCCCTCTCCATATAAAGTTGTAAAAGTAATTCACATTAAAACGACTATTTTAAAGTGTGTTTATAATTGATTATATAAGTAAAAATAGATAAATTTTGGAAACATGATATTATCTGAAACTACGAACAATACCAAGTCAGTAATTCGTACACCAAAAATAATATTTGATTACGTTTAATTTCACTGAAATTTTTAAGTGGAAATCGACAGATTTTTTTTACAAAATAGTTTAGAATCAAACAGATTATATATTAAAATAATTTATAACTATTTAGTGCTAATGTGACATCTAATTTTGAAATTTCAATTAACGAATAGCCATTGCGATGTAAGTTGCAGCATACTATTTTTTAAAAAGAAAATATCTTGGAGTTCATCAGTTCTGTTTAGTAATGAAAAGTCTTAAGAGCCAAGCAATCTCCGCCCTATAAACGGCCTGTTAAGTTTCTTTCATACACTTGTTACTTTCTAGTGTTTCATTGTTTCCCGAGACAAAGCCGCAGGATGTACTCTCTGATATTGCTTCATCAAGATTTCCTTTGTGTGTATGACGTCATGCTCGGTATCATATAGAAAGTTTGTACATTTCGATCGTGATAGGCAATATTTCGAGGCCCGACCCAACCCGCCTCAAGAGAACGGTTTCGCACATTACAACATAACTTGTATGTAAACTAACAATGTAAATATTTCAGCCATTGTATAGAATACTTAGTCATTCTAAACAATACCCGGTCTAGGCGACTTTAGACTTATATAATGTTTACGCGTTCTCTGACAATTAAGTACATAATTTAACTAGATAATTTACGCAGATGGGGATGCCAGATCATGATGATATTATTAAGATACAGGCCAGGCATGAATGAGATTGGCGCAAGACCGAGCAAAGTTGTGCAGTAAAGAGGGGGCCTATGTCCAGCAGTGGATGAATATAGGCTGAAACGATGATGATGAATTTACGCAGTGCTTAGAAAGTGTATAGGTACTAGTGAATGACATAATCCCATTAATGGGTTTGGTAACTTAAAGACCTTTCACTTGCCACCACTATTTCGGCTTTCCAGTAGCAAGTTTACTGGGCGGTACAGCTTATGTATGGCCATCGCTACAAGGCGCATACAAATATTCAACTATAAAAATAAAAATAATTTATATTCAACATTATTTAGATTTAGTCATTCTTTGTTCTACCACCCGGTTCGGAAAGCGGATTTCACTAGAGATGAATGGATATGAAACTCTAGTATTGTTCTTTACAAAAGCAGTTCACGATATACTCAATATTACAATATCAGAGCAGTTCATTAATAATTTGTTATATGATTAAATAGGACTGAGTGAAGCGAAATTGCCTGTAACAAAGATGTTACGAATAGTCATAAAAATAACCGTATAAAACTTCACCTCTATACAAACGGGTATCTTTAATTTCTCATAATGTATAAAAGTTCTGTGAGACCACTATTTTTAAGCCCAACAACTATGCAAGAGCACTGCAATATGCGTCCCCAAAGCCGCATAGCGGTAATGGCGAATACACTAATTAGTACACTTTTATAGCATTCTCGTGGGTATATGAAGTATTTTTAATGTGGGACCAGTTGAACATTGCGACTCATATACATACTTTGATTTAGTAGTATCCCCAAACTTAATAATCCTTATAAATGATATCCAAGAAGAGTTATTTTATTTGTCTGTATCAGGCCATATACGTCCCACTGCAGGGCACGGACCTCCTCTACAGTCGAGAGTAGGGGTTAGGCTATAAAATCCACTACGCTGGCCTACTGCGGGTTGGCGGACTTGACATACCGTAGAATCGCGATGTTTTCTTTCACCATTGTAGTGCGTGGTGATTGACTATCAATAGACACGTAACTGCGAAAAGTCAGAGGTATGTCCTAGGATTTTAACCCGCAACCACCGTGAACCTGTTGGCAGTCGCGTCTGGTCCGTTACCAACAACTAAGCATTAATTGTCCTTGGGACTTTAAAAACAGCACCCATGAGTGAATAATAAGTGCTTGTGAAACAAACACCAAGGTTCTATTCATAGATTGAAAATTCTTTGATTAACAAATATGTACATATGTACTTATTTCAGGTATTATGAAACAGAAAAATCTTAAGTGCACAACACAATTTAAGTATTAAAAATTGATATAATATTGCTTTCTTTAATATATTTCAATACTTTTTTTTATATACCTTTAGTACAAATACACTGATTTACTAGAAATATTAAATAACAATCATATTCAGTTCCATGCTTCATTTCAGTTTCATTACATAACAAAGTTTCACAAAGTAATATACTAGCTGCAAACCCTACAAGGAATTTCTTTCTTCCCGCAATGCACTTCATTGCGATCGAATAAAGAATAATCGGCTTTCATTAGGATTCTGAACTGATTTCTCAGAGGAAGTGATCAACTGGCAGCTTACGACTCGAAATGGAGTTTTCAGTTTTGCCACGTAAGCAAACTTGAATGAGCTTTTCATCAAACTTACGTAAATCATTTACGCCTTAATAGCTGAGCAAACAAAGTCAGCGGGTTGTGACGTGATTGCTTGATGAGCATTTTAATGGTGTCTAATATTAGGCGTCATTCTCATTGGGAAATAGGATTTGGGAAGACAGGTGACAATAATATTAAATAGTAAAAAAATTAGTTAAAAATTATTGTAATTATTATAATAATATTTAATAATAATAAAAATATAGAAATACATAATATACATAAACTCACGCCTTTTTTCCAGAAGGGGTAGGCAGAGGTGCAACCAGGACGCCAACGTTTCGCCTTGTGTGTTCCTTCCCAGGACGTGATAGTGGGCAAGCCTATCGCCATATAATTCGATATACTTATAAATATATACCCGGATATTAATAATATGTTGATTAAACGAACTTACCTCCTCTACGTGAAGTTTTATGTACTCCGTAGACTTCGTCCGAAAATCTTAGCATTCCTCCCAGCTTGTTCTTCGTTTCCCACTATTCACAAGTTGTGAAATACTTTTTTCATGCATACTGAGTAACTGCAAACACAACTGGTAGGGAAATGGGGGGTACTAATATTAAAAAAGAATCATCACTGTCAGAGTGTGAGATGTAAGAGTGACTACCCTTCAATACAATAAGTGTTACAATCTCGAGGGCAATTGTGAGGTAGGTATTATAATGGTGTATTGGGTTTACGCGAATGTTACACATTGAAATAAAACGAATTCTTACGAATTTTATCGCGAATTTGATTTTTTACATATTTTTTTTTATTCCCCGACCTTTCGATCACTTAACGGTTTTCTTGGTCACGTGGCGGACTGAGGTATTAGTCATCAGTAACAGTCACTAAGCGGATGACTAATACCTCAGTCCGCCCCGTGACCACGAAAACTGTAAAGTGATCGAAACGTCGGGAAATTAAAAAAAAAGGTAGGCATTACTTACATTACATTCCCAAAAAGAACTTGTGTCCTTTAGGTTTTTCGTTGAGCTGCGGTCCGCTTTAGCTTTTGAATTCATGGGACTATACATAGTCCTGACCCCACACTAAGATCTAGTCTTGTGTCGTGGGTATCAGAAACTACGAGACTTTTAGGTCTCACAAACACCCAGACCCGAAACAAATGCCTGTTGTTCACACAAATATTTGTTTCGGTGCACGGATCGAACCCGCGGCCTCTCGTTTACAGGCGGCATCTAACCAACTGCGCCACGGAGGCTGTCAAAACTATGTGGAAAACTATTCATAGTTCAAAATAATGGATGGATAATGTCGAATCCAAGCCGGTTTCAACAGAACGACGGGGCGTGGAAACCCTTGGGGATGCCTATATAATATATTCAGCAATGGATTTCTTGTGGCTTAAGATGATAATGTTCTTTATAGATACTCAAACAGCTAGAGAGTACCAAAATCTATCCCAATACGAGGACCAAATCAGTGATCTATTTTCAATCGATTTAGCAATTTTTGCGTAATTTTTCATCGTTAAAAATCTACACTTATGTATTCGGTATTGCCAAAAATATTTTGATTTAAATTGCACAGGTCCGGCAAACGAACAGACAGGTCACTTGATAGTAAGTGATCTCTGCCGCCCATGACCATCCACAACGCTAGGGTCATAGATGTCTTGTCAGCCCTTACAATCAGGAGGGGTGCGGGAAGGAAAAAGGATGGAATGAGGAAAGGGATATTGGGCATCTGGCAATCTCACTCACCGAACGAAACCCTGAGCTGAGCTGTCGCTTCACGTCGATTTCCTGTAAGACAGTAGTACCACCCCGGACGAGCCTGCCCATTCAAGCTGAGTCTTGACTGACAACAGCGTGGCTCTACCACATTAATATTCTATTATGTGTGTAAAACATGTATATCTCACGAAATTGTACCGCAAAGAATCGTGTGTTGAAGGAAGTTTAGCTCACAAAAGATAAACGCCCGACGACAAAAAGGTATGAGCCACCGCAGCGGGGAATCTGTCTTTTTTTTTCTTGAACAGAACTCTAAAGTAGAAACTTTTTGGTCAGATCTGACCGACTTTCTGTTTTCCACGACAGTGGCTGTACATTCCGTGTGCTTTTGCATTTTTTGTAATGTTTTGCTTTGTTCCAGCTGCAACGTTAGTTAATCAACTAGCACGTTATTTTCACTTCTATACTGTATTCTCTTTAAATTACTTTTCTTTTGTATAACAAAAATTGAATATTTTGTAGGGTTTTATAATTGCATAAATAATAATGTATCAGTTCAATGATGTTGAAAGGTTTTTGCCATAAAGAAAAAAACAAAACAATTATATTTGTAATAATAATTTATTGTGTAATATGTAAAAGACTATGTCTTTTTGACAATTATACATAATACAGCTGCACCTATATTTACCTAATTTATAATAACATTTACAATAGTTTTATAACAATAATTATTTACAATTTTATGTATATATTGTGTAATGTATTTCGGCCTTTTTGCATGGTTCTTTTTAGAGTTAAAAATAAAAATAGTCTTACGACTAAAATAAAAACAAAGCTATATTTAATAAAGCCATTTGAATACGGTTTAAAATTGCATAATTATGCGATATTCAATCATTAAATATGATCAACTTTAAACCCTCCGCTGAGATCTACTTCATTAACATTTCATTTACTGTGAACGCACACATAAGTTAAAAATGATGTGTGACTTGGGGTCGAACCTTTATAAGCCATGACTTACTAGGCTAACGCACAATTTTAACTGATGTAAAATAATAAAATCGATAAAACGTACGGTATAATTCTAAAAAAGCCGCATTGCAAAAAGGCCGGAGTTAATGATATGTAAATTCTACCAACAGTGGCAAATAAAATGCGGCGATCCAAACTAAATAAACAAGGTTTAACTGAATACAGCGGGAAATGGACTAGTATGTACAATGATGCTTATATATTTATATTCGAAGCGAAATGAAGGTAAATAAATAAAGGGTAGTGGAGAAATCATATTAAAATTACAGTATATAAAGTAACAGAACTATATATAGAATATTGTCAACTATAGATGTTTATAAAATGTACATCATTTTATTAATTACTTTGTATAATGTTCATTTTAGAGGATCACGTGACACCCAAGGTAACCTTTTTAAAGGTTTTTAATGACTGATATCGTAGTTTAATATGAATGTTCCACCACTCTACGAATAAATATTTTATTTATGAAAATAAATAAGGGTTAAAATAATAAAATAGACACGATGATTCCCATTTAAAGACATTGTGTCCCATTTTCAATTTATAAAAACAAGGTTCTAGAATATGTTCTAGTAAATAAAAACAAATATATTTAGAAAAATCCAATTAAAATCTATAAGGACGTTTTAACAATTTCAATTATAATTTCTTCAACACACTCGTAGATCTTTTATAAACATTTAATGAAATGCAAAAATGAAGGAGGCGATGATTTTGTCCTAACTTTGATTTTCTACAAGCTATCACAGAGTGTTCTAAGCTAATAGCGATATTCAAGGTCACAAATATATTTACAATAATATAATCCCGCAACGTAACCATTACGATTCATACATTTGATTGTAATGTTGATTAAATATTCCATAACCGCAAAGCACATATTTCAATAGAAATAATTATAAATATTGGTAACCAATTATCTCATAATATTTTTAATATAATACATCAATAGTATAACATTACATTTTACCTTTCAAACATCGGATTCCAGTCCCTTAAAACGATATTTTTGAGCAATATTATAAGTGAAACATAATATAAAAACCGCAATAGTTGAAGAACATTTTAGTTTGAAAACACTTATTCTGTAGCAGACGTCCGACTTTTAATCGTGCGCTATCCAACAAAAAATCTAAATCTAATCATGACAAACATTTTGTTTTATTTATTATCCATTAGGTCCGGTAAACGAGCAAACAGGTCACCTGATGATAAGTGATCACTGCCGCCAATGAACATTCACAACGTTTGGATCATAGATGTGTTGCCGGCCCATCAAATCGAGAGGGGAGCTAGAAGGAAAAAAGATTTGAAGAGAGGAGTTTTAGGCATTCTGCAATCAAACAAATGTGACAATGCTGATCAGTACATTGGAGCTAATAGAATAGAATTATGAAAATAGGTAAATTTTATAATATGCATTTGTTAATTTACAAGTAGGATCCATTTTCATATATTTTTTTCTTGTTTTAATGATTGCAAATTTTTGTTTGGCCAGACTGCAAGTAGGGCTCTGAAATAGTATATTAAAAACTATAGAATAGACTTGGCAATTTTACAGTTATCAGACAGAAATCACAAACTTTCCAAGGTCTAATTTCAGCATGGCTAAAACTTTTCTGGTATCCTGGACCACAATGTAAATTTAGCTGCATAAAAGACACAGAAGGATTGACACGAAGTAGGCAGCTTGTCGTCGTATTTTTAGACTATAGTGTAAATAATTCTGGAATATAAGTAGAATTAAATTGAACCAAAGCTTGGTATAATAAGAAAATTAGTTTTAAGAATTCTGTCATTAAGAAGTATGATATAAAGAACACATTTGGTACAGTCTAAGCGAATTCAATTTGCTTTTATCCAAACGTAGCTTTTATCCTTTTAAAATAGTTTTCTATACACTGATGCTTTTATAATCATTTTTATGTGCAATTTAATATAGAAGTAAATGGATAAAAAAAATACACGTTAAAAATCATACATTGTGATTAATCTATAACATTAAATTATGATCAACAAAAATTCGCGACTTACAAAAAAAAAACAATAAAAGTCGTTCGTCTGCTATAGTCCTGTAATTAATTAATTGGCGAAACATGCTTAGATACGTTTTCTCTCTTATTGTTAAATACATAGCAGTAAACATTTGGCAACGATACATCATGAGCGAAGGAGCAAAACAAGAATTGTCACAAAAATATAAACACACCTATGGTGTATTTTTAACACTTTAAAACAACAAAATAGAACTTTTACCATATATTTTTTGAGATTATTCTCTACCTTTGTAAAGGGTGGTAGACAGATGACAATAACTACAACTTTAAACAAGGCATCGCATCAGCTGTTAAGACACCAAAATCATTAAATTACATTTAACGGTAAAGCCACACTATATATTTTACTACATAGATTTATAATAGATACATTATTTCCTTACGTACTTGCAAAATGCAGTTTTTAAATGTAGATGCGGTACACAATTTGATATTTTTATTATGATCTTGATTTTTATATTCATCATTTTGTATTATATCGTCTTGGGTCCACCACTCTATATAAGGTTTTAGAAGTAACAATTATTAATTTTTACACTTAATGTCAGTCCTTGCTTTGCCTCTTCCCCTAATATTTAACGCTATATATTATATATTTATGTACATTATAAATATAACTGAACACCATACATAATTACAAAAAATAATAACCATACGAGATTATCGGTTCACTAGTATAACTAAAATAATGAATTAGTTTCTGGTTGACAACCGAGGAACTGTGACGTACACCCCCTTTCTTCTAAACGCAGGACCTGATTTAGCAATTAGCATATTATATGAACTGAGCTTTAGATGTAAAATGCACTTCAGAATACCCCTCTCTGAACGGGCACATATGAACGAGTCTTTTATAAATGATCTTTACTCTTTAGCACACATTATTCTGGTAGAATTTATTTCGTAACTGAATTTATGTTTTTTTTTTTTACATTTCGGCGAAAGAACATATTAGGCTCGATGGTAAATGCAGCGACAAGGTAACAAGCCAAAGAAATTCGTCAAGATTATATCAGGCCAGCACCAAATCCAGAAAGATTTGTTCCTCCCAGTCTAAGACAGTATTTCACACAGTACATGCTAAATCAGGCCCTGCGAACCTAATCCAGACAACTAGAAGCTTCACGCGGAACGTTCATTAATACCGTTTTCATTTAATTACGTCGGAACTAAACTTGGCGAGGAGAGCGCCAGGTGTATGGCCGACACTGCACTGATTAGAAAGATGCTGTGTTTGGCCGTAATCCCGTGCCCTGATAATCCGCATTCTTGGCCACGGTATTCGAAGCAAAAATTCTGTAAAGGAAATTATTTTGTTAACATTTTGTACTGTTTATTTTACATTTACATACATACGTAAACATCACGCCTTTTTCCCAGAAGGGTTAGGCGGAGGTGCAACCAGGACACCCACGTTTCGCCGTATGTGTTCCGTCCCATGATGCGATAGTGAACGAGTCTATCGCGCACAAATTCCTGACTCCGGGCTGATAATGAGTATAAAAATCTAAAATCACTTTACCCGACTCGGGATTCGAACCCGAGACCTCAGTTTTGTAATCATATCTTATTACGACTACGCTACCGAGGCAGTTTTATATTTACAACTTTAAAAAAATAGATTATGTAATATGTATAGTTCCTTGCTATAGTTAGTATATTATGTCATTATATTGTGAATGACACAAAAATGCCGGTGGAGACATATCCAAAGTAAAACTTTAAAATGATGACGCAACTGCTCTTGCTAACCAATAAGTAACATCTATAAATATCATTGGAAATAAATTGCAAGTTATTTTTGTAGAACGTTATTAAGAAACACCCACTTGGCGTCCACCCACAGTCACCCACAAGTAGTAATCTAACAACAAGTAGACATATTGATTCCGTTCTTAAAACAGTTAGTATTCACTCGTGAAACATATCGCTATTCTTAAAACTCTATTTAAAACAAAAATATCGCTATTCTTATTTTTTTTTTAATTCAAGACCTTTTTAAAACGATAATTATCAAATCAAAATAATTGTAACTCATATTTGACGAAAAATAAAATACATTGCTTCAGACAAACTCAAGCTAAATACGAGCAAACATCTGCTGTAGCCACTAGCCAGTAATGGACACGTAATAATGAAGTAACCCGAATTCCACTAACAACCGCCTTTGATAAATGAACACGTATCTCCTCCATTATCCCTTGAGAAAACACAAAAAGGAATAGACATTTTAATTAAATCTTCGGCAGAACTACACTCCCAACAAATAGTTTTTGAGTCACGAACTTAACTGAAAAGTTGCGAAAACATTTTACTTTCTTGTTTGGATTCCGAAGTTGTAATCTTATCAAAGAAATAATAAACTTTGTCGAGTTTGAAAAAGCTCTGTCGCGTTGTCCTTCAGTTGTGTCAAATGTTTCTTTGTGTAACTCACGGTAAGTTGTACCTTGAGAAATTCTAAACTACCATCACCCTAATTAACTTAAATATCCACTTACAACGGGACTTTGGGTATATTTAACATAATTTTATTGTGCAAGTTCCTTATAGATCATTTTAGATAGTGAAAAATGGTTTTTGAAATTATTCTACGATGGTTATGTTAATTTTTTAGTAGTTCTCTACTTGAAAGGTAAACAAAAAAATATATACGTTAATATTTTATGCATTACCATACAAAAATAATGTTTCCTCAATAGTCCTAAAGACCCCCAAATATACTTCGTACATATTAATGTATCAAAACTTATTCCCATTACAATAATTTTGTATTGCGATTAAATTCACATTTAATTTTTGACGTGGTACCGCAATCAAATTACAATGAGGTAAATGAGCGTTGTTTGAAATCAAAAACATGAATGAAAGTTTAAATTCATTTTAATAATTACGGTTAACAAATGAATTAAAATTATTAATAACAAGACTTGACTCGCGATTCCTGATTGACCCGGTAGTGTAGAAATTACAACTAATTTATCGACATGGTATAATAAGGATTTCATTAATAAAAATGTATAACGAATATAAAGAGAATGTGATAAAACGAATTATGAGTTACAAATATAAACTTTATTTATTGCCTGAAGCTTTTACTTGAAAAATATTTCCATCTTTTTTATTCACCTGCCAAAAGCGCCTGTCGTTTTCCAACCGCAATGAACACAAACACTTCTTAGCTAACAGGTGCACTCAGGGACATGTAAAGATTCTTAGAAGAAAATCTACACTAAGGCCTAGTTGCGTCACCTAAGTTTTACCATAACTTTTATTAAGAATTGTCAATGCCATGTATTTGACATCTCAAATGCATGGCTTCGATAGTGTCAAAGCCAAAGTTAGCTGATGCAACTGGACCTAAAGAAAGAATCTTCGAGTACAGCAGTAATTGTTTCTACGTCTCACCTTAATAATGTTGGAGGCCATGCGTTTGAGGAATGCGCTGGTGAAGAGCGCGGCCTCGTCTCCACACGACTCCTGGACCGTGCGCTCCGAACACAGCAGGTATTCTTGGAATGAACTGTAAAATAACAACGTATTTGTAGCAATTTGTTGGAAATTAAATTTGTTTCGATTCGCTGTTGATTTTCTGGTTTTAATGAAACGTAATAGTTACAGTCTAGTTGGTTTAGAGGCAATGTAATTTACTATAAGCCGAAAGTGCATTCAATTATTAGATAGGTAACTGTGGTTTGTGCAAATTTTTAGGTTTAGAAAATGTACATTAATTTGCCGGGAGTAGACAGTATCACAGTAGGGACAACACAGTATTCGAAGGAACTATGAAATATGAACAGCAGCAACAGTCCTTTAACTCGTATCTATCACTTTAAACATATTTCACTGCTGGGCAGACTTAACACATTCTTTAAGAAGCTGTAGAACAATAGAGAAAGTGAGCCAAAAGTAGCGATCCTACGGTCCTGCAAACTGACTGAATATAAATTGACTAAAAAAAATTGGGAGTAAGATTTTGATTTTAATTATTACGAAGCAGATTGTCTTTCCGAGTTTCTCAGCGGCCCAACGCTCACTAACTTGAGCCCCAAATCATAACACCAGGCTCAAAATTCCGCTCCGTTTTCATACATTTTCTATGAGGGAATACCCATTGGGCCGCTACGCTGTGGTACATATTTTGCGCGTATTTTTGCTTTCAATGTTATGCCTTCTAAGTCGTGCCTTGTTACAAGTTTTGGTGGGACAAATTTTACCTGGCTTTCACTGTCAAGTAACTACCACCAGCGGAGATACTACGCTTCGGTTTGAACCCTAAATCATTTAACGTAGAATAATTATTTATTTATTTTAATACAGTTATCATATGTAAGAATAAAACCAACGAACAATAGTTTATTTGAAAGCAGAGCAGCTTGCAAATTTGAATTCACGGAAAAAATCTGAACTAATTTTAAAGTTGCTTGTGTTGTGTGTATTCATAGTTCCCATATTAAAAGCAAAGTAAGACCTAGACCTTCATAGATATGTATAAAGAAATTGGCATATATCAGCATGCCTATTTCATAATAAAGTTCCTTAACTCTAATACAAGCATTTATTGTTTTAGTAACCAAGTTTCCTACACCGAATTTACTGAATAATATTACCTACAAAAAGCATTTACTACCAAACTTTTACAACATAAATCAACCAGACACAATTTCTTTTATCGTTTTTGTCAAGGCAAAAACTATGAAACTTAATGGAAAAATAACTATCATTAAATTGAAAACTCGGCTTTCTTCACTGGTTGTGAGTTCGACCCAACATGTATAAATATTTTTATAACCTATAGGCATGTGGATTGATGGGCTAAAACAGAGACCCAATGGGTACCTGAAGGCTTGAAACGAAACGAAAAACGCTGGCTTGACAACCTGGATGCATTAGAGTTTGAAATTTCTTGGAACCGCGACTTATGGAAAAAGAGGGGGAACTTTGCCCAGCAGTGGGATGATAAAGGTTAAGAAATATATGTTTTTATGTCCATTTATATTTGTAATAATAATATATCAGCCCCTATACGGCCATTGCTTATCACGGGCCTCTACAATCGGAAAGAATCGATAGTCCACCACGCTGGCCCATTACTGATTGGTGAACTTCACAAATTCTGCTTAAGGTCTCTAAAATGAACAGGTTTTGTCACTTGTTTGTTTTCACCTTAAATGTTAATTTGCAAACGCAAGGATTAACTCAAGCAAAAGCTGATAGATATTCGTAACCGTCCAGATAGTAGTCACAATAGTGTCCCAATAGTAGTCACGGTAGTGGAAAGCTGGTCATAGCAACGCCAGCCCGGCAAAATTGTGTCGACGAATACCCTCTCTCACTTATACAGGTGATATTGACATACGGTATTTAATTCTAACCACTTGTTCCTAGCCACCCCAGGTAACACTGTAGCAAGTTTTGCACAAAATTTGTCAAAAACTTTTGTAATCGATTTTAGTTCCCAATGCCTTTCATGAACCCGTATAGGTACGATACTTTTTACGGCTCAGGTTAGTTTTCGAACCGAGCTGAAGTTCAGCTAAGCTGTAAAAAAACACGTATCTATACGGCCAACAATCGTGAAAACTAAAATCACTACTTTTGACAAAAAATAAACATTTTTTTTTTTCAAATGTTATACAATGTCACCTGAGGTGATAAGAAACATGTGGATTGTGGGTTAAATTAAGTAACATATTGTGTTAATATCACCTGTATAAAGGTGCATTGCGGTCTTCATTCACGTGTGCTATATAAAAATATAACCTTAATTTTCGTAAAGCAAAGATAATTCCGTTCCAAAATATCTGGCACAAGCAGAGATATAATAACTTTAGTGTACAAACAGCATCGAATAACATACGGTCATTACACTCAGCAGGTAACCGTAGTCCCGAACTGCTGGCTTACTGCGGTTTAAACGCTTACTCCCTTTTAACTTGCGTAATATCGTGGATTAGCGATGTTTCGCATCAACTGTACGTTGGATTTATTAGTGACGGTTTGAAAAGTATTATTTCAGTTTTAGTACACTTGAATTTCATAATTTCGACAGCCGCCGTGGCGCAGTTGGTTGGAGGCCGCCTGTGAAACGAGAGACCGCAGGTTCGATTCCCGCACCGAGACAAATGTTTGTGAAACCCACAAGTATTTGTCTCGGGTCTGGGTGTTTGTGAGACCGAAAAGTCTCTCGTAGCTTCCGATACCCATGACACAAGACTTAATCGATCTTAATGTGGGGTCAGGACTATATATTTGACTGTTGGGTGTATTTATTTATTTAATTCATATTGTAAAAAATCTTAGTTCGAAAAATGATATTTTTTTTTGAGGAGGTGGCAATTCTACATTTTTATATCTTTTGGGCTGAAAATGGTTGGGTTTAGTTAAGAGACTTCGCAATGCGCTTAACATATTTTTTTCTTGATCCCAAAACATTTTTGGAGTACAAAGCATCACAATAATATGGTGAATACAATTTAGTAGTACAAAATAATTATACACACGTTGAAGGTTGATACCAACGTCCAATAGTTGCGAATTGTCTTTAATTTTGTAATTCATTGAACTCCATCGGAATTTATTTTACAAGTTTCTACTTCTAAATTTCACAGAAAGGCTCCTATATTATGAATACAAATGAGATTATTCAAAAATATTACTAGAATTAATATAGAAACATTGTTTTAACTGTTGAATAACAAATATATTGTTTTAGACAAAATAAGGTTCTAACCGCATGCATATAGTGGGGAATAATTTAGCATTCTGAGTAGAGAGCGGATCAATTAATTATTAATGAAAGCTTATTTAATTTATTTAATTTTGCGGTGGCTAGAATAGTAATTTGTCAAAATTAATTTTAAAATATGATTAAATTTGGCTTAAACATGTAGCGAAAAGACAAAAGCATTCGTATAATAAAGTTTGTAACTTAAATTAAAATATGATAGTTATATTCCGTATCTGTCGCTGAGCATTAATTATGCAGCTTTCATTATAATTAATTACACTTCATTGTAAAAGTTGTATACAATGTTAACGACTTTACAACATAAATGTCACAACACTTTGTCCGTAGACAAACTATAGAACTATAAAATGATGTATGGTGTGCTTCTATCAATAAAAATGTATGAGCCCATAATTTCCCATTGACTCCTGAACAAAGAAGTCTACAACTGAGAATACGATTGTAAGAGATTAGGTAAATATAAAAAATATGCAAGAAAATTCACCATGTAAATCCCATAATTATTTTAGTACGTACGTTTACTATTTTTATATAAATTCTTCCGTTAAAAAATAATAGACTGATCACTCAAATATTAACAATTCGTCTTTCCATTCAAAACATTGTGTTTTAATCGAACAGTATCACAGTTCGCACTTGCGATAGTATTCCTTTTTTCGCAGTGAAATAGCGATGTTTTTGTTCATCTTTCCATTGTGTCAGTGCAAACCCAGCGATGCATGAATCCCGTGATAGTGTAGGAATATTTTAACTAGAAAAACCTGACCAAACGCACTAACGTTAACAATGAAATTGTAGCTCGCATTTTTTGTTTCCAGTTGTAAATTTTCCTAAAAAAAACTGCTCATTATCGTGCTGTTAGCGTTTTGTACCATTCTAGTGCAAATACGTAAATAACTATATGCATGCATTTTACAAAAAGCGATGCTGCCACTACAATGTAAGCACTGTCGTTTATTGAAGACAATTTGCAACCAGCCACGTTCATAATTGCCAATAACTAGCGCATTACCGATACAAAAACAGAACTTATACAATTCCACGGTTGAAAAACAACGGAACAAATACTCGTACAATAATTACGGTGGGGAGAGAAATTATAGATTTTATTGCAGTAAATGACCAGGATAAAGACGTCGTTAACATGCCAAAAAAACCTTAAGAGCGCCAGTTAATCCGAGTCGAATCTTAATCAGACTTTAATGACCTCGCTGAGAGCACAAAAAATGTCTTGCCGACGGTATTATCAGTTAGCGTTGAGAATTTGGGGAAATATTAGGTGAATCCGATAGAATTAAGGAGGGCCGGATCATTTACATTCATTATTTTGATGTTTAACCCTCGTTTTTGGTAGCATTTACAACGGATACGGCGTTTGATAAATAAAATTCTATGAGAGCCAAAATGCTTACATTTGGTATACATTTTTACAACCGGCCTGTTTACTGCCTTATGCCAGCCCGTTTAAAATCATAATATTGTTTAATAATTGTAATAACCTGAAACTGAGAATAGAAGCCGGAGCTCAACACTTAGCTATCCTTTAAACTGTCGCAAATAAATAAATACACCTAAAAGTCATATACATAGTCCTGACCCCACACTAAGATCGATTTTTATATCGTGGTTATCTAAAACTACGAGACTTTTCGGTCTCTCAAACACCCAACTGGCGTCTGACCATCTGCGCCACAGTGGCTGCGAAATGTCAAATTTAAATAAAGCATAAAATAGTATCCATTAATTTAACAGATTACATTAATACGTCTGCATTAGTAAATCTTTCTTTCTTTCAAATTTAATTTGTGGATGAAACACAGTGGACTAGATTAGATTAGACTAGAAAACCACGCGTACCAACTACCGCATAATATTGAAAACTAAGTGTATCAGCATTAAATATTAATATCGCATAGAATCACAGCGCAGACGGCTAATTAGCGGCGGTCGGGAGCGGTTCGATTTGTTGAATATTTCACCAGCACGGACTATTCAATATTCAAGTGCGTCTCTTTGAAGAGCCCACTTCAAGAGTTGTCTTGATAACTTCCATGACAGTTTAATTTGCGGAACTCCGTTTCAGTGACGGTTTGCTAGGGGATAGCTCGATTAACCATACAACACCTGCTCATCGTTAATTTAATTAAGGATACTATATTCGTGTTTATTAATTTTATGCATATAATTAATTATTATTGGAAGTGCGTGATGGCCTAGTGGTAACGGACCAGACGCGACTGCCAACATATTCACGGTGGTCGCGGGTTCAAATAGCAGGACACATCTCTGATTTTTCGGAATCATGTGTGTATTAAGTCAATCACCATGCATTATAACGGTGAAGGAAGACATCGTGAGGAAACCTGCATACCGTAGGGATTTGAAATTTGTATGGTATGTAAAAGTCCGCCAACCCGTACTAGGCCAGCATAGTGGACTATATGGCCTAACCACTCCCAATCGCTCTCTCAATTGTAGAGAAGGCCCGTGCCCTGCAGTGGGACGTATATGGGCTGGTACAGCATACAGCAATTAATTATTGGATATCAATTGTGTATTTTTATAAATTCTGTGGAAGTTACATATTCCTCTATGAGTTTAATATTTCAGAGAATAATATTTTCGCTCGATCGTATTAAAGAAGCGGTAGTTAGCTAAGGCCGACATAGATATTATGTAACTCCCTATTACATTTAGGAAGGAAATGAGCTCGGCGAACGTAGGTAGATCTATTGCCACATCTACCTACTTCAAGAATTTTGATTTAAGCTCCTGAATCTACGTAGTAAAGTAAAATATATCACTTTCAAACACGGAAATATTGTATGAACCATCAATGTAGAGAGTACACAAGTCAGAAGATACGATATTCGCGCCCTAAGGCAACTGGAAATATGACAGCATTTACGATTGACGTACTGAAACGGATCTATCTCGGGTTGGATGGTAGCCGAGATAGCCTCCGGATCTCCCAAAACGATCTTAGCAACAACGACAAGGCAAACATGTTTTACGACTTGTCTCTCGTCATTTGCATCGTCTTATGGCTTATCGGGATGTTATTTAGGCCATCATTCACGAAAATGACCATCAACGAATTTAAGTTGCAAAGGAATGTCGATTTGTTTGTTTGTGTTGGACTTGTTTTGGTTCTGAGGTTAGGTTTTTTTATCAAACTAAAAGTTATAAAATTTACGATGTACTACAATTAACTTTATCTTGTACATTAAAGCTATTATAAACTCGTAATAATAAATATTATTAAAACAATGTAATATAATTAACGTTATTATATCATTCACGTTGTGATATCATTGACTGCCTCACCATCCAATAAATAAAGTGTAAGTTATTTTTAGTTTGTATTTTATTCCGCTAATATGCAGATTTATATAATTAACTTTGTATACAAAAAAAAAATATCCCCGTAAGATTTCTTCCTAGTCCTTAAACCAAATTTTTTAATTAAAGGTCTCTGCCCCCTTCAATAGTATTTCATACAACGAATATTGTTATATAATACGTTCGTAGCAAGGTTATAGAATGCTTAACTAGAATTGGGCCAAGACCCTAAGAGGTAAAAATAAAAACTTACCAACAAACAGTTCTCAAATACTCCTCGTGTGTGGGCACCATGCTGTTCTGATCAGTCTGGTATTCCGTCTGCTGACTATTACTCAACGTGGTCAGCGTCACTTCATATTTCTTGCTACACACTTCGTATTCCGGACGCACAGTCTTCACACAATCAGCGTGCCTCAAGTACTCGTCCTGGTACTCCCCGCGGCTGCACAAGTCGTGCACCACGTCAATGATCCCCGCATAGATCCTACGGAACACCACTTGCTCCTGCTTCTCCATACAAACATTCGTGAAGTTCTCTATACATTTTATACCCGCCCGCAACTCGCTGAAACAAAATCGGATTGTAAACAACCTTCGCAAATAAACAACCGCCCAAAATAGAACGCAATGGCAACAAATTGCGGATAGCGTTTCGGTTTTGCAAACGTATTTTTTTTATCTTAAAATACTTTGTCAGATACTGAATATTTTAGCGTAAATGCCTTTAAAATTTTCAGTGATTCGCCAACTTCCTTTTTATACTTTACGGAATAAATTAACTCTTAATGTCAAACCACGAACCAGAATACATGACAGGGACTCATTCCCTTGATAACTTAAACTTTGCTCTGTCTTAAATTTTATATTATACATTACGTTAAAGGATACCTACATCAAACCATTTAAACCTTATACATTGCTAGACATTTTTAGCCGCGATTAACTAACATTTGCCTTCTTATAATTCTGAATATTAATAGCTTATTCTGGACACACATCCCAATTGGATACAAGAATCACAGATAGGAAAGATATTTTAAGTAAGAGTATAAATTAAATAAAAATTGAAACATTAACCAACAATTGAATTAAACAAACGCAAAACAGTGAAATTGCCCGATACGACCGCATGAAAACGCATTTATTGGCCATTCACGAAGCACGATGCTGAGTGAAGTTAGTGAGTCCGACAACCAGTTTCAAATTGCTATTTACCGCAAACAAGAGCACTAAATTAAGATGAGCTAACTGCGTGGCGCGCTCAGCAAGGTCGGAACTTGCCCGGCCCGCCGCGACTCGCCAAGTCTTTAACAAAACTTAGCCACTTTTCGCTGTTCCCACCGGAACGCAAATTAGGGCGAGTCGGATGACTTTACCCTAATACTATTTAAGTGAAAAAGTGAGTGGATTATTCTTGGCGGTGAGATGAAAACTATACAAAGTTTTAAATTTTGAATTAGTTTGTTCTGGGAGTTATGTTGAGTTTCGTTTTACTTGGTTGACAGATTACTAACTTGTCGTTCATTTTGATATTACAAAAACATATCAATATTAGTTCCGGTTCAACTGGGCTTGAGAAATCAAACCGTGCTCTGCAGTGTAAACTTGAGCATACGTATACATACATATACATATACTCCAATTGCTATATTCCAATTTTCAATTAAATTATGCTAATATGTAACGAAAATGACGGAACATTTTGAATTTAACACGCGTTTAAAATTCACCAAAACCGTCGTAACATTTTATTAAATAGTTCAAATTAACCTTTACAAAGTTGAAGTTGAAGTAAAAGTGTAGGATGTAAACAATACACTTGAACGCCTTGAATACAAAGTATTTAATATACATTAAAAATATAATACCGGCACTGGCTGCTGAGACCATTCCAGTAATTAAAACAATTTTATGGGTTTTAGCTTAATTTCATTGGCGTGAAAATATTGCTCAGAAAGCTTTCTGTGTAGTTAAATTTTTTTCTCC
Organism: Theretra japonica; assembly: GCA_033459515.1. NCBI lineage: Eukaryota > Metazoa > Arthropoda > Insecta > Lepidoptera > Sphingidae > Theretra > Theretra japonica. The sequence continues at coordinate 8,203,215 of CM065943.1, forward strand.
GACATAAGTAAGTGTTCTGAATTTTGTATGGGCATCAAATTGTTTTGACTCTTGTATAATATATTTATCCTTATGTCATGCACATCGGGTTTTACGTATGTTACATAATAAATAAATAGAAAATTACAAATTAAATTACAATTTATATAAATCACGCCTCTATTTCGAAATCGTGCCGAAGTCCGACACATTTGCAGTTCATGTATTGAATGCTATGAAATACAAACTTGTTACCTAAAATAAAATTAAATAACATATCAACATTATTTAATAAATGACGCGATTTTAATGCAATAAATTTTAATGCTCGGTTAGCAATTATAACACAAATAAATGCTGTGACATGTTTTGTTAAGACAGAGTAAAGTAGACACGATTATTCTGATCGTCATCTTTGTTAATATGGTCATGAATTCCAATGTTTTGCCTGCCTAAGCAGTGCTCTACGAATATCTGACAAATATGACAATTCTTATGCGAAATCTGACAATTGAACTCAAAGGGAAAATTGAATCACGATATTATTTAATTGTAATGTGATTATTTTACTAAACTGGTTACGTAAGGCATTTGCTATTCAAAGCATTTTTTTGTCTAATTTGTTGTTATGATTTCATCTAAAATGGCTAAAGTAAGTGTAAATTAATATTACAGACGAGGTAACGGACCATAGCATTATACCTCGTAACATAAGAACGGACGATCCGGAACTGTTCAAATATTTAAAGGGATTTTAAGCCATGCTCCACGATGTTAAGAAATTAATGGGTAGTAATTAAAAAAAATCATGATACAAAAGAACAAAAATTTAAAACACAAAGTTCTCTCTCGTGGTTTATAACGTCTTTTAAAATATGCTTCCCATATATATAAAAAAGTAAGTATTTGCATTATACGTCAATATCAGTATCTGCATAAAATAAATACAAGATTTAATTTTATGCAAATACTTTTCCTTTATATTTTAAGTCATTTCATAATCTGCATATTAATTTTAGAAGAAAAACATACTTACACACAGTTTTTATCTAACTCTTCTCTCGTTAGTGCGAATGATATCTCTGGTGAGCTAAGTACTGGTAGCGCCATCGCACATCTCTGGAGAAGATCTTCATCTCTGTTGCAATGCCCTTTTAGAGCACCTGTTGACAAAGAAAAAAATATTATTTTAATCGATTTTAGACCATAGGAACTTTAGCGCATCCATTCTTATCCAAATATGATTATGATACTTTACAAAATTCTATGTTAAATTTATAATCGTTTAGTCATTTTTCAATGAAATTTATCGGTCGTAACAAAACCGCACTATTGTAATTTAAAATTACTAATATAAATGCAGTTACTTTATTAAAAAATCTGTGATGTTGGAATATCAACGCACGACTACAGCGTATATACTCGTATACATACTGTAAGATTGCCTACGATCTTTTGGCGCCCGATTGCATTGTTGTCAAAATATTAGGATCAGTTTTTCCCTTCTCACATTTAAATGTATGTGGCTGTTGGGTGTATTTATTTTATGGATTTAATAAATTGGACATGCTAATACTATTAAATTACGAGTATAAATGCTTGTTGTTTATATTATGAAAACATATCTTACACGATGCGTTTAATAGATATTTTTATTTTTTTTATTTTTAGTTCCAATTTCCGCCACACGCCAATAGATGATTTAAGACTTATATAAGAAAAACGCTAGCGAGATGACCAATTATCATGATTTGTTGCCTGACGAATCAATTTTCAACAAAGTCAGTGTCGACACGACAACTATATGTACAAAGAACTAAAACACACGTTTCTATGAATATCTTACACGAAAAAGAATAAGATTGAGAAGAAAAACTGCGACACAACTTTAGAATAACGTGGTAATATGATAAAAATAAAAATATGAATACCTAAAAAAATATAACTTAGGCTTCTCCGTCAGATATTAAAATTAATTGAATTCGCAAATATTATTCCTGCAAACTGGACTTTATCCCGGCTAAGTTTATTTTAAATCATTTTGTCCTAAATATGTGAGGTTGGATGAGTTTGTTTAGGTAAATGTAGACTTAAGGACTAACTCTACACTTAAAAAGTATACATATAATAGGTCGCAAAATTATTGTCACATTATAATCAGACTGCCTCGGTGGCGTAATTGTACTAGGGTACGATTATAACGCTGAGGTCTCGGATTTGAATCCGTGTAGTGATATTGGATTTTTATTTTTATTATCAGCCAGGAACTTGTGCCCGATATGGCGATAGGGTCGCCCCTATCACATCGTGGGATTGAAAATACAAGTGTGTGTACAAAATACAGGTATCCTGGTTGCACCTTTACCTACCCCTTCTGGGAAAAAGGCTTGAGTTCATGTATGTATGTATAAACAGACACTTCAATTTTATTTATTTGTTTAAATCTATATGAATAAAATATTTCGTAATTCAAATCAGTACCACCAAGAGATTCCAATTTCAAACTTCCTCGAAAAATGGTGGATCCATTTGTCATTTTGAAATTCTATTCAAAACGCATATAATTTTTTTATGAAACAGATGATTTGCTTCTTGTTTTCTTGCATTTTAAGCAACTTATTAATCAATGTTTATTTTTTGTGGAACGTCAATCGATTGTGATTAAATAATCTAAACATAATGGGCAAATATATAGAATGTGTTTAAAAAAGAAGAGAAGACATACCGTTTTATTCTTATTTTTTTTATTTTTTTTTATTATTTATTAATTTGCTAAAGTAAGTATATTATTCAATAAGAAAAAAGTATGACTGTGACCTATGCTTGAGATCAGTACAATATAGCTATGGGTAGGTTAAAGGATGCGAGATTTCATCTATCAGACCAAAAAGCAAGGGAATTGGGAAAGTCTGTAAAGCACAAAGCAGCCTTATCACTGTTATGTTTGTCACTATTATGTTTTGACGACTATGTCGCTATCTATGCCAACAATATGCTGTAATTATGTTCGATATGTCTGCATGTTGGATGCCGTGACAGAGGTCGCGGGTTCACGTGCAAGTCACGCACCTCCTACTTATCTGGAGAACATTTATGCATGGTTAATGGTTAATTATTGCATACTTTGTGAAGGAAAACATAAACAAAATGAGGAGTAATTTCGGATATTAACTCTCAGTTACTGCTTGTAACATACATTTTTAAGGGATTTAAGAATACAAGTTTCATCATCGTCATCATCAGCCCGATGCAGTCCACTGCTGGACATAGGCCTCTCTAAAGGTACGTCATAGAGCCCGCTCTGCTGTTTTATGCATCGAGTCGCTGCAGGCTCTCTTGTGCCAGTTTACAAAAGTAAAAATTTAAGTTTATTGATTTTTCAGGTTCATTTGTTTATTCATATTCAAGTTTGTTACAAGTCCCAGGAATCGCTTCGGATGCAATATGAATGTGGCTCGTCAATCATTTATTTTTAAATGCCGACTTGAAAACATAAAGAAGAAAACTAATATTCCGAATATTCCAGATAGAACACGATATTGAAAAATAATAAATGTTACTATAAAGCAACATAACTGTAGCTGAAAATATTAAAAAGTCTTGAAAATACATTTTAATAAAACTAATTCATCATAAAATAATTTATGAAACTGACAATATTATTGTTTGCATGTATCTTCATATCTACACCTGGGGCCAAAACCTCCATGGAGAGTGGGCAATCCTCCTTAATGAATTCTAAACATCCCTTAACGTTAGGAACTATAAATAACATTACTTAGTTACTCTTGAGCTTCCAGGTGTTATATCTTGGAACATAGTACAGCAAAATCGCTGTTGACTAGCTTTATCTAGCCTCTCTTAAACGCTAAGTCCTCTACGGCCAAACTTGGCCTTAGATTTCCACCTGAGTTTCTGTATTCCAGGTAAAACGTCTTTGAATAAATGTATCTACTTTTTATTTATTCATTGAACATACTATATACTATTGACAAGTTACACCCAATACGGTAGAGTAGAATATTTTATTACATATTATTTTTATTTACTCTAACTTTGTCCTGTGTTCCCACTCAATGCCCTTCAATTGAACCATTATTCTATTTCCACAGCTGCAAAATTCAATGCTCTCTCTTTAAATAGTAATATTGATAATTTTAAAATGTCATATAAGTAATTAATTAATAATTTAATGGAACATCTTGCGATACATTAATATTATGTGAACGAATGTATCACATTAAACTGAGTTCGCCATTAGTACATTTCTATGAACAAAATGTAACATATTTTCTTCTTTCATTACTTAATAGTTAAAAGAAAATCTTGATATATACCGATGTTACGTGGTACTCGTAAAAGTCTAAAAAAAATTTGATTACCTATCGTATTTTTTTTAAATAATTTGTGATAGTAAAATTAGTGTCTCTTATAATAAACAATAGAAATGAATATAAAAAATCCTACGATCCTAAATAAGGAAGCATTAGTTAATTAATAATAAGCAAAAAGTCTTAGTATATCTAACAATGCATTGCTTATTATTCAGCAGTACTTCCGCCTTGTTTTTTTAAAATGCTCTTCATTTTAATAAGTGTTCCGGTACGCCCTTAAATAAAGTACACTGATCGACCTTCATCGATGCTTATTTTGTAGATTATTTTTTAGCAAAATGATGTCGGAACTTTAAAATTACTTAAAATAACTTTAACAAAAGGTACATGTTCTAAAGAAAAGGGGGTGAAATTAGGCTGCTGATGAAACACACATATTTTAGTCACAAGAAGTCAACCATAAACGCTAAAATATATACACCAAAATCTTGCCGCATCCAAAGGTCAGTTTATATTCAGCAAAAATAGTTTATTAATCACGTATCTGCACACCAGACTAACATTAGAATTAACTTGAATTATGAATTCAGTTATAAGTAATTGAATTGCAGATTTATAATCTCTATTTATCTATTTTTTAAAGGTGTTTTATACTTGCAGTGTGAAAATCCCATGATACGATTATTTTCAAAATTATGGTTTAAATTTTGGTACCACCCCGGTAGAGCTAACCCATACATAATGTAGATTCAATAACCTACAGCAAAACTAAAACTTATACAGGGTATATCAAGACTGCGACCGCAAAAGAAGCCAGGTCGTAATTTTAGTGACTTTACTATTTTACTTGTAGACACAACGCAACTAAAAATTTTACAAAAAAGAGACGACTTTTTGTAATGTTTTAAATATCATTGTGTTTGGGTGGCAAATCCATAGTTTTTGCTAAAATTATAATTTAAAGCCCTGCGTACTATTGCATATTTAAAAATAAAAGGGTGTACATTATTTATTAAGGAAAATGTATGTATTTACCACTCAAATACGATGATAGGATAAAAATACCAAAAAAAATCGTCGCTTTTTTTTGCAAACATTTTAGTTGCATTGTGTCTACAAGTAAAGTAGTAAAGTCACTAAAACCACAACCTGGCTTCGTTTTCGGTAGCAGTCTTGATATACCCTGTATATTAAAACTATGTAGTAAATATATTTAAAAATGATTATGTCTCACAATGTGATGCTCGCGTTATTTGGTTTGACATGATTGAAGATTTGCCGGCTGACACGTCATGATAAGTTATCTATTTCGCGTGTGTCTAGTGCATTATCAAGGTCGCGATACTTCACTTATCACTCCTCGCTAGTGTTTGAAATAACTCTAAAGTAAGAAAGGACTACTAACGTAAATTTTCGACTGCGATAAAAAAACATAATAAAGGTAGAGTTATGATTGTAGCCAAATTCTTTAAAAAGTTAGTCTGCATCAGCCAATATCGTCTCACTGCAGGGCGCGAGCCTTCTCTACAATCGAGAGCACGATTGAGATAGGTTAGGCCATATAGTCCCGACGTGTCGAAAAAGTTACTATAATGGTATTTTATAAAACCGCAATACCTATAAAGATATGACTTGCATTACTGTTTAAAACGATGACAACAATTACCATCGAACTTTATTTTTAATTGTCACAATTTTTAAGTTGCTTTTATAAAATAACTTTGCTACATTTTATGCAGAAAATTGAAGTGAAAAAAACACACTACCACTGGTTTTAGTCTATAAATAAAGTGGCATGTTCTCGACAACAAGATTTGTTAACAGGTTTGTTGAAATGCATGTTAGTTTTATTAAAATGTTAAGTATTTTTTTACGACACAAGCGCATTATTCGCCTTAACATGCTCTTCAACGAAATTGAAAAAGAGCATTTTGACCTTAGCACAGACCTAAGTAAGCTATTGTAGCGGAATCGTATAAAACAATTGTTGAATTGAGTAGCGTTTTATTCCATATTTAAAAATATTACATGCACTGTAAGGAACCAAAAATGTCTGCTTAAAAGAATGTAAACGAAACGAAACGTCGGGAAGTTAAAAAATGGAAAAATTAAATCAAATTTACTATAAAATCCGTAAGAATTCGTATTATATCAATATGTAATATTCGCGTAAACTTAAGGTACGATTAATAAAAAAACGTAGTAAAAATGCAAACGTATTATATAACACACATCGCTACTTCATATTTATTTATTTTCAAATAACTCAATAGAAAATTATTAATTAATCATAATAAAAGCATATTTACGATGACTTCTAACCGCTGCCAGTTTGACGTGGAAAATTCTTGCATCCTTTCAAGGTCGTTAATTTTACGCAAGAGATAATATTTTGCGCAACCATGATGCTGTATACTATGAAAAGTCGTTTGTTGCCGTGCGAAAACTTATACAAAAAGGAAATCTAGGATACATTCTTTACCAGTTGTCAAAAGCATTACAATATATTGACATGTATATGGGATGGAATGTAAAAAACTCGTTTATTTAAAATAAGTTTGGGCGTTTATTTCATCTGTTCTGCAAAATGGTAAAAACACGCTCGATCGTACAATTAAAATAAAATTGAAGTGCTTCATATTTTCATTTAATGATCTCTATCATTACTCTCTTCTGAAGTGCGGAAAAAGATTCGTAAATCCTTTATACAATAATTGTGTATTAAAATATTACGCAAGTTTTTGAAACCTTTGATTATGTTTATAATACATATTAATAGTTCAATCGTCATTAAAATATTGTACATTTTTGCAAAAAAAACTCTATTAAAAATACATAATATTACAAAATTATTTAAGTTCAATATTTTTTTCTATCAAACGACCATAAGTAAAAGTATCAATTATGGTATAGAACTAAAAGGATACCTATTTATTACAATTTTATAGTACGTAAATGAAGTAGAGCGCAACATGGTGCTCTATCTTTATCTAATCTATTATTTTCTGAATAAAAATCATACTGCGTTGTAGTTATTTGAATATGGACATTAATGTAAATCAAGGCTGCTGAGGCACACGATTTGCCGGTGTTGCGTTATCTGTCGGTGTCGCGGCGCGTCACACAATCACAATACCAGTTCCACGAGACCGCCACGCGCGCCCCTACCAACTCTACATGTCATTGGAAAGTTTTATTCTCCACATAACCATATCAATTATAACCTAAACATTGTATCCTACTATTGATCTCCAACGCGCAAATTGCTCGACACGTTTTGTTTCTTATTAGCATGACATCATCCTACGTGGCGCATATGCGTAATACTCGTTCAAAACAACACAATTTTTCATACATTCTAAAATACTTGAAATCCAAATATTTCGTGTACGTCAATGAAGGATAGACCACGCGGCGATGTCATAGCGTGTCGTTTAAAACGTTGTTATTTTTACCAGTACCGTTCTGAGAAGTTTGCATTCCGATGGTATGGTGGGGAGCCAAGCCCACCACGCCGCCGGTGCTCATTGGTCGCCAGGCATCGTACGATATTTTTAGATGTGTGCGTGCGCCGCGCCGTGTACACCATACACTCACTCAATAGCGGAATAATCGAGCAGCAATTTAAGAAGCATCGTTCTGTACAACCGTCAATTGTCTGATTGAATTGCTTTGATGCCTTAGGAAGTCATACTTGCCTTGACACAGTAGCTGCTATTTGTTCGTTGTGCTGACCTCTCATTATTGAACAATTGTGCACTCTTGTTTACTACTCTGCTGTAGAACATGTTTACGTTTTAAAATTGCTTGCGGAAGTACGTGCGAGAGAAACGGCTGCGATAATTATTGTACGCTGAATATTTCACTTTATTAGATTGCATAACACGCGATATATGCTCGTGCAGCAAACAATGTTTAGTTTACGTAATACCTTTCGTTTAACGTCAAAATTAACTAAGGAGATATATTAGCAGAGCCAAATTTAGATCAACCTTCAAGTTCACGTTTGAATTATAGCGACGTTCATCCTTGAAGTTTCTAACAGAATAGTCTATTTTAATACGCCTCTACTAATTCTAAAAACGTGAAACTTGTTGGCTTGTTGGTTTATCCTTCTTTCACCCGAAAATGAAGCAGCGAATCGACAGGGTTTGTTACGTAGAGATAATTTATGGGGCGCACAGAGACATAAGCTGCTTTTTATCCCGGGATAATGTACAGTTCCAGCATTTTTAAAACCGTGGAAGAGAAGCCGGGGTAAATTGCTATTATAAAATCTAACAGACAGTCCCTGCCTACATAAGTTTACAAGTCGAAGTTGTTGAAAATACAATTCTGTTCAATATCGTGATCATTTAATTCAATTTGCTAAAGTAAAATCGTAGACATAGCTGTATAAATAATCCCCGGCAACTTGTAAGAGGCCGCCGTCTTAGCGTATTTGCGTTTTGAGGAGGTTCAATAAATTAGTGGTTTCGTCGACTGAATATGCTCGTAGTGAGCGTGGATGTTATAAAATGCGGTCGAGAAATAAAATGTAGGAGACATACATACCGTATGTGGACTTGAACGGATGACTAACTGAGTAACTTAACAAGTAGAGTCACATTATAGGCAGTTTTATGTAACTACAGCATGAATGAACCGGTTGGTATAGATGCCTTTGAGTTATACTTTTAAAACAAACTACAGGGAACTTAACGTAATTCCAATTCACAGATAATTCAAAAAGTCTGATGTGTGGAATTCGCTTATACTGCCGATCTCTAATTTGGCAATGCGTTACGCTACCAACTAGGCAACCGCTTTCTGACTCCATAACTGAACAAAAAAATTTATCTGTACCAACCCATATGCGTCCCACTGCAGGGCACGAGCCTCCTCTACAATCGAGATTACGATTGAGAGGTCATATACTCGTAGTCCACCACACAGGCCTAGTGCGAGTTGGCGGACATACATACCAAGCGATTTTATAGAAATTCTTTAAGATCGCTACAGTATGCAAGTTTCCCCACGGTTTCCCTTCACCATTATAGTGCATGGTGATTGAATAGCTATCAATACACACATAACTACACCACGCACATAAAATATGAAACTTTATAAAATCCTCCCCCAACGGGACGAATCGAGAACGCAAACTCTTACAATAATTGGAACCTAAAAATATATTTTTAGACAAATCCGTAGGCCGATGAATAAGATTTACGTGTGAATAATTAATGTAGCCACGACTTCCAATCTCATTTTTAGATCCTCATACTTTAAAAATTCACGCCCCTGGAGCAAAATAGCGTGGGCTTAAAATCCGTTACATTAAATGCCTAATGGAGAGATAAATATATTATAGCATCTAACAGTAAATTGAATTATTGTTGGAATCCTAACAGTGGAATATAATATCATATGCATCTTTAGACTGGTTCCTTAAAATGTCTACAATTCACCCGATAGTAGGTACGGTTTGGCAACTTAGTCAGTTAAAGGACAGACGATATGATGTTCATAAAAAAAATAGAAATTAAAGAACATAAATGGACCAAATACATGACATTAAATATATATATATATATATACTTAAGTTAGGAAATGCTAGATAAAAGTGATATATAATAATACATTGCGTAATTACTAAAACAAACACATTGTTAATAGTTTGTGAAGTGCAAATAACTGCAATGTAGTAATAAATACTTTAAAATGACCAATATGCACGTCGAATTATCACATCAACAATCTTGTCAGGTGTCCGATTGGTCAACTTTTACGGGTTTCCGCGATTACCTGTTATCAGTTATCAATGACGGTTGTTCTTTATTTATAATCGCAAATAAGTGGCGTGATTTGTTTACATGACATATCACCCGTACTTAACTTGAAGGCTAGGCAGAGAATAAGAAATTCATCCATCTAGTTTTGTAAGACGTGAAGGTCCTCTTTCATATCAACCTTCGCTATTTCGCGTGATCTTTGGCATGCTTTATGGTAATATCCTTAGCTCTTATGTATTCCTTGACGACATCAAGTCTTAATCTTTTTCGAAGACTATAATTCCAAGGGGATATGAAAACATAGTGTCGTTTGGAACTTGTCAGAGTTCTGACAATCTGACTCAACAGGAACCGTAACAACAGACAGTAAGGTCACGTCAGCATTCTGTGAAACTGATGTCAAGCACTCATTGAGACTGCAGTAAAAATAGACTAGGCTATGTAATGGATGCTCTACCACATAAATAAAAACATTACACAGGAAATGAAAGTACACGTGGTAGACGCTATCGTAAATATCTTTATCATTATTTTGAAAGGCTGCGTATTAATTAAGCAGTCTGTAGTATAAATGCTGATTAAGATAATAATAAGTCATGACTAATTTTGCAATCGATTATAATAATAATTGATTATGTTTTTGCATACGACACGGAAGGAAATTACATGTTTATGTAATTTGAGTATGTTAATAAATATGTTCTGACATACATAAACTCGCGCCTGTCAAAATTAGTAGACATACTATTATAAATATCCATCTCGTGATCCATACCCTATTACGTAATACGAAAACGGGTGTATGGCCTGGGGGTGAAAATTCAGTTCCGAGCAAAACGTGATAAATACACAAACGTTTACAAGAGATCGAACATCTGTCCCACGGTTCACAGTCATATGAATACTGATGCTATACCAATGATGCGAGCCACAGAACATGAACTGTTAAACATGGGCTTCCCCAAGAGTAACATTAAATGAGATAAATAATTCTGATATCATACAAAATGTGTTTACTGATTAGGGTCTCTGTCCATTGCAAAGTCATCGGTCAGCGACGCAATCGGATAATAGGTAGCGTTTTGTTGTAATTCATAGAATTTTTCATCTGATATTTTCAGAGCACGGTCTTGGTATGTGTGAATCAATTGAAACTTTCTTTTTTCTCGTAGCCTTGTATAGACATGATACTTTTTCTTTTCATATTTACATTATACGTATTTTATAAACCGACAAATGAACTACTTCCTAGCCTGGAGATTTTTCCCGTACTGATCTGGAGAATATAGCGTACTTCTACTAAAACAAAGTCGCACATAACAGCTAGTCATTTCATTAATAAATTAAATCGTAGGTATTAGATAACAGCCATTACAAACAATAATTGATTGTGTAAATTTTCCGCATGCGATACGATCGTCCAGATAAAACACTGCAAATATCGAGACACGACGCGTATCTAGATTGGAGTTTCGTGTTTATCTTACTTCGTTGAGTTTTTTGTACGAGATAATTGTGTTTTTGTATTGACTGTGATATTTTTTGGGTCTGCTTTAATGGTTTTTAAATATATTATGAACAAGCGGTCATTATTTTTATTATTTTCCATTAATGTATGTTGGGTTTATATCGGAATTTACTCCAAGAAAGTATTTATATTAGTTGACATTTTTTTTATATTGTACCTACATCAATACATACTTAGTTTAAACATTTTTGAATAATTTGACGTGAGAACTCATATTTTTATTTTTATTAAACTGTCAGGAAAGGTTTATAACACAACATTATATGTTAAAAATAATATTTTTAGTACGGCGAACTGCTCGAATTTGCGATAATTTTAGATAACGCCAATTTTACGAAGAGTAATATTATTTCAATGTTTGAACCCTTGTCATAATTTAGTCTAAAGTTCCGTAAGTCTAAAGCATCTGTTAGTCTGTGATTATAACGGTATTACTTCGTGTATTTATCCAACCAAATATTGCTCGAATATTTCTGTTCTCTTATCGAATCGCATATTAGAAGGTCACGTCATTGATTTTGGGAATTACCAGGCGTTTTGAGTACAGAAGTCGTCTTTATTTTAAACAGACGGGCCACTCATGGTTCGGCAAACAAATTACAGAAACGAAATATTTAACTATTCGTACGGCGTCAATCCTTATTTGGTTTTAAAACACGAACGTCCATGAACGACACATTCTGGTAATACATTAGTCTTTGTTTTATATTCTTTGCTATACTCAGTCACGCGTAACGACCGCCGATATGCGCCGAATGCCGCTAATAGAAGCCTCTTAAAATTGGATAACAATTTTGAAAGATCTCTATTAGTCATATACAAGTCCGATAACTAATTGTAACAAGACCCAAAATGTAGGAACTAGCTATCATAAAAGGCTGACATGATCAACAACAAAACCGACTCACCCGAAAGAAAAGCGGATGATTTACGTGTTTTCAAAAGATTGGGCGGTAACTTGCAGAAAGGTCAACAAACGACTCAATAAAGGAACATCCCAGTGGAATCGACGCCAGGACAAAGCCTCAGCGATCGGGAAGCAAATCGTCCATTTGGCCGATGTTTCTATCCGCGCCCGCGCCCGCTACCGCTTGTGCTGCTCATTTGTCATCTCACGCTAAAATGGGGTAGCTTTTTGTCCGAACCGCTGACTTCATCCCAACTTTTGTAAGTAAATCGAGTTTTATTATCGGGCCGCTAATGTGTTCCAGCGTTGTCACTGATCATCCCATTTGTTCTTACTGACTTGATAAAGTCAGAATTGCATTATTTACGATAGGGAGTAGATGATGAGCTGTATAAAGGTATGTTTTTTTTTTACTGTTGATGTCGCGTCGCGAATATAAAAATGGACCTTTTAAAGGACTAGTCAAGGTCAGTGTCGATTAAATAGTAGAAAAAAATTAAGACCAAAAATGGTCTCTAAATAAAGAATACTCATTACCAATTTAAACCATTTGCAATTCAAGTATGTGATTAATGAAAGATAAATAGACTTCCTTAAACGTAATTTATAGCGAGGCAAACCCAAAATGGTGCACATATGTAGCCATTATTTCATTTATTTATACAAACGGTATCTGATTTCCACGGAAAATGTTTAAGCCGGCCTCCTGTGGGCTATAAATTTGGATAAAACAATTTCATCTGACTGGAATAGCACCCCAAACTATGCGGCTTACCTCATAAATCCCGATTAGGCTTCGGGTGAAAGAATGAATCAATGGATTATCCTGCAATAATATTTGTTCAACAAATAACATATCTATTCAACATTTCGTAAAAATTACTACGCTTATTCATATTTTTTCGACGCTTAAACGAAAATGTGTGATTTTTTTTATTTATCTCATGTTAAAAAGTACCTGATATCGTTTTATTGCAATGATTCTTTATCACGTCAATTATACTTACATATCGGTATTACACACATAGGAAGTTCTCGAAATATACAAACTGATTTGACTTGCAAGTTGTTCATAGCTTTGAAGCCATAAATATACTGAGAAATCATAAAATTCACAAACAAACGCAAGACTAATGACGCTGATAATTTAATTATGTAAAATATATTTTCATTCTACTACATATAAAAGCCTTTGCTAAAATTAACGATTGAATTTTCTACATAATTAATGGTATGTTCAACAACGAATTCCCTCTGAAAGTTAAGAATAGAGTAACCCGTTGAAAATCAACAGCGGCCCAACCTACCCCCGGGGAGTTGTTCGGTCGCTAAGGTAATCATGCACCTTTTCGGCAAGAGGGTTAGAAATATCAAGCTCCTCAACCCTTACCCGCATGCCGTATATACAATAGAAGTTACACGCCGGGTCAGTTACAAAGAAAAACAACTCAATTTCAAATAAAATGTACTTACGCTCGGATAAAGTTATGCAAACGTACCCGATTTATTTGTATGATTGTATTGGAAGTTACAAAATTTACAATATATTATATGCTTTTATCATCAAATGATTCTGTAACGTGTTTTCCGAAAAGGTTTAATTTAGATAGAAGAGCGGTTAAAATCAATATATATTTATTTTTATACGATACATCAGTGTAAATGCAAAAAGGAATTTACCGAAAGTTCGTTACTGGGGCGACCTATTCAATTATAGTTTAATATTTGTTGTAATAAAGCTTTACTCATAATTTACCTGTTACTTAAAACTTATGACGCCATGTTACCTCTTGATTAACGTCAATTTAAAATTAATTGGCAATGACGACACATGGCGTGAGTTTTGCGCTGATTAAAATCGTATGACGGTTTTCCGCTTTACTAAAATAATTTTATTTTCCCCTAAGGGTTGTTGGTAATAATCATTTAACAATTTAACCAAATTAATAATCATTTAACAATAGAACACTTAAGGATAGAAATAGACTTAATTCCCTTAGTAAAGGTTTTTTTTTCTTAAAAAATAGCTCTATGTCTCTGACAGAGCAATTTCTGTTGCGATCATTAAGCACCACCAGAAATGCTTAGTATGTTCTCGGGCATTCTTCATCCAATCGTGCTTAGTCCAAAAATATTCGTTTATTACTAAGACTCACGTCAGCATGGTGGACTACGATGGAATACTTAAGCAACATGGAAGTAGCTTGTGTTATTTTTTACTAGCGGCCCGTCCCAGCCACGCCTGGGTGCAGAAATTTATTGATTCCACTCCACACTAGATAATAGTTTGTATGTATCATACATATAAACCTTCCTCTTGAATCACTCTGTATATTAAAAAAAACGCATCAAAATCCGTTGCGTAGTTTAAAGATCTAAGCATACATAAAACAGTATTAAAGTAGCTTGTAAGACGTGGCAAATATTCGTATTTTAAAAAAAGAGTGGGAGCGATGTTGGAACATCTTACTGTCTCCTTTACACCCGCACACTGTAATGCATATTAAGACAAGTGACGTCACTGGTTTTGTTTGCATCTATTTTCTTTTACTCCCACTGAAAGCTTTAAAATGTCTTTAATTTGTTTAATACTGAATAGACTTACAAATATTTTTTTCTTAAATTTTGGATACGGACACATTTTAATAAATCCAAAAAAAATATTGAATCAAATACTCTATTACGAGTGTATATGATAAGTTAATACATTTATATTGGTTACTTTCCGACTGGATATTATATTATAATTTAATAATAATATTCTATAGCCTATTTTCCTTTACGATTTCCACGAAAACCTTTTAAGGCATTCGCTGATTACCTTAGCCTTAGTAATTAAAATATGATATTCCTTTATACATCAGCTGATAATGTAACACATTCCTGGTATGTTGTTATAAAATGGCTAGATAAATACAATCGCGTGATTAAATATCTGCTTTTATAAATTATACGCGTTGTTAGCAACGTAGAGAAAGATTTTTCTCATAGTTTATTACGCATGAAATGTAGAACCATATTAAATTTCTTTTCATTCTCCGTATAAATGCATAGCTTCAAGCTTGTGATATTTTTATGAGTAAGAATTATATCCGATTACATGTAACACCACCTTTTTAAAAATACCACCTTTTTTCATTTGTTAGAATATATCATCAACTTTTAATACTCTTTGTAATACAAAAATACCACATATAAAATAAATCCACTATTCTTGAAAAGTAATGGAAAAATAATATCAACGTTAACTATTCAGCGAAAAAATATACATATGCAATTTTGTATTGTAAAAAAGGCACGACTTTCATAATACTCTTCATAATTTGAATATGCTATTCTTAATTAATGCCATGAAATAAATTTTAATAACATTTCACATACATTCGGATGCCTTAAATCCCGCCCGATTACAATTGACATATCCAGCCGGCTCAACACTTCGTATTTCGATAACCCAATGTATTTAAGGTTTATGGTTTGCATAATTCAATGCACCCAAACGGGAGAGCATCGATATGCATCACGGAGCCACTGAATCGAATGGGGCATAATTGCACGCCACAGACTCACTGTACGCGGAAAAAACCACCTCGTTATATGCGGTACGATTTATTAACATCATAACGCAGCGACAGTTGTAAATATACAGATTTTATTTTCCACCTCCATCGAAGGCACGATAGAGCACGATTTTCATTTCAATTTGATTCGTAGTAATTGGATTTATGAATAAAATCTGATGAATTATTTTTTATATCAATAAATGACAGTAAGGTAGCTCAAAATACTGGTAGCCAGGATTTATAAATATTTAACGTGTATGATCATATAGCGCTATTGCAAAATTGTATGTAAATTATTAGACCTTTATAACCTCCCATTACAAGACGGTACACTTCAAAGAATCCATTGTGAAGGAGTTATCGCGAAAAAACTTATCTTATAAATTGCAATCAATGTAGAGATAACTCGAGTAATAACTATGAAAAATAAATTTATTATATTTAGATATCTAGAGTACATAAAAACGACGATGGAAATCTTGAGTCCAGTCGTACGGTGAACACCTCATATTATTGATCTCAATCGATGATATTGGCAATAAACTTAATACAAAAATCTCAAAATCAATAAAATGAATGATGCTCTATGGCAAGCAACGCGTAATTAACTAAATTATTGAGGACAAAGCCAGACATTTATAAAGTGCTACGAAATATACAAGTAAAACAATATCGTCAGAGAGAAGACTCGCAATACCGATATCATCACAATGATCCTGATGACGTCATTATCATTAGCATACTTAAAACGGGTTACTGATCTAAATACGCAAGACGTTCCCAAATATATCAACAAGTGTGACGTCACGACGTGGGCGGTTGGAACGTCGCCCGGCGACACCACGCCTCTGGTTATAAACAACTGAAAAACTTGATCTCATCTCAACAACGCGATTGCAATGAACTTGCACGCCGCCAAATACATAGAGACATATGTCTAGGAAGTGAATAGCTAGATACACGGTTGAATTTGCCTGACATATTATCTGTGTAGCGATAACTTTGGCTCTGTGACTTGACCAGACCTTACTCCAGCAGTGGACAGCAATAGGCCGAGTATAATATCTGCCTGACAGTCATACATGACCGGTAAAACTGTTATTGTAAGCCCGGCCGATGTTTGCCTGCTGTCTGTGCTTAAAACGTACGGCTAATAAAACCAGAATCATAACTGATGTCCAATATTAGACACGTTCGATGTTAGGTTCTCAATGTGCGATAGCACAACCTTATGACCGTTTACAACTTTCAGGGGGTAACTAAAGGCCGGTTTCTGTATACTATCTATCTTTAACAAGAGGGTAAAATAGCTACCATTACTATGTCAATACAATTCTTCGCTTGAATAAACAAAGATAGACATACATATATATTTATCTTACCTAGCTATGTATAAATATACACATCATATTTATATCTCTCTATCCTTGTTTAGTGTAACATAAAGTGCATCAAAATATATTCATAATATATTAATAATAATAAATCTCTAGTTAAAGATAGATAGGTTATAGAGACGGGCCGTAAGAGAGCTAGAGAAAATTGGTGGAAGTTGAGATAGCATAGAGATGAACCTGCTGATTAAAAATATATAGTCTAACAAATACGAAAAAATGCTAATCACATTATGAAGTAAACTATATAATTCGTTTTTGTTACTACATAATAAATATGTACATCATGTAAACATTTATATCACTTGTGCAAAAAATTACATATTTCGGTAGTTCGGGAAGTGGATCTGTGATCAGTGAAACTGAACTGAAAGATTTAATAATTCCTTCTAGGCTTCAAGTTCTTTTTTATTGAAATACATGCAGATAAGTCAAGATATATTCTTTTAGCATGGGTTTGGAGATTAAATTGTCAAAGAAAGATTGGATAGTATACAAAAAAATGAGTTAATTTTTTAAAAAACTTTCTGATTTCATGTAAAACGTATATGTACACTCGTATTATACAAAAGTGAAGTTAAAAATTTGCGAAACAAAAATGTTTACGGCAATTAATTTAAAAACAAGTTTTAAAATAGCGCGCGATATACGAATTGACGGTATTGTCTACGCTTATTCTAACTTGCTCAGTGTCTTCGGGGCTTAATTGCATGTTTATCTTGTTCCTGTCGTAACGCGTTAAATTACTCCAACCTATACTTAATTATGCTATGGTTTTTCAAATTAATTTTATTAGAATTGGTTCTGAATTTTATTTTTGGAATTGATATTTTAATCTTTAAAAAAACATATTTTCTGTTTTAGTGAATATTTTGTTTTTTACATTTCGCACACCTATTGAATATTTTACATAATCTTCGCCTCACATTTATTATAATTCTCCTAATAATCTTTGAACTTCGAAATATTTATATTTGGAGTTATTTATTCAATAAAACTTGAATTGGGAATAAGAGACACTAAACCAGTTTAACGCAAAATTAAATAAGTTTAAAACAATAATATGTGAGAATAGTGCCCCTAATCTTAATAGCGGTTATGTACTTAATATTGCGGAAAAAATAGACCAGTGTCATATTATATTGAAGTGGTATGATATGTCCATATTATATTTAAGTATTTTATTAAGTATCGGGCAAGGTCATCCTGCGCGCCACAAAAAAGTAAGCAAACTTAAAGTTCACTCATACTACCCTCTATTATTACTCGCGCAGAGGGTATTACAATATTTAATAAGAGAAAATAAATATACATCAAAACTTTGGCAAGCATCATAAAAATACTACTGTTGACTATTAGGTGTATCCGTTTAATTTATCAGTATTTAATACTAAGTACAGATTCAAAAAAATATGGAAACTGACCTACATATCGGACGTATTAAGTGGCCAGTCTAAATGTAAAATATAAACCAATTAGAATTTGATTTTAAAAAGTTTACACATTTGTGTTTACATTGTGCTCGCGAATGTCCTCCACAATTGGAACTCTTCCAAATACACACTCATTAACGAACGTTCGTTATATACGGACAGTGTTATTGTTCCTAAAAATATTTTGAAAAACAAAACACGTGGTTCACTAATATTTCCATTTACGTTCTAATCATACGAGTATAACATACATATCATTAAAGTTCTAAACCTTACTTTAATCAACCTTGAATGTTGTAAATCAAAACCAACACGTTGACAAGCACGAAAGTTGTGTGGCGTTCGCCTGTAACACTTTTAATCGCACGTTTCCTATTCAACTACTAACTAAAATTAACATTCTTTTGTCGTTGTATCTTTCGATATGTACTAATTAGGAAATATAAAACAACTTACCCGTAAAGTTAAAACTTATAAGTACAAACAAGCTACAAAAAATAATTTCTTTGGACATCTTGGCAAGTCGCAAACACTTTTTCTTGGCAAATAAACTTTAATTACTTAAATACTTAAACTTTTTCAGTTCTTGTGATGGACAACCAAGTTAACACTTAGAAAAACTTATTAAAACTTTTTAAAGTTACTTTTGATGTATCACATTGAACATAATATTTTACAATGTTTTCGTAATCAAATACGTAATATTTATATGAGCGCGTCACGTTCAAACATACACGTGAACTCATTCGAACTGTTGTTTGAACGAACAAAATTTGTACACCGCCAAAATATAAAGGAATGAGCGAATGAGTGAACGAACAATTATTTTTCCAGGCCTAATATTCAGGCTGCTCCAGACTGCATTTTAATCTGTATCTACTTGAACAATAAACATTTTTCCTAAGTACTGTTTAATAATTATATCAGAAGTAATTTTAAATGTGTGATAAAAACTAGAATAGTACGTGAAATATTCATTGTTAAACAGGATTTATTCAAACGAAGCCGGCATCCACCTGAATCCCATTGCATCAAGTGTCAGTGTCAACTCTCAGCTGTCAAGTGTGTGAATCAGCTGTCAGTGGTTAGATTCTAGACGCGATTTTAGTAAAATATTTAATTACAAATAATAAAATAAACTAAACAATCATGCAGTGTTTATTATAAATCAACTTGCATTTCTTGTAAGCTATTAAATATTGCACTTACACTGAAACTGCAAATAACAATATAACCTATCATGGCTACGAAAATTTTGAGAAATGTTCTGAAAACTAGATCAAATGTTATATTCAAGCGATGGGAGAGCTCCGAAAAACGCGTGACAGTGCACGATCCTTTTTCGACGCTACCCAAAAAGAATAAAGACACGTATTTGGAGGTGATTAAGATGTTTGAAGGGAACGACATCCGACGCCGGGGTCATGTCGAATTTGTTTACGCTGCTTTGGCTAGGATGAAGGAATTCGGTGTACAAAAAGATCTTGAAGTATATAAGGCTTTAGTGGATGTTTTCCCAAAAGGCAGATTTATCCCAACAAACATTTTTCAGTCAGAGTTCATGCATTACCCTAAACAGCAGCAGTGTGCTGTTGATTTACTTGAACAAATGGAGGATAATAGTAAGTGAACTGGAGTTTTTCTATTAGTATTTTATTATCATTATTATCACCCACCATTTACAGGATTGTACAATTTTAATCTAATATTTTTTTCTTTTCTCAATTCACAGAAGTAATGCCAGACATTGAAATGGAACAAATGCTGCTTAACATATTCGGTACCCGTGGCATACCTCTGCGGAAATATTGGCGCATGATGTACTGGATGCCCAAGTTCAAAAACTTAAGTCCTTGGTTTTTACCTGATGAATTGCCCAATGACACACTGGACCTTGCTAAACTGGCCATAGAGAGGATAACTTCAGTTGATCCAGACACAAAAGTCACTGTTTGGCAGGTGAAAATATTTTTTGAACCTAAGTTCTTATTTTGAAACTTTATTTCTTTGATTATATACTGAGAACAATTATGTAGTTACTGAATTTAATTAAAATATATATAATTATAGACACATTTATACAATAATAATTAATTGAGCTTTTCATTTTAAATGCATGCATAACAACGAACTACTTTAAGGACAGAATAATTTCGTTATTATTGCAAAACTTATGTGTATATTTAAACACCATTAGTATTCACCTACTAGGTGGTCAGACAACCTGGTAAAGGTTGCGGGACGTCACTGGATGCAGGTTGCCTCCAACAGATCACTGTGGAAATCATTAGGAGAGGCCTATGTTCAGCAGTGGACTTCCTTCGCCTAATGGATGGATGGCCGGATGATTCATGAGATCAAAGTTTTATCTAACAACTTAGTCAACTTATTGCACTTGTAATATGGAACAGAAGTGTGTTGTCGATATTTTATTCCATTTTTTATGTAATAATTTTTGTCAGACAGAAGAGATAGAAGCATCACTTGATAAAACCTGGATAGTCAGTGCTCAAAGTGATGCGCAGAAGATTTTATTATCAGAGCAGCCTGTTGATGAGCCTCTGGTTGTTCGAGGACCATATGATGTATATTTGAGGGATCAAGTTGTTACATATTTCCTACTATTGGGAAAGACAAGGCCAGAATTTAAGGATGACACCGATTTAGATGGTATAATTTTGCACTATCTCGTAATGCCTAGTTCTCAACATGTACCTAATTCCTTAAAAATCTGTAACCTTTATAATCTTTATATTTTCTTGACCAATAGCAAAGCTTTTACAAAATGTTGAACACCACATAGCATTTTGAAGAACATCACATATTGTTTTAAACCACTTTTTAATACAATAGTTTGATTTAAAAGTTATCCCAAATCTATA
Source organism: Theretra japonica (assembly GCA_033459515.1). Taxonomy (NCBI): domain Eukaryota; kingdom Metazoa; phylum Arthropoda; class Insecta; order Lepidoptera; family Sphingidae; genus Theretra; species Theretra japonica. Next base: position 8,225,009 of record CM065943.1, read on the forward strand.
GGATTATAATATTACAATAAGCTTAGTTACTATTTTTATTTGATCCACAGAATAAATTTGTAGAATATGTGGAGATGAAGCAATAAAAGACAAATTAAATGTATTTATATTTAATTACAGATGTATCAGATATAAAGAAACCTCCAGGCATACCTGGTTTTATAGGCAGCACTAAGTTGCCAGCGGTCAAAAGCACAGTACATGAGCAAGATGATGGTACAATAGTTTCCGTATGTGCTACAGGTAAACAGTTTTCAATGCTAAATTATTTACAATGTTACTTTTATTTCAACTAATAACCTCAATAGTTTTTCTATTCTACTCTAGTTTTATTTATTCCAAATACATATATGACATTAATTACCATGTCAAGAATAATTTTATATAGTTACAATAAGTTACTTTATGTATCCAGTAATTTTTTTTTATTATGCCATGGCTTGCTTTAGAATGACTTCTATATGGTTTTTTTGTACCAACAGGCACATCATCGAGAGATTCTCTTTTATCTTGGATTAGATTATTAGAAAAACATGGCAATTCACTATTATCTACAATACCAGTTATGTTTACTCTGACTGCACCTCCAAATGAAGTGTCTCTGAATGAAACGCAGCCTGTGGCACAAAATGATACAAGTGAAAAAGCTAAGTCAACTGAATAGATAAACACAAATAAATTTTCATGTTTTATTAGTTTAGGTAACAATAAAGTGAATTTCTTTGTTTATTTGACTTTTTAAATAACCTATTAAATTATCTCTCTGACTGTGAAAGCACTACGCCATAATATACATATTTTTGAACAGAAAGTAAAAAAATACAAAAACTAAACATCAATTTTAATACCTACGTATAATTACAATGTATATAGTAACTTCATTGAAATTCATGATTCATATTTGTAATACATTATGTGTTTACATACAGTCCATATGTTTTCCTCATACCACTCAACATTCACTTGGAATAATATCACTTTTGTCCACACATCAATTCAATACAGGAGGAAGTAACCATTTAGAACACAGAAACAGTTGGTGGTAAATTTGTTATGTCCATTCATAGTCTTCGTCGACATAGAAGGAGATTGTTCCCCACTGTCAGGTGATGTTGTGCCAGTCGGCTTGGGGAAGCAGGTAGGTTTCATTGTCACTACGGATTACAGTGACTCCTGCTCCATAATATGGTATCACATATGCCGAGCCATCAGATGGTCCAACAACCTGAAATAGCACAAATATATATTTTACATTTATTATTGTTAGTATATTTTTATTAAAACTGCTACAGACTGTTAGTCTTAGCACTGCTGAAATGCAATGTGAAATTTCTAAATTCCCTTCCAAAAATGAAAAAATGGTAATACTACACAATATGGGTAGCCAGGTCCAGAGTATGGAGGATGAAAATTTTGTCCTAAATTAAGTCATTTTAATTTGACACAAGTGGAAACAAAATACAAATTAAGTCAGAAGTACCACATACCTGTGCAGCTATTAGAATTATATCTAAAAGTTGTCCAAGAAACATGAAGCCCAGTGTACATAGTTTGGCTAACCCAATGCCCGGGTAGCCAAGGTAAAAGCGATCCAGACCAAACATCCCCAGAAATACAGAGAGCAATAGAGCTATCTCAAGGGAATAGCCATTCCTGTAAAATAAATGTAGAGTCAATGAATTGAAAATACACTGCACATAAGAAAACATAATAAGAAATTAATATTAAAAGAAAGAAATTTTAATATTTGCTTGTGATGATTAAAATAAATAAGTGTACAGATTGGCAAAAAAGTGTAAAAACGGAACTAACCCTTTATTTCACCTGGCAGCACTGTCACATCTTTCACATTTGTAAATTTTAATTAAATCTCGCATCTAAGTTTACGTTTTTATTGAAGTATTTTCAGTCAGAGCGTATAGTATTTACTTTTGTTACTTAATTATCAATTAATTAATAATAATAAGAATCAATATTAAAACCCCAGTTTAAAAGTGATGCCATATAAACGGCTCAGTGGCGCCTCCATTTATTTTTACATTTTTTTGCCAAGCTATATATGTGTGATGCTGTAATTATATTCAAGTTTAATTTCCAAATTCCACATAGATAATGAAACATTTTAGTTTTGAATAAAATATCGGTAAGAAAAACTAGTAATATAATTAATAGAAAAGACAGATTAAAAACACTTACGTCCATTTACATGGCAGCTTTGCATAGAATGTGCGATTTTTTGTTTCATTGCATATTAGTCCCTCGGCTGCAATACATTTTACTGTGAAAAATCAAAGTAACATTATGGAAATATACAGTTTGTTGATATTATTTAATCCCGGTACAATAAAGAGTGCTAGGCATCTAATGGTAAATGCAATACAATCCAAACAGAGTATCTAATAGCTTGAGACAGTTATCTATCAATGGTCAACACAATTTGATGACATTATCAAAATTAGATATACACAGATTGAACTTGTAATGCAACACATATGCATGGGTCACTACAAAGGGATTTCCACCTTAGGCTTCCATTACCAAATAATTGCTGCTGGCATTTTATATTTTATCCACAAATATAATTGGTAGGTATAAAAATGGATGTCACTGTAACTGTCTTATTATTGTTTATAATTTCGTTATGGAAATTTATACATGTTTAAGAAGGTATTGAAATAACCTACAATCTAGCTGGCTAAGATAAATTACTGAGACAAACTTACCTTCTGCTTCACCCTCCGAGGGAATCACTTTGCCTTTAACACATCCTTGAAACTGCTGGGTATTAGGATCGATTTGATCAAGAGACGGGTCTGGACAAAGATATTGCCCTAATCTCAAAGTACTACAGTCAACGAAAACACTATTCTCGCCTTTAACTTCGTCCGATGCACTAACTATCGAAGACAAAAACAATAAACATATTTGTACTAAATAAATCCCTTCCATTGTTATCATTAAGTAAACGCACAATTAAATGTTTTATATGATAGGAAACATCGTAACATACACTATAGTTAAGCCAAATATAAATAATAATCGAAGAATAACATTAATCTTAAAAATTGCACTCCAATCCCAATGATACCAATTCACACATCCAATCCAATGACAATTGACATTTCAATAAATGACAAGTGCCAAAAATCAAGATTAAAAATTTCTACGAGACATTGCAAGTGAGATAAATAGCTTAAATCAGTTTTTGTAACGAAAGAATGAGATACAGAGATAGACAATCACATGCAATTATTATACAATAAAACTTTAATCATTGGTCACATGTTATAAATACTGTTGAATTCCTGCTACCTTCACAGATAATACAAAATGCAGTTATTCGTTCAATCTTAGATCATTCATATGAACTTTTTTTTTTTTTATTCTGGCACGGCATGATGACTGCACTGCACCTGATGTTAAGCGCAAATGCCGTCCAGACAGAGTATCGAATGGCATCAGACGGCGGTCCCATGCCATTCGACACAATTATGCCGGCCTGCTGAGATGCTTCTTGACACTACGGCGGAAGGACCCAGGATTATAGGAAGGAGGGAACACGTGTGACGGCAAACAATTCCACAGCTTCACAGTGCGGCACAAAAAAGAATTTGCGAACTTTTTTGTTCGCGCCGAGATGGTTTGAACCGTCAAGCTGTGGCATCGCAAGCCAGCACGCGTGGTTCTGTTAAGGAAAGGAGAGGAGGGGATCAAACTAAACAATTCCTCAGAGCATTCACCGTGGTACAGACGGTAGAACACGCTTAGAGAGGCAACATCCCTCCGCAACTGTAGCGACTTTAAGTTGCTCGTAACGTCAGCATCATTTACAATGCGGATGGCCCGCCGCTGCAATCCATCCAAGGCATCGAGTAAGTACTGGGCGGATCCATCCCAGAGGTGCGAACAGTATTCGATACCCGGCCGAACCTGCGCTTTATACAAGCGGTATAGTTGACCGGGCGTGAAAAACCGACGCACCTTGTTCAGGATTCCGACCCTGCGCGATGTGGCAGATATTACGCCCTCGATGTAATTCCTTGGATTTAGATCACAGCGGATATCCACACCAAGGATACTCAGGTCATTCCGCATTGAGAGGGGAATACCCTGAAGATTGGGGAGGGGAGAGAACGGGGATTTTTTGCACGTGAACGCACACACCTGGGTTTTCCTGGCATTGAACTCAACCATATTCCTGGAACCCCATGTAGAAATGAGATCCAAGGACCGGTTGAGCTCAATGACAAGATCTTCGCGCCCGCTCACAGTGTCGTCACGGCAACCTGGGGGCCCATAGCAGTATCGCCCATGAACCGTGCTGTCATCTGCATAGCAATGAATATTGCCGAGCGACAACATATCATTGATATGCAGAATAAACAGGGTGGGCGACAGTACCGAGCCCTGTGGAACTCCGGCATTTACCGACATGAGTGCCGAAGCGTGTCCGTCAACGACAACACGCATTCTACGCCCATGCAGAAAGCCAGAAATCCACGAACACTAGTTGCCGGGCAGACCGTATGCCGGAAGCTTGGAGAGAAGACCACGGTGCCAGACCCTATCAAACGCCTTGGCTACGTCGAGACTCACAGCAAGAGCCTCGCCACGCCGGTCAATCGCTTCACCCCAGCGATGCAGGACAAACGCTAGAAGATCACCCGTTGATCGGTTGTGACGGAAACCGTATTGTCTGTCACTGATCAACGAGTGATCCTCCAGGTAGCGGACCAATTGAGCGTTTATGATCCGCTCCATGACTTTGCACATCACTGAGGTGATAGCGATATGGCGATAATTGGTAGGGTCTGACCGATCACCCTTTTTGGTGATCGGTTGCACATTGGCCTCCCTCCAAGATTCCGGCACAACACCTGTGCGATAAGACGCTCGGTAGAGGCGTGTCAGTGCAGGAGACAGCTCCGCTGCACAAGCCCTTAAAACCACCGCCGGTATTCCATCCGGACCACTGGCTTTCCGGACATCGAGGGATCGTAGCTCACGCCGCACATCACACTGCCTGATGCGAATATCAGCCATTGAGAAACCGCAATCAGGCAGCGTGGGCGGCGTCTGGGAACCACGGTCCTCGAGGCGGGAATTAGCCGCAAAAAGATTTGCCAGTAAAGTGGCTTTCTCTTGCGGCTTATGAGCCAGTGATCCTTCCGGGTACTTCAGTGGTGGCAATGTAGGACGGCAGAAGTTAGACTGGACGGCCCTGGCCAATAAACACGACTGCTAGTTGGGTGATTGGAACTTCACAATTTTCCAGTTTACGCATAATAGGTGGCAATGAAGTACAATAGAAACTAAAATTAAACATATTGCTAATATGTAAAATATCGAAGACTTAAGAGCTTATTTACAAAAGGGGACTAATACAAGGTATAGCAATAATAAGTTATTATTTCCGCTTAGTTTCCACAGTTACTTTAGTTGAAGCCTAGATCGCATTCTATAAAAAGTTGTAAGGGTTGCAGGTTCGAGCTTGCATTGCAATACCTACCTAAGGCAAAAGCTTGTCATAATTTTCTACATGTCCTTAACGTACAACACGTGACTACCTACGCGGATTAAGCACGCTGAGAAACAAGATTTTATATTTCCATGTTGTAAAACCATAATAAGTACTTATGCTAAGGTCAGTTTTATGCCTCTTTGGCAGACACCCTCTGAAAATGAAAAATGAAAATGAAAATAATTTATTGAATCCATTAAAATGTTCAACATTATTTAGATTCAGTCATTTTTTTTTCTACCACCCGGTTCGGAAAGCGGTTTTTACTAGAGAAGAACGGGCAAGAAACTCTAGTGTTGCTCTTTTCAAAACCAGTTTACAATATCGTGATTATTACAAAAATTACAAGTTGGTCCAAATCAGAGCAGTTAATTAATAATTTGTTATAATTTGCAAGTGACATATATTTTTAATACAATATGTTTATATTCTGTTTAATATGGCTGAGTGAAGTGAAGTAGCCCAGAACGAAGAATCAGTATACCCTGTTTCACCAACGCAGTGAATACTCGTGAAAACCTTATGTAATCTATAAATCAGTTACAATGTAAGCAAATCGGACAGACCAGTCCACACAAGCAGCACCCGTTCACGAGTATGACGCATGTGCCAGCCATCGGCCTCCTCAACCATGCTACAGGGAAGTGACCGACCCGGCACACGACGCCGCCGCAAGCACAGACTTTTAAGCGAGCATGACATACCCAATCGCTTACAAAGTAAAATACAATGTGTAAAGTTACTTAAAATACAATGTGTAAAGTTACTAAAAATTCATAAAAGAAATAATATTTCTGTATCAGCCTATATACATGCCACTAGAGGGCACCAGCCTCCTCTACAATCGAGAGTACGATTGAGAGGCGTTAGGCCATATGTATAATCCACCACGCAGGCTTAGTGCGGTTTGCCGGACTTAACCATACCATAGGAATCCTCACAAATCAGTATGCAGGTTTCCTCACGATGTTTTCCTTCAAACTATCAATACCCACATAATTCTGAAAAGTCGGAGGTGTGCCTTGGGATTTCAACCTGCGACCACCATGAACATGTTGGCAGCCGCGTCCGATCCGTTTACAAACAGGCCACCACGCACATTTAAACTTTTTAAATAACTCTTGTATCCCATAAAAATATTGCAATGCACATAAAATTATATTTATAACTGTTCAGTCCACCTACGTATTATGAGTTATTAAATATGCCATGTTTGACTTTGTAACATCTATGGTAGCAACATATACCTAGTCATATACCATCCGGCTAGCTCTGATTTAATTTCCGGCGTTTTCTAGAAAGCAACGACTTCGTGACATGTAAAGTCACAAGGGAAATTATGGTCGCTGACGACTGAATATAACTAATATCGTAACATTGTACATTTCATACCCACTAAAGCTTTTACTAATATTTTCATCTATTTTGCATTGATTCAGGACTTAATAGGTCGAACAGTTGGTAAGGGACCGACTGTACGATTTAGAGAGTTTTAGAATTTGTTCAATCATTGTGATCTAGTGTGATAAGGTGCTGATTCGGTACTTAGTAGATTTAACATACATTTGAACTACGATCCGCTACCCAGAACGTCTTACGGAGATCTCGCATGGAAAACCTTCATGCATGCCAGATTTTTTCATATTTGCACCGCTTTTTATAACTAATTAGCAAAAAATTTAAACAAAAATCATAGTGATGTGCGTTGGGATCAACCCGAGGACAAAACTAAGACCAGAGACTTCAGTCTCGTTCACTTGTCGCTTAGAAGTCGCTTCTAAGATATTGCCTTTAAAGTCGTTGATAAGTAGGTATCTAAAGTAAATAATCATTGCGCCGTGAATGTGATAGAGCTCCGCTGTAGATAATCTAAAGTGCCCCTTGTATTGTGCTTAAGTTAGCTCACCATTCCTGGCTCAATCGATGTGACGTAACAGTGTTATTGGCGCGATACATTCAGTTAGTGGCAATATGAGTCCCACGAAGCAATGTTTGCCTATAATTGAAATGCTCATGTTCTAAGAAGAATACTGTCGCCCCATTCTTACTGTATTTGGAGGCATGGATACAAACTCTCCAGGAATAAAGACCGCCTAAGTGACGACTTCACAAAAGCATTTCGCTTATTACATACTTTGACTTACAAAAACTTAGGTAAGTGTAGGTATAAGGTAACATGCAAAAAACAATAGGAATCGGTTATATATTTTAACATTTTAAAACATAGCTTATTTAGCAAGTAAGGAAGTATCTATAGGTATTTTTAGTGTAGTTACCAACTACATAATTAATGATAGATGTATCACATGTTGATGCACATTTAAAACTTCATCCATATTTAAAACCCTTAACTAAGGATCTCTAAAAAATAAAAGTTGTATTGCACAATTCATAGTGATTTTCGTGAAATTGTATTTGTCAAAAATTCACTGACACTCGCATAAAATGTCGACCCTTAAATTGAAAGAGAGTGCTCTCGCCATCACTCCACATTTTTGTAACAGTCACTCAAATTAATTGGATTTTGTCCGTACAGCTATAAATAGATTCAAAGCTGTTACAACTCGTAACGAGTTATTTTATTTACGACTATCTGTAAAATTTTACCGTCAAGTAGGTACACTATAGTTAAGAGGCATCTTACAATAACGCAAAAATAGTTACGAGTAGGAAATTTACCTATATGCTTAGGCACTTTATGCAGAAAACTGTAGGAGATATTTGACTGCAATAAATATCAACTGTTAATGTGAAATTAAACTAATTGATCGAATTCATCCTACTCTCACCCTGCTAAATACTAATATTGTAAAAGCGAAAGTTTGTGTGTTTGTTACTACGTCACGCTTAAACAGCTAGACCAATTTTGATGAGATTTGGAATGGAGGTAGCTGATACCCTGGATTAACGCATAGGCTGCTTGTTGTCCCGAAAAATGTATTGTTCCCATGGGATGAGTAAGGAATTCAAATGCCTATATATGCTACACTTTCAAACTACAAAGGATTACATGAGACAGAATACAGGGCAGATGAAATGGGATAAAAGAGGACAGAATTGCATGCCTTGAGTCATGGAACACAACAAGGACGAGATGTAAAGGGACGGACGGGAAAAGCAGTATAATGCACGGTATTGACGTAAAGTTAAATGTAAAACAGTTAGTACACGTAATAATGTGTGTCTGATGAGTATTGGACCCAAAAAGTAGGTAGCTGCACCCGGGCGAAACCGGGCTGGACCGCTTGTAATTGATAAAATACATTTTCTTTTATGGTTCCTTTGTTCATAATGTATTTATTCAGCTAGGTACCAACGTATTTGTGGATATCTATTTTAACGAGCTATAATATAATGTATTGAATTGAAAGATTTGGGAGCGATACGTTCATGACAGTAAAGGTTTAAGGTACATAAAGAAATAAGTACATAAATAAGGAAATTAAGTTAAATTATTATCAAAACAGACAAACGAGAAAATTATAACAAAGAAAGAAAAAAAATGAACAATATTTCTAACAAGTTGCGACATTTGAAGGTAAATTAGCTTAATCTATGTCGGGACGGGAAAAGCGCGGCTCCCCTAATTGCACCGAAGACTAATGTGCCCAATTTCGTCCATTACACTTTTGTCTCGGCAACACCTGCAACTAATCCTTGGTGTGACAGTGTTGTTACAGTCCACCCGTTTGTTACAAGTACTTACCTGTATAGGATCACGCCTGTATCAGACAGAGGTAGACAGAGAAGCCTCCAGTGCCTCTGTAAGTTCGCCGAGCTCATTCTCGCCCAAAAAAATATGTTGAGACTTTGGGGTCTAGTCATCGCCATGCCGGGGTCAAAGGAGCTGCAACTTATGAGATTTTTACTTAAAAACTCGAACAATATTACTTGCCTTATCTGGAAATCGAACCTCATTTTTCACTTGGTGCTGAGTTACAGGTCGCGTATTCTTTTATGACGAATTACGATTATTTTTCATACCAACGATGAATTATTTTACGTATAAAACAAATTCGGCACCACAATTTCTGGGTAGGAAAATTAAAGAAACCTCCCAAACGTTAGATATTAGGTTCATTTAAAATATTACTCCTCACGATCTTGGAGAAGTATGTCCCTTTAAGTTTATCACCAAACATATTTTCTAAACACTGCTTCTTCTTCTTTGAGTACATCTGTGTTGAAGGTTGGCCGTCAGCTTCTTGTATTCTTCCTTGTCTTTAGCCATGTGGAATAGTTATAAACACTGTTATGTTCGATAAAAGACCTGCGATGTAGGTAGTTCCTAGAACTATTTCAGGCAGCGTCAATGGGTAAGCTTGGTAATCTTTGTTGGTAGTTATTAAATAGATATATAGATAGACTCAATTACCTACTGACGTGCATTTTGTATTTTTACTATAGGACCAAGAAAGAGACACGAAATTAAAGTATAAAAAATAGCATTTGAAAATAAAACATCGTTACTTGCACTTGTTGGGTCTTTAAAATAAAAGCACTGTCGCTAACAAAGTCTAATTTCACGTGCGATTTGGTTTTGTTTACTCCGCAGTGAGTGCGCTCATTAGCGGACTGGGAAGGAAACATCAAACTTTTTCAATGGTCAAAGTTTTCTAACTTGGCACGAACTCATTATACATTCAGATAACTCGCTAACAAACCGTAGGTTCTCAGTGCGCGGACACTAGCACTAACGAATCAACTTCAAGAACTTGATAAACTCGACTTTGTAATTGAATGAAAAAACTTGATCCACTTATAAAAGTTATTATAAATTCCATTTAACACTGCGGAGTTTCAAGTGTTCAAGGAAATTTTATAAGTGATTTAAAACGTGCGCTGTCTGTAACATAATAAATTCTTCGCTTCACGCTTATAACACCAGGCGCCACAATTAATCGGCGCATTTATTGAATATGGATCTCTATAAAAATAACACAAGGTAAATATTCCGGCTTACGAAAACGAAGGAGATGGGAGAGAAATATAATGGGAATTGTTGGGCTATCTCTGTATCGCCCGATAGTGAAACAGACTTGTTTTCGACAACTCGGACCTAACAAAAAAAATTGTGGGTAACATAAACATTGTCTCAGTTTGATGATCGAACCCGCGAACTATCGTTTTGCAACTGACCTCGTAACCAACTGAGCCCCGATCGGTGACCGTCCATTTAAAATTATTTTATGTCGAGATATTATTGTCTGTCACTACTCATACTCCCTCTGAAAGCACTACATTTTCTATCACGTGCAGAAAAGTGACGACTGATGAGTATTAAAAAAAATTAAGTACCACCATTGAAATGCTTTTGTTGACTCGTAAAATTATTGTTTATGAGTGTTCATTCCAGTATTGAATAGAGTCATTTCATTCAATTTATAAACTCAGCAAAATAACTTAGACTAAGAATGATGCGAGAATTCGATTTCATTGTGAGGGGTTACGATCGTGTTTATGCTTAATTTTGATAAAATTTCTCAACATACCACACCCTTAGAATTACAATGACGTAAGTGCAAATAGTATATAGGCGAGAAAAACGCATTTGAAACTTGAAATAAAAAACAAAACTTCTGGTATTTTGCGGATTTTTTGGTAATTACACGGAAGTCGATGCTGCATTCGATTGTCTGTCAATTTTCAAATGCCTGTGGATTATGAAGCGAATGTAACGGTTTTTGCACGTGCATCATTGTAATTCTAAAGGTGCGATACATTAATCATAACGCTAAATTCTGGAAAAGTATGCAGAGTTGTTTATTAACAGGATGTTGAGCAATGACATCATCCCGACTCTATACATCCTGTGATACGAGTATATTAGTAATGAGTTTTACTTGTGTTCTTTTTTTCTCTTAGAATTATTATTCTAGAGATAGTTCATAGTGAGTAATGGTATAAAAGACGCAAGCTTATAAAAATACGTGCTTGTTTAAATCTCACGGTATCCTTTTTTTAACTATCCCAATTTGTTTGCTGCTCATTTGATCTATGAAGAGTACATATGTGCAAACAATTTGATTCATGATTTTGCGAAATGCTACCAAATTCGGAAATTATATTAGGACTTGGTTTGTCAAGACTCAAGAGATAATATTTACTTTATGTGGGACCGTGAAATAATACAAAAATATACACTATTCTACAATAATTTTATTAGTAACACGATGTACATTATTGATTGTAGTCATAAACAGTTACACAAGCTAACAAACAATTACATAAACACACTATGAAACAAAATACACAAGCGATGCGACTAATGTTGCATTGGTGTGGGGTACTCGAACAATCAGCCACGCCAGCCAGTGAACGATGGGGAACTGAAAAAAATGCCAATATTAGACGAATATTCTTTTAGTAACAAATATTTGTCATGAGTTAACTATGCTGGATGGAATAGTCAAGTAATCAAAAGTTACAGCGTGGTGGACTATATGGCCAAAACCCTCCCAATTGTATTCTTGATTACAGAAGGCACGTACCCTGCAATGGGACGTATATGGGCGGATACACGTAATCCAATGTCTGTAAATCATTCTTTGAGTTTGATTATATTGTTTCGGTAGTTAAATATCTACTGACGAGATGTTGATAAATGATACATATATATCATTTATACTTTTCTAGTATAAAGTAATACTATAAAGTATAAAGTAGAAGAGGGCGTCGGGTGATAAACGGCTGAACCGATGCCTTCGCCCTGTGGTCCGGGGGTGTAAGAATTCTGCCACGGTATCCCCTGCCCGTCGTAAGAGGCGACCAAAAGGGGCCATCAGAGTCACTGGGAACACTGCGGGGGCGGTGCGCCCTGACTTATAACGGCTCTGAGGCGAACGACAGTGCCTCGTCTCTGTCACGGACGCCCATAACAGCTAAAAGGGCGTCCAAAACAGTCGGAAGTGGGGTTCATCCGGGCCCCACATCAAAGAAGGACCAGAAATGGTTATGCGCGGGGCGGTCACGCGGACGTAAATCGGGGTGCCTTTCACCCTGGGATGTCCGGTACCGCCCACAATGCGTGTGACGGTTTTCAAGAGGTTTTTAGTCAGTATGCTGGCGTAGGCTTGGTAGGGACCCAGCTTGGCCACAAATCCGCATTGTGCCAGGCTGGAAGGCCAGAGACACTGACATACCCCTTTCCACCTCCCCCGGGGCAACGAAAGGGGAGCTTAATAGCTTTTCCTCTTGAACAAAAAAAAAAAAAAAAAAAAAAAAAAAAAAAAAAAAGTATAAAGTAATACTAAGTACTTTTTTTAAATGTATTAATATAATGGATTAATAGTTAACTTATACAACAAAGACAGATTTTGAATTTACTAAAACAGTAATTGCTCTACAAAACTACAAAAATTGATTCCAAAAATCTATAAGTAAAATATATTATCTTACTGGTTTCCTTATAAGTACGCGAATGTTATATATTAAACTAAAACGAATTCGAAACGAAACGATCGAAACGTCGAGAAGTTAAAAAAGGTAAAAATTAAATCAAATTCGCGATAAAATCCGTAACAATTAGTTTTATTTCAATATTTTCTCTTCTCAATAAAAAAATAAGATGCACACAAACGTTGATTGGAATTTAAATAGTAACTAGTTTATTTGTTTATATATTTTTAAATTAATTTCGATCACATAATATAGAAGGTTCAAATCCCAGGGCACACCTCTGACTTTTCGGAGTTATGTGTGTATTGATAGTCAATCACCACGCACTATAACGTGAAGGAAAACATCGTGAGGAAACCTGCATACCATAGCGATTTGTATAAATTTCTATGGTATGTAAAAGTCCGCCAACCCGCACTAGGCCAGCGTGGTGGACTATATGGCCTAACCACTCTCAATCATACTATGATTGTAGAGGGGGCTCGTGCCCTGCAGTGGGTCTCGTATATGGGCTGATACAATAATAATATAGAAGGTAAATAAACGGTATCCTCACGTGTTGAAGCTGGGAGCTTGTTGCGCGGGCTGGCCGGACTGCTGCGCCAGGTTTCCAAACGTCAGCGTGTTCTGAGACGCCAGGCTCTCAAACCTTGCGTTCGACTGCGTTGGGGATCCGAAAGCTGTGAAACATATTTTTATGTTAATAATGTAGAAAACGGCTTTTTATGAATGTGCTATGCTGTTATGGTTAATGTGTAAGTTTGCTTGAATGATAAAACTTCAAAACAATGAACTATAGATCTTTGTTGCTCGTATAATCTCTAGCATTTAAGTGCTGCAATCAAAGCATTACGCACGTAACCACGCACATACAACGTGTTCGCACGTACATCATCCATCCATCCATCCATCAGCCAAAGGAAGTCCACTGCTGAACATAGGCCTCTCCTAATGATTTCCACAGTGACCTGTTGGAGGCAGCCTGCATCCAGCGACGTCCCGCGACCTTTACCAGGTCGCACGTATGTACATACATGATATCTATTATTTATGACTAATTTCTTAATAAATAAAATAAAACAAAAAAAATCCTTTTTGAGTTTGTAAAATTACCTGGTGCAGAGCCTCCACCAAACACTTTTCCAGGAGATGTGTTGCCAAAAGCGGAGGTGCCGAATGCGGGAGCGCCGCCGAACGAGGCCGGCCCGCCGAACCCGCTGCTAGGACTCTTGTTGAACCCGCCGAACGAACCGAACCCGCCACCACCGGTTGGAGAACTAAAACTGTGTTATGTTACTCATATTCCTTATTATGGTATCTATACTGATATTATAAAGCTAAAGAGTTTGTATGAACGCACTAATCTCAGGAAGTTCTGAGTCGTATTGAAAAAATGTTTTGGTGCTAGATAGCCCATTTATCAAGGAAAGCTATAGCCTATATAACTTCAAGCTAAGACCAATAGGAGCGGAGCATCAATGTAAAATGTTGCCAAAGAAGGGAAAATATTCTCAGCGCAAAAGAAAGAAGTGGGTGTAAAAGAATGTCTACTCCCGGGTGAAGGTGCCGGGCCGCCATTCTATTCCAACTACATCGTTTGGAATAGTATGCAATAATCACAATCTAATGATTTGTTGCAACAATTAATTTCCAACTGAGATACTTCGACAATATATAAGGAAATGTAAATACAAACAATTTTAACTTCAAGTGCTTAAAGGCATAATCCATAAAAAGTTTAGTAGGTTTTCCAACTTTATTGTACATATTTTTTGTTTTCTATACCATTGCGTCATCAAATTATGGATCTGCATAATTTGTTATTTACATAACTTTCGGAAAAACACTTACCCGGCTGATTGTCCAAACACAGGTTTCGAGCCAAAAACAGAGCCACCACCGAACGCGGGAGCTGTAACAAATTCCTAAGTTCAAATATACATACATAAACATGACGCGTTTTCCCCCGAAGAGGTAGGCAGAGGTGCAACCAGGATACCCACGTTTCGCCTTACATGTGTTTCGTCCCACAATGTGAAGGGGGCGAGTCTATCGCCATATCAGGCACAAATTCCTAGGATATGTTCAAATTTGACTTTATATCGAAAGAAAATCAAATAAGGATACACGACAACTTTAAAAGCGTAAACGTTTAAAGATAGAGAAAGGCTATGCTATAAAAAATAAACAAAGTAATCATAGGCGACCTCCATGGCGGTTGCTTAGACCCCGGCTAAGAAACGAGAAGCCGTGGGTTCGATGATCCACATCGATGATCCATTCGGTGATCCACAGATATTTGTTTCGGGTCTGGGAGTTTGTGAGACCGAAAAGTCTTTTGTAGTTCGTGATACTCACGACATGAGACTCGATCTTAGTGTGGGGTCCGGACTATGTATGTGACTGTTGGGTGTATTTATATCACCTGCTCCAAATGCGGATCCTTGTTGTGGACTACCGAATGCTGTGGTGCCAGCCGGTTGTGGCGAACTAAAACTGCCTCCAGTCCCGCTGCCAAATATAGACGACGCTTGGGTTGTGCTCTGTTGACCTGTCAACATATTTTGGAGGTGTTTTAATGGTATAATAAATAGATATTTTAGGAGGAAATATATTTCAAGATATTTGAAGACCCGCGACTCTTAACAGCTATCCGAACCAATGTGAGAACCAGTTATATTAGGCCTACCAACTGCCTAGGCGATGTTGTTTATTTTAGCAGGGCGTTATGATTTATCTTTTGGAGAAATCAATGTTCATTAATACACTCTCTGTAGCTGATGTTGATGATTTGATCCTTCTTAATGATAGATACATACATAAAATCTCGCCTTCGAGTCGCTACCAGGATACACACGTTTCGTCTTGCTAGTTCCGTCCTACGATATGAAGGGGGCGAGCCTGTCGCCATATCAGGCACAAATTCTGAAATCGGAGCTGATAATCAATAGGAAAAATATCTAATATCGTTTTTCCCAACCCAGGATTTGAACCCAAGACCTCAGTGTTGTAATCGTACAGTAGTACACACACATCTATAAACATATAATATGTATGTTAGCGTAACTTCCTACTATCTATCCTGGCTTATACGAGTTGCATTGGCATGTACGCGCCCGGAAAGTACATGTAAGTTCGAAAATCAATATAGAAGTATATTTACCAAAAGCAGACGAGCCGAAAGCGCTAGTACCGGACGTATTCCCACCTGACCAGAAGTTAGACGCGGGTTTAGGCTGATTTGAAGCGCTGGCGCCACCGAATATCGAGGCCGCTGTGGCATTAGACTGGCCAAATGTAGTATTACCACCGAACACGTTAGCGTTGCTACTGCCGAACACTGATCCTGATGAGCTGTATAAATAAATATAAGGAGTTGCAAGATGCGTGTCAAAATTGATAGCAGTTCTAAATGAGAAAAAAAAGTATAAAGCAATTAAACGATATTGATAATGTATTGAAAGATGGATTTGTTTCGAATTTATATTTGTCGGAAAGTTGTTTTATTGTGTAAAAATTTAGGACACTGCTTTGAAAAATAATAATTTCAGAATTAGGACTATTTCACAAATTGCTCACCTTCCGCCGAATATGCTGCTTCCGCTCTGAGATGGTGCACTAGTAGTAGAAATACTAGCAGAAGCGAACAAATTGGCTTCAGCGCCGCCAAACAATGACCCACTTTGCGCAGTCGTTGCGGCCGGCGACCCGAACACCGACGCTTGCGTCGTCTGAGTTGGAGTTCCGAATATCGACGTCTGAGTCGTTTGTGTCGGAGTACCGAACACAGAAGGCTGTGTTGTAGAAGAAGGTGTTCCAAACACAGAAGCCGGTTGAGAAGTAGAACCATATACTGATGCCTGAGTTGTCTGCGTTGGTGAACCGAATACTGAAGTTTGTCCCGCTGTAGAACCAAACACTGACGATTGAGACACCGCAGGCGTAGAACCAAATATACTCTGCGTTGTAGTTGTCACACCACCAAATATTGACGGTGTTGTAGTCGTTGCAAAAGCTGATGATGCAGACGTAGGAGCGCCGAACAACGAAGACTGCGTTGTGGTTGTTGCAGTACCGAATATGGAACTTGCAGTTGCAGTCCCTCCGAATACTGAAGATGGCGTACTGGCCGCTGTACCGAAAACTGAACCAGTCGAACTGAATGCCGATGGTGCTGTAGTCGTGGTTCCAAATGCAGGCGGTTGCGATGTCGCTGGCGCGAAAATAGACCCAGATTGTGTCTTCGCTGTGAATGGTGACGTTTTTGACGCTTCGCTAAACACTGATTGAGCGGACGCAGCTCCGAACACTGCACTCGCGACCGTTGAGCCACCGAATATTGATGCTTGGGAACTGAATGCGCTTGGAGTTGTTGAAGGAGCTGTTGAACTAAATATGCATCCAGTAGCTGTAGTTTTTAGTTGAGAAGGAGCTGCAGCTGCAAATATAGACGACGATGAAACTGTTGTTTTTGGCTCGCTTTCGTTAGTCTTTGATGATGAAACTTCAGAGGATTCTGGTTTTGAAGGTTCCACAGTGTCTGATTTTGGTACAACTTGAGGAGTTTGCGCTATAGGTGTTATAACAACAGGCTGTGGTTTGGATACTGTAACAAAGAAAATAATTACTCCCATATTTGAATAGGCTTTAGATAGAATTAATATTAAATACCAACTTACCAGTCGGAACAGTTACATTTGCACTTGCAAATATTGATGACGCACTTGAAGGTTCTGGTTTCGCAATTGGTTTTAAAACTTCACTCTTAACTTCTTTGACTTCTGGTTTTTGAGATTCATCTAAAACATTAAGTAATTATTAAATTATAATAGCGATAAAATAAAGCATAAAGTAAATATAAACATTAACATACTTGCAACAGAAGACGCACCGCTTGCAACAGGCAATGAAGTGGTGGAAAATAAAGGAGCTGGCACATTTGATGATAGCGAAACAAGAGGCTTCGAAGCATTTTCTGATTTGTCAGTTGCTTGAACGATTTTAGGGACTTCCTTATCTGGTATATTTTCTTTAGATTTTTCTGTAACTTTTTCGGGTATTTTCAAAACAGGCTTAGTTTCAGCTTTAGTAGCATCCTGATTGTGAGATTTCAAAACATCAGGAACATTTGTAGTAGATCCCAGTGTGTTTGATTTGATATCGAACAACCTATTAGTATTATCAGCAATTTTGACTTCGAACGGTTTAACCGGCGCTGATGATTCTAATTCGCCCGTTTCGTTTGATTTGGGAGTGATTGTGACTTGAGGTTTCGACTCTGATATGAATGATTGTGGTTGGAATTTGGGAAAGACATTGCTTGAACTAGATATCGGTTTCTCTTTTAATATTACTGGAGCTGTGGTTGCAGGAGTAGCTGCGACAATAAAACAAAATACGTTAGTTCGGACTAAGTATTAAATTTTATTCTAGTTTGTATAAATTTTATTTCAGTGCACTGTCTATAACATAAGATTGTCATCAACAACGAAAATTTAATTCTTTCTCGTGCATATAACATTAATAATTGGTTGTATTCACATCTACATGATATACTTCTAAATAAGAAAAAAATATGAAACTTACCAGTGAAAGAGGTAGGCGAACAAATCTTCTGTCCCATGAAAGTGTTGGCATCGTTCTTAGCTTCCAAATTAGCTTGAGATTTGTTTTGCAGAAGGTCCTTAAGTACGCTTTTTGTAGCGGCCGATGCAGGCGCCGTGTTAAGAGGAGAGAATCCAAGAGACTGCATCATTTTGTAAGGAGGCTGAGTTTGCACTGGAATAGGTGCCTGTACCGCTGGTCTAGGAGGTTCTTGTTTAGGACCTGTAATTGTTTAAATATGCAATGTTTTCCAAATGCACGTATATTGTGCTGGATAAACCGATGAGTATTGAAAATATAGAACTATGTTCACAAATACTAAAGTGGAGTTTGATGATGATCCAGAAATCCATTTTTTTTTATGAAGTGGAATACAAACAGAACGCAAAACATGAAAAAGAATTAAGCATTCAGAAAACTATTGGAGTTATTCCAAAATTGATTTACTTTAAAAATATTGGTTAAACTGGTCGTAAGAGATTACAAAAAGATAATGTCATAAACAAACCATCAGTGAAGAGAGTTCTGGCGACGTTTCCGAACACGGGCGCCGCTGGTTTGCCAATAGGCACGGGAGTGAACGACGCACTCGCCGGGATTATGCTCATTGGTTTAACTGGCATGTCTTGTTTCAATTCCACTTTCACAGGGGCGGGTGCAACTAGAAATTAAAAAAAAAATACTATGTCCCAGCGGTAAGACAATTATTCGCCTCGTGATACGAAAGCTGTAGCCTTCGAAAGATCTAGATGTTAAAAATCAATTTAATATAAAAAAAAATCGCGATAAATTCCATAAAATATATTTTTATTTCAATGAGATTTTCATCTCTCACAGATGTATACTCAATGAAGATTTCACTGCATTTACCATTTCGCATGGGCCATGTACCAACCATTATTCATTTTGAAGGGTCAGTATTAAAGTATGCTCCTCATTTAATGGCGTAATTCATTACTAAATAAATGCATTTTATTTTTTAAAGTGCTTACACTTCACAAAAAGAATGTATTCAAATTAAAATATTTAAAAAATAAATTCAATTAATATTTAATTACGAATGATATGATAGACTTAAAAACATAATTACCTGGGGCTGGAATAAATTTAGGTTGAACCTTTGGTGGCTCAACGGGTTCCATCTTAACAGGGACTTGTTCAAGACTCTCTTGCTTCAGTTTTTTCTCTTGCATGCTCTTCTCATAATTCAGCTTCATATTGGCTAAATGCTGTCTCAATTCAACATTAACAGGCTTAATTTTAATCGGTTTGTGGTTCGACAGCAAATCTCTCAATGCGTCAATCTTCTGAGCAGTCAGTAAAGGCTTTTTGGTTTGAGGCTCAATGCTCATGTTCAATATGTTTTTGGTTAATTTCGATAGAGGATCCCTGGAAAATGACAATGAAATTATTATTCAGTAAACCCTTTATTGTCATACTTGATTAAAAGTCTAAAGTACCTTGAACCGAGGAGGATGCATGCGGTTGATGAGCGTGGATGAAGCGAAAGTAACATGTTAGGATCGAACAAAGTGTCTATGCATAGTCTCTGTCTATCTCCATGGGATACAGGCGTGACAATTATGTACGTAGGTATTTATAATTTGTATATAAAATATGGTAAATGCCGCGGGTCGTCGCTGAATGCAGGCTGCCTCCAACAGGTCACTATGGAAATCATTGGGAGAGGCCTATGTTCAGCAGTGGACTTCCTTTGGCTGATGGATTGGATTGGATATTAAAATATTATTTCTTTTAAATACAGAAACCTAGTTAACGTTGCAGATCGTATGCAAACATTCGAAATAGATACATCTGGGAGCAGCTGACGTTAGCAGTAAACTTTCTGTGCCTAAAGTGACATAATAATAAAATTAACGTACTTGTTTCTCAATGGTGTGCTTCTCAATATGGAGGTGGATTTGAAGACGGGGGTGACGTCACAGTCGTTGACGGTGTTTCTCAGTGTCTTCAGCACCGCTTGCTGTCGAGTCACTATCTCTTGCTGCTTCACCAACAGTTGGTACACTTCGTCTAGTCTGGGACGAATCATGCGTGCTCCTGACCTGTTATTAATTATAAACATGTTTTTTTCAGATTCCTTGTCAATTAATAGTACTGCTCACCTTTTATGTAAACATCGTGAATAAAAACTGAAACACAATCACGAAAATGAGAACAATAAGCCATGTTTAAGTAATTAAGGCAAATAAAAAAAAACTGAAACTGTGTTATTTCTATAGCTACCAATTGTATAAATGAATGTCGATTACTTTCCCTTTACTGTATAACTACTATGAGTTATATGAAACATTGTACGTTGTTCTATTGAAATCGTGTAAAAACATCAAGATATCATAACATATTGATACAAAAAATCTTACTTGCTATATGAATCCCTGGCTTCCATTTCATTCCACCTGTAGCCGAGTGTTTGTCGAGCCTGTTCCAGTTGATTTTGTACGTAGTACGCGAGTTTCTTCACTGAAGCGATGCGTTTCACTGCCAGTGGGTCCACCTGTGTCCACTGCTCGAGGTCTTTAGCTCTAGAAACACATCAATTTAAATTAAATAAATAAACGCAAGAGTAACATACATAGTCCTGACCGCACACTAAGATCGAGTCTTGTGTCGTGGTTATCAGCAACGAGACTTTTTGAACTCACAAACACTCTCAATTTAAAATATCTCTGCCACATAATGTAGGGCAAATGTGGACAGAAATTATTAAATATCAGAATTAGTTTAAACCGCTTCATAACATTAATGTCTGTATAGATGGGCTTTCAACCGCGAGATTCAGGGTTGGTGCCTAAGTCTGGCACACTAGTTTGTGTTTTTTAGAATGAAATATCAGAGTTAGCAGGAACGGGAATTTGAGCCCCGAGTACCGATAGGCCCCTATCATATATTAAGATGGAAACGATAGTAGCAAATCGTGGGTGGCATTAGTCGCTCATTAGCCATCTCTCTGAAGTTACAAAAGTTAGCGCCAAATTACGTAAATCAATACATTTATGATTAACTCAAGTTTTTTTAACGTAGCATATGTTCAATTCACACACAACGCCCCTATAATAATAGCATTTTTAATATTTAAAAAAATATAGTTTATAAATTTTGTCTAAAGTTGTGTACGCCTATAGTAGGCATATACATTTAAATATGTGTTAATCTTAAAATTTATAAAATATGATCTTATTTATTTTGCTATTCATGTACCATTTATATAAAATAAATTATTAAAAAGGATTTATAACTTACTCGGCATGTGTTCTTGCTTCGGCCACAACGGCGCAAGTACGCACAAGCTCCAGTTTGAACTGAATGATGGTCTGCCGCAACTCTTCCAACGCACATTCCTTCCTCAGTTGTTCAGTGTCCAGCGAATTAGTGTCGAAATTCATGTTAATGGCGTCTATGTCTTGTTGGAGCTGAAAATTAAATAAATAAAATACACCCAACAGTCACATACATAGTCCTGACCCCACACTAGGATGGTGCCTTGTCGTGGGTATCAGAAACTACGAGAGATTTTTCAGTCTCACACACGCAGACCCGAAACAAATAATTGTGGTTTACACAAACATTTGTCTCGGTGCGGGAATCGAACCTGCGGCCTCTCGTTTCACAGTCGGTGTCTAGCCAACTGCGCCACGGAGGCTGTTATATTGATATACCTCGTATGTATTAAAAAAAAATAAACAAGAAACATTGTAAAAACAATATTCTCGCGTTTCCAAACCGTACAGATGTATTTAACCACAGTTTACGTGTACCATTTAATTTTATACAAAAAAAATCTAGTTATTCCGATAGTTCTTAATAAACTTTACACTGTATTAAATTGACGAATTGAAAATGAAGCTCACGCGTAAATTACACGCATGATGGTTAGTTAAATAAAATTCTCAGCTCCCAAATAAGCGGAAAGCGCAGCGTGGGACGTCCACCCCCTAGGTGGTCAGACGACCTGGTGAAGGTCGCGGGACGTCGCTGGATGCAGGCTGCCTCCAACAGGTCACTGTGGAAATCATTAGGAGAGGCCTATGTTCAGCAGTGGACTTCCTTTGGCTGATGGATGGATGATGATGGATGAAATAATTGGTCACCTCATAGACAAATACTTGTTCTTTTTATTATACAATACCTTAGCTTGAGTTTCCCGAGTCTTCACCATAAACTTATACAATTCCGCTTGGAAATCGTTCACTTCCTTAACCAGCATATTCTTCAGTTCCTGATTGGCTTTTTCCTTGTTGATTTTCTCTTGTTCCGCTTTCAACGCTGCGTTTTCTTGCACCTGTGGCGGTTGGAGTGTCTTCGGCAATGGTTTAGCTTGAGGCTAGAAGGAAGATAGAAAGTTTTATATAAGCCTTCATATTTTCTGGTTTAGAACAAGCTCCCACATCATGTAAGAAGGTCAGTTGGCTTTGTTTAATTACCGGAACATATGTAGGTACTGATAAATTAGTCGTCTAAAAAAAAAGGTAGTATGGCATAAATTGGTTGGTAGCACATCCATTAATACATTGCAATATAATGCCTGAATATAAGGAATAGAAGTCTTTAATATCTTGGACAAACGTCTGATATCTAGAAATCCTTTGTCATGTAATGTAGGCGGCGACCTGGTTGGGCTGGGCGCTGGCACTGCGAAGGTTCATGAGCGGTGGTGACCGCCTACCATCAGGCGGGCCGCATGCGCATTTGCATGCCAAGCTTATAAAAATACATATATGGTATATCTAGACTGCGAACGAAAACGAAGCCAGGTGGTAAGTAGTATTAGTGACTTCCGACACAATGCAACTAAAGTATCGCTAAAAAAGCGATGATTTTGGTTTAATTGTTTGGTAGTAAATACGTCGTTTTCCTAAAATAACAACGAACACCTTTTTATTTTTAAAGACACTCGTAAGAGTTTAAATTATAATTTAACCAAAAACTAGGTATTTACCATCCAAACACGATGATATTAAAAAAAATGCAAAAAGAACTGTCGCTTATTTTGAGAATTTTTTTGTAGCATTGTGTTTGTAATCACTAAAACTACCACCTGGCTTCGTTTTTGTTCGCAGTTTTTATATACCCTGTATATAAAAGTCAAGTAATATAAAGTCCTTACCGCAGTAGCTTGTGGTTGGGGTTGACTCAGGGGCTGTGGTTGGGGATGACCCAGGGGCTGTGGTTGCGGTTGACTCAGGGGCTGCGGTTGGGTTTGACTCAGGGGCTGTGGTTGGGGTTGACTCAGGGGCTGTGGTTGGGGTTGACTCAGAAGCTGTGGTTGAAATATAGGAGTCTTCACCTCCTTCTGGTCCACCACTGGTTTGACTGGCATAGTCACTTTAGGCACTGAAAGAAATACACCCAACAGTCACATACATAGTTCTGACCCCACACTAAGATACCAGTGATGTGACGTGGATGTCATCCAGACCCAATAGAAATGCCAGAGGCTCACATAAATATTTGTCTCGGTGCGGGGATCGAACCCGCGACCTCTCGTTTATCGGCCGGCGTCCAACTACGTAGGCTGTTGCATTATGCAGTTAATAAAAAAAAATACACATTGTATTTTATCTTTTTATATTTTCCTTTAGAACTTGACAAGTAGATCATGATTCGAAAAGTACAAAATGACAAAAAGCATAATTTGACTAATGCAAAAACTGAAAGTAAACACATCCTAAAGGCCTAATTCATAGACAGTTTTTAAACCTATTCTACGTATTGGATGTTTTGTCTTCTTCGCTCAAAATTAATTCAAAAGACGATGGAAAGGGACGAAACAGTCGATAGCTAAAATAAGTTTTAAAACTGTCTATGAATAAGGCCGTAAGTCTTCATACATTTAATAAACAATTATGTACAACAGCTCTATAACAACAAAAATATATGTTTTTATCGGTAAACTAACCTGCAATCTGCGGCTGTTGAATTGTTTGAGGTAGATTGTTTATAGACGAGGGGAATTGACTTGGTTTTGGCACGGTCGGTATTTGGATGGGTAGAGGTTGCGCAGGCAACGGCATTGGCTGTAAATAATTATAAATATGAATTAAAATGAGTCTACCTGGTGTAGTACAACATCTTTATTTTTCTTTCGATTTAACTTTTTTTGTATTGTATTGTATCAGCCCATATACGACCCACTGCAGGGCACGGGCCTCCTCTACAATCGAGAGTACGATTGAGAGTGGTTAGGCCATATAGTCCACCACGCTGGCCTAGTGCGGGTTGGCGGACTTACATACCGTAGAAATTCTTTAAAATCGCTACGGTATGCAGGTTTCCTCACGATGTTTTCCTTCACCGTTAAAGTGCGTGGTGATTGATTATCAATACACACATAACTCCGAAAAGTCAGAGGTGTGCCCTGGGATTTGAACCCGCGACCACCGTGAACATGTAGGCAGCCGAGTCTGGTCCGATATCACGAGGCCACCACGCACTTAGCTTTAACTTTTAATAAAACAATAATAAGTTTAATCAAATATATCAGATCAATAGTTATTATTTATACAATTGCATTTCAACATCAAATCAATAACTAAAAATTTTATAATGGCAGCTACATCTTTTGTAATAACAGCAACATTAATTAAGTAAATAAATACACCCAACAGTCACATACATAGGCCTGATCCCACACTACGAGAGACTTTTCGGTCTCACAATCACCCAGACCCGAAACAAATACCTCTGGTTCACACAAATATTTGTTTCGGTGCGGGAATCGAACCCGAGGCGTCACGATTCACAGCCGGCGTCTAACCAACTGCGCCACAGAGACTGTTATAAACATTTTGTTAAGTGGTAGATTATCATTATTCGATTCTTGCTTTTCTGGTTACACATGTTACAAATTGTAATATTGATCTAATATGGGTTTTTTATCTTAATTCTAAATAGAACCCAAACACAATTTCCTTAGGATAGTTGATAATATAATTACCTTCTGTATAGGCACGGCGACAGGCGCCGGTGGCTGAGGCTGCGGTTGAACTGCCACATCACTCGGTATCTCTCTGGAAACCATACAATACATCTATACTTATAACTAGAGACCGGATTATATGCATTTGCACATGCAATTGCATATTTACATCATCTTCGACGATAATTGAATATTTTTCCTAAATTCTAGTGATCATGCATATTTTCGCTACATTTTTCGGTAGGTTACCTACCCTCTTGATATGTGTAAAATTACTGTACTGTACTGTATCAGCCCATATATGTCCTCTACAATCACGATCGAGAGTGTACCCTGTGCCACTCGTACCCTGCAGTGGGACATATATGGGCTGATACAGTACAGTAATTATGTATAAGTACGCGCGAATCATAACTATTGTAGAGTTAGTTGCCATAAAAATCTCGCACCGTAAGCTCGTGTTTCTTTGCTAATAACAAGTGAACCGATTGTTACAAGGAATTTTGAGTCTCATCAGCCCAACAAAAGGTACATCATGCCAATATAAATTAAACTAAGTTTGTTAGCTTGTTATCCATGAATATGCACTGTTTAATAAATCAAGTGTAAATAAAGTAATAATATGCAGGGTTAGATAGAAGATGCATATTAAGGCAAAAGAGGAAGGCTATGCTCATCATAATGAACAAGTTTTACTGTGAGGCCAACCCTGAAATCGTATCTGTTCCATGCATTATACAGTCAAAATATTATTTTTGTATGGAACAGATGATCTTTTGATTCTGAGTTTACGGTTTCCGTGTAGTAAACATTGCTCATTATGATGATAGATGTGTATAGCCTTCCCTTTACGGTTTAGTACCCCCTTCTGTCTAACTCTGTAAACACCAAATATACAAATACAATAATTTTCAAAACATACTTGGTCATAAGATTAGCTGGCAATGCTAGTTGCTCCGGAGGTGTGCAGATTTGAGGTGCTCCTTTGTGCAAGTTGACCACATTGAAGATAGTCAAAAGGCCCGACTGAGACAACACGTGAAGACGAGGCATAAACGGCAGGACTTCGTTCTCCCCTAGGAAAAAAACAATAACAAAGAATTATGTTATTATCTTTATGGAAAGATATCCACATGCAAAATCTAGCAAACAAAGAATTTTGTTAATTCATTCAGAATTGAACAAGTTAGAAAGGTTTTAAATCTTGTAGTGGGAGTAAAAGAAAAGGGATGCAAAACAAAACTAGTGACGTCACTAGTCTTAATATGCATTACAGTGTGCGTGTGGGAAAGAGACGGTGAGAGGTCACAACAGCTACGCTCCCACAATTTTTAAAAAATACGTATATTCGCCACATTTTGCAAGCTATTTTAATATTGTTTTTACTGAAATGTTTTATGTTAATGATATTGGTGTTTAACGAAATTATTTTTAAAAAGTCGATCATAGTCAAATATTATTATGTAATTTCTTTATTGCAATTATTGTTTCTCTATATAGTGCAAAAAATATTACTCAATAAATAAATACAAAATGTTTATACAGATGACGAACTTTTGATCACTATGCGTGTCACTTACGGCCGAACTTAAAAACCATTCGTTATTAACCAAGGTATCTATAAGGTTATAATGCTAAGAAACTCCTATTTTATTATTAAAAAATCTCACCCCAAGGCAATTGGTTAAGAGCACAGGTATCAATGCACATGCCCACGGGATAATTTTCCAACTTCTTATCAGTCAGCGGCAGTTCAGGTCTTCCTTCATCAGGCTGTGAAAAAAAAATTTGAAGATCTTTGTCAATGTTTTAAGACAAGATGCCCACATTTTGAAATGATCTAATTTTAAAAATGCTACTATAGGCATTAGCTAAACGTCACATATTACTATTCATACTTGATCTTATAAACAACTCATTGAGTTTATAATTCATGATGCATATATTTAAGTATCTGTATCTGAATCTGTATGAGCTTATATACATCCCACTGATAGCACGGGCTTCCTTTACAATCGAGAATACGATTAAAAGGGCTATCATGCATATACAGGGTATATCAAGACTGCTGCCGAAAACGAAACCAGGTGGTAGTTTTACTGACTTTAGACACAATGCAACTAAAATTTTTGCAAAAAAAGCGACATTTTTTTTGAATTTTTTTTGATGGCAAATACATATATCTTAATATATATAAATCTCGTGTCACAATGTTTGTCCTCAATGGACTCCTAAACTACTTAACCGATTATAATAAAATTTGCACACCATGTGCAGTTCGATCCAACTTGAGAGATAGGATAGTTTAAATCTCAAATTATAGTCGCAATTTTAATTTATTGCTAATTATTTGTCTGTTATTATTTGACAGTCACAATCATCTGTTAACTCCAAATGATTCTAACAGATGTCGATACCTTTCGACTGGGTTGAGTAAGTAATCCATAGATGGCGCTGCTATGGTAAATCTACGAACGTGTCATATAAGCTACATTTTAACAGTATAATTACCACGTGTTGTTGACGCTATAAAATTAATTAAATTTAAAATAAGTAGTTCATTATACTTTAAAAAATCAATTTCGTAGTCAGAATTTTGGCTGAGCGGAAAGTTTTAGCAGGAATTTTGCAAAGTATTTGTGTTTGCGTATTTTTTAAATGATATTCGTCGTATTTTCGTGTTTATATAAGGCCTATCTACAAAATAAAAGCAATTAAAAAAAAATTACAACTTGCCTATTTAGGCATTAAGGGATGAAATGGGATAAAGTGGGACGAACGCGATGAAACCGGTCGGATCCGGATTGCATTCGATGGGAAATAATGGGACGGGATGTAACAGAAAGAAAAGGAGCCAGATGAGATGGGATGGGATACGATAGGAAAAGGGATAGTAGGTACTTAGGTTGAGTTCAGGAGTACAAAAGTTTGAACGGGAATAAGATATTTCTGGTGTGGAGTGGAGTCTAAACATCTTAGCACCCAGGCGAAGCTTGGCCGGGCCGCTAGTATATATATATATATATATATATATATATATATATATATATATATATATATATATATATATATATATATTTAAAGACGCTATAGTACGCAAAGCTTTAAATTATGATTTTAGCAAAAACTATGGATTTACCACCCACACAAAATGATATTTAAAATATTACAAAAAAAGTTGCCGCATTTTTTTGCAACATTTTTAGACGCATCGTGTCTGTAGCCACTAAAACTACCACCTGGCTTCGTTTTCGGTAGCAGTCTTGATATACCCTGTATGAGGGCATCTAAATATTTTTCATATTTATGAAGGAAATCTAAAACTCTCAATATTGTCTGCTACAAAATTCAAAAGTCATTTCTAGCTAACACCATATTTGTTAAAGTTGTGCTCAAGTACATACATTAATATAATTAAGTTATTTTACCTGATACCATTGAGTCCACGTAGCACCGTCGGGTGAACCCAGTGTCGCTATTTCCGTACCGTTTGATGACGCAGCCAAGATGATATTCCTATCAGATAAATCCATATTTAAATTAATGTTGGTAGCGTGATCAGTGAGTCTTTATCAATTAAATTGGATTTTAGGAAGTGGTAGAGCCACGCTATAGTCAATTATGATTCAGTATAAATGGACAGGCTCATCTGGGGCGTACCACTGTCTCACAGGAAATTGACGTGAAGCGACAGCTTGTATGAATAGTATGTATACTATTTGATTTTTTGACCTAATGACCATAATTATTGGGTAATTATGCATTCTTACCACTGTGCAATGCCTTGTAAGAAATAGTACCACGGTCGGTTAGACCCCATACTAAAGCAGATGTCTTCATAGTTGTAACATGTTGGCTGCCCCGTCTTCCCAGCATTTATAATGGCCAGAGCTATGGAATTATTGGAAATAAAATTATTTTAGCTAATAACACACAAACAAAAAAAAAACACAAACTTGAATCAAAACTATGTAGATGTACCGAACATAATATTAACAGATTTTTTTAAAGTAAGTACACTAAGAAAAGTAGTTCAGAGAAATAATTTACCTGGGCGGCTATTATCAGTGGCATCTTTGTAAACAACTGCAAACTGGAATGTTGATATCCAATAAATAGCCATAGCTTCAATAGAGTTGAAGAGATTTGGCGCGGTCACTGTTTTTGCCACTGTTAACTCTGGCAGATATTGACATAGGGTGCCATCACTATTGGCAGTTACTAGTTGCTTCCCTTTAGGGCTCCAGCAAATACATCTATAAAATAGGATATTTTACTATTAGTGAGAAAAAAATGTAACAATAACTTTACAGTATAGCACTAACCAATCAGAATATGTTAATTTCAAATTACAATTTCAAATAATACATTTTATAATTCATTTTAATTATTTCAATTTTTTTATCTGTCATACAAATATACGAAACGGTTGCTGCTTACTAAGGTCTAAGATGGACACCGAAATGACGTGAATTTTTTCCACTGTTCTGCGCACAAATTATTTTTTTAATAAAATATTTTATGCTCATGTTTGCAATGAAAAAAATCACTTTTTACTAAACGCTAATTCGGTTATAGAGGTTATGTTTACTAGGGGAGTGACGTTATCACACGAAACATGGCGTCTAGCGGTTTCTTAAATTTACGCGCGGAAGTTTGAATTGCTAATTTAAAACGGATTGGATTATTTATTGGATTTATCTTACTTACTTACTTATTGGATTGAATAAACATTTTAGATTTTTTTTACAAGTTCGTGTTTACCTTGAAAACACGTTAGATATAATAAAAGAGTGGAATACCCTATTGTATAAGTTTAACATATTATTCTTTTGTAAACAAATCATATTGAACTGATATGGGACATGCAATGAATTTTTTTTTAAATATTATTTAGACGTTAGTCTCATTTTTCGCGATATTTTTTGTCCAAGAAAACAAAATTGCTGATATACAACACCTTCTACATTTAATTTTAGGGTTCTTTGTTGTTACATTCTATTTGTAAAAAAATATGTGATATGCTTTGGTACTATTTTGGTTTGTAAACTAAAACATTCAAAGAACTATACTAAGAATATATATTAATATTATAAAGCTGAAGAGGTTGTTTGTTAAAACCCGCTCGCTAATCAGACGTACTTTTTTTTTTTTTTTTGTTCAAGAGGAAAAGCTATTAAGCTCCCCTTTTGTTGCCCCAGGGGAGGTAGAAAGGGGTATGTCAGTGTCTCTGGCCTTCCAGCCTGGCACAAGCTGGGTCCCTACCAAGCCTACGCCAGCATACTGACTAAAAACCTCTTGAAAACCTTGAAAAAAAAAAAACTCTTAATCTGAGGTACTACTGGTTCAAAACAGGCAAAAAATATTCTCAGGTGATTTTTGGTGTGGAGTGGTCACTACTTCCTAATAAATAGAAACAACTTATTAAGCTTACCTTGCTTTAGATTGAACTTTCCTGAGTTGGTTGGTGCTCACTTGAGATACTAAGAGTGTACCGTCATAATATGCCATAGCTAATGATTCGGGGTTACATGGATTCCATTGGAGCGATGATACAAATGTTGACGCACTAGTCTCAGTTTTTATAATCACTGCTGGTGAAGTGCTCTAAAAATAAATAATCTTAAATTAAAATAGTGTTTTTTTAACCACCAACACGTAACATACATAAACACAATCGTAACTAAATTAATCAATTAGATAGACAATGGCACAAATGACACAAGCGCCAAAGCATAGTGAAACTTTGACAGACACTATCTTGAATTAGCAATGAAAAGAATCAGAACTGGTTGTGATTTAAGAAAACAAACAATAATTCAAAATTTTGGAATACTTAAGGCATTTAACCATGTCATATCACATATTCAGTATTATTTTTACCTGGTTTTGAAAGTCAGTGACTTTATAAACACAAATTAATTGACCGCCCGTAACAGCCAGAAGATCTTGGGAGCAGTTTACTCCTATGTGTGTTGGTATCTCTTGAAGTTTGGTAGTTGTGTGTTGAGGCTCACATTCCTTGTCAATTAATTGGTTTAAGTAATATGCTGGAAGTATCATGAAGAAATCAATAAAATATTTTTAATAATAACTCACACTGTGTTTCCAAGATGGGTATTTTAAAGCTAACAGTTTAGTAGAAGTAACGATGGTAGGCAGCAATTGGTTTTAAAGTTCAGAATCCTAATGCTAACTTCCATAGTAGTTACCAAAAAAGCAAGGGGTACAAAGAAAATTTAATAATGATGGATCTAGATGTAAAAAGTTCTGAATGTGAAGTAGTGACTATATTTTCAGTAAACAAAAGGCATTTTAGTTATGTCATATAGTTAAAAAGCAAGACATTAATGTAACTGTGGCATTTCAAGTGCTACAAGCACACTTAAACACATAACATAACAATGTTATCCCACTAATATTATAAAGGCGAAAGTTAGTGTATTTGTTACTTCTTCACACTCAAACAACTGGACCAATTTTAACGAAATTTGATATGGAGATAGGCTGATACCCTGGACTAACACATAGGCTACTTTTTACAATGAAAATGTAAAAGTTTTCCCATGGGATGAGAAAGGAATTCAAATATGTATATATGCTACTCTTTCAAACTTAAAAGGATGGTTTGAGATAGAATATAGGGCAGATGAATTGAGATATAACAGAACACGATTACATGCCTTGAGTCATTAAACAAGTAATAACCAGGACGGGACGGAATGTAACACAATGAAATGAGAAAAGCAGTATGAAGGGCGGCAGTCATATTAAGTTTAAATATAAAACAGTTAGTACACAAAATAATATGCGTCTGAAGTGGATTGGACTAAAGAAGTGTCTGCACTCAGGAGAAGCCGGGTAGGTCCGCTGGTATAACATAATGTGGAATAAAGATAATTATTTCTAGCTTAGTTTAAAATGAAGATGTTATGACTATAAAAACTATATCATACAATATGCTTACATTAAAAAAAAATCAATACATACTAAAAACAGGAATGCACAGTAGTAATAGGTTTTAAAACTGTCTAAGAATAAAGCTGCAAGTCTGTATGTGTTAAGACATTGGCATTGTATGATAAGGCTGTATGCCATAACACATAGAATGACACAGTTGATTGGATAAAATAGTTTTTCATTAGGTTACAGCTAAGTGACTAAAATGCACTTGATTGTAAGTCTAGCTCAATCCAAATAAAGTATCAACCAATGCTATTACAATCTATTGCTGGCTATATCTTTCAAGATGACATTGTTATGCTGGCCTTACTGCATCTAGGTATTCATAAGTGATCCCAATATATAACAGTTTCATGTTTGTCTTTACCCACTATGCTATTATTCAGCTAAATATGAATATCTTACCACCTGGCAGCTTAACTGAACAAATTTACCTGTAAGTAATCCATTGGGAGCAGCAACAAAGAGGATGCCATATTTGCTGCTGCTTGCCACCAAATTATAGCCACGGTTTTGTAGCGGGTTTTGTGTTTCAAACACTTTTATCTTATGTTGTAGCTTATAGAGAAGGTTCTGTAAGAAAAATAGTTCATGCATCTTCGATTGGATTACCCATAAAAATGTCAATTTAAGGTGTATGTATTCAGTCCATTTTACAGTAAATTCAAAACACAGTACGTAAACGTATCATACATTTTCGTTTATTTTCTAGGCTACAAATTGAACTTGGAACAATAAAAGTTGAACAAGGTGAAAAAACACGTGCATTAAAATTGCGCAAAAAATATCTAAAATTAGGATAGAATTTGCTTGTGATGATTAAGGAATTAATAATAATATTTATTGATATTTGAATTAATGATACGTACCGGTTCATCCGTAGAATTAGGACCGAACTGCACGTTCATTCTGAACCACCAAATACAATAAGCGCCAAGAAAAACGACAATACGCGATCTTTATTTGGTAATACACTTATTTATTTATTATAATTTGCTTAGATTTTTAGTTAGAATGTGCACACAATTTACTGGACAAATGTCAGAATTCGGTTCGGGACTCATGTCAAAAGTCAAAATCTATACAATAGTGACGTCACTGAAAATACTAAATTGGTGTAAGTCGATTTCTTAATCGATTCCACATAATACTTTTGTATCAAGTAAAACAATAGAAATTAATTAATGTATAATTGTTCATGAATAATTTTCGACGTAAGCTTAGATAATCTAATGAAAATTAAACAGTTCACAAAAACATTTGTCTCGGTGCGGGGATCGAACCCGCGGCCTCTCGTTTCACAGCCGGCGTCTAACCAACTTTTTGTTTTTTTTTATTGCATAAGTCCGGCAAACGTAACTGGTGGGTGATGGTAAGTGATCACTGCCCACAAGTCCACAAGTCCACATCCACAACGCTGCATCATGGATGTGTTGCCGACCCAATTGGGAGAGCGCGGGAAGAAAAAGGATGGGAAGAGGAAAGGGGTATTGAGCATCCGACAATCTCACTCACCGAACAAAACGCGACAGTTGAGCTGTCGTTTCATGTCGATTTCCTGTGAGACAGTGGTACCGCCCCGGATGAGCCTGCCCATTCATACTGAGTCATGGCTGACAACAGCGTGACAACAGAATTTTTTACACTGGACTTCAAAATGACTATCCAAGATGCGCCTGATGGTAAGCGCAGTGCATATCAGATAAAGTGTACATTTTATTGACGCGTGACGTTCATCTCCGGCCGGTCGATAATATTACGCCCGCTACATCCAGGTGAACTCGAAACGTGACAAACGTACGTGGGTCACTACCACGGGGCCTTGACCATTGTGTCTCCACTGTGGTCGCCATCAGGTATGTATCAGCCCATATACCCTCATTGCAGGGCAAGGGCCTCCTTTACAATCGAGAGTACGTTTAAGACGGGTTAGACCAGATAGTCCACCACGCTGGTCTAGTGCTGGTTGTCGGACTTTACATATCGTAGAAATTCTGTAAATCGCTACGGTATGCAAGTTTCCACGATGTTTTCCTTCACCGTTACAGTGCGTGATGATTGATTATAATCAATACATAGGTACTTAACTCCGAAAAGTCAGAGGCGTGCTCTGCGATGTGAACCCGCGACCACCATGAACGTGTTGGCAGTCGCGTCTGGTCTGTTACCAACATGCCACCACGCACTTAGTATATCAGAGTGGATACATTCGTATCCACCTATCATTTCACCAGCAAATTGTGCCTCCGGTAAATTGTAGATATTATAAACGAATAAGCGGGAAATGCATTAAATAAAAGTTTTCATATGTAAACAAAAGATATTACAGAAACATATACATTTTATTCATCTTCTGGAAAACATAAAAATTTCTTTATGATCCACCGATGAGCACTTTCTGGCAGAGGTAACTTCATTACATTGTAGTAGAACATGTACCGCAAAGACTCTACTTTGTACAATTCCTTAGGATCTTCTTTTAAAAGGACGTCCATGAACGTTTCTAGAATTTTCTCGTCGCGCATTGAATCAAATCGGGCGTTATCAGACGGCTTTATTCTCAAATACTTATTCAGTGCCTTAATCTTTTTTCCGTAGAACGATATTTGCTCGTCATCCAGATTTTCTAACATGACGTCACCGGAGGCTTTTTGCGCAGATAGAATGTTGCTAGAAGTCACGAAACCACCTGGAAGGCAGAAAATATATTTTATTCCAATTATTATTCAACCCATTTTAATCAATACCGATTACATAAT
Organism: Theretra japonica; assembly: GCA_033459515.1. NCBI lineage: Eukaryota > Metazoa > Arthropoda > Insecta > Lepidoptera > Sphingidae > Theretra > Theretra japonica. Next base: position 8,260,194 of record CM065943.1, read on the forward strand.
CATTTTTGCCATTTTGAGTTTACTCGGGTAGGTACGCAGTATCTAAGTAGGTAGTTAATTTCAAATGTTATTATTACATTTGGTTTAATCCACGGAATAGATCTCTCTTCCGTAGTTTAATCCTACTATATTTTTAACTTTCAAGCACATAAACTAGGTATAACTTTTAATACATATCTGCATTCACAGCTCGCCGTTTAATCCTAATACTTTAAACCTTTGTCTGGGCGTATTTAAAGAAGAAATTTAAAAAAGAAAATGTGGAGGAGCGGCTCCATTTACCGGGTACAAAAGCAACGACACTTAAGCCGTGTTCTCTGTGTTCGTGCCGTAAAGCCCGTGTCCACGCCAGCAGGCCAGCTTTGCTCGCACTGTATGGGCCAAAGCCCGGCAACGGCTGCAAACCGCAGTGGCTGCACACGTTGATTATACGGGGTTTTGTTGTGCTCCATTTCTGGAAAACATCAGTAACTGTTGTGGGACGTTGAAGATCAATGGAAATCCATACGGTAGATAGGAGTTAAGGAGGTTGATGTTAAAACTTGGGAACTAATTTTCTAACTTTCGGGTTATCGCGGTGATAAAAACAGTCAATTTAGGAGAATAGGTAATTTAAAATATAATCATGCAGTAAATAATTATTTTAATAAGTATTTTGGTTCATTTTAGATACAGGTAAATTTGTACAACATCATGTTCTACTTTGTCGCAGACGTAATTTTCATTTTATATTAAGATAGAACTTAACTACCTTAACTGTTGATTGTCTTATTTAATAATATGCAAAGTCTCTTCAACCAAGCAACAAAACTTTTGAAAATTGAGATATTTGAAAATTCTGACGCACAGATGTTTATCGATTTAATCTTGCTTATAGCCGGCGCGACTTGATTACACTATTTCTGAAGAGACAGCTTACAAGGTTAAATGGACGGAGCAAAATGAGATAGGTACTTACTTCCAAGGCAGTTTTTCTTAGATCTGGCAAAAAGGCGCTCGCAACTCTCATGGCACCGAGTAGATTAACGTTTATGGCGTCCGCAATCATGGATTGTATCTGCCATTCGTAGTTACCGATAGTCATAACGCCAGCGTTGTTGACCAGAGCATGGAGTCCTATAAACACATATTAGACATTTCCTTTAGAACTACAGAAAAGAATAACCTAGAAAGTTTATTATTAAAATATATTTCATAAACCGAGTTATAATTAAGTCAGTAAAGCGTTAATCAATTTGTCAAATCCCTATGGTCGGAAGGATACTTGTTTATCTAAGGACGATAGATTGATCTTTACATAGTTAATTTAGCTGGACCCTAAATAATTCTAATTTAACGTTACCTTGCTAGGGTCTGCAATATCTTTAGCATTATATACTATAAGTATTAAACGAATCTGCAGACTGCAATATGATCTACGTTTGCGTTTTATCACTTCTTCTCCTTTATTATGAAAAGGATTACCGTACTCATAATATTTATGTCAATGACGATACTATAATTTAAATACAATTATAAACTATAAACAATTCCAAATGAAATGAATAGATATTTAGCTTATTACATTTACTTTTGAATAATCACTTTTTTATTTTGTATAAATAGCAAAAAACATACCTAGTTGTTTCAAATAAGGTATTTCTGGTTTACAATAAATGTATATTTTGTACCCTGGGTGTCACAATTATACTCGGATATTTTATAAATTTATAAAAATAGAGGTTTGTTTGAAAAAGAGAATGAAAAACTCACTGTAGTTAGGGTTATCTCTTAAAAGCAACATCACATAATCACGAAAGCTGGCGACGCTCTCCGGATCCTTGACATTGAGTGGATAGGGATGGGCACATAATTTTCTCAGGCTATCTGCGGCTTGTGTGTATACTCCTTGGTACATTCCAGCGACGGTGACAAGCCCTTCGCGCGCTGCTCGTGACGCTATCGCCCAACCAAGGCCACTGTCGCATCCTGTTATCGCCACAACTCGGATAATTGACATTGTTAATAAAGGGGGAATATAAGAAGGAATTTATTTATCTATAAATAGCACTCTTATGTTTTTGAGCTGTATACTCCGGATAGCAGTTCGAAAGATACTGACTGTCTTGGACGATATTATACAGGTTTCCGATTTCGTTGCATATGAATGATGAATATCATGTTTTTATTTTATTTCACTGTCTGTATTAAAATTTTAAATGTTGTTGTTTATGTTATTTGAGTAGGTATTCTATTTTAACACGGCATTGGTTTACCGGCAACTTACGTAGAGTACGTATCGCGAGGTATTTGATAGGATTTCTAAATGGAGGAATCCACTTTGTATGAATTTATCAAATTGAAATTAAGTGATTTCATCGGTATTTTGTGTTTCCTAATATATTCGATATTTTTCCGAAATATTGTGTACTTACACACAATAATGGATTATTTGTACTTATGGCAGTTTTTTCTACCCAAAGAATATGAACATTCAAATATAAATAATTAATAAAACTTAATACAGCTAACGGGTCGAAATATTTGCAGACACATCAAGCTCCAGAGTACATAGATCTTTATTCCGTGTTAACAAATTACAAATTCAGATGTTCCAAAAAGTTTCGGGGAAAACTAAAATTGCTCTGGGTGTCAGATGAAAATGTCGAATAGTTCGACAAAGAGACTCCAATAAAAGAGGATCGTTTCAGCACGAATACCCATCTGAGAGATTAGACCTATTGAACGGAAACAATCTTGTATTTTCTGGATGACTTAATTTGGGATCGGATATCGAACTAAATGTGTTTCGCTAAATACGTTCGGAAAACCTTTTTATTATATTGTTTTGTGCAAAATTAGAAATTGTTTTGTCAAGTACACCGCTCGAGAAATACTCCGAATTCCGTTTGCGGCCGGCACAAATATTCGTTAAAGATATGTGGTTCAATAAATTCCCTTTGGAATCACTTTTCATCCTACATCATGCGTGCAGCTAAACAGTCAAACGGCTTTGACCAAATGCGCGATATAGAATATAGGGTCGGTGTTTGTTCCAGGCTGTTAGCTTGTTATTACATTATGCAATAGGTTTGAATCTAGGCGACATTATAAATGAGTGATAGACATGTATATATTTTTATTTTCTTATGTTAATCACACTACTGGCAAGACTAGTCCAAATTACATAAGCGATAGATCATCGTATTTGTGCTTCAGGTTATATAGTACTTTAGTGTACAATTTCCTATTAAATTGGGTGTAATTTTTAAAGACTCTTGTATAATAATATATAATATACTTGTGTGTAATTATATTAGTTCTAGCGAGCCTGTGACTTGGAATAAGGTCGTTTATCCCACTACACGGCGCTCGGCGGGGTGCGCGCTAATTGTGACACAGCGCGGATTTACCGACACAACGTTTTTTATTTGTTGCATTGATTTAACATAAATTTGCCACCCGTTGGGCCACCGGCGGGCACACGACGTCAAACATTTGGTTTTGGTTTGGCATTGGGATTTAGGGATCAATGGGCTCTGCCCAGATAAATTTATATCCCGTTTTGCGACAGTTTTAAACATCAATACTATTTATGTTAATTGCATTTTATTAAAGCTCTAATTTCACAGAGCGCTAAGATTATTAGCCTAAATTATAAATAGAACATAATTAGCCCCTTTAAGGTGCTTAGATATCCTTTCTCTTAGTAGCTAGTCTGCCAATTCGATAGTATTTTCCGGGTTCATCACATTCTCGTGTTAAAAAAATCGTTCGCAAGTCGTGCGCTGAATAGCGGTCATCCGACCGGCACTTTTAAGGACAAGGGCACTCTGGGGAAATCTGCACACCCTCAGCGGAGTCTTGATAATAGTGTTTGCTCATTTGAGTGTTCTTCTCCCGGATTGTATTCCGCACGCTTAATAGTAAAGGGAATGTAGAGCTCGCCTCAAGAGCCGCGCCATTTCAATGTATAAGTGCAAAGACAACACGGCGCCGGATTGATTTACTAATTTAAGTTGAATGGATAAAATGTTTTATTTTTCTCTTTTAACTGATGAACTTGTGCGCCAGGGATTTTCTTGACAGTCTCCGTAGCGCAATTGGTTAGACGACGCGACGGCTATAAAACAAGAGGCCGCAGGTTTGATTTCCGGACCAAGATACATGTTTGTGCGATACACAAGTATTTGTTTCGGGTCTGTGTGTATGTGGAACCGAAAAGTCTCTCGTAATTGTTGATACCCACGAGACAAGACTTGTATGGTTTGGGTTCTGGATTGTGTTTGTGACTGTTGGGTGTAAGCATTTAATTATTTACATATTTTAATTAAATTGAATTTGGAAATAACACCGTAGCATTGATATTCTCGACTCACATCCCGACAAGAGTTATATAAATATGTAATATGTATGTACCGTATTTGAAATTATTCCACGGAGTTACCCCGACGTGGCAGTTTCCCACAATCTATCATCATTTATCAAACAGTCAGCTTAACGCATGTCCGTCCAAATACTCGGTAATTATAATTAAGTTTCAAGGGTGTCGCCTTAATAGCTTTTAGATCTATACCGTCAGTAGGTATCGTCTCCTTTTCGTATGGATATAGATTCTAATATATTGAGTGCTTGGAGCAATTTAGGTTATACGGTTCTTAGTCTGGGTACTATATAATTTTATCAATAGAAATTTTTCTATTTTTTTTAAGCCACAAGAAAGCGATTTATAGACACTTTAAATAAAAATAACTTCTAATATTATAATAAAGTGTCATAGTTATTTTTTAAGAAGCCATAAAAATCCTAACTTGATTAGGCGGAAGTATCGTTGCGCAAACCAGTGGATCTATTGATTCCCTGGCATTGTCAATGTTCATGAACTTCGGCGGCTACTTACCAAAAGGCAGGCTTCTAAATCATCTGCGTATGTAGACAGTTAATGACTCTCAGAGAAAACCGTCGAGAAACACTCTCTACTTCCTTCCCGTATGTTACATATTTTTTGAGAGATTTAATCCTAACTACTTCTTGTACATTGCACTCCATACTTTATTACATCACGGAAAACCGCCAACTTACCTACGCATCCTTTTGTAATGAGAATTGTCATAATGATATCTTAGATTTGCGCGAATTTTACTAATACACCATGATAACTAATACATCAGTCCGGCCTGTGACCACAAAAGTTATAAAGTGATTGAAACGTCGGGAAGTTAAAATATGTAAAAAAAAATCAAATTCTCGATAAAATCCGTAAGAATTCGTTTTATTTCAATAAGGATTGTCATGCCAGAGAATAGTATTAAATGATTAATAATCAGTAATCACCAGGTCACTGGCTTTTTCATTTGCCCATCATACGCAATAAAATAAAATGAGGCGCCGAGACAAGGATATAATTATTTAACGTTTAATTTTTTAATTATTCAGTTCCACCGCAGTTGATGAGTCGGAGTATGCAATGCTTGAAAATGTGGGTTAATATAATGGCAGGTATAAAAACTTTATAATAACGAAAAATAAAATTAAAACGGGGGAGCCACTGCACCCAGTTTTGACATAAATGAATGAGTGCACTCGAACAGGATGTTACCACTTACTGACGAAAATGCACGTGAAGAACTTGTGATGTCATGTTTATTTTTGTGATTATTTTTTTTCTCTATGCCTACTCTTCCACATTTATTTTTAAGGCCAATAATGCCCTATTTACACTGGGAGAGTTTCACGCGGCGAGAATCGTATGCGATTATCGCATGACATAACCGCCATAGATTACCATGTTACAGATGTTTACACGATGCAACTTTTGAATTTTTATTTTATTATATTTTACTTTTTATAGCATTACAATAATCGATAGGCGAGAAACTCTCCCCGTGTAATGGGGGCTTAAAGCTCGTATGTGGGTCTTTATTATTGACATTGTTTATGGACCATGATATTTACTTGCTACCAGGCTTGTTCATTAATCTGACCTATACCTACGTCATATAAAATAATTTAAGCAAATTTTGTAAAATATTTATTGAAATCTGTTCTAAAACGAGCCAAAATTTGTGGATGTTCTAGATTCCAACAATAAATGGCATCCGTTGCGCTATACAACCAATGTTTCTCGTCACTGACCAATTTGGAAGGCGGCACGCTGTGAACGAGCGAGCAATTTACGTGGCAAATACCCCATTAGGCTACAATGCAGAATATCTACAGAACAACGCAACTTCAATACACGAGCTGTATTTTTCACTTCATAAAAATATTTTCGCCTGCAAAACTTAAAGCACTTGAACTGAGCGAATTATAGCCTGAAATTTTACAGCATTATGGAAAATTTATTAACTTGACTTACTGCCGTCTGTTAATGCGCACTTTTCAGTTGCGGAGAAAAATAGATTAAATAAAAACAACATCGTTTTAAATATTTTATTCAAACAATTAAATTCGAATGTTGCTATGAATCCAGTCTAAGTACTGATACACGTTAGTATAGAGTGATGGTACTGATGTGCCACAAGGTACGTCTGCTCTCTTCCCACTCACTATCCCGACTACGTAATACTTTTGTCCGTTGACCGTCATTAAGGGCCCGCCAGAATCACCTTTGCATGTGTCTTCTCCGGAGTAACCGACGGCGCACATTTGGGTCCTTAATAAATTTGGATAATATTTTTTACATTGTTCTTGGGGCACCAAGTTGAGGACAGTGGATTGTTTTATATTGGATTTGTAGCGACCATTGCGGCCCCAGCCGGCGACCGCCAGACGCAAGTTGGCGAAGTTTGTATCGTCTATGTCGATCGGCGTCAAGCAAATTGGCCTTATGAATGCTGTAATATTGAAAGACGGCATTTTAACTTTGTTTTACTTAAATTAAAAATATTTTGTACTTGCTTCTAAGATTATGGAATAATCGTTACATTGGTAATTGGTTTATTGCTTTTTAATTATTCTGAGATTAATATAATGGACTATGTTTTGTGATGGCTGATGCGATTAATATTTATAAAATTGTTGTAAATTTACCGGAATAAGGTGCATTTTCCCGCAGCCGTATCAGTGCGATATCGTTTAGGAGCTGGTCATCTTCATATTGTGGATGTCGCACGACTTCTTCCCCGTCTATGACCACGTTGTGAATGCACTGTTGTCCAGCTCCCATCACAGTCTTACAATCATCAGGGAAAGTGCTTCTGTCGTACTCAGCCAAATAAGCTTGAACTCTGAAATGATTAGTTACATAGTTTTGGTCTATCAATACTTTAATGGCAAAGTGTTTAGCAATTTAATTTGTGTAACTAATTTTAATTTGGTAAATAGGTCGAATTTTTGTAGCTGAGTTTGATGATGAATTTGAAACTTTTACAAACATTTTATCACAATTTGGATTCGAATCACACGGGACGACTTATTAATTTATTTGAAATGGTACACCAACAGCATAATACATTAGATCGCTTATTTTTAGATTAAAGTGGTATAAATGTTAATACTTAAACGTATATGGCAATGATAGACGTACACACCTTTGGCAAAAATAAATAAATAAACCCATCATACATAGTCCTGACTCCACCCTAAGATCGAGTCATGTGTAGTGGGTATCGCGAACTACGAGAGATTTTTCGGTCTCACAAACACCCAGACCCGAAACAAATATCTGTGGAATACACAAACATTTGTCTCGGTCCGGGGATCGAACCCGCAGCCTCTCGTTGCACAGGCGGCGTCAAACCAACTGCGCCACAGAGGCTGTCTAAAATAAAATAAGCAATAATAACCACTTCAGGTATCTACCTGATGGGCAATATCCTAAAGATTGTATACAAAATAATCACGTTCGGTATACTTAGGACAAATTGAAGAATAAACAAGACCAAACTATGTTATATTGGTACAAATATAACTTTTTAAAAATCAATTTCTGCTGAATTGTGGGCTGACAATTTATCAGCAACAATTATTCAAAGAAAAAAAATGTCTATAGACAGATTCCTTACTGTACAAGGGCGCCACCGGAGTCATAGGTGCAGTGGCCAGCAGTGAGGACATAGCGAGTGCTGATAAGCGAACCACCGCAGTCAAAGGACTGCCGACGCCGTCCGTAATCAAATGTTGATATTAGTTGTACCGTCCACGGGAATTGAAAGAAGTCTGTCGCTGATCCACCTGAGAATTAAACAAGGAAAGAATATTTCTTTGAAATAATGTATCTTTATTGTCATCTACTTGGAACTTATATTCTTGCAATATGTTTTTATCTTGTTTTTTTTGTTGCAAAGGTGCGTCAAACGAGCAAATTGCCGCCCATGAAAATGGATGATGGATGTGGTGCCGGTCGAATTAGGAGGGGAGTGGGAAGGAAAAAGGTATTAGGCATCCGGCAATCTTTAAATAGGTATTGAGAACTGTCTACAGACTCATTACGTCAACTGTTGTGAGTCAAAAAATAAAATGCGTGTTTTATTTTACTACATGCTTATTGTTTTTGTCTCAAGTCTTTACTGACTATTTTCTTATTTCTGATACTAATACATTTACAAAAGCATCTTAGCAGACCGGCATAATTATATCGAATGGCACGTGACCGCCGTCTGATGCCATTTGACACTCTGTCTAGACGGAATTTGCGCTTACCATTAGGTGCAGTGCAGTCATTATGCAGTGTTAATATAGAAAAAGCATTCATAAACATCACGCCCAGATGGGGTAGGAAAAGGTGCAACCAGGACACCTACGTATCGCCTTATGTGTTCCGTCCCATAATGTGATAGAGGACGAGCCTATGGCCATATCGGGCCCAAATTCCTTATTCCAGGCTTATAATGAATACAAAAATCCAATATTACTTTGCCCGATCCAGGATTCGAACTCAAGACCTCAGCTTCGTAATCATACCGTAGTACAACTACGCCATTAAGGCAATAATTCATTTATTACGGTAAATAGGCACTTACCTGCTATCCGACTGTCAATAGAAACGTTAGTATCGTTAGCATTCCTGAGGACCCTTATTCCCATACTTTCTGGAGACCTTTGGGGGTAATAAGGGTAGACTGGAGGTGCGGTGGACATAGCTGCGTGAAATAATTTAGTTGGCGTGAAACAGTGCTTTAAAGTGTTTCGTATTATACGAGTAGTACAAGGAAATAAAAAAATCCATTATTTATTTAAAATCGAGCACAGTTTGCAGTTTGTTTAATTTTGTACTGAAACACAAAATTGGTGGAAAATCATTTTTGAAGATTTTTCAGTTATATTGGGCCTTTTCATCTTTTCTATGTTTCGATAGATGGTCAACAAGCAGAATGTACGTTCCTCTTCAATCCGTCGGATTTTCGGGGACATTTTACTGTCGTTATTTCCTGGACTATAAAAATAACAAGAAACCAAAGCATGCAACTTACATTATCAATATAATATATAGTATATAATGATCACAGTGGAAACCCATTATATTTGTATTGTTTAATTTAATTCGTTGTAAATATAATTTTATTAACCAATCAATTATAAAATCATTAAATAACGCTTAATTTGATAGTCTACGATGACTCGTTGGTAATTTTAAAATACATCATCAACTCTATTATTAATTCATTACTAAGATATAAACCCTTTGTTTTACTTTGAGAATTGAAATGTATTATTTATAGGTGATTTAAAGATGGTCACTTACAACAAAAGCTAGAAAATACCAAATAGAATATTGTACTATTGAATGCTAAAGTAGCGCACGATTTTATATTGTTTTATTTTATTTTGTATCAGTCCGTATACGTCCCACTACTAGGCACGAGCCTTCTCTATAATCGAGAGTACGATTGAGAGGGGTTAGACCATACAGTCCATCACGCTGGCCTAGTGCAGGTTAACGGACCTTTATTTTATTTAGGGTGACATTTAATGGAACTTAATGAGTGTCAAGGGTGGACCATCAGAGCTCTATCATGCTATTATGTTACATTAAGTGACTATTTGTTAACACACCACTAATCCTGTCTTCCTCCGACGCTTCGAAGCCACAACATCCCGATTCTGGATTGGGTGGGAAGCTAGACGCTGGACACTGCGACTTCCCACCAGCAAATGGCGGTGTAATAGTATAGTAAATTGGACTTTGCGTAGTAGCTTCTATCCCTCCATTCACTCCATTTACATTCCCGTTTGGATCTCCTGGTGCTGTTGGGACATTAGGACCACTTGGGTTACTCGGCCCACTTGGAAAGTAAATAGGATTTTGTTGGGGCGCCGGCGTGGTATACACATTTGTCACAGTATTGTCTTTTGGGTATCCGTAGTTCTGGTTATTGACTCCATATCTTTTGATGAATTCGTTGTATAGACTATCTGAGCAACAGACCTGGAAATTTAATTGTTGATATGTATTTGTGAATTGTTACTTATATTTTGCTTTTTATTCTAAAGATTTTCCCATAATTGTAGCCCTGTTTTATAGATCACTAACAAAATATTTTTTGACCTTCTACATCTAAACTTAAATCAAATATTTTCCAATGATATCAAAATCGAGTCCTACAATCTCACCTCTCTATACCACCCCATGGTTATCATTTCTAATATCTATCAACTAATTTCTCAGTAGTCTTTACCATGTCGCTGAAACTGTCTATTTATTGTAAATAATAAGCCTACAGATTGTGTGCTCTTCTAATAATATATTTTTATTGATCTTATGTGATATTTAAAATGAATACATACATAGTTCCCTTTATTGTAAACCATATAGTAGCTGTTGTAAGGTAGGTTCGCACATGGATATTTGCTTATCCATATGTTTTGTTCCGTGGGGTTCATGTTTCTTATTAACGCACATTGGTCTCTTCTGACGCAATGGGTACAAACATCTGTAAATTATTCAAAAACAACAAATGAGGATTACATTACCTAATATAATGATAGTCAATCACCAAGCACTATAACGGCGAAGGAAAACATCGTGAGGAAACCTGCATACCATAGCGATTTGTATAAATTTCTATGGTATGTAAAGGTCCGCCAACCCGCATTAGGCCAGCGTGGTGGACTATATGGCCTAACCACTCTCAATCGTACTCTCGATTGTAGAGGAGGCCCGTGCCCTGCAGTGGGTCGTATATGGGCTGATACAATACAATACAATATAATGATATTCAGCTGTTTCAATAAGTTGAGTTTTTTTCCACCCTCAGTCGTCGCCGTTGGTGTAGTCACGAATAAATGTATAACCTAATAAAGGCATTATTGTCATAAGTGCTTTCTTGAGATCAGAAATATGCGCGAACTAATAAAATTATGTCATTTTATAGAACGTAGGAAAAGTAACTGAATTACTCTGGAAAAGGGATTGCATATGAAATTGCTTTGTACGTTAGTAGAATTAATGCTTTTTAATATAAAATAATATTTGACACATGTATTGTATTATAGCGAAATAATATTAATCCCAAATAAAATTCGTATGATTTATATAATCATGCCTTGCAGCTATTTTAAATTAAATTTACAATTTTTTATTCTGCACATCTCGCAAAAAATATTTTTTATTCGAATCGAATTGGTAATTACGAAATAAAATAAAACTCAACAAAATACTCTTTCAAGATAACATTTAATTAAATTACAATGTAAGTAATTTGTAAATTATTACCTTTAGCTTGTCCTGAAGCCAGAGTGATCAAAGTCACGATATTGAAAAAAAATGCTATTTCCCGCATTGTGATGTTACGACACTGTTACAAAGCACAATGAATCCTCATGATCACACCCTAATGACTGTCACCGAGCTGAACAAATAGTAATACTAATACAGGGTTAATTGTCTCACAATCGACGCAACCTGGTCGCAAGTATTTACTATTTAATTGCATGTCGCATCAATGATTAGACTAATAGTTTTGATGACTAGCTCTTAGCAATTATAGGAAAAAATAACATTTCTAAGAAATAAAAGAATGCTTTCAGTTTAGTTGATGAAATGGAAGATTTATTGAGGAAAATGTAAGCGAACGTAGATTAATTCCTTTCCTTGTGAATTTGTTTTGTCTTCAATTGCCTTTTTTATGCTAAAATTTCTCAATATATTGAAGGTTCGTGAGGGTTACTATCCAATAAAGTTTCAGTTCAATTTGTCTAGATGATAGAAATTTAAAAAAAATTAAGAAACTGTCCATTACAACACAGCGTACCACAACTGCGCCATACGCGTGTCTGAGTAAAAAACTATTCTTTGTATGAATTACCGTGGAACGTCACCAGCCGGTCATAGAACGGTCTAGTGGACAGCGTTCCATAGCAATTCATACAGAGAATAGTTTTTCCCTGATGCGTACATAGTACGGCCATAGTGTGTAATGGAAAGTCCATAAATAATTGTATCTTGTTTTAAATGCATCTGGTATGTAATATAACGATCTGATTGTAATTTGTCGTACAGATATTTGACATCAGCATTTTGATACTTATCTAGCAGGGAAATACCGAGCATATCTCTCCCCACAGGACAAATGTTATTTAATTTTATTTTTCCATTCAGAAAACTTACAGCTAATACAAAGAATAAATTAAAGATAATATGTAACGGAAGGCCAATTACAAGTTTCACAGATAAATACGTTTATATATTTTTTAACTTTATCTTACAATACATAAATATAAAGTTAAAGAAGAGAAGTTGCTACATTAAACAAAAATCTATCTATATCTATTCTACATCTTCTGTACATATAATTATTTTATAACTGATCGATGCCTATTGTATTGTATTGTATCAGCCCATATACGTCCCACTGCTGGGCACACGCCTACTCTACAATCGAGAGTATCGATTGAGAGCGGTTAGGCCATATAGTCCACCACGCTAGCCTAATGCGGGTTGGCGCACTTACATACCGTAGAAATTCTTTAAAATCGCTACGGTAGGCAGGTTTCCTCACGATGTTTTCCTTCACCGTTAAAGTGCGTGGTGATTGACTATCAACTATTCTATCAATTATCAACTATCTCTATTGATCTGTGCCTATACATGGAAGATATTTGAGAAAAAACTATTATGGGGGACTGTATGAACGCAATACAACTCAAAACAATGATTGTTAGAATGTTTGTCTGTTTGTCTGTGCGGATGTGCGCGATGATCTCAGAAACCGCTTAACGGATTTCGATGGGTATGGACGTAGCTGATAATATAAAAGCGAAATAACAATATTATGTTGCTTATGTGGACTGTGGTCAAAAAGTAATGCACCCAGGTGGAGCCGGGCCGACACCTAGTAGGTAATATTTATAGGATATTTAAAATTTAGGGTCTCAGCCCAAGGCGGAACCTTATAAAACATAATATTTTCAAAACTTATACAACACGTTCCGAAGCGGTGGTAGCAGTAATTAATGATTCAAAAGATTTTGTGAAATTATCGAGACTGTACTCATAGTTTGATTTACTAACGTCAAAATTGTTCAGCACTAGAGCGCTCTTTTATGGCGCTTCGATTTTAAAGTAAAATAGATTGTTGAACTTAGTACAGAGGTCCGTACCGTACCGTATCCGCCCAGATTCGTCCCACTGCGGGGCACGAGCCTCCTCTACAATCAAGGGCACGATTGAGAGTGGTTAGGCCATATAGTCTACCACCCTGGCCTGGTGCGGGTTGGCGGACATACCATAGTATTTTTTGGAAATCGCTATGGTATGCAGGTTTCCTCAGGATGTTTTCCTTCGCCGTTATAGTGCGTGGTGATTGACTATCAATACACGCATGACTCCGAAAAGTCAGAGGTGTGCCCTCAGCCCTGGGATTTGAACCCCGTTTGGGATTAGACTTTTTTAAATAAGGATTATTTCCGGCAATTCCTTTTCTGTCTTTATCATTCACATCACAATATCTTTTCTCGCATCCCACTAATTCTCAGTCTGCCTGGTACGTGCGCACTGATTTTGTTCCTAAAATCCGCTGCCGTATTTAATAAAAAACAACATATTTGTGAAATTTTATTCAAATAATTAAACTCGAATGTTGGCGTAAATCCAGATGATGTACTGATACACATTAGTATAGAGCGAGGGGGTCGTTGAGCCGCATTTGAGGTCTGCTCTCTTCCCACTCACTATCCCGACTACGTAATACTTTTGTCCGTCGGCCATCATTAAGGGCCCGCCAGAATCACCCTTGCATGTGTCTTCGCCAGAGTAACCCACAGCGCACATTTGGGTCCTAATTAGGTAAGAGTAATGTTTAGTGCAATCCTCTTGGAGAACCAGGTTGAGGACAGTGGATTGTTTTATGTTAGAAGTGTCTTCACCGTTGAGACCCCAGCCGGCGGCTGCCAAACGCATGTTTTCGAAGTAGGGGTCGTCAACGTCGAATGGTGGCAAGCAAATTGGTCTTATGAATGCTGAAAAGAAAAAAATATGGCTTATTATGTTTCTGTAAAAACTCGAATTTTACTAGAAAGATGTTATAGAACTTAACGTTGGCATAGATTGATTGAGCTGGCTGGTAGATTAGTTTAACTAACAAGCCAATATACATTTCACAATTCAGCAGTGGCTTTACACGTTTACGCCTTAGTCTACCGTGCTGGCTTAGTGCGGGTTGGTGCACTTTACATATTTCTGCAGAACACTCATAAATAATAATAAATACACCTAACAGTCACATACATAGTCCTGAGCCCAGACTAAGATCGAGTCTTGTGTCGTGGGTATCAGGAACTACGAGAGACTTTTCGGTCTCACAAACACCCAGACCCAACACAAATATGTTATGTGTTAGTGCTTTTACGTTACTCCCTTTCTCTAGCAGACTCGAAAACCTTGTGATAAATATATCTATTCACACAATGAATGGAGACACCATTTTATCCAGAAGTAAATCGTATTTTTTTAAATATATTGTTTGTTACTTTATATATTTATTGGCGCATTCATTAAATTTATTTATTTCTTTCTTTCCATTGAGGAATATTAATAGACATGAAGTTGTTGGTATAATTACGTGTATATGGTGCATTTTCTCGCAGTCTTATTAGTGCAATATCGTTGTGAAGCGTGTTACGGTCATATTCCTGGTGTAATATGACCTCCTCGAATTCTATGGCCAGGTTCTGTACACACTGCTTAACGCCCCTCACAATCTTACAATCCTCTGGGAATGTAGCTGTATCATATTCAGCTAAATATACTTTAACACTGAAAAAAAAAAACGTTTTAATGTCGACAAACAGAAAAACATAAGGATTACGAACTGTAGGATATAGTTGCTTATGAAAGCGATATTGATTGATCAGTGATTATTATTGCCTCGTCGAACAGTAAATTATTATTTGCAAAGAAAGAACGTAAAAAGAACAGTTATAAAGAAGGTTACATCATACAATCGCCTCCTATCACATCATGGGACGGAATACACACGGTGAAACGTGGGTGTCCTGGTTGTACCTCTGCCTACCCCTTCTTGAAAAAAGGTGTGATGTTTATGTATGTATGTAGATCATACAAGGCAACATCCACTCAACTGCCAAACATTTTAATAAATGTTTGAATTGTTTCAGCGATGACCCATATGAATACTCAGTTTCCTTACTTTATCAGAGTGCCGCCATTTTCATCTTGAAGGCAATGCGCAGCCGTGAGAACGTAGCGAGAGCTGATCAGCGAACCGCCGCAGGATACAAGTCTCTTAACATCTCCGTAATCAAAAATTGCTGATACCTGCACAGTCCACGGGAAATCGAAGAAGTCTGTTTCTGATCCACCTGAAAATAAAAAGGTAATAGCTTTCATTAATGCCTGCTCGTGTTTTTAGATTAGTCAACATTTTATTTAAAAGGGAATCAGCTCTTATCTTTTTTTTAAAACACAATTAGATGGAGGTTGATGTTCGAAATATTAAATTAATTAACCACAGTTCATCGGGCTTTATTTCCAAAATGTGATATAGTAAATGGTGTTATGTATACGTTTTTACGGACAATTTATACCACTTTATGAAAATGTAATAAAAAAAAATAAACAACAGCGATAACCATTTTTGTCACAAACCTCATCTCATATGAATAATAAATACACCCATCAGTCACATACATAGTCCTGACCCCACAATAACATTTAGTCTGTGGGTATCAGGAACTACGAGAGACTTTTCGGTCTCACAAACACCCAGACTCGAAACAAATACCTGTGGTTCACACAAACATTTGTTTCGGTGCGGGGTTCGAACCCGCGGCCTCGCGTTTCACAGCCGGCGCGGAAGTCTTACCAACTACGCCACGGAGGCTGTCAATATGATACAGCATTTACCTACTAAAGCAAATTATTGTAGTATTTGGAAGACTTACCTGCTATCCGACTGCCGATAGACACGACAGTATCGTTAGCATTCCTGCGGAGCCTCATTCCCAGCTTTTCTACAAACTTTTGGTAATCTGTCATTGGTGTTTGAACGGGCCGCGGGGTGGTGGTAGCTACGACAAATAAATGTGTTGGCATGAAACTGTGCTTTTATAAAAGTAGTTATCGAAAGGTTCAGTGACGAAAAATTCGGTGTAATTTAAAATCTAGTATTCAGATGAATATCGCAGATGTTTTGATATTTTCTCTTGGATACATTGGTCTTCCATTTTCGACAATCTTCGGGATTCTTTTACTATATTTTTAATGTATGAATTAGAGAAATTAATTGTAAAAGTATTGAATAATAAAATCATTAAGTATTGTTAATAACACTCAATTAAAAAGTGATTAAATAATTGATTAGATAGCCGACCATATCTTGTTCTTGATGTAATCAATGATCGTCTTAAACCATCTTATTACTCTATTAGTAAGCCATAAATATTTTGTTTTACGCCCTGTGTGGTAAATAGGCATTTAATAGCCATGTCTCATAATTGGCGTATAATATTTATTAGCCACATACAATTTGAGAACCATTGCATATTAACAAATTACCTGCTAAATTGACAAATCACATAATTCAAAACAACAACATTAATAGTTTTACTTATTACGAAAATGGGATTAGTTAGTTAATTCGTATTTTATAAATCTTTGAAGCAGTTAGAGCTAGAACTTCTCATCGCCTTTTAATATGTTTTATTGATTGTGTAAACAGATGAGCTAGCGACCCATGTCAAGCGGCTCCCAATTTAAATGGCCACCACCGTACTTTGCAATGCAAGACCATGCAATTTATTTCATTTCTATGTTTTTACCTCGTGTCATAGCCCTTTCAGCAGCAGAAGCCTCGACTCCACAGCATTCCGATTGGGGATTAAGCGGATAAACTGATGGAGGACACTGCACTCCGCCATCAGAATGTTGAGTTTGTGGTGTGTTGCGTATACGACTGGAATACCCTGTGGAATTATCTCTTTTAATAAAAAAACACCGTATAAGTTCGGCACACGAGCAAGCAGGTCACCTGATGGTGATCACTGCCGACCATGAACATCCACAACGCTGGGTCATGGATGTGTTGCCGACCCAATTGGGAGAGGAGCGGGGAGGAAAAAGGATGGGAAAAGGAAAGGGGTATTGGGCATCCAGCAATCTCAATCACCGAACGAAACGCGACAGCGATACTGTCGCTTCACGTCGATTTCCTGTGAGACAAAGGTACCGCCCCGGATGAGCATGACTGACACCAGTGTGGCTCTACCACTTCTAAATTCTTAATAACCACATATTGTGCATCTTTAAGGAATATATCTATGAAGAGCATTTTAGGTAAGTCACTAGGTAACGAAAAGCCTGATTCGGACGGGTATTGACCTAGTCTTAAAGACCGATGATAATTGTTTAGAATTTAATGAAATTTATTATTGAAATTATGATGTAACAAAATTTGTAAAAATCGAGTGCATATGAAAATACTAACGGCGCTCAACTCAAATTAGACTTTGCATTAAAAAATACACAGGTATTTAATGTTGTCAAAAGATGTTTTGTAAATTTAAAAATTTCTTTGTTTTCCTTTGTAGGCACAGCAAAGTTATTATAATGCACTCGTTAGTAAAATAAGTTTATAGCATAATTAGTAGCTAAGGGGCCGTCCATTAATCACGTGATGGTTTTTTACCATTTTAACCCTCCCCTCCCCTTTGGTGATACGTAGTGAGGTTTAAGACTAACTACCCCCCCCCCTCCCCCACACCCAAAATCATGTGTGTTTTTAGTATCTACAAAGACTCATAATTTTATTATAATGTTATATTTAGCTACAAGTATAGAGTATAATTTAATTTAATACTAAAATTAAGCACGAAGGAAAAAATCACACGTTTAACGAAAAAATATATACATATACACGTGATATCTTACTACATCCTCCTCCCCCTTTTGATATTTCGTGATTTTTGCTAAACTCCTTCCCCCCCTTGCGAGCCTCACGTGATTAATGGATGGCCCTTTAGTTTACATGCAGGACCAGATGAACATATCGCATACGTACTTAAATTACTCCAAAAATAATTTCGGAACAAATATATATGTAATTTAACAATTCACAAAAACATTACCTTGTGCTGACACCAACATCAACAACATGAAGATATTGAAAAGATATGTGATTTCCCGCATCATGATGTTAGTTGTTACTTCTTCTTTCTCTCTGAGTGCCTCTTCAGTGTTGAAGGTTGCCCGTCAGCTTCTTATATTCTTCCGTCTTTAGTTGTTGCTACCACCATTCAAAACACAATGAACTCTATTGGTTACGCCCTATTGACTGTCACCGAATTAAAACAATAGCCCTATATTATTCAGACCTAATTGTCTGTCATTGATTGTAATCGGCCTGATTTAATATGTATTTAATTGCCTTTCACATCAATGATAAGATAAGCTTGATGAGTGTTAGAAATTGATAAATAAATAGCGTCTTTTGAAAAAACCAGAATGCTGTAGTATTTAGGTACTAAATGAAACATACAAAGCTCGTAATACGTATACGTAAGCTCTGGAATGAACTCCCTGCATCGGTGTTTCCTGAGCGCTATGACCTGTCCTTCTTCAAACGAGGCTTAAAGAGAGTACTTTCCTCAAGGGAGGCAGCGACTTTGTTGTGCTGGACCCCTGGCACTGCGGAGGTCTATGGGCAGCGGTAGCCGCTTTCCATCAGGCCGCTAGCTCGTCTGCCTATAAAGGCTTTAAAAAATACGAGGTGTTATGACAAAAAATTGGAATGCGCGATAAACACGTAACTAGAAATTCTTCTATTACAAAATCATGTCTAAGCATTGGTTAGAGTTGGCCATGGTTTAAGCATTGTTTATATTTAAGCACAGGCCGAAGTAGTTTAACGGAAGTTTATTTATTTATTTAATTCAGGTTTGCCAATAGTATATACATTTAACAACAGTTTAATTATTTTTCTACAGTTACATTCTGATGTATATACCACTTAAAGAAGTACACAATACTTTAGATAAGTTAAGCAGAGGCAAACAAAAACAAGAAAAAAATATACTTAAGAATGCAAAAAAAAGAAAAGAAAAATAAATCAACTACTACATAACAGGACGAATGTTTAATCTTAAAACCATATAAAATACATATAACCTGGTAATAAGACTTTGATTTTTGTGTGGTCTATGTTCTGTGACTCCAGTCATATATAGTTTAGGTAGTCATTAAAAAACATACTTAGCTTTTTTGTGGTTGAATGGGTGTTTAGATAAACAATGTTGTACTGTACGGTATCAGCCCATATACTTCCCACTGCAGGGCACGGGCCTCCTCTACAATCGAAAGTACGATTGAGAGTTGGCGGACTTTTACATACTATAGAAATTTATACAAATCGCTGTGGTCTGCAGGTTTCATCTCTATGTTTTCCTTCACCGTTATAGCGCGTGGTGATTGACTATCAATACACACATGACTCTGAAAAGTCAGAGGTGTGCCCTGGGATTTGGACATGTAGGCAGCCGCGTCTAGTCCGTTACCAACAGGCCACCGCCACATTCACCAATGGGACAATGCAATAAATAAAACTTATGGAATGCACTTTACGATCCAAATAAATAAACGAAGCGCATATAAAGAGTGAGGTTAGCGTTTCGCGTTTAATCCGTTGTCTGTCCATGCCCCACGGGCATGAATTTGATTTGAGTCTATTCGCTTAAATCATTTCAGCAGTCAAAGTAATACGAGGTTTTTGTGAATTATAAAGAAGATATCTCGCGCAAAGCCCAAGTCTCAAGAGAACTCTCGGCTTATAAATGTATTTTTGAAGATTTTACCTATTCATTGCTGTTTCTTGTCGCTTAGATTTTGTGTTAAAGAAGCCTATTTACTGAACAAGTACCGTTTATTATTGTAAGACTTTATGAACCTTCTGTCCGTGAGTCGATATTATGTTTGTTATTTCATGGGTTGTGGTCGTTGATTTACAAATTCAAAGGGATACGTTATTAACTATCGTAATTAAGGAACTCACGTAACCAGTATCCAATGGATGGATGTACGGACTCAATAAAAAAATCTTACAAACACACACGCCTTTTTCCCAGAAGGGGTAGTAGTAAGGGTAGGCAGAGGTGCAAACAGGACACCCAGGTTTCGCCTTATGTGTCACCGTCCTATGATGTGCTAGGGGGCGAGCCTATCGCCATTTCGAGCACGAATTCCTGACTCCGGGCCAAATAGAGAAATCCAATATCATTTTGTCCGACCCGGGAGTCGAACCCGAGACCTCATCTTTGTAATCATATCGTAGTACAACTACGCTACCGAGGTGGACGGTGATAAAATCGAACTTGAGCGTAAATAAGAAATAATTTCAGTGTTAGACACTCTAATTGGAGAATATTGCTCTTATCATTGAGTGTTCTGTGCTCATCGTGAGATCTTTATATTCTGGTATGATGAATGCTGTGCAGTCCAAATAGTAATCAAAAATAACATAATGTAAGCTGATTGAAACGCGGAAGACTTGTTGAGTCATTATGGCAAGTTTCCCACCATTGGGTACGATGGACCTGGACGGCGTCGCTGCATATAAGATGGTATATGCAGGGACATATAAGTGATTACTTATAGGGTCTTCTGCATTATTACTCAGCCGAAAAAACTAGACAACAGAGCAAACAAGTCACTTTTCAGAGCCAGTAAGTACTACCATCGCGATCGATACGATTCACTGTTGTTATTGTTTTAACAGAGTGTAAATATTATTCCATAACTTAATTATAGCATGCAATATTAATTCCATAATATTTCTAATATTTTTTCCATTATTGTGAACTTTTCTTGTTGCGCATTTGCTTTTTTTTTTGTGCTCATATTTATTTTTAATTCTTAAATTGACTACAGATTAATCATGTCGAGTTTATCTTAAATGGTTGTAGTAAATTTTGACGCACGTACATATGCGTATTTAACTGCATATTTGTATGTTTTCTGCGTTCTTATTTTTGCCCTTTGATCTCATTCAGAAATATAAATATACCTTTATGTTACATATTTAAGTAGAATAATGTACGAAGATCATGTAATATTGTACAACTGCTGATAAACCAATAAATAAAAAATAAAACCCCCGCAAGATTGTAGGTAAATGTCTCTTTAGAAATGTTTCCTACTTAAATTATTCACAAAATAATGTAGTTAGTTAAAATCTGTAGGTATTCCTTTAATCCAGAAGGATTTAATTGTTCCTTTAAAAACACTATTAAAATTCTACTTTCAAAACTTATGCAGATGGTTTAATTCCCCCCGACTTAAGAAAGTTAACCCTACAACGTCTATAAAGTTTTTCATCCGCTTATTTTTTTTCACAACCCTACAACTATCGACCGTTGGAAGTTCCCTGCAAATATCTGGTTTAGATTTTCTCTCAATTAACTTCAGGTTGCGTTCGATTCGACAAGTGCCACTCGCTCCTAATGGGATGGTAGTGAGGGGGTTTTTGTGAGGGGACGGTCCTGTCTACCCCGACAGGAAGGGTTATACTTTTATTTTGTTTGACTCTTTTTTTACAGATATTCAATATAACACATGCGAGCGCAACTTTTGCAACTTTTTTAGCCGTTGAATTTTCTAGGATGTTCTTCGATCAACTCGGTCTAGGGTTTTAGTACCTAAATATTGATTTATCGTGACAGATTTATTCTCTAATCTTGTTTTTAGTCGTGGCTATCCGGGCGAATACAATTTCCCGTCACTACCTCCTATAACATTTTCTAATTTTAGCTTTTTTCGTTAACAACTCAACATCCATTGACTCAAAATAGTAGAAAAAAAATCAGACTAGCCAAAGCACTTCACTAGACAGACACGTTAAGAAATTCCATTTTTCTTCACCCCAAGAGCAAACGTTAATAAATGGTGTGCAGTGCCCCGCTGCACGTGTCGAGACATCGATCATACTTCTTAGGATGTCGGGGGCGTATATCATCTATACATTCTTCAATTATACGAGAAATAATTTATTGATTTATTTTATTAACATGAACGAGATGAGTATATATATCAATATAACTGACAAGCCTCACGTATGCTCATGAAGACGGGCAACATAACTCAGAAGTAATTATAATCTTAAATACACTGCATGTAACGATATATATATATATATATATATCTCTCTCTTCAGCCACAAGAAGTCTACTGCTGAAAATAGCTCTCATCAATGGAACTCCACCTCGACCTATAAGCCTTCTGCATCCAGCGACATCATGTACCCTAACCAGGTAGTCCGTCCACCTTGGGAGAGGGCTTCCGACACTTCGCTTGCCGCTATATGGCCTCCACTCCAAAACCGTACGACCCCAGCGGCTATCAGATCTTCTTGAAGTGGCAGTGGGCCGGGTACATAGCACAAGTTGTAATGTTATACTGTACTGTATAGTGTATCAGCCCATATACGTCCCACTGCAGGGCGCGAGCCTCCTTTACAATCAAGGGCACGATTGTGAGGGGTTAGGCCATATATTCCCCGCTGGCCTGCGGGTTGGGTTGGTAGTAATGTTATGAAATAAATAAATACAAGGTTAAAAATGATAATACGATTTATTCGTTCATAACCGTTCTTAGTTTTCGGTCTTAGTGGTTTATTTTTTTATTTATTTCTTTAAATAGTAATTCACTAAATCATTTTCAAATCGGTTCAACAAACTCTCGGAGCAGCAAACCTGTAATACAATATATTATTCAAAGTTAGTTAATAATACGGAAATGTACAGAAAAGTAATATATTTATAAAAGTATAAATATTAGATCATTCATAACGATGTCACTCTACTGATCTATATTTATAAAAAGTATGACAAGGATTATAATTCATCAATAGTGGACACATGTCAGTTGTCATCAAATTCATTCCTGACTAAAGATTTTGGACCTGATTTACATATATATACACAAGTGATTATTGAAAATCATCTTTTTTCGTAATAGTACAGTTACTTACATAAATGCCTTTCCTTACTGGAGCGAAGTTACCTTCAACAAGTACTTCGGTGCACGAATACATGTCCGCCCAGACAGCTTGCACGTCCGCAGAGAAGGCTTTAATGAAATCACAATCTTCCCTCATGACGCATGAGTCACAAGAACCTGTGAATCAAGTTGTTTTGGTTGAATTTTTTTTTCACTGGCACGGCATAATGACTGTACTGCACCTGATGGTAAGCGCAAATGCCGTCCAGACAGAGTATCGAATGGCACCAGACGGCGGTCCCATGCCATTCGACACAATTAATGATAAACATAAAACATTTTTATACATTTAAATATAATATTTAATTTAAACCACGTGTTCCTAACCACTCCGGGTAATATTGTACCAAGTTTGAAAAAAACTGCCTGGTAGTTTTCTCAGAAATCGCGATTTTAGTTTTCAAGTCTTTGTCCAACCTGAATAGGTACGAGGCGTTTTACGGTTCAGCTAAGTTCCCGAATCGAACTGAAGTTCAGCTAAGCGGTAAAAATACTCCAATGGCCAAAAATCTTGAAAACTAAAATCACGATTTTTGACATAAAATCATCTCGTATTTTTTTCTAATTACCTGGGGTGATGAAAAACATGTATGAAAAACATAAATACTAAATATATCAATATATAATATAATAAATATATCAATATCACGCGGTATATTATTTAACACCACATGCTACTGAAATATGACTTATTTTTTTAAATAAAATGATTATTTTAAATATAAAATATTTTTTGCAACATATTGTGTTATTTTAGAATATGGACAACAAAGATACCGTGTCCCATTTTATTTTATTTTAACGAATTTGATTTTGAACATAACAATACCTACACATACATTATCTTTACTCAAATACAAAATTAAACTCATAAAGTTGCATTAAGCGAGATAATCTAACAATTTATGCTCTATGGCCGTAATCATAAGCAACCGAATCGAATTATAAATTCAAAGAAAGTTCAGTAGCTACAAAGAGTTATTGAATTACTTAAGATAAGGGTCGACTTTGATTTTAAATTTTACATTATTCCCCCTTTTGAAATTTAATTTTATAAGAGGAACAATTACGCTAATTACTGATATGGGTGGGTACTATGACTGAATTATTTGCTCATTTTGAATCTCAACTTTGTAGATGTATGAAGCAAGTATAAAGACGCAAATATAGAGATATAGACGCTCTTTCGAATAGAGAAAATATTTTTTATTATTATGTATATCGGGCAAACGTAACGTGGGACGTCCTTTTGCCAGATGGCGGGACGATTTGCACAAGAGGGCCGGCAGCGACTGGATGCATAAAGCAGCAGACCGGGCTCTGTGGCGTACCTTGGGAGAGGCCTATGTCCGGTAGTGAACTGCGACGGGCTGATAATGATGATGATGGTGATGATATCGGGCACAAATACATGATGAGAATGATATGAATTCTAAGTAGGTACACCATAAACAGAATTTGCATTTTGTAAAAGTAAAAATCATACTGTTATTCATGCAGAAATGTCACGAATTTAATATTCCGAATGGGCTCTACAATCGTTTTGCCCATCATTCCCTAACATAAAAAATAATTATTGAACTCTTACAAATATCAAAATATAATAGTCAAAAATGAAAAAAAAAGTTTACCTAAGATATCGCCCATCGCCATGACCACAGTGAGTAATAAAACAGCGAAATACAACATGGTCTTCATTTTTGATTTGATTACAAATCCGGTTCTCCACAAAACTTTGATCTATTACGATCACAACTGTACCAACTGACTGACTGTACCAAATTAATGAACGCATCCATTTATATAATTGACTAACGGCCCGTCTTAATATCATTATGCATTTAGATAAGTTATCATATTGGAAGTTATTAAGAAAATCGTTTAAATTGGTAACTGATAGTATAATCAATTAATAATCAGTTTGGTTCATAAGATGGTGTGAGGTTATTCTCAACAGATGTTAGATACTTTGTACATACATACATAAACACACGCCTTTTTCCCAGAAGGGGTAGGCAGAGGTGCTACCAGAACACCCACGTTTCGCCTTGTATATTCCGTCCCATGATGTGATAGGGGGCGAGCCTATCGCCATATCGGGCACAAATTCCTGACTCCGGGATGATAATGAATAGAAAAATCTAATATCACTTTGCCCGACCCGGGATTCGAACCCGAGACCTCAGCTTTGTAATCGTACCGTAGTACCACTACGCCACCGAGGAAGGTAGATTCTTTGTAAAAATTTTTTTTATTTTAATCAGTAATTCGTAAGCAAACACGTATGATGGTAATCTTTGTGATTGCAGTGCTGTTCGTATTGAGTAAAACAAGTTGTATTTTGTTAAACGTTCTTGATCATTTAGTTCTATTAAAGTATCTAGCATTATCACATTATAAACATCAACAGAAATCAAGTAATCAAGAATCCCTGCTGTTAATGACGTCAAACGGGGCTCTGTACGTGCCCCATTCGCAGTTGATCATGGAATAACATTACAAACGACAGGGGGAATGCGTGGCATCCGTAAAGTGAATTGAAAAGCGCTGGTGATTGGGCAGTCTGTAACACCGACGAAAACGGAACCCTCAACTACTCAGCGTGTCCGAAATTCAATTAGCTGCCGGACAGAAACTGTTTACCTCAACACAAATTACACGTTAGTGAATTAGCCATCTCGCGTACTTCCAGTGCTTAGGATCTATAGGGTATTCGAGGTTTGAAATCTATATCACTTCAGCCCTTATTCACTCATTGAGCTCGGGAGTTGGAAATGCACAATACACTTCATCATTATCCGGTGGGCATTATCATTATCTTACCTGTTTTCAGTCATAGGAAATTCATTGAACATATACTTACCTACCTCAAGGGTTTCCATTTCGGCCCGTTGGAAACGGCCCACATCCAGAAACTTTCTGGAAAAAAGCGCTTGTTATGTTCGTTCCAGGACTATTATTCTGCTTCACATCTATTGAATTAGTAAAGTTATTCATATACTTATTATGACTGACTATATCATTTCAAATACGTCATAGAAATTGTCATAGAGATATATGTGCGTAGTGAAAACATTGGTATCTATTTCCTGAATTATTCGCTTAGGATTTCGTCAAAGCAATGTGAGGTTTATGTGAATTATAAAGCGGGTATTCCGCGTACTAGGCGCTCCCGGGAGGGATTGTCAACTTATGACTGTGTTTTGGGAGCAAATTTATTCATAGTTTTTTTCGAGAACTGTTTGAAATTTTTGCCTGAACTTTTCCACAGAGAATATTATTAGCCAAGCTCTTGAAACGCTTTACGAATTAAATGGAATGAATAAAATATACGGAAATACTTTTTAGAATTCCAAATAAAATTAAATTAAAAAAATAAAATAAAAATAACTATACCCAGAACTCAATGAGACAGATTATTATTTTTTGCTATTGGTATAAGGCAATGCATAATGACTTGTACAAAAGCAACCGCGTTACAAATATCTCTACAGTTAAGGCTAATGTGGTTGTGTACACCTAATAATGTAACAAGAATCAATCTTGACAGATGACCTGGTGGGTGCAGTACAACCGATGAGTTATGTCCGGCCTGAAGTTCGTACAATTGAACTTCCTTTCGTTTCGTTGTCCCTATTATAATTAAGTATTTTATGAAAAGATTTACCATATTTAGTTCTTTTAAACAATATATTTTTGTGTATATTTTCTTTCTGAGTTTACGTGCGCAAACATTGTTCTTTAGCTATGTTCACGGCGGCCATGACTCGTCGGCCATACTGTAATGTCTTAAAAAGTTTCAGAAATCACCAGATGGTGACCGGTTCCGACGATGATTCCTTGTGACAATCGTTGTCGATTCTGTGTTCAGCGGTTGGCTCGCAATAGAAAAGGCTAAAGATGGTACGATGGAGACAAATTTTCCTTATTAAATAGAAACCTTAAAAATAAACCATACATTCATTAAACATCAAGTCAATAGATCATAAGAGCACGTAAAAAGTAAAATACCTTTATAAAAACAACATCAAAAGAAAGCAAATCAATTTCTTAAATCTCGCAACACAATTGGCTGGTCTGAACGAATTTGGTTTAATTCGGAAGCTGTCTTATGTTCATCTCCGGAGTAAACTCCATTTCCTTTTAAATAATATTTGAGTGATTGCCACTTAGGGAGTTCGCGGCTTCGCGCCGGCATATTTGTTTTCTGTTTAGACACTTACTTTTTCAGTCTTTGACGTGTTGAATATTACTGAACCTTATTTATCTTATAGCTGTAATTGCGCTTGGTTATGTATTTTATTGACTTTAGATCGTATAATCTTTATATTAAATAAGTGTTTAGGTATTAAAACTAGTTTCATATTTCATAATACGTACAATGCACGACACATTCCTAGCTACACGTTAAATACTTTCGTTCATAGACATCACGTCTTTATCCCGGAAGGGGTAGGTAGAGGTGCAACCTGGACACACACATTTCACCTTGTATGTTCCGTCTCGCGATGTGATAGACCGCCTATCGCCATATCGAGCACAAATTTCTGACTCCGGGCTGATAATTAATAGAAAAATCCAATATCACTTTGTCCGACAGGGGATTCGAACTCGTTTCAATAATACCGTAGTACAACTGGGTCACCGAGGCGATCTATCGATATTTCATCATATGTACAATAAACGGCACACATCCTAGTTACAAGCTAAAATAGGTATTTTGTAGGATGATTTACTGATTACGAAGAAATTTGCAGTCCAACAATAACTGCACATGAAATAGCTATTTAAAGGGCGTACAAAGATTTGTATTTCGATGGGTTTCATTTGTGCCACGACTGCTATTAAAATGTATTTCAATTGGGAAAATTATTGGTGTCATTACAGATAATGCTAAATAGCGTCTAAGAAATTTCATACGACACTTCCCGCCGCAGCTGTTGCACATTTCGAAGCAGCGATTACATTAATCGACAATTCATAGCATCTTATAAATATATCGGTCTTGAAATGCTGATGGTTAATGTATTGGTATCTTCGTCTGAAATAATGTTATAGTTATTTTCGAGACCTTTCGGATCTCAACTTCGAACAACGAATAACAATTGATATTCAAGCTTCAATTATTCATTCAACATTATACTTACAAAACTTGGAATATATATAGCGGTGTAAATGCACTGGTTGCGTTTCAGTTTGGAGGACATAGTAGCCAGAGTAAATACTGGACACAATGAGACTTAACATCTTATGTCTCAGGATGGCGAGCGCAATGGAATGCCTAGCATTGCTTCGTAATTCATGGTATTGTTTGGCTTTGCTACTGTCCATGAGCAGTCGTATCGCTTACAATCAGGCGAATGGCATGCTCGTCTCGCCATTCGTCGTAATAAAATGTATAATATATTTATATACAAAATAGATTCTTGGTTTCGAAGTATTTGCTCTTATTATGCTCAGATTTAGCCAAGCTTGTATGATACCAATATAGGAGTCAACTACGAGTATATCAATAAATCCCCTATAATAAGGTACTGTATCGTTTCGCATTTATTCAGAATTTAAATAATTTGTTTACATAGACACATCAAGATGGAGTTCATTATGCAAAATATTGTTTTAAAATTCAGAATTATGCTAACATTAGGTTCTCATTCATAAGCGGGAGTGTTTTAATGAAATCAAATTGGATCCTTTTATGCGCATATTTATGGGACGCGTTTAAAATATAAATTCTACTGTGTGGCGGCAGCTGTAGGCCGACTGGATATGTCGAAAACATATTGCGTTCAACGAACGATACGAGCAAAAAATTGTGCTGGTGTAAAAAGTAACTTTTATTCTGGCATTGTATCGTTCCGTTCGGAAATTTGTTTTTAAGACGAGTTCCGTTCGGAAATGCATCGATATTTTTAAGTCGAAATAACGTGTTTTTACAATACTGCGTAGTTTTTTTATTGCAGTTGTATTTATCTTTATGTGTGTGCATTTTTGGGTTTGTTATCTTATTAAATACATCTAATGAAAATGAAAATGAAAATGAAAATAATTTATTGAATCCATTAAAATGTTCAACATTATTTAGATTCAGTCATTTTTTTTTCTACCACCCGGTTCGGAAAGCGGTTTTCACTAGAGAAGAACGGGCAAGAAACTCTAGAGAACGGGCAAGAAACTCTCTCTCTAATGGCAATGCAATATACAGAATTTGATTTGTTGGTTATATTTGCTAGTTTACGTAGCCGAAATCCAGACTATAGTGGCCAGTCTGAATGTGTGAATCAATTAGTACTGCATTTGTAATTAACATTGAGATTGCTGGCTGACAAGGATACTTCATATTGTGGCTATGATTACTAAATTGTATGCATCGAAAACCTCTGTAAAGAGACTATAAAATTAAATGTCTACCGCCAATGAGTGTACTAAGTAAATCTTATACAATCCTTACAATCCTTAGTTGTGTCGCAAAAAGCTTTTATGATCATATTTATTTAAATTAAGAAATAAATTATGCTTGTGTAGGCGTATAATAAAGCAAAATTCGCTTAAAGCATTATACTATTACGTGGTACATAGTCATAATTCAGAAACACTCGTGTATTCATTCGACTCTAAAAGACCTTCTTGAACCGGTACTCCGTCTTTTTTTTACACTTTTGCACGTCGTCATTTCGCTGCTTTTTCGCACGGAGAGAGCCTTTATGACAATAGCCAGAAGCAGGTAACAATGATCTTTTGACGTGCACCAGCCAACAGTCTAGCAAGGCTTGAGAAACGCGCGCGAGCTAAAAACGCTCGTTTGAAAAACTGCGAAAATTAGGCGTCGGATAATGAACTACACTAGACCGTCGGGCGGGGAAAGTGTGCATTTTTTGTTTCACATAAAAATGTTTTTTATCCCTGCAATGTTGACGCTGTAACGCTTTTGTAAATACGCAAAACGGTGTACTGTTTCTTGCTTCATAAAATAATAGCGCTGTGCTTTGTGTCGGAGTGGGGTTTGAATATTTTGTTATTCGTTGTTACTAGGCGTTTAAGTAATATACAATACTATCATTAAAACGTGTGTTTACGAGAATACAATAAAAACTAACCGGGTTTAACAAAGACACGCGCAAACCCAATATTACAAGCAAATATGACCGTTAAAATTGTGTTTATCCAAAACAATTGTTTTACTCCCGTTCTTTTCCTCAAATAAAGGAGATTACATTTTTCTCGCGGCTATAAAACTGGTATAATAAAACATTATTCGTTCACGTTGGTTTTATTTGTTGCACTACGCTTGAGGGAGGTGCGGTGGCAATAAGGCAAGAACACACTGGCGACGTCGCAATAATGTTCCACGGAACTTCGTGACAGATACTTTATGCCTGCGGTTGTTTCAAAACACTGCTGTATACTGCTGCAGTATGTACCATGGCTTATGGAGGGGTGCCATGATCAGTGGATGCTGCTATATTTGCAAATGTTAAATAATAAATGCGCTGTAGGGGAGATGACAGCAATATTTCGTTATCTGTGTCTCGCAGGGCTGTTATCTGTTCGCTTTGCGTTTAATATGTTACTGCCGCGAGACAGATCATGTATGGGGATGATTAAAAAAGGGGAATTCTTGGGGAAGCGTAGAACATAGGTTCAGCAGGCTTTTTTTGGGAGAAGCGAGACATCGAGAGGTAAAACAAAGGTGGGCCATAAATTATGTATAGGTCTAACAACTCTCAATCGTACTCTTGATTGTAAAGGAGACCCGTGTCCTGTAGTGGGACGTCTATGGGCTGATACAGATCAGAAATTACTGCACTACCTAAAAACATAAATGTGAAATTTAACTTGGGTTTGTAAATATTTTATCATTATCAATTATAAATACAGCTAATTGGCAACCATGATGTAATTCAAAGTTCGGTTAAGTGGTTGTGTTATATTTCATGTGTGTATTGACAGTTAATCACCACGCACAAAAAGGGTGAAGGAAAACACTGTGAGGAAACCTGCATATCGTAGCGATTTGCAAGAATTTCTATGGTTTGTAAAGTCCGCCAACCCGCACTGGGCCAGCGTGGAGGACTATATGGCCTAAGCACTCTCAATCGTCCTGCGATTGTAAAGACGGCTCGTGCCCTGCAGTGGGACGTATCTAGACTGATACAGTACAGTAAATTTGTGGTAATAAGTATTATTTTAATAATTCCGTTCGTTGTCCCAATCGGTACCCAGTCGCCATTCTTATTTATCAACCTCTACTACGTCCTACATTTACCGCAATTAGATCTTTAGCCCTGATATAATTATTCCACGTACAATTAAAAATGATTACAAATATACTTTTCCTGTTTACACATTAAGTGCAGCGATTTAAATACTTACCTGGGAAGAAATTATGCGTCCGGCACACGATGTGATTAAATGCAAAAAACGTTCTAATTACGTTGCGTCGTTATCAAGGGGAAAGTTCCTCGATTTACGACTGTGGCCGGCGGTGGACCGCAATCAAAATGTTTCCACCGCATTTAACTCAGATATGCTGGGCCTAGATAGGATACGCACTTGGTGATTACAGGACGGTGCGGACGCGTGTAAATCCTGCGTGGGATAATTTCAAGCTTCGTTTGGTGAATGATAACACGTGCTGATAGAAATGCCTTTTTGAAGAGTAACAGATTGAGCTCAGTGCTATGCTTTCGGATGGATGTATAGCTATACAGTAACATATTGATAATGACATAGTCTATGAAAACTTTTCTTGCTCTATAATTTTATAACATTGTTAAATAACTGCTGATCACTCAAACACCAGAGGAATCGAACAACATGCATGTGATAGTTTATTAAGTTTCCAACTTTCTTTCACCTTAAGAATAACGAGGTTGTTACTTCACCTTAGTATTATGTGAGTGCCCGATATGGCGATAGGCTCGCCTCCTATCACATCGTAAGAAGGAACAAACAAAGTGAAATGTGGGTTGCACCTCTGCCTACCCCGTCTGGGAAAAAGGCGTACGTTTATGTACGTATATATGTATGTATGGATGTAGTTTTGAAGTTGAAAAGTGGATGTTCACAGACATAGTTCTGTTTCCAAAAGAAAAACTTAGTTAGTCTACAGAAAAAGAAGCAATTTTTATGTTTTGTAACACACAAACGCAATATAAATATTTTCAATTCATACTTTTTAGCTCGCAATCGTTGGCTTAGGCTTAAAACCCGACGTCAAAATATGCTTGATTATGATAATATATAAATATAAGCTTTCATTGTATAAGCAGAGTTGATTAAACAGAAGCTAGTTATCTCAATGTTAATGAGAAAATATTATTCAATTCTGTTTATCGTAACATCAATTACTTGGGTAAATATTTAACAATGTTGTTACCCACTTTCCAGCTTTGTTAGTCTAGCTTCCAGACGAGCGGTGAAATTTTCAATTCCAACAAACTTGGTAGGTAAAACTTCTAACTAACATCGTCTTCGGAATAGTACACATAAACATTGTCTATTCAAAACTTTTTGTTTATGTACCTTTGGTTCATTTTAATTTGCATTGTATTCATTGATAAACGTTTCTGTTGTGTATAAATCTTTGTTTCGGGTCTGGGTGTCAAGGGACCGAGAAGTCGTTGTATCTGATATCATTGATAAATAGTACTGTGACTATTACTAAGAAGTCGAAAATATGTGTTTGATTTATTTATTTAATACTTTTTTGTACAATACAGAGATACATATACGAAACTACACAATACTGACTGCCTCGGTGGCGTAGTAGTGCTGCGGTATGATTGCAAGGCTGAGGTCTCGGATTCGAGTCCCAGGTCGGGCAAAGTGATATTACATTTTTCTATTCATTATCGCCCCGGAGTCAGGAATTTGTGCCCGATATGGCGATGGGCTCGCCTCCTATCACATCGTGGGACGGAGTATGCAAGGCGAAACGTGGGTGTTCTGGTAGCACCTCTGCCTACCCCTTCTGAGAAAAAGGCGTGTGTTTATGTATGTATGTATGTATGTAAATTACACAATAATAATAATGGTACAAGTGGCGGCCTTATCACACTAGGTAGTTTCTAGCAGGCAACCATGGGATGGATGTATTAATAGGAGAAAGAAAAGGCAGTCTAAGGCATAAAAGAAATAATATTAATATATTTACATATTAATTATTCTTTTACATACTATCTGTTAAATATGTTTAATTATATAATAAATTAACAAATAAGAATATACGGCAATATAAAGTTTAATTAATTAATTAAATAACATAACAACCGTAAATTTACAAATCACTAAACAAAACATACTAATTACTAAGCACAGCAAAATTATATGGAAGCCTATCTAGAAACTTTATGAGAAAGTCGAAAACATTTGCACTAGTAAAGTTTAGAGACGGATAGATCCATTTCAAAGTACATTTCTAATAATAAATTTAGGGGGAGGGAGAGCGATGCTTAGCGAAAGGGATGGCTAAGATAACGAAGGGGAAACTTCCTCTTGCTATTTAGTGTCAATACTCAGTCTGTGATTGCAGTATGTTTTAGATTAGCACCCATTGGTATAATAAGCCATATAATTATGGGTTTTACTGGCTTTAATAAATGTATCGTATTTAAATGTGACGATCAATTACTTGTTGTTTTTTTCTATTTGAGGACAATAGTTTGACAGAATTTAAAGAGGAAACGTGCATACCATAGCGATTTGCAAGAATTTCTATGGTATGTAAACTCCGCCAACCCGCACTAGGCCAGCGTGGTGGACTATATGGCCTAACCACTCTCAATCGTACTCTCGATTGTAGAGGAGGCTCGTGCCCTGCAGTGGGACGTATCTGGGCTGATACAGTTTGACAACCTCCGTCGCGCAGTTGGTTGGACACCGGCTGTGAAACTGTCTGTACGATCCCCGCACCGAGACAAGTATTTGTGAGGCCCACTAGTATTTGTCTCGGGTCTGGGTGTTTGTGAGACCGAAAAGACTCGTAGTTCGTAATACCCACGACACAAGACTTCATTGATCTTAATGTGGGGTCAGGACTATGTATGTGACTTTTGGGTGTATAATAGTTTGAAATGTACTGTCGCACAATGGAATGGGAACGAGTGTCTCAGATTTGTTTCGTACATCGCCATATTGGTCTAATCATCAAATATCTGTTTTCTGTATTATGTAGGACTGAAGCTTCTTGGTGTTTCTTGTATCCATAAGGGAAGAACATATCTTACAGTAGAATAGCCACAACAAATAAATTGATTGATGGATGAACTTATTTATTTACTGTTGTCGACGCGAGTTGAATAACGTGATTTCAGTTACTGTTCAACGCATATATAGTATAGCTCTATATAACATAGCTTTAACGGATGTGTGTATTTGGCAACTATCTACTAGAGACTCATTGACATACTTCATTGCTTATTTAAGCAATCTATGAAAAGAAGGATCTTATTGGCAAGATTTTTCATTGTAGTCTATTTCAATAAAAATCCTAGATCATGTCCAGTTCTGCAAATAGGTAATAACAAGTCGTAACGAGTGTAATAACGGATTGGCGTGATGTAAAGATATTAGAGATGCTCATAATCACCTGCAAGGAACCTGAAGACTTGTGAAACCATTGCGAATTTTGAGATTGGATTTTTTTTCTGTCATTGAACAATTTGCGGAGTGTTTTGTTATTAAGTATTAAGCCCTTTGTACAACCATAATCAAAATTACAGCAAGACATAAACAGAACAACATTATGCAACATTAGGCACGCGACGCTTCGATCACTTCACAGTCTTCGTGGTCACGGGACGGACTAAGTTAAAAAATGTAAAAATTAAATCAAATTCGGAATAAAATCCGTAGGAATTCGTTTTATTTCAATTGAAGAGGCAGTTGAAATATTTACTCTATTGTTAGAAGACGGAAGATGAATACCTTCCAAACACTATAAAAGGAACGCGCACACCGTTCTAAGGTCTTTTTGTCGGCTGTCTTCGAGGAGGAAACATCGCTCATGTTCCTTAGATTCATATTCAATTTGTGACTCGAATTTCAATTAGTGTTAAAATTGCGTTATAATTATCGGTGAGGCATAAACGATCTATTAACATTAGTTTTGTTCCTTGTTTTTACTAATTGTTGTTAATTTTAAGGCATTACGTTGTAAGTGATTTGATTGTGCAAATAAATAAGTTTGTGAGTCACCTCGCGTGACGGGAGTTATATTTTTTTTATTAATCTCCACTTTTGATTCCTAATATCAGAAGTGGGATAAAGGACTACAAAGCCCACTAAAAGCATCGATACAAGGAACAAAACTAAAATATTTTTCTACCCTCATTTTTGCATTGTGATATTTTTTATGTTTTAAGTGTTCTTGTGTATTGCGGTTCGAATCATTGATACTACTCGTGTACCA
Source organism: Theretra japonica (assembly GCA_033459515.1). Classification (NCBI taxonomy): domain Eukaryota; kingdom Metazoa; phylum Arthropoda; class Insecta; order Lepidoptera; family Sphingidae; genus Theretra; species Theretra japonica. The sequence goes on from CM065943.1 coordinate 8,296,031, forward strand.
TAAGAAACCTGCGCTTAATATGCCCCGAAGGCACAACCGCCGTCGTTCCCGAGACCGATCGGGAAGTAGATCAACTAGTAGTGATTCCGTGTATAGTCCGCGTCATGAATCGCCGCGTAAGCGCCGTCGCGACCGTAGTGTTTCGAAGGATAGCTCCTATTATCGCCGGCATAATGATCGCCAGCGGTGCCGTTCTAGGTCTAGATCGAAATTCACGCGTCAACATTCTAGACAGCGATCTGTCTCACCTAACGTTAACGCCTCTTTACAAAACACTTTAAGTAGCATCATGACGCGACTTACCGCAATCGAGGGTAACGTCGCAAATACAATATGCACGCCAAATGTTTTAGTAACCTCGCAAGCGAATGATCATAGTGTAGTGAATAGTAGTAGACCGATCCGTGAAGTTGCGTCGCACTCTCGTAGCTCCGTGGCCTTGGGCGATGTTCCTAATAGGGATCGCGTGAACAACTCCGAGGGCTTTTCTACCACCGCTTGCACCGACGATCCAACCGTTCGCGGGTCCGATACCCCGTCAACCACGACCCTTCTCGTGGAGGCTATAAAATCACTGCAGCCTATGAGATCGCATAATTATTACGTTTCTAGTTTTGATCCAAACGTACACGACATTGATGCCTGGTGTGAGGAGGTGGATCGCGCGTTAACTGCGAATGGTTGGACCGATCACGGGTGTCTTTCGCGAGTAGCCTCCTGCCTCGAAGGGGATGCTAAAGTCTGGCTAAGCGAGTGGGTCACCAATGACCGTACTTGGTCAAATTTTAAGCTCGAATTCAAGCCCCTTTGCCCTCGGAAGTTGGATTACGCTAATATTTTATTTGAAACTATGAATACGACATCTGACAAATTCGCGACTTACGCTGAATACGCCCGACGTACACTCTTACGATTACGTATAGTTAAGGGCCTCAGCGATGAACTGCGGACTCTTATAGTAATACGCGGTATCGATAGCCCACAAATTAGAGCGGCCGCGGCGAACGCAAACTTGGCAACCGAAGACATAGTCTCATTTCTATCCATTTATACGAAACCAAGTCGCACTAAGCCTGAGTCGCGAAGTAAGGTTATTGGAAAGCACCGCCCTACTAGTTCGCCTTACGATCGCGGACTCAAGTGCTACAACTGCAACCAGCGTGGGCACATGAGTCGTAGCTGCAATAAGAAACATCGCGTGGAATCAACCGGTTCTCCGATTGACAAGTCCGTTACACAAAGTTCGTCTGCCGCAGCCACCGTTAGTGCTAAGCCCGCGTTGCGATGTTCTTTTTGTAAGAAAATAGGACATACTGAGGAAAGATGCTTCGCGAAGGATAGGTCCAAGGCTAGAAACCAGCGCGACGTTAATTTGTGCGCAAATCGTGCTGCCAGTGAAAACGATGTTGTTACTGCCGTAGTTCAAGGTATACCTATGGATGCACTTATCGATAGTGGAGCTCAAAACGTGTCGCTGATTTCATCCGACGCCGTAAAGCACCTGTCCTGCCAAATAAAACCGACGCACTACGTGCTTAAGGGTATAAGCGAACATGAAATTATAGCTTCGTCCTTCGTGACAGTTACCATTGAACTAAGTGATATATCCATAGAAGCTGACCTGATAGTAGTGCCAAAGTCGTGTATGAATACTTCAATCATAATTGGAACCGATATTCTTAACCGCGATGGGGTTATGTATGTGCGTACGAAGCACAAGCAATACATCACTCGATCTATCGATGCCCAAGTCCCTATCAATGGAGTCCAACGTTTAGATAATACGCTAGTCAACACCCCCTTACAAGGTTCTATGCGTGATTCTTTGATGTCCGTAATAAAGAACTTCTCTAACTTCTTCATCTCCGGCACTGCAACCACTACGGTTACAACCGGAGAGATGGAAATCAAGTTGACCAGCACCTCACCTATCGTTTATCGACCGTACAAACTCTCTTACGCTGAAAAACTTAAAGTACGCGAGATAATTAAAGACTTGCTCGATAAAGGTATCATCCGAGAATCACGGTCGGAATACGCCAGCCCCATAATTCTTGTGAAGAAGAAAGACGGCTCCGACCGTATGTGCGTCGACTACAGGGCATTAAATCGTATCACTGAAAAGGAGAGATATCCTCTGCCTCTTATCGACGACCACATAGACAGGCTAGGACGGTATACCTTCTTCACGAGCCTCGATATGGCTACCGGTTTCCATCAGATCCGAATCAAAGATAGCTCTATACACGTCACGGGATTTGTCACGCCAGAAGGACATTTTGAATACCTAAAGATGCCTTATGGCTTGACAAATTCACCGATCGTCTACCAACGCATCATTAATCAAACCCTTCGCGAGTACATAGAAGCAGGGAATGTCTTAGTGTATATCGATGACGTCCTTCTCATGAGTAGCAGCATAGAAGACGGCATCGCATTACTTGATAAGGTCCTAAATACACTCACTAAGGCAGGCTTCTCAATAAACCTTAAAAAGTGCTCTTTCTTAACGACCGAAATTGAATATTTAGGGAGAGTGATAACTTTTGGTCAGGTGCGGCCGAGCTCGCGCAAAGTAGCAGCCTTAAAGAACTCCCCACCCCCTGAGAACGTTAGGCAGGTTCGACAGTTACTAGGACTAGCAGGATACTTCCGCAAATACATTAAGGGATACGCGACAAAGACCGCATGTATTGCACATCTCACTCGGAAAGGTGTTGAATTTCGATGGGGTCAGGAACAAGAAAGGGTTCGCCAAGAATTAATTGTCTGCTTAACCGGTGAACCCGTTCTCACCATATTTGATCCTGAACTTCCCACCGAGGTTCACACTGATGCGAGTTCCACTGGCTATGGAGCGGTACTCTTACAGACTCATGCTGACGGTGGAAAACGTGTGGTGGCGTACTTTAGTAAATCCACACAGGGGGCAGAGAGCAAATACCATAGTTATGAACTGGAGACGTTAGCGGTCGTGAAAGCCTTACAGCATTTCCGACACTATTTAGTGGGTCTACAGTTTAAGGTTGTGACGGACTGTAATGCCCTTAAATCCACCGAGCGCAAGAAGGACCTATTACCTCGCGTCGCTCGTTGGTGGATTTATTTGCAGGATTACCACTTTTCTATCGAGTATAGAAAAGGAGTTCTGCTGCCACACGCAGACTACCTGAGTCGAAACCCGGTCACTTCGGTCAATCAAATATCGCGACCTCGTAATTGGGCACAAATAGCTCAATCCGCGGACCAAGAAACAAACGACCTCATACAAAAACTCTCGGAGGGACAGTTAGACTCTAATCGCTATGTCCTAAAAAAGGATCTGTTGTGCTATAAGTACACTCCTGTAGGCGAAGAACCACGTATCCTGTGCTTTATACCCAAGGGCCATCGGCTCAGCTTATTGCGCATCTTTCATGATGAGCATGAACACATAGGTCCCGATAAAACTCTGCACCTTATCTTAAAACATTTTTGGTTTCCTGGACTACGCCAGTTCGTCTCCAAATATATAACGCATTGCTTAGTTTGTATTTCCAAAAAGCGAGTGCCCCGAGCCCCGCTACAAAATATTTCGTCTTGGCCAAAACCCGATACTCCGTTCGATACCATACACGTTGATGCTCTGGGTCCACTACCCGAATCGGAAGGGTACAAATTCGTCCTAATACTAGTCGACGCGTTTACAAAATTTTGCCTCCTTTATCCGATTTATCGCCAAGATACCGGCGAGTTAAAACGGGTTATCTCCCAAGCAGTGTCTCTATTCGGCGTTCCTAAACTGCTGGTAACGGACAGGGGTAGGATGTTCGAGTCGGCTGACTTCGTACAATGGATAACCGAACTGGGTTCGGACTTACATTATATAACACCCGAGATGCACAGTTCCAACGGCCAGGTAGAGCGTTACATACGAACCGTGCTAAACATGCTTCGGATCGAGGTCGGACACAAGAACGCCTCCTGGTCGACTACCCTATGGAAACTACAGCTGACATTGAATATCAGTAAACAGAAGACGACTCAAACTTCACCGATCAACCTCATGATCGGCACTGATGCCTCCACCCCAGCTATACGCTCCTTGGTACGAGACCTAGCCCTAAACAGCCCCGAGAACAATAGAGAAGCCTTGCGAGAAGTTCACAGACATCGTGCTAGCGAGCTTCTGAAGAAAAATCAAGATCAGCAGGATGCCTCGGTCAACCGGCCCAGACATCCACCGCGTGATTACAGGGTGAATGACCTTGTTTTCGTAACTAAGTACTCGCAATCAACTGGGAAATTAGATCCAGGAATGCGAGGGCCATACAAGGTTATAAAAGTGCTACCTAACGGCCGGTACGAACTAAGACTCCTCAGTGGCGGATATGGAAAAACAACCCAGGCAGCTTCTCAGTACATGATACCATGGAAAGGAGAATGGTGTCCTGAGACGTGCGCTGCGTTTTTCGATAGTGAGTACATTTATCACTGTTACTAACATGTGTGATTTCAGGCGCAGACTAACGAGTGGGTGCAGGTGTTGCCTGTGTCCGCGCCAACCCAAGAGCGGAAGTGTTGTTTGTGTCTGCGCATATCCGATGGCGTTTGTCGCCCAACATGTGGGTTCGTCCCAATGGCGTTTGTCGCCCAACATGTGGGTTCGTCCCAATGGCGTTTGTCGCCCAACATGTGGGTTCGTCCCAATGGCGTTTGTCGCCCAACATGTGGGTTCGTCCCAATGGCGTTTGTCGCCCAACATGTGGGTTCGTCCCAATGGCGTTTGTCGCCCAACATGTGGGTTCGTCCCAATGGCACATGTCACCCGACGTAGGTGTCCAACGCCTAAACAGTATTAGTCACTATGGTAAAGTATGTGCAACGATATAGGACGGCTGGGACGCCTGTCATCCTGCATCCTTGCCATTTGACACTATCATTGCAAATTACTTAAGACTAATGAAACCATATGTCTCGTGTTAACGTCACTTTACGTTTCAGACGACGAAACTGACGATACTGATGATAGCTCCAACCAAGCTCCAAATAATGAGCCCGCAGCTGCTGGACCATCTATGCCTGATCTCGACGCCGTCATAGGAGCTGTAACCCAGTCCAGTCAAGTCGAGGACGCCTTGCGGTCAGGAGAGGCCGTGTTAGAAGACGGAAGATGAATACCTTCCAAACACTATAAAAGGAACGCGCACACCGTTCTAAGGTCTTTTTGTCGGCTGTCTTCGAGGAGGAAACATCGCTCATGTTCCTTAGATTCATATTCAATTTGTGACTCGAATTTCAATTAGTGTTAAAATTGCGTTATAATTATCGGTGAGGCATAAACGATCTATTAACATTAGTTTTGTTCCTTGTTTTTACTAATTGTTGTTAATTTTAAGGCATTACGTTGTAAGTGATTTGATTGTGCAAATAAATAAGTTTGTGAGTCACCTCGCGTGACGGGAGTTATATTTTTTTTATTAATCTCCACTTTTTATTCCTAATACTATTTTATTTTAACTTTGATATAACTTTGGCTCAGCTTCTAGTTCCTCTCTCTTTCTCTCTCCCTCTCTCTTTAGCCACAGATAGTCCACTGCTGAACATAGGCCTCCCCCATAGATTGCCACAATGCCACATTGACCTATTCCTAAATAAATTTAAATGACTCACACGTCCTAACACGACTCAGTTTACAACTCCGTATAATACTAAATTAGATCACAGTAGTGACACGTCGGGTCAACATTCGTCCCGCATTTATCGCCGTAACGCGTCTGTTTTGTACATTTTAGGGCACCCTGTGTTGTCAGGACCCCGGCGTGAAGTTTCGGGATTTATGTCCAGACCCGGGCAATAAAATAAAGGCTCCTGTAACGCACGCGTGTCTCGTATATTCGCGTGTCGTCGTTCAAGTTGTAATACTGCGTAAGTCAAAATCGGCAAGTTTACAAAAAATATATCCCTTCAGACAGGAAGTCAACAGATGAACACACGCCTTCTCCAAAGTCTTGTACAGCGACCTGTCGGAAGTGGCCTCCATCAAGCGACTACCTGCAACCTTAACACTTCGTCCATCCACTTTGTCGGCGAACCTCCAAAGATTTTTTTTTTATATTTGCTTGCTGATGCACGACCTTTTTTCGGTCTTATCACCCGTTAGTATTCCGTGCCGTGTGTCTTATCACTGCTACTCCAACTTGCTAATCCTCTAGGCTATATAGATAATTCCTTACAAGAAAACAAATAAATTGTTTTAATTTGCATCAATTAATATTTTGAATATATAAATAGATAATCCAAAATAAAACGGTTTGTTTTCCCTCCTTGAAATGAACCAATTTTGTCTTAAGTGGTTGCAGAACTTTAACGACGAATTGTGACAGAGATGAGAAGAATTGAGAGCCTTATCTCTGTTGGGTCTTGTTGAGGCTAAGAAATAAAAGTTATAAATATGAGGCTTACGTATGTGGTTTACTAAGGCTATTGTTTTGTTGTATTCTATAACCAAAATTTACGCGGAGTTGGCGTAATATATCTTTATTTATAATCTCGCAAAACAATATAAATTCTTGTAAGAAAGTAATATAAATTATATTATAAAATAATGAGACTTTACAATGCTTCAAGCGACATAATTCAATTTCAGTTCCATAAAATAAAAATCACGATTTCAATAAAAAATGTCTGAAGAGTGTTTTGATCGGTTTGAGTCCTACTCAAGATCTCATAGTCTATGTAATCTAATATGAATTCAAGCAGAAACATCCTGACTTAAGTATCTAAATGTAATAACAATTTTATTGAATGAATATAAAATAATCCTTATAAAAACTTGAAGATTCCTTCAGATAAAGCAACGCTAGTAATCCTATTTACTACAGCAATAATTTCAGATAGTACTCTTAAAATATTACCATAGCCGTTAAATTAAGTGAAGCCTCTGAGATTTTATGGCGTTGTATTTTAATTTAATTAAGGCGTTTCGTATTCGTAGCCCGTTCAGAGGAGGATAAAGTTAGAAATATGCTTTACCGCTGTGTCCTTTTAATTACGTAATGGGGGAGATGTAAACAATTGAATAATAATGAAAAAACATATGAATGACAGTGAGATAATAATAATATTTTTAAGTCAATTATTTAGACATTTTTGTATTACAAGAACTTTTGAGCATTTTTAAAATATATTCCTACTTATGTAATTTAAATATTTTTTTACAATTAGTAATTAAATTAATGGTCCAACCATCAAGAATGACAAAAACTGGATCAAATCTATAATATAAATTTTTAGGCCGTGTAGTCCAATTATTTGTGGCAAAATAAAAAAAATATTGGAATTTCAATTTAAATTTGGAATTTCTTCACATATAATACAAGGAGGTTGTATAAAACTTGTAAACAGATGCGGATCGGGACCTAGTTGGCAACGCGATACGTTGTTTATTTACAATTTCCAGTGGCAAACACTGCACATATTCAAATATCTCCTGTTACATACAGTACGTGACAAGCGGCGTTTGTTTTCGATACTCCAGGGGTTTTACTTCAAATGTACGAGTGCATTCACATTTTATAAATTTAACATGATAGCATTTGCAGTGGAACTTGAAAGTCTTGTTTACAGAGAATATATTGTTCAGTTTTATTGTTAGATCGCCGTATATGTTTTATGTTATATTTTATTATTTGAGTCGTGATATCAGGAGTCTTATATCGGAGTTTACTGTAGGAAATTCTTGCGAGGTATTGTATATTGTTCACTTAACCACCACCGCAACTTTTGGCAAGCAGATCAACTGTGGAATGCGAGAAAATGAAATAAAGCTTTGATACTCGGTAAATTACTTAGGGACATACAATTAACAGAAAAATGCTGGAAATAATTATACTCATATACTCCTAGGTGTATGAAGGATCTGTCAGAAATCCTATGAGTTATAAACTTAGTGGTAATGAAATTATAGACTATTTTTAGTATTGCATGTGTGTTTAAATAGTTACACCCAGAACTCAGATACCTAGTCCTGACCCCACACTAAGATCGAGTTTTGTATCGTGGGTATCAGACACTATCAGAGACTTTTCGGTCTCACAAACATCCAGAGCCGAAACAATGATGACCTAAGCAGTTCCACCAGTTCGTTTCTGGTTGTGACGTCGCACCACACCGTGAACAAGAGCAACAGACTTTGATGAACGTAGTAAGTGAAATTAGATTAGTAGAAATTGCTTTGAGCAATAAGACCGCCATTTGTTCATATTTTTTTTTGTAATTTTGTCCACTTTTTATGTATTTGGTGTACAATAAAGTGTTAAATTAATAAATAAGTAGATCCTGGCACTAAACAGTCGTCACCAGAGTCAATACATGGCAAGGCTCTTAACGTCGCGTAATTCCGGCTACAATTTGATTTTTTTTAATAACAAGCAATATATCGTGTCGATAATATACTTTTACCGTCGATACAATCATTATTTTTTACAATAGCCCATATACACTATAAGGTATCTCCTATACCCGCCTCAGTGAAGTGAAGGCAATTTCGGTCGCAGTTACGGCTTATGTGAAAGTGCCATTAAGATCCAACTTAACATAAACAAAAGCCTAACATCCCGCACAATAGTACATTAACCCCGCTCACAACCATGTAGTTAATTTTCCCATTAAAGCCAGTACCAACAGTGTTCAAGGATAATATTAGCTTTTACCCAAATCATAGGCTTGTGCATGCTATAATTGCAGCCAGAGAAAATAAAAAATAATAATGGGAGATAATTAAATATTATTTATGTGAATTGAATACAGAGAAAAAAAAAATATTTTTATATCTAGTCGGATATTGTAATTCGAAAAAAGCTTATTACAACGAAGAAATTTAATCAATTTATAAATTACGATTGCATAAAAAACGCAGACAACTGATTTAAATTTTTTTGTTTTTTATTATAATATTAAAAACTAAACACACAAACAACCAAGTCTAATTAACGGCATGGACGCTAAAAGCAGTCTTTCGTATAAAGCAGCTGAAGGAAAAAGGTCAAAGAATTAAGAAATTTTACGCAACAGATCGTCAAAGTGTCGCATCATTGGCTAGTGCCTTACTAGTGCCCACTCGTATGAGCTATAAGCCTTGAGGTCCTAGGTACTCATCATTCATACGTCGGGCATTCCACAATGTGTATCTAAGGTGTTCTGTTAAAGAAATGACATATGACTTTCCCGGCATGGCATGGCGTTAAGGTCGGAGTATCAAATATTGCAAAAGCTGGACCATGTGCGATGCCACTAGTAAGTAGTAACACTTCTAATTACCTTATAATGTATATGTTAAAATATTTCTAAATCACATACGGTCGGATGCCCAATACCCTTACCCCGTCCCATCCTTTTTCCTTTCCGCTCCCCTTCCAATCTGATGGACTAGCAACACATCGATGATCCAAGTGTTGTGTATGATCATGGGCAGCAGTGATCACTACCACCAGGTAATCTGCTTGCTCGTTTGCCGGACCTATGCTATAAAAACATACCACTACTAATGTACCCTTGGAAAAACCTTCATGCAAGTATCAAAATCCATATGAGTCCGATGTGGAGTGACTAGATGCACCAATGGTCAGCTAGTGCGAAATTGTTCAGCCATCCGAAGGCGCTGTGCCGTGGCTTAACGACTGTTGGGATTTCACAACCGCCACAGCTTAGCACGGTTTTGTAGGCATGGGACAATCCAAGATCTACCCTATAGAACAGCGGAGCAACTTCTTAATTGACTTGTTTGTTTTTAGTGTTGTTCTGAAGATGGCGATGATAGGGAATGATATTTACGATTAGAGAAACAAATTGACACGCAGCTAGATATTGTTAATGCTCATATTCAACTTAATGATATTATATTCAAGTCTCCTAAACGCTCAGTTTTAATGATCCAAGTGTTGCATTTTTGTGCCAGATTGGGAAAAATATTTTCCATCATACCATTCTATTATTACTTGAAACATATAAATCATATCTATACTTATAAAAATTTCTAACAGTCTAAAATAAAGTTGGAGTAAAAGGAAGTAAACAAAATAAAGTAAGAATTGAATACAGCCGTCTTTAAGTGGTTTAACTGCAGCAATCGATATAAATATCTCGAGATATATAAGAGCATGAAATTCCCGATAAGAATTTCGCGGCAAAGCGTGCACTTCCCCTGGCGGTAGATTTCTCCAAAGGTTAAATCATAAAGAAATGTGACCCGCAACCCGAGGGCAGGATCCGCCTTTCACCAACCACCTTCTTTGACAAAAATATTGCTGTAATCGTCTCTTTAAATACACCATGTTTTTCTTTTTCGTTCCCTTTAAGCGATTTATAGAGTGCAGTATTGATGGTGTTAGATCTTAGTTTTATATTTTGAGTAAAATATTATTGTGTGTAATGTTGAAAATTGGTTTGTCGTTAGTCTTTTTACGAATCCTTATATGAAAGTATTGCGCTTATAACAAATTAACTTTGAATAAAGGCAAAAATATAAATAAGGCTAAATATTTTTGTATTTATTATTATTTTTCCAATTCCTGAGCGAAATAAAAAAATAAAAAAACTAGAACTACTATTATTACCTACTACGTAACAAAATAGATAGAAATGTAGTATGAAACAGCAAAAATCGTTAAGACCAGTGATAATCCTCGTAATTAAAATGGATTCTTAAGCGCTAAGTGCGCCGATTTCCAACTGAAGCGAAATTAATTAAATAAAACCCATTTGTCTGCAAATTAGTGCAGCTATTTGAATGTGCATGAATACATATATTAAACTGGCTTGTAGGTAATTTCCCCAGCGATTCGGACATCGTTAACGTCTATTCATACGCCTAAAGTGGGAGACGAGTAGAATAGTCTTTTAATGTGTTTTGCTCTGAACATTCACCAGAGATTTTTACAAGCGATTCGTGCTTTACTGCGATAAAAGATTTCTCTAATTCCACCGGTGTGTATTGTAAATGTTTTTGTAATATGTATCACTTATGGCATTACAAATTGCCATGAAACGTTGTCACGGTAACCCGCCTAAGTTTTCCATTTCAAACTTTGTATTTGTCACAGATCGGTTGAACTCTGCCCGTGGATACACTATATGGGTGCACTGCACTCATTATCAAGTAGATAGAATTCTATTTGAAATTACCAAGTAGTTTTCACTTAGGAAACGGTACGGCGCTGTAGAGTAACATTCAGTCATGAAACAAAAGATCATGATTTTAATACACGTTCCCCTGTAAATATTGGCAAGTTTTTGTGAGATAAATCTTGCGTTTTGGAAAGCTCTGCTGATACAAGTCGCTCAACGTATTACATGACTTTGTGTCTTTTATACATTGGTTCGGAAGATGCCTACGTCCAGTGTCCACCAGAATTTTTTGAGGCCGAAGATGATGATGATTAAAGATGATTAAAGATAACACAATTTAATTTGTGTTCCATTTTTGCATTTCACAAATACTTGTCATCATATGACATACCATTGTAGATATTCCAAGAAATATTCAGATATAAATCGATGTCTCAAAGACGTTAAACTAAGCCTCTTGTCAAAGGGTTGTTCGACGTATGAACGAAGAAAGGCCTTTGAATTTACGTTGGAATCTCTGTGATGTACACGAGCGTGGTGTGGTTAAACTATTATCTGGAATTCTAAGAATATATCAAAGTATCTATGGCGCTTGGGATTATATTTGTCACTGTAGAATATAGAGAATATCGTCTTTTTATAATATCATCTTCTGTGTTGTTTTGTGATACATATCCCTGTAAGGACATTTTATTGCATTTTGACACCAAAATGAATTGGAATTCGGTTACTGGAAAGGAAACTATTTTATTGAAATGCATAATCTTGTGTGCATAGAACAAGCGTTTACTGATGGTAGGTCTCTCAAATGTGAGAGGCCGCCTGAGTATATACAACCACAATGTTTATTTCACTCGCCAAACAGAAGTGTAAATGCACTGTTATGTTCCGGTTTGAAGGACATTGTAGCCAGAGTAATTACTGGACATAGACTTAACATCTTAGGTCTCAAGCTCGTCTCGCCATTCATGGCAATAAAAAAAATAGCTGAGCTGTCGCTTCACGTCGATTTCTTGTAAAACAGTAGTACCGCCTCGGATGAGCCTGTCCATTCATGCTGAGTCATGACTAACAACAGCGTGGCTCTACCACTCGTTAGGATATCGATTATAGCACCATCTTTACTAATTACTTCTCACAACTACTAGTTCCAACACAGTCAGTGTAATATATTTTTAAAACAATATTCAAGAATCACCGATTCTCAAAACTATGTTATTTTGCTAAGCGATTAAAAGCATACCACAACTTCTAAATTAAAAATGAATATCAAAAACGGAAAGTCTTGTGAAACCATCTTGCTACTCAGAGGAATAAAGGATCTACATTGCTTTAAAAACTACGATGAAATTTTCCTTTTAAAATAAGAGAAAACAAGGTAAAGAGTTTTGTGTTTGATATTAGCGCGGTAATTTCTTCGGCACACAGTATCCTTTTGTAAAAACGTTCCACTATTCAGTTTTTTCTCAGTTAAAGGAATTATGAAGCGCGAGTATCTTCTAACGTTGAACAGGAAATGGTAAGTGGGGTAGAAAGCTCCGCCCGATGAGTTTCTTGTAATTTTATTTCTTGCAGGATTATGCGTATTTCTTTTCTGTTGTACAGGGTATATCCAGACTGCGACAGAAAACGAAGCCTAAGGTAGTATTAGTGACTCCAAAGTTCAGAAACAATGCAGCTAAATAAAAAAAGGTTCCGACGAATTGAAAACCTCCTCTTTTTTTTGAAGTCGGTTAAAATTTCGCAAAAAAGCGACAAATTTTTAACACGCTTTTATTAGCTTCGCCTGTATGTATGTATGTAACGGAATCTTTGATGTAAATTTTCGGGCACTTCAAAACCTCCAATTGATCTGAAAATTTGCACATTTATTAAGGACCGATGATAATACAATAATTTAAAAAGCTTTTAAGATTATCTTTACCGGGTACTTCAGGATTTTCATTTTTGAAAAAAAACTTAAAAGTGGGTAACTACCGCGCAGCTGCCTTCCTTAGATATGATATTCGTTATTTTTTACTAAAGTAACTAATAATAATTAAAAAAACACCCTTATCTGATCTTATACTAATAAGATCCAACTAAAAAAGTACAAATAATTGTTAATGAGTTTAAGATTAGAAAAAGCAGTGAAATTAAGTCATTTTATTGTTAATTACTTATCATCAAGCACCCTAGAAAAAGACGCCTAGTTTAAAAAAAAAATCGATATTTCCTTTATTTTAAGAATTCCTTAGCAAGAGTCCTGTAATAAATTGATTACGACTAAACAAGTGGTTATCGAAATTGCCAATGACAACAATAGGCACATTAGTTAGAAACACGTTTATAGAATTGTTGTCTATTTTTGTACTTGCGTAGTCGGATTGTAATTGTTTTATTTGTATTGTGGATTTAATTTTTTTACATCACAGAAACGTGGTCTTAAATTAGCAACAAAAATTTGTTCTTTTAAAGTAACTTCATTTCAGAATTTACTCTTTATTTATATCTTTAACATTTGATTCAAATAGCACTATTGTAGTCACGTTTGATTTAAATGTCGTAGTTTAAATTTTATTAACACTGAACCGACGAGCATGCATGAAGAGATTGATGAAAGTGGATGAAGGGAAAATAGTATGTCAGGATCGAGCAAATTGGCGATCCATAGTCTCTGCCTACCCCGATGGGATACAGGCGTGACGATTATGTATGTATGTTAAATTTTATGGTATTTTTAAGCTTCGGAATGTTATTATTGCCTTCGGATATTCATATTTTTATTATCTATTACTTACAGTTTGTGTTATCACATTTTGTGCAATTGGTAACATTTTGATAACTTGAAATCTAATTCGAAATATATAGGTGGCTGTGTTGTAACTGACCACATAAAGCACTCTTATTTTATACCAAAGACCCATCCAAAACCCACTTTCAAGCGTAAAATTTAATTAAAACCTACTTTGTTGCATATCGATATACAATTGTATATCGGTTCATTAACGATGCACTGCCCTCGGCAAGCAATTCGTCTAATTAGATAAGGAATTACCGTCTTCGCGCTGCTTGTTTTCCTCGTCAACGAGTTCACACAGCCGCCTGATGTTTGGAAAGCGTTTTGCGAGCTAATCCGAGCTGTGTTTACAACATCGCCTTAATTACATCGTTGGATTTATACGTCGCGCGTTCCGTTTTCTTGTCGAACTGCGTATGCTGATTAAATTTGGAATGCCTGCAAAGGGAATGCAAGGAAAATAAAATTTATTTTGAAATAGAAATAATATTTACGAATTTCATCGGGATTTTGGTTTGATTTTATATTTTTTATTTTTAAATTATAAAATGTATTTTTGTAAATTGTAGGGCGACATAGTGGTGCATTGGATGATGTTGCTGAGTGCAGTACATACAGGGTATACACAGACGATTACATGATAATGATAGCCTGTTTTCATTCACATAAACTCAGGCTGAATTTTAAAACGTGCTGCACACATTTATGTCATTGTGATGGGTTTCCACTGAATCTATTTTATTCTAATTACTAGTCATAATCGGTGGTGGTTTTGTGAAACTGTTGTTCCATTACTGTAATATTTTACGTGACCAATGTTTAAGCGGTAATCTAGTGGGTAGTTTCTGAAATTTTAAATTCTCGCGATAGTCTCGAGCGCTCAGGCAGGTGTCGCGTGGTTAGCTGTTGTTCTAGGCTTCTCGGTTATTTTCTACATTGTTTTGAAGAATCTAGTGTGTGAGTGTGTGTGGGAGTGGTACCGACCACGCAGCTTCGGTAGCAGTGTCGCAGTGAGTTGGCTAAGGAACTTTATTATCGTCTTGTTTACTTATATACTGATTTTGTTTTTGATAGATGTAGAATATCGTGTGGGATATTTGAGAATACTATTAAGCCAAACATTAAAAAAATATGTTGACTATATGTATGTGTAAACGGCAGCTAAATACTTTTACTCTAAAATATTCCAATCAAAATTGTATCAAACCTACTGCACCGACTTGCACAATTGCATACACAAAATTAAAAGACAGACTCCATTGCCGTACACTTAGCCACATAACCGTCAGTCTTAAATATGAAGTTAAAGGAAAGCGCAAGAGTTGTAATAAAATTGTTAATAAATCTGAGGATAAGTACGGCGCGTCTAGACAGAGGCGCAGGGCGCGCACGATGGGATTTGTCGCATGAACACGGCTTCTTAGTGCCGCCCACCACTTGCGAATAAGCTTATGCACTCTAACATACGTAAATAAAACATTTGTAAAGGAAAGTACTCGGAAAGGCGACTTTACATCTACAATGCGCTTGTGCCTGGGTAGGAGGGATCTTTGTTGGAATACGTTCTGTGTTAGCCCACATACGCCCACTGCAAAGGATGGGATTTGTCTGCAATTGATAGTGCTTAAATAGGCATGAATAGTTATACCAGACCATGATTTATAATATTCTGAGAATAGATTTAGTAAATACTTTTATGTCCGACTGCTTGTCTTATATTCGAGGAAGTGTTCAATGCAGGGACATCGTTTTTCATAGTGATTATTGGCACTGCTCTTTGCAAGTAGCAACGGCTTTCATTTTACAATATCTGTACGCCATCACTATCTTTACCTTGTTATTGGTATCTCTCTCTTCAACCACAGTAAGTCCACTGCTGAACATAGGCCTCCCCCATGGATCGCCACATAGACCTCTTGGAAGCGGCCTGCATCCAGCGACTTTCTTCGACTTCGACTCCCAGTTATTAGTATAAAATAAAAAAAAGAAATAAAGATATTCTTTGTTTATATTTGATTTAAGCGTAATCTAGGCTTAGATCAGCTAATACCATCAATATATTTTTAAAAATCAATATTACTATGATTAAGTTTTGTTATTGGAACTTGTTGATGTTGGCTTGAGAGGTTGATATTTTTCACCCAGCCGCCGCGTCAGGTGTTTTTGACGATGATTTATGTCGTCGCCGAAATGAGAGAATTCATCCAGTCTCGACTTGATTCTGACAAAATTATTTCTCCCAACATTCATTCATTCATTTCATTAATAAATAACCTGGAAATATCTCCATTTTACATGCTGTAAAATTATTTCAGATGCCTTCTAGTGAGAATGTACGAACGATAGAAAGTCAGAATGTACGAGTGCTTATACACATAATTTGAACTATAAAAAATCATAGTTTTATTGATGAAACTTTAAGACTAACTGAAAAGTTATAAAGAATTAATTGACTGAGGTAAACACTAACTGAAAAGTTATTGACTGAAGTCCCTTATTTAACATAACCTATCATTAAAAAATCTACAGTGATCTATAATTATTACAAGTTGCATGTAAACAGTCACGGCTTTATTCCTAGACAGTTTTAAAACCTTTTTTAGCTATCCAATGTTTTGTCTTACGAATGAGTTTTGAATTCAGTTTCAGCGAAGAAACGAAAACATTCGACAACTAAAATAGGTTTTAAAACAATCTCTTGTTATAAGATTCGGCATTTGCGAAAAGTGCATGTGATTTTGAAGTACCCAATACTCTCGTTGTTTACGTTTTAGTAATTATAAAGATTCTAAAATCAAGCAACGAATTGTAAGAAAATTTAAGAATGCATGTCAAGATTTGGTCTGGTTTTCTCTTATACCTTGGGGCTGTGAATGAATACTTAGTTATGGAAATGTGAATGAATCAATAGATATAATTTAAATCATTAGTATTTATCACCATAACCCATAAACAAAATATACCGTAAAATAGTTGAGCAATAAAATAAGTATCAAAACATTGTAAGTGGTTGGAAGTCGTAAATTGGGAACAAAGGTGAATTGAATGTTTGAAGAGAAAACATACAAATAAGGAAATCGAATATCGACGTTCATCTGATTTGGAATACGTGTAGGTAATAAAGAGGGGAGGGTGCGGACGCCTTCCGCACTGTTGCTAGCGTCTTATATATTGGAAATGCGTGTATGTTTGTTATCATTTCGCAGCTGAGTCTCTGAAGTAATTTTGTTGAAATTTTGTAAGGAGATAGCTTGAACATTGAAGGAGGACATAGGATAGAAATTGATAAATACACTATTTTATTTAAGAGTATATTAGATTGTAACAGATAAGAAGGGTAGTAGTATTACATTAGCTAATACATACATCTGTAGCCTACACAGGGTATGACATGATCCTACAACTTAAAACGTACGATTCTCAACTCGATAGTCTCATACATAATTCTGACCCCACACTAAGATCGAGCCTTGTGTCGTGGGTATCAGAAGCTACGAGAGACTTTTCGGTCTCACAAACACCCAGACCCGAGACAAATATTTGTGGGCCTCACAAACATTTGTCTCGGTGCGGGGATCGAACCCGCGGCCTCTCGTTTCACGGGCGGCAACTCGATGCCGATTAACTATCAAAAGTTTCTGCGATTACATATGTTCTGCAATTTACTAAATCTAAAATAGTTGCTAGAAGATTCAGATTTGATCCAGTACGAACAAATTCACAGGCAACAGTAAGTGTTATACCGTGTATTGTACAATTGTATTATATAACACAGTGTTGCGTGTATGAATACACCTTTTGTACACCGGACGAGGGGAAATGGACTCAATCGTATTACAACCGCTGTTGTGTAGCAGTCTAGGTTACCGCAATGGTTTATGCCAAAATCCTTCATTGTAACATCCTCAACACGGAACCAGATTGCCTATCATAGAGACAACGTACTTAGTCGAATGATACCAGCGTATTATAATAGCGTCCATCGGTCGCCAATACGTTTGACAAGCATGAAGAATACGGAATATCCTTTTTAAGTACCTATGGTGTTTCTGTGGCTAAAGTAATTTTAACCCAGTAGACTTTAAGACTGCCTCGGTGGCGTAGCTGTACTACGATATACTTAGTTACAACGCTGAGGTCTCGGGTTCAAATCCCGGGTCGGGCAAAGTGATATTGAACTTTTCTATTTACTTCAGCCCGGAGTCAGGAATTTGTGCCAGATATGGCGATTGGCTCGCCCCCTATCACATCCTGGGATGGAAGAGACAAGGCTAAACGTAGGTGATCCTGGTAGCAACCGGGAGAACCTGTGCCCACCCCTTCTGGGAAAAAAGGCGTCAGTTTTATATGTATGTATGTAACTATAATACTAATTTTAGTATTACAAAACCTATAAATTTTGATGCAAAATCATAAACAGAGATAAAAATTATATTCTACACGCTTTAATTCATTACAATTCTAAATTTAAACGAGCATACAAAACTTACATGACAAGAGATTACGTTAAAGTGTCTTTTTGTGTTGGCAATGATGAAAAGCATGTCGTTAGAAGAGTTTAAATTTGCTAATTACGGTGTATAAAACCTTCTGTCGGGAAGTGGGCTTAAAACTTCGCAGAGTGGTGCAGTGTTGGTATTACATTTTTATATCTCCTTCCTTTTTTTATACTGGCTTTATCCTGGCCAGTGTCCGGGTTCACCTTTCTGATCATATACGTACAACTATAGGGCACAGTCTTTGGTATCATAGTAGATACATCTGAATATAACCCTCAAATATGTGTATGCTGTTAATATGCCGAATACTCTCTCTCTCTCTCTCTCTCTCTCTCTCTCTCTCTCTCTCTCCCTGTCTCTTAAGCCACAGGAAGTCCACTGCTGAACATAGGCCTCCCCCATGGATCGCCACATAAAACTGTTTGAATATATCCAATCCAATCCAATCCAATCCATCAGCCAAAGGAAGTCCACTGCTGAACATAGGCCTTCCCGAATGATTTCCATAGCGACCTGTTGCAGGAGAGTTTGAATTTATACTCAACTCTAATACACTAATACATTACTATCGTTCTCAATGCTTTTAGGTTAGGATAGAATTCAAAGAGTTTTTCGAATGTTTTTATTTGTGTTACAAGTTACATCAGAAAAATGTGGTCTATTTTTAAAACGTATTTACTTAATTCGTTTTAAAATTACACTAAAAGTGGTTTAGCGAAAGAAGAGAGCGGATTCAAAATGATTTAGATTTAAAATATACATACATACATAAACTCACGCCTTTTTCCCAGAAGGGGTAGGCAGAGGTGCTATGAGGACACCGACATTTTGCCTTATATATTCCGTTCCACAACGTGATAGGATTCGACCGTATCGCTATATCGGGCACAAATTCCTGACTCCGGGCTAATTATGAAAAATCCAATATCACTTTGCCCGACCTGGGATTCGAACCCGAGACCTCAGTTTTGTAATCCTACCGTAGTAAAACAACGCCACCGAGGCAGTCATTTAAAATATATAAACAGAGAAAGAATAAAATAATTATAAATTGTTCCAAGAAATATGATTGCAAATTTAAAAAAGAAAAAAGTTCACAATTCAGTTTTTTTACATAAAGAACGTCCAATCAAAAAACAAAAAACTTATTTATATGCCAGTAATTCAGCTACAAACCACTACATAATAAAACATGTAAATCTTTTCAGATTAATCATACTAAGTTGAGCAAACTAATCCGGTTCGACATTTTTTCTTTATAACAATCTACGTACAACGACACTTCAGATTATCGTCTTCCAGTCCATTTATTTCTCCTACCCGACGACCATTTAAAGTAGACCCCTGTGAATTCTTTCACAACACTAATTAATCAGCAGACAGGTGAGGTCACGACGAATGGCCACCATGTTAGGGCTAAGACATTTCATCCGTGTTTAATGGCTCTAGTTGTCTCAGAAACACGAGCGCCACTCAAGTTCCGCAATTACTTTTTATTTTTCTCCGTTGTGCCGGCCATAAACAAGAGTATAAAAGTGACGCATAAAATAATTTACATGACGTAGATGTATGTGCATATATTGCTAAGTAAGATATGGCGGCTGAATCTGAATGAGACAGTGTTGTATATTCTAGTTATTATACAAATATAAGTGGAAATTATGTTGGTTTATTCTTTTTTTAAGCAGAAACGTATCGATATATGTTTTTTATATAGTGCGTGGTGGCCTGTTGGTAACCAGACGCGGCTGCCTACATGTTCACGGTGGTCGCGGGTTCAAATCCCAGGGCACACCTCTGACTTTTCGGAGTCATGTGTGTATTGATAGTCAATCACCACGGACTATAACGGTGAAGGAAAACATCGTGAGGAAACCTGCATACCATAGCGATTTGTATAAATTTCTATGGTATGTAAAAGTCCGCCAACCCGCAATAGGCCAGCGTGGTGGACTATGTGGCCTAACCACTCTCAATCGTACTCTCGATTGTAGAGGAGGCCCGTGCCCTGCAGTGGGTCGTATATGGGCTGATACAATAACAATAACAATACAATATGTTTTTTAAGAAATATGGTTAATGGTTTGCTGGTGGTAGCATATCGATATACACCTTTATAACGACCACTTTATACAGGGTATAGCAAGACTGCTACCGAAAACGAAGCCAGGTGGTAGTATTAGTGACTACAGACTAGTTGCATCAACTAAAAATTTTGAAAAAAAACACGTCGATTTATTTTTTGTAATGTTTTAAATATGATTGTGATTGGGTGGTATATCCCTTGTTTTTGCTAAAATAATAATTTAAAGCCTTGCATACTACATCGTATTTAAAAATAAAAGGGTGTACATTATTATTTACGAAAAAGTATGATTTTAAGACCCAAATACGACGATAAAATTGTCGCTTTTTTTGGCGGAATTTTTAGTTGCATTGTGTCCGAAGTCACCAATACTACCACCTGGCTTCGTTTTTGGACGCAGTCTTGATATACCTTGTATAATGGAAAGCCCATCGGTGCGACACACCTAAATGTATCGGACTCAATCTGTATATGAGTTTCTCTCATGTGTGTCATTTGGAGTGAACTACACTTTCCACCTGGAATATTGTACATATTTGTTGCGTCGGCATAAAAACATGGCTCGCAAAGTGACGTAGGGTAAGTAATTGTTTTCGTAAAAACAAGTAGCCTGTTTAACAAAAATTAATAATTTTTTAAAATAGGTATGGTTTTGTGTCACATATTTTTCCAAATTTAAGGCAAGTTTTCGGTCTAAACTCAAAATTATCAGGCCAAACTTCTTTTAAGTAAATAAATACACACAACAGTCACGTACATAGTCCTGACCCCACACTAAGAGCGAGTCTTGTGTCGTATCATAAACTACGAGAGACTTTTCAGTCTCACAAACACCCAGACTCGAAACAATAAACTTACGTGTGTGGTTAACACAAATATTTGTCTCGGTGCGAGGATCGAACCCGCGGCCTCTTGTTCCACAGCAGGCGTCTAACCAACTGCGCCACGGAGGCTATTCATTTTACTTTTACTTTTCTTAATTGTCCAGAAATGTCTGATTTGAGCTGTGCTACTCGTATTATTTGCCCAAAATTCCTGTCGATAAATCATTCGATTGTGCGCAATTCCTACTTAGATTTAGAGAGACTAAAACGTAATATTAAATATTAACTCAATACCTCTCAACAAGAGCAATCAATAAATTAGTCCACGGCAAAATACCTAGCCTCGTCCTATTATTTCATTGATGTAGTCACGTTTTGTCTTTCACTAGGGAGTTGTTAACTATGACGAATATTAAATTTAATGATAGCATGTCCTTTAATTTCGATTACTTCAACACTGGTTTCAGTAGCATAGATTCAGTAAATGTAGATTTTGAACTCAATTATCCAGTTTAAAAATTTACGCTCATCCCGCTGCATGATATAAATCTTTTCGAGAATTATTCAATCAGAGGACAATGTTCTTAGAACTTAAACTTCATAAAGTGAATGTCGCGATCTAGGAATCGTATCTAGGACTAAATATAATAGTATGTATTATATAATAAATTAGCACGCACTGTGCGTTATAGTGAAGGAAAACATCAAATGTAGATAGCGATTGGTAAGAATTTAAATAGTAAGTAAAGTGCATCAACACGCACTAGACCAGCGTGGTGGACTATATGGCCTAACCCCTCTCAATCATACTTTTGATTGTAGAGGAGGCCCATGCCCTGCAGGAGAACGTATATGCGCTGACACAGATACCGATATTACATAAGCTCTAGAAGTCTGAAACATCTCAGTAACTAATTCACGTAATTTTTTTTTTTTTTATAATTTATTTTTTTGCAATTACTGTTACTCATATGTTAATAAGTCTTATTGTTTCTTAATATTTTGTTACTTTTTATTTTACAGTTTTTATATATTTTGTTTATTCTCTCTATTACCATACTTTTTTGTTTCTTGGGTTTGTAGATAAATGTTAATTTTTGTAGAGAATAATTAATGTTAATACAAATGTTGTGTTCGCCTATTATTGGCACGTGTACTTGTATAGAACAATTGTTACATTTATTATAACACTATTATGTATACTGTGCTGTTGGTGTTCCAAATAAATAAATAAATAAATAAAAAGTCTAGACCGATTAGGTAAAAAAGTACACAATTTGAATACCAAACTAAAAGAAATCCAAAACGCCAGACATTTCACAACCGTCAATTAGTCTTGAAATAGTCTAAAGGCAAGATATAAACAAAAATTTAATGCTAATTAAATTTCTTAATAAGCATGCTTCTTGTTTCGTCTGCTTCGCAAAATTTCATCGTAGTGCGGACATCATTAGCCGAGAGTGGAAACTGTCGTTATATTTTATGGCTGTCCTGGTGCGAGTTAGTTACCCTTTAAATGCATCTACTGGGCCTTAATTGACATTATAATAAACTTTATTACTACATCGAAGTATTGTTTTCAGACTAATCGTGTAACGTTATGTTGTGGTTGAGAGTGATTAATTTATTATACATAACGTTATCAATCTTGGACATGTGTCGAATATTATAGCAGGGGCGTGCGCTCCTTATAGGCAGAAATGCAGTGCTTTACTTGCCATTCACAGATATTTTAATAAAACGTTCGTACGTTTTAGATGACTAAAATTAATAGTAAATAAATGAATAAACAAAATGTAATAACTTAAAAACGCCTAATATTTTATTAATAGCAATTATTTGCAAGCACAAACAAAAAATAATGTGCCTAATCAACCAACTCCTGCCGTCGCGTCCCGCAGGAGATTTGTTCGCGTGTGCGTAGCAATTTTAGTGTCCGTGCACAGTTCGTAAACGCACACACCCATGAATCCGAAAGCCGCGACTCCAGCGGCAGGCTACGGGAGTTCGGCAGTTGTCGGAAGTAATCGGAAATGTTCGTTGCCTATAATCCGAGTAAAAATAATAGACGGAAATCTAATGAATCACGTATGCGCATTATGCATTTTTGTTTAGTAAGGTTTTAAGTATTTGTTTAAATTGCAGAAATGTTTTGTGTTTCGCGGGGGCCATTTTGCCTTTTTTCATGTGATAAGCATTGTTTACTATTTTGTTTGCGCCAGTATATTTATAGTTTTCTTAAGAGATATTTCATTTTAACATTTGAAAGTGTGTACATTTAACAGTTTATTACTGAGTTTCTATAATAATTGTAGTGATTTGCGATTGTTACTAGTGCGTTTGTTGATTTTTTTTAAATGTTATTTGATTGTGAGGTTTGTGTTGAAAATGTGTGTTTATTAAAAATTTTAAATAACAAGTTCTCACAATTGTCATTCAGTGAAAGGCTTCAAATTGTGTCTAAAGGTAGGTGTGTACCCGAGTTACAACAATTAAACCAGCAAAAAGGGAATGTAACTCGAAAGTTTCATGTTAAAAGTTATGAAACGTATAACTAGAGCCTGTGTGGTTGTGTACACACGATTATATTATATTGTTTTCCTTGCATATTGTTTAGTAATTCTAGTACAGTGTAATTTCTAGTAATTTTACTTATTAGAATTTCTTCCGCCGCGACGATCGATCGCTGTTTTGTTTGCGTTGCCTTAGAAGATGTACATGAATAGTAGTACATCTAAGACTTGTTCTGTTGGCATGGTTTCCGACTTAAGAGATCTGTCGCGTGGCTGTGGCTATGCTAAACATCTATAAAAGAAAAAGTTTTTGTGACCGAGTACTCCGCCGCATACCCAGTGTCATAATCCTGTGCACGCCGCTGTATTATAGCTAAGGGTCCAATAATGCTAATTCTGTAAGTACCTTGCTAAATTGTGTGTTCATCGATTCAAAATTAGCCGATTAAGTTGTGTCAATCGGCAAAAGAATAAATTACCTCTCGATAGTAAAGACAAAATGGAATTCATGAAATAATCACAATAAACTCACTTTCGTATTAGAAAAAAAGAAAATATATTAATTGCCCCGAAAAACTAACTTCTATTTTCTATGATCCCATAAATGCAAATTTCCAACCACCAAACAAAAAGCTACAAAGGTTTAATATAATACTCGTCATTGTCAAAACATATGCATGATAGAGCTTAATTAATTATTTGTTTCGTATTTTAGTTAGTGCATGCATTGTAATTCCGCGTGGAGCACGAGTGAAAATAAAATTATGCACACGATTAATTGTTCAATGAGCCGGCAAAAATATTCATGTTCCAATGTGTAAAACAAAACGTCAGTTATGAAATGAGCTGTGGTTTTGATGCTGTTTTTTAATAGATAATGAATGCACTGCGGCTGATGAATGGTTTAGTACGTACTATCTAAATAGTGCGACGACAAACGATTGCCTGTGGTTATTTGAGACAATTTTGACGGCGCGGCATATAGAACGCTATATTTATGTCAAGAGTGACGAGTAGAGACTCGACCAACTATTCATCTCTAATTTCAACTTACGTTGCATTAATGTTAGATGCATATCTTTATGCCTTAAGAGGGGCGATCATCTCCTTCCATTTGAAAGATAGCAGTTAGTAATCTGTTCTCCAGTGGAGGCCACGTACAGGCAAGCGTAGTGTGGGACGCCCGCCTACAAGGTGGATGGACGACCTGGTTAAGGTTAAAGGAAGTCGTTGGATGCAGGCCGCTTTCAATGGTCTTCGTAGAGATCATTAGGGGAGGCCTATGTTCAGCAGTGGACTTCCTGTAGCTGAAGAGGAAGAGAGAGAGGGAGAGATCTTGATCTCTCGCCGTGAAATGTGAAAATAGAAACACACAAACAAATGTAATACGTTCAAGAGAACCATATCAAACTTTTACAATGTTTTAAAATAAAGTATCAGAAAGGAGTTTGTTACGAAACAACAAAGGTTCGAATGGCCGTGTATATCTTTCGGTTTTCGCAAACTTTGCACCTTTATAACCGAGTATAAAAACTTCAATAAACTTCGATCACTTGAATATAACATACAAATGGCACGAACTTCAATCCTTTCAACAGAAAGCTAATAGAATATGTATGTACGTAGACATGAGAATAGCACTCAGTGAATAAAGTCTGAAACAACTTATCGGCATTCAAGAATTATTCTGTTTTGCGTAAATATTCTATTGGTCATAGCCACGCATATAGATCTGACGACTCGTCGAAAAAGAGGCAATTTTGTTTCATGATGTCTGGAAAAAAGGTACAATTTAAATAATCTAGATTCACTACATAAGATTTTATCGATACCTGCTGTAAAGAAATTGCCTACGTCCCTGTCATCTCAGAGAAAAAGCGCTGAAGTGATTTTGTAGAAAGATCACTTGAGCCCTACAGAATGGTTTGCTATTATTCAATCCGCAAAATCTTTCAGTTCTCTTAGGACGACTGATATAAATCGGGTGAAGTCTTCAATAAGACCTTGTGTAAAATATGGAGATATTTTTGAAGCCGTCTTGAAAATTACATTTTGCCTTGTGTGGTCGGAATATTTTGCTATAATTTTACTTTTGTGCGTAAAACCTATTTTCTAAAATACCAACAGCCAGTTTTACCTTAACTGTCTTCAAATCATGAGTCTAGAATAAAAACATTTCCGATTATTTAAAAACTATAGAGTCAACGGTATTAATGGAATCGAACAGATTAAGTACTAAGCTTGTCTTGTATTTTCTAGACTATAGCCATTATATATCATGCATAATCAGCCTTTCTGAAAAAAAAACACATCTTTGATTTCGATTTCACAAAGATACCTTAAAGCTAATCAATCGCCCAACTTAGCCCTTATTTACCTCGTTTGCAACTACAATGTATAAGACTAAATAACATTCTAAACCGAGGCACCAGCTGGCTAATTTTCTGAACATTTTTGCACTATTCCCTACACAGAAACAACGGCGTGGAGACACATTCCCCCTCGAGCAAGCTTTTGTACTTTATTGACATTTACTTTCCGAGTGTAAACATACCGAGAGCGGTTGTCTGTCTTGCTCCCCGGGATAATGCATTGCCTTACTTGATTCACCTGCGATGCTTCAAGTTTCAAATTCTTTTATACACTTCTCGATGTAAGGGTTACTCTGATATTAAACTTGATATTAAACTTTGTGTCTATCTTTTTTGAGTGATTTAAAATGGTGGGTAACTAGTTGTCGACTGTATTAGGCTTTCCCAGGGGAGCGATAGGCAAGTTTTGTTAAAATTTTAATTTACCACGTACCATTGTATCTTTAAAAATAAAAAGGTTGACATTATTATTGATGAATGATGTATTTACTACCCAAATACGACAATAAGTAAAAAATAACAAAAAAAAAAGTGTCGCTTTTTTGCGACATTTTTAGTTCCATTGTATCTAAAGTCACTGCTTCGTTTTCGGTCGCAGTCTGGACATACTCTGTATAAATAAGAGTGCGAAAAGAAAATTCAGCTGCTACATTGGGGGTTTAGTTAAGATGAGTTGTATGTACTAGTATATCGCTTTTATTTAATTATAACGCATTTACAGGGTATATCAAGACTGCTACCGAAAACGAAGCCGGGTGGTAGTTTTAGTGACTTTACCAACCAAACACAATGATATTTAAAACATTACAAAAAAAAATCGTCATGTTTTTCCGTAAAATTTTTAGTTGCATCGTGTCTGTAGTCACTAAAACTACCACCACCTGGCTTCGTTTTCGGTAGCAGTCTCGATATACCCTGTATAATATAAATTTATTTTACGTTGGAAATATTTTTAAAAAGTCATTTTTATTCCAATGTCGCAGTACGGCCCAGGCATGTTATTATTTCAGGTCATCTGCATGACGTCAAATGTTTTTCTGGAGTACCGATGCGAATTATAATATTTATCGAATTTTAAAAACGTCCACACGACTGTACCGAACCTGTGAGCTATTTATTTACAATGACAGCTGTCACAGTCCAGTGATGCTAAAAATTATAATTGGTATTGTTCGTTTCTAATTTATTTTCATTTGGTTTCATAAAAAAACATATTTCTTTCCATTCCATTACAGCTGTAATGAAAGCGCAAAAAGAGAAAGTTTGCGAAAACATAAATATTACTTCAACACTTTGACCTCTGGATTCCGGGTTATATTTCGTAAGGTTTGTAATCGTTCTTTCAAACTTTCCCGAAGATTTTCACGCGGCAATCTCCCCGGAAGGTTGGTAAAACAATGTGTAGGGATTAAACTCGGTCGAGACGGCGGCTAATGCAATATGTATCAGTTTTCAAGAGCGGAGCGGCACTACCCGCAAGAACGTTTTACCTTTTATCGGAAGATATTATTTGTCTGACAATTTATCGCCTAGTTTAAATTGATGCCCGTGCTACGTTTGTTATCTTTTACACCGTTCTATGAAAGAAAATTAACCTGCCCCAATATATTTTCTTTCCTTAATTAATCTCTGTCTCTTAGCCCAGATACGTTCCACTGCAGGGCACGAGCGTCTTCTACAATCGTGAGTACGATTGAGAGGGGTTAGGTCGTATAATCCACCACGCAGGCCTAGTGCGGGTTGGCGGACTTTACGCAACATAGAAATTCTTGCAAATCGCTATGGTATGCAGGTTTCCTCACGATGTTTTCTTCCACCGTTTAGTGCGTGGTGATTGACTATCAATACACCATGACTCCGAAAAGTCAGAGGTGTGCCATGGGATTTGAGCCCGCAACCACCATGAATGTGTTTACTTGTACTAATTAAATTATTAATTAATCTCTAAGTAGCCTAAATCGTTGTACAGTTACTAAAACAGCGGAGAAGAGAACAAAAATAGTTCACAAAGCGAATTAAACAATGTGAACACTGAGCAGAGTTTGAGCGTTTAATTAAGGAGCCATAGCCAAGTTATAGCGGAGCGTATGTATCCGAATTAGGGTTATCCATTCAGTGCGAATCTCTTTGGCTCGCGAGCGCCGCACTTGGCGCGGGCACAAGTGGGACATAATAAACGGAGCTGCCATAAAGTGGGAACGTCAATTGCAAGTGTACACTTTTTCACAAGTCTAGACGCATTAACTTCCATACGTATTGTAGTGAATATTCCGCAGATTACTCCAAAAAAATTGCCTCGTACGTCTTAAGAATGTCAAGTTATTTGACGGCGAATCTGCGTACAGTTTTGCAAAGGATTTTGTAGGCCGTTTGTCTATTGTGTCACTGCGTGATGAACTAAACAACCCCTTTGTGAGAGGAATAAGAAATATGACATAAGCAAACGTATGCAAATGTGTCAATATCTATTGTTGGCAGTGATGTATGGTGGTCGCCAAGAAGCACAGCATTTTGGCCTTTACAGACGCACGAATGTTTCACCAGCGATTTCGCAACTAAACTGAACCGATAAGTTTTTTCGAGTCAAACACGAGTTGGAGCATTGAAATTTATAAGACTAGGCGCTCGGTGTTTATACAAGGAGAATGAGTTTGTCTTACGTGATTCCACATTTTTCTTGTGGAATTAACTAGGTATCTTTTCGTGCTACGTTGTTTACCTACGTTGGTCTCGTCAGGCAGATATTCCCTTTCAGAATACTTTATTATAGATGGCTCTAAGATTAAATAAACATAATGCTTAATTAGATATACGCAAATGTTTACATTTAAGTTTCGATCACCACAGCTTTCGTGGTCACATGGCGGACTGACGAAGCTGTAAAATGTTAAAATCCGTAAGAATTAATTTATTTAAATTAAGTAAACGTTTTAAAATTGATGGCCAACATGTCTATGTAGGCCATTTATTTTGTATGTAGGCTACCTAGCTTCCAGATATTTCAGAACTGGTCTGTAACGTAGAGGTAGGTATATTCTATTATCATTTTTCAGATTACATAATTAATGATATCCACTAGAATCTAACTATAAAATCTGTGACAGCCGACAGGTAACGCACAGCCTTTACTGGAAAATTTAGAAGTATAATATTATAGCAGATTCTTAAATAATCCGGTTGAACACAAAAATAATTTAATAGATCTCTTAAAAAAATCTAAAAAAAAAAATCTAAATATATAAAAGTTTAACACGAAGTTAAATAATTTTTGTTTTAAACTCCCAAGATATTGCTATTTGGAATATCCTAGTAAATAACGGACAATTGTAAATATTTGGCAATCAATAATCGAATAACATGAATATTCCGGTTTAGTAAAAAAAGAGCTACGTACACACTGTATAAAATATCCAATGGAACAAACATCAATATGAAAATAATATACTACCCCGTTCCCAGGCGTTGACAAAATCATTTTCCTAGGAGCGTGACTTTTGTAGCCGCATAACATAAATTAAGCGTGTGAACCTAAAATAGCGGTGTGTTACGCGAACTCTGTGGGTTGGCATCGAAATGTGATAGAGGCTGTGCCGCTGCCAAATTGCCCCGTTCGCTTATCATGTGGATTACGTATAGCGGTGCGGCTAAAGCAACTATGTACGATATTCCCCGTTTTAAATTTGAATATAGACGAAATTTCCGAACAAAGCAGGGAACATTTGTGGATGAAGATATTGTGAATTTCATTATTGTGGTTCGATGTTTCGATCCCACTGGATGTGTCAACGTTTAGTCGTTGAGAATCCGTCTTAGTGACGTATGTAACTGTCGTGTTTCGAGTTCACCCAACGTATGTCTGGACACAATCAGGTCACCATAATTTGACACCTGGAAATAGGCCTCCTCTAAATTGCGCCATTACACCCTGTCTTCGACTTGTCGTATCCAGCATCTGCCAGCGACTTTTCGCAAATCGTCACTCCACCTGGCTCCATCTTATTGAAGAAGGTCTATGTCTAGCAGTGGACAATAAAAGGCTGATTATAATGATGAATTTGACACCCTCTGTTACGCAGTTGGTTGGACGCCGGCTGTGAAACGAGAGGCTGTGTGTTCGATCCCCACACCAAGACAAATGTAAATGGCCACGACACAAGACTTAATTGACCTTAAGGGGGCAGTACTGTCTATGTGACTGTCGGGTGTATTTATTTTATTTATTTATTGTATCGAGCTGTACAGATAAATATCTAACGTAATTGGATGCTTTATCTGAACTGCTATGCACTTCGCATCAGTTGCGATCTTGTCAATTTACAATTATAAAACGGAATAAAGTGGGTCATGGTTTTGAGTATCGGAAGATTTTTTGTTCGACTTGTACAAGTTATGTTTCTTGGAGTTCGTTCGTTTGCTTTATTTGCATATTGTTTGTAGCTCGGAATTTCGCTTTTAAATAATGCTTCAGGTATCTAGGTTACTGGGCAGGGTTGGTATTACAGGGGTCTTGTAAATAATTTTATTAATGATATTTTTTATAGCACACGACTTTGATATTACGGGTATATGCCTTAGTTAATAGCCTATTCCCTGGTCGCGCAAATTTATATTGGATTTTTCTATTCATTATCATCCCGATGTCAGGAATTTTGTGCTCGATATGGCGATAGCCCCGTCTCCTATCACATCGTGGGACGGAATATACAAGGCGAAACGTGGGTGTTCTGGTAGCACCTCTGCCTACCCCTTCTGGGAAAAAGGCGTGTGTTTATGTATGTACGTATGTATAAAATAAATTCACAGTCAATAAATCGTACAAATATTGATATTTCCACATCGAGCCTTAACACAATGTATTGCAACATTAACCACGGTCCAAAGATTACTTCTCTTAATTAGAACCTCGCTCCTGACTCCCTGCTCCCTTGAGGATACGTCGTATGGGGAAGATATTTGCAAAGGTATACATTGGATCACAAGTATATAATGAAGTTATCCTTACTAATATAAATACTGAAGGTGAGTTTGTTTCTTTGTAACGTTTACAAGCTTTAATTACTAAACCAATCTTCATGAAATTTTACATCGATGTTGTCAAGCTGCCTCCCTGTTGTCACTGTGGAAATCATTAGGAGAGGCCTATGTTCAGCAGTGGACTTCCTTTGGGTTTGAATTGGATTGGATTGTCAGGGGTATAGAACATAATATAGGGTATTTTGCATTCAGATAACAAGTATGATTCTCGAGTAATTGAATAGAAATTATTATTTTAAACTAAATCAACGATTATAAAATAATATGGTGGGTCTGCTTAAAAAAATCTGTCCATAAACGTAAATATAATAATTGCAACCTAATGTCTGAATAACAGAAATAGGCATATTCTATCTTGGATTAAAATCTGATCTAGAAAAATCGATATACCCGAGTTATCAAGCACGCGAGTAAAACCGCGGGCAAAATGCAGTAGTTGCATACATTTATGCACAAAACTGTGGATTCTTCCGGGCCAGGGCGTTTAAGAGAGCCGATGACTTGGAAAGCATCGGTCTGTCCGCTCGATTTGCACTACAAATTGATTTTTATGTGGATCCAGCCTGAACATTTTCGTTATTTGATGTCATAGTTTGAAATAAAATTGCACTGTATTTTGCTGATATTATTTTGTGGTGCAGTGTTGTTGCTGTGATTTCGGCTATTTTGATTTAATTTTTAAGAGAACATCATAATTGTTTTCTTTACGGAGTAACTTTGGTTTTCCCATTTTAAACTGTTGATCGCTTCATGTTTGTTTAGTTCTAAATATAATATGGATACAAACTGTATGTGACGTAATGATATAGATCATATTCTATACGAACTGTATTTAAAAAGTTGTGAGACAAAATTACGAAGGAAATACTCTGTTAAAACTGTCGAACTGCAGTTTTAACCTACTTATTACACAAAACAACTGCATCACTACTATTGACATATCAATACAACTAGTTCAACAAACTCCAAACTACAGAAAAACCAGAAACAAGTACACGCGTACACCAGGGTTCTTTAACAAAGTAGCGCGGCCACGTACTTCGTAAAGACTTCCCGTTGAGTATAAAATCGCAACTCTTTGCGTCGCCATGTCAACCGTGGCTCCTTTATAAAAGGTAAAAGACGGTAAAACCCTTTGCCGCCGGTATTATACGTATGTATAAATTTGTTTATTTAGTCTGCAGCCTTTCAGAGGATAAAGGCGGCTAAATGTACGTCGTTTGATAATTAGTAAAAGCTTTTTTTATATGTGAGGCTCTATAATGCATTTTGCCCTCAAAAGTGCTTTTTTACTTTTTATTTATCTTCGATTTATGCAGCTGATATACCGGTATATCGGGTTTTAAATGGCGTAATATTTTAGCTATCCGCCATTTTTACTTTGAGTGACATGTTGGTTTGTTTTGTTTTAATGTTTGGACAGACTTTCTTTATATTTACTCAGTAATATAAGACACATATTATTGCATTAGACCGTAAATCTCGGGAAAAAACAGTCTCTAAGCGTATGCGGTGTTTTGATAAATGTTCAATGATCGCCTCGTTTTAACATTGTTCATTAAATAATAAAAACAGAAATTTAAAATACAAAAATTGAGTAATAAATATATAATAATTCGCTTTGAGCCCTGGGTTATCAATAAGTCCCACTGCTTAGCCTGGGTGGACCTCTTTCCACTATATATGATAGAGTTTAAGATTGAATAACTCCAAAAAGATTCTTATATTAACTATTCTTATTTATTTTATTCACTAGCAATTTAAGACAATAAGATTCTGATATACGTCGTAGGCAACTGTTATGGCGGTAAAGTATAGCACCTTTATGAATTCTGTTTTAGATTTATGCTCAGCTGTCGTACAGTTGGAAATGAATTTACTTGATATTAAGATATTTTATACTATACGAATGGCGAGTCAGAATCTCAAGGTTGTAGCCTATAGGGTTTCTGATTTTCTGGACAGTTATTTTTTTCCACTTCCTCATATTTTTTCTTTATTGCCAGTTAAAGAAAACCTAGTGTGAATACGCGCTGTATTTTAGTGCTCGGTGTCAGTTGCATGTCACTATTGATCCTTGCTGATAGAAGTTACAATGGTGTGTGCATGGAATAGTATCTGTTCTACATTCTCATTATATTCAACTAAAAGAATTTGCTAAAAAA
Source organism: Theretra japonica (assembly GCA_033459515.1). Lineage (NCBI taxonomy): Eukaryota > Metazoa > Arthropoda > Insecta > Lepidoptera > Sphingidae > Theretra > Theretra japonica. Next base: position 8,329,409 of record CM065943.1, read on the forward strand.
GTATTTACCTCATGTCATATATAATACCGTTTACAACCAATAAACACATCTCAAGCTCAGCATCGGCTTTTATTTTCTTTATCACCTCCATTTTTCTTAAAAAATACTATCTATATAATTGATGGGCGTTGATCGGGCCCAAGAAACTTATAACATATCGCGAGGAATATTTCTAGTGGCAAGTCTCTGACGTCACTTCCGGCGCAAACCCCAGCGGCGGAAGCGCAATAAATCATCGGCCATTGTCGTCCGGGGCCAATTGACGTTGATTTTTCTTCCCTCCTTTTGACACCTTCGACCGTGTTGTGAGTTTTTGCGGCGCTTTTAGAAATCTTGTATTGAATTTTTGTTGCGAAGTTTTATTTTGTGTTATTATCGGGCTTTTTATATGTATTTATGTGCATCTTAGTGAATGTATTTGAAAACTAATTGATGTGTTTAAAAGGTTTTGTGAAGTTGATGTAAATTTTTGGCTATACTTTTAGTTCTCTAAACAGGTTTATGATTTTAGCATAGCAATTAACAATTTTATCGATGACAGGTGAATACTAATTATATATTTTATTGAAAATAAGATATTAGAAATAAAACTACCAGTGTGGATTATTGTAAAAATTGTGATATATTCTTTGTTAAACTATGAATATTTAACTGTACAAAATACATGGTATTTCTAATTTACATTTAATATTAATTAACAAAATAATTATAATCATATTATAATATACGCATATAAAACATTACTCGATAGCCGGGGACGAGCGGTCGTTGGTTAGCGCCTTCCTCAACTTCACCGTGGCAAATTGTTGCGGCCTGGGGACACGATATATGTCAGTATCCAGCTACAAAATACTTAATACAACCTATACAAAATTATTATAATTTCAGTTCATAACGTGTGATGCACAATTCGAGATATAAAGAAACGTTATTTCGGAAGTGTAAGATAATTTTAATGCATCTAAGGCGCACCTCGTACCGTCTCTTTTATGAAATTACACTTATGTATGTCTATATAAATAAAAATATTTCTTAAAATAAAATAAGTACTAAAACTCTAACCCGACTACAAAACATTTACTTATAATAAGCAAAATAAAATATATTTTAATAAAGAGGCATAAACAAAAATATATACCACACCTCTAATCATTTACTTGTAGACAGCCGTTTCCCGTCCCCACAAATCGTACCAGGGTCCAAAAGTATGACCTTCCTCAGGCAAATCGGTCTCGTCAACTGTTCTCTTCAATAGCTTTGTACGTGGCAGGAGTTGCGGTCTTTGTTGTTTTAAAGCTTCGTTGAATTTCTGATCGTCCGACTCGCTGTAAGGGCCCTCACTACGTCTGTCGATGAATCTTCTAGCTTCTAACCTCGCTTCTTCCTGGCGTATTTTGGATTTTTCAGCTTTTTTGGAATCGGTCTCATAGTCGTATCGAGATACACGTCGCTCTTGGTCACTGAAGTACGATATGTTCGACTCGTAATATCTTTCCTCCCTACGTCCATTGTATTGTAAAGTGCTGTCGTCATAGCTTCTGTTCGTCCTATTCTTCGTCCTAGCTTCACGTGTTTTAGTTTCAGCGAAATCTTTTTTAACTTGACGCCGGTCTAGCGAATAGTCGATCCTTGGCTCCCTTTCGCGCGCTTCGTAAGATGCCCTCATTTCTTTTTTCTGGTTCCTTGTTTCAGGTTGTGGGTATTCTTTCTTATGGTTTTTATTGTTTTCAAAGTTGTTCTGTTGACGGTTTTTCTCCTCATTGTTAGAATTCTTTTTGTATTTCAGAGTTCCCTCATCGTGTCCATTGTACGCATCTTCGTTGCGAACGTCATTGTTATTGCGCTCCATAGGAATGCCATAGCGATCAGTGTGTTGTTCGTTGTCTTTGTACTTCAATGTTTCAGATGATGCAGAAAATGTCTTAATTTCTTTTGATGTGTCTTTGAATGTTTTAAATTCCATTACTTTGGGTGACGATCTTTCGTGTGAAGGATTTTTAACTTTTTCTGAAGATAATGTTGCTCGGACATGCGGTTTGATGGGATTTACTTCAATTTCCTCAAATTCTGGCATGTAAGCATTTTCTTTGCGTTTTTTAACTTCTTCTTCAACTACTTGTGCTTGTCTGCGTCTTTCAAGTTCTTGCTGCTTCCTTGACGTCATATGATCATCAACAATAATACAATCATATGGGTCGGTACTGGAAGCAACTGAATTGACGTCAGAGCTACTGTCATTGTCATATCTTTGCAATATTTCCCTCCGTTTAACTGTCTTCATAACAAAACCTTCACCATTTTCGTCGTTATAAAAACTGTTTTCAAAGTTCGTTTTTATTGTGCTAGTATTGGTCAAATCAGAGTGTCGTGATTCGTTTCTTGGAACAAAATCTTCATGTTTCTCTTCAACAATCGATTTTTCCGACATGCTCTTCTTGTTTATTGTTTGATTTTGTTGGTAGCTCTCGACTCCTTTTCGACCCTTTTCAATGCGTTCCTCAGTTTGAATGGAACCCAAACTCCTAGCTTGGCGTATTCCGTTCGCAACTTTCATTTCTTTTCTGTCAATTGTTTCTTTTGGGCGTGATTGTACGTTTTCATTAGATTGTGTTTTTTCAGGGCTCGGTTGCTTCCGTAAATCAGGTATTTCTGGGGCTGGTCTCAATTCTTTCTTCATTTTCACAAAGAGTTTCTTTTTGAATTCAGGTACAGTGTCGACAATATCTCGATGTTGCCAGAGTGACATGCCTTCCATTATCTCCTCTGTGGTTGTGCGTCCAAATTTCCAAAAAGATTTAGTTCTTTTAACTTTTTGGGAATCTTTGTCCATGTCCAACATATTACGCAACATTAATTGTTGGTCATCAGTTAAGTAGCCATTTGCGGTGTTATTAGTTTTAGGCCCACGTTTCAAGCTTTGGGTCTTCAGCAAATATGCCTTATGTTCGTTGATTTGATGAGTAGATTTACTATAAAAAATAAATTAAAGGAAAATAAATAAAACTAGCACATCTACTTAGCAAATAAAAATTAAATGCAAATAAAATACAACGGTAACTAGTTATTATTAAGTGGAAAGTATACCTGATTGGTACGCGCAACCTTTGAGCCTCTTCATCGCTATAATCGACATCGGGCTGTGGTGGAGGCTCGTTAGAAAATCCAGAATCATTTGAGCTGTGCAGTGATACATTTCCAACTGCCCCAACTGCGTTTACTTGTGTCTTGGCTGGCCCAGCTTTGTTCTGAGCCACCTAAAATTATAATTATATTAATAACAAAATATATATAAAAACCAAAAGAAAAATACATAATCCATTTATCATGAAGCAAAAATTGTATCGTACCTGAGAGCGCATCGGAAGTGTCTGTGGTCCAAAACTCCTGGTCTCGATCACAGCGTGTGTGGTGAAGCTGGCGGCTGATGTAGAATTCTTGATTGCGTTGGTACCCGCAGATGCTGGGGTAGATGCGTGGAATGTGGCGCTGGCTGACGAGCTGAGAGCACTGGGTGATGGAGCCGGTAATGTTGGTGGAAGACCGGGAGAACCGCTTCCAAGGCGACCCTGATGGAAAAAAAATCATTTTAAGGATTTTAATAGACGGTTTTACGTAATAAGTGAAAATATAAATAATTACGTATTTCGTTGTTCTTGTTTAATCTTAATATAATTTTAGTTCGTAGACAGTTTTAGTTCCAATTAATATTCCATTACGAGTTTCAGATGACGCTTCCCCCCTTCGTTATTTAATTTTATAAACATAGGCTAAATGAAAATAATAAGTACCTTCGTAACATGATGAGCGGTGACGGTATCCCCAAACATGCGAGCTGGAGGATGGGCGTGCGTGTGCACTTGCGGAGTGCTCGGGGTCGTTTGTGCATGAGCGACGGGCGCTGGCGGCGGCGCCTCATTAGGCGTCTGAGCACTACTCCATCTAGCGGGAGAATTTGCACTAAAACAAAACAAATTTATGTAGGTAGTTGTTCAGTATTAGATGGCCAGTATATAGTTTTAAAAATATAATGTATTACATCCTTTGTCAAGACGAAGGAACGATGGTATCCCAACGACAATTCTCACATACATTTCTGTATATTTATAGGGTTAAAATGGGACGCGTTCGGCGTTGCGCACAAACCGTAAATTCTTATTTGCAACCCTAAAAAGATGTTTACGTCCTTTCGCGCCATGAACGTGTTTTATTTCTGTAAATATTGAAATCCTTTGTTTCACATTGCCACTTGAAACAGTACCTCCACAATTATTTCCATAGTAAAAAAACAAATACACTCAACAGTCAAATACATAGCCCTGACTCCACACTCAGATCGAGTCTTGTGTCGTGAGTATCGGAAACTACAAGAGAGAGACTTTTCAGTCTTATAGGTAGAAACACCCTGAACCGGACCTGTGGATCACACAACCATTTACCTCCGTCCGGGTTTAATACCCGCGGCTTTTTTTCGCAGACGGCGTCTAACCAATAGCGCTGCGGAGGCTGTCAATATTAACATCATGGTAAACTTACGTAGTCTCGTCATTAGCGATAGGCTCGGTGTAAGCGAGAGGGAACCATCCGGCGTGGTGTGTGCGCAGGTTCTCCCCATACTGCCATCCCTTGGTCCTCTCGCCGAGCAGCGCGAGCACGTCTCCTTGTTGGAAGCTGAGCTGGTTGTCTCCAGCCGCGGCGTACGCGTACAGAGCGCGGGCAAGCGGCGGGTCCCGAGTGGTGCATGTTGGCGGAGCTAAAGATGACGGACGAGTCGTTGTGCGCGTGTCTACAACTGTGAAGAGGAAGTATTTGTTAGATGTTACAGTTTTTGTTAGACGAGTAAAAGAAAGCCAACCCGCACTACGCTAGCGTGGCGCACTATGTGGCCTAACCCATCTCAATCGTACTCTCGATTGTAGAGAAGACTCGTACCCTACAGTCGGACGTATTTGGGCTGATACCGTAAAGAGTTAAAGTGGGTAAATGTATTGTTGTTTTTGGTCCTTCCTAGCCGGTATATATTTATTGTATTTCAATTCGGTTATATTATCTGTCATGAGTTAGTTATACCCTATATTGCCAGCACATTTTGGTTAGTCTGTTATATTGAAAAATTTGTCAATAAAAACATTCCTCTTTGCAATGATATTTTATACGCCAAGTATTCCTTTTTTGTCACCTTTGAAAAAGAAACAACGTCACATTGAAATGCTGACCTATGCTGCTAAAATTATCAAAATAAAATGATGTGCAAATTAGTATAACAGTGTAAACGCCTTATCGTATTATCTATCTGTCAAAGCGCACGGACCGAGTTATATTCAAATATCCCCAGTGCCGTAATTAATTTTAACTTATATCCCCGAGTGACGCTTTATACTACTCCGTGCGATAATAAAATACTATCCTATAACAACTGTGTAACTTTGCTATACAAATACAAACAGGAAAACAGAAATGAAGTTATCGTGTGAAAATAAAATATTGATATGAATACTTAAAGTTACATCAGGGGTGAATACTAACAAGTTTCATTCCAATTACTATAAGGGACAATAAAACCTAAAAAAAACTTGAAAACTCGCATTTCTAGACAATTGCAATATTTGTACTCTTAATTATAACGCATTAAAGCTATACTCGTAGTATAATAAACTAGCAGCTACATTTATGGACTTACTATGATCATCATCATGAGAGCTGGCCTGTAAATTGAAGTCAGATTTGGCCCGAGACAGGCCCTGGGCGGGCGATCCCAGGTCTCCAATTGAGCGGACGTCCAAGCACGAAGCGTCCACCGACCTGGTCTTCCGCAAGGCTGAACCAACTGAGGCTCGGTCGTCGTCGTCACCAGCACGGGGACTAGCGTACACATCCTCATCGGCCCAGAACGTCACTTGCTGTTAGGGAAAGCATTGTTTTAAATTTTTATGTAGGCTTCAAATTACTGTTGGCTTTACTGGTGGAACGTCAATCATACGTGAGAAGGCGCCTGGGTAGGTAGCACAGCAATGTTTATTTTTTCTGCCAAACATCAATGTGAATGTACTGTTGTGTTTCGGTTTGAAGGACATTATGGGCAGTAGTTGGACGTAATGGGACCTAACATCTTATGTCTCAGGATGGCAAGCGTAAGGGAATGCCAAGTATTGCGTTGTAACACATGGTTTTGTTTTGCTATTGTCCATGAGCGGTCTTATCGCTTATCATCAAGTGAACGGCATGCTCGTCTCGCCATTCATCGCAATAAAAAAAAGCTGCATGGCTTTGATGTTGGTTTCAGATGGTAATTAGAGGAGAATTATGTGTCTAGACAGCCTCGAGGTGTAATTGGTTAAGACGTTTATTCCGAGTCTGGATGTCAGTGAGATCGTAGTGCTTCGTTGTTTCAGATATTCACGACAAAAGATTTGTGTCTCAATGTAAAGGAACGTATGTGAATTATTATTATTCAAATCTTGTTTTGTTTATAAAAATAAGTCGCATTAAAATCTGTACTATTATGGATTTTCGATGAATAAGGAAACAAATAATATCTTAAGTACCTAAATGTATTTTCCCGTGGTTGAAGATTAACCATAATACACAATAAAATAAAATACATTGCCTCAAATCAATTTCATTAAACATAAAAATATATTATTTTAGGTATTGTTTTATAAACACGGAGGTAGCGGCAAACTGAAGACATTTAATTACATTATTTGAGAGGATTCGTTCGCTCATTTGATGAAAATTACATTTAAATGGGTTACATAGGACGTGAGAGCCCATAAAACAATTTTACGTTTCGTTGGGACAGATTTTTATGGCATAATACAGAGGTAGCCGAAACGCGATATTTTATTAAACGTCTGACAACATTTTTGATATTTTCGTTGGAAACGTAAACAGACACTTTTACAGCCACTTCGGTGCTGAAAATAATTTCGCAGCGAAATTAAATGTGCCAACTTTAATAATTTTGCAAAACGTTTTATTGTTTTATAAATTTAAACCATCCAATTAAGAAATCGTTATACATTTTGTAGTTTTTGTTTGTTATTTGTTTAAGGGGAACAAATTGGGGAATTAGGGTAAGCCCTAGAAAGTCGGCCAAATTATTTTTTAAGAAGGCGGTGTAATTAAAACTCAAAAATTATTACCAAAATTCAACCTTATACTTGAAGCGAATTGTCACGCGTTTTAAGGCTGGCTTTAAGGGAAATGTCCTTTACAAGCTTTCCTCTAGTAAATTAATGAAAAAGTAATGCCATTTAAACGTGTGACTGTGTTTTATAGTACGCATCTTTCCTTTACGGTCTTCTATCCCTAAATTACCCAGGCATCATTATAATTTGATAATTATTTTACGATATATAAATATGATCCAATTATTTTACGCATTTCTTTATGCTAACATTACACGCTTATAACATTGCATAAAAATCTCGATACAAATTTCCAAATTTTTATTTAAATTATAAAAATTTGGAAATTTGTATGAATTATTACATACCCTCATCCTGTTAACGAACATAGCTTCAACATTAGGGGGCAGGTACTCCCTAGTCCTGGACACCTCGAGCCACTCATCAAGTCCCGCGTTGTACGCAGACGCGCCGGCAGTGTGGTACGCCAGCCAATGTTTAGCCAGGGAGCACTGTCGCTCTAGCACGAAGCCGTAGCGACGACGCTCTTGAGTCATTGCCTGGGGAATAAAACCTTTTTTAAAGATTATTTTTTTGTTTGTGAATCACAAGCGGTGTGTTACACCAGCCAGTGCTTGGCGAGGGAGCACTGTCGCTCTAGAGCAAAGCCATAGCGACGACGCTTTTGATTCATTGCCTGAGGTAATAAAACCTTAACCAACTCCGCTGGTTCAGCTACCCAAAGTAGGTCTTGGCTTCTGAACGAGTGTCCTCCAAAAATCTCTGTCCTGCATCAACTTCCGCCGAATACTGACTTGATGTTGGCGCAGGTCACTTTCCACCAAATCGCTCCAGCAATAGCTATTAGCTGATGATCGGAGTTTGAATAAAACTTCGAAGGTTTTCGTCGTTGGAAACTGCAATGCTGGTGGTGAAATGCTTATATAAATCTCGAATCGATTTCGAAACGTGGTGTATTGGCTTGAACCAATGTGATAGTTTTTGCTGCTTGTGTACCGTTTCTAAAGTTGTAAAATATATTATCGGTAATAAGTATTGGGTGTGCTGGGTGTTTTAAAGAAAACTTAAACGCGTAGCATCTGAATATACTTAAAATAAACTAAAAGATTTGAACTTCACTTACATTTTTCAGGCTTTGCTCGCAAAATGCATCCAGTTTTGTTTTTTCCTCTTCCAAAATTTGCATATTCTGAAAGAGAAATTTACATTTCAAATATTTGCTTTACCATCTTGACCCAGAAAATTGCATATCATGTATAACCATCTTATGATGGTAGTTTGTTGTTCGATCCTGGTATATCACTTTTGTTTCATTCGCTTTTAACAATCTATCACTCACTCATCCATTCTTTCGATCGTTCGGTCTTTTATTAGTTCGCCAGAGAATTAAGTTATACCTTCATTTCTTTGTCCATGGCCGAGCCAACTTTAGCGACGTTGGTTTTCTTCTTTCTTTGTTTTTTGATGGTGGCCGCCGCCTTGCTGTAGCTCTCGGAGCGTAGCTTATGTTGTTGAAGGAATCTCTTTTGCTCCGACTGCAATAAAAACGATTTTAATGTACACTGACATACGAATACTTGTGACTAACAGCAGATCTTCTAGGCACATGCTTTCAATACTCGTGTGTTGTCTAATTTCACCAGTTCTTACATTTGTTATGGGATATTTTGTGTAAATATAAGAGAGATGTTAATATACGAGTAATAATAAAATAGGCTTGATTACTCTTTAAATAAATTTGCTTGTCGTTCTGTACTAATAGCAGCCCATGAACCATATGGCTGGGTATCAAAAGTTCAACTATTTTCCAACACATCCTGTCCTATGTAGGGTCGATAAAATATTTATTTTTTATTAGCGTCGTAGTTATAGTTTGCCTTCTTAATTCAGGACCAGTTTTTTGTCAACTTTTACAAATATTACCAAATTTTCCAGTCATATCCAGTTAAAAAAATCATGTTCGGTTTATGCAATCGAATTTATTTATGTCACATTATGTCAAGCATTCCGCACAAAATTATTTGGAGTGTATTTCAATTGGTTTTATTTATTGGGGACGCCAATAAAGAATCGTTAACATTTATATATAGGTCTGTATTTTGTTATCGCAATATCATTGTATTGGTGCCATAAACATGATAATAAAAATACAAGAATACATTAAGACTGCTTGGAAACAAATCAAATTACACGCCCTAGATTTATTTGGCAAGATATATAAAGCATAACTTGGATATAAATTAGATGGTGAATCATTTTGTGACCTTTATGCTGGAATGACGTAGATTTGAAAATGGATCTCTTTTGTTTATCAAAATCCATCGCCTAAAAGTTCACTCCTATTGAACTCTTAAAAATCGTATGTACTATGCTCGTGAAAATTACATCCAATGACTTGGAATATTGAAATAATTCATACTCCTAATTACAGCTTAATTTAAGAACCGTACCAAACGCATTAATACGAAATAGCTCTTTTACCGATTAATTTATTTTTAAGATTAATGTCAAAAAAGTAAATAAAAATCAGTGTTAAGCGCATATTAATTAAGTTGACCGCCTCTGTGGCGTAGTTGGTTAGACGCCGGCTGTGAAAAGAGAGGCTGCGGGTTCGATCCCCACACCGAGACAAATGTTTGTGAGGCCACCAAGTATTTGTCTCGGATCTGGGTGTTTGTGAGACCGAAAAGTCTCTCGTAGTGTTTGATACCCACGACACAAGACTTAATTGATCTTAATGTGGGGTCATGACTATGTATGAGACTGTTTAGTGTATTATTTATTTATTTATTAGATTCGACTGTCTTGCCGCCAGTCATAAAATGCTTACTAGGTATACCAAAAAGGTGCACAATATGATACAGATGTAACACAGTAGTGTAACAATCCACTAGCTCTATCATTCAAATTTATGTTTGCTTTATTAGTCTCGTTGCGTGGAAAAGGATTTGCGAATATTTGCCCGCGGTGTGTTCCGCCACAAACCAAATTAGCTTCTGTCGAAAATAGATGCTTGTTTTAGCAAAATATCCGGTTTTAAAATTTTGTATTTCTGTTTTTATATATCGCTTTCGATTCTGGATATAAAATTGCTATTGAGGAGTGAACATCATTTTGTTTTTAATTTGCTTGTTATATGTGTTAAACGATTAAAATGTAAATTATTAAAATGGTTCCTTAAATTTACGCGAATGTTACACATTGAAATAAAACTAATTATTACGGCATTTATCGCGGATTTGGTTTCATTTTTTTGATATTAATTATTATTTATTAATGTATTCCCTATGAATCCATCTGAGAATTTCAGTAATGGACTTCATGTAGAAAAGACGATGACTTGGAGTCGTCTAAGATAAGACTGTATCATCATCTAAAGTTCGGCAATATTTTAACTCCTCTATTGTTATAGGTATTCATTTAAGCCGGTGGCTGTTTACAATCAGGTGAGTACCTTGCTAACATCTACCATAACACTAAAAACACAGTACAAAGAACATTCATATTTTTCTAAATAAACTAATAAAACTACGGAATACACTCCATAAACTAGTGAAACCTACAGCGTACACGCGCACGCACGTACAGTTAAGTTGTTAGCATTGTCCGAAACTTTTTTAATAGAACTTCTTATCTTAGCGGAAGCGATGTAAGCTTATTTGAACTCCGAACCCTATTCCTTCCATACAAACACTCCCTCGTCCACAAAAGATTATAAGACATGTTATTGACAAACCTGCACCACTTTTGTGTCCTTCTCGAGATTAGTTTCCAAGGGTACCAGCAAGTCCACGTAGAACGCCTTCAGCTGAAACAAATACATCATATTGAGCGGACCACGGATTTGCTATTTTTGTTTTTTTTTTGTATCGTATCAGCCTAGATATGTCTCACTGCAGGGTACGAGTCTCCTCTACGATAATCGATACTATTATTGAGAGGGGTTAGGCCATATAGCCCACCACGCTGGCCTAGTTCGGGTTGGCGGATTGGGTTATTTTTGTTTACTGTGAGTTTATATTTTTAAAAACTGTAGTATATTTGTGCTTTAAATCCTCATTCATGTTATAGATCTTAAGGTAGCTACGGTTGCTAAAAAATATTTTGTTTGTTATCCATTCAGGTCTAAATCCTCAACGCAACTGCAACATAGTTTAGCATAGAAGAAGCTTAGGTTTTTGAGTTGGAGATAGACATACATATATATATTTTTAATTAAATCTAATTTGAGAATGAGGGTAGTAAATTATAACATTGTAAGTGCGTGGTGGCCTCGTGGTATCGGACCACACTCGGCTGCTTACATGTTCACGGTGGTCGCGGGTTCAAATTCCAGGGCACACCTCTGACTTTTCGGAGTTATGTGTGTATTGATAGTCAATCACCACGCACTTTAACGGTGAAGGAAAACATCGTGAGGAAACCTGCATACCGTAGAGATTTAAAAAAAAATCTACGGTGTGTAAGTCCGCCAACCCGCACTAGGCCAGCGTGGTGGACTATATGGCCTAACCACTCTCAATCGTACTCTCGATTGTAGAGGAGGCCCGTGCCCTGCAGTGGGTCGTATATGGGCTGATACAATACAAAATTGTAACAGGGAAAATGTATTTTTATTAAAATTTGGAATATAGTGTTTATTTATAGCATTATTTCTTATTTAATCAAAAACAATTTTAATATGAACCACTTACGATGTTCATTTGTTGGTCTTGTATTTCTCGGTAGACTTCGACCACCTTCATAAGGGCAGTCCCTGAAAACGAACAAAACATTAACACAAAAGTTAACTAACATATTGTGTAAGTTAATTATTTAAAATCAAGATAATTAAATAAGAGAAAAAAACTTAAAATGAAATTCAAAACTACCGCTTAAATAAATGAAGCCGAATGCATAAATAAGGCATATTTATTGTTTTTTTTGGGTGCTTTTTTATTACTTATAAATTGTTTACAACAGCCGAAATGAACAACATTATTAAATAACAACTTTAATCGCCAAAGGAAACTACATAAATCGATATACCTCTAATACCATCTGGCGTATCTATTGTTTGCATCTTCCCGTAACGTTTGTTTTGGTCATTTAAATCTCTAAAAGGGTCGACCGTATCGGATCCAGTGAATCGCACAGTTAAAATATATTTTTGTATCGACTACGGAATAGAAAATTGGGGTCATGTAAATGTAATGAATAAGAACAGAATCGAAAGCACCGATATGAGATTTTATTATTGTCTATTAAACTGATATCACTAACAATAGATTTTTAAAATTGAATTTCATTACGTTATGCAAAGTGGGACATTGTATTATATGGTGTAACGAAATATGTTGTACGTTCCTGTTTCTTTAATTCAATAGAGTATTGAAGTAATTTAATAGTTAATTTATAAGTTACCCAAGAGGTCGGAATCGTGTGCAACTTTATTAATTATTTCAATTAATAGCGAGACGAGCTTGCCATTTGCCTGCCGGTAAGCGATACGACCGCTCATGGACAGTAGCAAAACTGAACAACACAATCAATTACATAGCAATGCTTGGCATTCCACTGCTCTCGCCAACCTGAGACTTAAGATGTTAAATCTCATTATTAGTATTACTCTGGCTGCAATGTCCTTCAAACCGGAACACCAAAGTGCATTTACACTGCTATTTGGCGGGAGAAATAGATGCGGTGGTACCTACTCAGGCAGCCTCTCACATATGATAGACTACCACCAGTTGTTTACATTTGTAGATATATATGTTCAGCTTTGATCTTACAATAACGATGGTATAAATTAATTAATTGCACGTAATAACGTTTAGGAAACTATATATTATACTAATATGGCGAGTTATAAATATTTTTATTTGCATTTTTAAATTAAATTTTTGGGGTGTAAACTAAAACCAGACAAATCTAGACTAAATATAGAATCAGAATAGTAAACTAAGACCCAAACCAGTCATAAGCTAAGAAGAGACATGTGGCAAGAAATAAGACGCGTATTAAGTAATCAAGATGTAATGTTCTTTTTATAAATGTACTAGCGGCCCGGCCCAGCTTCGCCTGGGTGCTTAGATGTTTAGACTCCACTCCACACCAGAAATATCTTATTCCCGTTCAAACTTTTGTACTCCTGAACTCAACCTAAGTACCTACTATCCCTTTTCCTATCGTATCCCATCCCATCTCATCTGGCTCCTTTTCTTTCTGTTACATCCCGTCCCATTATTTCCCATCGAATGCAATCCGGATCCGACCGGTCTCATCGCGTTCGTCCCACTTTATCCCATTTCATCCCTTAATGCCTAAATAGGCAAGTTGTAAATTTTTTGTAATTGCTTTTATTTTGTAGATAGGCCTTATATAAACACGAAAATACGACGAATATCATTTAAAAAATACGCAAACACAAATACTTTGCAAAATTCCTGCTAAAACTTTCCGCTCAGCCAAAATTCTGACTACGAAATTGATTTTTTAAAGTATAATGAACTACTTATTTTAAATTTAATTAATTTTATAGCGTCAACAACACGTGGTAATTATACTGTTAAAATGTAGCTTATATGACACGTTCGTAGATTTACCATAGCAGCGCCATCTATTGATTACTTACTCAACCCAGTCGAAAGGTATCGACATCTGTTAGAATCATTTGGAGTTAACAGATGATTGTGACTGTCAAATAATAACAGACAAATAATTAGCAATAAATTAACATTGCGACTATAATTTGAGATTTAAACTATCCTATCTCTCAAGTTGGATCGAACTGCACATGGTGTGCAAATTTTATTATAATCGGTTAAGTAGTTTAGGAGTCCATTGAGGACAAACATTGTGACACGAGATTTTTATATATTAAGATTAAGTATAAATATTGAAGTCTTATGTATCAGATGTATTGTATGATATAAAAAATCCCAGCCGCCATTAACAATTGGATGTTGTAAGCTGTTTTTGGTTAAGACATACGATTGCGATCTATCATGATGTTTTTCATCTGTAATGATTCATAGCAAAAACTATTTCACCTTCATTTTAGGTACAATAAAAGGTGGCTGCTATTATAATACAAGTTTTTATTTAATTATGTGAATCTAAAAAAACTTAGTTTTAGCTGTCTGATATGTTAAGGAAAACTTATTAATATCAATCGAAATGTGAGTCATAAGCACAATTTGGCTTAACTCAGAATAAGATCATCTATAAAATAAGCAAAAGTAATTGGAAACATATTACGAGTAGTCTTTCTATCGTTACAATAATATATGTATAACAAGAACAGGTTTGTTACCTATAATGCAACATCCACCCAACAAAACAATAACACATCAATATATTTTCATAACAATCTGACATCAACAGCAATCTTCAATCTTCCTTATTCCAAATCCATATCCGGTATAATATAGTTACCTATATCGGCGCACCCGCCCCACGTTCCTTGTTGCGCCTGTCTGCCCAGCTTTCCAACTGCGTCTACGTAGAGTCTCGAAGCCGCCGCCGCACCTAGACACAAATTAACTTTATGAGCTGAGTTGTCTGGGAACACTACGGAATGGGTGTTCGGAATTTGAATTAAAATGTTTTGTTATTGAAAGTGGAAAAGGAAAGTATTGAAATCCTAAAATATTAAATTTGTAACTGGCCACACATAATTAAATAAGTATTAAATGAAATAAAAAGTTTACGTTCTGAATTTTCGGGTTACACTACGTGATCGTTCGAAATTTGATTTAAAATGAATTTTAGGATGTGTAAAAGAACATTCACAAAACCCTAAAACCAGAGAATTATAACTGAACCCAAATAATTAAAAAAAAAACATATGCCTAATGTTATGTTAATAAGATTAGAATTACCGGTCAACGACCTGCGAGAGGAATTTTTATAAATTTGGCTTTGAACCTTTACGAAATTTTAAACTACTTATTGATAAAATAGAACGCCGCAAATTACAATGTATGTCTATAATGGGCGATATCTTCGTAATTAGAAAGCGCAGTCCACTCAAATTAAAATTTGCATTTTTATAAAGACTTAATTTAATATAAAATATTTGATATACTCATTAAAATTAAATGTGATTTATGTCTAAAATGTAAATTGTGTACATTTGTGCACACTTCAGTATCTTTTATTTTCATAAATTAAATTTTAATTGTAACGTTTAAAAAGTAATTGATTATTTAAATACAGAAATAGTTAGTTACGCTTTCCTAATTCGTCATTTTTAATGGCACATTTTAAATTCAATTACTAATTTAAGCCATATCTAACTATACTTTAAAACTATTATTTAATTGCTAATTTAATAAAAAAAACATTATCGTTTAATTATTTCTTATTTACTTAAAACCACGTTTCTAAAAAATATGTTATGCAATTTTGTAAATCTGAATTTAATCCACATTATTTTTGCCTTAACGTCCAAATCTTTTTAACTCTCTTAGAGCCACCAAGATACATAACTGTAGAAATTCGCCAATTTTTATCTATCAAAAACTACTTAACTTCAAATAGAAATTAACGTATAAAATACATCCGTACTCCACATAAACCGCCATATGTAATAGCAATACGTAACAGCACGATGCCAAGCTTTATTAATGTAACATTATTTAATAGTGAAAGTATGAAGTCTGCTTAGTAAATGCTAAAAGGAAATTGCAATGCACCGAGCGAGCTTAGGAAATGTTTACGTTCGCACATTAAGCCAGCTTGTTACGGACGATAATAAATGCATCTTGTTTGTGCTTAGTTTATTTTACGTGATTTTTTAATAGTAAGGAAGGATGTGAAAGCTAAGTTATTAGGTCTGTCTGTCTGTATCAGCCTCCGTACGTCCCACTGCGGGGCACGAGTCTGCTCTATCACCGAGAGCACGATTGAGAGTGGTTAGGCCATATAGACCACCATACTGGCCTAGTGCGGGTTGGCGGACTTTACAGGACAGTGTAGGTTTCCCTACGATGTTTTCCTTCACCGTTATAGTGCATGATGATTAACACACATGACTCCGAAAAGTCAGAGGAGTCAGAGTTGTTTGGTACTATCAATTCTATAGCGATAAAATCTGTAAACATTTGGCTTATTTCTCAAAATACTATTGTTATTCTTCAAACACACAATTGTTTGTAATCAATTACAAACATTGTTCAAAGAATAACAATACGTGTAGTATTTTAGAAATAACTCAAATGTTTACAGATTTTATCGCTTATATTTTATTAACATTTTTATACGAAATATCTCACGAAGTTAGTCTTAGTATAATCGACCTTGACATTTGGACAATTTGTGGAGGGTCATAAAAATATAAAGCACCTGTTTAGGAGCTATAACGGGTGATATTATCCACTAAGGCCTCATAACTTATGTGACACGTTGGTTTAATTCGGAATTTTTACGCTTAATGTAACATTACGTGACGGAAACCCCTTTATTCATTCAGGATAAACGTATCTTAATGGACGCAGACTTCAATTGTTTTCCTTCGATGACGTAGTCAGACATGACCTCTGACCTTACTATGTTTCTCCTCCGCATTTATATAGTGGGTTAATTTACGTCACAAATGAGTAAGCAACTCGCCTAATGGTAAGCAATTGACCTGTGCTAATAAATTTACTAGAAGAAGCGTAAGTGTGATTCCGATATTTTATAAAAAATAATTAAACCGACTTAAAAATTATAATAAAAAGATATAAATAAAACGCATCTTTTAATAAATGTAAATACCTCAATAGTAAATAACATACATACAGGTCGAATAGATAATCTTTTTTGCAGTCGATATAAAATTACAAAGGAGAGGAAAAACAGGGGTGGAAATTTGTAGTAATTTTCCGGCCATTTATCATTTTACTGACCAAAGAAAACGCAACAATCAGTTTAGAGGCAGTGGCGTCTCACAGGTTTGACCAGCTAATACATACCGCGCGAAAACTATCTTATATGAATTAAAAACGAATGTTTGAGCAATCAAAAGAAAACCTCACATAGTAATCGTGTATCGAAGTAAATAACTTTCGCTTAACATCAGACGCAAGTTTTTATAGCTAAGTCGATCAGTTTTATATCGATTTTATAAAATAAAAATATACTACCTCATAAAAGCAATTTGTTAATGATATTCGAAGATATCCAGCGCTACTTTACAAAATTATTTTTTGTTTCACGAAAGTAATTTATTTCTCTTTGCTCCGATTTTATTATGGTGATTCAGAATCATCTTAAGTGGAATTTCTAAAATATTATTTTTGAAGTAAAACGTTTTTACGCACGCTTGACTTGGGGAATAAGCTGGTGAATGCGTGAAGAGAGCGTTACGAAAAGACGTGTGATCGGGCGAGGCGAACGGAAGTTGAGAGGGAGATGTAAGTTAGTGAAGATAGAAAGAGAAAAAGTTACGTTTCCTATATTACCGTAGGGGCAAGAGAGAGAGACAGAGAGGTGTGAGCACACATTTTTTTCTCTTTTGCTCTCATAATATTCTACGTTTAAAGTGAATAAAATTGTAAATTTATTTGAAAGTTCATGGAGCTAAATAAGTTTTACTTCAGTCGTGTGGTGTAAAGAACACTCGCCTTTTTTATAAGCGACGTTTGTGGCTAGAATAATTTCACTACTTTATGAAAATTTTTAAATAAAACATGTGTAGATGATACCTACAATATATGGAATGTTAAGTATCGAATTCATTTGAAAGATCTACCAAAGTATAAAATAAACATTGAATTAATACTATATTAATAAACCCGGATCATGTAAATACACAAAACATACATTTTCTCATACAACAAAAAAAGTTATAGTAATTTGCACCAAAATACACGAAACTGGAATCCGCCGTCGATTATTTACTCACCGACCTTGACACAACCAGTTCTATTCTGGATTAAGTAAAAATTAGCTGCGATACAAACACGAAGTAGGGGCCATGCATCGCGAACAATGCCCAAGTTTATTGCTACTCTAGCGGCGGATATAATGCTTTAGATAAGCTACCAGAGACAATTTGGCACTGACTACGCTCCGTTCCCCGCCAAGCGAGCGCACTACCAACGCCCTGAGGTTTTGCATATAGATGCGACCATTTGGCGAACACTACATAAATTAATTGTCTACGTTCCACAGAATACGTGTCAGTCGGATTTATGAATGTCGCGCGTTTCACTTTCGTGTGAGATTGCGTAATTTCTTAAACCTGCGTAATCCCGGCGCGGATCGTTTTCCATGTGTTATTTTCGGTCTCCAAGGACTTTTAAACGGTTCACGGGCTCGTATTGCTTTTACAATCTTGTTTGTAATTTCAAGTTGAAGAAGAGGTTCTTTTGTGCGGAATTAAACATAAATATTTTCTGTTGATTATATTCATTGATAGCTCATCACCACGCCCTATAACGGAGAAGGAAAACATCGTGAAGAAATCTGCATACGGTAGCGATTTTAAACAATTTCTACGGTGTGACTATATGGCCTAGCGCTTCTCAATCGCACTCTCGATTGTAGAGGAGGTTCGTGCTCTACAGTGGGACGTATATGGGCTGATACAGATACAGATTAGATCTGGGTTTATTTGTATCGGTAGTGTTAATATCAAATGAATAATATTTTTTTAAAAGTAAAATCACCGCGGTCTCTTAACTCATCTCAGATTGATATCGAGTTCGTGGTAAATAAAAACACTAACTTAAAGACCTAAGGGCAATATATTTTCTTTGAAAGTAGTGTTGATTATTCTGTTACTTACCATGTAAAGCTTTCAGGTACGCCTTCCCGGCAGTAATCATTTGCCTCGCGCCTGGATTAAATTTATCCAGGATGTTCTGGAACAATAAAAAAAAAACCTTCAGCATTGTGTTGCTCATTATCTTGTGTGTCTTATGCAGTGCTAGCGGATTCAATTGCTTTGTTCTTTACTTAAATGGATTAATAATTATTAGAAACATAAAGAAATAAGTTATTGATAAAATGTAGAATGCGTATTGAACTCACACTCGCGATAATAGTAATTCAAAAATGTATATTTGCCTATCTCTTAACATTATTGGTCCGTAATAGTTAAGTTTTCCTAAAATAAATAAAGTAAAAACTAAATAAAATATGTATTCATATTGGCCTCTGCTAGGATTACACGATTACAAGTACAAATAATTCCAAAATTCATTATCATAATATAGTCCGTGTAATTAATAATATCTTAATATGTTATTTGGTTTTTGTTTTTTATTCTGTAACCGTCATGTACTTCTTTTTAAGAATATTTTTTCTTTTTCATTTTTAACAGTCATATATATAGTCCTGACCCCACTTCAAGATCGAATCTTGCGTCGTGGGCATCAGGAACTACGAGAGACTTTTCGATTTCACAAACACCCAGACCCGAAACAAATACCTGTGGTTCACACAATATATCATTGATTATTATATTTACTTACAAAATCTGAAGAGAACTAACACTTTTATTTCAAACAGACTCTACAATGCGAGTGAACACTTTAATTATTCATTGTTCAATTACAACAACAAATAATTTTATTCTCTTTGTAATAAGCACACCAGTGATGAATATTACTGACATAACTTCCATTATAATTTAAAATGCAATTTAATATAATAATAATAATTCAATGAATGTAAGGATAGATGCAGGCTGCCTCCAACAGATCACTGTGGAAATCTGTGGGGGAGGCCTATGTTCAGCAGTAGATTTCTTTGGCTGATGGATTGGATTGGATTGGAATGAATATAATGAAAATAGGACCTTTTAGGTAATTAACATAAATACGTCCTTAATTGTAAAAGTGTTGCAAATCACACACATTATTCTTTTATTCACAAATATTAAAAATAAAATATACATGTAGCGAAAAAAAATACCGACAACATATTCCGACAGAATATAAATTGCATACACAAATGACTGTTAATGATCGTATACAAAACTGCGGTTTGAATTACGTCGATTGCCCAACTAAACCTAATCGGGAGCGATCGATCAATAGTTTCATTGTTGCATTCAGTTCACAACACATTCTTGATTCTTTAGAAAACTGTTACAACACAACTTATTCGTATGCAATCGCGACAAACGGGGACTTAGACCGTAAATAGACTTTTGTGTAGGAATGCGGCCTTTCAAGGATGCACCGTACCTCTGGCCTCGTTCGTCGGAGGTGTGGCCTAGTATGCACGACAGTAAACAAACCACATTCCGACACAAAGCCTACTTCTTCGGAGAAGCTTCAAATACAAAGCATATAACATACATATACACATATGTACATATATAATCATCACGCCTGTATCCCATAGCGGTAGTCAGGGACATTACTTTCGCTTCATCCACTTTCATCGATGTTTTGATGGATTCTCATCGGTTCAGGGTCGGTTCAGGCATATCACATACTCGTTGAACACTAAAATACTAAACAAATTCGTATCTAACATTATATGAAAGAATCCTGCCGCTGCGAAAAGCGTTGTGCATTTTTTTACAAAAACAAACACCCATTTATTTTTAGTACGGACAAAAATTTCCGAAACGATCTCCGTACGAGGAAACAGAATATTCTAAACTGGTTATTTCACGCTTAGAAGCCAATGTAAACGTGTTCTTCACTTTGCGAATGTTCCAGAGATATTAATATAACAATAAAACATACGAGTATAACACAATTTTAGAGGCAATCTATAAAGAATGATCTAATGTTTTATTTTGATTTAGAATTATTAATATTTCACAACGACTTAATTAAAATCACCTGGATTTGCACAGCCAAAGATCAGAAATGCTCATTTGTAAAATTGAATAATTGTTAATAACAAAATTGTGATTTCTAAATCACGCACAAAAATTGTAGCGGTTTATTACCCAGTTTATAAGTACACGTGTTTATATGAACGTTAAACATTTTATCGTAAGTACTCTGGGTATAGTAAGTGCTGGGGGCACAAAATGGCCGAATACTCGCTTCGCCGCCATCGTCCTAATCCCCAGGTTATGGCCACATTACAAAAACCCAATGCAGTTTCCCTTTCACCCCAATATCACTGGCCTTCCGTCGGCATGTGCGGGCACAACTACGTGCTAATGTCTTTTACGATCTTGCCAACTGTACATTTTTACGCCGTATATCTGTACCAACAGATGTGCTTAATTCATCCTTATTTGTACGGGATTTATTTAATTTTGCTGTTATTATTCATTATATTTTTTTTAAATGGTATTTTTAGGTATTATACACATACAATTGATCTATATTTTTAATTGTCTGGTTTTTTATTGACGTCATCATATCGTAAGTGCGGCTGAGTTGCCGATGCGATTAACAAACTTATTTCATTTAGTTATCTTTAATTAACTGTACAATATATTTAAAACATGAAGATGCACTGGAAATAATTCCCAATAATGCATTGAAAGCAATACAAAAATAAAATACAGCAATAGGAGCGGTACGTCGCAACAACCTTTCTAAAATCCGATTAAAAGATTAGTATCAGTAACAAAGCAAAAGGCAGGTGGAATCGACGGGAATACAAACGATATGCAACACGGGTCGAAAGAGGAGCTAAAGCCATTCTTTTTCTTGTTAGCACGTCAGACACACCGTGTGCACTGAATTAAAAGAAAGTATTTTGATTTGCTTTAAAAAAACATTTGGTATTTAGCAATGAGCAGTTACGGTTGTATGAGTGATTCAGGAAATTGATGATTACACATAAGATAATCATGAATTTAATATGACATTATTGTAAGTACATTTAAGTCATTAAAATTATCATATTTAGCTACAGGTAGTCTACTGCGCAACAAAGGCTCACTTCCAAGTATTTTCATAACTTTCAACATTTCCCTAAATTATATTCCAATTAATAATCAATTAAATTTTACGACAAAAGTTTAATTAAAATCATAAAACAGTCGTATCAAGTTAGTATTCAGCTAACTCCCCTCTGTAAAAAGTTGTCAGAATTTGATCGTAAGTTGTTGTCGTTTAAAACATCAGCACTAAGGGCACGGCCCGTTGTAAATAAGGTATCAAACGACCGTTTCCGTCCACCAAACTGACTATTATATATGGCTTCTTGGTCGGGGTAGGCGGGAAGCAATTTTTCACCGGATAGACATACCTTTTTAAAATAGCGTACAAGCTGTGTTATACTGTCCGCTTATTGCTTGCGCCCCTAGGCGTAAATCTTGAGCTCGTATTCAGAAGGGCAGGGGTGAAAAATTTAATTGCACTTACAGAAATTAAGTAACCGGATCCGAAGGCAACCCTTCTTATATTTACGTAGTAATGGATAATTATTGTATGAATGGATGCTATTATTGGCTGACTTTTGATTGGAATTAATTCGATGTAGCATAGAGTTAATAGTACGTCGCTTAACACGTAACGCAAATGCCTCGAATAACTTCATTATTCTCCCTTTTATTGTGGTATTAGAATGCACGTCTTCATATCATGTTTTTAAAGAATATTTTATTTCTTTATATTTTACTTTAATATTATGAATTAAATAAAGTCTTTTTAGAATGTACTGAGCTGCACACATTACAATTTAGACGTGACGAGATCCCAATATTTAAAAAAGAAAATACGATGAAAGCCGACCAATATTTTCGCAATTTGTATCATAAACTACTGCTTTATAAAGCAATACAGTTAGATGTAACTCGTGCGGGCCTTTTTATTTGTGTGGCACGTACAACGCGACATTTGGATCCAAATTGCCTCGAGCATACTTCGTGACGCCCTCCCTTCATGTCCTTTTTGAGCCTAATCTTCGTGCACGTACGTATTTTTTGTAGCTAACGTGAAGAATTCGTATTGAAATTCATACAGCGCTTTACGGTGCCGCGTTTTGTTTCGAATAGTTTGAGTTTTTATGGCAACTCTACCTATATCTATACCTATGTAGGTACATACATACATAATCGTGACATCTGCGTCCCACAGAGTTAGAGAGAGACTGTTGATCCACTTTGTACTTTGATCTTTATCTGTATCTATTTAAAAGTACATTTATTTAAATATCTACAGATTTAATAAAAATAATTTATAAATATTTGCAGAGTGTAGCCAGCGGCTATTCCCGCTGGGTTTTTAATTTTAATGGAAACTGTCTATCTGACTTGTTAACCCGTCAGTCACACTATGCATTCGAATTGTATATCAAAATATTGAATGGAGCATTGTTTTATGTTTGAAAGGGTTTGGCAATCAACATGTCAGACGAAGATCCTCATATTTATTTCTCAATTTTTAACGGACTTCAAAAAAAGATGATTATTATTATTTTACTGAGGTATCTTAATCGATAGAATCTGCTTAGCGTTGTCTATTGATATTTTAATCGGTATAAAGGCATTAACATAAAACGAATTCTTGGTCACGGGCGGTCTACGGACCACGAAAGTTGTAAAGTGATCGAAATGTCGCGGGAAGTTAAAAAATGTAAACATTAAATCAAATTCGCGATAAAATCCGTAAGATTTCCTTTTATTTTAAAGTGTAATTTGAGCGTAAACCTAAGAAACTATTATTGTATAAACACGGTAAAAATATGTAAGTTCATTGATTGAAGTTCGTTTTAAATTCGGTAAATTTTGGATATTATTTTAATCGCAATTTTAACAAGGTGACTTTAATGTGCTTAATAACATGGCTAGTAATTTTGCTAAACAGCTTTGTAAGTCTAATCAGTACTCAGACTATTAAATCCTCCATAAAAGTTATTACTTATTGTAACATTTAGCAAGTAAAGCAGCAGTTAGCAATACAAAATTATTCTCCCCGTTTACTATCTCATAAAGATAAATATGAAACACGCTTTCTGAACACAAATAACGTCATAAATGAGATCTTATTTTTATTATAAAATCCATCCCAACTCAAAAGAAACTAGTGTACGAGTGCTGGGTTGTTTGTACAGAGCACTTGTTGCTCCCAGACGTTGCAGGAACACGACTGTGTACAACAGTGCAGGCAAACTTTATCCCGCAACATAAAAATAAGATCAACAATATATTTGTGCATCTCATATTCTGCGCGCTTTTGTTATAAGAGCACTTGGATATCGTTTCGAGAGATACGCTTCCATCGTCTGATAATAAAATGGAATTAAAAATACAATCGTTGCTGTAGTGGTAGTTAAGATATCTGAAATTCATTGTCAAGGGCTTACAGCTATTAAAATGCAGTGTAAGCTCCACCTCACTGACGAAGTTGGTAACGTAATCAGGGCGTACAATTTGTTACGGATTCAACAATGCACCTCTTAAGTTCTTTGCTGGGGCGAAATAAAAGAGTTTCCTTTAAGTTCGCTAAATGAAGTCGACTACAAAAGGCGGAGCTAGCGTAATTCAAATGAAGGCGGGCAGCGCCGACCGCTCCTCGCTTTGATTCCACACTTTCAAGTTTAATTTTTGCAAAGTTTCATCCGCCGGACTTTATAAAATGCCCGTGCTCTCAACTTCTGCTCCAAGTTTCAAATCCTACTAGATGATTTCACTTAAAAACGCTGCTAATACTTGCCGATCGCTGCAGGTACATTACTTCAGGATTACCTTTTCAATATATACTTACTACGGTAGTATAAATACGTTTTCTTTTTTATTGAACCATTACGTACTAGTTGAGCTATAAGTAATAGTACGATGCGTATGATTTAAAAAAAAAGTAATAAGGAATATACGCTTCCACAATACTTAGATCTGAAAGTAGTAGTTGACCTTTACAAGTGCGTATTATAAACATTCGTCTAAATATAGAGCTCATATAAATGACTCTTTCTTTCAAATAGGGGTTATCGTACAACATCAACGATGCCACTATTCTTGATTTTGAATATTATGATCCTATTAGTTGATATTACGAACACCAGCCTATATAAACATATATAAAAAGTATACCAAAGTGTGCGGATTTCTTTCATCGTTGAGTTTTTACGCATCAGTGGTTCTAAAAATCAAACCTCACTTCTGGCTTCGAATCTTTTTGTAATCATTAATTACCTTCTGCATACTTCATCTAAAATGATCTCATTCCATTATGAGGCCATTCAATAACATGTGATAAAAAAATATCTGCCGGAAACGTGTGTAATGTAAGGCATACCAAGACACTGACAAGGTCGACGTTTCAAGAGCTGCGATATGTTAAGGTACGAATGCTCAAGAACAATTCGAGCCTATTGTATGTGTCATTATAATGTAGACGTGTTATTTGTTACCCACTAACTAGCAACACAATTAGAATATAACACAAGGTCACAGTGTCAGAATGTCTTTATTAGTCCCCGTCACGATCCAACACGCACACCTGGTCTTTTCCCGTCTTAAAATTGAAGCGAAACTTAATTCAAACTTAATAAGCTGTTTAGTGTTCTGGGGTAAGTTAAATTCTGAATAACTTAGCTCAAGTTTTTGCTGCGAATGCCGACACTTAATCCGGAAATGAACAAACGAGTGAATACAGGGGAAATAAGGAAATGCTCCGTTCACGTAATTGGCCTGCAAATTATTTGCTTCTAAATAAATTGTAAAGGTTTTGCAGCAAAAAGGTTTTCATTGAATCTAAGCGAAACTTTTTTTTGCATTTTATTGCTTGTTTTTATTTAAGATTTTTGCTTTCTGTGTTGGCAATATACGTCTTATACTACTAATATATAAAATATCTATCAAAGTCAATTTTCTATCTGTATTACCCCACACATGTCCCACTGCAGGGTGCAGGCCTCCTTTACAATCAAGAGTACGACTGAGAGGGGTTAGGCCATATAGTCCATCACGCCTAGTGTAGATTGGCAGACTTTGACACTGTGACATGTATTTACTTTTCTATGACACGTATCAAATCCATTACCATCATTCTATATTGAGATGAGTTCAATGAACCCATTTTGAGAAGAGTCCATCACGTTTGTTTTCGCCATTTCTCTGACAAATATCCAAATAGTTTCAATCTCCATTGAAGACTCCAAAGAAATCCAATAAAATTGAGTCATAATCCAACAGACGTTTGCGAAGGCGAAAGGGTCTTAGAATATACATTTATAGCCTTACGTTTTCCATTTAGGTTGAATGAAGTGAAGTCGTTGAACTCATGCATTGCCATTTGCAAACGTTGCTCAATCACGTCTTTAGAACCTATTCGATAACCTGCGATGCAAGTAACTTTTACTCTAATGGCACTCCACACATTGGGTAACTGGCTGGCGATAATTCTGAACTCACTTTCCCAAACTTCGGCATCAATCCGCTAAACATACTCGCAAACTCACCACGCAAAATCATTCCAGTTTCTAATTTAATGTTCGTATTACTTTTGCTCTCAGTGACGCTGTTAACTCTATATTTGGTTATGTTTGTTTGTGAAACTTTCATACTTGCGAATTTAATATTGACAGATTCTTTGGCAACTTGTTAAGTAATATTTATTTTGGGAAATACCATTTACTGTGTATTTTCGTGTGCTGTTTGGACTAGAGTGAGTCGTGATCGGTTGTTGCTGAGTTTATCGGTAACTTGGTTTGTAAGTAAGTGCTATTATAAAACCAACACCGACTTACGGCTGTGTTTAATATCTTCTTTATGCGGTGTTTTTTTTTATTCCATAGGTCCGGCAAACGAGCAAACAGGTCATCTGATGGTAAATGATCACTACCGCCCATGAACATCCACAACGCTGGATCATGGATGTGTTGCCGGCCCAATTGGAAGGGGAGCGGGAAGGAAAATATATGGGAAAAGGAAAGGGGTATTGGACATTGTTTTAATATCAATGTATTAAAGCTATACCAAATTGGATTCCTAATATAACATACTTTAACGTTTGTCATGTCTTATCACTCATAACTACATTAGTGCCTCGGTATTAAGATTTATATCTTTAACACAGTTTTAATAATCTATTTACGATTTATATTTCATTACGAACACGCAAAAACCTATCAATAGCAATCACAAAAAACCGATGACGCATTCGAATCTTTAGCAACATTCTTTAACCGCTGCACAAAAACACGACAATATCCATGTACCCATTGTTAGAAGCCTTCAATAATCAGTGAAGCGGCCTCGGGACCACATTCCTAAGGTCTAGGGCGACTTGTGATTAGCGAACATAACCTAACTTCATATATACATAAACTCACGCTTTTTTTTTCAGAAGAGGTAGGCAGAGGTGCTACCTGGACACCCACTTTTCGCCTTGTGTGCTCGACGATGTGATAGGGGTGAGCCTATCGCCATATCGGATGATAATGAATAGAAAAGTCCAATATCACTTTGCCCGACTCGGGATTTGAACCCGAGACTGCGTTGTAATCGTACCGTAGTACAACTGCGCCACCCAAGCAGTCCTAACTTTCATGTCCCACAAATTCTGATCTCAAGATTGATTAACTGAGGTCATAAATTTTTAGTACCCTGTCGGAATGGTCACATCTGCTAAGTTTCCTTTGATAATCGTGTAACCAGTTCTAGAAATAGGGATGTACTAGGATTACGGGGGAGGATATTCGAATATTAACCACTGTTTATAAGCTTTAAAGTGCGTGGTGGCCTGTTGGTAACGGACCAGACGCGGCTGCCTACATGATTACGGTGGTCGCGGGTTCAAATCCCAGGGCACACCTCTGACTTTTCGGAGTCATGTGTGTATTGATAGTCAATCACCACGCACTATAACGGTGAAGGAAAACATCGTGAGGAAACCTGCATACCATAGCGATTTGTATAAATTTCTATGGTATGTGAAAGTCCGCCAACCCGCACTAGGCCAGCGTGGTGGACTATATGGCCTAACCACTCTCAATCGTACTCTCGATTGTAGAGGAGGCCCGTGCCCTGCAGTGGGTCGTATATGGGCTGCACCACCACATTATAAGCTTTTGTATATCTTGTCTGTTATAGTCAATTTCCCGTATACTTAGTTTATAAAGTTCTATGAAACGAAACACACGACTCTATTAAATCATTTATAAATACAATATTTAAAAAAATTAAATCTTTTTATTTTTTAGGTTCCTTCTTCATTTATTGGGCATTTAGGATGCTTGAACGGTTCCACGTATTTTTAGTTGCCAATAAGTCAGCGTAAGCGTTAAAAGTTACCGTATGCAGAACAACACAGCAATAAATATAATCTATCACTAATATCCCGCAAACTACCACAGCAGTACATTAAACCAGTGATTACAAATCTAATACAAGAAGCAATAACATAAAATTACAAAACGTAATAAAACCCACTGCAATACTTTGTTTGCAGACGATGTGTTGCATCACTAGTTCTCGTACTCATTTAATCTCGGATCAGGTTGTCGTAAATCTAAGCGTTTACCTACATATATATACCGTGTCGTCATTAGCACAGTACAGGCGCTGCCGCATTCCGAGGTATATTTATTGTAAATTGATTTTTATGAAATATGTGCCGAGGAACCTAAATCATTTGTCATGGAAAAATAAGAGGTATCTAGGGTGTAAATAAATTGCATTAAGAAGGTATGTGATAAGTAGTTTATACTAGAAATCCAATTTAATTACGCACAAGATTTATTTTATACTGTCTATCTCTGAGCGGCATAAAAATATAATGATCTAGGCTGCATGTTAAATGTTCATTTCTTTATTACAGATTTTTCACGAATTGCACGATTTTTCTTTTTCACGAAAGTGTAAGAAAGATAAAAAAACTAAAACTGTTGATAATCAAATCATTCATAACAAAAAATCACTAAAAAGCCAATAGCAATCAACTGTCATTTTGTAACTTTAAACATTATTTTATGGTCAATTAAGTATCCATATTCAAATATGTCGCATATTTGTTGAGATAAAACATAGATCAACGTTTTATTGCACCCAGGAGATCGACAAACAATAACGGCCTTATACATAGACAGATTTAAAATCTATTCTAATTATGGAATGTTTTCTCTTTCGAACGTCTTTAGATTTCAGTTTGAACGAAGAAGACAAAACATTCGATAACTAAAATATGTTTTAAATCTATCTATGAATAAGGCTATAAATGAATAATTATCTAGCTTTATTTCATGCGTAACGTAATAAATAAACTGATTGGCTTGAAATATATGTGATTTTGCCAATTTATTCTATAAAATATAATTCTGGATCGATCCGTTGCTGCGGTGGATAATGAAGCAGCCACAGCGAATTTCATTACAGCATGCCGTAATTTGCGGTTTGTCTACCAGAATTTATAGATTTCTATCGATGCAGGAACGGTGTATACGCGTGAAAATGCCATTAACAACACCCGCATATCGCAAATCTGCATCCGTTTATAAATTACAAAGTCACAATAATTACACTTGATGAGGTTCGGACCGTACATGGTTAAAGATTTTATCAATAACGTTCTTCGTGTTTTAATCATTTGAACTTGACTTTTAGTAATGGCTGTAGATACCGTAAACCGTAAAATATGCATAGAATTCAAATCATAATTAAAATATCAGTTACATCAAAGATTTGCCGCTTATAATTAACGGTAATAAGAAACCATAACAAATTCCTATATAACCTACTTTGTGAACGAGCAAGTTATTATTTTGATACGGTTGATACGTATTATAAAAAATAAATTTGTATATTTTCTGTATTTTATTTTATTTTACCGACATCCATTTTAAAAATAGAATTATAATTTAAAATAAGAAAATGGGCACAAAACATGGGCATAAAACACTTTATTCACTCGAACGCCTTGGAATTAAAAGTTTCCGTTGCGTTGCACAGATGCATGCATAAACTGTCTTAGGTCATAAAATGAGATCATCTGAGCATAATTTTAAATTCAACACGGTGCTAAGCCGTATTTAATGCCATTTAGACACTGACTAAGCACTAACTGCCTCGGTGGCGTTGTTGTACGCTTTCAATGCTGAGGTCTCGGGTTCGAGTCCTGAGTCGGCAGCGTGATATTGGATTTTCCTATTCATCATCAGCCGGGAGTCAGGAATTTGTGCATCATATGGCGATACGTTAACCCCTTATCAAATATTGGGACGGAACAAACAAGGCGAAACGCGGGTGTGCTGGTTGCGACCTGGAGAACCTCTGCCGACCTCTTCTGGGAAAAAGGCGTGAGTTTATATATGTGTATATACAAAGCACTAACTTTTTATTTTACGTACAAAATTCTGGGTATTTTTTCTAGGTTAGGTTAATGGCTATAAGTGTTTATGAGGTGCATATGACAAGGCATAATGGCAAGTCACGAATTTAGCCCAGCGAACCGCATTCCGCGAATACAAATCAAGGTGATATGCTCAACTATGTTATAAAAACCTTATTGATGTATGGAGCGAAAACATGTCAGGCATGTGTAGGTATCCATACATTATAGCGATGGTCAATAATAGTCTGATGACGGTCAGCAGCGTCATCGGTACGAGAAGCTATATCTTGCCAACGTGGCGAGCATTGGCAGTACATACATAACCACACACCCTTTTCCCAGGTAGGCAGAGGTGCTACCAGAACCCCCACGTTTCGCCTTGCATACTCCGTCCCACGACGTGATAGGGGGCGAGCCTATCGCCCTATCAGGCACAAATTCCTGACTCCGGGCTAATAATGAATAGAAAAATCCAATATCCCTTTGCCCGACCCGGGATTCAAACCCAAGACCTCAGCTTTGCAATCATACCGTAGCACCACTACGCCACCGAGGCAGTCGAGGCAGCATTGGGAGTACCTTAATAAAAATAAGGAAAAACAACTTTCGTAGTTAATTTTCTGTTGCAGAATACGATATTTTATTAAGATGGATTACAAACACCAGCAATTAAGTTAACACTATAGTTATCAGTGTGTGAGAAGCTAGCTACAGAAGTTGTATTAACAAGAGTTTGAATCTGCGAAATACAAAATATTTGTTTTAAGTCTGGGTGTTATTAAACCAAATCATGGTTGAGTCAATTGTAGGTTGCTTTATGTTAAATTGTAATATTTTCTCTTTATTTACTTCGCCATAAAGTAGGACATAGATATTCCGTGTAGTTGAGATAAAAATTAACAACTGCAACACGAATTTAAATCTTTCACTGGAAACAAGTTAATGAACGTTTCTATTAATAAACGAACGTTCGTTTGCAAAGCGGTATAAACTTGATATTTGCAAATTTCAACGGCAAATTGTCACTGCGGTCGCAAGGGGCTTTATATGAACGCTATGTCTTCCGCAAACTAAACATTAATGCGCCAATGAAAGGGCTGGGAGAAATTTAAATTTATTAATTATGAAAATGCAAACAGGTTTGTATATCTGTACTAGAGTAATAAAGCTGAAGCTGCTAAATACGCCTAACTTTGTAACCAACAATCAGATTTGAAAATACATTTCTTCATTTGTTAGCCCAAGTCTTAAAGAAGGTTATAAGGTATTTCATATTACGCTTCAACCCTTAGGAGCCGCCCAAAGATAAAAATAATTTATTAATATTTTGATCGCATTTATTTAAATTCTAATTTTAATGACTGCGAAGAGGAATGGAATAATTGCATCCGGGTAAAGCCGGGTTGGACCGTTAGTGTTTAATATAAGGAAAGTGTCGCCCACAAATAGGAGGAACCTGTCTCTACTGACTTATTAAATTTATTCAGCATAGTTATGAATTCATGAATATCTATCACTTCTTCGGATACAGTGAAGTAGGGACCGCTTATTACTAGAGTCAGCTGTCAATTAATTTTTTTTATTATATTCAATTACCCTAGCTGTGTATCAAAGGAGAATTAATATAAATTCCTCAGTCAAGTTACAGTTACAAATAAAAAGCAATAAACGAACACTAATTAAAAACAATTAAACGAAGCACTGTGTTATCAAGACTCGACCGGAGCAGTATCTGTGCATTTGTAAACCGGGAAAATAATAACAAAAGTTTCCTTTAGCAAAAACTTCAATTCACCAAGTTGTTGCCGTGCGTTTGGAACGAAATGAATTCCCTCTGGTCTAGGAAGTTTCACCATAATGAAATTCTTTAAATATCGCCTCCTCCTCTATACGGATTAAAATTCATGTAATTGCTCCTCGTGGTTTCTGCACCCCTAGTCCTGCCGTGGGTGTGTTCCCGGAATGATTAAATTACAGAGCATCTCAAAGGAAATTCATTTTGGCTAATTTAAAGTCGCATTTGTACAAACATATTTCAAGGCGCTAAGCTAAATCCTGATATATCATTCTTGCTTTGTCCACTTTCATAAATTTATATCTTTATATTCGTTCGACGAAACACATGTTTGTGTTATTAGCCCCATGGTGTAGTTGACGCTATCTGCAAAACGAGAGGCCGCGGGTTCGATCCCTGCATCAAGACAAATGTTTGTGTGAACCACAAATATTTGTTTCAGGTCTGGGCGTTTGTGAGAGCGAAAAGTCTCTCGTAGTTCCTGATACCTACGACACAGGACTCGATCTTAGTGTGGGGTCAGGACTATGTGACTGTTAGGTGTATTAATTTATTTATTGAACAAACATTTGTTTCGGTTCTGGGTGAAATTTCTGGTGCTTACATCACGTTATACCTTTTTATTGGGAAAAAATATGTGTGAGGCTGTTGGGTGTAAATTTATGTAAATATCCATTTAGCATTTCACTATAACTGATTTGACGTCCTCAGTGCCTTAGTTGTACTACGGTATGATCACAAAGTTGAGGTCTCTGGTTCGAATCCCGGGTCGGGCAAAATTATATTCGACTTATCTATTAATTACCAGCCCGTAGTCAGGAATTTGTGCCCGATATGGCGATAGGCCCCTATCACATCATGGGACGGTACTCATACAGCAAAAAGTGGCCGTCCTGGTTGCACCTCTGCCTAGACCTGTATGTATGTATAATTTGAGTATTTCCATTTAAGGTGGTTCGTCTCTATATGTGTACAACAGATTACATCACCAATTGTAAAAAGTCTATGGAACCAATTTAAAAGACTCTTCAAGGTCGAAATACTAAGTACTTGAAGCGACGTTCATGACTACAAATAAGCTATTTATAATCTTAATTTGCAGTGTATTACCATCATTAGCATTTTAACGCTTCACGGTTAAACGCAATTATCTCTCGACACTGCTTCAAGGACCAGACGAGTGGATTTTGTTTGATGAGTACATATTTTGGACAATCTCTGCGTACGTAATGCTTGTTTTAAAATGGCAGTGAATAAATATGATAGCAATAACATAATAAGCTAGTTTTAAGTTTTGTAGAGCCACGTTAAAACCAATTATGATGGCAGTTATATTGGATAACCTACTTGAAGTACTCAAAACAATATTTACGAATTTTTATGACTTCATTTTAGCTAATTGAACTTTGAATCACGAATGCAAACGCATATAGTGAGCTTACATCTTTGTTGACAGTACATACATACATAAACATCTCGCCTTTTTTTCAGAGGGGGTAGGCAGAGGTGCCCAGGATACCCACGTTTCGCCCTATGTGTTCCGTCCCATGATATGATAGGGGCGAGCCTATCGCCATATCGGGCACAAAATCATGACTCCGGGCCTGGTAATGAATAGAAAAATCCAATATCACTTTTGCCCGACCCGGAATTCGTACCCAAGTAGTACAACTACGCCACAGCGGCAGTCGAGTTCAAAGTAATAGGTAAAGAAAGAAATGCTTTAAAAGAATATAAGTACGAGTATATATAAAATAATTTATACGATTGTTCACGCCTATACCTACTCTAAGTGCAAACATTGCATCAGAGTTGCCAATGACCATGATCTGCGCATAAAGTAAAAGTCAACACATCACAGCAAACATTCTTTAAATCGTCTTCACTTTATATGCACAACACTCATGGAGCGTCAGGTATACGTGATTTCTCTCTCCTATCTTAATAATTATAGTAGGTTTAGATACTGCCACGACAAAATGTCAATGTCATTTACAATGTCAATCCTTAAACAGTATCCAACCGCAAGAATTGGTTATCCTTTCATGATTCAAAAATTATTGGTTTGTCTATAACCTTAAAACATGATCGAAATATTACCAAATCCAAATCAAAAGTAATTACATCCATCAGATTCAATAACGTGCTTAAAGAAGCCACGCGTGAATCAAAGCCAGTGTTTCACGGTTCACACCTGTACTAATATGCTCATTATTGAACACGTAGGTTGGTGGAGACATGATAAATTAATTAAAACCACATATAAGGTATCGCGTCAGCAGTTCGCTGGTAAAAAACTTATTAAACCATATTCTATGGTACCGCCATTGAATATTTTTTGCGATGTAGACTTTTGTAGAATTATTATTTTCTCATAGGATTATATGGAAATATATATACATATACATAAACATCACGCCTATTTCCTAGAAGGCGTAGACAGAGGTGCTACCAAGCCACCCAGGTTTCTCTTTGTACGTTCCATCCCATGATGTGATAGGGGTGAGCCTATCGCCACCAAAATGGACACCTAATTTTACAATTCTAAAGTATTTAGATTGAATTGCGGGGGTCGTGTATATGCTCACGATGCCATATCCATGTATTCAAAACCGGCCATTAATTCAACGCTTCAAATACGCAGTTTTAATAAGCCCCGTACATATCGATTAACATAGGCTTTTATTGAAATTTGAACCGTGGCCACGGTCGACTAACTGTCCGGCTATTAGGGCCCCGGACACGTCCAGTTTACTGCCTGTCGTGCAAATATTTATCCACATCGGATTCACACGTTAACCGTACTGAATTGTAATCAGCTTTGATTGGCCGCGTGGCCTGTGCCTCTTTGAGATGCGT
This sequence comes from Theretra japonica, assembly GCA_033459515.1. Classification (NCBI taxonomy): domain Eukaryota; kingdom Metazoa; phylum Arthropoda; class Insecta; order Lepidoptera; family Sphingidae; genus Theretra; species Theretra japonica. The sequence goes on from CM065943.1 coordinate 8,364,376, forward strand.
CTCCGTAGAATCTTGCAGATCTGTTTGTACGGGCGGTGTTTGACGTGAATTTAATTGGAATCATTAATTGATTTCGCATCCTCTGGTGCAGATGACGACGGTCTTTACGTATAGTTTACGTAGAGACCATCGATAAAATTGAGGGTGTTTTAAAAGAATCAAAGTAAGACTTATCAGGGTCTTTGTCCCCTATACGTACCCTACCGTGACAGTGATATGAGCGTATCAGGTATTTTATAAAAAATAGTATGGAACATCATAGGCTGGTGATAAAACTGTCATCTTACTGCTACACTAAAAAAGGTTTAAAAAGCAAAGAAGGTATATTTCATGCTGGGATATCGCGTGAGTTTACGTAATCCAAGGGTTCTATAATTCCATAAAGCATTTGATGCATAATTGTTTGTTTTTTGTCTGTATTTTGTAGCAGTTTGTAGCACTGTTTATCATGTTTAGAAGCCGTCAGTGTTTATTTACCAACATTTTACGTAACGCTAAGAGATCTGTAAACCGTGATTCACTTGTCTAAACTTATTTTATTTATTTATTTAAATCTTTATTGTACACAAAAAACAACACGCAGAAACAAAAAACAAACTTAGTACATATTTATTTTACGCATAAATTCTGATAGACTTATATTAAAATATAATGCAATGTTGGATTACTAAAGTCGCTTACTGTACGCGCTGGTCTGCTCTTGACACTCGATTTCGGATTTAGAATTATGATAAAAAAAAACATTTTTATACTATTTAGTTTTACTCCATTTGACTCAATTACGGTGGAATTTTATGGGTCTTAATTAAATCGAGTCCAGAGTAAACCAGCCGATACGATAAATCGTGTTCCAAACGCTCTCTTAGCAAATATCGGAGTGTGAAAAAAACGCGATTTCTCACTTCCTATGATCCAATTCGCTTGGAAAGTGAAAGACAATGGTGCTAATTGTTACGCAAGGTACATCTGTCGCGCCTGATGACAATACTAGATTTAAAGAAAGCTACCGTTTCAAAAGATGTCGATTCTGACATACAACGGGTAAATATGATAAAACGTGACTGGAATGTTTGGTTTCATCTTAGAAACTTGTGAAAGACGGTTTCGCTTTGTCTCTTTGTTGTAACGTTCGCACATTGACGTGTCATGTTGTATTTTAGTGGGGTATTAACTCAACACAGAATGGTAAATACAGCTTTAAAAGAGTGAAAAATAACCAATATTCTCAACTAACATTCCTATATTATGGCAGCCCGTTAACTCTGAGTTTGGGACTCCTCTAGAATGAGAAAATCGATTGGGATGATTTAGTTATAGTCCACCACGCTTGTTTATTGCGGATTGGGAAACTTGAACCATAAAATACAAAATTAATCAAGAAAATATTTTTTAAATACCTAAACTCTGAGTTCAGTAGCCTATTGGCCTTGAATACTACTATTACTTTCTATCTAGCCAAAACTACCGAAATAATAAACTTAAAATTTTTAGCTTCATTTATACAATTACCATTTATTTCCGTATTCAACACACACTTTAACACTCCAGGGGGAAAACATGCGTTCATCTAATACATACACGTACGACAAATTCACGATAATGTCTCGAGACGGCCGCAACGGTACAGAACGTAGGCAATTATATAAACGACAATCAACGTTACAAAGACGTCGGGAAGCGAAAGTCTGCTAATACAATTATACAGATATGCCACGTTAGCACCGCTGTGACGCGCCGGCTGACATCCAAGTAACGCAATAATCACGAGACATCAGCAACAATTAGGGTAATTTAACAACACTTTGATTGCTTATTTCTGTTACCATTTAAATGCCTTGCGATGTCTCTATCCGTATCTACATTAGCCAATACAGGGCCCACTGCAGGGGGCGGGCCTCCGTTATAATCGAGAATATTATTGAGAGTACGAGGCACGAGCCTTCTGTACAATCGAGAGTACGATTGAGAGTGGTTAGGCCATATATCACCACGCTAGCCTAGTGCGGGTTGGCGGACTTTACATATCATAAAAAATATTATAAATCGCTATAGTATGCAGGTTTCCTCGCAATGTTTTTCTTCTGCTATGCGATGGGATTAGCAGAATTATATTGTGAAGTAATAATCCAATGGGAGGTGACTTATGTTTTGTTTACGCTCAAAGCCAGTTCTGTGACTAGAAGTTATAAGATTAATGATATGTCTCATGATACTGGTTTCCGCAAAGCAACGTGTGAAGTGGTAGACCATGCGGTGGATAAACAGAATGTATAATCGTTAACTTCTATGCAAAATAAGTTTACACTCTTCCGTGTTAAACAGAAAAATAGAAACCTAAATTTCTAATTTAATTTGTATCAAAATTCTGTTCTTACAAAGAAAGTTAAAATGCCCATAAAAGATAACACCTAAAATTAGCATAAGCAACGCCCAATTACTTAATTACTTTAACAATATTTGTGAAGTTGCTGAAGTTATAAGTTGTACAAGAGCAATAAGCGTTAATATAATTTGAAGACGTTTACATTTCTTATTAGCTAATTAACGCTCCGGTCCTGTGAACCGACATTACCCTTTCAAGTGTTAATTAAACATAGTGATAGCAATTAATATAATTTCATGCTGTAAAGTATTTCTATTTATATCAACTCATTTATCTAATTACGGAGTGCGCTAAGAATATGATTTTTAGGTACATACATACATTTTGCTTTCACAGCGTGATTAAATTGTATAACTTCAATTTCACACAAAAATAGAAGTTGAAATCTTTCTTTTGCATAATATGTACGTGTATATTGCCTTGACATTTGTACGTATTAAATAAAAGAATAGCATACAAAAGGCATTTAATTTTATTCGTATTTTAAACACCCCAAAATTAATTTAACGGTATTATTGCCTACATCGTTTCGATGCAAAGTTAGCTAAAAGTTCCAACTTGAAGTATAAAGTAAGGCGGTAATCTAACCGTATACTTCGAATAAACATTTGCAAGTAGACTTAAGGTTCTTAACTAGGGGAGCCAAACGATTAAGATCGGCTCAGTGTTCAGCAATGAAGTTAACTAAGACATAGGCATACTAAATGAAAGTCTGTATTAGGTTTTTTTTTTTAGATATCTACGATTAATTGCGCAACAAAGCTATCGGCTCGCACTTCGCTTCTCTTCAACACATCTTAGAAAATAAATTATTTAAGGGAAATATGGCGCTTATAGTTCTTCTGTTTCACCCTCCCAGTTTTCGATATGTAATTCATAATTAACGCAATCAGTTTAGTGGATTATTCGTTCTTCAACTGCAGAAAAATTATGTCATTATTATGAGAGCCAGTCTATAATTACACCTCTCGATTAATTTTTGTGGTTGCATCTTACCTGTAAACAGCGGCAAACCGTTTCTAGTATATTAATTCTAGAACCATGTCTATTGGAAACGGTAAATCCACTTTTAATTTTGTATTACACAATCTCCATAACACCAATGGGTCGTGATATAATTTCACTGCAATAAATTATTATAATCGGTGCTTTATGCCCGTGTAATTTTTAAAAAGATTAAACGCCCTAATGTCGAAAGTTAAGCGGATTGTGAAATGAAATTTATATCTGTTTAGAAGTCGCCGCAGTCAGGTGTTTTTGAAGTCGTGTTTACTGTCTAAATGTTATATTTGTTAGACTGTTACTTATATGGGAGATTACACATGTGTGTCATGCTACGAGATTATTGTGGGATAAACTTAACATAGAGTTAATTTCCTTTGCTGCTTTTCCTTTCTAAAATAGAGGGAATTGGTATATAAATTACAATTTGATATTACATTTCTTTGTTACAATAATGTTGTATCTGATAATTCCGATACCGCAAAATTTGAGAAGCCAGTTGTAAAACGAAAGTTTACATGTTTAATTCCCGTAATTAAATAATTACTTCAGTAATTTAGAAATATTTTGGGTTTGCTTGTTATGGATCCGAAAATTTCTTATAATTGCACACAAATCGAATAACTTTAGGTGCCATTATGGGTACGTATTTCTTTATATTATGACCAAGTCTGATGTTCATTAACTCATATAATTATTATCCAGCTAAGTTGAATACCGTTAACATCTCTTTGCAATGCTGTAAGCCTTCATCACGTAATGCATGTATTTGTGTCATTTACAAATGGTCTTGTTATCACGCCTCGTGACTCTGATGCGATCTGAATCTAACGCTAATCAGACACGCATTATACATGGAAATCTAATTTAGGGCCAATGCTAAGCGGTCGCATGCTGTCACATTATAGACTGGTGCGATGTATAGATTGTACTCGTATCTAGTTCAAGGACCTACAAAGCGGATACGTTCTACTAGTTTCCAAGTTTTTTTTACAGTTTGAAGTGACTGCACTGCAATTGAAGTGCTATGCCGTCTAGAAAGAGTATCGATTGACGATAGACTAACAGGAGCTGCCGCTATAAGACACAATTTTGGTGCTAATGGCTTCACGCTCCTACTTACAATTGATAATTTGTTAAGCACCAGGCTTTCATGCTAGCCTAGTGATGGAGACCTCTTCGTTTTTTTAATTGCAATGAATGGCGAGACGAGCATGTCATTCGCCCGATGGTAAGCGATGCGACCGCTCATGGACAGTAGCAAAACCAAACATCACCATGAATTACCAAATAATGCTTGGCATTCTACTGCGCTCGCCATCCTGAGACATAAGATTTTAAGTCTCATTATGTCCAGTAATTACTCTGTCTACAATGTCCTTCAAATTCATACTTTTGAAAAATTCTTAAGTAAAACTTCCAATCCAATCTATCAGCCAAAGGAAGTCCACTGTTGAACATAGATGATGCTCTCCCAATGATTTCCAGAGTGATTTGTTGGAGGCAGCATGCATCCAGCGACGTCCCGCGACCTTTACCAGGTCATCTGAACACCTAGTGGGTGGAGGTCCCACGCTGCGCTTTCCGCTTCGTGGCCTCCATTCCTTCCCAACTAAAACTTACTAGTTTATTATACGCAGATTACTTTACGTAATTTCACTTCACCACAAGAGCTAGTAATAATTTATAGACAGACAATTCAAAAAATCGAAGGTGCAATCCTAGGGCATGACCCTGCGCCTTTCATTATGTCTATTAATATAATTTACGAAAGTCTATCACTCACTTCAGCGGCTTAGATACAACTATTTTACATGTAAGCGTTATTGGGTTTTCGAAAATCCGTATTCGCAGGCAGACCATGTAATTGGTTTTGCACGATGTTTTTGGTCTAAAGCCAACGTGTTTAGACTCAGCCTTGTTCTGTATCCAATTGCTCGATGTACATTTTACTCTTCGATTCATTCGAGAAACATTATTTGTTCAAATAGAGTTTATCATTACGCGAAATGCGGTTGATACAAAGTTTTAAAGGCAATGCGTTAAGTAAAATGGAAATATGTTTAATCCATAAAAAACTACTTAACGAAATGAAACTAAATCTCCAATAGTAATAGTTCTACAAAACGTCAAAGAAAATAAGGACAACCCTTCTTTTGCAACTGAAATGTCACATCCAAGCGTCGGTTATACAAATCTGTCATATGTAACTGGCCTTAGCTCCTCAGAGATGTGTAATCCACTTTATCACTTAGCAACGGTCACACTAGGTTCCTTCAGGTCCCATATTAACATAACATCGAGCCTCTATCCACTTATACTATCTTTACCTCACTTTCGCATTTTGTTTATGAAACCCCGGGAGTATTAAGCCGCGTATCCACCTCGAGGGTGAAAAAATATTGTTTATTTTATACAAAAGGTAATACGGAGCTAGCCCTTTACAAAGCAAATTTTCGTTTTGTTAAGCACGTTATAACCAGCGGGGGTTCTTAAACTGAATTGCGTAATGTTTCGAAAAATCGCTCCTGATCTCAACACATCTGGTGTTTTTCACGTTTTATGGCAACAATGAACTTTCCACGCTAATCTTTGTGTCGGTGTATTCATGTATAGGGTATTCTTCAGCTCAACTTGTTACATTCATTTCTTAATAATGTACATTGTGCTCGATTTCATTGATATCTTTTATAATGTATGCCTGCCCTTTCTTTCTCCTTCTTTTTTATCCATACAAAGGTTGTCTGGTTGAGATTGCTTATAAATGATAAAACCGCCTTTTGTGCTTATATCATTCCTTTATATTGTTATGTTTTGTTTGTTTGTGTAATATAAAGATTATCTAAGTAAATAAAATATATATATATATTCATATATGTACCAATTTAATACCATCGTATACAATAATTAATGTCGCCTAACATCAATACCTTCTGTACAATTTGATGCGGAGTGTGTTTTTCACGTCGAAAACCTCGACCTAAGAAGCTCAAAAAGCTAATAACGAATAGTTTTCAAACAACAGACGTTGTCCTAGCAGACCAATGAAGCGACCATATCTTACACATACCATCAATAGAATAAGTCAAAATGAATAAACAAAGACGATGCTTAACAGTGACATCTGTCGCAAGTCACTTTTGAGTCTAGTCATATTTGAGAGTTGGTCCATTGCCAACAGAGTTGGTAGTGTTCAGGTGTATTGTGCATACCATGCGATTTACCTACTTGACTACTTGGCTCCAAACGAACTGGAATCTCTAAGCGATTGCGCTCCAACTCTTTCGATCTTGGTGTTGCAAGTTAATGGTTTAACTTTGTCTTACAATCATGATCAATTAAGTAGAACGGAGTAGTCATTTTGTTTCTTGATTCCTCTTTTATTTGTGTAAGATTAGGTCCCATTTTTTTACTGTTTAATGTTTTAGTTTTATGATTAAAAACCACATATTTTATAATGTAACACTGTTAACAATATTATAAATCAATCCATATTGTGATTAAATTAGGTATATGGCTGAGAAATATTTAATTAAGTTAAGCTTTACGAGAATATGCAAGAAAGATGCAAACAAGAGCCAGTAATTGAATAATACACCGGGACTTCGTACGCAATAGCAACTTCATTACATTTCTTGGGCTTTATTGCATAAAGCATACTGCATATCCAGTATATCGCTTCGCCTAAAAAAACTCGCTTAGTATAAAAAAGTATAAGGCCGTTTCACTCTAAAAGGGTGGAAAGAACATTGTCAGTCGAAACTGGAAAGCCCTGAGGGCAATTCCTGACTCCTGAAAATATTTTTGTTTAACAAATATTCTTTTCATTTTTGAGTGTAGCGAAACTTAAAGTTAGTAACTTTTGACACATTGAATTTAAGGTTAAAATTCCTAACGGCACTTTGTCAAACAAATTTTTATGATTGAAGATCAAATTTTCGTGCGTTGTGTATCTAATATTTTGCTAGTTACCCCACCAAAATTGCTGGAATACTCAATAGTAAAATCAACTCTAGAAAAAATATATTTTAGATATAACTCGCCATAATGTGCGCTGACCTTATTACTACTTATATTTCGTCTCTTCGCCAACTTCGTAAAATGACTGAGGGCGACTGAGTGAAGCAATGTTATACGTATTTTAAAAACTCATTTTAAATGTTATATTGCGTTATCAACTATCTTACTTTGAGCAGAAGTTGTTTGGCCTCTTCTAATTTATTCAGGTTGATTGAGTTTGTCAGCTCCAGTTATTGGTTTTTTGTGACTAAGTTACCTTAGTAGATTTTTTTTATTTGCACATTAAATCTTTCTAGCCATAAAAATACTTTAACAATACATAAAATCATAAATTCACGCCTTTTTCCCAGAAGGCAGAGGCTCTCCAGGTAGTAACCAGGCAAACACGTTGCACGATAGGAGACGAGCCTATCGCCATATCGGCATTCCTGACTCTGGGCTGATAATGGATAGAAAAATCCAATATCGATTCGAAACCGAGACCTTAGTTTTGTAATCATATCCTATTACAACTACGCCACCGAGGCAGTCAAGGCAGTATAACAATACAAAATTCAGCAAACATTATTCGAAATTGCCATCAAATATAATTCAACGCAAAATAAGAGTTCCATAAATAAAAAGTGTTTTAAAATAAAATGTTATTAAGCTTTGAAAAGCTATATGACCGTTTTAGTTTTAATCTGGGATTTATTTAGTAATTTCAACTAGCGGGTTTATTCAGGTAGAAATGCTATTATTGCGTTCAAAAAACAAAATCAATTTGGAACGAGTACATTTCAATTATAGCAAAATTAGAGTGTACGAGTGGTATCCAATCCAATTTGATTAAACCGACGTAATAGATAAAATCTTTTTACATTTGTTTATAGAGTATTTTTTGCGCGAGATACAATATTGCTTTACTAACGATAGAAACTTTGGTAACAACATTTCAACTACTTTTGTTTTCTCATTACACTCCATCGTTACGAGAAACATCGAAAACATTGAGTTTGTGAAAACTCAAAGTGGAAGTGGAAAACTCATTTTCGACACTGGTTAAAATTTTCGTCAGTCAAATATCATTTTGCGAATTCTTTTTGTGGAGTGCCGGCAAGCGGTACTCCGCACTCCTAATAACTGTCACGTAGATTTAATATCACATCTTCCATTTTGTACGGGCTGTACGGGTAGGCAATTTCCTTGCTAAAATTGTATTTAGATGGATTCGTGTAAACTTAGTACATATGTGACCCGAAATACAAATTTCATTTATATATTCTCCATACGCACAGATCCGACGATATTTTACGACGCGCGTTACTTTGATGGCTTTATGTTCTCGGAAGTTTTGCGTACCGCGTAAAAATACGCTATCTTTTATAACGAGAAACGCGAATAAACATTATAGAATATGTTAATCAAGATACGGCGGCTTAGAAAATACAATATGATAAATAATATTTGTGTATTGATATTTGCCACAGATCCGTCTTTGATGTTTGATATTCAAAGAGTTTAATGGCTATATTGTTTGCATTATCAATTTATATAACTGATGGGTAAACAATAGAGGTTCTGTCATTCGTGAGAATTGATTTTTAAATGCATATTTACTCCGTAGTATATATATTTCTGGAAACGTGGGTGTCATGGTTACACCTCTGCCTGTCCTTTTTTTTTTTATTCTGGCACGGCATGATGACTGCACTGCACCTGATGGTAAGCCTTATTTACTTACGCCTTATTCCTTCTGGGAATAAGGCGTAAGTTTATGTATATATTTTTGTTATAATCTATCCTTAATGACGCGACATCAAAATATGCAAACTTGAGAATCCTTGAAGTATTATTTACCATAACTGAGCCAAGTATTGTATTTTAGGAGCTATCTACTTCTGACATTTTCCAAAAATTGGATCCAATATCCAAATTCCCCCAAGCAGGGAACACAAAGTTTGGAATCGCTCAACGCGTATTAGGCGAAATTCAGAATCCTCATTAAAATCACAATAACTTCTAATCACACAAGTTCCTTCAATTCATACGAATTTTCGTCGTAAAATTCGAGTTTAATATATTTCATATAAGAAAATACGTATAGTTTAAATGGAACGATCAACGTCCCGCGTTTCGCCTAACAAATCGACCTCTTTGCCAGAATGGGCAGCCGTCTTTACTCAATGCGACTTCCTAGAGCTATCTATAAGGTCCCGGGAAATCTTCTTATATCAGATAATACGGAAGGGTTAAACGTTTCAGATATATCATAGCCGCGCACTTCACTTGATGTATTTTAAAAAGGTTAGGCTTTTGTCAGGATTGCGAAATACGAGATTTGAAATGACAATGTGACTTTGTTATGTTACGCAAATAACTAAGAACTGGAGTAAAAAAAACTGCTAAGGTGAAGTTAATTTGCCTATTTTAAATTAACGGTTAGTTTAAGAAAATACAGACACACACTTTCTGCAACCTTTGTAATTTACCTGTTTAGTGGGCTTACGTCCAATTCTCCTCACTTGATATTTAAAAATCCGTGCTAAGTAACTATAAAACATCCAGAAACATGTCACTGGTTTATATTTTATTCCTCAATTCTGTGCAAGTTAACCTCAAACGCGGCATTTGCAAACGGACGCTTGCATTTGCAAACACCCACAAGAAATTACATAAACTCACCCTTAATATCCCTAAGCGAAACATTATAAGATTACAAGAACTAAGGTAAAATCTAGTTTCATGTAAATGTCGGGACGTGTGCTACTCGCTTCCGACTGTATCCCCACGACGGCATACATTGCTGTTCTTATTCAAATAAGTGGGGGCACCGATTTACTCAGGGGAGCCATGACACGGCGGCACCGGGCTAGCACACGCCGCAAACCGCTTAGGTACACTGCAGCCAACAATGTACGTGGTACATAGGAGACGATCGCTCCGTACAGTGACACAAAGCCTGTTAGGAATTTTGGTCTTGTTTCATATAATATTTAAGCCAGCGGTGAGGTTTTAGTTCATAGAATATTTCCATGAATATGAGTGGTGTCTGAATTTATGAACGGACCTGTGAAATTTTAACGCTTTAGGGTTTATAAAATGGATTGTCACATGAACTTGTTATTGTGATTATTTGATTTTGATACTCGTCATTTTCAGTGTTATTTTTAATCACTCATAAATTAAATTGGAATATCCATCCAAAATCAATTTCCAAATATTCTGTGTACTTGCTTAGACTGACTTTAAAACTATAAAATAAACTCTAAGAGAGTTGGTAAATTTAATTAAGTTCCTTATAAAGTAAAAAATTGACTTCTATGCAAATAATACCGCGTATTTGTCTGTATAGCTTCGAAACACATTTATCCGTCTGTACGGCTTGTGAACCATGAAAATACTTCACGGCGACATTCCCTTTATTTCTAAGAGCATCCCGGCACAGTAGCAGCCTTCATTAATGGAAGGAAAGCACAAAATGGCTAACACGCACCGCCACTAACAAACAGACACAGAATAACAGCGAATTTACATTGGGCCTGTGTAATGTCGCGAAGCAATCTCATTTTCTAGAGGAAACAGCGCGACAACCAGTGTAACTTGACCTATGAAATATAGTTGTCGGCTGCAATCAGGCAGGTCACGTGGTAATGGCCACGTCATATCAGTTACGAAGCGCCGTGATATCACAACAAAGACAAATGTGTCACATATCTCGTAGGCAGCTACAACCTTGACTTTTCCATTTTCTTCAGCGGCACTGAATAAAAATGTGGGAATGTTCGCGCCATTCATTTTGACGACAGCTGGTGCACGGTTTAATTAAAACATCTTCACGTTGAAATGTTACAGACCCCCTCAATCGCTACACGAACAATAACATACATACATACATTAACTCACGCCTTTTTCCCAGAAGGGGTAGGCAGAGGCGCTAGCATGACACCCACATTTCGCCTTGTATGTTCCGTCCCGCGAATTGGTAGGTGGCGAGCCATATCGGACACAAATTTCTGACTTCAGGCTGATAATGAATTGAAAAATCCACTATCACTTTACCCGACCCGGATCTCGAACGCGAGACCGCAGTTTTGCTATCGTACCGTAGTACAACTACGCCACCGAGGCAGTCAGTATATCAGTCAATATATATAAATAACAGGCGTGTTTTAAACAATCGGTCATTTGTTTTTTACTACAACGCATAATAAGATTCTTACACATACATTACCCTAAACTCACAATAAAGGATCTTATATGGGGGTTATCAAAAACTGCGAAAGACTTATTGGTCCACAACACCCAGACTGCAATCAAATGTTTCTTTCACAAATGGAATGGAAGCCACAGCATCTTATTTCGCAATCGGCTTCTGTTCTAATATATTAAGTATGTTGTTATATAATAAAGTTCCGTTATAAATATTCTTATTAATAGTTTATGATCTTATAGCCTCAAGTATGTATAACTATATAATATAAAGATAACTAGGCGTGTTATAGGCGGATTTCCTAGTATTTTTTTCCATTAACGATAGAACCTGTTACACATACCTGTCTCGGTAAAAAACATTATAAATTACAATCTCACTGCATTCACTGTTTGCTGACGTATTACTCGTATAATACCCTGTTAATTGTAACATAAAATTATAAAATATTAGCACAGAAAAAGCCTCAAACTGTTTACAGATTTGAAGACAGATATTGAGGTAGCACCATTAAATGTTTGAGACGTAAACAATTATATATCTTGAACTGATATGTTTTCCAAAACTTGAAGTCGTTTGTACATACATATTATTAACAGAATGTATTAATGAGAAATAATTATAAATAAATATACTCTCGAACAGGACTAGAACAGGAAGAGACGTTGATTTTGCAGTCACGCTGATATGTCTAGTCTAATAGGATCGACAGTCACGAAGCAATCTTAGAGATGTTAATGTAAGGAAGTGTGAATGTAAAACATTTGTAAAGTATCACTAATTATATTTTACTTGTCATAGACTCCTTCGGTATTTTAGCGAACAACGCCAAAAAAAATTAGATGCAATTATTTAGATCGTTAATTCATTTGTGTGAATATTTTGTAAACATACTCGTATTATTTATCCAAATTAAAATAAAAACTTGACGCATCGTTACGAAGTATAGGATGAGTTCGGGAGGGAAATCATTTCATAGAATTTTATTGTAAGTAAAATTAAAATCTTCCGACCGCTCGGGAACTTCTAAAATGTATTTTATTTTGCAGTTATTATCAACAGTGACTACTACATTTGTTACGTTACAAAAAACTAATAAAAAATATTGAAAACGAATTTTATCATTGTAAACTATATTTTTTATATTACCTATACTAACAAGACCATTAAAAACAAACAAAGCCAAAATATCACTTCCTGAATGAACTGCCAAACTAATTTATCAAATATTGTTGCACAACAGTATTAATTAATATGTTATGTTGGTATGAATAGTATTCATACGCAAATAAGACGTAATAGAGACAGATAAGAATTATTAAATAATAATTGACCTGTCAAAATATGAATGATAATAGTAGGAGGTTATTAGAAGCTATTAGAAGCTACGAGGCTATATGGTTACATGAATGAATTGTCGTACTAAAAACTGAACGGGGAGTAACAACTTTACTGCTTACGTCAATGAGATAAGACAAGCCCTGGTGGAATCTCATGCCTAGAAGTATATTTATTTATTGAAAAAAACAAAGTTTATGTAACAGTTAAATTTTAGTTTTAAACATAAAGTATATTACAAACACCCTACACCATTGTCCACAGATTAACAAATAAAAATAAAAAAAACTAATGAAGCAAAGCAAACAATGCATAGCCGTTGAAACTAAGCTAACATTAAATGAACTGCCGAAGTTTTAAACATTTTGGATTAATAATGAAAATATGTCTAACTCAAAAAAAATACATGTAAATAAAAAAATATAATTATTATTGTGGGGAATGTGTTCGTGTATCAATCACGATAATTCTGCCATTAAAAAATAAATCTTAAATCTGTGTTTATGATTATCCAACGCAATGAAGAGTATTTTTTGGGATAAAGAGTGTGTTTATGAAACCTAACATAAGCCTTATTATATTCTTTTAATAAATTATCTTATAATACAACTTAATAATGTCTTATAACATGACTGATTTAATTACAATATAATGAAATAGAAACGTAATATCTTTACTAGAGATTATCTTTCCAGAGCTATAATTCCTACGCTCATTTAGCGCGAATGTTGAAATCTAACCTCGTTTGTTAATTAAATAAATAATGTTTCACTTAACAAGCAAATTAGGGTTATGAAGCGATTATAATCTTTGCAATACTTTGCATCATACAATTACGTTGGGTTACGTGGTGCGCGCTGTCCTAAAAGGAAATTACTATTGCAAATGAAGATACAAGATAAGCTTCTTCTAGGAATTTTTTTCCTGCATTTGTAAGCATTTCCAAGCATCAAGATTTAGTAAGATAAAGCTAATATGTAAGAGGTTGTAGATATTGTAATTCGTGTTTTTTTTTTATAATTTTCAATACATTTTATTATTCGTAATGGGATTGCTATAGCACGTATAATAATTAATACTTTATTTTCACTTAATTTACAATGTTAGAAATTAATAGGAAGGTTTTCTAAGAAGCGACGATATATATGTCTAAATCTTAATTTGCACACAAAATAATAACGTATTTATAACTTTAAAGAATTAATACACAGTACAATTTGTTTACACCAATTAAGTTACCAATTCGAGTTACCGTACGAACAATTCCGGCTTTCGTATTTTAAATAACAATATTAAAACAAACTGCGTTTCGGGACACTCTGTATAATTCGACTATGTGCCCTTACGTAACTCGGAAGCCGCGGAATTGTGTTGTTAAGGGGGAGAATCCTAATTTTCCCGTTTTCGTTTTCATTGCCAACGAAATTGCGAGCGAAGTAAAAAACGAAGTAAAGAGTGTAAATTTATAACAGTCACGTTCAATGTTATCACAGTTTTAAATTAAATCGTGCTGTTTCGCCTTTTTGCTCCATCGCCTCCTTAAGGAGCGTGGTGACATTTGGAAAGTTCTTTTTTCGGTTAATATAAATAATTCCGGCCGCTTTTTCCCAAAGGAAGGAGTGTAAATTACGATAACTTTCACTCGGATTGTATTATGAACTGTTGGTGCCTTTTAAATTTGGAATTAAGGTTTTATGAAGTGAATATTTTTTTACAATAATTTACTATGTTTAAAAATGTATACTTCATTTCTTTTATGAGAGAAATTTATGATTTGCAAAATTAATCTATGATTTTCTACTTACAATGAATGATACACATTGTTTTGGGGTTATTATTTTAAAATATACATGCTTTAAAAATAATGACGAAATATAAATTAATATAATTTTAGGCACAGATTAGAAAATATTACATCACAAATATGAAATAAACGCAACACATTTCCTTATGGGTTATTTTGTAACATATTTATTCCCATACATTAAATCTAATGTTCTCAGTTAGTTATATAACTAATAAGTGGATATTGGCCGTCATAATAAACCTTTCAAAATAAGTCGTGATCGTGAATGAATCGTGAGTGACCTTAGCCGATGGCTTTTATAATGTATTTGCAATAGACGTATTTATGATTGCCGTGAATTTAAAATATACGAAATGCATGCGAATTTTCCGCATTAGGGTCAATTACAACAAAATGACCCTGACAGTAAAAGGTCGTTACTGACTAAAGAGTATCATACATACGCCCTTCCGTATAATATCAACTTCGATTAAATGCAGGACTGGCCAGTTTTAATAAATTAAAATATATTAAAAAACAAACGAATGAAGTTCGATTACATGCCAGTTGTAATATTTGATTGCAAAAAAGTAAAAAAGAAGGATAGAATGCCATAATAAAAGCCATTTTGAATATTTTATTAAATTGGAACTGCTATTATTGCATGTTGACATTAGGAATTTCATATATTTAGCGTTTGTGTCAACTCGTGTCAAATAGCGCACAAGAATGCGGAACACGATACGCGCAAATAATGCACAAAGTGAATGAATAAATTACATTCCGAAGCTCTAAATTCTAATATTATATATTTTTTAATTATGAACGAATGTAACGTTTGAAGATGTAAAAGTTCTGTCTTAGTGTATAAAATTATTGTTAGTAAGACATACCTTCTATGGATTACACTGCTAAATGGTCACATTTTAGTTCGAACTGAATCAAGAAACCTGGCATGTTTATTTAAAAATATAATAAACGTATTTTAACATAATATGTAAAGATACATTTTAGCAAACAAATAGCACTTCTAGTACTTTTAATTTTTTTATAAACAATAAAATTGGTTTATAATTTTTTTTACAACACTCCAATATTATTCCGACGCACAGGAATTATTAAATCTAATCTACATTGAGTAACAGCATTCTCTAATCACGAAACCATAAAGTCTAGAAACTTGAAATTGGGTAGTGAATTTTATAGTACTAATTCGGGGTCTAGAAACTTGAAATGTACAACTGGGTCACAGCTCAACGCGGGTTGCCAAGGAAATGTTTAAATTTTTATTCTATTATACTAACACCTACGACATAGGACTTGCATCTTAACTGCCTTATTCATAGATAGTTTTAAAATTAGATATCGAATGTTTTGTCCCTTTCGAACGACTTTTGAATTCAGTCTGAGCGAAGAAAACAAAACATTAGATAACCGAAATAAGTTTTAAAACTGTCTATGGGTAAGGCCGTATGCAATCAGGTATTTGTGAATGTTGGTATTAAACATCAAGCGCATTATTATACAGGGGTAAATGTATTAGTTAACTCTAGCGAAAATAATTACATCCTAGATATTAGGAATCCATACCATTCACGCACTCTTAATCTATCAACAGAGCCAAAAATTGCATCCCGCATTTTAATCTATTCAGTTTAGGTGCTAAAGTATTTAAAAATTACCAACCGAGTTACAATATTAAAAGGTATATCACATACATTACACAACGGTATATTTCCATTTTATCACACCTATAACTCATTTTAATTTCTAAACAATTTATTCTCGAGCCTTCCTTTCACTGCATAATTGTGAGTCGTTGACATAATATTCAAATAAAGTCTGATTGATACGATCCAATCAATGTTATTTATAGCGTTATTAGATGATCTCTTTTATTCACATCCGCCTGGCTGATTAATTGCCGCGACAGATACATATAATATAGAAAACTAATCTTTATTCATAAACTAATTAGGCTACCGATCAAACTACTGAAGTTTTATGGCACTAAAATGATAAAATCAAAGGAAACTAGACCGTTTTGTTGTGAACATTATGACGGCCTTTATAGATTTACGCATTGGCTCATCTGAGCTATTTTTATTTCCATAATAAGTTATGTTGCGCGATAATACGCTAGTGACGTCAATTATTGTATTGTGACCATACATACATGTACGTAATCACGCCTGTATCCCATATGGGTAGGCAGACAATTGATCGCTACTTTGCTCGATCCTGACATATTACTTTCGCTTCATCAACTTTTATCAATATCTTCATGCGTTCTCGTCGATTCAGGGTACTTCTGACCTGACCCTTGTTCAGGGTATCACCGATTTGGATGGTGTGCCTTCAGTGAGGTCGACACCTACCAACTCTTCCATCCACACTCGCCTTGTATATTTGCTTGGTTAGTCTCCTTTCATCCATCTTCTCTACATGAAAAAACCATCATAATATTCCTTTGTCAATTCTCGTCACTACCAATTGTGACCATAAGTGATAGAAATTAAAAAAATGTGGTCATTACATGCATACATAAGCTCACGATTACAAAACCAAAAGCGTAGACGTGCCACTAAGGTCACGCACTGTTCGCCGAGCTTATTGCTATCCTAAATATGATAGAAGGCAATCCTAACTCGAAATTTGTCGTTTGCATGTTTCTTTACAATATTTTCCTTTAAAACGAGTGATGAATAATTCCTATTTCACAAATAAAAAAAAATTAAGTCTAAACCTAAGTATCGAACCCGCGACCTCCATCTTGATAATCCGGCACGCCACTAAACTATCGCTCACTAATCAAACTCATTAAGTATTCACAGTTACATAAAACGTTTTAAAACACCGAATTTTTTGCCTAAACTCGTTCGAGACCTTAAGCAAAAGGAAAGTCAGAAAGAATGCGATATGTATACATAATTAAGAAACGTGTCAGTGAAATCGACACGTTATTCTGGCGATGTTTCTGTGACCGTTTGACCTTAACATTTGAGCAGGTGTAGACATCCTACTGAATGAAAAAGAATGGAATTTACACCTTTAGCATTTTATCTAGCATAGGCTGTGAAATGTGAAGGTCTACCGGTGCCAGTTCTGTATGGATTGATGATAGTTCAATTTGCATTGTTGATTGCGACCAGTTTTTAAAATTGATTAAGTAGTTTCTAATAGGTTGTACTCGTAAGACGTAGTGAGTTAACCTTAGGTGTGGTCACGACTGTTAAGCGGATGTGAATTTATGTAGAACTTAAACTATATTAACCATTAATATTATAAGGCCAAAAGGAATAAAATCACGAAGATAAAATATTAAAATGAAATCAGTTAAAAAAAAAGATAAGAATAGACGAACAAGAAATGCATACTTTGAATAAAACTGAAATAGGAATTCCTTTTTCAAAAATAAAATCTAGAAAGACAAACAACAACTCGTTTATACTGCGCGCTTCATTTTCACAAAAACATTTTATATTTTTATCATCAGTGTACGGCGATAAAAAGCATCTTACCTTATAGATTCCATCTACGAGTTTGGTAAGCTCCTCCGTCTCCATAGCGAAAGATTTTCAGTAAACAAATATCGGAATCCGTTGATATTACACTTGAAACTTCATCTGGACGTAAACAATAACCACACGAACAATGTTCGATTTTAACACTGTGCACACAGAATTCACATTTCAATGTACAGTCCACGGTCGACTGTCTAATCACTCAAGCAAACGAACTCACTTTCGAAGACATCTGAAACAAAGAAAAAAAAAACAATTAACTTTCGATGTTTAAAAACAAAAGTGTTCTGAATTTGAAAAGAGTTCCGTGAAGTTTCCTTATCTGGCATTCAGTGGAACAAAAGGGAATTTAAAAAAAAGTTTTAAAAAAGATTTTTTCGGCCACCTGTTATTGAGATAAAGTCGTGGTGCGCGTGCAGCCCGGTCGGTGTTTGCCCGTAGAGTCACCTATCGCTCGGCGGAGGCACAAATGACGATTAGAGGTGCGATACAAGCCAGATCACTATGAGCTTGTAGCGATGTGGGGTCTAAACTGTGCAGCCAGTAAACACGGAGATTCGGCTGTTTAAGAGGCAAAGGTCATTGACTCGCCGCGCTTCTTTTCCTTGCAAATATTCGCTCGAAGGCACAAAGTTTGTTTACCTACTTTAAATGATATCGGGGTAAGGAACATATCCTAAATATTTATTCAACATTAACCGACTAACTGTATCTTAATTGATTGACTCAATACATTTATTTGGTTCGTTGTAGAAAAAATCAACAGCTACCGAATACGTTGTTTTATCTAGCAATCAATAATAAATTGTTTAATTTATTGCGTATCTGATTAGTAAATGCTTTGGCCTTTTAATATTGTGACAAATGAAAATAAGTAGCCAGATACATATCTGTAGGTATTCGTGACAAAAAATAGACACGGAGTTACGAAACTTTAGTCAATGCCACAGTCGCAATCAGACTCTTTGCTTAATGCCTACGCGTAATTTGCGGTGCAGGTGTTACTATCGTGCAGTGCGTTCATATATCACGATGCAGACAATTTTAGTTGAATTTAGGACACCAACATATATTTGACTTTGAATGTACGAACAATCGACATTGGCCTAAGCCTCTGTTATAATTTTTTTGGAGCAATAGTAAATAAGATTTTCTGGCTAATTAGTTAAAAAATGTCCATGGTTTTAAGTCACATGGAAATAAATATGAACTCCATATAATGTGCAATAAAGAATATAAGTTTGTATCAAACTTCCGCTACGTAGAGCAATCTAAAGTCTAATTGTGAGGATGCTTCTACGCCCGAAATACATAACATACTGATACAAGAATATTTTTATTCATAGACATTACCACCTAAATGTACATCAAAGCTTCGCCCTAGACATAATAGTAGCTTTAATTCCCATTGTAATATGAACGGCCCTGACATATGCAGATATTATGAACACAATAGGCATCAAGTACACTTTCATTTTTATCACTGCCCACGTGGTTTGGCGTCGCCTTGTGTCGCCCACGGACGTGCAGCTCTGTCACAAGATATTTGACAGATTTCGACAAAGACGCACCCAACTTTTACTTCCTTATGATCTGTAAACATCTGTTCACAAGTAATTGCGTAACTCATGAAAATAGCTCTCTTACTTGTATTTGCCGTGTAAAAGTTATGTTTGTCATGTCCTCGCGTTTCAAAAGGCAGGAAGTTCTTCGCTTCCTCGAGTTAGGACTAAGACTACTTGACGTCTGTGTAAATACCTATGTAAAGTATGTATTTGTGAATATTGATTTTGTTTGAAATCAAAATAAACACGTAGAAAATATAGCCGAGAATCCTAGAGAATCCTTATTTTTCTCTTATATTATATAAAAGAAAAATAAGGATTCTCTATTGCTTATGAGAATATATTAACGCTGTCTGAAAAATAAAATAATGAAATATCATAAAGCTCCAACTTTGAAAGTGGATGGAAGATATTAAAAAACAACCAACAAACTTATTTCGAATTTACAAGTCTAGCGTATGTTAAACAAACTTATTGGAAGTGTAGCGAACGGTAACCGTCGGCGGAGGAACTATCTGGAAGTTTTTTAGCGCGTCACATGCCGGCACAAAATATAAAACACAATTTCTCAGCGGATCCGTAACTTCATTTCGAACAGGAGAGATTTGCGCCGTGACTGCGCCGTCGCTGCATATGCAACCGTGCCGGAAACCGAGGCAGCGCTTTCCTTTCTTTTCTCGCATCCCTCAGGCGAAAGATACAACCGTGCGACGGTTGCTTATTTCTCCCGGAACTTGTTTAGCCCGGATTGGAATTGAGGATTTCCTCCGTAACAAAACTCGTAACAAAAATCAGACACCAAACTCCAGGTATTGGTATTCGTTAAAGGCTCACGAGGCTTGAACTCCACAACTTTGTTTTCAACTCGACGAATAACTCTGAATGCTGAATCGGCGGAATTTGATTTGTCCCGTGAGAAATAATGCGATTGTGAAAATTATAGTCTTGCGCCAAGACAAGGGGCGTGATAAAATATTGGAATATAGTACTGTTAGCAGAATGGCTGCCGACCGAGGCGGGAGGCGCTCGCGTGTTCTGCTGACGAACCTTGTTATCGCGAATATTATGTGCGACTGCATATTGCAGCTGAATATTCATATTCGTATTCTTGTCTGGCTCCGTCGGACTACTTGAAGATAAATGGGATTTTTATTTGAAGAATTCTACGGCCATACATACGCGTGCTTTATTGAACGCCTGGTACGATTCGACGTATGATTTAAAGTATTTTTTTGCAATATTTACATGCAACATACATTAACAGAAATATTACTTACTCTGTTATTAAATTAAAATTACTACCATAAATGCTCCATACAAAAATAGGAAACCGTCTTCGATTAATTTCGAGTTAAATGAAAAAATACTTCATCGAAACATGAAATAAAATGAACATCATAATGACGTGTTATTTCGCGTCATTTAACGCACAAATTCAGTTGCAAAAACAATGGCGGAACAACGGGCGAGCGCATGGAATCATTCACCTGTCAACTGCATATGCGGACTTATTCATTAATGTGATTCCCATTCGCTCTTGGGAAATTTCCCATAATGTTCTTGCAAGCTGCCAACGCGGCCGTTCAATCATTCAGGAGCTTTGTACACTAAGCTTCGATATTGTAATAGCAATTACGTAATCGTCGATGTCTGCATACGTTCTGCTATATCATACACCCTGACAATTAATCTGCATATTATTAAGGAAATAGAATATATAATTGCATAATTTTGTGTGTTTTATTTGGAGGATTTATCGTTCTTGATTAGGTCTAGATTTGGCATTTGGATTTTCGGTGATATTACGTAAATGGGAACGTATTATTAATATTTTTGAACTTTTACTAGCTTGTTATTTATAAATGAGAAACTAAATAACAAAAATCAATGAACAGTTTTTCCATCCTACTACATACTTACACATGTAGAAGTATTGTACTGAATTTCTTTAAATAACAAATATTACTTATTTTTTTATATTGATCAAGTCTCTCAACCCACTGTTGGTTCATGAATGATTTATCTCTCTTCAAAACAGATAATCAAACTAAATAAATAACATATTTTCTTGTATATAAATACACAACAATCCCACACTATTGAGAAACAAAACCCCTTCTAAAATAGTGCCACCATTATATTTTTCCAACCAGGATTAATTTATATTCCATGCGAAATATAACAAATTATTGCCGGTTGATTGTTGCACGTTTGAATAACGCCCCATGTGGCCGCCAGCCTGCCCGCATGCATCTGACAACCTGCAAAATTGAATACGTAGTTGCCTACATCACGCGGAATGGGGATTAGGAAACTTAAACTATTAAAGATTAAATCCCGATATTTTATGCTGAAAATTCTAATCGAAACCGTTTGGAACGCAATTTCATTATAGCACGTGAAGTTTGTGATTAGAATTTGATTAGAGAACCATTTAACGCCAAATTATATAAAGCTTAAGGTGAAATAAAAAAGATAGAAATAAAAATTGACAATCAAAGTTGGCCGAAATTTAAAACATGTCCCACTTTAGCCAACATCCTTAAAGCAGTGATAGATGAGTAAAAACTCGAAAAACACGTTCCTCTTTGTATTGATTTCGGTAAAATTACCCATTCAACGGCGAGTGACAGAAAATTTCTCATTGTGTTGACAACATAACGGTGTTCGGATCTTTGCGGGCCGCTCAAGTGCTAGAATGTTAACAAGCTCTTTTCATTGTCTCATTGTGTTTTAGACTGCACGATGTGACGTCATTATAGCTGCGACTAAAACCGCACGTTAAATTCACACTAGTGAGAAGATCACACCAATTTCGCGTACTTATTTTACTAAACCTCTTTTGTCTCACACTCGTTCGATAAAAATGATATTTTGGCTATTTATTCCCTAGATTCGCATGGAGTATCTGTTATGCCCATAAAATAAAATTGTAAAACAAAATCCCTGTCAATGCAATTATCTTCAACCACGGGAAGTCCACCGTTAAATAAAGGATCCTGAAACTCCCTGCATCGGTGTTTCTTGAACGCTATGACCTCTCCTTCTTCAAACGTGGCTTAAAGAGAGTACTCTCCTTAAGGTAGGCAGTGACTTTGTTGTACTGGACCCCTGGCATTGCGAAGGTCTATGGGCAGCGGTGGCCGCTTTTTATAAGGCGGGCCACTAGCTAGTCTGCCTATAACGGCAATAAACAAAAGGCTTCCTCGAGGGATTTCCACATTAAAAGGCGATTGATCATACTATAATAATTACATTTATAAGAAGAAAATTATTCAGGTCATGTTTGGCATTGTTTAACTGCCGTACTCGAGCAAGTAATATCCGAAGAAACTTGTATTTACCTAGTATAAAGCAATAAGTGATGTATCGCTAAAAGTTACGCAAAAGTAAAGAGTACGCAATCCGTTTCAATCAATCAACGACTTTTGTCGGTACATTAGCATACCACCTGTTTATTGTTAGAAACTTTTTACTGCCTCGGTGACGTAGTTGTACTACGGTATCATTGCAAAGTTGAGGTCTCGGATTCGAATCCCGGGTCGGGCAAAGTGCTATTGGATTTTTCTATTTATTATTAGCCCGGAGTCAGAAATTTGTGCCCGACAAGGTGATATTTATGTATACAGTATGTACTAACTTTCTACTACTTTAAATATGGTTGTGGATTTTTCAAATAATGAGATGATTTTTGTACTAGCACCCTTTACTTATTTTGATTAGATATAATGTTCAGTCATAACTAGATTATACTCGTCCGCTAAGTACCCTAGAATTAACACCAAAGTGAGAAGTTTTATATCCCAATTTCAAAGTTCAAATGAATTACTAATAGTGGTAATACATTTTGGTAATCTTCCCTTCTTATGGATTACACGATTGGCGCATAATATTAAATGCAATGTAATCGAAATAGAATCTCCTTAGACTATGACGGAATTTCCTTCTCCGTATATTGAGGTTGCTATCGAGGCATTCAGGTAATTATGAATATCATAACATCAACAGCAAATTGGTTCAACACCCTTCAGTTCTAAATCCATCCAACCAAACTAGAACTGATAAGCAAATTCCTAGTGAATCCGGTATGGTGTCTACATCGCTAACTACAAGACAATTACTGTAAATCTGTTTCGCATTACAGAAATACGATTTGCAGACGCCACCGCTCGCTGTATATATTATTACTAATTACTGGTGCGGTACCTGTCTCTTGTAAGTGGCAGTGTCTCGTAATCTTCCTTTACGTCACTGTTATTAATTACCATAATGGTCTTTAAAGTAATGACGTTGATATAGAAATAGACGCGGATTTTGATCATGAAAGTGAGCCGTGTTTGGATGAAAATGTTTAAGCCTCTTTAGTCATAATGAGTTTGATATTTAGTCGTGATGGCTTTATGTTAGTGCCTTTTTGCTGTAAGAAACTTGATCCGTCGATAATCACGCTGCGTATTGAATTTTATATTATAAATATTGCGGTGATATTTCATAATTAATGGAGATCATTTAGCTTAGGGAGCACAATCGATAATCAGCTAGAATCTCCGGATAATATCGCTATTGAAAGCTCAATTAGTATCTTAGATAAAGCAATTATAGCTGTTACTAATTGTAGTTACTTCTCTATAATTGATGACCATGTTGAGGTGCAATAAACAGGCACCCATAAATTAAGGCTTTTGTATGAATGTACATGTAAACACTTGTCAAGATTGTATCCGTCCGTATTTGATAGTCACATACACAGTAAGCTAGTTGGAGTAATGTTGGCCGCATTGTAAATCGTCAGCCAATTGGTTTCGAGCGCTAAAGGGACGGCGCGACTGAAGATTCTGTAAACATTTTTAGTAGACGAGACGTTTAATGTTATTCTGTATCGCCCCCCTCCCCCCTCCGCGATACGATACGATTGTTCAATTGGCGAGAAATTGCGACGCGACTAAGCTTGCGGAAAATTGGCGATATCGTTAATATTCACCCGAAACCGGCGGTTCACGTGGCGACTACAAATAACGAGCAGACAGCCCCCATAGATTTATGCCCTGTCGTTTTAAGTGATATATAGGCCTCACCCGACCGTCCCGACAGATTCGTCCAAGAATACCTTAAGTAACAAGACCTTAAATAGTCCCGTCAAATTACCGAGCACCCAATATATTTTGAACCTCACACTTTCTATACAAAATGTGCCATAATCCCCAAAGACGTGTATATAATAGAGCGGTAACTTAATCGAAAAGCCATTTCAATGCAATCTAAAAGAAATATACGAGGCATTCAGGCAGGGTCCATAAAATACGATATCTTGACAAGCCCCAAGACTCAGGTAAGTCTTAGTAACTTTTTCCGGGGTGTTAAGCTGCTCGCCTGGGGAAATTGGTGACAAAAATATTCCGGTCATGCATAGCCCCTTGTTAACGCTCCCCTAAAAATACATGGAATTTCCCCCTTCATGACACAGCCTGTTTCTTAAGGCTCGTCGGTCGCATCACGGCTTTTATGATTCGCGGTAAATTTGTTGTTCACTTTTATAGGTATTACTCTGTAGACAGATGATCCTGGTTTACTCCTAATACTGAAAATCATTTAATTCCTTTAAATGCAAGCTTGATCAGGAAAATAGTGCTCTATTGTATCGCTTGACAGTGTCAAAAAAGCAACTTTTCGAGCGTAAACCTGAATTTAAAAATGGAACTTTAAGAGTAGGCCAACAGTTTGTGCACATAAACCAACAATTTTTTCCACACTCGATGTATGACTAGCCAATCACATCAATTACTCCATCAAATATTTGCCAAATGTCGCGACCATTTAAAACGTAGACTTTGCACAGATATGCACTGTGATAACCCAATTCAGTGTAAGCCGTGCATAAATCGTGTGCCATGACCGTTGGCCGAAATTGGCGGCCTGCACGGGAAAACTTTATTTAGTTTCATACTCCCTTTGCTGCTCTAACTGTATTATTTTTTTCTCTTTATATCTTTCTAAATTGGGTTCGTGTGGAACACGAGCGTTTTCAGATTTCGGTCGCGCTTTGTTATCTGTAAAACCTATGTCGGTTAAAGTCGCTGATTAGAATTTAAAATATGGAACGTGGTGGTTTAGTGTTGAACACACATTGAATGTTAAACATGTAGGAAATGCAGTACAAATTTCAAATGTAAGAATGTTGTATTACACATTTATCTTATTACGGTTATGGAACTTACCAAATCATACTATGCTTAATTATTTCAAAACTGTTGCATTAACGTTGACCAACCCGCAATAGGCCAGCCCAAGCGCTCCTAATCGTACACTAGGCCCGTGCCCAGGAGGTGTCCTCTATTATCCGAAACGAAGTTCGCATGAACGTTCGACTTTTGAAGTAAATTATAAGTCTGAATTTCCACTTCTAAAAATAAATACTATTCTCTGTGACACTTATAATTCACTTCGGACTTAGTCTATGGTCACAACGTACGATAGAGGATTCGAACATTTTGTGGAGTACCTAGGCACATTCGTACAGTTTTACGTAAGACGTTCGAATATTCGAACTTCGTTTCGGATTATAGAGTAACCCCCCTGGGAGTGAGCAGTGAGAGTATATGTGACACGACGTACATATTTGATCGAAGGACACGACATAAAACTAAAACTGATGCAAACATTATTAATGACCAATAAAAGCGAAAGGAAACGATAAATATTATCCATTAGGTCCACAACACTAACAAAAGCGCATGAATCACGGCAAATCAGGAGTATCAAGCTAGTTAATTGCGCGGGAAACTTACTCAGAAGTTCGTACAGTGCCGTATTATTGTGAGAAACGTTTTTCCTCATTAGGAGCTCTCGGGCCTAATAACTGCGCCTAACGAACGATGCCGCAGCCGAACTTGTGGGATTAGAGAAAAAAAATATTATGGAAGACGCTCTGTCTGGTTCAGTCTATAGAAAGAATGATTGTCTGTTGTTTTTAGAATGTTCTGTGGTAGAATTATTTCCGCTGTACAGCAATTGTTTAATTGTGTATATATTTTTATCTTTTTAAATATATAGACTAATGCTTAAAGGTCGCTTTGAAAATCCTTGCGTGAGGCCTATGTTGGCTGTGACTTAATAATGATTAATGCACTGTATGATAAGAATGTATCACTGTCAAACAAACCCATATGAAGTGAGAAAATGCCTTTACGTTGCATTCTGTCAATGCAACAATTCTTAGCCCTGTCCTTTCGTTTTCTTACTTTCCCTTACGTTTGAGGCTATTCAACAGCTTCAGTTATGACTACCTACGTTACATTTAAGCTAACCACATTTGCTAGGTATTCACTTTCTGACACGTAATTAAAACAACACAAATATTCAAACGTGTAAACGTCATAACTCATAGCAAGGTGTTAATTAGCTGTTAGCAATCCGGCTCACCTCTCAAGTAATTACTGTAAATACATAATATTGACGCCTGACACGGCTATTTTCCTTGACAATATTCAAATGGCATGGAACTTTCTATTCACCGAGCAGTATTGTGCACATGAGGCTCGATCCATCAATCAACCTTGTCAAGTAACCGTGATGCTCAACGTTACTAAAGTTAGCTCACATATTAGTTCTATCTGGGATAAAATTTGCAGATATACTGTGTCAAAAGAATGAGTAATAAATCCATTTAATTAATTAATAGTTCATAAAATGTTATTCATTAATACAAAAATCATGTTTAAGAAACATTGTCAGGATCAACGTAAACCATAAAGTGTTGTCTCGATTCATCTGGTCACCAATAAATCTTAAGACTACAATCGTATTCTCTCTTTACCGCTGTCTTTTTATACGTTTATGGTCGACAATGCCCCAATCATTATCTAGATATTTATTGTTTACGGGTAGCAGTAATCACAATTATCAAGCGAGTAATTTGTTCCGTCTGATCCCTGTAATATAAAAAGGTTGTAAAATTACAATATACACAAAAAGTTATTCCATCCACAATCAACAAATCACAAATAGGTATCCCTTATTTAAACAAGCACGCAAAGAATCTACTCTAACATTATTAATCCATATCTTATCTTATATCTTTAAATGAGCAATTCTTGTATATATATATATATATATATATATAATTGGAATCTCGGAATCGGCTCCAACGATTTTCATGAAATTTAGTATATAGGGGGTTTCGGGGGCGATAAATCGATCTAGCCAGGAATCATTTTTAGAAAATGTCATTTTATTCGTGTTTTATCGATCGTTTTTAAACTGAAAAATATGACTCTTCCTGACATCTATTGGCGAATAATAATACTATTTTTTGTGAGCAATAAAGTTATTTTAGAAAATGTCATTTTATCGATCGTTTTTAAACTGAAAAATATGACTCTTCCTGACATCTATTGGCGAATAATAATAGTATTTTTTGTGAGCAATAAAGTTATTCCAGCAGATGGCGTTGTTAAGTAACACGAAGTCAATGAGTGTTTGCTTTGAGGTTAGACTAAGAAAAACAATTGTTTATTTATATTATTTGTGTCTTCTTAATGCACGTGTTCTCTTAAAAATGCCTAAACGATCTTGGAAAAAAACGCTTATAAACAATCCAACTTCACGAAGCCGCAACTCGTCTCAAGAACACCTTGAAGAGCATTGTCATCAAACTGATCAGGATGAAAAAAAAAAATACCGAGCAAAGCTCGGTCATCCAGGTACTATTATTAAAGAACAAAGCAAAGCTTCCATTCCTCATTACGAACAATTTGTGAACGATCATCCTTACAATAATACACTCACAATTGAGCAATGATACTAAAAATCACGCCAGGTATGCAATGCAGGGAGCTTAATTACTGTGGGCCCGACCCACCACCGACGCGAATGTATGAATTATTGGATACATTCAATGGAGTATCACTTCAAGGCTAAAGAGTTCAAAGTGAATAGTCTTACTGTAGTTATATTTAACTACAGTATAATTAAGCATGCTGAGATGGAGTAGCACGTAACGTGACATAACAAGAATTATATTTATTGCATTTTCTTTAGTGAGTTACAATTATGCCTTTTTCCGTTCCCTTTCCTATCGATTTTCAAACGCCGACAAGGCAGTTACGACGCAGGGTTACGACGAATAATGTATAATCAAATCCATTTTCGGCTTATTCTATAAAAAGTTTGAATAAGACGATTCAAACACCTCTTGAAGTTATTACACCCCCTTCAGAAATGCCTGGCGGCGGCACTGGTGTCCGCTATTTACCGGGCGGTTAAATACGACGTTTATATCCATTAAGGGCACTTCCGACACGTAACCGGGTAATCATATTCCGAGCAGGCACAGCATAAATCATGAGAGGATAACCGGGAGGCAAAAAACAACGTGGCCGGACCCAAGTACCGCCCTAACCGCTGTTTATTGTGAGTTTACATTCACTTTATTGCACCTTCCATACGTAACGCACATTATCACGAGCATAAATTGGTCGAACAAAGGAATTAAAACGGTCTTTGGATGTTAAGAAGATTGGGAGATGTGTAAGGGCCTGTTTCATGTGATACATACATGTATCAGCCCATATACGTTCCAGTGCAGGGCAAGGGCTGCCTCTACAATCGAGAGTTCGCTTAAGAATGGTTAAGCCATATAGGCCATGAGATGACTGAATGTCATGGACAATAATATGTCCTCTTTCATGACTGAATAAATAGTAGTCTTACTAAATGCGGTATGGGAACTTGAAAAAAGGAAACAATTAATGTTTTTAAGTTGGTATAGTGTAGCTAAAGCCTGTTTATACAATCTCGACAAGGGTAATACTGTAGTAACCAATGAAAAAGACCGATAAATATCAATATAGGACGCCCAGCATAATTTTACTCCACTTCCATTCTCTTTTCCCTGTTTCATTCCAAATGCCGCTACGCACCCACCAACCAACAATTGCCGGTATTTAATTGGAGCTATGATCCTGTGACCAAGGCTATTAAATTGATGGTTAATCACTTACCAAAGCTATCATAAAAATCATCAGAAACAGAATTAATGGACACAGGGCCTATTGAGTAACTTTGTATACCATTTAACATTATATTAAATACGTACGCATCCCACGATATCATCTGAGAACATTATCAATTTCTCTCTCTCTTTTGCTGAACATAGGTCAAAGAAAATTCTTTGGAGATCCAAAGCGGCCAGTTTTCATATCAAAACAACATAATTGATTAAGTAAGAATCTGGCGTAAAATTATCACCAGCTGAAATGTTGGGTGTCGATAAATTACTGGGGCATCCAAAACCCAGCTCGTTAATTTAGTTAGGTAATACGTTAACATCATTACTCGCAGTAAATATTACGCTGCGTTGTGGTATTTTGTTTAAGTACAGCATTAAGTACGGAAATTCTGTAGTAGGTTGTTTATGTTGTAACTACATAATATGAACTTAGTAAATTATCGATTGTTTTACCGGTGAAGGAAACTGTGAGGTTTGCACAAGAATTTTGAGGGTTTGAGAAGTTACCAACCGACTTAGCCCAGCTTTTTAGATTGAAAAGGTCGTTATATTATAAATCCTATCCTTTTTTACCTTGCCTGAAGTCCAATCATTGAAGTCACTTCTAACTAAAATAAATGTCCTAAATGCCACAATAAAGTACCCGTCTTATGTCATAGGTGTCAGAATTCACACAAACATTTGTCTTAGTGAGGGAATCGATTAAATCAAACCCACGGCATATTGACGTTCTTTCCCACCATAATACGGAAGTTGTCGACACTTAAAGTAATTACATTTCAAATTATAGTTACATAAAATTTAAATGAAACACATGTATGTATGTTGTTTTCTAAATGGAACACGTTGTTTTGAAATCTAATATCGATGGTGTAAATCATTCGAGCATATTCAATTATAATTAATTGTCCCGTTTTAAATAAACGCGTGACGCCCACCTTTTTTTTTTTTTTTTTTTTTTTTTTTTTTCTATGGGGGAAAATCCTCATTGGATACCCGACTATTTCCAAAATAGACCGAGCATGCCGGACTCCTACCGGCTAAAAAACCCCATGTCTCCATCTGTACTTTAGAGGCACTTTGGGACCTCAAAATGAACACGCCAAAGTGCCTCCAGTGCGCGACATAAAGCCACTACGCAGGAATAAAAAACAAAATCCACAACGGTACTAGGTGGTAGAAACAGGATTATTTCTACCACGACCGTTGCGTCTCCGTCTCCGAGCGGGATCGGCTCTTTCGCGATCGCGCTCCGCAGCCTCTTTCTGAAGCATTACAGCTTCACAGAAAAGGGCCACGGCTTTCCAATTTGACTCTCCCGCCAGCATCGCCCTTATGACTGACGGTAGAGAGAGGTTACCTCCAACCCGGGAGACCAAGGTCTGCCGCTCCACTTCCCACGCAGAACAGTGCGCGAGTGTGTGGGCAGCTGAGTCCTGCTCTCCACTATTGCAGTGGTGACAATTTGCCGTCGATTCGCGCCCTATCTTATTCAGATAATCACCGAAGCATCCATGCCCGGTGAGCGTGACGCCCACCTAATATTTCATTTGTTTAAAATTGTTATTGATCATCTGTCATGTGATTGATACACTCGGAAAATAATTTACGATTTATGTGCGACCATTTCGCGTGGCGCGGACTAATTAATAATACCATTTGAATTTATTTTACATATCTTTGGTTGTTGTTTGTTTGGGTTTTTGAGGCCACGAATTGGCAAGCGCAGCGTCGGACGTCCACCTACAAGGAGGATAGACAATTTAGTCAATGTTGATGGAAGCCGCTGGATGCAGCCTGCTTCCCACAAGACGCTGAAGAAACACTTGTGGGAGACCTGTTTTCTGTGCATTCTCTTTTGCTAAAAATCAGGATGAAATGTCTGTTTATATGACATTTATAGCTTCCTCCCGTGTAATTATTACGACTTTCATGCAGCCGTAAGACATATTTTGTCTTATACTTACAGGTATTTTAATATTTAATTAATGTACATTAGTGCACGTGTGTTAGGTTAAATGCCTGCACCAACACATTTTTTTATCAGTTCTATGTTTTGATAAGACCGTAAGGTCTGTTGTAGTTTGTGATATCTATGATACAAGACCGATGGAGTAAGCGTATTCTGGATTTGAGATCGCGTCTTGGTAAACGTAGCGTGGGACGTCCTCTAGTTATATGTCGGAATGACTTGACAGCAGCGACTGGATGCATAAAGCAGCATACCGGGCTCCCAGCGACTGGATGCATAAAGAGCCCGGTCCTTTATGCATCCGGTTGGTACGTACCTTGGGAGAGGCCTATGTCCAGCAGTGGACTGCAACGGGCTGATGATGATGAAACAAGACTATTTTCATATAGGGTTAGGGGTATGTGTATAACTGTTGAGTGTATTTATTTAGTGCTTAGGGCCGTTAAATGCTCAATGCACGTGGTAAATTGACAGTAAGCGTTACTATTAGAAATCCATTATCCTAATTATTTAATACTTGGAAATAAGTATTACTAGGGAGATATGCAAGCTTCTGCAAAAAGGCATTTAAGTCTATAAAAGTAACAAAATAAATTACCCCTTTTTTGTAATCATACCAAAACTGCGACTATAAACGCGAAATACTTAAAATTCCACTAAAGAAATTTCCACTAAAGAATGTTAATAGACTATTCAACCAAAACTCATATTGATCTTGTTTAACTAATTTACAGAACATAAATCTTCAGTTGGCACATTCGATATTAAAAACCTAACCGAAAAGTCAATTTTAAATAGAATATTCAGTTCGTTATAGAAAATGTTTATAAATTATCAAATATTTTCACGTCCAATTTCCCACAGCGGACATAAGTTACACAAACGGAAAGAAATCAAAGGCCAGAATTTACATTTTAATTATATTTGAATTTCGCTGCCATTAGTCATTGTCAATTTCGACAGATCTATTATAGTTTCTATCGAAGATTCAATAAACATGTCCACAGTAGACAGTAAGAAATTAGTTTACCTCTGGATGGGTATTTGGAATATTTATTTATATACTTGCGGTTTCTTGCGCGATATGGCAGATAAATTTAGGAGTATCGCTTGAGATGGTATGATTATGTCCTAAGGAAGCCGCAGGAGTACATTGGCAATGTGTGCCTGAACCTCAACATTCCCGGACCTCGACCGAGGGGTAAACCAAAGAAGCGCTGGCTACGTGTCGTCAAGGGAGATATGAGAGTCAATCACTTTACTATTAACGATGCCGAAGATCGAGCGAAGTGAGAGAGACTCCGCTGGAAGGCGGACCCTGGCATCGGTCAAAATAACGCCAAATAGAAGAAGAATAATTGTTATTGATAAAAAATTACAATGTCAAGTACATTGCGCCTTATAATTTATTTGACACCCGTCTGTAAAATCTCATCTGTATCTCCAAAGAGGTAGGCAGAGATGCCACTAAAGCCGCCAATATTTCACCGAACTTACCTCATTCCCACGATATGTGGCGAGCCTATCGACATATAATAATAATTTTACCTTAAATCTGTATTCTAACTCAGTATTTAATTGTCTACACATACTATCACAATACCGACGAATATCTGTGTTATACCTTTGTAATATATCCATATCAAGACATTGTTGAGTGCGTAATACAATAAAATACAAATTATTTGTTTTATCATTTGTTCTACAGCTCCGTAACCGGATGCTCTAATTATACCTTCGACTAGCATTGTAAAACAAAACTAAGCCGAGATTATATCTTATAGTAAATGGCTCCGTCGGGATGAATACAAGCTCAAATAATAACTATCTCACAATCTTATTAAGCAATACCTGGGCCCTTTCATCGCAAAGGGCGACAAAGCATTCTGTAGGGAGTGAGTACTTTTCACCTGTCTGCTTTTACTGCCGAGTTAAACCGCTTACGTTCAAAATACACGTTGTTTGACGTTCACATTTGAGAATCTGGAAAATATTTCACTTATTTCAGCAGTCCACGCGGCGCTAAGTTGGCTGTCTTGGCGTATCGCGAGCGTAATGGATAAAAATGAAATGGTCTGCACTCTACATTGAATATATGAATTTTGTGGGAGTTTTTGAATGTTTGTTTACATGGAGAACTTTGAAAATATTATTTATAATTAGGAATAAACTTTGAAAAAATTGGCAAGCGTTAAGTTAACTCGCATTTTACTTCCAAAAATTCTCTACAATTATTTTTTCTACAAAATTATTTTTTAGTTAACTATATACGCGTCTTTTTCTACGAATAGCAAACACTATTTATATTAATAGGCCACTATTAATATATTGACTGTCTTTTATTACACTTCGATTATAAAGGTAAAGTAAAGGTAAAACTTAGACATTAGAATACAATAATAGATGTTCCACAAAAGAGGAACGCAAACAAAAACTTCGTAAAACAATAGTGTTGAAGGTATCAGAGTTTCCCAACTAATAAGAAAAATAAAAATAAAGTCGTACCACTCTGTCGGAGTTGTGGAAATAGTTTTCGGTTGTTATTCGCTACATTATGTTATAAGTTGCGGTGACGTCGTTTCCATTCAACTTGCCGACATCCGGTTAAGTCCGAAGTTCAATGGACGCGTTCGCACAAATATTATGTGGGAGGGAACATTTCACAACGCCACTTAAGACTTTTCCACGTGCATTTTATTATATATTTTCCTTTTTTCATACCCTTCGGTAATACAAGCATTGAAATATGAATAAATAATAAACAAATACACCCAACAGTCACATACATACTTCTGACCCCACATTAAGATCAATTAAGTCTTGTGTCGTGTATATCAGAAACTACGATAGACTTTTCAGTCTCACAGATACCCCGACCCGACACTAATATCACCCTCACCTACATTTGTCTCGATGCGGTAATCGAACCCGCGGCCTCTCATTTCACACCCGGCGTCTAAGCAACTGCGCCACAGAGGCTGTCCACATATAGTTACTTATAAATCATACAAACTTTTTAGATAGTCAAACACTTACTAAATACAGTTATTAGTACATCAATCCAAGTGCCTGTGAGCACTCTGTATGCACTATGCGATATGCACCCCAGATTTAAGACTCCTTTCCATTTACTCCGCGTGTTTTACGTTCCAAGTGAACGGAATATTTTGCAAGTACTAAATTATTTCGTATAGAATAATGTATTCTGATTTCAACATTCCGGTCTTGGAGTGGGTAAGCTATTTTTAGTATGCTTCTGTTTTATATGTAATATGTTGGTGTATTTATCGAAGAGGATATCCGATTGTCCTTAATGCGCCAGTAATTGTGTCACTGCACAGAAATAACTCCAGTTCTTGTTATGATATAAATAATATTAACAGAATTAATAAAGTGATGTTTAGTATTGATCAAAAGGAATTCTAACGGATTTTATCGCGAATTTGATTTAATTTATACTTTGTTATTTTCCCGACGTTTCGATCGCTTTACAGTTTTCGTGAAATCCGTAGGAATTCGTTTCATAAATCTAAGAAAACGTGATATTTGATCATTAATCTGAAAAAAAAATTTTTTTTTTCTACAACTTGTAACAATAATTACGCGTCTTCCGTTAAAACCTTAGTATCGTGTTGTCCCACATTTAGAACTTGTCCTTTCAGAACCTCCTTAACTATAGAATGTCAAACCTGAACCTAAAACAGTTTCCGATTAATTAAACACAAATTTATAACGCGTCGAAAACGTTAACTATTTGAGCGCTATAACTAGTTCCCGGTAGTTTGGAAGGCGTTAAGCTGTTTACTCCAACTATTAGAGTAAATACACCGTAAATAATGCATTAGGCAACGTAGGAAGGCTGACAATAGCTTAATTTCCCTTTACATTCACAATAGTCCGTGCGATTGTTAAATCTGGCACTAATCGGATTGCTATCTGATGCGTCTCGAGCGTCGACTGCGACGCACATCGACTACAAACATCAATGGAATTAAACACAACGCTATTACACTATTATATGTCATCTTGTTAATTACATTAATGTATTATACAACGTGCTAACATATTAAAGGGAGATATTTAAATCGTCAAATATTTATTTGTGTAAACGCGAGCTTGCTCATGCTAGACAAATAAATAAAATCCAAATGGTAGCTATATTAAGAAAATATGTTTTAAAACTTTTTCGATGAATAAGTATTATCCTAGGATTTAGAAATCCGGCTTATTTCAAATTCTCTGCACACAGACAAAATATTAAAAACCTTCATGTTCTACGCAGTTCCAAGTCCTTCCAGCAATTGCATAATTCAATAAAAACCGCAATAAATCCAAGTCATTATCAAAGTATTAAAAAACTAAAATCAGGCTTAATACAAAACTACTTGAAATTCTTTTCGGCCTCACTCATAGACAAATTTAAAACCTATTTGAAAATCAAATGTGTTCTCCATTTCGAACGACTTTTGTATTGAGTGTGAGTGAAGAAGACAAAACATTCGTTAACTAAACTAGGTTTTAAAACTGTTTGTGAATAAGGCCGTTATACGTTACCAATAACAATAACGATCATTTAGTATAATTGGTATAATGAAGATCACTCTGTGTACAACCATAGACAATAGTCACGTTAACATTGTTATCTCATATCAGTTACAGCGCGGCAAGCACTGCATTAAATATGAAAGCTCACAGAAATTCTGTCATTGCAGTTTAAGTCCATTGGGAGCATTTTATTTACGGTTGCATTGCATTTGTGGCGCAAACTCCGTATCGGGAGTTATTTTGCCAAATAAAAATGTTGATATTTCAGCCAAATCCGCACAGTGGAGATTTTGATTACATTACCGCTTAGTTTGTGTTTATGACACGGGCGGTCGATTACAATTTGCGAATTATATTTGCACAATTTGACTTTGTAATTTATTACTCAATGTGAAACTATCATCGATTTACAAACGTTGAGTTCGTGTAGTTCTTTTTTAAGTCTTATTTGAAATCTAAGAGTCGGGATTCTTCTTTTAAGTAAGATGAACATTAACATACTTTTTTGGTCTGTGTATAAGTATGATGATGAATTGTGATAATATGAAATAACACGCAAACAATACCAATGGTGCGAATCTAGTACACGTGAAGAGCCAAAAATATTATAAATTAAAAAACACAAGCAGAACCAGGAAAGTCCACTAATTTCACTTAATAAACCCAAATTAAAATTAATCACACAAGCCAACACTTTCAATCAAATAACAGTGAGAGAAATTTTAAAGCCGCGGCTCGGTAACTCGTGTTTATAACTGTATTTTCAGTGCGGGTAGCTGTAATCGGTTTAGGAGGCGGCCGGCAGACGTGCCGCGCCTACCGGCACAGCCAGGCATACCACGGACCTCGCCACCAACTACTGAATCTCGATTTAAACTCCTCAGAACTTCAGGCGACTCTTATTATTATTTTTGAAAAGCTAGAAGGGTAGTAACAGGAGTTGTGAATGGGCAGAAAACAGAGTGAGTTAAGGGTGTTGGAGTGAGTTAACACATAAATGTTTCTGTAGATTATTCTTAAAATAATCCTGATGATAAGATGATAGAAGCTCTAAGATAAAGAGCCACGTCTAGGATAATGATAAAAGAGTTCATAAGTTTCTGTTAAGACAAAAAAGAGAAGATAATGATAAAGTCCTTATGTTTCTAACGGTCTTACAGTCATTATAATCAACCACAAAACATTCTAAACATAGAACGCCTTCTCTAAAGCATAGAAGGATCTTAAAATACGACATCTAGTAGCATTTAATTGGATTACCTCAAAAGAATTTCGGTTCTAAGTCATAACGTGCAGAAAAATATTCCTTTTGTACTGAAAAGCCGACGGTATTCTTTTAGATATATTACGCATAATATATTTCAGTCTTTAAATCCTTACATGTTTGATTTAACAATTTCCTTCGTGTGCGACGATTCAAACTCCAGCACATATGAATGAGCCGTTTAAAGAATGGTGGAAAACACGGGAAGGATATGCGCATGGTTTAAACGAAAAATGTATAGGTTGGATTTAGCAAAGGTTTACCATTCAAACCAATCAGCTGAGACTATTTTAGTAAAATAACATTATGATCTCTACTAGTATGTACAAGGTATATCAAGACTTCTACCGAAAACGAAGTCAGGTGGTAGTTTCAGTGACTTAAGACACAATGCAACAATTTTTTTTGCAAAAAAAGCGACGTTTTATTATTTGGTTTGTAAATACATACATTTTCCTAAAAACATAATGTACACCCTTTTATTTTTAAAGACGCTATAGTACACAAGGCTTTAAATTATAATTTTAGCAAAAAATATGGATTTACCACCCACACTCAATACATACATAAACACACGCCTTTTTCCCACACTCAATGATATCGAAAACTTTCCAAAAAAAATCGTCGCGGCTTTTTGAAACAACTTTAGTTCCATCATGTCTAAAATTACCAACTGGCTTCGTTTTCGGTAGCAGTCTTGATATACCCTGTATTTCCAGTAGTATAATTTGAGGAGCTTCAACCAACTTCACCTACTCGTGATGCCCTACTAGCCAATGAACAGAAGTTTGGCAACCGATCTATGATGAAATAGTTATAACAAAGATTACGTAGTTAAATAACATGGTAATGACAACGAAAAGCGTGAAGCATGGCAAGTAACGTTTCTTCAAGTAACGCAGAATATTTCTTCCTAAAAATGACCTTTGGTTAGACTTAATCAGCCTTATAGACAGTTTTAAAACCAATTTTTAGTTATCGAATGTTTTGCCCCTTTCGAACGACTGTTGAATTCAGTTTGAGCGAAGAAGACAAAACCTTCAACAACTAAAATTGGTTTTAAAACTGTCTGTGAATAAGGTAGAATATACAGCAGTATATTGTCTGTACCCGAAAATGTAATATTTTGTTGTTTCTATTTGCCCTTTTATAATTGTGACACAAAACCTTATCCTGTCAAATTGGATTGCTCTTTTACTCTTTTCAGGCACTATTACAAATTAAATGTGTATTCTCTCACTCTACATAAAGTAATCCCCCGCAGGTATTTCAGGATATTTCAGTTTTACCAAAAGCATATTATTAAGGAAATTCTTTGGTTAATAACTAATTTTTTGCCTTATTTGACTTGTAGCAGAAAGTGCTAAGAATTAGTAATAGTAAAAATCACAATAGTTCACAAACGGTGATCATGAAATTGGGTGAAACCAAATTGATGTGTCACGATCGAGCAGAGGACAACCTTAGTTGACCTACCACTCCTATATTGTACAGGCGTGATGATTACGTATTGATGTATATTTTATTCTAACAGTGTTTTAAAATTGGGGACTAGACACAACATTTTTAAACCACGTTTGCTCCGGCGCTGGCGATTGGATTACTGGCCACCGCCTGCAACCCAGGTCTCGGATCACGTTGCCTTCTTTTAGTCCTTTTAGCACGCGTAGGCAAAAACTTAATTACCATATAACCAGGTGCTTTATTTTCTTTTTTTATTTAAAGAAAAAAAACATTTATCTCGACTGTATCATCATAATCCTATTCTACTACAAAATGCAGAAGGTAAGCTTACCTAAATATTTTTATATTTTAATATGCCCGTATATTAGCTATACAAACTACCGATTTAGTTACAAGATACACCAATTACATTAACATACCTATTTA
The DNA here is from genome assembly GCA_033459515.1 of Theretra japonica. Lineage (NCBI taxonomy): Eukaryota > Metazoa > Arthropoda > Insecta > Lepidoptera > Sphingidae > Theretra > Theretra japonica. The sequence goes on from CM065943.1 coordinate 8,403,863, forward strand.
ACCATAAATCACTTCCTGACAATAACCTTCAGTTACCAACAGAAGACCGTAATTTAAGCGGTGTATTGAAGATTTTATGCGAGTAATAAACAGAGATTAAGTACTTTGTTGTTATTCGCGGAACGCTAAGACAAGACTGGAGGGCATTAGGAAACAAAATAAATTGCAGTAAATCAATCAAACGGCACCGGCGTCTGACGGTCTGATTTCATAAGTGGTTATGTTTCATTTCCGATGTATTTTTGATTAAATTCGCATAAACAATGCGAAGAGTTTTATTGGAAATGAATTTTGACTTCACCGCGCCGCTGTTTGTTTACGCTTGACTTTATTTTCGAGTCGTATTTTTTATGATTCGACGATGTAATTACAAGCCTCGGGGAGTTTTTAAGTTGAAGTTTGCTATTGGCGTATGGCATATTATAGAGATAAACGGTAGAATTATATCAAAATTGGTAGCACCAAAATACAATTTATTTAACCCTATTATTCCATATTTATTTATTTCTCAAAAACCACGTCTCTTTCTTAGCACTTAGTGCTAAATTGATTTTAGTATAGATGTTATTGGATTATCTTTATTCCTAGTGATGGCATCCACATTATCCGTAGGTGCGTGGCTGTATCACTAACTTTTTATCAGAAGTCGATTCTGATGTTGTGATGTTCTTATCACTGAGGAAGTTTTCCTAAATCATACATACATACATAAACTCACGCCTTTTTACCAGAAGGGGTAGGCAAAGGTGCCACCATAACAACCACATTTCGTTTTGTATGTTCCATCGCACGATGTGATAGGGGGCGACGCCATATCGAGCGGCCTACATCATATAAATTTCATAATAGCGAATTCCGCAGACACTTTCATAAGATTAATGTACTAGATAAAAAAACACCACTACTGCCTGCTTTCCAGGTGATAATGAAACCTCAGTTCTAGCTCCGTAATAACAGTTAAATCCAGTAACACCAGATTCCAGAGAAACGTAATTACTGTAAGCGCATGTCACTGCGTTTTATGACCATGACTTTGATTAACAAAAATGTTAGGCAACTGAACAACTTTCTCAGCCGCGACCCGCTTTCTTGATACTGTTTTTAACAATTAGACTAGAATATGGAAACGGTGTTAGGGGAGCTGTGTCTACATCACAAATTCCGGACATCAAGCCTGCTCACATGGATTGCATTGTAATAGCGTTGACCCGGCCCGCGCGCACGCTTTGGCATTTTGTACTTATTTAACTACAAGACATACCTCGGGATAAATTGCTCACTTACATAATAACGCCGTCTGGGACAAGGAAGCATTTTTGAGTGGAATTTCTTTAATGTTACGTTTGATGTCGGTTTTTGGTGCGTGATGAGTGTTGCCTCGTAGTATTTTAACTCATTTAAATTGTGTTTTATTAACGTGTTTAAGAGGGAAACTAATATACTTCCACATTTAAATTGATTAAAATTGTTAGGAAAATATGTAATGCCTAAAAGCGAATTATTTTATGTATAAGTATTTTTCCAAATTTTAATACCCTAGTTAACATTAACTGGAACTAATCTCAGCAAAAAAAATGATATAATTTTTATATTCAGCTGCTACTTAATAATAAAATAAATACACCCAACAGTCACATACATAGTCCTGACCCCACATTAAGATCAATTAAGTGTTGTGTCGTAGGTATCCGATGCTACGAGAGACTTTTCGGTCTCACAAACCAGACCCGAGACAAATACTTGTGGGCCTCACAAACATTTGAAACCCTACACTGTTTGACATTTAGAATTCAGTTGTTGTTTACCACGTTTTCAAGAAAATTAGCTAAATCTGAAGACATTTAGTCATGATAAAACTTTTCAAACCCAAGGTCAGTTCTAAACTTGCTAAAGATTGGTCTGTCACCGTCTGATAGTGTTATCTCGCATCAAAGTTGGAAAGCATAAAAGAAGGGCCCGGATATGTGGTTATCACTCACCTTTATAGGCCACTAATATTGAGTTATGAGCGACTTACGTCCCCAGATTCTAATGATATAATTGACGGCGCAGCAGTTAAAAAGACGGGTTGCCAAACTTAGATAGTATCGGGAAGGAAAACGGCCTTAGTCAAAACCCAAGTCATGCAGTTATTCCAGAGTTTTGAATAAGGAATTTTTATATGCAATGCGGAATGTTTGCTTGTCAGCTGATAGCTAGCGTACAGTAACTAGTACATGCAAATAGAAAAATAAAGCTGAACAAATTAAAATTGAAACTGGTCTCAAACAATATAAAACATAAGCTTTGTTATGATAAATTAAAAAATAAACTAATCCAATTTAATTTTAGTTTACAGTTTTGTTACAATTCGGTTGTACAATACGTTGTGGGGATATTTTTTTTTTAATTTTGATCGTGACTCATATTTCGTTTTCTAAATTCAAATATTAAATACAAACTCAAATTAATGGAAGACATTCAAGTATTTTCCTTAAACCAAACACAAATTGCACTTTCTTAAACAAAATGTGGGCGACATTTCGTATTTTTTGAACTATGAATAAATACAATTTAGCTTGAAATGGAAGTTGAGGCTTTGACCAGCGCAAACGAGTCGGAATAACATTGACGGTGAAGACCAATGCAAACAGCTTGCACCGTGACATCGTTCAAATGTTTATTTGGTTATACATTTTTTTTTAAATTCCGAATGGAATATTTCGCCATTCTAATATAAATGTTGGTATGAAAACGTTGCAATATATTGTGTGTACTCGACACGCTATCGCGAAATAGGTTTTTCATAAACTAGATGTTTCGTTTTCAAATGTAAATATGCAAATACTGTTTGATGTATCTAACACAAGCTTCCATTTTCAACATATTTCAAATAATATGAAAGTACGACTGCTTCGGTGGCGTAGTTGAACTAAGTTACGGTTACAGCGCTGAGGTCTCGGGTTCGAATCCCGAGTCGGCTATAGTGATATTCAGTCAGGAATTTGTCCCCGATATTGCGATAGGCTCGCGCCCTATCACATCGTGGGACGGCACACATAAGGCGAAACGTGGGTGTCCTGATGGATACCAAGAGAAGCTCTGTCAACCCCTTATAGGAAAAAAGCGTGAGTTTGTGTATGTATGTGTTTTAAAGTAACAGACATTATTACATAAATTAAATACAACGTTAAGAACTATGTAATGTTTCATTCCCGTGTATTTGACAAATTCAATGATTTTTAAGTGTATTTTCGCTCAATGAATTTCACAGAACAAGGAGCTAAAACGAGACGCTTCAATTGGAGTACTATAACAGCCACATTGCTGTTGAATAAATCGGCGGCAAGTAACAAAACCCCTATTTCCACGTGACGAGTATTACACAATACATATTGTAGGACGCCATAAATTCAATGTAGAAGAAAAATTTCCCGCTACCACGACGCGAGAATACCGGTGTTATGGGCTTGTTTGCCGCTCTCCTATTGATTTATTTTCCCAATAAATCTAGCGGCGGATTAATCAAGCCAACTTTTGTCAACTGCGCAATATGTCGATTGCGCGCGGTGTATTTAGGAAAAAACTACTAGTAGCGATGATTCTGTAGAATTGATTACCTCCGGCGCTCCGGATAGCTGTTGTGTAATAGTGCTGGTGAATTTTGGTTGAGTAAAAATAGATATATTTGTAATATTGTGCTGTGTTTTTTTTTTCATTATGGATTTTAACTTTTGAGACTACGAGTATAGTCTATACAGCTGAATGAAACTATTAAGGAAATTGTGCATGTATATCGAACAAATTGATTGGAAACATTTTGTGACTTCGACATATCTATTCAGTATATACTGTTCTGTAATGTATGCGACTGTGCCACTAAAAATTTTCATAAATATAAAAAAGTTTCGCGTTAAAATTTCGCCATAAACGCCAACCCCTTTGCGCAGCGTACATCATACGTATTTAGATATTAAATATTTAAAGAAGTTCGTGTGGGTAGCAGGTATTTACTTAAAATAAGTATCCTTTTACGGCTGCTATTTACTACCGCCGTGGAATTTTGTCTAGAAGCCAAATTGTGTAACGGCCCGGCGACTGCCGAGGTTTTATTGCCTTTTAAAAACACTGACAAATTCCCTCCCTTCACAAGCTGAGTGCAGTAAATTCACTCTGAAGTACGTCTGTCTATAAGGATTTTCCAATAGCTGTAAAATATTTGAAAGGTTCTTAGATAAGAGTATAAGGTTGGAAACTTCTGAATCTTCAACACATGCATTTATGTTCAATAATTCTCTCGCCATTTTGAAACTGGTTGAAATTCAACGACATATGTATTTGGTATAGAAAAAGTTCGTAAATCAGTAAAGTTTGAAAATGTTTCTACATGAGCCTTCAAATTTTTAAATCAAACCAACGATTTTATCGAATACTCAGTGGTAATTAAACAGCAAACTTTTAAAAACTTCCTTGAAGGTAAACCACGAAATACGGGATTAATGCAAAAATACTCTTTTTTTCCCGACACAGATAATCTTGATATAAATCAGCCTAATTACTTTTGTTTAATGCTCAACTAATTAAGATGTTTTGGCTTTATTCGTCACCCTGGAGAGTCGGCCGCCACAAATTACTCAAGTATACACCGCTTGTAAGCCTAAATCAACAGAAGGAACGGCCAAAGTGTTGCGTCCTTAATAGTCATAATCTTGATAAAACAAACTGCAAATAGCTTTGACAGCCTCCTGAACTAAATGGTTAAGAGCTGGTTATGAAACAAGAGGCCGCAGATTTAATTCCCGCGCTGTGACTAATGTTTTTTTCGGGTTTGGATGATGTGGGATCAAAAAGTCTCGCGAAGTTTCTGATACCTACTCACGAAACTTAATATCTTACTGTGGAATTAAGGCTATCCGTGGGACCGTTGGAAACACTTTTATTGATATTATTCTGTTGAGTCATGACTATAGCCTGGCTCTTCCACCTATGAAAGTTATGTAAGAAATAATTATTATAGGGTCATTTACTGCCTAATATAGTCTTCAATCTATAGAATGGATACTGGACAAGCCAATCCCTTAATATTCCCAATACTAAAGAAAATAATGATTTATGGAGGTATGTTTATTAACTTGCAAAGTGATTTTAAATTACCACGTATGAGTAATGTTTGAGCCTGTCTGTCGTTAAGTTTCATTCTATAACAGGTGTGGAAATATACGAGGCTTTTGACTCTAGGTTAGCTAATGCACAAGCCCTAAATCTAGAAAGTTGGTTCGAATCTTGGGTAGGGTAGGACTATTTTTGATGAAGATGCTGAGATTATTTTTTGGAAAATACTTTTTGTATAGCCAAATTCCTTGCTTGATACATAGATTTGCATCAACACTTCTTTATAAATATTCGACCCAACTTTAATAAATTAAAATAAAGAAACGTAAAGCAATTGAAGCGAAACAATAATTTTTTAACCTTAATGTTTAATTAATGAGCCATGTTTAAATTAAATCTAATTTTAATCAAGATACCTTTGTAGTTGTAAACTAATTGGGTTCACTATTTAAATCACAATAAAAAAAAATAATAGAATAAAATTCCATGTGTATTTCAATCTACATTTCACAGAAAACTATCTGTAAGTTTTGTTTTGTAACAACTTACACAAACTTCTGTTAGTTTCTTGAAGTTAACATCAAATGTTGTTAGAGCTACGCTATTTTTCGTTTATACTTAATCAAGTTCCGTACAATTCACTGAAACGTTTTAATATTGTTATTCGAGTACAGCGATGGCGCTGTTGGTTGAGAGTTAGGTGTGTAACGAAAAGCCGTTGGTTTGATTCCCGTGCCGAGACAAATGCTTGTATGATGTTTCTTTTATTGTTGTTTGTCAATTACAGATTGCAGTATATAAAATGTGTTACATTGGTGTGTCTTTTTAACCGTCATTTTTTTTTATTTTATTCTGGCACGTACCTGCATTGCACCTGGTGGTAAGTGCTAATGCCGTCCAGACAGAGTATCGAATGGCATGAGACGGCAGTCTCATGCCATTCGACACTTTCATGCCGGCCCGCTAAGATGCCTCTTCACGCTACGGCGGAAGCACCCAGGATTATAGCAGGGAACACGTGTGCGGGCAAACCGTTCCACAGCTTGACTTCGCGCCGAGATGATTTGAACCGTCAAAGTAAGTCATAATTTTGCCTCGCACTTTACTAGTTGCTAGGAGATAAATAAAATGCGTGGCACATTCGATCTAGGCATACAGGAATAGCAGTGACGGGTGTGAAGGCACAACAGTCACTAAAGTACCGTAACATGGCTTTATACTCTTTTATCGTGTAGGTTTCCAAGAACCAAACAAAACCTGTGAGTGAAATAAAAGAAAAGAATTTATTTTGTTCTTTTTGAAGAGCTTATGCGATATTGTAGTCGGTTGTCGCTTCCCATGTCGCTTTAACGACATTGTATTTAGCTTTTACCATAATATTGAAAGTGAATTTCCATCGTTTCTAAGAGCCGCCTCATCAAGTCGACCCACTTTCTATAGAAAATGTGATATCGTCATTATATTCAATTTATCACTCGTAACTAAATTGTTTATGACGTAAAGTAGACATGTTGATATTGTTTAGATGTTTATATTGAAGAAAGGTAAGACGCGCAACCTTGTTATAGGCTTGTCATATTTAATTTTTCTTCCAAAATCTTACACGAGGTATCAAAATTCCTTAATAAGTTAAGTTACTCATTTGACAGCCTCCGTGGCGCAGTTAGTTAGGCACCGACTGTGAAACGAGAGGCTGCGGGTTTAATTCCCGCACCGAGACAAATGTTAGTGTGATCCACAATTATTTGTTTGGATCTGGGTGTTTGTGAGACCGAAAATTCTCTCGCAGTTTCGGATATTCACGACACAAGATTCGATCTTAATGTATAGTCAGAACTATGTATGTGACTGTTGGGTGTATCTCTTTCTTATTCTGTCTGCGCTTGTTCCACACGTCTTTGGAATGAGATAGCAGTACTCTTTGGCTATGTCGCAAAGTGATTGAGCTTTTAATTTTACGACCGCCGTCCTGCCTAACATCAAACCGTTTGGGATTACTCCTTTTAGTCTAACATGCTGGCCTGGCGCGGATGGATTATATACTTCTACGTCTTAACTTTATCACACAACGACGTAAGATTTATTGAACATTATTTATATGTCTGTTAGAGAAAGCTTCAAGTTATTAATTTACAACAATTCGTCTACTTGTTTCGGTGAACATCAAGAACTGAGTAACTCGTTTCTTCGAATAGAAAATCGCAAAAAAAATAGTCGCATATAAAATTATTTATAAAACTAGAAGTAAGAATGTTGTAATTGCGAGCAAATAAAAAAACAGCTGCGGCATTTACACTCCGCTACGATGTAATTTCCAGAAAAATAAGCCGAAACTTCACAAAATAAGGCTTGTTCAAGTACAAAATTATTTTGTTAGTAACACCATTTTTTTGGCTCGCTGCTAACTTTGTTTCAATTTATTTTCACACGAATAATTCCTTAGGTACCTTATAAGTTTTGTAACCAATTGTACGGCTTTAATGTTATTGATTTTGGAGGTATAGCCATAGGGAGCAATTTAAAGAAATATACCAGACACTTATGAAGTAACAACGGATATAAAATTGTCTATATTTCTTCCATGCTTTTTTCATTCATCTGATTAATCTGTCACTTTGTGCGGGTATTGTACACATCAAAGATAAGGTTTCTTACATAACCTTAATAAGGCTGCATAAGGACGATGTTTACGTAGTGAAACAATCAAAGGGAATTAATCGGAATTTCGTATAAATGTCGATCTGTTTGAAACAATTGCAAAATCACGCTCTATAGATGCAACCGAGCATAAACCAAATGGGGTGAAACCGGGCCAGCTGCTAGTATTCAATACAACGCCGTATAGTTTCCAATACAATTGATTATTCCGTATGTTAAATTGTGTACGCCGTTCTAGATAATACGCAGTGCACATAAGGGCTTTAATCGCTTGAAATGTCCCGGCAAACAAGGTGCATAGACGGCGAAACACCTTGAAGCTTTGATTAGAGCGTGTTCTCGCGTCAGAAGCGTGAACCAAACACAATCCTAACACAGAGCCCGACGTCCCTAACAAAAGCACGCTAATGAGGAAATCGTGTAGACACTATCGACTATCAGATGCATTGATTGAGTGAAAGTAAGCATAATTGTAGTACAAAACCGGTGTTGCGACGCACAATGCAATAACAATGTAACAACCGCTGTGAACTTGGGAGAAAAGTAGGACGCGCGGTATGCTTGGAGATGAATTTAATTTTACCGAGTTCGGCTCTCACGGCACGTTACGTTTTTTTTTTCTTGTAATATTCACGTTTTCTTGAAAGTAACTAAGTGTCCATGAAAGTTGGCTTTTATTTTCTTTCCACCAGTTCTTGCATTTTGTATCGTATGATAGCGTAACTGGCCTGAAATTTCGTGCGGCGAAAATAGTTGGACCGAGTTGTGTAAGACTTGTGTTACTGGTTGTAATACATTTTTAATCAAAATAAAAAGGTATTTTAAGATGATTAATATATTTTAAACATCTTACATATAGCGAAATTTAAAAATATTTTATTTGGGTTACGATCGTATTTTTTCAATGTGAGTCATAAATGCGACACTACTACTGCTTTGTCACACGCAAAATAAATACTTAGATCAATCAAACCATATTAATCGTGCCAATTTTTTTGCCTACATACTTCATAGCAAGAAAAAAATGCCATAAAATATTTGATGTTTGGAGATAGAATATAATATGGGATATTGGGCCGAAAATGTAGCTCCCAGAATAGTGAAAAATCGAAATCTGTCTACCTAACCAGTCCAAAATGCCCAGCTAGCCTTACTAGTACTAATTAAAAAGACAATCATCCGTGCCAAAATTAATTTCCCACAACCCTCCATTTAAAATGTAGGTTTATACTCTAAAAAGTGCGTGGTGGCCTGTTGGTAACGGACCAGACGTGGCTGCCTACATGTTCACGGTGGTCGCGGGTTCAAATCCCAGGGCACACCTCTGACTTTTCGGAGTCATGTGTGTATTGATAGTCAATCACCACGCACTATAACGGTGAAGGAAAACATAGTGAGGAAACCTGCATACCATAGCGATTTGTATAAATTTCTATGGTATGTAAAAGTCTGCCAACCCGCACTGGGCCAGCGTGGTGGACTATATGGCCTAACCACTCTCAATCGTACTCTCGATTGTAGAGGAGGCTCGTGCCCTGCAGTGGGTCGTGTATGGGCTGATACAGTACAGTACAGTACAGTTATACTCTAAATTCCATTCTCAAGGCGCACCTTTATTCTAAGTGTAACTGCAAACTGCGATAATTCTGATGGTAAAACACTGCAACCTCACACAAATAGTAATGGGTTCGCAAGACGCAGTTTACCTGTCAACGTATCGATTTCGTAAAGTATATGAGGCTACTAGGTTTAGATTCTGAAATACGAATTTAGCTGTATCAGTTATTATCAGTTGTGGAGATCCTTGGGGAGGCCTGTGTTCAGCAGTGGACTTCCTGTGGCTGAAGAGACAGAGAGAGAGAGAGAGAGAATCATCTGGAAATTTTAATGAAATACGAAGCAAATGAGCAGACAAGCCAGCTAATGGTAAGCAATCACCAGCGCCTATGAACAGCCACCATTAGTACATTGCCGGCTTTCGAGGATCGCTTGCCTGATCTTTAAAATCATTGATATTTAAATTATACTAAAATTGGAAAAAGTTGCAAACAAAATATTATTAAACCTAAAAGTTTAACTCAACAATTCCTATCCCCAGCGCAACTATGTAGTCTATAGGCCAGTCAGACGTTCCCTTTAATAAATGTAAATTTTATGACATTTATAGATAAAAATTATCACATATAAAAATAAGTAAACCAGTCTTATGACATTGTATGGGAAGGTGTAATTGTTCTTTTCGTTACACACGCACGGCTCACACGAATTTTATTAATAAACGCAACAGAATCTTACATAACCAATTACTTCACTTGCAGTTGAACTACTTTATATTTTTTTAAATTAATTGACAAAATTTATTATGCACGTAATTATAAAATAGGTATTTTGACCGGGCCGTATACAATTATGTAATTTACTATACTTCCTAACGTTTTTAAATAAGCCTCATCAAGACAATTTTCAATGATAAAATATTTTTCGGATACTAGAAAAATCAGTTAGATTATTTATTAAACACAAATTATTAATTACTATCGTTGTGACAGCTGCATATTTGTAGGTTAGTACAAAGACTACAGGCAACATTTTTGTAAATATACTGCAGTAAACAGCAGTGCTTCATGTCTGAATAGCTACCATGCATACTTTAAAATATTTCATTGACTACCTACCTAAGGTCGTTCCAGCATCAGCTATGTTCATTCAATTCCTTTGTAGGTGTGCAATGCCTTTGCTATTGATTAAAAAAACACCATATGTTATCCGTTATGGACCACCAGCTTAACATTCAGTTTTTTATGTTATTTCCCCTATAGCAATTTCACAAGAATTTATTCCAGTTTAAGAACATTATTTTAAAATGGAAATACCCGATTATCCGCATAACTTTCATAAGGATCACTTTGATCCAACGTTATGATGCTTTTATGTAAAGCAGATAGGAAAACAATCAGATAGGCGGTGTGATTGAAAAAGGCAATAGTCGTTTACATACCAGAGTATGAGGTGCATTGTTATCAGAAACATTTTTTAATCCAGCGTTCCACACGGTCCGATTTTTATCGGATCAACTGTTGGACGTGTTGTGCCAACCGATGAGAGTGTACCTATTATTAGCTTACACACACAAGCCTCAATGGTAATATTTAGGGTTGTCACACTGTCGTTAGCTGTACCTTCAAACTTCCTTATTCAAATTTCTAAAAGACCAAGAAATATCGTCAAAGAAATACGCTGCATACCTACCGTGTACAGAATCTATTAATAATTATTTTCCCTTTCTGAACGTTCCTTTGTGATTCCGCAGGAAGGTGCCAGGCGATAACCACAAATACATTCATCACCACGTGAATGATTTAATATCGTCTGTCGGACTAACGGGAGATACAATGACGTAACTAATTGCCGCGATTTTCTTTGTAATTTTGATGTTTTATTTCTGCGATAAACAGAATTAATATTTTTCTTGTACAATTGTATGAGTCTTCATTTCTTTGTAACTGAACTGTAAAGTATGGAACTCTGTTATTTCATCTATTTTGGGCTTTTTGACATCACACATGTGGGCGCCACGGAGGCTGTAAAATCAATGGAATAAGCCTATTAATAGCAATGTGATTCATGTAACTGGAAATTATGATGTTATTTCTCCAAATAAATCAAACACGCACAAGTCTTGATAAAACACATCAATTAACCTCCAACGTCAATATTTCCAATACAAATACAGTAGAGCGGAGTTACGGGCGGGACGTAGGAACCTGGCTTCCGCCTTCCGGCATAATTGCGCACCCGGCCGTCCTTTTCCTATTCGTCCATACACGTATGCTTCTAGCAAAATACTATTTTATAAATTAAAATAGTATCTTAAAGTAGCAAATACGATGATAAATTGATAAATGCTCTCTACAGTAAAATATTGTCGAGATTACTTGGTGAAATATTTGTTGTGTGGTGAATATCATAATCTATGTGAAACTTTTCAGTTTCATAACATCTATACCCGTTTGTAATATTTCCGATCACTTGACCTTTCTTTCTCCTACTTACACATCCCATGGTTGCCTGAAAGAAAGTACTTAGCTTGATAAGGCCGCCACATGTACTGTTATTTTTTTAATTGTGTATTTTCTAAATTGTATCTCTGTATAGTGCAAAAAAGGATTAAATAAATAAATAAATGATATAAATAAATGACTGCCTCGGTAGCGTAGTTCTACTATAGTTAAATTACTTGGTTCTTGGGTTCGAATCCCGGGTCGGTCAAAGTAATATTGGATTTATCTATTCATTATCATTCCGGAGTGAGGAATTTGTCCGCGATATAGCGATAGGCTCGCCCCTTCTCACATCGTGGGACGGAACACATAAGGCGAAACGTTGGTACCTGGTTGCACCTCTGCGTACCCCTTCTGCGAAAAAGGCGTGATGTTTATGTGTGTATGATTGTCTTATTGTACAGACTGAACCAGCCAACACGCACTAGACCTGTGTGGTGGACTATATGGCCTAACTACTCTCAATCGTGCTCTCGATTGTAGAGGAGGCCCGTACCCTGCAGTGGGACATATATGGGCTGATACAGACAGACTGAACCTGCAGCATTTCGCTTTAAAAGACCGTCGATATTTTTAAAAGACCGTGGATATTACTGCTATAATTTGTATGTCCATAAATGTGAACTATCATGACTCAATCGTTCTTCACTACAACATAAAGCTATTCTTTAAAATATCGTGTATAAAAATGATCTCTTTATAGATATACCAAACCAAGCTATCTATATGCTTTTGCAAGTACTAAACCATTCACTATCAAAACTAATATCACGAAATGTTCGATAAAAAGCATTCACCAACTTCAAAATAGCTATCCTATCTCGGTTACACGCTTGAAACTGGATCTCGTATATGTATAAACCTATAAAAATGTTGCTACTTGCTAAAAGTACCTACTCACGAGATAATGTTCTAGATATTTTGTATGAGAAGAAAGGAGCTGTTATCGAAAGATAAAATTCGCATCTACTTCGTAAATGCCAATGATAACTTATTCGGAAAGCCCATTTTAGGCCAAATTTATGGTTGATTTAACTCGTTTATTCGACAAAAGAAGTTTCTTGAACGATCGGCTGATAGGCTAATGTTGGGGATATTTGTTAATACTTTGAATTCTATCTTGGAAGATATAAAAATATCCGTGCCGTAAACATTTTTATTTATAAGGATACACAAAATCCTTATTTATAATTTTATATTGGAGTGTTCTGGCTCAATTTTTGTCAAAATTACCAAACAGCCAATTGGTTAAAACGCTTCTCCTCGGTATTGGAAAATAGCGACAACTGTGACTGACGGCTTGACGTGCTCTTGAAGCACGAATTAAAATTCACGTTACGCTAGTGGAAGGGTATCACAGAGTTATCCACTCCTTATTCTTTGTTCACTTTTTCACATAATTGCTAAACGCCTTAAACTAATTACCTAATTTCATTTTATAAAATATGTCAACATCAATTTTAGTTCTAAGTCATCTTTCGATCCTCTACAAGTTGTCATTGTTAGTGTAATTGTAAGTATACAAACTTTATCAGTAAATAGACGCTTCATTTTAAATAAAAATCTCTATAATGCTATACAATTTACTTCCCAAATTCTATAAAAGTATCAGATCAACCGGCAAACTACGCTCGGCGCGACGCTAATTGATTTCGCACCTGTGATAACGATAATATATCGAGCACCGGAGATCGGCTCGCAGTAAACACGCACCGAGAGCCCGCACACGGACAACTCGTGGACGTGACGAGAATGTTGCAAACCCCATCCGTATCAATTACCTACACGATCAATAGGCAAATTCGGCGATGTTACACGACCGAGACGGAGATCTTGCCGACGTACACCTCAAATTATACGACACAACAGAAGAAAGGGGATCGGTTCTTAATCATTTTAAAGCCTCTAATATATTCTGCATTCACCAACCCAGTCTGTTGAGCCTAACCTAACAAGCTACACTGAACACTCTACTTTATTGTGAGCCCTGTGGTTTTAATTAATTAACTATCGACTACTAAAGCCAATGAATCCGCCGAACGGTGCATTAAATTCCGCACATCCTAACGGCTTGCATAGAATCTCGCCTTAATTGCAAAGAGCGGCGTCAGCTAAGATTTACCAATTAAGGGAATCGGGAGCGGAACCACTTGCCCGCTCAGCTAGCTCGGCGAGCTCAGTCGAGCACAGCAGTCAGTAGACCTCCACGTGAATACGTACTTATGTCGGGCACAGAGCACCCGCACTACACCGCCCGACGCACGCCAATAAAAAAATAAAAAGGGACCCCCGATTTCCATTTTATGAACAATGAATCTATAAGAGGAATTTTTATTTGAAATTGGAATATTAAAATAGGTCGATTCCACTTCTAATGGGTAATGCAAAACGGTTCACGATCGATTTCATAAAGTGCACTCCTCAGACTATAAATTAAACATTTTGACGTCACGAACTTCGTGAACGGAACTTTCCGAGGACTCGTAAAATCTTTTTACATCTGCACTAAGAACATAATTATAGTAATTTCATAAAAAAAAATCCAATTAAATTTCGGTTTGCAACAAAGAAGATTAGGCCAGAGCCAACAATTTTCATAAAATAATACTTATCAAGGGGAAAAGTAATTTGGTTCTAACGAGGCAGGGTCGGAATTTGCCAATAATAATGTTCTCCGCAGCCGAACCGGATCGCACTGTCGAAGTGTTTGTACAATAATGAGATTAAAGGAAGTATTTCTTTTAAACTTATCCGTCTTACAGACAGCTGAAACCCCCCACTTGGTGTGAAATGAGAATAAAGGAAGTGGAATAGAGGCGAGATAAATTAAACAACAAAGTATGCGACACGTTTTAACGCGACTTTCATTATTTCCAGACACGGTATCACATTACCTGAAGATGGTATTATCGTCTCGTGATTAATTCTTTATGAGATTGTGTTTGGATTTCCGAAAAAAATATCAAAGCCGTACCTACATTTAATTTACTACGAACTTCTTTATAACATTCTTAAAATCCCTAAGATTAATTAAAAATGAATTAAAACAGTAAGACTTTTAGGTCTTTGACCTAGAACTGTCAAGGAAGCCGAAATAATGTTTGCTCAAATAAAATCTACAATGACAACGAATGTTGATTCCATATCTCCAATCCAAGATAATAAAACACAAAATAAAGTTAACAACGCTGGCAAACTTGCGACGCGATATTATTCATTCCGCACACTCGTACAAGTGATGCGTTCAACTTCCTACATTTGAAAACTTTCCGCTCACATCAAAACGGATCTAATTTTACTTCGACGTTAAATAGGCCTCGGTTGACATAAACTCATCTGTCGACATCAAAAATTAATTAAAAGTTTATGCCAATTTGAACGCGGTGATAAATAACTTACAGAATAAACTTTGGTAGCATCTTGGGCCGCTTGGTAGCAATTAATGTGCGGTGAAGTAACAGCTCTTTGAACGAAACTATAGAAGAAGTGGAAACTTGTTATTAATTTATTGTTCGCGAACTTTGTCTTTCATTGCCATTACTTTCCAGAAATGTTGGTATAAATATTGAATAAGTTGCGGTTAATCAATGAAATCCTTAAACCTATAAATAAATCAATAAAGGTTTATAAATGGGAAAGATAGTAAAACCTCTCAAATATTACTTTAAGTTAATTATCGTAAAAGTACTTGAATGGTTATTATACTCTAGACGACGGTAGGCTATCACATAGATAAAGTCAAGCCTTTTTTCCGAAAGGAGTAGGCAGAGGTTCCCATGGTAACAACCAAGGCGCCCACGTTTCGCCTTGTGTGTTTGGTCCCATAATGTGACGAGCCTCTCGTCATATCGGGCACAAATTCCTGACTCCAAACTGATAATAAATAGATATTTTTTTTATTTAACCTATAACATCCCACTGCTTGGTAAAGGTCTCCCCCCTCTCCCACCATAGATCGCGTAAAATTCAGGCCCCATGGGCTCGAAAGCATCCAGGCCGTCTCGCCAGCGTTTCTTAGTTATATATAATCATTATTTTTTTTTTTTTTTTTTTTTTTTTTTTTTTTTTTTTTTTTTTTTTATTCTGGCACGGCATGATGACTGCACTGCACCTGATGTTAAGCGCAAATGCCGTCCAGACAGAGTATCGAATGGCATCAGACGGCGGTCCCATGCCATTCGACACAATTATGCCGGCCTGCTGAGATGCTTCTTCACACTACGGCGGAAGGACCCAGGATTATAGGAAGGAGGGAACACGTGTGACGGCAAACAATTCCACAGCTTCACAGTGCGGCACAAAAAAGAATTTGCGAACTTTTTTGTTCGCGCCGAGATGGTTTGAACCGTCAAGCTGTGGCTTCGCAAGCCAGCACGCGTGGTTCTGTTAAGGAAAGGAGAGGAGGGGATCAAACTAAACAATTCCTCAGAGCATTCACCGTGATACAGACGGTAGAACATGCTTAGAGAGGCAACATCCCTCCGCAACTGTAGCGACTCTAAGTTGCTCGTAACGTCTGCATCATTTACAATGCGGATGGCCCGCCGCTGCAAGCCATCCAAGGCATCGAGTAAATACTGGGCGGATCCATCCCAGAGGTGCGAACAGTATTCCATACCCGGCCGAACCTGCGCTTTATACAAGCGGTATAGTTGACCGGGCGTGAAAAACCGACGCACCTTGTTCAGGATTCCGACCCTGCGCGATGTGGCAGATATTACGCCCTCGATGTGATTCCTTGGATTAAGATCACAGCGGATATCCACACCAAGGATACTCAGGTCATTCCGCATTGAGAGGGGAATACCCTGAAGATTGGGGAGGGGAGAGAACGGGGATTTTTTGCACGTGAACGCACACACCTGGGTTTTCCTGGCATTGAACTCAACCATATTCCTGGAACCCCATGTAGAAATGAGATCCAAGGACCGGTTGAGCTCAATGACAAGATCTTCGCGCCCGCTCACAGTGCCGTCACGGCAACCTGGGGGCCCATAGCAGTATCGCCCATGAACCGTGCTGTCATCTGCATAGCAATGAATGTTGCCGAGCGACAACAAATCATTGATATGCAGAATAAACAGGGTGGGCGACAGTACCGAGCCCTGTGGAACTCCGGCATTTACCGACATGAGCGCCGAAGCGTGTCCGTCAACGACAACACGCATTCTACGCCCATGCAGAAAGCCAGAAATCCACGAACACAAGTTGCCGGGCAGACCGTATGCCGGAAGCTTGGAGAGAAGACCACGGTGCCAGACCCTATCAAACGCCTTGGCTATGTCGAGGCTCACAGCAAGAGCCTCGCCACGCCGGTCAATCGCTTCACCCCAGCGATGCAGGACAAACGCTAGAAGATCACCCGTTGATCGGTTGTGACGGAAACCGTATTGTCTGTCACTGATCAACGAGTGATCCTCCAGGTAGCGGACCAATTGAGCGTTTATGATCCGCTCCATGACTTTGCACATCACTGAGGTGATAGCGATAGGGCGATAATTGGTAGGGTCTGACCGATCACCCTTTTTGGGGATCGGTTGCACATTGGCCTCCCTCCAAGATTCCGGCACAACACCTGTGCGGTAAGACGCTCGGTAGAGGCGTGTCAGTGCAGGAGACAGCTCCGCTGCACAAGCCCTTAAAACCACCGCCGGTATTCCATCCGGACCACTGGCTTTCCGGACATCGAGGGATCGTAGCTCACGCCGCACATCACACTGCCTGATGCGAATATCAGCCATTGAGAAACCGCAATCAGGCAGCGTGGGCGGCGTCTGGGAACCACGGTCCTCGAGGCGGGAATTAGCCGCAAAAAGATTTGCCAGTAAGGTGGCTTTCTCTTGCGGCTTATGAGCCAGTGATCCTTCCGGGTACATCAGTGGTGGCAATGTAGGACGGCAGAAGTTAGACTGAACGGCCCTGGCCAAACTCCAATAAGCACGACTGCTAGTTGGGTGATTGGCCAATGCACGCCCAATGCTACAAACGCGCTGGGCATCCGCTCTAACGTAGGCCTTCCTGCAGGCCTTGGTGGCTCGGTTATAAGCTTCCTTGAGGGAGCTGATATTGGGATCCTTCTTGGCGCGACCCCTGATCCAAGCGCGATACGCCGCTTGCTTGTCGCCGACAGCAACGGCGCATGCACGATTGAACCAGGAGCGTCCACGGCCCTTACTGGCGATCTCAGAGGAAGGAATGTAGTATTCCATACCTAGACTGATCTCGCCAGCAATAGCGTTGGCACTCGCTGAAGGATCTTTGCCCTCAAAGCAGCGCTGCCGCCAAGGGATGGATGCGAAATATTCCCGCATACCATCCCAATCCGCCGACGAGTAGTGCCAGACCCTTCGCTTAACCCGCACGGGACGTGGAGGTGAAGCGAACGGTACTGACGACCCGACCAGGCAGTGATCGGAGGTGCCCAAAGGCGCACTAACTGTCACACGATACCCGGCCGGGTGACTCGCCAGCAGAAGGTCCAGCAGTGAAGGCGCATGACTCGCCACATCCGGGATCCTGGTGGGCTGGTTTACCAGTTGTGTCAAGTCATGAGTCAGAGCGAATGCATGGGCAGCCCTGCCAGCATGATCAGTCTTAGAGGAGCCCAACCACAACTCGTGATGTGCGTTGAAATCCCCCAAGACCACCATTTCGGCTGACGGGAACTGCACCTGCGCGTCATCTGTCGCCCGGCTAAGGTACCTGAACAGCCGAGTCGTCTCATCATCCCCATTGTGCGACCTGTAGAGGCACACGTAGATGCGGCTCAGGGAACCAAGATCCACGTGCACCCACAGAGCGGAGAAGGAAGGGTCCTCCATGCAGCGCAAACGGCGACAGCAGACGTCCGACCGAACATACAAGCATACCCCGGCTTTAGGCTTGAAGTTTTCTTCAAGCGAATAACCGGGGTACAGCAAGTAGGAATTGTCAGCCGGACAACGAATCTGCGTCTCCGTCAAGAAGAGCAAAGCAGGCCGGGCCGTCTCGAGATGGTGGTGGACGGCATTGAGGTTCGTATGGAGTCCGCGGATGTTGGCGAACTCCATAGTGAACGCGGTGGTGGGGTTATGCACCGCTGAAGGACCTGCTCTCTTGATTTGCACTGTCATGGGTTCGGGATGGGTTTGGTGAAGAAGCATCGAGAGACTTGAGTTCGGGCACTAAGAAGACCGAATGGGTACCGGGACGAAAGAGTCGATAGGAGGCGAATTGATCCGCCGGACGGAAGGGCCCCCGTACCCTCCCGGGATGGGCCGCCGGGACCCCACATCCGGTCACCAACCGGCACGACGGACCCACCCAAGATTATGCGCGGCATGGTGAGGCAGCCTCTCGTGGTGGTTAGCCACAATTGGGCCCCTGTACTGTACCGCGGGCGGCCAGCGGACAACCGTTTCTACGGGTCTCCCTGGCCGACGGGTCAACACTCCTCCCACCGACAACGAACCGAAAATACCCACAGGGTGCAACCTCATGCCCGGACTCAAGCCCCTCGAGAAACCGGCGGAAAACTGGCTGATCCCGGAACGCGAACCCCCTGCGGGGATCACTATGGCGGTATTTACGCCACGTTGATGGTGGTCGCTACCCGGGCGGATATACATCCTACCACCGCGAACTGTGTCACTCATTTGGCACTACCCAGGGGTCACGTGTAGGGAAACTAGAGTCAAAGCCTACGGACGCGAGTGACATTAACCCCCAATTAACCCCCAATTATTTATACGCCCACTTCAGCTCATCTCTGCATCACCCAAAGGTCGGCTGGTAGATAATGCCCCTGGCATTAAGTCCACCTTATATACAATGTATATGAAGTATAAATAAATAATAGATAATATGCTTGTTTATTTTAAAATACACAAATCTAAACCATCTAATAAAACAACAGTCATACTAACCTTCTATAAGCTTCCTCAACAAAAACAAATTCTTCAAATGGTTCCTTAATAGTTCCTTAACAACTCAACGTGGTACACGCAGATACCATCGCCTCATTGAAATATGACTAGCATTAATTCAATGTCCATTTAGAATTCAGTATGCTCGCACCCGATAAACTGAGCGGACCTAATAACAGGCAATAATATCTACTCAGCACTCCAGTAGCGATCCCCAGTTATTTCGCCCCATTCGTACAATGCTCCTTTAATTGAATGTCCATTGTTTACTTTATGTATCGTATTAAATGTATGTAAATTTATATTCCACCGTCCCGTGGAGGATTTGTGAGTTTCTATTCGATATGGACTGTTTTTGTTGGAGAGTATTGTGAAGAATTATTGTGTTTGAATTCTTAATTTGCGTTTAGTTTAAAAGAGCAAGATATGCGACGATGGAAAATTAAAGCAATAATTTAGAAATAGACATTAGCTACCATTTTATTAACAGAAAACAAATTATGAATTCTATTAAATTGAAAGTCAATAGATGAGGTTTAATTGTTTCCAGCCAGGATGAAATCTTTTTAAACTTTCAATTAAAGAAAAAAACGGACATTATTAAAAAGCTAATGACTTTTAAAAAAGGAATTCATTTGAACGTTTTAAAACCACGCTCAGCTCATAGTTTCAATAAATCATTGAATTGAATTACGGATATTTTTCATAAGTGTTCACTGAATGTAAACCGTTTTGTGGCGCAATACCGATGTTCAAGTGACATAACAAATGAAACCGCGGCGTTTGAGCACAGCTGTGTGCTTGTGTACCGAACACCACAACACTGTCATTACCCACATATAAATTTCATATGTTTGCAATCTACGTCTACTGGAATGATTAATTTTCAACTAAACCCAGCGTGTATGGGCCACTGTCTCGTAGAAAACCGACGTGAAGTACCACTTCTGAATGCAGACGTCTCGTTTCTTTGGGTCCGTAAAGTTGCTAGAGTTCTAATCTATAATATCTTCTCTACCATTTGTATTATTTTTAACTTTGTTTATGGTGGTCGCGGGTTCAAAACCCAGGGAACACCTCTGACTTTTCGAAGTCATATTGTGTGTATTGATAGTCAATCACCACGCACTACAACGGTGAAGGAAAACATCGTGGGGAAACCTGCACACCATAGCGATTTGCAAGAATTTCTATGGTATGTAAAGTCCGCCAACCCGCATTAGGCTAGCGTAGTGGACTATATGGCGTAACCCCTCTCAATCCTACTCTTGATTGTAGAGGAGGTTTGTGCCCTGCAGTGGGATGTATATATGGGCTGATAACTTTTCATAATTTGAATATAATATTGAAAAAATATCTAAAAATAAGTCAATTTGATAATTGCATTACACTCGGCGAATTATGGAAGGCACTAGTTTTACCTCTCAACTTTTTAACTAACTCTACAATACTCTACTCCACTCTTTCTCTCTCTATCTGTTTCTACTATACATATGTTTATAATCTTATCCCGTTTTTCCCTTTTTTTACTCAAATGCTAAAACCAATAACATTACAGAGTCCGTTTATTGTTATTAATTTATGACAATTATGACTAAACATTCAAGCAAGCAATTTCTCGCCCTTTTGACCTCTACCATCAAAAAAATATATCCAAATGTCTACAGTCCCAAAACAGCCTCACTCATACGCGTGGACAATAAGCGTAATATCGTGGCTCTGTGGTGTTAGGTACAGGTGTCGCGATGAGCAGAGCGCAATAACCCTTTGTAGCAGCTCGGGGCCCGATCTGGCCCAAGTTGTTTGTGGCGCAAACTTTGAAATGAGCGAGGCTCGTGTGTTATTACTTCATCTGTGCGTCAGTTTGGGAGTGAAGGTTTATAATCGGTTTTCTATTGATGCTAGCTGGACGAAATTTCGCCTGCATTGAGGCATTCAGTCGAGCCATTTAGGCACAGGAGTAGAATTTGTTTTTGTTTTAGCGTTAATGACGTTTTTATTTAATAACCTGCAGAAATGGAAGTGAAGAGTATGTTTTAATAGCAACTTGATGCGTAATTGTTTATTGTCAAATAGCAATTTTATTGTTGTATTTTATTTTATTTTTTGTGTTAAATATCCAAGAATAATCCCGCACATATTTCTAAAACAACCACGCGTCTCAAACTTTATCATAAAATGCAGAAATTTGAAATTAAGACTGAGTAATCAACTATGAGTCAACTATGTCACATGCTTTTTATTTAACTACAGATTCCTTAATACATATAAAAAACCTCCCTATATCCTCCGCACTCCGTAGAATAATACATACAAAATGAGCCCGCCTGACAGCCAAATAGGCAATCCCAAAGGAACAAATCAGGGGAACAATGGGTTCTATTAAACTTAACCCATGCGTCAGCAATGTAATTTTCTATACAATATCTTGTTAATGCACAATGTTAGGTTAATCTAATTTCAGTAATACCATTTGTGTTATAGTAATTTGATCTACAAGCAGAAGGGATAATTTTAGTTGAAATATTGTAATGGAAGTATACTTTATACTGAATATCTTTGGTTTTAACCAGCCTAATATTTTAATGCGTAGAATTTTTTATGATGCAAATGTAGTTCCCTTTTTATAACTTTAACTTTAACACTGCTGAACACGGGAGTCTTCTACAACCGAGCATAGGATTAGTGGACTTAAACCACAGTCAACCACGCTACCATAGTACGGGTTGGCGAACATCAACTACCAAATAATATATAAACATAAATGGCGTTTTATTTTAAAAGTCCTCCAAAGCAAAATAGTATCCGATGAACGGTGAATTTATCTTTGCACCAACACCTGCAGCGGAATTGTATAGCGGAAAATACAGTGTCACCTGCCTCTTTATACCTACTTGAAGGGGACCAACAATTTTGCATTCTGCCAATAACGCGGCAAAATAAATCGCTACGCTCGTGAGAAATTGAAGGAAATCGTTGAGTTATTCTGTCGTATCGTCTATAATGTTCAAATGTAAGAGTTCGATATTTAAATTATTTAAAAAGGAGGTTGCGGCGAATACAGGTTGGTTGAAAACATTTTAATTGATTTTACGTACTAGTTAATGAAATTAATTAAAATAATTGTGTTACTATTTTATTTTGTTTTAAAATATTAAACGAAAGAACGTGAGACCGCTTTAATTAAATGAATACAATGTTACTCAATATAAACCATGAATTGGATTTTCTTACTCCGTTACGATTTTTTCCTTCAAAAAACTAAGTTATCAGTATAGCATACTATAATTGCCATAAAAAGTAGCGATTCATTCGATGGCTAATGATTATTTACTATTGGCCATGTAAGCCTTGTCAATCGTAATGTCTACCGCAGAGGAGGCCCGTGTCCTGCAGTGGGACGTATATGCGCTGATACAGTATAATACAGTACAGACCTTGTAACGTTACAACGGTTGGTGGGCACTTATGTTTTTCGAAATTTGAAAAATATCAAGAGAGCAGACAGAAGGACGAAAAGGAGATTGTGAAGCCTATAACAATCTTATTATAGGTGCGAAAGGTGACAATATTACTTTACTCAAATTGATCAACCCCTGTTTGACCGTCCTATTTTTTATTTAATAACCTACCTCGGCAGAGGCGCTAACAGCACGTTTCATAATTGCCGGCTATTACCCCTCATTCACTTTAGCACTTTGGCAGTACCAGACCTTTTTCCTATCGCATAATAAACAAGTTTTTTATACCGTCTCAGTCGCACAGCGTGTAAATTGTAATATACCTAAAACTAGCTTTATTTTCCATTTGAACTTCTCGTTTTCCACGTGAAATCACTATTCTGCATTGATAAAGTATCGTATGCAATAAGTTATCGCTGTTGGCGAACGGTGTTCTTAATTGCCAGCCAGCTTTGTCCATAGCTCTCGACTTTTTAGAACGCCATTCCGAACAGTTAAAAGGCGGAAATGGCAAATCGTGTGCGTTTCATCCGGAATAATAAATTTAGGGTACTTTGTTTGCACGAAAATGTGTTGGCGAGACAAAAATGTTGTACATACCTTCTTTTTGTCGATTTCTAAGTTTATAGGATATTGAAAGTAATTCAATTCAACGCATTTTTTTTTAATATATGGCTCCATCGCAGATGCGTTTACTTCGCCTATGTCAAGTAGGTATTGAAAACACAGAGTAAATTTAATAATAATTAAAAGAAAAGACATATTAACAGGTCTAGAGATATCTGAATTTAGATTTGAAGCAACTACAAGTAACTTAAGTCAGTGTTATGTTGTTTGTCATAATTGTTGACTTAGTCATATTTTTCAAGCAATATATATCATAATGAGAAAAATGGAGATTCATAGTCACTACCTACTCACACAGAATAAAGGCGTGATTGAAATATCTCTTTTTTTTTTTAATTATCAGACGAAATTGGAGAGTATTGGAATAAAATCCATTAGCCCAGGCTTGAATCAGCGTAATGGCTCCTGACATATTACATGATATTGGAAGAGATTTTGATGGGTTGCTCTGGACTGTTGTTTTATGCCAATTTTTATGAGTGTTCTTATAATACCTTAATTTTGCAGTGCATATTCTCTTGTTTATAAATATTAATTGGATAGAGAAGGGTGGAAGAAAGAAAGGGAGGCCATTGCCCTGTGGGACAGTATAGGCCAGAAGAAAAAAAATATAAGGTTAACAACCTCGACCAAGGAGCAGACCAAAGAAGCGCTGACTGGATGTCGTCAAGGAAGATATGAGGGTCAATGGCCTTACTACGAAGGATGCCGAAGATCGGGCGAAATGGAGAATTAGCTGGAAGGCGGACCCAGGCATATGCCGGGATAACACCAGGAAGAAGAAAAAAAAGAACAACACAAAAATTACAGTTTTTAATCTACATACTGATCAGAGTTGAGCGTTAAGTTCTTATCCGTAGTTCTTTTTTAAAAAAGAGCAATGTATATGAAATTATCATAAGGCTTCTAATAACACTGAAATTTAAGAGCCTCATTTCGTAGGCTAATCTGTTGAATATTCTGAAATTATAAAAGGCTTTAACACAAAACTTTCGCTTAAAAGTGGCCTTGGATTTGTAGATAGATAAATGTTTTTCTTCAACAACCTTACAGTACACAAAGATAAATAAAACGTTTATTTGAATTGCTGGCTTTCTTCATCTTTTATAACAACATGATTTTATTAATAATAATTACTATAATGAGAAGCTCCAAAGGATTATCAAACAAGATTATCGTTATGGCGTAGTGGTGCAGAGACTGTATGTAAGAGATGCCGCGGATTGTAATCAACAAATATTTATGTTATAACTAGTAAATGTTACAAAATATACGCATTTAATAAGCAATTGAAAAATAAATAAAACTTACTAGAATTTATTATCGTCCAAATTCCTCAATTTTTCTCAGTGTACATAATCCACTTATTTCAGTGGCTTCAATTCCAATTACACCATAGCTCATTTAATTTCAACGTAAACAGAATGGACGATTTCAATTACTATTTTATTGTAATTTTAAATCATTTCCCAAACGAATGAATAGCTGTCGAGCTGAAGCCTACGCAAACACAGCATCCTAACAATTAATTATTGGTGAAATCTAGTCTATATCGACATAATTACCTTACAGCAATGAAATTATTAGAGCATGATACCATTTCTGTGTTAAGAAATGTACTACGTGAGACTTTGTACACAAAAAAACGGTAGAAAGTGGAATAGGTATACTCCAATTGGATATATTTTTCGATTAAATCTAGCAAAATTATTAAAAAATAAATAAAGACACCGGACAGTCACATATATAGTCCTGACCCCACGCTAAGATCGAGTCTTGTGCCGTGGGTATCAAGAGCTACAAGAGACTTTTCGGTCTAACAAACACCCAGACTCGAAACAAATACTTGGGGTTCTCACAAACATTTGTTTCGATGCGGAGATCGAACCCGCGGCCTCGCGTTTCACAGCTGGCTTCCAACCCACTGCGCCACAGAGGCAGTCAGATAATGTTCCCTTATGTACCACTCATAAAACGTCGGAAGCGCAAATGTTTAAAACGCTAGCAAACAATAAGCCACGGGTTTGATTCCATCACTGGCCTATTTATCATTGACATAGATATTTATCTCGATAATACGAGTAGACAACCCAAAATACCTTCAAAGAAACTTAAAACACTTTATTTTGTACATTTTCTCGCAGATATTATCCACGTTTTTAACCGACTTCAAAAAAAGAGGAGGTTCTCAATTTGTCGCAATCTTTGTTTTTTTTAACTAAGTTACTCACAGTTTATGCGGCTGTCACAGACACGGATAGGTGCCACACCGACTGTGAAAAAGAGTTCTAATTGTGAAAGAGCACATTTTTAAAAGCTACCCTTGTGTGCAGACGGCGCGCTGAATCCAGCATCCTTTATAGTTGGTAGTTTGATTTGTTTTATTTGTTGCCGGGTATTTTCCGATCCCCATTCACATGAATCAAACCGAACGGACTCATTTATTTGATACCGACCGACATACACCCAGCCGTATAGGTCTGGATAATGTAGTTTGGCGTGATCACATGTAGGGTTAGCATTTCTGACTAATAGTTTTGTATTAAAAGTCACATTTGGGATACATCTTACTATTATTAAAGCAGATTTTAGTATGAGGCTATAATAAACGTTTATTGAGAGTATTGTTTTCTTTGAGATTATTTTGTTTTCTTATTCATCGAAAGGGAAAAATCATACGCAAATATGTAAAGTGACAAAGTATGACCTCTAGTACAATATTTTGTAAATTAATATTTTTGCTAAGTACTAATGTGTAACATCACTTTAATAATTGTTCAAAACAATTCATCGATATTATTTACAAGCGTAATAACTACTTAACTCAAATATTATTAGTATTAAAACAAAACTTTACAGCAAAACACAACAAGTCAAAGGATTTATTAAATTAAACTTTACAAGCTCCAATACAGTTTGGAGGTATGAAAAACAAATTAAATACAATCTGGACAGCCCCATTCGGGGATCTATACAGCTGTTCCCGCACTCCCGTTTTAGAACCCGTTTGGTACATCCTATCTTATTTCATTAAGTTAATGAAAACTGTTGAAGTAATTCAACACTGTTCATAAACACGGTAACTTTTGCGAATAGATTAGAAGCGAAACCTCGACTTAGCGTATTAAAATCTACCTGAGTGAACAAAATAATGCAAGAAATTTCGTGGTGGTATATTTGTATTTGCCTGAATAGCTATTACTGTACACGATACTGGAAAACCCCTTAAAATGACACATGCAATTATGTCGCATTTTGGGTTTTAGGTTATGTTTATCAGGTTTTGACTGGGCTGGCATAGTTGTGTCGACTACGATACTTTATGCGATACGATTGCATTTGTACTACCAGGCTATCTGTAAACCCGAGGATATATATTTGAAATATACAAGTAGCATTGTTGTCAATTAGACATGCCAATATAAAACAAAAGAAAGTGCAAAACAAAAGAAACTCACCGAATTCGCTCTTTTAATTTAGGTATCTGCCTATTTAAGTGCCGTTGAAAAAAGGTGTCCGATCGGAACCGGTTCGGCACGTGATTAGCGATAGACTTTTTCCAAAATTAATTAAAAGTCGCCGAGTCCAGAGCTTCGGGGCTTGTGAGGACGAACGTGCCCAAAATACTTTTCAACTTCCTCTTTGTTCTATTATTTTTGTCTGAACATCCATTAAAATCACTTTCGTTAAAGAAGAATTGGTGTCACGTGTATACTTTTACTTGGTTGGGTTGTAATAAATAAATATAAAATAAAATTTTATTTTATTTTTTATTTTGATGCTAATGTTCTTGATAATTAAAATTGCATACAATTTGAAACCTATTGGGATTAATAAACAGATTTAAATTATGTCCCACTTTTAGATTACCACATATCATGTCCAGATTAAAAATTATACCATAAGTTTAAAACTATGGATAACTACAATTAAAAATGAACACAAACAATAGTATTTTAATCCCATCACTAATTTTGTTATAATATGTCATGCAAATGATTTGACTCGTGAAAAAATACGTCAATTTTTTGCAACACCGCACGCATAAATCTTAACTATCGAAACAAAACCGTAAAATTGAATTAACCGGCCGTTGTCTACGCGTGAAATATTACAAATGGTTCATACATTTTTTATTCAAACTAAAATAGTTTGATACTTAGCTGTCGATTTTTAGCTGAAAAAATAAACCTAACAGCTGCCGAGCATGACGCGTCATGGTCCACCGCGCACACGAGCGTTCAACCAACTTGCAGCACAATGGAGCCCACGCCTTATTCATTAACTTAAAATTAAAATTGCTACTGCGATGTACCATTTAGGGTCGTGTTTTGGATAAACAATTTTCATTAAGTTAGATGTTGCAAACCGGTGTTTAAAATGGTTTTGTTTTGAACAACTCGTCATTTATCTTATTGTTGAAATTTATGTATGGAAATATTATTTAGAATATTAATGATACTTACATTAGACAACAACAATATCCCGCAGTAAATCACTTCTTGAAGCTCAGCAAGATTGTGAAATACCTGTAACAAAACATGATTTAATTAGTAAAAGATGTAAAAAGAAAGATGGATTAAAATACTGTTATATTGTTCCAGAATGCAATATAATTAATGCATATTTAGAGTAAAAGTATTTATATAGTTAGATATCAAAAAGCCATCTCAATGTGCTTGACCTAAATAACAGGTAAATCGAAACACATCCAGCAGTTACAGCGGTGATAGTCCTGACCTACGAGCACACAAAGCTACGAGTACTGTGCCGTAGATATAAGACACTCAGAGAGCCTTTCCAGTCTCACAACACCCAAACCCGAAACAAAGATTTGTGGATTTGACAAACATTTGGCTTGATGCGAGAATTCAAGCTGGATTCTTAACTATCTTACGAGTACACCACAAAGGCTGTATCATTAAAGAAAACAAAAATTCAATAATACGTCAATTTTATAGTGTATAAAGCCATCAACATCAGATGTTACAATGAACAATAATTTCAAATGAAATAATTAACCACCGCTGATTACCTCTATATGTGCTAACGAAAATGAAAATCAACGAGATCAAAACGAAAAACAATGCTTAATATGAAATCGAATTTGCAAATGATAATAAGTTTAAAACTCAAATTGCCGTCTGTCCACGATTTCATCGAGTACATAAAATATTCACAGTAAAATTTTAATGAATCGTCTGTACGTAGTTTTTAATTACAGTTCACAGTTGATGCACACAGGTGCCGATAATTTATGTGCGCGTCTATATGTTACATTCACAGCGATGTTTATTATATTAAATGCCGTTTTAATTTCATAAATATCGCACCGTTACACGTTTTCTACGTTTCATTAAAATGCAATCGTTTTATTTCGCAGCATTTCAAACTATTCATTTACGTCCACCCGCTTTTCATTTATTGCTATCGGTTTTATTGCTTTATTGAAATCCAAATTACAGAGCATTTCGTGTTTTGTGTTTTAATTGAATGTTGGCTTAACTTCTACTTTATGTATTGTTATCCTAGTTTAGAGTTTCATAATGTCTTTTACTTGTCATGACCGTTATCACATTTCGGCTCTAGTAGACGTATTCTTAATCAAGGATAAAACATCGTTGCCATGAATATGTCCATTTAATGGAAAAGTATCTAGCCTTAGATTCCTACAGAAGTTTTGGGTTTAGGCTCTCGCCTGTCACTTTGAATCAGTGCGGTTCAAAGGAAAGCCAGTTTCCTAAAAAAGTTTCCGGTCTTTGATACAATATTCTGCTGGGGAATCGTTTAACGTGATCTCTTTCAGCGTTTTATACCTGACTTAACAAACCCAGTTTATAGCAATAGCCTAGACTAACGTAAAAGCTCTCTGAGAAATGAAATTTCAACATTTTATAAACTGTACGCAATCATTACAGTCTATTAGATATTGGATCGAACGCTGTAGCTACTTTTAAAATATGATTTATGGATGTGTTAACAAGACATTGGTTTATGATGCATGATGCTAACAAAGCATTCTAAGACAAATAATATGGGACTAGCAAAGCTGTTTAAGAAGCAGTAATCTAGCTATCACGCTTTATCAAATAATTTTAAAAATAACATACGGACACAATAGACATATCAACTGATTAATACTTATAGATATCCTTCGTATAAATAGTTACTTGGTATAATGGATGTAGAAATCATATTTAAAAGTGGTGAATTAAAAGTAAAGTCATATAAACCTAGCTAGATAAATAAATAAATACACCTAACAGTCACATACATAGTCCTGACCCGATACTGTGATCGAGTCTTGTGTCGTGGGTATCAGAAACCACGAGCGACTTTTCGGTCTCACAAACACCCAAACTCGAGACAAATACCTGTGGATCACACAAATATTTGTCTCCGTGCGGGGATCGAACCCGCGGCCTCACGTTTCACAGCCGCCGTCTAACCGACTGCACCACGGCGGCTGTGTCGAAGATAACAAATCACAGTATTTAATGATTTAAATATTTAATAAATGTATAAATATGAATGATAAATCTACAATGCTAAATGCCCCGGTACTCATAAACCACAGGCAATCAAATAAATCTCCTTTAGACGAGCAGGTACGATTTGGCCACAACTGCTTGTTTTATACCAAATAATCGTCGTGTACCCATTAATATCAATAAAACATGGCCGGTGTCCGGAGCTCCACGTTTTAATTCCGCTAAAAGCGTCCATCTCATTGTGGTGGGCCCGATGATTCGGAATTACCGTTCCTCCATACAATACGTATGTTGCAGTGAATTTCGGACGGCGGGATATTTTGAAAAGTGTCCTGTGCCTGCAAAGGACTCTATTATTTGGCAACATTAAAATTGTAATTACATAAAAAAAATAGCATATTCAATGAGATGTGTAAGGGTACAAGGCCTTCATATAAATTGTATTGGCTACTTATGAGTGTTTAATTAGAGCGATTGCAATATTAATAATCGAAAAATGGAGAAGCTTTTTAGCTCTCTATTATACTGCCTTTAGTTTTCTCTTCTCTTAATATTATTTTGTTAATATGCTCTGTTAATCGTAAGTACTTTCACGTATTCTGTTAATCGTAAAACTACCGAAAAGTTGAAAGTGAATTTACCGTAAATATTAATGGCTAGTAATAATAATTTGCATTCACAATTTTATATATTCATAAATCAGCATTAAATTTAATTAACGTATAATTTTATTTCTCTCACCACTTCGTACTTTCATTGCGAGATAGTAACATTAAAGTATCGGTTGACAATAATTTATATGCATGAATGAACAACTTTCTTTAGCAATCATTACCCAGATAACTGGGACTGTAAAAAAACCATAGAAAAACGACAAACTAACAGTGATAGGGCCACACTATAGTAATTTTGGTATACTATAGTAATGGGCCGGCTCGACTGGTGTGGTAGGTAACACAGTCTCACAAAAAGTTGACGTCCAGGGGGATATGTATCGTATAGTGACTAAAATGCAAATAAAATTTAAAGGATGTATCGCCTGTATGGTATAAAATGTTGGCGGCTTTTATTCCATAAAAATAACTTAGACACTAAGGCACTTCATTATACGAAACTTCATTATATTATTATTATAGAATATGGCTTATTAAATTGTCCTAATGGCACGAGTATTCCAACTGCTGGTGAGAAACGATCACCTTTCGGCTTAAAAAAATCCTTGCATCCTTTGCGAACACATGATTTGTTAACACACTCGAAAGCAATATCCTCATCATCATTATCGTCATCAGCGCAAAGCAGTCAACTGCCGGACATAGGCCTCTCCTAAAGTACGCCACAGAGCCCAGGAGGTACAGACGACGTAGCGTGGGACGCCCTCTGGTCAGATGGCGGGACGACTTGCACAAGAGGGCCAGCAGCGACTGGCTGTATAAACCAACTGACCGTACTCTGTGGTGGACCTTGGGAATGCAATATAGCCTATCAAAATTCTGGTTCTGAAGTAGAAGTTAATGACGTTATAAAATCTACTAATTGTAAGTCTTCCAGAGGGTATTACTTGGAAGCGATGACTAAGGCTAAAGCAAAAATAATGTGTAAACCCAAAGGCCTGTATTAGGGAGGCAACTAACAACGACCAGCATAAGTATCTCTGACCACTATAAAAACCTTGCCATGACCACGCTATGTATGCATTGAACGCAAAATATTCCTTGTATTAATTACTATAGAACGCTGCGCACTAGACCGTTCCGTCTGCAGCTGGTGACGTCATAATATTGTAGTTTGTTATAGACAGAGAACCTAAATTACACCGCGTAATGGTATCGCAAATATAAGTTTCACTGCAACTCAGACTTATAGAGAAATGGGTGATACAGCGCATCGCCTCTCAGGTGCTTTCTAACGAGCATTGTGACTTAAAACGAAAGTCATTCCGCTGATCCCGGTAATCCTTTTGTACTCCCGTACGAACCAGAAGTTTATTGTTGTGACTCATTTTCAACATATCTGTTACATTTTATTTTTAGAAGAGAATTTAATGGAAAGAATGGAGTGTTCACGAGGTAGAATTTGTTGTCAGGTACTTTGATCTATTACAATATAGACGGAAGACAATAGTCTATTTTTGGGTAGTGTTAATTAGAGAAATTGATTGGTAAGAAATTAAAGGAGAATCATTTGTATATTAGTCCTTTTTAATGCTTTCAGAATCCAACTGTTGGGGTTAATAATTTCCCGGGAGTTGACGTAAGGCAGATGGCTAGTCGTAAAATCATGAGCAAAATCGTACATAAAATAACGTTGCGCACTCACGCGAATATGGGATAAGGGCAGGAAAAAGAAAAAAGTAATTTGCTATATTACTTTTTATATATATTATTAATAAAGAGTGTATTTTTATAGCTAAAGTGACAATAGAAGTTGAAGTATGCAAATAATTAACCCGCAGCCAAAGGAAGTCCACTGCTGAACATAGGCCTCTCCCAAAGATTTCCACAGTGACCTGTTGAAAACCGAGATATGCCAGTATCGTATTCCCATTTCCTATTTAAAAGAAACACGCATATTTCGCATTGATAAATGATTGCCACTATTTAAAAAATATCTATCAGCCTTCAAAATCAAACATGTTACCTTTAAAATTGCTGGTGAAATGTAGGAAAACGGTGTTAGGAGGTAGAAGATTATTGTTTTTCGGAAAACTAACTCACTCAACGATTCGCGATAACAATGCTATTACTTCGTTTCGATTTTCTATGACATCATCAAATAGAGCTATAGGAATTGATCCACTTTAATTATTGCCCCATTAAAACTGACTTCAAAACAAATGCCTAGAAATTCTAGAACAAAAATAGACATGCTAATTCAATCTTCTATTGGAGCATAATTGTATCTCCAAAAAGGCGTCAAAGGCCAACGAGGTAAGCTAGTTCCCCAAGTAAAGGATGAATTTAAATTGTGTTATTAGGTAAACCAACAACCCACGTCCCAGAAGAACTGTGTACACTTTTGAATAACGTCATGGAGCCGGCATAATTTTAATATGGGAAAACAAACATGTCCAAATAAATTATACTACGGGGATGTTAACTTACACCCTCTTTTCGTTGTTATTTATGCGATATTCATTGTGTATTGCCTAATTTTGAACAGAATAATTGTTTGGGTTTATTTGTTTGTTTATTTCAAACTTAATTGAATTATGAACAATGAATTCGAAAGGCTTGTCTTTATTACGATAGTAGTACAAAGGTCGTCGTTGTACTGTTTAAAGTGAAATATAGAACTATAGTAGTTCGTTTTATTTGAGGTTATTACAGTCAGATTTTGCTTGTATTTTATGTGCCTACCTAACGTAATTATAATTAATTAATTCTTTTAATTTTGATGATGATCTCTTCCAACTCGTGTCATCTTTCTACGATAAAATTTTCGGTCTATAGTGTATTCTGATTTGACTAGCAAACCTAATTTTCAAAAGATAGCATTCCACTCTAATATAATTTTTAATTTACTTATATAATCTGTAGTTATAAAATCCCCAGCGACGAATAAAACCAACGATATCATCGCAAATATATTTAAATTTATGACATGTTGAGTACTGCAGAGAATACACGCTCTCATATTATGTTAATGTGTCTAATAAAACTACTGCTTTTCGTAGTCGCGACTATTCACTTAGCAGACTGGGTAGAATAATTTTAGTATTATGCATAGAGTCTGCGGGGAAATGAAGTCATAAGGATCGACATACACAAAAGCGATGCGGTGTCGTAGTCTCAACGTAGTTTACGTGTATTATTTTAATACTGGCTTTGATAGTGCAGTGCAGTCCAGGGAGAGACCGTCCCGCCCTCACACCCGCCACTGCAACCCCTGTAATTTAGTGACACCGAGCACTGAAGGTCAGCGAGTCTTCGGGGATCTTTTTAACCCTTGCGAAATAAATAAATAAATACACCCAACGGTCACATACATAGTCCTGATCCCACATTAAGATTAAGTAAGTCTTTTGTCGTGGGTATCAGAGACTATGCGGGACTCACAAATATATATTTGTCTCGGTGCGGGGATCGAACCCGCGGCCTCTCGTTTCACAGCCGGCGTCTAACCAACTGCGCCACGGAGGCTGTCAAATTAATCACAAAGTTAAAATCATAGGTGTACCACTTCCCTCCGTAGCATAGTGAGTGACAAAACAATGAACTAAAATGGTAATTAACCTTAGATAAAGACTCTTACAGCCGGAGAAGCAATCTATAAAGCACCACGGATCAAATTTTTTGTATACGTTGGAGCCTTTTAGAACTCCATATTAATTTAAAAAATAATTCTTCTGCATGTGGATGCATATACACAAACTACGTAGACATTTTTCGTACTGCAGTAGTACTTTTTTAGTGGGATAATGTTATGTAGTAAATCTATGAGTCGAGACCGATTAATAAAATAAACGATGCACTTACGTTCCGCTGAAGTGGGCTCGAGCCTACGGAACGCGTGCAATTTACTTAATTTTTGTTCGAATGCACGATATTCGATATGGAAAATGAATTATTAAGTGCTACTCGGAATGGTATGGGAAAAAGGCCTTTTCAGAGCGGTTATGCCTATGGAGATTTTGTCGGATATCACAACATGGATATATGCTAGAATATCAATATAGTCTTTGGTCCAAATTTCAAGCGATCTGTCTAACTATTCCCGGTTCCCGGGCGAACTTTAGTATCCAAAGTTAGGTAATTAGATTAGGATTGACAATGGATTAGCGCAGAAACTATGCAAATTATTGCATTTAATAAATCTATTAAATTGGACTGCCTCGGTGGCGCAGTTGTACTAGGGAATACCGTAGTACAAAGCTGAGGTCTCGGGTTCGAATCCCGGCAAAGTGATATTGGATATTTCCATTCATTACATAACCCGTAGTCAGGAATTTGTGCCCGATATACCGAAAGGCTCGCCCCCTTTCACATCGTGGGGTGGAAGATACAAGGCGAAACGTGGGAGTCCTGGTTACACCTCTGCCTACCCCTTCTGGGAAAAAGGATTGAGTTAATGTTTGTATGCGTGTATTAAATTACTAGGATCTGACATATAATTATGTGTTTGATTGCTTAAAATGAATACAGTCTGATAATTCCCATTTCTACACTTTTAAACATTAAATACAAACAATACAGTTTACTTACAACTAACACAAGTAAAAAAGCGTTTTCAGATAACTAAAAGCCTAAAAGCAATGCTTATCAGCTGCGTCTCAATAAAACATCTTATCCGACTGGTCTAACGGCTTAAGGTCAGAATTTAGTACGGTCACACCCAGACATTTTATCGGAGTTCCAACTCAGATACTGTCTTAGAAGGTAGCTAAATATTTGAAATTCGTGATGTGTTGTTCCAAGATTTAATACTGACGATGACGAAGGTCAGAATGCGACAATTAAAGTTTATTAAGAATCTACTAGTTATTTCACAAAATGTCTAGAAATTGTTTGTACATATTAACTTTTTCGTCCCGTATTTACGTAAAATTTAGGATATGTTATAATTATTGTAATGTATTTCGTTTTTCTTATAAGTGAGTGAATTGAAATGTATACTAGTAAGTTAAAATATTTAATAAAATACGTTTTGCTACAATTTTTTAACATAATATTCTATTGCCTCCGTGGCGTAGTTGTAGTAAGGTAAGACTACAAATCTGAGGTCTCGGGTTCAAATTCCGGGTCGGGCAAAGTGATATTCACTATCAGCCCGGAGTCAGGAATTTATGCCCGATATGGCAATGGGCTCGCGTCCTGTCATATTGTAGGATGGAATACACGAGGCAAAAGGTCCTGGCAGCACCTCTGCCTACCCCTTCTGGGAAAAATGTGTAATTTTATGTATGTATGTAATATGCTAGTATAGATATTAGATAACCGTGTTTATCCATCCATTATTAAATTGAACAGACACCGAAGAAACCTGGGTAATGAATACTGTATTTCATAACATAGAACGTAAGTAAATGTGGTTGCAAAAACCATAATCATAACAGTTAAAACATACGTCCTTAATAAAGACAAAGATCCAATAAACGAGTTTTAATTTAATTATTCGCTTAATAGGCAGACATTAGCGAAATACTTGGTGGCGGGCTCTTCAAATGGGAAAACAATTAAATGCTGAAAGTTTGAAACCGCACTTGTATCGTACAACAAACAATACGGGAATAGTTTATTTTTGTATCAGTAACACGCTACGGATCAATTAATTAAAGCTGATCTCAAAGGAAACGCTTTTAAGTTGGATAATCGAGGTTTTATTTGTTTTGTGGGCGATTATCTGTTTTTGTCGATTCCGTTTGTACAATTTATTTGTGCATTATCGTTAGAGAAATCCTTATTTTTATGGCATTATTTCCTTTGTTTTTCTTAACTCGATAAAATTATTCTACTGGAATATGTTCCTTCAACTATATTAAAATCCCTTTTGAAAATATCATCACTTCGCAATTTCGACAAAGTTTATGTATCATTTCATATTTAGTTCATTAAGATCTTTAAAAATATGAATCAGAGATAAAATATTAATTTGCCATTGTCTTAATCTTGCAACCGGCCGTGGGAGAAATAACTGAGTGCATTGTTCACATTTACTTCATAATCATCTTTTGGTTGTTTAAAATGCGCGTCTAACCGGGTTTCTAGTCTTATCCAGTGCCAACATCCATTTGCAAGTCGTCGCTCCATTTGCGCCTTGGCTATGTTGCGCTTGGTGAAACACCCTCTTCGCTTCAAAACTCGTTTACTCTTACAGTTATTGTCGGTTTAGCTTTTATCCAGAATTCGCAGTCAAAAATAGGTAAACAAAATGTTGTATGTCTTTATTTGTTTTTATCAGCTCGTATAGATTTTTCCGCTGGGCAGGGAGCTCTTCTACGAATTTAAGGTTGTTAGGATTTAGTCTACCAAAGTAACCTAATTTCATTTGAGCGGCCATAAAATTCTTGAAGTGATATTCAAAATCAAATTAATCAAGGTCGTTCGTTCGTCGCTATGGTGAACAATAAATAATTAGAAAAACGCATGCAGCATTTAAAATCATAGGTTTATGTACTAATCTAAAACATGCACCTCGTCTTAGCAGATCGGAATCAATCCTTTAATTTATCACTCACTAAAACACTGACAAAACAGTTATCAATAATCACATCATTGAAAACGAGACTTATCTTACAAGAAGCTTAAGATAATAGAATTAAAGATTATTTTACTGTTGAACAAAGGCACGGCTGTGACATATAACGATTAGCTCTGATTTATTTAGTATTAATGTACAGGAGAATGTCTCGAGTTATCCTGCAGTGCACCTTGTAATGGAATTGAAGGTCTTCAGCCTACGACCGAGAGCACTGACTATTGTTAAATAAATACCTTTGTAGTGAGGCACAGGATATAAGCCGTTTATAGCTTGTTTAGAATGTCTGTCTATTTGAAGACAATCAATGTGCAGTAACAGTTTTGCTGCCGCATTTCGTTTGGTATTTAGATCGCCGTAAATCCAAACTTTAAAATGTCATCTTCTTTCTTATATTCTAAAGACAACCATCCAATTTCAAAGGCTGGCACTAATACTAAAATGTCCTAATAGTTAAGTATTTATGAGCAGCAGTAATCATTTACCATCAGGTGAATCGCTAACACGGTTATCGGTAAGCAATTTCCGAAAGCATAAAAACAGTAATTGACTGACAGTAAGGCGGAATATACCCGACTTACACCTACACAATATTATGCAAACACTTAGGCAAGCAGTTGCTTCGAACAACACACAAAAATAGACAGGAGTATCTAAAAGCAAACAGCGACCTTTAGGGTCAACGTTTTTTGTAGTGGAATTGGGCAAATACGATAGGACTTCTCGAAGCCAAATGGAATGGCCGTCAATGCCATATAACGTAATGTACCGCACTGTTGTATCCCAAAAAGTATAGGCAGGGTTAAAAGAACAACTCGTGCTTTTTGCTTATATTTGAGTCCAATCTTGGAGCAACTCTATCCACATATTCATAAACTTCTTGGAGCAAGTTATGTTTCTGAATCGAAGCCCTACCATAATTATAAGAGCGTTAACCTCACGACTCACAACCTTCGTACCCTGTCACTAAATTAACAAGGCGACTCTAAAAGACACGTAATAGAACAAATATGTAGCATGAACATCAATATAAAGTAGATCTCAATAAGCAAACCAAAATACAGAGTGGTAGACTTCAAAACGATATGTTTTAGCGCAGACAAACTTGTTACGTAAAATTGATGAACAACACGACGCAAAAGATGATACAAACCGTAATGATGATAAATCCAAAATAAACGATACATCCTTAACTGGCTGTTGTGTCCCTAATACGGAATTACAAAAGCATCAAAACGCAGAGCCTACGTTGCCTTTTATGATCCCATACAAAATCCGTATTGCTAAAAGTAGTTACTATTCCGTACGTAGTAGTCATCTGCGACAGATTTTGTACAATCGCGTATGTGACGCAGGCTGGGGTCAGCCCCGGATATTGCGTTAGGTCAG
Source organism: Theretra japonica (assembly GCA_033459515.1). NCBI lineage: Eukaryota > Metazoa > Arthropoda > Insecta > Lepidoptera > Sphingidae > Theretra > Theretra japonica. The sequence goes on from CM065943.1 coordinate 8,442,742, forward strand.
ACAAATTGGGATCAACCAGTGAATATATTACGGTCCCCTCAGCTAGGCATTGGTTTGTTAATCGTTTCCAGTTATTTATGGCTGTTTTAACTGTTTATCTTTGGGGTGCGTTGACGTAGCTCGTGCTGTGTAGTATTTTGTGATTATTAGTTTGCGTGTTGGTTATTATCGGCTTTGATTATAGAGGTGTTTGTAAAGTAGAAAGTTTAGGGTTTAGTGCTTTTAATTTTTCTACAGTATCATTTATACATATAGCACATACTTTGCTCATGAAAAATATTCAATCCAGATACTTAGTTCGAAAATTAAACGACCTCTCTCCCCCTCTCTCTTATCAGCCACAGGAAGTAAACTACTGCTGCACTGCTGAACATAGGCCTCCCTAAAAGATCTCCACAAATAAAACGACCTGAGTGAAGACAAATGAGTTAAACTTTTTGGGTTTTTGATTAGGTTGTAATTACTTCCTTTGAATACCTTAGCCATTCTTCTTAATTTCGTTCTTAATTCCAAAATTCTAAAATTATAAAGTGACATATGAATTGATGACGCGAGTCGATGGGATTATTAAAGCAGTGTTACAATTCGACTCAAGTACATGAGTAGACCGAAGGACAATAACAAAACACTATAGCCAGTATTAGTCTATTATCGCAGTACAACAATTCATCTAAACTTGCATCCTATTATCTCCCAATTTCCGTGAAGGTGTATCAACGTGTGCACTGAATTACAAACTTGTAATCTTATAGAGCCTCGCGCGGGCGTTAACGAGTTTCCACCCTAAACGTAAAAGCTTGCTAATTTAAACTTATGATAGATTTTAGAGCGACTCGCGCTGCCATTTTCATTATGAAATTAGGCTACGATCAGCAGGGGATTGGAGTCCAGGGTCTTACGTATAATCCATTTATGACCTTCCATAGTGGACTATTATTGAAAAACCGAGACGTCGAATATGGTTGTCTTCCCAATATGGTTATTAATTTCGAGTTTAGCGACTTTGATATAAGCTGTATAAAATATAGGAAGTTCGCAGTTCAGTTCAACATGAGCAATGGCTTTTGATACAGTGAAAGAGAAAAGACTAATATATACATACATACATCAGCCTCCACTATCTCACTGCAGGGCAAAGGCCTCTCTACCCTCCTTCCTTTAGTCCCGGCTACTTGCCATGGTTGGTATATTTGAACAGACTAACAAAAACATAATATACTCAGCAATTCCTATTTAGCCTGAAAGTATAACATGACAGTTAATAGACTTCCAGCAAAAACTGCATTTCAAAATATCATTTCCCGAAAATTGTCCCTTAAAAATGTCCTAAAAATGCTCGCAAAATAGATTGTAAAAAGTTGGTGCTCACGTGCGAGTGTATCTAAAATAGTCTGAAAATGAAAATAATAAGAAAAACGAAACGGTCAACGACGTGTCATATACATTACACAAGAAAGAGTTTTTATGTAACTTTTTCACCACTTTTCGTGCATAAAGTGGGCTGTAAACATAAATTGTAGGGTCGGGACAAATTGCGTTCCGTCACTAATGTATTCCGCGCTGTGCGAGCGGCGCCGTACGTGTCACTCTCGATTCAACTAAATGAAACTTTCAGCGTGCCTTTCATACTTATTACATTTTAAACAGTTAGAATTAGATGCAATTTGTAGCAGGTGTACACGGTTTCCACTCATCGTCGTACTTTTAAAACTGCTTTATTTAGCACAAAGTAATGAAGACATTCAAGAGCTTGTATGCAAAAGATTTGATTACGGAATTTACTTAATCAAGTTTTGCTTAGTGACAGACACTTCATAGTGTAATCAACTGAATGCCCTAGAAGCTTGAAGTTTGTTAAGGAGCTATTGTTATAACATAACTAGTTTTTATATTGTTATGGTGCGCAACTAATTATAACGAACAAAATTAGATGACACTAAAAAAGGTTGGAGATGTCAGATACCACTACTCAAAAACTGAACAAATCAGTTTGCGTGTGAAAACAAATAACAAACAAAGCCATTAGAAATTTCAATTCAACGGAATCGAAAAATACAGTAGAAAATAACTGGCCACCGGCAAAATTCAACTTCTCGATCGGAATTGGGCCGGCGCGTTGTGAAATTCAGCTTAAATCTCTCCTGGTGTGACGTGAAAAGTCTACTTTAAATGCAGTAGGACGCGTATTATGTTTTCGTCTCGTGGAAACATCGTGCTAAATGACTGAAAATGATTTTTTTTTTCGGTATTTAGGCTGGTGTATGCGCTTTCATAATAATACTCAAATATGTAATGTGGCCATTGTTTTGCTAATCGACTGCATGCTAATTACAATGATGAGACCTCTATAAATGCTTGTGAACTCTTTATCTACTTAAATAAAATATCTAAACACGTAAGATTTAACATTATCTATCTCGTTTGAGTATATTATAAATTAGTAGACCAATGTGCAACGCTGGCGTAATATCGCCAAAGAAGATATTGTGTAAACCGATGGTCATACAAATTAGTACACATATTCGAGACATATCGAGAAGGTTGGCAAAGAAAGCGTACAAATTCATCGACTTGGATTGACAGATAAAAAGAAGAAGCGTGGTATATAAGAAAGCATAGAGGCAATCATAAAATAAATATTCCATTGCAATTTTCGCACAAATTCTACTATTAACAATAACCTTTCACCTTCACAAACCTTCCATATATTATGCCAAAATTTAGGAAATTAAAGCACACCTGCGCCAAAATATTTACTTAATAAACCCGAGCTTATTAAAAGGCGACAAGACAATATCCAAACAGGATATTGAGTCTATTTCGCCATAGTTTTAAAGGGTACTTAAACAGTCCATAAATCAATGCGATATGTCGGCAAAATGCCCTGTTTCATCGCAGCTCTGCTCCCGTGAAATATTACCAGGATTATATCTACTTGCTTGCGTGGAAATTTAACGTTAGATAATAAAATTATTTCCTGTAGTCTATTAGGGAGCGTGGTCGCATTTTGTCAACGCTTAGCCTCCGTAATGTGATTAACAAGAGAAATTCCGCATTAGTCTTTGATTTACGACCGATGTGTGAATTGGGTGTAATTCTTTTTGATTTATACTTCGCTGGCGGGTTGACAGATCAATATATTTTTTTAGTAAGCTCATATATTGTGGATATAGTAATAAATCCGTGAGAAATTACAACCCGTTAGTATCATTCTATTGTTTCACTAACACAATTAGTTAGAAGCCAGACTGTTTTCGATGTCTGGTTATTGGAAATATAAAGATACTTAAAAGTTCAGAATGAGATATATATTTATTTAGTTCATTTAGATATGACATTAAAAAATATTATTGGATGTATTTTAAATTAGTCAATAATATACAGTCTCTCATTGTTCTGACTTTACTAAAACAAAGCAATATATAGCCCATGAACGGCATCCAATATCTTCCTTAGCATTACAAGAATGATTATAAAACCAAATAAAAACTGAATCAGCATAATTAAATTAAGAAATCTCACTTTCAAATTCGCAATAAAAACTGGTTGTTAATCAAAGAGGGGAAAACTATTAAACATTCAAAGAGAACGAGTTTCATTGTTCGCGGAAAGGAGTACTGCGTTGACTTTTAATTAAAGGCCCCTCCACATTCTTCATTATACAGGACATTTTTACAACCCTCGGTTCACACAACTACCGCTTTCCTACATTCCAACATCCCACGTCAAGTGAGAAAGGACTGCCAAACGTTAAGAGAGCGGAAACAAATTATTCATTAAATGATTAGAATAAAAATAGGCAGTTTCTTAGAATCTATCGTATTAATTTCGGTTTTTTATAAATAGAATACAAATAACGGCTTATACCGTGATCAGTAGTGTCCAGTTTATGTTAGTTACGCTAACATAATTTTCTTGGAGTTAGATAATTTCTCGATAGGGTTGACGTTGGTAGACAGCTTAAAGCAACATAGTTTTAATCTATTATCTAAATAATGTTCTATATTTTTAGAATGAAATTATTATAATAATTTCATAATTAAATTTTCCCTGGAAAGCTTATTCAGTTTGAAATATTTCACGCTTAAAACAACATACAACTTTTTAATCATAAGCGTATCAAAACACAACTAACATAAACCAACCAAATAAGAAAATCAATCAACCATTAATTCGAATTTTAACAATTCCATTTTTAAAGGTTGGTATAACTGCTTACACCTTTCGCGTATTACATAAAAAGAGACAACTGCATTGACATTTCACGACAAGTCGCACTAGCAATTAGCAACGGCCTGCCATTGACAGCTGCCACCCCGCTGACACGCGGCTAAATAACCCCTGTCAAAAAACTGGCCAATCCACTACGCCCTCCGAACGAAAGATGCACGTACATTTATTAATTAGCATTTTTATTGCGTAGTTTCGCGGCCTTAACAAACTAGAAAGTACGTTTAAGAAATTTTGTTTTACGCCCACTTTCGTTATTACAGAATTGCATTTTTTTGTTTGTTATGTTTTCCTTTTATTTATTGTAAACTGATTGGTGGTAGTGAATAGTTTTTCAACCATGACGCATTATGTTTGAAAATCAATTCAATATAAATTCAGTTTAATTATATGACATTTTAGGGAAGTAGATACGAGTATATCGAAAATAAGGTGTTATTGCAAAATAATAATCATTTAAAACAACATGACATGAAAAGAAACAAGGTAAAATTGCAAAACAAACATGTCGAAATCACATAAACTTCTGACATTTATCGTAAAAACATAATTTCAATAATACCATAAGTAGGTACATTTTTTATCCAGCATAAAACTCTTTTAACAACTTTATAAATGTTACATAAGAACATGAAAATGGATTAGCCTCTTTACATCGCAATATGTAATATTTTATTCTTATTTACTTTTATAGCCGGCACTTAAGCAGCTATTTGTCTAACTTAAATACATCCCCACGATAGTTACGGCCAAGTTTAAGTAATAATTCTAGGCGGCCCAATTTTATTTTGTCGATGCAGCCTTTTGTTGGACTGTAATTCACTATAAAGTATCTCAAGAATTTGGTTACGTATATCTTTGTAATAAAATAAATCTTCTTATTATTCTTATAGTGTATAAAAATGGCATAGGAATTGCGATATAAATTTCGACTTACAATCATAAAAAGGATCCATTCTTTAACAATATTAAGAAGTGGTTCTAACATGTTACGCTAGATGTCATTATATCAAAGATTAAAAATATCAATACATTCCATCCATCAGCCAAAGGAAGAACATTGACCTCCCCAAATTATTTCCTCAGTGGCCTGTTGTTTAACCTCTCAGATGATGAGAAAAACCAATACATTATAATTATATAATTAAAATTGCCTATTACACACACCAACAAAACAGTGGAAAATACCAAAATTCTTTTCAAAATCCCGAACAATATCAATGAAAACGGTAACGAACATATTCAGATTTCGCACAAACTGTACAGAACTTGAAAAAAACACGGTTGAAAAATCCCATTCGTTACGCTTTGAAAGGTTTCAGTGACTCAGTATTAGTATAAATTGAGTGGAGCTAGGCAGACTTGTTAGGGGTTGGGTTCACCCTTTTTAGTCATTACTATCCACTGCGCCCCGACGGCCGCTCAAAAACCTTGGACGAGACAATTGGACCTCTATAAATTATGACCTTGTCGACATTGCATTGGAATGGAATACGTGAGTAGTGGGGTGCAGTGATTTTTGATGCTGTTTTGTAATTTAAACAATTATTTGTGATAGCGATACGAAGTATTATGAGGTTTATAGTACTTAAAAATAATTTTGTTTCTTTTTTGCTAATTATGGAATGGGTGGTGTTCATGCACTCTGCGTTTTGTCATTTTTTTTAGTTGTTTTGTATATTCAAAACGTGGAACGCTTGCAAAATGTGTAACCTACCCACAGATCAGATGAATATTCAACTGTTCTGTGAACCTACCTTTTGACCTTCTAAATATTATCTTATTCCAAAAATAGAATATGACCAAAAAATGTATCCTGGTCGTCGCCCTTAATCTAATTTAATACCTAAAGTAATAAGACCTAGATATTGAGATTGGACCACATATTATAAGATTTTTTTGTAAGATCGTAAAGAATGTAACTATGAAAAGTAGTTGATTGTGTATTATATTATTATTATATTATTGGATATGTTAACGACTAAAATCTACTTATTTGTATTAGCTTGGGCAAATGTGATAATGTTTCATAAAAAGTAGGTTTTATTCTAGTCTAGTCAGATTGCCTATTTTTACCGCCATTTAGCAATTTAGTTACCGTAAACGTTTCGACTTAGCAAAATCAACAAATAATCTGCTTCCTAGGCAACACTACTGCAGATACATAATAATAAAAAAATCTCCTTTTTATAATACCATGCATATTCTACAAATATCACGTCATGTTGCCGTCACAATATCCAAATGACTTCACCTAACGCCCATATCATTATACTTTACTAAGTATTAACAAACACCAATAACTCTAGCATAAATATTTTTACACACCATGAATACCAAACGCATAAAAACATACAAAAGAAAGTTACGAGCGGTATAATTCTAAGCCGCAATATCACCAGATACTGTTATCGTAGGCGACTCACCCTGGTCCCTTCAAGTAAATTGAGCATTACTCCAAACGCGCAGTAATTTCGCCCCACTCTGAATTTAAGGCCTACATAAGCCGCTAAGAAATTTAATCTCAGAATTGTTCTTTCTTTCTCTCAAAGTGACGACGTCGATAATTAAATCGTAATTAATTGCAGGCTATTTTTACTGCGTTGAGTTTTTTTACATATCGATGCATAGTTGAGAGAATTTTCAACGCTAATTGATATGATGGAATATTTTTATAGCGATCTTCTTTATAGATTGCAAATTGACAAGGACAAATTGCCTTCAAGCCTGTAAACGGACGGGATAATTGTCCCTTATATAAAAAAATAGTATAATAAAAACCTATGTAGAACACACTCCCCTTCCATTAATTCCAGCAGTAAAAGCATTTTACAAAAGCAAATTAAGTAATAAGGTGGAGATCCATTTATTTAAGATAAAATTATTAAGTATAACAACCCTTATGAGCCGAAATGAGATTTTAAGTGTCACATAAAATGATAATGTAATTTCGTTATTTGATTCTCTTCCCTCATTCTCAGGCATACGCTCGTATTCATGTTCATGTGTTAATACATATACATTTGAATTAATTTTGAGCTATTTACTTATTTTTGTTTATTTTTTACAGCAGGGAATTTTCTTTTAATTTTAATTCAGGGAGAATGCCTCTGTGGCGTAGTCGTACTACGGTATGATTGCAAAGCTGAGGTCTCGGGTTCGAATCCCGGGTCGGGTGAGGTGATATTGGATTTTTCTATTCATTATCAGCCCGGAATCAGGAATTTGTGCCCGATATGTCGATAGGCTCGCCCCCTATCACATCATGGGACGCAAAATACAAGGCGAAACGTGAGTGTCTTGTTAGCACCTCTGCCTACCCCTTCTGGTAAAAGGGCGTGTGTTTATGTATGTATGTATGGGAATTTTCTATTTTATTTCCAGCATACTCACCATACGTCATGAAACTAGCTGCCAAAATTTGTGAACCCTTTCGACTTTAAATTTAAGAATACCAGTTTTTAAGCTCCTTCTTAATTAATATAAATCTGGAAATACCGTTAACCGTTTCAAACTGAAAATTACATATATTATACAAACGCAAATTTCAAAGCCTATACATAGCAATAAAAACAATTTTAGCTCTATTCCCATTGCAAATATTATCTACAATTCGTTTAATTAACAAATTCTGCAAACGCAACAAAACTCTTTTTACTTTGAACACGATGGAGCAAAATTACATTTGTGTATTTACATATTAAAGCCAATAGATTTTTTTACAACAGTGTTTCTATTGAACTGCAATTATTTGTATTTGTAATGGTTGTAGGCATATAACCAGCTGAATGGTCTCTACCCTAAGACCTGAGATCAAAGGTGAGCAAGAACCTAGAGCGAAGCACAAGTCTGTAGTAATGTTAATGTTTCCCCTGTTTAATCAAGATTAACAAGCTATAATAAAAAATGAAATTATAACAATAATATCAAACATGGTGAGTAATTGTATTTTTCCATCACGTACGCATCAAAACTACTTACGAGAAAGAAATATTTCAAACATTAACTTTAAGACGGGTATCGCTATTTTTGCTATAAGATAAACACGGCTGAACTCTAATTTCTAAAGACTTCAACAACTAGATCCATATGGCTCAAAATCAAACTACGAACAAACACATTAAACATACCTAAATGGATACAAATATGCAAATTCAATTTTCACATGGAAACACCAATCGATCGCACAAAATTAAACAAGTTTATACAAACAACTGCTAATCATCTATCGCGCACCGATTCCGTGTGGACACACAGTAATAATCAGGCGAAATTTAATTACGACCAGCGGTCATGGTAGCAAATATCTAAACGCGGTGATACGGGCATAGATGGGTATTTGCGGCAACGCTTTAATGAGCTTTAGTCCGCTTATTAACGTTTGCAAATTGTTTGAGTCGAGTGGAGGTGGATGGCGGGAGATTTAATTCAAACGCGCCACTATTACCGGATTTGCCAAGAGCAACAAATTACATAACCGGTTGTGATGCACGCGGGATGTTTAGCCATGTATGCGGTGAGCTGGAGAATTGATTCGCTTGTGGTTTTCTGAATATCGTTTGCACAATGCAATTAGCTTCTTGCAGTATAACATTTGATGCTTATACAAGTGTTTGAATGAAGAACATGCTACATCTTTGTTTTTAAACAGCATAATATTATGATTATGGCTAAGCTCGCGTCACATTTGTGATGGAAATTAGCTCAGTGAACTGTAGATAGCACAATGGTTGTAACACCTGACAATCTCAGTATTATTATTCAATATTACAATTTAGTATAAGCGTAAGCTTACATGCACCTGCAAAGAATAACATAAGTTATTCAATTGGTGTTATTACAAATAATTCTTATAAACCAAAACAATTTGTAGATTTGAATCTCCCAAATCTACTGGAATGTAGAATTTAGCTACATAATATTAATTGATTATTCGATGACAAACTTGTCAAAATATTAAAGACTTTCCATAAAAGTATTCAAAAAGTACTAGGGAAGTAGACAGGCACAACAAACGTTATACTCGTAGGAGCAGCTTACGAAGCAAAATAACTCAAGAGTCGAACGTAGGAGGCAACTTTTTACTTTAGTGGCCACCTTCAAGTACTTAGTCTTTATAAACTTTATATGCTTTAGTGCATCGGCGGGTGATATGAAATTTCACTTAACTCGCGTCAAAGGAGGAGTGAATTTATGAAAGGCGAAAGTTTTCATAATGTACGGGGAGTCGAAACTTTACGGCAAGTCATGTGAATGGTTTATAATATGCAACATCACCATGACTCTCCAGACGAGTTTATAATATAAACAATTCACGAATGCCATAGTTCCGTTGAAGTTTCAATCAACGGACAGCAAATTAAGAGCAGGCTACTGCTACGAACAAACTTTTCCTTTCTTTGCACTTGTTACTTCCATCACAATTTTATTTTATAAACTGATTAATGCAGTCTGTTGCTAATTGAAAACTGCTAGACATCGTTGAAACTTTGTAGATCATCGCAATTCGTATCTGCATCGTCCTTTTTACTTTTTTAATTGTGTCTCACAGTGCTGAACCAATTACGATATTGTCGATGGAACAGCACTCTTGTCATTTTGTTTCTGTTTTATTAATATTTCTAACACTACAACTGTCACTACATCATTAATCACTTTAAACAAATCATCTTTATTTCCAAGTTAAAGATCAATATTGCTTAAATATTTCATATACATAAATACACAATAGCTATCACATAACCGTAACAAACTAGAAGCGCAACTTTATAGGTGTTATTTCAGCATTTAAATCGTTCCGGTTGGCTTACTCCGATACCAACTTTAAAGAGCAATTGATATTCAGCTACCTCAATTGTATAATATCTCGGCGGAGCGACAGTTGAGCCGGCCTTATAATTCAATTCATCGGTTCACTTAACCATTACCGAGACATCGCTCAGATTGCTTACATAACTGAATTTAGTTTTGAGTACTCTATTCCTCGTCTCGTTGCAAAGCACGATAATAAGATGACTTTGTGTTTCTGTAAAGTTGGTAATATAATTGTTCTGCCTGAGAAGAAGTCCGGTCGAATGGAGACTACAGTTGTTTTTTTTAATAACAAGAAATTGTTCGGGTTAGGTACAGGTTTTTCGCGAATTAGTTTGCAAACCAAGTCTTTTAGGAAACCTTCATTCAAAAATTCAATGGAATGAGCCCAATTATTCAACTGCGAAAAAGTACTTCCCAAATAAACATGCTGGTTTAGCATTAAAGTTGAGTATCTAATTAGCATCGAAGATAAATATTTAAAAATAATATAACATACATTTGTGCTAAGAAAATACCGCTGTTAAGTCTAAAATTTGCAATGCATCTGACTACCAAAATCAGGCCTTTTAAATACCGCGGCTTCATGGCCTAGTTTCCTTTGCAGTTTCCATACGCACAACCACGTTGGAATTTTAAAAAGCACTTACGTGCGACGGTGGAATAAAACAAATTTGCATTCGTTTATTGCGAAGATCTAAACAAACATAACATCACATAGGCACAAACACACAAACTTGACGAAGGCTAACTTGTTCAGCTACAATCTCTTTGATAAACTTGTTCTGGGAAACTTGGCTGGCTCCTCGCACGGCTGTTTGCGAACTTGCACTTAACGTGCAGCTTAATTGAATTGTCCAGAAGTCAATTTGATTCTTCATTGCTACTCGGTGAAACTCACATTTTATACAATAAGACAAACTATTTATATACTAAGTACTTTGTACTTTGCTAGTGCACCTCTTGATGGGTCTGCAACATGTTATAAGACTTATTAAGTTTGTGACGCTTGGAGAAATCTTAGATGGCATTATGTTGTGTTATTTGTTTCATTGGATTAATTAAAAGATTGATACAATTAATTTTCCTGCCATTTTCTTTTATGCCATTATTTCGATTTTCTTCAATAACATTAAGAAAAAGAAACGTTATATCAACTCTTCGTCAATAAATTAGAATTTATTTGATGCTGTTAAATATTAAACCTAGTAAAAGGCACATTGACAATAATACAGCAAAACGTCAATAAGGCAAAATCCAATTAATGAAACCATTAAAAGTAGCTAAGCATGCCGCTGACAACGCGTACATAAAGCCGAGCGTTTAAATTATACAACAAAACGAATTAATTTCGGGTGATAATCACAATGTTTCTATCACATTTGTTTATAATTGGAATTGGCGATATTAGTTCGACATTAAAACGAGTAAAATTGGAGGACATGAACGTCAAATTACGCAGCGAAGCGCTTGTAATTCGAACATTTCGTGATCCGCCTCAATTACGCTAGAGCAGATCATATCGTCGAATTAATGTAATATACAAGTGGGTGTTTGCATTAGTGGCTATCAGGTGACGACTGACGTCTCTGATAAACACGCGAAACTCTTGTTCCAACTTTAAATGCTTTTAATTGGTGTTATTATCTTGCTATTGAATATCGCGGTTTGTTTACAGGTTTTGCTTTATTTTAATTAACAAAATTACAACGTCTACGTGAGATGTGTTGATGATCTTAAAATCTTATTTAGTTCAAACGTTCCTTTCAAACCTTAATCATTACGTATTCCGCTGTCTAACTAAAGCCTAATTAGATTATCCAATATTCTGCTACTTCGACCACTGTATGTGTAACTATATTAGCATGCATACGTTCCGATGTTGCGCACGCTGCTCTGCGATTGAGTGGGAATTAGGCATTACTCCAACATGCCGACCTAGTGCGGCTTGTTGGACTTCACATGCCTTCCAAATTCTTGTGAACTGATTACAATGCACCTCATGATTAGTTTCATGCAATCTGAATATCTACTACCTAGTGATGGTAATCTTAAAAATACTTTTGAAAGTGGTAGAGCCACGCTGTTGTCAGTCATGACTCAGCATGAAGGGCAGGCTTATTCGGTGCGGTACCACTGTCTCACAGGAAATCGATGTTCAGTGAGTGAGATTGCCGGATGCCCTTTTCTCTTCGCATCCTTCCCGCTCTCCTCCCAATTGGGCCGACAATACATCTATCATCCAGCGTTGTGGATATTTATGTGGCAGTGATCACTTACCATCAGGTGACCTGTTTGCCGGACCTATCCAATAAAAAAAAAACTATTTAAAAGTTGTACCTCTAATTGCAAGTTCTTGTTTGAGATCTGTTAACACATTGCGGCTGAGATTTGTCCTTTCCGTCTGATGTCCTCTACCAATTCAACGTCTACTTGCAATTGCAAGCAGTGTTTCGAAACTGTAACTATCAACGTATTAATGGGCGTCAACACATTGGTTTACGACAATCCGGGGATTACTTTTGGCAACGTTTCAACCGCCATATTCGTACTAACAATATAATTTCATTAATATTCACGCGTTCTGCCAAAACGCTTCCATCTTGCAGTGCGCCCGATCAGCGACATTGATCAAGTGATCATTATTTCTCCCGTTGCTTGACTGTTTTGGGTACCAATTTTGTGTTAGACCTGATTACTGTGATGTCAATGACCGTGGAATGCTCTAATTTAAAAAATGTGTTAGACCTTATTACTGTTATGTCAATGACCTTGGCAGGGTCTGTTTTAAAAGCCAATCACAAATTATATTTGGAGAAGTTAAAGAAAAATGGCGATTTAAAAATATGGTTTATGGTGTCAAGAAATTCAAAAGATAATTCGCAATAATAATTAATTATTAACTAAACTCACTAATACACTTGTTACATATCAAGTGAAGAATTACAAAAGTCAAACCGCACTTGATGCATGGTGTCCAAACTCCGACTAGATAGTATATAGACGATAAGTTTAGTTTTAGAGAGAGTATTAGAATACTGTACTAAAAAGATAATTTCCCACTATTTAACTCAACATGTCTCATCAATGTAACTAAGTGTCAATGAATAATTTAATTACCACCAATTTATACCCATCAAAGCTGTGACATAAAATGTAGAAATAACTTTAATTTTAAAATGCTCTGCATTTATTTGCGCCTTAATTATGGGCCATAAACAAATAATTTTAATATGCGTTAAAATTATTTTTGTTTGTCCAAATGAGTTTTTGAATATTTGAATTAAAATTCACATTGATTAATTATTCAACGATACAGTCGCCGCCAGAGCTCACAATAAATTTTAAACCGATTTGACTATAGCAAAATAACAATTTTGAGGCATACAAAGTATTTTTCATATTAATATTTGCTCAGATTAAATACACGCGCGGTTGTTTCGTTTGAAGTAATATTTACAGTTGCAAATATTTGTACACACATTTAGCATTTTAACAACATTGTTTATCTTTTTAATTGTGAAAATAACGTAGAAGTATAAAAAATATTTTTGCAATTACAAATCCAAAACTGAAAAAAAATCACAACAATTGTATTGTGTTGTATCAGCCCATATACAATCGAGAGTACGATTGAGAGTGTTTTTTTTTTCACTACAATAAAAATTACTATTTCATAAACACTGTCCAAAAATAAACACCCACAAAAAAAAACATAACACACCGCTTCATAACCCACTAAGCAGAACAAAACAAAAATTCCCTAATAAAAACTCTGCAACATCAATCTGGAATTCATTTTCATCAAGACAAGTTTGTGTTTATCCAATCTGAGCGAGATCCGGCGATTTCCTGCAAGTATTTTCCTCAAAACACTAGGAGGATACTCGCATCGGATCTCTTTATATTACGGTTTGTTTATCGGGAATGGAGATCGGCAAACAAAGGACCTCCCGTTGTATCTACTACAGGAAGCGCAATCTAAAACGTCCCGAAAACCAATTTGACTAAGGTCACTAGGCAATAGTGCGTCCCTAGACATATCCCGCGATTTAATCTCGCTTCCCGTACGTCTCTTATGGAGAAACGTTGCCTTTTACTGTCTTATAAAACGTTTTCGGTTTAAAGGTGTTCGAGAACTGTTATTTTATAGTTTGGTTTTATCCAATGCATTTGTGTCGTTTTATCATTGTACACTTTATAGAATCAAAATGTAGATCACGATTTATCATTTTATGAGCGTATCAAACCATTCTTGAGCATAGTATTCGTTATATTTGTCATACCAACACGGGTTTTTGGTCATAAAACTGTTGTATTCGGTTTCTGTGTTTTATTTGTGAACAGACTGCTTTGCGTGTAATCAAAGTGGACTTAATTTTTTTTATGATGACTTCACTTAATAGTAAACACATGAATACCATTTTTTTTTTAATTGACCAATATTTGATACACTGACTACGCTTACCTAACTAGACACTCGTGTACAATAGTACAAGCAAGAGAAATAGTTTAAAAATGAACCAAAAGCATCCCCAAAGAGCGATGTCTCTTAAAACAAAACTGCTACATTTCCCAGCCACATTCCGAGGCGCACCTGACACAAAACTCTGTTTAAAGTAACGGAAGAGCCATAAATCTTTACACGACTAATCCAAACAGAGTCCTCGAAAGAAAAAGTGCCCACAAAAATGTATCACGTACTCCGGGTATTTTTATAAACTGCGAACGTTTGCGTTTAATGGTGTATGTTGGGGAACGCGAATTGGGGGCTTATCTTGAAGACGAAATGGAAAGTATACCGTACCAAGACCGTATTAGGGATGTATTGGAATTTGTTCAGGGTAATATACTAATGCATTTTTTGCGACATTTATTGTGAATCATTTGCGTTTTTTGCTCATCGGGGCTTATTACAGTTCCGGCGACTTTTTGTAGCGTCGTTTTGTTCTCTTCATACGATATTAAAGGAACTTTTATGTACTGGCATAGTGCAATGACTGCTATGTACTTTATGACAGATTCATACAGTAAACTGCAGAAAGTAGAAGTGCTGGGCCTCCGGCAATTTCACTCATCGCAACACCAAGCATTTTTTTCACAACTCTTTTCTGTGAGATAAAGTTCACGTTAGTGTTATGTTGACTTATTAATACTGAAGCTAAGTTTGCCCGTTGCGTAGTTTTATCACTAATAGGTAAGGTAAAAAAAATCATACAAATTAATTTCTACGTAAATAAATCTTATGTAAATGCTCAATGAAATTGCACAACTGGAACTTAAACAAGTACTCTTAAAATTGTGTAAGTCAATAATGATACATATTAAAACATGTTGGTAATTGCGCGAGTAACATATAAATATACAACCGCATATTAATTTGCTTACAACCGGAAAACACAGATGAAATCGTGACCTAGTCATTTCTGCAATATTTTAATAGTCCGTCATAAATTCATAATATATACAATTGATTAACTCCATCAAGCATACAGCGGTCTTATGCCATAAAGCAAAAAACGCAGTCCCTTTGAGTAAAAGTAAATAGCCGGAAAACTGAGGATTCCGTAAGGATCCGGAGCTAAATTGTTTTTTTCTTTAGATTACAGTCCGTACGATCGTGGACCGAGCGAATTTAACTTGGTAGATGTCCAAATTCGCAGAATTAAAACATGTTTCGTTGTTTATCTTGTCTATTCTTTGTTTCGCAAAAAGGTCAGCCTGTTAAGTACTGTCAGCTGACGGTGTTGCAATGTATGATCAGATATTTACTACGTTCTCGCATTCTCCGTCGTTTAATGTTTTATATAAGGTATTCCTTTTTTGATAAGATATTTTCATTCCCCAGACAGTGGCCACCGTACGCGAAGATAAACACACGCTACAGAAAAGTAAGTTTAATTCTGAACCCAATATTAATTCGATTTTAAACAAACCAGCACAATTACGTTTACCGGCAAGAGGCAACCAGAGGCAAGATGTTTTTCTCGCCATTTTTTTAAGTGGACAGGACTGCAACCTTCTGAAAGTACCAATTCATCAGTCATCTTATATTACTGTTTGAAATCCCTTACTCTGCAATAAATTGTGCTTACTATTAACATGTCACATAGTATGTGTGTAATGTTTTTTTTTATGTTTTACAAGCTTGCAACCTGTTTGCATAGAACCTATGTTAGCTTTGCCGTCTTAAATTCTGTAAACAATCTAGTTACAGGGTCTTTATAAGACCATTAATTACAAGGCCATATAATTAAAACAGCTTTACAAAATAACGGACCACAAAATATTTTTTTAATAACTCTTGTGTTAATGCAAGTTATTAACGCGTTTCAAATTCACAATTTGAATTAAAAGCACTCCTTAAACTGCATTGAAATATTTCAACGACTTAAACGAGGCTACATATTTCGTTTTGCTCTTACAGTCGGTTTTGTAAGTACGCTGCTTGAATTACGATTTTGCTATGGTAATTACCAAGCACCTGCGTGTACGCAACCGTTGCGCAATGTAATTTAATAAAATTGTTGGTCCATTCTTTGTAGGCTTTTGATTTTAAATTGGAATGTGTCAAATAGCTGATTAAATTGGTATTATTACTTTGCTAATGGGTTTCGTACAGACTATGGACTGCGCATTCCTGTCAATGTGTTATGTAAGAACTGGCATTGAAATTTAAAATATATAAAGCGAATGTGGGGCCAGTAGCTGGCTGGCGATATGAGTATTGTCATTTTCTAAATGTTGGTCAATTTTGTAAAGTTATTGCCAAATCTAAAACACACTCTACCTTTTCGCATTGTAAATCCAAAAAATATTTATTATCTGTGGTATATGACTGATTGACGTTGACGTTTGATGGATTAATATATTTTTTATTGTTAAGTTTAGTTTACAGGATCAGTTCGAAAACAAATGCTGTTGACCCCTATCAGATGTATATCCGACAGCATCTGCGAACAATCACGTCTTTAACGAGTGATGAATTAATTCTCCATACGAGCGTACAAAAATTCGCGCCACTTTGTCTGTACGTGACTTTATCTTTGAAATTTACTCCGTGCAGTGCATGCAATCCTGGTCGTCCTTGACATATACACCGAGCGTTGTACTGCAAAGTTATTTTATCTCGTAAGATAGCATTTATACGCTTTATTGCTGTCGTAATAAGGGTCATGAACAATTAGCAGCGGAGAAACGTTGACAGATACTTAAAGCACGGCTACGCTCCATCAAATATGCATAAGGCAGTCTACACGACTTATGAAAAACGTCTCGTACTCGCGTGCGGGTAACGCGTTAATGAACTCGACGGCGATTTATTGCAATAAGTGGGCTTTAGTAAGTGCTTATAAATTCAGTTGATGCGCTATGCATAATCTATTTGTTACGCAATTTATTGTGGTCATTTTTAATCGGGTATTATAGCCGTAGAGGCTCGTAACTCAACTGATAACATTTGTAATTAATTACTGCTGTGAGTGCACTGGAGTTGCGGCCATATTTTGTGGCCCTCCGGGTTCAATTAAGGGTACCCCTTTGAAGCAGGAACTTATGTACTTTATACATATATTTTTGTTCCTATTTCCTTCAGAACTGCAAAACAAAATGTAGCATTATTTGTTACTTATTGCCTCTTATTTAACCTTGGGTACCATCCAGAAATAACGTACCTATCTTAATAATAAACACATGCAAAATTATACTCAATAAACATATACAGTTATTATTAGATAAGCTAGAATGTCGGCCTACCAAGATATTACTAGGTCAACATCTCTGCATTATTTTATCTGTAATAGAGCCTCAGCCAACTATGCATCTTGGCCGACTAATTAAATCTAATACCAGAATTACATTAGCCATTCTTGTGCTTAGTGAAACGAAAATATAAGTTAGCACTATATTATGTAAAGTTAAAGTTAAGTATGTTAAAAACTTATGTTTTTAAGCCATTATTAATACATTATTTTAGTATCTTATAGTATAAATTATATCAGCTCATATAATATACGCTTACTAGGAGGATCTGTCTACCGAGGGTTAGATTGAGAGAGCGTAGTCCACCACGCTGACCTATTGCGAATTGACAGACTTCATAATTCACAAACCATGGCTGTTACTACATATGGAAGTAAATAAATACATACATACATAAACTCACGCCTTTTACCCGGAAGGGGTAGGTAGATGTGCTACCAGGACACCCACGTTTCGCCTTGTGTGTTCCATCCCTCGATGTGATAGGGGGCGAGCCTATCGCCATATTGGGTACAAATTCCTCTCCGGGCTGATATCGAAATAAAACTATATTTACATCAGAGCAACACAAACCATTGACCTTTTAACGTTACGTGATTCAACTTATTATATTAGGCACGTGCTTAGCCACTGGTTCAACTAAAATGTTTGTGTATATTGAACCTTTTTACGTAATAGTATACTAGGCTCTTTGTTTACTTATAAAGTTTCGCGAGTGTTACAATAGTTCCCAGACAAACATGATCGCGGGATAAATAAGACTAATATTTGTCCATGAAACTGTCTGATACTTTCGAAAGCTGCGGTAAGGAAATTATAGGACTCGAATTAAAAAACAAAATTATCGAAGGACTTTAGAAGTATACTTTTACTTTATTTTGATTAAACCTTATATTTCTGCAATGATTCGTTTTGGTAATTTGTCGAACCAATATACAAAATATCTACCACAATAAAAACATTATATCTTTTTATTACCAATCACATGTTAGCCAGTACGCATACCTTTTTAAATGCATATCAAAGTGCTAAACCCGAAAAAAATTATACCTAAACGACGTAGATCTGGCGACTCCGGAATCTTAGACGACTAGCGTTATCCCGCCCAAAGCCAGGACTGACTTTTCTACTTAATCTTTGCCATTTCGCCCTGGTTTTTAGAAATCTCATTTAACCCAGACTTCCGTAAAAGACGTAAATAAAATCTAAGGAAAGCTACCGGGCAATATGAAGCATCACCAAAGAAACCCGCGGGCGGAGACGAGAACTTTAATGCACATAACGACATGCAATTTAAAACATCTTACCCGGGGCAGAAGTAAAATCAGCAATTTTATAAATTGCAATGGCGTGGGGTCCCGTAATTGTGCCCTCCAAGAACCACAGATAGTATCGAAGCGTTAAATAAATATATGTAGAGAATCTATCGGGACCTAGCTTCGGTATTTTAATGGATGTTGATCCAATCCGACCTGTGGTAAATATTTGCAAATTGAATTTTTATTTAGCTTAGCCTTTAAGCTGCGCGGTGTCTGACTCATTTTCTGCGGTATGTTTTTTATTGCGTTGGATACTTTATAGCGATATCTGTGGTGTAGTACAAGAATATTGCATTGAGTCTTGCAAGAAAATTAAATTGACACAAGCAAACTAACAGAGTCAGTTGTTCAAAAATTGCGAAACACTTTTTTTATTGCCGTTATAGGCAGACGAGCTAGCGGCCCGCCTGGTGGAAAGCGACTACCGTTGCCCATAGACCTTCGCAATCCCAGGGGTCCAGCACAACAAAGTCGCTGCCTACCTTAAGGAGAGTACTTTCTCTAAGCCTCGTTTGAAGACACACACTTCTTTCCTTCGTTTTATTTGTCATTTCTTTCCTACATAATATGTTCTCCACTTTGCTTTATCTGCCCTCAATTAAAAGGTCACTGGCTTGATGTCGGTCAGGTATGTTTGCAAGACCTCTCGGCCTTAGCCCTGTTACGTTCAGACTTCTGTGTGTTGTATTAAATATCAGTTATCATGTCATCATAAAAATATGTTACATATATTTTACATACGAATATTTCTACATATAAACATTCTAAAAATAAGCACATACAAAAGCATATCCTCAATCTTCAGAGCTTCACCGTTCAAAAACAAATCCGCGGGAGGCACGTTGAATCACGCGCCAGAGCCAACTCGATTAACCTTGTAAGACAAACAGTGTGATAATTTAACAACAGCTGCGCGTCCTTGGGCCGTCTGAACTAATATTTACATATTAATTACCAATCCTCCAGCAGACGAAAGTTACGTAATGACGCGACACCTGGTCATGACGTTTGGAAGGGTCCGACCTTTGAAATTACTAGCGGGATCGCCGCGGCAAATTGAGTCCCTTGTTGCTGATACCACTGATAGTGGTCATATGATTTTTGAGTTTGGAAATAAGTTGGCAGATCTACTCGTATTTTAGGTCAATTACGACTAGCATTACTCCATAAGATACATCGCTGCACAAAATTTACGCTTAGTTATATACATATTAGGATGTTAACATACGAGTAATTATGAAAAATAAATTCATTACAGAAAAAAAATACAACACTTTAAATATCCTGAAGTGCAGTGATCAAATGTTATACGAACACAGAAACTAAATAAAAAGTTATGACATACACGATTTTGTCTGTAGTTTTGTAATTAAAAATCATATACTTAATCCTTTAATCACTCTCAATCGTACTCTCAGTTGTAGAGTAGGCCCATGCCCTGCAGTGGGTCGTATATGTGCTGATACAATATAATACTTGATCCTTATGTAGTTATACTTAAAGACCTTTCAGGGTAATTAGCACGAAAGATTACTGAATAACTGTATTGAATTAGGCTCAGTATTGCTTGAAATATTCTCGAATATACAAACGTTCATACAGGTCAGACTGAGAACCTCCTTTTTGAAGTGTGTTGAAAGGCTTTTTATTTATGCATTGATACATCCCGCGGTCCATCTCTCTGAGCAAAATTGATAGCTATGAAAACGATATCACTCGTATCGGAACGGAAATATGAATCGCTTATATCACTACCCCAAAAGAACGAGAAAAAGATTGAAAGATTAAGAAAAAAGGCTGGACAGAAATATTTCATCTTTTAATAATACGAGTATCTACTGTGAGTGGGACGTATTTTATTAAGAATGTGTATGGTCTAAGGCAAGTACTTGCTAATATACAAGATTTATATATTTTAATAACTGTACAAAGAGAGCGTGATGGCCTGTTGGTAAAGGACCAGACGCGACTGCCAACTTGTTCACGGTATTCATAGGTTCAAATCCCTTCCTTAGGCACACCTCTGACATTTCAGAGTTATGTGTGTATTGATAGTCAATTGCCACGCACTATAACGGCGAAGGAAAACATCGTGAGGAAACCAGCTAACAGTTGCGTATTAGTAGTAACACAATTATTTATTTCAGCGACTTTTTATTTTTAAGTCGGCTGCCTTCCAACCGTCCTATGAAGTAGAAAGAGATGTTCCACTTATAAACCTTATGTATTATATAAAGCTGCAGCATATAGACATACATTTTAATACATGAAAACACTTAGTGAAGTAATGATCGGCCAAAAATGCCCCCAGACATCACAGCCGAATAGTCAAACCATGATCATTAACCCATGCATCCATCCATTAACTGACAATATAACATTGGCTACATTCAACTCAAAGTTAATTAAAATATGTACACAAAAAAGCCACACGTTGAAGCTCGTTACAAAAACATCGATTATTATGTTATTACGGTTTGTAAGTAAACAACGCGATATTGAGTTTCGTTAAAACAATGTGACAATAATTGGATGTCGGAAATTGACGTTGGTTTGAACAAAAATTACACGAACCCTTCATCACGGCATCGACGGAATGAATTCTGTCATAAAGGACCTCTTTTATGGCTGTAAGTTGAAATTGATAAAAGTTTCTTACGATGTCATCGCCCATGGTTCCTTTTAAATGTTCTCGACGTTGTTTTAATACGTTTCAACTCGTGAAATGTTCAAAAATGTTTCTCTTTGGTGGCGTTGACGTGGGCGTATAACGTCTCTGGCAAAGATATTAATTAAACCTACACCAGTTTGCTAACACGCGTGTTCCTTTTTTCTTAAATCAGGCGTGATGAATCTAGTGAGTACGCTAACATAATTATGATCAATGACTAGAAATAATAATTACTATCGATTTTTAGAATTTCTTAGTCTTGTTATGTTGATAGTATTGAAGGGTAAGATACTTTAATAAGCAATTATTGTAAGTATAAAGATATTAACCGCAGTAGTACCGTGCAAATAGGATCGGCCCCTGACATATCCTGGGACGAAACAGACAAAGCGAACCGTGGGTGCCTGGTTACCAGGAAAACATCTACCTACCCCTTCTGGGAAAAAGGCGTGGGTGTTTATGTATTTACCGTGCAAATTGTAACGAAATAAAACATTATTTCATTTTCTCTTACGTTATCATGTATAAGGAAACGCGTAGGAAACAAAGTTACAACACGTGGTATCAGGCAGCTCTTGCGATGTATTTCAAACTGTGTTTAATATGATAATAAATAATAATGATAGAATCACAATCAGACGCGTTTTTCTCAGTTAAGTATACATATTATATTTGTTTTTCATATATGTATATGCATGTATGTATTGAGATTTGAGGAAAAACCGTCATCGCGACTTCACTTTCGTGTTCACTGTATAAATATTTCGCAGGCCGACAAAATTGTAACAACTGGCTAGACAAATCTAGTGCTCGCCCATCGAGAATCATAGCCCATCAAATAGAGAATATTTGAGTTGCATTGTTTCATCTATAAATTCTATAATAGTAACTTCTTCGTGCTGTTTTAATATTGAAAGTTAATTTAATTTCAAAATACTCTACCTAGCATTAACTGCAATATCGAACCCTCCCTTTGCAAAAGAGGCATTTATAATTATACAGTTAATTAAAACCAAAACAGCACTTATTAATACCAAAAATATATTTTTGCGTAATTAAAAGTAAACCCTATTCACAAAAGACGATCAAAGCACGTTGAAATAGCTACTTAGTGTACCTCAAAGTAAGCCCATTATGATTCAAAATGCGTCGAACAGACAAAGAAACTCAGCAAATACCGATTTCGAGTACCCATTGAATAATAAAAGTCGCTTTTGACGTTTAATTACGTCGTAACCACCAGTTCAGGGGATACAACCGCTTTTACCGCAAGTGCTTAAATGAATGTTGATTAACGAACCATAAATGCCATTTTAAAAGTCATAAACGTGTGGATGTAGCGGAATAAAAGTGAAAGAGCGAGACTACACAGTACACGCGAGTGGGTCAATTTGCCTCCACATGTTTACCAAAGGCAAATCGACGCGTGTAAATACACAAATTGAGGTATTTTTTATTGTACTACGGTTTATAACGGTGTTTGAGGTTTTAATAGGCGTTGTTAGACGCTGACAAGTTTTTTTACTATACTTTCTTGTACCTATTCGCATCTCACACTTTCGAAGTCGCGCTTAGTAAGTCGATTCTCTCAGAAAAATCAGGCGTATTGAAAATCTCCTATTTCCATAGGTGCTAAAATTAGATATTTTGCCCATATGTGTGTCAGTTTACCACCAAATAAACCACATAATTGTCTGACTCGTCTTTTACCAAAAGAAATACGTTTAAACATTTCAAAACAGCAATAAACAGTACAAGATAAATCTCCCCGAAACATCTTAAACGCTTCATTGGTTGTCTGACAAAGTTGTAAATCAATAAGAGAATTTGAATATCATCCGTAAAGTTATTTTCCGATATTAAATTGTACGTAAATACGAAGAACAAGTTTTATTCGAAGCATTTGTTTTACTTGTTGGTCGTCATAAATTAATGCAGCTAACGTTCATCAAAAGGGCTTTAGGAATATATTTGCAAAATTTATGCGAAACAGAACAGAGAAATTAAGCATTAATTTGCTATCCTACCAACAGAAATTTACATATTTATCGAAGCGTAAATTTATTATTTGTGATCCTCTACGGAGATCGCGGTGTCAAACTAATTTGGGTTAAGTTCTCGTGCAGTTTTTGTTGTATTGTTAGATATTATAAGTTTAAATAGGTGGTCAGACGACCTGGTAAAGGTCGCGGGACGTCGCTGGATGCAGGCTGCCTCCAACAGGTCACTATGGAAATCATTAGGAGAGGCCTATGTTCAGTAGTGGACTTCCTTTGGCTGATGGATTGGATTGTATAGGTTTGAATGGGTGTAGGATATTTGTACCGGCACTAAATAGCGATCAAAGTACCCTGTGGTAGAAGACCCATCATAGGGGCTCGTAAAAATATAATATTGCGATTTTTCTACAGCTTATGGGAGATAATTATAGTTTCCAATGTTAAAATGGATCTATATTATATTAGTCTCGGAAAGTAGTCATCTTTCATAATTGGGCACGGTAGTACAAATACTTTTTTTATCAAGATTTTATTCAGGCGAAAGAATAAAACATTTGACTGTTTCACGGATCAATCAATCTTAATTTGTTCAATAAAACGTATGAATAAAATATTTTTCCGATCGTAAATATATTCAAAATTGAAAACCTAGGAGGCAAAACGATGCTTCAATCCACTGAGGCAATATTACTAATTCTTTATTCAATTTAAACAACTTATTGCAAGATATAAATAGTCTTACAGCCACAAATAAAACGAATACTTCTTAAGTAGTTTAAGGACATCCGCGGTCGCTTAAACCAGGTACATAAATCTTCATGACTCATTGCGCCGCTTATGTGGTCCGTGAGAAAACCTTACAAAAACTGCACCCGAACTAAACTGAATTAAATCTAACGTAATAAAATTAACTAGAATTGCAGGAAATATTAATCTAGATAGAGTGTTGGCAATTTGCCAAATAATTATAGATAATGAACCGGAAATGTTGAGTTACGGAAGTTTAGAACATACAGACAATATTTATATCGGGATCGGTTATTGCGGTTTTATGATTTATTCGTGTTAAACGTTGTACTTTAATTTAAAAATGTATTGTATAAGCATAATTTATTACCAGTTGTAACTTGCCCCCTATCACATCGTGGGACGGAATATACAAGGCGAAACGTGGGTGTTCTGGTAGCACCTCTGCCTACCCCTTCTGGGAAAAAGGCGTGTATTTATGTATGTATGCAGTTGTAACGCAGTCCTTGGGCAGGATTGATTGGGACTTACCTGAAACAAAAGTAAACAATATATTATTAAAAGGTAACTAAGACTAAAATTTTAATACTTTTTGAACTTGTACTCGTATACATCAGCCCATATGTTCACGTCCCACTGCAGGGCACAGGCCTACTCGAGTACGATTGAGAGTGGTGATTTTAGAACCTCAATTATGTAATAAGTTTCCATAGCCAGGATCCAGTTTTTGATCGAGAACGTTCTCAAATAGTGTATACCGCTTAACACATTCTTTAGTAATTGTAAGAGTGGGACTGCCACCAAAAACTCCATGCTTTTAAACTCATCGGACTATTAAAATGTTCGAAATACAACATAACACTTCTGCTAATTCTAATGTTACTATTTAGGCATGTATTCAACGGTGTTGCAAGAGCCATCACTAAAATAAAGACATTGAGAACAAGCGGTAATTTAGCTGACAGGAAACCATTAGGCCGTGGTACGTTCTAATCACAAAGACTATTAATTTCAACTCACAATGAAATATGGTGAGAGCAAGGAACAGATTAGAAGGATTACTGAAAGCGGGCTCCTTAATGCCACCAGCGTTACAGGTGTCCGGAACGATAAACAGTTATCGGAGTCTTGTCTGGTTATATTTTATACTAATAATGGATTTATTTTGTAAGTGGCATACATATATACATAAACTCACGCCTTTTTCCATAAGGGATAGACAGAGGTTCTCCTGGTAGTAACAAGGTTACCCACGTTTCGCCTTGTTTGTTCCGTCTCACGATGTGATAGGGGGCGAGCCCATCGCCATATTCGGTACAAATTCCTGACTCCGGAATATCAGATTTTCATTATCTAATGAATAGAAAAATCCAATATCACGTTGCCCGACCCGAGATTCGAACCCGAGACCTCAGCATTGTAACTGGGAAAAATAGGAGTAAATTACAATAGATAGGGATGAATGTGAAAAATGGGAAAAAAAAGAGATACTTCCATTGAAGAAGGATAGTACCTATGTATTGTATATAGAAAACGGAGAATGTATTTATAAAGATCTTCACTCTATTAGCTAGATGATGAACAAAGTCTTTAAGTAAAACATTGGATTCTAAAAAGACAGTGGGGTATCAAAATAGTTCAAGCAGCCAAGTTAATCTATCGATGTTTATTGATATTTCAATGCAACGTGTATTAAAAATAAAAATAAAAAATATTTGTAAAGGATAATGAAAAAAATAAAGGCTAATACATAAGCAGCTAAGCCATAAAGTATTCACCAATCTATACCACAGCGTGTGCACTAAGCGCGACTTGTATCGCAGTTTTACGTTACAATGACAGAAGTAAACAAGCAGTAGAACTTCCTGCGCTATCAGTGCCAGACGCCGCGCGACGCCGTATCACTGAGGAAACTTGCAAAAATACTAACGTTTTCCAGACGCAGGAAACATTTGTGACTGTTAAAGTAAGCTATTTTGTACATTATTATTTTTGGTGAGCAACTATCGCTTACTAGAAATCATTAGTTCGATCTTAGACAAAACACTTCTGGCTTTTGTGAATGTTGTGTCTTCGTTAGCTACATCTCTAAAACATTTCTTGTTAAAAAAATCTGCATGAAGTCACGTGTATACTAAAATTAATATTCTTTTAATCTAATTATAAAATAAATTTATTTGCTTGATTGTGTGACGATGTTTAATTTCAGGACTGACATATGTTTCTAAACATATCATTTCTGAAAATTTAACATTTACCTAATTTTTCAACTGTAAAAAAATAATATATAAAAGTTAAAATACATCGGAAAAAGTATTCTAGACTATATAAGTATTTTTATAACTAATTAAATCTTTGATATACATGAAAGAAAAAATACTGAAAAATGATTTGGAAAAAATAGAATAAAGGTTGCATATTGTATCAGCCCATATACGACCTACTGCAGGGCACGGACCTCCTCTACAATCGAGAGTACGATTGAGAGTGGTTAGGCCATATAGTCCACCACGCTGGCCTAGTGCGGGTTGGCGGACTTACATACCGTAGAAATTCTTTAAAATCGCTACGGTATGCAGGTTTCCTCACGATGTTTTCCTTCACCGTTAAAGTGCGTGGTGATTGATTATCAATACACACATAACTCCGAAAAGTCAGAGGTGTGCCCTGGGATTTGAACCCGCGACCACCGTGAACATGTAGGCAGCCGAGTCTGGTCCGATACCACGAGGCCACCACGCACTTAAGGTTGCATAACCGCCTAAATATTTCCCAAAACATCCATCCCTTATTTTACTTTACTAAGGACTCGAAATTCCTTAAAACCAAACTCTTAATAAAACGTCCTTTAACAGTCAAGTCTATATTATTCAACTCAAGGAAATGTTAGTGAAATCGAGCATAAGACACACGAGACTGGCCGCCTGTAAGACGCTCTATGTTTTTGTTATGACCACAAGTCATTTACATATTTATTGAAGTATAAAATGGTTTGTTGACACTAGCCGGCCCTGTCTTATTATGAATACCTATAGATGTTTATGTCCTGTTTGTTTTGTATACGTAAGTGAAGGGTTGGAAGATATTGTTATAGTTGTTTTTATGAAATCAGGTGATATTCATGTTGAGTATTGGTTCGAAATATCGACAATTTAATTAAGCGTAACGTCTGTATGAAGTTTAATACACGGTTATTAATTTTGGAAAAATTGTTGAAATAAAATTGTTTTAATTTATCACATAAAAAAAGATACAATTTAATCTAACTGGGAAGAGAATCGCTGGAATTCAGGCGACTCTATAATATTTAGCTATAAGTATATTTATTTTATTGCATAGGTCCGGCAAACAAGCAAACAGATCACCTACTGGTAGCTGATCACTGCCGTTAA
The DNA here is from genome assembly GCA_033459515.1 of Theretra japonica. Taxonomy (NCBI): domain Eukaryota; kingdom Metazoa; phylum Arthropoda; class Insecta; order Lepidoptera; family Sphingidae; genus Theretra; species Theretra japonica. The sequence goes on from CM065943.1 coordinate 8,470,673, forward strand.
TGTGCATCCACAATGCTGGATCATGGATGTGTTGCTGGCTCAATTGGGAGAGGAGTGGGAAGGAAAAAAAGGTGGGAAGAGGAAAGGGATACCTATTGGGCATCCGGTAATCTCACTCACCGAACGAAATACGACAGCTGAGCTGTACTTCACGACGATTTCCTGTGAGACAGTGGTACCGCCCCGAATGAGCCTGCCCAGTCTTGACTGACAACAACGTGGTTTTACCATTTCCAAGATATCGTAATACTTCTTCTCTTAAACGTTCCGTTGCAAAGCACCGACTTCTTCTCAATACATATCGTCGTATCCATTCGTAAAATAATATAAGGCCATAAAATGACATACAAAAATAATAAATCTCATTAGAAAGACCAATAAAAAATCGTCAAGATAACCCAGTTCTAACATGAACAGGTGTCCAATTGTTTCACGTTTAAAGTAATAGGACTCGAAACAACAAACATACAGCGGGAATCAAACACAAACATGTTAACAACCTCAATTTGACTTAAAAATCTAGTTCTAGTGAAGTTTGTTACCGAACAAATTATACCCTAAGTGGAACTTATCCACAACTAAATTTAATAATTAATGGAGCAGAGACATTTTATTTTGATTTATTTAATTAATTTTCTACTTTTAAAATAATTTAAATATTTAGCGAAGTGGCTAATTAGCTTACTGCATTGGAAGCTGCAGGTGAATTTCTAGACAAATAAATATTTTTATAGTACATTTTTTCAGATGTAGATGTTTATGCAATTATGCGTGTGATATTGGTTTAAAAAAAATCACCCCTGGTAAAAAGTATAATTCATTTATAATAATTCATTTCGAAATATAAAAAAGGAAAAGTCAGCTTTTAGTTCAATAACTTTGGACGTAGAGTAGTTTCTTAAATATATTAAAAAACCTTTCATTTAAATAAGTAGCGTAATAAATAATTAACTCAGCAGTGCCTCACTTAATTAAAATAAAAGTAATTTAAATACAAATTGTCTCGAAGATTCACAAATTTTACAACCGGTGCGTATTTTTAATTTCCGCTTAATGCTGCCCGGTTTACGAGATTTAAATGAAATCTGGCAACAAGTTCGTGAAACATTTAATTAGTGGCGCCAAGAGGCGGCGGAAATGAAACATCCTATACACAATGTCAGCCGAAACACCTTCCGTGCGTGACTCACTTCATACAAAATGCGATTTAACGCCTCTATTCCGTACCAAGAACAGATTCACTTTATTAAATTTAGCTGCGGAAAAAAAGGATCTTATTCCCCTCCTTTTGTTGTAAAGACATTCGCGTATCCAAAGACTGGGACGTGAAAAATAAAATAGCACTTTGAATTCACAAAAGGAAAACTTTAAACAAAACGGGTGCTTTCTCTATGCAAACGACGCGAGGGTCCGTCGGCGAAAGTTTCCGCCGGTCGCCCTGCCGACTTGACATCTGCGTCAACACTCACCGCGCCACTCACCACACCACGTGGCTACACACGTACATGAGGTACATCCAGACCGAGCCGCGTTTAGGTTCATAACACAACAGTACTTCCAGACGACATAAGTGCACATCGCAAGGTCGCGCTGTATTGCACAAAATTCATATTCTCCTTCATTCACATCACGTCGCGTCGTCATTTCAGAACGTTACACTCGGTTCATTTTTGTTTCGCATTGTTCACAATGCATGCATTTTGCTAATACATGTGCAATTCATAAAGCATATTCTTTCGCGATTATTGGCGTTGGAAACAAAAAAGATGCTGGCATTGGTTCGCCGCGACTGCATTGCGACACTCGATATTGGAGTGTGGCCCTTTACCGGTTTGCAAACAAATTGTTGTTGGCCGAAATTATTGGCATTCTATCAAGACACAAATCATTCGGCACAAGTTGAAACTCCAAGTGATTAAAGCATGTTGATTGATTGGTATTAATAACGTTCCAAGTAAGCAGCGAACAAAAGCTCCTCATCTATTTCAACTTGTAGCACACGCTCGCAGGGAATTAATCAAACAAATACCCACTCGACTACAACTAATTGTGCCGACCAAACTCGGATCGAACGTTAGCAATAAAGAAACCCGTCGGGCTCTCCTTTCAAACGCAACAATTTAATCTTCTTTACTCATATTCGCATTCGCTCGTGAAAACAACGCGGCGTTCGCGTTAAACGTACTTACAAAAAAACAATTGAAAAGCGATGCGGAGTTCAAGTGAATGCGCGAACACAGATGCACAGTTCATTTGGAAGTTCAGTTGAAAGAAACGTGAAATAAAGTAAAATAGAAAACGCATCAGGCTTTGAAGCGCAGATTTTTCCACTGGTACATTTTTCGTGGAACGATTTAATAAAGTCTTGCCCTCCGTTTGGTTATTTCGTGATTTATATCGCGAAATGAAATGCCTTACACATGTGTTCACTCAGTTGGAGTTTAATAAACTGTTGAGGGCTGACGAGAGTATAGCATGGCGTAATTGCTTGTAACGGATTAATTTTAGCTGTTACAATGTTCGGATCGTATGTTTTTGCGCTCGAATTAAACTGGCGCTTTGTCACAAATTTATGTGCAGGCTGCCTACATGTGTACACACTAGTTAGTGTTGCAGACTCGTGTGATAATGTGTAACCGTTGTTTAACTATCTTGCGTGAGGTAATAATGTGCACTTTATTAGCTCTATGTGGTTTAAGTGATGGTAATTTTCCTCTCATATTTTACAATAAAGCGGAGATTTATGCAGTAAACTGAGCTAAGTGTAAATTGCTGTGAACTAAGTGACATTCAACTGAGCCGTGTTTTAGTCGATACTTAAATTCTACTAGTTAATTAAATTGTATGAACTTTTTAGTTGCATAGCTCCACTATTTAGTTTTTTGTATTGTATTGTATCAGCCCATATACGACCCACTGCAGGGCACGGGCCTCCTCTACAATCGAGAGTACGATTGAGAGTGGTTAGGCCATATAGTCCACCACGCTGGCCTAGTGCGGGTTGGCGGACTTACACACCGTAGAATTTTTTTTTTTTTTAATCGCTTCGGTATGCAGGTTTCCTCACGATGTTTTCCTTCACCGTTAAAGTGCGTGGTGATTGACTATCAATACACACACAACTCCGAAAAGTCAGAGGTGTGCCCCTGGGATTTGAACCCGCGACCACCGTGAACATGTAGGCAGCCGAGTCTGGTCCGATACCACGAGGCCACCACGCACTTATTATCTATTACTATTTAGTTAATATATCTTAACTAATCTCTACCTTTCATATCAAATGTGCGCGATGACCTGTTGGTAACAGACCAGACGCGGCTGCCAACATGTCACGGTGGTCGTGGGTTCAAAACCCGGCGCACACCTCTGACTTTTCGGACTTTACATACCACAGTTTTTTTTTACAAATCGCCATGATATGCAGGTTTCCTCACGATATTTTCCTTCATCACGGTGATTGACAACGCGAGGAATGACTATATGGCCTAAGCCTTCTCAATAGTACTCTCGATTGTAGAGGACACCCGTACCCTGCCGTGGTATGGGCTGATACAGAACCGGAATATTAATTTATTAATGTAAGTACAAGTGTAACTAATTATGTAGTAAATAGTAATCAACTATTCTTCATCAACCAAAAGACTGCTGTGAAAATGTTCACGATTACCATCAATTCCATTGAAATCCTATCATTAAATACGATCAACATTTACTTAAAATGTAGATTAAGCACCAAATATTTGAAATCATTAACAGCCATTCAAATTACCTCGAGGTTTATTTAACCACGATTACCGAGTCTCTTGTTCTCGAGGTATTTAATACTGTTATGAAATACCTACTAATAATTAATATTATAAATGCGAAAGTGTGTGTGTATGTTCCGTTTTTATGCTAAAACGGCTGAAGTGATTTTAATGAAATTATTCAGAGAGATATATTGAACCGTGGAGACGGACATACGCTAGTTTTATCCCGAAAAAATTAAGTGTTCCTATGGGATGAGTGAATTCCTGTCAATCCAAATATACATATTTGCTTCTCTTTCAAATTCGAATGGATGGCACGGAACAGGAGAGGAAAGGGTTGCATGCTTTTGTCATGGGACAGAATGATATGGGACAGACCAGGTAATGACGGGACGGCAAAAACAATTGAGTTTAAAAATATAAAACAGTTAGTACTCAAATTAATATGTCTGGACTCAAAAACAATCTGCATACCGCCGAAGACGGGCCCGACCGCTAGTATTTGAATAAAGTTAACATGCGCGGTAGGCCACGGGTTAACGAACATACCGCGCTGTCCTCGCACGGACTGTAATGTGATGAAATCTCACATTTATTATCTAACCAGCGCGTGACCGGGGTATTAACGTCAAATAATGGATACTTAAATGTACGCTTTTAATAATTCACAGAACTTGTGTACCGTATCTAACGTTATAGGCCTATTCCTTGCTACTAGTAGCGAGTGAGATGATATTTTAGGAACTGTTGACAATGTTACTATTAGTTTTAAAAAATATTTGAAAAACAAAATTATGTTACAAATATTGACCAACAGAACTTGATGACTATAATTTGTGTTTTCCCAAGTAGCGACGACTTAAAGAGCATGTAAATCCGCCATAATGACCAAAGCTAATATGTCACCAGAATTAGTGTGTCAAGTTCCGAGATCATTCTGGGAATAAAGATTATAGGTACGGTTCCAAATAGGCCAGCATAATTGTATCGATTGGTGATGCATATTCGTAACCTTGTTGACATTTGATACTATACTTGGACCGCCCTGCACTAACAATCAGGTGTCAATGTGGTTAGTTTATCGTGTCAATGTATAAAATATCAGTAAAGTGCATTGTTATAATATGAGTGTCGAGGAATTGAATTTCGAGATTGTTTTCCTGCTTGGGTGTCGCAGAAAATGTTAAACCAATAGTCCTGTTGTTTACCATTTGGCAATTCCAGTAGTCTTCCGATATTGGAACTTCCCAAAATCCTATAAATTCTTAAACAAGCTAATACAACTAAGTAAAATATGTTTGTAGACGAACACCCACTGAATCAGTAGCGTGGATTGAATTCCAAGATTCCTCAATAGTCAATATTGCATTTTTATCGTGGTCTGATTTACGAGCTGATATCAATATATGTATTCGATACCTGCACTCAACAAGGACTTCACGTGTTCCCTGGGGAACATAAAACTGCAGCATTTTTACTCCCGACGTCTCGAGTAACAGTAAATCCAATATAGCGAACAGGTGCTTTAATAGTTTAACTCTGAGTAGTATCAGAAATTGCAAAGAATTGTTCGGTTTTATCAGACACAGACTTGCTACTGTACCGACTTTCTAGACTGACTACTCTCAAATATATCCTTATCATACAAATATTAGAACTACAACTTAACCGAAAACTGATGTTAGCATCTTTTCGTGACTCTAATTCTTAGATTTCAATGATCTGCTGTGTTCAGAAATTCTCAGGCAATCGTCGTCGGCTTCTAACAATTTTGTAGACTAAAGGTTTTAGCACCCAATAAACACACTTTCCAAACCATTGCCCCGTTCCATATCTTAACCGCATTTAATAATTCACAGCAGAGTCCTGCGACGCATCATTCCTATCTTATCCGGCCCTTAAGGGCGAAACTCCTCTGTCTTGCCGTAATAAAGATCCTGAACTGAATTACCCTCAACGCTTTCCTGTGGCGCCTGTGTGTTATCACTAGTTGTGCTCTCCGGGGAGCTTTATTTACACTCGCTGTGTTATTCATGAATGCTGTTTGAATAAAGATGAACGATCATTCGTAACGTCAGTATCAAAGAAACGGTAAAGACTTACATCGCGTTTGGATTCAATCAAAAATTTAAATTTGTCGGATGTCGGTCGTGATTATCAGCTGGGTGTTAATGGGGAGGATCAATGGAAAACCTTGATGGTTTAAACTTATAATTCCAAGACTGAGTCAATTTTACCCCATTTACAAAGGTTCGTTCAAGAGTTGTTATTTTAAGCGCAGATACGTTTCAGGTGTTGCGTCAATATTTTCCCGGCGAGTGAATTTCATTATCTCCCACAATAAATCCGGATTCTTTGTATCCGCAGGTAAAAACAGCTTCATAATCTCACACAAACACTTCCAGTGAAAAGCAAAACGATACTTGAGGGAGTACTGAGCGAAAAATTATTGCCCAGAAGAATTTTAAGGAAAATAGACAAGGAAACTTTTTTGAGATTTCGCGAGCGCCGGTGGCTCGAACCGTAACTTTTCTTTTAGTTTTGCCGGTTAAGACTGTAATCTGCAATGAAGCGGGAAATTTGCAGCAGCCATTAATCTCGGACTATAAAGTACACACAATGTATACAGATTGATATTTTGCATAATATAGCAGTCTAGAAAACAACGGAGTTAATATCTAATTCCTGGAAAATAAGTTGTCGTGGCGTACCCAAGAATGCTCGTAATATAGTTTAATTTAGTAGTGAATTTTGGTGACTTTACCCTTCTTGAAATCGAACATTCTCCCGTGGGAACCCAACTTGATTTGCATATAAAAATATTCTACGCTGAAACCAGAAGCTCTACCCAAAACGAAATGAAATACTTGACTTTCTGCAGATCATGTGAGGATCGCAGATTATAATGAATACGGTAGAACATACTACTGCTGACGAGTCACAGAGAGCAAATCATTAAAAAAATGAGAGGACTCAGGACACGTCCGTTTCAAACTAATGATTTTTTTACAGTATCGAGACTTCAACACATTAACAACCAACACCGTTGACTGTGCTCTGATAATAATAATTTTGATAAATTTAATGACAAAATTTAATATTGCATAACAAATTATTCAGTACAGAAACGGAATAACTTAAGACGTTTCTATATACCTAATCGTGAACAATCTACGTACAGGTAGCTGGAACATACATTAACCAACCCGTTCACTAACACGCAAAAAGTCAACGAGGTGAATTATGGCACAACCTCCGCTGTTAAGAAAGATCACCTACTCCCAGGTTATCTATGCTCTATATCAACTTGCATGTCCTACAGTTAAGCCTACATTTTATTATTTGTTAAACGACATAATTCACCTACCTAATAAAAGTTGATAGACATAAAATCTACTAAATTAACAGTTATCTAATCTTTCAGCCTCCGTGGCGCAGTTGGTTAGACGCCGCCTGTAAAACGAGAGGCCGCGGGTTCGATCCCCGCATCGAAACAAATATTTGTGTTAACCACAGGTATTTGTTTCGGGTCTGGGTGTTTGTGAGACCGAAAAGTCTATCGTAGTTTCTGATACCCACGAGACAAGACTCGATCTTATTGTGGGGTCAGGACTATGTATGTGACTGTTGGGTGTATTTATTTATTTATTTATTTAATCTAGGGCTAAATATTTTTGAATTTAGACAAGTTATTTTTGATACATTTCACAGAGTCTTAAGTTACAACCTACAAGCTAATTCAAATAAAAACACCTAACATGAACCAGTCTAAGCAGACACCAGGCATCCAAAAATACCCAACGGATTACATAAGCACGCTCATCCTCACGAACAATAGTCCGGAATCCGGATCATTATCAGCACAAATGCCTATGCATGTGCGCCAAATATTCACGACGAGTAAAGATGGCATCTTTGACGCCATTACCGAGACAGAAAAGCTGACAGGTGAAGCGACGAGCCGGCTTGATTCCAAAGGGAACTTATTCGTCGATTCGTTAGACAGATGCTGTAAGCAAATATACTGATTTGTATGTTAGTTTTGATTACACGAGGTTCATTATTTTAAATGGCCTTGAATTTTCCACCTCAGTTAGTAGTGCTTTGACGTTGTGATTTTATAATGCTTACTATGCTCAAATTGTGTATATTTTAAAACATGTGTCTGTATCGACCCACATACGTCTCGCTGCAGGGCACGGGCCCCCTCTACAAGCGAGAGTACGGTTGAGAACGGTTAGGCTATATAGTCCACCATGCTGGCCTAGTGCGGGTTGGCAGACTTTACATATTTAAATATTTTAAATAAATAATAAGTATTTTGTCCGGTTATTCACGTATTAATTTGCCTTGATGAAACTCAGCTCTGAGAGCTCAAAGTCTGGTATTTCATTCTAGAGCTGTACGCGTGATAAAATATTATAAGACAAATCGCTCCATACAAATGGGGTATGTACATATATACAGACGACGTGAAAATGGAATCAAGCGATTATTCTAGTACACGTGGAAAATATATCTGGCCACCAACCGCACTGCGTCAGCATAAAAACTAAAGATAAAATCCCCCTCAAATTATACAAGGGATATGTCCAGATATGATCTCAGTAATTTGGTGGTGGAAATTATTGTCGACGACCAAAATTCACATGGTATTTACATTGAACTAAACGTAAAATCAACATCCAAGTATACATACAAAAATTCACGCCTTTTTTTCAGAAGGGGTAAACAGGAGTGCTACCAGGACACCCACATTTCGCCTTGTATGTTCCGTCCACGATGTGATAGGGCGAGCCTATCGCCAAATCGGGCATAAATGCCTAACTCTGGGCTGATAATGCATAGAAAAATCCAATATATTATTGCCTGACCCGGGATTCGAACCCGAGACCCCAGTTTTGTAATCGTACCGTAGTACAACTACGCCACCGAGGCAGTCAAAATATAGAATTATAATAAACTAAATAATGATATAATTCAAAGTACTACATCAAACTCAATCTGCGCTTTCCTTTAGTTTATATCTATTTGACTTCTAACGATTTTGTTTTACCTCATCATAATTTCTTTAAAACTTACCCATTCCGTTGATCATTTGATCGGAAAAAAGATAACAAGAGCCAACATTGGCATGAAAAAGTGGTGTTTTAATTAGCACTTGGTTAACATTACAAAGAATAAATTACTAAGTTTGGCAATCTGTGCAACTGCAACACGCAATATTACGATTTCACTAGCACGTCTACTATCCGATATTATATTTAAAACATTGTAATTACGTAATTTTTAATTCGTGGTCCAGCAAACAAGCAAACAGCTCTCCTGTTGTTTTTTTTTCTTTTTATTATCCTATATCGTCCCACTGTTTGGCAACGGTCTCCCCTCTCACCCTCCACAGTTCGCAATCTAAAGAGACTTCAGGTAATAATGGTCTAAATGAATTATTATTTAAAAAAAAGACTTGAAAATCTGCTTAATATTTAAACGGTTTTATTTATCTCTCAATTTATTTCAAAATTCAAATATGTTCATAAAGAATGAGAAACTTAAGATGAATTTTGTTTGCTTAAAGATTCCTAATGGGATATTACATTGGAACCACCCAACTCGTACTAAACAATTTCTAAAATTTTCAATTTCGAATACCAAATAGCCAATACGATAGCAATGGTATGCTTAAATTTCGAATTCATATCCACTATTACATATCTCCATAACTGGAAACGCATCCATTTCAAACCATAAACGGAAATACAATAACATTCGAAACCTGTAAAAAGGATTTAGGAAAACAATTTTAACTCATATCTAATACTATTTGCTTTTAAGTTTCGTTTCTATAGTAGCCAAATTCCTTTAAATATCAATTATCTTTATTATAAGTTGAAATGTTGGGAATACTACTTTGAAAATCATAATTGGGAGTTTCTCTACAGCTTAATTCTTGATATCTTTAATGCTATCCATAAATTCGTTTCTGATTCATAACAACTGCTGATAATCACTTCAATACGATGCTTCCACAAATGCGTAACAAAATAGTCTATAACGAAAAAAATATTAATACAGCTTGCAAGAACCCAGAGAATTTCCTAGAAAACCAAAGAGCCGTCGGTCACAAGGGCACCATTATGTTTACCCTCGACCTCTCGAGAAGTTAGTTGCCAGTGCAAACCGTAACGTGCACATGGCGTAGTAAACTCGGCAACTCTCATTTATAACCCAGATGAGAGGCATAAGGAGCTGTGAAGCGCTGCCGGTTAACTCTTGGCTTCTTATTTTTCATAAACGAAGATTGATGCGCCAGGTGCTACAACGCGCATTTCAGCCGCCTTTTTTCAGCTTAGGGTTATTGATTGCTTAATTATGTTTTTGGAAGCGAAAATTTGGGGAAATTATTGAGAATTAGAATGAAATTCCGCCTCGTGGCCACAAAAGCTATAAAGTGATCAAAACGTCGGGAAGTTAAAAAATTTAATAATGGAATAAAATTCGCGATAGAATCTGTAAAAAAATTTTCCATTTCAATTACAATGGAATGAGTCTAATATGGTTTCATTCATTAACAATAAACTTTTCCAAGTAAGGTTTCTACCAAAAAATATTGATCAATAAACATTTCATTTCAACCTCACCTCCTTGTTTTTCTTTTTCAGATGCAGGCTTTCAAAGAGCTGAACGGTCAGAATAAACCAAGTAAGAACTGTTTACCTTAAAATAATTTAAATTGCAAATAAAAGGATTGATAACGATCAAACTTGTTATGCTCGTTAACTATGATACCGTTCAAAATGTAGGTTCGCGTGAACTAAAACATCTCGACTGATAAAAGTTTTTAAACCGTCTGCTGCCGGTTCCATTGCAGACCCAGCTTTTATACAGCCGGTAACTAATTAGGACCCTCTCGCAATCACATTTTGTTTTTCGTTATTTTAAAAGCAGTCACGTTTCCGCAGACCGTTTTCTCTAAATTTATTTTTAGCTTTCATATTCAAAGTGCTTCTATGTTTTGTCTCTGTTTTTATTCAACGTATTTTGTATTTACGTCTATTATAAGCATTTGTAATAGATTGACGACTGTATCTTTATTTATACCTATTGCTCAATTTGAACAGATGTTTGCAATTATGTAGCAATGCCTGCCAATGATTGAGGTAAACACAGATCGCAATCACATTTTTCCATTAATATGTATCACTTTTAACCGACCGACATTAGCACGGGGCCGACGTTTTTGGCCTTAATATTGTTATCTTTATTCAAAGAGGCCTATGAATAAAACAAGGCACACTCGCCGAGACGCCGATACTCCGACTCGGCAAGATGTTCCACGGTCATAACTTTATTCATTTAGTTGTTTAACTTAATTAAAATAGAGGCCTTAGTACGCGAATCGCCTACATTAATTTTAATTACGTTAAATCACACGGTGATGTACAGCCCTACAAAAGCATTCCACGTGACGGCATGCGTAATACAGATATCGTTGAAAATGTAAATGAGGAATATATTTATACTCGGGATAAGCGTTGACACACTTTTTATTTTTGATGATATTATTATTCCTCGTGCACTTTCGTTGAATAATTTCATAACGTGCGTCCCCTAATAGAACGAGCTGAGTGAAATAGATTTCAAAATTGGCAGTATGGGTGACAAAAGGATCCATTGAGTGTGTTATTAAGTCGGCATTGTGACTACTGGTGATGGAGCCCGAGGCGAGCGCCTTCACGCCAATAAATAAGATGCGGCTGAGTTGCGAACACAATTTAACTTGAAATAAAATTTTGCTACCCTCCGCTGTGAATAGGTCGGTATATGGTTCGGAAAGGAAGGGCGCTCCTATCTCTCCCTATATCGGTTCGGGTACACCTCGCAAGTTGCCGAACCGACTTCTTTGTGTTTTATGTGTCTAATGATGTGAATAGACTCCTAAACAGGATTTAAGTTACGCTTTCATTCGAACGCTGATAACGTTTCGGTGGTAATCAAAATATTCGCTATAAATATTCCGACTTTAATCCCTTTCATATTTTGTTTATAGCAAAAAATTACGTTTCATCGGAAAATATTGCCGACGGCCGAATTTATGGTGGAATATGAACTTGCCCGGGCTTTAATCGTATTTACTCAGATTTCGGTAGAAATTGACGTAACTACGTTACCAAATATTTGGTAACACCAGTATTTTTTCCTTCTTTACGTCGGGGACTGTTACTTCAACTAAGCTTAACTCTGACGACTGTTCCATTACAAAAAGCCGAGTAATTCGCGTCCCTTGTAATAACGGTTCACTATGATCAAACAGTGGTCCGTGTGTGAAGAGCCTGATATCAATTTCACGCAACTTGTGCGGCGAAGTATTGAGTAAACAGCGCGGTGTTCACCGACACGGCAGTCAACATTCGTGTGAACTGTAACGCGTGCGTTTGGTGCGTGCTTTGTTCGCGTCCTTTGTAAACGCATCACGTATGCCTTCCCGGATACTAAGAAATATATTTTCCTTGACTAAACGAATATGTTTAGGTGTGGCCAGTATGTAGTTAAACTATTTTTTTCTAGATGGAATTACGACATGCGTAATCTACCCAAATTACCGTACTAATATACAGCGGCTACAACATGCCTAATAGTATTATAATGTCGTAGTATGTCAGGATCGAGCAAAGTGGCGATCGATAGTCTCTGCCTACCCCTATGGGATACAGGCGTGACGATTATGTATGTATGTCGTAAATAATAATAATATTCATTAATAAGTATTTATGTGCTGTTGTAAACTCATGTCAGCTCTAGTATAAGCCTTAGTGGTTTCTTAGATGATGTTCATGTAATTATTTACGTATTTTTTTATCTAAAAAGTAAAATAATAAAAAAAACTAAGCAGTAGATTTAGACCACCATTTAACCACTCTAAATCGATTGTCTCGATTGTAGAGTAGGCCCGTGCCCAGCAGTGGGACGTATATGGGCTGATAAAAAAAAAGTAGATTTAGACCTCAGTGAGGATGGGTGGATAAACTATCATTAACAGCTGATGATTAATTACAACTCCTTTAACCCTAGATATTGAGTTAAATAGGAACTGAACTGGGGGGTTACTCTATGATCCGAAACGAAACTCAAGTGTTCGAACGTTCGACGTCTGAAGTAAGTTATAAGTTTTCCACTTCTAAAAATGAACACTATTCTCTATGATACTTATTGATTTACTTCGAACTAAGTATATAGTTACGACGTAAGATAGAAGATTCGAACATTTTGTAGAGTACGTAGGCACATTTGTACAGTTTTACGTGCGACGTCCGAACATTCGAGTTTCGTTTCGGATCACAGAGTAACCCTCCTGAATCGTCCCACGAGGATAAGCCGAAACCAAAGCAACCATTGAAAAGATCTGATCACGTGACGTCATGTAAAACAGCTTTTTATTTCTCACGTGTAACGAACTGAAAGAAATGATGGATGAGACGCGAAGACTCAACAAAACGCTCGCCATTGATCCGATAGGTTTCACTAAAGAAAACATCTTTCACAAGGACACCGCGCCTTTACAATGTATTTACATAACAAGGGAACAAGGATGATTTTTATATTCGCCCCGCTAATATTAACTTCGGAATTATGTAAGTGGAACAAATAATCGTCGATTCATTGTCCATTTGTTCAGTTCAGAATTTTAACCACACTGACGCCGTGCCAAAAGCTGTTCGTATTGTTTTCCTTGTTTTATTTAAACAACAATAGATTGTTACGTAACATTTTGTACCACTTCTACTGCCTCGGTGGCCTAGTTGTACTACGGTACGATTACAAAGCCGAGGGTTCAAATCCCGGGTCGGGCAAATCGATATTGGATTTTTCTAGTATCAGCCCGGAGTCAGGAATTTGTGCCCGATATGGCGATATATTTATGTATGTATTGTACCACTTTGTAGGTTACCATGGCGAGCAATGTTAAGATTAAGCCACTTTGTGCATAGACTGCATGGGACTTCTCATTAAGGTTGTAATATTGAGGCAAAAGATCCACTTATCCTTTTTTATATATTGGTCGTACAAAGTGGTTACTAGCTACCACTAGTGAACGATTTATCTCTTACCGACCGGCACAATTTTTACTATTGTATAGGTTGTCGATTTACCAGTCAATGGCTTAACGTTTTCTCCAAGGACAGAAGTTGGTCGGGATTTCTGGAACCAAACGTGGTTCATAGCCGCCATTGATTGGAAATCATATTTTCCCACCGCAGTGATATCGTGAAAATATGTACCTCCAACTACATTTAGAAGATATAACGAGCATAATATAAAACACATATACCACAGTAACAAGATTCCAAATGTCATTGATAAGCGCAAATTTGGCTTCCCAAACTGTGAGTCGCGACGCCCGCAGCATTCTTCCAGGGGCGTCGCGTGTTAATACTGTACTTAATACTGTAGCCTCGTTTTGATAAGCTATGCTCAGAAAAGCAAGAACATTCTTTCCATTTTCAGTTGCATATTCTAAAGGGTTCACAGTACAAATAAGCCCATATATGTCCCACTGCAGGGCACGAGCCTCCTCTACAATCGAGAGTACGATTGAGAGTGGTTAGACCTTGTAGTCCGCCACGCTGGCCTCATGCGTGTTGGCGGATGTTTACATACCATAGAAATTTATACAAATCGCTAAGATATGCAGGTTTTTCACGATGTTTTCCTTCACCGTTATAGCACGTGGTGATTGAGTTCCAATACACACATAATTCCGAAAAGTCAGTGGTGTGCCCTGGGATTTGAACCCGCGGCCACCGTGAACACGTAGGCAGCCGCGTCTGGTCTGTTACCAACAGGCCACCACCACCTATACTATATAACATATCCACATATTAATAAAATGGTGACACGCTTAGACTTCACACTACAATCACCTCGCTCTAAAAATAAAAAAAATAATTATTAAGTATTGAAACCTCAACTTTAAACACGCCTTACGAATCCGATGGACGTACAAAATAAACACAAATTTGAATGAATACAAAAAGCATAACAAAAGCGAATGTTGTTGAACGGGAGCGCGGGCAAATCACTTTCGTGGAATCGTTGTTGGTTTAATTAACGTTTCCTCCGATGTCACTATTAAGTCGACGTTGTATGGCTTCAAATGTAACAATGGCAGCAATGAGCCTTTGTGTACATCCGTTGTTTAGATGCCTCAAGCCTACGCTGTATACGGAGTACTTGGTATTGAAACTGCTTATTCTGAATTGTCAGTTACGAAATTATTTACAGAAATTTTGGTCTGTATTGTGGAATTGTTAGAAAAATTGTTAATAACATTCTGTTTTTATGTTTGGAAATTATATTGATAAATTATCCAAGTACATTTATATCTAGTTTTTATTATTTCTAAAAGATTTTTCGTGGGTATAAAATTTTCGATTTACGAATTCGAATTCATGGGAATAATTAATTTATTATGGGGGCATAATTAATAAAAACAATTATAAATTATTCAAAAATAATACTTTTAAATTCCATCGCATGTATCAAGCTTCAACTCTGATAAACATAACATTGTAAGGATTGCAATAATTGTCAATTGTAGTCGATGACACGCGAGGTATTCGCATTGGAATTCTTTCCCCAAAGTTGCATTACTATTCTCCGTGCACGGTGTATCCGCAGAATGAAGCAAACGCCCACTAGGTCGACTCAATTTCGCGATTATAATTGGAATCACACCGATGCGATATCCAGCCAGGCTCGCCTTTTGTTTTCTCTGATTTATAACTTCATAGCCAATTAAGAGTATCAACAAGCCCCCATACATTATTGTGAGTGAAACAATAATTAACGTATTATTAAATGATTTCCAATTATTATTAATGATTTTTACGCTTCAATAATAATGTTGACACGGAGTTTATTGACCACAGCGTTGTGTGTTCGCGATTAAATATTTATTGAATTAATATTTTATAGGATTGGGACAGAATTTTAAAATGACAAATAGGATTTGTTTATGCAATTGTTGTAGAAAATATTCATAAAAGGACTTGTATATTTAAGGATCTTTAAAAAGGCATCTGATCGTTTTTAAATCAATTTTAATTCAACATATTTACAGCTTTAAAAATATCTTTTAAGTTTCCAAACGTTCTAAAACAAGTGTCGATGTTTATGTGCATTTTTAATCACCCACTCACGGTTTAAACAAAGTATTTACGTGTAACAAAGTGCCACTTGGTCTCGTCTGAAGTGAGTAACGTTGTAGAACAAAATAAGGAAGTATCCATTGCCCAACACCGTAAAGAGCTCAACCACTCAACAAAACAGAACCAAGAAGCAATTTCACTAATCGCTTGTATTGCATCGCCTACAAACAGGACCCATTAGTTGCGTCAACTAGAAAATCATTGTGTTGAAAATTTGCTCTTAAAAATCAAAAGTGTGAAATGGTTTATTTTTCTTCTGTGTAGCGTGTCGCGTGCGCCACATTTAAGTGGGATGTGTGATGTCGCTGTGGAAGACGGCCTTAATTATTTTGTTAAGTATAAATGCATCTATTTACTAAGAATTAGAACTACTCTTCAAGCCCATTCAGTCTATCATTTAATAAGGAGTCTCGTAGTCAGAAGTGGATGCTTATGAGCTGATGCAGGTACCGAAAACTCCCCCTTTATACGTTTTCCACTAGTACTAACTAGTACTAAAATATATAAACAAATCAGGAATGTAGGATGAAATCACATGCGCTTAACCGATTTTCACAAAAATGTCAATTTTAGCGAATGTTAAACCGGTCAGATTTACCTTCACCTCAACATTAATGACCATAATAATCCAATTATGTTATTTCGGATCAAATAACTCAATGTATTTTGTATTAAGAACAGCGAAGACCGAAAACTAAAGTTTACGATTAAAAGCCTATGCGGGTTGTTGCTATGCCACGCGATGTGTGGGCATAGCGTGTGATTTTACCAAAATGTGATTGGAATAAGTTCCCAGATGAGTATCTGGGAAAGTTTTGAATGTGTTGGATCGTAGAGGGAATATAAATTAAAAAAGTTTCGCCTATTATCGGAGATTACTTTATAGTTGAGGAGATAAAAGATTTATATCGGTCTCCGCAAAATAACTGTGCCTTCTTTATCTGAGTTATGTGCCCTTGAAACTCATAAAACAGACCTATTTATGTTGAGTTCAGTCTTAATATTTAATTAATAACTCGAAAGCACTAGAAAAATATTAAGTAAACAAAAAAAAAATCAATGTCAAAGTTAAAAAATCTATCTTTTGTAAAGCCATTTTACCCCTCACACAAGCGTTCGATTTTCTAACTAAAATATTTACACATGTTTTGACAGTGATTTAAATAGCTTCGTTAAAAGAACTAACAATTAGTCTCCTTCTTTTAATAAAAATATCAAACACCAAGCACAATAATATGAGAGAATTATATAGAGCTAAAGAAAATGCAAGATATAGGGTAGATTTATCAATATTAAATATAAACAGCACTTATCCACGCCCGGACGAAGCAGCCAGTTCCTACCGTTAACAATATCCTATAAAAAATCGTAAAGAAAACTCCAATAAAGAAAATCGGTTCAATATTGTTGCATAGTCACGAGCTATAATAGATAAAATTAAGAGCAAGTCATTTTATTAAAAAGAAACTCACAATATCTTACAACCCTACGGTTATTGAGCTAAAACCCTAATAGAAAAAAGTTTCTAAATTATAGTTTTTTTATGCTGTTAATACCTATTTTGAACTTATAAAGCTGTTATTACAAATAACAATTTCATGTAACACCTTGTATTTAAAAAAGATCTATGAAATCACTTTTTACTAAAAAAGAGGATCTACAACGCAAAAAAAAAACAATTTATTTTATTGAAGTAATGTTGGAAAAATCCAAGTGTTCACTTAACATAAAAACAATATTCAAATAAATGTTATAAGCCTTATCTACTTGTTGTTTTCCACTTCAATCGTCCCTGTAATATTTTTCCAGCAATAATAAAAGAAACGTTATTGACTCGCTCTCCTCGCCCTCATTCCGAAGCTTTTAATGCCAATAAATTATTACAAGGAAAATAAAACTGCTACTAATTAAAACATAATGGATATTTGAGATTTTTCAACAAATATTGGATACGACCCAAGATATTAGGTACCCTTCGGCGCGGACATTAAAAATTCTTCCTCGGAGGTCGCCGAAATGGATTTTTCAGATGTAATTAAATCCTAATATTTCTTAATATTGAATTTTACTACACTGATTTAGATTTAAGACATTAATGTACTTTTTTTTTACTTTCAACGAGTTATTAAAATATTGGAATTAAATTTTCCAATTATGTTTCAAATGTAATCTTTTATGAAAAAAGTCCTCAAATATAAACTCAACTCTCAAAGCATCAAAATAAAATAGTAGAAAATAAAATAATATATTTTTGCAAAATGAAAATACCTATACCATCAGACTACTATAATAAAATAAACGTATTTGTAAGTCATCTTCCCTTTTCAAAATTTACCTATCCTCCAATCAACATACCTCTTCTAAATAATAAACTAATTTAGATTTGACTCAAATTATTTCTCCAAATTATAGCCTCGAAATATAGACATTTCTTCACATAGAATCGAAGACATAACCACGTATGCTTCACAAGGAATTTAGCCGGGATAATGACTTTTACAAACGCACACACTCGCGCAACAGGGAAGGAATTTGAGGAATTTCATAACTAAGGGGTAGATGGGGCTCGAAGATATTAAAAATTGAGCTAAGATGTGCCGTCCTGTTATTTATTAGTAAATACGAGTGTTGATGTTTGCTTTTTATTTGTAATGTTAAATGGTATGAACCGTCTGTATTTTAATTAAGTTCCTTCGCTTATTAATAATATTACTTCGTAGTAATATCACTCTATTATGAACTAATGAAAAGTCTCATTGTTCTAGTCTATTTATTTTTGTATCCTATTGTATTAATTCATATACGTTCCACTGCAGGGCACAGGTCTGATCTACAATCGACAGAACGATTGACAGAGGTTTAGGCCACATAGTCCACGCGGGCCTAGTGCGGGTTGGCGGACTTTAGATATTATATAACTTCTTGCAAATCGCTGTCTACCCACCTGTCTATTTATACCGATGTTCAATTTAACAAATTACCAAAAATCCTGTTTCGTCATAGTGGATGTCCAATGAGGTAAACTAACAACAGTTCGTATAAATAATGTTGAATAAAAGTTTGCTACTTAGACAAACAATTTTGTTTGTAAAAAAATTGAACAAATTTCATCCTATTGAATTGGAATTGTATCATTGTTAACCGTGATCTATTTGAAGACTTTATTTAAATTGCCAACTGTTAATTATAAAATCTATTTTTTGTGTTCTTTGTTCTTTGATAGTTACCAATTGAGCGGACTTCGTAGGCGAAAAGTGCCTCAAGAATTTGAGTGAGATAATCTTTTATTAGACTGTTTTAAAGGAATTCGATTGCTCTTCAATTCTTTGTGAAAAGGAAACGCAAATCAGCTTTTGACAATTGTGAAATTGAATTACGGATGAATTTACGATCAATTAGTCAGACTCATAAATGCATTATATTTTAATGTCATACACATGGGGAATCCTTTTTAAAACCATCCAATTAAAGAAACGTATCCAAACTGCAATGAAATCGTCAAAGAACAGTACTCCAGTATAACTCATAATTACTGAGCACTTGCAGATTTATGTTCCATCGTGAAATGAGGCATTCCGTGGTTTGATACCGCAATCAGCTGGATAAGCTTCCGACACCCGCTCTGTTATTCCAACCATTCCCTTTTTCCCGACGTCTTAAATATAACTTCAGGGGCTTTAGGGTCAATGTACTGTTATTTATGTTATTCGATTTTCCTTACTTTTTACATTCGTAATTTGGAACGGAAGAAAAGAGAAATTTTGCATAATTCGGTTATTGAAGGCTGAATTATGTAGGGTATTTACATCCCTTTTAAGTAGGTGATGAAGGTTCTTTGATTAAATATTAATCAGAAGAACGTCAAGTAGATTTGATTATTGATTCATGTACTTTTTTTTATAAAATTGTTTTATATTTTGAGTTAGTAAAAGAATAAATAAAAATATTATTTCATATAACTATCAACTACAGAAAAATTCCCAATATAGTTCACAAAAGCCAATTGGTACATCAATAAATCAAAAGAATTTATTACCCCGAAACTCACAAAGAAACTTCATAAAACATGCATCAGATTCCGTACAATTAAGTTGAACAGAAGCCACACGAGTCTCGCCTGTCGTAATTTCCATTCCTCACAAGCCTCAAACGGATTATGAAGAGTCACAAGACTCAGGCTTGGGCCCTACGACCCTCATGCGTAATTAACTTACCAACAGAACTCATATCATGGATTAAACGGGCTGGGAGATCGATTGAGTCTTACTAAGTCATTCAGTCAGGAACAGTCGTAAACCCATCTTAAGTTCATTGATTAAAAATGTTTTATTAAACCCTTGGAAGCTTGAAGACGTTAACGTAACGGCCTTATCGAAGTTACTTAATATTGAAACACTTAGGATTAAAATGGATCTTGAGATCAATCGTGAATTGTTGATTGGTAGAGTGAAATTTACGTAGAAAGTGTAATTCAATAGGTTTGAAGTAGATAACAAATATATTTTGCTCTAGATATTGGTTTTTGGTATTTTACATTTTTTACAAAAAGTATTTGAAGATGTGATGTTATTCCAAATTATGATTCTGATTTTTGTGTATTTGGATTGTTTTGATTAAATAGACCAGCTAATTTGAGAGAAGGTCGTCAAGGTAAAACATTTTCAATAAAATGTGCTTATAATTGACGGAGATATGTGTTTAGTAGCGGACATCCTGTGTCTAATGATATCATTAATGGATAATATACGAGTAAATGGAAAAATGTTAAGACATTGTGTCACTTTGAGCAACATTAAGGACGACGAGTTCAACGATCCAATATAACGCATCAGACATCACTAAATGGCTTCCTCTCTGTTCTACGAAACATATTGCTATTACCACAATACGTATGATTCACAAAAACGTCCGTAACATTGGTATCACAGCAACATTCTCCTCGGTACTAAAGCCACGTACAAAGATTCAGACCGCGATATATTGCAAATCCATTGAAAATGTGTCATGCTGGTGCAATCGCACACAATTCCCGCTTTACTGTTAGCTCTGTGCGATTCGCGACACATGTCTCTGACTTGTCGGTATTAGAATTTATATGAGTTTCTAAGAGGGTGATCCACGGGTTAAGAATGATTTATTAGCGTCTGCATCGACATCTTTAAGTAAAAAGTCAACATCTTTAAGTAAATCCTTAAGTATTGAACCATTTGCGCAACGTGATGGAAAACGTTTGAAAATTATCAACATTTTGTCATTTTTCCAATCGCGTCTTAATTGAAGATTTTAAAAATTAGCTTGTAATGGCTATCGAGACGATTATACTCAAGTTAAGAAATACTGCTAATAACAATTGACTAACCAATCTATACATAAGACGGTTCAGCACCTATTTAAGATCTTCATGTATATTTATATAACAAGTAGAACCAACAAAGTTCTACTCTGCTCGCCATCTTTTTCTTCTGTCCTGTTTGTTTATGAATGAATAACAAAAAATGTAAAGTTAAATCCGAATTGGGAATTCACCGAGGACTTAACAATTTTCGGTCCGCTTTACTGCCGTTATATCATCTAGGCAATGTATTAACGTATTAAAATCACCTTAATTAACAAAAATAAAAAGGTGTAAAGCCACATCATATATTTATAAACTTCAATTCTTGTGTAATAAACTAGAACTAAGACGTATTTATAAGTGTCCGACCGAAACTAGTTTTTCAACCGAAACCGAAACTTATTAAACTGTTTTTTTTTTTACATTTACTAAATAAATTGAATAAATAAATGTAAAAAAACAGTGAATTTTAGTAAATAATCGTAATTTTAAATAATTATAATAAGTTTCGGTTTCGGTTGAAAAACTAGTTTCGGTCCGACACTAGTATTTATCATCTAAATGAAGATGGAACTCGGAACATGAACATGGAATCACACGCACAATATCCCGCAAGTGAATTAAAATCACTACAATTAACCGCTACACGTTCATAAGATGTGAAAATTAACACGATGTTACACTACCCCGGTATAAATTGTGAGTAATTGGATAAGTTTATGCTAGAGGGTGGATCTTGCATGCACAATGGCTTGTTCCGACCGACTTTGTGTTATCGTATATTCAACGTTATATCGTCCGTCCCGCCGTCTGTCGCGCTTTAACCATGCGATAATCCTACAAAGTGATTTAAACATATTTCCACGATATATTTAATATTTACCAAGAAATATCTTAGTTCTTTTTGTCATAAATTTTAAATCCAGGAAATTGAATTTGAAGTTTGTAGGTTTCTTTCAATATGCTTGATAGAAGAAGGTATGGAGTGTAATATCCTTTAGCACACACTTGTAACGCTGAAGAAAATTTATTTGCCAAATTTTTATGCTCTGTAATAATTTTGAAGGTAACTGAAAGCTACCAATCCACACAAAGCCGACGTGATGAGCTATGTGATAATGAAAACTTTCTACTGCCTATAGCATGATAGCCCCATGCCAAACTATCGGATTTAATTACTTGAATCATTAATTGTCCACTTGGTTTTAAGGTTTCCTTGAAATAAAACGAATTGTTACGGATTTTACGAGTATAGCGAATTTTATTTAATTTTTACAATTTTTACTTCCCAACGTTTCGATCACTTTACAGTTTTCGTGGTCACGGGGCGAACTGAGTGACTGCTCAGCGGATGACTAATACCATTTAACTACTCTCCAATTTAACTACCCTTAATTTACAATTATTAACTTTAAAAGTTAATTTTAATTTAAGTTTTCCAACTAAAGTCAGTTCCTATCATTCACCAAAACGACAAAGATCTTAAGAAAAACGATAAAAAGCACGTTAAATTATTACAAGCGGCGGTTCATTCAATTCGGCCCAGTTGTAAACTTTATCTAGAGACTAGTGTCACTATTTTGTCAAGTTTCCCGTTGAAAGTAAGTTGGCACTTGGTTTGTCAGTCTATTACGCTTTAAGTGCGCTGTTAAATCCGTCCTTTTGTTTCCATTTTGTGACTGTCAACATCCCTAGTTTCTCGAGCGAGTAAAATCTTATTCTGAATGGTGAACGTTAATGCTACAGTTTTTACTGTCGCCAATTCAGTTGTTTTCAACATAACCTTATCTTACAAATGGGATTTTCTAGAACGGTATTCGTTTTATTTCCCTAATTATATGTAATTTATTGTGGAATTTCTTGAATATTCTTGGATATGCTCAGGAGTGTAATATAGATTTTAGTTTTTAAAAGACTTTTATGTTTTAATAAATATTTTTTGAACTCTAATAGTATTATAGTTTGGCCTAGAGATTGTACAAGACCAAACTTGTTTAGAGCACATGCAAATAGTATAATTTCTTAATTCTCTAAATGTTCTTTATTGGCCTACTATTTCTTAATAAAAAGTCATAGTTTGAGAAACCATATATCATCTAAAAGATTTCACTAACTTCAAACGCTTTTGCGATGCGACTGCGATTTCAATCATACATCTATACTTAAACAAACATCAATGAAAGTTCCCTGTGAGTTTGTAGGGACAAACACAAGACGCAGGGATCCAGTTATACACAACCTGCAACAACAGTATCGGGTTAACACAACCCAGCCGTTCCCACTTCAGCCGCCATGTCATGCACATTGTCCATACATAAACTAACGCCTTTTTCCCAGAACGGGTAGGCAGAGGTGCTACCAAGACACCCACTTTTCACCTTGTGCGTTTCTTCCCACGATGTGATAGGGGGCGAGCCTACGTCATATCGGGCACAAATTGCTAATTGTCTATTTATCTGATTGAACAATTAGCAAACATAAACTGGATCTTATTGAATCTTCTTTAGAGATTAGAAATGCTCCATAAATAATTGAAAACACAATATATTTTATGGAAATAATAATAATAATTGTATCGACGCTGTCTCGTATAGATACTGAGCTTTAATAATATTGTTTTATCCCCAGGGTTGTACTCCGGGATAATATCAGTTTACCATATTGCTTTGTAGAAACAAAACGAAATATTAGTTTGATGATTTTCCTTTCTACTCGTCGTAAACTACAGAAACAAGACTCTTTTTAGCTAGCACATGAGCTGTTTTAAACCATGCCTTTTTTATACAGACATCCAGACAGACATAATATATATATTATATATCCACGAGAAATTCTGTAAACACATTCGAAAACTTATTACTATCGTTTTATGCTTACGATCACTTCCTTATTTCGTCCGCAGCCGACACCCCTACGCATATAAAGTAGATTAGATACCCTGCATATTTACTGGCACGCACCTGCGATAAGTTAATATTGTAAAATTACTCGAGGCCGCCCTTGCATGCCCTTATATCCCGGAGTAATTGTTCCGAAGAGCCGCTTCTATTATTCGATGAAGTGTTAAGAACTGGGAGATTTATAGGACAAGTTGAGGCACAAACTTACACGAGAATCGCACGTGATAATATCACTTTAATTACGGTACACAAAGAACCGATGTAGGGTTGTGGTTAATTAAAAATTCTTCAGGGAAGATATAAATAAGCGGTTTCAATTGTGTTGGCATCCGAGGCGGGCGTCTAGCGTTTTATGAAGTTCGAAGGCTAAGCTTTTCACACCCTTCACCGCGGAACGGGTGTTAAGGAAATGTTGAATAAATTAGATTTTAAATTATCAAGATTCCAGTTTATATTGCCTACATGTTCACGGTGGTCGCGGGTTCAAATCCCAGGGCACACCTCTGACTTTTCGGAGTCATGTGTATATTGATAGGCAATCACCACGCACTATAACGGTGAAGGAAAACATCGTGAGGAAACCTGCAAACCATAGCGATTTGTATAAATTTCTATGGTATGTGAAAGTCCGCCAACCCGCATTAGGCCAGCGTGGTGGACTATATGGCCTAACCACTCTCAATCGTACTCGCGATTGTAGAGGAGGCCCGTGCCCTGCAGTGGGTCGTATATGGGCTGATACAATACAAAAAAAAAGTTTATATTCGTAGATTTAAAAACGACATGCGTGGTGATGTTTTAGTGTTTTAGTTAGTAAAATTATGTGAAGTTGGCACTGTATGTTTTATGCATAGCTGCCTGCTTGACGTCAATCACTTTGACTAGTATCCGAATCTTTTTCAAAAATTATAAAATCCAAAACTGACACATTATTTTTTTCCGAGCTCCGCGTTCCGCGGTCTCACAGCAATCTCATTGAATTTATATACCAATTATTTTACTTATAATTTGCTATATTAAGCCAATAACCTACAAAATAAATAAAATAGTTTCCGTTTAATATTCCTTTAATGTGTTAGATAATTAATTAATCAACAATAATATTACCAGTCATTAACAGCCAAATGATTTCACCACCATGAGAATTTCTCTTACCTGTAAAGAAATAAAAATCACATTTAATACCTACAATTATCGTGCACTTATTCTTAATCGAATTTCCGGACATAAAATCTATAATGAGACCTTATTATTCCTTCTGAAATATTAATGAACATTTATTAGACTTAATTTTCATTATTCCGTGTCTTGGAGGGCACATTAAACCAGAGGTTCTGATCGTTGCCAAGCGACATTAGTCGTTAAGACAACTCAACAAAGTATATTATTGTACCACACAGTCATTTTGCTGTTGTCAGCGTTTAAAAATGAGACTTCGGCCTTTATTCTGAATTCAGTGAACACGAAATAAATATAATGTGTGTGTGTTCGATAAATATTAATGTGTAGGTGTTGTAGGACCAAAATTTACGTTTATATTTCCCATATCAACGACACGTATTTTACTGAACTAGGACTACGGGTGCAAATGTTGAGTGTTTTTATTCTCATGTTTTGATTTCAGTTTTACAAAAGATTTCTGTTTTAGTCGGATAATTAGCCTAATCACCTTAAAAGAATTACGTAATAATATTACATCCAAAAATATTTTTTATAAAATATACATAAGAGGTTAAAAACCATGTATCAATTGATTTGATTACTGAGTAAAAAAACTACTGTCCGCATTCATATACTTAAAATAACCTCTAGATAATATGCATGTGTCACATACATATAAACATGTAAATTCTCATCGTGCGTGTCTACCGAGCCGGGTAAAAATTCCCATTTATCCGGGAGGCATGATTGCATGGAACCCTTTCCAAATTACCCACTTGAGTGGTGAGACGAGTGCCGCTGAGAAATGCTTATTAAACTTCATGTCTTTCTTGAATTGAAAATAATTTGGGCTTTATTAAGTAGGAAATATATCTGCCGTAGTGTGAAGAAGCATTTTAGCAGGCTGGCATGATTGTATCGAATGGCATGGGATGCCGTCTGATGCCATTCGATACTCTGTCTGTACGGTATTTGCTCTTACCATCAGGTGCAGTAGAGTCATTATGCCATGCCAGTATAAAATATTTAGAAAAATATTCCTAATGCGGCCTATAATCCCTCAGAATCGAATTGTAGATTTGTGTCTCAATAAGACTTACGTAGGCTCAATTATTTTATTACACACCTAAATTAATTATAGATGAAGAATTTATAATTATTATCTCTCGTCGGTCGACACAGTTCTGCCGCGGCTGTTAAAACCGCGTCTTTTTTTTATTGCATAGTTCCGGCAAACGAGCAAACAGGTCACCTGATGGTAAGTGATCACTCCCGCCCATGACCATCTATAATGTTTGGTTCATAGATGTGTTGTCGGGCCTTAAAATTATGAGGGGAGAGGGAAGGGAAAAGGAAAGGAGTATTGGGCATCCGGCAATCTAACTCATCGAACGAAACGCGTGCTGTCGCTTCACGTCAATGTCTTGTGAGACAGTGGTACCACCCCGGACAAGCCTGCCCATTCATGCTGAGTCATGACTGACAACAGCGTGGCTTTACCACATACTTGTTTTTTTTTATACATATTAAAGCATCTACGAAATTGAACCCGGAACTTGACATACCAACTTGTGTGATATATATTAATAATGTTGACAGTACACATTATTGATATATACAATAATATACATTAATGCGGTACACAATGTATTATATTATAAATACATTGTGTACCTATGTTTACTCGAAATTGAATGTAGGTCGACTAATTCGTAATTACCTAGCAGACTAATATAATTACATTTACTAACTCCGTATTACTGAGTAAAACCTAAGGGAGTTAAAACCTAGACAAACTATTCAATAAACATTCACATTAATGCTTATAATTAAAGTAGAATTCTAGTAGAATGTCCACAATATTCATTATTTCGACATTATATTTTTAAAAACTAAGTATATCTTAATGCGACTACGGACTTTATTTTTACCTTACAAAACATACATTTTCTAGGTTAATTGGATGCTATATTAATTGGACTATCGTCATTAAAATAAATGAACCCTGCAGATGTAACTCATACATTTTTGTACATCATAATCAACTGCGATCTTATTATACAGATGTATAATCATCATCAACTGTTATATGACCTAGCCTTTAAGTATCCTTCCGCATCATGTACTAAGACCTAGTTGTTTATTTATATCGTCCACCCTTCTAATTTTATACCCAAGCGTGTCGATTCATGAAGGTCAGTTAATCTGACTTAAATGACGTCAGATCATTTTCAAACCAAGTAGCCTCTTATTCGCCATTTTTAACTTGTCGCAATACTTCCAAAGTATTAAATTCTGAATTATTCAGTAAAAATCATTCCGCAAATTATGCGTTAATACCCACTTTGCATAATATTTCATCTACGAAAACGATCCCAAGCGTATGATTTGAACGGGAAAACTTTACACCAAAATTAAATATACAAACAAATGGGGTTAGACATTATGGCATTGTTTAAAATAAGAGTGGCGACTGATAAAACTTGTTTTATATTAGTCCCCTGCGAACTGGACTCATTCCGCAACTTGAGCCCATAAAAGTTAAAGGGCACATTACGGCAAGTAATAAGCGAACGGCGGACCCTAAATTGGACAGACGTAAGTCCCACTGCCGATCTATAACGCCATTCTCTATTTAGAGCAAAGGTAATTTTGTTTAATTAGTGTGGAGCGAATGGGACCGACCGTTGCATTTATTAGTTTGCGTTGTGCAGAGAAAAAGTGTCTTCATTTCGCAAATTGTGTTTAAGATGTGTTGGCTGGAATTGTAAACAGAACTCTCTTTAGTAGTGGATTAATGCAATCTACAGTTAATGGGTTTCAGTGGTGTTTCTAGTTACACTTTTTCTTTGTAAATAATTGTTTTTCTAAGTGAATACTCTTTCTCGTTTTGTTCAGTTGAATGTTGTATTCAAGTACTGTCATTATTGAGGCAGTGTTCCGGTTTAGCTACTTTCTCTCTCACTTCCATGTTTTTTGGAAATGGAAATCAGAAATATAGACCGAACGCTTGTATTTATTAGTATGCGTTTATTACAACTAAGCTTCTATTTATGACTCATCTTAACAAAAAACTTAAGGTTAATGGCCTCTTTTATAATAGGAAGCATTATAGCCCTTGGATGACCCACAAGAGCTTGGTAGATGGAAGATGAAATTACTAAAAGTCACATAATTATAAGTGCAGTTCCGTGCACACAAACTACCAACTGACGAGAAATAATTATCTCTCGCCATTCGTACATCCTTAAATACAACCAGGAAAGCGTACAAAATAATGTTCATTAAAAATCCTCAGTAATAAATTACAAAGATGCTTACAAACTCAGATAGTGACTCGACATAAACCAATGGACTCGCAATATTAATTCAACCTCTGGTGGAATTCATTTTGTTGTTATTAAAGGATAATTTCGCGAAAATGAAATAAGACTCCGCTTAATTGAATGCACAATTACGCAGCAAAAGGAATTTTTATTTTGCATTTTCGATGTTTCACTTCGCGTAAGTACTAAAAAATTGGAAAGTAGTGAGAATTTTGGACATGGGCCAAATTCTGGAGAACAAATAGCTACCGGAATGACTTTGAAAGTAAAGACTATCTCATCAGCTGTAGAATGTTTCCGCGTTAAAGAATGTGATTTTTTATAGATCTGGGTAAGAACAAGATCATTTAGCGAACCTTTTCCAGAAGACATTTTAAATGGGCAAGGAGCAAATTGAAAGTAGAAAAACATCTTTGCTCAATTCCCACAATCAGGTTTATTTCGAATTGAACATACTTATTGAACACGTGTAAGACATTTTCTAGCTATTTTTTCCGCGACACGGCTGGAAGACAAATGACTTCTGTTAGTCGCAACTTCTATAAGCAATAGCAGTAGTAAGTGTGTACTAACTTTGGTCCAGACTTGATCCAAGCGATTTTGCCACGTTGTCAAATCTGCTACATTATTAATAGCATACAATCGGTTCATATAATAATGACTCTGCCGAAGTATCTGCTGCATTCAGAACAGCCTTATAACACAGAATAAATGCAGCAAGAAGCAATAGCATCATTTAATGTAGTCTGAAGTGATTTCTGCACCAATAGAATTAAACGCTTGATCAATTTTATTTATTTATTAAAGCTTTATTGTACACCTGTGACATAGAAAAAGTACACATTAGACAAAAGACGTACAAAAGGCGAATAGTATTTTTCTTGAAATTATTTCTTATTTTCTGGTATCCCCACAAAGAACTTGTATATTAACATTAACTCAGAACTTTATGTGTATTTTTTACATTTCCAAATGAATATAACCGAAGTAATGCAGTGAAACATTGCAAGTGACCGCCATATCGGTTACTCGGCACACACTTTAGATATTACACCCTAACGACTTGCAAGCTTTCCCCTGTTTTCTTAGAACATAAAGGCGCTGCATTTGCTATGTATACACGCACTTTAGTTTCTTGATAGTATTTCCCACTGATTACAGCTCACCCGCTTAATAGCTTTGAAGATTAAAATAATTACAAGGAAATAGTAAAATCCAACTCCTTTTGAAATTTTCTTCCCGCAGGTTGGGTGTTGTAGATAATGTTGCTATTGGTTTTTGACTATTCCAATGTTTTGCACACGTTTTCCTCAAATAAAAAAACAAAATACTGTTAATTATTTTATGTCATATCTGTCCCACGATGTGTTAGGGGCAAGCATATCGCCATATCGGACACAAAGACCTCACTCCGGGCTGATAAAGAATAGAAAAATCCAATATCAATTTGCCTGACCCGCGATTGGAACCCAAGACTTCAGCGTTATAACCCACGGGGTTGTAACCGTACCATAGTACAACTACGCCACCGAGGTAGTGTAGGATCAAGACACTGCTAATCTAGTAATAAATATTCTACAAATCCACATGAATTGTATGGCTTGCATTCTATATAACCTTGTATATTTGCCTACAGTTTACACACACAAATATTTACCGAGCTCTATACAAACAGTTCATAAATATTTCAACGGCGCAGTCAACTTATCAAATAGGCCACCACACCTCTTGAATAGGAATAAATAAGCAATGAATATACATATATAGATATAGTATGTACGCCTGTCCTACATAGTGGTGCACTTTCAACGCGGTGTCGAAACCTGCTGCGGTTGAGCCTCGCCGCAAGACGTCATTATCTGGATATCTCGCATTCCTAACCACTGGCTGATTCGTGCTGCCTTTGTTGGAAAATAATTAAGAAAAAACTGTTATGTTCAAATTTAGAACACAGTTCCTGGCTGGGAAAACGTATTCAAATAAGAGTTTGTAATGAAGTTGATTTTATTATTATATTTTTAATCAGAAACTCTTTATGGATATCTCGTAATCACCGACACTGGCTGATTCAAGTCATCATTAAAAGTATTAAAAACCGTTTAATTTGAATTTAGAAATAATCATCCTAGCTGTAGTCATTTTGGATTACTTTCTCTGTGTAACTATACCACATACAAGTTACTTGGTTGGGGGTTAAGGGTACGCAGAATTTTCAAACTAATTAATATAAAATAGAATTCATACACCCATGGATAAATTTAAAAATACTTATGCCCTTTAGCATTATGATTTACGTAAAGGTATAGACTATAAAGTCTAAAACAAGTGGTGTAATTAGCTATTATGCATTTTAAACGGGTACTAAAGAGCCTTTTCAGGCCCCTCTCATGACCACGACTACAAAACGTGCTCGGGGAATCTTTTGAAAAATTATATTCTTGAAAAAAGTTTAAATAGTGCTGCATATTTTAGGCTTTCGAATAATGAATCTGTTGTCTATAGTATAATGGGGTAGAGTTTGAGAGCTTGCTAGAACAATTTGCATGGAAAATATTTTATTATAGAAGGAATGTTTATATGTTCCTAGTGTAAATTATTTTAAATGTTAATGTTCGCACCAATAGTAATGGCCATTGTTTAATAATAGTATTGTCAATAAAATACAAATAAAGTTAGCACTCAAAATTATCTAAATACATTGTAGAAGGGGTATGAACCATGAGTTTGTGGCTTCAATTCCCGGGTCGGGTACCTTAATTTATGTGATTTATCAGTTAGTATAATCTTACACGAGTTATCCGGGACTGGACTTTGTGTCCTACAGTTTATCTAGCCCGCGTGATTACATAATATGTATTTTGTGAACATTTAATATTACGAGAGATTAATCATAATTCATAAACACATAATCCTATCAATGTTGTTCAACATAAACACAGATCAACGAACGAACATAACCAGCAGCTATTCGTTAAACTAATTTAAATTGATTTCCATCACATTAATACTGATTAATATGCATGCGAGATTGATTAATACGGTTTCATAACAAGTGAAAGTTATTCAATATAACATATGTGCATATGCGTAGATAAGTGTGCATAGACAACTTGATTCGAGCCTAAACCTGTATGTCTATGGCAGGAAAGCGGCCGGGTGACATTTTTGTGGTTTTCACTTGTGACAAACTTTCTCCAGGCGGTATTAAACCATGTTTTAAATCCAGTTTAAATTATGATTAATGTAACTAGTGTAGTGTTTGATTTATTTAATGATTAAATGTGTTTTCTTGATTTACATTTATTGATAGAAAATGAGTCATAACAGTTTAAGCTTATTATTTTTAATACAGTCACAAATTCATTTTTAAGAGATTTACAATTCAAATTGAATAACAATATTTTTCATTCATAAAATCTTTTACAAAATCCCACAAATCGTAATTTAATCATACCACTGCTTTGGAATTAGCTATAAGCGCTAATAACAACGTATCTCCAAGAACTATGATATAATATTTAATATTCTACGCTCATTTTATTTACATGCATATAAAGCTATTAAAATAGAAGCGCTACTTAAAAAAGCTAAAACTGCTCCGTTTTAGTACGCTTTCCGCGGAATGAAATAAAACTGAAATCACTCATTTAAAGTCACTCAGAAAACTCCGCTCGGCATTAGCACAACGTATCTAATAACAAACATGTTGACCCAAGAAGAGTTGAAAAGCCCTGAAAGCTTTCAGCGAGAGCGGGCCGAGATAATGTTTTGCACATTATGAGCCCAACTCGTAGCTTCATACATAAACAAAAAAATTAAAACATCAACTCATGGACGCGCCCCGCGCCCCTCGCCCACCCCGGAGACTGTAAAAATATTACGCCATAAATATCAAAGCAATTTTTCCGCGAGCCACAATAGCCCTGTCGGCAATGTTTGAATGACGCGTATTATGTAAATAGATTCGCCGAATAGAACCGAAACGTTCCGGAAAATAAGAGAACGAACGCCGTCAAAGTAAGTATGGTCCCAAAATCCTGCACCTTATGTTTGTCCGTTACGGCCCATTGCGCACCCTCAGGTGATAAAGGCGTTAAATACGATTAAGAGGTCCCTAATGGGACCGCCCCAATAACACCCGATAGTCGCTCTTATCAAGCTTCGACCCAATTTCCTCAATTACCAGGATCAAGGAGAAGTAATGAAATGAGAGTAATCATTATCTTATTCGCTCATTCTTTCCTCCGCCTCCGCCGGCTCCATAAAGCATTAAAAGACTGCTGCGGATTATCACACAATTTATTCAGGTGCTTAATTTGAGCGGCCATCCCACTTGGAATACAATTTATTTTTATTTCACTTAAATGTGGGCCGGAGGACGTGCCGAGATTTACCTCGGATTTTATTAAGGTCCTTTGTAGGCAAATAAAACAGGTGAACAATGTAGGCATTCATTACGATCCCCGTTCGAATTAATACATCGCCGAATTAAACGTACCGATGCACATCTCATTAAGATGGAATCACAATGGCGTCGGCTCCAAGTTATCGGGACGCGCCTACGCCAAAGTTATAACGAGTTACATATGAGTGTAATACACGGCTGCAAGGCTGCAAGCACCGAACGCCACGTCACAGAACGTACGAACTTTCAACAATTATGGAACTGCAAATACGCATTAGGTTGAACACATATTTCGGGTGCAGTCATTAAAGTTCGATCATGGTCCGCGGCTCGTATGAGCGGGCGCCACGATTGCAGCACTCGATAAAATCGTTGGCAGTCCAATCGAAACTTTTGATTAAAATCAAGCAAACCAAGAGCATGGAGCACCGATTTGAACAGAATGCAGATATCTTTATTTGAACTCCGTATGTTATGTACAGATTGGGAACTGCGATTGAACCTCAATGTTTGTACAGTCGATTAACTGGGCATGCCGAGATCGGTGACGTCACGTCCCTTGCCACTTTGATATAGCCTATTTCTGACACTTCAAACAGGAGCCTACCTTTTATTCCGTTGTTACGTTTTCTTTGCATTTGGATTTCACTCAAATCGAATAGTTTTTGGTGAAGCACAATTTAAATATACTTATTACACGAAATGTTTAAGATTTGTTTGACCACCGGTTCGAGTCATCAAACAAAATACTTTCAAGGAAAATATTCAAACTATAGCACCATTAAGAAAACCGCGCAACACAACTTATATATTCACAAAACGGAACAAATTTTGAATCGATTCAACTCCTCAACTGGCTCTATTTATTAATATTCATTGCTCATTTTAAACAAAGTGGGGGACAAATGTACCCCGTTTGCAAAAGGTGTTAGGTTAAGGGGACGTCAGAATGCCACATGCAAAAATCGTTTAAACATGGTGATCCTTCCGCGAGGTGCGTTTAGAAATTAATCCGATTAATATGAGGGTCGGCAGTGTTGTACGAAGCCGGGGGCATCTGCCAGGGACGCAAGGAGGCAACACTATTTTAAAAAAGGTGTGGACTGTAATTACATTTTAAAATATCTGGTACCCTGATAACAATATAAGTATAAATAAAGGAATTATATGATAATAGATACCCAATTTTTTTATTTTGGATGTGTTAAAACTAATGTAAATTAAAAATTGAAAGTTAGGGGAGCTATATTAGTTTTTAGCTATTCGCGTATTCAGTATTATTTTTCAGTCTTTCCAGGCAAAAAAAATACTGCCTAGGTAAGCCTGCCCCAAGAACTTATCATTATGGCCCGTTATTTAAAAAAATATATTTTCACCCCATGTTTTTTCGAAAAAAAAGTATATACAAAACTTTTACGAGTTAAAGCAATCGGTGATGCATGTAGACAGACTACCGCCTAGGTTCGGCTCTGCGGGTGTTCCGCGCGGAAGCCCGCTGCCGTGTTCCCGGCGGACGCCGCGGCTCGCCACTCTCTGATGCGGAAATTCCATTAACGGACACGAATTTACTGCTGTTCGACGAATTTAGATCGCATCGATTTTATGTGGGAATTAACCGGTATATTGCTGGCTAAAAGGACGAAAAATACACACCAATTATTTCACACTTTAGAACGTCAATTGTTTTTGTAGGTACTAAATGGTCGGGTATTGGCGACGTCGCATTTTATACATTTTTATTTTAAAAAAATATTTTAAGGAATTTGATATGTTTGTAGGATTTCAGCAATCAGCACTGTCTTCATGCATAGGAAGTCAGCTGTTTCATACAGGCTCATCTACAGTTTCTGTGGTAACTATAGGAAAAGACATGCGTTCAGCAGCTTCCTGATAGGACAATATCATCATGGAATTCCAACCATGGTTCTATAAACGGTATGCTATTACTGCCAAAAATCAACACTACATTTTTAAAAATTTTAATTAGAAATTCAACCCTACGATATACAAATGCTCATAAAAATACGTTACACTAAGCCACCTATCCATTAAACTATTGAATAGCAGCGCATAAGCTACAAAGATCGTATGACATAATCCCATAAGTTACTAGATGAAAGTTGTTACAAAACAGGGGAATAAAAACTAATAGTTAACTATAAGTTACGTAAAACAGATCCGTTTGAGTCAACGCGCCATAATCGCCAGTGAAAGGTGTCCGCAGACTGTCGCGTTAATTAATCTGTCTTCTTACGTACGTTATTTATATGCTTTAACTTAATAACGTTTAATGTTATACCTGTCTATACACCCACTGCGGAACACAGGATTTATCTACAATCAAAAGTTCCATCTAGAGTGTTCAACCCATAAGCAGAAGTGTAACATACTTTTAAAGTGAAATCCGTAACACTACATGCTAAGCATTTATATCTATATAAATATACGTAAACATATACATCTATAGAAACTGCTTTTGATCATCTCTGTCGCAATCTAGAGTAATAATTTCAATTAACATCTTATCGTAATATTCCCTTTTACAATAAAAACCTTACTTCATGTATTAGAAGCAATCGATAAAATTCCAAATGCCGAGTCGTTTCACTTATCGATACTTGCTAATTGGCGGTATGATAAACTTGGCTAATCTCTGTCATAGTTTCAGATGGCTTCTTGTTGAGCAACGGTAAACTTTAATGCTTTTCGCATCGATGTTACACGCTGAAGAATTAATTTTATAATTATGAAAATTATTAGATTACCCGGGAGTATTGTACATTTGTATTGTAACATATTTGAATGATCTAAATCAGTTGCTATTATTTATATTTTTGCGCCTTAATTTCTTGTTTTAATAGGAAAAAAGAAGGAAAATATTCGGTACTGTTTCTGACTGCCAATTAAATGACTATTATTTCACTCTGTATTATCGGATTAATTTATAAAAGGAATAAATGTACTGGTGATTTAATTAGCTTAAAAATAAATAAAACAGTTTAGAGTATAGGTAAGCCTTCATAACGCGGCTCAAATGCGATTAAAGGTAGACGAACCTAAACTTTTTGCATTATGCGCCGACTAAGCCGCGCGCTGTCCGCTTTGTACAATGTTTTAATTTAAAACTGAAAATGGAAATATTTAAATCACGTACGATATTGTCAAAAACTTCATAAAGTATTTTGATTCAAACGATTTACATTTTGGTACTCTCACCATCCATAATTAGATGTTATGAATATTCAAAATGCGTTCAAATAATTCATACAAAGTTAACTATAATAGATTTAAATAAAGAAATAAAATTTAGTAATACATTTATACAAATAACCAAAAATATAGTATCTAATATGTTCAGCACCGGACTTGTTGAGATCGACAAGAGAGAGAAAACATAATTATTGTTATCTTTGTACATCTCGTAGCAGCATAAGTTTAGAATTATAGCACCGCCGATAATTATTTAGCCACATTTCCTGCCAACTGCAGTCTATCTAAATCTTATAAATATTAGAGGCATTAAGTCAAGTTATACATTACGATAAAATAGGGATCGTTTCGGCGAGTGGACGTAGGCGGGGTCCAAAATTCGATTATCACTTAGCGCTTTGGCACACTAATTACACTTTCACCGTTTGGACCAATCTGTTCGTGATTGTAACAGCCTCATTTGTACGCACATCTATGACAAAATGATAATTACATTCCACGATTTGGTACAGTACGAAAGTAAAAAAAAATAGATAGATAGATAGATAAAACGTTTATTTTGGCTACAATAAAACATAAAAACAAACTTAAAGAGTTACATCAACATTAATAATAATTACAGATAAAAACTTATGTTACATATTGTAGCCGCAATCAGGCCCCAGCTCAGCAATATGCAATGCTCCAAGGAGCAAAGCGCTGGTAATTCTGCTGGTACCTGGTATGCAGTACCAAGTAAAAAATTATATATTATTCTCCAAGTGGCGTAAAACTAAAGAAAGAGCACAAGCAAAGCTAGTTAATAGAAAGTTCAGTATGGCCTTTACAACTGCAAGTATATATCATATTTTTTTATAAAATTACATATAAATAAAATAGATTCTAAGCGTAACGAGTCTTCACTTTAAAATCTAGAATTAATTATGCAAAATAAGTATTATAAAATGTTCGTAATTTACAATCATAAGTTTAAAAAAATGTTTTTCACTGAGCATTAAAATCGCTTATAACACATTTCTGGCATGAAATTGAGACAAATTATAACACTCTAGCGATTATATTTTATGAATAGGCTCACTGAACACTAAAATTGTTTCAAAAATCTTCATCACATTGACACTGTTTCTTGAATGTGACATGCCCCAATTGCAGTCTTTTAAATTCACCATACATGACATACGAGACAGGTTTAAAGTTCACGTTGAGCCATACCGAAAGCCCGCAGATTGCCCACATCTTATTACTGCGAATAATTTCGTTTACGCAAGAGTCACAGACTCACAGCTTATTGCGAGTCATCGCGTCCCCGCCAATTTGTCTGTCACTTTCGTCTGTACTGAAAGTAGTGTTGTGGAGTGATATTCGTGGTTATGACGTCATCTCAGCATTGTAGTTAGAAGGAATTTCAGACAATACGTCTCTATTTTGTCATGCTCGTTCACAAGAATTTCATCGCTGAACTTATATATCACGAAGTTCCCTGTAGAAAATGTCGGTAACTCGGCAGCATCTAACTAAAAGGACTTCTTAAAATACATTATAATTTGTATTTGTCATTTTCCTTTATTATTTTTATTATTGTAGCTAATCAACCCATGGTTTGCCAATTACTCCATCTTTAGGATGAAAACAAAATGTTCAAAACCTGCATGCCTAAAACATTTCGCAACGTGACCAACAACCATAGCTAAATAATATTAAAAAACAAAAACTCGTTTAGCCACATACTTCACGCTTTGATTTGCCAAAACCTGCGAAATTCCTAAGCATTGCAACACAATGAGCAATCACGCGAGAAATATTAAATGCAGAATCATGGTACCATTCCACTGTTGGGAGTGAGCGTCAAGGCCCCTTATGATTCTAATTATCTCCATTATCTCACGACCTCGCATTCAGAACGAGAATGCATATTAAATAATAAACTATAAATCAAACAGTATTATTATAAACAATTGCTAATATCCTCTCGTAGGATGGCACTTCGAATGCGTCATGTTAATCAAGATTTTGATCATAACGATTGCATTATCGTTTGCATACATTATCCTTATAATGAACAAAATAACTAAACGTATACGGAGAAGACCATAAAGGGCAAAAGCAAGGTAAATTACTAAGATATAAAAATTAGGAATTGAAATTTTTCTCATATCTTTTGTTGTACTTGGTATGAAAATAAGGTTGACCCCTATCACAAACGCTCTTGGGACAGGAAGTTTTTGGCGGATTGTGGGTGACTCTAAAGGTATCTCTGGCCACTCCTTCGGGAATATAGGCATACGCTTACATAATGTCTACGTAAGGCAAGGGCATGTATGTATTATATATTATTTAAATTACAGTGTATGACGCGAATAAACTGTAGTTACGGTCAAAACCATCAATCCAAAAGGTGTCAAACAGAGTCGAATGCACCACGGATTTTAATAAAGTCATTCCTTTTCTTCAGATATATGTATAATCATTTCCATTCAGTTTTATATTTTCTTCAAAAGACGCCAGTAATGGAATTGGACGTCTAAAGGTCTGCCAGGCCGTTCATAAAGACTTATGTGACCTAACCCCATTTGCAGCGGGATATGCACAGGCAATACAAACGCATGCCCGAAACAGAAGCACAAAGGATAATGTGATTGAGGATTCAGTTACCCATTTGGTTTTCAACCTTACGCCTCGAATGAATGCCAAATGAAATAATGTAGATAAACGGCTCATTTCGATGATCTTATATGCGTGTGTGAAATTGTAAATTATTTCTAATATAAAACAATTAATAGCACAGATTTTTGTGAAAACCTACAAGCAATGAAATCATTTTTAGTGGCTTATGTAAATATATGTCCATTGGTTGTTTTAATTATTTACGATTGGACGAATCTATGGAGGAATCTCATTTTAGCAGTGGTTTTTATTTAGCTGAATCTGACAATAATGATCAACAACGAAAGTAATTACAAACAAAGGACTAATAAAAATAATTTAATTTGAAATATAACAAAAATGATTACTACAGGCATTCCACAAGCTAACAGTTGCAAAAAAATCACTAGGCCAACGACGAAACACTGGCCAAATAAAGAAACATTAAAGAGGCTAACACAGAAATAAGGAAACATTTGCAGCGGCAAGAAATAAGACAATTACCGCTAACGAAATAAAAACAGGAATTCATGACCGATTGGTACGTAAATTTTTTATGACAATTTATTTACGCAGAAGCATGGCCCTAATTGTCTGACAGATTGAACGACTTAACAACGCCCTGCGAAGCTATTAAGTGAAAACGTGTTTGAAGGAGCCAATGCTTTTATTGGGAAATAAAAATGAAATACTTAGAGATGGTATTACTGACGAAGCCAGAAATGCCCGGACAAAAATGATTTTTGTTTGCAAATTAAAAAGTTTTAACAGCTTTAAACTCAAAGAGATCAATAATATTTTCTTTGCTGCCATAACGATTGACTATTAAAACGTTAAATTTCTCCAAAACAACAATCAAGTTTATAGTTATGCGTTTATCTAAGCGTGGTTTGTAATCAACACTTCGCCGCAACCACTAATTATTAAATATATTTTTTACATAAATTTTACTTTCTACAATTGCCCACTAATTTGAAATAAACTTAGAAAGCGAATAAAAACTTTTTGAAAAAGCGAAAAACCACTGCATCGGAGAACAGTGAAAGTGAGGACTTTTTATAAACAAACAGCCACATGGAGGTAAAATAAAAGTAAATTCATTCAAATATGAATACTTCGAGTTGCGGCTTTAAGTTCTGTTGAAACGTTAGTAAACCAAGGGGAATGTCAAACAATAGGCAATGTTTAGTTCTCAGTTCTCACTCACGCTTTATACTCCGAACCTGCAATGCATACCTTTTATGTGCAACTAAATTCGGTTTCGTCATCACTCAACATTGTAGAAAAGGAATAGATCGTTGATAGCTCCACAGTATTATATTCTTTTGTTAGATTATTATGCAAAAGTTCAGCAACTGATATTTCTAACGTCATTTGACAATTATTATTCCTTATTACAAACACAATCAATGTCGTAATGAAAACTATTAGACACAATAATTATTATTGTATAATTTTAGACTTATTTATTTGATTATGTAATATAATATGGGTTATTGTCTGAAATAAAAGCATTTTATTATTTTTTATTATTATGATTCAAAAAATACAACGCCTCAATGTTGGTATCAAACACCGTACAAATATAATTGTTTTTAAACACGAAGGAAACAAACTTACTTTGCAAATAAATAAAAGTGATAAAGCTGAGGTCACGAACTATATTTGTGCCTTAAGCGGAGGTTCAAGACACTAACTACCGAAGCGACAAAGTCCGATCTCACAAAATTTTAGTTGAAAGTAGAGCAACTTGCTTAAAACTGAGTACAAACCTCTCGAATCACACGTGTACCTTAAAAATTTAATGATCATTAAAATGAATATCGCCGCTTGCTTCTCAATCGCAAAGCAAACGTGAAAGGTGTATGTTTACATCATTATAAGTGGTAATGTCCCCTTTGTAAGCACTTCATATGGTTCGCATGTCACTGAAAGAAAACAGGAAACATTTGCGCCCACGCTTGATATGTGGGTCACTGGTAGGGTGTTCTATTGTCAGCAGAAATTTCAAATTCCAGATACAACATCGAATGTCTGAGTTGTTTCAATCGTGGGCTCCTTTGAAATATATTTTTATGTATCTTTTGTTGCGGGTTCGGACAGGCTTGATATGTATGAAAAAATGATCAGTTTACTTGTGTTTGATATTTATGTAAGTTAAAAGAAGGTGAGTAACATTATAATGTAAAATAATTAAAAAAGCAACGTAAACGATAAATATCAGTTCCTACATAATAAAAATCTCTTGGCTGCAAATGGACTGAGATTCAAAGAATTGATTCGACTCAAACAGCTACGGTAACTTGAGAAGTAATCAGAGAAAAGATAGGATGTTAAATATTATGCAAATTGAACCAGCTACGGCGAAAAACTCCGTCCTGTTCCCAATTTTTACCTGTTGTCTTGTAACATTCTTATGAATTTAGATTTGCTCTGTTAAAAACACTTTAACGAATAAAAAGCTTTATTTCTAAAAAAATATATACGTTTCAATGAATACGTGATACGTTCACGTACATTATTGTAAATAACGATAATTAACAATGTAATGTTTTGATCAGATACTGGAAACATACAACGGTACCTATACAAAAAATCGTATTTGCGAACTCTGATCACTCAGGCGACCACCCGCCAGTAACACAGAGTTTTTAAATGAAAAAAAAATAAATTTCCATTTCACGAGCATAATATATTTTTGATGTTCATTAAAAGTTTCAAGTTCACCGCATTTTATAAAGTAGTACAAGCTGAGACAACGGTATAGTGCCTTATCCGAATATTCTTCACGATCTATTACATTATCTAGATTTTACTCAGTGATGGACTGATCTGTGCTACAAAAGAAAGTCCAGTTGTCAGTATTTCATTGTGGTCGTGAGCAGAGAAATTGTTTACGCTAAATTAGTAACAGCATACTATTCTTGTTTAATTAATTTCCAGCTGTTGCTAAGTCTGCGAAACTTATTTATTGAATACTAATTTATCATCTACGGAAAGATAATTAATTCCATCTTCTTATTATCATAATTTATTATTGTTATTTATTCGTTGGAGTTACGTTAGTCGTGCATAATCACGTCAAATCTATTTTGATATTTAACTACTCAAATTAACTAACGAAATCCAATTAAAATAGCGTATCTAATGAACTATCGATAATCTAAAATTCCATCGGAATTTCTTCCTAAACTATGCCGGTTAAATCGGTGTCATTAACTTGCTATCGAGGAATCTCGACGCGACCTCCAAACCTGTTTTGTTATAAGGCACACCCAAAAATCACTTATCGTTTGTTTGTGAAGGTCCATCAAGGCCCCAAACATTGATCGTCCGGGCCGGGATAACGGTACCCACATGGCGAATTCCGCCACGTCCAATAACGGTCCAGTCTGCTGTCTCCATAGAATACTTGTCATTATATCTCTAAGACCGCTCATCTGCCACGCGTGAATAGAATTTAATAAGCTCCGAGGAATAAAAGAATGGATATGGATTATTCGCAACGTCACCGTAATTACATCTTGGAGTGTTTAGAATCGCTTTGTCGTGCACCACTATTGTTTGGCGGTCACGTGCCGCGATATTGATGCTATTTATTCTTCTCTATCCGACGTGACTTTTGTATTGCATATTTGATATTTAGATTCAATATCGAGCTGCAGATGAACTCTTATTTATTTTTGCATAAAAACTTTCTCGATTTGATTGCAATTTAAATTTAGATCGTTGCGATTTGTAATACCAAATGAAAACTTGTCATTTGAAACTTTGCCACTAAAATTGAAGTTCTCATTCGGGGTATTATGATATCTGAGACTGCTAAATACAAGTTAAACTTATCAAATCATAGTCTGAAAAGTTAAAGAGCGTGGAATTTATCGTGGAACTTTAAGCTGTTGAGGAGTAATGAAGGTTGAATGTA
This sequence comes from Theretra japonica, assembly GCA_033459515.1. Taxonomy (NCBI): domain Eukaryota; kingdom Metazoa; phylum Arthropoda; class Insecta; order Lepidoptera; family Sphingidae; genus Theretra; species Theretra japonica. The sequence goes on from CM065943.1 coordinate 8,513,533, forward strand.
GGCATTACATGAGTTGGGAGAATCTAGTGTGAGAAATTATCTATTCAAAACATTAGAACTAAAGTAACTATTCAAATATGGAACGATTAAAGTTCTTATCATACGTAACGGTTTGATATCCTTCTGACAATAAGCAATATTTGATCACACTTCGACAACCCTTGTTCATTTTCATCGTGTTCATACGTGGGTTACCGTCATGAAGGAATTGATAGGGTTACTTATTACTAGGCAGATTTTGAAATCAAACCAAAAGCACGTAGGTACTAGGTACAATCAATAAACCCAAAAGCACGCACTATCAGTAAAGTAAATCAACATAGCTGGGAAAGGGAAATAAGAAAGAAAAACAAAAAAAATCACGTGAAGCTAAAAAAATATTTACACCATTAAGTAATTCTCACTAACATACACGTTGTTAGTAATAATGAAGATAATTTCATACACTTAATAAGATTAAAAAGACTTATTAAAATGCATCTGAAAATGTGACTCACGGTTGGCCACCCATACAAAACATGCCAAAACCATTCACCTTGCCGACGTATATCGCAATTCGCAATTTTCTGTTGCGCGCGTACTTAATAATTGTATCAGTTTCATAGTTTCCGAGTTTGTAATAGTTTATACAGCGGACCGTGAAATGTGTCTCAATAGTTTTAGTTACACGTGCATGTAGATGAATGTAATAATCTGGATTGAAATATTTCGTATTAAATTAACATTTCTGTATACATACTTCGTTATGGCACCTACTTACTATTTCATAGGTGGCACGTCTTTTGGCATGTATTTTGTAAAGAAGTAATAAGTCAAAATGATGAAGATAGAATAATCTATACTAATATTATAAAGAGGAAACATTTGTATTTTTGTATATTTGTGTAACGAATAAACTCAAAAACTACTGGACCGATTTTAAAAATTCTTTCACCATTAGAATGGTACGTTATCTTAGAGTAACATAGGCTATATTTTTGCCCAAAGTGGTGAAGATAAGGTTTGAAATGTTGTGGGTGGTTTCTATGGAAATTTATATTATAGCTCCTTATTACAAACGAAAAATAACGGCGTGCAACAATTTTAGAAATAAAAAAATAGTATTAGAGGGGCGTAATAAGGGATGAAAAATTGCATGTAAATCAAAACCGCTGAAGCTATGAATGTTAAAAATTCAAAATTTGGTTAATTACCATTAACGAAAAATAATGCCATAACTAATATATTGCTGATGTGGACTACACTCAAAAACTATCTGGACCCGGGCGGAGCCGGGCCGGACCGCTAGTTAATTATAATTTGCGGCTAAAACATGGGATATTTTGTAAATATTTTGTTATTGCCAATTTGTAAACATATATTATGTTAAATGCTTACATGATTGTAATCTGTTTTGTGTTTAATAAACAAATAAATTAAATAGAGATACGCTTACTGCAATAAAGCTGCCGTCTCTAAGCCAAAGATCCCTTGGCTTGAAAAACTATTGGAACAGTTCAAATAGATCCACCCGTCAGTCAGCGCCCATTAATTGAGCGTGGTGGATTATGCCTCAGACCCTTCTTTAATTTGTAGGCAGGCTTGACCCACGAAGAGATACATATGCAGAGCGTAAATATATAAGAAATATATTTTACTGGGAATTTAACATAAAAATCCAGTGAAGCATGCAAATATAAATATAGGAGGAATACTCGTATATTTTGTTCGGAATTTAAAATAAAAACTGTTGATGCAGACATATCCCGGAACATAGCGTTTATGTTATTTATAGTACTTTTAACATAGAGTGATCACCACAGCCCATGGAGACCTAAATCACCTTGAAAAACAAAGATATACTAACAATAAAAAACGCAAGAGACAATTACTTTGTGCGTCTACTCATACTACTCGTATTAAAATAAACTATTGACCTTATTTTATGACATGCAAATTAAAACCGCATAATAGCGCGAATTTCCAAACAACAGCCGAATTAACACATCTTCTAACGAAAGAGGATTAAAGACTCATAAACAGCTTACAAACAGCTTCAACGCATTATTGCAATTTAAACTCGTTTCACAAAACGTGGTGAAAAGACACGTGTATATTTCCAGTTATTAATGATGCTTTCTACGCCTCGTCCCGTGTGTGTTAGACCACCGTGCTGGATCTATGTCGCATTGTGTGCTAATGTATTAAGAATAATGATTATAGTCGCGTAATAATTTCTAACCATCCTTTTTTAATTTTTTTATTCTGGTACGCCAAAGTGGTTGCACTGCACCCGATCGCACGCGCAATGCCGTAGATAGAGCATCGAATGGCATTTTTGACAAGGCTTAAGAACCAATGGCATTGTCGGAGAGAAATATTTGTGGTAGAGCCACACTGTTGTCAGTCATGACTCAGCATAAATGAGCAGGCTCGTCCGGGGTGGTACCACTGTCATACAGGAAATCGACAGCTTCGCTATCGCGTTTCGTTCAGTGAGTGAGATTGCCGGATACCTAATACCCCTTTCTTCTTCCCATCCTTTTTCCTTTCCGCTTTGTTCCTGATTTTAAGGGCCGACAACACATCTATTAACCAAGCGTTGTGGATGGTCACAGGCGGCAGTGATTAGTTACCATCAGGTGACCTGATTGCTCGTTTGTCGGACCTATGCAATAAAAAAAAATATAACAACTCAGTCATACAATGAAAATTCGCCTAATTGGTTTATTGGCAGCATGTACGGATTGCGAACTGTGAACTTCTGGTTTGGACTCTTTAATCGAAGAGTTCACTTTTCGTGAGTTTTCCTGTTTGAAATATATCATGAATTTTCCGGGACTCGATTTGCATTTGGCATGGCGATAAACTCACTCCTGCCGCATGTTGGGTGAAAAATAAGCTAGCTGTTCCTAAGCTTACTCATTCAGGGATATAAGCATGAGTTTATATATATGTGCAAATGCAATACTTTTATATTACTAAAATAAATATGGCTCAATTAAATATTAAAAATACAAAAAAGAAGATTAACATAGAGAGTGGATGTACGATAATATCTCAACTTTGGTAGTTTACAGTTTCTCGTCACATAGATACTCAAATACATATCTGCTACTAATTATAATCAGTAGCAGTTGAAATCTACGATAACGTCTTTGATTTATCGACTATAATGAGACAGGTTCCGGTCCACATTATTAGCTACTGATGTCTGAATTATGTTTATTACAAATGACAGAATTAATAGTGACAGTTTTATAACCATTCTCTATTTTGTTATAACTTGATTCTAAGGAATGAAGATGTTTAATCATTTGTAAGCTAGAGGCACATTTTAGTCATTTTGATTGCATTATTAATAAATTTGAACTTATATCTCAGAAAATTGTGTAAATTAACATAAGTTCGATACTGGCAGTGACATTGCCATAAAACCAATCATGGTCGCATCGAAAGACCAAATCATTTAGTCGTTCCCCCCACTCTTTTTATGCTGCAATCAATCAAAGTCGTTATTGCATGTCATTTAGTAAAATAAAAATATCATAGTATGTTATCTCATCTCTAATGTACGTTTGTCTTTGCAAAGCAATACGGCACTTAGTCATTTCTGCTCTGTCGGCCACATCTGAAAACTTTCACTTGCATTATGCAATTCAATTTTTAAACCGGACCAGTTAATCTCGTCTCATAATACAAAATGAATGTGATGTATACATAACTATACACATCTATACTAATATTACAAAACTGAAGAGTTCGTTTGTTTTAACGCGGTAATCTTATAGAATTGAACATGGATAAAGCGAAAGCAGTATGTCAGGATCGAGCAAAGTGGCGATCCATAGTCTCTGCCTACCCTATGGGATACAGGCGTGACGATTATGTATGTATGGATCTTATAGAATACTGGCTCGAATGCAAAACATATTTTGGTGTTGCATAGCCCATTTATAGTGGAAGGCTATACAATATAAGCTATGACCAATCGGAGTAATCATTAAATCAAATGTTACAGGAACGGTTTCCCTCTTAAAAAGTATCGCCGGCCCACTGGTATAAGATACACATTTTGATAGAGCAACGACACAGTAGTAAAATTAAGATGGATGAGAGAAACTAAGGAACTTATTCAGTGCCCAGTGGACACGTTTAAAGAGGATAGCGTCCAGATATATACACATTATAGTCCAGCTTTTAATTTTTTAGAGCATGTACTTAAGTTAATATTAATTTGCTTAAAATCATCAGTGACAAGGTGAACTGTTTAAGAGAGTGAACAGCAAAATGCTGGCAATAGTAATGATTTTTCTCATACATACTTACATTGCATAAACTCACGCCTTTGCCCAGAAGGAGTAAGCAGAAGTCAACCACGTTTCGCTTTGTGTTTTCCGTCCCACGATGTGATCGAGAGCCTGTGGTCTTCCTTATATAATCATTATTAATGGTGTGGTTTTCATTATGACCGAATTTACTCCAGGCCGATTATTTGTTAAATAATATGAACAAAGTAGCCCATATTAACTGAACCAGGTCACATTCTATATACGGCATTGGAATCCTTCACGTTACATCCCAAGCGTTGCCAAATTAGTGACATTAAGCTAAATTACAAACACTAAGGCCGACATGAAAATTCCGAAACTGGAACAAATACATATACGCTTTGAGCTATTTGGATAATGATACAGACACATTAGCTTGATAAAAGCCTATTTGACATAATTGTCACACTTACAATGATAAATGGTTTTAGTATTTAAGGAAATGTTCTGATTGGCATAGGCTACGAGGTAATAAATGTCTAAAAATCCAATTTATATTTATTCTATCAATACTTTTAGGCAATGCACAAATTATTTAGACTCTACTCTGTAGTTTGAACGTAGATCAATCACAACGACTAACTAACGTAAATTCATTATGTTTTCTTATAAATTGTTACAGTTTCGTGGAGTTTACTTAATAATGCAAAACACTGCTAGTTCGTAATAACATGCATAAATATCTCAAGTAGCGATTTGCAAGACGAAGAGAATGCTAAAATCAGCCAACGTTCGGGATTTGGGGCGTGACTGCGGAGTCCTTCGCGACGGTTGTTGCGCCCACTGTCGTAACAAACTTCAGTGTAATCGAATCGACACGAAACACTTTTTATCGACTCACTTCCATTGATGTTAACAAGTCACGATTTAGGGTTAACTACGACCCGGCCACTTGATCTTGCGCTTTGAAAGTGACAGTTTTAAGCATCGTTGGAGGGTTAAATTGATGTTTTATACTGCCGCATCAAAGCGGCTCAAAGGCATCTGATGATGATATTGTATTTGACGACAAAACATTACTATAATTACATCTCTTACCGGACGACAAAATTGTGCCAACTTACTCGAAATCACGTATACACATTCTGAACCCGTAACGCGACTCTCACTGGTCACTGCCGAGTTCCCAACATTCTGTACCCTATTCGGGCGTATACGAAAACCCTACCGACAAAAGATTTATCATTATTAAGCATATTACAAATACCTTTACGAGAACTTATTGTTACACATAGAGAATTACTTGTTATTTTAATCACCCCAAACGCATACACCTTATCCGTGCAGTCGAGAAAAAAAGGCAAGGAATAATTAACAAGCGAATACACCGAATCGGAATGTCTGATATATAAACGGCATTCACTGCATTTAATATTAGGTACATTATAATAATTTTGCCAAGCAGTTACACAGAAAAAAACATTTATGCGCTATTTTTCTTTATATCGCAAACACCTTGTTATAATGTTTTTTATCGTGGACTTTAATAGTAAAAAGACGTTTACTAATGGAGTCTCCCCCGTACCGGCGTTGCATGCAACAGCTCCCCTTGACCTTTGCAAGTCATTGAAATACGTAGTGGGGACCACACGCCATTCCCAGTAGGAAATATTAACATGGAAATGTGTAGTAGTTACTTTTATACGGCTACAATTCGCTTATAAATATATTCATGATCTAATTTTACTATTACCTCTCCTAATACTTTTTGATTCTCTGTTTTTTTTTAATATATAATTTTTTATTTTAAACGTTGTACCTCTCAACAGATTAAGGAATATAAAATCATTTGCGTCGTATGCTTTTTCAACTACCATAAGTATGGCTATGAAGTCTTGTTTTGTAGGAATCAATATAATGATACGAAAACTTATACAACAAACAGAAATACAATCGTAGTTTAAGAATAACAGAAGTTCAATGCAACTAACATGCAATCCAGCCATATACTAGCAAAGCAATCAAATGAATCAAGGAACAAATCACAAAAAGAACAGCATTAATAAACAATGCGCAAAAAACAATCGTTTCCAAGTAGAGGGAAACAGTAATAGATGGAATTACCCCTCGGAGGTTAACGGTAATGTATGCGAGTGGAAGTCCATCTGAACAATCGGGCCCAAAGACGATCGTATTTCCACTGATAACGGCCTCACTGAACACCGTAACGATCAGAATATATGCCGACATCTGTACCTATTCGATGCATGATTTAAATTTGTTTCACTCGGTGTTATTAGGGATGAGCCTTAGTTCAGTCTTCCCGTATAGTAGATTAATTAGCTTTTAAGGTTTTCGTATAAAATAGATAGATACAAATGTAAACTCATACGACTAGCTTGCTAGAGTGCCAAGTATTCGGTCCATACATATGTCTTTCGTTTGATCGCTTGTCATTAATATCTTCATCCCGGTCAGCATCAATTCTTATTTGGTCTGTCTTCAGTAAATACTCTATTTGCTTTTTGTAGGACCGCCCGAGACCTGTTGTCGAACACCACTCATTTTAGCACCATAAATCTATTTCATCGGTCCATTAAAATTTCAATATGTCCAAACCACCGAAGCATTTCTTCCGTGTTCCGAAACGTCTTTTTCAAATTCCTAATGACATTTCAAGTAATGTTTTTGCTATTTAAATTAAATACCGGTATTAAATTAAACAGGCATCCTTGATACCGATCCTTTTGGTCGTACGTCTTGTTGTTCCAGACGGTCCACAGAGAATACAGGGTGTGTGCTTCTTGTAGTAACACAACGCGCAATATCATCCACCCCATTACATTCATTAGGATGGTGCTGTTTCCTCCCTTAATGGACCTTTTACTACATTCCCGGGAAAATATTGTTTTTAATTAATTTCTTTAGACAATGATAGTCATGGCACACCCAAGTCTATTACTTAGTTAGAATTCAAACAAATCTAGACGGTACCACAGAAACTAACAAATACAATATAAAAAATATATTAAAAAGCAAAAAAATAATTATTAAAAACTCTTAACAAAGTATAAAGCTGTAAAATACTTTGAAAAAAACCGTAAGAAATTATTTCAAAATAGACGACGAGACTGGCGACCCAGTTAATGCTATGCGGGTCTCATCACCCACATTGACTTGCTTCTTTAAATTAGTATCACAAATCGGCAATTTTACAATACGAAGCAGTACAACCTATGAAAGAATTTAATGAAGAACTTATTATAAATGAATGAAATCATTTAATTCATAACAATCGCAATACTCATCGCTTTTTGTTCACACGTCAATACAACTTTCTTCGTTCAAATGTATTATAGATTTCTTACGTTCATTACTTTTCACTTAACTTTTCCAATCCGAAGTATAATTGGAAGAGTTTTATTTAATTAAATGAAATGTGATGTGATTTTAATTCGTTTTGATCTCATCGACAAATGAAAATTATATACTGCTCCTTCATTTGAGTGTGTTTGTAAGTTCAATTTTGTGGTTTATTAGTTGTTAACTATTGTTAATGACGTCTCCAAATAAGTTATTGAAATAAAAGAATCTCTCACAGCATCGAACAAAGCAGTTTCTAAAATTCCATTGACCCGGGCTACTGCATCATCCCAAACTAGTTGTATGTTTACCAGTTGATACGTATGTGCTAATAAAACGGAATTAAGAGGCGCAGACTGTGTAAGCACACGCCGATATAAATAGTTCCTCCCCTACCATTAATCTCATCTCTCACTAGCCAAGTCACGCAACATGGGGAGCCAGTGGCAAAACGACTTCCCAAAACACCGTCTGCCGCCCAAATTACACCACCCGCGAATCAAAATCGATATTAATGTATTTTGCTTTAAATTTTCTTTTTATCCCTCGACAATCGTTTCATTCAGTTACCGAATTTCCCAATGGCACGGCGTGTTTACATTAAAATTTTATTGTGATACCATTGCCGTGTTCGTAAAATAAATTCACTTAGAGCGTCGCGAGGTTGTATTGAAAACATAAATGTTAAATGCTTTTAAAATAAAACCATTATTTATTTAATCAACAATCGAAATGTATCAATAATATTATTTGTGGAGTTAATATTGCAATTTTTTGCCGTAATCAACAGTCCAATCAATATCGGATGCCAGCTCGCTGTTATTATTCGGCACGCGTCGAAGACGAAGCAATTAAATAAGTGCCTCGCATAGAGCCTCATGATCTCAATTAAATATCAATTCAGACACGCAACGAAGAAATGGATCACTTCTAATAGCCAGTTGATTATGTAGTGCGGAGACTAACAAAAACGAATGGGCAAAAAGGTGGCTCGGAACCATTTCATCGCCAAATATGACTCAACATCTGCCGTCGGCCACACAATATTAGAATAGAGAATTGTTTCTAGGCACATAACAATATAATTTTATTGTTCATATCGTTTTATCACCGTTCTCAAGCTGAATGACTTTCATCAGATAAAATTAATATGCATTTGTAACTTTTAAAAGCTTGTTGATATTTTATTATTTACACAAAGCAGGAAACTTGTTACGAGGAATTAAATTTATTAGGAGCGAAGTGTGGATGAATAAATTCGCCGTTGGAGAATCACCTCATAAATCTCAGAAAAAAATGCGAAGAAAATTCTAACCCATAAGTGTGCTCTCGGGCTAATCCTCACGTTGGCGACCGCATTACCATAAATTAATTATGTATACCGCCGAACAGAAACATAACTTTTATGTTTTTACATTTAAATTTTAGTACAGAATAGGAACGTTTTTCGACTCACGCTAATAAAATCGCGCAACACACTTTTACTCGCCGAGGTGGACTTTCACACTGTTATGGAAACGTTTATATGTATCATGTTATCTTTTTGACAGTATTATTGCAAGGTCATGTAACCTTTTACGATACTCTACAATGTATATGACCAGCCGCTGTTATATTTTATTGATTACGGGTTACAAGATCAATACGAAAATAAGTTCCAAATCATTAGTAACTGCCATAAACACACAAGTTTTGAATTACTACCAACATAATTAATGCTACAAACACTAAATAGCGTGTATTTATAATTCGTAAAAGACTCAATTTATAAAATTGTGTCACAAGGCACAAAGCAGCCATACGTGTGCTCACACGGCCAAACGTTTGATATCGAGATCGAAGCAAATTTGTCGGAACCCACAGATCGAGTATATTAGAAGGAAACCGTAGTTTTTAATCAAAGTACTTGGAGTATGTACCTTTGATATTTTATTTGGAAAACCAGAAATACTTCAAATGAACGAGTAATTTCCTTTCTGGTGCGCAGTTTACACACATTTATCAGATTGGAAGACATCAAATTACAATAATAATATACAGGTTGATTTTATCAAGCGGGCGGGCATGACCAAATCCGAAACTATGAGGAATAGAGAAAAATGCTGAAAGGACTTACGAGCTCAAATTTGGCGAAAACTTCATACTTCATTTTTCGAAAAATTTATATTCCTAGCGAGGAATCTTATTAGTAATATTATCGTATGGTGTAATAATACAGCATACATGTGTTTTCTTTCAAAATTATTGCGATTCATGGATCATCGATTCCTCCGAATACTGATTTTTCGAAAAACCAAGTAAGCAGTTTTAGTTTTCATCATAATCGGGCTCGTGACTCCTTTCAGCATTTTTTGCTATTCCTCACAATTTCGGATTTGGCCATCCCCGCCCACTTGAAAAATTCACCCTGTATATCTAATGTTACTTTCTTTTCAGACCAAGTCGCTGTAGCCATAAAATGTATTAAATTGACATTGGAATATTTTAAAGACTATCTTACAACCAATGTATTTCCATATCAGAATATAATCAAAAGTACGACTATGGTATGCACTTCATTGTCTGACGCCAAGTGACTTCATCGTAAAAATATTTATATACCAAACATGTAGTTGTAAACATAATATGAACAAACGAGTTTATCCACTATCAAATTACTACATAATCTTTATCAGATATTTATAGTAACATTCAGTCGACACCGAAATAAATATGTAAATAATCATCTTACACAACTTGTATCACATTTATTTATATAATATATACATATACAATACAGTATAATATATAATGCTATTAAATTAAATTAGTAACAGACTACCTACATCAAGGCTGGATAAAAGTATAGGAAATTATTAGGCCATAAATAAAGGCCATATTTGTGTACCAGTTACGCCAAACTGCGGTGGTACGATATTCCCGGAAAACAGCCATACACAATGATGGAAAACCCGTCTAGAATTTCCCAATTTCCATAACCCAGCGTTACTGCAATTGGTTGTGATGTTGAATACTTGGGTTATGTTGCACTACTCTTACTATAAGTATAAAATGCACTGTAATTTCTTGTGCCAGTTTAAAAATGTATACAAAAATTTACAAGATTTCCAATATCCACCATTGTTAGACAATACCCTGAGGTGTAACTCAATGAAAGCTTTACTAGCATCGCGGCTATGTTGCTTGACGTCGCATACTGGGTAGTGTCGATACAATATTAGATTTTATCTCGAAGATCCGTTCTATCTGTGTCATGTCCGATGTAGTTTTTATCGATCAGAGAATATTAATCCAAAGCAAATAAGGCTTGTTACAATCACATAATAAGGTTTTAATTGAACATGATACAATTCTGATAGCGTTGATCAGCGTTAAATAGAGCAACAATGGTAAAATGAAATCGAGTTGAGACGTATAAGCTCAATATTTTGTTAAAAGATATATCGATGAACTCAAGGATCTACATATCATTGTCATAATAAAATCACTTTTAAAGCATTTAACAGAGCTGGAATACTATCTACGCAACCCGGAATCAACGATTAAGCGTGACTTTCCAACCACGAAAACGCTCGAGCTAATTACTGAAATTGAACTGAGCTCTGCATTTTATTTAAAATTGACAACTTACGTAGAAAATAAGGATAAATTAGGAATAACGAATACTAGTTTCAAAAGAGCTAAATAGATTCAAAATTTTAGTTTTTTTTTTTTATTTATACTTTTTATTGTTCTCTTAAGTTACATAATAATTAAAGTTACATAAGAATTATCTGATAATAAGAAGATTAATCAATGTTTTTGATCGAACATTGGCGACATCTGGTATAATAAACAATTTGTTTGTATCGTTACAACAGAAAATTACATGGATTAGACAAATTTATAGGTACAACACGAAGAACAAAAAAATTTTTAAACACCGAATTTGATGAATTACTTGTAGATACGTTATTCAAATATGTTTCTGTGATTAAATAACACCTATTTGCAGTATAAATTTAAAGAATGTATCTTTAAGAGTAGGCACACAAAGTTTAATGCAAAATCTAGTTTATAAACTTTAATAAAGACTGGGTATTTTCCTTATACAAAACCGTAACTATATTATCTTTAAGTGCACACGTAGACGAAGTATTCTTAAGAATATAAATGCATCGTTTTTTGTTTTAACTATAATAATAGTTTACTCTCAAAGCAGACTACGCTAATAACTCGTCAAGTTTGTTTGAACATCTTGAGAACTTCTTACACAAATCTTACATCACGAATAAAAGATAGTTACGTCACCGTCACCACTCAAAAACTTATCGCAAAAACTACTCTTTTATATCATCTAGACTCCACATTATGAATAAAGAGCAAGTGATTTAGAAGAAAGATCTATCGCAGAGATCTGTTATTTGATTAAAAATATAACTAAGACACGCGATTTTTGTGAATGATACCTAATTTTAAATGCCTTTCAAATACTTTTTAAAATTTTAATGCCTTTTACTAGTGGCTAATTAAATACAGATCTAAGAATGACATTTGCATTACTAATACCACTTTAACGCACACGGCCTATATCATAGGTATACGAAACTACGAAACATTTCAGCTTCACAACACCCAAACCAAAGACTTGTGGATAAACAAATATTCATCTTCATGCGGATACTAAACCTATGGCCTCTTGTTTTATAAAAGGCGTCTTAACCATTTCTACTACGAAGAAATGGTATATACTTATATATACTTATATATATATACTTGTATATATACTTTTCTATTTCTATAATACATAAATATTAGAAATCAAAAGTAGGTGAATATCTACGCTCCGTAATAGTGAAGTTTGTCGATCGTGCCTTAGATTTCACGCTTGAACAAAATACTACAATGGACACCTAACATAAGAAAAACAAACCGTAGTTAACTGTTACACGACCGTCTGCAGACGTAACCAAATATAAATAAAATCAAAATTGTGTCAGAAACTACGAGAGACTTTTCGGTCTCTTAAACACCCAGGGCCTCACAAATATTTATCTCGGAACAGGGATCGAACCCACGGCCTGTCGTTTCACAGCCGATGTCTAACCAACTGCGCCACGGAGACTGTCTGAATGAATAGAAAAGTCCAATATCACATTGCCTGACCCGAGATTCGAACTCGAGACCTCAGCTTTGTAATCATACCGTAGTACAGCTACGAAGCAGTATTTTAATCTAAACCTACACAAATCGCTGTGTATATAATAGGAAAAAATATATCTTTATTCATAATTGGTTAATTAACAAGAATGTTCAGTCGCAGCCAAATTTATGCAAAGGTCTCCAGTAAAATTACTGAGCTTAATAGAGACTTACCACCTAATGTCTTGGTCTGATGAGCGCAATGCAGTGCTTGATTGTTATAATATTTGCGCGGTATTTTTTATGTACCGGCTTCATTCGTCATTACCAGACGAACGATCTGCTCGTCTTGTCTTTCTTGTTAAACACCGTGTTCATTATTTTTCGGGTATAACTTAGGTCTTATCTATGTGAAAAATAATTGAAACTAAAGAATAACACCTTTATGAGGTGAACTTTATAAGTTTTTCTATTCCATCCCTAGATTTCTATGCGCGTCATTACTCATTCCCCACACTAAAGTGAAATCACTGCAATATTACTTTAGTGCATGTTGCAGAATAATATGGCTTGTATGACGACCGGTCTGCTCGTCGGCTTTCCCTTTCGGGACATTATTCAATCTTGGGTAAAACATGTTTTTCGAAACGAAAAGGTTATACAAATTGAGTGTTTAACCTTGACATATAACCATTACTTTATGGTTCACAGCCTATGCTGTATCTAGACCAATTATTCAATTAAGAATTTCCAATAGGCAATTACTATCATCGCTTTTAAAGGAATAATATCCGTTATGCAATATTGGCTTTAAAAACTCCCTTTTTTTTCAATATCCTACCTAAAATTGCCGAATTCAGCTAATTAGCCAAATGCACATCAAACGAAAAATACACTTTCAGATCACTGTTCAGTTTATTGACAAAATGTTCAATCCAATTCCATTGGTGAATGAATGCTGACAGCTGACGACAACTAGACCTGACGGTTTAACATGATTTCCGATAAACTGGCCGCTTTCTGGCGTAGGGTTTTATCTGGAATGTCAAAGTACTTCCAAATACTACATTACATGCAGTCTATTTGTATTTCCTTGTGCACAAAATAATTTATATTTATTAATCTTCTCTAAAAGATTGTAGTTCAGTCACTTAGACGTATATCATAAGTATGTGTTTTTTCTGGGTTATGCAATATCGAAGTCTATCATAATGTTGGCCCTATACCAATACACATTCTTGAATTTTCTTTTTTTTTATTATGACATTCTTATTTTGAATATGTAAGTCTAATAAACAGGGTGACTACCCTGTCTAGACCCGAACTGCATCTCATTATGGCTAGACATCACAATATTTCTGCTCATAGATATTCAAATGTGTACATTGTCGATATATTTTGCTACGAAGCAGATGGTCAAGTAACCTTGCGTGACCTTTTAAGGACCCTTGACACGTTATGTGTAAAAATAACCGTTAGAATTATACAATCGTGTTAATGAACCTTTATCTAGTTAAATATATTACAGCATCTCTAACTCACTAGCATGATGGTTATGAGTCGTGAGGTTCTGGATTCGATTTCTCGGCCTAGACATGTATATATTTGGCAATTAATATCGAGTATTTATATGCACTTACTGCAGCGTCAGCTTGCCTCTAACCTTGCAAGGAAATATTGGAAAATTCTTGTCGAATTATTTGGTTACTTCTATCTATCCCATTACCTATACACGCGTGAATTTATAAGTACCTAAAAGTAAAATACAATAATATTACCTATTTAAGTACATTCCTATCGTAATTCCTACGCTTTTTTTCATGTGATTAAAACGGAAATAAGCCAAAAGAATATGTCTAACACTACACTCTGCACTAATATGTCTCTCAGAATTATTCCAAACACGTCCACCCTAAATAACCAAAGGTAACACATAATTATGTTCTTAAAATAAATTATTCCAAGCATGTCTATCATCTCCACACAGAATAACATATTAAAAATAGTCTCTTATAATTCCCAATTTTTTTATAAATACATAATATTCAACCTTACACGGGCAGTGTCTAATAATTCTCTTTTTTATTTTTCCTTATAAATGTTTGAGTTTTCTCTCCCCCATTATCGGCTTGGCTATAGGTTGTTTAAAATGCAATTACCATTAATCAACATGATGAATGCTTTGATTTCATTATTTCGATAACATAAATTGCTTGTATTAAAACTGTGTATTAAAAAAGAACTGCAAGATTATTGTTAATTAAGTATGACTAAATTAGTTGTAAAACTGTTTGTGTTTTTAGAACTAGTTTTTGGTTTTAGAGACCTCAATCGCTAAAGTCACCTCTAATAATTATCATCACCTCATAACCATTTGAGTTTTAAATGCCACTGGTTTTTCATCTTTATTTATTTTTATATTTTATTTCTTAAATAAATTTATAGCTCTAATTATTCAACCACTTACCGTTTTAGGGCCTCTCAACCACGCATCAATAATCGAGACACAGTTTTCAATACAAAACAGTGCTGATATCGATACAAGTCCTAAAAAGTTTTCGTTTCACTTGCGATAAACTAGTCCCACATGCACAAACAAGAACCAAGTTATTAATCCTTGCACAATACGTTATCACGTCTCACGATAAAGTTTCACTTTCTGTAAAGCGTTCGTGATCATCCACGAGGGGTACACCGGACCTATGCAGCCGCGTGCGATCTCCGCAAAACTTATGCCGATGTGATCGCAGAGGGAATGCCGACCGCCCTGAAACAAGCACGCCGCCCGACCGCCGAACAGCGACTGTGATAACGAAACTTCCTACGAATGAACCTGCGAAACTCATAGACAGTAAGCTCGCCTCTCTCTCGCCGTCCGTCAGCGCATACAACTCACCCCTGCCTCGCTCAATTTCAACCTTAAAAACATAACATTATGACACACAATGAAACACCACATAGAGTTACAGACGCGTATCGTTCGGAACGCGTAACGAGTTTACGGTACGTAAATCGTAGTAGATTTGTTTTGCAGGCCGGCCACAGTAATCCGGTTCTTCGCCCGCGAGCTCACAGAGCGCGTTTTTCTGAATCAGTTCCCGTTAAATAGAGCCTTCTTTTTGTACGGCCGCCGGCCGGTAGCCTATGTAGGGAACGCGGAATAACCGCTACAGACAAGATGCCAACTTTCTAAACTAAACCTATAAGACCACTCTATTCGAATGGTGAATTACGTTTATTTTTATTGGAAGCCGCGCCGTTTGTACAATAATGGCAAAATATTTAGAAAATTGGCTCAGCACGGCAATCGGCGCGCGACGTGTCGTAATTTCACAGAGCATTTTTATATTATCGGTGGGCGGCCGCGGCGTTTTCCGCTTTATAAGTTGCGGTTTTACTTTCGGTGTCAATTGCGAAGGTTGCGGTGGAAGCCCCACGATATCGCGGCAAATTGGATAGCATCCCTTTGAACCAGATTATAACACCTCGCGAAGGCTGCGACATTACGCAACGTCACTAATCTTTTCCAACTTTAAATGGGTCGCGAGTACGAATGGCGCTGTTTTCTTTAGACTCGATGTTATAGAAACTTATGAGATATGGATAGTGCACGAAGGCTCCGAATATTGTAACCATAAACCCTTCGGAGTGATCGGGCGACTATACGCAACTGGGTCAGCGTTGTGCTCTTTTTAACTTAGCTCCAACTCACATGAAGGAACGGGGTAAGCGGATATTGATATCGCATACAGAAATAGATAAGATATCATGTTTTTATAGCTAAGGCTCGGCATATGAGGAAGTCAGTTACGGTGATGTGCGACCGCCTATTGGTCACTAATCAAAAAGGATTGAAGGTAGTTTCCTCTCAGGACTCTGGATTAATGAAACTATATTCCAATATGCTGTATCGTTCAGACTGAATCACATGTGACCTTATACATTACGTTATTCTACGAAGATACATTTATAAAGCCACTTTGTATACTCACATGGCCAAATGACCGCCTGATGGCAGAAGATTTCCTATTCACTAGCATATTATCATAAAAATAGAATACTACCATTACGTAAAAAGCATGCTCATTTTTTCCATTGCTTTAAAAAAAAGTAAACGCTTTCGAACACAGCAAATAACCCTTCAAACCTTATGTGTAAAATGTCTATTTAATAAACGATAATATACATTCAATGTAATGTAAAGAAAATAATCATAATTATTATATTTTGGTAAATCCGGATAGCAACCTCCTGACCGCAAAGCCCACGGCATCACCACAAAACTCACGCTGAGCGTATGTTCGCGACGTTACCGCCGTTTCCAAGAAATCATCTGACCCCCTCCACTATAACTGGCGGCCTTGTCTTACAAATTCCAACATTATTACCAGCAACACTATATGAAAGTATTTCGTTCTTCCACCTAAACATTGTAAAATTATTCAAAGTTATTTTTAAAGATAGATTTATTTTTTATTATTTTTATAGACGATCGCGAAAGACTTAACAGGGACTGGACAAAAATTGCTCTTAATAGAGTTACATGGAAGAACTTAGGAGAGACCTTTGCCCAGCAGTGGGATCTTTTAGGCTAGTATAATAATAATATATTTTTAAAGGAAATATTAAACACACACTCTTCTCCCTAACTCACAGTAGGTATGTATCTTATTGTAGTTTAATTTTCTTTTGTCTTCCCTTATTTCACACTTATGAGAAAGAATGAGTGAGAGAAACCCAGGATCAAGTTCGGTAGGGTGAAATAGGAGAGGGCTATATTCGGCAGTGAATTACTACAGGCTCGCCCCCTATCACATCGTGGGACGGAACACACAAGGCGAAATGTGATTGTCCTGGATGCACCTCTGCCTACCCCTTCTGGGAAAAGGCGTGATGTATATCACGTATGTAATTACTACAGGCTTATGGCGGTGATCCCAAACTTACATGTGGCTGGTGGAATATAATGACATTGAATCTAAAAACACAAAGATTTCATGCGAGAATTAACTCAGACCTCCCGATTCGTACACGTGAATTGAACAAGCGTGAAGCAACAAGATTGAATCCTTTTAAAGTGTAAATACGAAACTATAATACATTATAACACAAGTATGTAACTATAGCCAACAAAACATGTCTCCATTGAAGCGTCACGCTTTCCCAATACTTACTTCGATTCTTCAAGTTGACTGACGATAATATCAAAAGTGTTGTGCTTTGCGGAAAGCCAATAAAACATCCACTCCCCGATATTTTGTCTGAGCGAACCACTGAACTGATAATGCAAAATGAAAAAGGAATTCGAGTATTGACATACAATTTACATACAGTGCTGGGATGTCAACAGGAAAAGATTTTTGTGTACACAACATCGAATATTTTATATTAAGGATATCACTCGTATATCCGATGATGTTAAATTCAATAAAACTTCGCAAACCAATATGTTTGAGCATTGATACAATCTCAAAAGCTTCTCTTTTATTGCGTATGAAGAAATTATTGGGAATATATTACATCAAGTCTTTGATTATAACAAAGATATTTTTATATACCATGTATATTAAACGACGTCTAGAAACAATTCCTTATGTACTAAGAGTCATCTTTAAAACGATATTGAAACTGAAGTTACGCACTAAGCTAATAAAGTCAACTAGGACCTAATACCTCCTAATTGTACAGAAGGCCTACGTCGCCCTTCATTAAATGAGTTTAATTACACGAATAATATAATTATCATAAAGTTAAAGTTAATTTTATGACGCAGAAGAAGCACAGTGTCACGTCTATAACTATTAAGATTAACAAATCACTGCTTCGTACATTAAAAAACACAGAAGAAAAGAGCAAAGGATTTCTGCCAACAGCCTTAAAAGTCTTAAAACCTAGGAAGCAGCGCAATCTGATGCGAATTTCATAAAAATCAATGGCAATCCCAATAGATTTGTTTGATAATACGGCCGATAGAGTCCAAGCACTAGGGGCGGCGCGCCGGGTACATTTTTATGGGCCTGTTATTTTTTATGTTGTCAGCAGTTTGCGCGGTAGGGCCGCGATTTACACGACACTTTAATAAGGGCTCTATAACGTAGACAATTTGCTGCTATACATAATTTTATACTAAATAAACAGTAAAAATTCTTCATTCTGTTGCAAATATTTTATTTTTGCAGCCTAGACTCAAAATTCTAATCTCAAAATGAAGATATTTCCTGCCAAATCCTATTTGGAAGATAACGGATATAAATTTCCTATTTCTGCTATCGATAGTATAAGTTTGCAAATCTTTTTCATGTTTACAAATAATAAATATCAATCATTCTTTGCATTTTACACTGTTAAAAGAAGACATAAAAATGCTTCAAAATAATTCTCATTGCACTAAAAGTTAAGTTCCAACAGCAAGCTTATCGCCCAGTCTACGACAGCGCACGTAAACGGTTTAAACTTGAACCTCCAACAAAAATGAAGTGTACAGCAAAATAATGGCAATGTAAATGCAAATTTTGTATATTTCCTTTATAAAATGAAATGTAAATAAGATAGCTAAACAGTTTACGCGGTGTAAATCGAGAAATAGGACGGAATAAAAGTAGGATTTGCGATTTCTGAACGGACCGACGGAAATTTCCTGTTTCGCAGGAAATCGAGACCGCAAACGGGAACCTACGCGAGTTCGCACCAGCTCAAATAATATTGACTCTAAACTTTGTATAAACATTGATTTTGTGTTATCACTAATTTTATCTGGAGTTTCGATGCTCGCTCCACGCTGGCTCCGTATGAATCTAATTATACGTAATGGCAGTATTTTATTCATAATATTGATTTTGATCGTAGCTTCAATGTGCTGAATTTAATTTAATAAACATTGAGCGTTTTATGGTAGAATAGGCTTCACAAACGGCTGTTTGCACATTAATTCAGGTATTGAGGTCTGATAATCACTACATGGTATATAACAAAGTCGCTTCCAGCTGTCTGTCTGTCCCTAAGTGTGCTTAGATCTTTAAAATTACGCAAAGGATTTTGATGCGTTTTTTTTATTTAAGATAGAGTGATTCAAGAGGAAGGTTTAAATGTATAATACATACACAATATGACCCAGTTTGTACGAAAAATAGCATGTATCTAGTGTGGAGTGGAATCAAAAAACATCAGCACACAGGTGAAGCTGGGACGGGCCGCTAGTAACGGATAATAAAACTTTAAATTTCTAGAAATTTTAATAGACACTACAATTCCTGTTTAAACTATAAAATACAATCGACAATACAATTTCATGACTGCCTACCTGACTCAAACACTACGGTAAAATTAGATACCTATATATTTATTATAACTTTTCGAATTGACGTCACACAAGCAGAAAGACCCAAGACCTCCAATTTCAGTATCTGTGCATGTCCTACTTTTTATTCATTTGTTAGGATCTTACACATCACAAGCTCACTTATTACAATGTTGCATTTTAGACTTTCTGCTTTTTAAATTATTTATAGATCAAATCAATGCCAATAGTAACCAATTGACTAGAATTAAAATAACATGCACACCCATCTATTAATAATAATATTTTATGAATGAACAGAATATCGATATCCGAAGTTGTTACGCAAATGAGCGAATAACTTATCTCATAGACATAACATACCTGTGTAGACATGCATATTTAAGGATACGGCTTGCATAATATGCGGAGCATTCATCCGAGGCGCATACT
Organism: Theretra japonica; assembly: GCA_033459515.1. Taxonomy (NCBI): domain Eukaryota; kingdom Metazoa; phylum Arthropoda; class Insecta; order Lepidoptera; family Sphingidae; genus Theretra; species Theretra japonica. The sequence continues at coordinate 8,533,996 of CM065943.1, forward strand.
CAAATTTTGTCCTCGCTTATAACAAAGTGCAGTTTATAGATGAGTATTAAGCTAAAAGTATGAACCAAGTATGACAAAATGTGTTTATTACTAATAAACAAAGGTCTGGGATACACCCCCTTCACTTTCTTTTTTTTTGTTTGACTCCAAAAAAAATTGTATACTCTACAAATAATCCAAGAGATACTCTACATAAAATAATTACAGAAAGGAAAATTAACTATTGCATGAAATTAGACCATAAATAATTGCTGTACTGATTCTTTTCACATTTTTGGCATTGACGAAAAGAGTATCGTATTTCTTACTAATTCTGCTGAGGTGTTATTGTTGCATCTGCAGTCATGTATATGTTTATCGAATATCTTTAACCCAGTATATACAAAATTGTTTTATAAGTTCCTTACATATAACTTGTAGATATAATATAAAGACAACCCTGAACCAAAATATACACGCCCATTGTATTAAACATTCATAAAACAGATGACGCCTCAAACACCATATTCAGATTCAAGAAAATAAATTTTCAAATATTTGAAAGACATATATTTATGCATGAACACATTTATCGCTCAGTTTAGCGCAATGCAGACGAGACGACATAACAACGATATAAAACGTGCGCGCATAAATAGCTGATTTTCATAAAGTTCAATATTAACTTTATAGACGTTCCGAGACAAAACCCGTGTTGTTAGTTGTACCATTGAATGTCGGGCTGTACAATAGATTGTGAGCTCGCCTCACTTCAATAGACGCCATGTAACATGAATTATTCATGGACGGTGCCGTTCGAGAAAAACGCAGATTAAATTTTGCATAACACATTAAACACCCACTAAAAATTCGTTGTTATTAAGTTTACTTTATCAAAGTCTACGAGAAATAGGGGGACATAAATTCTAATCGTGGACTTGTGATTTGTGGTTTACATAAAATATAAATTATTAGAAAACATAAACCTCATTTGGGCGTTAGTTTTGTGACTTTTATATCTATATGATAATTACAACTAGAGTTCCAGTATAGTACTTCTAATCTATTTAAAACTTGGAAACTTACAAACCCTCATAATCTCTTAACGAATACGAAATACATATTCCAAATGAAAATTTCGCCAACGAAAATAACAGCACATTTTAATTTTCCACCAACCTTTTAAATTTTGCTTCTAAGAATATTACTTTAAGAATAATTCCATAATGTATATTAATTAAGTAAACGGGAATTTCCTTAAAATTTCAATACGAATTTGAACAACGCCGTTTCGGGCAACTACCGACTTTATCAAATTTGCCATCGACATTCTGCGAAGGTATTAGAACGAATGAAAAGGGTTAAAAGGGGATGTAAAAGGTGAAAAGTTTGCAAATTGGGTCCCCGGTCCTTTCAACTAATGTCTTAGTGTTTTACTCAATTACCCATTACGGATGGCTTTCAGAGGTGACGTCAAGAAGTTAAACTATCTATCTGGCGGAGCCGTTACTTGAATTTTGCTACCTAATTTTACGCATGAAACCGCTGATCATCAGAATCAAAATTATATGAAGTGTGTACCTAAATTATATTATTTCAAAGAACTGATCTCTCTTGTACTAAATATTACCCGATGTTTGACTCTAATTACTCCTGCATATTTTCCTATAACTAAGGCTTTAGAAATCTATGTATATTGGATCAACTTATATAGGTAGACTCTTCAAAAGAGTTTAATCAAAGATATGTAAGGCCAAAAATTGCGGAGAAACAAAATGAATTATTAAAAACATGTACCGTAATGCTTTTGAAAAATATGAACTACTTAAAACCCATAAAAATGTTTCCTATGAGCATAACGATAGGTACACGCAGTAGGAAGAACAACCCCAATCGACTACGTAATATTGAACATTGTTAAGAAAAACCTTGTAAGTTTTCTATACTGAGATGTATTGAGGCAGCAGGCATATATCCACTACACATTCTTAATAAAAAAAGAGTTAATGTATAAGCCTGGTACACAAAGTATAAGGCTTGTAGGTTAGCGAATACGTTAATGAAACTTATTTGAAGCTACGCTAGGAATCAGGAGGGTAACTCTATGATCCGAAACGAAGTTCGAATGTGCGGACGTTCGATGTTCAAATTAACTTCTAAGTTTCCCATATCTAAATATCAACTCTATTCTCTATGACATTTATCATTCACTCTGAACAAAGTCTATAAGGTTACGAAGTACGATAGAGGATTCAAACATTTTATGGAGTATCTAGGCACATTTGTACAGTTTTACGTGCGACGTTCGAACATTCGAACTTCGTTCTGGATCATAGAGTAACCCCCCTGGCCATACGTTGTTCCCTGGAATGTAAAATAGATGACCCAGTTAGCACAGAGCTGCGCTGTAACAATAGCCTTCGGATTCGATTCTCGGTAGAGTAAACTTTTTCAGGTGTTATTGTTGGGAGAATGTGTTGTTCATACCTCCCCCGTTGCCTATCTTCACTAATATTATGAATGTAAAAGTTTGTTAGGTCACCCTTATTTGAAGCAGGACGACGGGTCCACATGCTTTTTGGAAAAAGATTGTTTTAAAGACTTTTACACCAGAGAAATACTGAACTCTGCTAATCAGATTTTGATTAAAAACACTGTTAATTATTAAGGTAAAACTATTGTATACTTAATACCACAATGATAGGTCACGGCTGTACAAAACAAAAGCAAATGTAACACCATTTTTACCCATGTACCACAAAAAAAATATATTTGAATTTAAAGCCACACTTAGACCCTTCAAGTCAGTCAAGTATGATAAAATAGTATTGTGCACCAATGCTGCAAACTACAGCCAATATAATTATTGTGATCTCAACATATTCATTCATATAAAGTGGTAGAAACGATGCGGACTCAACTGGAAAGATACCACCATCCCTCTCGTACACCCCACTAGAATTATCATAGGTGAGTTAAGTGGAATATTCACAAAAGTAAACCAGGCAAAACAACAAGCTTGGGCCTATCTGATGTTGGTTGATCAAATCAATATGGACGATAATTGTGGCGGACAGTTCACAGTAGTTCCACTAGCGAGAGGTCTCTGATAATGTACTCATCTACCCTCTAGCCCAGCGTATGTATGCAAAGCTTTATTGATTAACACTCGATGACGTAATCTTGTAAATGCCTGTATCCTGCAGTAGTGAACTGCAAGCTCGATAGATGAGTCTCAACATTGGAAGTAAATCTTAGACCTGACTATTCCATGCACTTTTCAAGTAAACCAATCAGACGAACGCCATAAAAACTAGTACCAAAATCCTATGAAGTCATCATAATCATGTGACCCAATACTCATGCCAATGGCCAAACATAATCCTCCTTCGCATGACCTCCATCATTCTCAAAAAAACATGGGTCAAACGAGTCATGGCATAAAGCGTTTAGTCGCAGGAAATGAGTCCGATCTTTGTAATGATCTTTAAGTATTAGGATGGTGCGAGTCATTCGACCTTGATGTTCAGAAACTTCATGCAGAGAAAGGATCCGGTTGAATGATGACCACAATGAATGCTCAAGGTACTACGATGCTTATGGTATATTATTTCAATGTGATTAAATACCATTTTGCGTTTCGTAAATGTTGATCAGAGATTTTTTAGTACTCCTGTACTAAGAACGAACATAACATACAAAGCTCAAATAATAAAAAGTGATTGCTGCCAACCATAAAATCCCACAATACCTGACGAATTAAAATTGTCATTCCAGCCTTGTAGGATGTAATGTAGAAATTATGGATTTCTAAAGCAAGGCAAATAATGCTACTGTATCAAGAAAAACAGAACAAAAACACGATAACATTCTAGAAAAGTGACTATATGTGGTAACAATAGAATTTATACAACGAAAACTTTTTATCACTATTAAATTATATTATCAAGTTGTTACCAGCCAATCGTTTGCAATTTATCGACATTTCTGATTGTCAACACAACAATACGTAAGAAAAATATGCTGTATATTTTTTACCAATAGTACACAAAATAAAAAAAAAATGCGGCAATCGAAAAAGGAATTGACAAGGCAGATAACTTGGCACATACAGATGTCCAAAACGTTGACCACTCACCACCGACGAATTGTCGGGTTTTTTCGCCACTATGAAAAAAGTAGAATTTGAGGTGCACGTCGCAGTGACTGACTGCAAGTTATCCAACAATAGACAGGTGGATGTATTAAACCATTTTTTACCGAAACTTTGACGAACACAGTGCGGATTTTAACCAGAAACACGAATTTTCTGTATATCGCGGTAATAATCCTTTAAAAAAACCAAAGTCATACTTTTAATACGGTGTATAAATAAATATAAATGAATAAGATTTATGTGGTTTGTTTCTTTAGCGACAAAAAGCGCTATTGTTAATTCTTTGTAATGTCTTCATAATTTATTTCAGTTAGAAATTTCGACCCAAAACTTTGATGACCTAAGTTGGGGCTTACAAAAAATTCGCAAACACACAGAAAACGAACAAAGGAAGACTGATTCTCCGAAAACAACAAGTTTCTAAGTCTTTAGTTATTTATTTTTAAATAAGCATTGAGCTAAAATGTTAGTAGGTACTCGTAAAGAATGATGTTCTAAAACAAATTTGTCGCGTGTTTCTGTATATATACTAAGGGTCTTATTAATAAACTCAGATAAGCGAAGTATTAACTTCAGTCCAAGGCTTTACAATTAACTCGATTATTTTGAACAGCGAGGTATTCACGACTTTATTAAAATAAACACCGAATTACATTGAGGGCTAGACAACCATTGTATTGCAGTTACATTATTAACTATTATAGTCCAATTAATAATCAAAATATTCAAAATTAATTAACTAGTTATTAATATGAAATTCTTTAATTTATTATTTTCTTTTTTAATTTGTGTTTATATTTTTACCTATAATTATTATTATTATGTATTTTCTTTATTGTTTCTTTGTAGATTGTTAATGTAATTTATTATAATGCGCATGGATCTCGATGTTTGTGATATTAAATGTGTAATATAAAATTAAAGAATTAATGTCAAGGTAAAAAAATAAAAAAAAATTAACTAGTTAATTTTTAGATTTTAAATGGATAAAGCTTATGTTAGCCTATGCATACCCCACTCATTTTGACAGCCGCCGTAACGCAGTTGGTTGGACGCCGGCTGTGAAACGAGAGGCCGCGGGTTCGATCCCCGCATCGCAACAAACATTTGCGTGAACCACAAGTATTTTTTTTGAGTCTGGGTGTTTGTGAGACCGAACAGTCTCTCGTAGCTCCTGATACTTACGACACAAGACTCGGTCTTAGTGTGGGGTCAGGAATATGTATGTGACTGTTGAGTGGGTGAGTGGGTGTATTTACATTTAAACAAAGTAATTTTAAAACTTTCACTGCAATTGAAATTATGAACTTTACAGTGTAACATTGAAATAACTTATAATCAATCTGTCACAAAATTATTGCCTAGTAATTTAATTTTTCTCGGGATTAATTCCACCAAGAATTCAATACCCTATAGCAATGCACACGTGCATAAAAGGTTTTTAAATACTTTTTAGGTTAGAGTAAACTGCGAACAAAGATAATTTGGGCACATAAAATCCTTTCTTTTTGCGTTGTTACGTTCACGCGGCATGCCGTTAAACCTCAAAAATCTGAGAACGATGTCGCACGCGAGATAAAACTGTTATTACTACTGTAACGTACGAAATACCAAAAACAAACAGATCTCCAGATGTGGGCTTTACCGTTACACTCCACACGTTCTGACTCTTAATGATTATCTCTCCGTGTTTCAACAATAACAAGCTAATGAATTAACGCGATCCTTCAATCGTCCGCTGTTCTTATTTGCATTAAACTGCCATTAGTGTCGGCGTGATTTATTCCGACCCCAAAGTAGAGGAGTGACAGAAATCGGAAATTACAATCCGAAGAATTTCGTTTCCTATTGAGGAATCGAAACCCCACTCGGTGCGGAGTGTTATTAGCTGCAAAACATTGTTAGCTCGGATCATCCATCCAACAGCCAAAGGAAGTCCACTGCTGAACACAGGCCTTTCCTAATGATTTCCACAATGACCTGATGGAAGCAGCCTGCATCCAGCGACGTCCCGCGACCTTTACCAGGTCGTCTGACCACCTAGTGGGTGGACGTCCCACGCTGCGCTTTCCGCTTCGGATGCTCGGATGCCACTCGTAAATACAGAAGGTAAAGCTGTGAAGCTTTAAACTTCCATGCGAGCAAAATAATATGGGTCATTTCCCGCCGCAAGTGGACTTCAACATTTTAAATGAAACTGCATGCAACATTTGTTAGCTAATTATAAATGAAGCGACTCCGCGCCACGTACAAATAACATTTAAGCTTTCAACTACAAATGAGGTGGGTGTGCAATGTGCATCAGCTGTTTATGTCAAATACATTATAGTACTAGTTTAATTAGTGAAACGGAATTTTGGAATACAACTGTGCTTCGGTGTTATTGTTTCGAGTCCAAGGTAGAAAGCAAGTGAGCAGTGCCATTTTTAGCATTTTAGGGTAAGATTGATATTGATAGTCATTCACCACGCACTATAAAGGTGAAGGAAAACATCGTGAAAAAACTGGAAAAAACCTGCATACCATAGCGATTTGTATAAATTTCTATGGTATGTAAAAGTCCGCTAACCCGCACTACGCCATCGTGTGGACTGTATGGCCTTACCACTCTCGATTGTAGAGGAGGCACGTGCCCTGCTGTGGAACGTTTAAAGGCTGACACAGTACACTACAGGGTAAGAATGCTGAAATACTCTGAGAGCGATTGTAAATCGTTTGAAATATATGACACTGACTGTTAAACGAAAACTCGACGATTGGATCCCTATTCCACGCACTGAGACAAATGTTTGTATGATCCGCATTATTCCGGTGTGATTGTTGAGAAACCAAAAGTCTCTCTTAGTTCCTGACACACCCATCGTAAGACTTATAACTTAATGTAGAACGTGTGTGTAACAGTTTATAATGTATTGAATTTAATTAACACAAAGCTTCTAAACGACATACACATCCTACCAGGAAAACAAATGAAACGCAAATACGAGTAGTCTCTCCATACGCTTTAATCTATTACCAAGTTAAGTCACATTACAACAAAGGGAATCCATACAATTTAAACCTCTTAACTAAATAGTATTAGTTTGCCATGTTATGTAATCATTACGTTTGCGTAATTAAAGTAACATTTGTAATGGCTGAAAATTAAGTGAAACCATGGCGGTAGGCCGTGAATCGTATTCGCTGTCGATTCTAATTATGTGTAGCTAACTTCAGAGGGATTTTCATCCTACTCTTTACCTTTGTACTTAAAGATAAAATAGATACGTATCATAGAGCAAATAACGCAATCAATGCCTACAGTTTCGTCAGATAAGTTAATAATAAGGATCAATTGCCTCAAGTAATTGTGTGTTAGCCCTTTATTTGACGTGTCAAACGTATGACGCTTACATCTGTGTTACAACTGTGCCTAAATCTTTTGCATGATGAACTGTCAACTATCATTTTTTTCGTGATGGAATGATTTGTACTCAATTTCAAAACCCAGCACGAGATTTTCCAATGCTTTTTGTGTGCCTAAAGTACTTGCACGCTGAGCAATCGATATCTCCAAAAAGTTTGGTACGACTATCTATACTATTATTTTTCGCCTCGGAAAATCTGGTACGATTTGCTAAGAGGGTACCTGTGCCTACGTGTTAAACATATAAGAGTGAATGTATGTATGTCTACTATATTCATAACACATAAATATAGAAGAATATCGTGGGATACATCGACCGTTACCGTTGCTAGGAAATATAACACATCGATACACAATTAGCTACAAGCGGAAACGACATACTTATGGATCTGTCCAAAGGTAGAGTATTATGAATATGTTTCGAAGGTGATAAATAATTTAAGGATATATTCTCATAATTTATTTTTGGTAATACATTTGCTTCCGCAGAGGTTAAAACTCCTGTCTTTGTGACCTACAAATTATTGTCTCAAGCCTGGGTTCTGTGAGACCGACAAGTTCTTTGTTCCTCTACGTATCGTTCTGCGACACAACTCTTGAAATCTTTATATGGAATTAGAATGCATGTGATTGTTTGATATAATCCTTTTCATTTTTGTCTCCTTTTTTACGTGTATTATTAAAAAAATTATAAAATACGTCTAAAACATGTTTACTATCTGGTGGCGTGGGTCAAGACCCGAAACACCGTGGTTCCTTATGTTTACACAAATATGACGCGTTAAAATAAATCTAGTTTTAAAGTTTCTATTGTTTGTCTTTTAAATATCCGTTGTAACACTAACACCTGACTCCTCAATAGGTGCCAGGACCATGAAGGCTCCATAGCATTCGAAACACGCACGAAGAAGTTAAAAATTTAACCAAAGCCTCGATAAAATCCGTGAAATACGTAGATTTACTTCATTATAAAGGAACGTACTTCAACACAGAAATAAAATATATTCGATATTCCATTACGTAAAGCCTCTTTTATAAATATTACCTGAAGTTCTCACTAAAGTACCTATATTTAACGAGCTGTGAAATCATGGAACGTTCGTATATTATTTTTATTATTTCAATTTGATCGCAACTGTTAGCTCTTCGATACACAGGTGTTGCTAAGCGGTTTTCAATGCACTTAGCGTAGGGAACTCGTAGTAATGCAACTTCAATACTACTTCTACGTATCAAGCGATAAATTAACTCAATGTTACTTTTTAAAGCATAGGTTATATTAACGCTACTCGCCTAATATTTAATACTTAAAGCTTATAGATATCGGTAATATCTGGAGATCATGAAGGTATTAACTATGTTCGGTGGGAAAAGGAAAAAGACTACTCCCAATCATACTCTCGATTGTAGAGGGGGCTCATGCCCTGCAGTGGGGCGTATATGGACTGATACAGTACAGTACAGTACTGATAGGAAAAGAATCGTAGGTAGGAAGTAAGTAATCGTAAGTGTATGTACCCAAATGTGGTACTTAAATATGCATACAAAGCCTTAACGCAGCTGCATAATCTCGTATCTAATTGGAATAAAACTATAATAGTATCAGTACTATTAGTCAAAAATAATGTTAATTAATTGTGTGGTTTTGAAGATGGTAGAGCCCACGAATTCGAAAAGCCCCCTGGGTACCACCGCTTTGTTCATATCTTCCGCCAAGCAGCAGTATGTAAGCGCTGTAGTGGTCGGACTTGTAGCTCAAGCCAATTAGTGAAATTCCTATACATTAAGAGACTTAACATCTATTGAACGAACTCAGTTTTGTACCACGATGTGCTTATTTATCATAACTCATAAGTTTTGAGTACATAGTGTTGCTCATATTTATAGGTAAGCGTCATACTCAACACCAACTAAACGATATACTCGTCCCGTCATTTTCGATAAAAAGTCTTTATTCAAAAAAGTTACAAAATACGTTAAAAATAAGATTGATTGTCCATTTTTGTTCGTGTTACGCAATTGGCGCATTTTTGCCAGAACTAACATTACATGTCGTCAGGAATATCAGTCATGGAGTCATCCGGCATGTGTAATTACCGGCCCGTCAATCAGGGGTCAGTGATCGATACACCATTCGGACACACGTGGACATTGTTTCGTTGATACGAGTATATGTTTATACAAAACAGTATCGAGTTAATTACAACTTACGAATGTATTTTTGATAAAAATAAACATAAAATTATTTAAGTATTGGAAAACTCTACATACCAAATGTCATAATAAACCTTAAAATCTAATACCGCTACTAAATATCAACACTTTTCTTTTTACCCTCCATCCATATTAATCAGAAAAAATCTACTTCTTTTGTCATAACTCCGACAAAAAAAACTTTCACAATAGAATAAAAGTCCTTTCATAATAAAACTCCAGTTAAATGATTATATCGAACTACAAAAAAGCTTTTTCATAAAGAATCCACTCATTGGGCCGAATTTTTAAAGTTTCGTAATGAATTCCGCAGCTGAAAAACTTAAAACGACATTAATGCTCCGTGAAAGGTCATCAATATTCAACAATCCCTTTTAATACTTATACAATAAATTTTCAATCAGTCCATAAAAAAGACGACGCTGGCCCATTTATTAAATGCGTTTTTTGTGAAAGATTTATACCGCTGTACATATCTATATGACAGCCTCAGGGGCGCTGTTGGTTAGACGCCAGCTGTGAAACTAGACGCCGCGGGTTCGATCCCCGCACCGACACAAATGTTTGTGAGGCGAGCAAGTATTTGTCACGTGTCTGGGTGCCTGTGAGACCGAAAAGTCTCTTTTTGTGTCTGATACCTACGACACAAGACTTGGTTGAGCTTAATGTGGGGTCAGGACTATGTATGCGACTGTTGGGTGTATTAATTTATTATTTATCTTTACCTGTGTTGTATGTACGTATATAATATATGACGTAGGTACGCCAAACGATATCTTATTTAACATAGATATACTTACTCATATAACCATGTTACTATTTTATTTTCTCATATTACTTTTTATGGAATGGAAAACAAGCAATAAGACCAAGTAACGACAGAAAGTCACTACCGTTCGTGAACACTCGCAACGTCCGAGGTAACGCGGGTAGTTGTCGGTTTTTAAAATAGAGATATGCAAAATCCTATCTTATATCATCGAGTCTTCGGGTGTAAAGCCATTATTATTTATTAGATTGGTGACACAAGCAATAAATTAAACTCATTTTGTAATGTTTATCTAGTAAATAGTGTCATTTAAAATGTAATCACGCGCATAAATAGATTTGCACATTTTTGGTGTTTATATGTACTTGTTAAACTTTGTTGTTAACATTATGTTAGCTTTTTATCGTCGGCTATCACGTGGACAATGGGCAACACAGAAATAACAACCCGGAAACCCTTCAAAGGACCTCATTATCAACTAAAAGATGTGTAATATCGCAGAGATATATCCATTATTCCCAGATATTCATACGGAGTCACATAAAATGAACTCAAAGCCGTTAAAAGCAGCTTTGTGGAGGTTCGGAAATTCATTACAGCGAGGAGATCCGGTCGTATCCGTTCAATGTCACGTGACCAGCCTCCCTCATACAATACGACGACCTCTTGGTTCTACGAATAAATCAAATATATTGGAAATACTTCGACATGAAATAAACGATGTCGTTAAAGTCGCCAAATTCTGAGAACTAATTAAATATATCAAGTTTATAAACATAAACCAACTTTATGTTTTTCACATTCGCCTAATGATAAATATTTGTTTATGCTATTTTGTTAAAGTTTCTGTAAGTTTATGAGGGAATAAATAAACTGTGCTAAACAAAAATTAACTTTAATAATATAACTTAAATAACGTTTGGGATAAATTAAACAAAATGAAATAGGTATTTGATTTTTTTTTTATTTGCCCATGTCTTTCGCTCGTTTTATTCTAATGTTACTCACCAATAATTGATAAGTAACACATGATACCGTAAATAACATTTGTTCATTTACAACACTGTATATTATAATTTTGTTAAGATCCCGAATCATGGAGGTCCTCTATAGCTCGCCTAATATTTTGACGAACTAACAAATCTTATTTTTTCCAAGCCATTAGTGCATAATATACAATATTTTTGCGTGCTAAGAAATAATGAAACGCCTTCAGGGTTTATATTAGCAATGTTTCGGATGTTCTATGAAATTGCCTACGCAAGCTAATCGTACGATATTCAACTAAAACGAAGACACTGCGGATATGTTCACAAGTTTGAGATTAATATTTTTGTTATTAAAATAAATAAGTAAAATAATTCTCTCAATCGTACTCTCAACTGTAGAGAAAGCCCGTGCCCTGCAGTGAGACTTATATGGGCTGATACAGCTACAGATAATTACAATCACCAATTCCTTTATAAATGCAGAAGACGAATTTCCCGCCTCAAGCAAGCATCTAATCTGAGGATAAACTTGTCCTTCATTTTGTGACTGCTATTTTCAATTTTTTGTATTACAATAAAAATACATTTTATTTTCAGTCCCAGACTTAGGTACTATCTATTCATAAAATAAAACAAGACAATAAACTTAGCATGTAAAGAAAAAAATGCAGACAAAAGTAATAACATATGTGTCATAACAGTATAAAATATTCATGATTCAGTGTATACAATTTTACTCTATTTCTAAGTTCATAAATTATTTCGCATGTTTAGTTATATTATTGGGTTATACTGAATCGCCAACAAAACCGAATGAATTTATATTTATACAAAAAAACTAGTAAATTAAAGAAGTGAACCGTCTGGGAACTACATATAAACAATAAAAAATGATATTCAACCAAACAGAACACTTAAAAATCCATTTAGAATCGCAAAGATAGCACGACTTCCAGAAACCATATTTCACTGTTCAGTCGAAACGACAATTAATGGCAACGCTAGAGTCGTTGAGGTAAGTCATTTGCATTATTATGTTGAAAATCTTTCACTATATTTAAATAACTAATCGCCTTAATGTTTGTTCTTTAAACCATACCACTCGAGAATACAAACCATACATACAAATATAAACTCACGCGTTTTTTCCAAAAGGGGTAAGCAGAGGTGCTACCAAAGAATACATTACCAGGACACCCACGTTTCGCCTTGCATGAGTACAAACCAATGTTAGATAAATACATTACCAACAAATATCACAAATAATACAGAATATCCAACAAATGCGTGAAAATTAAGCTGAAAACGCTAGTCAAAATTCACAGACAGTAAAGTTTTACTAGAATATTAAACGTATGATATCGAGTCTGTGCAAATATTTTCACATAGGTCAGCTGTACTATTCATAAAACGCTGGCGTTAGAAAGAATTGTCGATTTTATATTTTCTACTCTCGCTCCGTCGGCGTCCTGAACTGAAACGTATTTATGACTACTGGAATTGAGTAAAAGCATATTTATGTTATTATTGTCTATATGTAATTGTTTAAGTCTGAGATGGATTTTTGTAGCGTTTCTTTTTCATAACTATGACACATCCCGAAATGGTGGTAGTATTAAATTGAGTCCATCCTGCCCTCATATATACCACTACTACTCCTGTAAGCCAGGATCGTCAGCGGCATGCATTTTATTTGAACATTGAAGCTCACCGGATCTCTGGGAATTTCCAAATTATATTCAAACACAAACGAAATGAACGTAACAGTTAGGCCCGGCGCCCATTATCGGCATCGGTACGACTGAGGATTTTAGGTGGCAAATAGCAATATACTATAACATAATGGCAATAAAGTAGAAATTTCCGTGATATGTGGTCGTAATAACAAAAATACCGCTTCGGTATGCTTGAGGCTGGTGTATCGGCAGCCTTGAGAATGCTACGGCATGCTTCGGCATCCTTCGGTACGCCGCCGGCGCCAAGGCAACACTCGGGGGATAGTTTGCCCTGCGGGGCGAGGGGAGGCATCAAATTGTTGAATTCACCGGACATATATCGTTGCTTCCAAAGGTTGTTCACCCAAAATCTTCTTGATTGATTAGATTTCTCTTCTTCTTCAGCAAGAGTTGCTATGAACACTAGATCCCAGTCCACCATATTAAATACAATTCAGACAACTAGCTTGTAACAACTCTGAGACTGTTATGATGAGAAATACGATATTGAGACGCTTCGACAAGCTACAGGACGGTGCGGCATCCTTAAGGACGCCTCGTCATCCCTAAGAACTTTGCAGCATGCCAAAGCATAATTGCCGATAGTGTGCGCTTGCATGTAGGATGCCGAAGGATCCTTTTCCTTGCCGATGCCGATAGTGGGCGCCGGGCCTTAAACGGATGGATGATAGTTGAATTACATAGGATTAGCTAGAGAACAGAACCGCAGGTCGAAATCTTCCAACTAGTCGATGTGGAGATCCCTGAGGAAGGCCTATGTTCAGCAGTGGACTTCCTGTGGCTGAAGACAGAGAGAGAATACAAGAAAAAACTAAGTCGTTACCCACACTAGTTTCATTCAAATATCACCTGTAGTTATGAAGTCTGTAGCTTATGCAATCATCTTTATTGAGTTGTTAAATTGGTCGTTAACATTACTACATATCGATCATAAAGCAGGAAGTTATAACACAATATGTAGTCCGATTTTATTGGCCCAACGAGTATTCGAGTTCGGAACTATCAAGACACATCGAAGTCTTGCAAATTGCAGTTCTGTAACTTTGACTTGCACCAGTGGCTCTTCATTTTACTGTGCTCCTGGTACTTAATACTTATACAAATAATACATTCGCCAAGTTTTGAAATTTACAAAAAAAAAACAATTTATCAAAAAGTTAAAAAAATCATGATAATAAACTTAATACATATAATTAGGTAGAAAAGAAAAGAACCGAAGATTGCATAGGTTTGGCAAACGTGCAAACAGCTCACCTGATGGTAAGTGATCACTGTCGCCCATGAACATCCACAACGCTGGATGATGGATGTGTTGCCGGCCCAATTGGGAGGGGAGCGGGAAGGAAAAAGGATGAATTTTTTTATAACTTCGTTAAACAATTAGAAGTATAATGTAACAAAGAATGTTATTACGAGTACACACATCAACTGTATACAAGTTCCAACACACAAAGCGTTGTGCGGCTTCAATGGTTTTCCTTAATATTTTATTTATAACTGAGTTAGTCACCAAGATTTATTACACCACGTGTTAAAATGCGAAAGTGCGACAATAACAAGACATTTAATGCAAAATATTCAGACCTACTACGTGAATCATTATGAAGCGCAGGGTATCGGCTACTGAACAAAAGTTTTAATATTAAATACACCCAACAGTCACATACGTAGTCCTGATTCCACACTAACATAAAACTTTTTTATGGTGGGCATCAGAGACTTAGCAGTCACACAACAGAACTAAATACTAGTGGATCGCACAAACATTTGTCTCGGTGCAGGGATCGAACCCGTAGCCTCTCGTTTCACAGCCGGCGTCTAAACAAGTGCGCCCGGCGGCTGTGTATATGCAGAGGAATTTATAAGAAGTTCTTCGCATGTTCAGTACATGCTTTGTAGGATTCCCAAAAATCCCATATGTAGCATAAACATCTGTAATCAGACGTACACCTTTACCCTGATCAATTCTTCAAGCATAAAGTACTTAGGGCAAGTAATAAATTGTTTCGAATGCTGCCATCGCCTCAAATTATTCGCATTCGTTCTAACTCCAACAGATGTGCGCGATTACTCCGAGTTATGTAGGACGTAATAACGAGATAGAGCGGGCTTCGGAGAAAGGATGAGAAAAATTGCCTACCGCTGCCTCCAACATTATCACGGACGTCGGCTATCGGTCTCACTACCGCCTCTTTTAGTACTTTTTTGGGTACTACGTAAATGTTGCGAGAATATCGTCCAATACACTCGATTAACACTGAAGGCCGGGTCAAGCTCGGTCAGACTGTGGGCGACACCAAAAGTTTCATTCAATAATTATGTTTCTTGTCAGATATGACTATTAACTTTCCTGCTATTGGTAGACATTTGTGCGATGAAACGTGATGATTTGAAATATTATTATCAGCAGATATTATTATCATGAAAAAAGAGTTAATGAAATGTAAAATGTAGCTTACAATTTACACGATTAAACGTATTAATGTATGTACAATTAATTACACAGATCATTAATTATAAAGTGAGGACGTTTCACATACATCTGTCAGTGTCATACGATACGTAATGCATCTGTGTTTATTATCATTTCTAGGCTCAGATATCGCGATCACACGTAGCAATGCGCATTGAATACATGCATTTTACGTCGGACATTTTAGAGTGATTTAAACGAAATGCATACATTTCCACTAAAATATTATTCCCAGATCCTCGATTCCAACTCGCACCATATGAGCGCGTTAACCTACTTAACTCCGAACACCTTATAACTATGAATACTTGACGATTTAGAGACTATAACACTTAATCATCGAATGTACACTTCAATAATTTGTATTGTATCAGCCCATATACGACCCACTGCAGGGCACGGGCCTCCTCTACAATCGAGAGTACGATTAAAAGTGGTTAGGCCATATAGTCCACCACGCTGGCCTAATGCGGGTTGGCGGACTTTTACATACCATAGAAATTTATACAAATCTCTATGGTATGCAGGTTTCCCCACGATGTTTTCCTTCACCGTTATAGTGCGTGGTGATTGGCTATCAATACACACATGACTCCGAAAAGTCAGAGGTGTGCCCTGGGATTTGAACCCGCGACCACCGTGAACATGTAGGCAGCCCCGTCTGGTCCGTTACCAACAGGCCACCACGCACTTCAATAATATGTATTGTTATTTCCTTGTTTGATAAACCACGAGCGTAACGTATTAGTGTTATTTTGTAAATTATATAATCTAAATTAATAAAGTTTGACGCTATTACAGTTCAATTCTCATTGATCTTCGTCATGCATCTTCGAAGTCATTGTATCAAAGTCGTAAATTAACCCATAAATAATATCAGACTCTGAAGTCGCAAAATTATCTATAAAATGCGACAGTTTGAAGAAAGGGCGTAATACCCACCCTGGATCAGACGGTGTATAATTGTTTTTAAGTACCATAACACGCCACTTTGATTACATCGACTGGAAAATATAAAATTTGATTCGCCTGTTTGTCCGCAACATTATCAAAGCCAGAGCCATTTCTACCAACATTTTCACATAGAAGTAACTATTGTAGTAAAGTTGTAAACATCACAAAGTAGTTTCTTACGCGTGAAACCCCGAAGGAACCTGAATACTTATTGATAAATCGTACTTAATTACATTTTATATTCAATTTTTTTTGTTTACACATTGAATTATCAAATTGTAACGGATGATTTTTATAAGCGATGCGTAATGCAACCTATTTTAGCATGACGATGTTGCTGGCAGTTAAATTATGAAGAATAGAATAAGGATTTGAATACAGAACGAAGTTGTCAACGGCTGATGGGAAGGGCGGCCAAGTCGGAAGATGAACAGATAATTCAAGGAAGATGTATTACGCTGTGATTGTTCAAGAGTAAACGTTGATGGCATTAAAATATGCCAGTTGTGTGTAGTGAGCCCTTATATGAATGTACATGATGTTGGAAAAGAATAGAGGAATTATGATAACACAATCGTCGTATTATTTGGATTATTAATAAAATTATTCACACTACACACGCATGAGACCTTATTAATATACATAGTATAAATAATAAATATTATCGTATTCGAAGCTAATATTTAGTACATTGCCCTATTCTTTGGCGGGCATTTCTCATATAAAATAAACGATGCGATAACCTATGTCAATGACCTCTTAGATTTATTTTCATTGTCGTGTATTTTAATAAAAGATGACGCTTTTTATTTCATATGCTGGATGTTGTTTAGCATTTAGTAGATCTAGTTATGCGTGCTTATGTAGATTATGAAGTTAGTCTAGAAAGTCAAATACAGTTCACCTTGTAACTAGATACTAAAAATTGTTTTTTTTCTTCACTTCATACAAGTTCATATTTTTTTCGTATGCACGACAAAGTAGCCGCAATGTGGTATTTGCTGGACACAGTAAACAGTCCAGTTGCTTTAAATTAAGATTTAACATTACGACTCACAAATCACAATTATTCTCAATGGTAAGAATTGGGCTCAAGAGCTTAACTTATGAGATTGGTTAAAATAGACATCATTTTAATCAGTAGCGCTAATTGCAATGGATCGAATTTATGACTCATCTACAATTGTCTGATAATTTAAATATATAGAATAAAAAAATAGTACCTACCATGAAAGTATTTCAATACATTTTTTTTTTGAAATCTCACTTATTAAACAATTACTCTGTACTAAAATATTTAGACCGTTTAGGAACAGCTGCAATGTGGAAACTGAAACAAAGCAATGACAAATATCCTTTGATGTGAATCATTCTTCATAAAGTAGGTGATGTAAGGGTTATCACGCATGAAATGTACATACTTAAATATATTAGGTATTTAATGCGACATTTCTTAGTATTAAATTATATTGCACTACCTGTCAGACCATATTTTTCCCGCACGCAACCCGCATTAGGCCAGCGTGGTGGACTATATGGCCTAACCACTCTCAATCGTACTCTCGATTGTAGAGGAGGCCCGTGCCCTGCAGTGGGTCGTATATGGGCTGATACAATAAAAAAAAGTGCCTTCTTAACTTCTCTCTGTCTCTTTAGCCACGGTATCTTCACTGCTGGACATAAGTCTCCCCCATGGATCGCCACATAGACCTGTAGGAAACGGCCTGCATCCAGCTACTTCGTCGTAACCAGGTCGTTCGTCCACATTGTGGGTGGGCGTCCGACACTTCGCTTGCTTGTACTTGGCCTCCACTCCAGAACCTTGCGGCCCCAATGGCCATCAGTTCCCTTTAACTTACATTTAAGTAAACTATTTCAATTCAGGTAGGTACTTAATTTGTATATAAATTATAGCCTGTGTACTTTTCTGATGCTGATTATCACATTTTAAAACTTCATCGAAATCTTTACAGTAGTTTTTGCGTGAAAGTGTAACAAACATAAAACACTCATATACAACCACCTAACAGACACCTACACCCTACATATACAGTCATTTGTATAAAAACAATAATAAGATTTCAATAATAAAATGTTTGAAAACAGTTATTGTTTGCAAATTATTATCTTGGCGTCCTTAATAACAATTATAAGATTCAATACCCATTATAATTCAACTGACCACGATAGGGATCGGACAGTACAAACATCTTGATGTAAACAAAAGCGACTTGTCCCCGATCCCGAACTAATTATTTCCGACTGATACAAAACAAATGTTTGCCAATCGTTGTAAAGCGTTCAACCATAATGTCTGTTTACTTAGTTGTATCGGCCGCGCAGTGTATAAGTACTCTTATAGTCGGCGTTCGGTCGCGTGGTCAAGCGCTGTCTCGCCCTCGCATCCGTATCGTATAGTCCGACGCAATTACACGGCGTGCGAGCACGGATATCGCAAGCCGCAGACGACCGCCGGTTAGTCGTCGCGCCACATTCGTTCGAGCTACGCGTTCATTTATTAACCAACCGACTGTGAAAAAGAAAATAAACAAGTGAAAAATGACTCTGTCGCGTGCAACTTGTGTTGCGCTCGTGTGCGCGATAGCCGTGGCCGCCGCCGACCGCCCTCACCCGCTTTCCGACGCCTTTATCAGGCTCATAAACACCAAGCAGAACACATGGAAGGCGGGCCGCAACTTCCCACCGACGACGCCGTTCGCGCATATCCGCAAACTCATGGGCTACATGCAAGATGACAACATTGCCAAAATGCCCAAAGTGACGCACGACGCCGACCTAATTGCAAGTCTACCCGAAAATTTCGATCCCCGAGACAAATGGCCCGATTGTCCCACTTTAAATGAAATTAGGGATCAGGGGTCTTGCGGTAGTTGCTGGGCGTTCGGAGCCGTCGAAGCGATGACGGACCGATATTGTACCTATTCGAACGGAACTAAACATTTCCATTTCTCCGCCGAGGATCTTTTGAGCTGTTGTCCGATCTGCGGGCTCGGTTGCAGCGGTGGCATGCCGTCGTTGGCTTGGGAATATTGGAAACACTTCGGCATCGTGTCCGGCGGCAACTACAACTCCAGCCAGGGCTGCGCTCCGTACGAAATTCCTCCGTGTGAACACCACGTGCCGGGTAACAGAATGCCATGCAACGGAGACTCTAAGACTCCTAAATGCCAAAAGAATTGCGAATCCAGTTACAACGTACCGTACAAAAAGGACAAGCGTTACGGAAAACATGTGTACAGCGTGGCCGAGGGCGAAGATCACATCAAAGCTGAGCTGTATAAGAACGGACCGGTAGAAGGTGCTTTCACTGTTTACGCAGACCTGCTCGCATACAAGAGCGGTGTTTACAAGCACGTGGAAGGCGATGCGCTCGGTGGACACGCAATTAAGATTTTAGGTTGGGGCGTAGAAAACGGCAACAAGTATTGGCTCATCGCTAACTCGTGGAATTCGGACTGGGGGGATAATGGCTACTTCAAAATTCTCCGTGGTGAGAATCACTGCGGCATTGAAGGGTCGATTGTCGCCGGCGAGCCAATATTACCTGATGATTAGATGTTTAGCGTCTATATGTACCTACTACCTACTCATTGTATATAGCGTCCAACGCACACGTCAATCTCCTATAAAAGTATCCATGTTTCCATATATATTATAGAATAATAAAATAAAATTGTATTTTATAAATAAAATTTGATATCACATTTTTCTGCGTTATTCATAAAATACCTGACATTTAGTTGTTTCACAACCTACACAAGTTCATTCCTACTTCAGTGGGTAGTTTTAATATTACTCTGTCCCGAATCCCAATTTAACTTCGTTTACACAGCATATTATTAAGCTCATATTGGTTTAGCAATCTTGTTTTGATCTTAAATGCTGACAAATTTCCACTAATTATATTCTTAGAATAGAACTGTTTACTGCTTAAATTAATAGGTATGTCCCAAATCCCAATGGACATGTCTATCAGTGGAACTGTTTAAGTAAAAAGGTTTAACAAAAAACATAAAACTAGAACAAAAGTTCTATAACTTTTGTTCTAATTTCATGTTTTTCATAGGATAATATACTTATTTATAGGAATTCATGGGAAATTAATTAATAGTTATATTAGTACAAAGACAATTCTATTCTGTATTTAAATACATAAACAAGATTTTAGTGTTAACTCAATAAAATGAAATACAATGAATATGTGAGTTAACCATACAATACATACAATTTAAAACCGCAACATTCAGTTCTAATACAGTTATTTATTTTTTTATCCGTACTTATAACTTACGTAAGTTATGGTTAAATTATATCTAATTATAAGGTTCGACTCAGCATGCTTTTTGTGCATATTTCAGGTTGAATTACTACGCAATTACTACGCCATTAGGACGCTATGTTTTATGTCAACCATTTCGAAAACTACAATCACTAAGCAATTTATATGTTCCGAATAAATAAAGACTCACTGAGATCTCCAGATCGATCAAATCCAGGAATCACGGTACACAGCCTGTACCAGTAATAAGGGTATAATGAAATAGAACACGTAATGATTCTTATTATTCCAGTAGATCCTAATAACTGCGTATTGTGTTGCGGTTGTGAGAACAAAAGGTTAATTCTTTGTTCACGATGTATCATTATGCAACTTAATACATAACTCTTATGTATATCTATATAACCAAGGGCATACTAGCCATCTAGAAGATAGTTGGAAGTGAGTGTGAAGTGATAAATGATAACTTAGACAGGGTTATTTTGATCTGAGTGCAAAAAACTTTTTTTTTCAAGTTATTTTTTTATTTTGTGTATAGTCCATTAGTAAAATAATATGTTTTTTTTTTCATCTTTCACATTTTTTTTCCTCCCAAAACAAAATACTTGACAATACGCACGACCATCATAAGCCCGTTGATAAACAACACACAAATACGCGCGCCCGTCGGTGTACAAAAATGACCGACGACTGTGCTTGTACCAGATGTAGAGTATAATTTGAACATTGATTAGGATATTATGAAATGGAAATGAACGACTGATTACGTGTAAATTTGAATATTTTCCACCATGTGTTAATACCGTAATAATTTCTTCAGTTCACCAAAAAACATATAGGTCGGACCCTGAAAAATATCTAACCCTACATAAAATGGGCCAATTATGTGTTCACTTCATAAAAAGTGAATAGCGCCGGTTATAAACACTCACAATATTCAACGAATTAGGAATATAAGGTCTTTGGAAATGAATGGATTAGAGGAGAGGAAAGCATCAGCTTTCCATCGTTCTCATTATCTGAACGCAACGCGACGGCTTATTTGGTCATTGGCATATTGACGATAACATTTGACCGCTTACTTCGCTGACCTCTGAATTCCGAATGATCTTAAAACATTAAAATTATTGTCGTAATTATAATAATGTGTTAAACAGAATAAATAACTGGAAAAAATTATATAAACAGATTGAATAAATTTTCATAACATTTGTTGATCATTCGATATGCAACAACAAGAATCCACCCATCGTAATAAAATACGATAATGAAAATATGATTAAAAAACAATGTACATAAAACACGCACTCATCTGCGATAAAGTCATGTGGCCAATAACAAATTACATGACGTCATGTTTGTGTCAGTTAAAAGGCACAGACATCATGAGGTCGGATGGAGTGAAGAGAATTTCGCTTTATTAACATATAATGAAATTAAAGATTTGGATAAAAATAGACCAAAATTGGATAAAGATAAATTTATAGAAATAAGTGATTGGACTACTAAGTAAAAAGATCCCGTGAAAAAAAACATCGTGAGGAAACCTGCATACCATAGCGATATGTATAAATTTCTATGGTATGTGAAAGTCCGCCAACCCGCACTAGGCCAGCGTGGTGGACTATATGACCTAACCACTCTCAATCGTACTCTCGATTGTAGAGGAGGCGCGTGCCCTGCAGTGGGTTGTATATGGGCTGATACAAAAAAAAAACAAAACTTTAGAATTATAACTTATTAACCCTATAATTTTAATTATACTCCGTCTATCTCAGGTGAGTCTTTTATTGAGGCGCTTTAAAGTGAACTAAAGTGCCAAAGAAAAAAATATACTCATCGTAAAGACCCATCCAAAAATATGAATGGAAATGTTATAAGAAATCATAAAAAAGGTGAACTAAAAAACTACGTGCTTACATAAACTCACGCCTTTTTCACAGAAGGGGTAGGCAGAGGTGCAACCAGGACACCCACATTTCGCCTATTATGTTCCGTCCCACGATGTGATAGGGGGCGCGCCTATCGCCATATCGGGCACAAATTCCTGACTCCGGGCTGATAATGAATAGCAAAATCCAATATCAATTTGTCCGACCCGGTGTTCGAACCCGAGACCTCAGCTTTGCAATCATACCGTAGTACAACTACGCCACCGAGGCAGTCTTGGTCAGGTCAAAAACTACGTGGTAATCCCTATATTTATATTACAGTCATCACTCAAGTACAGGTATCTATTTTTCTGTCGGTTCTTTTTATTTTTGTCATGCGAACAAAGCAATATAGCTATACGTAACAATTCCACGAACTTTGTACAAAATTATCCTTAATCTAAATGAGTTTTGCGGGCTATAAAAACAAAAAATAATAGTTCATTATATTATGTATTAACAACGACGCTTTTTTACCCGTTTAACATTATCTATGAAATTTAAATTGTTTTAATTTAACAAACCCCAAACAATTTATAAAATTCAAATAATTTTGCATAAATATTTTATTAAGCACATATAAATAATTCCATTGGATTCCAAAAATGCGAAGTTCTATTTACTTTTCTATTTCGATCGTAAGCAAACATTTCGAAATAAATATTATATTTAATAATATTATTCTAGCAAGACTGGTATAATATTTACTTTGGGCAACAAACAACTTTTAAAACATCCAACAAAATAGTATCAATGATAATGACCATTGACCAGTGAAAACGAAACTCCGAAATCAATTAAAATGAGTAAAATAATATAGCTTTTTACCGTTTTCCGTCTCTCGAGTTATAATACTCGTAGTGTTTCATTGCAGAATAATAACATTTAACTAGATAATTAATCAAAGTCCAACACGAAATGGCGTGATAAGCTCCATGTGTCGTCCCAAACACCAAAACGCAATGATTACCAAGTACCAACGCACTACTCATTAGAGAAAAGTTTGGCTAGTTGACTTGCTAATCAACGCGTCTGGGATTGTTATACGAACTCACTATACAGGGTATATCCAGACTGCGACTGAAAAAGAAGCCAGGTGTTAGTGACATCAGATGCAATGCGACTAAAAATTTTACAAAACAAAGCGACTATTTTTTTGTTGTAATTCTTTACTTATTGTATTTGGGTAGTAATTACATCGGTTTCCTAAAATAATAATGTTCACCTTTTAATTTTTAAAAGCGCAATGGTACGCAAGGGTTTAAATTATAATTTTAACAAAAACTAGGGATTTACCATCCAAACACGATGATATTTAAAAATTGCAAAAAAAAAAACAGTCGCTTTTTTTGAGAATTTTTAGTGGCATTGTGTCTGTCATCGCTAAAAGTACCACCCGGCTTCATTTTCGGTAGCTGTCTTGATATTTCCTGTATTTATGACCTCGCTAGTTTTGCTAATGGTTCTAACCGTAACAATCCCTCACACCCTATCTGCTATCCACAATATCTTCCTCTAAAAAATTATACCACGAATACAGTCCGAGTAACTAGTATAAAAATAGCGAAACAAAACATCTAAGCTGAACAAGTTGCTCCCTGCTAAACCCACCCAGACCGCGTATACAATGATGCTATAAATACAGGAAAAGTAACGGTCATTAGAGAAAAGTTTTCCGTTTGGGACCGTGCTTAAAATTAAGCAGCAAGACAGTTAGCCGCACAAACGCGGCTCATTTAAGGGTCCCGTCGAGTGGGCTATTTAAAACAGTACTCGTGTATTCGTTACGCGATTAAAGAGACTTAACCCAAAGGCACTTAAAACGCCTAGACCGCGCTTAGCGAAGTTAACATTTTAATGAAACGCGAATACGAATATTTATCTGTCCTATGTTCACGTTGGTAATTGCAGATTTTATGTAAACATCATTGGTGAACATTTAATTAGCAATTCATTATTGCAGCAGTGGCGCTGCAGTGGCCATCAATATAACTATAGGAAATTATTGTATTTGAATTACGAACGTGGGGATTTGTGATTGACTGTTCTATTTTCAGAATAGTGTATTCTAATATTTTATTTTCAACAAAAAGTCTAGGTGAATATCCTCTTTTCCAGCCTTTATGCCGGGTAATTTCAGGTCCTGCTTTATACAATATTCTTTACTCGCCCAAACTTTAAAATCCAGTATTGTTAGACTCAAAGCTCGAATAAATATCGGGTTAGGTAAATGGATACATTGTACTGAAATGACCAATGGAGTATCGAAATTATTTCTCTTTCGCAAAAAAATTAATACTGGCTCTATCTTATTTAAATGTGTACAACGAAAATTGTCTTATGCTTGTTTCAGTTAGATTTGAACGATTAGCTTAACTGCTTACCAGATTAATCATCCTCGAAATCGAACCTTGCACTCTTCGTGGAACTCATTTTTACTACACGAATGTGTTGGAAAAAAACATTCATATAATTTTACCAAAAGTTTTAAATAAATTATGTCACGTGCTTTTAAAATGTGGATTACTATTTTAATTTTTCCAGAACCGGTAAAATAATACGATAAAGTCACATAAAAACAAGTTGCAAACACTCGAATGAAACATCAACTCAGTGCAGACTCAACGTTTATGTTAATGACTACGCGCACATATTATTCAAAGCAAATAACCCGTGTAAGATAAATTAAACGGCTGATTTATAATTAGAACATTCATAAGAATTTCGCTGCAAGAGTTGAGAGCCCTACGGGTTTAATTAGTCCGTGTATTGCGTCAGTAACGTAAGCGGCAACATTTTAACGAATTAAGTACATAGCAGTCAGCAAAGTTGCTAAGCCGACGTAGATAAATAGTCAAAAGTTCATAAGTCTGAACTGGGCGCTTCAGATAAGATATTACCGTTGAAACTTTCAAACATACTTTCAAACATTCGTTGTTTGGGTTAAAACCATTCCTTTATTTATGATCCGAGGTCATACCGTATCAGTCGCGAACAAAAGTGACCACGCTGCCCTCTGGGGGTTTTATCTTGAACTAATGAGGGTACTTATCATATTGTTTGACCTATGTACCTAAACATGTAAATAAGAAGTTTAATTATTAATCTTGAGGGGTGTTACATGCGTCTTATAAATTATCGTCATTTTTGTTACTCTGTGTTATGCTCCTTCTTAGTTCGAACTGTAATATTTCCTTGCAATTGAAGTCATTAAGTATTGAAAGTATAAGCGTGCCGGGCTGGAAGGTCGTTGACACTGGCATACCCCTCTTGGCCTATACCGTAGTATCAAAAGGGAGCCTAACAATAATAAAAAAGTATAGACAGCTTGAAAAATGTATCTCTGTTTTATTTTATTTTTAATTTTTAGTTTGGTGGACTAAAGTTATTTTATCTAGACTGTAAACATGTGCTCAATAATTAAGCAGTTATAAGTTGGTATTGTTCTACCTAAGAGATAGGATTATTCAGAAATATTGTTTCATGTATTTGTAATAAAATAACATTAAACACTACTTTCAATACCCCTTTCCTGTTCCCATTCTTTTTCCTTCCCGTTTCTCTTCCAATCTGATGGGCCGGCAACACATGATCCATGATCGAAGCTTTGTGGATCTTCATGGGCCGCAGTGATCACTTACAGGTGACTTGCTTGTTCGTTTGTCGGAACTATGCTATAAAAAAGAGCCTCTGTAGCGCAGTTGGTTAAAGGCGCGGCGGATGTAAAACGAGAGGCTGCCGGTTCAATCTCCACTCTGAGACGAATGCAGGTGTGATGCACAGGTATTCTTTTCGGATCGCGGTGTTTGTGAGACCGACGTCTGTTGAAGTTTCTGGTCCGACGACACAAGACTCCATCTTAGTATGTGGCCAGGGCTATGAATATAACTGTTTGGTGTATTTATTTATTTGTCTAAATGCGCGTATCAAACTCGCCGCATAGCCGGCTCCCAACTAACTTCGCCACGGGGTCGCTGATATAATACTGATCTACGCTCAGAGCAGATTTTTCTCAATTCTCGCAAACATTTAGGACAATCATGGCAAATTATTAACACGAGGCATTATATCGCCGGGAACAACTAATACTCGAACATTTAAGAAACATCCAAATTATAGGTACATACATACAATTCCCGCCTGTATTTGCCTACAGATCCCACTAGTGTCACCGTTGGGCCGAACATGGGACTAATGTCCCAAATGATCTAACACGCAAACCCAATGCTAGCTCAAGAGCAAATTGTACCGTGCAATCGAAATCAGATATTACAAACAGAAAAACTCACACAAATGGATCTTACGAACTGGGAATCGAACGTTGGTCTTCATGATTTACATCTCATACTTGCCGCCACTAACCAATGAGACCCTCTTAAAGAGGAAGATTTAAGACATCTATGTATAGATATCTAGATGTTTTCATTTCAGCCACAGAAAGTTCATTGCTGTACATAAGCCTCTCCCAAAGCATTTGATTGTAAGTATATATCTATTTTGTACTTGATCCAGAAAAATAATACATTTTCTTTCACTTGTAATATTTTTCTTCAACAACTTTGACAATAAAACAACTAAATTCACATAACATTTTATTGTACTACAAGTTAATTACATTCTTGGATCAGAAGCATAATACTATTTAGTCACAAGTTGTGGACTCGATCTTAAAGCTCTATCTATACACTATAATTTGCATTTTTTGTTGACAGTAAAGTTTGTGAAGTAGTTTTTGTAAAGCACGGGTCACGTTGGAGCAGAACCAAAAGTAAAAGTTTAAATGTATTAAACTGTTTAATTAGATCCAGCTAATAATAAACATTAGGCATAGATGTTCGCAGCTTTATAGTAATTTTTTGGTGTTCAGTCTACGTGACCCGCGCTTTACAAAGCTGAAATTGGCCGACAAAAAAATATAAAAATAAATATTTCTCTATACAATATTTTATCTATTAACAAAGCATTCATTCGGTTGCAATATATTTTGTTTTATTCACTGAGAAAGCATTCAGTACATTTTATTGTTTAAATATTTTTTTCATTACAAGGCTTAAAGAGTACGTAAAAAAATAAAACTATACATAAAATATAGATAGTTGTAGTATTTCCAGAACATTTTTATAATACATAAACTTTAATTATTACAAAAATGCAGCATTTAATCATAAATCACTCAACGCCGCATATTACAAATAAATGAGCAGGCATTACAATATACACACATTTTTTAAAAATATATATTTATAAAATACTGATTTACGTCAAATCATATGCAGTACTTATTACGACGAATTCCCTGCTGAAATTGATAATTGTTTGGAATACATTTCTCGCAAGTAATATATTATGTAATTAGTTTTACACTTCTGAAGCAAGGCAATTTGTATTAATACTTACACGCATAGATCTAATTTGATTATCCTAATATATCACAAAACATGACTGATCACTTTCAAATTTTATCGACAGTCCGTTAGCGCTACACAGATTCAAATAAAATGTTTTTAAATTACTTTATTTCTGCTATATATTAAATACAATTTACCAATTACACTATCAAGACTAGATAATAGGAAAGCTTTCAACAATTGCGCATAGAGTAATTCAAAGACCACCTTACTACATTGCCTCTTTTCTAAATCAATCTAAGAAATACCCATCGTAAATAGTGACTTGTATAGCAAAATATTCAAATCCTCGCGCTATAAATGGCATCTACGCTTTTTATTCTACTCACTAGAACCCCTTTACATTATTTATTGAATTACATAAAGAAGTGGACAGGCCATACAGGCATATATCTTTGAAGATGTCTTTTGCATTCATGTAGGTAGCCTTAAAGGATAGTGTAATTGTTAATTAAAAATACTTATACAATATTACAAAACAAAACAACAATGAAATTAAAAAATCAAATCCCGTATCCACATGTTGACAAAATATTTATCTGGCACCCACACAATTGTCATATTTATTTGGTATAATATACGATTAGGGATCACAAACACTCTTTACTGAAATATGAAAATAAATATGTCCCCTCGATTATTTATTTCATTTTGTAAAAATAACAATTTGACATTCATAAATAAATTTAAATAAAAAAATATAGAATTTTAATCGTGATCAAATTACTATCATGTTATTATTTACAAACACATTACACATTTCACAATTTCACCAGACCACTCTGTTGTATTGACGTTATAATATTATCGACTTCTGAATATACATTCGTAACCTACAATTATCTAAATTGTATCAAATCAGCTCAACTTTTATGTTCTATACATGTCATATAACCAAGCGACTGCTTTTTGCTATCATATACTTTGTTACATCACTATTAATGAGCCATGCAATTTATCGATATCGATAAAGCGCGCTTTCAGACTTAACACGAGATTGCTTGTCGACCGCCGAATACTTTGACATTCAATCCATTTTGGCGATACTACGCGAGGACTAAACGTTATCAAAATTGGAATGATACACAAATACTTTACAAAATAGCATAACAATGTTTACGTTTATGTCATAGAGTCGTACCTAGTGTCGGGTGTTAGTGGATCGGTATCGTCATGCTGGCCACAATTGAACGCGTTTCTGAAACTGTCTCTGAGCCGCTCTGTAAACGTCTTGTATTCTGGATTCGCTTGCCCGAAATCGAAATCTGCCACTTCTACTGTATGCCTGAAAATAATATAAAATTAACTAACGAATCATTCATACAAAAAAGAAAAACTAACCTACTTTACTCAACCTTACAGCAGTAATTAATACCACTTTATAACGTTTACCTTCAGTTTCATAAATCAATTATTTGCAGAAATGTAATATTATGACGATTTATCGTCATGCATGATGCAAATTATTGTTTGAATTTAATTGATTTATAGTTAAGTCTTGTGTATTTTTATATCTTGACGAGTGATATCATGGTTTCTTGTACAACTACCGTCATTCATTTATCAATAATTAAACTTATTAATAAAAATTATATGATGTATTCAGTCACTTGTTTTCCACATGCCTAATCTCTTCTTTTACGTACTAAAATAACAAACCCACAAACTTTCCATACCTAAACATTGTCCCGTACAAAAAACATTGGCCCATATAAAAATAATCACAAAAAAACATAAAAAACATCATACCTGGATCGGTGCTGATAGTAGGCAATACCGAACACGACGAGTATGACGGCCACCAGACAGAAGAACACGGGCACCACGATGACGGACAGTTGCGCGTGCACCGACGCTAAAAACAACACTAATCAATTCGTGAGCGACATTAATAACCCATTGACCGTGATATGATGAATTTGCAATGACAAATTTTAAAAAATATTTGTGAATGATCTGTTATTTTGAAATGGAAGTTAATATGGTATATAACTGGTTTGTAGTGTGATATGATTATCAATGTATAGGTTACTATGGTGAATAAATCACTATACAGAAACAAGAGAGGTAACACACTAAATATTATTAAAATTTTAAAAACCTTTAGATATTAATGTGAAGTGCGTGGTGGCCTGTTGGTAACGGACCAGACTCGGCTGCCTACATGTTCACGGTGGTCGCGTCATGTTGGCAGCCGCGTCTAATCCGTTTACCAGCAGGCCACCACGCACGAGATTATTTTAATAACAAATAATTAGTAAGTATAGTTAATAAGCAACAAATTATAGAGGTTAAAAAGTTTGTGTCTCTACAAAAATGGTCGCACTGGTATATTCAAAGAGCATTAGGATTTTAGGCAAATGTAAAAGTATTCAACCAATTATGTCCAAGACTATACGAAGAAGCTCAAACCATTCTAAAGACTACATAGTGCCAAAGAAATTAAAAGAAAATATATCTAAACTTCGAGTATTAAGAAACATCATAATTAAATCATGTTTAAGTGAATGAACGATGAAAATATTTTGCTAACTAATAATGATCGAATTGTGAGTGATAAATGATCAACATTGTGATGTGGGTGATCAACGGTCAACAGGCTAGAAAATATATTAAATATTTCTTACTTTGACATAAATAATTATCCAGTAGATGAAGTTTAAACCAGGGAACACAGTTAAAACGTGTTGTTTTGCAATTATGAACTAAACTTGTCATCCACAAGAAGTGCACTGCTAAACATAAGCCTCCCTCAATAATTGCAATGCTGTCCAGAAACAGTTTCAATTGGCAACAAACAATTGTCTCTCGCCACTCGAGACAATTATGCCGGCCTACCGAAGTATCGAAGTTTGCGAATAAATCGCACTATGTCGCACTATCGGCGTAATACTCGATGTCTAATATAACTCAGCATTTCAAACCGGGTCTGCTATCTACAGTTTTCCTGCTTGTTTTAAGTGTGTCAATACATAAATAAAACTTCCGGTGTATTGTTAAATAAATTGATAAACTTCATTTGTACACCATATGTATAATTATTCATATAGTAACATTCTTCAAGAAAGACTTTGCCAGGTTTCCTTGGCAAGAGGGTTCGAAAATCTAGCTATGAAACGGGAGGCCGCTTGTTCGGTCCTCTTATTATTAAAAATGTGACATATATACTATATTTGACTCTGGTAAACTGTGGGATTAAAAGTCTAGTATTGTCTATCTTCTGACACCCAAGACAAGACATCTTAAATCCATCCGCTCAATTTATATTAAATTCACATTCGTTAGCACAATCTATAGCTACACAAATAAAAACACATACCTTGATAAATATTAATAGTTGCTTTCGAAACTGCCTTCCCCAAGTCATTTTCTATAACGACGACGACAGTATGCACCTTACTGTCGGAGAAGTAATGCACCAATGGGAACACATTGGACGTAATACGTGTTTTACTGTTACACGTTTCGTTGCCAGTGGTATTGTACAGGCCGAGTTTGTATAATATACAATAGTCGAAGGGCGGGGAGCCCACGTACTTGACTTCCAAGTTCAGAAGGTCCCCGTGCTGAAGCCAGTTCAGACCAGTTATGTTAACAGCTGCCAGAGGTTCTGAAAATAATAATTTGTTTTATATTATATTGCATTTAGAATTTTATAGTACATTAATGGTGTTAGAGATTAGTATTAGCATCTGTGCTAGTGCTAGTACTGACCACGGTGGAGGATGCACAAAAAAAAAAAAATCGTATATGGGATAG
Source organism: Theretra japonica (assembly GCA_033459515.1). Taxonomy (NCBI): domain Eukaryota; kingdom Metazoa; phylum Arthropoda; class Insecta; order Lepidoptera; family Sphingidae; genus Theretra; species Theretra japonica. Next base: position 8,566,070 of record CM065943.1, read on the forward strand.
ATCTAACTACAGGGCACGAGCCAATCTCTAATAATATGAAGATTTCCTCATAATTTTTCCTTCACGGTTAAAGTGCACAATGGCATAAAAACACACGTATATGTATCGTGGATCGGATTCATCAGTAGAGCCAATTTGCAGCTTGTCGCATTAATCGACTGATAAAACTGTGTCGCCAGTAGATTGCCTACTTGAACCCAGAATTATAAAAAAATAAGCAAGCATGGAATTTGGTCTCTGGCCCTTTTAATCAAACTCTCGGTTAAGACGAATTCTGTGCTCAACAGCGGGCATACATGGCCTGATTATTATGTTTTTATTAGATAATGACAAAAAACAAGAGTTAGAAGAGTGGTAGAGCCTCGCTGTTGTCAATCAGTTTGCTCGTTTGCGGGATCTATTGCATAAAAAAGCAGGATGCAACTCAGGTTTAACTCTTACATAGAAAAATAACTAACCTATAAAAAACTAATAGAATAAATATATAATTACATAAAGTATCACTAACCATATCGCCACCGTACTAGGTATTTTTTAAATGATAATACTATTAAGACCAGAGCTTAAAAACTCGATGGCGTATACCACTTAAATAAATAATACGAATCAACGAAATATATATGAGGTTTCATAGCAGAACAAACATTTGCGCAGTTGCATGTACGTACTAACAATATGGGGTTAACACCCGATTATGAATTACCGTAATGATGTCGTAATTTTATGCCTAATATCTATGCAAAATAGCTGTGAAGAGTGAAGACACATTACGTATAAGTAATTATTTTAATATTACAACACCAAAAAAATATAATGATATGCAAAGTAACTTACCTCTCACACTAACATTTTGCTGGAACCTGCCACCAGTATAACTCTTGCCGATAGGCACCGTATTGTTACATATATACTCCTTCACCGAATTCTTGAATGTCCGGTTAGATATAGCTCGCTTTTGCAGTTTGTGAACAGTCTCACTGGTGTTTGAACTTTTCTCTGTAGTGGCTGGCACCTCAGAAGCAGTACTGGTGGCTGGTTTAGGTGTGGTAGTTGTTGTAGTCGTCGTAGTTGTTGTAGTCGTGGTAGTTGTTGTAGTTGTGGTAGACGTTGTAGTAATGGGCGGTAACGGTTCATTATTAGCAACTACAATCGCCTCGACGTGGTGTTCGCCCATAGTATCCTCATAGGTGTAGTTGAGTGAAAAATCTGCTGTTGTGTCCAAAAATACGCAATCCATAAACCAGTGCGTCACAATACTTGATGAGTTCTGTTTCAAAAACTGCAATTCGTTGTCGGGCAGCTTGACATAGTGGTGCACTGTTTTGTTCACGGCGACAAAGTTATTTGGTCTGTCTGTGTTGTTCTGGTTCAATACCAACTTCCCATTCAATGAATCTGAAAAGACAAATCAAGCAATAATTTAAACTTTATTTGAGACTACTCATTGCCTTATACTTTTATGCATCGACAGCACCACCTCAGACAAGTTGATTAACTGTCGATTGTGTTAGGTTCTTGGATAAGGCAGTAAACATCAAGTTTAAAGCAGGCCAAAATAATTATCTCACGCCATTCGATTAGGAAATCTAACAGCATTTACGACTAGACGCGAAGTAATCACTATACTGTGCTAAGATAATAAAGTACATTTTATTTTTAAAAAGCAGCACGAGATAAATACCTGTCAAACTGAATGCAGTTCTTGCAGTTGACTGAAGTAACCACATACCAAAGAAACTCTTCATCAACTTAACAGTTACTGTATACTGGCCCTTTTCATACATGTCTCGAGGATACTCCACAACCCATTTTGATTCGTTGGCAGATTTCTCAATCTATAAAAAAAATCATTTAATCACACATTGGTCTTCACTCTAATTGCCAACCGACTAAACTTGTTAACCAGAGATTGATAACATGATCCAAAGGCATAGAAGGTGAGATAGACTGATCAGGACTTTAGCAGTATCAGGTGTAAAAACAATTCCCCAGTGTTGACTTCAGTTTTGTGGGTGCATTTATTTGCACAGACAACTAGAGAGTAGAGGCAGGGAGATATTTGATGTTGTCCTATGAATGTTAATGTTCAAAGTTATTTAACATAATATTAACACTTTAAGGAAAATGAATAACAGATTCTGATAACACTTTACCCTTATTACATTAATATTCATAGTGGCTTATGCCAGTTACTTAAACCAATCTACACTCTACAACTCATAAAAACAGTATACAGCTATGTAAATTATTATTTTTTCTTGCTTAGGTTTACTCAGAGAAAACACATTTCAAAATGGTGGTAGTATTAACTGACAATGCACAACAATATATGGTATAAGATATCCCTATGCAACTAGATTTATAAATTAACTTAATATATACTGGGATTATGCATTTGACTGTTCACAAATTTAATTTATTCATAGCCGGGTAATGTAACATAACTCAGATGTTCATGGGTGGCAGTGATAACATACTATCAAGTCAACCATATGGTTGTTTGCCACCTATAAATAAAAAAAGACTATTGCCAACTGTGCTGAATTGTCATGACTCAGAGAATATTCAATTATCCCCATAACCACAGTATACATAGTTTGTTATACATACAAAAGATTATTTGTATTTCATGTCTTCATGTGGGACCAAGAGACCTTAGGTGGGTAGCTGTTGATTGATGACTATTTATTTTACTAAATTCAATGGGGCTTTTTATTATAGATTGTAATATTATAATTTGTGTAATCATATAGGAGTGACAATTAAAAAGAATGCCTGTAGCATATGACATATTTCTATCACTCATAAAACAGAGCTCCGAAGATAAGCAGGAAGTTTGATAATATGTGCATGTTACATTTAAACATAGAATGTTGATATGATTGTTATGATGCCAAAGAACCATAAATACAGGACACATTGTAAAAACCCATAGTATGCATCAGCATAAATAAATATAGTAATAAAATAAATAAAACCAGCTTTGAATAACCAGTTAGTGAATAAAAGGAAAATTTTGCAATATGTACCTTTTTCCTGTATGTATCTTCAGTTTGGTTTAGTGTTAACAATTATGATGGATGATAGATATTTTACAGTTTTAGTGAGGCCTTGATAATAGCTAATATAGATTTTAAATTTCCACCCATTGTTTTTCTTCCATGTATTTTCATTTTTATAATCTTTTTTATTTTTGTTTACAATAATTTGATACTTATTCAATGCCTATTTTTCATCAGAATATTGATTAAAATGAGTACTCCAAAACTGCCTTACATTAGCACACTAGGCAGATCTTGATAATAGATGAATTAAAGCTGCATACATGGAAAATATACTATATTAGCTCTTTTTTTTTTGAAAATTATAATATTCACTGGGCAGACTGACATATTACTGTTACAATTTAACTACTCTTAATTTACAATTATTACATTAAAAAATTAATTGGTATCCATAAGAATTTGTTTTATTTCAATATTTTCTTTTCTTTATTGGTTCTAAAGAATTTGTTTAATTTTACAGCAAACAAACTGACTAGTTTTGAATGTGTATCAGTATTCAATTTAACAGACTGGGATATTAAAATATCAGTTAATATTTGTATACAAAACTTGATGTCAATCCAACACAGTCTTTCACCAAGTATTTTTATATTATACTGTCTGAGTCCACGCCTCATAACCACATTGATCTCATAAATTTAATGGAATTGTTGGAAGTAATAATTGTTTTAAAAATTGTTAATGTTTATAACAAATACTTTGTATTTACATTAAACAATCATAATTTTATGAGACATTTTTTTTTAAAGTATACTTTACAACTTAAGAGCACATACATAAACTAACATTGTACCAAACTACAAAAAGATAAAGGATAATTTATTGTTATTCACCTCTGGCGTACAGAGGTGAATAACTTGGCGATAACATTTTATACACGACAGACAAAGGCTTCGAAATAAAACATAGTATCAGTAAAGAGATTTTATGCTACTTACTGAGGCACTGTGCTGGGGCTGGGCATCGTCACTAAATTCGAAACTAAGTGTTTCACCCGAATAACCCGATACAGTCGCCGTAAACGTGACGTTGGAACCGCGCACAGCTGGGCCGTTACTACTTAACGACACCTTCAGCCCAAATACGCCTACAATGAAAACAAATTTCACGAATTATTAATATAATTTAAAACATTCCACACTAGTAGAAGGTTCACCAAAAAGATGTCATCAAACGTACCTGTTTCGAGAATAAAAGCCACATAAAAGTATAAACGTAAAGGGGTCATATCGACATTAAATTGCAATTTAGTGACCACGAACAAATTCTCCTATTACAACTTTTTAAAGAACAAACACAATGAATATAACCGAGACAAAATGTGTTTGCAAATCATTCGTACATTGTAAATATAAGCGAAATATAATGGTAAAGCAAAATGATAAACATTTACGTCGTCACTAGCACAATTGATAATTTTTTTGACGTTCACAGTGACAATCCACTGACATTATCGTGAGTGTTGCTTTTGCTATTAAACAATGTACTCTGTGGTGTTGCTAAATGCAAATTGCTAAGCCTTATTTTTTTTCGCGTGTTTATCATGGACTTAGCGAACCGAGCGAGTTATGTTCAGTGGAGGATTTCGTCCCGCTCTAATAGCATAATAATTGTTTTGGGGAAAAAATTAAAGTTAAAATAATTGGCTAATATAGTAAATAATAAAATTGTTTTGAATATTAATACACACACACACATACCCAACAGTCACTTACATGTTCCCGACTCTTGATCCCACACTAAGATCGAGTTTTGCGTCGTGGGTAACTACGTGTGTATCTGGGTAACTACGAGAGATTTTTCGTTCTCACAAACACCCAGATCCGAAACAAATATCTATGGATCACACAATCATTTGTCTCGGTGCGGGAATCGAACCTCCGGCTTTACGTTTCCCAGCCAGCGTTTTGGACTTTTTTGTAACAACGGGTATCAGCAAACAGAATACTCTTATAAAATCAAGTCTCGACGGTAGCTCTGACCACTCACCTGTTCTACTAATGGTTGGCCCGGCGGCCTTGCCTGGGGATGCATTTACTGACTATCTCCAATACAAAACAGATTACAAGTAGTGTGAAGAAGCATCTCAGCAGGCCGGCATAATTGTGTCGAATGGCATGGGGCCGCCGTCTGATGCCATTCGATACTCTGTGTGGACGGCATTTGCGCTTACCATCAGGTGCAGTGCAGTCATTATGCCGTGCCAGTGTAAAAAAAAAACACACGGGCTCAACGTCCCAGTTATAAACCAAGAGGACGTAGACGATGCGTCACTAGATCACAAACTTGAACCAAGTGATAGCCTAGTCTTGCACGCCTGAGCTGACGATTTCATCGCATGCGACGGCCGTGCCCCTTGCAGTCAAGGAAAATATCGCCGTTTTCCTACATACCTAGCTAGTTTATTTCGACCTAACGATATGGATAACCCAGAGGATCCAGAATTCGACCACACACTAAAGCAGGACCTGCAACTAAACCCTATTTCACCAAGCGAGATGGCCAGAGAAATAGGCAAAATGGATCCAAATAAGGCACCTGGATTTGACCTGTTTACCCCAAGGCAACTAAAGGAGCTCCCAAAGAAGTGCTTTATCTTTGTGACCATCCTCAGTGGCAGAAAATTCTAAGTCATCTGCGTGACGCTTACGTTTTAGGTGCAGAGCTGGAGTACCCCAGGGGTTCGGACTTGGCCCGGTCCTTTACAATATATTTACCTGCGATCTTCCCCAATTATCTGAAACAGCTGTAGTAACCTTTGCGGACGACGCTGCCTTCCTCGGGTGTATTTGTGACCCAAATAGGGACCAGACTACTGCAAACTCAGTTTAATATGACCAACGTTTGACTTATCAAATGGCGTATAAAAGCAAACGCTCCGATGTCTCATCACTTCATATTTACCCTGAAACCAGGTTATCCCCCGGCTAACCTGGGCCCTGACACGCTGCCCCAATACACCTGCGTTTAGTACCTAGGGTTTTACCTGGACCGCAGGATGACATAAAAAAAAAGCGCAATTAAATCAACCTGAGGTTTAAAAACCTACTCTGGCTCCTCAGTATTATCGCCGTCCAACAAACTACGGGTATATTGCTTCATAATAAAACCAATCTGGACATATGATATCCGACTATGGTCGCCAGTAAGCAAATTCAACATACTGTGCCTTCAGAGAGCTCAAAACTGTATCTTAATGGTCATCTCATCGGCGCCCTGGTATGCTCGTAACTCGGAAATTAATGAGTACGAGAAAGTCCCAACCATCTTAGATTAATACAACCGAACCCGATGACTAGCAAGCTCTTGCAACCAAACCTATTTAAAAGACTCCAGAGAGCCGACGTGCTGTTTAATTAGGGGAGATAGAGCAGTGTATCTTTCTCGCCAAACCAAAAAACGGACAGGAGCTAGAGAGTAAGAAAAATATCAAGAGGCATGGAGGTAGGTACAGTATGCGACAGGTTGGGATGGCAATCGGGGTATGATTTGACGTGTGAGGGAGGGGGCGCTCCGCACACCCGCACATCGCCCGCGCCGTCCTAGTCATAGTGCTGCACGAGTTCGCATCGACCGCATTTATCGATTTCGCTCCCGGTCTCGTTGTTCTTTGTGTATTGAATTGACTGCGGTAGCTATAAAGCTAAACAAAACAATAATTAATTTCTCATTCTTACAGTTTCTTACTACGTTCATACAGTCCCCCCGTAATAGCTTTTCTCATGAATCTTCTCTGTGCAGACATGGATTAATTACAAATTGAAAATAAAATATTTTTTCATATTGTATATAAAAAACTATAGACATAAGGTACTTGGAATGTGATACTACAACACTAGAAAATTGTCATGCTGATCTGTCGCGTACAGTACTACGGGTGCTTTTAGCAACATTCTCATTCGTTTCCGGTCTCAAAATATCTCACACACTCTGCGAGCATTCTTCTTTCTGGTCGTTCCCTCAATGCTGAGGATCGTGACTGTATGTCAATCTTTTCCACTCGGTCCGGTTCTGCGCCATATGTACCGCTGCTCTGTATCTGGCCTCCAGTCACCTCCTTGAGTTGGTCAACATTACAATGTACAAATTACCTGTCCACTACTAGTGTTTACAACGTCACTATTCTTTTTTTTTGCGATCTATGAATTTGATTTTAGATTTAAATTAGACACATTAAATTAAATTAAAACATTCTATAAAATATTTAATGGTCTGTCCTATAAAAATTATATCTCTTTTATAATGAAATTATAGATTATTTCAATTTGATCTTTGCATATCATAATCAATATTTCTTAGTTAATTATAATCAAATGTAGTAATTTAAACAAAAGTCATAAGTGTCTTTCATATAATTTAGAAAGTTGAATCGACGTGACTGCGAACATTTCTTCAATTTCATAAACATAGTATCAAACCCAATAGGTATAAATTATTTTTATTGAATTGATCGTCTTAATTTGAGTCTAGAGAACCTCACTAGGTAGTATAATATGTCTAGTACCTAGTAGGGATGGGTTGGACTGGGTAAAACTGATACAAAGTGCACCTGTTCCTAGTCCGTAATAATACGCGATCCAAATACCTGTTCGACCTAGTATCAAATACTACAAAGTATCCAATATCGGATTCGATACGTATACCGCGTACTTGCGGACTTCAGAGAACAGATGTATCTAGTCTTCAATATTGGACTTGATACTTTGATTCGGTACTCAGTAGTCGATATCGTTTAATTACATTTGCAGACATATTCAAGTAGTTTGTATATTTTTGTGATTAATGTGTGTGATGTATCATGTACATCCGTACATTATATAAATTACACTGTTGGTTTTATAACTTTCTCGTAGTTTAATGACAAAATATAAGTAAATTTAATTTATGTTAGTTTCCATTTAATGAACATTTAAGCACATAAAATTTCTGGAATCGTACATAATCTTAAATGTACTTTAAACTCGAAAATGCACCGAGAGCTTTGTTATCGCTCGTCTTGGTCCCGCACGCATATCACGCCGCGCCGTATGAATGAGCAGGACATCGCATGTACCGACATGGACGTGTGCGGTGCGGGCCTAATACTGCTTAAAGTATTAAATGCTCGTATCACGTAACGTATACTAGGTGGACTAAGTATTGTGAATCTTGGATTTTTTAACAGGTGCCACCTAATATGGAAAAATACCTGTTCCTGGGATCTTTTCCAGTCATAGATATAGTGTTCCAGTAAATACGGCTCATCTCTAGTACCTAGTACTTACTCTATGGTTCAAAAACTTGTGGCAAGCAACTTGTTTTTCTTGTGTTTGCTTTGCGGTCCCGCACGTACATTTCAAGTCAAAGTAAAAGTGTTTCTCTTATTTCAAATAATAAATTAATTAATCGGTATAATGTGCTATTGACTTTTGGTGATTTATATAATTCGTGCTTAATATAATATCGAAAATGGCTACCGTATTCGATAGCCCGTTTATAAGACAACGTATACATCGGCTCCGGAATCGTGACTACGATTTTGATGAAGATCAGAGATTTAGAAGATGCGACTGTACTAGTTACTCGTATTTTGTGCTATCCATGGTTCTTTTCTCCGTCGGTACAGTTATAACCGTGTTGGCCATGGGCGACGCGGATGGGTACATTCTAAATAATTTAGGACACATGTGGCTCGTTGGACCGATATTTATATGTTCTGGCATGATGGTGGCCGTAAAGAGCATGTTGTATTTACGTAGAAAAAGTGTTATACAGATGCTTCTTCACCAGAGGGCAATCATAAGGGTAAGTCACGAGATTATAATCACATTGATATGGATCTATTGATTGCAAACAATTCTTTCCGACGCAGATAACACATAAACAATATTTACTTTCAGTACAATATGCATATAGGTACAATATGGGTACAAAACTATTCAGTGTTATATTTTCATTTGCCACTTATTTTTTATTATTTTAATATCATTTTTGATATTGCAAGATATTTCACATTCTAATATTTGTAATATTCTATTGTTATTTTCTTCAAAATGCATGGTATTAATGTGTCAGTACAATTATTTATGACGAGGGCTACATCACTTTGTGTAATATGTTTTGCATTTATTTCTTGACCTTGTCCTTGGCCATGACTTTTTTTACTATTGTCTACAGAAGTTTATATATAAAACATTATATAACCAGGTATTTTTCTTGCCTTTGTCATTGTTAGTGGCTTTAAAATATTTTTGTATGCATTACAAAAGTCCAAATATCAAGTTTATTTGCCAATGTTTCAACAGTAATAATGTTATTTCCTCCAATGTCTATAAAATAAAATTATTTCCTTAAGTTCAAATTCACAAGGTCCTTAGCATTTTTTGCTGTATAAAAATTTATAAAACACTTTCAATAATTTAGCACAAAAGAACACCTACGATTTTTTTTATATTTACATTCAGTATAAAAGTCATGTGATAACTATTTTTTTTATACATAATATACCAAATTCATTCATTTTACAAGCTTTTATTTATGTATTAGTTATTACATTAAAACATTCTCTAAGATTTGGGTTGAAAACTGCTAATAAAGATAAGTGTTATAAAAATATATATATCTGCATCCATTCTTAGGTAAACTCTTTCTTCATAAAGTGAAAGGCTTGTATCCTACAAATAGTATCTATATTAATGTATAGATACTGAGCCAGTACTTTCTAAAAATAATGCTGAGAGAATTATAGCAGATGTGGAATAAACTATGGCAATCACCTTTTTTATGGACTGTGACAATCTATAATCAATTTTGTATAGTTCATTGTGTACTGAGAAGGCTGGATGTTGAGTAGATAAGTCAGTATGCAGAATAAGTGAGTTACAATTACTTAAAATAATATCTGACTCATGTTTTTATGTCTCAAACATGCTTTGCCTACATATTAGGTATCAAGATATTTACATTTTGTAATCATTAGTATTCCAATTGATACCATATGACTGATTTGTGGCTAATTTTAGTAGTATAGATGTGTTTAGTTTTATTTTTCTGCCTTATATTTGTAAAATGACTACTCAGACTTACTGTGGAATTACTTGACTCATAACTTTAAGAAAATCTGCCTGTCGGATCCAAATTTTTTTTGGAAGTATGCATTTTTAGGCAACCACATTGGCCTTATGTTGTTGGAAGACTCTGAATACCATTGAAATTCTTGCAAGGAACTCTTAAATATACAGCGGATTTCCTCATTCTGTTTAACTTCACCATTACAGCAAGCATTCATTCACTAAAACCATTTTTTTTATAATAAAAATTCACAGATTGAGAATCAAGGTATAAAAGAATGAGCAAACAAACCTCATAAAATTATCTGGACATTTGTAGATTTTTTTATTGCCTCAACAATATTTAACTAGCAACTCCATTTTCAAACAACCTTGTCAGGTATTCAATTTTCTTTTTTGTATTTGACATCACCCAAAATAACAGGTTTATGAAACTAAATTATTATATAATATTGTTTTTCTCAATGTTATTTCATTATTCAGTCACACTGATAAATTAAATAAGTTTTAAAGACATACTTAATAAATAATAAATACACCCAACAATCACATACATAGTCCTGATCCGATCATTTAAATCTTGTGTTGTGGGATATCTGGAACTACAAGAGACTGTTTCGTTCTCACAAACACCAAGACCCGAGTCTAGGCTGTCTATGTAGTATATTTGTTTTGATATATTACTTTTATCAATATTTATGCTAGTGTGAAGTTCTGAAACCTGCTTATTGAAATATCAATAATGTGCATATTATTATAATAATAATATGCACATTAAATATTGTTCTTAACATTAATCTGCTTTTATATTATACAAGGACATTTTACTGATAACTGTTATTTTGCATAAACAATTCTGTCATACATTTTCATTCATGGGGCCTATGTAAACAAATATTTACATTAAACTAACATAGTATATGGTTGACTAATTATATCAATCTTAATATTGATAACTACCTATATTATATCGACTACAGCAATTCTTGTGAGCGAGACTTATCTAAAGGTAATCCCAATCTGCACTGTACTCATTCTGAGACAGCATGTACATTCATGCTATTTCGATAATTTAATTTCAATCTTTGCATCTTCAATTGCACGATAAATGTCTTTCGTACTGTGATGACGTCAAGCTCGCTGGCAGCATCAGTCCTGTAAAGAATATTAGTCATATATGGCTCCATAAACTATCCTATATACATTCATAAATATCACAAGTGTTTGTCTACATTTGTTTTAATAGTTGCCCTATATCATATTTCATACTTAACTACACATCACCACAAATGAGCCTTTAGATATAGCATGCTACCACTCAGATGATTGAAACAATTAAAATAAGATTAATTTAATCAATGGTAAAGATAATATACTTAACTCCACAGATTTATAGGTACTTAGATTACTTACAATACATATATGTATATCTAAAATCGAAGTATTGTTTGAGTAATCTTTTAATTTTCACCAAGTCCCGCTATGTGAGACCAGCTAATATTGACAGTAGTATTTAGCATATGTTTCAACTAGGTCAAGGCATCAGTTTTTGTATTGCTTGCAATGTTACCATATAATTTATCAGTGATATGACGCTTTTCTTGGCCGAACAACATACATATCTTTTAGCTGTTTATACAAAAGAAAAAGTATTGGGATGTTTATTTTAACTGAACTTATGAAGATAATTTGTGACCTGATAAAATATGTACTGAGCAATAGTGCCCAGTAAAAACAAACATGATACAAAACTAAGTTCACTGTATGCTTTATCACTTTTACACTTTTGTGACACTTCCTTAGTTTTCGTAAATTGAGATAAGATTACACCGTTGTTGTTATTGTCAGTCAAAATAAATTAATGCTGTCTTTATACATCATGTTTTATAAGGACCATAAATCAACAAATAATCTTGAATGTATGTAATGTATTACCACCAGAGATCACTAATATATGCTTATCATATAGATAGTCTCCGTGCCGCGGTTGGTAAGACTGGCTGGTGAAAGGGAGGGCGCGGGTTCGATTCCCGATATTTGTGTGAACCATCAGTATCTGTTTCAGATCTGGTTTTTGTGAGATCATGTAATTTCTTGTTTCTCATACCCAGAACGTAAATCTTATAGTTGTCCTGATACCATGCATTTGACCATAATGTACATTTAGTATAAAAGTTGCTAGGGAATTGAATTTTTTTAAGCATGTAGTAAAGTTTTATGTAGACCACTATGTGCTTTGTCCACAATTATTATTCTTTATGCATTAGAGGCAGACAAACCATTAAAAACTTGTTAAAAAAACATTTTCCTCTTCAATAACATGTTTATATGTAAATTTTCAGGATATGGCAGCAGTACAGGCCGAGCAAGCCTATAGTGGACAAGTACCACGCACAGCCTCGAGTGCGACGCTTCCGCCTTCTTACGACGCTTTAATATCAAGTGCGGCTGCTAGCAAACCTCAGCCATCGAGCTCAGAACCACCGCCTCCAACATACGACGAAGCTATGTATCTCTTAGATGATGAAAAAACGAGGACACAAAACAGTAATGATGACAGTGCTAAACAGGAAACAAGCACCCCGCCTGACACCACTGACAACAGTAAACCTTGAAAGAAGTGGACTGTAATTATGAATACTTGTTTATTATTTACTTAGTTTGTAAGAAAGACTTAATCCTTCCTTTTGTACTTATAATACTAGATATACAGTCACTTTGGTAAAGTATTCTCGTATGTGCCTAAAATATTAATTTGGTAGCTGTATTTTTATAGGTAAATGTATTTTAATTTAACATTGTAAACAAGAATGTGTATTTTGCAAAATTTTACTGCCATTTGGTATGGGACTGATAAGGGCAAGGCTATTGTATAAAAATATGACAACAGTTTTTGATAAGCGAATTGTGTTGTTCTTATACGAATTCAGCTGTGATTTTCACATTTTATATGATCAGGTGAATTTTACACTTTGAATGTTGTGATTTTTTTCTACCTAACATTGTAAAGAAATGATAATTATAAATGAAGTTAGTTTGTTATTTAAATGCTTTCCGGCATTTAAGCATTTCTTTATGACAGTTTATAATGTAAGATGTGTCTAATCCAAAAATGCAAGTTGTGTACTATAATTACTAGTAGTGATCAAACATTAAATATTCACCCAGTGTTATATGATTAAGAAGAATATTAATTATTTATTACTCCACTATTTGTGTCTATGTATTAAATGTTAACTTTGCTAAGTGCGAAGACTGATGCATTTTAACAGAGTTGTTGCCAATGAACTTATTAGATAAAGTAATGATGTTGAAAAGAGTGTTGATCTGAAAACAGCTTAATATGCTTGATATTACAATATGCAATGTATTTGGAAATGCTTTTGATAAGTACCTTAATGAGAAAGCATTATGTATTATTAGGAAATATGATTGACTGTAATATCCTCATAATACATTGTCTCACTCGTTTTGTATAATAATCCAGACAATCTATGTTTTGATACAAATATATAAAGGCATCATAAAGTATAGATTCAGATTAATCTAGTTGTAATGATTGTGTTCATTTACATATAAAAAGGTCATGAAATCCATTGGGATGTTTTGTTCATACATTACCATATTAAATAGAGTACTTAACATTCATACAATCTCCACTAGAAACATGTGCTTTGATAAAGATAGACCAGGAAATCTGTAGTGTTTTTGTTCTACAAATATAGTATCTTTAATTAAATTAGTTCACAGATGGCACTTTTTTGCATATGGTAGTATCTTTAAGTCCATCACAACGCGCCAATCTTTCCTATCTGCAATTTAATATTAATGCGTACACTTCACTGTGATGTCTATTGCTTGTCAGTTTGATTCGCAACTCTTTGTAATTCATGGAGTTATTATATACTATCGAAATAGCACATTTATTTTATTGCTGTTGATGTTTGAAGGCAATATATACAATAAGGCTATAAATCAATGACTTTAAAATATTTTTCTTCAGTGGCTGGTTACTTGTTTCTGAACTATGGACATTGCCATTGTAACTTATTTAAACAGTAAGTGCACTTACATCAATGTACTTATTCTAAGCTTTAAACATGATGTGATTCAAAATCATGATAAAAAACTTTTGACTTCTGATGATAATTAGCATAATCTGCCTTTCTCAAAGGGGACCTAAGGTGTTTCTATACCAAATCATCTGCCTATTAAAATCATACTCCGATTATTGCAGATGTGAGATGTGACTAATATTTGATATTTCTATCCTGCCATAACAGTGAAAATTTTATAAAACTACATATTGTTGTAAGTATCATGAGATTCTACATAGTCTCTTTCAATACCTTTTCTTTGTCCATTCTTTGCATTGGCCTAATCATATATCAAGAACATAATATTGTATTGAATCATCCACCTGAAAGTCCCCTTTGTAACACAATTGGAATGTACATGATGCCGTCCTTGCAACATGAAGGCTTGCAACAAGACATTAGTATAGTCTGATTTATGAATCAATTATGTACTTCATCTCGAATAATGTATACATTACTAAGGTCTATTCTATGTGTATTTATTAAATTTAACACTGCTCTGTGGCTCGCACATATGATTTTACGGATGCAACGCGTTTATGGCTATTGCATTGCTAAAGTGTGATTTACATACATAGTACGCCTGAAGTGCACTACAGGATATTTCATAGTTGTGCTGTCACAGTACACATGTTTAATTTTAAAGTTAAACAGTTTATACTCACTGATAAAATTTCTGCTAAAAGACTTAACACTACAAGGTTTCGAATATAGTTCATGCACTCTCATCCCTTTAATTCTGTATATTGGTAAGGGTATAATTGGCTTCTGTAATTAAATAAGATAAAAATATTAGTAGACTAATACAATTGTTATAAAAATATTTGTCATGGCAGCTAACATTTGTGGTTACCCATGCTGACCTAAACTCTGGCAGTGTCTATGCAAAGGTGTGTTAACTTTAGAATGCATTTAAACACCTAACATGGTTTAATGGAAAAAGTCATGTTGATATGCACTTAATCAATAGTTTAGTTGGTCTAATTTTGTACTGTGATTGATATACATAAAACATTTGTGATACTGGTTGGCATGGGTTATTTAAAAAAATAATGATAAAACACTTTTAACATGTTGGTTTTAGGACATGCAAAATAATAAATATTGTTTAGAAACAGAAGTGAAATTATCTGTTAATTAGTATTAAATGAAGTCTTTTTGTACATTTAGAAAAAAACATCAAAGCCCAGAAGAAATCAGAATAAACAATTTACAAGTGTGTATAATCTTTAACATGGTCATGTACGAGCAAGCTATAACTTTATAGTAATTAGGCTTAGTAGCCTCAAATAATTTTGACAATAACAAGTATCAAATCATCCATCATAGCTGTACATATGACAGCTGATTTGACATTTGCTAAAGTCACATTTACTAGATGCAACCAAGCCATAAGTGGCCTTACTTAATATATTTATTTATATTATTTGTTATATTTCCCTATGAGTGATTTGTGTGCACAAGTATAGTCTTTTAAATGTTCCTGTAAAGTTATTTCAGTGAACATGTTGATATTGTTAACTATTTGAGACAGAAAAATATTTCCATACGTTTTGTAAACCCCAGAATATAAATAAGGGTTTATGTATGTACCAAAGCTTTTTACTTATGAAAAATCGAATTCTGATCAATTGTTATGAAACTTCTTAAAAATGGTTGTCAATCAAGAAATATATCTTTATTAAATTACTTATGCTTAATTTAGATCTGGATGCTGTAACATAGCAGCACTATTGTTTTAACCGAATATTTGTATATGGATCTCCCTGGAACTAATAATTATACACTTTGAGTTAATTTCATTGTTTTATTGAAGCATACACAACATATACATTATACAACTTACAATCTTATGACTGAAATAAATCATCAGTTTTGAATAAACTACAAACACTGTGAGATATTAAAATTATTAATTATGAATTTAGAATATACAAAGAATTACCTGATGTTAGTCTACCAAAATAATGACTTTGAAAGGAACCATTTTTTAAATATGGTCATTACACTACAAAAGTGTCAAGCTACTATAAATCCCTATTTTACTACATCAAACAGTGTAGATTTACTACATGTGTTAAACTTTTAATATAATTTAGCTATGGGAAAAATGTCACATTAATTCCACAAATAAACAACCACTTGTTAGATTACAAAAGAGCAAGGAGAAATAAGAAACAATGTAAAATACTACTATCTTAGGTTAGTCTTCCAAAATATTTAGCTCTAAAACAAACATCCCTCAACTCTGGCCATTGTACTACAAAAACATCTGCAAAATACTGCAGTATTTTACCAGTTAATGACAATGTTCTTACTCTACACACACTTTCAATAAACACTATTCTACAATCTATTATAAACATGAATCTTAAGATGAAGGCAGCAACACACACTGGGACACATGTGCCCGGTCCATTACAAAATATGACATGTGGTTTATATGCCAACACTATGACAATAGAACATAAAGTTGCATACAGGCTCCTTGCCAGTGCAGAAACTAATGACTGTCCCACATTCCTACTTCTTGGTATTCGAGTAATTATATAATCATTGTGCCCAATTTCTTCTTTTAGAATTTTTGCTTCGCTCCCAATATCATTCGCTGCTAAAACGTAGTGCCGTGGCTTGTATTTGTTTTTATCCAGGCTTTGCACAAGCCGCATCATTTCAGTCGTGTGACCACCAGACCCAATACAAATTATTGTACGTAAAGGAGAATCCGTTTCAAGGCTGCAGTCTGTTGCCAATATATAGTAAAATAGTTCTGCTAATCGCGAAAGAAATATCACTATGATCAAAAGAAGTAAAATTAGCGCAATCCCCATGTTCAATGAGTTCTGCAAAACTATCAAATTTTCACATATATGTTTGTGAGAAACGAAAAATTACGCAATTTTATATCGTCTCGGTGACTACCTTTTATTCGTTTAAATAAAAATAAAGTTTTTTTCAATTCAATTTATAATTTCACTCACAAACTTCACCTGTCTTCACTCGCTGTCCTGTCAGTGTCACTGTCAACCACAACTCACGAGAATCAAGAACAATTACTATAGATAGAACTAAAGAGGATAACGCTTAAGGTAACGAGGACACGAGGCACTCTGCAAATGATACTTGGTGGCGGCTCCGCCCCCATAGTCTTTGTACGCCCCTAACAATAGTGATACGGTAGTACGGAATTTTATATCGACATCGATGCACCAACAGTGAGATGAATACACCTGAAAACTTTAAATTTGAATATAGAATGTAGAAACTTATGTAACATTTCTTTTTTCACTTTATAGGTCAAATTATTATAAACAGGGGAGTTTAGAATTTGGCAGTAAAGCCGTTTAACAGCCAATTTGAAAGTCTCCGTGGCGCAGTTGGTTAGACACCGACTGTGAAACGAGAGGCCGCGGTTTCGATACCCGCAACGAGACAAATGTTTGTGTGAACCACAATTATTTGTTTCGGGTCTGGGTCGGTAATAGAAAATAACTTTATATTAAGATAATAGTTATAGTGCCTGTAACCTCTACGTCAACTTTTTATAAAAATCATCGTGCAATATGTTTATTTCTAATTCTGATCCTTAACTTATATTATCGGAACAAAAGGTCCCGCAGATATCGATTTTGAGACCAATTGCATCAATAAATAAAAAGTTTCAAAATGATAATATTGATATGAATATTATAATGCACTCATCCCTACGCAGTACGCTTGTATGTAAGCAAACTTTACGGTTGAGTATTATACTTTCATAATGTCTAGTAGAATCTAAAACGTTATCAACAAGATCCATTTAAAAATTGTAAACGATAAAAACAAACCCAAAAATTAATTTGCAAAGATATATGTTATTATTCCGTAAAAACAGTTACTAAACTTTGAAAATATATTTGGAGTCCTTTTTGCATATATACGACTTACATCTTTTAACACAACACCGAGTCATTTTAAAAAACTTAACAAAGATATTAATAAAGAAACATGACAAACGAGAATATTATTATATTCTTCTAAATTCTTTATTATTTGTGTAGATTTATTTACGATTGACACTACATGTGTTTATGCCACGGGCCGAGAAGAGTGATGCAGTTGTGGATTGAGCTACAGAGTAACAAGTAATGATTGTACTGACCGTAGCATATCTCCACAATACGTGGATCTAAGTGACTCAAAAAATGGCGTCTTTTTAGCTTCAAGATGGTCTCAGTGTGGTTATATAGTGAACGAAATATTGCCATATTCGAAAGAAAGCATTTATTATTTATCTCTTTCTATTACGTATTGTGTTAGCTTTGTGTAAATGAGACATACAAATATAAATATACATTTCGTGTCGATACCCTAACATAACTATAACTTGATTGTATGGTATAATTTTGTGCGGCATCCTTTATATTTCTTTAATCATTGGTCAGAACCGAAAACCTGGATTGGTGCTGGATTTAATTCCTCCGCTTGAATTATTGCATTGGATAATGAAAACAAAATATTATTATCTGTGATTTTGGTGTGCGATCTAAAGGGAAAATAAAAATAAAGCATGACATATTGTGTGAATTGTTTGTTTGCTGCAGACTGCGCCTCTGCGCCGACGTGAATGTATTGATCGCAATCGCGGACGCAGGCGGCACGGGGCAAACGGTAGCAGTTGCGTTGTTACTTGTTAGATAGTAGTCTTCATAGACTGTAGTCTTCGGTTAGCGGCACAATCGTGCAGACTACAGAGTTTATTCCGAAAATTAAAATATTTAGTGAGACCCATATCGGTTGTTACAAAAAAGATATTTCTGTGTTGAATGAATCTATAATAAAAAATCAGCGGACATGGAGATATTAAGTATGTTGCGAATGCCTATATTTGCAATTATTTGTATTTGGGTGTTTATTTTGGGATTTTTAAGTTTACATTTGAGTGACAAAAATGATTCTTGCTCAATGACCTATATGTTTGAGTATCCTCAATTTGTGGTATGTATATTATATTAAGTAATTAACTTTTAAGTATGAATAGAAATAAAGTAAACTTATTTTGTTTGTAGAGGATATCTGTTGATAATGCCGCACATTTGCCTCAGTATGGCCTGTATGCCTACAGTGAAGGGAGATTTACTGAACGAGCCAGAAGAATGTGGTAAGTGTTTAAATTTTCAATTTGAAACAATCTAGAATTATTTGATACAATGTTGGGGCAAGGTCTAGAATTGTTTGCCACGAGTTGAGGAGTTAAAATGATTACAGGTGGCAGGGATTGGGTCCCTGATTATATGTAATCGCTCTTATTACAAGGTAACTCATATTTTGCCCAAGCCAATATAGTTTGGAAGTAAAAGAGCATTTTCACTTAAATAATATTCTACATTTTGTGTCAACTAAACAAGTTAGTTTGATGTTTATGCCAATGAGAAATCTGAATTATTACTGAACTTTGACATAATTAAGGCCTTTTATGGACAAATATTTTTTCCTCTTAATGTGAAGGTTTACTTTCATCTATGACATCTGAATAGTCTTGTAAACTTGTTGATTTATCAACTGTTCCTATAGAGAATTCCAGTCACTTTGTTACATAGTAGCATAATATAGCCTAGGACTATGGCAACAAGCTTTTTAGATGTTGATGGTCCTTGGAGGCCAACCTAATGCTAAGAAATCAAGACTTAAAATATCTCACTGTTGATGCTATTTTTTTTTGAGCAAACAATATGCAATAAGACTTGTATGTATAATAGTTCAACAAATATTGCAAATTACAAATAAAGTTTGTTAATATACCTATAAATAATATTAATAGATATATTTAAAGATTTCTATTAGAAAACAAAAAAAATACTAAATATTTTATTGTACTGCGGGATTTGAGCCTCCTTCATTATTGTGTTAAGATGAGTACTGACTATTTACAGGCCATAATGTAACATATTAAAAAGTGAGCATTTGTTCAGTCAGTAGTTGGAAATGAGCAAGAACATGCAAGCAACAAGCAAGACTACACTGATATCAGCACACAGTTGATAACATGCCCACTGTGAATGTTACCTTACGGCCCATAACACTTGTCCGTACCCATCTTTACATTCAATCCACCACATTGGTCTTGTTTAAAAAACGTGTATACAATAAACTTTTTGACAGCCCCCATGGCCCAGTTAGTTAGACGCCGGCTGTGAAATGTGAGGTCATGGGTTTTTACCTGCACCGAGAAAAATATTTGTGTGATCTATAGGTATTTGTCTCGGGTCTGGGTGTTTGTGTGACCGATAAGTCTCTCATAGATCCTGATACCCACGACACAAGACTTGATTTTAGTGTGGGGTCAGGACTATGTATGTGCCTGTTGAGTGTATTTATTTGGGTGTATTTTAACAGGTTTGACGGTATTCCCGTCTTATTTCTACCTGGTAATTCAGGGAGTCACATGCAAGCTCGTTCTTTGGCATCTGTGGCCCTTCGCAAGGCCATCTCCAGTGGATCTAATTTCCATTTTGACTTTTTCACAAGTAAGTTTTATTTCTATATACTCATGTTAAATTAAGAAACTATTGGTCTATTTCATTGATTACAAAATCGGTGCTACATTTTTTTAAGTAACATTTCTTTGAGTGCGTTTTTTATTTATAAAAAACCGAATTTAGATGAAAATTACATGTAGTCAAATATGTAAGGATTGACTGAAGTATTTCTTGAGTATTGTTGTGTGGATGTGAAATATGATTTGACTTAAAATAAATTTTAAAAAAATTCGAGGATTTATTTTTACTGGTAATAAAGTGTATACTTTATATCAAAATATTAACAGAGTAGATTTTGATTAAATATGAGTTTATATGAACACTGCGACTAAACAGAATTTGATAACATTTTTTGAGAATTTGAAACAGTTTATATATAAAATGATATCATTATACAATTTATTAAAATTCGGCTTTATATCAAAACTCCGACCAAAAAGAATTTGATACAAATCTGTTGTAGTATTAAACATTTATCAGAATAGGATTTGTTATACGAGTAATAAACTTAGAGCCCAAGGCCGCCAGACTTTCGTCATTTTATAAAAGCTGAAAGTTTGTCTGTGCATGCCTCTTACATAGGCATTACAGGATCAGCTATTAAGAAGTTCCGATTGTGGTAGCATAAGATGTTATCAGCTTTAATGTCTCTGGCAAGATGACAGAATCATCAAAAGTGTTCGCATGCCAAGGAAACACCTTTTGATAGTTGCCTTTACAACATTTATAAAATTCAGCTTTTTGCCATCTTGCGCCAGACACATTGAAGGTGATATCTTCCAAAGCCACCACGATCCGAACTTCATAATAGCTGATCGTATAATTTTGACAATTAGTCGAATCTTAACAATATCAATCGCGTCGAAAAATAGAGTAATTACAGTTTTATATTGTCTTTTAGTAAGTTTTAATGAAGAGATGTCGGGATTGTATGGCGGGGTCTTGGAAAGGCAATCGGAATTCGCTTATGCCGCAATGAATAAAATTCTGCGTTTGTATGAAGACAATGAATATACGAAATCAGTACCTTCTTCAGTTATACTGATTGGACACTCCATGGTGAGTATTAACTAATATGTATGTTATCTTGAGTGGGTTCTATCAGGGACCAGGGTAGTTATTAAACTACATTACGATCGGCCTCGATAAAAATCTATATTACGAGATTGTAGATTATTATTACTATTATATAAATCTGAAGAGTTTAAACTAAACAATCTTATTTAATATAATATGGATTAATTGTGAGATACATTGTTTTTCATGCGATGGCCAAGTCGATCAATTTTATTTAAAACATAAAAGATTTTAATATTGATATGGCCACTATAAGATGTTAGGTTAGCTAATTACGTAATAACTTAAGTGAGAAGGTCCCGTAAATAAGCACTGAATAAATTAATCGACTAGGTATTACGAGTACATGGATCTCATAATTTTTTACGGTAGAAGAACTGAGTTGTGAGACTTTTTTTACATGCATACATACATAAACACACGTCTTTTTCCCAGAAGGGGTAGGCAGAGGTGCTAACAGAACACCCACGTTTCGCCTTGTATATTCCGTCCCACGATGTGATAGGGGGCGAGCCTATCGCCATATCGGGCACAAATTCCTGACTCCGGGCTGATAATGAATAGAAAAATCCAATATCACTTAGCCCGACCCGGGATTCGAACCCGATACCTCAGATTTGCAATCATACCTGTTGTATATTATATTCAACCTGTGTAGAATGTTTAAAGAATGTTTAAAGAATGTGAATAGGTTTGGGGACCTTGTGAGGATAGAGCAGTGCAGATATTAAAAAATGATTTATGTAGCGCACCCATACTTGCGCTGTTTTCTGTGGATGAGTCGGCTGTACTGTCGGTAGATGCTAGTGCATATTATGCAGTCGGAGCGGTTCTACTGCAAGGTGGTCGGCCTATTGAATTTGCATCCCGTACGTTGACCGATACTCAAAAACATTCTACACAGGTTAAATATAACATACAACAATACCGTAGTACCACTACGCCACATAGGCAGTCACAAGTCACACTTTTTTTTACAAGTTTTGTTTTTGATGGCATTAAGTATGTTATTCTCTGACTTTTCGGAGTCATGTGTGTATTGATAGTCAATCACCACGCACTATAACGGTGAAGGAAAACATCGTGAGGAAACCTGCATACCATAGCGATTTGTATAAATTTCTATGGTATGTAAAAGTCCGCCAACCCGCATTAGGCCAGCGTGGTGGACTATATGGCCTAACCACTCTCAATCGTACTCTCGGTTGTAGAGGAGGCCCGTGCCTTGCAGTGAGTCGTATATGGGCTGATACAATACAAGTATGTTATTCATTACAAGTATTAAATTTTTGAACAGTGTTGCCCTAACATCAATTGATTTCAATGATATTTAATTGATATTTAAGGAGATTCATCAGTTTTGAAATATCTCTGCAGCAAAATAATGTTCAAGTATCGTGGGCGCATTTGCACATGAGGAGTGAATAAGACGCGTCAGGTCACAGGACGGGATGTAACGGGACGGTATAGGAAAAGCAGTATAGAGAACGGTCGTTTTAATATTAACCAATTAGTATGCGAGATAATATGTTTCTGATGTGGACTGGAGTCAAAAAGTATCTGCAAAAACCAGAAAAATTAACCAAAAGCGCCACGGAGGCTGTCGAATATTTTCTCTTGTATCAAATTGATCTATATTTCCGAAGAATAGATTAGTTCTGTATTTGTAATACGCATTGCGATTAAACAAACCAAATTAATTTTATTCCATAAATGAATAAAATAAGTAAGGTATGGACCTTTAAAGCGTTTTAAACGACAATTATTTGATTATAACACTTGGAGCGGGCCTATGTTCAGTACAGGCGTGTGGCTGCTGACGAGTCTTACACCCCACGTGTTATATCTAGATGTATTATAATATAAATAAAAGATTATGAAAGTCAGGATATAATTTAAGCAGTACTATATTTACAAAAAGAAAATGCTATTAACAAGGAACACAGACAAGGAACGACTCAAGGGAAAGACAAGGAATAACAATTTCGAAAGGAAAAAAAATTACAACTAAAATATGGGATAAATCAAAAATCGAATCTTCATTACAAAAGCATAAAACATTTAAAAAGGTTTTACTCGCCTCAGAAATGGACTCCCTATATTAAAGACCGAGGGAGATAAATTGACTGTTGTAAAATGACCCATAGATGTCTAGTCAATGTAGCATCCAGATTGCTTCTGCGCTTGCCCGTTGCCCTGTTGTATCCAGCGCTGAAATATCGATTTCTACTAAAGGTTATAGGTAACAGCGCTGCATTCCCGTACTCCTGGGACTTGATTCAATTAACTATCATCCCGGCTCCACGTAAAGTTAGCTTTTATAGTGCGTATGGTGTTTCAAAGCGTCTTTTGAAATACTAAACTCAGGATTATCTAGAAAATCTTTGATTGCATTCGATAAAAACTGTTATCGGTTTTATAATGTTCCTAACAATACATGTGCTACAATCGGCTGCACGACTTTTTTTAAGGAAAGAAAATTATTTTGTTTCCTCCGGTATTGTTATGCTTGCATGTAACATGTCAAAATAAATGCAAAAAGCAGAGGAAATCTTAATTTTTTTTACAAATTTCCAAAGTCTAGTGGTTGCCCTTGTCCTAGCGCCTTGCTTTACTATATTGTCGTATTGCGCGTGTCAATGACCATTGCTTTTGCAAGTATTTGATTTTTTTGCGCCCTGTGTACCTAAATACTGTTTTAGATGATTCCCCTAAAAATGTTATGTATCGCAAGGATATTTGAAAATAGAAACAAATATTTAATTGCATTTCACTACGGTGTATGACATACAGGGTAGGTATTTACACATAATATGTATTAATAACGGGACTTATACTTTTAATTATGTTTTAGGGTGGTGTAGTTGCCAAGCGTCTGCTAGGCCAGGCCGGCACAATGAACAAAACGAACTTAGTGATTGCTTTAGCTGCGCCTTTACTGGCCCCAGTTGTGAATTTCGACACTAAAATGGATGATTTTTACTTCACGATAAATAAAGAGTGGGAACAAAATGTACGTTCAAATGAAGATGTGAAGGCTAGCAAACTGTTGCTCAGTTTCGGTGGCGGGTATAGAGACGTGCTGGTACCTTCAGGTCTGACCATTGATAATGACAGCTACGTTAGTGCGGCGGTAAGTCATATTTCTTATTTTTTTGCTACCTATAAGAATTATTATGAATATATCCTGTTGATTAAAAACTGCTCGCTGCGACCTCTTCGTCAGTCTCTTCTTTGAACTATTTCAATATTTTTAAAAAGCCGATGTTAGAAATATGTTTACTTTTGTGCATACTCTACGATGTAAACATCACCGCTGAGTTTATATATTTCATTCTGTATTTATTGTGATGCTTAGTGCCAGATTGTGGGTAACGCAAAAATATTCTATAGTAATGTTGATATCTGTAACTTTTTTTGTATTAAAATGTATTTTATTGTTAATTGTTAGGTAGTTTTAAAGATTTCAAATCGGACAGTGTAATCTCCGGTTATATGTATAAGTTTATTTCTTTCTGTCGCAATTTTTAACTGCGGTAATATAAAAATGCGATATAATCTTTATTATAATATAACGAAGTATTGCCAATCAACCTTGTCATTTATCGCCAATGATAACAAGCTGAGTATTTCTTAGTAACTGTAAATTTTAAACATACATAACCACACGCCTTTTTCCCAGAAGGGGTAGGCAGAGGTGCTACTAGAACACCCACGTTTCGCCTTGTATATTCCGTCCCACGATGTGATAGGGGGCGAGCCTATCGCCATATCGGGCACAAATTCCTGACTCCGGGCTGATAATGAATAGAAAAATCCAATATCACTTTGCCCGACCCGGGATTCGAACCCGAGACCTCAGCTTTGCAATCATACCGTAGTACCACTACGCCACTGAGGCAGTCATTTTTAAACATTTTGAGGATAATTATTATTAACATAATATTTTTGCAATACAGTCTCCTAAACAGTTGATTGGTATTTTTGAAATTCTTTTGACGTGTCCAAGTACCTGTAATAAGCGCCGTTTACACGGAGATAGTTTCTTGGGGCGAGAATCGTACGCGATTATCGCATGGCATAACCGCCATAGATTATCGTGTTCTGACAAATGTTTACACGGTGCAACTTTTTTATATCCTTAAGATAGTCGTATCTTCGAAGCGAGAAACTCCCCATGTAAATGAGGCTTTAATAAGAAAGCGTTGAAGCTCAAACACCTACGAGGCTACGATCAATAGATTATTTTTAGCTACAGCCAGACAGTCCTTGTTATCAGTAGCGGAGTTAGGGTGGGGCGGGTTGGCTAGACCGCCCACGGGCCACGATACTTGAAATGAAGGTGCAATTTTTTCATAGTTCTAGAGTTTATACATGAGCTACAATGACAGCTTGGGGGTGTCGTTGTAATTTAGTTTAGGGTGCAGTATCGAATTTCTCAAAAATATGTTTTTTATGGTGACTTGATAAAATTTGTCCACTGGTTGTTTTCAAATGTGTGATAAAGTATTATAGGATGTTTTACATTGTATATGTTTAATGAGTTCGGTTAGAAACAATATTTCGGTGTTGTTTCTCTATTCATTATAAGTGTTATAATTTATGGTCATAAGTTCATGCCAAAGTTAAATGACTATATTTAGAATGGTCATCTATAGCAAAACATTCGAATTTCTTAAATTTCTACGTATATTTATTGTCAACACGCATGCAAAAAAGCAATAGGATGAAGTGGCTTTTGTTGAAATATGTTTATTTGCCGAGCAGGTTTCGTTTTAGATATATTGCACAGGCATACTAAACTCCGGAGTGAGAATTCTTAGCAGTTAACAGTAATTGGTAGGGTGTAGTAAGTTCTAGGTCAAGACTGGAATTTGTGCTCATCTTCTATGGGATAAGCTCAGCCATATGTGTTCGTTATTCACCCCCAACTACCCATTCAGGGATACAGGCCTGTCATGTTATAATTACGAGCAATACTTATCATCACAAAATGTACGACATACGTAACTTGTCGAAATTTCTAGACTACGTCGATCCCGGGCGCGTGGGTGTCCCCCGACCACGTGGGCATCGTGTGGTGCAAGCAAGTGGTGATGGCGATTAACAGATTCCTATTCTCCATAATCGACCCCGCCACTCAACAGCTCAATGACGATATGCACTTCGTACGATCTAAGGCTAAGATGTACTTCCAGGTGAGTCCAACACAATGCAGACTGTAATGGTATGCATACAAACAGTAATCGTACAGTGAATAGAGACTTGTTGTGATATATTAGATACTTTAATTGGAATATCGGTAGCGCTAAGCATAAGGTGGTGAAGAATACTTAATCTGAGTCATTGCATACTGCATGCAATTATCCACTCTTTTAGCAGTTTAAAATAATTATAGAATTAGAGTCATATACAAAATAAGTTTATACATATTAAAGTTATCTAATTCATATTTTACATTATTCTATCTTCTCGGTAGATGGTCTTCTTAAAGTTTAATTCGCCTGCTATAGCTTATGTGGTCGATAGATATAGATAGTATATGATGTTTAATTTAATTATTTAATCTAGAGTTGATTAAATCGATGATTCTAAAATTAGTGATAAACGATTTCGCATATCCCTTTATTCATATTTTCTAGTAAAAAAAAGTATATGTATAAATAAAATACTATTAAAATTGTTATTTTATATTTTCAGCAGGTTTGTTGAAATGTAATAAAACTCATAACAAAAGTTCTCTACCTTTTTGCAAAATCACTTTCGTAATCTGTACACAGTCTATGACTCTATACTATCACTTTTCTACTTAAATTTTATATAATATGCAAGAATCTTTACACCGTTGTCTCTACATTGATACATAAACAACTTACGTACGGTACTACAAATACACATTTATGTAATGTTTAATGCACATTATCTTCACTACTGTCATTCACAAACTCATCTTATGGTCACATACTTATTATAATCTTGAGCTCCCTCGATCAGCTGCGACATATCTTGCGACTATTAATCCATGTTTTCCTCATGTGAAGATGTGCAAACTAGGTATGCAATAAGGTTTAAAGAAATTTTTATTAATAGGCGTTAACACTTGGCAAGTATTTTGGGACACGATAATTAAAAAAATATATTTTTATATATATTAAATAATATATTTTTTACAAATATTATAACTTTCCAGCTACTTTTCATAAACGGCTGTTTCTTCTGTAAAGTTTAATATTGCACTGCATAAAAAACATCGAAAAGAATGCTTGAATGAAATACAATTATATTGCATTGAATTATTGGGGAAAAATATAGCTGGCTTCTCCAGTTGCATGATTTAATGTTGGATATTATAATTGCAACATTTTTGCCTTTTGATTTGCTGTACTGGATATTTGTTTGATCATCTGCTTATTTATTACCTTTCGGATTATTTTTAAAGCAGTTTCAATTCAACTCTGTTACCAATATAGATTCGGTGAATCAGTGCCCGATGTCATTTATTCTCGATCAGTGTCTGCAACTGTCGATCCTATAATTAGTTTTAGAGATTATCTCGCCCTTAAAACCACTGCTCCAATTTATGCAAGTCAGAAATTGCACACATAATAATGACAACGAGCACCGAAGCTCATCGAGTCTCTAAAGTCGCCTAAAAAGTTGTGTTTCGCCATGAAATCAAATAGAAAAATCAATAGGACTTGGAAATGAACTAGCGCATCTTATTGAAATGAAAAGAATTCTTACGCATTTTATCGCGAATTTTAGTTACAATTAATTGTTACAGTCACTAAGCGGATGACTAATACCTTAGTCCGCCCGTGACCACGAAAACTGTAAAGTGATCGAAACGTCGGGAAATTAAAAACGGTAAAAATTAAATCAAATTCGCGATAAAATCCGTAAGAATTCGTTTCATTTCAACGTGTTACATTCGCGTAAACCCAAGACACCATTATCGCATCCTACTTTAATTTATAGGAATTGTATTGTATGGGCGGGACAGTAACTGTCAATATGTGTGTAGCTCTATAAGCGCTATAAATTGCATGTGTAATACAACATACGCCTGTATTTTAGAGCAATCGATCGATCACCTTGAGTCCCAGCATAGCGCATGCGAATGCCCCGATGACCGCCGATGCGTTTTGGTACGAAGATAACAGGAGAGTCTATCAAATATCCCGGCCGGATATCGACAAGTAAGCTAATGTTTTACAGGTTTTTGTGATTGAGGTTGTGTTGGAGGAATTGTTTTGTAAATATGGGTATACGTTACGCTACAGTGTTTTTGAGATTGGGTTCGCCCAATTCCTTATACATATTACATATAGGTACAATGACTTTGTTTAAGCTATTGATATGGAAGCCCTGGGTCCGATTTATTAACATCCCCTCTATTTTACATTCTGCTTTGTGTCTGGCAATAACACGTTTTTCTTTTCTGTAATGGGATGTAATTACAATGTTTACTCATCTACGTTAAAGAATACAAAAACGATTGAAATACTTGATGACAATTGCATAATCAGGTATTCTTAATACATAATGCTACTTTAAGTTGTCAGTGACTTAAAAATACACATTATGATTTGTCGTTATTTCAAACGATAATTATATCTTTTAACATGTACCAATGAATCTTCTTACGACATTAGTATTGCCAATACTGTTTATGTACACTTGGCAAGGCGTGCAGTAATTTTCGGGTGAGGCCGATAACTGCCCTTTCAGTTTTTAAATTCCGTCGTACCGAGGCCATTACCAAACCCACGTTTTGTTTGTAGAAAATATAGTAAACACAGTTGGCATGTGTCCAATAATACTAGATGTGAGATGAACGCGTACTGAATTTCTAATGTCAAGGATTTTGGTCAATTCACACATAGAAAGTTATCATAAATGCGATTCTCTGACGGAAGTTTTATTTGTTAATGTTAATAATTTTATTTGTTTAATTTAGAAATTAATGTTAGACAAATTTTCAAAAATTCAAATATGTTTATTAGGTCGGGTGCGTAAATTAGGTCTTAGAAATTAGGTTATAGTAAAAAGGTTAGGTGAAATCTGGTTTTGTAGCATATACATATTTTACGGTTAAATAGACATATACAGTTAAATCTTGCTTAATATTACGATGAAACTAGTACTTATGTAATATAGTCCAGTGTCAACTAATGATTAGGAAGAATAACTGCCAAATCAATATAGAGCTTATATTGTAAATATTAATAAATAGATAATTTCACTCTCTTAAACTAGATTTATTAGTTACTTAACAGAGAAGAATACTTCCATTGGTAAGGGAATGATAAATCATAATTACGCATGTAACATTAATTATTTATCAATTGTACCGTCCATTAAAGCTAGTTGTTAACTACATATTTCTTAAAGTCTAACAGTAGTAATGTTGCACACTGTCTGTCGACACAATTTAATCAGTCTAGAACGAACTCAAAATACATATAAGTATATCTCGGAAAACCACAAAGTTAATTAGCTTGACTAAAACTGGATGTTTTCGATCAGATTCTAATATCCTACGACCACAGAAAATATATTTCTCTCGATATAGATATTTCTGTGCCTACGACGAGGATTTCTTTTTAATATAACTTTTCTTGTAACATTGAATGTCTGCTCTGCGATTTTATTCCTTAATCCTCATACATTAAACAGTATATATGATTGTAGATTGACGTACTTGATGATAAGGCTGGTTGGATTCCCGCAAAACCGATTCGTCGCTATAGAAGGTGTCAATGTGAGCGACAGTGACTGGGTGTTTGGATGCAACGCTAAACATGTTGTTAACGCGTATAGATATTGGTAAGTACACAGTAAATAACTAATCATTTTATTATGAACAAAATATTATAGTGGCTTTTCTGGTTAATAAGAGATTTTGTAAGTGGTAAAGTGGCTTTAAAGTTGTAGTAGGACAGTCCGGCCGGGAAGTTCCATTGTATCACAGGAAATCGACGTGAAATAATCATTATTGTGCCTACTTTGTTTGTTTTCGTGGGTAAGTGTGTCGAAAATTCAAAAGCGGGTAGTGACCCGGTTAGTGTCACATTACGCAACCGTGAAGTGTGTTGCATTTTGAGTTCAGCCTGTATATGTCCGGAAAGTGGGCTCTGTTGCGTACCTTGGGAGAGGCCTATGTCCAGCAGTGGACTGCAACGGGCTATTGATCATGATGATGATGATGATGATGATGATGTCAGTCAATGACAGCCTCCGTGGCGCAGTTGGTTAGACGCCGGCTGTGAAACGTGAGGCCGCGGGTTGGATCCCCGCACTGAGACAAATATTTGTGTGAACCACAAGTACTTGTTTCAGGTCTGGGTGTTTGTGAGAGCGAAAAGTCTCTCGTACTTTCTGATACCTACGACACAGGACTCGATCTTAGTGTGGGGTCAGGACTATGTATGTGACTGTTGGGTGTATTTATGTCTGGAACGGAGTGGGCCGGCATAAATTTCTCGCTAATACCTTATACTTAGGACCACAATCCACTTCACTATTACGTCAGCTTTTAGATTTATACCGAGTGTCACAAATTAATAATGAGGTGATATTTTAGTAATTTGGCAACGTGCGATTATTACTCATATAGGAAAGTCATTGCGTGACAACTAAATATACTTGCATATGCACTGGCGTGGCGTATGATGACATAACAAACTTAAATTTATTAATTAATTATATTGGAAATATTTTTGGGCATATTATTTCGACTGCCCCCTTTTACCTATTGTATTGTATTGTATCAGCCCATATACAACCCACTGCAGGGCACGGGCCTCCTCTACAATCGAGAGTACGATTGAGAGTGGATACTTATACTATACTATACTTATATGATACTATTACCTATAGGATTAATATATTAATTTTGAACTTTGTCGTCATTTGTGATACGCATCAATTGTGCAGATATTGAATCAGACAGATCTAACGTAGGAAACTGTGTTTTCAGCCACTACGTAAATCAGTTGTTATTATAGCCTCAGTGGCGCAGTTGGTTCAACGCCGGTTGTGAAACGGGAGGCCACAGGTTCGATCCAAGCACTGAGACAAATGTTTTGTTTTTTATTGCATAGGTCCGGCAAACGAGCAAACAATTTTAAAGCCTTGGACTATAGTTAATACTTCGCTCATCCGAGTTTATTAATAAGGCCCCTAGAGTACTCATAGCTGCTCGTACGCATTGGTGTTAAGACATATTCACCCGATTCCGACTATGCCGACATAATTTTATACAACGGAGAGAGATCAACATCTCTTGCCCGGAGGTACTTTAAACGCTGCATTTAAAATAGCCATAATAATAATAATAAAATAATAACCACTCTCAATCGTACTCTCGATTGTAGAGGAGGCCCGTGCCCTGCAGTGGGTCGTATATGGGCTGATACAATACAATACAATACAATTTAAAATAGAGTGCAATGTTGCAGATTTGTGCTTAAAATATGTAAAGGTATGCTCAATATGAAAACAGAGAAACATTCTGTACAATGTACAGAAAACCCAAAATAACTTATCCGATGTCAACTATTGATGTATTTTAGCGCTATGAACGGCTTCCCAGCGGAGTAATTTGCGATAACTTTACTGCCGTAGATGGTAAAGGAAGTTAATAATGTGTTTCTCTTTTCAGTTCTCATGCGACATCGCTGTCAGAGCTAACCAGATGGACTGGTGCGGCTCCGAAATTCGGCAAGCGTAAATTGGCAACGATTCATTTGCACGACCTAGCGAAACAGTTCCCCGATTGGACGCACGTCGTGGTTAAAGTCTCGCCGACCCGAAAACCTGTGAGATCTAAATACATATAAACTAGTATGGGGGGACTGTATGAACGTAATAGAATGCAATACAATGCTTTTTAGAATTTTTATCTGTTTACAAGTGCGGTTGTGCGCGATGAACTTAGAAATATTAAAACTATGTTTTCTTATAATATTTAATGCCACTATAAAATGTAATTCCTGAGAGTTAGTTTGGTTAGCAAATATTACAAATAATGGCCGAAATTTATTTTATTATATCCTTTTATGTTTAGTATGATAATTTTAATATTGAAGCAGTTGTATTAATTTTATTATATGTTTATTTGATTGTTCTGTTTACCTATTTTTCAATTTTAAAATACTATATTACAGAAAAAAACTGACTTATTATATTTAAATTTTCAGGTAATCCTAAACGTGGATATAAACGACCTTAAGTCCCGTCAAATAGAGTTCAACGTGGCCCCGACATATTTCGGTAAAACGAACGTAATACAAGAAACGGAACTAGGAAGCCTATACTATGAGATTACTATACCACACATGACTAATATACAGCAAGCGTTTCAGTTGTATGTGGAACCATCGCCGCATTGCAAGGCCACTCGGTTCCACGTGTCGGCGGAAATGCACGTCCCATGGGCGCCGAACCACGAATACTATCATTATTTCACGTAAGAATTATTTTGTTATATACTGTATATTTATTATTTAACCTACTTCATCCCACTGCTGGGATAAGGTCTCCCCTCTCCTTCCATAATTCGCGTTTTAAAGACATTTCAGGCCACATGGGTTCGAAAGCATCCAGGTCGTTACGCCAGCGTTTTTTAAAAATAATAATATAAATAAAAAATACTGTTTGGTCTGTAATTATGAATTTACTGTATATTGCTGTTACTGTTTTATTCTATTCTTTATTTTATTTCACTACATCACGATCGCTGAATCAATTAAAATAGTTTAAAACTGTTGCATTATGTGTACATAATGCAAAGTATTTATGTAATGTACAATTTAAATGCAGAGTAAAGTATCATGCAGAAATAAATTTAGTAAAAAATATCCAGTAGCTGTACCGTTAAATATAATTTTATATTTTTTGCTAGGTTAATTGTTCAAAAGAAATCTGGATAAGGTTACAATAAATGTTTCATCACCCTGTAAAACAGTTTAATTAAACTGGCTTGACTTATATTCATTGGGTGTAGTTTGTTACGTGCAATATCCGGCTCGAAGGACCAAAATTAATTTCTTCATCTTTAATTTTAGACACACGAATATGTCTCCGATGAAAATCCGACTAGTGACGAGCAAACCATTGAAAAACTTTTCAGATAAATACGTCAAAATTAATTTACTTCTGGATCCTCAGTGCACGTTTTCTGTAAGGTAAGAATCCTTTTTTTTTTTGTTGAAAAGTACATGCACCTTGACAACTAAAATTGTGTATTTATTCAATGAACCTTGCATATAATATATGTGTAGTGTGTAGAGTAATGAACATACATACTGTACTTTCAGCATCACCATCTCGTGGTACCAACGTTTGGCCCAACTCGTGCGCAACTACATCCCCGTGCTTATTCCTTACATGGGTGGAATTATGCTGTTGGTATTAGCGCGTTCCATAGAGAGATTCGTCGACACTGGAAATTGGATGTCAGTTCAAGCGGCCATAATATCATTAGTGAGTTCCATGATCGAACCACAAGTGTGTTATGGGGCTGTGGTGGGCGTCACTATACTGATAACGTAAGCTTTTTTGTTTTTTTTTGTTATTTAAAATGAAGGTATATTGTAGGATGGGTTAGACAATAGTATCATAAGTTAAGGTTTTTAAGTGATGATATATTATGGTAAGTTCAATCAAAAATATTGCCAGTATTTCCAGTTTATATTAATTTTCGACGAAATGATAATGAAAATTTGTTTTTATTTTGTTTTAATATACTATAGTAATATACATGAACATTTCAATTAAAGAAAACAAGAAAAGAAACACAGAAAACCCTTGCAGCGGCATAAATTCTATGCTCGTAATATTATAATAATACAATCTTTGACAGCCTGTGTGGTGCAGTTGGTTAGACGCTGGCTGTAAGCGAGAGGCCACGGGATCGAACCCCGCACCGAGACAAATACTTTGTATAATCCACAGGTATTTGTTTCGGGTGGGTTGTTTGTAAGACCGAAAAGTCTCGTAGCTTCTGATACCTACGACACGATACTACATTAGTGTGAGGTCAGGACTATGTATGTGACTGTTGGGTATTTTTATAACTTCAAGAATGTTATGGCAGGCAAATAGAGAAATGGACGTCGTGGTTCGTAAGCGCCGGGTGGAACAACCGCGAGCTGCAACTCATGTTCGTGTTGTCCGGCGGAGTGTTTCCCACGGTACTGGCGTCTCTCACCTTCCTCTACACCATCGCGTCCGTCATACAGGCTGTGTTGATGTTCTCGTCGCAGGTGACGCATCGGTTCTTCTTCCGGTGAGCATGTCGAGATTGAAATAATTTAAAATGTTGAAACAAAATTATTATTTACGGATTTGTTCGCCAATTTAGTTTTTTTGTAATAATAGTTTTTTTTTTCAATGTTTACTTAACTTACGCGTAAATATAAGAAGCAATTGTTTAGAACGGCGTTATTGTTCAACGTTTTATAAATGCACTGGTAAGTCAGTAAATTGTCATGAAGGGATGACTAGGATACTAAAGATTGCAGTAAGAAGTGGATTAGTCCAGTTTCCCATAGATCGCTGTAAAAATCCTAACGGAGGACCTGTGTTCCGCATTGGACTCTCTATGGTTGAAAAAAATGGTAAAAATAATTTAGCGTTTGGAATGTTTTTGTCGAAATTGTTTAAATCTATTTTCATCTATATTTTTATAGGATTGTATGGTGGGGTGCCGGCAGTTTCGCCGAACAGTTAGCCGCAGGTTTGCAGAAAGTACCTTTGGTAGTCAGCATTGGTCTGTTGTTTGGAGCGCCTTTGTCATGTGGAGCCACTTCATTAGTCATCGGTGCCGCTTTTTACGCTTTTATGGTAACATTATTTCTAATTTTTAGATAAATCGCTTCTGTTTGGTTTGATATTTAGCTCGACCATCTATACATCTTTCACGTACTCCAGAGGTAACATTTAGTACTTTTATAGTAGAAATCTGATGTAGGGATACGTCATTAAGAATTTAATTTACACCCAGATTTAAATATTTTTTCATATACGTCCGGACGTCTCGTAAAAGTGATAAGACATTAAAGTCTCGTCCAGCGAAACCTAAAACAATTTATTATTATTTTCAGATTTCAAAAATGTATGAAGAATATCTGGAAGACTACTTCCTCACCCATTTGTTGACATACTTGCGCAGTATATTTAACAGAGTGAGGAACCCACAAAGGCCGGCGGCACATGCCCATCAAGCCAATCCCGAGAACTCTAGTTCAAGACGTAACCACAACAACCCGACACAGCCGACGAATAGAGCTCAGGAGGAATTGAACGAACAATCGAGCAACTTGAACTTCCATTTCACGATGTTCCTTCTTTGGCTGATTGTCGCTATGGTTAACCTCCCCGCGTTGTTAACTTGGGCCAGGAACTTTAAGTAAGTATTGCAACAAGTCGAAGAGTTCCAAAAAAATACCCAAGGTCGTTTCTTTCCAGCGCCATAGTTGTGTTTTACAGGCCTACTCTTCTGCTATAACATTAGACCTGTTAAAAAGAGTACGAAGAACTGGATTAAAAGATTGGCATTAAACCTTGTCCAGAAAGGGCGAACTCCGCGCGTGTTAGATCACTATGGATCTACAATATATGTAGACGTTCTGTATGTTACCAACGCGCGTATGATTTTGCGCATAATTCGCTCTTGAGAATAAATAAATAAATTTATTTACTTATTTCTGCAGAATATTTGTGTTCCCGATGGCAATAGATAATGGTGTATTATGACTCTAAATTTCCACACTTATAAAGTCCACTATAGTCACTTTGCTATGTACATTTAATAAAATTATTTATCTGTTTTAGTGAGGAGCGAATTCTCAAAATAGATACATCATTCATCACAGGCGTGGTGATGTCTCTTTGCTCTATTTGCTTATGGCAAATGGGTGGTCCCAGGAAGAACTTGTAAGTATGCGTTAATTTAAAGAAAAGTGAAATAAAGATATGTGTGAATTTTTTATAGGCATAACAATAATTACCAAATTGTTGGGAATGATTCCCCATGGTACATACATGATGATGTTATTGATTTATTAGTTGGTAAAAAAATGTTATTATTAAAATGTTGTATTCTTTTGTTTCAGGCACTATCGTGTGGTGAAAAATATAATATATTTCATTGCGCTAATTGTATTAAGTTTGGGATCAACTTCCTTATTCCTTGTTGGTCATGGGATTACACTGGCAGTTTTCATTGTCACTTTCCAGCAATTCTTTGATAGAACTGACAATGGACACTTCTTTGGCTGGTTTGCAAAGACTGTACCAGATAAAGACCACAAGGTAGTAAAAGGAAAAAAGAAAAGCAATGAAGATAATAAAGCAGAGCAACATAAAATCAAAGCAGAAAAGAAGGGAACTAAACAAGATAATAAGGAAACTGAACCAGTAAAGAATGAAACTGAACCAGATCAGAAGAAAATTAAACCAGGCGAGATGGAAACTAAACAGGAACAGAAAGAAATTAAATCAGAGCAGAAGGAAGCTAAACTAGGACAGAAGGATAATAAACCAGAAGAGAAGAAAACTAAACCAGGAGAGAAGGAAAATAAACCATCAGAAAAGGACTTTAAACCAGAAGAGAAGGAATCTAAACTAGAAAATAAGGAAACCCAGCAAAATGAGAAAGGCGAACCAGGAGACCAAGCTGCAGCAGCATCATCTAACAGCAACGAGGAGCCTGGCCAGTCAGATCAAGCTGAAATCGAGGATGAAAACGACTTGTTATATAAAATAAAGAAACTCAAGGAGAAATTCAGCTTCTTAGAAAATTATTAAAATTGACCATGGCCAAATATGATACTTAATTCACATTATTTAACTTATTGTTCATTTTAGTGTTAAATTATTTGGTTGTGTTGAATATAATTTTTATACAATTTTGTACTCAGTTTATGAGAATTTTGGTTATGTTTTAGTAACAAAGGTGTAAGTTTATTTAAATTATTATTTTTACTATCATAAATTAAAAATGGTAGTCTGTATGCAAAAAGTAATGAGCTGTACTGAATGTGATAATAAAGTAAGTCCTTTCTAGGGATTTGGATATACTCTTTAAGCTTTATTAATAAACTCGGATGAGCGAAGGCTTTAGAATTGAGTCGATTATTTTGACTAATATTGAATAATGTAACTACAATACGATAGTTGCCTAGCCCTCTCTGCAATACCGTGTTAACATATAAAGTTGTGAATACCTCACTATTCAAAATAAGAGTCTTAAAGCCTTGGACTAATGTTAAACCTTTGCTCATCCGAGTTTATTATTAAGGCCCTTTGAGATTGAAATTCATTAATGATGTATATAAATATAGTAATCAAATGCATTTATCTTTAAGACAATGCTGTAGCCAAAGATTTAGTAAATAAGGTATTTGTGCCACATAAGAACATCTGTGGATTCAAAATTTTAGATGTTTTAATAAAATAATAGACTGCTGTTGTAACTGTTACTAATGGCAGTATTCATTTTATTGTATACTTATAAATGTTACTCATTGGATGTTGAATGTCTATATTCAATATAATCTCAATTACTTATAAATTCATAAAGAAACTAAAATCTCAGCAACTATTATTATGTAGAAGTATTTTCATTAACAATGATTGTGGCTTCAAGAGAATTGACTAGTTACACATAGGACTGCAACTAGCCAGGTGTATTGACTCATTTATTTCACCTACACACCACAGTCTGTGTATGCTTGTCCAATCTAATTTGCTACTACAATATAAATATTGTTATAGACTAGTTTATTGATGTTAGGACCTAAGCATATTATTAAATTGCCATACCAGTCATCTATTGGCCTGGCCTATTTTGAAACTAAAATAATTATGCCATACAATATTTTTAAGAAGACTCAATTTTAGTACTTTATACAAAATTAAATTTTTGTTATATCTATGAACTTGATGGAATTTTATGTAATAACCAGATATTTTGGAGACACTATTGACACATGCTTTTTCTAATATACAATGTATTTAAACTTGATGTCTATAATAAATGATATTCAATAAAAACAATTGCAAACTTATAAGCTATTTAATTTGAGAGTAACATCGTCCAATACAGATAAATAAGATGTGGAATGACTAAATGCATTTATTTTTTTCCTTTCTTGCCTGTTGGTTTCTCTTCAACGGTCTTTGGGACCTGCCAGTTGAGGGGATTGCGACGGTACATGGGCCACGGCGGAACAGTCAGCACTGCAGCCAACAAAAATCCGGCACCAAGAATGTATACCGACTGGGAGAACTGCTGCACAATATAACCCCACACAAAACCGACTATGCTAAACAGCGTAATTATTGCTCTGTAGAGTTTTTCCGCTTTTGCCTGACCCACGTAATCAATGTGGGTCGGTATGGATGAGAAGAATTCCATTTTTTTGTATAAATTCTAGACAATCACAATTCCTTGAAATGCCACCACAACAAAATTTGACATCAACAGACACGTCAGTTCAGTTCACGTCACAACTCAGCTAAGAATGAATGCACAGGCTAAGCAGTAAAAATGAATGGAAGGGGCTAGAGAACGAATATATGAGTATTCGCAACGGCTGTTTAGACCACAGATTACTTAAATCATAATTTAGACCCATTGCGCACTTTCGACTGGTCGCCGGTGGCTGTGGCTTATTATAGTTTGTATAGAATCGTACGCACTGAGTCGCCGGTCGCTCGAGCGACTCGGCGCGGCGATTCGCCGTGCAGTGGTGACACACAGGCGAGTTGCCGACGACCACTAAAAGCACGGGTTCAAATGGAAGCGATCGCACTGAGAGTGACTTTGGGGGCGACTGAACGTCTAGCACAAAAGTGGCCTAGTGTTTCCATATTGATTTTATATTGGAAATACAATCAGTTCAGTTATATATTATGGTTTTCAACCGACTTTAAAAAAATGGAGGAGGTACTCAATTCGTCGGAATCATTGTTTTTTTTTAATGTATGTTCACCGATTACTCGAAGATGACTGAACCGATTTGGAAAATTCTTTTTTTGGTTCCAAGCGTATACTTTACAAGTGGTCCCATAAAAATTGGTTGAGATCTAACGAATATCTTCGGACTTGGAGAGTAGGACTCCTCAAAATTGAGTAGGGTTCCAATGGTTCTTTATGCATTAGGTTTATTATAAGAGTCAAACTACAATAGGGGGTGACAAGAAGGGGTGGGAGAAGGAGGGGGGTAAGAAAATTAATATACATGTAAATATTCAATATCTTCGACAGGTTTGAACCTATTTTAGCCTTTTTTTCATCGGAAATAGCACATTGTTTTCCTTGTGTGACCACCTCTTCGTAATTTAAATGCCTATCAACACTAAAAAGCCACAAATAACTAAAAAAATAGTATAAAATAAAAACCGACTTAAGAAAAACACTATAAATAAAAAATAATAAAAATACACTGCGAAGTAATAAATAAAACCTATGTTATTGTACTATATACACGTTGATTAGTATGTTTATTGATTTTATTAGCCAACAAATCAAAATATATGCGTAACAT
Organism: Theretra japonica; assembly: GCA_033459515.1. Classification (NCBI taxonomy): domain Eukaryota; kingdom Metazoa; phylum Arthropoda; class Insecta; order Lepidoptera; family Sphingidae; genus Theretra; species Theretra japonica. The sequence continues at coordinate 8,606,436 of CM065943.1, forward strand.
ATTAAAGGAGGGTCGCCAAATACGAAACACGTAGAACCTATGCATTAATGAATTAATTACCTATTAATATAAGGCATAGGTGCTACGTGAAGGTACTTCTTGGTGGACCTTTCCGCACGAATGTACAAGAAACAATAAGCTGGGCTTGGTCTCCCGGCCCTGGTCGCCTATATTTTGGTCAGCCGGCAACTCAGTCGCCGGGTAAACTGTCGACAGTGCGCTATGGCTCTTAAAATCCACCTTTACTACTTGGTCTGTGGATTCACTTGGGATACACAATAGACTAAGATTAAATAATTATATTCTTAGTCAATGCAAGAATGTCTGTGCCTGCCTATTGTGTCCTAAAAACCATAATTTATAACTGCACTGATTTTCGGAATTGTATTTCCGATATAAAATCTATATGGAAACTGTGATGTATGCTTGGATGAGTATGAAGAGTTTACATTTTACTCTATGGTTCGTAGCTAACTTTTTAATTTTTATGTTGCTGTTCATTCCTTTTCCTGTTTCCCGCCAATTACAAGATTATTTACAAGAACGTGTTTTATTCAAATATAATAAACAAATAAGGACGCAGGCAAAGTATATCACAGAAACACTGAACCATTTTTGTGCTCGACGTTCAGTCGCCTCGAAAGTCAGTGCGAACGTTTCCATTTGAACCCGTGCTTTTAATGGTCGCCTGTGTGTCGCCACTGCACGGCGAGTCGCCGAGTCGCTCGGGCAACTGGCGACTCAGTGCGTTCGCACCTATACAAACTGTAGGCAGTCACAGTCGCCGGCGACCGGTCGACAGTGCGCAATGAGTCATAGTCTGTGGATTTACCCTTTGGTGTAGAAGGCAAAGGATTTTCAGTTCATACAGCTTCATTTTCTGCTGTATTTTATTAACATAGAAAGCGTACTCGACTGTCTTTTGAGTTATTACTTAATAATGTAAATACAATTACAAGCAATAATATAGTACGTTTCTGTAGTAGTAGTTAATTGTTTTATAGTTGCGAAATCTCAATATATTAACTTATAAGGCGTTGTTATTTTAGAATGAAGTTCTCTTAATTAGAATCTGAAACGGATGTATATTTAACGTTATATTAAAGTCGCTTTGAGCTAACTGTAGGAAAAGAAAAATATAGGTATAATATTCTGTGCAGAAATGTTTTTTTTTTTGTTATTATAGATTTATACTTTATTAAAAATAAATGTTGAAATCCCGGAGTGACCATTTTTTGAGGTCTTATTTTGTAGCAAACTAGCAATACTGGAATGCATTTTCCCGTCAGTCGATTGTCAACATTCAGTACGATCAGACTCATTAGGTTAATTTTAGTTAAACAAAGATATTTTAGTTTTATTATACAAAAGTACAATAAATCAAAATTAATTAAACAAAATGACAACATTCAAACAAGTTCCTCTCACATGCGGTGGCCATACTAGACCAGTTGTGCATTTGGATTTTAGTGACGTTACAAAAGATGGATATTATTTGATATCTGCTTGCAAAGGTGAGTTTTTGGTACTAATACGCTTTCGGGTGTCCTTTCGCCTTGGCCCAGATGTAGTCGTTTGTCTAATAAGATTGTTTGGGTGCATCCAGGGTGTTTTGGTATGACAGATGTTGAGTCGCGATGTGTTGACGAGGCCTTCACTTTTCTTGTTTGTGTGGGGCTGAGCGTTGGGCCGGCGTGCATTCTATGCATGTTGTGACCTTCTCTTTCCGGACATGCAGGAAGCACCTTGAGTATCCGCTCGTATGTTTCCTCGGCGGCCGTTTGCCTTGGGATTTGTGTCGTGCTTTTTATTCACGTAGCCGGTACATGACATACAAGTTCCACGCCTTTGTTCATGTATGAAAATGTTGTAGGCACAGAAAAATTTGTTCCTATATTGCTTGTTGACATTTCACCCATTCTAGGTCACCTTGTGTCTGGCCAAGGTTTGATGTACTTGACATTAATGATTGTGATATGGGAGGTAGGAACATGTTACATTTACTTTCATCATGTTAAACCTTAAGGAAACTGATTTAATAACAGATAATTGTTCTTCCTAGTATTGTATGTGTGTAATTGGTCTTTGATTTGTTTCGACATTGTTATCTACTTAGCAATAAGCTTTTAAACTTAAATTAGTATATCATGAAATGTTAGTATATAGTCTTAATATTATTATGGTCAAGATGTTAAAGCTATGGCAGGAAATTTTTAGCCATAATTTTATATTGAAAGTGGAAAATAAAACTAAAGTTTTATTATGGGCCTCAACATTCACATAAAGTAATGTTTTGAATTATGTAACAAAAACATTATTTTTAATTTGTACCACTTTGTTCTCTGTTCTATTTGGTGAAATTAGAAAGTATGTTCCTTTTTTTGCATTTAAGATTTGATTTCTGATTGAAACTTCTCACTTTATGTTTGTCTTCATATATTTAAGTATCTGACAACTTTCATCTGTAGATTATTTGTTACAAATATGAGGTAAAATGTAGGTTTTGACATATAAAACTACTGCTTGGTCATACAATATATGTTTTAATTAATAATTCATTGGCTCTTACTTAAGTATTTCATTAATTTAATAGTTATAAAAGTTGATAAAAGAATTCATTATCTTAAAAAATGTGAGCCATATTTTGAAGTCAATGCCCTCATAAAACTATAATAAATTCAGTTTTCAGAGCTAACAATATTTTAATACTATTCTTAATTTCCATAAATGCAATAATCTATAAATATAGCATGCAACTTGAATACTTCTCAGTGTTAGTGAATTGTGTCAATAAATTTTAAGTGATTTAATTTTATTGTTAAAGATATGCTGTTACCAAAATTGATAGGAATGAAAGTAAGTCTAGGAAATGTGTTTCCATGTTTTTATTTTTTTATATTTACTTTCAAAACCAAAAAATATAAAAAACAAACACTATTACATAATTAAGTTAAAAACAGTATTATAATTATATGTTGATGAAAAGATAAATGTAGGCAGGCTATCCTCAATGTATTTGGATAAAATAACTGATATTTTGATATTTATTTTGATATGATATATGAATATTTTGATATTGTGGAACAATGTTTATTGAAATTTGGCTAAATAAATAAATACACCCAATGGTCACATACATAGTCCTAATCCCACACTAAGATCGAGTCTTGTGTTGTGGGTATCAAGAACTCTGAGATACTTTATGGTCTCACAAACACGCAAACCTGAGACAAATGCCAGTGGATCACACAAATATTTGTTTTGATGCTGGGATCAAGCCTGCAACCAACTGCACCACAAAGCATGTGAATGCAGGTTAACATTGCCATATAATGTTTTACTAATGAAATTAAGAATTTAGAACTTTACAATTATATGTAATGTTTCAATGTACAGTTTCAGTTCAGTACAGTTATTGTTCTTTCATTTGCCTGATGGTTTAGCAAGATCAGTTTTAAGTCAGATTACGAGCTGAGTATAGCCTACTTGTAAAGCTAAATTATAACTGATAGTAATAAAGACATACAATCTAGTACAGTGGTTCCCAAAGTTGACTGGGCTCTGACCCACCTCACAAGACCTGCCACAATCACCTTTTGGCCATAAAGGCGGAACAAAAGTTTTGGTAAAGCAACATACATATGTATACTTACAATAAAATTGTTAAATAATTAAATAGCCGACAATTTGGCTTCATCTGAGGTACTGAAGGGGATGTGGACTTTTATCTAGGACTTTTTTATATTCAGGGCCAATTTGATATTGACCCATAGTTTGGGAAGTGCTGATCTAGTGGCATGTGAATTAATACTTTATCTATACCTGTCACAAAGGCTAGTACCTTATATGGAATCCTATTGGATTTCAAAGTGAAGTCTTTTGTTAAACTGATATAACATACAATGATTTCCTTTTTAGATGGCAAGCCTATGTTGCGACAAGGTGAGACTGGTGATTGGATTGGAACATTTGAAGGTCACAAAGGAGCAGTTTGGGGAGTAGCTTTGACACAAAATGCTAATCTTGCTGCAAGCGGAGCAGCCGATTTTTCAGGTATTTTTTTTTTATAATTAATGATTACTGAAGGTAGTCTTAGTAAAATGTGTTGATATGTAATTAATGTTGCAAGAGGGTTTGTTTACAATTTATTTTTGTATTTAATCATCTTCTTAATTATTTAGATTGGATTATTTCTGCATGTTAATTGTACAGGTACCTAATAAGGGATTGTACTGTATAAGTAATCCTTCAATGTTACATGCTTTGGTGCCCAACTTTATTTTATACTACAATAGGAAAAAAGATATGAACACAACCTGTGTGGCCACTTTCACCATGACATACATAAAATACATAGGCTTAAAAAACAAACAAAGTCTGTTTTTCATTGAGAAGTTTAAGTGCATTTTCATGTTATTTTTTACCTTTGGAACTTGCTTTGAAAGTATTGCCTTAGGCACCATGCAGGTTGTTTTCTCATGTAGTGTTTGCTCACATTTGATGTACTTGAGTGATGCTGTACAGTGTACTCAATTATAAATGCTTTTATTCTATGCATAACAAAGGTGCCGAAGCTGAGTGTAAAATGACTAGTATAGATTATAGACCAAAATGCATGTACAAATTGCCAAACAAAATTGTCATATTACTGTCCCATGCTTATCTTTAACAATATTCGTGTTTTTTGCGTATTGCGTGTGTAACTATCTCTTAACAGGCGTGGTATTTCCATACAATGATCCAGTGTTGTGGATGTTCATGGTCGGCAGTGATCACTTACCATCAGGTTATCTGTTTGCTCGTTTGCCGGACCTATGCAATAAAAAAAAAATAATGACGGAAGTAAATCGATTCACAAAGAACAGGCTAGATGAGTGAATAATTAGTTTAAAGTTCTTTTTAAATTGATAATAAAAATATTAGTCCATAAGACAAAATGTCTTAAATATTTAGATTTGGCACACGAGGTTACCGATATGTGGGATGTGGACTGAACAATTATTGTCCCGATTCTCGTTTCTGCTCATGGGTAGATAGCAAAAAGCCTCGACCAACATCTACAGAGGCTCTCAATCGGTCGTTGGGTCAAGGGCCAGATCCAAAAGGCAGTGTTGCTGGATACGGCTCACATAGTGAGGAGGCTCCTCACTTTGGATCCCTAACCGGTGGCTTGGGTCTTGAGCCTCGCCACCGAAGGGTTATATTTTTTTAATATTTTCATATGTATATAGTTTTATTAAATATATGTACATATATACAAATTTAAAAAAAAAAACTTGCAAAATAAAGAGATAATATTCGTGCCATTCATGATGTATTGAAAACGGTTTTCGCGTTGTTTATTCCATTTCAAGTAATGTTCAATACGCAAAGAAAATTGCCAATGTCTGTCATTATCCACTTTTTAACTCTGATCGTGTTATAATTGAAATAATTAAGCTTTGTAATGTTTCAATTTTCTTTTTATTTACGTAACGTAATATTGTTTAATGTCGGCAATCACCGTTAAGTGCGAATGTCATATGAAAAGGTTGCTTATTAAAATTGCTCTCGACTTTCTTATTACAAACTCAAAAAAAATTGTCTGTTATTCGCTTTGGCAGTTATCACTCAAGAAAGGGCCAAAGTCTCTAATGTGTGTTTTTTCAAAACCAATGCAGTAATTATAACAGAAATCTCAACTCGGTTTGGTTCAGATCAACGCATTTAATCATTTACAGAATGTGAATTGTAATTGCACATTTGTTCTATAACGTAGGCGAATTTTGTACTTTGACTCAGTCTATCAACATCCACTGTTGAATGTATGCGCGCGACAGCCAGGTCGAGGGGTTTTAGTCGGTGTGCTAGCGTAGGATTTGTTGGGGACTCAGCCCGGCCGCATATCCGCAAGCGTGAAGGGTAGGAACGCAAGTGACACAGCATACTCCTTTTGGCCTCTCCCAGGGTTCTGGAAAGGGAGCTCCACATGTAAGCGCCATACATCCCAGCCTTGAGTTGCCTGCATCCATCCGCTGTCCGCAACCATCATGTAGGGCGTGATTACGTACCTATCCTGTACGAAGTTTGTCTAAGCACGGTCTGACGACCATCTGTTCTACAGGAGACGTCGCCGGCTCATTTGATCTTCAGCGTATGTACTAATCCTACGATAATTTTGTATGTTGCAGCAAAACTATGGGACGCAAGATTCGGCGAGGTGGTGCACACGTTCGACCACGAGCACATAGTGAAGAGTGTCAATTTCAACGCTGACGACACGTTGCTGCTCACCGCCAGCAACGAGAAACTAATACGGGTGTTTGACCTCAACAAGCCTGAGACTGGACGTGAGTTTGTACCTTAACCACACTTTTTTATATCATAAGTACTTACGGCAAAACAACTGCAGGCATTGCGCTATTTCCAAGATAATCCAATGTAACATTTGAGCGGATTGTTGGAACCCGGTAGAACCAGAGGGAAGATAGTGTGACTCCGCCAGCTTGACATCAACACAAATAGCAGTACATGTACTCATCTGTTTGTTACACACATTTTGTTCGACTGTCCTGACTATTTTATACCAAAGGAACCGTTGCTGGTAGATCATTTCGCTCGGTTTGCGACAAGTCATAGGAGAAGCTCTTACAGCGATACACTCATATATACTGATATACACTCATATATATGTGTGCAAATACACAAAATATTTCATTTTGTGTATTTGCACACACAAAATGAAATATTTTGTTTTATTAATTTAAGATGTATTTATAATAAAGGAAAGCGTATTGTAATTTATGAAGACGTTCAGTTTAATAGGACAGGCCTATCTCTTCCGGCGGATGTTGAAATTAATAAAAAAAAAGAAATAAAAATTAGCATTTGACAAATTAAATAAAATATATTTCAAAACTACCGTCATCTTTCATATTGTTTATGCAGTAGTATAAAAGAAATGCAGTTTGCTCTTGTCAAGTCATTTCATCAGAAGCACTCGAACTGTGAAGAGCTCCGTAAGTTCTTTGATTTCATGAATTGTTGGAATGTGCGTTATATATTTGTTTAAAATTAATAAATAATTTAAATAAATTAGATTTATTTGCAGTATCATAATATCATACTTTATCAATGTGAATAAACAAGTTCAAGTTAACTAAGCCGTATTAATTCAAAATACCTGGTCATTCAATTACTACAATTATATATTTATTTTCGTGTTTAACTAAACGTTGCTTTGTATTTAAATGTACATTGCCAAGGTTAACAATTAGCGAGAGGGCAACTGTAAACCCATGAGTATCCTTTTGGCAATTTCCTTCTATCGGTTTCTTTTCCTTGTCTATTTAAATTTTAGAGGTTATATAGGCGAATAAAAATGTTCAAAGTTGTGACACTGTGTTTGAAGGCAGTTAGTAACTAGAATAATTTTAACATTATAATTTGATATGGAGGTACTCGTAAGCATTTCGTGATATTATTAATGATACAAGTTATGTCGAAGTTGGGACTAGGTTGTGGTTTCCTAACCCATATATTCTTGAAGTTGCTATTTGGCTACGTAGACTTCGCATACCTTGTAAATTCTCGTAAAGTGGCTAAAATAATAAAAAATACAAATCGTTTGCAGCTTTGGAGAAAATAAGTGCACACACAAGCAGCATCAGACATGCTGTGTTCCTGCACAACTCTCGCATAGTGAGTGTGAGCGATGACCTCACTATGAGAGTATGGGATCGCAATAGTGGACAGGTAAGCTAATTATTTAATATTTATATTACTTATTAATAATTGTTATTACGACACATTTCCAATGTCTAAATGTAGACTTAAAATGCAATTTTCGGGATTTTTCCATCAACGCTCAGTCGGATTGCAATGTTATTTGATTTAAATTTGTGCACTCTTAGTGTAAAGAAATTGTGGTCGAAATACTATTGATGATAATGGTGCAAGTATTGCATCATCCCACTCGTTTGTCCCATGTGTGATAATAAACGTAATAAAATTAATAAATATGTTCAGGACGTGTTATTTAGTTTTTAGTTTTGTTTATTAATCCGGTCTAGGCGGCTAATATATACCTACCTATTATATTATTACAATTTACAATGTTGTAAGACGAAGGCCGGTAACAGTTCTAGATGTTTTCATTAGGTATTATTTAATCAGAATAGAGAATATAGACAATATTTTTTTCTCATTAAGTAGTTAAGTACCTACGCAATTGTTTCGAATGCCAGATCATTTCTTATTACCAATTAAGACTTAAATTATGTTCGGCATTGTACTTAAATCAGATTCAATGCATTCGTTTTGTGGCATCAGATTGAAAAATAAACAAATTCGATTTGGTTTGATAATTTCAGTATTTATTTTATTCGCAGGAAGTCCAGAAAGTGGATTTCACCACAATCCCTAACAGTTTGGAGCTGTCTCGGGACGGAGCCATATTGACGGTGGCGCACGGTAAGCACTGAGCAATAAGTACATAATGTGATTAGTCATTCCATTCATACGATGTTTTCATTAACAGGGTTACGCCTACGCGTCTCCCCAATGCTGCTCAGATTTATTTTAGTGTAACAGTTTTAGGAGTAAAAATATTTGTAGCTGAATCACGTTTGAGTTTGAAATAGACAAGATATAAAAATACTTGTTTCATCCGGAAAATATTTTGCACTATACAAGTATAGCAAAGTTCTGTATGCATTTATTGTTTGACTGCAAGTTTTATCTGTATCCGTTTCTTTAACAACTAAAAAGGGTTTTTGTCTCCATATCATTTAAACATATGTTAATACAATTTGGGTACTGTAGGATACTACTGTGCAATACAATTTGGCTACAATATTTGATCCTCTATAAAGGTTACATTCCCAAAAAACATTGATTGATAATCAATCGCAGCTACTGTATCAAATACTGAAGTCCTTGCTGGGACCCACACCACACGGTTCTGTGACTCGCTCAATGCCGTGAATAAAAAACAAAAAAATATACATATTTGTATTGTTGCAGGCACGAACGTGTCGTTCTACTCGTCGGACACGATGCGCAAGATGCGCGAGTTCCCCGTGCCCACCAAGTGTTACTCGGCGTCGCTGGCGCCCAGCCGCGCCACCTTCGTGTGCGGCGGAGAGGACCTCAAGGTCTACAAGTTCGACTACAACACTGGCACTGAGTTGGGTAAGTGCAGTGACCTTCCACGAACTCGTTCGGTGTGAATATATCGGTTTGCGCACGGCTCTTTTCCAATCAAGGAAGATTATGTCGATTGTTTCCCCATGCTGGCCTGGTAAGTATTAGTCCTGAGTGTTAACTTAGTTTGCTACACCGGTGAAACGGGGGTGGCAGCGTGTGGCGGGATATTTGTGATAGTCGCCAGCATTGCTGCATTGAGCACTAGTCACGTAGTAATGAGAATACGACGGCTTGGCCTCGCGGTAGCCCTTCATAAATCTGAGGCCATTAAACCCTACGGGATTGCAGGTTGAGTATAGGTGGCTTACTTAGTCCCAATGTTCTCCTTTCATCGCGCCCCACTAGTTTCCAGCATGGCGTAGGTGTCCGTTTTAGCACAATGCCTTAAAGAATTTGTTGAAATAAAGATTGAAATATAGGATGTCTGTCCACCAGAGTGCAACAAGGGCCACTTCGGTCCGGTGCACTGCGTGCGCTGGTCTCCGGACGGCGAGTTGTTCGCGACGGGCTCGGAGGACGGCACGGTGCGGCTGTGGCAGGGCGTGCCGGGCCGCGTGTACGGGCTGTGGCGCCGCACCGAGCACGCGCCGCTCGCCAACGGATTCAAGGAGGTCGCCGCCAACTGACCGCACACCGTGAGTCTTAACCTATTTGCATGGTCATTTTATCTGGTGGTGGATAGCTGTGTTTAAAAGTCCCATCTGTTGTCTCAAAAAAACTTGGCATAGTTTGCTTCCTAAAAATCGGATTATCAACTCGCAGTGAGAAAGTTAATGAGTATAATAATTTGATTTAAAAATCGGTGTTTGTACCGGGTAATATTGACATATTTAATTTAATCCACATCTTTCTCGTCACCCCAGGTGAAAAAGTACAAATTTTGATAAAATGTCGTGATTTCAGTTTTCACTATTTTTGGCCACCTCGCATAGATACGTATATTTTTTTACGCTTGGCTGAACTTCGGTTCGGTTCGGAAACACTTACTTGAGCGTTAAAAAGAATAGTACCTAATACCTATAAAAGTTGATGAAAAAGCCTTGAAAACCAAATTCGCGATTGTTGACAAAATTATTGGACAGTTTCTTTTCAAACTTTGTACAACATTACCTGGGGTGGTTAGGAATATGTGGCTTAAATTAAATACCATATTATGTCAATATCACCCGGTATTTGTAGCTTGTGGTAAAAAATTAGTAAATTGTAAAATCAATTGTTATTGAAGATTCATGTTTGCCTATCGTACATTTATCCTGCTATGGCAAAATATTATGGCTTAATTTAGCGATACAATCGATATTTCTTGATGATTAAAAATAAATAATTTTTAAACAGGACACGAGCGGGGAGCAGTGAGAGTGCAATTGAAATTATTCGCGTGTTTTTAATCGCGTATGTGGAAGTTTAGTTGCCACCAGGCTATGTGCAAAATGAAATTACGAGGGGTTCGCCTGAACAAATCAAGACTTTTTAAGTATTCGAAACTTTTAAAAACTGTGTTTGTGTTGTTTAGTTTTTGCAACACTGGTTTTTATACTCAAATGTAATGTATTTATTGTAAAAAGGAACTAAATAGACTTGATATGCAACAAAATAAAGTGATTTGTAAATATTTTCAGCATTTTATTCATGTTATTTTTTTTTTCACTCCGATAAAATGAATAAAAAAATGTTTATGTTGTAATTCACACGGCAGACAAATGGCATAATATTATTAGTGAGGGGTATATATGTAACTGCATATATTATTGCGGCTATACTGTGACTGTGGGTATAAGCTCAAACAATATGTAAACCTCCAATTGACGAAACCAACTTTTAAAAAATCTTTCTTTCTCTGTCGCCTAGTACCTTTGTGCTCTGAGATGATTGTCCAAATTGATGAAATAGACTAACAAAACTTCCTTTTTCTCTTTTGTTCTAATAGTTTTCTGTTTCTTATTAGACTCTTTTTTTGTTCCATCGAATTTTCAAATCACAACAGTCCTATCTATCTATATAAAGCACTTCCATGTTTCACTTCAACATGCGTGTAATTTTCGCCCTTTGTATATTAACAAGCATGATCGCGTGTATTTTGCATGAGTAATTTAACCCTTTTATGTTCATATCAATTTACTACATAGGTAAATTGACATCTACTTTTCCCTTTCAATCATGTCCAACGCACGTTTTAGTTTTTAGTGTGTATAGTTATATTTTAAAGGGAAATGAAACAACAATGTAAACAAAAAAATCGTTATGTATTGATTTTTTGTTACTAAATGAGATTCACATTATTGTATAAAACTTAAAAATAATTACAACTAATTATAATTAATTACGCCAATATTACACAAAATAATTTACAAAGGCTACATCCCTAGGCTTTCTAGGCAGTGGTATCGTAGAAAACTTACAAATAAGGTTATTGGTAACACTGGTATGGTATGAACAGGTAATACTATTTTGAAGCTGGCAGGCGAATTAACAGTATCTTAGCATGTCCCTTATATTAAATTGCCGACAAATTAAAGCTCAAGATGGCTGCTACGCTTACAAATATTTGCCAAGCCATATAAAATTCATGGTTTTTATTCTTGTATTTGGAGTGTTGTGCAGATAATTTTTGAACTAGTTTGTTGAACTCTTTTAGCCGTTGAGTATAAGCAATTCTGCACAACACTCCACTCTTTATGAAATTGAAATGGTAGTTTGTTGAAAGTATGTAGATATTTAATTTTGTAGAAAATACTATTTATTCTTATTAAGTATTTTGTACATTAATATTTCATGTGATTTGTTTCTTAAGCTTAGTGAAATATATTTAAGTGATGTGATTTTTCGATTGCAATGTGATACATAACATATCAAATAAAGCAAAATCACTGAAAATATGGACAGGATTTATTAGTAGTTATGACTATTTTTACGGTAACTGATTTGGTAATAAATGTAATCTGTGTTTGTATTAGCAATTAAGGCATTTTGTATTTTCTATTGTCATAACATAATGTTGGTTTGTGTTGTCGCAACTTGAAAAAAGTGACTAACTCAATAATTCCTGTTTTAAATCAAGACGCCATGCATGTTTATTTATACTTATTTCTATTTTTTCAACTTGGTTTGCTTGTTAATTTATTGTCTAGTGCCACTTATTTCAAGTTGCGATATGTTTGACTGCCGAAATAAATAAGAACTGATTTGCTCTGCTCTATTCTTTTTAATTTCGGCTGTATGTGTGACGTGTTGAGCGGTCGTGATATTTGCTTCGTGCCCTACGTCAGCGTGCGTGATGATAAAACGAACTATTCAACTTAGTTTTATTAAGACGCACCTGTTAGACTAGTTTTTATGTTTCATATATAAATGAATAAATTAAAAGCTATAGCGCCATTTCTTACAATTTCACGTAATAGTTATCCTTTTAATTTAAACAAGTCGTTAACGGCGCATATAGCAGAAAGAGCCCAAACATACATCGATGTATAGAAATAATTCTTGTCATTCTACGTAACAATTTAAAGACATTAATGCATAATTTCGTTAATTTGGTACTTTAGCTCTTTTTATTTGTTCAAGTATATTTTGCTGGTGACAAATGTCTCCACGTGCTATTGCTGTATTTGAGCTAATACTTGTAACTGTATGGCTGACCCTACGTTAGGTGTGCGCGATCGCGTCGCTCGCACGCTCGAGGAGCGCGCACACGTAATGTGGGGTCGGCCTATAGTATGTGAGATGTACGTAATTAAAGCCAATAGTTACGCAGTGGTGTTGAGCGACTCGTCACTTGGCGATGAAGGGCGTGAGGTCGGGGAACTTGAAGTTGCCGGCGGGCGGCGGCGCGCGCGGGGCGGCTCGCTGCGAGGCGGCGGGCGCGGGCGGGCACTGCGCCGCGCACACGTCGTCGCGCAGCACGGCCTCGCGCGACCACTCGCGCAGCAGCTGCGCGCAGTCCGTGATGCGCAGCGACGCACACTGCGCCTGCAGGTACCACTCACATTACTCACTGCCTCCTTGGCGCTACTGCGCCTCGTCTCGCAGGCGGCGTCTAACCAGTTGTTACACGCCGCCTGTGAAATGAGGACCAGATGATTCGATCCCCATACCGAGACAGATGTCTTTTTGCGAACAAGTATTTGTTTCGGGTCTGCGTGTTTGTCCGAAAAGTCTCCCGTACTACCGAGTGTAGAATCAGCACTATGTATATGACTTGGGTGTAAATATTTATTTACTGATTTATTATCAGTTACAGGAAAGAAGGTGTTGGCGCGGCGAGCGATGATCATCGAACACACGTCGCGAGCGGAATGTGGGCCGCCGGCGCGAGCAGCGGAGTCTACCGCCGAGCGAGTCTACCGCCGAGCGAGTCTACCGCCGAGCGAGTCTACCGCCGAGCGAGTCTACCGCCGAGCGAGTCTACCGCCGAGCGAGTCTACCGCCGAGCGAGTCTACCGCCGAGCGAGTCTACCGCCGAGCGAGTCTACCGCCGAGCGAGTCTACCGCCGAGCGAGTCTACCGCCGAGCGAGTCTACCGCCGAGCGAGTCTACCGCCGAGCGAGTCTACCGCCGAGCGAGTCTACCGCCGAGCGAGTCTACCGCCGAGCGAGTCTACCGCCGAGCGAGTCTACCGCCGAGCGAGTCTACCGCCGAGCGAGTCTACCGCCGAGCGAGTCTACCGCCGAGCGAGTCTACCGCCGAGCGAGTCTACCGCCGAGCGAGTCTACCGCCGAGCGAGTCTACCGCCGAGCGAGTCTACCGCCGAGCGAGTCTACCGCCGAGCGAGTCTACCGCCGAGCGAGTCTACCGCCGAGCGAGTCTACCGCCGAGCGAGTCTACCGCCGAGCGAGTCTACCGCCGAGCGAGTCTACCGCCGAGCGAGTCTACCGCCGAGCGATACACACGAGGAGAGCGAAAGGGGTTCGTTGGCGCGATTAGCATTATGAGAGTGGGAGGCGGAGAGGCACGACTAGCGGGCCCGAGACGTGCGAGCATGTCTTGCGGTTTCCCGTAAGACGTGCTCGAAGCCACTAATCCTCCGTTGGTGAGCCTCCCACTCGCTCATGCTTGCTGATCGCGCCGGCGAGACCCCCTTCGCCCTCCTCGGGTGTATAGCCTGGCGGTTGACTCCGCTGGCACAGACGCGCCACGCATCGGTCCAGGGTGGGTGACTACTACCGCGTGGAGGTCGCGGCACGTTCTACCGCGGGGCCAGGAGGCTCCAGCTGAGAACTGCTCCAGCGTGCCTGCGTTCCTGGCGAGCTAGCGACGTGGAGACCGGGTCAACTGTTTAAGCTAGTGACTGCCGCGTTTATTATGCGTGTGAATTATATAATAATAAAGCTCGTTCCCCTGAATACCCGAGTTTTACTATCCGATATCTGCCACATGTGACGTATGGGCCCTACGAACCGAAATGTGTGCGGGTCTGCTGGCTAATACTCACCCCTTCAACAGTGCAGATGCAAGACGTGCAGGGTGACGGGAAGGCGGACTCCCCGACGGACACGGAGCGGCCGGCGATGAGGCAGCCTTGCGTGGAGCTCTCGCGCCACGCCGACAAGTCCAGCTTGGGCAGCGACGCGCACGGCACGCGAGGGTTCCTGCAGAAAACAAAAATGTGTTAACTTGAGAGATTGAGAAGGGTTACGCGTTGGCCTAACCCCTCTCAATCGTAGTGGACGCCCATGTCCGGGAGTGGGACGTATATGGGCTGACCACGTTACAGTACAATGCAAACTGATATTTATTGTCTCTGAGGGTTGGTTAAGACACTGGCTAAGCAAGACACCGCAGATTCGATGCCCGCACAGATAAATGTTTGGGACTAGGTGGATTTTTCACCCTAAAACTCAGACCCGAAACGAAGGGATCACTAAAACGTCTTCAGTGCAGGAATCAAATCTACGGCCGACCATTTCAAAGCCAGCATCTTAAGAACCCGTCTGATATTAAATAACTTTAAAACACTCACAAGAAACTGCTAGGCAAATCGAACGCTGCCCTCTGAATGTCTCCGGCGATGTCGAAGTTCTCGCAGAGTATCTTCGAAAGAGTTGATTTGCGGATCTCCGCTAGCTGCTGCTCCGTAAACCTCGCAGCCGGATTGTCATTTTCGTACCTAGGAAGTGAAGAACCGGATTAAATAAGAATACATACTTATCTAAATGGACTGGATGGTGGATATGGTATTTTTATTAACGTTTTTGATTAACCTATCGCTGCCTTAAAAGCATAGTCTAGCTATGAGATATGCACTATTAGTACATCTACAAACTTTAACACCCATAAACTAACGTTTTCTCCTAGAAAGGGGAGGCAGAGGTGCTACCTGGGCACCTAACTTTATCGACTTTCGTGCCTTTAGGGAATGCTTTGCAATTCTTGCTTTGCAATAAACTTTTATAACACTGAACTACTACTCTCATTGTGATTGCCTATCAATTATTATACGGTTTAGTTACAAAGTGCAGAGCAATTCTCACCAGAAGCGATCACATTTCCGCAGCTGTCGGAACTGTATGGCGATGATGCAGGCGAAGGTGGGCCCCACCAGCCCGCCCTGCAGCGGCCGCTCGCTCATGCCGCCCGGGAACAGGTCGATGTCGTCCACCGTCGCGTATATCCTCTTGAACCTGCGGAACGAATTATTTTAGACATTATAGCTTTAAAAAAATATCAATCAGTCACCTTTTAAGGGAATTCATTAGTTCAGGTTGATTAAAGGTCCTACTATCCCGATCCGTGGCTATAATTTTTCCCGCTTCGTGTTGCCTGAATTAGATCAACAACTGCTTCGACTAGTACACCAAATCACAAAAACTTATTAGGTTAACAAACAGTTTCATCATTGAGATCCCAAGCATAAGAAGCAGACCAATTAATGGTAATTGTGTATAAATCACGAAGAATAACTTACCTAGCAATAACCTCATCAGGAATTTCCCTGGCCAAGTCGTCGAAGGTGGTAGCTCTCTTCAAGTTACAAAGCGCTCTGTAGTTGTTGTAGCTCGGGATACCGTGGTCTCTGGCTCTTTGGATGTTCAGAGCGATCAGATCGATTCCTGAGAAGGGTATGCGCCTGTCTTCGAACAGATGGTTGGTCACTTCTCCCGTGATGAACTGGTCTAGAGTCTCCATAGGAGTCGATGCGAGGCCACGCATGAGCTCGTCTACTAGAGGAGGGTGCTGGAAAGATGAAAATGCACATATTAGAATTAAAAACTTACATACTTGGTGATTTGTGATCAAATAACATTTTTTTGAGAAATTAAATATGAACCGATAGTTTCAATGGAACACTGTTAGTTATTGTGATTTAGACCAATCTGAAAGTCAGGAATTAGACTTTGGTTCCATTCTAATTACTATTAATTACCTACAGATGGTCATAGTAGATATCATAGTAGATATAAGGTATTTGCCTCTCGTGGTATGGTGCATCGATCTATTGTTAGAGATGAAAAATACGCAGAATAACTTTTACTCACAGTCATGAACATGTCGGGCCTGAAGAATCCGTCTCTGAGCAGTATCGGTGGCTCGACGGGCTGGTAGTTGTGCGACAAGCGCGGTAGATGTGGTCGCAGCAGCGAGTGACCGATTCTGAACGCGGCCGCCGCGAACTCCGTCACCGCAGCGGGGTTGCAGGTCGGAGAGTACTCTTTGTAGTAGCCTGGCATATTACAATGATATCATGTATTGATAGTTAATGGTTTGGCAATACTGTAATGAAGTTGCAAGAAGCCAGTGAAAGGTCTTAGTATTTGACGATCAGAGGGCATTCTATGGTACCACAGGCCCTTTCGCAATTTATACTTGGCTTGTGGTTGTGATTCTTACTATGCTACTCTTGATTCATTATCACACATTGATGGCTAATGCATTCAATACTAAATGTGTCCTAAACCTAGCATATTTCACTAATATAATTATCGCTGCCTTTGAACACCACACTGGATGTGCAGGAGCTTATAAAGAATATACTTTCCAAAAAGACTGGCGACATTTATTAATTCTTTGCCATTGGACACATAGCTATAATGAAGTTAAGTAATTATATAATACATACTAGAAGTCTATAATGATACTAAGTAGTAACACATACCCGAAGGCAGCAGCTTCAGTCCGTACAGGTTGACAGCGTTCCAGGACAGCAACCTCGGCAGGAACTCGTTGTAGATGACATGCGTGAACTGCGCGGCGAGGATGCGGCGCGCGTGCTCGAACAGCTGGTCGGCGTCCCAGTGCGGGTTGACGCCGCGCAGCCCCTCCACCAGGCGGTTGTGCTCGCGCAGGAAGATCGTGTGGATGGCCGTCAGCCCCGGCTGCTCCGACGCCCTGCCGTCGCCTGACAGACAATTACATTCATATCCAAAATTGTTCTAGAATGGCCTATTTATTGTGATCAATTTGCACCGCAGTGTGAAACTTATAGAAGACACCAGCATTTCGTAAATATATCATGTTTAAAATAGTTATAAGGCAACTTTTGTATGATTTTTGTGAGGAGATTTACAATTTTGGTGGTTTTTTCTCTTACATGCTCTCTCTTGGTTAGAATACGAATTAGAAATAATTGTTATATTGACAGTCCGCGTCCGCTTAATTAATGATCATTACGTGAAACACACCTTTTCTTGCAAATCATATTTACCGAATTAATTTTTTTTCAATTATTTTAATGCCATTAGAATTCAAGAACGCACCAAATCGGTCATAGATGCTGTTTCTAATTATATTAATGTTAAGTCCGGATGTTGGACACAAGTCTATCACCTTGTATAAGAATTATCAAGTTCAAATGTAG
This sequence comes from Theretra japonica, assembly GCA_033459515.1. Classification (NCBI taxonomy): domain Eukaryota; kingdom Metazoa; phylum Arthropoda; class Insecta; order Lepidoptera; family Sphingidae; genus Theretra; species Theretra japonica. The sequence continues at coordinate 8,624,413 of CM065943.1, forward strand.
TTCAAAACTATTCCTCACCAGCAATGAAACAGTATCCACTAGGCGCCTTGCACTCGGGATGGCTATCCGACCTGGGCAGCAGATCCTTGCCGTTGTGCGGGTTGATGGTGGCGTTGAGGCGTCCATTGAAACCTCGCAGTTTGCGCACTATGCACGGGTTCTCGCCGTAGACCACGGACGCATCGATGTATGCCGTGTTTTGGTTCACTTGCTCTCTGGGTCCTATTAACAAATTGGAAAAATATAGCTTTGTCACTTCTACAAAAAATATTATGAATTTTAGTTGTTTTATTTACTCCCCGTATAATTGGCCATTTTGGACACCTAAACTTTCAGTGAGAAGTTGTGTCAACAGAGGTATCAAATATTAATTTAATTCAACGATTTAACATGCATAGTCAACATATAAACTAAAAAAAAACACATTAAAGCACCTCATCGTTAGGAACCATAAAAACTTGAATCAGATCCGATTTTAATTACGAGTTATTTCAAATGTCTCACAAATTCAGAGATATCGAGAACAAAATTAGTTAGTTTTCAAATCATATCAGTTACACTATCAGTATCAAAAGTACGCAATGGGTATAAAACGACTAAACACTCACCCAATTGCTGTTGTCCTGGCAAACTCCTCATGAAGGGGAAGCAAAGCCTCTCGCCGGAAGTGACGTTAACCTCAGGGTAGTAGTGGTCACCTCTAGGCACTGGGAAGGGGTTGCATTCAGGATGCACTGTCCTTGGAGCGTCACATGAGCGACAGTCGGGGATTGATTCGTGGAAACCTGCGGACAAATTCCAAGTTCCTGTTAGTTATCAGCCGTTTATTTCGAAAGTAAATAAAGAAGTACCTAGTGCATAAGTCAATTACTTAACTAATTAGACAAAGTGACTGCATTATATCCAAGTTAAATACAACTACTATCATCCTTAGCTAATGATTTCTGATTTTAGTACACCATCAGTGTCCAAATTTAATTTGTGGATACATAATAAAACGCTTTTATATTCTTAGCACTTTACAGTTGCCGCTACAACCATCTCTGGTAAATAAAAATAAACTGTTACCTTTATGTATAGGAGTCATGGTGAGCTCGTGGTCGAGGAACTGCGCGAACTGCATCACCATGAGAGTGTAGCGAGTGTGCAAGTTCGAGATGTCGGGGTGGATCACTGTAGAGATGATGCGGGGGGAGGGCAGTGGAGTGCCTGTCACAGAGTTGATGCGGGGGCGACTTACACCTGAGAGACAAAGAAAATTTCAAATAATTATCAACATTATCTTCGTTATCATCAGGCACAGGAAGTCTATTGCTGAGCACAGGAAAAATTTAAAATTGTTTAAATGTAAACACGTTTTCGCTCGTTGGTTGTAAATAGAATCCACCTGTGACATGAACGCAAATGGATAATTTCATTTTCATTCGTTACCTTGGCCTTCAGCGACAAGGAAAAGTGCAAAAAGGACACAAATATTCTCGGTTTACAATACATTTATGTAAACGAAAAGATTTTCTAAAAATATCACTTGATCATGATTGAAAAACTCACCATCTTCATATACCGGAGGCAGCAGTCTAGCAAAAGTGGTTAAACTCTTGCCCAGGTTAGGATTCCTCAGATTATTACAGTATCCAGTATACGTCCGGAATGGGCTATCAGCATCACAGGACCCGGTGTCGTCACACTGCGGTTCTATAGTGGGACCGCCCAGCTGGTCCTGGCCTAGGAAACCGCTGATATCTACTGATTGAAGAGAATCCGCGAAGTCGTTTGTGGAACTGAAGCCGAGGGTGTCGTCGAAGATCTGACGCTTGCGACGGTGGCTGAAATAGAAGTCATAGGTTAATTTGGAAATAAAATAGGAAATCGAAGGCTTTGTAAGATGATTGGTAAGATCTAAGATGACAGTAAAGTTGTCACGAACTCAATGATGATGTAAGTAGGTATTAGATAAGTACAGCGCTATAGGGAAATGCGTTATTTATGTCGAGCTGAAATGAGAAGTATCATCACGCACAGAATATCCAACTGCGAAGCATAGGTCATTTATCACGAACCACCCGTTGAAAGCTGGCGCCTTAATTAGTTACTTAGACTAAATTTTCTTCACTTGTATTTAAACAGTAAATATTTTTTGCTTATATTAACATTGAAATGTATTATGGGACATTTATTTATACTAATATTTTTAAAGAGACTAGGCTATGCTAATAACGTAAATATATGAGACTTACCCGTTATTTATGGAATTGAGCAGTTCGTTGGTGGCGAATTCCAAGAACAACGAGGTGTTTGCGAGTTTCAGCGCGTATTTGTTAGCCTTCGAGAACGACGCCGCTGTTCCAACGGGTGATTTAGGATCGGCTCCACCCTCTAAAATTAAATATTAATTAGAAATCTTTGCTGTTACATAATTATTAATAACACCAAGTAAAAAAAAAATCATGTGTCACTATAGACTTATATTTTTAATGATTTAAATTTTAACGCTACCAAAAGGACAAGGGCAGGTTGTTTTTCTACAGTTAATTTGCAATATTTGATTATTTTAACAATCACGTGCTTATTTGATTAGCACCTTAAACATTCGAAAAACTCCAGATATACCTCAATATATCTGGCAATTACGAATTTGTTTTCAAACCTTTAACACCTATTGTCATCAACCAAAATTATAAGGCTAATGGAAATTCTACTCACGAGTTTCCCACAGCATGTACTCCAGTTTCTTTCTATCAGCCATCTCCTGCTTAGCTTTTTCAATAGCTGTAGCCAGCATGTCTTGTGATAGTCTTTCAGCAGCCTTCGCTCCGGATTCATCTCTCCACGCAGTCACTTCTAGGCGGTTATGTTGAGAACAGTCTTGACGTGCGTTCCTTTGAAGTGAATATGTATTTTATTATGATGGTAGAGGTAGCAAATTAAAAAAATATTTAGACTAAAATCTTAGAGCTTATTATTGATCAACAGTGAAATTGTGTTTTGCTTAATTTACTAAGAATTATGAAGAAAATTCATAATACAATTTAATTTGAACTTCTTTTGTTACTTTGGTGAACACGGAAAAAGTCAAGGAAGTAAGCGCGGAGAGTAAAATCTCCAAAATTGTTTTTGATAAACACAATTTCACTTAGTAATGCAAAATATTTGTATGTCTGTACACTGTAAAACACTGATCTCGTAGGTATTTAAGACGTCCAATTCACAATAATAAGCACATGTTTTACACTGATTGCCTATTTAATACACTAAAATCACAATTGATAGAACACTTCTTGTATTTCCAAGTTATGAACACTACAACGGTTTCGACACGACTGATTCCCACCCAGACCGGCGTCCGTATTTATAACAAAATGTGAGTCATAATATTGTCAGATCATGCGATATTTCTTAAGGTTTTGTAGGGTAGTTAACTTTTATTTAAGAATGAATTATCGTATGATCAATACTAACAACTTATTATTTATTGTTAATGCTTACATCTTCGCGACGTTATTTATTTTATTATCGTAAATTTATAAAGGAATATTTAAATATTTACACGCACATAATAAAGTTTCTTCACCAATCAAAGTTTTGATGAATGAAAGTATATTCCGTGGCTGCAATGTTATGCATAAGCTACTATGTACATAAACCAAGGTAAGAAAATAATTCTGCTACAAATAAAGTAACACTTACAGATAAGGATCTTCCTTGACGAAAGCTTTAGGTTGGATGTTGATGAGAGAGTCTTCAGCGGCGCACAGTAGGCCCGAGAGCGATACCTTTCTGATAGCTCCGAGTTGTTCAGGCAGGAAGGATGATGGCGGAATGTCGTTCTCATACCAGAATCTATGGGAATAACATATTTTAATTTACGGCTGTGCAAGAACTATGAAAGTAGTCGATTTACGTAAAAAGTAAGTAAGATAATTTTGGACATATTATCTGATAAACTAGTATCAACTGAATGTGACGCGTAAAACATGAGATTTTAAATTAATAAGTGAGATTTTAAATCTTTTCGTATAATTAGATAAAAAAATGTGCTTTTGTTGTCATTGAAAATATATTCTGTCTTCAAGTTTCACAGCCTTGTATCAAAAGTCTACTGGATGAAGATATTACAGTGATAACTGTATCAACCCATATACGACCCACAGCAGGGCACGGGCCTCCTCTACAATTGAGAGTATGATTGAGAGTGGTTAGGCCATATAGTCCACCACGCTGGCCTAGTGCGGGTTGGCGGACTTTTACATACTATGCTATGGTATGCAGGTTTCCTCACGATGTTTTCCTCCACCGTTATAGCGCGTGGTGATTGACTATCAATACACACATGACTCCGAAAACTCAGAGGTGTGCCCTGGGATTTGAACCCGCGACCACCGTGAACATGTAGGTAGCCGCGTCTTTTCCGTTACCAACAGGCCACCACGCACTTACAGTGATTACCTATTAGTAAATTATATTTATTTTACCTGTCGCTCTTTTTGAGGTTAGCGAACTGCAGAGCGAGGACACAGGCCAGAGTTGGTCCAACAACAGCACCAGTAGCCGCCTTCTCCATCGCACCGCCGACCATTAATTCTATATCTTCTGCGTTTCTGTGGGAATTTAACATAGTTTTAGTGTTTAATGCATAAGTTAGTTCATTTTAGTTATTTAAAATGTAAGGTTTTGTTTGTATTTCATAATTGATCTCCAGATTATGTTACTCCAGTTCCGGATCAATGGTACCTAATCGACGTCGATTGTTATAATATGTTCGATAAGGTATTGTATATTTAATTAAAGAATGGGATAAATATTACTGACACTTTTATTGACACACTTGTTGTGACAGCCTCCGTGGCGCAGTTGGACTCCGGCTGTGAAACGAGACGCCGCTGGTTCGATCCCTTCACCGACACAAATGTTTGTGTAAATCACAAGTATTTGTGTCGGGTCTGGGTGTTTGTGAGACCGAAAAGCCTCTCGTAGTTCCTGATTCCCGCGATACAAGACTTGATCTTAGTGTGGGGTCAGAACTATGTATGTGACTGTTGGGTGTATTTATTATTTATGTATTATGATTTTTAATTTATTTTTATTTGTAAAAATAAATTACTATAAAAGTTTGTACCTGTACATATCAGCCATCATTTCTTGTTGCTTCCGATCGAATCCCATTTTCTCCAAGTCGCCGAAGGTCTTGACGCCGGTCATAGGTTCACACAGCCTCAGAGCCCTCAGGTAAGGAGACACGCCATGATCCCGGGAGCGGTTGAGATCCCATTGTACTGAGTTCGGGAACCGGGAAACCTTGTGGGCCGTTGTGTGCACTAGGTGTTCTACTGTGATTGTGGAATTGATCTGTAATGATAACCATCTATAAAGTAGTGTGGCAGGATGTTCAATATTCTTTAAAGTCACTTCAGTTTGTGTGAGGAATACACGAGCTGTAATATTAAGTCTGTTCACATCATGATTTAAAGTTAATTAATCATTGTGTAGTATTGAAATCTGAGTAAAACCTATGGTTTCTTGTATAATCAAAGCAATTCATCCACTAATTTGCAAAGGCTGAGTTTGGTGGACCAAGAATCTCTATCCCATAGGATGAAGACTCCAGAAAATAAGAGAAGAATTATTTACACTGGCCACTAGCAGAGAGATTTATCAACTACATGGAATAAAGAATGAAGTTAAATACCAGTTTCTCGTTCATCATGGCGGTGAAGATGGGCGCAACAGCGACGAGCTCGGTGTAGACGCCGGCGCGGTTGGCGCTCGAGTATCCTCGCCAGAAACCAAGGGACGTCAGTTTCAGCTCAGCCTTAGCCATACCAACCTGGAAAAAATTATACGCTGGTTTAATTATAGTCTTACTATGGTTTGGATTTCTTTTTCTCTCTTTATACATTCCCATGAGATATCATAGTTAAGTTTAACAGTAAATTGAGGTAGGTATTTTAAGAGGCTCGCGATTTTCTTAGTTAGCTATGATGTTTTTTTACCTTTAATCATCTTGTGACTGCCTTTTACATTCTGACGTTATACTCATACTTTGGAGAGCTAATCTAATAATAAAAAAAGTGCATCTTTTAAAAAGTACAGGTGTAATTGAAGTAGTAAATGAATTTCCTTACCTCGCCAAGAAGAACGGGTAAGAACTCGTTGTAAGTAATGTGCTGGATTATAGCAGCCATAGCTCGCCTGGTTTCCAAGAACAGTGTGGTGTCGTCCCAGAATGGGTTGAGAGCGTATAGTTCCCCGGCAATACGGTTATGCTCCGCGAATAAAGCTTTGTATAGAGGTGCGGTGGGGGCTCCATCTTTACATCTGGAAAGACGAAACACATCTAGTTAAAACCGGTTTACGTCCAGAACAGTGTATTTTCTGAATTTATCTTTATGATGGAATTTCTTCAACATAATTAATAATTGATTGGTTAACATTAATAGGCCATAATTTGAGGTTTTAAAGATCCTATAGGTATACTATCGAAATTACTATTATCTAAATTACAAGTATTACCCTGATATTTAAAGAACCTTAGTCATATAATGTTCTACATGGGGAGCTGTTAAATTAGATGATGCAATTAAAGATACTTATACAATAACAAACGTAGCCTTTTCGAAAACTGTAGTAAAATTGGTTGTTTTTAATTTGGTTCGGTCGGGAGTTATAATAAAGGGAATTATTGATCATTTTTAAATATTTCAACTTATTAGGCATATTAAGAAGCTATCTGGTGGAAATACCGGCAATAATTCATTAATTGTAATATGTTGCTTGCGAGTACTGACTGCTACACATATCGCAGTACTTCTTGGTTTGCACATACCGGGATGGAGTCAATAAATGCCAATGCTAATATGTAAAGATTGGAATCTGTACGTGAGAACGCAAATTGTCACAAGGTTGCTGTAAGTATGATTTGCATACAATCCATGTGACGACATCTAGGAATCGCATCACTTTACAGAATGCATGTAGCGATGTTTGCTTTAATGCAGAAAATGTGATGAATGATGACCGCAAGAAGTTACTGGTGTTCTAGTATTTCATAGGGAATCAGAAATGTAGATTTAAAAAATATGTATGTGAACTCCATTAAAAAATGGTTTCGATTATTTTTTTAATTTTCTTCGTAAGCACATCATTCTTTTTGTAAATAAATATTTTTGATTTTAATAAATTCATTTTGAAAAAATAATAATATTGCGGCACACATAGTGATAAGATTAAGCAAACGCTAATTGAGATTTAAAGAAACTACCAAAACTCCATAGTGATGATGAGTCATCCTTCAATAGAGGAAATTCTACACGCGTCATATTATGTGGGCGGTAGTCGGTACACTTAATGTTTTTACTACTGTGATTCACAATACATCCGCGTCCGTTAAATACAAAAAATAGTTCGATGATCGAATATTTAGGATACTATAAAGTTTTTGTATCAATAATAATAACCGACTTCTTGTTATCTGTGAATGAACATACCATCGTCTATGACGTAGTTATGACGTAATACATAAGGATGTAATGTGGTGTACATTAGGAGTCACGGAAGATACAAATGTTTTTACGGCTCTGACAAACATTTTTTGTATTTTCCTCGTTATAAAGGATTACCATTGATTCAACATTGACGCTAGCTTTTGGGTACAGTTTAAAAGGAAAATGATTCGTTTTTGGGATAGACAAGATGGATAGGTATCCCCATTTTATATGCAATTTTTAAGACTGAAAATTTACACATTTTATTTATTGGCGTAGAACTTTAATAAACCTATACCTCTTCGTTTCAGATAGTAAAGAATGTACACAAATATTTTGGATATCTGTTTAAATATTGTCATAGTTAAAGCATAGAGGAACATAACAGCTGGAGGCGATTACTGAAAAATTGTATTAATAAAAAAAAGATTATAGTCCGATATTGATGCACATATTATCTAATAAATTATATCGCTAAACATCTATTATATTTGTAACAGACAGCTGGCTATATTCAATTAATGGACGTAATAAGGAAATTATACAGGCTAAAGTTGGACGCCCTCTTTTCTCATAAATTAATTATAAGGTAACAAAGAATGACAGTCAATTAACTCGCTACTGTATCGCAATATCATTGATTTTCGTGAATAGGCGGCGTGGGAAATATTCACACAGTCGCGGCCTTTCAATACTATCTTATAATCAGTGCTTTATGAGAATGTTTCCGTACATTATGATGCAATGGACATTGCTATGTCTTCCTCGTAATAAGCGCATTTTTAACTAAAACAGCGTATGTTGTATGTATGTATGTAACAAATGTTATAATTTTTTACACAATATTTTCATATGAGCTTCGATATGTTCCATTTTTGAGCCATATTTGTCCCGATATAACTAGTGCGATACAAGTTTTGGACACAAATCTTCACGCTGGCTCTAATAGGTGAATCGATGTTTATAAAAGTAATGATTTCTTTTTGGTAATTTTGTGGTCTTAATTTTCACACTTTATATAAAGATTCCAGAGTACTAATGATTTATAATGGTTATTTGGCAGCAAAAACTACTGTCGGCTTAACATGTACTTTTTAAAAACTGATGATTTTTAAACTTACTTTCTGCAAGAGCCTAAATCAACTTTTCCGGCATCATATAGTCGGAGTGAGCGGAGTTCCTTCTCAGAGCTGCCGTATAATGCTGATCCATCCAGGAATGAGGTTGCCAAGTTCATTTGCTCACGATGTTCTGTAGAAGAAAAATTATTAAAGAGCAATATGCCTAATATTAATAAAGCCTATTAAAACTTGAATGCATTGTTTATTTTTTTCTACAACAGTTGAGATTGTTGAAATCATAAAAGGATATTTTATATTATAGGGTTGACATTGCATAATTAATAATTATGTAATGAATAAGTTGCAATGAAGATTAATTTCTAAAAATCTTTGGTCGGAAAAGCATTAAAATAACAAATTACTTGTTCTTAACACTGCATTTTGTCCAAAACATCATCAATATGCTTATTGTAAAAATATTGTATATGGTGCTTTATTTATCAAAACTTTTTGATCGGCTGCCTTCGCGAGTCTGATTAATTCTGGTATTTAGACAAATTCGAAAAATGTATTTTATATGTAGAAAAGTTACATCGGTATACAAAGCTTTAGCCTTCATACCAGTGCATCGTATTTACAACCATATAAAAACCTTCTAACGGTCTTTCTATAAATCATTCTTGAATTAATGCGATAAGCTGTACTTGTGGCAGGTCTCTCATATGTGAGAGGCCGCCTGGGTAGGTGCCACCGCAATATCTATTCCTCCCACCAAACAGCAGTGTAAATGCACTGTTGTTTCCCTATTTGAAGTACATTGTATCGAGAGTAAATACTGGACCTAATGAGATTTGACATGCTCGTTTCGCCATTCATTGCAATAAAAAAATCTTGATAATAATAAAAAAAAACCTACATAATTGATAGTAAATTCAAGCATGAAATATTTGTTTGAGAGCTTATGTCAACGTTACAAAACTGAGAGGCGAGTGGAACCAGTTGTTGGCGACTGTCGCTTCCTTGTTGAGTGCAACATTAAGGCCGGCTCACAGACACACACCCAGTACACTTGAAATGTCGCTACTGACCACTGTTTTATGGTTGTCAAATATACATAAAGATAAAGCATTGACTTTAATAATTTTTAAGAGAATTTGACTCTAATTTTGTACAGAGCATTTCCCTTCGTAGCTAACTAAGATATTATATTAAGATATTAATATTAAAGTTATCTGTCCTACGTCGGCTATGACCTTATGGTTATAGCGACACGCTTTTTGGAAAGGAGTCCATATATTTGTGATATTATTAAAATTATGCATAGATATAGGCTGATAGGCCTATGTTTTTCGTTTTCACGAAACAAATTCGACGATTTGCCATTAATGTTTTCATGAAAAACTCAATCATAGCATTTGATTTTCACTGACAAACATAGGACAGAAAATTAAATACGGAGAATAAAGAAACGCAAATACCATCGTCAAGGAAGGTATCTATGGCAACCCTAGATATATTCAAGTCACGTGACAAGCATTAGCCTCATAACCTGTGTTAAAGATCATGCATAATAATTAACTTATTATATTATGTTAAAATTATACTTTCAGATACGTTAAATATTGCATAAACTAACCAAGATTTTAAGTCTTCAATCATCCTTATGTCAGTGCATTGGGTTAAACTTTATTTTAATAAAGATAAATATTTCTCCATAAGAAATCAATCAATCGAATCCAATCTAGCACATCAGTTTCCAGTCAATTATATCAATAACATTTGATTATCAAAGTGTAATCAAAATGAAATTTGGTAAGAATATTATAGTTACTCACGAAATCCACAAGAATCAATGTTCCTCGCAGGAGCTGAGCGGGAGTATTCGCAATGACCGCTGCCGCAGTTCTGTAACAAAACAAAATAATCATGAAATTCTGTGTGGTATTAAAATCAAAATTTATATTTATAAAGTCACCATAGAATTTTTTTATTACTATTTTGTATGGAACTTTGATGGTTAGTCAATACGAACATCACGTCTTTTACTTCAACATGACGTAAAATTTGCAGTGATTTTTTTAAAGACGAGGATTTATATATATTTTTATGCATAGTACATACATACATAAACATCACGGCTTTTCCCGATAGGGATAGACACAGGTGCAACCAGGACACCTACATTTCACTTTGTGTCTTCCTTCCTATGATGTATGATACTTATATACATAATTTTAAACTTTTTATGACTTTCGTAATCAATTATTACAATGTAGATAAATAACATTTAAAAAATATCGCGCTTATAACAACATAAAATAAATAGAATAATCAAAGCATTGTTATTAAGCTTAGATTACGGATGTATACATCACGAAAAACAGACGTTAATTCTAATTATAGTCTGTTGCCTTCTCGATAAACAGATAATTTAAATACTGAAGAGAATACTAATTAATATATAATCACTAGTTGCTGATCCCGACTTCTCACGTGTGAATTATGATTAGTATCTGTAATTCTATTAACTACCTACTACACCATAGAAAAATACATTCTAACACTTCCTATTTATACATAGCATTTTTATTTATAATATGGAATATTATTAACACTAACAAAAAAACCCCCTTCACTTTCCTTTCAAATAGACTGTACTAAATTATTTTCTTTTGGTATGTTTATTTACAATGAGAATACATCTAGCCTAATTTTATGTCCTGTAATTAGACAATTATTTAGTAGTCTATATAATGCGTTTGCCCTGTGGCACACTGCAGGGGCGGTGCGCCCACACGTATAACGACTCTGAGACGTACGATAGAGCCTCGTCTCTGTCATGGACTCTCGTAACACCTAAAAGGCCGTACAAAAATATTCGTACGTGGAGGTCATCCGGGTCCCCTATAATGGAAGGACTAGCACTAGGAAGGACTAGGTTTTGCGCGGGGCGGTTACACGGACGTCAATCGGGGCGCTTCTTGCCCTGGGATATCCGGTGTCGCCCACAATGTGTGTGACGTTCATCTAGGGGTTTTTAGTCAGTATGCTGGCGTAGGTATTGTTAGGGATCCATCTTGGCCACAATATTCGCGTTGTGCCGGGCTGGAATGCCAGTGACACTGACATACACCTTTCGGTCTCCCCCAGGGTACCGAAAGGGGAACAAAATAACTTTTCATCTTGAACAAAAAAAGTGTATAATCGTTACCTATATTATGGTTTTTACAATATCAGCGTCAACAAGTCAGCCATGAGCCACATTATTCTGTGATTAGGCCACGTGCCTGTAATACAATCAAGGGAGGTTTTACATTTCTTTTTCCAACACGCTGACCAACTCCGCTCGATATTTTTCTGGAATCCTATTTGAGAAGCAGATATGCGCTTCAATTTTCGATCTGAGATACGGTGTAGTATCTTCATCTTTATATAAATTTTATATATTACATATTTAATGATGCGTTTATCTCATTACTAGTGGATGTCGTGTTCAGTGTGTAACAGAATAAATTATGCGTACGCATAATATATGAGTACGTGAACATATCCACAATTAGTAATATATTACGCGAGTGCATATTAACCATGTTTATGAACGGAGTCTTCATTCCTTATTGTATTGTTTACATACAGGTATGTTAATGTAAATATTCCATTAAACGCTCATCTTATATTTATGTATATTTCTAAGTAATTATTAATTTATATTTTATAACATTATCACGATTTCTTAAAGTATCATGGTATCAATAGGGACCTTAGATTAATACAGATATATATTTATTTGCCGGATTTCTTTAATATGTGAGTCATCAATAATTATTTAGTTACTTTAACAATCAAAGTATAAATTAATTATGAAAATAATATTTACAAATATTAATAGTAAACTTTTCTAAATCGGATTAGTTGTCATTCGATTCTCTTCTTTTAACCGGAATATTTTATGTGTCGAATAGGTGTTACCTAGGACGAGTATAGGTATACATTTGGTATCTCCAAGAAAGAACCGTAGCTATTAATCCCTTATATACTTTACATTTATAACTAGGAATCAGAAGTGTAGGTCGTGTGGCCAGGGTACCAAAGTCTAAGGAGCGTAGTCGTTTGTTTATTTTCTGTTATTTGGATGGACTTGGATGACAGATAGGAGGCGCCTCAGCAATCCCTCTCAAAGATGCTAGTGTTATTACAATCAGTACTGTATATAACCCATGCAAATTACGCAGATTACATACGCGATACCAGTCAAATTCCTTTGTTACCGTGCATAACAATACAACCAGTAGTCAAATTTTAATGAATTACCCCGGCATGCATGGCCAATGAACGAGATAACGTAATTTGTACAATAACTTTCACTGCACATCCCAAGCATACGTAATTCACATGAATGGCCTTACTTAGAGTAAACATTGCGTAATGCCCATTACCGTGACTGTGTCATACGCGAAGGTATTTAAATACGTGAGATTGGATGCTTAGGGAAAGTGCGTATAAATGTATACAAATATTAATTATATATGCGGAAAAATAAGTACTCGCTACTTTGTTTTTGGTAGTGGTACAGGCCTGCTGTTGCTAGGGTTGAGGCATTAATGACAGCCTCCGTGGCGCAGTTGGTTAGAAGCCGGCTGTGAAACGAGAGGCCGTGGGTTCGATCCCAGCACCCGGGCAAATATTTGTGAGGTCCACAAGTATTTGTCTCGGGTATGGGTGTTTGTGCGATCTAAAAGTCTCTAGTAGTTTCTGATACCCACTACCCAAGACTTAGTTAATTCTAATGTGGGGTATGTGGCTGTTGGGTGTATTTATTTATTATTAATAATGGCTCGGCTTGATCGGGGTGGTAACGATATCACACAGAACACCGATGTAAAGCAATATCTATTTCGTTTCTTTTGATGAAAACTGAGTGAGACACTTGGAGGTCCAATTCGCATGTTTGTTGCTGCGTGTACTTCTCGATAGCATACACCGTACATACATAAACTCATGCCTTTTTCTCAGAAGGGGTAGGCAGAGGTGTAACCAGGACACCCACGTTTCGCCTTGCATTTTCCGTCCCACGATTTGATAGCATACATTGTACAGAGGAACAAAAGCTGGCATTGAGACTCAGGCAATTGCCGCGTTTCAGATTTTGCTTGTGTATAAACGATTTCAAATAGGCCAGCATAATAGTATCGATTGGTGACGGATGGTCATAAAAGTTTATTGTCTGTCAACACTCTTCTAATACAGCACTGGATTCTATATCAGGTATCCGTGCAGTCACTTTAATGGCAAAGCCATTTTTGTTATATGCCTGCTACTTATAAAGAATTACTAGATTTCTGTGCTTACCTAGCTGCAATAATTTTATAGACCTAAAATTGTTTATTAGTTTCGCTTTTGTCTCCTACAGATGGCAGCATATCACAGCCTAGTTTTGGCGCCAATAATAATTCCGATTACTGAATGAGTCATTAGGCACTCGTTCTGAATACTGATTATCAATCAAAGGGCGCGTAGAACCGATGGATTACCTTTACGTATAAGTGCGTCGCTTTCACTGCCACGTAACCTTTCGTGGCACTGGCGGATATCGCTAGTGTTACGTAACCCTCTTCTATGGGCTCATTTTTTCTTTCCTTTAATTTCACGCTACAGCATGTTGTTTATATGAAGCTGTGAGGTGTTTTCGTAGTATTATTATTTGTTTAGGGGAAAGAATAAGGGATTGTAATGATTAGTTTATTAGTTTTATACAGGGGCTAATGTCGTGGGGCGCGTGAATTGTACAATCAGCTTAATCGACAACACCTCTTAATTAACCTTTATAACTCTTCAACCTTTTAAACAAAGTGGCCGTCTCAATTTTATTATGAAGTCAAAAAGTTTTTCCCTGTTACTGGAAGTCACGTGCTCCATCGTATTGTAGGCAAAAAAGCCGATCACCTGCCAGCAAGTTAAAAGTTACAAAAAATGACATCACGTCATTGATAAAAAATTGTGGGCACGCAAACGGAGTTTAAAAACTGGTATATTTAATATTTGATAGACACTTTAACCGGAATTATTTGTTTTACAGCCATTATTATTAACTTATACAATACCTACGCTACATAATGGAAAGGTTTTAAATTGTCGTCTTAAATGTTTAATCGAACATTTTGGCAGAAATATCAGAATGTTAATTGGTAATCACACTGCTACATTTTTACATTAATGAAAAGCGTTGCATCTACATAATAATAACATTATATCGTATTAATAGCCCCTATCGAACCTAAGCAAATCTGGACATAGTAACACTTAGAACAGACTATTGATTCACAGATGAATGGAGGGTGATCTTGGAGTTTTTGTTTTTCTGTGAATTGAATGCGTGATGTATGTATGCCTGTTTAATTTAATTTTATGATTGTAATTATTATTTTGAAATATTAGGTATGTTTTTGATATTTTAGGTTTATGTTTGTAATTAAGATGTAAGTTAAATATGTTGTTTTATTTTTGTTTTGATTATTTAAAAGTAATAAATATTGTATAGTTTTTAAGATTGTTATTCACAAATTAGTGTAATTGGTGTTAACCGTACTAGTTTTAATAAATAAATAAATAAACTAGCTTTAAAATCTCGAATGTTGACATATTTTCAAGCACGTCCCATTATGTAAAAAGACATGCAAGTGCGTACGTGGCGGGTCAGCTGCCATTGCTATTCATATCTACAATAATGAGACAAACGCTTCGTATTCGTACTTGTATTCAAGAATAATTATTATCTATTATCAGCTTTAATCTTAAAGACTTAGCAGCACAATGTCGAATGTGGCAACTTGAAATTTTCTCGTTAAGGACTAGGTTAATTAGCATTGGTTATGTTGCTGTCGAGATAAATGACAACAATCGAACGCCAATTGATGCTTTCGAGTAAATTTTACTGTACTGTATCAGCCCAGATACGTCCCACTGCAGGGCACGAGCCTCCTTTACGATCGAGAGTACGATTGAAAGGGATTAGACCATATAGTCCACCACGCTGGCCTAGTGCGAGTAAATTGTATGTGACTATTATTATACTCGGTTCTTATATTTTAGGACAAACATGATCTAACGGCTGGGATTGGATGTAAAAAACGTAAGATCATACTTAGAAGCTCAAAATTGAGGATTTGTATCCCCAACGGTGGACAGGCTTTATATCGAGGCGATAAGTGATTTGCCTCTGATGCTTGACATCCAATATAATATAATGACTCTGTAGCAAATTCCGTAGAAAACGTTACAAGCAGGTGTTATATTACGAGTATACAGCCAAATATTTTCAAATTGTGATAATCGTCAGTGCTCTAAAGACATGCGATGGCTGGCAGACAATACGTTGTCGCGTGATATGCCAGGTCGTTTATTTCTGTATCGAATCTCCCACACGGTCTCACCAATCAATAATTGCTTAATTATTACATGCCACTACTGTATATGACATAATGTTTGTAGTAAACGTCCGTTTCAAGCCGGTATGTTAATTGCACAATAAAATACAAGACGTATGTGTAAAATTCCCGATGCTTTTGTAATATGTCGGAAATGATTATAAATTGAAAAGTTATTTAAAGTAGGAAATACAAGACAATAGGATGAGGTTGACGTAGCAGACCGTAAATTTAATACGACACGAAAATTCACAATAGTCGAAATTCATTTAAATGGTGATGTTCCGTGTTTATGCCAAATACGTCTTGAAATTAAACTTTTTTGCGTATTTTGTCGCAGAATCAGTTTAATTTTACATATTAATATTCAGTTGTTCTGCACCTCCTTTATTAATGACTCAATAAAATCCTTTATAAACACACATCCCACTGTCAAACGAAGTACGAATCTCATCAACATTCAACCTTAATTCCGCCTACTTAAATTCACTACATTCATTGAGAGCACAGATAATGAGTTGTATATCGTAGTTGCGATCCCGAGGTCGACTCGGCAAGTTCAAGTGGAGCTATTATAAAAAATCCAAGTGGCTCGCATCATTAGTCAGATGATTACGCGCGCTTGATGCGTGTCCGTTGCGACACCATCCGTCCCTCTTAACAAAAAGCATGCATCCGTCGGCCTTCGTGGTGCTATGTGAATCTGCATCCTCAACGCGCTAAACACATCCAATACTTGCTTTACGGTTATTGGGTATTTATGTTTTTATACTGGTACGATTAAGTGATTCTAATGTTCTTTATCAGCCCATATACGACTTACTGACGAGAATGGGTCTCTTCTAAATTCGAGAGCACGATTGAATGGGGTTACAACATATACCTAGTCCACCACTCTGGCCAAGTGCGCAATGGCAAACTGCCTCTAATTTAAATGATGGTAAACTGCTTATAGTTCTGATAGAGCATCTAACGAAACCAAATAACTATATTTTGCCGGTCAATACAATAATGCCGAAAAATATGTGACAGAAAAAGCAGTCATACCATTTCAGGTATATAAAAATGAATTGTGCTAGACTACTTTTAGAAGTTTCAAGATGATGCTAATCATTTATATTTTAGATAGTATCATTGCATTTGTAGAATGTTATGTCTAGATGGACCAGACGTGTGTTTTGGCACGTTTAACCTTTCGTCTAGCTGGCTCGTCTGTCTGTTTTGTTTATTTTTATGTTTCTTTATTTGTATTTTATAAGCTCATTTAATTTAAAATTATTTGATTCCATATAAATATATTCCATATAATATATTTCGTAAATTTCTTCTAGATCATCGTGCGACGTATATTTCAGCTATAATGTTTAAATAAAATTTTGTTGATGTTTCATAATTATTTATAGATGTTTATTTCCCGAGTTCGCCAGATGCACAATATTATACATACATACATACATAAACTCACGCCTTTTTCCCAGAAGGGATAGGCAGAGGAGTAACCAGGACACCCACGTTTCGCCTTGAATTTTTCATCTCACGATGTGATAGGGAGCGAGCCTATCGCCATAGCAGGCACAATATTATTGTTCTGTTTCTTTTTTTTTTGGCTCTCTAGCATTATTACCTAGACTAATCTCAGATAACTCTACGTAGTTACCCAGATCCTTATAATGCGATTAAATAAACGGAATAGAAATAAATTAGTGACAATAAAATGGGTAAATTATTTAATACTGATATTAAAAGATATCTATATATATATAAAAGAAAGTCGTGTTTGTTACACTATTTATAACTCAAGAACGGCTTTACCGATGTGGCTGAAAATTGGTGAGGTGGTAGCTTAGAGCCAGGAGACGGACATAGGCTACTTTTTTTGTGAAGGAAAGGCCTAAAGGGGTTGAAATAAGGGATGAAAGTTTGTATGGAAAAATCTAAACCGTTAAAGTTAAGATGTTAAACTTGGCACTTTAGTTACTCATTTAAAAATAAAAATATATAAATTAACCCTAAAGGGGTTAAAATGAGGGTTGGAATGTTATATGCAAAATCGAAACAGCTGAAGCTATTTCTATAAAAATATATATTTCAGCTCCTTATTACAAACAAATAATAATGGCTTACAATAATTTTGGAAAAACATCATTACGGGGGTAAAATAAGCGTAGAAATATTGTACGGAAAATCAAAACCGCTAAAGCAATTGATGTGCACTATAAAAACATCTTAGGTAATGCATACATAAACATTAAACACACGACTTTTTCCCAGAAGGGGTAGGCAGAGGTGCTACCAGAACACCCACGTTTCGCCTTATATATTCCGTCCCACGATGTGATAGGGGGCGAGCCTATCGCCATATCGGGCACAAATTCCTGACTCCGGGCTGATAATGAATAGAAAAATCCAATATCACTTTGCCCGACCCGGGATTCGAACCCGAGACCTCAGCTTTGCATAGTCTTCTTTATTAGCCTAAAGCGACGAAAAGGGGTTTGTTTTGACGAACATTCTTAGCGCTGTTTCAGGTAGGAATTAAACAACAGAAATCACCAAGAAGGGAAAAACGTTATGACTATTGCATTGTTTACATTTGAGAAATAAGTAGTTTACTATACTTCAAAAAATCAATTTCGTAGTCAGAATTTTGGCTGAGCGGAAAGTTATAGCAGGAATTTTGCAAAGTATTTGTGTTTGCGTATTTTTTAAATTATATTCGTCGTATTTTCGTGTTTATATAAGGCCTATCTACAAAATAAAAGCAATTCCAAATAATTGTCAACACGCCTATTTAGGCATTAAGGGATGAAATGGGATAAAGTGGGACGAACGGGATGAGACCGGTCGGATCCGGATTGCATTCGATGGGAAATAATGGGACGGGATGTAACAGAAAGAAAAGGAGCCAGATAAGATGGGATGGGATAAGATAGGAAAGGGGATAGTAGGTACTTAGGTTGAGTACAGGAGTACAAAAGTTTGAACAGGAATAAGATATTTCTGGCGTGGAGTGGAGTCTAAACATCTAAGCACCCAGGCGAAGCTGGGCCGGGCCGCTAGTATTTTAATAAAGTTGCTTTTTAACCTTTGTCCTTTGATTGAAATGAGATCGCTCGGCTAATGGATGCCTATGTTGTTTTCTTTTTGATAGCGTCCGAGTGTCAACCTTGGCCGTATTAGTAAGGATGTTCTAGTAATCAGTGTTGATTCATAAGTTGACTGTTGTATTCAAACCATTAGATTTCAACTGTGAAGGTCTAACGCAGTACATTATGTTATTTATAATATATTCATATTCCTTGTACATATAGATAATGTGTACATTATATTGATAATACATTAGGGCTCACGAATGTATTTTTAAAACGAGTTTAGAATTCAGTTTGAGCAAAGAATACAAAACATTCGATAACTAAAATAGATTTTAAATCTGTGTATGAATAAGGCGGTAAATGTTAAAACTTTTAACCTATATTTTTTTTATTTATTTATTTTCAACACTGATACAAATTGAGTATAGGTGGACTTAATGCCTGAGGCATTCTCTTACAGTCAAACCTAGGGTAATAAATAAATGGAAATGAAATAATATTTTTTTATAATTCCCAAAGTAAACTTTATAATGTTCATCTAAATTTAAAATTACCTAAAATACATAGGTAGCCGTAGCTCTTGCCATGGGTCTTAAAAACTACGAGGGATTCATCGACCCTAAAATGAAGACAATCTGTGGTTACCAGAAACTATTCAAAACTTTTCAGCTCCATGCAAATCCAGACCCGAAACACACTACTGTCTCACACTGACATATTTTGTGGCCATACCTTGTTTCCATTAGCAGTGGCCAGCAGGTCGTCCATAAGCAGCTGTCCCCAAGCGGCCAGCATGCTGGTGACGTAGTCATGGTCTGCGGGCTGGGTCAGCTGCGTCACAGCGCGGACTGCCAGTGACGGCTCTGGCATGTGCGGCGCTGAGTGTGGCTGAGATATGCCTAGAACAAAATGTGATGTTAGGAGTATTTAGGATTTATGATAGGTGTAGAAAGAGTTTTTATATGAACTTAAGTATTACTTTCTTCAAGGTAAATACAGGGTGATATTGATATATATGTTACTTAATTTAACTCACTTGTTTCGCATCATCCCAGGTGACATTTTACAAAATTTGAAAAAAATCGGAGATGTTTTTTGTCAAAAATTGTGATTTTATTTTTCACGATGTTTGGCCATCCCGTATATATATGTGTGTATTTACTGCTTAGCTGAACTTTAGTTCGGTTCGGAAACTTACCTGAGCCGTAAAAAGAATCGTACATATAGGGGTTGATCAAAGGCCTTGAAAACTAAAATGGCGATTTTTGACAAAACTTAGAGGCAGTTTTTTTAAGCTCGGTACAATGTTAACTGCGGTGGCTAGGAACATGTGGTGTAAATTTAATATCATATGCCGATATCATCCTGTATTGTATACTATGGTGGTGTAATTGAAAATCAATTTAATTTAAGTAAAGACAGAAACAAATAACATGAATTTTGCTAAACATATTTAAGATGCAGATATTATGATTATTCTTTAACTGTTATTTATCCTTAAACCTACTCGTAATTCTAATTAAGTAGGTACTTATTTGAATAACTAAGGATTAATGGTTGTTCACATACAAAAAGGAATAAGGAAATGTCTGACAACGCCCCTCAAACATAAGATCAACAAGTAAGACAAATTGAACATTTTTGACACATACCTGTTGTTACAAAGTTAATAAATCATTGCGTGATAATTTCGTTTTTTATCACCGTGCTTGATATTTAAATATAAAAACATTGTTCATATTTCACTTCAGCGTTTATTAATTGCAATATGAAGTTCCATGTAATTTGATCCGAGGATTTAGACGCAAAATTTATGACATAATAATGGTTTAGAAGGGAGCTGCGTTTAATTTATTGTGTAGTTTATTAATGCCATGCATATTCATTATATTTGCTCCAATTTTGAAATACTTGGATACATGTTTAACTTCGGTCACATGATTGCTATCCGTGTCATCATTAATTACCGAAGCTCAGAAATCATATTATTAGAAACTTAAAAGGTATCAATTTGGTAAACATAAAACTTTGTTTAGTTGCGTTTGTATCATTTATTTCATATTTTACGATGCATAATTTGCAGACACACTCCGATAGATTGATTATGATGATGAATACGCGCAACTTTAGTCTGTCCGTTTTCGGGAAACAAATATATAATTTTACATGTTATGTAAATTGATGTTTATGGATCCCGCCCCTATCGAAATAATATTGTTTACTATTTCTAGAAAGAAGTAATATTGTTTACTATTTCTTGTTTCCAAGCTTCAGCCTATTTTACAGTTTTTATTTATACTTAAAGTGCTGAAGTTTTCGATAGACCTATTATAGTGAATATCAAAGTTCAATGGATAATTGAATTTCCTGATTCTTCCTTCGGCCTTACATTTTCCCAATTATTTCTGAGGTCGACAGTAATTTCGGCATAAATGTTATAGGTTTTTAAAGTGGGCAGTAATTGACGCCTGGACGCATTTTGTGAAATTATGTATGATAACCATACTGAGTTACAATTAACTATAGACATTAATTGCTGTTATAGGTGCGAAAACGAAAATGTATGTCGTCAAAACTGGCGTGATAATAATTTTATGGTATAGTGTAGAACTAACATTTCATAAATGATTATTATTGATTATGAATGATTATCTGTTGAATTTTATAAGAAAACTGGTACATTAAAATTACATACATGCTAATATTATGTACGTCGTGGCGAAAAGCAATTAAATTATTAGTTTTTTTCTTTCGACCAGACATTTAAAAATATGTGTTCCCATAGCTTTATAGATAACTAAAACAATGCAACAATACTATAAAATTGATGACACGTCTAAAAATACTACCAAGTACATGTGAGGCAAAGATTCATGATATTTCTTGTACGGTCAATTATAATCATCAAACAACTTCTGTAAGTCAAATTTAAACATCAATTACAAGCGAGATAAAAAGAAGATTGCTGTGAAGAATTACCTCGGCAATTACTCACACACTACGTACAATCGTACTGTGCAATCGATTATAATTTATAAAGCTATAAAACAAACAAAACGTGGGTTTGAGGGCTCACAGGTTACTGACCTTGTAACACATGGAGGGCTATAATACTGGCCATCAATGATAATAATATTTACAATATAAAAAAAAGTATATTAATATGCTGTCTGATGGCAGAATGACGTTTCCTTATTTATGTTAATTAAAAACGGAAAAGAAGTTGATACTTGTCTACTTATGCTAACGTAACAGGTAGGTATCATCTTTTGAGGATTATTGATGTTATTTTACTTGTTTTTAAATCCTTTATATTATAGTCACAGTATAATTGGTAATATGACCTAATAGTCTTATCTTGACATTGTACTATAATGTCTACGGGAAAGATTTCTTTATAAAAATCAGTTAAATGACTACGTCTACATACTTGTTATTAACTAGATATAGACTTGTATCAAAGATTTCCATAACTGTTTATTCGAAGCGATCTGTATCAAATGACCTTTGCCCTCCATTTATTCACTCAAGAACAGACTAATTGTATACACTGTTTAAATAGCATTTTTAATCGGCGATCATTTTGATTTCTTAAGTCACATCGCAAGTACCACTTAACCGTATCACCTCCATTGTATTGTTGACTTCCGCGTGTCGGGCGAGACAAATCATTCGCATTATCCGACTTGATCAGTCAATTATTTATTTTTGTTTCGTTAATCAGACCCCATTATTGTCGCATTGTTTTCGTATTTATCACCAAGGAAAGTTGTGCGTGGCGGATGCATATAAATGGCGGAGATGAATCGCGTTAATTTATTTACACGGCTTACGTAATTTGAACCATTTAATGTTTAATCTGTGAAGTTCGTAGCTTCGTGGTGTAACTCATTTGTGTGATACTAAGTTGAGGCGATTGGAATTCGAATTTAACGAATTTACTACTTTTGACAGCAAATATTCAGTGCCCCTTCGTGTCTCACGCAAGTACATTAAGAGTAACAATCATAAATGATATAGGTTATTAAAAAGACCCTTTTTAAATGGTCCCAGTTTTAAGGTGATATCAAAAACATTGAGCTGACATAAAAACTCTGTTGAGAGTGACCTCTTTCTGCAATTAATAATACAATAAACTTTGATGTGATGCTTTGTATCTGACCTTAGTTTTTGTTTCCATCTGCATGTGTATAAATTCGGTACTAGTTTTTAATACATATTAGAATATTACGCCTCAATATGGTATATATGCGTTTGCCTTACTGAATTTGTTACTGAGTTTTTGAATTTGTCAGGGAGATTTTGGAAATAATATAACTATGTTTTATTTTCAACTAAGTTGTATAAATTAGTCTTCATTTGTCTGTGAATAAGATAATCATTTATTACTTTATATTTCTACATAATCCGATAGAGAAAGGGACGAACTGGAACTATTGAAATAAGCGTTGGTTAACATAATAAGTATGTGCATAATATTATCTATGTGAAGTGGGTCAACTAAGAAAACAATATTTCTTTACTATTTCACAGACAGCTTTCAGTTTTGAGTATTGCAAAATCAAACTCCTTTTGACAGACTTTTTCGTAAACTTCGCATGAACAAACCGCGTATTGTGTAAACTCAAACATTAAGCAAACGATTTAGGAAGCTTCAAGTTCTAAAAAAAACGGGATTGCATCAACGATTGTTTGATCAAAAGAAAACATCAAAGTTATATTAATCTTAACGTGTCAATTTGGACTTTACGCGTATAATTTACAATACTCAATTGAGGATACTAAGATCCAAACATATTAATCAAATGTATTAATAGTTATTATTCCATATTTTATGTAAAATGATGGTATAATGTTACCAGCAAAATATAGTTTAAGATCGATTACTCTGAAAATAATTTGTGCCTTTGTATGAAGTTATGAGTTCTACGAAGGTTGGGTGTTGATACACCTATACACATCTGCGTCAGCCTTTATACGTCCCACTGCACGGGCCTTCTCTACAATCGAAAATGCGATTGAGAAGGGTTAGGCACCACGCTGGCCTATACATATGCAATAGAAATATTCTAATGATATTCATATGTCCTGGTGGTATCATAAACGTTAGTGGAATAATTTTTAATCTCCTGCAAGAGATGAATATTAATGGATGTTTTTTAAAATTGTCTTAGACGAAACAACTTGAATAATTTGGTAAAAAACTTCATCAGATATAAGAGTATCATTATTTAAAGTCATAAATAACAAAAAGTTTATTTTTAATAACATGCATTTGGTCTGTTTGATGAATGGAGCATTTAGAGACGCGGAAATACATCTATGATATGTGTTATAAATACTACAAATAATTGTCTTGGCTGCTGTTACATTAAAATTGTAATTACTATTGGATTTATTAACTTATTTATAAACCTGTTTGTAAACATCTCTTCCGTTTGCTAAAAGCTTTTTTTTTTTGTTTAATTTAATTTGTTTAATGTATGAATAATAGACTATTAAAAACGCGGCCTTATAAAAGATGCAGGAGGTCGCTGAATGCAAGTAGCAATGCATCATGTTCTTCACGAAAATTATAGTCCGGATTCATGTTTAGCAGTGAATTTTCTATTACTTATGGATTTGTACTATCCGTAGGTTATAAGGCCTACGACCGTTAGATATTGGTTTTTGTGACAAAAAAAAAATCGTGCAATGTATGGGGGACTTTTTTATATAGGGCAGCATTTCATTAAAAAACAAAAATGATTTATTTTTATTTTTGAAACACATAAATCATTAACATTTGTGGATTGCGTTTTTGTAATTCTTAAACTTCATTTACGGTCATACAGCGTGAAGTTAGGCAATTTACAATCATCTGCATGAAATTGTGGAATAGTCATGTCTTATGTATTAAATAATGCAATTGTCTTGTGTTGCTTCAGAGGTCAAGATAACTGTAATACGAAATGCTGTACTTTTTAATATAAGTTTTGCTTGTTATTGTTTATAATTCTGTTGGATTAGGAATAACGGGAGCGTAACTTCTTGTAGTTTTTGATATCTATGACGCAATACATGTCAGTAGGATTACAATTTAAGATTGCTCGTTTGATTGTAGGCTTTTTTCTGTATTATTATAAAATAGAATACCTGTTTTCAAAGACGCAAGCTACTACGTCAGCTTACAAATAAGGATAATTAAATATTATAACAACCAACTTCATTATACAGAAAACCTGTAAATATGATTTAATTATGCGTTTAATATTCAAAGTCTATTAAATTATGGTTTATGTAGGTTAAGTTTATGGGTCATATGACACTCAATAATTTCGATGCCGCACTGTGAATTAATCAGTTCTATTATATAACCTCTTCCGTTATTTTCAATCATGTTCATGGCCGGTTTTCCAATATCTGGGTATTTTATAATATATAAAAAATTAAGAATAACTATCAACGCTTTTGAACATACAAACAAATCAACAATTGCACAGAAAGGTACTATAATGTAGTGGGTATTAGAAACTACAAGTGCCAAACAACATAATGAATTACAAAGCAATGCTTGGCATTCCACTGCGTTCGCCATCCTGAGACATAAGATGTTAACTCTCATTATGTCGAGTAGTTACTCTGGCTACAATGTTATTCAAACCGGAACACAACAGTCCATTTACACTGCTGTTTCGGGAAAGAAATATATCTTATTATAATACTCACCATCAGCATAGTTAGCAGACAGTAATCTCAGGAAGATGTCTCCCCGCCTTCCCCACGGGCGGTGGCGCACGTTGTTGCACTCGCCGCTCGGGCTGCGATATTTGCTCGGCGGGCATGGCGTCGAGCTCACCCCGTCCTCCTCCGCTGTGCAGTTTTGCCTTGGAATATAAAAAAAATATTTAGAATTTTACAAGCATTCTGAAAAAAACAGTGATGTTGGATTTTTCTATATTAGCCCGGAGTCAGGAATTTGTGTCCGATATGGCGATAGACTTGCCCCCTATCATATCCTGGGACGGAACAGACAAGACAAAACGTGGATACCTAGTTACTACCAGGAGATCCCCTGCATACCCCTTTTGGGAAAAAGGCGTGGGTTTATGTATATATTATATATGTCTTGCATTTATTAGGCAGGTGGGTATAGTGTTTTCAATCCAATTATTTTTTCTATGAATAACTCTAACCATAATAATGCTAACGAAACTTATCAATGGAATTTGCCTTGGGATGAGGAATGTAAAGGCTTGGGAAACGGAATCATTACAATATGGAATCCAGTGTCGGACATAAGATTTCAACCAATTGATTATTTTTTTACTAGGTGAAGGAACTTCGTACACATTAGTACTGCATTTAATTGAAGAACATTACCGTGAAGCTTTTATTATTATTGCATTAAAATACTTACGCGTCATTAGCCCCTAGTGTAAACCTTCGTTCCAATGCTAAGGCTTCACTGACAACTCGCCTCAAGTCACTAGGGACTGATTGTAAATTGTCGTCTGTTTTGCTTTTTTGAGCGCAAGTCTGTGCTACCAACGCTATGCCAAAAAGCAGTAGACTGCTCCTTAACCTGGAACAAATAAAACAAAAATCAATAAATTGCATTAAAAGTAAAGTCGGATAACTGTCCCTTAAGTGGAAATGTCCTAAATATATTAACATTTCTAACGCTTAGATAAATAATAGTAATTGAGTCCAAAGTTATTTCTTAGTATCAAGTAAAGGTACTAAGCCATAAAGCAATTACTTCTAAGTTATATTCTAATTTCTAGTAGATGTATAATATCTCGTATTTATTTAACGACAATTCGTAAACGAGTCTACGTGACCTCTAACATTCACAAAAGAAAAGTAAAAAATACGTAATCATCTTTAGATGTTGCAACAGAGAGGCATTTCATTTTACAATCAGAGTAATCGGATTAAAAATCTTAAATACAGGCTCATGCCTTTGTTGTCAGCCTACATATTTCTATAGGGTACATGCGCACATATATGATAGATTTTTAGCTGGCTCATTGTAACTCGAGGTACAAAGCCTATCCGTATAAGACATTGTGAACAAAGTCTAAGACTGGAGAATGTACTTTTAAGACTTAGAGCCTGCCCCGCCTTCACACTCATCACTGATCCACAGTGACACGGATTTTAATGACACCGAGCATTGAAGCTCAGTGAGACTCCGAGAATGTCTAATTTGTCTAACCCGCAACGAAATCAATCATAAAGTTAAATTAATAGGAGTTGGAAATATTTTTGTTCACTTCACTCCGTAATAAAGCGGGTGACAAAACAATGAAGAGGTATGTAAATAACCCCACATAAAGACTTCTACAGCCAGAGAAGCCAGCTGTAAAGCACCACGGATTAAATCATTTTTACATTTAAACGGGACCTGAGATATGAGCTGTTATACTTGATTCCAGTAATATAGGTACGGCAAAAACGCTGGAAAGCAGGGAAATTCTTCCTAGTCTCTACAAGTTCATATAGTATATAACTCCAGATGATAGACTTTTAAGACTTATCAAATATTGCCATAGGCTTAGATAGTAACCAGAAAGGCATAATCTTATAAGAGCTGTCGGGAGTGTAGTTTTAGAACGTTCATTCCATTCATTTATTAATGACGCGAGAAGGGTTTTAAGCCATTGTTATATGGGAATAAGGGAACCGACTCGGTAATGCGCTCCGAAGTTATTCATACATTATCATTAGTAATACTCGTACATGTATTAAAGTTTACAAATAAATAATAGAACCTAATCCTCACTAATATTCAATCAATTACTCACACAACTTGGCCTTATTGATCCCTTTTCAATAGACGTAGTTATAAATAAGTCATTAACCCCATTTTTTACGATGCATCAGTGTCAACATTCAAGGTATGTTTATAAATTATGAAAAAAACTCGTTTTGAATTATCACTATGACACACACATATTTAATTTTAATGTGTACAGTATGGAAGTGAATATTCTCGAAACGACAGCATTATAATATTTCGTTCATAATTAGTATTGCTTTCAGAGGAAAATCATACGGTAAACGAAATCAGCAATTCAATTATTTTTTTTCTTTTATTAACATATCATGCAACAAATAAAAGGGTCCCAAGAACAAATCAGTAAAATAAACACGTTAGTACTATCTTGGTAGAAATGTCAATAGTTTGTATGAAAAATATCAGTTTTCCGCGTCTGGTAGCGATGCGATAGATTTTTCCCAAGAATTGTAGGCATTGATAGCAGGAGAGAGCAAAAGCAGCGGTTCACTTCATAGAAATTGCTTACTGCTCTCAAACTTCCACAAAACTTCAAATTACACGTTTCGGGTTTCTAAGAAAACTTATTAAGTTTTTAATAGAGATTCGTAATAACACACAGCCTGTTTAGTGTTTACACATTACATACTCATATAATTATTTCCATACACGGATATTGCCAGCCCTGTTCCATCATTGAATCATCCTGATATATTGAATAGTTTGATAATAAATCATTATTGCGATAAACTAGTAATTACTCTTTATGGAGCTGGTAATCGCCGGCTAATGGTAAGACAAGGTGGCTCATTACAATGTTACATTGTACAATAGATATAATACATTAATTAATACGCGTAAATTGTATAGAAATATGTATTTTTATAATGTGCGAGTGGTGTGATAACCATAAACATCTATGAAACGAGGTGGAGGATAGAAGGGATACGTGATGTTAAGAGATGATTTGGTTATATTTTAAGGATTAATTCAATTTAAGGACAATATTTTACATTTATCATAGTTATCTTAGTCTGGAGCCCGGTCCTAGTTGTAGAGACCATACACGATCAAAATGTTACACATAAAATTGCCAAATAAAAAAATGGATAATTGCTCTAATTAATAGCAGCTTCCTGATTCAATTGTTTCGAAGGTTTTAATAATGTAATCTAAAACATACAATGTCCAACAGTGCGCCAACTTTAATAGACGCATAGACACAGTGCAGTAAAGATAAAGATAAAATTATATTTATTTTGCAAATATGGGTAAAAAAAACAGACGAATATACATAATATACAGAACAGCCATATTTAATCAAAAGATAGGTTATTTTAAAATAGAGTTGTTGACTATTACAGTTTGGTCTCATTTATTTTTTGTAGTAATCGAGCAACTCAATAGAAATATAATTCTATAACTAGTTTACTAAATAAGGATATTAAAAAATATTTGTCTCGTAAAATTATAAATTTATTACCATTTTAATATGCCTTTATGTTTACAATTAAATTTAGTATAGTGTTATTTTAAATATTTAGTCATAGTTTTAGTTCAAGTAAACATTGTATTTTTATGTTTTGCGACTAGAAAATCGTGATATGCCACTATTACACAAGATTTTTCAAATAATATGCAAATGTTTGCATTAAATATTCATGACACGATAACTTATCTAAACGACAAAACAACATTAGCGATTCGTCGATAATTTACATATTCTCCCTGAAAAATATGATTTTGTGACACTTTGTTTTATTTACTTCATCAAGAAATACCATGAAATATGTAATTGCAGAGAGAATTTTAATTACATTTAAAATATTTTCAAAGTGCCGATGTATAAAAAATATATTCATGCATACATTCGTTTTGAACAAACTATCCTATATTAATTTGGATGCTATGTTGGATGTTTGGATGAAAGCATTGTAGTAGGAGTCTGCATGGTGGGAAATAAAAAAATGTAGAAAAACTACACTATTTATAAATAATACTATCTACATATCTCTGTAGTAATACCACGCAACTTCTAGAACTAAGGATTTTATAGGTTACACATTAACATAAATTCTTTGTTCAGATGTTATTTTAATTGGGTAATATTAAAACAATAAAAGATTTGATGCTTCCATAGATGTCAACTTTATGTGCCTCTATTGTAAAATACAGTTATTAGTTTTCTTACAAAACGTGAATAATAAAACGCAAATCTTGATATAACCAGTCTGTGTTATTGAAGAGGTGTTACGTTTTAAATTATTCCAATTAAATTTGAACGATTAATGTAACATCAATCTGTAGGAAGTAAAAACCAGTAAACCGGACCACATACTTACCGATGACCGCAAGTATGCTTTCGTTTTTATCTGGCATCTCTTATGACATATACCGGTTCGTACACTTCATACTTTCTACTCAACTTATGTCATTGACATTGTACAAAAAGATAATCATTCATAACATCGGGTTAGGCAATTAAAACACCAACTCGATTTGCCGCCAATGTAACTCTATACGTTCGTTTTTCAAAAATATGTTCTTTTTTTGTTACAGTTTTAATCGCCATAGACATTTAAACCTAGTTTTGTTTTAAAAATGAATGACACTGGCTGACATAAATAACGAACTGTTTTTAAATTTTGTTAATTTTAAAACATTTTTTCATTCATAACAAAAGGAATGACAGATGTTTTAAAACAAAGTACATCATGATAGTAAAATTTAATATTTAAGTTCAATACAAGTTACGGTTGGTTAGCAATTATTAAACAATAATCGAAAGTGGGCAAAAACACTCGGTTTCACTATGAGAAACTGTTTATTTTACAATACAATTCTTTGCAAAATTTTAACAATAACAGTTTCTCCATTCACTTTATTTGCTTTTGACTAATAAATTTGCTAGATGCGTAGTTTGAATTTATTATTTTGAAGTCTAATTATTTTTAAATATCAATAATAAGGATTTATTTTGTAGTGCATTTAGCCTTTTAAGGTCGATGACATTCGATTTATTAAAGATCATATTCTCTAGGTAGGCACTAAAAAATTAATTTCTGTATTGGCTATTAAACATGGGAAAACCGATTAGCAACAGGATATAATCTAACGCGTTGGCACAAGGCCTACGTAAATTCATTCTCGTAGATCGTCCTCGATTTTGTTCGCGCCGCTTTATGATAATTCCCGCGGAAACTTCGTGACTGAATGAGACACAATGTACTCGCCGTACTTCATTAATAGAGAATGCAGCGCTATATCTCTTTGACATATGTATAGGAGTTGCTTTATGGCTTTAACGTACGAGTTTGAATGTATGAATGTAAAATAACAATGCATTTTGTGCATTAAATACAATGTATTTAGAAATATTTTTATAGGCTGTAATGATTATAGAGTACAACCTTCACATACAACACTTCGTTGAGGGTATCAAAGACTGCACATTCTATAAACTCTCGGCCTTATTCATACACAGTTTTAAAAGCTATTTTAGTTATCAAATGTTTTGTCTTCTTCGCCCAAACTGAATACAAAAGTCGTTCGAAAGGGACAAAAAAATTATAACTAAAATAGATTTTAAATCTGTCTATGAATAAGGCCGTTAAGATCTTTACAGGTCACAGGAATCAAGATCGCCAAAACCTTAAGCAATTCAGAAAACCTTAACGTAGGTTAATTAGAAAGTAGTGTTTTTTAGCCATTGCCTTGAAAGGGGACAGGACAAGCGTGCCTCACAAATGTCAACGCGCGACTTTCAACGCTCCCGGACCTTTGCGCCTCGATCACATGATTCAGTATGAATCGTGGTCGAGGTAATAACATTTTGCTAATCTAGCGTGGATAAATTACTGCTAATCTTTTGTTTGTTTTTGTAATCGTGCGTTGTGCAAAGCTTTGTGATATTTTGTCGCGATAACGTTTATTTAACAATTAGAATGTGCGTTTTGTTTATTTATTTCTGACATAGCTGCATACTACTCGTATTGAGATTTTGGGTTTTGATGTATAGTTTTTTTTTTTTTTTTTTTTTTTTTATTCTGGCACGGCATGATGACTGCACTGCACCTGATGTTAAGCGCAAATGCCGTCCAGACAGAGTATCGAATGGCATCAGACGGCGGTCCCATGCCATTCGACACAATTATGCCGGCCTGCTGAGATGCTTCTTCACACTACGGCGGAAGGACCCAGGATTATAGGAAGGAGGGAACACGTGTGACGGCAAACAATTCCACAGCTTCACAGTGCGGCACAAAAAAGAATTTGCGAACTTTTTTGTTCGCGCCGAGATGGTTTGAACCGTCAAGCTGTGGCTTCGCAAGCCAGCACGCGTGGTTCTGTTAAGGAAAGGAGAGGAGGGGATCAAACTAAACAATTCCTCAGAGCATTCACCGTGATACAGACGGTAGAACACGCTTAGAGAGGCAACATCCCTCCGCAACTGTAGCGACTCTAAGTTGCTCGTAACGTCTGCATCATTTACAATGCGGATGGCCCGCCGCTGCAAGCCATCCAAGGCATCGAGTAAATACTGGGCGGATCCATCCCAGAGGTGCGAACAGTATTCCATACCCGGCCGAACCTGCGCTTTATACAAGCGGTATAGTTGACCGGGCGTGAAAAACCGACGCACCTTGTTCAGGATTCCGACCCTGCGCGATGTGGCAGATATTACGCCCTCGATGTGATTCCTTGGATTAAGATCACAGCGGATATCCACACCAAGGATACTCAGGTCATTCCGCATTGAGAGGGGAATACCCTGAAGATTGGGGAGGGGAGAGAACGGGGATTTTTTGCACGTGAACGCACACACCTGGGTTTTCCTGGCATTGAACTCAACCATATTCCTGGAACCCCATGTAGAAATGAGATCCAAGGACCGGTTGAGCTCAATGACAAGATCTTCGCGCCCGCTCACAGTGCCGTCACGGCAACCTGGGGGCCCATAGCAGTATCGCCCATGAACCGTGCTGTCATCTGCATAGCAATGAATGTTGCCGAGCGACAACATATCATTGATATGCAGAATAAACAGGGTGGGCGACAGTACCGAGCCCTGTGGAACTCCGGCATTTACCGACATGAGCGCCGAAGCGTGTCCGTCAACGACAACACGCATTCTACGCCCATGCAGAAAGCCAGAAATCCACGAACACAAGTTGCCGGGCAGACCGTATGCCGGAAGCTTGGAGAGAAGACCACGGTGCCAGACCCTATCAAACGCCTTGGCTATGTCGAGGCTCACAGCAAGAGCCTCGCCACGCCGGTCAATCGCTTCACCCCAGCGATGCAGGACAAACGCTAGAAGATCACCCGTTGATCGGTTGTGACGGAAACCGTATTGTCTGTCACTGATCAACGAGTGATCCTCCAGGTAGCGGACCAATTGAGCGTTTATGATCCGCTCCATGACTTTGCACATCACTGAGGTGATAGCGATAGGGCGATAATTGGTAGGGTCTGACCGATCACCCTTTTTGGGGATCGGTTGCACATTGGCCTCCCTCCAAGATTCCGGCACAACACCTGTGCGGTAAGACGCTCGGTAGAGGCGTGTCAGTGCAGGAGACAGCTCCGCTGCACAAGCCCTTAAAACCACCGCCGGTATTCCATCCGGACCACTGGCTTTCCGGACATCGAGGGATCGTAGCTCACGCCGCACATCACACTGCCTGATGCGAATATCAGCCATTGAGAAACCGCAATCAGGCAGCGTGGGCGGCGTCTGGGAACCACGGTCCTCGAGGCGGGAATTAGCCGCAAAAAGATTTGCCAGTAAGGTGGCTTTCTCTTGCGGCTTATGAGCCAGTGATCCTTCCGGGTACTTCAGTGGTGGCAATGTAGGACGGCAGAAGTTAGACTGGACGGCCCTGGCCAAACTCCAATAAGCACGACTGCTAGTTGGGTGATTGGCCAATGCACGCCCAATGCTACAAACGCGCTGGGCATCCGCTCTAACGTAGGCCTTCCTGCAGGCCTTGGTGGCTCGGTTATAAGCTTCCTTGAGGGAGCTGATATTGGGATCCTTCTTGGCGCGACCCCTGATCCAAGCGCGATACGCCGCTTGCTTGTCGCCGACAGCAACGGCGCATGCACGATTGAACCAGGAGCGTCCACGGCCCTTACTGGCGATCTCAGAGGAAGGAATGTAGTATTCCATACCTAGACTGATCTCGCCAGCAATAGCGTTGGCACTCGCTGAAGGATCTTTGCCCTCAAAGCAGCGCTGCCGCCAAGGGATGGATGCGAAATATTCCCGCATACCATCCCAATCCGCCGACGAGTAGTGCCAGACCCTTCGCTTAACCTGCACGGGACGTGGAGGTGAAGCGAACGGTACTGACGACCCGACCAGGCAGTGATCGGAGGTGCCCAAAGGCGCACTAACTGTCACACGATACCCGGCCGGGTGACTCGCCAGCAGAAGGTCCAGCAGTGAAGGCGCATGACTCGCCACATCCGGGATCCTGGTGGGCTGGTTTACCAGTTGTGTCAAGTCATGAGTCAGAGCGAATGCATGGGCAGCCCTGCCAGCATGATCAGTCTTAGAGGAGCCCAACCACAACTCGTGATGTGCGTTGAAATCCCCCAAGACCACCATTTCGGCTGACGGGAACTGCACCTGCGCGTCATCTGTCGCCCGGCTAAGGTACCTGAACAGCCGAGTCGTCTCATCATCCCCATTGTGCGACCTGTAGAGGCACACGTAGATGCGGCTCAGGGAACCAAGATCCACGTGCACCCACAGAGCGGAGAAGGAAGGGTCCTCCATGCAGCGCAAACGGCGACAGCAGACGTCCGACCGAACATACAAGCATACCCCGGCTTTAGGCTTGAAGTTTTCTTCAAGCGAATAACCGGGGTACAGCAAGTAGGAATTGTCAGCCGGACAACGAATCTGCGTCTCCGTCAAGAAGAGCAAAGCAGGCCGGGCCGTCTCGAGATGGTGGTGGACGGCATTGAGGTTCGTATGAAGTCCGCGGATGTTGGCGAACTCCATAGTGAACGCGGTGGTGGGGTTATGCACCGCTGAAGGACCTGCTCTCTTGATTTGCACTGTCATGGGTTCGGGATGGGTTTGGTGAAGAAGCATCGAGAGACTTGAGTTCGGGCACTAAGAAGACCGAATGGGTACCGGGACGAAAGAGTCGATAGGAGGCGAATTGATCCGCCGGACGGAAGGGCCCCCGTACCCTCCCGGGATGGGCCGCCGGGACCCCACATCCGGTCACCAACCGGCACGACGGACCCACCCAAGATTATGCGCGGCATGGTGAGGCAGCCTCTCGTGGTGGTTAGCCACAATTGGGCCCCTGTACTGTACCGCGGGCGGCCAGCGGACAACCGTTTCTACGGGTCTCCCTGGCCGACGGGTCAACACTCCTCCCACCGACAACGAACCGAAAATACCCACAGGGTGCAACCTCATGCCCGGACTCAAGCCCCTCGAGAAACCGGCGGAAAACGGGCTGATCCCGGAACGCGAACCCCCTGCGGGGATCACTATGGCGGTATTTACGCCACGTTGATGGTGGTCGCTACCCGGGCGGATATACATCCTACCACCAGTTTGTTAAAAAGTTGGTTTTGAAACGAGAGGTCGCGGTTACACTCTCTGTTTACGTGAGAACAAAATGTTTTTCGTAATTTCTGATACTCGACTTGATGCCTTACTGTAGGTTCTAGTCTATGTGGGTGGGTGTGAGGTTAATTTTAGTCACAGAAATCTAAAGGTTGTGAATAACAGTTATATGATCACAATAATGCTTTCATCTTACCGGCGACTTCAAAACTGCCCTTATATTGTAATTAATATTTTCCATAATCCATGTTCAGTATAATGATGAAACATGGTTTACGAATCATGTGCTTTATTAATAATAATTAATTTAATTAATCCTTAACATTTACTTTTAGCTTATAGCCATCATTTATAAAACATTCCCAGGACCAGAAGGGCTCAACGTCCAACATTGAAAGTTGCAATCGGAATCTTAAATGCCATATCTATGCATAAGCCGCTTTAAGTAATAAAATGCGTAACATAATTGCTCCCAATTGAATATTCTTCAATTAACATTAAAATATGCATCAACAAGTGGGTTACTTTAAGCACCTTTATACTTTGACTAAAGTTATGTAATGTTAAACGACGTGGATATTTTCAACCGTGACAGTTAGTTGACAAGTTGCAGAGGAGTTGAATAAACTGGATCAATACGTCGTGCTGAATAATGTTGATTTAAACTGGTTTGAACATGCAGATCTTGCTTTCGTGAACTAATATCACGTAATATCGAGATTGTTGAAAAATTAGGTTGTCCTTTATTTTTGTGTCTGAATAGTGAATGTTTTATTCGTAATTTTTAACCGACTTAAAAAAGAGGAGGTTTTCAATTCGTCGGAATCTTTTTTTAATAGAATACATTGTGGGCAAAGTTGTATATAAATACATTTTGTTTGGAATATATATAGACGATTTTTTCTTTGTTTTCTACAACCTTAGTGCATTGGCTGAAAACATAACCGTGAAACAAGAGACTACAGACACGAACTAAAAATTTTGAAAAAAAAAAACGTGGCGATTTTTTTTGTAATGTTTTAAATATCATTATGTTTGGGTGGTCAATCCATAGTTTTTGCTAAAAATATAATTAAAAAAAATAAAATGTATGTATTTACCAACCAAATACGATGATAGAAAAAAAAATACAAAAAAGAAATCGTCGCTTTTTTCCTGCAGCAATATTAGTTGCATTGTGTCTTAAGTCACTAAAACTACCACCTGACTTCGTTTTCGGTAGCAGTCTTGATATACCCTGTATATGCTTTATACAAAAATGTTTAAGAATTTACACAGTTTTATAGCTTAATGACCAAGCTAAGTATCGTAAAATTAAATTCTTCACTCATTAGTTGAGTTAATACGTTGTTTACTAATCTCGTTGCCTAACTGTTGGTACTTAGTGGCTTTGCAACAAGCAGATTGACGTCTATAGTCATTTTCCCTGGACCGGTGTCAAAGGTTACTGTAGATTGTATTCTTGCAACATTCGGGCCCTCAGTATGTACAAGACGCAACGCTAGTTTTGTCTCTACGTAAACTTATGTACCTACTAGTAGTTAGGTAGTACTTATTTAAAGTAAAATCTTATCATAATCCAGTTGTTTACAATGTTGATACGAATTATGATACTGTTATTTTTGCTTATGATATCTGCATATGCTTAAAAAAATAAACAAAAGAATGATGTCGATAATTCTAACAATTGTGTCAAAATTTTGAGGGGTCCAAACACATTATATCCAAAAGAAGTAATATGAATAATTTTCCGATAACGTGCTGGTCAAAATCTTGCCGCATTTTTATATACCTATTCAAAAAACACTGATAAATAAAGGCCGTGATGATAGCCCGAAAACGAACAGTAAACATAATATATGGCAAAATCTTCCTGTTAATTAACAATGATCAATTACAAATACATTTCAATGTCAAGCAAATGAAAATTGTCCACAGCCTCGATCATTCCGACATTAGCCAGCTAAAGCGAAAGTTGTGCGTTCAATTCGCTAACAATACGTGACCAAAAAGTTTGAATGCTTAAAACGAATACCTGCAGCGTATATTGGACAAGGTCAGATGTGGCGAAACTTGACGGAAATAACTCCGCTGGATGAGACTCGCATTTTTATGACATAGGGATTTCGACCGTTGTGTCATCCAAGTAACTTTGAAGCTTTGGTACCCCAGGTCATTTCTTAAAGTGTCACTTTTGATCTTAGGTCTCCAGATAGTGGTAATGATTATAGATGGTACCTATAGAGCTTGATAAGCTGCCTTGAAAACTAAAAACGCAATTTTTGACATAACTACGTACTAAACGTAATAAATCATAATATAATGAATTGATATCGTCATCATTAACCCTTTGCAGCCCGCTGCTGGACATGTGCCTCTCCCAAGATATGCCACAGAGCCCAGTCTACTGCTTTATGCATATCATGAACTGGTATGGATATCAAAATGACATAATTTATACATTACTTGTATACTTACATACGTATATAAAGATTCGTTCTATTGTAACAGTATTCATTGTATTAAAACTAGTTTATTTGAATATAGCGTGCGTGCAATAAACTATTACGTTGCAATGTCTATGAAAGGCCATTTTAAATTCAATGTTACATATGTATTTCCTTAATAAAACTAATAGACTAGTATTTCGTTGATAGATATATTATTATATGTAAATAAATGCTTTGTTATTTGAAAAATGCGGTTTGAATGTTAATTAATGTATCCTTCAATTAATAAAATAGTTTATTTATGCATATGTCTGATTATATTTCTATTATTTTTAAATAACTATTAATTAGTATCTGGTTGTTCTTTGTATGTATTGCATATTAAATTCCCATTAATAATAATATTTTTTCTCAATTAATTATAATGTTATTTAATTTTGACCCTTTATCGCTTGCCGAAGTATGTCGTATCTAGAGATTTAAATATGAAACCAGTGAGGATATTTGAATCATTTGAGAGTTTATGCGGACACCCATTGTTCGTTTGAGAAGGTTACGTAAATACACACGCATAGACACTTGCGTAGTTAGATTGAAATACCTGCATACACATGTTTTTATTTAGTTAAACTACCCAATAGAAACGTCTGGTAGTTTAACTAACCTTAAGGGGATTAAGACAATAATATGGTTTTTTATTTGACAGCCATTGTGGCACAGTTGGCTAGACACCGACTGTTAAACGAGAGGCCGCGTGTTCGATCCCCGCACCGAGATAAATGTTTGTGTGAACCACAAGTATTTGTTTCGGGTCTGGGTGTTAGCGAGACCGAAAGTCTCTCGTAGTTTCTGATACCCAAGACACAAGATGCGATCTTAGTGTGGGGTCAGGACTATGTGTGTGAATGTTGGGTGTATTTATTTATTTATTTATTTAACTATATCATATCACCGCACTGGGCCACCATGGTTTACTATGGTCTAAGTCCTCTCTCGATGGAATTATCGGTTGTTGTACATGTTCATGATCTCTGATATGTGATTGTGGGCTGATTGAGTATAGTACCACAGACGGGCAAACGGCTCTTCCCTTCGGTAATTGTAGTTTCGAAGGAAATTTCAAGTCATTTGAATTCTAAAGTATCAGATTAGAGAGACACTGTTTTCATGGCCTGCAGCGGTTTCTTCGGCGGCTTAATACATATTGGGCAATCGATTTTGCACAACTATCGGATGCGTTTGGATAACATCACTCATTTCATAACATCACTATAGTAGTTGTTACAAAAACTGTGGGTATGTTATAAAATCCTTAATCAGTTACGTACCAAATAGAATTGGGTTTTTTGAGGATCTTAAAGTAAAGTGACTTTTAAAACAGTTTAAAAATAAGTTGTTTTTTATTTTACTTTGATTTATATAATATGATATATCAACAGTTACCATAGAGCTTAAGTGTTCTTTAAATATATTCAAATGCTGTTGATTTATCTCTTAAAATCGGTTATAAAAAATATAATTTATTTCGAATGTTGTTTTCGTAACTTTGACAAATTCTTTTGTTGTAATAAAATGATTTATGTTAATTAATAAGAGTCATTATTAATGTAATGCTTAAACAAGTTTTATTTGAATATTAATGTATTTTTTGCATTTTATTTTACAATTTACGTAAGAACTGTTATCGAAGATCTTGAATATATTTTTATGGCATTAATACACGTTGTTGTCACTTTCAATTTAATATCTGGGATAGGTAAAGCAAAAATCAATGATATACTTAGGTATATGCAAGGTAAGAAACATGATATGTATATATAAAAAAATAGAAAAGAAAATTTATTCAGTTCATATGCAGGAAAATTCGAGACTCATATCCGTAAATAAACAAAAAACACCTTAAAACTAAATCAAACAAGTATTTTTATTTATAGCTTAAATGTCCCTTGCACCATAATTCACAACAATAATCACTGTATCAAAAACAACAAACCTAACATCATATTATTATATTTACAGTTTTATTCTTATTAACAACATGAAACGTAAAAGGTCGTATAAGTCAAACGTGGAACTAAAATAGTTCTAGATAAAATCACTGCGGCCGATGCTCCGAATTTTAATGTATGTAAAATAAAAATATGCGCACGTGATGTTGACTACGACCTCACAAACCGGACACCCACGACCTTTGTCGTATCCTGCATGCTTCTTCGATATCCAATCTCCGACTCATCTTGAATGTATCGCAGAAGTTAATGCATTATTGATTCCCGGAAGCTATTATTATTTTATGTCAAAACAAAAATTACGCATTTATTTGAAATCGTTTGGTACATATGTCTTTTTTTGTATCTCGCCTTATCGGCCGACATAATTGTGTCGATCAAGAATGAGTTTACCATTTCACGTCGGTGGATG
Source organism: Theretra japonica (assembly GCA_033459515.1). Lineage (NCBI taxonomy): Eukaryota > Metazoa > Arthropoda > Insecta > Lepidoptera > Sphingidae > Theretra > Theretra japonica. Next base: position 8,664,697 of record CM065943.1, read on the forward strand.
CTCTATCAGTACCTAGTATTGTCATGCAAGTATAAAAATCAATTAATTTTTTTCTGTAGTGATTCCAATCTGGGCCAAGATTTTTTCTTGCGTCCCGCTTTCCTCATTCATTTCCTTTACTTTGGTTGTGTTTTGCTATAATTATATAAACACTCAATATCTTCTCTATTAAAGTCAAGCCAGCAGTTTTGGTCGACCTTGACTTAACACCCCGTCTTAATTTCCTGCATTCTTCGCTAATGCTTTTTCAATGTCGATTACATGTTTAAATACCTTCCGATTCCGGGAAAGCGTATTATCAAGAATCGTATTATGAACATGATCACGTGAGCCGATTGAGATGAGTGATTAAGCCGGACGCCGTCCGACCTTCACCGTATCCTGCACGTTGCTTCTGTTCTAGAGTCTTATATGGAATTTCAAAAAGTGATAGGTTTATCGATTCTGATAGTGTTTTTTGGTTTATGTTGCTTGTTACAGATGGTGTAAGTGTGAGCGTGAGCGTTTTAGTTTATGACGTAGACAGGCTCTTAGTAGACGGTGGAGCTGTCATAGATAATTGAGTGTTTTGATTTGTGCATATCAATTTATGATGATTAAAAATATAGCTAGCTTGGCAGATAACAACCGTTTTTAGGCCTATTTTTGATAATTTTATTGTTATTTAGTCTAATACGGGATATCTTGGTTTTGGAATATCAGTAGTATTTTTGTCGTAGAATTTTAACCGCTATCACTGTTTACCGCTTTTATTTTGCATTTGTGGTATAAGCAATAACTTTGAGGTGTCTTAAGAACAGTTACCTGTTAATATTTTAATTACAACATTGTGATAATAATGCGCAATAAAAACGCAATATATAATTTAACATTGCGATATTCAACATAGTTAAATACAGTAAATATTTAACTATGTACGATGCGAATAGTAAAGAAAATGTTGCATGCGTTGCCGCAATGGAGATTAGTTACGATCTGCTTACTAGTTGCTCACTCACTTACATTTTCATTTGTATGGTAATGTGATACGCAAATAGCGAGTTATTGCATTTTTTCAGATCTTTTGAGGATAAGGACTGCCTCGGTGGCGCAGTTGTAATACGGTATGATTGCAAAGCAGGTCTCGGGTTCGAATCCCGGGTCGGGTAACGTGATATTAGATTTTTCTATTATATCAGCCCCGAGTCAGGAATTTGTGCTCGATATGGCGATAGGCTCGCCCCCTATCATACCATGGGACATAGTGTCTTGTTAGCACCTTAATCTACCCACTCTGGGAAATAGACGTGAGTTTATGTACGTATGTAGGTATGTATGTTGAGGATAAGTACATCATAGCAACTCACGTGACGGATTGTTCTTTGCTGTCGTCTATTAACACTTATAGCATTAGCACTTGTGATTGTTGGCTGGTGGATAGAAAGGTTGACGGTTTTTGAGGATGCAGAAGCATAAAATAGATAGGTACGCGAAGGGAAGAGGTTGTTGGGGATTTGGTTATTAATTCTTTAGGTAAGTAGATAAGGTAGTTGTAAATTTGACTTATTGATTTTTAGAAATAAGTTACATTATTTCTTTCGCATGCGTAATAATTTTGTACAATATGAACGGATTATGAAAGAGAAAACAAAATATGATTAATTAAAATATGCAGACCATGAAGGAAAACATCGATGGGAAACCTTGATACTAGAGCGATTTGTGAGAATTTCTGTGGCATGTAAAGTCCGCCAACCCGCAACCCTTTTCAATCGTACTTTCGATTGTAGAGGAGACCCATGCCCTGTATATGGGCTGATACCGACACAAATACAGGTACTGGTATAATAAAAAAATAATAAATCGATTTCGGCTAAAGATAGGATTAACAATTCATTAGAATAATACTAAAATGTATTATTTACTAAAGGAAACGAGTAAATTAGATTGCAAGAAGTCGTTGGATGGGAGCTGTTTCCAACTAGTCGCTAGGGATACCCTTTCGAGATTCAGCAGCGGACTTCCTTCGACTTACGCTGATGGTGAAACAAGGTGTGCATTCAACCGCATACCTCTGAACTTAAACATACCCAATACCAAAATGCCGTAACATAAAAAAGATAATGATGGGAAATAATGCATTTTGGACGTATTAATGAGTTGGTAATTACAAGCTTAAGGTTTACGACGGCAATAACGTTCTTGTGCGATGCATTTAAGCATGTTAACTACTTCCGTCACGCGTAGAATTTTTTAATTATTTTTTTTACTTCCAACGTAACTAGTTATACGCGGTGCGTACTGAGAATGGACGGAAATTAAAAATATCATTTTTAATCAATTGAATTTCATTATTCTGTATTCCGTGTAATTATTACATAGTTATATAGAATTTTTTTTTTGTTTTCAATAATACATGAATATCTACTAATCATACTTGTGCATATAAAAAACCACAATGATGTAATTAATCTGTAATCTATGTTGGGCAAGATGTGACACGGGCTAGATCTGAGAACTCTCTAACAGGTCAACAAGTGTGGTACTTAAAGTGTTACTACACTGCATGGCAACAAGGAAATAATGTGTACGTATCAATAGTTACGGCGAAGGGTCAACATAAAAGGTTTAATGGCATGTTCTTTTATTTTTATCACCTGTGATTGCAATTGTTTTTTTTTTATTTTTTATGTATGTTTTTTCGCCTCATATTACATTATTAAAAATGCATTCACAGTTCGCCGAGCTTATTTACCGCTGAAATATGATAGGGGAAATATTATCGCCATGCCAACCACTAATTTCAATCCTAGGCATCTTTCCGAATATTTAGAACCAAATCTATATAAAAATTATCGCATAACCGGAGAATCGAACCCGAGTCGAAATATTGAGGCCTTCACTATTTCCATCTATCCCAACCGCTAGACCAACACGTGACACATAATATAGATTTATCAAGCATGCAATACCGCACAAAAACCATTAAGCCCTCGCAAGTGGGCCGCGTAGTCTTCCTCGTCGATGTTTGTTTTGTATGTAACACTTGTCAATTATACGTATGTAATAGCGAGTCAAAGTGTGCCGTCTGTGTTGCGCAACTGACGCGTCGTAAAAACCGTCTGCAATACACAAAACACTTTTATGTAGGTTGAAGGAGTATTTCTGTATTTTTTATGTGTGCAATTTATAAAGGGTGTATCAAGAGTGCTACCGAAGACCAAGCCAGGTTGTATTCTAGTGACTTTAGACACAATGCACAAAAAAAAAATCGTCGTAAAACTACCACATGGCTTCGTTTTCGGTAGCAATCTTGATATACCCTGTATGTCCAAAATAACTGTCGAGGTCGAAAACGACCGGGAATTCATTATCATTTCCAAACTCATGCATATGACGGTTGTCTTGCGAACAAAATTGATAAGTAAACTTAGTTCCTGTTGATCGATTCTTAAAATAAAACAATTAAAGTAACTTAAATGTCGGCATGTCAATAAATCCTTGATACGATTGATTTGTTTCTGAAGTCGATTATTAGATAACGATCGAGATCGTTTATTCATTTCGGCTGATAGACAACAGTAGAAGCCAAATATCCGCAAGCTACTGCAACATACCAGACCATGTTGCGATCGTACCAGAAAATAAATCTTTCCATGAAATATCAGCGGCCGGTGGCGAGGGCCTGTCACTTTAGTGTACCCAAATTCCAACAGTGAATAATTTCGAAATATTTAAAAACGAAAAACACAATAAGTAAATTGCTCGACGCGACGTGGGAATCGATTCTAGTACTCTACAGATAACAGATCGCAGTACAGCAGACGTTACTACACCAATGAGGCAACAAGACAAGACGTGACTACCAATTTGCCGCAAACAGTTCACGTAATGTATTCTGATATCCATACCCGGATGCTGTCATCAACTTGAACTAACATCTCAATTCATTACACGGTGTATTATTATGTTTTAATAAAATAATCGGGGCATTATTTTTTATGCTTCGGTGGCGTAGTGGTACTACGGTATGATTGCAAAGCTGAGGTCTCGGGTTCGAATCCCGGGTCGGGCAAAGTGATATTGGATTTTTCTATTCATTATTAGCCCGGAGTCAGGAATTTGTGCCCTATATGGCGATAGGCTCGCCCCCTATCACATCGTGGGACGGAATATACAAGGCGAAACGTGGGTGTTCTAGTAGCACCTCTGCCTACCCCTTCTGGGAAAAAGGCGTGTGGTTATGTATGTATGTTATATATGTATTTTTATAAGAGCAATGCTTTTAAATAAATAACTATTAATTATGTATCTTTCGCTTATTTTATTAAAATGAGCAGCTAGATTAATATTTTTATAAAATGATACTATGAATTCCATTACAATTCTTAAACAATCAATCATTATTAATAAAAAAAAAAATGATATATTAATAATATTTACTTAATAATAACAAATTATTTCTATATTAAATCTTGGCAGGCAGTATTTCATTACTCTTAAGTAATTGTTTTACTATTATTACTTGCTTTAACCCGTTAACAGCACCAGTAACCAGTAACTCAAAAGTCAGCTGACTGTAATAATCCCTAACTCAAGTGATTACGAAACTAGAGAATGTCTTGGTCAACAGTTTAATAAACTGTAACTTAACAATAGATTAAATGGCCTTTTTTGTTGCACTTTGATAATGTAAAGGAATTTAGTACCTTTCTGGATGGGTTTGTGCATCCTATGATGGTTTTTTATCTACTGCATACATATTGACATGTATGCAGAACATGGCATTAGCTATTTGGATGGGTTTCTTGCATGATGGCTACATCACGCATATTTAATTCAATATAAAAGTGCTCCATGATCTAGTAAATACACAATAAGGAGTTTCATTCTGGACAATGTACCAACAATTTTCGCGTATACATTGTGTTGTGCCTGATTTTAAGAAATGATATCAGTAATACACTGATCATGTTTTTACAGTATGTGCTTCGGTATATAATTAGTCAGTAAACTGTTCCGTCTGGTTAGACGGTTAGTTGACATCCCACGCAAAATGAACCAAGACACTCAATTTCAGAGTAAATTCTCTCACTTGCGTAACTTGTGCAAATATATTGACAACCACCCAATCGAGACCAACCAACCAAGGACCCAAGGATCTAAAAAACCAGTCAAGTGCGAGTTGGACTCGCGCACCGTGGGTTCAGTACTATACCATGAAAATACATAAGTTAGTTTTTAAACGCAAAAAATATCATTAAGGCCTTAATATTTTCTATAATATTTGGATTTTTCGCATCTATTTATTCCTATACTCACACTATGATACTTTGCTTTGTGCAAAATTTTGTTATTCTAGGTCACGAGAAATTACCTACCTTGTAGGTTTTCTGGACAGACTGACAGGCAGAAGGAAACCGAAAAAATCTCTTTCTTACGGGGCTCTAAAAACGCGAAAGTAATTGTATTACAGAGCGGAACGGTGATCGATCTGCTATGGTTTAACCCAGCTGTTTTCGTCACGTGAGAGTTGTCATAGTACTTGCAGCGGTTCGAGTGCTGCAAAGCGCTTTTGCTGTCGACAATTAAGCTGTCGGTGTGGCAATGGCTTGCGAAAACTCCACAGCGCGGGGAAAATTGGTTACCTAACGCGCCACAATAGCCTGGGCTTGTCTGTACATATTATTGTTTAGAATATTAAATAATAGACATGTGGGGCAATTTATTTCGCATTTTATTGTTTGAGATTTTGAGTGTTTGTTTTATACTGCTTTAGGGAGAGGCGGCAGAAATGTTATGTTTAAAACATGTATATTAATTACTTTGCTTGTAAAACATGAACGAGCTTTTCCATAAATTGTAAATGATATATTAATATGTGGTTGGAACGGTAGTTCATATAATGTAGTGTTACCTAAAAATATATTTTAAGAGCCCAAGCATACATTGATATATGTAATATTAAAAAACGATTAATCATAACACTATTCATAAAGCACTATTCATCATAAACTAAAGGTCGTCTACGGTCTTCTGGCGTGCGAATGCGTTGTTGTCAAAATATTAAAAACAGTTTTTCCTCTTTGCACATTTTATTGTATTGGACATGTTAATAATATTAGATTACGAGTATACATGTTTGTATCTTTCATTAAGAAGACATATCTCAAACAATGCCTTAGAGAAAAACTGTTTCTAATATTGACAACACATTGGCACGCCACAACACCGTAGACGATGAATACGTAATGCCAAATCGAAACAAAAATGAAAAACTCGTATCAATAGATTTAGCAATGTTTACTGTCGTCTATAAAACCAGCCAGTTTGCCAAACCATTTGAACACTAACTCTCGATTGTACGCCAACAATACTGGTACTTCCAGACTAAATAATTAGTCAATGTTCAATGAAATGTCTTTCAGTGAAGCCGGCCAAGCGTGGCCTTGTGTTACGAGTCGACACCCGGCCTGTTACCAAGCGAGTCATTAGGTCAAGTTAGGTTGGGTGGTAACTTGGTTAATGTAAAAATACTGGCGGTTTCTTGACCGCTGGTTGATATGGCCTAGAGTTATTTATCCGGATTATGATGCGGTGACTGCCAAGGTGGCGTAGTTGTACTACGGTATGATTACAAAGCTGAGGTCTCGGGTTCTAATGCCAGGTCAAGCAAAGAGATATTGGATTTTTCTATTAGCGATTTTTCTATTTATTATAAGCTGTTAAGGGGTCAATCTTCTTTAATTTCATTATCATTATTTTTAGCTTAGCTTTAAGCGATTATGTTACAATAAAAAACATAGATAAAAGATATAAAACAAGCCATTTGAAGTGATACCGTACGACTTTAGCATTGCGCCATCAATAAAATCGTATGCAATCTTAAATCGATTGTTCATGAATCATTCGAGTGGACTATCGATTAATTTCCTACAAACATATTACGCAACTAGTTTCCATAGCAGGCAATTACACCGAGGGAGAACAATTTAATTCCCCACGTTAATCCGCCGGATAATCGGCTGTAGGCGGCAAGACTATTTTATAGGTGTCGTGTACTTTCTCACGATTACAATAACCGTAAATCGATGATGGAAATGTTAACCGTACGTTTAATTACTCGATTGTAAATTAAACTTGACGAATCGGAATGCAGTTTTGTTATTAGATGTTGTTTCACTTACAATATTTGTTATTTTAATACTATTTTATATTTCGAATTATTTTTAAACGACTTCAAAAAAAGAAGATGATTCTCCATTCGTCGGAATCTTTGCTTTTTTTATGTATGTTCAAAGATGACTCGAAGATGCCTGATCCGGTTTGGAAAATTCCTTTTTTTGTGTTTTAAATTTATGTTTGGTGTTGAAATTTAAAGAAAATTATTGCTTGTTAATCTTAGAATCGATAGTTAGATCGATAGAAGACGATATTTAAAGTAGCTTCGTAGTAAATTTATTTTTAATTTGCAAAGACAATATATGTAATGACGTTTAGAATCTTTTAAGTAGACAGAAAATTTAATTAATCGTTTTTTTTTATATTCATGAGTCTAATTGAAGTGTCAGTCACTATTCATCTCTAATGACGCAGACGATGTAATTATTTGTTTTTTTTTGCACATCCGTCCAGAATCCTTATAGCTTCGTCACGCACATTTTTTTCATTGATTATAATATTTATATATTGTAATATTTGCAATAGTTTAAAGTTGATACAATTTATTCTTTTACTTTTTACAGAAACTGGGATTTCGTATTTTCATATTATAATCATATAATTATATACCAGTTACCAAAAACAACCGAACAAAATGACTCTCCTGGAAAAGTTCGATAATACAAATTATATTGAATCTATCATAGTTCTAAAAATATATCTATATTTGCATAAATTAATGCTTATGATAATCAACAGGTCTAAATTCAACGTATCTTATGTATTTGAATACAAATCATTGGAAGATATAAACAGCAATAATAGCTTATTTAAGATACATTAAAATAAAAAACCAACAAATTCGTTTGAAATATTCAAGGCGGTATACAAATTATATTACATATAGAATTGAATATTTTTTTGTACCATTACCCTTTACCGTTGTAACCACGTTAACCATGTTCATACTGCTGTTCAATTAACTGTCCGTTAATAAGTTTAAGATAGGTTGACTGGCCTCAGATTACTTCCTAACATGTCATGACCTTACGCCCGCACGACTCAGTATGGACATCCGGACTTCGATATATTTAACCATCACTTCCTTGTTAATACAATGTAAATTAATAAGTGTAATCATCCGAAATTATGATGTTATTTAATTAAATGTTAGTGCCAATAAAACAATAAAAAGATTATTAATAATAGACAAAGCTTTGCTAATGGGTTTCTATCTGCGTCATTATTTATTAACATGTTTTAATAAGTTGTTACAATTATTTTATTACTCAAGCACCTTGATATAAGGAGGGAAAAGGAGAGGCGGTAAGGCGTTAATTAGTTTGTACCTAACAATTGGACATATAACACAATATGAGAGTGGATATAGCGAAAAAGTCAATTCAAATAACTTTTTGTACACAAGCTTTTGTATTGTGTCAAACTCTGTATTTCTAATTAAATTATTTATTACCAAAACGATTATTATGACTCTTTTTCTGTACTGAAATGTCTGAAAAAATAGTATGCAACATTTTGCAAACAAAACTCAAATTACTCTACTTTTATACACATGACCGTTTTAAAAATATTACAAAAAATGTAAATGTATCAAATATTACGCGACTAAGGAACTCTGTTCATAATAATTTATTTTCGGAATAATATTGCTAATATTTTGGTTGAACTTTAATGTGGAGTTGTAATTAGTATAAGTCTTAACAGCATACAGTTAGTAATTGGTTGTAAATGATTTTAATGAGGATTTTAATTAGCAAACATAAAAAGGCTTCAGATAAAACAGCATTAAATGTGCTTTTGCTTTTGTTTTGATATTTTAATTCGGTTACCTACTTTTAACAAGGATATTTTGAATGTCGTTGCATGAAATAAAAAATTAGGTGTTTACAATTTTCAAAATGTAGCACTTGTTAAAAGTGCGTGGTGGCCTGTTGGTAACGGACCAGACGGAACATGGTAACGGTGGTCACGGGTTCAAATTCCAGGGACTCTGACTTTTCAGAGTCATGCGTGTATTGATAGTCAATCACCACGCACTTTAACATTGAAGGAAAACATCGTGAAGAAACCTGCATACCATAGCGATTTGTAAGAATTTCGATGGTATGTAAAGTCTGTCAACCCACACTAAGCCAGCGTGGTGGACTAAATAGATTAACCACTCTCAATCGTACTCCCGATTGTAGAGGAGGCCCGTGCCCTGCAGTGGGATGTATATGGGTTGATACAGATATAGCACTTATTGTATTATCGATAAACTTTATAAATGAATATATTAATTTGTTAAACGAGGACTCATCATCACAAAAAATATATTCATACATCTTTAAAACCCCGGAAGAAATTATAGGCATACCAATACGTTTTTTATTGGCAACTTTTTATGCGACCACACACAGAGTCGTATAAGCTATTAAAGTTAAACATAATAAAGTCAAAACTTACGAAGTTAGCTATAAAGTTGATTCACGTCATTCGTGGTATATTATTTATAGCTATTTGTTTGTATAAAACGTGTTTTAGGCTAATCGCCGCGACGGCCTTCGTTCGAAGGTGCGACACTATGGGTTGGATCGGCAATTTTAAACTGTATTATTATAATTGCGGCTAAATATATGTTAATAATATTAAACGCATGAGATACACGGCTAAATGACGAAACTTATAATTGCAAGGTGTATGAGATAATGCGTTGGCATAGGCATTTAAAGTACATGTAATATAGAAAAAATATCAATAGTTTAATATGTACCCCAATGTTTAGCTCAATTATTATATTGTGTTTCTGTTATGATTTTTAAATTTTTTATTCAATTATTATTGTTACATGTTGTATAGCCTTTAAAAGGTGTAACTTATATTTTTTAATATTTCTTATATTTCTTTAGTGTATGTAAATTTGAAACCACTGCTGGCTGTCCAAATAAATAAATAAATTTCTAGCTAGAGTTTGAGAGCATAAAATAAAAAGATGTTTTTAAGAAAGAATTATATAGTTTTGGTTTCAGACGAACCTTTATTTCATTGCCCGTACTTATTCAAGGTATGCTTGGGATGGGCGCTACATAGCTTTTAAATCATATTGTAGATTGATTTGTCTTATAATATTACTACTAGTTGCCTGTCTGACATCAACTCTTTCGAAAGTAGGACTTTTAGTCTACCACGTTGGCGTATTGGGGCTGCTAGACTTCATCATCATCATAATCATCATCAGCCCGTTGCAATCTACTGCTGGACATAGGCCTCTTCGAAGGCACGCCACAGACTTCACATATCTCGATATTCATTATATCATCTGAATAATTATTATTGATATGCCAAACGTCACGTAAATTACTGTGGTCAGTCCAGAATATTTGTATGACTGTTAGTCGCATTTATTACTAAATTCAGTTACAAACAGCTCTCCAAATTTTTTGTCAATAATTTATACATAAACAGTATTACAAGACGGTTACCACGCATTAAGTGGCGTGTAATAAAATTGTGTAATAGGTAAAGGAAGGAAGAAAATTATAATCACATGTTGCTGTAATGGCACGCGCTCTTACCTAATGCGGGCCGATCACGTGACCGTAACATTTCTCGGACATTTGCTCTCTCTAATTGTGTATTATCATTCATACACTGAAAGTGTGTGGATTTTAGTATTATTCGTAAGCATTATGGTTTCTTAGATATTCGCGAATGTTACACATTGAAATAAAACCGCCCCGTGACCACGAAAGCTGTAAAGTGATCGAAATGTCGGGAAGTAAAAAAATGTAAAAATAAAATCAAATTCGCTTTAAAATCCGTAAGAATTCGTTTTATTTCAATTATGGATTAGTTTGAGCATAGTTGATTGTATTATAGCTGTTTATGTATGAACTATCATACACACACTGCTATCTTAATATATATAAATCTCGTGTCACAATGTTTGTCCTCAATGGACTCCTAAACTACTTAACCGATTATAATAAAATTTGCACACCATGTGCAGTTCGATCCAACTTGAGAGATAGGATAGTTTAAATCTCAAATTATAGTCGCAATTTTAATTTATTGCTAATTATTTGTCTGTTATTATTTGACAGTCACAATCATCTGTTAACTCCAAATGATTCTAACAGATGTCGATACCTTTCGACTGGGTTGAGTAAGTAATCAATAGATGGCGCTGCTATGGTAAATCTACGAACGTGTCATATAAGCTACATTTTAACAGTATAATTACCACGTGTTGTTGACGCTATAAAATTAATTAAATTTAAAATAAGTAGTTAATTATACTTTAAAAAATCAATTTCGTAGTCAGAATTTTGGCTGAGCGGAAAGTTTTAGCAGGAATTTTGCAAAGTATTTGTGTTTGCGTATTTTTTAAATGATATTCGTCGTATTTTCGTGTTTATATAAGGCCTATCTACAAAATAAAAGCAATTACAAAAAAATTACAACTTGCCTATTTAGGCATTAAGGGATGAAATGGGATAAAGTGGGACGAACGCGATGAAACCGGTCGGATCCGGATTGCATTCGATGGGAAATAATGGGAGGGGATGTAACAGAAAGAAAAGGAGCCAGATGAGATGGGATGGGATACGATAGGAAAAGGGATAGTAGGTACTTAGGTTGAGTTCAGGAGTACAAAAGTTTGAACGGGAATAAGATATTTCTGGTGTGGAGTGGAGTCTAAACATCTTAGCACCCAGGCGAAGCTGGGCCGGGCCGCTAGTAGTATATAGATACTAATCTATCACTGAATTTATGGGTGTTTGTGAGACCGAAAAGTTTCTGGTAATTCCTGATACCCACGACACAAGACTCGATCTTACTGTAATGTCACGACTATGTATGTGGCTGTTGGGTATTGTTTATATATTTTTATTTATCTGTATCAATATAATGGATACGTTACTGTCAGCAGCCGTACGTCTTGTTGGCACTATTAGTCACTCCAATCTCTTGGCTTCCTGTAACAGGCTAACAGCCTAAGTATGGACTAATGTTAGTCCAATGCGGAGTATAGGTATAGTGAGCGGATTTACTTTTGATGAGAATAACCGATCGGACCAGCAACATATTCTAGACACATGGCTTTTTTCTCCTGCTAATTAAACGTCAGAACAACCAGAACAGATTAGTCATCGAGACTAGACGGGATTTGAATTTTAGCACCATTGAAATAAGTCTCAAACAAATGGGATTCACCAATATAGTAAGTCTAAATCTCATAACACATTTTATTGTACTATTAAACTAACAGAACAATACTCCGCAATAGGCCAGAAGGTGTACTATATGGCCTAACCCAGCTCAATCGTATTCTCAAATATAAAGAAGGTCCGTACCCTGCAGTAGGACGCATATGTGCTGATACAGATACAAATACGATACTACGAGCCTTGTCCATGATAATGAAAGTGGATACGTCAAGGCCTGAAGGAAATCGAAATCTCGTTACGTAAAAGGAAAGCCGAGGTTCGGGTCACAGCGTGTTGACGTCTCGTCGCGCGGTGTACATATCAGGAAACGTACGGATAGTAACACGTGGTTGGTTTCCATGCAGTATTTTATTAAAATGTAGGTCTCTACAAGGGAAAAGTGGATATAATGGCTCTAGATGTTCATAATGGTGATGCTGACTTCCTTAAGTATTTTTATCATATTAAGTAAATGCGTATCAGTGGTCACATGACAGCTAAAGTGGTCTGTAAACAGCAATGTCGATTTTAAGTCGGTAATTAAAAAAAATGAAATACATTGATGATCGGTTTGGAATGTTTAATATAAAGGTTGACGTCAGAAAAGCTGCCAATTGTAAAAATGCATTTTCATTTTCAACTAGGTCCAAACCAACCTAAAAAAAAAACGAGCAGCAGTGCTGCAAAAAAATAAATTTAAATACAGTAGAAAAATAATAATAAAGGTGACTACACGGTGGAGATTCGTAAGTCTAATGACACACATTAGAAACAATGCCGCATTGTTTTATGTAATCATATAAATATGTAACGTTGTTGTAATACACATAATAAATGTACACCTCCGTATGCAAGACCTTACCTGGCCTGGAGGCAAGAAAGAGACCAAGGTTTTAACACATGTATGTGAGATCAACAAATATTTGTTTCGGACCTCAGTGTTATTAAACAGAAAATTGCCTGAGGTATGTACTTAAGGTACCTAAAAAAAAAGAGGTACCTACTTGAAGTATCTGCCTAAGGCTCCTACAAGATATGTAGGTACCTATAGATGTGTCATAAGACTGATATTTTAATTTGAATGAAATAAAATAACGTAAATGAAAAAAATAAAAGAGATAAATAAAACAAAAGAAGAGAGTTCGTGTTGCTGAGGGAGTTTCTTGCGCCGTTTCTTCTTCACAGTTACAACACATTCCGAAGCGCTGGTAGCAGTAAATAACGATTCAAAATATATATTTAAATTTGATTTTTGATTTCGGCTTTAGTCTCTATGATACCTATAACCGTATAGCAAATTTAAATTTTATTTGAACAGTGTAAGTGGTTTGAACATATATGCTGGTACCAAATTATTTATTATCGGCATGCGGGTGATATTATTATGTGTTTCATGCTTATGTAATAAAGTATAATATTCTAACACTTTTATATTATCCTTGTTACGTGTTTTTTTATCCACTCTTTTACATAATTCTATGAAAACAACATGATTTATGTTATTGTAGAATTTTGCAAGAAATTATAACCTGATATCAGCCTTTTCGGAAATATTGCATCAACTTGATATACCGCGTTGGCTTTCGCAGATAGGTAGACTTCAAATTATTGTAAAAAAAAAATTTCCTTAAGATATTTTCCTTCATCGTGAAGCAAGAAATACTTAGCGACGAATATACGAGTATGTAATTACACCGAGAAAAATAAAAGAAAACTGATGAATAAAAATAAAAAAATTACCGACGGTTTGGTTCCCTTGAAATTTTTCAATCATCAGATTTAAAATATCCATCAGATAAGACACAACATAGACAATTTAAAAATGACAGTTGTTTCAATAACATTTTCCTAATTTTAGCCTAAAACTGTTTGTCAGGTTCTAAGTTATTTGATGCACATTTTTATCTTCCTACTGTAAAAATGGCCTTTATATCTGTAATATTCTACACATGAGGGTGTAATTCAGTAGCGTTACGCAAGAGCATTAGACGCATCGTGGTCGCGCGCGCAGCTCATGACAATTGCGACCTGCATCGAGCCGGTGTCAGGGCGACGTTGCATCATACATTTTTGTTACTGGATCACGAACTTGCACTGTTAGCTCACCTTTTGGGCGTGTTGATGTGTTTATGGTCTTTTGGGGTTGATATAATTATTTACTTGAGTCATTGGTATTGAAGTCGCATCGATCGTTTGTTAGTTGTAAGAAAGAGTGAATTTCGTTTACTTTTATAAATTACATTGTTTTTAGATGTTTTTTTTTAACGTAAATCAAAAGACATTAATTAATGTAATGAATGTTTCAATTTTTTAACAAATAAAGAGTTGGTCTTAAGTGCAGGTAAATAGAAGATTATCTCGTTTACGAGTATATTATTGCGTATTTCAATTTAATTATAAATCTGGGTAATTTAAAATAATTACAAAACTTGAATTTAAACACATCATAAATGATATACGTTACTTCGACAATTCAAAAGGATCAATAATCCCTCTGAAATTAAGACTAGAAATGTTTTAGAACTATAATGCAAATTACCGGTACAAAAGATTTCAACGCTATCAGCGTAGCTTTCCATTATTTGTGTTTCTCGCTCAGATTACAAACAAAATGTTGCAATCATTTCTGTTTAATAGAAATAAAATTTGATATGCGAATTCTGAATTGCGAAGTTAGTAACACGGCATGTATATAGTTACAGGATATCTAATATGCTAATATTCACTCTTCATGTGATCTAAAGTATACTAAGATTCTTTTTATATATTTTTAGGACGAATTTATAAAAATCTATTCAATAGATTTTTTCAAATTTACAAAATTAAAAATCTAACATAGAGATCTATATATGTTTGGCTTACGGATTTTATCTTTACTCATTTTGTTATATTCTTAATTATTTTATTTACAGGTATACTTAGTCATGACGTTTGCCTACATAATTACGTATACATGTAATTATTGTGTTATTATATTCGTGTGGTTTAATATCTTATCAGTTTATCAACAATACCATCATAATAATTAATTCACGGAATTTCTACCCATCGTTTCTTGAAATCGATATTTTCCTGTTAATACATTATTTACACTGTCGTTAGCGGAAAACGAGGTGTTGCGTCAACTCATAAAAACTGTAAGTGTTAGAATGTTATTATTATCGTTAGAAATACGTGGTTTTACTCGTTTTGTAATTTATTTTGGTTGGGGTACAATTGAAGAATGCACACAAATTTAAATTGAACCCATTCTTGGGTCATCGTTTATTTACGTCATTAGACCATTAAGGCATACAAATCGTCTCTACCTTTGGCCTCAAAACGGCTCGTAACTTCGTATATCAGTTACCAAGGTTACATCGCATTCCAACAAATGTCACTAAAAGTTTAAGCGTCTATTGTTGGATGTTACTTGATACTTGAGAACAAATATTTGATCAAATCTAAGTTGTCTTGGTTGTAAATTATTTCTTTCAATATTGGAGACTTGAGGAAAAAATTACACCATAATAACAATACACACAACAGTCACATACATAGTCCTGACCACATTGAGAACGAGTCTTGTGTCGGAGGTAGTTCTAGAACTACGAGATACTTTTTGGTATCACAAACACCTGGACACGAAACGCGGGAATCGAACCCATGACCTTTTATTTCTCAGCCGGCTTCTTACCGACTGCTCCACGGAGGCTGTGTTAGGCAATATTAAATATAGGTAGACAGTAATAGATGGAAGCCCACAGCTATGGGAGGTGCAAATAAGCGGAGTTTCAGATAAAACCTGTGTATACTCGAGTTCAAACCGGTGACATAATTGTATAGATAATTCTATTCGAATAGTGCTGAATTCAGCAATATACATACTATTATAGTTTGCACCTATTTGTACCAGTACAAAAAATGGGTGGTAAATTTATCTCACATCTAGATAAATATTTGTATGATTAGCAAATATTGATTTTATATCTGTTGTTATGGCTGTAGAGGAGGCCCGTGCCCTGCAGTGGGACGTATATAGGCTGATACAGTACAGTACAGTTATAACATTGTATTGTACCTCATATTTTTTGAAACGAGTCAAAATACGGACCTTGTTGTGGAGTCAAAGTTATTTGTGATGATCCTATTAATTATTTTCATAAAGTTGTAATGTATGCGCCCTAAAATAAATATTTTCACCCCAATATAACCAGTATCAATATTAATAGGTATAAATTACTTATAGCGTTGATTGATGATTATAAAAATACAGAAAGTGTTGCGCAACGTAACGGAAGCGTGGCTCAGAGATTTAATTACACCGTCGTAGGGTATTGCATGCTATTCCAAGTATGATGACTTCTCGAGTATTTGTTGTCGGGATGGTAGAAATAATATCACGGTTATTCATTATTGATGTGTGATTTATGTTTGCACTTTATTAAATGACGGATTCACTAAGCATGTTCTATATAAAGCTTCGATGTTCTGTGTAAAATATAATTGGCATCGGATTGTTGAGTTAGAAACACATAATATAGATTTTTTTAATATAGGTTTTTGGAGTTTTGTTTGAGACTAATTTTAATTATGAAAAAGCAATAAACTATATGCATAGTCATAAAAAAGAGGACATATTTCAGAAACAAATTACTTATTATATAATACGTGTATTGTAAGTACATAAATAAAATATAAACACAGCTCGAGTAATGGTATCTACGAAATTTCAATGCTTTGTTAAGTCGTTTAACATCTAAAGATGAATCCTTGACACAAATACAGATTGTGTGATATTTATCTTATTTTTAGCGTATACCTATTTCAGTTGAAGGTGTCAATATTTAATGATAATAGTCGGCATAACGAGTCTTTGAAAACTGATTGACGGTATAACTGTTATGTTGCTAATTAGCTTATTATCCACAAAATAGCAGTTATTATCATTTATGATATTAGCGTTATATGTAATGATGCATTTGGTATTATAGGACACATGTCAAGGATATCCTTAAATTGTTAAAAAGATAGATAAAGAGCTTGTAAGGAATGGTTTTGGGATAATCTTCATTTAAAAAGATGTTTTTAAATTTAATTAATTACATTTTAAATCAGATTATGAAAAGGTGATTTATGAACTCGGAAATGTGTCTTTTAAAATCAAGCACGGTGCAGTTCAACTCGTTTTACAGCAATTCACAAGTCACTTTGCAATTCAGAGACCATGTCAAATTGTACGGAGAATTAATTTACACACAGCAACTCATGGGTTGGGGTAAAAATTCCGACAATGACATATTAGCACGACCATCTAAACACTACAATACATAGGTAACACGTTTCTTTACTGCATGAACAAAAAACGAGACAAGATTTGGTTATAACTATGTTGAACAACTTTTGTTTACATAATTGATATAAACATTGCTTTTTATGTTTTTTTTTCTTATGTAAAATTTAATTGTGCAATTGTTAACAAACCTAATTTAATAAAATAAAATAAAATAAAATAAACTTGATTGTGGGTTTTTTATTTGTAATAATATAAATAAAGAAATCCGAATATGTATTATTTTTAGTATTTTATTTTAGACAACAGACAGCCGTATAAATTAAACAATTTAATTTTATTATATGTTTACATATATGCTTTGAGAGTTAAGGATTATTAAATATAATGCAATATGTTGATGAGCTATACAAATAAGGTATTATTTATTTATTGCACTTTATTGTACATCAACAATAGTGAAAATACCCAATACTATAATATCTACACTATTTTATCCATATACCCAGTGTTAGTAGAATAAATTTAAATGATAAATAAATACACCCAAGAGTCACATACACAGTTCTGACCCCACAATAAGATCGCATGTTGTTTCGTGGGTATCAGGCACTCCGAGAGACTTTTTGGTCTCACTAACACCTGAGACAAATACTTGTGGATCACACCAATATTTGTCTCAGTGCGAGCCTTGAGCCCGCGGCCTCACGTTTCACAGCCGGCGTTTAATCAACTGCGCCACGTGGGCTGTTAAAATAATACGATAAGTATAAATAAAATCTGTGCAAACTATGTAATGTAGTTGAAATATCAATGTGTCTAGCAATATCTAACTCTTTTGTATAAGTCTACAAGGAACTTCTCTGTCAGGGACAATGTCTGGACACAGCGGCAACATGATAATAATAGTAATGTAAGCAAACACGAACTTTGTGGTCGGAGTGCCCAGCCATCGTATCGTGTGATACAAAGATTTCCTTATTTACTTTAATCGTGCCGCAAAAACGTTGTTTAATCATAAAACCAACGCCTACATTAAAAAGATACAAAAGGTAAATGTATGAAAATATATCCTTATTTGATAACTACATATATAAATAGATTTTGTCTACACGTTATTACACGCCTACGCAACGCAATATAACCTTTTCGGATGAGAAATAAAGATAATATGTAATGTTTAGATATCTGCTGTCATGCATGTAAATATATACATTGTACCTCAACATATACTCGTATGTATTAGTCTTGAGTTTTTGGCTTTTGAGTCTAGCAGTACCGATTGATGTAACTCTAGCCTCGAACAAAATTATAATATCTTTTGGATACGTATTATAGTACAAATGCAGAAAGAAATATTGAGCTTATGACTTTAAGATGCTATTTTTCAGCAGAAATACAGACTACTGACTATAACTTGAAATGAATACTTATAATTCAAATTTTGCGTAAAAATTTAAAGAATTCGTATAGATTTTCTATAAACATAATTAAGCTCGTTGTTTGTATAATTCAGAGCAATACTAAATGGGAAATAAATATTTTTTTTCAATTTGCCACTACCAAAGTCATGCTAGTGATAAAAATAAAATTATAATTAAATTGTGCTCTCAATATCATCTCAAGTGCTACGAGTTTTTAAATATTTACCTGTTGCACTTAAGTAGACAATTAAGAAAGGACATATCGAACTTTCTATGATTTCATTAAAGCAAGTATATAGATACAATTAATATTTATTTATATTTTGACGCTTATACCTATTTATAATATTATGTTAATAGTGATACTTGGATAATTCATATGAATCGGGACTTAATATTATACATAAATCTTATACTTTAGTTTGTGAAATCGAAAAATAATTTCTAAGCTTTTATGTTTTTTATCATAATTATTTCTAAAACACGAGACACCAATAAAAGTTTTGTCTCCTTTTTTCTACACTTATCCAAAATATATTATGTTGGGTCTTTAAAACATATCTTTATTTTGCATATTATACAACCGATTTAGCATATTATTAAAATAGCATTTCAAACAACAATCCACGTTCGCATTCTCAACTGTTTCTCATACGTAATAAAACATTCACTACAACACGTGTCGCGAACGCTCAAAAGCCTTTGATCTCGATTGTTGATAAGCGAATAAATAACAACCAGGAAGTTGTTTCGACAATATAATTAAATATGCCCAGACTTACAATCCCACAACGCGCCATTTTCGGCATACTGATCATTCGATCACACGATTTTGTAATACAATCGAAAACAAAGTACTCAAGTTTGTAACTTTTGCTTGATCACTTATGTACATATGTCGTCAACATTGTATGTATGTAAATCATATACAAAGCTAAGTTTTAGGTTTGTTTTAAAAAATAAAATAAATATATTCGCGTAATATCGTCTGGCATTTACGTACATATGGAAATTATGTCTAAGCTCATAGACTCTAATTATACAGGTACTATAGACATAGAACTCTGACATTTAATATTCCCAATAAAATAATGAATTGGCTGCCCAACCTCGACCTGCGCTGCTCTAGATTTCAGCCGAAGGAAGATTTGGCGCTCGCCATTACACAGTTTTGAATAAAGAAAATATTACATTATTAAAATTATGCAAAAATTATGGAAATGCGGAACTATGTACAAATAGAAATTCACTTACGCTTTATGAGTTCCCATGTTGAACAATAGAACTGAACAAGTCACTCAAAAAAACATTTAATGGTAAACAAAGGAACACGACTGGACATGCACTTTTTGTTGTTATTTGTAGTGTCAATATTGAAATTAATTTACGCGAGTCGGTGGGGCCGAGGCGTGTCGCGCGGCGCCCCGTGCTGGCTGGATGGTAGCCGCGGAATGAGGCTGCGGCGCGGACTCACAACAACCATCCGCGAGAGAAAGTTGCCGAGTTATCAAACTTGGCGGTTACGTCCCGCGATGACGCTATCTTCCCCCGGTTGCGTATTCGATGACAAAATTAAATTTTCGCGTACCCGCGACAATTTACGCGCTACTGACACACTGAACGGTTACTTTATAGCGTTCCACTTTTAGTTGCTTTATGTTTATTTATTTACCATTGTGTAATTGTAATCGGTTTAGCGCGTGACGCTGTGTGTGCTTTGATTGATGATTTGAATGCGAAAATCGCTTGTCATTCATGAGAGTGTATAGAATTCCAATCAACGATTTATCGCTCAAACTACTAAATTATTTTCTTGTTAGGATTATTTGTAATAAATATTACATTTAAAATCGAATACGTCGTTTGAAATATGAAAGAAAAAATAAAAAATAATTAATTGAAAACAATGTTTTGCATATCACGGTGAGCCAATGTCTCATATCATCCCATGGACATAATAAAGATGGTTGTTAGACGTTAAAGCCAGTGTTATATTGATCATTTATTGCGTAATGTACGGGTTTATATTTATTCGATTGTGAGCGGTGACCGCGCAACTTTCACTTTTGCGAATACGTTGAGAAAAGTCATGTGATAAACTGAAATAGTGAGTTAACACATACGCACGCTTCCTCTACGATTTCCTTGCACATTCCTTTGTAGGGCTGCGACTTGATCGCGTCGCTTTTTTAATTTATTATCGCGGTATTTTTTTATTATTTTATCTTTAGCGGCCTGAATATGTTTCTCTATGTAAGATTTATTCGTTGTCAAAAATCTAAAAGCATAATACAGGGTATATTAAGACTACGACCGAAAATGAAGCCAGGTGGTACTTTTAGTGCTTACAGACACAATGCCACTAAAAGATTCTCAAAAAAAGCGACAGGTTATTTTTTGAAATTTTTTGAATGTCATCTTGTTTGGATGGTAAATCTCTAGTTTTTGCTAAAATTATGATTTAAACTCTTGCGTACCATTGTGTCTAAACATATAAAGATATACATTGTTTTGGGAAAACGATGTATTTACTACCCAAATACGATGATAAGTAAAAAATCACGAAAAAAAAATTGTTGCCTTTTTTTTGCGTAATTTTTAGTTGTATCTGAAGTCACTAATACTGCCACCTGACTTCGTTTTCGTTAGCATTTTTGATATACCCTGTATTTAAGTTGACTATGTAAATAAAGAATGTATGCCAAAGATCGTTAGCCCAGACGAAAATAACAAACAATATAACTTTCTTATCCATAATATTTGTGTAGAGTCTAGGCATGTGTAGAGATTGTTTAGGATACCAAGCCATTTTAATTTTAATTACAAATGTATTACATATGCATATAATAAATAAAACAATTTCTTGTAGCGTAATATTAATTATAGCGGAGAATGTGGATTAACCTTAAGTGTAGAAAATGGAAAGATGAATGTTTCTGTAGAAAAAATAAACAATGTTTTGCGGAAGACGTAAAGAACACGTTTTAAATATTTGCGTAATTCTTTTACTATATTCTATATTCCGTCAGTATGCTGGCGTAGGTTTGTTACTTAGTCAACTTGGCCGAAATATCCGCAGCGTGCCGGGCTGGTAGGCCAGTGACACTGACTTCCCCTATCGACGTCCTCCGGGTACCGAAAGGGGAGCTTTAAAGCTTTTCCTCTTGACACAAAAATAACACTGGTCAACACAAGTCTTGTTTCCTTTATTTTTGTTTCTGTTATTGGGTATTTCTATGACCCTGAGTATGAAAAAAATACTGGAAGATTGCTAACAGCTTCAGGTTTTGAAATATAGAGTTTTATTATTTTGATAAAAAAGTACAGAAAATTAATAAATGATGTTAACAAAATTTCTATTGAACACTATCAAATGATCTTTTATACGATTTTCTTGAATGAACGACTTTAGGTAGATCACGTTGCAAACTCCAGCAGTAGTCTGCCATCATATGTGAGTCCCACCGCCCCTGATACCGCTCTTCTATTGTTCGAAGATCCTGATGGAATCTTTCACCCTGCTCCTCACTAAAATCACCTAGATTTTGTGGAAATCGGTCTACATGTGAGTGCAGGAAGTGGATTTTTATGCTCATGTTGCACCCTAACTCTTGCAAGTTCGATAGCATGGACTCAACAAGCTCGACGTGGTCGTCAGATTTATTTTTGCCTAGGAAATTACTCATAACCAAAACGAATGACTTCCAAGCTTTGGATTCGACTTCAGTCATTAATTTGACACATTTCTGGCATACAATATGAGGAACCCATGGCTTGTCCTGATTACACAATTTTATTTTAAAGTATTGATGATACGCAGTTTTTACAAAGTCCGATATAGGTTTTCGATATTTTGCAAATACATATTCACCACAAATGTAGCAAAAAGAATCAGGATTAAGTACACAACACCTTCTTGACGAAGCCATATCGAAAACAACAACAAAATATATTTCAATGTCCAATAAAAAACGCAACTATAAGTAAAAATAGTAATTGAGGGTAGTTAGCTGTAACTCAAAAACAAAAGCTGTGAGAGAAAAATTGTTACCATATTTAAAAAATACGCGTAAGTTTAAGATAGAAACAAAAAAAAATAAAGGAAACAAACGATTTTATTTTTTTTGTTGACCAGTGTAATCTATATTCCAGGACATTTTTTTTTCTTTAGAAGCGAATCTAAAGCGTTTGTATGGGCATTAGATTCGTTTACAACAAATGACGTTCACAAAATTACGGATTTATTTAATGATCAAATTATCTTTGACAAAAAAAAAATTACTGAGTTTAATTTAGGACACTTGCAAAATAGAATTTTACGATTGTAGTTGCAGTGAAATTTTAATTACTCATTGTTACAACACCTCAGAAGGCCAAGGCTCGTCGAATGGTAGAAAATTGAAATACCATGGTCGCAGGTGACTGACTATTTTTAGTTAAGTTCAACAAAGGTCAGCTTAAATAATTCGCAAACATGGGATGTAGAGGCAATTGTTTAGTGTTTTCTGTAAATGTGTATGTATCATACGTCCCATTGTAGGGCGTGGGCGTCCTTCACAACCCTGAGTAATTTACAATCGATTTCGATTGAGAGGGGTTAGGCCATGTAGTCTACCATGCTGGCCTAGTGCGGGCTGGTCTACCGTAGAAATGTATTAAAATCGCTACGGTATGCAAGTTTCCTCACAATGTTTTCTTTCACCGATATAGTGCGTGGTAATTGACTATCAATACACCCATAACTCTGAAAAGTCAGAGGTGAGCTCTGGGATTTGAACCCGCGACCACCGTGTACTTGTTGGCAGTCACGTCTGGTTCGTTACTCACAGGCCACCACGCACTTAGACTACTTTAGAGTATTATGGTAAAGAAAAGCAGTTGGGTGTAATACGCGCGTCATGTACGTCCCACTGCAGGGAACGAGCCTCGTCTATAATCGAAAGGAGGAGAGAGGGATTAGGCTATATAATCCATCTATTTTGTTATAGAACTAGTTAAAAATAACATCCTGATATTTATAATAGTTCCTAGATGTCAGACAGCGGAACACATGTCACACTACTGACGCAAAACAATGATTATCACAATGGCACGTATTTTCCCATCACATTTTCTTTTCAATAAGATGATGCGCATAATCACAACACTTGACACAACGGATGTTCGAGAATCACTTGTTCATTTTTCACTTTCACTGTAATTTTGGGATTATGAAATGATCTTACATTTTTCTTTTGTCGTTTAAATGAAATACTTGACACATTTTGTATGAAATATTAAACTCAACATTACTAATATTGGAAAGCTATCAAATAAATGTTATTATTTGGCATTGGGCTTCTTTGCAATTGAAATGGAATTAGAGGTTATTCCACTACGCCGGTATCGTACTGGTTAGAGGATTTCACATACCTTTGGATTCTGTAGTGTCTTTTATGATTTGTTTAATCAAAATGCGTTCTTATAAGGAAATAATAAATAATACAAAAAAATATTAAATACACCCAAAAGGCACATATATAGTCCTACCCCACATAAAGATCAATTAAGTCTTGAGCCGTGGATATCAAGAAGTTACGAGAGACTTTTCGGTCTCACAAACACCCGAGACAAATACTTGTGGGCTTCACAAACTTGAAACAACGATTTGTGGATGGCACAAACATTTAGCTGTCGTTTAATTACGCCAAGGAGTCTGTCGAAAATATAATGAGAAAAACAGGTTCGATAGATTCCAATAATTTCTGAACGTGAAGCCAAATGGAATCGGCTTCATTAAAGGCTCATGTATAGAATGCAACTTCACATATAAAAGACGATAAAACTAGATTAAGCGTTTATTATACACACTTTCATATACATATGTACATTATACGTACGTTGACGTAACAAGCACGTGACTTGTTAGATCTTTATGTGCGTATAATAACCAGTACAAAAACTTATGGGATGCGACATGTTCGTCAATATTTTATATGGTTTGTGGAGTATGTTTTAAATAACAATTTGTGTAATCTATAGTACATTGACATGATGTTTTCATCTTCTCTTTCTCTCTTCAGCCACAGTCAATGTCACTGCTGAACATAGGCGTCCCCGAGGGATTTCCACCTTGCCCTGTTGGAAGTGGCCTGCATCCAGCGACTTCTTACAACCGTAACCAGGTCGTCCACTTTGTAGGCGGACGTCCGACACTGAGTTTGGCTGTACATGGCCTCCGCTCCAGAACGTTTCGGCCCCAACGGGCACTCATCAGTTCTTCGCGCTATGTGGCCTGCTCACTGCCACTGCAACTTGTCAATCCTACTAGCTAGCTAATGTTTTAACACAACAAAGTGACTAACCATAATGCACTTAATGGTAAGTAGTGTAATCTATACAGGGTATTCACCGACGCAAGATGTCTTATCTTTCACCGATCGACACAATTATATTCGGCCAGATTGTGTCCGGATGTACACGATTGAATCTAAAATGCGAAACACTTAAGTTGGCGGATCCTCAACCGCTGTGGACGCTAGTCGCTATTCGGGCGAATAAAAAATTTCCTACAACAAGCAATATGAATAAATATAATGATATGAATTTGACAGGGTCAGTCCCTATCACAACAGATCACTGTGCAGCAAGGCTTACAAAAAAGCCACAGTAACAACTCACTCTAAAGCGGTGGTTAGATTTAGGTGGTTAGACTTTACGCATATCTCGATGTTAGACCGCTCGCCCCCTAAGTCTACGCGCGGATAAAATTTGGAAACAATGTTGACGACATAGAATGTTGCCGGCTTAATGGATTTACCCATAGATTTACTATTAAAGACTAATTTTTCAATCTTCAATTCACTGTTGTTGGGAAAATAGCTTTGATATATTGAAAGGTTACACAATTCCAAGTATGTCCTAATTAAATATGATTGAAATTTATTTTAAGCTGGGTAAATACCTTATAATTGTTACATATTTTATCAATCCTATAATATGACAATATAATTCCAAGCACTAAAATTAGGTATTGATGTGTATTGAAATGAATGCGGTAGTTTTTAAAGTCAAAGAAAAAACAATAATTGATTTTCATCCTTACGGTTTTATTACATACTTACATACTTTTATTATATTCTTGCGAATTCATTTCCTCAACCAACTCAATTCAATTAATAAAAGTACATGCATAGTTTCTATTTACACCCAAATCTGAACAATAGCGGCGCGAGGATCAAGTCATGGGCTTTGTTACACAATGCGGTGAAAGCAGAAAGCTCGCAACCTGTCCGATGATGTCACTTGTCTCAACTTCAGTAATGAACACGTTAACTGTGGTATCCAATGTGTGTCAGTTAATCTAATAAATGTTGCATATTATTATTTTATTTTCTTAATTTTTTTTAAACCAAAGGTTGGGCATACGAGCTAACAGGTCACCTGATGGTAAGTGATTACTGCCGCCCATGAATATCCACAACGTTTGGATCATAGATATGTTGCCGGCGCAAGAGGAGCGGGAAGAGAAAAGGATAGGAAGAGGAAAGGGCTATTGGGCATCCGGCAGTCTCACTCACCGAGCGAAACAAGCCTGCCCATTCATGTTGAGTCATAGCTTACAACAGCGTGGCTCTAATACTTTTATTTAGGAACTTTTTATCCAATGTACATGCCAGTTCCATCGTCCCCTAATACAAGGTGTTGATTTATAATAATGCAATCTTATTTCTCTATCACTAAACTATAAAACATTCTGGCTTGCTTAGTCTCGAGTACTGATAGAACACTTAGTACTAAAATTACATCTAATTTATTAACACCCTATTTTTTTACAATTGTCTCGCATAAAGAGGTATTTATGGAACATTCCATCAAACGGTATGTGACACTATCAACTGCGTTACATTGGTCACAGTTAGGGCTATCTTTTTTCCTTATGAGATGTCGAAATATGGCTTATTATTGGGAGAATCTATTGAAGTGATACGAAAAGTGGTTTTCCTTAAATCAAATCATCATTAGTTTACGTAAGTGCATGCAAAGCGGTGGATTGAACCATTATACTCATACTTATTTATACAAATATATAATATTATAAATATACTTATATGAAAATTAATGAAGTTGGTCTTTCTGGTTGGTTGGGTATACACGCGTATTCTCCCGGATAGTGACCGGCATACAAAATTTTGGAAAACCCGTCATATTTACCCACGCAAATGTGCCGTATTTTAGGTTTAGTTCGTATATTTAGATATGGCTATCATTTGCCATTGATCTTATATCTGGAATGCACTGTACTTGAGTATTACCGTGAGGTATATTGTAGTTCGATATGGCGATAGGCTTGCCCCCTATTACATCCTACGACCGATCACACAAGGTGAAACGTGAGTGTCTTGGTAGCATCTCTGCCTATCTCTTCTTGGAAAAAGACGTGAGTTTATGTATGTATATTGTAGTTTCTTTATTATCGATTTGATTTTTTTATGTACTATTCGTCTCTAGACCTATCAGTCTTGATCGCGGATATCACTTGTCATAATAAAAAAACTAATTATGAAAGAACACGTTTCCTAATATTGACTTGGTCGAGTGGAAATGATTATTGCAAACTCTATGGCAGGTATAATAAAATTTTCATGTTTATCTAGACAAGATAATTGTATGTGTAGGTTGTTCTTTGCACATTTAAATGTTATTGTGAAATTCACGTTTAGCAATCACATGTTACCTCTTCTATAATTGACTTTAATTGTAGGGTTTCATAGTTCACACATAATTTGTATTTGATAACATTTTTTTTTGTATAACTGCGTTGTAGCCTTGAATTTAACATGGCCTTAACAATTACTATATAACAACAAAGATAGATTGATCATAATCTTCCGGCCACGTGAGAAATAAAGGAAATCTTGGAAAAATATTTTCCTTAACATGTTACGTATGTACAGCAGTTGCGCTTAAGAAAATATTGACAAAATTTCACTTTCGTCGAGCACGTGATGGGAGTGGCCTCAGCTAAAACATACGTATGGTAATGAACGAGTAATAAGCATGTACCTGGGCTATTCGTTAAGCTTTCCTATTGTCATCCGAGACGGAACTTCTTTGACGATTTAGTTTGCACTCTTATTTGAGTTCTCTTTTCTTTGTTACGAATTATGTAACACATTATGTGGAATGGTTTCTTAGATTTACGTGAATGTTACACATTGAAATAATTCGAATTCTTACGGATTTTATTGCGAATTTCACTCGCAGTCAGTCCGCCCCGTGACAAAGAAAGCTGTAAAGGGATCGGAATGTCGTTAAGTTAAAAAATTAAATCAAATTCGCGATAAAATCCGTAAGAATTCGTTTTATTTTAACATTATGTGGATTTCCATCTCCACATTCATATATTTGGGTCTAGGAGAACGTACAAATTTGTCCTCGGTGTGTAACGGGACAGAAGTCGTCATAAAATGAAAAATGTATTATAAAATGTACGTTGGCAATCACTTTATTTAATAAGGTATAAGAATTCAAACTTTCCCACTCAGAGGCACCCAAAGCATTGACACCGATCACTGAAGCTCGGCGAGTCTCTTCGGGACAGTAAGCTATGAGAATTTTTAACCAGCTACAATAAATAGAATTGATTAATGTTCTATCTTTCTTTTTCAGCCAAAAGAATTCCACAGCTTAACATGGACCTTCCCTAAGGATCTCCACAAGGAAGGGGCCTGCATCCAGCCACTTCTTGCAATGGTTATAACCTGGAGAACCTCTGCCTACCCTTTCTGGGAAAAAGGCGTGATTTCATGTATGTAAATACGTAGCATTTTTTACCAATAAGTTATTTACAAAATATATTACCATAAAATAAATAATAAACGGATGCTCACTGACTAGGTAATCACAAGACTTGACTCAGTGTCTGTATAATAATATTGTTTGAAAAAAGTTATGCAATATTGAGCAAACTTATCATGTTTCCAGCTTATCCGCCCATATGGTAATATAATGGCCTAGCAACAACAAAGCTAAATATTTTATTGTATTCGAGTAATATCATGTGACATCCGTTGTGTCTCGCGACCGCTTAGATATGTGTATGTTTATTAAAATAGCCTGTGTGCTATTAAAGGCTCTTTCTGAAGACATTGTGTCTAAAATTATGCTTAATAATATTCACCTGTATGAAAGTTTTTGAATAAGGGAAAAAAATCAGTGCGGTTTTTCAAATGGATTTCAAGTAAATTTTTGCATGAAGCTCTGTTGATTTTCATGACTTTTTCTATATATGTATAATTTTGTATAGAAATTATATCGTTTCTGAAACCTACCAATATTGTATATTAATATTTTGGTTATATTACTGGAGAGATAAAGTAACATAATCAGGTAAAATTCGTAACCCGGTTTGGCTTCGACGTTTGCCCTTATAATATCCAAATTTTTTAAAGTTGACTTTACAGATAAATATATCTTAAGATAATAACGTGAAGCCAATTCTAATTATTGATTTAATTAAAGTGCTTATACGAATATTCATGCTTTTGTTTAATCAGCTTCAATTAAAATCAATATAATTAACCTCGGTTCGTACTTTGATAAAAAGTTGTTTTGACTGAACAAAGATGATTTTCTTAAATATGTAAACGAATGAGTAATAACACCGCAAAATCCAATTAAAATTAAACATGATTTTCTAAGATTTAGGTTTAAAGTTTCGCAATATATCTTCTTGAGATAAGATTTTATTTTATTACCTACTGTTGTATTTGGCCCTCTCAATTGGAGAGGAGATCTTTTCCCCGCAATGGGATGTAATGTACATGGGCTGGAATACTAGTATTGACTTATTGTTACGTGTAATTGTAGACTGTGCAACATTACGCTGTGTGGTCACCCATAGGCCATAGTCATGACTTCTCCTCTCTTATGTTCAGCCACAGGAAGTCCACTGCTGAACATACGCCGTATCCAAAGCTGCAGTATTTTAACAGACTACCAAAATGGCTGCTCTACATTTATCTGTAGTTGCTTTGCAGCCATTACATCATGGCAATATATAAATAATCAGCTAAATAAATAATCAATAATGAAATAATAATTCCGCTTCTTCCGGACTTAGATCTAAGGTTCTATGGCGACTATAGCCTAACATATCATGACGCTATCAGACGTCCATAGTAAGGCTCTGGTCTAGTAATATGCAAGGGCCCTTATTCTTGAAACACTGCTACGACACTAAAGGTTAAAATTAAATAATTTTCATGCCATGAATACCCACGAGAAGCAAGTCCAAAGCCGCGTATAAAGCATAGGTTTGCATATTAATATAATAGTTAATTCGAAGAGGTCGATGCATGACGCTTGTGCAAGGACGAGGGATGCTGAGAATCTCGTCTCATTGTTTATTTTCGTTGGATTTTCACGTGACTTTTCGCAAGGTTCGTGTAGGATTAGAATGGTTTAGAGTACGTCATCGAATGCGGCTACAATTTTAATTAATGCTGTATTGCGTTATTGCGCATATTTAAAATATTGTGTTCTTTTGTTCAATGTCTTCAACGAATATTTGACAAATGATATTTTTTTATAAGTTGTTTTATATTTGGCGTATAAACTTATCTTTGACGGACAGCACTGCAAGGCATCGTTGGGACATTTAATGATTATCATATAAATATTCTTGTAGGGGTTTTTATATAATTTTAAATATAATTATTTCCGTATAAAACTTATTGATTTGTCGCTGAATCCAAAATGCATATTACCTACGTCCTAAACGTATTGAGAATTTTCGGGCTCACAAAGCGCACGTTGCAGAGTCATTTGTCTTAGTCGATAATCGAACCCGCGACTGCACGTTTCACAGCCAATTTCCTAATAAGCCAAGCACCGCTTGTCATAACAACTCACGCCACCGTAAATTCGCACACAGAATCGCGACAAAATAAATTGCCACAATGAGGCATTTCGCAACAAGCGCCATACATCAATCACTTAGAACAATAATTCAGTATTGGGCACTCTTCTGGCTGCAATACGCAAAACGTAGCGCGGTGAAGGGAATCACGTGCATATTGTCTGGAATGCGTCTAGTTTCTTAATCCAATGTAATCTTAATTTCCAATCTTAATTTAATGCCAGTTCACTTTGTATAACCCCGTACGGTTGGTGGTGAGGCCTACTAAGTTACTATCACTGGCGTTAGTCGCTCTGAAAATGGTAAATAACACTGAGTGCTTTAGTAAAGGAATTGTAATATTTTCTATTTATTTTGTGTTTTATTTTTTGGAACGTAACTTTGGAAAAAAAGTGAAATATTGTGTACCGTATACTGAAGATTAATCAATATTTTTGTAAAAAATAGACAGAGGTTAACAAATCATGGTTTTTGGTATAAGCTATTAATAAACGAAGCAATATCTGATGACACATCTAATATTTAGATTTATTTTAGTCACAGGACGTCCATGGAGAAAAATAAACTAATCCAAAAAAATCCAAGAACTACTTGTTATGTTATATAAGCGACTTTTAATAACCAGAGACCACGTAACATGCCTTAAGCTAAAATATTATTTTAGTCTATATATTTAGATAAATGAGGCGCAGATAGCACACTCTGAATTATTAATAAAATTCTAAATAAACCGCGGGGTCAATAGATGAGTTCAATTTTCATCATTTGACGTTTTGATTGGTGTGAGCGATTATTGCGAACTTGAAATCGTTCAAATCCAGTTCCAGGAATCATTGAACTCGACATCAGAGTAGCCAAATATTAGCCTTATAATATTCCTGCTTTTTTAACCTCAGGGCTTCCCAAATATCGCAGATTTTTCATGGAGGGTCCAAATGTATGAGCCATTTTCTCGGTAGTCATATGATTCGATCGATAATTTATTTAAAGTATATTTTAAGGTAATTTTTATTTTAAAATATTCAAAACTAAAGATTTTATAAATATGATAATAATCAACCTTGTAATATTGCAATATTCATAATTCTACGTTCATAATTCCAATATTTTGGTTATGGCCAGTTTTTGTTTAAATATTGCTACCTTTGACAATAAGCGGAGACATTGGTATGTAATAATTTAATTAATTCTATCTATATTATTTAAAATTAAGATTACTATTTTTAAGGAGATTCAAAATGTATCAAGTATTCTTTAATCTGCATTTTCTTTTTTCACTAGCAATACGTACGTGTTTCAAATGTATTAGCATTAAACACTTGATATTTACAACAATGAATACTAAACTAGAATATTGCTACTACCTTCGCATTGAGAAGTGGCATTCGCATGGCCAATGTCCATCATCCGTGTATTTTATTACTTTTTGGTTTTATTTTTTATTGTAAGTAGATTGCGGGCTTATCAAATTATTTTGCCAAATAAGCGTAGTTGCAGTATATAAGTTTATTGATTGTTAATAAACGCTCGTAGAATAGAAGAGCTCGCGTCCTTTACTTCGGAGGATGTCTACAGGTCTGACTTAAGTTGCAAGTTGTTACTTGTACCTTAATTTAAATCTAAACTTAAATTTTGGTATGACTGGTTTTGTTTCATGTTTTATGTCATTTTTTTTTATTTATTATAAAAACTAGCGGCCCGGCCCAGCTTCGCCTGGGTGCTTAGATGTTTAGAATCCACTCCACACCAGAAATATCTTATTCCCGTTCAAACTTTTGTACTCCTGAACTCAACCTAAGTACCTACAATCCCTTTTCCTATCGTATCCCATCCCATCTCCTCTGGCTCCTTTTCTTTCTGTTACATCCCGTCCCATTATTTCCCATCGAATGCAATCCGGATCCGACTGGTCCCACTTTATCCCACTTCATCCCTTAATGCCTAAATAGGCATGTTGATAATTTTTTGGAATTGCTTTTATTTTGTAGATAGGCCTTATATAAACACGAAAATACGACGAATATCATTTAAAAATACGCAAACACAAATACTTTGCAAAATTCCTGCTAAAACTTTCCGCTCAGCCAAAATTCTGACTACGAAATTGTTTTTTTTATGTATAGTAAACTACTTATTGTCTATTACTACTTATTGTATATTGTCTCGGGTTCGAATCCCGGGTCGGGCAGTGATATTGGATTTTTCCATTCATTATCAGCCCGGAGTCAGGAATTTGTGCCCGATATGGCGATAGGCTCGCCCCCTATCACATCGTGGGACGGAACGTGGTGGGTGTTCTGGTAGCACCTCTGCCTACCCCTTGTGGGAAAAAGGCGTGTGTTTAAGAATATGTTTTTATAGTGCACATTATTTTTCGTTACTGGTGTCAAATTATAAGTTTTTATATCAATAGCTTTAGCGGTTTTGATTTTCCGTACAATATTTCTACCCTTATTTTACCCCCGTAATGATGTTTTTCCAAAATTATTGTAAGCCATTATTTTTTGTTTGTAATAAGGAGCTGAAATATATATTTTTATAGAAATAGCTTCAGCTGTTTCGATTTTGCCTATAAAATTCCAACCCTTATTTTAACCCCTTTAGGGTCAATTTATATATTTTTATTTTTATATGAGTAACTAAAGTGCCAAGTTTAATATCTTAACTTTAACGGTTTAGATTTTTCCATACATACTTTCATCCCTTATTTCAACCCCTTCAAGCCTTTTCTTCACAAAAAAAGTAGCCTATGTCCGTTTCCTGGCTCTAAGCTGCCTCCTCAACAATTTTCAGCCATATCGGTAAAGCCGTTCTTAAGTTATAAATAGTGTAACAAACACGACTTTCTTTTATATATATAGATATACTAATAGCACCCAACAGTGACATACATAGTCCTGACCCCACATTAAGATCAATTAAGTCTTGTGCTGTGGGTATCAAAAGCTACGAGAGGCTTATCGGTCTCACAAACACCCTAGACCCGAGACAAATACTTGTTGGTTTCACACACATTTGTCTCGGTACGGGGATCGAACCCGCAACCTCTCATTTCCAGCCGGCGGTGAACCAACTGCGCCATGGAGGCTGACATGAATTATGGTGATAATTAAATCACAAGACGCATGTATTTTTGTGAGTATCGCATCCTCAGCCTTTTGTTACATAGCTTGGTATTCGGCAACGCCACGCAGGCTGTAGAGTTATATTGGTGAAATTCTTTAATTACACGCCATTAGCAAAGATAGAAATTCAGTTTATCACTATGTGTTACGACTTCGCTTTCGCTTTATTACAAATATCGGCAGTAACTCCGGCAACATGTGTTTAAAAACATGTACGGAATGTTAATTAGTTTGTAATATTAAAAAAAACACAGACTCAGAGGCAACCTAAACTACTTCTTGTAGAAATTTATCGAAAGGGTTCCTTATCTCCCTAACTAAGCGAGCATTGAAAAAGGATTTTTGGATATTTATAGGAAAAAAATGTGAATTAGTTTTAATTTTTAATGTTTGTCACAAATAAAATTATTTTTCTTTCTTTTCTAGTGGCAATTTATTTTCATAGTTATAAATATGGAATTTATCTTATCATATCTTAAGTTGTGTCTGTACCAACTTACAATCATCTCTTGCCGGTGGACAATCTATTCGGGTAGCACTGCATTTACCATAATTTCGAAAGACCGAGATCGCACCTACTCCTGTACAGCTAGAATATACGTAGGCGAGCTGGGTTATAAGATCGGCGATTCATTCCCTTTTCTCGTTAAAGGTTCCTCATTTAAAAAAACAATCTGCAGCTGTATGGTTGCTTATCAAAAAAGCCGCTTGCTAGTTACTAGTCTAAACTATGCTAAAATTATTTGCTAGTTTTTTGCACAATAAAACCTACGCATTGTTTAATATTTATGACGACAATATGCAAATAAAATATTAAGCACCATTGTGCATACGAGTCAGGGTCAGTGACCTAGCCGGAGAAGGGACAATCGTTGCCCAGCCAAGGATGAGCGTGAGATGCGCTCGTGACTCCGATCCACAGCATCCCTGCCAATTGTGCCTATATCCTATGTATTAAGGTTGTTTGTGGTTATTTTGTCTATATAAAATGATTGAAACGGCTGTTATTGTGCACGCTTCACGCTTAACCTACTAGATTTGAAATATTGTTTTAGGATTTATACAATTTGGCCCTACAAAATGTCGCCATATATGAAGATGTATGTATCTATCTCATTAGGAGCAGCTAGGGACATCCAACCTGATATAAATTGCAAGTAGTCTTTCAATACTTATTGCTTTTAATAGCTCGTTGTGAAAATCCTGGGAAAGGCTTATGCTCAGGGTTGCTGTGGAGAACCTGCATGACTAAAAATTTTGGGCTTTGGAAATGATTTCATATTCAACTCTTTGAATTCAACTAACCTGCGATTCTTATTATTATCACTGTATTGTAAACTTGTTTTGAAAAGAGCTACGTTAGAGTGTCTTGCCCGTTCTTTTCTGGCGAAAACATCCTTGTGAACAGGGTGGTAGTAAAAAGTAGTGACTGAGTCTAAATAATGTGTAACGTTTTATGGATTCAATTCAATACTTTCTTTTCGTTTTATTTCATAAATAGGCGTAGTAGGTTTTTCAAGGTTTGCATAGTCAACTACTTCGCATCAGATCAATCTGGTTGATTGAGGCATAAACCTATTTCAGCTGTAGAGACGATCCGTATCTTGTAATGAGGTGTAAATGGGATGAAATTGTTGTTACGTATTGTACATTAAACCGCGCAAACAAAGTCACGGGCATGAGATAGTCATGGATAAAAATACTAAATCGGTAATCGTTTAGATGCGTAATGATCGCTGGCAGTTAAGTTTAATAAGCATCTTTTAGCATGGATGTCTTGATTTGAAAAATAATATGGATAGTTCACGGAATTGATGAATGATCCGCAATATTGTGCGAAGCGAATGCTGGATGGTTATTCCAGGTAAATCATTCAGGCGAATGGAAAACAAAACCTATGTCAGTCATGGTCAGTCTTATAGATGACTATAAGACTAACAAACTGAAACTATCAAATTATATGTCTATTGACAGCGTGTATGTCCTGTGAATGGTGACGTCATGAGTTCGAAAAAATCTGATTTTTGAAATATCTGGAGTTTTTGAGAATTTGTACCCTGCCTGGCTATAGGCTCGTCTCCTGTTATATATTCTGAGTGGAATAAACTGGGTGAATTGTGAATCGCACAATTGGCATATTTGCCTACCCCGTCGGAGATACAGGCGTAGGTATAAACAACTAGGACACGTAAATTATTCTTAATAGCACTATTTGTTAAATCGAAATGATTACAGAAACTCAATAGAAGAATTATATTTTCTGGCACTGATTTATACGCGCAGAGCCTTTTTTCATTACTTTTTACTCGAAATCATATGTTTAACGAATTCATCGCTTAATAATACCATCAATCGCTGTATTAATAGAAATTAGAAAAAAAACACAATTACTGGTGGCCATAAAATAATAATGACTATATTTGCTATACTTAAGTTTAATTATAGGTTATCAAGAACACTTAAATGGTATAATGAAATAAAAACATTAATTTTTTTGCGCGAAATTATTAAAATAATTCATTAAATAATTTTATATCGAGTTTTTTCAGGAGTAATTAAAGACATATTGCTGATTTATTTTGATTACGTCGTGATAATTACGGATATTAAATATTATTTTTAATAGCAAAAAATATTATTTATTTAGTTATTTACGTTACCTGATCCGCTTTGTAATGGATTTATTAAATAGATATTTTAATCATATTTTACGCACAACAAACCTATAGCACGTTCATAACATAGTTGCCGAACAATCGTTTATGTGTACGAAAAATATGTATTTGTCTCACGAGTGAACAAAAGTCTCATTTGCGATGAACAGGACTGAGAAATAATAGATGGTTTCGAGCCTAAATCATAAAGCTCTTAAGTCCAAATAGTGAAGGGAAACACCGTGGAAAAACCTAAAAACCTGAGAAATATCAACAAAAAATCGGTACATCAGCAATTACGAGTGTGAAATAAGGCCTAAAGCAAAAGATCTTGCCAGAAATTGTATTCTCGTGGTTAGTCAACTCCTAACTCCTGATTTCATAACCAGAACCAGTTGTCAGTTCAGTGCACTACTAAATTGTATTCTTTTGGCTAGCGAACTCGTGACTTTTTATTCAAAAGAATCTCGTTCACTACACATAAGCTTAGTCAGTTATAGGTTTCTTAGATTTAAGCAGATGGGCTGAAGCATGCACCACCATGGGAACCAATTCTACATTTAATTAAATCGGAACCCAAAAGACCAACTGCCAGACCTCAAGACAGTGAGCTCCTTCTGCGTAAATCGGACCGCAAAAACCAATTAACTTTTTAATTTAATAATTGTCAATTAAGGGTAGTTTAATTGTAACAGTCACTAAGCGGATGACACGAAAGCTGTAAAGTAATCGCAATGCGGGAAATTGAAAATTTTAAAATTAAATCAAATTCACGATAATATCCGTAAGAATTCGTTTTATTTCATTACACATAAGCCATTGAGATGACACGTATGTTTGCCCGTACGAATTCCCCATAAGGACATAAAAACTATTTTAAGATGAAGCGTTGTTATCTAGAAATATAGTCACATGACATAAATGCGGCGCGGCGGGCCATTCATAAAGCTTTGTAGTAGATACGCGACTTTTTTACACAGGTGCGTCGACCCGGATTTAGATTAAAAATATTTTGACCCGCAAGTTGCTATGCCAGGCTTGGGAATAATAAACCATATTTCTATGTGAAATATGTAGTCATAAAATATGATTTACGAATATGGTGGTATTTGACTTTGATTTAATAATAACGTGGCATAATTATATTAATAATAACATTAATTAAGCGTATTGGTAGGCTCCGTGCCGCATTGACTAAAAAGCCGACTTGGAAAACAAGAGGCAAGGGGTTTGATCCCCGCGTCAAGGTAAATGTTTCGTAATTTGTAGCATATAATGTTTGGTTCGGAGTCTGCGTATTATAGGGCTGAAAAATGCTTTGTGGTTTTTGAGATTTATGTGGAATAAATTGCCTGTTAGGTATACTCCATTTAATAAGGTATATCAATTATTTATGTAATAATATATAAATCATGATCTAAACAACCATAGGAAATTATTCGACATTAGTGTGCGACGAACTTGTAAGTCAGCGGTATGCATTTAATTCTTTTCACCACAGAAAAGATACGATCACTACTGCCGCATATTATCCTATTTTTCTCCACGTATGTGTTTAATATAATATAAAGACATCATAAACAGGACATACTAAAGTATCAAATCCACAAAATGACTCCACACGCAATTTCCCAACCGACCGGCAATATATTCAAGTGCGCCACTCATAAACTCGTAATAACGTCGGCATGGAAGGCATTATCTCTATCGGTAGCTAAAATACAGCCGCATTTACCATAGTCACATTATGACACGTAAAATAACCAAAACCGGCTTATAATAAAATTGTCTTCGTGTTACGTAATCGTAGGCGGCGTGCAGTGATTTGGTCACATGAGTCTATGCAAATGGGTCCGCCAAATGAATCATCGAGGTCCGTTTTGTACGTATTAAACCTTTTTGCGGCAATTAAGTAAATTGTTGATATTAATTTTATGGTCGCCGGTTTGAGAAGTGCGGAATGTTTTGATTAAAGCTTCTAATATAGCTGTATTGTAAATTAGATCTTTGCATATCAGCATTTATAGGAATTTTCAATATCATATTTTTCTGAATACGTTTTTCGGTTATTTTCTTTCACCGCTAGTCAGTTTGTAAAGGTCATCACCCCGCCAAGCCCAAGAGCAATTAACTTGACATTTCCTGAGCCGAAAAAGTGATGTCATTCATTTCCCATGCTGGCAAAAATATCTTCGTCAATTAAGTAGTCACCGTTTTTCGCTGCCAATATTCAGCAAAAATAAATTATTTGTTAAATGACAATATTATGTGTAAAGACAGTGATATAGGGTTATACGTATGACGTATTAGGTTTCAAGAACATCATGGGAACTTGAATTTTAAAATTTAATTGCAAAAATCAAGAAAAACCTACACGAAAAATTGTAAACGTTTATTTAATCGGTACAAAATTCAAGTCACGATGCGTTTTACATTATAATATGGGTTATAAAATCCTGTATAGCCAAATTAATTACAATTAACTTTGCCATATACGGACCAGGTATGGCTAAGGCAAGCGATTTTATTTCCGCGTCGACACGTGTTTTATTTTTAATTAATATAGTAAATATGCATTTTAGGATAAGTATATATAAAAATAAGAATAATAACTTCGTAAAGAATTTGCCCAACCCTAAAACTAAAAGACTATGTGAGTGTACCCTTCCAAAGTTCACGAAATAACCTCCTTCCGAATACTTTTGTGAGTGAAGAGTGCTAACAGTCTATGTCACTCTCTCCCTCCTTGTCTTTCCTGTTAAGCAGCGCAGGCGGTGGAACACTTTTGGTTTTCAGAACATTGGATTGGCAAAGTCGACAAGCAAATTAGGTATGGTTCAAACTTCAGCTGAAACTTAAATATCCGTCCCCCTTGGGGGGAAAACGGCTCTACTTAGGTGTTTGAGCCTGCGCTTAAACCACTTATGAGACGTGTTTCCTGTCTGCCGACTGCGCTGACTTATGACAAACCGTACTGTGATAGTGAAATAAGCACAGATTTATTATATTATATTAAACATTAATAAATATCCTTTAAAATGACACTACACTAGGCTAGTGGCGATTGGTAAATTTTATGGCTTCTCAAATTGTTTGACGAAGTTTTAAGATGTTTTTACGTCCAAGTGTGTAATGATGAATAAACACGGATCTTCAAAAAGGCGGATATCCTTTGCCTAGGAATAGATCCTACCATAAAAACAAGGAAATCTGTTTCTTATGTCAAGTGTTTAAAGAACATTTTGTATTGACATTACCTTATATTTCTTATGGTGGAAAGTCCAGCAAGCATCTTGTTTGGGGTATTCCAAATTGTCATTACCTACCTTATTGTGCTAGTAAGTTCACACAGTTAATCGAATTGCAATAATGTTTATCGTCTTCTTTCAAACTATTTTCCTTAACGTGAACAAAAATATAGTTTTATAATATTTTTTCTTGAAAATAGGATGTTCATTTTTATGTGAATTATTCTCAGAAAATAAGTTAAGGACGTTGGGATGAAGATCCGTAAGCAACGTTTTGAGGCATTTTCTCTTTCCAATGTTTATTTCTAACTAATTTAAAATATAAATCCAAAACGGTTGAATGAGCTACTTCGTCAGATATAGACTGATCTTAATATAATCCATCCATCCATCCATCAGCCAAAGGAAGTCCACTGCTGAACATAGGCCTCTCCCAATGATTTCCACAGTGACCTGTTGGAGGCAGCCTACAATATAGATCTTAATATAGAAGTAAATAAAACAAATTGCATTAACCAACAGACTTCAATGCTTTCACAGTATCATTAACATATTATGTCGCTGAAATAATACATTAATTTTATTAACATCTGTCCAACGCGCCCTTCAAAACCAAACAACTGGACCGCCAACATTTTCCCATACCATTTGGTACAGACAAAGCGTACGCCCTTTGCGTCACGTCGCCAGCAGTGGGGGGTACAGGTTAAATGGCGGGAGAAAGTAACAGTTCTTCCGCAACGCAGCATGTGACTCGGCTCATGTGACCGCGCACAATGCGTTGCAAAACGCCGCGCTAGACGCAGGTAAACATTGCCTTGTGCAACTCGCCGAATACGTATGGATGATATCATTCACAGCTCCTGTTTGTAGATAGCAATTAAGAAACGCGAGGTGTGAAATGAATAATATGTTAAATTACAATCTAGTTCTTGTTTCATTGCGACAGTCTCCGTGGCGCAGTTGGTTAGTCACCGGCTGCGAAACGAGAAGCTGCGGGTTCGATTCGAGGAGAATGCTTAGCGCACAGTTCGTAACCTGGCCTAGTCCCGATGGGTGGAATTCACTCACTATATAAATTCTTGAAAGTTTTCTTTGGTATGCAGGTCTCCTTACGACAATTATAAAATCTTCTGACAATACATTAAACGATTAAATCTGTATCTGTGTCAGCCCATATACGTCCCACTGTATGGCATGGGCCTCCTCTACAATCGAGAGTACGATTGAGACGGGTCAGGCCATACAGTCCATCACGCTGACCTAGTACGTGTTGGCGGACTTTACATACTGCAGAAATTCTTCAAAACCGCTATGGTATGCAGGTTTCTTCACGATGTTTTCCTTCACCGTTACAGTGCGTGTTAATTAACTATCGATACACACTTAACTCCGAAATGTCAGAGATGTGTCCTGGGATTTGAACCCGCGACCACGGTGAACATGTTACTTACCAACAGGCCACCAGGCACTTCAATATTAAACATAAATTCAATAAATTTGTAAGTGTGTCAATGTTTTGATTTTATTTTATACATCCTTGATATTTTGTTATTATACGAGGAGACATGAAAGTAGTTGTTATTGTTCGTACTTGCAAGTCAAAGTGGGTTAAATTACATCTGCATTACGTGTTATCTTGTATTTCTGCTTACATGTATTATGGCAGGATTACTGCGCAAAGATAAATTATTAGTGCATTTATATTTATTATCTTTTTATAGCGTCTTGTTCTTGACACCTGAAACCATAATTATTATACATATATTTGATCCTACAAATAACGGAATCGATACAATTAATATACTCGTAATTCGATCTACATCGTCTTGACGCGAAGATCGAAATTGAATTATAAATTTTTCAGAAGACTTTTAAACCAATTTTCCTCAATCATTCAAAGGATTTTTTTTTCCCAGTACCTCTATTAAATTTAGGTGATATAACTATAGAAACACGTCTATCTAAAAATTAACATTAATTATGTCAAAATACAATCAACGATGGATACCACAACACAATAACCAAAGCTTCCGAAATACCAAATGTCGCATTCCTAAACAACTTATAAATAATATTTTGATCACAATCAACAAAATGTGGAATTTATAAATGGCGCCGAGGAACACGGAAGCTCGGTCGACTGCAGCGCCGACGATGCACGAAATTAACGCTTATTAAACCAGCGCGTTTGTAATTTAATATGTCTTCACGGATCCAATGAGGTCTGGTGTTGTGTTACTAATTTAGAGTATTATTTAATGTGTTACATTGGTGATCTAAATGATTTCGACTACCTATTAATTAAATTTAGTTTTGTTTTCACAGATATTTTACATGTGAAAAGTTATAGGCAAAATCGAAGAAGCAAAGTCTTTATGTCGTGGTTTCTGTTGATTATGAATAAATGAATAGTGGGTTAAGGGTGCAGGAAGTCGCTGGATGCAGGCAGCTTCGAACAACTCGATTTGGAGTACCCTAGCAGAACCTAGGTTCGGCAGTGCACTTTCGGTCACTGAAAAGACTGAGAGAGATTTTGTATTTTGGAAAGCGACCTTTAAAAGGTGTCACAGGAAGTCCATCGCTAAACAAAGGCGATCCCTAAGGATTTCTATAACCACCTGTTGGAAGCTATGAACATCCAATAGCAACATATGCATAAGGGCAATCAGTTTTTGACGTGACTTCAAAAGAGTATGGAAGTTAAATGGATCCTATTTATGAATCACGAACCAGCAAACATTGAGTTTTTAGATTTATAATATATTCGTATGTGTTTTATTCTATTTTTGGTATATATAATAAATTATTGATGATAAGGCTGTCACATTTGCAATAATAAATAAATTTACCAGTTTTTTAATGACGTAAGCATCAGTTTATCCACAGTAGTGAATATGAAATGCGTTTTTTACCGTGTCCGATTTTATTTAAGTTCATTCTGATATTTTATGTAATTCATACAAGTATGTTAAACATGTCCAGATTCTGCAGAAATTGAATAGATATGAAATATCCAAAATCATTAAAATATATTGGGGCGTTGTAAATGAAAATAATATATAAGAAATGTTTTTCCAATTGTATTGTATTGTATCAGCCCATATACGACCCACTGCAGGGCACGGGCCTCCTCTACAATCGAGAGTACGATTGAGAGTGGTTAGGCCATATAGTCCACCACGCTGGCCTAATGCGGGTTGGCGGACTTTTACATACCATAGAAATTTATACAAATCGCTATGGTATGCAGGTTTCCTCACGATGTTTTCCTTTACCGTTATAGTGCGTGGTGA
Source organism: Theretra japonica (assembly GCA_033459515.1). NCBI lineage: Eukaryota > Metazoa > Arthropoda > Insecta > Lepidoptera > Sphingidae > Theretra > Theretra japonica. The sequence goes on from CM065943.1 coordinate 8,707,968, forward strand.
TTGACTATCAATACACACATGACTCCGAAAAGTCAGAGGTGTGCCCTGGGATTTGAACCCGCGACCACCGTGAACATGTAGGCAGCCGCGTCTGGTCCGTTTACCAACAGGCCACCACGCACTTAAGTCGCACAAAAATACATAAAGTAGAGGACGCGTGTTCGGGGTTTGAACCCGCGACCAAAGACTGTCTGGTTGTCACCCAACTGAGCGATGGTTTACATGCCAAATTCCGTAACCATCGTAGTTTATTTTTTTCATAAAAAAGCTTTTGAATAATCCAAGTACCTAATCCCTAAGGGCCTTATTAAAAAACTCTGATGAGCCAAGGATTAACTTTAGTATTAAGGCTTTAGAATTGACTCGATTATTTTAAATAGCGAGGTATTCGCGACTTTATTAATAAACACGGAATTGCAGAGGGCTAGACAACCATCGTATTGTAGTTACATTATTCAATATTATAGTTAAATTAATAGTCAAAATAATCGAGTCAATTCTAAAGCCTTGGACTAAAGTTAATCCTTCGCTCATCCGAGTTTATTACTAAGGCCCTAAATGTCCATATATTTTAAATATCCGTTTAAAAAATAATCTTAGATGTAATGTGATAAGTAGAAACATAACAATTACATGCTAACAAATAAATATTCTTACTGCGTAATTACTAGCCTTAATTGCCTTATTACATACAGACGTTCATCCGTGTTGTCGGTCTCTCGTCTTTTTATAATTTACATATTATAAAAAGATGAGACTAATAGATTAAATGCAACACTAATATATTAAATGCAAAAATAATTATAGTAGCTCTTTATGGTTAAATCTCTCATTTATTGTAGTAAATAAAATAACACTGCCTCGGTGGCGTAGTGGTACTACGGTATGATTGCAAAACTGAGGTCTCGGGTTCGAATCCCGGGACGGGCAAAGTGATTTTTCTATTCATTATTAGCCCGGAGTCAGAAATTTGTGCCCGATATGGCGATAGGCTCGCCCCCTATCACATCGTGGAACGGAATATACACGGCGAAACGTGGGTGTTCTAGTAGCACCTCTGCCTACCCCTTCTGGGAAAAAGGCGTGTGGTTGTGTATGTAAATAAAATAACAAATTGAATAAAAAACTATTGACATTTTTAATCACACAAAATCACCCGTGATATAAATTTTACCCTTAATATCAGGTAAATTGCGCATAATTAGCAATATTTTTTCCAAATGCAATTTCGCGCTATTTCAGACGTCAAACAAACAAAATAAAAGCCAAAATCCGTGACGAATTTAGTCAAAGTGGACGCAGCCGCATCACGCTATGAAATTTTGTACAGTCGTGTAACAGCCAGCGTGATCGTTTCATGCCATTGTTGCTTCACGCCATTTAGAAACGTTGTTTTTTATAGCACGAATCGTTTTATTATTTAAATATAAAAAAAAAAATTAAGGCCTATGTTCAGCAGTGGACTTCCTTAGGCTGATGGATGGATGGATGAAGCCAGGCGCACTGATTGGTACCTATCTATAATTTTAAGTCACCATGGACAATAGAGATTTCAGGAGCAGATTCAAGTTGCTATGAGCAACGTAGTTCCTATACACTCTCGACAAAAATGTTGTATAATATAATACAACATTAAATAAAAGTAATTAATAGCCTACAAAGGCGGTCCGACGACTTACTTAAGGGTGCAGGAACTCATTGGATGGAAGCCGCTTTCAACTGGTTGATGTGGAGATCTTTGTAGGAAACTTAAGTCCAGCAGTGGACTTCCTGCGCCTTAAGAGAGAGAGAGAGAAAATAAAATTTTGGAAACTAATAAAAACTTACTACCGTTATTACCTATATGTGGGTGTAATATAATTTTATACGACATATATCTGTTTTTCGTCTGGATGTAGTGGGACTGAATATTTATGACTCTCTTAATTTTTAATACCCAAGAAACGAGCCACTTAAATATCAGTGCGGAATATAGAAATATGTGACTGTTCGATACATTTCTATAAGCTAAGAGTGACATCTTGTGGCAAAATGTGGAACAAGCTTATATTGGTCAGATTTTTTTAGTTATACGAGTAATTATTTATGAAACAAAAGTCGTATTTACACGTGTATACAACACGACTTTTTACACATTTGCAACAAATTAACATTAGTATCTAAATTGGAATGTTGTATTTGAGTACGAGTTAATTGCGGATGTGTAATAATTAAGTACTTGTTTTGTATCTACAATTCATAATTGTATTAAAAAGGCGAGATTGAATTAAAGATCTTCATGTATTTATCACATGTGTAGTCATTATTGAGATAAGTTTGTGCAGGTACTTTTGCGTTAAATAATCTTTTGACTCGGCTGCCTACATGTTCACGGTGGTCGCGGGTTCAAATCCCAGGGCACACCTCTGACTTTTCGGAGTTATGTGTGTATTGATAGTCAATCACCACGCACTTTAACGGTGAAGGAAAATATCGTGAGGAAACCTGCATACCGTAGTGATTTTAAAGAATTTCTACGGTATGTAAGTCCGCCAACCCGCACTAGGCCAGCGTGGTGGACTATATGGCCTAACCACTCTCAATCGATTCTCTCGATTTTAGAGTAGATAAAAAAAAAAGTTTTGTCTGATAAAAAAAAAGTTTTGTCTAATGTTTTTTATTTAATATCATAATGTCGCTATTTCTGTTGCAATCATCCTGTGAATAATAAGCATTCTAGATAATGTCAATACAGTATAATAATTACATTATCAAATATGAATAATATTCTCATCGCAAATAATCATTAAACCTTTTTCTGTGCATTGGCTTGAAATCAAAGATAGATTTTTATTTCAACAATTTTTCTGAATTGATTTTTTATTTGTCACACAGGTGTAATGTCAATGATTTGATGACGCAAGTAAGGAATTTATAACTTGTTTCTAGTTGCGCCTAGTAGTCAATAGACGGAAGAAAAATAAAAATATATGGCGCCAAAAAAATAAGACTTTCCGATGTATTTTATGACTTTTGTAGTATGTACGCGTTAATAATTAATTATTCAAAGGAATTGTCATTTAATTAAAGGTAGCTAACCATTTTTGGAACTTTTTCTTTCTTTGTTATTGATATAAATAATAAAAATCCTATTCTGACTATATATTACCCAAATCTCAATATACATAGAACAGAGACAGAAACCTGTACATAAACTAAATAAAAAACAAAAAACACATGGCGCGGCGCGTGCCTCCATTAACTCTGATATTTTAACAGTTCCGGCTGTGTGATCTCTTTGCATACGACCACAAACATTATAGACTAAATATATAGGCAATTAAAACTACTGCAAAACGACATTCGGCTAATTATGGACAAAAATCACGAGACACCAACAAGCGTAATACCGCGTGGTACATATTTAATATGGATCCGAGAAGCACGTTCGGCAATAAAACAAATGCTGAATTGTAATGAGGATACGTAATAAGGCAAAAATAGCTGAACTGTTTAACAATAGAGTTCGAATTTGCTTGAAGATGGCTTTGATTAGGTAAACTTTTGTTGCTATGGACATCTTCATTCACGTAGATAATTATTTTTAAGACCTCCGAGACAAAGCAATGATTTTAACGATAAAACGGCCAAGGGGAGATTTCACATTATTTATTTCTTCCCTTGTCTATAAGATCTATGCTGATGGCACTTTTGCTTTCACCAAAAATGTCGCTTGTAAGATTACAAGGGAGATACCTAATAAATACATTTTTTTACGAAGAATATTTAATGTAAAATTTAAATAAATATAAAGAGTATTTTATAGTGACTGCCTCAGTGGCGCAGTTGTACTACGGTATGCTTGTAAAGCTAAGGTATCAGGTTTGAATCCCGGGTCGGGCAAAGTAATATTGGATTTTTCTATTCATTATCAACCCGGAGTCAGAAATTTGTTCTCTATATGACGATAGCCTCACCCCTATCACATCGTGGAACGGAAATACAAGGCGAAACGTGGGGGTCCTGGTTACACTTCTGCCTACCCTTTCTGGGAAAAAAGGCGTATGTGTATAGGTATATTTTAACCTACTTTCCAGTACGTTCTGCCATTGAAAAAATATACTGATATATGCACGTATCAGTAAAAAAGTCACACTGCACCTAAATACACACAACAGACTCTACATAAACCTACATAAAAATACATATGTATCCAATTTCCTCAATTGCATAATACGTAGAAAATTTAATACGAAAGTTCATATTGTGTTTAACAGTACAGCCGCGTCGCGAAGCTCAACCGGTCGCAGTATCGTCCTCATCGCGAAATGTCAAGGCTGGCATTGTTACGGCGGTCACATGACTCGGTAGCCAGTCACATGATGTTGGGTCGCTAACTTAAAGGGGTTGCCACATAATCCTAGACACAAGTGTTGAAATGGTTGGTATGCAGTATGCGTTTGATTAAGTGAGAAACTGGCTTGTTAAGTGATCTTCACTACCGATTAGCATCCTCAGATTTTGGAACTCGCAGGGGAAAGCCTTTGGAAATGGATTGGGAAAGAGTGGAGGAATAGTGGGGGCAGAGAGGACTTTTTCTCAAATCTGTTAGGAAATTTTATTTAGCTTCAGAAGCTGGAATCCTCTAGTTTGGTATTAAATAACAGAGTACTTACCAGGCGTAGCTGCTATTTTGCTGTGGAGTCCTTTGTGTAGTGACGTCGGAATTTCAAAAACATTACTCTAGAGTTGACGATGACAAAGATCGCCGGTATTCACATCAGTTTATGATCTTACTCGGTTATCAGTCTCCTCCTATACAAAACAACAAATGAATACATTAATAAAATGACATAGTTATATAAAACATTAATCAACATAATAATTTTCAACGCCACAGAATAACAGAGAACAATATGATTTTTACCTTCTTGCAAAATGCTCACGACCCGTCGTAGAATAGTTATTTATCTTTTTTGTTATTTGATAATAAATAAATACATCCAACAGGCACACACAAAGACCTACACTATTGGGTCTTATGTGGTGGGTATCAGAAACAACAAGAGACTATTCAGTCTTACAAACACCCATGTCGAAACAAATACATCACACAAACATTTGTATGCGTGCGAGGATTTGACATCAAAGTTATTCTTTCACATCTTAAAAACACTTCACAAATTATCTCATTTTGTTACTAACGATACACAAATCTTTGAGTTACTTATACACATTATTCGTATACAAAAAACTATCGCGCTACCAAATAATCCATACAGAATGACACAAGTGAAAACTAGTTAACTACTTCGTGGGTAGATGTCATTCATCTCAACATGTTTACCTATAGTGTTGCGAAATTCTTTCTATAATAAATATGAAATACAAACTTAAATTTTTGCTTCTTTTGGCTGATTCGTCGATAGTGTGGATGGTCCATTCTGCTATTTGCGATTGTTAGACAACACCACTCCGACGTCCATAATTCGTCAGTTAATGGTGGGCACGTTCGCCGTCCTTCCAATTGTTTGGATTTACCGGCGTTTGATTATCTACGAGTATAGATTATTTTTTTGTAATTTTGATATACATGAGAAAATATTTATTTATGATATTACAAAACTAGATATTGCTGTCGATAGGATAATATTAGGGAGTCATTGGTCTTACAATAGAGGTTGTGAAAGAAATCTATGAGATTGAGCAGAAAACTGAGGATCAACGCAAAGTACAAAAAGAGAGCAAAAAAATTAAATTTTAAGGGTCTTATAAATATTTAAAAAATATATACACTATACTTATTAATGGTTTGAATATAGTTCTTATATGTCTCCTCTCACATTAGGATTACTGAGATTGATGAACAATATAAATATTCCACGAAAAAATATTAGGTATTTTATTAACAGCACGAGATGAACATATGTTTTTGTGTAAAATAAATTAACTATCACTATGAAATATGCGATGACTTCACGACCTTTTCTTTAGACACTAAAATTGATGTAAACAAGTTTTTTCTTTTAAATTTTTATCATTATTTAAGGAAGATAATTATCCAAACTTTGGAATAGTTTAAAAAGTAAATTCAAACGATCTTTTGTACAGTTGTTGTTATTTATTGTTATACTATTTAATCAATAATTATAGAAGAAAAGGAAAACAAAATTTAAATAGGTAGGGATATTGACCCTACTTTAGTTGGTAGAACTCAATTAAAGCGCCATTGAATGGTCTATTCATGATATTGTGATTATAAAAGAACGAAACAACTGTCACTTACTATTTTGTTAAATATATTAACCGTTAAACATAAATATAAAACAACGCCATCTATGCGTTGCTGCTTATAATATTAACTTGATAGGTTCTGTGCAGAAAGAAAAAGGTTTTAATCGCTAGCTAAACGCCTCAACTTACACGGATGGAAACTTAAACAGACTTAATAATTCACACACGAACCAATAGATGGCGTTGAAAAAATATATTAAAAGCAATTACATTAACTAATTTCATACAATCATAATACTAGTAGTATTAAAAATAAGCATTACTCGTAGTACTCGTAATTGAAAATTATCCGAAACTTGTAAGTAAAATTGAGACTTAGTAAATGTTACATCTAAGTTATGTGGACGCGTTGATGTCTATTCTATTGAGATTATGATACGTTGGTCACACAAGTTCTGTATCGACAATTTTTATCTACAATATACGATTGCTATGATAATTGATTGAATAATATATGAGAAATAATAAATTATTTTGACTAGTAATTATTTGTATGACCAAAAGTTATCATATATATTAACTTTTATTCAGTTAGATTGCCCATTAATAAGACTGTAAAGGTTCGATTAGGTTCTATATTAAGCAACCAACCTTAATTAATATATCTTTATTCATTTAATAACAGCAATATACTGTTACACTACTAGGTAATACAAACTCGTTATAATTACATTAATTAGCTATGTTTTAGTAGATTTACTATCTTAGCAATGATAGATCTAAAATGGTTTTACAAATGAAAAATGTTAAAAAATAGACACTTATTCAAACGACTTTAACACTCTTTTACTACATAATAAAACTAAAAAAAGTATATTCTTATTATATTGTTTGTATGTTATTATTTACATTTATTTTATTTGAAACGATATATCTCGCACGAATCAAAGATAGTATTTGTGTCATATTTTAGCTATGAATAGAACATAGCGTTAAAAAACGAAATTGTGATCTTATCGAATTAATTCAAATCAAGAAATTTCACTTTCTTATTGGAAAGTATGACGTCTTTACGTTAAAGAGAATAACGGACGATGTTTATCAACGGACCGGATATTGTCAAATAATAACAAATCCAGTTTTTGTGAAATACCCAATGCAGTTTAATAAAAATTTGAAAGTGGGTTGTGTAAAACTGTACTTTTCATATTATATTGGTACAAATAATATAAATGCAATCGGCTGCTTAAAATCAAAACATAGTAACTCGTTCCAACAAAAATGTTCAGGAGAGCCAAAAAACTGGTCGGCTACTTTGATTCGTTCGCCCGAAGAAACCAGAAGAGATTGCGATTTGGATGTTTGGCGAAAAGTTGTGCTATATTGTTGACATTTTAGTTTGTTATACTCGTAATATTTTTAGAGTATATTACAGTTGAATCGCTCATACTTTATTTTTATTTGTGAATTTACCCAAATATGAATGTAAAAACAATATCAAAACTTAGTAAGTCTGCTTACTAGGTTATCAATTTGATTTTCTATGGTAAACGTGAAGACTAAACAAATTCATTATACATTATAGTGTTTATAAGATTAAAAAAATTATCCCAAAGTACCTATGAATGCAGATTTTGAATAAAAATCCTGTTGACTTATAAAAAGAAATTTATTAACGTACTTTAAAGAACTCTTAAATTAAAACATGACTCACACTCTCAACAGTCAACCAAAACTAAAAAAAAAATAAACTTAAGATAAAATCATTCTTATTGATAGTGAACTACTCGTTGTTATTGGTAACGATTTGACCATCAGTTTGCAAATCTATGGAGTTATCACTCGTGGGTAGATTCAGCCAAAACTCCCTTCTGTTCAATGGCATTAGGGGGACCAATTTTGAAACAATACCATATTTCTTCGATGATTTCACCCCTCGGGGGATAGTATTTGAAAGTGGGGGAATAGTGTTGACATTAAATTTCTGCATCAAGAAGTTCAGTTCTTGGTAAGACTCATCAAAATCTGTTTTATAGAACAGATTTCGTGATCCTTTGAGGAACTTAGCTTCAACCACTGGGTTTAGCAAAAATGTGCTGAGAGCTGTATCGTCATTTGTGTTACGCCGTGGAACTCGTTTCTTTTTCACCCATTGGTATGATTTTTGTACTTCGATAACGTCAATGTTCTTTCTACAGTTCGCTATAATAGACTTGTAGTCCTCGTAATCGTAAACTCCATCTCGACGCCTCATCTCTTTTTCTATATTTCCGTGTACGCCGTCGGCAGACATATGGGTATGGCCTTTAGTGAGAAATCTCAGAGTGATCGTATCAATATTAATGCACTCAGAATTAACAATCATTACCAGCGCTGTAAATAAAAACTAATTTTTATTTTGTCCAGTGCAATTGTCACACCACAGTGTTAATTTTTTCACATCTCTTTCCGAAATAAGAAAAGCCATCAATGCATCTATTATATTATTAGCACTCGTGCGCCGGTGACACTGGACTTACTAAACGAAATGTCATCTATTTTACAATCGGCGCCAAATTCAAAACATAGCAAGTTGGTATTTCAAATTCATAACTTAGTAAGTCGCTTGAGCTGCTAGGGTTTTAAATTTGTATTTTGACATACTAAGTTTAAAATTTGTACTTCAAGGAAATTTTCGTAATCATGCCAAATTGCTTAGACTTGCTAAATATTTTTTTTAAAATTACGTATGAAACTGGGTGTTTTAAGGTCCACATCATTTTGATACTGCCCAGTAAGTCGAAAAACACCAAAAGCCGTTTTTTTTTTCAAATCACCTGTTACTAGGTTTTGAATTTGGGCAGCCGCAATGTTTGTGTGTTATTTTTAGTATCTAGAAGTACATTTAAATATGTTTTGTGTATATTTTGTGTTTTTTCACATTAAGATTTCATCTCAAGCGTCGTTTAAGCGTTTAAGCGCCTGGGCAGATTTGATATTTACGACATATAAATATATATCCTTACATAGAACCTCCATCGCATAAAACCTAAGCAATTGAATATCAAAAACAGGAATTATATATTTTACAGACATATTTGCTGTTTTATCCACCTCTTACTGCAACCGAATAACTACTTATTTATCATACAATCTTCAATTGTCATACATACAAAAATTGTGTTAATACCATTTCCACGTACTCCCACAAATTATCATCAACCAAGCCATACATACGAGTATAAAAATCAGTCTTGTGCTATTTCCATACACTCCCACAAATAATTAACCAACAATAAATAAAAAATAGGCTCGTATAATAGTGGCACAGAGTCCTTGTGCCGGTTGCGTGGAGGCGCGCGGACGCAGGCGGAAGTGAGAACCGAAAGAAAGTACCCGCAACCGGTCGATAGTGGGCCACCGAGTTCAACAGGCTCGCGCGGTCATTTCTATTAACAACCTGTGTAATCCCGTTATTGCTGTATTGTTTTAGTCATGTGGGTGGAGATAAAATATAGTTAAAAAAAATAAAAAATATATTTTTATAAGATGATACGCGATTATTTATTTTGATTATTTTAATTTGTCACGCGTACATGCGAGTGGTTAAATCTCCTAGGTTGTATTTATTAAATGAAAATTATGGTGAAGTCTTGATAACTTGTCTGTTTTGTATACATGACAAAAAAAACGTAGTAATTAAAATTAATTTTTCCGTCACGGTTTTTCTATTGTCAGTATAAATCTCTAGTATGGTTAAAATTTGTATTATAATGTTCTTTAAATAATGGTCTGATTATACACACAAATAATCACCTGAGATTGGTAACTTGTATACAATTTATTAATAAGTAACTTGTTACAAATAAGTACAAAGCTGTGAAATTACTCATAAATTATGCACGCAGATAATCAATTTACTGGTTTAATCTTGCTTATGAATTACTCATTTTCTAGATTAGTATTCAATCTGCAAGTTACTACATAAATTAGTTACTTGATATAATTCTTGGTTGTATAAGAATCGCTGGCTACTTGCTACATAAGCCCCCATGAATATTTAGGGCCAATATTTTAGGCAACGACGATTTCTATTCAGGTATTCCATTCAACATACGAATTGCATAATTCGCACGATTGTATGACATCTCTGCGCACATATCCAAATATTTTGTCGTGGATGCAAAACATCGGCAAGTCATACTAAACTTGTAGGATCTATTGGCCTGACAAAAATGAACTACCTTTTATATCGGAAAAATTCACGACCCTTCGAGACATAATTCTAGATATAGAACATAATTAACAGAGAGAAATTCGTGGTTATATTATAACACAGTAAAAAAGTCAGTCAGTCTAAATTTGGTGAAAAATCCGTAACCGTTGATTTTATGACAAATTACACAGTGATTTTTGGCAGGTTAATTTCACCATACTTTCTCAATGTCAGTTTTACTTTTAGCAGAACTTTCCTTCTTTATTCTCAGAAGTGTGCGCGTAATGTTAGACTCGCAAAAAGGCAATGATAATTTTATGCAGCGGATGCAATGGCTCCTGTTTGCTGTAATCATACGTAACGTATTGATTGACAGATGGCGGATTATCGTAACCTTAATACTCGTAGCATAATATCTGATGTTTCAGTATCGAAACACAGGGTTACGAATTTACGATATGGTTATTGTAGTATGTAAAGATTGTATTAACATTTTAATTTACCGTGCTAGTAGGTAAATGCATAGTTCATTGCAATTTCTGCGCGGATCTATATTTCACCAATGTGAATTTTGTGAATTATTCAAACGACCAAATTCCATGTTTATTGACAATGAATGATAACAAAAGATTTTCTGGCTTTAAAAGAGACCTTATTAATACACACATGAGTCCGAGCAGTCAGATCTCTGGCCTAAAATTCGAATCCTAGACCGACGGCAGCCGCCTCTATTCCTTTACAAACAAAGCACCTTTAAAAAAACAAGCATATCTAGGATAAACAGTCCCTGAGGAAGTAAAGGCCCGGCTAGCACACATACCCGTGTAACTGTGTCACAGTATGCGAATACATTGACCTTACTGCGACAAGTGCCGCGATTTGGGAATGAATAGGAATGTATGTGTGAATGTCTTTGTGTGTTTATGTTGCTTGGAGGAGTTAAAATAGAGATTTTAATATAAAGTCTAGTATTTTTTTCGTTTTCTATTTTTTTACAGACTTGTAGTATGGATTTTGATATAAAGTGTATTTTTTTCGTTTCTTTGGTATTTCTTTAAACAACTCACAAGCAATTACAAACAGCAACGGAGAGTTAATAAATGAATCTTAAAACGTAAACAAAGGGTTAGTTGTAGAGTTAAATATTGGTGGTGGGTCTCTCATATGTGAGAGGTAGCCTGGGTTAGTACCACCGCAACGTCTATTTCTCCCGCCAAAATTGGGTGCAAATGCACTGTTTCGATTTGAAGGACATTGTAGCCAGAGTAACTACTTGACATAATGAGACGTACCATCTTATGTTTCAGGATGGCGAGCGCAGTGGAATTCTAAGGATTGTGTTGCGATTCATGTAATTCGTTTATTTATTGCTAAACTTTGATACATCATTCACGTTCAATTATTGTTCTCAAAACAAAACTTACATTATCGACATCAGACATTTACTTTAAACTAATAATAGACGTTCAACTTGCCTTACCTTAGGTGGCTAAACATGCCATTCAATTTTTTATTTATTTATTTAGTCTTTTTTGTACACAATCATAGAAATAACAGTATAAAGAAATAATAGAAAACCAGGTCGCGGTCTTATCGCTCTAGACGATGTCTACCAGACAACCATGGGATGGAAAGATGAGAAGGAAATAGAGAGGGCATGTTACTCTCTCTCTCTCTGGTGGGTCCCTCACGTCTGAGGATCGTGGTTGGCACCATAGTTGCATCTGGAGCCGATGTTTAATTGACATTAATATTGCTTCAGAAATTTGTTTTTCTTTTTTATTATTTACTATGTTACTTTTCCTACTAAATAAACGCATGAAAAGAAACAACGCGTGATTATTTCCATAAAAAATGACAAAGTATGTTTTCCAAGCTAATTACGGCTATAAGTACAACCCAGACATTTTCCAAAACGTCTAACTTCGCAATGACCCGCGACGTCGTATTCACACACGTCCTATGTACCGAGGCGACAGTGTTAGAGACACGTCGGAGCGAGAGAAAGTCCTCTGGGTCCATTCACAAGCAGCATACAAATATTTGTGGACGCCTACAATACCAAAAACGAGTTTAGACCTTTCTACATTTGGTGACGATGCCGCCCATACGGGGACGCTTGGCGACACTTTTGTTAATGAGTTTTTCGACTTCGATTAACAAGAAAAAGATTCGGATTTTATTACCTTTTCTTTATTGCCTAGTTAGTTTATTTATCTTTTTATGTCGCTCCAGGGATTTGTGATTGCTGGACTATTAAAGCATGTTTAAGTATGATTAGATCAAATTATGTGTTACATAATGAGGGATAAATTATCGAAATTTTAAGTAGTTGTAAGCGGTATTTTGTTTTTGATTTGGAAAATAATTGATGTTTAATTGATTAGGTTTTCTCTATGTGACTTATAAGTAAAATCAACTTATTTCCATATCTCCATATGTATCAATCTGCACAATTCCATTACATTATGTACAAAGTCGCCATTCAAATAGTAACAACTGGGACTCATTACGTCCACCTTCAGACGTATACTAAAATTGTTGACATAATCTGGTGTCGAAATCCTTATATTATCGAAATGTACGCCACTTTAGCGCAGGGGTATAATATATTTTACATAGAGCCAATAACAAAAAGGTTTTTAATACAGTCTGGAAATCAGTCATTGACATACCATTTCCCTGGTTCATAATAATTAAATAATATTATTGACACACTTGTTTGTTTTTTGTCTGAGTAATAAACTTATTCCCAGTATATTAAATGGATTAAAAGTGTTTTTTCCTCATATGAATAACAGTTTGGAAACTCTCGTATGCAACGTTTATGTAACTGAATGTAATCATATTTAAGCAGAAATTTGTGGTTTGAAAAACATTATGATGCGACTTTCTATATTGAGGATTTTATAAATATTTTTTATATATTGGCACGACAAAGATATTATACCTAATAACATGTTATTAGTGCAGTGCAATACAAATAAATAAAATATATAAATACGCCCAACAGACACATACATAGTCCTAGCCCCATACTGAGATCGAGTTTTGTGTCGTGGTTATCAGAAAATACGAGAGACTTGTCGGTCTCACAAACACCTAGACCCGGAGAAAATATCGGTGGATCATACAAACATTTGTTTCGATGGGAGGATCGATCCCGTGGCCTCACGTTTAATAGCCAGCGTCTAACCAACTGCGCCAGAGAGGCTGTCAAACAAATGGCGAGAAACAATCCATTCAATCAAACAATCCATTGGCGAGAGATAACTATCTTCCTCTTGGACATAATTACGTAGGCTTGATTAAAATAAAATATGCACAGGCACACGCATAATAGCGGTAAAGGAAAACATCGTATGGAAACCTGCATACCACAGCGATTATGAAGAAGTTCTACGATAAGAAAAGTCTGCCAACCCGCATTACGCCAGCGTGGTGGACTATATGGTCTAACTCCTCTCTATCCTACTCTCAATTGTAGGGGAGGCCCTGCCCTGCAGTGGGACGTATATGGGCTGATACAGATGTATAGGTTGAACCCGGAACACGATCGTTAGCTGGTTTTTTAATGTGATTTATATGGAAACTAGATAATCTAGCCATTGAATTAAAATTATAATATAGCAGAAACGGTTTATGGGATTTTTATTTCTTCGTTACACCCACCACCTTCGTATATATGTACATAATACAATTAAAATTCCAAAAATAGTGAGAGAAAATATGTGAATTATTTGATTCACGTTTGGAACTTGTGTCCTCTTTTTTAGTAGGCAATTATTGATCTCTGCAGATTGTAACATTTAAGTTTTTAAATATAAATTTAAATCATTGTTTTTTTGTTTATAAACGCAGCCAATTTATACATTTTAGAAAATTTAATTACAAATACCTTTGTAATTGGTATGTACTTAATCTTGGTCATTATTTACAAAATACAAAGCCATTTTAGTTTAAAAACATTATTGTATACTTGGTTTTATTATGTGCAAAATATTTTATTACAGTTTTATTGTGATTAATGATAGATTTCATAAAGAAAATATATTTAATTCCATTTCAAGTATTTCACAAAGTGGTTGGCTGTCTATCAGGTATCGCTTACAGCAATGGCACCGTCAAAATGTAATACCAGAATTGCATTTGATTATTTTTGCGGTGTAAATAGATTTCGATATTATTTTATGACTTCAGATTTAGAGGTAAATTCTTATGCAAATTTTGTGGCGCCACGAAGAAAATAAAGTAGGTTTATGGCATTTTTTACAAATTGTTGTTGATGATTTTCTCATCAATACGTAAATCCAATCCACTTAAAGGTATGCAAAAGTCTTTCGCATTTAATTATATTTTTTTCCTGGTACATAAACATTTAGATATACCAAGTTTTTTTTAAATAGAATTTATTGTATAATGCTTCCTGAAGAGTTCTTAAAAACACCAGCAAAATTGATTTTATTTAAAGAATGTAATTAAATTCCATCCATCCATCCATCAGCCAAAGGAAGTCCAATGCTGAACATAGGCCTCATAGGTAATAAAATTAATGCTTATTAATTTGAAGCTTTATGAATTTGTAATAAGAAATCTCAAATAGTTATTATGTTAATATAGAGAAATCAATATTCTAAATTTAGAAACTTTTCCAACATATGGCTAATTAAGACTGATGTAACTAAAGTTTCATAGCAATTATGCAGTTTTATTAAAAAAAAAATATATCTATTCTTATGAATTTAGATAGTCATCCTTACCACAATAAAAGAGTTTATATTTTAGGAATATAACGAAATCTTAGTATAACAAAGAAACCTAAAAACAATGTCCTAAACCTCCTTCCTAACATAAAAGAAATATATGAAATATATTAAACTCCAGAATGCGATTATGAAATTTTAATTTATATCTAGTACGGTGATATCTCTTTATCAACGCCCACGTTTTCGTTTTTACGTCACGATATCGATTACACTTAAAGAGCGTTTACATACATAACCTTAAGTGAAAGTATGGACCGGTCTGCTCATACTAATGCACCAAAATGTTTTAGGATTCCGTCACCACATGAACGGCGGACACACTTTTCTCCGTCGAGACATGCCGAGTCAGTAAATAAGCTGAATAAATTAATCAATCGAACCGAAGCAACCCCTCTTTGCGTGGCATAGACTATGACTACAAAATCAGTGCAGATGGTTACGACCAAAAAATAATACATATTTTTTAAACTCTCATCTCTAATAAATATCAAAATAAATACATAGATACATCATTTAATGAACTGACTAGAATAGAAAATTAACTCAATTTAACAATAAAATATTACTTAAAAAAGCTATATAGACAAATGAATGGTCTACTAATGATAGCTTTAAGTCGTTCAGTAAGATTGAATTACATATTTATTCAATAATATAAACATAAAATACGTAGAAATCATGTCTACAATTCAGCTTGTAGGCACTAATGTATACAGCGAAGCAACAGGCCGTCTGTACCGTTGGTGATCTGTGTCCGCAGCGGCTACCATCACTACTTTCCTTCCCTGCGTGTGTGACGTAACTCTATAAAAGAGTGTGCGGTGAAGACGCCGCCGCTATACCGTTTCCGTTCGCCAGGCTCGGCCATAGCGTCCCGACCACGCAAACAAGGACGCGGGCGGAACACCTTCCGCCGGAGCTTACGGACTCAACAGTGATACACAAAGGTGAAGTGTCAAACAGTCAAGGACAGTGCACGTGCTTGTGTGTGATAGTGTCGTGATGTGCCACCAAGTGTCGCGGGGTCATTAAAGGTGTGTTTGTTTCAGATACGAGATGAGGTCGTTGTTGTTGTTAGCGGCAGTGTGCTGCCTAGTGTTGTCGGCGTGCGGTAGCCCTATCGCGCGGTCTGAAGAGGAGAAGGAGGTTGGACGACAGTCCGTGGCCCCTGCTGCGCCTGCGCCGGCCGCCACTGATGACGATGATGACGACGAAGACGATGATGATGACGATGATGTAGGCATCGATGCTTTGGGAGGTAAGATATTCGATACTAAATTTGTCAGACCTAAAGATAATTCCTAGGTTTTAAACATGTCTGAAACCTTTGGCTGAATCTATAACTCTGCGGATGTTCATTAATAATGAAGTTAGAAAGAAAGGAGGAAATGACTTCGCTTCATTAGATATTGATCGCGGTGTGATTCTTAATTGTTCTGTTACACGAACTAATAATTTAAATCGTAATTAATATTTTGTTGTTATTGACTACAACAAAGAAATAATAGACACGAATCAACCTAAAAGTACATAAAGATTTATTACCTGTATGGATGATAGCACTAACATTTTATAGAAACAATGAAATTTTTATTTCCTCGATAGTGGCCAGTCGTGCTTCTATATTGACCAGTTAATAGATTTTACCGTTCAAAGAGAAGCTGGGTAACGGTAGATAAAATAAACTCTTTAGTTATCTAAGAAATAAATACGATCTATTCATGAACGTTGGTAACTGCAACAGCAAATGCATTCGATCTTAGATATAAAGACATTTGAAAGAAATGTAATACATTTTATGGACATCTGCGTAATTGCCTCACTCAGTATAGTAATTTTAAAGGAATTCACACCTGTGTAGTCAATTATGATGTTATGAAGTGCATTCATATTCTCGACATCTAATTGACAAAAAAAATATGATACTGGGTTCTTATTGAACTATTTCCGTTCAATTAATTTAATTGTAACGATTAACTGCATACCGTACAGCATTTTAATTAAGACAGAATATAGTGTGATTATAGATATCAAATAACTTTGAAGATATCAAATTACACATTGTAACGCAACACGAATGATTAATGCGTTAAAAGAACACACATCTACGTTAAAGTGTTACGTTTCATCGATAAAAATTCCTAAGAATCAGGACGTGGCGGGGCCAATGCGGAATGTGAGGCGAACAGCGTGACAGACGCTCTCAATACTTAATTAATTCAAACAGAAAGACTCAATCAGAGAAATTGACGCTCCCCTGCTTTCTATCTACGAAAGCCTCGCCATTTAGGACGTCACGCACCAAGAATCGACGGTGCGCGAACTTAGATTAACTGTTTGTTTAACAGTTCATTGGTGTTCGGTCCTGATAAACGATGCTAATAGGCGCTTGGCACATTGTAAACGTTGCACGAAGAGTGCTAATTTACCAGGTTACTTGCATTAATAAACAAGCGATTGATTCCGTTTCGTAGCACTTAATATTCAAAACACGTTAAGTAGGTAGTGAAATTTGTATGCGCTAAATACGTAAGCTAATTCCAACTTTTCTATTTATCGCAGATGATGATGACGACGACGACGACGATGATGATGATGACGATGATGAAGGAGAATCTGATGATGACGAAGACGATGACTACTTGGAAAGGTTCTTCGATGACATTTTGGGCGGTAAGTACCGTAAAACAGTGTTCTAATTAAAGGCGATCAATAAATGTGAATGCATCGTTTACATTGCCATATTTCTTCAATCTACAGAAGACGAAGACGACGAGGACGATGACTCCGGTGTAGCAGCAGTACAGCCAGTAGTTGCTCCCGCTGACACAGTAGCTGCCGCTCCCGCCGCTGCCTCAGATGAAGTTGCCGCCGCTTCCGAAGAAGTCGAAGCGTCAGAGGCCGAAGCTGCCGCTGAAGGCGAAGAGCCTGAGGCTGGACAGAAGGAGCCCGCCAGTGCCGAAGTGGAAGCGCCCGCTGCCAGCGCAGAAGTCGCGGATGCAGATGAGGATGACGAAGAAGAAGACGACATCACTGACGCACTCGACGGCGAGGAGGACGACGAAGACGACGAAGAAGAAGATGACGATGACGAAGATGAGGATATCACGGATGCCCTCGGCAGGAACATCTCCGCCAAGCATTCACGTGAGTCCAAAAAGCTGAAGGCCAACGTCGCGGCGTATGTAAAAAAATCAGGAAAAAAAGCCAACTACACGGGTAAAGTAAAGAAAACCAAAGCGACATCCGCCGCGGCAGCAGCCGCTGAACACAAAAAGTTCAGATAGTGATTAGGCGGCGCCGGAGTCTGGGCCAGCTCGCCCTCATCCACCTGAGAGACCTCTGCGGTCCCCTCCTTTAGCTTAGCTATTTATTAACTATTTATTTATTCTATTTATTTTATTTATTAAGTGAGCGTGTTTGATGTGTGAATGTGTAAGTATGGAACCGAGAGTTAAATTAATGTCTAGATTATGTCACACCGGTCTCGTGGCAATTTATTTGAAATAAATCTGTTGTTCTAAATTTGTTGTGTGAAATTTTTTGTCTAACCTTCACGAAGTTTTGTGCGTTAGTTGCAGTCTGAACGATCAATTCAATATGAGCCTGGAATCGGTCAGAACACTAGTTAACTGTTTCGATCTATTTTGTCAGATATTTGAGTGACATTATCTAGTAATTAATTTAATATTTCGGCCAATAAATGTATACTAGTCAGCTTTAAATATTTATATTCCTGTTTTATCCTTTCCTCAACTATGACATACCGTTATTGTATTCTTATAATATGTTAAATTATCTATTTATTTTCTATATTATTTCTATAGTAGATAGTTTAATATTGTAAATAGAAATTAAAATAAGATATTAACTAGCTTTTTGACCGATTTATCTATGTAGTCTAACGCACAAACAATCCTTTCTCCCATACCCCATCCGCCTGCCTTGATATAAAAAACAGTATATTCATGGTCGAGCCAGATTTTATTATTAGATAAGCGATATTGGTTAATAAATAAATACCTCAAATTAAATACCTCAGTGCCTCAAATCGAAAGTCTTCGATAGTTGTGTGTTACCAGTGATGACATACGGCACCGAGACGTGGCCTCTTACTATGGGCCTTATTAGGAGGCTCAAAGTCACTCAACGAGCTATGGAGAGGGCTATGCTCGGGGTTTCCCTACGAGATCGAATCAGAAATGAGGAGATCCGTAGGAGAACTAAAGTAACCGACATAGCCCAGCGGATTAGCAAGTTGAAGTGGCAATGGGCAGGGCACATAGCACGGAGAACTGATGGCCGATGGGGCCAAAAAGTTCTCGAATGGAGGCCACGAAGCGGAAAGCGCAGCGTGGGACGTCCACCCACTAGGTGGTCAGACGACCTGGTAAAGGTCGCGGGACGTCGCTGGATGCAGGCTGCCTTCAACAGGTCACTGTGGAAATCATTAGGAGAGGCCTATGTTCAGCAGTGGACTTCCTTTGGCTGATGGATGGATGGATGATGATGATATTGGTTGTAGATAGCAATCTAGAGATCCCGCTAGAGTCCAGCGCGAGCGCGGTCGATGGTACGCGGCAAGTCGCCGTCTACGAACTAGTCCGACACTGATGTGTGTTAAGAGGTCGGCCGTGTCTGCCGCCCGCTTACTTTCCCAACCTTACACAGTGCGATGAACCCGCTCGATTTCTTTTACAACCTTGACACTTTCTTTGACCTTGCTCCTAGAGCTTCCTGGATCGACCTTGACGAACATCAGACACATTTCGACATAAACTGTAGAAAGTAATTGACATTAAATGTTTACTCTCACTCGATGATGAAATCGAGCCGCGAAATTTGCGTGCCGAGTATCCGCGTCAGTGAAAACGAGATAATGAGATGCGAAAAGAGAAATTTTAAATGTTTGTCGTAGTGAAATGCTGGGAGTGTCGCGAGGAGTCATATGCGACCTAAATGGAACTTGTTTGTCACCGGCCGCCGCCGGACACCTGCTCCGAAGCAGACACTTCCTTTCACGGATATAAATATTTTGTGACTATCACACACATGATATAAATCTCTCTAAATAGCCATGACATAAGAGAAAGAGACGAGAGAAAGTTGCATAACATATACGAATATAACATTTGGTAATTAATTTACAACTCGATTACCGATAGGAATACGGTAGCTAATTAAAATAGTTTTGATTGGCTCGTATGTGTGTCGTAGATTTCTTTGAATACGCATGGCTCGGCACGCAGTTTCTTTTACGTGTGGAAAATAGAAAATCCACCGTTGACTGGACGTATTAATTGTAACCGATGTTTAGAATTCAAGTGGGGCTCCGTGAGACAGATACAGTTAGCTCGCGTGCCAACGAAACGTGGTTCGAATCGAGCGTATGTAGGTATTCAGTTGAATAATTATTAAGTTTATGTTACACTTGCACGATAATATGCAAGCGTATCATTTAAAATTGGATACACAATTAAAACGTGTCAGTGGACAGAGAAATCGTTTGCTAATGAAGTTTCCCTTATGATTTCCTGAGCTCTCTCTTTGGCAACACTCCCGTTTGTTTGGACTTTAATATAATCAGTAATTTGTATGCGGAGCGCGGAATTTCGACGAAATCATAAACATTCAAATTAAACTTTCAATTTCCCCGATAACAGGCTAAACACAATTACGTTATGTAAGTGGCGCAGAACTGGCGAAAAAGTCAGGCACGCGAAGGAATGTAGGTGTAAAGGCAATTTAAAAAAAGAAGATTTCATTATATTATTGACACAGACTGATAAACTGCATACTACTCGACTTACTGATGTGACCAAACAGAGCGGACATAACAGGTAAATGTTGCTAAATTTGACACCTCAAAATACCGATATGATGGGCAGAATATTCTGTCTAACAAAGAAAGTAATACGAGTATTGACCGTGTATTCTGACTGGGTGACACTGACTGAGCGAATACTACGTGCTCGTGCTATCATGAACAACAGACAAAGCTATGGAGTTATACATTTTCAGTAATACTGCAAAGAGACTGTACTGGGTTTGAACATGCATTTTAACTCGAGGACTTTATACTAGTGAATACTACATATTTATTGGTAATCACATATATTTGGAATATTAGGAACCAAACGTGGTTTAATTTATATAGCAGAATGTATTTTATTAAAACAATGCTTTATAAATACTAGATACTTTCACAAACAAATACAGAAGGCTTTACGAATAAAAAGTAAACAGAGCACACGCTATAAATCAACGACCTAAAAGATTTAGCAATGTTCCTTCATTATTAAAACGTTACTTTTTACGCAAGTATGGTCAGCCACTTCCAATTACGATGAAATTACACGATGGCAGTATTTCAATTCCTAGTATTTTTATATTGCACGAATGAAGTGAAGTAAGAGAGATAGGCTATTTATAACAATTAAACGGGGATATTACAAATATGACACATAATTTGTTCTAAAACCGCAAGACTGCACCATGTGCAACGTAGCGTGAATATTTCAAACTAAATTGTATGTTTTGTTAAAAATACATACTATTTTATCATTAAAATATCTCACGATAAGAATGCAATTACAACCGACAATTATGTCGACAAAGCGTAAGTAACATGTAAGGTTATTAAGTTATAAACGTAAAAAATACGAGAAGGAATATACCAAGTAAATGCAGTATTTTCAAAAATATTATTTCTAACACTAAACCATATAATAGTAATTGATGAACTTTCAATTTTATATCTAGGCACTGAATTAATCAGTGATTATTGATTTCTTAATTTGAATATTAATAACTTTCAATTTTATGATTTATTACGATTGGCTCAAGCATTTAAAATAATTTTATGTCATCTACTCGTACGTGGAAGAATCTAGTGAAAGCAATTAGTATAAAAGCTAGAGAAATGATAAATTGACGTAATACAATAAATTTCAAGTTATAGCATGAAATATTTATTCATAAGAAATTATGGAAATTAATCGCGGAATCTACAAGAAAATAATTTCTTACACAGGTTCTTTGGAAGAGGAACCGGTCAAGAAACCTGCGCCAGTACCTGCGGTTTACATCGTCAAGTATAACAAATTCGTCGACACCGTTCTCGACAAAATGAATGACATTCTGAGAAAGTCTTACGACCCTGTTAGTGTGAAACTGCAACCTATTGACGCAAGCAAGAAAACCACCAAACCAAAGAAGACTAAGAGCAAAACTAAGAAGAGGTTTGTTGATTTATATGTTTTTTTGAAATTAGGTTATTTTAGTTCCGAGTAACCATGAATTGCACTATTGATGTACACGACGATTTCCTACATTTTTGACAAGTTTGTAAATGCAGAACTCAAATGCAAATTGAAAAGGTGAATATACACAAAAAATCGGTTTCACTGACCTTGAAAAGTAATTAAGAATTTCGTTGCAGGAAAACCTCCTCCAAAAAGAAGAACACAGCTCGCGGCAACACTGTAAAGAAAGAAAAAGAAAATTCATCTCCAACTCAAATCCCTGAGATGGTCAAGGAAGAAAATACTCAACTGAATGAAGTGAGACCGAATGATCCAGCGTTGGAGCAGATTGTTGAATCTACCACTGATGTTGAATCTAGGGCTTTGAAATCTGGAACTGAAAGTGGTAAAGCTAAGCCTACTACTACTAAAGTTAGACCCCCAACTAAAGCTACAAAACCAAAGCCTAAGCCCAAACCGCCAACAAAAACCACTACAAAGAAGCCAGTAACTACGAAGAACAAGACTAAGACTAGTGAAAAGAACAAGCCAAGAGCTAAAGGCACTTTATACGGTCTATCAACTTTGAGGAGATCAGGGGATGTCGCTGTCAGTATTATGTCAGATCATACTACAGTAAAGAGCAATTTCGCTGTAGGACCATTGGTACTTAGAGTAGAAAAGGAGGTACGTCTTGAAACAATTTTTTAATGTCGGTAAAGTGAACAATCCCACTTGATAAAAAAGGTAAAATGATGTCTTTTTTTAGGTTGGTCGTGGAGCCAAAAAGGAATTGAAGTCAGCCACAGCCACTACAACAGAAATGGTTGGAAAAATGAGTTTAAGGGTCGACAACCAGGGAGTTGCCACATTACATTCTATCAAAGTTCTGCAGCCAAAACAGGTACAACATTAAACATTTTGAACGAGTATTGCAATTACTTCTTCAGATTGTATAAAAACAGAAGTTATTTAGTTTGGAAACTAATTTAAGGATGATGAAATTTCCATTTTCAGATTTTTCTGATAAGTGATTGATGTTTAAATATTATACGTATATTTCTTTGTTTAGGTGAGAGTGGATAGCAATCATGAGCGTACTCGAGAATTGGTCTGGCAGCGCAGTTCAAGAATCGCGCACGTAGTATCTGAGAAACTAATGTCAGCATCGAAACCCATGTTCCACCTTCAACCTGTCGTGAAGCAATAGACAGCTATATAAATATAGGCTTATGTAGATGTAATGGTAGCTAAAATATGGCATCTAAACAGTAGTGTTCCTTTGCTGTTGATACAATTACGTGAGTTACTATAGTTTCATCTGTAAGCCAGAGATTTTACAATAGGTAAAAATATTTTTAGAACATTCAAAACGAAAAGTAATTTATATGGACGGTTTAGGAATACTACTAATCAAAGTTTGGACGTCTAGATGTTTCGGGTGATGGTTATTAAGTAATTATTTATTTTAGCCCTACAACTTTAGACGGCTCGCGTCAAGAGAGAAAAATAGGCTATCTAATAAAATCTTGTTTGGTCGTATTATATCGACTGAGATATCTTCCAGCTGTCTTAAAGTTGTTTGACTGATTTTTATTCATAATTTAGAATTCCTCCGTTGATCATGTTGATCACGAGGTCTTTAGTATCTCCGAGACATGATACTCATAATATTTATAGTCAGAAGATGCATTTATTACTTTTAATATATTAAAGGTGCTAAGATATAGATAAGATTAAGTATCCACTATATTTATTACCTTTATACAATACTTATTTGGAATATTTTTCCATAAAATATATAAAATTTTAAAATATCTTGTTTTATTTCATTACACAGGCTACAAATACTCTTTTATCACTACCACGATTATTATCAAGAAATGTAATTAATGTTTGCAATGTTTTAAATAATTTTATGAGATATTCTAGTGCGGTGCAATATTCGCGATAAATGTATGGCGGGTACGCGAATGACAATAAGTAAAGGACATCTGTAAGCCGTTTTAATACACATTGTACAGTACGTAGTAAATAAAATCGACTTTTAGGAAATGAAAAGTAATGGTTTCGACAGACAGCAGGCGGGACGGGACGGCGACGCGACGCAAGCGCGGCGCTCGTCTATCGCCCGTCTCGTCCGCATTGTAGCAAAAAAATATACGTCTATTTTATTCAGATATCTGTTTGATGTTTCTCAATTTGCTCAGTCTAATCAACTTGAGATTTATACAGTATAAATGCAATATAACATGGGCAATTAAATAACACAAACAGGAAAATAACAAGACCAAAATCAATTTTACAATATAATTTCAAAATTAAGTAGAGCGCAAATTCATCGTCATTTATCCTTATAAATGAATTCGGTTACATTACTCAACCTGCGATTACTTGATTTATAAAGGACTATTTAGTTCCGTTCCATTATTACAAAATCAATATATTTGAATTTTATTGATACAAGGTGACATGGCCTTTGCGGTTGCTTTTTATGTTTTCAATACATTACATAAATTCACAATTTTAAAATACTATTAAATGTTATAGCAACAATTTTTTCGTCGTATATTTTTGTTAAATTTTGTTCAAAAGTTTCATTTGTTTTATTCATTTATGAAGGCCTTCAGTATTAACAATATTATAATCACGTAGGTTTAAGTAACAAAATGCCAAATAAAGGTCTCCACTGTTAAGTAATGAATTATGAAAAAGTGTACGTTAAAAAATAAACTGATGTTAAATGTTGTTGTATTTTTGAATGATACTATTGTGATAAACATTTATTAGGGTTGTTTAAATGAGTAGTCAAATTGAAAGTATAATTCAACAAATTTCAAAGATTTTTATAAAAGTTATGCACACGCGAGGACCATGCCACTTTATGATAAATATACAAGAGCATACAATTTTGGAAATTATTACAACAGTAGGCAGGATAGACTCACAGATCTTTGGTAGTTATTACTAACAAGAGTCCTGGACGTATATATTGACCGTTTAAGATTCACAATCGACATACCAGTGATATTGAAAATAGGTATAATTTAACCCACATGTTTCTTATCACCCCGAAAAACATTGTACACAATTTGATTAACATTCGAGTTGATTTTTTTGTTAAAAATCGTGATTTTAGTTTTCACGATTTTGGGCCACCCCGTATAGATACGAGTTTTTTTTACCGCTTATCTGAACTTCGGCCCGGTTCGGGAACTTACTTGAGCGGTAACAAGACTCGTACTTATACGGGTCGTTCAAAGGCCCTTAAAATTAAAATCGCATTTTTGACTAAACTACTAGGCAGTTTCTTTTCAAAATTAGTAAAATGTTACCTGGGGTGGTTAGGAACACGTGGTTTCAAATTAATAGCATATGCCAACTTCATCCTGTATATTTACAATTTGTTTGATTGAGTGGCAGTGTTAAAGATTTTTTTAAGAGAGACATGTTGCAAAATAGAGAAAATTAAGACAGCATAAAACACGGGATGGTTGAAAATAAAGGCATATACATTATTTTTCATTTATGTAAGTTTATACATGCTCTAAAATAACACGAATTCATTTTTATGAAAAGTCTGTCTCGAAGGACTATTTATTTGAGATTTAATTGATTATAACATAGAGTGAAACTTCGATATTTTTTAGGGATAAGTATGAATTGGAAAAGCATTGTTTCTGGTTTAGTATAAATTGAACATTTACTTAGAGAGCTTGAGTCAAGAATTAATTTACTACATATTATTGCTTCAAATTAACAGATCATATATTTTTCAACATACGTCCAAGACCCTCATATTACGCCTTCTACGCTTATTAAACTTATGAAACACAAATAACACGCTATCTAAGTACAAAACGTATCTAATTAACATTTTTTTTCTGTAAATTACGCAATAAAATCTTAAATTATACCATTTCAATACACATATAGGAATGAAACGAATTAGGAACGTTTAATATGGATACTGGAAGGGAAGTTTACTATATAATGAGGTTCTTCTGGTAGAAAATGAGTATGGAGTGGTTTAGAGATAACAAATCAAAGTATGCTTTGCAAGTTACATCGATAAAATCATTTTATTTACACGATTTATATTATACTGTAATTTCGTTAATCTTGATGATAAATACATTAAAATGCGTGTAAAAGTTCTGTTACATGATTTAAAGTATTATGATTGTAAAACACGATATAATTTTGTTACTTTGACTTGTATAAAAACGTCTTAATACTCATTTTTTATGTATAAATATGATATAAATGTTACAGCCGAAATCGTTTACGTAAATTTTATATGATTATAGGTATATATTATTGTAACTGGTGGCAACAGGGCGTTATTTATATCTATGGTATAGGAACAATGAGGGATTTGCGTGTGCAGTTTATTTAAAAATCTTAACAATGGATTGATTACGTTATCGCACCAATAGATGTCGCTAAACACAATTTCGACTGTTGATAACTTCCGACACACCGTTGTACTACATAACTATTATAGTATACACACGTTAATTAGCCTACTTATGAATACATGATCACGTGTCATTGACCTCGCTTCCATGAGATTTTACTCCATTCCTGCTCAGTAAGGGAGTTCTATTGTGCTCATCGCATATGACGATTTCAGTGACGTCATCACCTTTTAGGGAATCGTAGTTGGGCGGCGGTGTCTGGCCTTTTGCATGGCCATTTATTAGTGGCAAGGGAATTTGGCCGGTGGCATCTGAAAATATTTTTACAATTTTAAATTGATTATTTTAATCCTATATGGTAGAACATTTAAAATTAAGGAATGTTAAATATTCTACAACAATCGTAGACAACATTGAATATTTACAAGAGTCGCAAGCAAAATTATTCTTATAGGCCATAAGGTTAACGAATGTATGATAAAGATATTTGTAAAACGTCAGAATTAAATAATATAACTATTTGGATACTAGTAAAAATATCTCAAAAATGTTTGAAACTTTTATGCTGTAATATTTCAGTAGCATACATTTCATAGCAGGCCCTTTCGTATATCAGATGATTAATTTAGATTTGTCGTCCCAATATAATAATTATATAGCCAACATACTTTGCAGCGTAGATTCCAGCTCGCTGTTAGTGAGTACTACGACGACGCTAGACCCTGAGTTGCTGAAGACGGACGCCACACTGGCCCGCGGAGACAGCAATACGAGAGGCTGCCCACGAGATGATAGAGAGCTTGATAGAGCACACATGCCCTTAGCCGCCGTGAAGTCTGCGCCTACAAGTAAATAGTACAGTTTAAACAAATAATTTCTAAGCTTAAATTGTAGTATGGACGGGTAATAGACGTGCCGTAATGCTGCAAGAGTTCGGCTAGGAGACTGTCCCGCCCTCACACTTGCCACTGCAACTCCTGTAAGCCAGGATCAACAGTGGCACGCATTTAATGACGCCGAGCATTTAAGTTCAGCGTGTCTCAGGGAATGTCTAACTCGTCTTTAGCTCGCAACGAAATGAATCATAAAGTTAAATTAATAGGAGGAGTTGGAAAGAGTTCGGCTAGCTTTTTTAAACCATATTCCGGCAAACAAGGAAACAGTTCACCTGATTATTTATTTATTTATTTATAACATAAGAACATACTTATGACCTAATAAAGTGTTCTGCAAAACACAAAAAAAAGCTACTGGTAGTTGATTGTTCATCACTACCGCCCATGAACATCCACAACCTTTGGATCATAGATGTGTTGCTGGCCCAAGTTAGGAGGGGAGCGGGAAGCAAAAAGTATGGGAAGAGGAAAGGGGTAGTGGGCAATCGGCAATCTCACTCGCCGAATGAAACGTGACAGTGAAGCTGTCACTTCACGTCGATTTCCTGTGAGAAAAAGGGTACCACTCCAGATGAGGCTGCCCATTCACGCTGAGTCATGACTGACAACAGCGTGGCTCTACCACTTCTTTATGTTATGCCAAGATGTAGGGTGAAAAAAGAAATGCATAAAATTGTATTATTTCTCGTGTTGAATTTACGTAACTTACAATACTTTTATGGTTTTAGTATTTGTTATATTAATGATTATATCCATTTCTAATAACTTTTTTTGTTTCTGGTAGTTCATTATAATGTCTATCTTTTTTCAACACAAAATATCGAAACAAAATAATTCTAGATTACAAATATCCCACGAGCACCCGTTTCCCAAGTATAATATAGTACAGTAATGAAACACTTACCTAAAACATATCTGCAGTCTATAACGACCGGCATGCTGCATCCTCCTTGTTTCATGGCCGCTCTCTCGACATTCTGCCGAATGTATTCCACTCCAGGGAAGTACAGGCTGTTTCCAACCGTTACCATTAAGTAGCTGAGCCCTGATGCGTTCTAAAAAAAACAAGATTTTCAAATAATTTCCTTTTCTAATTAATCATTACAATAAATTATAAATGGGCTGTTCATATATTTATCTTAAATTCATTTGTCTAAATAATGGCGTCCCTAGAAGCAAAGAGTTCATGTGACTACCAGTAGATGTCACTGTAATAAAGCTGGATTTCGATTGAAGTTTTCTTTATTTACTCTATGGTATTGTTGAACACAATGTTCATGCTGTTATATTTTTTAGTACTGCGAACGGACCGAAAAACATGACTTTCTTAGGTAGACTTAAATATTTCCAATAAGATACGTCCAGAACTATTTTTTGTATACCGTATTATTTTTGAAAATTTTGAATATAATAGCATTACATCAAATGCACTGTTATATTCCTGTTTGAAGGACATCGTAGCCAGTATAACTTCTAGACATAATGAGACTTAACATCTTATGTCTCAGAACGGCAAGCGCTATAAATTTCACTAAACACGTACCGTGATCACTTCAACGTCCAACTGCGGCCTTGCGCTGGGGTACAGCAGTAGTACCAAGTTGACAGCTACTCCCGCCAGGATCCCGAGTTCCACGCCCACTGTTAAACATAAAGCGAAGGTGGCGAACGCTGGTACCAGGTCGGCGCGTCGAGATCGCCACATTGGTTTTACCACCTAAAAAAAGATTTTTTTTTATATTATCTCAGGTATTATAGGCAACAAGTAGAAGTAACGTTAACAGTTGTTTGGGACTGAAAACTCCGCCGTTATCTCCAATACTCACAACACAAGTATTAAGATATGTTTGGAAATGTACATACATATGTATTGTACGCATATGTACGGTCGACATGGCAATTTTCTAGTGATATACTATCACGCTTCAAGTAGTTTATATCAATTTTTTTGTAACAATATCATAAGAGTAAAATAATTAAGTCAAGTTTAATATATGCAATATGACAAATTATTTAATCTACAATTTGTAACTGGTCGATGTCTGCACACGGAAGATATATGAGAAAAACCATTATGGGGGACTGTATAATGAACGTAATAAATTCTTAAGAATGAGAATCAATTATTGTTTTTTCTTTATCTTTAAAAGCTACCGGAGTCATTTCAATACACAACAATACAATACACAAATAACAATGTGAGCGGGATCGAAATCGATAACCGCGGTCGATGCGGACTCGTGCAGCACTAAGACTATGACGGCGCGGGCGGTGTGCGGGGCGTCCCCTCCCCCACACGACATCTCATATCCCGATTGCTATTTCGACCTGTCGCGTACTATTATGTGTGATGAATGGATTTACAGTAAATATATATATGTCACAGTGTTTGCTTAATAACTTTTCTTGCAATATGAGAAATTTGAGAGTTACACCAGATGCGAGTAGAAATTTTCAACTCTAAAAGCTTAAATTAATATCATTTCTTTCTTCTGCTTCTTTGTGTAATAAGTTTATGTAATTTCTAGCAATTTAACTGGGTTTTAATATATTTGTTAACAGTTTAATATATGCGTATTCAATTGAGGCCATTACGAGGCGGAAACAAGTACAATTATGGAATGCGAGCATTTTGCAATAACAATAACATTAACATATGCAACAATAATTAATCAAACGTCTTCAGCAACATTTATATCCAATTAAAACTGGATATAATTATTAATTAATTATGTATTGCCAGGAAAATAATTTTACGGTACACTGTTTATATAATTAAAGCAAATGTCAATCACGATATTAATTATCCATGCCTATTAAAAGTGCGTGGTGGCCTGTTGGTAACGGGCCAGACTCGGCTGCCTACATGTTCACGGTGGTCGAGGGTTCAAATCCCAGGGCACACCTCTGACTTTTCGTGTGTATATGTGTGTATTGATAGTCAATCACCACGCACTTTAACGGTGAGGGAAAACATCGTGAGGAAACCTGCATACCGTAGCGATTTAAAAAAAAACTTCTATGTAAGTCCGCCAACCCGCACTAGGCCAGCGTGGTGGACTATATAACCTAACCATTCTCAATGGTCCTCTCGATTGTAGACGAGGCTCGTGCCCTGCAGTGGGACATATGTATGTGGGCTGATACAGTAATTATGAACCATTTAATCTTATTGCGTTTTTAATGAAACAAACATAACCATACTATATAATATTAAAATTGTTTTTCGTGAAATTACGTATGTTTGATAAAGAGGTTTAGTGACCTTAACCACAGACACTAAACGGCTTATCGAATGCAATAATTTGACGTCACATGCACCGTCATCAATTAAAAAGTAACATCAAAGTAATTGTCAATTGTAAATTGTAATTTTACTGGTGTAAAATTACACATTATGTGAGAGGTCGCCTGGGTATGTACCAATGCAAAGTCTATTTCTTCACCAAACAGCAGTGTACACGCACTGTTGTGTTTCGGTTTGAAGGACATTGTAGCCAGAGTAACTACTGGACATAATGAGATTTAACATCTTATGTCTCAGCATGGCGAGCGCAGTGGAATGCCGAGCATTGCTTTGTAATTTATGGTTTTGTTTGGTTTTGCTACTGTCCATGAGCGGTTGTATCGCTTATCATCATGCGAATGGCATGCTCATCTCGCTTTTCATAGCAATAAAAAAAAGCCGCACTAAGCCAGCATGGTGGTCTATGGCCCAACCCCTCTCAATCGTATTCGATTATAGAGGGGGTCCATGCCCTGCATGTATGCAGGTTTCCTCACTATGTGTTTTTTAACGTTACAATGTAGGCACAATATAAATATTTTAATTAGGAGTTTTGGTTTACCTCATATTCTATCATGAATATGACAGCACAGATGACCACAGCCGCTAATGACGCCTTTGGTATGTAGTAGAAGTACGGTGTTAGAAGACTGAGAGCCAAAAGCAACAGGATACCTGATAATAAAAATACATTTCATTATTATTAACGTTTAAACAAATCATTTATTCTCTAGCAAAGGTGTTTTATGCGTACTTGTATGATTAGAATAATAAATGTAAAAGTACTGATTTCGTTTAATTTAGTTTTTGATATTGAAACATGTTCGCATCTTGTATAAAATGAAATATTATGGAATGTGTGAAATTCACCTCACTTGTCTACTTTTATAATTTCGTATTTTTATAATAATAACGTAACAATTTAATGCAAGTCGTGTTCACATCGACTAGGTTGTACACGCATTTGTTATTTTTAGAAACAATATTTCATTTGATGTTACATTTTGTGTATGTCCAGTGTTGAACAAAAAAATTAAATTAAAATACTTTTGCTGTAATAGTTTGAAGCTGTAGCTACTCTAGACTAGAGAATTTTCTGAGTCACTGAAACGTTGCCTCATAAACAGTCAATGAGCCAGACCGACAACGAAACAGGAAGAAATAATTTAGGATTAGTCTTGATTGGGACAAGGTTATACACATCTACATCCAACATTATAAGAATTAAGACGTAGCAGTTTCCATTTTAGGACACATTAAAATATTAATTTAATTTTAAAAGCATTTTTTCCTAGTTGATTTATTTTGAATTTTATCTCATACATTAAGACTTTTAATTCAATTTTGTACGAATAAATGCATATTTCAATGAAAACACAACAAACGACCAAGCCGAACGTCTCATTGAAATGGATCAATTTCAGAAAGCAATAATGAAACGCAAACAAGTACGATATACAAAAACTGTTCGTGCCTGTGTAAATACTGCCGAACTGCGTCGCCACTCCGCTTGCATGGTTCACTGCGCTCCGGGAGAAAGACCCTGTAATCGGCATCGCGCCTACAAACGAACCGAAAATATTCGCCAGCGACAGGGTAATGAGCTCCTGTGTCGCGTCCACTGACTCACCGCTGGCTGAAAACAAATATTAATACTGTATAATGTTAAATCATTATTAGTGTAATTTTTAAGTGGGTTATCAGCGACCGAATATATGGACATTTTCCTTATAGCGTATTTCTTATGGAGTTGTCGTGAATTACGCTGCAATTATAAACAATAATACATCATTATTATTTTAGCCAAGTTAAGAATGTTTATGCCTGGATGGCGTAGTTGTACTACGGTATGATTACAAAGTTGAGGCCTCGGGTTTGAATCCCGGGTCGAGGAAAGTGATATTGGATTTATCTATTCATTATCAGCCCCGAGTCCAGGAGAATGCACATACGTATCTTGTTACGAAAAGAATATCATCAACATCATTACCATCATCAGCCCATTACAGTCCACTGCTAGACATAGGCCTCTCCCAAGGTACGACACAGAGCCCGGTCTGCTTCTTGAAAAGAATATGTTAATATTATATTTACCAACATAGAATATGCAAATTCGTTTAGGATTTAAACAAAATAGTTCAACGTGATAGATTTGTGTACCCCCGCGCTGCCCTAATTATCCTGAGGGCGGCCTATGTTCAGCAGAGAATTTCTTGGGACTGAAGAAAAGGACGATGGATAAGATAGCCCTAGACGTTAGATCTGAGCAGAGGAAAAAATACACCTAGTATTATTGATCTCAGTCCTTAATGACTTAATATAAGTAATAACAAACCGATTAATCCATTACACACCAATCACTTTCAAGAAACTAAAAAATCCGCAAAACCATTAATAATCTGGGTTAACAATCACGTAATAACAGTTCAAATTAAATTGTCCTTCAGTTAGAAACAACTAGTAACGTAAACTGCGAAAAGATTAACATATAATCGCCATTAGCAGAGGAAATAACCGTTCGTGACAATAAACGGCAGATTAAATTGCAATAATCGCTGAAAGACGGGGCAATTCAGCTTATCAATTGCGACTGTAATGTGTGGAGCCATTGTTAGGTAAACTGCATTCTTACGTGGACTATTGAATGTGCAATTCCTAAACTTTGATCCCACGGTGACTTTCAATAGAGCCATTCAGTAATTTTATGTTATCTTGCGTTATCTAAAATCAACGATATTAAGAATTTTATTAATTTATTGAAATTTGCATTTATTGATATGCAAATATAGAGTGGGTTGTATAATCTTGGTAAATTTTCTAGAATATCCAAACTAAATTTACATCCATATATAAACATCACGCCTTTTTCCCGGAAGGGGTAGGCAGAGGTGCAACAAGGACATTCTAATTCATCATTCCGTATGTGTTCCGTCCCACGATGTGATAGGGAGCGAGCATGTCGGGCACAAATTCCTGACTTCGGGCTGATAATGAGTAAAAAATCCAATATCACTTAGCCCGACCCGGGATTTGAACCCGAAACCGCAGCTTTGTAATCATACCGTAGTACAACTACGCCACCGAGGCAGTCTTAAAGTCATACCTTATTTAGAATCAATACATGAGGCACTGTCTGACCTTTGGTTAACATTTTTGTACAATTGAAAGTTATAATATACTCGTTTATTATCTAAAATTCTATAACTCATATACATGCAAAACAAATTATGACAATGAAAAAATGTCTCCCATTTTTATTTTCAAATACGAGACAGCAAAATTAATATTCGACATTCGTTGTATGAAAGTTTTTAGAACATAAATTATAATATCGATCAAAAAATGATGTGTGTAATCTGGCTGTCGCACAAAATGATGTGAAATAAAATGATTGACGCTTTATAGACGTGAGACTTAACCCCGACGTGAAATAACGCACATTCTAGGAAAAATAATTTTAGAAAAAATCGTGTATAATGGGACACGTCATTTTAGACACCTAATATATCTGTTGTATTATGAAAGATTTGTGGAAATAAATTCTATCATATGGGCTAAAGTTAATTAAAAATGGCTTTCGTATTTAATTTAAGTATTTTTTAAATTCAACAAACAGTATTTATCTAGGACAAAATTGATTTTCGTAAGGGCGGACGTCATTAGAAAGCCAAATATTATGTAAACGCAAATCCTTTACGTAACTCCTTTTAGAAAACATGTCGCAATAACCACGAAGATGTTACATGTGCCGATAGAAGGGAGGAGAAAAATTTGAAGATTCCGATCACCAGTGACTTACAAAAGTAAAAATTCTTATAACTGCTACTTACCAAATGCCTTAGCGATAGCAACATTTCCCAAAACTGCGATGATTGGTACTAAGACTATAGAGGAGCCCAGATCGGAACACATCTCAATGAACGACACTTCTCTACCGTCATACTTCGTGGAAAAAGGGGGCAATCTTAGTGACGGCAGCCCCTCTCTGAAATAAAAAAAATAGTAATTAGAAAGTAAACATTATACTAAAAAAAATAGTTCAACACAGTTTAATGTTAAACGGAAACCACTTACGAGTCTCAAACTTTAATTACACATTTTTTTTGTAAATGTCAATAACCTCAAATTAAAATTCTTACTACTGTGTACGAGTACTAAATGCGGCTTGCTGCGATCGCGGTTTTAAATAAACCACAGTCGAAACATATTTCGCGAAATGCATAAATATTTGTATGACTGAAAATGAAACCACAAAAGCAAACAGCATAACCGCACTACAAATACAGTCGCGTCAAATGTAATGAATATAAAAGATGTGAAAGAAATGTCGTACTTCACCGTTCCTGTTAGCTTGAACGGTGATTCCGAGTGGCTCTCAAATATAAACGCAGCCAGCGAGCACAGAATAACTATGATAGCGTTTCTTGACGTCGACAACAACCACAATGCCTTCTTGAGCCCCTTTTGGCTCGCTGGCAAATTTATATCTTTCATTTTCTGAAAGGTAAAAAATATTAAGACATTGTTATCTTTCTGTACGTTTTTTGGGGAACGAAATTTGGTAATGGAAAAAATAGTGCGAGCCGAAATAAAGGACGATAATGAAAAAAATAAAAATATTAAAATAGCAATCAGTGAAATTCACGAGACACTCGAAATAGATGAACTGATTAACCCCAATTGAGACCACGTGTTGAAGCTATTGTAGATAAAGTGATTCTCAGTTTTTGTGCCTTCAAGGAGACACGTGACTATTGTTTGCAATATAAAATAATTTTTTTTATATTTAATTAAAATAAGCACATTACGAGGTAATTCTGATGCACGTGACTACTATTTTCGATGTACAATACACTAAATGTGAATTAAATTATGCGTCCAGAATATATTATGACGATTTTCAAAATTTAAGAACACAGTAATTTGATTAATGCCCGATTTTTCGTCATCAGATAAAAGTTATTAATCTAACCTGACTAAACATAAAGTGACCCATTTAGAATATTCGACAACTAAATTTTATTTGACCATCAAAAATTCTTCAGTTCGATAGCTATTCCTTTAAATACTGAAGAGTACAAATACCAGGGAATGCTGAAATTAAATGCCATTTCTTAGAATCTTTTCATGTATTTCCTACGTTACATCGAGGAAATCGTCGTGGTCTCCACTTAAGAACTAGTCTGTCCCAACGATTACCGGTTCAGCGTCCAAGACTCGCCAATTGCGGCTTCAACTGGCTCACATTTAGAGCAATTACTTTCTTTTTATATTTTTTTATGTAGACTGCTTTTACTGACGGTGAATTTCATTTCAAATTCTGCATTCTTAAATGGGAAAATTACGTCAAGATGCAGAGAGAAGGGGAATTTATTAGATAGCCGATAGGTTTTGGTACCTGGCGATTTTAATAAGGATTGGATTTATGAAAGGCAAATTATTTTTCATGGGTCTTTTCGAGAGCCGTCCTAATTTTATCTGAGGGATTCAGCAAAACAGCATTTATTCAGAACGGTTATTACCAAGTTTCAATTAGTTCTGCCACCAAACACTTTTCACTTTTCAACACAATTATATTGACTTTGTTGTTTAGTTTACATCGTTGCATGTAAAGAAAAGCGTACTAGGCGGTAAACAGGTAACCAGTTTCCTGGCGGTAAGTGATCATCGTGCATTACCTAACGTCTTTGAGGATGGTTACACACACGCCATCATACTGTACGAAACGAAACAAAATGTTTACTTCCCATCAAAACAGATACCTACTTCCTCTGTCTTCCGTCGCATTTACGTCGATGTAGTAGTGTTTTATGTACGGACAATCTTACCCATACCTATATCGAAACTCAAAGGGCTGATAGTACATTTTGAGATTTCTGCAATTGTTAACTTCTGTATCAATATATGTATCAGCTCATATACGTACCACGGCTGGGAATGGCCCTCCTCTACAATCAATACGATCGGGACCGGTTAGGGCATATAGTCCAACAGTTAACTTATTAGTAAAATAAAGTAAAAATTACGAAATCCTAAAATATGCTATCCCTTTGATCTTGAAGTTATCGAAATTAAATTCTCTTCACGTAATGGCCTGAGCAGTACATGTCAGGTGGAGTTAAACTACATGGTTTAATTATATGCTTGTTAGTATACTCACTCGCATTAAAAGCAGGACAACAATACACGTTATCCCCAATAAACTATCAGGTATTCTTGCGTTTGGTATATTTATTATCACCTGAAAAACAATCAATTTGTTTATTACATACACACATAAACTCACGCCTTTTTCCCCAGAAGGGGTAGGTAGAGGTTCAATTTGTTTAATAAGTATAGATTACACTTACATTTTGTATCCATTGAGTAAGTGTTATATTTTGCTAATTTTTCATATCATGAGGGAAAAGAGAAGATACAGTAAGACATCTATCAGACTTCAGAAGCTATACATACTTTGTTAAACATTGTTTCATAGCTCATAGTCCTATTTTTCTTGTTACAAGTCTGCATTTAAAAATAAATGTACAAAGAGCTAGAACTGGGCCAATTTACATATCTTAATGTATCCACGTGAGATTGAACCCGCAGATCTATGAACTGTCACCTTAGACGTAGTCTTTATCATCAAAATATATTGAAAAGTGACTTACTTTTTTGACGGTATCTAAGAATCCACCAGACCTGAATTGCAAGCCGAGTAGACCCTTTAGTTGCGATACCGCTATTATCACAGACGTAGCTGACGTGAAACCCACGGTGACCGGCACCGATATGAAATCTATAAGTACTCCTGCGTAGAAAAACACATTAAGTTATTTGGTATTATATGTTTTATGGATGAGTTTGTTTTTGATGAATCAATGTCATACCGAATTATATAAAAAAATACTTTTCTCAATACAACTATTACCGAATAGAAAGTTTTTTTAGAGATGTGATAGAAAATAGTTTTGTTAAAAAAACAAATTGGAGTAGCATACGCAACTAGTATCATTCGTACGGATAGTTTTACTTTCATAACACCTAGCGTGCACCCAGCCAAAGCCTTTTTCACGTTCGAGAATTATTTCTCTCTATTATCTTTAATTATTATGTCACATACTTTTTGCACGTTGCCCTCGCAAACCAGTGTGTGTGAAATTAAAATTAATCGGAGAAATTATTTGTTATGATCAACATATTTTCCACCTCATATAATTAAACTGGAAGGGAAATAAAATCGGCTACAAAATAAACACGATCAAACAAATAAGCGGACGAGTGGATTTCCATGCGTGAGGGAACACGTAATTTCCGTGTCACTTGTATGAGTAAATTGTTCGATATTTTAATAAGGATTGACAGAGACGCCATGCCGAATGATATCAAGATAAATAATCTAGAAAACACATAGATAATTGTATCGAATTCAAAGGCAATTCGTAGGTTGATAGAATCATACAAAACTAATCATATGTTTAGACATATTCTGTTCAAGAATTAATATAATATCAATATAATCGAGGCAATAGATGCGCAAATTAAGTTACTTTAGAATATAAAAACAAATATAAACACTTTTCGTAGAATACACATCCGCGTCGTTTATAATGAATCCTGATTAAGCGATCCTTAATATTAAAAATAAATTTCCACAAAGTATTAAATAAGGTAGGATTTAAATCTAACAAAGACTTAATTAACCACGCAAAACTGATAGATTCCATAACAATAATAAAGTAATAATGTAAAGTTAAAATACAAAAGGACTGCCACATATTAACATAGACAATTTTCAAACATCTTTTATCTACGTTATAATCAAATACAGTTCGACTAGTTAGAGACGCAAACAATAGAATGTGATTAACTCGGGAGCTCGGCATAATGAAAAACGTTCTATAACCAACGGGCAGCAGGGACGCGATGTTAGAATGAGTTTATAAATGGAAAATACTATATTATAACTTCTGTTGTGTGGCATTCAACCAGGCACGGAGTTATGAGATTGGTTTTATATCTATAATACAATATATTAACATTAATCGTTTGTGATCTGATAGGTATTAATTGTAAATTCTGATATTCTTTTTTTAAATCACCAGTTGTTTTATGTTTGTACTAAAATTATGATTAGCTTTAAATATGGGATCTTTAAGAAAACATCATATAGCCGTCATCTTAGCTGGGGAAACACCGACATTTCTGGTGTGATGGGTGTCTGCAACCTACAATCAGATGGCCGATTTCGTACTCCATAAAAAAAGATGAGATACTGAATGAAAATGGTTGAAGTCAAGCAGTAGGTATCTATTTATATACTATTCTAGACCTCCATGGCGCAGTGGGTTAAACGCCGTGCAAAAAAAAGTGCTAAGGGTCCAATCTACGCAGCGAGACAAATGTTTGTGCGGTTAATAGATATCTGTCGGGTCTGGGTATTTGTGAGACCGAAAAGTCTTTTGAGGTTCCTGATACCCACGACGCAAGACTTAATTGATCTTAATGTGGGGTCAGGACTATGTATGTGACTGTTGGGTGTATTTATTTATTATTATTATTTGACTTAACTTACTGAAACTTGAAGGGGATATTTGTGTAACTTTATTTATGGATATTCAGTCGGTTCCTTTTAATTACGCCACTACTCTACCCCTGTTAGTCATTTTATTGTGTTTATTATATAATTCTACAAGCGTTATAATATATATTTTCCTC
This sequence comes from Theretra japonica, assembly GCA_033459515.1. Lineage (NCBI taxonomy): Eukaryota > Metazoa > Arthropoda > Insecta > Lepidoptera > Sphingidae > Theretra > Theretra japonica. The sequence continues at coordinate 8,747,689 of CM065943.1, forward strand.
CATACCACTAATATACGTAGGAATATTCTTCTAAAGCTATATAATTGTATTGAAAATACAAGCATACACGGCTCTCTTAGTACAAACGTCGAACTTTTCTATGGCAATGTTCATGTTAGAATTTTTTTTCGCAATATTGATATGTACTATTTTACGACAAACGATAATCATACTTTCTATTAATTCTCCCAACCATAACCGATAAACAAGAAGGGTTTCGAATATTAAATCAATCTTGCACCAGAATTTCTAATCTAAGTATTACGTCCACTCAACAGCATAGCATCGACGACAAAAAACGCTCAAACGGTCCTTGCATAATTAAATTTAAGTGCTCCACAATCATACGTGCATTAATCGGATCATAGCTAAATCTTTTTACTCCATTTCAGAAAGCATTAACGAATGCAAACGCCTTTTGCTGAATTGAGTCTTTCATTCTGTTCAATGTTACTGTTATTGCTAAATTCTATTCCGTTGGATGAAAAGGGGTCTAAACCCCCCACAGTCCTCATTACGCGCTCCACTTAATGATATAGTTGCCGTATGTATCGGATGTTGCGTTTTCAATTAATTGATAACAAAAGGGTAATCATTGGGCTTCGCTGGCGTTAATGCGAACTTAATGAAAATTTGATTTAAATTACACATGTAGCGAGAAACGTATTTATACGCTAACAATATAATAGGCGAGGGCATTATCGCTTTAATTTATGAAATCTGCTTTTTTTGTTGACACACGACGCTGTTTGATTTCGGCTGTGGAATGTTACGATTTACATCGAGGTTAACCACATAATAACAATACATACTTAAACATCACACCTTTTTCACAGAAGGGATAGGCAGAGGTGCAACTAGGACACCTACGTTTAGCATTATGTGTTCCGTCCCATAATGTGATAGGGTGCGAGTCTATCGCCATATCAACATAATTGAGAGTGTATTTATAATTTCGCTGATTGATTAGTTTCGATTTTTTATATTTACTTTACCCGTTTAATTAATTATTAGAATTGTTAATATTGCGTTTTCGACCATTGTTATTAAACGTTAATATAATATCACACTTTAAAAATGCAGGAAATTAAAGAACTAACTGCATAAAATGTAACTATGGTTGATTTACTTCAACTAAATTAAATTATTACAATATATAATAGTTCGTAAATGAAAAACTGTAATTCAACGTTTTCATATTATAACTTAATCATAAAAGTATACAATAACACCGTAAATAGAAAGCGAAAGTATCTGCAGCATTGTTTACGTATGAAAATTAACTTATTACATATTTGCGCATATTATCATATGTGGAGGTGTCTCTGTGTGTTTAACGTTGACCTTCAAAGAATCAGTAAAACGTGAAACAGTATAAATGCAGGTGTTTCACAATCGCCAATATTTGGAAAAGAGAATAAATTACAATTTCCTGTATACAGATCGATAAATGGCTCAATACCTTATTATCATCATTATAGTTAATAAATAAAATGATTGCGACGTCTTTTGTTAAGAGAGAAAAAATAATGGATTTTTTCAATTAATATTTCCTTCTTCTGTTTGTCAGAAATTTTACTTTCATATTTAAATATTATTGGAATAAATACCGCGTTGTATACATTGATTCCTAAATTAGTTCGAATATTCGTATAACTGACTACCTATCAGCAATATAATATATTACGATTTACGATATCTCCGTGCAATATTAAATTTATAAAACTTTAATGTACGAGGACAACAATCAGTTTAATAACCATTAATTATAGTTACAGACATATTAACTCAATCCTACTGCAAATATTGTTAATAACGCAGCCAAAGTCACGGGAGTCAGCTAATATTTAAGTAATTATAGATTGCAGCGCACGCTGAAAATATAAAACGTAGCATCGAAAAAGATAATTACAGTGACGTCATTTACACTGCCACCGTATGCATTTACGTAGAAAACAAACTTGTATTTTCGTAGTACATTTTTATTTCTGTTTGTTTCTAACACCGTTGAATTGTCAAAAGTTAATATATAGACGTTACGATTTAAAAGTAAGACAATCATGTAATACATACACACATAAACTCACGCCTTTTTCCCAGAAGGGGTAGGCAGACGTACCAGGACACCCAAGTTTCGCCTCGTATTTTCCGTCCTCGTATTGATGTGATAGGGGGCGAGCCGATCGCCATATCGGGCATAAATTCCTGACTCCAAGCTAATAATTAATGGAAAAATGCAATATCACTTGCTCGACCCGGGATTTGAACACGAGACCTTGTTTTTGCAAACATATCGTAGTACTGCGCCATCGAGGCAGTTGTACTACGGTAATGTAATGCAATATTATGATATACCATTTTGGGGTTTTACTATATTGGTTTTCAAAGACGGAATTTAGCATATAGATCCTAATGTAAAATGAATGGTATCCATTACACATTTTAGATTTTGTTAAAACACAATTTGAGTAAAAACTAACTTTATAACAAAAATTAAGCGCAAATCTTTACCAATTGAACATAGGATTTTTAATCATATGTTATACTATGCAGAACAGCATAATATTGGTAATAAAGGAAATTACAAAATATTCAGTAAAAGGTGGTACAATTTAGCTTTTAATTCACGACCGAGCGGTGCAAAGTTTGAAATGAGGAATGGACACGGACCCTTTTAACAGTAACACGATATTCAATATGCCACTTAAATTGGCTCCGCAGCGCCGATATTGCGTTCAATCAAGCTTAGTGCCACTGCAAATATTATGTGCACTAGATTTTGTTCGGACGTGTATTAGAAATGAGTAGTATATTACTTATGGTTTGTTAGTTTTTATATGTTTTTGTGAACTGTGAAGTAAAAGGATATGTATGACTGCTGACGCTGCAGTAAAATTTTGTGTAGTTCCTATAGATTTTAATTAACAAGCATATGACGTAAACACCCAAGCGGGTTTATCATGTGTTATCATCGTCGTTAATGAATTTCAATTTGTCCAAATAAGTAATTTTAGCGTCATATCAGTTATCGGAAATGATGATCGTGATCATAGCTAAAAACGTAAAACTGACGTAAGGGTAAAATTTGGCATGACAATCAATTCGGACAACATGCTTCTCGTATTAAAACGTAAATAAATAAATTGACTGTGAAAAATCCTTCAATTACAACATACAATTAAACCATGGAAAATCGCGAAACACGTGTCTATGAATTGATTCTAAATGAAATTCTAGTAGTTGTGTATTAATAACTATTGTACAAATGTTATTGACACACTTATCCATATCGACCTTGTAATAGACCGTAATGGGAATACAATTATCTTATGCAATGGCAGTTTAAGATGCGCAGTCGGGGCGACTACACGATCAGTCATAATTGACGTAAGTACCCCTTAATTATTGATCGTTTACTGCTTGTTCAGACAAGGCGATAACACTGCGGTTTCATAATCAAACGTTTCAATGGTATTATTTACAGGAGAAACTGACAAATCTTCACACATTTTTTGTTTGTTTTGTCAAACCGCACGATGTACGGACGATTCTGTTACTATGGGGCAATCAGAGGGTGTTCGGTTACAGAAAATGTTCAGTATCGAATCGTGCTGTTGTTACGTGGCTGCACGAGTGCTTAGTGATATGTTCACAGCGTAAGTAGCAGTCAAGGTGCCCAATGGTAAGATAAATCTTAGGATAAATACTTATACCAAGATAGTAAGGCGAAGTTAGAGGAATGGGGGAGACCTAAGTTTAGTATTGAACTTTCTATGGCTGATGAAACAGAAGGCAAGACGCGGTTAATGTAAATCAGTGCCATTGCATCTCATTTATTCATTTATTTATTTATTCATCCAAAGATGTTTCTATTAATAGCCCTTTTCACCATTTGCGGTGCAAACGCAAGCTTTCTTATGTATCATTACCTAACGCAAATAGAACTATTACTCAGTCCCAATCAAAACAGTCAACACTGATAATATGGACATAAATCTTTCATTGAGCATCGGAAATATAAACTAGCTACTGACTAGTGTATCCGTCCTTATGGAAGTCCCGAGATCATACGAAACTAACTAAAGTGGACTCTATAATGCGTGATAGAGGGCACTGTGAAGGGATACTCGCACGGTCAAGATATTTTCTTGATTCCACCTAATGGATTTTGGTTCGTTGCTTTGGTTTGAAGGGTTATGTTATGAAGTCAACAACCCATTTAGATAAACAAGTTACTTAACGCAAATATTATTTGAGACCAATCAGTTGCACTGCGTTGAAACAGTCTTTTCAGTTGTATAATCATGATGCCTAGACACAGTAAATCCCCTGTTGAACATAAGCCTCCGCCAAAGATTTTTACAGTGACCTGTTAGAAGGAACTTACATGTAGCAACTTTACTTCGAAGATCACCACATATAGTGCCTCTATAATAGTAAGAATATAAAAATTGGTACTCACCTAAATGCAATATGCCCATAACCAGCTGGACAACGCCGGATAGGAAGCACAGTAACACTGCATATTCAGTGTTCCTTCCTTGTATCTGCTGATACGTCATAAGTGCCAATAAAGCCGTAGGGCCCAAGGTTATGTCCTTACACGACCCGAATATTATGTACACGAAGCATCCCATAAACGAGGAATATAGTCCGTACTGTAAAAAAACACGACGTGTAAAATATATTTTATGGCAAATATTATGCTGCAAGGTTTGTTGAGTTCTACGATGCTTCGTCAGCTAACCGTTTGTTGTCGGTCTACCTGGATGGTACTGCACTTGTGTGCCGGGCTGGAAGGCCAGATACACTGACATACCAATTTCGGTCTCCCCCGGGGTTCCGAAAGGGGAGCTTAATTGCTTTTTCTCTTAGATAAAAAATATAGATGGTACTTATGATCAGGCGTTTTGTGTAGACTTGGCTAAACAATTCGTAATTTATTTTTTATCATCATTATCAGCTACAGGAAGACTACCGCTGAACATAGGCTTCCATAGATTTCCACAGCCACCAAGTTAGTTGCTATCAGAATCCAGCGACTAATAAATGAAAATAAAAATCTCAAACAATTTAAACATTATTCTGGGTTGTATAGCTTCAGTAATTGAGCAATTTAATGCAATTAACATTTTTTTTGCCAATATTATTTCAATTTTATCGTCCATATCCATTGATTATAACACAATAGAAGTTCAATTGTTCAGTAATAAACGTACAACAAACGTACAATTTGACGTACATGATATTTACTGAAAGTTTGTGGCCGGCATGTGATTTTTATTCGACCATCAATCAAAATAGGTCGCCGGTCTATTAATGAATTTTGAAATACATGTGCCGTTTATTGGCATGTTTGCGTGGACATTTTCGTACAGAATGTTAATTCGATTTGCGTTAAATTATCCTGTATATCATATCTATGTCTGTACTATATATTATGCTATCTTTGTTTATTGTATATGCATGCACCACCGCCAATTTTATTACACAAAATCCATATTTGTCCATCGCAAGGTTATCTAGCGGAAATTGCTTAAAGCGGTAAAACCATCAATGTACTTGCAATTTATAATAGTGTGTATTGATATGTTTCGTTAAAATATGCAATAAACATAATGCATTAAATGAATATTTACCTGTGGTTCCAATCCGGCAAGTGTGGCGTATGCCAATGCCTGCGGTATGACTGTCAAGCCCACAGTTATGCCAGCTATCAAATCCGCCAGGGCCTTGTCAGAATTATATTCTGGCAGCCATTTAGAGATTGGCAATCTTTTGTGCATTAACCTTTTGCACTTCGTGTGCCTCTTAGAGCGGTGTTTGGACGGCGATGACATGGCAGCAGTGTTTCCTGCGAAAAAAATTCAATTTTAATTGGAATTATCGCCGATAGATAAGTAATGCACAAACCAGGATAATTGGTTCAAAACTACAAGCGTTACTATCATACACAGATAATATTGCAATTTGCTACCACCCAATTAAAATGACATATCAGTAAAAGTTTATTTTAAATATTTGTTATGCGTGTCATGCGTTGATGAAACAGGTTATTTAAATATGTTAATTAATAGCGTGGTAGAGTTAAGATTAAGACTAACTATATTCACAGGTTTAACATGTAATACGAGTATAATCAGTAGGTATGTGGAAAAATTAAATTGGAACATGATAAATCAACAACTGTTACAGGCTGAAAGTTTAATGTTTAAAGTGACTTTAATGACAGAACGCTAGTGCAAAAGTGAAAAAAAAAATTCAACAACAACTCAGCTCCACAAAATATGATACAATAACAAATGTCGAGACAAAGTTTGCAACAATGTTCAATTCGTATTTTCGATATAGTTTTCGAACAACGTATATTTACACAGAAATGAACGAACGCATTTGAAAAATAAGTTCTGTTTTTCATTTACAAGACGAAATCGAAGCCGAAGTTTTGAGGATAGAAAGACGTATTCTTAGAGATATTTACCGCAAGTATTTACAGTGTTCGGTTAATGCACCATTTGTGTGCTGGTTGACCATATTTAGCAGTATGGAGCAAGGAAGGGACGGTAATATCGTGATGGCAGTATAAGTAACCGAAGCGTTCCACCTTCCTCAAGCCTACAAAGCGCTTTGGCGAGGAATATTGGAGTAGTTGATTTAATTTAAGACCCTTTGTGTCCCACACTTCCAATTTCCTAATAAAGGTCCGCCCCCCAAACTGCCGAAGAAAAACAAAGGCTTGAAGTTCTTACATGGCAGAGAGCCGAAGTAATCGAAGCCTTTATTATTGCACAAAATAAAAGCTGTATTGCGATGAACGATGAGTTCAAAAGGTTTTTAAAAACTGCAAAGACTTATCACAATGAAAAACTGAACGAGGAATATAGTAATAAATACATAGAACAATAAAAATCACATCACAATGAAATAAATTGTGTTCCACACCCAAAGACACTGCCTCAAGATGAGGAAGAAACAAATCAATTACTGTCAATTCATCGTGTAAGTGGCAAGTATTGGAAGAAAATTACCTATTAAGCGAAAGTGTTCTCGGTCAAAGCGAGAGTGTTGGTCATTCCCGATAATACAGGGGTCGGGCGTGTTAATTTGCGATGGTATGTTACGTAGGTTGCTAATAAACCTCAACGAACAATGTCGTAGGGAGGCTTTGTTGCCCAAACCAGGTGCGTCTGACCAATTATTTGCCCAGATTGGATTGAAGATTTTCATTAACCGTTGTTTTTGTTTGTACATTGTTAGTTTTTATGAGAGTGTCGTCGTTACGAAATTGTTTCGTGATTTTATGTTTAATTTGTGATTTTTGGTTAATTGGTGCCGTTATTCTGACATGTTTATAGAAAAAAAACATTATTGTTATTTTGGTAGATTTTAAATTAAGTCAGATATGTAGTCACGTTTTTCAGAAATTGCTGTTGAATATAATTGGTAGGATGTGGATTTTGGCTGCTTATTGCGTATTCAGTCCAAAAAAATGATTAACATAAACGTCTAAATTAGAAATCTTATACATCTTTTTACTACCATCATCAATGTAAATGGTCTTGTGTAGTATGCGTTTATAAATACATTCAAATACGCGGTCATTTAAACTCTGTGCATAAATAAGAATTAAAAAAACGTATAAAGCTTTATAATAATTAAACGGGGACGGTCTTTCTCTTCGGTGGAAAGATGTCATGCGTTACTCCACAACTGGCGTAACGCATGGTGAATTGCACATTCCTTCTAAATTCCCGTCCATTACTCTTGGTATGTACATTTCTTAGTGATGTTAAGGACATCGAAAAATAAACAGCGTACACAAATATAATATAATAAAGGATAGATATTTTTAGTTTTACGTATACTCGGATGCTGTACAAACGATTAGTGATGTGCCGGATATTTATTTCCGTATTTGCAGGAAAAATCCGTTTCCGTTTCTTTCCAGTTAGTCTATATTTACAGTGATAAAGAGGCGAAGGACAATGAAATTATATGTTTCATAGCAACCAGTTGAGATTTCTTGATACAGCCTATAAGAAAGACCTTCAGATATTTATGTATCTGCATTTTCTACTAATAAATAATTTTATTCCAACATAAAAATACACTATCTCAGGCCTTTTACCTAGAAGAGGTAGGCAGAGGTGTAACCAGGACGTTTCGCCTTGTATTTTCCATCTCTCGATGTGATAGGAGGCAAACCTATCGCCATATCGGGCAAAAATTCCTGACTCCGGGCTGATAATGAATAGAAAAATTCAATATCACTGCCCGACCCGGGATTCGAACCAGAGACCTCAGCTTTGCTATTATACCGTAGTACAACTGCGCCACCCAGGCAGTCATTCCAACATGATAGAGGATATTTAATGATTGACGGGTAATTTCTTATTTCATATTTGAATAAAAGACCGTATGTTTAATTCTACTGTGCTTTCAAATTTGCCCGCGGTTGTATTAAATACGACGCTGACAACCACTTTCTTATGACCTATGAGTTCTTGGCTTTATTGAGTTGATAATTTTCAATAGAACATAATTTCATATTATGCTGTACGAAAGTGGAGCTATTGCGGTATAATGGATATGTAGGCCACGATAGAACATACCTAGAATATTGTGATAAGCGATTTCGACAATTTGGGCTTATGCGAATTAGATTTAGCATTACCACAATGGTACTGTCATTAATCATGCATTACGAACAACACGCACACATAGTGCTCATTCCACATTACAATATTGTTTGAATGTGTTCTAAAAACTTCTTGCTAAGATGGAAAAGTAGAGAATAGTAGGCAAAGTTTTGAAAGGCATGTCTTTGCTTTCAAAGGCTTTTTTAACACGCTTTTATTAGCTTCGCCTGTATGTTTGTATATATGTATGTATGTAACGGAATCTTTCAAGCACTTCAAAACGTCGAATTGATCTGAAAGTTTGCACACTTACCGATGAAAATGCAATCATTTTAAAAGTTTTTAACATTATCTTTACCAGGACTTTCAGGATTTTCATTTTTAGAAAAAAAAGTGTGTAATTATCCCGCAGCTGGTTTCCTTATATGTGATATACATTATTTTGTAGTAAAGTAAATAAATAATGGTTTAAAAAACTAAAACATACGCTTTAGTATTAGACCCAACTAAAAAAGTAAAAATTAGGGTGCTTGATGATAAGTAGTTGTTGTAAGTACCCCACGCTTTTTAACAATTCAATGAATGTCACTCCATTTTCTAACCTTAAAATCATTAACAATTATTTTTACTTTTTAGTTGGGTCTTAAGTGCGTGTTTTAGTTTCTTAAACTATTATTTATTTAAAGTAATATACATGAGACGTAAAATCAAGACTGGTATTTTTGGTTTAGTGCAACTTTTGTGTTCAAGGTATGGGTTATAAGGTAGGTACTTGCAAACATCTACCTGTATGTATTATGTAGCTTAAAACCCGGTAGGTATTCAGCTTAAAAATACTTATTTTTAAGCTGAATACTGTAATTTGGTATGCTATAAAGAATTATTGTATAATATTACATTGTTAAATAATAAATTGGCTCATTTCGTCATTATATAAACACTGTTTTGATAACACCGGAATACCCATATTAACGTCTCCTTACTCCATGAAGGTTTTCCCAATTATATTGTTATAAACTATCATGAAAACGACTGATTCAAACGTGCTTGTATTGAAATCGAAACATTTTTATTTAAGTAGTGTATCATGCTTAGAAATATAGTATTGACTCAGTCAAGAGGACACCTGTTCAAAGTTTAAATTCTCAATTCAATCGCATGAACCATGCGCGAACTCATAGACAAACTTAAAAAAGAAACAAACTTGACTTTTATTTATACTCGTATGCGATGTTCGTGAATGTGCCTATTAAAACAAAACAAATTAATCTATGAATAATGTATGTTTAAACGTAACACGATATGTAAAGTTAGGAAAATAAACACTAATGAGCTATTAAAACATATAATGATGGACGCAGTTTCCGCAAAATTAATAAAAACTTCGTGGATTTGATTAGATTGCAATAAATGGAAACGGAAAACTTTGAAAGGCTGGTTCGTAGTTTTATTTAACATAAGGCTCATTTTCGTAGATAATTTTTGGATATGTCATATTATTTACGGTATGAAAAATATATTTTAAGAATAAATAAAAATTGGTTTTCTTACGTGCTCTATAATAACTGACATTGAAATGGTAGCAGAAAGTAAAAACCCCGATAATTTTAACACAAAAAATCAATTGGTAGAACACACTACGATAAAAATATCTAACAAATATCTTTAACAGGCAAAAAATAGAATGGTTGCTACAATCATTGTTTTGTTTTTTATATATTACACATTCCTATATAGGTATATGGATTTCACGAAGTAGGCAAAGGCTGATTAAGCTAACACGCACACGCACAAGGCTGCATACTTTTTGTCTGATTTCATCGGGAGGGTTATGTTTTCATAACAATCACTGCGTGCGCAATCATTCCGCGTGTGGTATCGCTGACATTGACCATGAGTCGACGTGATAATATACGATATAATTTTATCAATATTCGGTACAATTCACACGTATTTATTACTCTTAATATCATCGACGAGAATCAAAGATTACTGATTATTGTTTTAGTATACCAATGTACTTGAAGTAGGTCGTTACTAATAATTTTCAAAACAAATATGAATAGAAGGAAATAAAAGATTAAGTTCATTGTCCGAAGAATCATAAAAGCAGTTAGAATATAAATATAGTTTACTTATAATTGGAATCCAAAATTTAATAATATATTCAAGAAAAGAAAGCATTTTATTACAAGTCCAGAGAATGCAATTTCTTAAACGATAACATTAGAACGTAACGTTTCTAAAGGGCCAATAGACAGACAACAAAAATAAAAAGCTACGCTGGCATTTCAGCACATTGAACGCGTCGTTACGCTTCAAGTTTCACGACGAGATTGATCAAGCTATCCATAAAAGTTGACTGAGACATAGATAAGGATAAAAGCAGAAAATATTACTACAGTTACGGACCACAACGACGGTCCGGAATAGCTGTTGGAATCAACTATCGCGCACTAAACGCCTATCGGGGTTCCACTGGGCAATAATCCACCATCCCAAGGCAGTCATCTATCATTTTGGTAGATAACCACGTAATTCCTAGATCAATCCGTCGACCCCTGCGTCGTCTGGCGAGCTATCAGTCACCGACGACGGGACGTGACGAATGCTCTAGTGAAGTGGAAACCGCAGTCGGTAGTGCCGTTTCTACAGGATGTATCGCTAATAGATTAGATACTGACCTTTATCTGACATTTATCTAGGAAAATCGAATTCGAACAAGGACACAAACCGGAATGCGATTGTTTGACGCGGAATAAATAGGGCATATTTGCGAAGCGGAATGTCTATTGCCGTTAATGCCTATCCATTTTGAATTCAAGTGACTATAAATGGCATTTGCGGCCTCTTTTCAGAGAAAGTTTTGTGTAGCAAAATGTTATATTGCGAATCGTATTGTGAAATGATTTTCTTTTGTACGTTATAGTAAATCATTTGTAGCAGTTCTTTGTGTATCTTATATCTATTCTGCTGGCGTTAGAATAGCTAGAGAATGTTAAATGTGTAGATGATACATCTTTGGGAACTATGACCCGCAGTGGGTTTTCTATTGCTAAAAAAAAGTGATGTACCCTGAAATCTAGTTCACAGGACGACTTATAGATCTTATCAATAAGACCAGTCTACAAAACAATGCAATTATACAAATGATTAACCATTTATTGCCGCTTATTCGAATCATAATGCTTACATTAAATTTACAACAAGCTTAATGCTGATAGTGAAATATCAAATCGCATAGATTACGGTTCATTGCAGTTAATAACCACCGTGGGACCACAAGCAAACAATATTTAGATAATCCGCTTTCTGGTAAATAAAGGTGACAGCATTACTCGTATGCAGATAATAAACCCTATTATGCATCATATTTACAGCTTACCTGTGTAATATGAATTATTATCATGTTATTAATCGAGTAGTAACGTATAGGTATGTCAGCACCTACTTACTTATCAAGTTTTTAGTTTCTATAATCATATTTTTTTTATTCCACTGCTATATTGATATGTTCAGAGTAAAATTGATCAAAGATTCCACTCTATGGTTTTCGATTTAATAAAGGAACCTTAATTCGCAGAATTTAATTTTCAGTCGCTTGTCTTGGTTCTAAAAGCTTCATGAAAGGATATATTGGCATGTAATGCATTCGCAGGACGTACCCAGAACCAAATGATACAGGCTTCAGGGTGTAACATTGTGTTAAAAATGTCTTCTATCTAGATTTCTCTTGCACAATGGGTCCCGTTTACATAATAATCGCTGGTCTAGTTTAATATTTTTTTAGAGAATATAATATTTTTTGACGCACCATAACTCTTTCTTCTATTTGCAAAGGGATCAAAGATTTAAATGTCGTCCGAAATACAGAGGCACTTTATAATTTTGATAAACGAGAACCTTTCTTGATCTTAGATTCTACATCACAACACTCCGGTGTGAAAATACTATAATACTTCGTAATAACAGGACTCCGGGCTCTCAATAAAGAATATTCTAATTCAATTAGAGTTTTAGAATCTTATTTATTATTAGGTCCTTCACAGCTGATAACTCATATAACTTACAATGATTTTACACAAAGCAATTACGAAGTACTCAGTAAATAACATAGAATATACATAAATGAAAAGCATTTTTTTTTAAAACTATAAGTGATTTGTAAATGGTTAGACTTATGATGACAAAGAAGGATATTTATATTATAATACCAGCAATACTTGGAAGTTTACTAGCCTACGCGACCCATCTTTTGCGTTTATAACGAGATGTTCCTCTTCAACCTACTAGTTTCTTTTACTAGTAACAAAATACGTGTTGTAGATAGATTTGGCTTATTTGGATACCTGCCAAACATGTTTTTAGAATCGATAAACCAAAATATCGTTTTGCCTAATTCAGTAGCGATCTCAAGATCTGAATGTTCTTAGCCTAAACGATGCCACTCCATCACTCACATGTATGATGTTTTTAAAGACTCCTATACAACATATAAAAAGTGCGTGGTGGCCTGTTGGTAACGGACCAGACTCGGCTGCCTACATGTTCACGGTGGTCGCGGGTTCAAATCCCAGGGCACACCTCTGACTTTTCGGAGTTATGTGTGTATTAATAGTCAATCACCACGCACTTTAACGGTGAAGGAAAACATCGTGAGGAAACCTGCGTACCGTAGCGATTTTAAAGAATTTTTACGGTATGTAAGTCCGCCAACCCGCACTAGGCCAGCGTGGTGGACTATATGGCCTAACCACTCTCAATCGATTCTCTCGATTGTAGAGTAGGCCCGTGCCCAGCAGTGGGACGTATATGGCTGATAAAAAAAAATACAACATATACATAGGTCACCATCTCACGGCTAGGTAGTTCAAAGAGGATTACTCAGTTACGCCAAATAATTGGATTTATATTGAAAATAAATAAATACACCAAAAGTCACATACATAGGCCCCACACTAAGATCGAATCTTGTGTCGTGGGTATCAGAAACTTCGAGAAATTTGTATTGTAAGTTGTTATCTATTCAAAATTTTGCGAAGAACAATTGACTTGTATGACTTCTACTCTTGAATTGTATCTACTCAAGAGGTGGTTAGTCACGCAGAAAATTCCTGATTAAAATCCTTTAAAACTAATTTTGGTTTTTAGTACTCTATTCAACTGTAAGTATATGAACTTCACGATAAGTAAATATCTACACCTATTCTAAGTGTTTCTTCTTAGTTGCACATTATTAGCACATGAGTAAATAAACGGAACAGAGACAAAGCTTCATACAAACGCGCGAATCAGTTGCACTACTACAAGCACGCGGGGCTTGTGTGCGTGACCACTGGCCGCTTGTCGAGTACGCTGCGAGAGTGGAAAAAACCGGTTTATGCAGGCACAGCCAGTTGACATCAGGGTGCGTGCGACGCACGTTGTTCGTTTTTTTAGTTTGGTTCGTTCAGTCCGTTATTTAAATATAAAAACGAGGAATTATATTATTAACTAATTATGGTTGTTTATTGTACTGTGTGTATGAATAATACTAGAAAAAATAAAAATATATCATACTTTAACTATCCCAAGGAGTACAATAGGTAAGAAAATATTTAATTACTACTTTTTACAATTCTGTGACTATATTTCTATATCATTTTTATCACTTACCTTTATTTTATTGTTTGATCCTATTTTGCAATGTATTATAATATCATTCTGAATAATAAAACTTATTAATCAAGTGTTTTGTTTTATTTGTCTAAAGTTATTGTGACAACCCTACCAAAATAGGTAACAAATTTGTACGTTCTTAGGAAGCTTTGTCTCTGTTCCGTTTATCTACTCATGTGTTATTAGATCGTGACAAAATAAGTTTCTCTCCTCCTTTATGCGTTTGTTCTCATTTTACAATGCATGTAATGATTACAAATATTTCAAACTCAGTTAATATTATTGTTTTATGTTCAAAAGGAAGTTTAGTGTAACAATTGTCGGCATACATGTTTAATATGAATAACATAAGATAAATACATTGACCCCGTCAATATATTGTACTTACTTGCATTTGACACGTCTGTAATTATACTACTTCGAATTTTATTACGGTTCAGTTTTCTTTATAGATAGCTACCAGGCAAAAACCTATGTTTTGTAAAGGTTGAAAAATCGAACGTTATGTTTTTTTTTTATTTTGAAATCACACATTAAGCTAATGTCAGAACCATATGCACACTTGGGCTTGTTCAATTGTTCTTCCACCACAGCGAAATTATTGCATCGATTATAAATGCTTTACTGTTTAGAAAGGTCTACCGACATTATTATGCCAGATTCTGAATAGTCAACATTTGGTTCCCGGAATGGAAAAATGTGCTTTTGTGGTCCTTATGGCGCTTTTAATGCCATTTGTTGGTTAACAAGACATACACAAGCTACCAACAAAAATAATCATCTTTTCCAACATAGAAAATCAACTGCTGAACATAGATAGACGTAGGCATACTGCGGCAACGATTTTCAGTGAACTATTAGAAGCTGAAATTAAATATGAATGGCACAAAGTAGAAGATGTTTTGTTAAACTTAATCAAATAGTCAACAATGAGATAACAATAAAAATATTTATACAAATCTCTTCTGATATCATGTGAATATTTAATTATGCAATACCTGTTTTTTACGGACAAAGATAAAGTTAACTAATTGGCACATATTGTGAAATAAAATTAGTGATTTCAACTGAGTATAATCTATTTGAACTTGACTTTTGTCGAATATTGTAAGCGGATTAAAATGAGCAACGAAAAGGCCTTTGATTCCTGTGTGCATAGAAAATATATAATTTCAAACATGGTTTTTTATGTTTAAAATAATCCCATCAAAGATAATAGTGTAATTTCAATGTCCAATTATCATTTATGATTTACTAATATTAATTTACTTTGTGGAATTACCAAAACAATCTTTGTTTTGGTAACATAAAATGTTTCGGCGGTTTTATCAGTTATATAAATATAGTACAGGTGCATTATATTAATTTTTGTGCTAGTATAGTTCTTGAAGTTACCAAAATAAGTATATCATCCATCAGAATCCTGGATGTTCATTAAGTTTCCCTTGTAATATAACTCTGACGTATCCACAATTTCTAAGTCGGCAAAAACGTCACAGCAAATTGTTACACTCAAAATAAATAACAGCTTATGAAAAAGATAATATTTTTACCGTAACAAATCACCAGAAATGTGAGTCCGTCGATTACGAGACATCGATTTATTCCGCGGCCTGCTCAGTAGCGGCACGTAATCGTCATTAATACAATTTCTAGCCTTTGTTTTTCTAACGTCCCTAAGATTCTTTAGCGCGATGAGAAAATGCAGTCATTTGTTTTTAATGTGGAGTGGAAAGGTAGTAGTTACGCGCCGGGTGGAAAAGATAAAGTTTTAATAAAAACAATGGCGAGGCTGATGTTTAACAATACGAGTAGTGGTGTAGTTAATATAGGTTCCGCTAGATGTCATTCTATTAAAAATAATTTAACAACATAATATCTTTTAATTAATTGGATATATGTCGTTTAATCATAAATATCTTTGTTTGCCATATTACGTATATTAAAAAAGGAAAGTTAGTTAAATTTGAGATCAAACTTTAGCTTTCCTTCCACAAGTAAAATACAACAAATCAGTGAAGTTACTACAATTTCCTAAGTTAAATGAAGTCTTGTGCTAACCAAATACATTTTGTAAAGATGCATAATCTGCACTTCCGAACTAATTCTACTAAAATAGTGATCGCTACTTCTACCGTTAGTTGGCATTAAAGAATTCTAATACCTTAAGTGCGAAGATTTAATCATTACCTCTCAAGTTTGTCTCTATGTGGAAATTGTTCTTTTAACTTTTCTGAGATAAAAATGTTTCTATCGTAAGACCCTAAGTTTATGAAAAACCGGTTTCTCGTGTTCCGTTAATGTTATGTTTTCAAAATCCTAACTAATACATTTATAGTTATTTTCGGTTTATGCTTTAAGATTTTAAAAGCATAAAATGTATGCACTTATAATTATTATCTGCTTGATTAAATTGAGAGCTAATATTGTAAACCGTTTTCATTTTATTAACGAAACAAACATTTATATTTGCATAAACATGTATCAGCACTCATGTCTAGACGTGGTTCGTTATTTGAAGTATTAAGATTTAATTTCATATTCAGCTATTATAAACCTAAGTAATTTCAGTTCAGGTAAATTTAATTTCCATGTTTCAGATTTCACATTAAACTCGTTTTCATTTGAATTTCAATGAATTTAGTTTCAAAATAAAAATATGTGTAAATCGTGATATAGAAATTTGAACATTACATTTTTAAACATTCGTATCATATAATTGTGGAATGTATAATATTTCCCCTTCATATTAGCCGCGGTCAAGTGTGTCGGATGTTGAAACACGAAACTGACATTTATACTCCCCGCGTGTACTGAAAGCCCTAATCATGACCAGCACATTGCCTATAATAAACCCATGAAGCGGTACAGATTAAAGCAATTTAAAATCTGGTCGCGTACGCGTTCACAATGGATGATAGTGCACATCTGCAAAGGACCCGAGAGCACCTAACAAATTACGGAACCCGTGTTGGTCCAACGATTACAAGTCGTCGATTCATCAAACGCTTCGGAGGGTGCAGCACGTACTTCTTTCATCTATTCCACCCGTCCAAAAGCCGATCAGTCAACGCTATCAGAAGTCACCCTTGACGGCCACGCTCCCTTTAACGTGGAACGAAATTAATTTTGAGAACATCTCAAAGGTTCACCTGATTTAGAAATCGATTACAGAAGCTATTATTCAAGTTTAAACGTTATAAAATTAAAACATCAATCATTATGAGTCAAATTGTGCGGCTGAAGAGAACGGAAAGCATTTGTATAATAAAGATCGTAAACTTGTAATTGCTTACTCGGAACATTTCGTGGTACTGTCACTGAAATTGCTGAGGTATTTGGATTTGCTTCAGAATGTTTGTCACAAAGTTGCGTATACTATAATATGTCATAAAATGTACGAGCAAGAGACGGAAAACTGACCTGCGAAGTAACTCATTACATCGTCACCAGAACTGATAAGAAGTTAATGCGTTGATTGTACTTTAGTATTCACGTCGCATTTAGGCAATCATGAAGCGAAATTGAGTGTAATTGTGGAATGACGACAATACTAAGGCAGCACAGACCACTTATTTTTCGACTATGTCATACATTGCGAATTTTATCTGTTTACACTCCGTTGAATATGGTTTTTGGCATAGGAGAGAAACTCGCTGAGAAATCAGACGGGAAAGATTGAACAAAATATATAACTACCGAATCTCTCGTATATATTACATGCAGTATAATGTCTGGTATACATACATACGCAAATAAAAACAATGTATTGATCACCTCCAATCATTGCACTATTATTGATTTTATACAGAGAGACATAAGAGGTCTAGGTGACAGTATATTAAAAGTTCCTTGGGGATGAATTAAAGAGTGTCATACAGCTAGTAAAATCTGTTCAAAATCAATATACACTAACTAAGGTCCGACCTAGCTTCAATTTACAACGCTTTACATTCATCATTCAGTCTTCTTCGAACAGCGGGTGAAACAAATATCTTCATATACATACGAATCAATGGAAACTATTAGTGGCGAAAATACGCTTCTCATTTCTGAAACATTTACCAAGAACCTCTTCTATGGGGATTACTTTTTCGCAGAAGGCAATAATTGTGTATCTCTGTCAATATTATGGTTTCTTAGATTTTCGCGAATGTTATACATTGAAATAAAATCTTTTTTATGAATCTTGTCGCGGATTTGGTTTAATTATTACATGTTTTTTAATTTCCCGACATATCGTATGTCAATTTTTTTTATCCTTTACGTATGGATTTTTACGAATAAAAATCATCATCCATATGTATTTGTTACTGATAACATACCTGATAGGTCTCAGGTTTGCGGTCTCTCGTTCGTGGGAACTTGAAATGTGATAAACAGGTCCTGTGTGGCGCGATGCTTCTGAATACATTACGCTAAAGATTAAGAAGTCGTTGTTTTTATTCTAATTATGAGTAATTAATGTAGTATGCAAATCTAATTGTCGACACGTTTATGCCGTTATTACAATACATTATTATGTTAATTAAGGGGGCAAACACGATAAACAAAGAATTAGTATTATTCACTCCGAACCTGTTTGCTTATTACGCTACAATGAAAGTGCATGACGAAGGTTGTTAATACAATTCATAGAATTATTTAGATGAATGGACTTAGATTGTTATTCTATCTGTCCTTTGGTCAATTTATTTTATACCATTGTCATGCACTTATGCAGTCAATGAAGGTAATGTTTTTTTCAGAAATCTAATTCATGCCTAGAAACTTGTCAAAATAAATAAATACACCCAACAGTCACATACATAGTCCTGACCCCACACTAAGATCGAGTCGAGTGTCGTGGGTATCAGAAACTACGAGAGACTTGCCAAAGTTTAAATTCTCATTGTAAAATGGTTTTAAAAGAATGTAAGTTTGCTGTAAAGCGATAAGACCGCCATTTGTACTTTTTTATTATTGTTTCTGTCTGGTGTTTTTGTGTTAATTTGTGTACAATAAAGATTTAAATAAATAAATAAATGTTATTTACAGTAGCATTGCTAAATTTCTACGCGGGCAGTGTTTCCCTATCTAAGTTTGTTGCACACGATGCGACGACTTTAGGTTGAATAAAACAAACTTCGTACTTAATTTCATAACAAATTCTGACGCTAATAAAAATTTGCTGATTCGCATATCTATTTATACATATTTATACCATGTATCGTATTTATAGTAGCTTTGTTTACATTTATCGATCGAGTATAATCTGTTTAGAAGTTACATTTTGCGTATTTACTTGAGTTCCTGTTATATTCACTGTTAACGAAACTTAATTACCGTCACAAGTTTTGAAACAGAGTTATACACAGTTAAGGGTTTCAACATAGGAACTTCACCTTATATAATAGAAGTATATATATATATATATATGTATATTTATATACACTTCCGACAGAACGTCTTTAATATCATTGTGAATACAAATCTCTCCAGATAAAGATAGGTATTTGTATTGTTTTCGAATTTACGAGTTTATATTGGCGCATTATTAAATTCAATATTTTGGTCACATTGACGTTTTTATAACTCCCAAATAATTGAAGTAATAAAGTACCATAGCAGCTCCAAAGTTTCCAAGAGATACGTTATCCGAGTAAAGGTTTTTAATATAATCCCTCTTAATTCGTTGAGTTACACCCGAGACGGTATATTTCAAAACTCTTAATATTTATTCGCCTTTACATTTTTCTTATGAAACAATATCACCAGTCAGATCACGCAGGCGCTAGGCACTACGTTACCTTCAAAACTTAGACACTATAATACGCTGTTTTGGAGCGAGCGCAAAGCGTTCATGGCATCACAATTAGGCGAAACTCAATCTACCAAAATAAAATAAGGAGAAAATATGGTTTTCATAAAGATAGACAATGTAAGTGCTGACACGCGTGTTCGCGGGCACGCTTAGCAAGAATACTAATACCGAGTCGTGTTATGTAACAAATCAGAGCTCATTGTGAGCTCGGCAGCGCCTGCGGATACGTGACAACTGACAGCAGACATGCTGCTAGATAGGACACAAAATTACCACACTTACTTTTACTATCCGCTGTAACTTTTTCCAAATGGACGGATTTAGGTACGACAATAAAATAAACAAAAGAATACCCAGTACTAGAAGACTAATTAAGAGACAATCATAAAAATGTGCGCGCAAACAAAAGGAAAAGTGGCTGAAATATGTTGAGAACTTGAGTGAAGGTACAGTTGAGATGTTGGTCACCTTTTTATTTTATATTGCGGTTTAATGCTGATAAATTTGTTATGCAAATACATTTGACATTAAAGGTGAGTATGACTGAAATTTCGGAGCATTTTCGGAGCATTTAAGTAATCGACCGGAGATATTGATGAGCTTTGTGCCAGCACTACGTGAGTGATTGGCGCTAGACCTTTGCATACCAATGGGAGCTGTGTTTAAGGGGACGTTTGTTAAGGAACTCGGAGTTCTACATCTAACTTTGACCTAGTGACGGGGGGAGCATGCCTAATCAGAAGCAACTGCATTGACTGTGATTGAGTATAGAAAAGCACGATCTAATTTGCTGCCCTAAATATTGTATTGTATTGTATGAGCCCATATACGTCTCATTGCAGGGCACAGGCCTACTCCACAATCAAGAGTACGATTGAGAGTGGTTAGGCTCTACATAATTATGATATAAACTAAAAAGGTTACGTCATTGTTATACATCTTTATTTAATTAAATGCCAGTAAAGGTTTCTATGTAACCACATTTTTTGTTAAAAAAACAAGCAAGAAAGAAATATTTTACGAGCTAATATGCCGTGCCTTTTCTCGGAATTTAATTATAACTCCAAAAATTTACCAGATCTATTTTCATAAGAAAGTGCCCTAGAATAAATTGTAATCTGGAACGTCTTTTTAGGTCGAAACAATAGCCAAGAGCGGGCCGGTTAATGTACAATATTTTCTTTAGTTTAACAAATGAAAAAATATAATAGTAACTTTATTGAAATTTTTGCGTTTTAGAAAAAATATTATAGAGGAAAACGGAACAATAACGTCCGTTAGAAGAAAAAGATAAGCGGGGGCGATTTGTAATGATATTAAGTTTGTAATTTGTATATACAGTTGTTCATGCTCAGCAAGAAAGCAAGAAACTTGAAGTTTATAATGTATTATAAACTCACGCCTTTCCCCAGAAGGGGTAGGCAGAGATGCGGATGGCCAGTGACACTGACATGCCTTTCGGCTTCCCCCGGGGTACCGTAAGGGGAGCTTAATTGCTTTTCCTCTTGAAAAAGATGCAATTAATATTATTTTTTATAATATTATAATGCTTGTATATTTTATGAAAGCGTTAATCCAGCGGTGTGCGATTTAACGATATCACGCAGGTCAAAAAAATGCGAGATATAAACTTTACGTTGATATTTTGAGAAATCCGTCTTAAATATCAGTCAATGTAGTATATAGGTACATTCAAATATCGAACAAGGGAGACCTTCACTACATGTCCAAGTCAAAGTGGCAAACCATTGAATTGTACTAGTCTTGTGGCAGGTCAAAAAAATATATTTTTCAAGCAGTCTATAGAGATGAGACAATGAAAATTATATAATATGTATTATCTACTCCATAGTTGACTTAACCACTTATTGACATAACACTTTCGCTACATTCAATGTTTAACTAAAGTTATTTACATAAATAAGACATATAAGTCACATTTAAATATCATTGTCGTTAGGTTTATTTAATGTATTTATAAGATTTTTCTGCTTCGGCAAAGTGACTGCTCTGAACCTAGTGGTAAGTATAAGATAAAGCATCAAAAGCAACATACGTTACAACTACTTTTATTTACATTGTTTCAATAATTTATTCATGATGAAAATATCAAATTTTCTCAATTTAATGTCACGTGTCTTGGTCCAACGTATAAAGGAAAATTACAATAAAACAGTGTACAAAATGATAAACAGCATGAACGGTATTTGTTCAGCTGAAAACGTACTATGACGAATTAAAAAATATTTAGCAATGAAAATGTTGAAACGTGCGACACATTATATTGAAGACAAGGCAGTTAAGATCATGTGACACTTTTATATTAACACTGTAAATTAAGTATAGATCGATGAGTATAGGTACTACAGGTACATGAAAAGAACAATAAATTAAAATCTGTATTTACAATCACGTGTGTAACATACTCTAACATTTCTGGAATTTTTACCTACGAGTTTTTCGATGCTCAGAATGATTAGACGTATTTCTCAAAAAAATCCACAATTGTCACATACTGCATTCAGCAAACGCTCCATGTGTTTTTTATCAAATGATGTTAGGTCACATATGTCTACGAAAGTTCAAATTAAACAATAAAAAAACCAACAGTTATGAATAGAACGGACCACCGCTAAGATAATACTTTTAGCGCGGTGGGTATCAGAAACTACGTTTTTTTTCAGCCTCCCAAAACATAACTGAAAAATGTTTCTTCGACCTAAAATATTTGTTTCGATTTGGTGAATCAGAAACCTGCCGTAAGAAAACAATGTAGTATTGTTAACAGGCGTATAATAGTATGCAAACAAAATATTATTTAACTGGTTTCGAATTTTGATGGCTTCGAAACATTTTCTAAAAATAATCTCAATGTTGTTTCATTTCTATAATTCGTATTTAGTCCATTATTCTGACTACAAAATAGATTTATTCATAGACTTATTAATAAGTATTTAAATATATGCTAATATATTTTTTATAACTAAATGACATAATTTATTTATGAAACAACATTGTATTTGCACTGTAACAATAAAATAAAAAACAAAGGTGATAAATAAATTAAAGAGAATAAAATAATACAGACATAAGTTTAGAAGCTGTTAGACATTTTGAAGTACACCATGGCACCAGGAAATTATATGCGATTATGTATGAATATTATGATAATGTATGAATATTAACTCAACCAAGCAGTGCTTGGAAAGCGGAATGTAACACATCCTAGGATTATACATATAAACATATCTTTAAATTATTTACGCGAATGTTAGACATTGAAATAAAACAAATTCTTACGGATTTTATCGCGAATTTAATTTGATATTTAATTTTTTAACTTCCCGACGTTTCGATCACCTTACAGCTTTCGTGTTTCCGACGTTCAGTGCGTAAAAAACTTAAAAATTAAATCAAATTCGCGATAAAATCCGTAAGAATTCGTTTTCTTAAAATTATTTTTAGGAAAAGTCTTATAATTTTTGTTTGATATACACAAGGCTATCAAAGTGAATGCGAAAAAATATTATACATACCTACTATATTTATAATAATCTTCTCAATTTACATAAAAATATCAAAACAAACTACTATTTTTTGGCTATTTAATATTAATGTATTGGATAGATATTTTACACATAAATTAGGAGCTTGCTAGCTTGATCGTTATCTTTCGGCAGCATTTTAAAATATCATTGAATGATAACATTTCGGAAATTAATGTATCTAAAAATATTGGAATTTGGGGGTGTCATTAAAAATAAAGGTTATCTCTGGATATTATTTACATAATCATTACATTACAATGTGCTTTGGCTGGTAAATAAAACGAAATAATTTTCCGCGTTCCATTGACTTACGAACTAATAGTGATAGCACAAATATTATTAGTGTCACTAGAAACTTCGTTATATTTTACGGAAAACAATAAGTTACGCGAATCAAATATTCATAGTTAAAAAAAACATCTTACCTATGTACCAAATGAACTCTACTTCATGCTTTATTCATATAACAATATGTAAATTTGGATCTTGGCTATCGAATGTAAATAAAAAAGCGAAATTTTACTGTTATTTAAAATAAAAATATGACTTCAGTCAGCATTTCACCTGCACTTATAGTGAAAGGATTTACACGCACTAAGACTACAAAAAAACCTAAGCCAAACTAATATATAATATCGTGTGGGCATCGCTCTACCAGTAACGAAGAAAGACTAATGCTAAGTCATCTCGTTAATTGGCCGTCACTCTCGTATTTTTTTATATTTCTCTAATTGTAAAAAATATATAATGTATATGCACATAACCTATCGCATATTCTGTACAAAAAATGCGTAGACATTAGTCGTCTAATGGTGATTGCTCATACAAACTATCAAATGAAAGATTTAAATAAAATTAAAGTACGTGAAGCTTAGCAACCAAATTAATTAATATCTTAGAAAAATATATAGTAAAACAAAATTTATTGCTGAACCAACAAAGACTGAAACAATTAAAAATGATGCTATAATAACAGCATTAGTTATAACTGTGTCGCAGTTATTAAGTCCTCCGTATATTATAATACTCGTATAGCTTTCAATGGTTTCTTATAATATGACAGTTAAATTAGCGTGATAAAATAATGTAACAAAATCTAAAATTTAAGCAGACAAGAAAGTATGTGTGTATGTGTGTGTATGTGTAACTGAAAGACATAATCCTGAAAAGTACGATGACAGAAGGGCAACCGGTTGTAAAATATTAACCAAGGTATTCTTTATCATATGGCTAAAAATCATGCTATACAAACTAATGTTTTACACTTTTGCGTTGGCCCTATTCCAAGTTTAAATTTTTTATTCTAGAATTGTGACTTAAATATTCATAATACGCTTAATTAGGAAGTGGATAAGTACAGAAATTTTAATACAGATATTTCGTTGTATCCTAAAATAAATTAATCAATTGATTTATATTACTACAAATCAATGTCCGGCCTGCTGAATAGGTATTAAATTGAACTAAATATTTCCGAATAAATCGATTGAAACACAATTAGAACTTATTAGGTCAAAGCGTAATATATCCGCGTACGTAACTAACGTCTAAAAATAAATATCCACTTACTTTTAGTTATAAAACACAATCACAATAGTGAGTAAAAAACATCAACACGAAATGCGCGCTGCGTTTGCGCACGCAGATCTTGCGATGCGAACAAACGTTCACCGCACACGAAATACGTAACACAACTGTCGAACACTGTACAGACTACAGGCAGTGTACACCGTACAAGCAGTTAGCACATTACGTGGTTCAATAAGATATAATAAAACTGTAACAGTACACCCATTGTCAAGTTTATAAACTTTTATCTATTCAGGACTTCGAATTTCGCCATTACGGATATGATAACAGACTAATAGCTTAAACACAGCGATATGTTTAACTGGTCCGAAATAATCGGAACTCATTAATTGCTATTGCGGACTGTAGATTAGCTGGATATTGTTTACTCGTTTTTTTGTTCTATAAATCTCCAATTAATTCACCAGCTAAAAAGCCATTTAAGTGCACTGAGATGTCTTAAACATTTACTGGAAAATCTATTTTAGATGAAGTTGAAAAAAAAAAACTTACTTAAATGAGAATAATATTGAATGCAAAAATAAACAATCTCTTTAAACTTGCGAAAGTGTGAGAAAAATATTTATCATAATTATATCTTGCAATAATAAGCCATTGTATTTTGAGGGAATTCTCTTGACTGTGTATTAAATCTTTTATCTTCATCACAACACCATTATACAGCATGCAACTATTTTATGTAAGCTTCAATTGCAAGTATCTGAGATACATAGTATTGTGCTAATCATGTAATTTGTATTTAACGGAATGGGATTTTCCTATATCTCAAGTAATCAATGGTTACAAATGTCCATATTTTAATTTGAGGAATAAGCAGCCATTATTTTTTTATCCTCTATTATGAAATAAATCTTCAATATTCATTTAAAGGTGCTAGTTCATTTTAAAAAAAATTACACTTTTAATGCCTTTCATCCATCCATCAGCCAAAGGAAGTCCACTGCTGAACATAGGCCTCTCCCAATGATTTCCACAGTGACCTGATGGAGGCAGCCTCCATCCAGCGACTTCCCGCGACCTTTACCAGGTCGTCTGACCATCTAGTGGGTGGACGTCCTATGCTGCGCTTTCCGCTTCGTGGCCTCCATTCGAGAACTTTTTGGCCCATCGGCCATCAGTTCTCCGTGCTATGTGCCCCGCCCATTGCCACTTCAACTTGCTATTCCGCTGGGCTATGTCGGTTACTTTAGTTCTCCTACGGACCTCCTCATTTCTGATTCGATCTCGTAGGGAAACCCCGAGCATAGCCCTCTCCATAGCTTGTTGAGTGACTTTGAGCCTCCTAATAAGGTCCATAGTAAGAGGCCACGTCTCGGTGCCGTATGTCATCACTGGTAACAAACAACTATCGAAGACTTTCGATTTGAGGCACTGAGGTATTTTGGACGAGAAGACATCGCGTAGTTTCCCGAACGCTGCCCAACCGAGTTGGATTCGACGATTGACCTCTCTCTCGAAGTTGGACCTGCCTAACTGGACCACTTGTCCTAAATAGACATATTCGTCTACAACTTCGAGAGAAATGCCTTTGCTATCAGTTTTATTTACTAGTTACTAGACATAATAAGACAAGCATATTTATTTAAATTATACACCTGCAAAGTTTGTGTGGTAATTATTATGCAAATATAATAAGGCTAAAAATAATCTGCTAAAAATGTGTTTAGCATAATTAAGCATAATTATACAAAAATGATTTAAATCCACAACTTGATGTAAATTTAATATTAGTTTGTCTATCTCATTCCTTTTTTTACCTAGCAAAACCAGTACCATTTACCTGAAGGTGAGTGAGCATTGCAAATTAACTACAGCTGTGGTTCCCAAAGTTGACTAGGTTCCGACCCACCTAACAAGACCTGCCAAATTCAGGACTCATCTTTTGGTTGGAAAGGGTAAACAAATGTGTTGGTAAAACAACATTTACCTACAATAAAATGGTTAAATAGTTAATTAGACAAAAATTCAGCCTCACATGACAGACAGCCTCCGTGGCGCAGTTGGTTGGACACCGATGGTGAAACGAGAGGCTGCGGGTTCGATTCCCGCATCAAAGCAAATGTTTGTGTGAACCATAAGTATTTGTTTTAGTCTGGGTGTTTGTGAGGCTGAAAAGTAAATACCCACAACACACAACTCGATCTTAGTGTGGGGTAAGGAATATGTATGTGACTGTTGAATGTATTTATTTATTTACATGAGATACTGGGGGGCAGGAGGACTTTTATCTATATCTATTCAGGGCCCACTTGATATTCGCTATCACAGGAAAATACAAAGGGTGTCCAACAATTACACTCAAAGTAAAACAGTTACTTATGATTGGTATTCTATAAAATACTGATACCTGGTGAAGCCAATCCATTTGTTCTGTAGATGAATAACCTACAATATAGCTTGTTCATTTCGAAATTTACTTCTATACAAAATAAGTATGTTATAAATCACAATGCTACAGCATATTTTAATAAATTTAACTAATTGCTCTGCAAATCAATGTCTCAACAATCAAGTGATATATTAAAAATACTTACAGAACTTTAGGATATAAAAAAAGTTTAATACCATTCTTTTTTGTTCACAATTTTAAAATACAATGCAGTTCAGATTTAATCCTTCTATGGACCGGATTTTCCCCTTAAAATCTCCATATTTTATTAATTAATACATTTTCAATTTTTGCCTCAATAATAAGTACTTACTTTATTGGCATACATAGTAATCGTTTATGAAATTCATAAATATATTTGCAAATTAGTTACTGTTTGCGAACACCTATTAATTCAAAAAAATTTCCTTTGCTCAAAATACATATATATTTATGCTTGTTTATTATTGGAAGTAAAGGAAATTATTGTAAGTTCTAGTAGGCAGTTTATTTTATAAATAGAACACAATGCCTGTCTTAAAATTAATAAAAATACATAGGTATAATAGAAGATAAAATAATTGCTCCAGTACAATTTTTCAGAACACTTACAACAAAAATGTTAGTGGTAATTGCTTAGTTTAAGGTCACAGCAAAATAATAACAAACTGTTATAACATTACCATATTTCAAAAATAAACTTTTACCTCACCTACTTGCTTCATAAACGCTGACTTCCTCTTGAGTGCGCTCACTTATTATATTTAGTTAATCCCATTTTCCATATTAAAGAATTGTTTTTAATTTATAAATGAGGAATTAAGTTATAATTCACATAAATAGGACATTCTCCACGCACGAACAAATCACCAACATTGATTACGAAAATACTGATCTGTCAAACTGAAGTAATTGGTTCAAAGTACACACGCTGCGTGTTAGGTAATGACATCAAGTAGAGCGAGATAGCTTATACACGTTTGTTCAGGAGTGAGTAAAATAACAAGACATATCAACGCTGTATATACTGTTACGTGGGGCGGGAACGTTTTAGATCAACGTTCGGAAATTAGCAGTATAAAAAAAATACATTTTTAACACTGGGGATAATAAAAAAAATGGCTAACCACAATTTTTTAAACGCGGATTTATTTGAATCCATGTACATACGGCCCGCCGTTAGATGTAAATGGGCTGATTTAAGTTTAAAATAATAATCCACTATTTAATAAATTATACGTTGACGTTATGGATGTGCACAAGAGGGCCGACAGCGACTGGATGCATAAAGCTGCAGACCGGACTCTGTAGCGTACCTTAGGAACGAACGATATTTATAATACCTACCTAATGAGGTAGGTATTATAAATATCGTTCATTTTATATAGCAATGCGAATTAGGAATATAGATATATTATGTTATAGAGGGCAAACGAGTATACCACGAGTATACACCAGATGGTAAGTGATCACCGTCGCTCATGAACATCTGCAAGGCCATAGGGCATTGTCGGCCTTTAAGGTGGGATTACGCACGTTTTTTGAAGGTACTTGTCCGGAAATGCCGCTGCTGGCAATTCGTACCACAGACTTGTAGTACGTGGGAGAAAGTGAAGGCAGAAAGTTACTGTGGTGGATTTCCAACCTCCGAGGTGATGCTGGTGGAATTTGTGTATCAGAATATTTATACGTTTAGTTTTTCGTAAGATTTGTTAACTGGTTACTGCAGCCCAAGATCACCAGAAAAGCCGTCAGTTCCTCACCAGATTTGATGGAGAGTATTCTCTTATCGACTGTCTCGGTGGCGAAGCTGTTCTACGCTACGGTTTCAAAGCTGAGGTCTCGGGTTCGAATGTCGTGTCGGGCAAAGTGGTATTGAATATTTCTATTCATTATTAGTCTGGAGTCAGGAATTTGTGCCTGATATGGTGATAAGGTTCCCCTATAATATGGTGGAACGGTACAACAAGCCGAAATGTGGGTGTCCTAGTAGCGCCTCTTCCTACCCTTTCTGGGAAAAGACATGAGTTAATGTATGTATGTAAATTCCTAAAAATCGCTATCTTAAGCAGGGTTCTTCACGATGTTTTCGTTAACCGTTATTGTGCGGGATGATTTAGTAGGCGATCTTTAAAAAAAAAAACCAAGTAATTTTGAAAGACGCTGCAAAAGGTTCTGTCAGGAATACACCCAAATATTAAAGCCCTTTCCTTTCGCCCATACTAAGTTCGGCAATAAACAAAATGCGGTCAACTGTGGCATCGTAGCAGGAAGGTAAACAAAAAATAAACGCTATTACAATTTCATTGCTACACTATTTCCGATACAAATTACATATTACATCAATGGAAAAAAACAGTCATGCATGATCGTACCCTTTGCGATGTGGGACCTACGTACACCCAAGTTGCCGGAGTTGCTAACGTAATACGGTTCAGTAAACTTGCTAAACATGTTTCTACTTTGTTATTCATTGGGCTGGACACTAGATACCTGTGTTCGTACTTACTTTACTCAGTTTATTTGTTTTGTTATCCAGTTAGCGTTTCTTTTTGTGAATATTTTTTATTATTCTCTTTTGTGACTGCGTAGTTTGCAACTGTATCTAGTTTTAGATGTCTCTTGTCAGGCTATGTGTAATTTTATTGTGTTGTTACTAAGTTTCATTCGGGTTTGCTGTTGAATATTAACTTCATCTAAGTCAATAAAAGTCGTAACTGTTGCGGTCACCGACTTTAGATTAGTTTATTTGAATTATTTTTCATAGTCAGCATTTTTTGTTACAGAAACTCCATGGTTGACCATATGCATTTTTATTAGTTTGTTTGCTCAACTTATGAGTGGACGTCAGAAGCTGCGCTTGGTGATACGTGGTCTCTATCTTAGAGCTTTTTGGCGCCATTGGCCATCAATTCTTCACGGTTATGCCTTAGCCATCAGTCGTCCATGCTTTTGCCTTACTCATTGCTAATAGTTACATTAGGCTTAAACCACTTATCCTTACTTATCACTCACTTAATTTTTTTTATTAATACTTTTACCACATACGAGGCGAAATGTGGGTGCCATCGCACCTCTGTCTACCCCTTCTGGGAAAAAGGCGTGAGTTTATGTATGTATTTTTACTATAGAACTTTCCGTTACGGGTCAGTTGTTGTGATACTAATATGTGATGTGAAGGCAATATGATATTATTTTCTTAAACAGAAAGAATTGTGTCATTATTCTATAGAATATATTCATACATTCATAAACTCGGTAACCTTTATACAAATAATTCTATGAAGTAGCAGAACGGACTGGATTTATCCTAGATAAATGCAAAGTTAGTTTCTTGAGGATAACTGATAAAGTTCTTGATGTGATTCAAGTTGCGCCCAACGGGTGTAAACTTTTAATTCACTTTAATGTAATGAAAATATTGACATCCATTAATTCGTTTGCTGCAATACTAAGTTGCTTTGCTGGAGATTATGTTCGATTTAAGAGTTATAACAAAATGAGCTCTAATTTGTGTATGTTTGTGTTCAGCATTAGGCTAAAAATAATTATGATATTCTGAGTTTATCTAGATAGATATTTGGAGGTGTGCAAAACGACAGTGAAGTTCATTAAATTACATGCATACATAAACTCACGCCTTTTCCCAGAAGGGGTAGGTAGAGGTTCTTCTGGTATCAACTAGGACACCCACGTTCCGCTTTATTTGTTCTGTACCAGGTTGTGATAGGGGCGAGAGCTTATAGCCATGTGGGGCACACATTTCTGACTCCCGGCTGATAATGAATAGAAAAATCCAATACCACTTTGCCCGACCCGAGATTCAAACCCGAGAACTGAATTCGTAATCGTACCTTAGTACAACTGCGCCACCGAGGCATAAAATTGTAGGGTGCCTAATTAAACTTTAATTCATAATAAGATCTGTGGAAAAAAAAACATACCAGAAAATATTTTATATTCAGAACATTTTATCTCTACTTTAACAATTAAGTATTTATAATTAAGTTTATTATTCTAAAGCACTAAATGTATTCAACTTAAAAATACATTAAACAGTTCTTTTCAATGTTGAATTTTCGCACTGAGTTAAAATTTTAAACGCTCTTTCCGTGAAATTTAGCCTATTATCTTCGTGGGGACAATAAAAAACATAAGACAAACGCTTCATTTTTAATGGAATCTTTAATTAATTTCACAAAACACAGCACCCTTCCCTTTCTGCGTCCTCCTTCGTTCCTGCGAACAAAACAGAACAAAAAGTTTCACATAAATTCTGAAAATGTAACAGACGTCCCCCTTCAATGGCCGAAAACCCGTTTTTTTAAATGTGTGCTGTTTATAAAAAGATCATATAATAACATTTGGAGGTTTTTGTTTGGAATGAAAATGTTTTGTACCTAACAATGGGAGCTTTAGGGCGACTGCTCGGTGTCTGCGTTTTTATATCTTTATATACGTAAACAGGGTTCCGGCGTAAATCTCCCTCCTCTATTTCCGATATTACAACGCAGCAAAATCTTTAATAATGTGTGGCTTTTGAAACCTTGTAGGCACGCAGATGTTTCGCGTCCCTTTTGTGAAACTAACAAGAATTTTTATCAATGGATTTCATTCACATTATACACAATTGTTTGTGCTCGGTTTTTATCCCTCCCTGCCTTTATGAAATACTAATTGAGAGATTTTTTTAATATGTTTGGCAATGAAGTTGGACGATCCGATGATTTGACAATCCATATTATTGGAAATGGTTGCCGCAGGTATAGCCTTTCTTAGAGTATGATATGAATGTGCTTGTAAATATAATTAAATTTTAAATTCAATAACATCAATTTATTTTGCTTATAACCTAATCAATACCAGAGGTTTTATGAGACTAACCTGGCTGCATTTAGTTTTGACTGATAATATCAATGGATTTATTTCCTTGGGGTGGTACTAAGAATCAGTAAATGCGATTGCCAGCAGTTTCACCAAAAAGGCTCTTTTACCATCAGCAATAGTGGGTGTTTATTGGCGTCGATAATTTCCCACCATCGGGAAATCCACTTAGTTTATCGGACTTTAACCATTAAAAGTATAACGAATAAATTAATTGAATTATGCCGCAAACTGAAGAGAAAAACGAATGCCACTCCAATATTTTCTGGGTGAACAATTTTGAACAGTGCTTTGATAGTTTAAAATAGCGAAACGTTTCCAATATTCAAGAAGGTTAGCTGCAACAGAACTCTTTTGTTCGTTTAATTTTAAAGCTGCATTCAATAGATGGTAAGCGTTTGATTTGAAATTAAATAGTAATAACACACCAAGGACAGAACATTTTATCGATTAAGTTATACATGAACTTCAAATTTTGTCTCATATATTATTTATAGTTATATCCTAGAAAAACTTTAGGGTTCGATTCTATAGCCAAATTTCTTTCTTGTGTCCCAGTTACTAGAAACCTGGAGGATGATTTGAAGCGAAAGCTTTTAGACCAAAACAAACCTATAGCTGCTATGAGTCAGAAGTTACGATGGTCTATTTTATAGATGGTAGAGTAAACAATAACCAACTAGCAGTTTATTCCATCCCAAGTAACTTCTTAATTGTTGCATTTCCTGTCTGTTGAGAGTTGCGGCAGCTACCTAACTTTTAAAGGACTTGCATTTACAATTTCTCGGGAATTTTGGATGAGAATAAGTAGCATTATATCTTCCTGTGACTGCATGCCTGTGCTCTACTGTAATAATTGTATACATTTGCCATCCTAGTCGATGTCACGATTCCTCAAAAATTTAAGAAAATTAGATACATGTTACTTGTGATGTAATTTCGCGGTCATTTTATTTAATTTGGATATCTAGATTTGTTAGGAGATCTTGAGATATTTTAGACTTGACACGCAATGATTTGTATACCAAATTTTTTATGATGATTGCCTAGCATCCAAAACGAAAACTTATTTTTTAGTTTTTAAACCAGTCCGGATACGTTTTTTCTTCAAGCCGATATTGCCTTTTGTAAATGTATACATTTGTTATTGAAAGTACAGTGCGGCCTCCATACATATGCATGGGTCGAATCCGAAACGAGATAAATCACAGAGCAAGCGTTATGCACATAACTCTCCGGCTACGAACCACTTGACATTAGCAAGGTCTTGTCCCCTGCAGGGGAATTAAAGTGATTTGCTGCTGGAAGCGATATTCATGGACTTACATTGATTTGTATTGGTTGAATCTGAGTGAAGTGATTTTATTACTATTTTGGAATCATTACTTATGCTCTTTTGTTTTTATAATATTTATTAGGTGTAATGTAATATATTCTCTTTTATCCTTGAAAATAAGGAGTAAAATTAACGATTCAATATTTCATTTCTTAATATTTTTGTATACTTGAAATTAAAAGATTGATATTGTTAAAAGTAGGTGATAGTTAAAATGCAATGGATAGGCCAGTTGAACTGTTTTGGTAGTTATCAATGAAATAATAATACTTACACACCATAAAGATATTTAAATATTCGTCTGCGCAGTAGTCTTATACGATTGACTACTATAGCTTTAGAAAAATATGAAATCATTATGCGGTCAATCGCACGAGATAATTGCTTATAATGTATTCAAAATTACACCCATAATTCTCATCCCTTTTTTATTTGATAGTTCCATATGAATTCTATTTCTATGATCTGTGTCATTGACTCTAAATGGCGAAATTATGACGGAGTTATTTCCGAACAAAATCCTACATAATAAGAAGGACAACATTTAATGACATCGTGATTGATTTCTGGCTAAAATGTTTAAAAGCAAGTTTACTGACCTTCATATCTTTATACTAACCTTTACATGAAGATAATTTGGTACTATTATTCATGGTCTAGTAGATTTGGATACAATTCATTTGTATATGTCATATGATAGGAGTAAATTGAAACTAAATAAATGTATAAAGCGATTGATGCAAGTTAATCACAATCTCGTTACTAAACATGCCTTATTTACACAGTTTTAAAACCTATTTTAGTTTTCAAATGCTTTGCCCCTTTCGAACGACTTTTGAATTCACTTTGAGCAAAGAAGACAAAGCAATCGATAGTTAAAATAGGTTTTTAAACTGTCTGTGAATAAGGCCGTAAGTAAATGTTTAATATACAACAATAAATTATTATCTAAGGTCAGTTGAATCTGGAGTAATGTGGCACAAAAGACTTAAAAAACAAAATAAATTTAATATATAACACATAGTTCAAGCCGCATATATGTGTAATGTATCCTGAGTACTTTCGATTCCCCGAAACAACTATATTCATTAGACAAACAATTGTTTAGTCACGTGAATAGATATTACAATTAATGTAGTTATTATGACATTAAACAGTCGTTGAACCGCGAATTTAGTTTAAACTGCGCTCAGTGTCTTATCTAGATCACCTTGATCCCGCACACTGTCCCTAGAACCAGTTCCGAGATTGTACGGAGAGGTTATCACTGGGACCTAATTTAATTCATTATGCCGCCTTGTGTCGACCCTTCCGACAAGCCGAAAACGTTCCTATGCAAAATTCTTTAACCGGCATTATGGGCTAAGTTAACAGCCCTACGGATACTTTTGGCGGCCCGTATTGAATATTCAAGGCTTTGGATAAATTAACTTCTGCTTTATAAATGTGAGTAGGTATTTTACGTAATTTGCATAGGCACCCACGCTTTTATAAAGCCTTAGTTACAAAGTATTAATCAAAACGATGAGATGAACCCAGTACCTAGGTAGTAGGTACTATACGAAATGTGAAATAAAATGGTAGAACATGGTGGATTTTTTTTATACTGGCATGAATGGTAACCCGACTAGATTATTCGCGGTTCCGCGACTGTTTTAATGTCATAATAACAAAATTAATGTTATCGGAGGTAAATTATGACAGATGGACGCAGTTAATCCTGCCTGTCCGGCTATACAGGGGGGTTACTCCATGATCCGATACGAAACTCGAATGTTCGGACATTCGACATCTAAAGTAAGATATAAGTTTTCCACTTCTAAAAATCAATACTATTCGTTATGATATTTATCATTCACTCCGAACAAAGTCTATGGTTATAACGTATGATAGAGGATTCGAACATTTTGGGGAGTACCTAGGCACATTCGTACAGTTTAAAGTGCGACGTCCGAACATTCGAGTTTCGTTTCGGTTTATAGAGCAACCTCCCTGGATAGGCTGAATCCGAAAACCATTACACTTGCGTGGTCGACTGTGCCGGATTTCTCATCATCGTGTAACATGTAAGTTTTTCGCGTTGATCCGTAACCTACCTCTATCATACATCTGGATGAAGAACGGCAATAATAGTTTAAAAAATATATATTTTTAAAAATATAAACATTTGCAGCATATAGTAAACGTGTCAAGGCGTTTATTATTTCTTAGTTGAGGCCTTTAGCAATAATAATAATTGTCAAGGCACATCATAAACCTATGGGGAGCTTGACAATTATAAACTAGAATTACCTCTAGTGTAATAAAATCCAACCTTACACTGAGACGTTTTGCTGTTGCACTTTATTTTACTGAACTTCACAACACCCAAGCCTCTTCATATTTTGATGAATACAAATCATCATCATCCATCATCCATCAGCCAAAGGAAGTCCACTGCTGAACATAGGCCTCTCCCAATGATTTCCACAGTGACCTGTTAGAGGCAGCCCGCATCCAGCGACGTCCCGCGACCTTTACCAGGTCGTCTGACCACCTAGTGGGTGGACGTCCCACGCTGCGCTTTCCGCTTCGTGTTAAAACAAATACCCAGTTGTAAAAATATTTGTATCATCAAGAGCTATTTTTATACAACGAAACGGGTATTGTAGAAAATTTATAGTAAACAGTCTGACCTTTAACGTAATGGGGTATTTTCAAAATGCCACTTATCCACTTTATAAATCGTAAACATGATACAATCACAAGAGACTTTTAAAATAAATACAAGTATTGTATACAAATCAAAGTGTAAAATATTGTATACTAGAATCACTGGATCTCATTAAGATGGTATTCATATTTTAATGGCTATTTGTGAAAATGTTACCGGACATGTACGAAATTTAGGAGTTGTATACAATTCCTAGGGACCGTGTTTAGGAAATGTGTAAAATAATGATTTGAAGATCCCGTAATACAATTCCGTGATGATGCTAGGAAATGCATAAAACATTAATACTTGTGTGTATAAAGTAAATAAAACACGCTAGTAAACTGAGAATTAAATTACCTGACCGTAACGAAACAATCTTTAGGTTGGTTTCGGTTAGTTTATATCCATTTTTAATAACCTTATATTATTTTAAAATTTTATCCACTTTTTTTGTTGTGTAATTTATCTCAATCCTATCTAACCCACCCTACCCATCTCTTTGTCTAGACCTCTGTATTCGTTAGCGTAATTAAAAGTGGAAAGAAATGCTTCACATACCCGCTGTACTCATTGACATCCTGAATGTATGAGTACCTAATACATTTCCGATCGCTGTTTACCAAATGTATAGATTTCCTAGGAAAAGTAGATATTTTAAAAATAATCATACATTTCCTTACTATTTTAAGAATTGCACACATTTCCTATGAATTTTATACAATGACGGATTACATACATTTCCTTTAACACATATACTGACTTATTTTTATAAAATAAATCCTTTCTAATACTTCTTTAATTCAGAGCTGTCTAAACAGAATAATCTAAAAACGACATAAATATAATGCGCGTTATTTAGTGATAATGTATAATCCGTTTATGATTTATCCTCTTTAATTTGCCGATTACATAGAGCAATTAATTACGGTTTGAAGTATCGTCTTGCTATCTCAATTTTATCGTACCGAGGATTAGGTAACGCGCAGACAAATCATGAATTATCGTCTAGAGTACTAGTACATCTGAACTGACATCTGATAAATATATATTTTGTGTCATGTGTTTGTTAATTGTTACAATCACAACCATGATTAGGTTTCACCGGGCTATAGCTGTTTCACGAAAGGTCGATGGGAAGTATTTTTTTTTAATCTACCGTGTAAAAGGAAATGTGATTAGATCCTACTTCCTACTATCCTATCCTACTTAATATTATAAAGGCGAAAGTTTGTTTGTTTGTTAATTTTTCACGCTCAAACGGCTGAACGAATTTTAATGTTTAGTATGGACTATGGAGGTAGCTGGTGCCCTGGATTAACGCATAGACTACTTTTTATCTCGAAAATGTTGTTTTCCCGTAGGATGTGAAAGAAATTCAAATATATTTCAAACTCAAAGGGATGGTTTGGGATAGAATATAGGGTGGATCAAATGGGACATAAATGGACAGGATTACATGCCTTGAGCCATGGAACAGGTTGAGATATGATAGGACGGTTAGTCACGTTGTGTTTAAACAATACGCGAAATAATATGTCTGATGTGGACTGGACTCAAAAAGTGTCTGCACCCGGGCGAAGCCGGGTTGGGCCGCTAGTAATAATATATACCTACAGAAGAAATAATATTAATTTACAAATAAGATTTTTTATATATTTTATAAATAACGCGACATTTTGAGGAATATATATTTTTTTCATTTTAAAGATTAAAAATTTAACACTAAAAAATAGTAAACAATGATATCAAAACGACTGATGACCCCGACGTGATTTGAACACGCAACCTTCTGATCTGGAGTCAGACGCGCTACCGTTGCGCCACGGAGTCGGTACTTATTGATGTCTAAATTAAAGATAATAACTAAAAGGTATTTAAAAATTAAAATCAAAACTGGGCTGTTGTCAGGACGATTTAACTTTGTTATTTAATGAAAAGAAAAAAAGGCAAGTGCGGATGGCAGAATTATGCTATTACAAATCTGTAACAAAAATGTGGCTAAAAATAATTACAGCGATTGGATTTTTCGTATTTGTTGTAGGTACTTTTACCGTTAAAGTTTTTATGGGTTGAGGCTATTATCTAAACTGACATTTGTATAAGCTATTTCTTAACAATTTTTTTAATGATAATAAATAGGAAACAATAATCGTCTATGGGTAATATCTTACTCCTTTCGGATATTGGCGTTTTTGCACTAATATTTTTATCAGGGGCTGTTTGTTGTATTTATGGAATCAACAGGTCACATTTTGAAATTGTAAACTGATTGACCTCGGACTTATCTGTGGACATAAATCAGAAGTTTTTCTAGTGTTGATGCTAAAGATAACGATTATTGTGAGTTTAAAACATAATTGTATTCAATTATAAAACAATCTTATTTGGCCTTAGAAAATAATGTTATTCGTCAAGACCTGATAAGGATATGTTATAACGTTAATGATTTATTTGTCTGGTTTAATTTTTCATAATATAAATAAATAATAAGTTACAATCTTCGCATTTTATTTCGTTACGGCAGCAAATGTCCAAGTAGTACTTACACCTAATACGAAAACTGTTACCTTTATACACGTCAAATTCTTAGAGTATCGCACGAGGGTTGCCAACTTTTAGAATAGATTTTTTACATTTACGATAGAGCGGAGAACAAGAGAATACAGACAGAAACAGGGACTGTTAGGTCTGCAATAATATGATTGGCTGTTTATGAAGGCTGTAATGCCTTTGAATGTTGTTGGGCCGCCACGATATTGTAGTGCGTCATTAATGTTTACAAACGCTCGTGTTGATGGATTACATGTAATAATGCGGAAGAAAGTTGCATCAATCCTTACCAAAATTCGTGGCGGCTCTAACAGTTCTGAAAATGATTGCGGACCAACTGTAACTGTTCTCTGACTCTACAAAATATGGTTTGATTTGATTTCTATTCTCGTAAGAGGCGACATATATATATACATATTTAAACCTTAGATCCGGCAAACGAGCAAGCAGGTCATCACTGCTGCCCATGAACATCCACAATGCTTGGATCATGGATGTGATGCCGGCCCATCAGATCGGGAGGGGAGCGAGCAAGAAGAAGCATGGAAAGAGGAAAGGGGTATTGGGCATCCGGCAAGTATCGCAAGGAAACCAGCATACCACTGGAAAATTAATAAGACAGGTAAAAACTGGTTAATAAAATAGCAAAGTACTTGCACAAGAACATTCCAATTTAATAGGTTAATCGTAAAGCAATAATTGAGGGATATTTGTATGCAAATAAGGTTTTTATGGCCATGTCGATAGGCTATACGTAAACTACCACCGCTCACCTAATATTTATCGAATTATTTTTGTTTACTATGTTCAAAGTTATTGTTGCGAAAAAAGAATTACTTCTGTTAATTAGCATTTTGGTGTTTACTTGTTTGGTTTATTTTTTGATAAATTCCTATTATCTCGTGTTGATTTTAAACTATCATTGAATATGATATATATTCATGTGATATATTTGGTTCGGCTCGGTAGTGTCTGCACGTTGAATTCTGGCAGTAATTCTGGTAGTAATTTGATGATTGAGATTATGCTTTGTCGGTTCTGATTATAATACTGATCGAAGGACCTAACTCTTGGAAGAACAAATGCTAACTTTGGATATTAATTGTAGTAAAAATATGACGAAAATATATTTAAAAAATATAAATATTAATAGAACATTAATAACGTCAGACGTTATCTGAAATTGGTTAGATCGAAGAGGTAATAGTTATATTAAACTTAGAAACTTTATACCGGGTATACCCAGCCTGTGATCGATAAAGCCAGGTGGTAGTCTTAGTGACTTAACACATTTCAACTTAAAATTTCGCAAAAAAGGCGACGAATTTTTGTAATTTTTTATATTTCGTAATGTTTGGGTGATAAATACATAGTTGATAGTTATTCCTAAAATAATAATGTACGCCCTTTTATTTTTAAAGATGTAAGGTTACGTGAGGGTTTAAATTTTAGTAAAAACTATGTTTTTACCGCCTAAAATAATGGTAGAAAAAAATCGT
Source organism: Theretra japonica (assembly GCA_033459515.1). Lineage (NCBI taxonomy): Eukaryota > Metazoa > Arthropoda > Insecta > Lepidoptera > Sphingidae > Theretra > Theretra japonica. Next base: position 8,788,259 of record CM065943.1, read on the forward strand.
TGCTTTTGCGCAACTGTTAGTTGCATTTTGTATGCAATCAATGAAACTACCTCCTGGCTTTATTTTCGGCTACACTCTGGACACACCCGGTGTATATATAAAAGAAAATGAATAACACTTACGTTTAGCCCAAAAGAGATCCTCCAACAAAGGACCTAAGTTCGTCATCGGACTGATCAGCATACTCGTTGATAGCTGAGCCACCACCATTTTCATTTAGACTTATGATTTCTTTTAAATTGTTGTAAAAATTCTTATACCGCCGTTTGTATTCAGCATAATCCTCATATTTCTTGTCATAATCCACTATGAATTTCTTGAAAAGTATCTCTGCGTCTTTGAGGTCGTATTTCTCACCGCTGACTTCCTGATCTGAGGTATATTCCGTGTCAGTTCTGAGTTTCGAACTGGAATCGTAATCTTTGGAATCGTCATAGTCTCGAACGTAATCGTAGTCTTTGCAATATACCGTGGTAAATATTATACACGCGCACAAAGTGACTATTATAAATGTATTCATTTTATTGACAAATAGAAACGTGTTGATCGGTGGAGGCTTCGGCCGGTGTCTGCGTAACCGCTCACTATATACTACCAGTTCTCGTCTTGACCCTGAGAACGGGTTCTATAATAATTATGTTTTCGCTAATATATAATCCTGGTATTTATGACTGATAAAAATATATTCAATCCGGAACATCGTAATGTCCTACTGGTTATATTGTAACAAAAACTTTTGGAGAATTTTTAAGGCTGTGAATATTAAAAAATTGTTTCATTTTAGTTTTTTTTTAATGTTTGCAACTGTAATTGTAATTAAAGTTCTGTTGTTATGCATTGGGACAGAGTGTCTATGTTGAACTCATCGATCTTGCAACAAAACATTAACCCGGGAAAGGGTTGATGATGTCATCCATGATCCAGGCGATCGTCCGCCGCTTCCATCCAAATTCTACATTAACCATACTATCCAAATCTGGTATTAGGAAACGCTATGACACTGGTATTCTCTTTTCACCTTCCCTGGGACAAAAGGGGAGCTTAATTGATTTCTTATAATAATAAAAAAAGTCAGTTTATCTGTATGCAGCCAAAAATTCGAATAAATTTTACATTACACCAGGTAAATATATTTCTTTATAAAGCATCGTTAATGGATTCTGTCTATACATGCCTCAAGACTCAATAAGTTTCGATCCATTGTTCAGAAGATAAAAGATGCTCGAATCGCTTGTTAAGGCTGTTATTCGGTTTACTGTAATTTTGTTTACTACGTTAATTATGTACTATTTTTAGCTTATTGAGGGAAAATAATTATAGATTATTGTGTTGTTTCAACCTTTTTAGTTTATCACTTGATTGCCGTTGTAATAGATATTATTGTCATTTTTGATTGCTTTACCTTTCTTTTTATTTTCAATTTATTTTTGTGTGAGGTATACACAGCTCAATAACAAACTTAATATTATATTTTACAATATCAAATAGCTTTAGTGTTTCTGTGTTTTTCATGATACGTGACCAAACTATTTATTAGACACATTAAATAATTTCAATATAACTAAGGCATATATAATAATGGCTTGAGTTATAGTAAAAATGAAGAAAATCTTTTATCAATATATTATTTAAATGGTTTAAATCATTTACTACAACGCTGCTTTAAGACTTGTTTGACTCCGTTTGTATAAAAAAAGAAAATATTTCTCTTGGTGATTGCAGTTTGACTGGTTCACTCACTTGTGGAATGTAGTTATAATAAAATTCATTTACGATGGGATCTGTTTATGAATAGTCGACTTACGTCATAGTTTTATTATTAATATTGACGAAGCCTAATAGTCCAGTAATCGTTTATTTTTTAATTACTGTAACCTAACTTTTGATATACAATTTTTTTATAATTGCAAACATTTGTATTCCGTAAACAGATGTTTCTTCAACAATTAGGCTCCGAAAAATAATTCAACATTTCTTCAGATTCCTGGTAAAAAAAATAAAGGACGGCTCCATTCTCGTGCAAAAGAAACGAGTTTTATTGTCTGTATGAAATTTTTAATCTAATTGTAACGTCAGAACGAAGACGGTCCGGCAAGGCGAGATAAGCAGACAAAGGTTTATCAGTACACGGCAGGCGCGTAGTTGGGACTTTTTATTTATATTGTATTTTTGTTACGAATAAATAAAATACTATTTGGTATTTATAAATATATTGTTGAACTGTGCGGTTATTGCGTATATTACTGTAGTTTTATGTAAAAAAAAGATAGGTGATTGGGGCGAAAATAGGACGGCATTATGTAAAAATAGAGTAGTTTGCTGAGGTAGTGTCAATAAGAATGCAGGTATGAGAAGAAGCACATTACGGCAATGGCTAAGCCATTAGTAATCATATGCGTGGAACGAAAGACCTGGCCTATATAAACATGAAATCTTTCAAATTCATAAATTTCACCAACCTTTGTAAATTTAACACTATAAAGGCCCGAAACTGATATTATAATGTGTAAGGAGGCTTTCTCAAAAAACACACCAGTTCACAATATAATTTTCAACATTAAATAATAATAGAGATCATTAGAAATAGAATATATCGAAGATGATCCGATTACATAGAAATAAGACAATGCAAGTTTTGCAATGGGCCTTCAAAGTGTAGTCGTAAAATAAAACGTCAATATACATTTAAAACAACTATAAATTTCAAGGAAAACTTTAACCGTAACAGTAAAATTGACCATGTTTTGAAATCAGTGTTTGATCGTTGCAACAGCTGTTTTAGTCATAAAATTCTTAGTAGTTTTAGAAAAACTTTAGTGAAGTAAAAATAACTTATGATAACTTTAAAATGTTACTGAGCGATATCAAAACTCATGCATTGCAAAAAAATCAGACAACCTTGAGAACTATTAATGACCTTCAGCCAACCAACTGGATCAATTCCTAAGCCGTTATTTTTAAATTAAATCTATAAAAGTACATTATGGTCACAGCAGACCAGAATTTCAGTTAGAAAAAAAGTATTAATGAGCGGACCGCTTGGAACCTCTTCGCCTCTCTCAACCCTCTCGGAATAAGTAAGGGGACAATTGGTATTCTCAAACCATCGTCCACGGCTTATAATACACTTTGGGTTAATGGACATCAAATTATATTCTTTACTGTGAAAGTTAAATTTTAAGTTCTTTTTTAAACTAAAATATACTCATTTAGATTTTCTTTTCAGTTATATTTGGTGACTTGTGAGATATTGTGCTTTTAGAGCACCTTAGAAAAATTTAACCTACTTATCATATTGTTTCTGTATTGCCTGATTGCTTTGAACTACCTATTCCTAACCTGGAACAATGCATCTTATTGGTCCAATTTTAATTAGTCGCCGGAAGGTTTTTATTTGGTTAATAGCCAAAGCTCTATAATTCTACAGCGACCTGTAGAGTTTCTTGTGAGAGCTGTAAAATTATATATTACTTGACTAGTGTTGTACCTTAAAATCAATAAGACAGACAGCATAACATGCACACAAAAAATAGAAAGGAAATGAAATATTATTTAACTTAGCATTCCTGAGTACATATCTGTTGAATTGTAGGCACATAGTGGCAAAGCCGTTGAATTACTCTGCGGCAGGAGCTCGACTTGGCTCGGGCTTATCTGTCAACAAAACATTACCTGGCATCTAACGAAAGGGTAACTGAAAATACTAAGGGTACAATGGGCAGGCCTGAGACATTGTGCAGTAATCTCTGCATTTGTTCTGTAATGAGATTGAGATGTGGGGGGTAAAGTATTACTTCGGAACAAGAATGCCGTAGATAATTTGTTTGCAGTTCTAGACTTGGTTCGTCTGTGTAACTGTATGTCATTATGGGAAGAGGTTTTAGATATTATCATTGTACTGACCCAATAATCGGTATGGGACTGCGGGTATTCAGCGAAATAAAGTTTTATAAAAGATTGATGATAATCGTCATGACTTTCCATCGATTTCTTTGATGATTCTTGTTAGTAGTGCTACTATCAATTTAATTAAAGAGGAGGTAAATGAACACGTAACGTACTGTTAGCAAATAATTGTCGCTAACCAGGACTCCTGAAAAGAGAAAAAAAAACGCGGCGTCGGCAGCCGTCGAAGATAATGTAACATTATGCAGTTAAATATTATATTTATTAGACGATGAACTTTATGTCACATTGTTGAAGTTCGAGGCCAAATCTATTCCATGAATCTATTATAAATTTTTGGCGACGCTAAACGTTGTAATATTATATCACTAGCCAAATTCATCTATTCAATGATACATAATACCTATTAGATAAAAGATCTAAACCAACTCAAGATTACAGTTTTAATTAAAAAAATATACACACAATCTGGCCCGTAAGCTCCACAAAATTAATAAGGCAAGAATGTGTCTATTTTCACGGTACAGTGGACTAATTTATTCAATCCCCTCGATACAAAGTTTTCTTTTAAAAATCAGTTTGGGTCGACAACCTCCTGAATATTTCAATACGGGGCAAGGACAGAACTTCTTAACTATCCGACAGACAGAGTTTGTTTCAAATTGTTTACTAATGAATTCTATATGAAACGCTTTAACACGCTATTTTTGTTACGTGCTCGAGGTAATTGCTAAAGTCCTTTTTGGCTCGAATACGAAAGAAGATTAAGGGCCGCTTTTTCGATTGTAAGATAAAAGTTATCCATCGTATAAATGATATCCTATTGAATATAAAACTGATGAACGGTCAATTTTATCAATACAACTCTTATGTTTATTTGCTCCTATGTATCCTATGAATATTTTATAGCTAATCATGACAACTATCACTTCGGCAGATACCTTTTTGCAATTATTTTTATTAATGTATTTTTTAAGGATAAGTCCATTTTCACGCGAAATCATCCACTTTCCTGACACAATTTGTTCGGTCAGTGCGATGAGCCTGGGCTTAAATAGAGCCATTGCTCTTTCACCCTTTTCGGACTTAAGTTCCTAAAGGCGGACACGCGTCTGGTTTCCCCAAAGGTTGTGTATTCATGGCTGACGATCATTTTCTGTTAAGTACTGTTTGATTATTTGCGCTCCCAGACTTATGTTTGAATAGGAGCAATATCATAGCCCCATTGGTCCAGTAGCAGCATGATAGGTAACGAACCGTGAGGTCTTTAGTTGGACCCTGAGGTTTTTTAGTTTTCGGTTTGAAATATCTCAGGCAAGTTGGCTAATTTGAGCCTAATAAGCGTGATATCTCTATCATATCTTGATATGAATATAAGCTCTATATAATGTAAGAGTCACTTGTGGCCTCTCTACCTACGATACAGAATGCAAGCTTGAGTATATATTAAAAGTGACCCAATCAAATAGACATAAATGTTGATAAAATATTCCGTGGAGTATATCCTCGTAACTATTAGCAGCGACAATACAACTTCACAAAGATGTTTGCGACTCCGCCTTGTTCACATAAAGTACTAAACTTGTTTATGTCCGTACAAAATGCCTACTGACACGGGAAGATACGACAAGTCACCCAGAAAGTTAGTACTGCCGCATGCAAGTGAAACATTTTTGCCTTTTAGCAACTACATCTCCGAGGGATCGTTTAGGAACAATGTTTAGACATTCAAACGTGACCCTCTGCTATAAACGTGAAAGTTTTATGTAAACATCACCCTACGGTGGCAGCCATCCGTCGGTATTGCATAAGTTCACTAATAAATTAGCCGCTCCCGTTTGAAGATAAGTGGGGCGGACAAAGGATTACCTTGTTTCAACTGGAACTTGTGGAATAAACTGTGAAGTCGTCTGAGCACGTCACGCCCCAGACTTAGGTAAGCTGAATAGAGTGAGATAAAAATAAGACGGATCAACGTCGAGCTCGTCACGGAGCTTTCTTAAATTTTAAGTGTTTTATCAAAGCCTTTGGTGAACGCTCTCATTTGTTCTTTTCCGAATTTTGTACTGAATTTCAACAGTATATTACACCGCGCGGCGTGGCGGTAGTATGATTTTGTACCAGAGAAACTGATACGCAATGATGAATATGATTATTATGTACATCATTTTAATTGTTTCTATAAATGAAATATTAATTATCATTGTAACAATAACTGTAGACGTAAAATTGTAAGGGCAGAATTACTTTAGTAATTTAAAAATTTTCGTATAAAAATGTAGAAAAATGATTCTTTGCGCGTTAAACAATAAATAAATATTTCGGCATTATATTTTACACAAACGCGCAATAATTCACGCGTAACTTTTGAAATTTCGCAAAATCATTGTAAATTTTTAACAATGTTGTATTAAATAGGTATTTTATCCGCAGGTAATAAATCTGGAGGGCCCCGCGCGAATTTATTTTCTACGGCAAGCTTAAGTGCTGGCTGTATACTTCTAATAGGCCGTTAGGGAAATACCTTGAAACATCTGCGACCTCCTAAACTCGTACAGACTCACCAGACGCCTATTTTTTGCCAACTTTTACTGTTCGTGAGTAAATAATATACTAAGTGACAAACGTCTCATTCCTTTTTATTCCGGGTCACCCATGAACCGAATAAATTGCGAGCAATTTTCGGGATCGTTTACCACGCTACGGGACGCCAATGATACGTCTGGAACTCGTTCAGCTCATAGATGTATGAGCGAATAAATCATGTCTTTAGGTATTGTTGATTGTCATGTTTCTATTGTTTGTTGGTTGCAGTGACGAACTAATAAGAAAGTTTAAAGGGTTCAATGATAAATGTAGCGCAGGTTTCGAATAATATTCTTATTTCAAGATGTGAACGAACGCGTTCCATGCAACTAGTAATGGAATAGAAAGTAAAATTAAATTTGGAAAACTAGCTTAGTTTTTCGGTAGGTACCTAGTTAATTTAGTTTAGCGTAGCCAGTGATTTTGTTTTCAATAATGTGGTCTAAAAATTCTCCACCTCGTTTCATTAATCTTCACCTATTTTTCTGTGGTTAAAAACCGATATTGCAATGTACGACTTCTTTAATTTTACGGTCGCATAGGCAGCGATGACCAATTACTACCAACCACTCTCGTATACCGGTCCTCGTAAAAAACACCAGCATTCGTTGTCATCGGTTATGTTCGATTCGTAAATACCAAAATCATTTTTCCATATATCGGTCCACAACCAAACCACATACATTCTGTTCTAGTACTGTGACAGTGAAAATTCCGATAAAATAATTTCCTTTTACGCGTCACACTGCGGTACTGTGTAAATGTACCCATTCACTTTGATGGCGGTGTAGTGGACTTCACTATTTTTATCAGGACATTGTGGTAAATCCGTAGTGAACATTCTTTTTGTAACGGGTTTTAGGTGACGCGTATAATATATTAATACTACATTGCCTATACTGACCAGTGGACGATGGTAGAGAACCCGTGATATAGGCTCATGATATTGTTTCGCGTTTCGAGGTCACCTGTGTTTTATCTCAAGTCTAGCCTAGCGTAACCATCGTTTTGTCTTAAGTCTGGATCTCTGTATTTGTACTCATTGGCATCTAGTGGATATTATTAGGTAGGCATAATCGCCCACCGCCCGAATTTGAATGTTACAGGTTGAAATAAAACTATTTTTTACGAATTTTATCGCCACGAAAGCTAAAATAAAACCAAATCCGCGATAAAATCCGAAAAATGTTATATTTGAAGATATGTTACATTTATCTGAAGTGCATTGTGCGTATGATTAGGTGCGTTGTATTACGTTATCGCTCGATTATAAATTAAATGATGTATGTTAAATAAATAACCTTACCTTACTTTACCTGTACCTTGGGAGAGGCCTATGTCCAGCAGTGGACTGCACCGCGCTGATGATGACGATTAAATAAATAAAAAAAATGTTTAAGTACATTAGCTATAATCCATTCTACTTTCAAATATCCAACCAAAATTTCCTCTCCGAAAATATTTTTAAAATTCTTATTAACATAATAACATACATGCATACATAAACACACGCCTTTTTCCCAGAAGGGGTAGGCAGAGGTGCCACCAGAACACCCACGTTTCGCCTTGTATATTCCGTCCCACGATGTGATAGGGGGCGAGCCTATCACCATATCGGGCACAAATTCCTGACTCCGGGCTAATAATGAATAGAAAAATCCAATATCACTTTGCCCGACCCGGGATTCGAACCCGAGACCTCAGCTTTTGCAATCATGCCGTAGTACCACTACGCCACCGAGGCAGTTTAAAATTTATATTAACATAATAACAAGGATATAAAAATAGCTCAATACCAATTGTTTACCGAGTCGAATAACGTCACCTACCGATCTGTCAGGCAATTCATTGTTACTCTGCGTGTGGATTGTTTGGGGTGTTTTTGTCAACAGTCACGTCTCCAGCGTTTGCTTAATCATGAATGACGCGTTTACGTATTCAAGACACTTGCCCCACCCGCTAACGAGAACACGAGATAAGTTTACAAACGTCGTAATCTCAAAGTCCCGAAGGAATTCAGCCTGAGCGTTGATTATCCAGGATTAGAAATTAACATATTAGATAATGCTCTATGTTCACCGCGGTACTGTAAGGAGTGTTTTACATTTATGTATTAATGGGTTTTTAATTAAATAGTACGTATTTAACCTCGCGTCTATAATACCGAAGAGTTTAGAGGTGATTACGTATATAAGCACGTTCAAGGTTTCCGAGGATATAAGTATTATTGTAATTGCTAGGTATAAAACAAAATCGACTGTTTATGTCGCTGTTTTTTTTTAAATATTCGACTTGCAAACTACACAAAAATATCAAGATTTTTTTTTTATAAATTCTTTACAAAAGCTTTTGCATTCTCAGTACTACGATAATTAATTCAGAGCGTGTTATAGCTGTGAACGGTGTTATCCATACATATAATAAATTAGTAACCGAAGTCTCTACATGGAAGATAAATGAGAAATATTCTATTATGTTACGGAAATGGCCCCAGAAACCCTCTCTGTAATTCGAAATGTTATATTTTAAATACATGTTTTTCCGTGGTTACATCTCATAAGCAGCCATTATATAAAAACCCATGTCTATAGTAGGGGAGCCCACGATGCTAAATGGGGATTTACTCGAGCGTCGTAGAGACCTATTGGGATGCAAAGCTTAGATGATAAGAAGAAAAAAATGTTATATGATATATACCTTTACGTCGGTGGGGTAAGCGGCTATAGATTTTTAAATATGTAAAAAAAAACTGTTGCATGGACATCCTCGAGCGCGTCAGATATTGATAGCATCAATGCCCTACGTATTTTTAATAATGTACGTATGTTAATCTGATCGTTTGCATGATGCGGGTGGTTGTATTTAAGGGTAGAAAATGAAAAAAAAAATAATTTACTCGAGCGCGTCAGATTTTCTAAGGGAGTGTTAAGTGCACTAAAAAAAAGCTCTCATTCACTAATCTGACGATTTCGATGGGACGCAAACTCGCGGCCATTTTCATAATATGCAAAAAAAAATCGCCACTTTGAAATACTCAAGCGCGTCAGATTAAGATATATATGGTTCATCTTTATGTTCTAAACGTACTGTCTCATAATCTGACGATTATCTAGAGGGATTCGCCTGATCTGACAAAAAAATATTTGAAAAACGGTTCATCTTAAAGGCCATCCCTGCAACTTCCCGCTAATTGACATTTTTGAGCTCAAAATATAATTTATGTGATATTTTGAGCTCGCTGAGTACAAAGAAATAATATTTCTATGCATTTGACCTCTCCCAGCTCGAAAGTCTGATAGAAGTTTCATAGAACACTATTTTTGGAATTTTCAAACCGCAATAATTTTTGAATGGATCAACCAATTTTCACGCGGTTGGCGGCATTCGACGCAGTTTATCATCCTCATAAGTAATTTTGCAATTTTAATTCATCGAACCACAAATTTCGGAGTAATCCCGAAAAAACACTTTTTCGGGTTTCTTTCGTTCACGATATCTCTCGAACGAATCAACCGCTTTTGACCAGCTTGGTGGCGATCGACGTGGTTTTTCAAGCTCAATGGTGGATTAGTTTTTTAAGTTGATCGATAAAGCCGGTTAAAAGTTATTCCAACGAAAAACACTTAAAAAAAAAAAAATCTTATTTTTTTTGAGATGGCAACAGAAACCAGAGTGGGGACGGAGTGAGAGAGTAATAGATAGAAAAAGATGAGAGAGGAATAGAAACGCGGAGAAGGAAATGTAGGCATCACGCAGCTGCACGCATTTAACTTTATCGACGAATTTTTGTTATATCGGCTTGCGGAAATCGTCAGATTATATATTTTTCATTATTCTTGAATTATTTCCTTCAAAATAAAAAAAAAAATACCTACGCTCGAGAATGTCGAGATGACGTTTTTTTTTTACAACTTTGTTGCCCTCCCCTTTTTTTACGTCACTCTCAAATTGTCAGATTAGTGGAATATACACTTTTTAGGATGTAATTAACTCACCCTACCTTAATCTGACGCGCTCGAGAATTTCTGATGGTCAATTTTTTTTTACTAATCTGATCCTGTATCCTTCACGGGCGGCCTTATATATGGGCCTCATGTTTTGTGGAGGTACTTAACCGGGTACAAGGTATCCTCCTGTATATTAATCTGACGCGCTGTAGTAAATCCCGAAATCCCCGCTTGGGCTCCCCTACTACTAGTATCGGTCAGTTGCTGCTTATAACAAGGATTAACGCACGCACTCATTGGTAGTGAATTTTTGTATCTGTCAGTATAGCGACCGCCGTACACTTGTAACAGTAATAAAATTGTCATTCATGAATTGAATTAATTATCTAGTCTGACCACTACAGCATTTTAATCATAAAATTATTTTAATCTTTCGCCGATTCTGAAGTCAGTGTCGTAACAATCCAGTAGGGTAATTCACGTAATTAAATAAGTTTAGTTGCAGTGCAGTTGCAGTTAAGTTTCGATCAAAACAGACCTTTTAGTATTCTCGTAATTTTGACAACCGCTGTCAGATACGCTCGCGTCAAGTTCGCGTCACGCGAGCGGTTTAGTGTATTCTACTGCTGCGTGTTTTATGTGCGAGATTCAGATCGCAACTTGATCGGTATTCACGTATAAGCTTCTTGCATACGACTGACGTACAGTTGACGCGCAGCACACGCGCAGTTTACGCATAGCTTAGGTGCAGTTCACGCGCAGCTAAACAATTACAAGAATACCATTTTGCACTAAGACGTAAACTTCATTGCAACTGCACTGCAACTTGATCGGCGCGTCAAAAAATTACGTGAATTAGCCAGCAGAAATTATTGTAAGTATCGTCACCTGTACGGTCGCGTCATCTGAGGTGCTGGGAGCATGTATGCAGGCTTCTTAAGTACGGACAATGTACATGTTTGTTTGAATAGAGGATGGGGCTGTGACGTCATCCTCATAAACAATGGACATCCATGTAACCTGTGTCTTGGGTGAAGATACACTGTTTTACAGAACTGTGTTAGTTATACCAATGTGAGTTAAAAAAATTAATATTTTACAAAATCTCATGTCTTAAAATAGTCTTATTCCTCATTTTTGTGATAGCCAAAAGGTGCCCATCCAAGGTGCCCACCAAAAGGTGTTTGCCAATTCATGTCTACATGATAATAATTCTACAACATTCATAAACATACATAAACATCACGCCTTTATCTCAGAAGGGGTAGCCAGAGGTGCAACCAGGACACCCAGGTTTCGCATTGTGTGTTCCGTCCCTTGATGTGATAGGGGGCGAGCCTATCGCCGTATCGGGCACAAATACCTGACTCGGGACTCATAATGAATAACATATATTACTTTGCCCTACCCGCGTTTCGAACCCAAGACTTCAGCTTTATCATCGTAACGTAGTACAACTACGCCACCGAGGCAGTCATTTAACAACAAGCATACTTAAAGTAGTTATTACAAATTAAGCCCACTGAAGAAACTTTTTTAGATGTCTCATTAAGTTTTTGGAATGCTGGAAAAGGTCTAAAGAATCCTTCCAATCCGCGGTTTGTAAATTACCTTTGAGACCGGTCGTTTTAGCAAAAAATAATCCGGACTAAGAAAAGTTGAATTAACAATTTTAATATGGAATCTTATTAAAGTGATTATGTATACGTTAAACTGAGTAGCGAATATACAACTAAGAACGCATTGATGTCATTGCAGTTGTAGGTGTGTAAAAACGGTAGTGTGTGCCCGTTTGCCTACTATTCCATAAAATATATCACTATTAAAAGGTATAAGATAAATAACTCTTAACATAAATAATAAATGAATTAATAATAATAATAAATAATAAATACACCCAACAGTCACATACATAGTCCTTACCCCACACTAAGATTGAGTCTTGTGTCGTGGGTATCAGAAACTACGAGAGACTTTTCGGTCTCACAAACACCCAGACCCGAAACAAATACTTGTGGTTTACTCAAACATTTGTTTCGGTGCGGGGATCGAACCCGCGGCCTCTCATTTCACAGCCGGCGTCTAACCAACTGCGCCACGGAGGCTGTCAAAATACACCCTATAGTAATAAGTAAACAATATTTACTGTCATCCAAGGCAAATATGATTTTAATTCAAACACACAACCGAAAACGGGACCATATTGTTATGGTCGTATGCGTACTAGTACGGGGTTAATGAGGCAACGTAAATGTTATTTTTATGACATTCTTCTGTTAAAATTTTTTTGCCAAAATACTCGCGTTGAATTCACTATACCGTATGAAATAATAATATGTATATTTTTCTAAACTGTCCATTATACTGTGAAAAAGCCTCGGCAGCTAGACCTTGATAAACTGTTATTCCACTTTTCACTTTACGTAAAAGGTGGAAGGGATTATTAATTTAATTAATACCATAAGAGAAGCCAAATAGACCGAAATGGTAAATATTTATTCAATTTAGCCAGTTTATTTTTTGCGCGGATCTTGACTGAGAGCGACCTCTTTTATAAATTCAATATTTACCGACTGCCTCGGTGGCGTAGTTGGTCTACGGTACGATTACAAAGCGAGGTCTCGGGTTCGAATCCCGGGTCGGGTAAAGTGTTATTGGGTTTTTCTATTTATGTTCAGCCTGGAATCAGAAAGTGCCAAATATGGCAATGGGCTCACCCCTTATCACATCATAGGATCCGTCCCATGATGTGATGTATGTTCCGACATATAAGGTGAAATATGGGTGTCCTGGTAGTATCTCTGCCTGCCCCTCCTGAGAAAAAGACGTGAGTTTATGTATGTATGTATTTACTGAATCAGAGTTTTCACAAATTCAATTCTAAGGTTTCGGTTAGGTTAGGTATTTAGGATTACGGAATCCTCCTCGAACTCCTTAAAATACGGATTCCAAGGAGTTCTTTGGAATACGGAGATAGAGGTTATACCTTCCAGTCCAGATTTAATTTTTTTGAAATTACGCCTACATTTGTTGGTTAATACTTTTAAACCTTCTTGAGGAAAGCCGCATACCTAAGCTCTTGCCAGAGAACTTCAAAATTACGTAAAATTTACCAAAACACACTACGCCATAGTGATATGCTAGAGCTTAAGACCCAATATTAGAGCCCCATGACCTTCATTAGGAGTTAGCACATAAAATACAGGTTAAATAAACTTTTAATACATTTAATTCTCACAATCGTCTTTATTAGAAAACGATATTGAATCAAGCGTCGAGCTGTTAGTTCATTTAATTCGAGCCGTGGCGAATGAATCATTAGACCTAAACTAATATTAGCGTTGCTTCGTAAAGAGTTAGGGGTGCAACTCGAACACCACCGACAGGGACGCGCGCGCCTCTTGTTTTGTTTTAAGCAAATGTTCTTTCATTTTCTAATGGATCGGTGCTGGGGGAATATTTGTTGGCAAACTTTCATCAGCCGTAGATATTTACATTACAAAGGAAGGGGTAAGGAAACGGTGTCCCTGAAACGTATTCTTGTCAGGAATTCGGATTTCACAAAAGGATTTGTCGGTCAATTACGCACAGAGAACGTTTTTTGCTTGTACAACATTTTCTGCATCATCACGGATTTCTGTTAGGTAAATTATGTGTACGTTTTTATTGATGTTTTGTACGGAAGTGTTTGTAAATATCTTGTTAACTTGTTGCTTATTTGTCACTCGAGTAATCAGTTCCTGCTCGTTTGATGCTGCGATCATCGTTTTATCAATACATGTAGATTAATCAATGATGGCATGTTTTTGTAGATTTCAATATTTATCTCCGAATTTCTCAATGCCTTCTATGAAGCTGGGTATACGGAATTAAAATTTAACCTTGTAATTAAAAGCTTTTGTATAGCGGAACCATTCTATTTTGAGAATCAAAGTATAGATTAGTTGCCTGTTTCTGATTAATATTCTGTATATCTGTATAAACGTTATTTAATTTTTCATTCTTACAACAGCACTTAGTATATAGATTGAAATAAAAAGTATTGGAATGAATTCTTTCAACTGCTATGGGCAAAGTTAGAAAATCAACAAATAATTCTGAACAAGATATAAAATGCCAATTTTTTTTCTAAACTTAGATTTAATACGTGACCCATAAATTGTTACAAAAATGTCACAAAACAATAATATTGAAAATGAAATCACAGTAATCCTGATACACCGCATAATTTATTAGCAAATCTCGGGATAAAGCACAACAAATCAAATTTTCCTCGTAAATGTACGCTTGAAAAGAAACATGGGAGAAACTGAACGCCCACAAAAATAGATTATATTTTTATTGAACTTTGTTGTCATCATATCTCCGTAAACCCTAAGGGGAATGGGCCGCCCCTTACAATGTTATCGACACGGAACAAAAATACTCGCGAACAAACAAAATGAGAATAAACTTCACGCCGCTTTTCTTGTTGCCATTTCGAGATAACTTGCTTAAAAGTATCCTTTGACTTTTATTTTGAGGTCTTTAACCATACCTTTGCCTATTTTGGGGATTTTGATGTGTCATATTTTTGCGCATTGTTATTTGTTTACCCTTTCTTCCGTAAGATCTTGAGCAAATAAAGAAAACTTTTTGTTGATAATATTTTGACGACTTTTTTACACGAAGATTGTGTAGCACTGATTAGTAAAATGACTGTGGGCAGGTTATGTGGCGGGAAAAAACTGCAAAAATGTTGACAGTGGAGGTACTTATACAAGGTAGACTATAGACTTTACCACGATCCCGAGAGGCAAACTACTTCTTGTTGGATTGAAGTAATAAGCTTGAGCAATGATTGAAGAGCAATTGATGCCTAATACCACAGAACTTTAGGTAAAGGTCCAATACCAGTCTAAGACTATAACTTAGTCTAATACTAACTATGTATGTAACTGTCTGGCCTGGATAATCTCTGAGAGCCATGGTGGAAACATCACCTTTGATCAAGTTTAGGAGCTTGCAACAATTGTACTACGGTACAATTGCAACGCTGAGGTCACGGGTTCAAATCCCGGATCAGGCATTTTGGATTTTCCTATTCAATATCAGGCCGCATCCAGGAATTTGTGCCCGATATGGCGACAGGCTCGCCCCTATCACATCACGTACGGAACGCATAAGGCGCAACGTAGTTGTCTCGGTAGCACCTCTGCCAACCCCTTCTGGTAAAAAGGTGTGAGTTTATATATGTATGTCATTACTAAGCAATGTATTTTCTGTAGCTGAAGTTGATGTTAATGCTCAGGCATTCATTGCTATATACCCTAAATTCTTTATATCTAAAAATCTCAGTACATTGATAAATAAAACGAGTACGTATCAAAGCAGACATCAGTTTATACAGGTAATATAAATACTGGAGATATCGGATTAAGGATACTTTTTATATAAAGAAATATTATCGTATTCCTTCTCATCTTCATCTTGAGGATTGTGAAAGCTTTTACGTAGATTAGCAAACCCACTTGAACATTGCCTACTCAGAGTTCAATGAAATGTCTTGCGTAATTTTGTGCTGTGTATATTATATGGGGTAGTTATTCATTGTTTAGTTTTTTATAAACTCACGTCTTTTTCCCAGAAGGGGTAGGCAGAGGTTCTCCAGGTAGTAACCAGGTTACTCGCATTTCGCCTCGTTTGTTCCGTCCCACGATGTGATAGGGGGCGAGCTTATCGCCATATTGGGCACAAATTCGTGTCTCCGGGCTGACAATGAATATAAAAATCCAAAATCACGTTGCCCGACCCGGATTCAACATTAGACCTCAGCATTTTAGTCGTACCGAAGAACAACAAGCCACCGAGGCAGTCACACGTGATTGTAAATACAGATTTCACCGAGACAGTTTTTTTATATATCTGTATAAAGTAGTAAGTAATTATGTGTAGCTTTCATTCTTTACTTTTTACTTTGCCCTCTCTTTCTCCTTCTGTTAAATCCTTCGGTTGTCTGTAACACATTGCTTAAAACAATAAGACCGCTATTTGTACTTTTTGATTGTTTCTGTATATTGTTGTTTTATTTTACGACTGCCTCGGTTGCGTAGTGGTACTACGGTATGATTGCAAAGCTGAGGTCTCGGGTTCGAATCCCGGGTCGGGCCTTCGTGCCCGAATTTTTGCCCGATATGGCGATAGGCTCGCCGCCTATCACATCGTGGGACGGAATATACAAGGCGAGACGTGGGTGTTCTGGTAGCACCTCTGCCTACCCCTTCTGGGAAAAGGCGTGTGTTTATGTATGTATGTATGTTGTTTTATTTTTTGTGTCAAATAAAGACTAAAATAAATGAATAAATGTGTGTGACACACACTGGGCCAGTGATCTCTCAAGCCATGCGGGGGGTGTACTTTGGTCTACCATGTTGTTTAATGTGGTTTATTAGATGGAACGGCTTTGTCAATCTAGTTCAGTGCGTATTCAGTTTCACGTCTGTAATTCAGCAAAGTGTTGGAATTATCAAGCCACAAGCCACTCATAGGATATCTACGGTTAAAGCAAGGTTTGTTCTTACTAATAACAACCATAATAAAATATTGACGCTTCATCCATGATTAGACATAACTGTTATCGTAATCGGGTATATGTTTTATTCTCTTTTCTTTATTTATCGCTTCATTATTACACACCTGCCTCCGTCTCTCTCTCTCTACCCCTCTCCCTCTATTACCTTAAGGTCGACTGGGAGAAAATTCTCGTAGACATTAAGTCCGCCTTTACTATTCAAATTGTAAAATCAATAATTAAACTCTTGTAATAACTTGGTTCTGTGTGTGTTTGGGTTTATCATATTAGATCTTTTTTTTTGCCCTTATAGGCAGAAGAGCTAGCGGCCCGCCTGATGGAAAGCGGCCACCGCTACCCATAGACCTTCGCAGTGACAGGAGTCCAGCACAACAAATTCGCTGCCTACCTTAAGGAGGAACATATTCTGGAATGTTGCTCAGACAACCTTGGTGCCGCAGTTGTATTACGACACGATTGCATCGCTGGGTCACGGGTTCGAATACCGATTCGGGCGTAGTGATATCGGAATTCTCTATTCATTATCAGCCTGGGGTTGGGAATTTGTGCCCTATATGGCGATAAGATGGCCCCCTGTCACATCATTGGACGGAACACACAAGGTGAAACGTAAGTGTCATGGTAGCACCTCTGCCTACCCCTTCTGGGAAAAAGACGTGACTTCATGTATGTATGCTTAGGAAGAAAATGTAGCAGCTAATTATTCTACCTAAGCTTAGACTTTAGTCTCGGTAACTGAATTCATCTAGTTAAAGTAGATTCAAAGTCTGACTCACGTTTACTGAGGTATATCCTAACCCAATTAGAACTCAACGGCAATTGTGTTTGCGAAACTGAATTATGAACATTGCCTTAAGCAGAGATCGGTCACTGACACGGTCAATTCGAGGCATTCGAGTATGTATCGTAATATTAGTAACCGAACAAAGCGCAACAGGGTAGCTAATATTTAAGTTGGTTTTCCAGGGAACAATGGTAGTTGAAAATTCTGGGTTTCAAAGCAGAATTTGTCGAAATAATTTCGTCGTTCTTCTAACAATTTGTATAAGGTTGCTTAAACATAATTTCCCAGAAGTTTGACGTCAGGCATGCGGTAAAGAGTATATACCGCCATTCCCAAGGCTTTGACAGAAAAGAGAGAAAATAAATTATATAGTATACTCATATGTAAGACATAAGTCCGTTACGTCATCATAATTTGAATACAAATTACGTACGGGCTCACTTTGTTAATAGTTCACACTACAGTGCATTGGGAAAGTTGTCTCGTTTCGCGTTTCTGTTGGCGGCAAAATAGAACTGTGTCAAAATGACATTCAACTCTGTTTAACTTGTAAACGCCGGAGGGTCTGCCCCCGAAGGAAAGTTCTAGCTAAAATGATAACATTTTCATACCGAGTTCGTGTGCTGCGTTTGTTTAATGTATTCAACGGATGGGATCTGTACCCTTTTGTGTTTTTGTTGATGTTTATTAAATTGATTAGGCCCGAAATGAGGGACCCGTTGAGGTTGGCTGAAGCCGCCTACGCTTGGGAATTGTCTTGACGTAATAGACTGGTATATTAATGAGTTATAGTTAGTCATTTGGCACTGAGTAAGTCCGCATTTTTTTTTAAATAGGCACATCAAAGTGGCTGGACTGATACTGAAAAAATATGTTTAGGGTTCTCAAACACATTTTTTTTTCTATTTCTATTAAATTTCCAAAAATGTTTCCATAGTAAAATAATTTCCATTTTCCCTTTGTTTTGTTTTATCATTCTCATTTTTATAACATACCAAAAGTCCCGCATAATAATTTTAAATTTCATAAACATTACTGTATCCTCCCCGTAATATTTCCCCAACTTAGGTCGTAAACCCATAAAACAATATCTAAGTAACTATATCATTCTTTTCCCCTGTACTCGGCAGCCGCCGGCCTGACGTTTATAGCGCATTGTGGCAGAAACTTCAAGGTTTTATTCCCATTACTGAAGTCACAGGCGTCTAATGGAGTTAAGCACTACGTTTTACAGTAAACTGTGTACTTGCCCGTGGCTCCGGCAGCGAATTTATGTCAAATATACAGTTCAAGTACAGAACTTTGTACTCACAGAAGTTCTCCGTCGGATATTAGTTTGTTATTCGGAGTTTACATTTCATTTTATCAATATGTGAATATATCTAGCGGATTAATAGGTTGGAACTGAGTGATTGGATGTAGATATTCATTTACAGCCGCAATGTTTAGTAGCTCTGCACGCTGATATGTCTTTTATCTGTCATGATATTAGACAAATATACTTAGTTTTAATATCTCATAAATATATTTCAATCCTTTTGCGAAGTTATTCAGCCCACGGAAAATAATGTTATTTTTTCAAAGTGAATTATTTGAAAATCGAACATAGAATTTTAGAACTTTCTCATCTACGATTTGCTGCTCCTAGTCAACGCACACATACAAGCGAAATTAAATAAGCGAGAAAAATATTAATTCATTTCTATTTCCTCTAGCTCTTTAATTTCTAAAGCAGATGCGAATAGACGCCACTAATTAAATAAAGAAAATAACTTTATACACCTACGTATAAGAGGTTCAACTTCCACTCGACCGGTTAAGTGTTTAAAGGAAAACAGACTTTGTGCGACGTCCGGCTCACAATTTACAATGCTTTGGCTCGTTGAAATTTTTATTACGCTTTAGTACACACATATTGAAGAGCTTTTAATATTGGATGTTGTCTTTGTAATGACGGGGCGTTTGTTCATCGTGCATGGTAGCGTCCATCAGCTGTTTGCGCAAACCGTGAAATCTTAGATTGAATTCCCAGGTTAGATAAGCTATTGTGTATTTTTTAGTTTTAAATTCACATATGTTGTTTTTAGTTGTGTTGTCTCACCATCTTAATCTACTATTCGCCGAATTAATTTAAATGTGTATGTGTGTAAAGTAATTTAACACTGCTGATACAGTCGAAAGACTGATAAGAAATTACTCATAAATTTAGAAATTAAAATAATAAATGGAGATGAAAAAGCGAAAATCCCCTAGCTAAGTATTTGACAGGGAATAGTTAGTCCCTATGCAAATAAGAACATTACACCCAATTAACTTCGGCCGTGGTGATCCCGTCGCCACTCGAGTGAAATTAACGCTTAAATTAGGTCTAGTCATTTTTAGCTTACCGCCCGAATATTAAGCAAAATTGTTTTATTTAAGACCCTTTGTGCTGAAAATTATTGTCCGAAAAAATATGTTTAGGGTTCTCAAACACATTTTTTTTTCTATTTCTATTAAATTTCCAAAAATGTTTCCATAGTAAAATAATTTCCATTTTCCCTTTGTTTTGTTTTATCATTCTCATTTTTATAACATACCAAAAGTCCCGCATAATAATTTTAAATTTCATAAACATTACTGTATCCTCCCCGTAATATTTCCCCAACTTAGGTCGTAAACCCATAAAACAATATCTAAGTAACTATATCATTCTTTTCCCCTGTACTCGGCAGCCGCCGGCCTGACGTTTATAGCGCATTGTGGCAGAAACTTCAAGGTTTTATTCCCATTACTGAAGTCACAGGCGTCTAATGGAGTTAAGCACTACGTTTTACAGTAAACTGTGTACTTGCCCGTGGCTCCGGCAGCGAATTTATGTCAAATATACAGTTCAAGTACAGAACTTTGTACTCACAGAAGTTCTCCGTCGGATATTAGTTTGTTATTCGGAGTTTACATTTCATTTTATCAATATGTGAATATATCTAGCGGATTAATAGGTTGGAACTGAGTGATTGGATGTAGATATTCATTTACAGCCGCAATGTTTAGTAGCTCTGCACGCTGATATGTCTTTTATCTGTCATGATATTAGACAAATATACTTAGTTTTAATATCTCATAAATATATTTCAATCCTTTTGCGAAGTTATTCAGCCCACGGAAAATAATGTTATTTTTTCAAAGTGAATTATTTGAAAATCGAACATAGAATTTTAGAACTTTCTCATCTACGATTTGCTGCTCCTAGTCAACGCACACATACAAGCGAAATTAAATAAGCGAGAAAAATATTAATTCATTTCTATTTCCTCTAGCTCTTTAATTTCTAAAGCAGATGCGAATAGACGCCACTAATTAAATAAAGAAAATAACTTTATACACCTACGTATAAGAGGTTCAACTTCCACTCGACCGGTTAAGTGTTTAAAGGAAAACAGACTTTGTGCGACGTCCGGCTCACAATTTACAATGCTTTGGCTCGTTGAAATTTTTATTACGCTTTAGTACACACATATTGAAGAGCTTTTAATATTGGATGTTGTCTTTGTAATGACGGGGCGTTTGTTCATCGTGCATGGTAGCGTCCATCAGCTGTTTGCGCAAACCGTGAAATCTTAGATTGAATTCCCAGGTTAGATAAGCTATTGTGTATTTTTTAGTTTTAAATTCACATATGTTGTTTTTAGTTGTGTTGTCTCACCATCTTAATCTACTATTCGCCGAATTAATTTAAATGTGTATGTGTGTAAAGTAATTTAACACTGCTGATACAGTCGAAAGACTGATAAGAAATTACTCATAAATTTAGAAATTAAAATAATAAATGGAGATGAAAAAGCGAAAATCCCCTAGCTAAGTATTTGACAGGGAATAGTTAGTCCCTATGCAAATAAGAACATTACACCCAATTAACTTCGGCCGTGGTGATCCCGTCGCCACTCGAGTGAAATTAACGCTTAAATTAGGTCTAGTCATTTTTAGCTTACCGCCCGAATATTAAGCAAAATTGTTTTATTTAAGACCCTTTGTGCTGAAAATTATTGTCCGACCTGTGAAATATGGAGTTTTAATACTAATAATTAATTTAAAAATGGGGTTTTAGTTATTTGGGTTTGGCATGTAAGGTAAATTAGGTGATGTAGCTGGATTATAAATTCTATGTACTTATTGGTCTCAAGGTTGGATAGTGACGATTGAAGGATCATAAGAGATTATTTGTGAATATAGCTTTTATTTATTTAAAGGACATCGTCGAAAACTACCCCAAAACTAACAAAGATGTGACTTGCACCATAATTTTTTAAATATTTTTATATGTTTATAATCAATTATAACCTCAAATTCTGATCCTTTTTTGGATTAATGCGACATGGCAACTGTTCTGATTTATAAATATAAAGTTATGAGATTTTACTAATGATTCTTAATATTATGAGCATTTTTCTATTGCTGTTGGTTCTGGGTCAAATGATGTATGGGCACAGAACAATCTCCTTTATCGTTAAAATATTGACGTAAGCCATCGTCCAAGTTTAGAATCTATTACCAAGACTAATTACATTCTCAGATACTGGAGGAAGCGTATAAAAGAAATTGAGTAGGCATAGTTAGGTCGACCTGCAAAAAGTATTCGTCATGATCTATTGATTAGGAATAAGTCATGACTATACTGCCTTGATCCTCTATAGTAATTTCTGTCACCCAGGGTCAACAGTGGTACGCAAAAAGTTGATGCATTGAAGCTCTGCAATTTTTTAAGGGACAACGGGTAGGTTGTTTGTATTCGCAACGCAATCAATCAGAAAGCAAATAAGTAGTCGAAAACATTGAATTGGCCATGCATATGTAACGTTTTCATAAATAAAATATATATAAATTTCCGTAATACGATTTAGACGCAAAAATAAAAACACAAACAAACAATGACACTCCACGCCGGTTTAAACACAAAAATATAGTGTAGTAACAATTTGCGACGACACCGCGGTGACATGAAATAATACATCGAGTTTATCAAGCGAGCTTAGAGCGAAGAAAGCCCCGGCAAGCCCCGCCGAAACGTTGAAATTTTGACAAATTATACTCGAGGATTACTGCTCGGAATATGAAGAAAAGCACGCATTCCCACAAATTACTGACTCGTGACAAATGCCACGGTAGATGACCCGCCATTTATATCCTGTACCAAATGTAGTTAATGCTGACAGCCGCCAATGTAAAAACACAAATTGGCTCGCCTGCTACTTGGCGGATCGGATAAAAATGCGTGGGCTTTTGTGATGTGGTTATTGGAGTAGTTTGTGTTCCATTTTTGAGTATTGGTAAACATTTGCTATTAACTCAAGTTTTTAAATAACGACATATTATTTATGCCTTGGTAGCGTAGTTGTACTACGGTACGATTACAAAGCTAATGTTTCGGGTTCATATCCTGGATTGGGCCAAGTGATATTGGATTTTTATGTACATTATCAACCCGAATTTGTGTCCGATTTAGCGACAGGCTTGCCTCCTATCACAGTGTGGGTCGGAGCACACTAGGCGAATCGTGGGTCTTCTGGTTGGACCTCTATGCCTACCTCTTCTGGATTAAAGGCGTGATGGTAATGTATGACTGACATCTTTATGCCTCTTGCTATGCCAATGAATGAATTAGCTAAATCAAACGGTTTTCGAAGTAAAACTCATATAATCTAATACGGATTTCAATTGGCTATTCCAATATAATTAGCGAGTTCTGTGACATCGATTAATCTAGGTAAATGTAGTATTGAAGGTACAATACTTAAAACATGTATATGTTACTGTATTGCTCCCTATACATACGTTACAAAATCTGAAGGGCAAGATCGACAAACACCACACGTCATTACAATTCAAAAGGCGGAATCAAAACAACGCAAGGAATAACTCTTGAAAATTCACCGACGACACGTATTACAAGCGAGGATTTTGTCAATTTATTTTGTTGTGTTATAAAATAGGGATTTACTGTATTATCATCTAAAAGAAGCAGACGCGTTACATACACCGAATGGAGATAAATATTTTATGTCATAATTCATCCGAGCTATAAAAAGGGTGGGCCCAGACACCCGACTGAAATGATTCTGCTCCGTTCGCTTGGGACGAGGTTATATCCACAGTACATGCGATGAGAATGTTGATTCCACCTTGAATATTAGAAATAAAGAAACATGTCGTGACGCGAATTAAAGATTTCTCTTGAAAAAAAAGGACAATTGTTCAAATAGTAATGCTGTAATGTTTTTCAATCCTCCTGGGAAATCTTGCTGATTTTAAAAGTACGTTTTTGAATACTGTGTTATATTGAATATTGATGTACAATTAAACAAAATAAAATAGTAGAATAGTAGAATTTGACTCGATAAGATTATTCCAGCTTGATCGCCGATACCCAAATAATTAAATACACCCAACAGTCACATACAGGACTAGGTATGTGTCTCGTGTCGTGGGTATCAGGATCTATGAAAGACTTTTCGGTCTCACGAACACCCAGATCTGAAATAAATGCGTTTGGATTACATACAATTTGCCTCGGTGCGAAGATCGAACCCGCGGCCCCCCGTTTCAAAGCCGGTATCTAACGAACTACGCCACGGAAGCAATCCATGCACATTCGAATCCAAAATTTAAAACCATATTTTTACAAATCACCAATATGATGTTTGTCATTATCACTTTTCATTTGTAGTTTGAGAAGTTATCGCTAGATGTCACTACGTTATGATGGAGCTATAAAATATTTCGATTACATTCCATATCAAGACGGAATAAATAAAACAAAAC
Organism: Theretra japonica; assembly: GCA_033459515.1. NCBI lineage: Eukaryota > Metazoa > Arthropoda > Insecta > Lepidoptera > Sphingidae > Theretra > Theretra japonica. The sequence goes on from CM065943.1 coordinate 8,812,851, forward strand.
CCAGTTATTCAACGTAAGTATAAGATTATGTCGCCTTCGCCCCAAGTCACGAGAAAGTTTGAAGGCAGCCTATAAATAAAAACAAAGGCTTACTTAATGCGGCCAATTTTATGAAATTTCCATTATTATAATTGGCAAAGTTTGACCGCACAAAGAGGGGTGGCCGAGGAAGAACTATAAAATTGCAGTTAACGGAGACCAAACGGCTTCTCAATACCATTATTCTGAATTACGATATAATTGAGTGTCCTGTCCTATCCTTGGACTGGCACGGGCGGTCCAGTAACACCAATCGAAGTCTGATTTTCATTCTAATGTACTTCTTTGTCGTGGTAATATTTGTGGAGCTTTTTCCTTTGCTTAGAAATAATTCTTGTTATAGATAATAGGCTAATTTATAACGGTAAATGAATATATCCTATCCTACTGATATAGTGAAGGCGACAGTTTTCGTGACCAATTTTCATGAAATTTGGTATGGAGGTAGCCGATACCCTGGATTAACACATAGGCTTCTTTTTATAGTTAGTACGACGCTAATTAATATGTGTCTGATGTGGACTGGACCCAAAAGGTGCACCTGGGCGAAGCCAGGTCGGGCCGCTAGTTGTCACATATTATTATTATTTTTTATTCGTTAACAAATGTTATGTCATTGATCTGTTGGCAACATGTAATAAAGTGCATGAAAATTAAAGTATTGAAGAAAATAACGAGCGATTCCACTTAAATGCTCAAAATATACAAAAAGAACAATGGGATTACTGAATTTCATATTTTTAATAACAAATGTAGTTATTTCGAAAGTTGATACATTCTACAGAGACAAGAAACTTTTCACTTTTGAAAATATAATGAGGGATAATCTTTCTTTGTCATAATGAAAATAATTTACATTTATAACTTTTTACTGCAAGATTATTACATTGTTTGTTTTAAAGTTAGATTCATCTTGAAATACATTATAATGTTGATTTATTTCTTTTAATACTAAAAATATTAAAATAGGTAATTTATTAAATCGCAGACTGCTTCGGTGGCGCAGTTATATTACGGTACGATTACAACACTAAGGTCTCGGGTTCGAATCCCAGGTCGGGTTAAGTGATATTGGATTTTCTATTAATTAACAGCCGGGAGCCAGGAATTTGTGCCCGATATGCGACAGGCTTGCCCCCAATCACCTCGTGGGACGGAGCACACAATGCGAAATGTGGGTGTCCTGGTTGTACCTCTGTTTGTGCATGAATTTATGAATGAAATCTTTATGCCTCTTGCTATGATAATGAATAAATTAGCTAAATCAAAGGATTTTTGAAGTAAAAATTCATATAATCTAATACGGATTTCAATAAGCTATTTCAATATAATTAGCGAGTTCTGTGATATCGATAAATCTACGTAGATTGAGTATTAAGACTGGCCCCCTATCATATTGTGGGACGAAAAACGCAAGGCGAAACGTAGGTGTCCTGGTAGGAGCGCCTCTGCCTACCCCTTCACGGAATCCCCTTATTATAGAGCTGGGAAGAAAAAAATAAAATCCTTTAACAACGGATAGGCACTGAAGCTAAGAAGTTGAAAAAATTGCATGACTCACACAACTAGTATGCCCCAGTCTCACCATTAGAGTGCCCAAGACTTATATTTACAAGAAAGATCTGAGATCCACAATTAATATAAAATGCAGGAAATTGTTTTGAAATACACGGCTCTGTCGAATTATAATAACAACATTAACATTAGAGAATTAATTGTAAACATATAATAAATCGATATGTATTTTAGTAAAAACATTCGGTTAACACAATTTAATTGTTCTAAATTACACAATTATTCTCAAAAGCAGTATTTCACACAGCAAGTGTCATACATAAACACCACGTCTTTTTCCCATAAGGGGTAAGCAGAGGTGCAATTAGGACACCCACGTTTCGCCTTGTGTGTTCCGTCCCATTATGTGATGGGGGATGAGACTATCGCTATATCGGGTGCAAATTCCTGACTCCGGGCTGATAATGAATATAAAATTCCAATGACATTTAGCCCGATCCGGTATTCGAATCTGAGACCTCAACTTTGTACTCTCGCCGTAGTACAACTACGCCACCGAGGCAGTATTTCACACAGCGAATGTCAAAAGTCTTTATCCATACATTCTTATGCGGCATGCGTTCAGCGTCTCAGTAATCTACTACTCGATTTTATGCACCAATAAAATATAGCGTTTGGATTACTTTCCGAGTTTCTATGCTCCCAACGGTTCACTGCACTGATGTACTGACTGCCTCTGCGTTTTATCACTGCAACTACTGGGGACGTGGTTTCCATACATGTATTTAGAAAGAAAGAAAGAAAGAAAGAAAGCATTTATTCGTGATAAACAATGTTTACAGTTATACTCCTATATAAAATAACTTAAGTATAGTATTGCTTGTCACTTAACGGCTCAAGCTCAGCATGTGCTGGTAATGAAACCAACGCTGATCTTCCGCAAGGCCAGTAATATTTAACATATAGTGCTCATGATTTTGTACTGAGGTACTTGGCTTTCTCCAATTCGTATGAGTTGTCAATACGCGTCTTAGGTACGGTCAGGTAGCAAAAGACGTAAAATTTTTGTTAGTTTTAGTCTTGGAAATCAAGGATCTTAATTTTTTTGTGGCCACACAATTTTGTACATATTTGTAAATTAGCAAAGAAGACGGAACGATAGTGGGCAACACAGTGAACTACACAGGAGTGTGATGTTCCGAGGTTATTTATATGTTATATGTTTGGGGTCTGGGTTTTTGTGAGACCGAAAAGTCTCTCGTAGCTTCTGATACCCACGACACAAGATTTAATTGATCTTAATGTGGGGTCAGGACTATGTATGTAATTGTTGGGTGTATTTATTTATTTATATCTGGTATCGGCAAGTCAACATAACTATGTCGACAAGCGATATTCACTGATGTTTTGCACCCACAATTGCTTTATACTCACTTTGTCGTTTCTATAAACAAAATCACCATTAATTTGACACTAAAATTCAGACCATAAAATATCCTATTTTAAAAGCGCATATCCTCATACAGTTTATGATCTCCAAACCCCTTTGCGATTTTCGGGCGCCCCGCGGCTCGATGTACTGAACTCAACAATTCCACTCTGTATTTCCCAGTAATTGTGCACCAATCTTGGCAGAGACGGGAAGCGCCGCATCTTTTGTCACTTGTCCACAAACGTCGCTCTTCTGCAATGCGACATGAAAAACATCGTGTCTCGGCAACTTTGATAGACATTGTTAATGGTCCCTATGGATTTGTGTGTATTTAAATGCTTTTAGTGAAACAAATTACAATTAACGACTAAGGCTTGTAGATTTTAGTCCTTGTTTAGATAGAGTCTTTGTCCACCCACATTGATAATGTCTGAGAAATGAAACCCTTTGAGGGTAGATAGGATGGAGGAGGGGATGGGAAATATTAAGCCTCTAGCAGTCTTGCTTAAAAAAACGTTAGATGAAGTTCGAACGGGTTTTCTAGTCTAACAGAATTTTGCGTTCAATATAGACGCATTTGTGGTTAGAAAAATCTGCGACCAATCATTTAGTATCAGTAAAAGCACACATGAATGAAATGATGAATTAATGAATTTTGGAATTGCTAATTTTATTATTATTTACGTTTTATTTTACGTAATAGGATTTGATAATTTAACAGGAACAATGTTTTCTTAGTATTCCATGTATTCCGTTCCTAAGGTAATATTTACTCTGTGTTTGTGGAGCTATCGAACCACGACCTCTCGCGCTGACGTAGTGCCCGCCAAAACCTACTTAATTGCCACGAAAGGAAAATAAATTAAACGTTTTTGCCCACAAAAAGTGAAAAGGAAGCATGTAAAACACTCTAGCCAGGGGAAGCCACAACAAAATGAATAATAAGCTTAAGGAATTTCTATCAAAACATAATTAATTATGCGGTGATTTAGTACTCCATTGTTATTTTGAATCAACAAACAAGAATAATTTATTAAATGCATACACAATATTGACGTATTTCGGATTAATTCACACAAACAATTTCCGAGCTTGGACTATGAAAAATATTTTTTCACGGCATAGCGGTTGCGACAGCGGCTTTCGTAGGGTTATCGAAATACGTTTTTCAATGATAAATTATGTTTTTTCTTCAATATTATTCTTTCCTTTATAAAATTATATGTAAACATTTACTGAGTTGGTTTTAGAAGTAAGTTGTCTAGGTAGAGGTCATTAAATGTCGCTGGATGTACGTCGGTTACAATTGTGGATGTTTTTGGGAAAGGACTTCGTTTTGCAGTGGAATTTCAGTGACTCGGGAGGATAGTGTGGCAAAATACAATTCGTAAAGAAATTTCTTCGAGGTGTTGCTTCTTCAGTAATTTAGAAAAGAAACTATCGATCAGAAGGTTTATTGTTAGCTAGTACTGTTATTTAGAAATGAATGAAGCATTATCATACGAAGTTCATATTGTATTGACTGTTGACGTAGTCATATACGATATTTTTTCCTCAGAGGAAACCTAATTTGACTGAGAAGTACTTTTACCTACCGTGACCGTGAGTTACTAGATCAAGGACATACCTAGGATAATAAATCTAACTATTTATTACTCTATCGATTGCGACCGACTATGAATTTGTGTTTCGTTGATAAGTCGATGGTGCGCTGAATTTTCCAATGATCCAAAAATATTGATTTAATGTAGATGTTTCTGCCTGAAGAATTTTATTGTAAAGTCATAAACATTTCTTATTGTAGCGTAATGGCTGTTAAAAAACCAGGCAACATAAAAACTGCACCTTCAAACGAGAGTATCAGACGCAGAGTATGTTTTAATAAGCATTATATTAATAAGCTAAGGAGAAAATCCCCACGTTTTGATATTAAGAAAGATTCCCGTCGTATCGCAGCGCCGGTTATTCTATGCTCGCGGGCTATTCCGGGAAACTTTATATAAAATTGATAAAACGTAGACGATTCTCGACGTGCTAGGAATTATTGATGGAATGTAATATAAGTGAAATGTATACAGTAATTTTGTTTTGCACGTAATCTCTTTTGTTATATAGAGTAGTTAAGCTGGAGATTGTATTGGACATTTTTTATTTGGTGTACCATTGGTATATAAATAGAAAAACGTTTTCAATTAAAAGTGCAAATGGAGGTTTTATGGAGCATTAATAATGTATTCTATCATATTTTATGGTCTGCCTGTAGTAAATAATAGGGTATTTAATATCCAAAATCTAGCAAACAATGAATTTTGTAAATTCATTCAGAATTATACAAGTTAAAAACTTTTCAAATCTTGCAGTCGGAGTAAAAGAAAAGGGATGCAAATCAAAACTAGTGACGTCACTAGTTTTAATATCTTAATATTATGCATAACAGTGTGCGCGTGTGAAAGAGACGGCAAGAGGTCCCAACTGGCGCACCCACTCTTTTTTTAAATGCTCCCTCACCTTACAAGCTACTTTAATACTGTTTTGACAGAAATGTTTTATCTTAATAGTATTTGTGTTTGTACGTAAAATAATAAAAAAAATATATAGTCAAATACCCTATTAGATTAATGTTGCAGGCTAAATATTTATGCAACTTAATGTATGGATAGACAATAACTAATTTCTAGTTGTTAAATTGCTAAATATGCTAAGTGATTAAAACAATTGCAAATTATTTTAAAACCCTATTCCTTTGAGTATTCATTTTAAAATGGTGTATAAATTGGAATTAGCAATTTAGCTAATCTATCTGACGATGTATTTTCTTATTTCATATTCATAAACTTTAATATTAATCCTTAGTGCTTTGGATTAATTATAATCACTAAAAATAATACAAATTATGGGGGCGGCAATTTATTTGTTTATTTTATTTTTATATTTAACACGTTGTACACATTGTGCAGATATAAGTGGACTTGTGTATAATAAATAATAATACATACGTCCAACATTACAGTGGAAAAAACCTGTCTATCAAAGCAAAAAGTCGTGGATTAAAACGTTAATATTTTCATCTGAATTTTGTCACCGTGAATAATAAATTCTTGGAAGTTTGTGATACCGCCGGCACAAACGATCTCAATTTATGTTTTTATCTATTTATATTTATATCTTCAGTTATAAATAAATACGTTGAACAGATACACAAATAGATCTAACCTAACATGAAATACAAGTCTTACGTTCTGGGAAAAAGAAATATTTTTTCGATATCACAACACGCAGACTCGAAAACATTTTTTTAGGGTACGAGTACAGACCCTACAGCCTCTGGTTTTACCTGCTTTCTACCAACTGCACCACTATGGCTGTAAAATGTTGGTCCACCAAGCAAAACTAATATTTTGTAAATATGTGTATTGACTTGTCATAAGAGCTATTTAATTGCCTACGTGACCAATAAACGAATTTCATTTCATTTCAAATTTCACGAAAAAAAATTGATAATTCTCAAGCCATCTAAAAGCAGCGTTTGAAAGCCCTGCGCGTGGCATGTGCGAAATTCGTTAATCAGTGGCAAAGCTCCGCATACGCCAATCAGTGGCGCGCACCTTTCAGCGTTTGGTAGCGCTGTCGTTTTTTCTCGCCAATCCCTTTTGTGCTAAGCCGCGTATTGTGCGCCTATTCCAGTCTCATACGTAAGGATCTCGGACATCCTTTTATTAAATACTCGTATTTAACAGATGGTGTTTCGATTCCGACGGTATTTGCTGGGTATTTGATTTACTTTGAGATAGTAGACGACACCTCGAACATAATGTGTATAACCAAGAAGAGCTGTCCATGTACCGCTGTGACTATTTTTATCACTGTCATTCTTACGCAGACACCCTATCTTTCTTCTCGCTTTACTCAATTCCCACAGTTCTGATTATTATTACAGACGCGCAGAAAAATACTACTATTAATTTATCTAATATTGATTTATTAATTTTCATACATGTACATATGGGCGTGGATTATATGGTCTAACCCCTCTCAATCATACTCTCGATTGTAGAAGAGGCCTGTGCTTCGCAGTGAGACATACTTATATGGGTTGATATAGATACAGATACATGATAATACCGCGGCAAATAAGTAGTCCTGTTGGAGACCGATCTCGTCTATGTTTAAAATGGTGTTAAAACGTAGTTGACCATGCAGGTATACTGTGGGTAACCTTCACTAAACAAGCTCTCATCAGTATCTTCATAAATGTGCCGGACAGCCTCCGTGGCGTACTTGGTTAGACGCCGACTGTGAAACGATAGGCCGCGAGTTCGATCCCCGCACCAACACAAATGTTTGTGTGGCCCACAAGTATTTGTGTAGGGTCTGGGTGTTTGTAAGACCGAAAAGTCTTTCGTAGCTTCTGATACCCACAACACAAGACTCGATCTTAGTGTGGGGTCAGAACTATGTATGTGACTGTTGGGTGTAAATAAATAAATAAAATATAAAATGTAGGTAGATACCTGTATCATCCTCAGATCATGCCTGTTTTCGCCCCAAGATTTGCCTTAATTGTTTTTCAAAATGCGAAAAACCTAAGAAGGCTATTTCCATAATACAGATACAATGTAGTAAATTAGTGTAAATATCTATAGGCAAAGATAACAGTACAATTTAGGCACGGCGTTTGGTTATCGAGTTTGTGTATGTAATGTCTGTGAAATTATTAGGTAAATTGAGTCCGTGATTCTAGATATTCCTGCTAAGTCTTAAAGATGCTCGAGGTGGAATTATAATTTATATATTAATAGATTAGATACGTGTCTCGTGACAATTAGATTATAATGATAATTGTAAATCTATTCATCATATAATTCTCATTCTCATAGACGTCTTGATGAATTAAACAAATGTATGTTGTATTTTCAAATCGTTTATGTGTAATAATTTATATTATTATGTAACATTTCATACAATAATTTACTGTTATAGACATTAGTATGTAATTTATTTTTTACAGTGTTTGAACATGTTTTGTTGTACATTAGATGCTAATTCAAACTAAACACCTTAATACACAATAAGATTTCAAAGCTAAAAGAAGTAACAAATGCTAGAGTTATACCTGGAGATGCTAGAGATGCTAGAGTTATAGAGTTATAATTTCTTACAACATACTATGGGTTAGATTTTAGAATACGAGTATATTATTTTGTAATAATCATAACTTGCCCTCGTAATCGAATTCGAAAATAAAGAAATTTTAATATACAATTTCAAGTTGAATGGACACAGTGTCAACAAATGGAAGCTAGTTTGATTAAAGCGGTCGGCATTGAAGCTATTTCGTCCCCCAATGCAATTCCTGTAAGCCAGGATTGACCGTGGCACGCACCGAGAATAGTAGCGGCAACGAAGCTCGTCGGATCTTCGGATATATCGTCAACCCGCCAAGAATTTAATTACAAATTACAAAATAAATGGTAGGATTTTGTAACACAAGACCTACCACAAACAATTAATTAGTTGGCAATAAAATTGTGGAAGTCAACAAGAAATGGAATAATGGTAATGTTATTATAACATCGAATGTTATAATACCACAATCCGAATACACAGAAACAAAAACAGAATCAAAATGAGACCTAACCGCAAACAATCAAGTAATATGTAGCGATTAAATTGAAAATGAACCAATTATAACAACGTTGGCGTAAAAGCTACCGCAACATTCAAACTGGGTCGGTTCGCGTAGTTTTTGCTATGTGTACGATGTCAAAAACAGAAACGAAATATTCCCTTACTATTTGAACCTTACTTAATGAATACCTATGCTAGAGCTACCGTCTGTTGTTAAGCGACATTGAGTAATGAAAGGCTTAATAGTAAACACACATCTAAAAGACAATTCGTAAATGCTACAAAGGACACTAGTAGAATATTTTATTAACCTTCTAATCCTACTTTAGCTAACATATGCACTTTCATCATCTCAAGCGTAATTGACTGAAATATAAGAAGACAAAAAGAACCCTCCATGACCACTTTCAATACATTATCGGAAAAATACGATCATAAAACAAAAGAGTAGTAAAACAGTATCTAATGGACCGGGGCTTAATCCTATTGGGGCTATTCGAGATATGGCGGCGACGAATAATGGATTTGCTGATCTTATCCGAGGCGAAAACTGGTAAACTTCAATAGCTGGAATCTGTGGTGCGTCGATGTTTTCACTTTTTTTATCTAGGAAATGTTGTTCGCCAGTAATGACACGACTGTAACATTGTTAGGCAATCCAGCGGGCCTATAAGCAGAAAGATAATATTGTAAGAAAAAGATCATCTTTTACGGAAGTGGTTCCTTCGTTTGTGACTTGAATAATACAGATGTGTCAATACATATTTATTACGTCGTTCTTTGTGATGTTATATATACATTTAAGTAACTCAATTTGTTCATTTTATAGACGTCTTTTTTATCTATGTTATAATCGATCAAGGCTCTATGAATCCTTATTTATATTGCGGTTTATAAAAGTCTTTCAAATTGTAATTAATGTAAGATATTGTTGTGACACATAATTACGAATAACATAACAACAGTAATATAAAATTCAAAATATTTGTATGTAAAATATTTTCATGACGATATTTATTGAGCAGTATGCAACGGATATTCTTTCATACACCATTACTTCTTGTTTATGTGGTAAGTATAATATACTAATAGTAAGCATAATAAGGATGTTATAGAATAAAATTGTCTACGACTTACGATCTATAATTGACCGGGTAAATAATTTTGGGACTGAAAAAGCTCTCACCGAATTCCTCGATCCGGGAACTAAAACTAAGCCTTCAATGATCACAGCAATAGATTATCACAACATCAAAGCGACAGGAAACAGACGAGAGCAATTTAACCTCCAATATTATCCACAACATTCCAAGTAAGGTACTGATTGTTCAAAAGTAATAAATGACGGAATAATGTTCCGTGTAATTTAAATAATGCCGGAAACTTCAGGATTGTGTTAGAGCCACATTAAATAGTAGGAAGAACGCAGAAATATCAAATGTTGGAAACTTTAGGTCGCGCCGAAACAGTTTCGTAAATTGCATGTAATTTGCGCGGCTGGATGAAAAGGAATCCACTAATGGGCGGACAGTATCCGTCTCCATAACTATAGATCGTGGAATAAACCATTCGATTGAAGTTGGCGACAGCGGCAGAAATTAAATTACTTGTTCTGTTGTTTGACTGTTTTACCGAATAATAAAAACATAAAGTTTCCAGACTTGTTCCAAGTACCGACGTAACTGAATTATAATGTTAATCGTTTTGATTTTGATTCGTTCCAAGTTGTGGATAAGACGTTTAGTGCCTTGTTATTATGGTTTTGATTTGAATAGTTTTCGATTTATTGTTGGTTACTAAGGAGATGTTTTGGTTTGATTGCAAAGCAGGTAGGTATACCAGCTGGTAAACAGATGGTATATGACTGGTAATCATTGTCAATACTGATGAGTTTTTAGATTATGATAAAGGTATTGTGTACATATTATTATAAAAGGCTGTATTCATGTACAATAAAAATCTAACGGGCATTGTTAAATCCTATGTTTTTGTAGCGCGTGACTACCTATAGACACTAACTATAATAATTGCAGATCAAAGATGCGACGTCGCCTATGTCAAAATATCAGAGACGAAGCTTACCAAACCGCAATCTTTGAAATACATGTTATATCGGACAATTCCTGCCCAGTTTAGAGTAGCTGTAATAAGACGTGCACAAAGGTATACCGCAGCGGCAATCAAGGTGGCATTCACGGGATATCGTGACGAAAATTCAAAGTGCTCTTTAGTCCTAAAACAACATTCACCCGTGACTTGTATAAACATGCTTCAACAAATTCTGAATTGGGATTTCGGAGTTTAGGGGAGGAACGGCAGGTGAATCTGCGAATGACAATATTAATTGTGGTAAAAAAATATCAGTATTATTTTGGAATGTTAAATAGTTTAAAATCTTAAATGTGATAATAGATTTGTTTCGGATTTAGGAGTCGATTTTAGTTACCCTCATTCTGCAATAGAGCAACTTGGGGGAAAGTGGATTTATTACTATTAATTTATGTCTATTGATTAGGATTCCTGTGTCCATTATAAATCGGGCCAATCTGTGTTGATACATTAAGGTGTCGTGTGACTCAAAAGTCTCTTGTAGCTTTGAATTTTCGCGAGAGAATTTTTGCAAGAGTTTGCTGTATGTGGTGTAGATGTGTGACTGTTGGGTGTAGGTATACGTTTAGTTAAGGAATAAATAAGTTTAATCATTATTAACCAATAGACGTGAATATTAAACGCTAAACAGTCGCGCACTTCTTTGTCATTTCAATAAAAGAAAAATGCTTTGAATGTATTACTAATATTGTATACCCCACCAATGATAATACACTACACTATCAGCACCAATAGATTTAAAATAGCGGGGGCGGCAAATTGTCAGAATAATCAATCTTGTGGCTAAACCCTTACACAAGCAGTGCCTGAACTCGGTGACATAGTAAACTTCACTTTTGGGAATTTTAACAATGTTAGCTCAGAATATAATGTTACGAAATTTTTGTTTATCACGTAACAAACACGTTGAGGTGTTAATGTCGCTGGAACTGGCCGCAACTATCCCTTTTTGGGGTAATTTCGTACCCCTTTAGTTAAGATATCAAATTTTCACCTAATTAGTTTGCTTTGGGTTAGTTTTTTGATTAGATCGGACGTTGGGGTCGCGTGTGACCCAATCATTAATTTACTTTTTAATTAGTGTAATAAGCGTAATAGTTGTGGGTGTAAAATAAATTTGGATGAGACAAATTTTCATTTAACGATATTTGAACAGGGTCATGATTAGTTACTAAAGCATAAGACTGCCTCGGTGGCGTAGTGGTACTACGGTATGATTGCAAAGCTGAGGTCTCGGGTTCGAATCCCGGGTCGGGCAAAGTGATATTGGATTTTTCTATTCATTATCAACCCGGAGTAAGGAATTTGTGCCCGATATGGCGATAGGCTCGCCCCCTATTACATCGTGGGACGGAATATACAAGGCGAAACGTGGGCGTTCTGACAGCACCTCTGCCTACCCCTTCTGGGAAAAAGGCGTGTGTTTATGTATGTATGTATGTAAAGTATAATACTTTTATTTTGTTTTATGAAGCTTGTTTCATATTTATAAGTCTCATATCAATGTTGATCGGTGTTATTCGTGTAATGCCACTTCGCTGATGTGATCCGTTCAAAGTCTTTGATGGATATTAATTATGTTTTGTAGCTAATAGGTAAACGCCAGTCGTGCGTTGAACAAGGTTTAGAACCTGGTTCTTTGCTCTTTAACAATAACAACTCTACTTAAAAAATAACAAGGAATATTACATATGTGTGAGATCATATTAATATTTATATCTCTTTTGCACGTCCACAGTTTAACGATGGTAACGTCACGACCCTATAATGCATATTTTTTTGTTATTTGATTTCTACATTTTAATGCCTTATTTGAAACGTTTCTCACTTATTCTGAGTTTTAATGGTTCTATTATAATTCCGGATTACGTAATCGTCGGCTAAAAAGTATAAAAAAACAGTCATAGATGACTTTGGATAGATCCAATTATGAGTTCCTCTCAATTCTAATAATATTAACTCGTCTAAAATATGATTTGGTGCTCAGTGAAAATGTTTTATATTCGCAAAACTAACCAAAAAGTCACCTTGTTAGGGAAAAACTACTGCTTCGTGTGACGCCGTAATTATCCGAAGTTTATGCGAAACGTTAAAAACTGTACAGACTTTTTAATTAAGTTTTAATAGTAGATTTTGACCATGTTTTCCGTTAGTATAAAAGAATATTTTTAGATATGAAAAACGTGTGTTTGTAATTACTTGTGGGTAATGATCGTGTTTTTTATTAATTACCTAAATTAACGCAAATATAAATGATTTTTGGAATTTATATTTAAATAATTTCTTCTTCATATTTGATCTTGATATATTTCCATCTATTACTGTTGACAAATGTCTATGTAGATAATGTTTATTGGTACGCAACGCATAATAAACAAAAAGCTCTTGAAACAGTGAACTTCAAGATACCCAAAGTTATTTTGTGTAGGCTTTTTTAACTTTTAACTAAATGTAACGCAATTTTTTTTGCATAAAGTCATCCGATCTATGAGTCATCCTGAATATTGAACGACAATAAACTCCATTACTGGTCAAAATATGATACTTATGTAAATATACTTTTTTAATTTAGCATTTCAATAAGTTCTCCTAAAACAAAAAGACCACACAGCGGTCGCACGCCACGGCCGGTCACCAAGTTTCGGACCTCGATTAACTTTTCTCCAGCAGCCATTCGATACCTCACTTAATTGAAAAGTTAAGAAAAAAGACAAAGAATATATTTTTAAACGGGCAAACAGTTTTAATAATAAACTTTGAACTAGTACGTGTCCAATTTTGGTGTACGGAAAAATAAGCTGTATTAATAACGTCATAAATCTTAGATTTGTAGTTGCGGTTATTATATTAAAGTTAGCAGCCAAGCAATCCTTGCCAATTATGTTAAAGTTTGCGTACCGAAGTATCAGACATCATTAAACATTATTTGTAGCGAAAATGAAATGTTTTCTAGCGATATAGTAAAAGGAGCTATAGTAAGTTGTTAGAGAGCCGAGTGGCAACATATTATGTATATTTATTAATATGATATTTATTAAATATTTTAATTTATTTAATTTTATATTCATTGTAATGTGAATATTAAAATAGCCTCGTCATTTCTGTGACACATAATGTAAAATTAGGTATGTACTTACGTGTCCTATTTAGGTACTTCTATAATATTAACACAAATCAATTTATTAGTACTCGTAGTATGCAGCAAAATATACATAACACTGTAGGTACTTCGTATTTAATTTAAAATATTTATATTTATTTATTTGTGACAGCCTCCGTGGCGCAGTTGGTTAGACGCCGGCTGAGAAACGAAAAGCCGCGGATTCGATTCCCGCACCGATACGAATGTTTGTGTGAACCACAATATTTGTTTCGGGTCTGGGTGTTTGTGGGACTGAAAAATTTATCGTAGTTCCTGATACCCACGACACCAGACTTGATCTTAGTGTGGGGTCATGACTATGTATGTGACTGTTGGGTGTATTTATTATTATTTATACGTAAAACAAATTGTGTATCGGTGGACTTAATATCTGGGCTATTCTCAAGCTGACAAAGCTAGGGTGTTGATTTAATTCATGCTTGTAAATAACGAAAAAAATATCTATCAATTTTAGCCCTTCTTAATCGTACTCTCAATTGTAGAGGGGGCTCGTGCCCTGCAGTGGGACGTATATGGGCTGATACAGTACAGTAATTTTAGCCAGAGTATTTTGAAACATAAATGTACCAATAGATTTACACAACTTTAAGCGAGACTAAAGCGGTTCAGGCTATATCTGAACGGTTTCTAAACTTGAAAGAAAACGTACAGCGACCGTTTTAGTAAGACGGCACAAACTTCAAGCCCAACCTGGATTTAGTCGCCTAGTCTGCGGTCTGGGCTAAATCTTGTGTACATAGCATGGCACATTGCACTATTTACACACTTCGGTATTGTTTGGAATAAAAATAAAAATATATGTTTTCATAAAACGATAGCCTTACGTATAATTTGTATGTTGTGGACGGATAATGTCGATTTAGAAAGATTTACGGTCTTATTCAAAGACAATTTTAAAACCTGTTTTAGTTATCGTATGTATTGTCTTCTTCGCTCAAACTGCATCAAAAGTCGCTCGAAAGGGAAAAGTATTCGATACATAAAATAAAATAAGGCCGATAGGAAATAGTCCACCACGCTAAGTTTTTATGAGTTGATAGTTTGGTCTTTGGTCTTTAAAATTCACGACATCTCGTTATTTTCCTTAAGATGCTCGCTTTAAAATGCGGTATTCAAACTTAAATGTACATTGTTTCTACTAAAAAAAAGTCTATTTTCCATTTTCTATATATTGGCGCCGTATAATTTACATAAACTATAAACATTTCTTGTAAACAGATTTAATGTAAAAAGATCAAACATTTTAAAGGTACACTAGAATAAATTAGAATAAACGCAAGTCTTTTTGGCACCTGGAACAAACATTTGTAGATTACACACATAAACAAACATTTGTAATTTGCAACGTCTCATTATTTTTCTCTTAGCTCATGCCGCTATATAAGATAACAGTAGACGAGACCAAACACTCGAACAAAAAGATTAATGGAAATAACGAACCGCAGAAACATTTCTTAAAATTAGCACAAAGTATGAACCAGCTCGCATACAAATAAATAACGTTGCCCTTCAAACTTTAAATTAGTTTCCCGCGCTGCAACTTCGCAAACATGCATCATTCTGCAACATTCCACCTACTAGTTTTATTTATCTAACTTCTCTAGCAACTTTATTTCGAGATTTCTGTATTGTCGTGAGCTTAAAACATAAATTGGCCCAGATTTATGCCCTCAATGCAATAATTCCTATTGCATCATGAGAACAAAATACAGGGGAAAGGTTGTTGCAGAAAAATTAAGTTGGTAAGTTTTTAAGTAGTTTGTAAGTATGTAGATGGCAAAGATCATGTTTAACGTTGGGCTGATACTGCTAAAGATTGTTGATGATAATGATGATAAATAAATTTGACAGCTTCCGTGGCGCAGTTGGTTAGACGCCGCCTGTGAAACGAGAGGTCGCGGGTTCGATTCAAATGTTTATGAGGCTCACAAGTATTTGTCACGGGTCTGGGTATTTGTGAGACCGAACAGTCTCTTGTAGCTTCTGTTACCCACGACACAAGGCTTAATTGATCTTAATGTGGAGTCAGGACTATGTATGTGACTGTTGGGTGTATTTATTTATTATTTATTTATTCATATGCTAATAAACATCCAAAAGAAAAAGGAACACGTACTACAAAGTATTCTAAAAATCATACGAAAGAGATACACGAAGCAGGTACGAACGCAAAGCCAAATATGTAAATATACACATTCAAAGGGTTAAACGGTACATTAATCACTTTTACATAACTATTATATAAATTAATCCGGATCCACATGGCCGTTATACATCAGAAGATAAATGAGAAGTGAACAATACGACAGCGTGTTGTTCTAGTTTATGAATGAGAGGCGCCGATTGACCCGGAGTGTGGAATTTGGCATGAATGACGTTTATGCAATATGTACTGCCGACCGAAATTACAGAGGACACTCTAGTTGGAATTGATTGGTTGAGTACGAATTGTATGGATATTAATATTAGTTGGTTCATTTTGCGATTGAACTGGTTTTTCGATATAATTTCTGGAATCATCTTTGGAATTAATTTTTGAGTTCTAGCAGTTGATTCGTGGTTTTTTATCACCATATTTTGTTTTACTTTGTATATTTTGTTTTCTTTTGACGTAGCAATTAGAAGAATAGATACAACAAATTGCTATATAGCTCGTTTTGTGATTATTAATTCCCGCCTCGAGGACCGTGGTTCCCAGACGCCGCCCACGCTGCCTGATTGCGGTTTCTCAATGGCTGATATTCGCATCAGGCAGTGTGATGTGCGGCGTGAGCTACGATCCCTCGATGTCCGGAAAGCCAGTGGTCCGGATGGAATACCGGCGGTGGTTTTAAGGGCTTGTGCAGCGGAGCTGTCTCCTGCACTGACACGCCTCTACCGAGCGTCTTACCGCACAGGTGTTGTGCCGGAATCTTGGAGGGAGGCCATTGTGCAACCGATCCCCAAAAAGGGTGATCGGTCAGATCCTACCAATTATCGCCCTATCGCTATCACCTCAGTGATGTGCAAAGTCATGGAGCGGATCATAAACGCTCAATTGGTCCGCTACCTGGAGGATCACTCGTTGATCAGTGACAGACAATACGGTTTCCGTCACAACCGATCAACGGGTGATCTTCTAGCGTTTGTCCTGCATCGCTGGGGTGAAGCGATTGACCGGCGTGGCGAGGCTCTTGCTGTGAGCCTCGACATAGCCAAGGCGTTTGATAGGGTCTGGCACCGTGGTCTTCTCTCCAAGCTTCCGGCATACGGTCTGCCCGGCAAC
Source organism: Theretra japonica (assembly GCA_033459515.1). NCBI lineage: Eukaryota > Metazoa > Arthropoda > Insecta > Lepidoptera > Sphingidae > Theretra > Theretra japonica. Next base: position 8,830,002 of record CM065943.1, read on the forward strand.
TTGTGTTCGTGGATTTCTGGCTTTCTGCATGGGCGTAGAATGCGTGTTGTCGTTGACGGACACGCTTCGGCGCTAATGTCGGTAAATGCCGGAGTTCCACAGGGCTCGGTACTGTCGCCCACCCTGTTTATTCTGCATATCAATGATATGTTGTCGCTCGGCAACATTCATTGCTATGCAGATGACAGCACGGTTCATGGGCGATACTGCTATGGGCCCCCAGGTTGCCGTGACGGCACTGTGAGCGGGCGCGAAGATCTCGTCATTGAGCTCAACCGGTCCTTGGATCTCATTTCTACATGGGGTTCCAGGAATATGGTTGAGTTCAATGCCAGGAAAACCCAGGTGTGTGCGTTCACGTGCAAAAAATCCCCGTTCTCTCCCCTCCCTAATCTTCAGGGTATTCCCCTCTCAATGCGGAATGACCTGAGTATCCTTGGTGTGGATATCCGCTGTGATCTTAATCCAAGGAATCACATCGAGGGCGTAATATCTGCCACATCGCGCAGGGTCGGAATCCTGAACAAGGTGCGTCGGTTTTTCACGCCCGGTCAACTACACCGCTTGTATAAAGCGCAGATTCGGCCGGGTATGGAATACTGTTCGCACCTCTGGGATGGATCCGCCCAGTACTTACTCGATGCCTTGGATGGATTGCAGCGGCGGGCCATCCGCATTGTAAATGATGCAGACGTTACGAGCAACTTAGAGTCGCTACAGTTGCGGAGGGATGTTGCCTCTCTAAGCGTGTTCTACCGTATGTATCATGGTGAATGCTCTGAGGAATTGTTTAGTTTGATCCCCTCCTCTCCTTTCCTTAACAGAACCACGCGTGCTGGCTTGCGAAGCCACAGCTTGACGGTTCAAACCATCTCGGCGCGAACAAAAAACTTCGCAAATTCTTTTTTGTGCCGCACTGTGAAGCTGTGGAATTGTTTGCCGTCACACGTGTTCCCTCCTTCCTATAATCCTGGGTCCTTCCGCCGTAGTGTGAAGAAGCATCTCAGCAGGCCGGCATAATTGTGTCGAATGGCATGGGACCGCCGTCTGATGCCATTCGATACTCTGTCTGGACGGCATTTGCGCTTAACATCAGGTGCAGTGCAGTCATTATGCCGTGTCATATTAAAAAAAAAATAATAATAATAATATAATAGTTGTGTATCAAATTAATATTTGCATCAGCCCATATACGTCTCACTGCAGGGCACGGGCCACCTCTCTGAGAACACGACTGAGAGGGATTAGGCCATATGGCCTATACTATATAGTCAACCACGCGGGCCTAGCGCGGGTTGGCGGACTTTACGTACCGTAAAAAATCTTATAAATCGCTACGGTATGCAGGTTTAATCACCATGATTTTCTTCACCGTCATAGGGCGTGGTCTAATATTGTTTAATATTCCCTAAGCACAATTAGTTTATATTGCAAACAATCCTAAAATATGATTCATTGTTATTGTAAAGTTTGTGATAACGATATGTAATTAAAATGAATATTTACTACGAATTACATGAATACCAGCTTTATTAATTTTAATTAATCAAATAAACCAACATTCCCTTGTATAATGAGTCCTAATGTTATAAATTACGATGCTGTGCTGAAAATATTTGAATCATATTTAATATCATTTACTTTAACAATCTATTTTATTTTCTGAATGCAATATGATTACTGCTGTAAAATTAATGTTCATTTGTTTTTATTTTAGTTTTCACTGTGCCTATTGTTAATGTCTCAAATGTTAACGCTCTGTATAAACTGTTACAAGAAAAAGTTTTGTTATAACCGCAATTTATCGTAAAATTCACTCATAAATATAGGTTCAAATAAATACTAGTAAAAAAAACTAAAAACACGCTTTAGTAATAGACCCAACTAAAATAGTAAATATAATTGATAATAAGTTTAAGATCATAAAATGGAGTGTAATACATTTATTTTATGGTTAAAAAGTTAGGATTTTTCACTAAAAAACATATATTTTATCAAAGAAAGCTGCGTGAAAATTAAGAACTTGTAATTAAAAAAAAAATTGATGCCTCTGGTTAAAATAATATAACATACTTTTTAAATTATTGGATTGACATGGGTCCCTGACAAATATGCAAAATTTCAAATCAATCCGACGTTTTGAAGTGCTCTAAAATCAACTTCAAAGATTCCGTTACATACATACATACACGCGAAGCTAATAAAAAGCGTATTAAAAATATTCATTATCAAAACAGGATCTCCTTTTGTAAATCAAACTTCCATATTCATTAACATAAGCGCACTGTAAAGGGAAGCGTTTTTCATCGTCCCTTCTTTTAATTTAAGGGATCCTCATGAACTCGGCCAGCAAAATGACTTTTTGACTGGAGATCAACGGGCTGTGTAAACTTAATTCGTGATTAATTACATCGCGCCCAGATAAATTGTTAGTGGACTTTATCGCTGGCACACGAATGTTTACCGCTCAAATTTGTACCCAAAATATCTGGTTTGGGCTTCTTGGGGTGGAGGTACTTCGTGTTGATGATTTATTTTATAAGATTTTAAGAATAAAAACATATATTATAGGGGAAATTAGGGCAAGAATAATATTAGTGGACACTCAAGAACATAAAAAACTTTGACATAAATTATGGCGGTTTATTCATTAATACCACTAAACAGTCGAATTATGCTATTAATACAGAATAATTGACAGCCTCCGTGGCGCTGTTGGTTAGACACCGACTGTACAACGAGAGGCCGCTGGTTCGATCACCGAGACAAATAGTGACAAATAGTAATTAGGTGAACCACAAGTATTTGTGTGAGCTCTGGGTGTTTGTGAGACCCAGACCCGACACAAATACCGATGTGAGACCGAAAAAGTTATTCCTAGCTCCTGATACCTACGACACAAGACTCGATCTTATTGTGGGGTCAGAACTATGTATATGACTAATCGAAATGTAGACTTGTTGAAACTTGTATACACGAACGATCAGGTAGGCCTATGCACGTACACCACATAACGCACCATACAAAGCTCTCAACATTTCGAACTCTTAGTAATTCGAACTATTAGAGTGGTCCCTTCAACTACAAACTATCGATAGTCGACTGTATTTGAATAATTGATTTGATATAAGTCGAAAACCTTTTAGTCGCTATACGTATACAATAGAAGTGAATACGAATATGAAGCCAGGAACATTTCTGCCACCATCAACAGATACAAAACAAGTATCAAAATTCAAAACTAGTCTAATTAAATAGTCCTTTAATAGATCAATTGACTTTGATAAAATTTTCACTTCTTACTTCAGTTTCATGTTCAAAACATCACCATTAAAAGAGCTGAAATAACAGAACAGTATTCGCTCAGCTTACAAAGAGCCCGATGTATTATGACACCGTTCTAATGTAGAATACGAGAGCGACAAAAGCCATAAGTGTCCTAAAATGTTTAAGCCAAAGCCTGCATTTCTCAGCAGGGATTCATTTAAAAGCTTTAAAAATACACACTGTATTACAACGGAGGAAATTCCACTTCAGCTGTATCCAAAGGAAATCACCCGCAGAAAGATAAAACGTGTTCAGGTAAAAAGGTAAACAAAGAATTCTCTTATGACCCGCATTAGATTTCCCCGTTACAAAAGATAAATTATTATTCTAATGTACGCAATTTAAATGCAATTTCTATTGTTCAGCGTGAATTGTTTTCTGTGCTACATTTATATTTTATTGTTTCATTATAAATGTTTCCAATTATTATGGTAATTAGTGAGGAATGAGAAATGTCAAAGAAACTTTGATTAGTTTTATTGGAGAAATCTATTCGCTTTCTCTCGTGTGGTTCTAATGAAGGTTAATATAATTCCAGTGAAGATTAAAAAGGAATAATTATTAATTTTGTTTTATGCAAACCTGTTGTAAGATGGAAAACATTTGCGTTTTGAAATGAGATTTTTAAAATCATAGTGACTTTGGATCTACGAATTCCGGTTATTTCATATGAGTTCATATTTTTATCTAGCATTTGAAAAAAAAAAAACGCATTTATAACTTGATTTTTGATGTTACATTTATTAGTTCATAAACTTATTATTTTTCAGGTTATGTTTCTTTTTGTTTTCCTTTATTTTTTATTGGACCAGGTTTTATTTGGTTTTAACAATTAAGTTTAGCTGTATTTATTTAAATACATCTGCACTCGTTTCACTTTGTCAGGAACAATTGTCTGCACGCATCTATAGAAAGCATTATTGCTATGTAATTTTGGTAATTTTCCATTCCCAAGAATTGACAATTACTAAGGCGAAAATAAATGATATTGATTATGACAAAATCTATTTTTACTGTATACAACAATATCAATATTACATCGAAGAACGCTACAATGGATTCTCCGAAATATTTTGGTTAACAGTCAAAACAATGCATTCATGGGAACTTGCTTCCGTCCAATTTGAAGAGATATTGCCAGTATTCTATTAGTTTCCTGTACAAGATGTCAAATAGCTGCTAGGGTTTGAATTTAAACGTACAGCATAACATGTTATTGAATGTTATAGACTGAAATTCGTGGAATAATTTAATGTTAAAAAGTTACCTACATTTAGAATTATAGGACTTAAGATTTTCTTGTAAAATATCATTTTATTAATTTTAATATGTCAAACTCTCTATTAGACTAACCGCTTGAAGTAATTTTTCTATTTTTATTGTACAGATCCGGCAAACGAGCAAACAAGTCACCAGATGGTAAGTGATCACTGCCGCCCATGAACATCCACAACGCTTGATTCATAAATGTGTTGCTGACCTTTAAAATCAGGGGGGAAGCGGTAAGGAAAATGGACGGGAAGAGGAAAGTGGTATTAGGCATCCGGCAATCTCACTCACCGAACGAAACGCGAAAGCAAAGCTGTCGCTTCACGTCGATTTCCTGTGAGACTGCTGTACCACCCCGGACGAGCGTGCCTCTTCACACTGAGTCATGACTGACAACAGCGTGGCTCTACCACATTAATATTTTGTTCCAGTCTGCCTTTGTATAGAGCAAAGAAAAACTGCAACAATATTTTTTGTCCAGCTAATAAATTATATATCAGCCTTACATTCTTTCTTATTATAAAGGAATATAACACAGAGAACAATCACTATAAGCCGAAACAAAAGTTAAATTTTTAAACCTTTCATTCATATTATATTTGTCGCGGTGTTGCCAACGCTGGTAAATATAAAATTGCGCGGTGCGTCCGGCCAACTGATGTATTTTTGCTGTTGTGTTACAAATTTATTTGCACTTGGTCAACTCTTTGATTCATTAACTTAATCACTGGTGCATGGTAGATAGTACCGTCGTTAATTGGACGTTGTTGATTAAACATTTATTTAGTTCGTGCATGTATACAAATCATTTGATAACGTAGACCTTTGTCTGCTCTATTTTTGAACAATATGTTCTTAATATTCTTTGTCTTTTACCCCTTTCGTACTATTTTTTATATTCGATTTTTATCGTTTCTTGCTAAAACGTATACCGTAGTTGATCATGTAGTTTCTAATGTTATAAACTGTGGCTATATATGTAATCTCGACGGTTTATTTTACTTTATCTGTGAGCTTCAGTAATCCTTGCTAACGGTGATATAGACCTAAAACTAAATGCATATTTATAAGTCGTATTTATAATTGGAGGTGCTTACTCGCAATATAAGCTTTATTCTGTATGTGAAGTTCGATATAAAAATATATACTAACGGCGTTATTCATAGACAGATTTAAAAACTATTTCAGTTATCGAATGTTTTGTCCCTCTCCAATGACTTTGAAATTTAGTTTGAGCGAACAAGACAAAACATTCGATAAGTAAATATGTTTTAAATCTGTCTATTACGGCCTTATTCATAAATAAGGCCGTACATATTTATTGAAATATACATAAATGCACATAGAACGACATTTACTTCTATTCTTCTTTGGTTAAACTAAAATCGTATTTATATTCTTCTTACCGTATCAGATTTGCAAAAATCTTTAGGCGAGTTTTCTAAACATTTAATTTCGTGTGGACATTGAAAGAGATTCACACAAAAAGCTAAACGTAATTACATTAGAAGACATCCGCTGTATAATGACGGAAAGGTATTCGGCCGGGCGAAATTCTCAGCACTATGGAATTTACTAGATGCCCGTAATTTTGGTTATTTTGATTATTTACGAATTAAATTCCTAGTATTGAATGTCAAATGTCTGGCAACGTTGCGTGCAAAGACGTGGAAAGCTATCGACGTCTTTAGTAAACCTCAAGTAGGTACATGTGGTTCGTTTTGCATCGTCGAGATTCTAAAGGCATAATGTTGGAATGGGAATAGGGTTGTAACCACTTGGCTCCGAATAACGCTGGCTAACGGCATAGAAATCTTAATACGAGGAGGAATGTACATTTACATGTTTTAGCGCAGCCAAATAGTGGAAGTTCTATGTAGGTGTTGAGCTCAGGTTAATGGAGATACGGTTTATGTTGAGTGAGTAAATATTTTCCAGGTTAATAGCTTAGCTTATTAATTTTCATATTCAAAGAACTCACGTCTTTGCCCCTAATTAGCTGATATTATGTAAGAAGTCTTTGAGGATGTGTACTATTGTTCCAAACACACAAACATAATTTATCTCCACTTTTTCAAATTGATTTAATAAGCAGTACAGCCACGGTATAGCTAGTTAAAACTACGGCATGAATGGGCCGGCCCGATCGAAGTGATAGCACTTTCTCACAACGCCGACGTGAAGTAACAGCTTTGTTGGCGTGTTTCGTCCGGTCAGCGAGACTGCCGATGCCACAACAATCTATACACCGCAGATCGATCGCAACTTGACACAGGCAACAGCAAACAATCATTAATAAAAGTATTGAATCATATTTTTAACGATGAAGCATAACATGGCAAAGAATGGTGCTTACCATAGAGTCTACTGATTTATATGGTATGCGAAATCCGTAAATCCGCAATAGGCTAGGATGGTGAATTAAGGCCTAACCCGTCTCGAGTGAACTATAGGTTATAGTCATGTGATGTAGGCGATTAGGGGGGAAGGGGAAATTTCAATATCCTCTTCCTGATTAGTATTGCATGCGAACAAGAATAATTTCATAACCCATCCACGCGGCCTTTATAATGAGTTAATTCAACATATACGTTAAACAAACAAGATTACACAAATCTTGTTAGAAATTTTGCATATATTAAGAACAAAGTTCTTATCGCGCTGAGATAATTACCGCGTGCGAACTTCACTAATAATGTTGTTCGGGGTACGGAACACGCCGCAATTCGCTACACAGATTTCTTTGAATACTAGACAGTTGAATTGTACATGAGGAGGAGATAAGGTCCCTTGTCATTAAAAATAGACGCGTGACGTGACGTTCCGACGCATATAATATTCAGTGCTCTGCAGAGTGTGTGATTGACACCGAATATATTGAGGGTAACAATGCTCGGTACGTTCCGGTTGTAATGCCTGTTGTTCTCGTTTTTATGTTATTTACCACCAGTTGTCACTATGTTTATTTTCGTGATGTTTTCGACTTTTATTGAGGCATATTGGAGTTACGTTAAGGTACAATGGCGTGGAGAAGTAACTGTTCCATGAAAGTGAAATGAACACGTATAAATATGTAATTCCTTTTTGATCCGATGTTACTTCTTGAGTAGTCTTGTGATGGGAGATATAAGGAATTGGGATAAATTATTACATCGATTGTTTGTCATGGGAGTTTTACTACTATATAATATCAACATAAATTATAGTGTTATGGATTGCTTGTATATCTGTTTGCCAATTAATTATGGCATTTTCTTTTCTCAAAATCATTTTGTATCTGATAATACCATTGGTAACACGTTAGATGTATTGTGATCGCCGGATTCTTTTTGTATGGTGTCGATAGAATAAAAATAAAAAAGAATGGTAAATATTATTTTATTTTACATAAAAATCCAACATGCTTAATAGGACTTCATAAGTAACACAATTGAGTGATTGCAATTGCGTCATATCATTTCTCTTCATACATTTCTCGTCTCCAACACATTTCTAATCAACAAACCACGTTACAACCTAAAACCCACCAATCGAGGCCACGAGTACCATTTAAATCCGCCAAGTCACCTGTGTGATCAACACTGGCCTTCAGATGGAAAATATTTTCGAACGTATCAGCATAGTACGGGATGCGATTTAAAAACGGCAGGATAGCACCGGATATAGTTATTAAATTTCAATTTTAAGCTTTATGCTTCTGGGCGATAAGAGGATTTTGATTCCCTCGTCCCGTTTTTGCGATAAATTCAGGGTTGACTCCGGAACTATTCGGTTTTGAACGGCTAACTGAACTTGGCCATGCAATATGGCTTGTTTAAATTGCGCTTGTTTGTTAATTGCTACGGTTTGCTCGCTTTGTTAAGGTGTTGCTGTTTTAATTGTGTATTTGAAATCAATTTTTCCGTTTGATTTTTGGACATTTACGCTGTTTTCTGTCTTTCTTTTCTTTCTTGTCGCTGTCTTTCCTTTCTTTAAAAAAAATATTTATAGGCGTGAACATCTTACTTGATAAAAAAGATAGATGAAGATTGCTGTTTATGAACACTACAAAAACGTCGAGAGTTTCTAGTAGACAGGCTGACTTTTAGGGTGAAATATTTTATATTCTGACGCTGCAGAGTGACTACATTTCAAATAAAGTAAATGAGAGGTAGTCCCAATTTATTATCGACTGGATAAAAAATATAATCTCTATTGGTTTACACTTGGAGGAGTCACTATGGGTGTATCACGTCTTGTTTATCGGTGGCTATATAGACGGACCTAAATATTCTACGCGGATCCAAATATTGTACCTACAGCTAGCTTAATACATGTGACTATTCTTCTCTTCGATGCTCTCATGGTTATCTACAAAAAGTCAACATTCATTTTGCTCCTCGACCCAACTAACCTTTAAACCACAAGAGGGCACAAGAAGCGATCCTACAACCCTGAGAGTTCACATCTGCTCAGAACGGCGTAAAAAACGTCCCGCTATGGCTCACACGGATTACGATGTCAATGTAAACAAGATCAGTGGAAATATTTTTCATACGACGGACGCAAATGGCAGTCGTTCCATCATTCCACTCCTTACTTCCAACGCTAATATTTATTTTATTTCATTGTTTTGATTTGAGTAGATTGTACTCGTATATTGTACCTGTACAGATGGAACTGCGCTTTATTGTTTTAAAAATTAAGTATCACGTACGTTTGATTTCACAAAAGGAAGTCCATGAATTGTTCGTAAATATTTTAGTCCTTCGGTGCCAGAGACTGGTGTGATGGCTTTTTGGCAACTATAGTGAGTCATCAGCTCTATCGGAACTTCAATTTGGAGTGGGCTACAATCTGATAAAAACAATCCATCCACGAAACCAAATCATAATTTTAAGCAGGGAATATCTTGTATTTTAAATTTGAAAATTCACATAAAGATCTATGCCTGATCTGCGCTTCTAATCAAGAATCTTATGATTGCAATCCGTGCGTTGGCAGTATGGCAATAATCATAATAAGATGAAGCACATGTCTCACTAATAACTGTCAATTGGATAATTGATGGCAATGGACTCCTAATAGCCAAGTAATTAATATTCACGATGCCTATTTAATTAACTTGTCACCTCCATTTGCAGCCGCAACTTAGTCTTCATTTAGCATGTTTAACCCTAGTCTGACCACAGTAAGTGGTTTTTGTCATTAACTCGCCTAACTATCTCTTTAATTCCCTCCCCCTTTATATTTAAAATGCTACAGGACATTTTTGATTTATTATCACTACGTTACCCAATATTATTAATGTTACCTTATATTCATATACTTCTTTTTGATATATTTTTGTAACCAATAGATTTGAAGGGCTTACATGTGGCCTTATAGTTATATACTTGTTGATATTATTGAGATCTGGCGGTGAAAAAATCTTAAATGATTATTTGGCAAAATTCAAAGCTATATGCATCACAATAAAGAACAGGAAAATTTCAGATCGCTCTCGATATTCGGCACTGTACGTAGTCGTCGCCCAAGGTACAAAATCTGCGAAATTACAAACTGATTTTTTTCCTCCGAATATGAGAACGGTCGGTGTTGATTGCTTCCCCGCAAACTTGCAGCCCTACCCATTGGCAAATTACATCAACACCCAATCGCTCCCGGAGGTCCAAAACAACGGCCGCCTCCCATCAACCCTCTTACGCTTATTTCCTTTTTTATTGAGTGTGAACCGATCAGCAATTTTCCAATGACGACACACATGAATATCGCCGAGTTGAAAACGGTCACGGAAATGTTTATAATTCAAATCCCATGTTTGAGTAAGCATTTGTTTAAAGCCCAACGCAATCGGAAGGAAAAATTTGATAGCCTTTGATAATAATTTCGCCGTATTCAACTTTTCGTCTCGGAGATTTTATAATTGTGAAGTTTCGGCTTTGTGGATATAATGATATATATTTAGGATAAAGTGCTGTACGATATTTTACTTGCTCAATTAAAATTTAAGCTACAGTCGTAAGATTTTGTATTTTTAATTTGTACTTGACAGCCTCCGTGGCGCAGCTGGTTGGCCGTCGGCTGTGAAACTAGAGGCCGCGGGTTCGATCCCCGCATCAAAACAAATGTTTGTGTGAACCACAAATATTTGTTTCGAGTCTAGGTGTTTGTGAGACCGAAAAGTCTCTCGTAGCTCCTGATACCCAGGACACAAGACTCGATCTTAGTGCGGGGTCAGGACTATGTATGTGACTGTTGGGTGTATTTAATGTGTACATTAGGTAAATTTAGGAATTTCATTAAAGTCCAAATTTTACTTACTTATTACAGCATTTAATTCAATAATGATTACATTATGCTGACTAGTGACTAGTTTATTAATTGACAGCACCCGTTAAACAGTCGCGCCACAATCAAGCTATTAACGAAAGTTCAATAAGAACGATGTTTAAAAAAAATCACTGATAACATTGTGGCTTCCACATTAATTTTATTCATTACAAAACGCAACACAAAGAAACAAAAAACCGCTTACCACAACTCCATTACCAGAAACATTAAACATGTTTATTAACAAAATGCCATTTTAAAATTGCACCGCCCGCAAGTCCGCAAGATTTCATATTACCATTTTTATTACAAAATATACTTAGTAGAGGCTATATGAGGACACCGGGGATAAATTGTGCCGTGCGCTCCAGCATTTGTCACCCTTAGACCCTTGGCGTTTGTGAAATTGTGCTCATATTGTAAGGGCTAATCCTCGAGGAGAATTCATCAGGTTCTAACGCGGCCCTTATCGGTACGAGCCTCTTTCAACGGCCATCCTCATTATTTTTTGTCGCTTTATAGTGTAATGGTTTTAATGTCAAGATCCAAAGAACCAGGACAATTATAAAAACAGTAAATAAGCTAGACAAATCAACTCTTATAGCTAATAAAGATCAATTTAATTTATATTTAGAAAACAGTTTTAATTTACTCGAGACCACAAGCTCTGAAGATGTACAAAGTCAATATAGTAATATAAAAGAGGCTGTGAAAATAGCCAGTCAAAAGATTAAGAACGTTAAAAAGAAATAAAACAAACTTACGAGAGAGACAATACAACTAATAGAAAAAAGACAACTGGAAATTTATGCAACTGAAAGCTACAGAGAATTAGACAGGAAAGTAAAGAGAAATATACGTAAAGATATAAGACATTACAACACCCAACTAGTTCATTATGCTCTTACAAACACGCAATCACTTAAAACAACTATGCGCGGAATGGAAGCAGGCAAGTCAACAATAACACACCTAAAAGATAACAACGGTGAAAAACACGGTGATAGGGCCAAAATAATTCAACTATGTACACATTTTTATAAATCCCTCTATTCTGAACATCAATTGCCCCATTTAGAGGCCCAGTCAAATAAATACCCAGACAACAGATTACCAATTATAACGGGTTTAGAAACCCATAAAGCTCTTCTCAGTATGAAATGCCATAAAACTCCCGGTGAAGACTGTGTTACAACAGAAACATTAAAAGTCGGAGAGCAGATTTTGCTACCCTATGTTTGTAACCTTTTTAACACTATTTTAAAATCCGGTAACTTTCCAAAAACTTTTTGCCATTCGAATATATTACTACTTCATAAAAAAGGCGACAAGTCCGATATAAACAATTACCGTCCCATTAGTTTGATTTCCCACCTTTATAAACTTTTTATAAAAATAATCGCAAATCGAATATCTGACAAATTAGACGACTACCAACCCTTTGAACAAGCAGGATTCCGCCGTGGCCTTTCCACCACCGATCACTTACATACCCTAAACCAGGTAATAGAAAAACATCAAGAATTCAATATACCTTTATACCTTGCATTTGTCGATTATTCAAAAGCTTTCGATAGCCTACATCACTCGGCCATATTCAAGTCCCTCGAAAAACAGAATATCCACCCTGGGTACATACAACTACTTCGGAATATATATAAGCACAGCACAGCGTCCATCAACATCAATGGTTTCGTAGGACCTCCTTTTCCTATACAAAAGGGTGTAAAACAGGGTGACCCGCTATCTCCAAAACTTTTTACAGCCACGCTGGAGGAAGTATTTCAAAAATTAAAAACCGATTGGGAGAATAGGGGCATTGTTATCGGCGAAAAGAGATTAACAAATCTTCGCTTCGCCGACGACATTGTCCTCTTCTCCTCATCTGCAGCTGATCTGACCCAAATGCTTGAACAACTGAGCCAAGCGAGCCTCGAGGTCGGACTCGGTATGAATATGACCAAGACCAAAGTAATGACAAACAGCGTGAAAAGGCGCATAGAAGTCGGGGGTGAGGGAGTTGAATATGTTCATGAGTACCTTTACCTTGGCCAGATTGTATCTTTCCAGGCAAGACAAGACAAAGAAATCTCAAGACGAACCGAGAATGCCTGGAAGAACTATTGGTCAATGAAAGATCTCATGAAAGGGTCATTACCTCTCTCCCTTAAAAGGAAACTTATGGACATGTGTATACTCCCCACCCTCACATACGGAGCGCAAACTTGGTCACTAACTAACCGTCAAAAGTCCGCCCTAGGGGTTTGCCAACGAGCGATGGAACGCACCATTCTTGGAGTTAAACTCATCGACCGCGTAAAGAACTCAACGCTGCGTTCCATTACTAAAATCGCCGACGTGGGACAAACAGCTGCCAGGTTAAAATGGAACTGGGCTGGCCACATCTACCGCATGTCCGACGACTATTGGGCGAAAGCCACCACACATTGGCTCCCCAGCAGCCGAAATCGACTACGCGGTAGGCCCAGAAGGAGATGGCGGGACGAACTCGACTCCTATCTTCCGAACTGGTGGCAAGTAACATCCGACCGTGACAAATGGAAGGAATGGAGGGAGGCCTTTGCCCAGCAGTGGGACTTAAAGGGCTAATAATAATAATAAAATTATAGTGTAACAAAGACTGACGAACTGTCGTACATGCGGGAAAAGAGCTCGAGTTTATGTATAGTGGTTTTTGTAATACGGAATGCTGCGATTTAGGAATTTGGGTGAATTGTAGAAGGTTTTATCTATTCAGTTTTGTTTTGATGTTTAGAGTAATACAAGTGTCTGATTATGGATGACAGTGCTAAGGTAAGTGCGGAAGTGGTAGAGCCACGCTGTTGTCAGTCATGACTCGGCATAAATAGGCAGGCTCATTTGGGGTGGAACCATTGTCTCACAGGAAATCGACGGGAAGCGACAGATTGTCGGATGCCCAATACCCCTTTTAAATCCTCTTCCCATCCTTTTTCATTCCCGGTTCCCTCTGAAACACTTTCTTCACTTTTTTTTCTTTTGTTCTTTTTCTTGTTCTTTCTTTTGGCCGGAAACACATCCATGATCCAGCGTTGTTTATCATCTCATCATGGGCGGCAGCTATCACTTACCAGCAGGTGACCTGTTTGCTCGTTTGCATTTGATACTATCCCGAACAAAACTGGATACCTTCTTCATGGTCAATCTATTATTTTAAACAAAACAAGGCCATATCAATTACTGGCCTATTCCGATTCTAACTAAAAATAACTAATATCTGACTTATTTATAAAAATACCTGCTTACCCTTACAGATGAAGGTAATTTTAAGACACACTTGCCCGTCAAAATGTTCGCGTGCATACATAAAAATCCTGTTTATTCCCAACTCGAAAGTACAAAATAACTCAAACAACTGTCCTTCCTACGTGAATGATTTATTTTACTCGTTTCCATATAAAAATGACTGAAAACAAATTTAATAAGCGCACAAAACTAAATGAAGTTTGCCAAGCTAATTAATTAAGGTGCGATATCCATTCACGAAAAAAATATTTTCATACTGTAAAATTTAAAAAATCCGCATTCCGTGAATGCGAGAGGCTGCAGTTTTCGAGCGGGTGACTATTTCAGACCGAATCTTGCAGTATTTTCGCAAAGCTTTACGTAGCGACGGTGTTTTCATAAAAAGTAAAGTTATCAAAGGCCGTGTGCTTTCACTTGGAAGTTAATGAGCCGACACGGCGGTGATAATGTCGCCACGTCGGCACACTTGCCTCAACTTACTGACTACTGGTAAAACTGTATTTATGGTGTAAAGAACTGGAATCGATAAGCCGATGCCTTTTTGAGCACAAAAGCTTGGATAATGGCATGCACCGATAATTACGTACTGATGTGTGACTTGTGTTCAGATGAATTCTGAAAGCCTAGAGAACATTGTTTCACGTGGAATATGAGAGATTTATGGAGATTTAAAACGCTTACTGAATGATTTTGCGATAAATTCGAATATTTTCGACCAGCATGCACTGCAATATTGAGCTGCTTGTATTAAACGTAGTTGACATAGTATTGGCAATTATTACGTCAATTGTCAAATATTTTGTCCAGACTTTTAGAACACCTTGGATGATTCAGGCTTAAAACTCTATAATATTGGAATGAAATGAAAACGAAATGAACATATTTGATAATAAAAAGAAATATTTTTATTATAACATTAAAATTAATGTTATAATTTTTATGTCACGTCCACTACTAAAAATAAGCCTCTTCCAAGAATTTTCGGAAGCAGTCTGCATCCATTTATTAAGTCGCCTGTCCTCCTTGTGGGTGGATGTCGGACGTTGCTCTTGTCGGTAATATCAGGTGCAAAATTCTCAGAAATATATTTTTAGCCGATTTTATATATTAACGGTTCGGTTTTGTTACGAGACTGGGTTTTGTGACACCAAAATGTCTTTGATATCTAAGACAAACTACTTTCATCTTATAGTGGGGTCAGGAATGTGTGAATAACTTTTAGTATCTATTTATATTATAATTAATATCTATATATATAAAAGAAAGTCGTGTTTGTTACACTATTTATAACTCAAGAACGGCTTTACTGATATGGCTGAAAATTGGTGAGGAGATAGCTAAGAGCCAGGAGACGGACATAGGCTACTTTGTTTTATGAAGAAAAGGCTTGAAGGGGTTGAAATAAGGGATGAACGTTTGTATGGACAAATCTAAACCGTTAAAGTTAAGATATTAAACTTTGCACTTTAGTTACTCATTTAAAAATAAAAATATATAAATTAACCCTAAAGGGGTTAAAATAAGGGTTGGAATTTTATATGCAAACCGCTGAAGCTATTTCTATAAAAATATATATTTCAGCTCCTTATTACAAACAAAAAATAGTGGCTTAATGGCTTTCTCCCAGAAGGGGTAGGCAGAGGTGCTACCAGAACACCCACGTTTCGCCTTATATATTCCGTCCCACGATGTGATAGGGGGCGAGCCTATCGCCATATCGGGCACAAATTCCTGACTCCGGGCTGATAATGAATAGAAAAATCCAATATCACTTTGCCCGACCCGGGATTCGAACCCGTGACCTCAGCTTTGCAATCGTACTGTAGTACCACTACGCCACCGAGGCAGTCAATAGGTAATGCATAGTCTTCTTTATTAGCCTAAAGCGACGAAAAGGGGTTTGTTTTGACGAACAGAAATCACCAAGAAGGGAAAAACGTTATGACTATCGCATTGTTTACATTTGAGGAATAAGTAGTTTACTATACTTCAAAAAATCAATTTCGTAGTCAGAATTTTGGCTGAGCGGAAAGTTTTAGCAGGAATTTTGCAAAGTATTTGTGTTTGCGTATTTTTTTAATGATATTCGTCGTATTTTCGTGTTTATATAAAACCTATCTACAAAATAAAAGCAATTCCAAAAAATTGTTAACATGCCTACTAGGCATTACGGGATGAAATGGGATAAAGTGGGACGAACGCGATGAGACCGGTCGGATCCGGATTGCATTCCATGGGAAATAATGGGACGGGATGTAACAGAAAGAAAAGGAGCCAGATGAGATGGGATGGGATATGATAGCAAAAGGGATAGTAGGTACTTAGGTTGAGTTCAGGAGTACAAAAGTTTGAACGGGAATAAGATATTTCTGGTGTGGAGTGGAGTCTAAACATCTAAGCACCCAGGCGAAGCTGGGCCGGGCCGCTAGTATTATATAAAACAAACATTTGAACAGTACGAAATTAAACACATCACGTGAAGTTAATTCAATTATTAAACACAAAAAATCAACATGATGATTCCCACCTTGAAGCAATCCTTACTCAAAACCTAAGGCCATGTTGAAATGTACATATAATATAGATTTAATACAGCCCCATAAAAACAAACATACACTACGTGGCAATAACTCACAGACCCGTGGGCTTACCAACCCAGCACCTCGGCTACAAGGGAATTACAGCTGTTAAGCTGCGGAACCAACCCGCAGGTACAATTTACTGATATTTCTTAACTACAGTTTCGTCTGTTATCTGGTGAAATGGGTATTCAAATGTAGGGTTTTATTGGAAGGAATGTTACATATATTACAGAGAGTTAATTGTAAATATTATAAAATAAATACATCCAACAATCACATACATATCCTGATCCCGCACAAAGATTATGTCTTGTGTCGTAGGTATCAGAAATTACGAGAGACTTTTCGGTCTCACTACAGATATAAAAAATAAAAAAATATTAAGAAGTATTTTAGATTAGTTTCGAAATGCATGGTTTTCAGAGTCAGGGTATATCTGGCTTTGAGCATGCCGACATTATTATGTTCACGGGCGGGAGGTCAAGTATTATGGGTAAATAGTGGATCCTTTTGTTCCTTCGCACTGAGTTTACCAGGAGAATTCTAATCAGTTTGACAGCCAATTTAAAAAAAAATGTGTATCACCTAGTACCTTCCCATCACAATTATTTTAATATTTTAAAATATTTGTATTGAGCTTGATGCAGTACAAATCTAGTTTGTAGTTAACATAAACCTAATAAATAATTCACATGTATCTTTAATTCTGCGCGCGTGTCGTCATATGTACGCTAGGTACATTGCTTTGCTGGTGAAAATAGTTTGAATATTAATTTGTGACAACTAAAATTAAATCATTCTTGCTTAAATGAAGCAAATTATTTGAACACAAAAAATATGTATTTTTTGTGTCAGTATGCAATATTTTTTGTATCAATTACAACGTGCTAGATTTTTTTGAAATAACTTAGAACTCAATTACACCACACCAATGTTTTGACAGCGATTTAATAACTCCCATTCTATTTCATGATCATACTTCCAATGTAATCAACAACAAACCCACATTATTTATTTAAATAAATATTTTTCTGTCTCCTTAGCACTTGCATCACGTAAAGGCGACATATTGCATGCTACGAATGCAAAGGCACGGCTATCATTAAGCGTTATGAGATAAGACGATGCCATGTTCAACCGACGACGCTCTACCCGCGCTAAAATGCTACTGAAAATTATGGACTTACGTCACGACTCTTAAAATTAATGGCGGAACTTGTGACGCGAAATTGTCTTATTAATTTTTCTTTTGAATAGTGTTATGAGGTAGACGGGGTTGCGGTTTGGTAATCTACGTAAGTTAGCGTAGTTCCGTTTCGTTCGCCTTAGTAACGCTAGTTGTGAATAAGGATGAGAAATCGTATTCGTTCGGAGATGAAGATTGAAGATTTAGTATGCATTTCCTCCACTCATGGCTTTTTCTCTTCTTTACTTTACCCTCATTTTAAGACGCGGGATACTAAGATACGAGTGTTATGGACGTCTACGGGTGACGATTTACCAGATGAGTCGTAAGGTCATTTGCCGAATATATGTATGAAATTAAAAAAAGAAATTAAATTCCGCGTAAAAGTTAAGGCAGGCAACGCAGATATTCCCGTTTGATAACAGCAATAATTAATCTACGTAACACTTTGTGTGTCGAGTGGAAATTCTCATTGCACACTGCTTATTTGTTTAATTCTGACCTCACTCTTATCGTGCTATTGTAGTAGGCAGACTTGAGATTACCGCAAATACGACTAAAATGTTGAAAAACAGATGAATTTAAAAGTCAGTCTAGTGGATTATCAAACTACTGCATTAGTCGCACTTCAGAATCAGCTTAATTTAGCTCAGTATCTTTGCCAAAAGTAATTTGGGTGTTAAAAAATGAGAAAATACATTTTACAGTCAAGAAAGGAGTAAAAATAATAGGTGCTCTCTCAAAAAATAGTTGGCCATAATCAAGAAACTGTAATTTTATAAGTGGCACTGTCTCTGCTAAAAATCTTGTCTTTAAATGTCCTAAAACCGTAGTTAAAGTCAAGAGTAGGAGTTACTACAGCGCTGTCCTTATGCCCAAAGGAAAACATACCCTTAAAAGCTGTATTTCTAAATAGGAGTTACACATACATACATAACCACACGCCTTTTTCCCAGAAGGGGTAGGCAGCGGTGCTACTAGAACACCCACGTTTCGCCTTGTATTTCTAAATAGGAGTTAAAAGAACCACGGAAACTCAGATCTCAGAGGTTTCCTATCTTCAACCCTGAGATTAGCACCGCTGAGTAATACGTCATGTGTAAATCACAGCTCGGACTGCGCTGCGGAGTGCGATTGCGTCGGTGATTTGTCGGCTGCCTCCAGACGTTGGTGACAACACACTACTTAAAATATTGTACTGGATTTCGCCTAGATTTGTGCGGAGTTTATGTGCTGTCCTTGAGTTATGTCTCCTGTGTGTTGAACTTGGTTTGTTGTTTGGAAGTTTTGCTGAATTTGTGCATTTAAATGTTGTTGAGGGAAGTTGCTCAAAATAGTTGTATAAGGAAAGCAATGGACGATTAAGAATGGTACTGTATTGACAAAGACCTATCAGTGGAGTTATAGGCTGATGAACCTATATTGTCTAGAAGACATGGTGGCAATGTGATCTCTGATTGTCTAAACGTCATATTTGTAGGAAAACAATGCGAGTGTTAAAATTGACTCGTGCGAAAACATTCCAATTTGAATATACAAAGCAATGGAAGAAGAAGTTATGTAACAAACTTTACAGTTGAATAAAATTATGAACCTATTCGTTTTCGTTAACTACACTTTTATAGTTCTTAAACATAATTATTGCTTCATAAAAAAGTAGTAACTCCGACATTGCGGCCGGATAAAGGCAAGGCGTGCGCCAGATCATATACATTTTCCACCAGTTTTGCATGCATTGTAAATTACTGCCTCAGTAGCGCAGTAGTACTACGGTCCGATTACAAGGCTGAGGTCTCGGATACGAATCCCGGGTCGGGCTGTGATATTGGATTTTTTTATTCAGTATCAGCCCGTCAGGAATTCGTGCCCGATATGGCGATAGGCTTTCTATTACATTGAGGGACGGAAAACAGGCGAAACTGGTAGCACCTCTACCTACTCCTTCTTGGAAAATGGCGTGAGTTGCACAAACATGTAAATTACACAAATTTTTTTGGCAGTTTGACTCCATTTTGTATCATACTTTATTCATTTAGGCCGATTCCGATTTACGCGATAGGCGTAGAAAATCTTTACTGTTTGTTTTTAAATTTAAAACTAGTAATTCCTTAAGTAATAATGATTTTAATTTAATAACATTGGCCGATTCCAAAAGGTCGATGTGGACATCGTTGGGGGAGGCCTATGCTCACCAGTGGACTTCTTGTAGCTGAAGAGGGAGAGAGATAGAAGATTGTATGTTATACATACATAAGCACCACAATAAGTAAAGTATTAATATCTTGGCAAAATAATAGCAAATGCCGGATGTATAAAAAACAAACTGTAAATGAAAACAGACGGTATAAATACTTTATGCAGCTAAAGCTATTTATTTCACTTTCACTTTGACGACTTCCACACGAGGACCTTCGTCAAATTAAGTCCTAAATAACCATTACTTTAAAAGACATGGCGACAAACCCACTCTTTATCAAACTTAGGGCGGAAATTATCTCGAAGAACAGTGGAGCTAGTGGCATTTCACTCTATATAAATTAATAATAAATATAAACATAAACATGACACACCGGAAAATAAATAAAATACATTACACATCACCTCAAAACTTGTAGGAACTAAAATTTGTCAAAGACCTCCTCGAACTGTGCCTTTTTTATTGCATAGGTCCGGCAAACGAGCAAATAGATCACCTGATGGTAAGTGATCACTGCCGCCGATAATCATCCACAACGCTGAATCATGGATGTGTTGCCGGCCCAATTGGGAGGGGAGCGGGAAGGAAAAAGGATGGGAAAAGGAGACGGGTATTAGGCATCCGGCAATCTTACTCACCGAACGAAACGCGACAGCTGAGCAGTCGCTTCACGTCGATTTCCTGTGAGATAGTGGTACCGCCCCGGATGAGCCTGCCCATTCATGCTGAGTCATGACTGACATCAGCATGGCTCTACCACTTAAACCTGCCTGGTGAGAATGTTCTCATTATACTGGCAACATTGCCACGTTCGATTGCTAGAGATATATGTTGCACCAGGAAAGATGCGGCGCGGTGATCCTGGCCATTCCGCCTGAAGCGTCGCCTCAGTTCAGGAACAAAATCCTTAGCCTCTGCGCACCACACCTCACCTAACCTCAACCGCGAAAGGAAATAAGAAATATGAATTATTGTGATTTTAATTCGATAATTAAAACGATCGTGTTACAGCCGTATTATAGTCACTTTGGACCGCGGTAGGCGGCTGTTTAACACCATGTCTCAAAAGTCTTGAAGCGACGATTTCGCCGTCATGTTTTGTTCGGTGAGTGAGATTGTTCAACCATTACCATTTTCCTTCTACCGTTCTTTTGTTATCCTCTTATTTGGAGAGGCTGACAATGCAGCTACGATCCATAGATAATACATATAGACTGAGACTACGATCCAAGTTTTGTAGGTGTTCATAGAATCCATTTTGTCGTCCAGGGTCAGGTGAGCCGTGTACCTGTTTTCCGGACTTATACAATATAAAAAAATTGTGAAAAGATTCGTTTTAATGTTCAAATAAGCTCGTATAATCGTATAATTAATACTGATAAACAGCGCTTTGTGATCAGCGATGTATGTTTTTCCTTAACATTTTATATTTGATAGGTTTAAGCGGAAAGATCCATTGCCCGAAGCTTGGTCCGTGTGATGATATTTATCCCGAGGGAACATTTCATTTCCCAACGGAAAATGTATGTTATTATGTCTCTAAATCTTATTGTATTACTTCACAAAGTCAAAGGACCTCTTTGGGGACGTTTGTAAGATTGTAGATTAACGAATAAATTAATTTAAGGTTATAATAGCATTTAATGGTATATTATTATTATTTCATCATTATCATCATCATCATTAGCCCTTTTATGTCCAACGACATAGGCCTCTCCTATGGCACGCTACTAACAAATATTCAAATTAATTAATAGTCAATATTCCAAATCACGTCGCTGAATGCAGGCTGCCTCCAACAGATCACTGTGGAAATCATTAGAAGAGGCCTATGTTCAGCAGTGGACTTCCTTTGGCTGATGGATTGCATTGATTTCAAATCAATATTTTTTTCCAATTGAAAATTCACAGAAAATAGATACTCTACCTGTAGACTTAACCAGGATCTCAAGATTACCGGTTACTGGAACAAAGATAGATAAACGACCTTACGAAGGCTGCAGAAAATAGTTGGATTTACCCCGCTTCCAACAAGTTGCGTTGAAAGTTCTTGGGACCGAAATTAAGGAGTGGTCTTCCGATTTCCGATGACGATAGTAAACAATATTAATAATGAATAAAAAATACACCCAACAGTCACATACATAGTTCTGACCCCATACTATGATCGAGTCTTGTGTGGTGGGTATCAGAAACTAGGAGAGACTTTTCGGTCTCACTAACACCCAGACCCGAAACAAATAATTGTCGTTCACACAAAAATTTGTCTCAGTGTGGGGATCGAACGCGCGGCCTCTCGTTTCACAGTCGATGAACTGTGCCACGGAGGCTGTCAATTATTACTTAATACTAAAATAATCTTACGAAAGTAAACTAACGTAATAATATAAATGCATAAATGTATTTCTTAATAAAATGAAACCGCCAAGGTTTGAATAAGTTATGCAAATCGGTTCTGTGACTCGTTTCATATTTGCGGACCACCGAACATATGTTTACAGAATGTGTAAAATTCAGTGCAGACCACGGAAATAAATGCGGTGTTATACATAAATATTTAACGTATTCGACAGTGATGCATGTGCGAATCGGATTTTTAGCATTTTTAAAGTCTGCGTAGTTGAAAACACTTTCGACAAATTAATTGGTGTTTGAGAGTGTTATGGGGATTCTTGTTTCTTGTTATACATCTATCTATCTATATCTACGTCACCCCAAGTATAGGCTTCATTTGCACGCCACATTTTTCTGTCCTGTGCCAAGCGAACCCACTGTTTTCCTGCGACTCTCACGATGTCATCTGACCTAGCAGGTGGTCATACATAGATTATGTTATTGATACGTATGAATGCTTATTTACTTGTAATATATCAACAGCTTGCGTATATTGCAGTTCTGTAGGCCGGCGTAATTTTGTCCAATGGAAAGAAATAAGTAATGCCAAGCGGTGTCCTATCTGAACGACATTATGCTTATTGTCAGGTGCAGCGCAGAAACAATGTAGAGCTAGGATGAAGAAAATATGTTGGAAAAAACTGTGACAAGATTCGCACATTGCAAATAGGACAGGTCAATGTGGCGATCCATGGGAGAGGCCTATGTCCAGCAGTGGACTTCCTGTGGTTGACGAGACAGACAGACAGAGAGAGAGAGAGAGAGAGAGAGGGAGAAATAGGACACAGCTTAAATTGCAAAATTATTATTGTCACAAAAAATAGACACTGTCGGGCTTCTAACAGCCAGAAAATTTAATAAAATCTTCCACCGGCCTTCTAATTAGTTTATTATAACATTACTAAGAAACATCCTGACTTCGGCAAAAGTCAATTTATATTTCATAAAACAAGGTCAAAATAAATAGATTTTTAATTAAGCATAGAAGAAATGAGATATTACAAACAATACGTAATTTGAAAATGTCTTACCAACAAAAATGCGTCGAAGTTTATCCCGTTAAATAAGGCACCGTACAAAAGATAAAATACTTCGAAGCGATCTTCTTTCACGCTTCTTTAGTTTTGTATGTGAAGAAAAACAATCGCTTGCCGAGCCAACACGCGAATTGGGGCTAGTATGATATAAACTTTGCGATTACCCGAACATTTTTCGGCTCACATCTTTCATGTCGTCACGAGGGGAAGATAGCGGAACGATAGACAAAACGATAGATTGCTTTCCATTCCGTATATTGATTTTCCAAAGGTACTCTCAAATATTCGGGGCTCTTCTTACACTGGTCTGAGGTAAAGCATGTACGTCGCAATCTCGGGATATTCTTTGGATAACGAGCTAAGTTGTAGCTAAAGATCTAGTAAATGTTCATTCTTCGCCGCCAGAATTCGTAATTCAAGTTCCATTTGGAGGGACCCATAAAAATAATGTTTAACACAAGTCTGTGATAAGCTTTTGTGTTCCATATTTTTTATTGCTAAGTTTTATTGCTTGTGCGTAGATAAAATTTTAACGCTGTCTTAGAATTTATCGTTGGACAGTACAGCAGTTAGATTTATAGAAAATGTAATATTTTCGACAATGTCTGCTTGGTCTAGAAATTATGACTTGAATTTAAATGTAACATATTTTTCAATTACTAATGGCAACATAAAAATAAAATATATAAAAATATTTCTATTCAAGCGCAGCGAAATATTTTCGTACATCTCATTTTAAAATGCATTGGTTTTATTCGTATCGAAGTTTTAAAACCTATGCGACATGTGATTTAGAGCAATTTCCAGCACAGTCTACAGTTCGCTCCCCGAGGTCCCGGCACGGCTGCATTAAAAGAGCAAAATACGTGAGGTGACGTAACTAGGAGCCAACTGAGCCCCGCGCTTCTAAGCGGCTAGGTGACATTGCGACTCAGGTACAAGGAAAGGGCCGGACTGTCTTGCCCATTAGCTGGTCACTGCTCACTGTGGCCGCCAAAACTGCACTCACAGAGCTGTTTCAGCAAGTCATAAAGCGTAATGTTTCAAAAGGTATTCCGTCGTCATTTTACAAATACGGATCCAAATGTTTTTCTGCGGACGTTTTGCAAACTCCTTATGTCAGCCCGCTCATAAATAGACGTAATTTAGTTTTAACAAGTACGCAAGTTTCTATCTGAATTCTGAAAAGATTTTTTCATACATTTTGTGTATAAGGATTTTTGGATGGAATTTTCAAAGAAGTATTAAATAAATAATACGCGCCTTACCCCAGATGTATTCAGGTCACAGTCGACTGACTTCAGTCTCTTTACGGAGATACATTTATATCCATTTATTTGGCGAATATCCTCAACTGTGAAGCAACGTCGGCGACGAAACGAAACGGATGGATACGTTTCTATTGCCTTTGAGATATTTCATTGGCTTTCACGAATGCGGACGCCTCTGTCTCTTGAACGTCGAATGCTTCCACACTCATATAAGTTGCTGGGTCGTTATTAATCCTGTCATCTATGAATGTGAAAAATTGGGTTCAAGTTAAGACTTGAACTTGCCTTACATACATTTTTTGACGATTTTTCATCAATACAGCGGTTAAACGTGTTTTGCAAAATTCTCTCAATTTTCACAAGATCACAAGTAAATTCGAGGTCTAGTGGGCGGGTTCGGGTCGATCGCAGTCTTCCGTACGACGGCTCGACAAGGAAAGGGTTGACCGAGCGAGCCTTTGGGCGTGTTATCATGTTAATTATTATATATCAAAAGAATAACTAAAACATAAAATATGTGGCGGGACGCGAGCTGAAATACGTCGCAAACTTGCGGAGGCTCTTAGAAAACAGATGAATGTGATGGCGAAGTAAGAAGCGATCTAAATGTTGAACGACTATCGCACGAGAAAGTTGGAGAAAGAATTCACGGCAGATTTATAAGATGTTAATTTAAATTCTTAATTTATTACAGACTCTGAAACTTTTATTCTGCAGATAAAGTAGCTCGGTCGAACCAATTACAAAGCAAAAGAATAAACATAATTCCGACGGTAAAGGCAATTATGACCGAATTAATGACATCCATCGTTTTCGATGATAGCATTTCATAAGGGATTTCACGCGTTAACATCAGCAGAATATAATTTAACGTCGACCGTTCAATTTAAGCAGATATTTGCCACTACGTTTTAAGCGATGGTAAAACAGGTTGCGATAATTGTTACATTCGTTTTCATATTCAATTTAACGTACGTTTTGATGGGGCAAGAATTGAAGTATCCGTTCATTTACGATTTACATAATGGTCCGGTGTTGTATCGGGATTTTATAAAGAAGTATAACAAAACATTCAGTGGTAGAGAGGACTACATAAGCAGATACAATACATTTTTGAACACGTTAAGGGTTATAAATCAGAGAAATTCGCAATCAGATATTGAGAAAGTAAGGCCTAATAAATATGCAGATCTTAAACCAGAAGAGTTGAAGGAGACGCCGCCGAGGATCGATCCAGAACTTAAAGCCTTATTGAAGGTCAGAAGCGAACCAAATGTAGACTCTTTGTACAAGTTTATACAGCTATAAGTTAATTATAATATACCTACTTGTTTTTTTCTTTTTTTTAAATTTGCCAATGTTAATTTAAATATTAAAAAATGAATAAAAATTGAATCATGTTTTTGAAATGAAATAACATTGGTGTATTTATTATTACCATGGAGTTAATCGCACAGAGAGTGATGTTCCATACAGGAAAAAATCCTGTACATCTCAAACCCTAAATTTTTGTAATCATTTTTAATTTGGCTCTGCATTGTGACTGCGTTGCGCCTGAGAGTAAAATGGTAAGTAATAATTCATATTATTAAATTATCTTGAGTTTGTATGTATATTGTTTTGTTCATTTTCATACTTGTTCTTACATCAATTTTGTTGTATCTAACAATGTGATTTGTGACCTACAATATAACCCTTATGTTATTTTTTTAAAGATGCCTTTTCTAATATTGATTGTTTTTAAGAATGCTAGTATATTTTTACCTAATTGCATTCTATAATATTCATATCATTTAAGTTGTACAGAGTTCCTTAATTTAATTAAACAATATTTAATTTCACGATATTTGTCAAAGATCTCGAAAAAATAATGAAAAAGCAATATGACAGTCCCCTAGGGAAATCCATGAAGAGAAAAGAGAAAGAAAGCCTTGCTTAGCCGTGAATAGTATAAAAAGGCTAATAATAGGTACAACAATTTATCTCGAAGTGTGCAGCGCCCTCTACGAGTAAGGCACTTAAAGCACTAAGACTTCAGAACTGTTCAATTTCTACCAAATTGTTCGGATTTCCGGTTAGATGAGAGTTTTCCCAAAGGGTTAAGCTAGTTTTGAACTTTATGTTTGTATTCAAGCGGGAAAGTTGTCATAAATATTGGAGCCTCTGCTTGTCTAACTTGAACCAACTATATCAAACTGCTTTGTTGACGCAAAAGTTAGGCAGCTCAATATCCTGCGCCTCATAAAGTGAGCGATTATGAACTCAAGTAAACGCTTACGATAATGGAGCCTTGTTGTATTTTTCTTGTCTGTATCCATTTCGTACGGAATATAAGTGTTGTTCATTTTATAGGTGTATTGCTGAAGTTATTTGCTTTATTATGAGTGTTGTCAATACAGAATATTTACGTTTTTATGCGATGTATTTGATATAATATTTAGTAAAAATAATTCTTTCTTGTTATATTTCTATTCAATTTCTAGTAAGTAACCTGAGTCCATCCTTAAATTTTAATATCACTTTTAAATCAATCAAATCGAATCAATTATTCATGTAAATCCTTTTATTTTCTCCAAGAAATTGTATATTCAAGTATTACGGAAAAATCAACAAATGAAACACAAGCATTACAAATTCTCGGTAAGTGCTGACTCTTATTACAAAAATATCGAGAATCTCGTACTGACTTACGCATTGGTGTAGTGTACCGTAATCCTCAAAAAGTCTGCAGGACCGTAAACTCATAAAACATTCTTTTGTTCTATTGGAAACGGGAAATATGATCCGCTCTTGTCGAGATGTCTGCGGACTCTTTGCAAAGGTCGTGAAACTTGCCTTGTTCTCGGAATCTTTCGGGCGCCCTTGCAATGGCAATATATTTTGGGCAATACATTTCGTGAAATATTTGAATGTATTAGAAAAAATATTGCACATTTTGACGATCCAATGATTTTTATTAGAAAAAATATTTTCGACATTCGAAAATTTTATTAAATTTGAAATATTACACATATTTTAATTTATCCAATACAATTGTAATATAGAATTAAAAAATATATTACAAAACATAAAAAACCCGACTGCCTCAATATTTGGTATCTTTATTAAATTCATTGAACTGAAAAGATAGAAACAAGATTTTAATTTGTATATTTTATTTTGGTTTTGAAATATCTTAGTTAACAGTTTTCACAAATGCAGTCGGAGGCTTAACACGCTAACTTCTCATAATTTGGTGGTGATAGAGGTAGAGCAACAAAATCTAGGAGTGAGAAGATAATGTTTCAGACTGCGTTTGCGAACACTGTCAACTAATATCATTCAAAACCAACATAAAATATTCAATTTAAAATTTAGTTTCTATCTTTTCAGTTCTTCAATTAATTTTAATTAATTCAGTTTTTATTTTTAATTTATTTTATTATATTTCATTGTTTTTATTTTTTTTATTATTCGTTTTTCCAAGAGAAAACATTTTGGCGCCAACATTCCTTAATATTGTTTTTATTTTGATGTACCCAGTGTCTCTCTCACGACTAAGATGAATCTATCGACACCACTCACATAAAAATACTACCAGCCGTTTTGGTTCTAGGGTGTGTTAAAGAAATATACATACATACATGTGCCTGCATACATACATTCGAAAAACATAACCCTCCTTTCGCAGTCTGGTAATAAATGCCGTCCCGCAATTATTAAGTAAATAAAGTGTAATTAAAATATATATTAATATACTATTGAATATCACAGATGTGTAAATATGAAACGTTATTGTAAAGGTCCCGTCCACCTTTCAATTGGGAATAAATTCTTATTGTTGCAAATTAATTAAATTCTAGGAACGTATATTATGATATCGGTTGGAAATTCTTTATATAGAAGATATTTGCTGACATTTTTATATTATTATTCTGGCGTATTTAGTTTTGTCTCCGTGCTAAGATGAATCCGTGGTGTCTCCATTCATGGTTTATAACCAGCTTTTCGGTCATTGTGATTTGATATCTCCATTATTTATAGCTGTTTTATATTTTCTTAGACTTTGAATTTAATTGGAAACGCTGTTTGTTTGTCGTGGCACTTCCAAAATATGTGTTTTTCTTATTTATATTTTTCTTGTTTTTCTGATGTGTCTATCTGTCAGAAACAAATTGGACTACGAAATTTTTGAAAATGTTCATAGTTAGCACTTACGGAACCGATGCTAGACTGAACTACAAAGCTCCTTGGTATGATAGCACCTTACATAAGAGTTTTTTTATTGCAATGAATGGTGAGACGAGCATGCCATTCGCCTGATGCCTGATGGTAAGCGATACGACCGCTGATAGACAGTAGTAAAACCAAACAACACCATGGATTACAAAGCAATGCTTGGCGTTCCACTATGCTCACCATCCTGAGACATAAGATGTTAAGTCTCATTATGTCCAGCAGTTACGTTGGCTACAACGGCACTAGAGAGAACATTTATAACGTTAGAGTTATTCACCAACAGCATTTATGTATTAGGCAGATAATATTCAGTCTGATCTGCTGACGGTGTAATCATAAAATATATCGAGCTGATATGATGTGCTGCAAGCAACTCCTCTAACGAAAGGACTCCGGTACTGCGCTCCACGTCGTGTATATCTAATTCGATATACATGAAGCGGGGGCGATTCTAGGTCGATTAATACGTATAGCTGTAATCTTGAAAAGGCTTAGATACCTCCCGCAATAGGATACATTCTAAGTAATTGTCATTCAGATATAAACAAATTCATACAAACATATATAAACATCACGCCTTTATCCCAGAATTGGTAGGCAGAGGTGCACTCAAGACACCCACGTTTCACCTTGGTTGTTCCGTCCTAGGTGATAAAGGGTGAGTCTATCGCCATATCGAGCATAAATTCCTAACTCCGGGCTAATAATGAATAGAAAAATCCAACATTACTTTGCCCGACCCGGGATTCGGATCCGAGACATCAAGTTAATCGTACCGTCTTATAACCAACAATTGCAAATTCATCATTAAAATAAAGCCTTTACCTGCCAAATAACAAGACCGACACTGACTTCAAATACTGCATATCTTACAATTTATTTCATTTCTCGCACGGTGATTTTACCTTTACGTTCTTTTATGCTCCCATATCTGGGTGGCGGTCGATAGCCGCTCACTAACCGTCAGTGTCCGCGGAACGTGACTTTGTCGCGGTGAGCCCGGGTTTGATGCATTTTTCACAGGAATAGATTTTGCTCGTGGTAAATTGCAAATTTCAACGACGCGTGCGACACATTGCCGCAAAAACTGTGGATAAGTTACAGCTACCGTGTAAATTGGAAAGAAATTTTAAAACTTTACCTTACAGTCGTATCTTTCTAGATAGCGTTCAAAGTAGATGACCTTGATATGATGATAGTACAGTAGAAATTAGAAAGAAAAAAGAGTTGTTAAAAACTTAAACTGGTAGTGAGGAAGACGTACCCACCATGATAGGGCCTAAAGTGATCAAGGACCAGTAATACTGACCCACGTAAGAGTTTCGCGTGACGGGATCTATATTTCTCTCTCTCTCTCCAACTACAGGAAATCCACTGAACACAGGCCTTCACAATGGATCGCCACATAGACCTGTTGGAGGTGGTCTGTATCCAGCGACTTCCTGCAACCTATGTTTGTCGGGTTATAATTCCGACATAATTATCGACCGGCAAGAGATAATCATCTCACGCTGGTGGGAATTTCATCTAGACTCTACTCCACAAGCCATCATTAATTGTAGTCACTTTCTCATTCATATATAAACTCATGCCTTTTTTCCAGAAGGGTTAGGCAGAGGTGCTGCCAGCACACCCACGTTTCGCCTTGTTTTTTTTCCCATGTTATGACAGGGGGCGAGGCTATCTCCATATAAGGCGCAAATTCCTGACTCCGAGATGATAATAATTCAAACCCGAGACTTCAGCGTTGTAATTATATGGCAGTACAACAATCACTTTCTAAAAATAAATAAGATTTACAGTATAATCAAAACTACTAAGGATATAGATAAACCCTAATACTATCTGTAATGTATAAGCCTCCCAACAATGACTCCTTTCAGCTTTGTGCAACACAACGCAGGTAGCTATAGCGCTGATTTTCAATGGACGACCGTACGCTACGTCAGTGTACAACGTATTAGTAATGTCGATATTACGTCTCTGTACATGGATTGGTAGCTCGAATGTTCAGTATGGTTTTGTTCTTGGGCTCAAAGGGGTTGTTCATTAATCTACTTGTATAATATCAGAGTCTGGGGATTATCTAGACAGAGATCTAGATTATCTTGAGGTTTAAAGACACAAACATTGATGTGTGTGGAAACTAGGGTAATAATACATACATACATAATCATCACGGTTTTTTTTTCCAGAAGGGGTAAGCAGAGGTGGCACCAAGACAACAACCTTTCGTTTTATGTGTTCCGTCCCATTATGTGATAGGGGCGAGCCTATCGACATATCAGGCACAAATTCCTTACTCCGAGTAATAATCATAACAAAAATAAATGAATTGTCGCAAATAATCATAAGTCTTAATATGGTGTGATAGTTATTATGACTAATGACATTTTTAATACTTTAATTGGACCCTGCAGATATAAAAGTATCAATTTCTAATAAATTAAGCAGAGTATGTTATGTCGCTCTACAATTATAGTTTTAATTAATGAAATAGAAATTGAGTGCATTGAAACATGTAATTAGTTTACATACTTTGGTAAATCGTGTTCAAAATAATGTTTGGTAATGCGTGTGATCTACTGAAATGTTAATTGGAAATTAAATTAAACGAGAAAAACAGATAAAACAAACCTAATTACGCAAAGTAAAACATTCAACGAACAAAATATATGTTATTCCGCAAAACCTCAGTTAACGTTAGAATTTAGAAACAATAGAGCTGTTAAAATAATCCACGATTTACAATTTGTACAGAAGTTCCTCGTCTGTTCACAATTATTGGAATGTTCAATTAACGCATTACAAAACAGCGTTCAATCAAAACAATCGTGTATACTTTACGCGATCATTATAATTGAATGAATGAAATTAATTCCCCGAGAATATTTTCCGATAATCTCGCGTCGAACCATAAAATGCTTTTAAAGCACAAATTTTACTCAATTCATTTGCAAAGAGTGTTCGGCGAAGTCCAATGTTGTATGAATGAATGCGTCGGCCGTATATGTGGCACAAAGAGAAATTCCACTAGGACCACATTAGCGACGGCTCCTCCGGCTTCGTATAAATGT
This sequence comes from Theretra japonica, assembly GCA_033459515.1. Lineage (NCBI taxonomy): Eukaryota > Metazoa > Arthropoda > Insecta > Lepidoptera > Sphingidae > Theretra > Theretra japonica. The sequence continues at coordinate 8,862,157 of CM065943.1, forward strand.
GGGCAATTTGTGAGAACGTTTATCACCTAAAGAAAAGTTTTGGCGACGTCTGAAACTGCCGTAATTCCGCGCCGAAATTCGAGGGTTAATCACGTTGGTCATACATCAACGCTTAATTTAATACTAGAAACTTTGTTTGGGATTTAGTTAGCATGTGTTGCGCTGATGCCGTCCGTCTTTTATAACTGGATACAACGCGAGACACCGGACAGTTGGAGAGTTTCTTGAACATCTCAACAACTTTGAACAACATTTGAAAAGTAAAGCCACCCTGTATTTACCTTAGACTACAGAAGGTATAGACGGGCTTGTTCAGAGTAGTAACACTATCTCACAGAAATCCAAAGTGGAGCTATAGCTTTCCAATCGTGTTTCGTTCGGTGAGTGAGCGGTGAGATTGCCAGAGGAGTAGGTATGCGCCTTCACTTCTGAAGTTCTTTTTTGTTCCCGCTGTTTACATTTTAGACGCCCGAGAACCCATCCACGATCTAAGCGTTGTGAAAGATAATGGAAGACAGCAATCTCATACCATCAGGTGAGCTGTTCTCCGAATGAAATAGAAAAATCTGCAGATTTATAATTGTCATTATAATACAAATTATAATGGAGATTCCTTTGTCAGCTTCTCTTAGCTATATTTTTGTCGCCTTTGAAAGGATATTAGATGATGGCATTCCGCAAGGTAATGGATCTGTCAAACTGCATTTCAGCAAAGAAGTATTAAAGCAAAATTCAGTTCAGTCATGCCGCAGCCAGTCTAGACTGCAGTATGTTTCTCAATGACACTTCTATAACAAGTCTCTGTGATATATATATCCGCGTCGCATAGTATATCTATATATATAAAAGAAAGTCGTGTTTGTTACACTATTTATAACTCAAGAACGGCTTTACCGATATGGCTGAAAATTGGTGAGGAGATAGCTTAGAGCCAGGAGACGGACATAGGCTACTTTTTTTGTGCAGAAAAAGCTTGAAGGGGTTGAAATAAGGGATGAAAGTATGTATGGAAAAATCTAAACCGTTAAAGTTAAGATGTTTAACTTGGCACTTTAGTTACTCATTTAAAAATAAAAATATATAAATTAACCCTAAAGGGGTTAAAATAAGGGTTGAAATTTTATATGCAAACTATAGCTATTTCTATAAAAATATATATTTCAGCTCCTTATTACAAACAAAAAATAATGGCTTACAATAATTTTGGAAAAACATCATTACGGGGGTAAAATAAGGGTAGAAATATTGTACGGAAAATCAAAACCGCTAAAGCTATTGATATAAAAACTTATAATTTGACACCAGTAACGAAAAATAATGTGCACTATAAAAACATATTAGGTAATGCAAACATAAACACACGCCTTTTTCCCAGAAGGGGTAGGCAGAGGTGCTACCAGAACACCCGCGTTTCGTCTTATATGTGTATATTCCGTCCCACGATGTGATAGGGGGCGAGCCTAACGCTATATCGGGCACAAATTCCTAACTCCGGGCTGATAATGAATAGAAAAATCCAATATCACTTTGCCCGACCCGGGATTCGAACCCGAGACCTCAGCTTTGCAATCGTACCGTAGTACCACTACGCCACCGAGGCAGTCAATAGGTAATGCATAGTCTTCTTTATTAGCCTAAAGCGACGAAAAGGGGTTTGTTTTGACGAACATTCTTAGCGCTGTTTCAGGTAGGAATTAAACAACCGAAATCACCAAGAAGGGAAAAACGTTATGACTATTGCATTGTTTACATTTGAGAAATAGGTAGTTTACTATACTTCAATAAATCAATTTCGTAGTCAGAATTTTGGCTGAGTGGAAAGTTTTGGCAGGAATTTTGCAAAGTATTCGTGTTTTCGTATTTTTTAAATGATATTCGTCGTATTTTCGTGTTTATATAAGGCCTATCTACAAAATAAAAGCAATTCCAAAAAATTGACAACTTGCCTATTTAGGCATTAAGGGATGAAATGGAATAAAGTGGGACGAACGCGATGAGACCGGTCGGATCCGGATTGCATTCGATATGAAATAATGGGACGGGATGTAACAGAAAGAAAAGGAGCCAGATGAGATGGGATGGGATACGATAGGAAAAGGGATAGTAGGTACTTAGGTTGAGTTCAGGAATACAAAAGTTTGAACGGGAATAAGATATTTCTGGTGTGGAGTCAGGAGTGGAGTCTAAACATCTAAGCACCCAGGCGAAGCTGGGCCGGGCCGCTAGTATTCCATAAAATATAGTCCATCATCATAGTCATACTCTTCATAACAGACACTCCATATTATTATATATTCAAACAAATATAGCATTACCTTAACTCAATACACAAGTAATTTCGACAGTGCATACAAATTTCGCCAGAATGTCTCACCGACGTAATAGGAAGTTTAGTTCATGCCGTACTCAAAGCCAATCGTGGATGAATTATTCAGAAATCTAAACGCTTACAAAAAGACTTCTTATCCATTTTCAACAATAACTTAAAGATTAAGAATTGTAATTCTTGTCTTAAATTGGTTCTATCTAAGAAGAGTACGATATAATCAATTTAAACTAACTGGTATTTGCGGAATTGGGTGTTAATCCGGCAAAAGTAAATAAATCATAAGTGAATAAGTTGAAAGCAGTTTTATGTACTATCGCATTTCGCCGGGTGAACTGACGTTTCGCCGACACAGCGCTCATCGGAGCGTTGCTAGAAAATTTACAATATTTCCCGTAGAAAATCAATTTGGCTCGATAAAGTGTCAGTAGCGAGACTGTGTCTTCTCATCTGCGAAAAAAGTCACGTATTATGGACGCTCCAAACGGCTTGTACAAGAATAATACCACCATAAGGTACGCGATCACGACGCGTCGAATTATGTAGGATTAAACACACCTTGTTAACAGTATTTTACGCTTTGCCACTGAATAATGTTTATGCGGTTTCTTAGCGTGATTGGTTTTTATGACGTCGTAGATTGCAGTGTGAAAGGGTTCCGCATATTTATTCTAAGATGTAGGTAAGCCTATATTAGGGCACTTTACTCTTTTTGAGCTCAGCGATATTTCATATCAGCAGCAGCATATAAATGGACTGTTAACATATTTTAAAATATATTCGCGTCTTAATTTGATACGTACATGTGTAAAAATAGGCCGAGACTCCGAGCCCCGGAGGCCAATCAATTTTGCGATCGTTTTCATCTTTCCATTAATTTGTTGAGTTCCCAAAATTTTTGATGACCAAACGTATTTTCATTATGATCGGACGTTCCCAATTATAAGACCGGGGCCCTTGGTTAAATAATTATGATGACGTCATTTGTTATACAATCACCCCCTCCCGTTCCGAAGGCTATTTGATACGATCCTTTCGTTTGCGTCATAAAATACAGTGATTTATTTCGCGTTATAATTTTAGTAGAACATTTTTTTTTTTCAAATTCGTTAGCGGTGGCTCATGCTCACTGATAGTAATAAATCATTCACGGCTTTGAATTTGATGGTATATGAAAAGGGAATCGTAAAACAGGCGTGTGGATGGCAAAGAGAAAAAAGAAATATACTTACAATTGGATGTGGTTATGCCAAAGTGTATCAGCCAAAAAATATGGAATTATAAATTATTGAAAGCAGTATTCGACACATTACTACTCAGCAAAATAATCATAAATTAGGCAAAAAATTGTCGTATGCGTCTTTTATTTTTAATTAATTGTTCATTTTGGCATAATTCGATCTAATTATCAGGCAACATCAGTAAAAGGGTAACAGGAAAACAAGTTTTGCGTTGTGATGAAACTTCCTACTTATCCGATTGTACTATTGTCGACTGCGACGCTACTTCGGTAAATGTACAAATGGAACGTATTACTTCTTTGAAATAGTTCTTTACTTCCGTGTATCGTGTGTAACTTTTCGACGTCTTTTAATATTTAAATCACGTCACATAAAGTTCATTCGAAAAATTTTACTGAAGGAAAATTCATAGTTATGTTATGTTGTAAAAGTCCGCCACCCGCATTAGGCCAGCGTGGTGGATTATATGGCCTAACCACTCTCAATCGTACTCTCGGTTGTAGAGGAGGCCCGTGCCCTGCAGTGGGTCGTATATGGGCTGATACAATACAATACAAATATGTTCGTTCTGTTTATGATTGAATTTGTATACAAATTAATTTGAATTATTTGGACATTTAGTGTTGGTATTTTTAACTGTATTATATATTATAGTATGTACAAAATGATTAATCGTGAAAGAACGTGAAAGTTGCATACAAGAATATTTAAAAGCATGTGATTCTATCTTAGATCTCTTTCCACTATACTCAAAATCATCCACTGCTCATAATGTACTCTACGTTACAATCAAGAGTTTGATTGAGAAGGCATAGGCCATTGTGTGGCCTAATATTTTTTATGCAATGAATGGCGAGACGAGCATTCCATTCAGCTTATGGACAGTATCAAAACCAAACAACACCATAAATAACGAAACAATGCTTGGCATTACACTGCGCTCGCCATCCTGAGACATCAGGTGCTAAGTCTCAATATGTCCAGTAGTTAAGCTGGCTACAATGTCCTTCAAACTAGAACACAACAATGTGTTTACACTGCTGTTTGGCGGAAGAAATAGACATTGCGGTGGTACCTACCCAGGCGGCCTCTCACATATGAGATACCTACCATCAGTAATAAATAAAGCTAATTAAGCTCTCTTCTGAGATAATGTTATCATAATGAACAAAATTAGACAATTAAATAATTCTATACTGTTTCTTATTCCACACTGCATTTTTATTCAGTTTAATTCTTTACAGTGAAGCAATATGTAGCGATTCGTTCCGCACCTGTCACTACGCGTACTCTCTACAATACTAAGATTAACTATATTGTATCACTTTTAATACAATTTCTTAGAACCTGATCGTATAATCCGGCCAAGTAAAGTCAGCTCAATATTCTTTTGCTTTCTGTAATAATAAATATTGGTTTCCAAGAATGTTATTGTTCCATTGTTATTATTTTCCAGATATCAAACAAGTTTTGGTTCGATGATAATGTATATATTTTCCAAATAACAGGGAATAGTAGAATTTTGAAATAAAACATATGTCTTTGGCTTTGGTTTAGCATTGCTACTATTAGACTACCAGTATCAAAACGAAATAAACTGACCAAAAATATACTCTCAGCACTCAATAATTACGACTCATTCCCCGCAATTCGATTTTTTCTTTAATCTCATCCCTTCAACCAAAAAATGTAGTCAAAGACACTGACAAATTGAAATTAATGAACCAAGGTCCGATTTACAGCACTTCGTTTGTATCGAATAAATTGAGCATTATTAATCCAACACAGTTCCACCAAATAGCTTGTATTCCTAATGAGGGAAAATTTTAATCACCCGGCTTTAGGCGGAGCATGGAGAGATTACCGATGGGCCTAACGCATTTAAAGTTCGCCGGAACATTAGATCAAAGGGTAAAATTAAATTCATGCTCTTGGACGTGATAGCATCTGCCCTATTTCGCGCATGCATATTAAATTTAATTGCAAATGAATAACTGGATTAAATCCTTCTAACGAAATAATATGAAAATAATGTGATTGATTGGCAATTATTCATAAAGATTAGCGTGTATTTATAACGTATGAAAGCCTTAACCGCAGATCGACGCAAACCATTTATTTTCATTTGAAAATGAAAAGTTTTGACAACATATTGCCTACTTTTATTGTTGCAAAACATATTTAATTGTAATGTCCTTCTGAATTGCATTTGTATTCTTATATGTATAAAGAAGCATAAAAGACGCGACGTTATGTTACCGTGCAAATATGAATGTTTTACATATATAATAATGCTTCAAAGTTCACCTTCTTATGAAATAAAGGACGAAACTACAATTTATATTGTCAGTATGACAAAAAAGAGTAAAATATTATCAGTACTACACATTTCGTATTTTCAATGGAACATTTGAAATACCCCAAAACTATATACTTATAGTTAACGAGCGATAACAGAAAAATACGTAGAATATATACTGGCAATGGCTTGAAGATTTACTTTTATTCCGGAAGGTCGGAAGGCAAGATGCGAGAGGTAGTGATAAATAAAGCTCCCATTCGAAATGTTCGATAGGCCCTTGAAGGCCATATTATTTCGCGCCCTTTTAGCAAAACATGCCCTGAACGGAACGGTTGTAATTTCACATCTGGGATGCTCCTTTTCTTTTCCTGTTTATAATGCAAATTTTCCTCGTTCGACCAGTTTGCAGGAATCATTCCTTTTGTTCAGATACAAGGTTGGATAACGCGAGATTTAATATAGACAGTTCCCCTCTAGTTACACCGTGCCGTTTCCATTCATCTAAAGAGAGATTGCTGATCACCCGGTAAATATTCTTTATACCATTTACAGGATCAAACTGTAAATGTTTAATGTCGTACGACACTCATGAGAAAAGTGATTGGCCATCACGTGATAGAAATCGATTTAGTGGCGCAACGAATGGGAAAATTGCAGAATCAATTGAGCATTACTACCTGAAATAAAACTTCGATACGTTCAATCGATACATTGCGTTCTCAGATAGTTTCACGTTGTTCATAACACTAATAGACCAAATATTATGATTCTACATTGTTTGGTAATAGTTTATTATATTAACTATGTAATATCAAAAGAATTCAATGAAGGCTACATGAAAAAAATGTTCAATTATTACAAACAGAAGTATAATAGAGTTTACAAAAACCCGCATGAAGAATACGGCGCTTTTATGAATTTCATTAGTAATGTTAGACAGATCAATGCTCTTAATGAAGCAACATCAGACGATAAAACGCTCTATACAATTAACAAATATTCTGATACCGATGCTGATTACATTAAGCGACATTATGCAGTTACTGTCAAACCATGTAAGTAAGCATTTACAAATGTCATACTTAAATCTTGGCAGGAAAATCTTCCAGCATTCGTATTAATCGTCCTCATATACATACGTATGAGTACATATGTGAATACGAGTAAAACAAGACTATAAACCTACATGCCTTTTATAAGAACATCTGCTGAATTTACTTTATCCACACTCACTACTACATAAAATAAAACGGTCTACATGATATACGTTTACAGTTATCAATAAGAGGAACCCAGAAGATGTCAAAGCTCTGAGAGATAGAAATGACCAGGATTTAGACGTGACAAAATTCTACGACTTAGACAATGCAGATAATTTGTTTGAAATGCACATCAAGAAATACGATAGGAACTACACCAAGAAACATGATCGACTACTGCACTATTACAGATTCGTCAAAACTCTCGTTGAAATCAACAAGGCTCGATTTGAGGGCAACGATAATATAACATTGACCGAAAACGCCGATGTTCTAAAGGAACCCAACGAATATTTTTACTGACAACAAATCTCAATTCATTATTCATACGATAAAGCCGACGAATTTTAATGTGGCAGATTTGCTAAACAATTTATTACGTAATGGCAAACGATGTTCACGGCAAGAATTATAGGGCTTGTTCCACTCTAAAATGGAAACAAGTAACCAACACACGATATGTCTGGTCCCATTTTCTCAGACAGCGGATTTAAAGGGGTATACGAGTGAACACGGCCCGGCTTTGCGGACTTTTTAAGAACACACAGAGAGCCACGTAAACGTAGATTATAGCTTCTAGCATTTCAAGTAATAATATAGATTGTACGTGCATTAGCCGCTGTATATAAAGTAATACTGGCCGTGCTCCAGTTAACATGTAGATTAAGCAAAGGATAACCCAAATTCTAAAAGTTATGACTATGAATGTGCACCATGTAGGTATGCCATATTTTAAACAGCAATCTAGATTAGCTACACCATGTTATGACTGGCATGATGCATAAACAGCAGAAATTCAACTCGGTTTGTTTAGAAAGCCGGTAAAGTACTTCATTGCTGTACATTTTTTATTTCTGTTCAAATGGTTTACATAAATGTGTAAAATTGTGTAAGAAACGGAGGGTTTTGTGTTTTAGTTTGTAGAATTTATTTTATCATTACTACCATGTTGAAGTAATTTTGGTTTGAATTCAGGATGAAGGTTACGTTTTTGTGGTTAATGATTCAGATCCAAACCGATTGGCGACTGTTGTTAATGGTATTCGTTTTTAAATTCAGTCAGAAATACTACCTTGCGAGAGGTTTATGTTCAATGGTGGAATTCTTGTGGCTGAAGAGAGATTTTCTATAGCTGGTTATAAAATTCTGACATTAGGCCTGGGCATAAGGTGGACTTAAACGGTAAATTCCTTCATATGATCTAGAGTGAGCGATGCGTATAATACATGACAATAATATAAAATAATAAAATCACAGAACTAAAATGATATGTCGTCAATCACAATAGATCCGGATAGAGCTCAATAATCATTTCACAAAAGAGAACATCGCGAAAAGGTCAGATTTATTAATAAACATGCACAAAAAGGAGCACCTTATATTCGATTGGTAAAAAGCGCGCAGCAGTTATGTCTGATCCCATTCAAGTGAGCGGGGATTGAAAGCTTTACACTGAACGTTATTCCGCCACTACGGAATTTCTCCAGGGATGAATCTATGTAGTACATAGTTGGAACAACATACAAACGTCGTTACATTTAGTATCTTACCCGCTGTTCCGTCCTGAACCCAACCTTACTACTGCGCCACATTCAATGTGTGTCTGGAGAAAATTTTGAATATGAACAAATCAATTCATATTTTCATTTGTCTGCGGTTTAGGTTGATTTTATTCCGCAATTTTATGCTCCAATTCAAACAGAAAACTGATAATTCAGTTACTACTTACGAAGAATAATTTAGTTTATCATTAATTGAATGTATTGTGTTGTAGTATTGTTATAGAAATCAAGTTATACAAAAACAAAAGAACGCTAACGTGCATCCAATTTATGACGTTGAATTAATGCCAAATCTCGCGCACGTTTGGCAAAAACATTGTTCATTCAATTTATACGAATTTGCTAACTGATAGGCATTGTTTACTTACTTTATTAATTTTACACGTAGTTGATTGCAAATTGTGCTACGCGAAAAAACATTGAAATAGCTAACACCATTGTTTGATAACGATGCACTCGTTTCGACGCGGTGTAATAATCTTGATACTTTGACACTATAAAAACTTCAAGGAGCCAATAAAGCAGGAATCGGCCGTTTTATGTCACTTTATCTTACGAGGTAATATCATAGAATCACAAACCACGTTATAAGGATCAATAATATAGAAATTTACGGTGTCGTCTTACACCGGAAAGCTATAATAAACGCGGAGTGGCGTGCTATGGAGCAATGGTAAGTGTGTGGAATACGTAAGTGGCATATCTTCTTCCTTTATATTGTATAAATGATGCCTCCGTTCAACACAATAAATTATTTTGAATCAAAATTAAGTGGATTATTTAGAAGTCATGGAGCAGATCCAATTGTGATGAATGAGAGATAAGTAGTAACTAACCATCCGGTACTACGATTAAAAGTGGGCCGCATCGAAATATCATCAGTTGCTGTCTATTTGGACATCGCAGACAAGACCTGCGCGCCTCCCGCTTGTACTAACCAGGACCGCGGAAACACAGTTGAGAGAGAGGGAAGATAACAATTTGTATTCTTCTTTGGTTAAAATAAAGAGTTTTGTATTGTATTGTATAATGTTGCGAGATAGGAGTGACAGAGGCAGCAATAGAAATAAGGGTAAATGTACCGGTATTTTTTTATGCACACGTTTTGTTTGGAGTGTCTCCTCTTATATGACATTGGTAGTCACAGAGCGGAGCTAGTGTTAAATTATGAGAGCCTCTGTGGCGCAAGACGCCGCTTGTAAAACGAAAGGCCGCGGGTTCGATCCCCGCACCGAGACTGAAATGATCTTATCGTGGGGTCAGGACTATGTATGTGATTATGTGGTGTATTTATTATTATTTATTATAACGTAAGATATATGTCTCTCGCCACGAGTATCAAAAGCTACAAGAGTATTGGTTTCCAAAATGTTTGTGAACGATACAAATATTTGGTTCGACGCGGATATCGATTCCACGGTCTCCAAATTTATCATTTTATTAAAATTTCCTTCTAGGCCAGCTTTCACTGTGTACATTTCCACGTTAATGAATAAAATGCAAATTAATAATTTGATATTGAATTATCTATTGTTCGTTAAAACTTGGATAACCAAACCTAAATAATTAATTAATCATGAACTTTATTAAGATCTTCTTTTACGTTTTTATAAGTTACTTTTAACTTCATAATGTAGGGCTGGCTTTGAGCCCGTTGTATTTCTTGTTTTTCTTTTATCAATAATGTATACAACTATACACATTTTTTAAGATTTCGCTACAGGGAACTAGTAGTAGGTCTGTCATATGTGAGAGGCCGCCTGGGTAGGTACCACCGCAATGTCTATTTCTCCCACCAGTAGTGTGAATGCACTGTTATGTTCCGGTTTGAAGGATATTGTAGACAGAGTAACTACTGGACTTAATTAGATTTAACATCTTATGTCTCAGGATAGGGAGCGCAATGGAATGCCAAGCATCGCTTTATAACTCATGGTGTGGTTTGGTTTTGCTACCATCCAAGAGTGGTCATATCGCTTACCATCAGGCGAATGGCATGCTCGTCTCGCAATTCATTGTATTAAAAAAAACAGGGAAGTGCCTTATATTTCCTAGGCTTGATTAAAAACATATTTAGTTCAGTCACAAAAACCTACACTGCTTTCATTTTTATATCATACTAGCGGCCCGACTCAGCTTCGCCTGGGTGCTTAGATGTTTAGACTCCACGCCACACCAGGAATATCTTATTCCCGTTCAAACTTTTGTACTCCTGAACTCGACCTAAGTACCTACTATCCCTTTTCCTATCGTATCCCATCCCATCTCATCTGGCTCCTTTTCTTTCTGTTACATCCCGTCCCATTATTTCCCATCGAATGCAGTCCGGATCCGACGGGTCTCATCGCGTTCGTCCCACTTTATCCCATTTAATCCCTTAATGCCTAAATAGGCATGTTGACAATTTTTTGGAATTGCTTTTATTTTGTAGATAGGTCTTATATAAACACGAAAATACGACGAATATCATTTAAAAAATACGCAAACACAAATACTTTGCAAAATTCCTGCTAAAACTTTCCGCTCAGCCAAAATTCTGACTACGAAATTGATTTTTTGAAGTATAGTAAACTACTTATTTCTCAAATGTAAACAATGCAATAGTCATAACGTTTTTCCCTTCTTGGTGATTTCTGTTGTTTAATTCCTACCTGAAACAGCGCTAAGAATGTTCGTCAAAACAAACCCCTTTTCGTCGCTTTAGGCTAATAAAGAAGACTATGCTTTGCCTATTGACTGCCTCGGTGGCATAGTAGTACTACGGTACGATTGCAAAGCTGAGGTCTCGGGTTCGAAGCCCGGGTCGGGCAAAGTGATATTGGATTTTTCTATTCATTATCAGCCCGGAGTCAGGAATTTGTGCCCGATATGGCGATATGCTCGCCCCCTATCACATCGTGGGACGGAATATACACATATAAGGCGAAACGCGGGTGTTCTGGTAGCACCTCTGCCTACCCCTTCTGGGATAAAGGCGTGTGTTTATGTATGCATCACCTAAGATGTTTTTATAGTGCACATTATTTTTCGTTACTGGTGTCAAATTATAAGTTTTTATATCAATAGCTTTAGCGGTTTCGATTTTCCGTACAATATTTCTATCCTAATTTTACCCCCGTAATGATGTTTTTCCAAAATTATTGTAAGCCATTATTTTTTGTTTGTAATAAGGAGCTGAAATATATATTTTTATAGAAATAGCTAGAGTTTGCATATAAAATTCCAACCCTTATTTTAACCCCTTTAGGATTAATTTATATATTTTTATTTTTAAATGAGTAACTAAAGTGCCAAGTTTAACATCTTCACTTTAACGGTTTAGATTTGTCCATACATACTTTCATCCCTTATTTCAACCCCTTCAAGCCTTTTCTTCACAAAAAAAGTAGCCTATGTCCGTCTCTTGGCTCTAAGCTACCTCCTCGCCAATTTTCAGCCATATCGGTAAAGCCGTTCTTGAGTTATAAATAGTGTAACAAACACGACTTTCTTTTATATATATAGATATTTATATTTATATCAGTCCGAGTACGAGCATTATAATATGCTGGAAAACCTGGCATAGTAATCCATACAAGCTTGTCGTGCTTCCAAGTCCGCCTTTGAAGGTATAAGATTTGATTAGGCAGGCATCGGTAAATTTGTATTTACTGGTGAAAGAAAATAATATATCCTCCCATAGATACTCTATCTATATCGCAATGCATTCATGGGCAGGTGCATTTTCGTCGGGCGCTTTTCGCCCTGGGAAGTCCGGTGCCGCCCACAATGCGTATGACGGTAATCGAGGGGTTTTAGTCAGTATGCTGGCGTAGGCATTGTTAGGGACCCAGCTTGGCCACAAATCCGCGTTGTGCCGGGCTGGATGGCCAGAGACACTGACATACCTCTTTCGACCTCCCCCGGGGTAACGAAAGGAGAGCTTTATAGCTTTTCCTCTTGAACACAAAAGAAAGGTGCATTGTCGTGCAAGGAGAATACGATAGATAGAGAGATTATTCAAGTCCAGTCAAGACTTAGCGTCCATAGGCATTAGAAGACACTAGCACTACCAACCTATCTCCTTTATCAGGAGCATTTCCTCTTAAACCTGTGTATTCGCATTTAACAGTGCGTGTGGGCCTATTGGTAACGGACCAGACGCGACTGCCAACATGTTCACGGTGGTCGCCGGTTTAAATCCCAGGGCACACCTCTCACTTTTCCGAGACATGTGTGTATTGATAGTCAATCACTACGCACTGTAACGGTGAAGAAAACATGGTGAAGGAACCTGCGTACCGTAGCGATTTTAAATAATTTCTACGGTATATAAAGTCCGCCAACCCGCACTAGGCCAGCGTGGCGAACTATGTATATGGGCTAGCCCCTGTCAATCGAAGTCTCGTTTGGAGAGGAGGCCCGCGCCCTGCAGTGGGATGCATACGGGCTGGTACAGATACAGATTCGCATTAATGACCAATAAAATAACAGTGAGCAAGTTTTAGCTCGCCACGTGTCTAGTTACATTCGGTTTGGACTTGGATTTCGCAGCTTTGGCCGCGCGAGTAAACCGACAAAATTTATCTTTTTACTGTAGTACGCTTTGAGGCATGAGCGTTTCGTTTATTTAATAGCGCTGGATATACACTGGAACTTTTATACAGTTTTGCTGTGTGTAAATGTAGGGTTAGTCGTGTTAGCTGATCTAACTTTATAAGAATCGACATTTTTATGTACACTAACTGTAAACGGTATTTTTTACAAGCCAAAATTGGCAAACTGTTATATTTTTGATACTTTTTGTTTGTCATTCCCTATAGATTTAACATGACGCTGGTCGAACGCAACATAATTAGCTAAGGCCGTATGCGACATCTTCATCATCATTACTTATAGCCACAGAAGATCCTTTTAAACATAGGCCTCCTTCAAATATTTTTACAGGGAATTGTCGGAAACTGTCTGCATCCAGCGACTCTGCCGTAGATATTATATTTTCAAGCGCTGAGCCCACGTACGTGCAAAATGAAAACGGGTTAAAAAAGCCTGGCTACTTTATCGTAGCAAAAGTGACGTAAAAAATCCGGTTACCTAATATCTTGGTTATATTAGCGCAGAGATAAGTAGCCGGGCGAAAAACTTGCAGCGAACAGGTGCCGCGAGCCGTGTTACTAGTCCGAGAGCCAACACACTTGACATTTTATGAGTTCTAACGTCCCTAAAGCACTCACATAAACCGCTAAAACTGTTCCTCTTTCAACAAACCCATCTTCAGGCCGCGTATACCCACATACCCATTTCTCACCACCGATTGGATGGGTCAAAGTGCTAACTTTTTGTTATTTGACACGTATGAAATTTCAGTGTTATGTAGGCGTAAAGTAGGGAAAAGTTTACTGCCCGCGGGGCGTGGAATATGACGTATGAGGAATAAATTACTTTCACTCCTTGTTGGGTGTTTGTCTCCGCGGAAAGTTGAGCGGTGGCAATTTTTTATCTGTTCGAGAATTGTTTGGTTGATCGTGAAATATTGCCCTTTGATAAGTTGTAGCACTCAGTTGTATTGGACCCTTAGCGGCGTGTTCCACACCCTATTCAATCGTATTGAAATTGAAAATGATTCTATTACCGAGAAATAAGCTTTGTGCGTGTTATTTATGTTTCTTAAATTTGTTTGGGAGAGTAGCCGATATTTAATATGAAAATGTTTTCTACGTCCAAAAGGCGTTGAAAGGGAAGCATGGTTAATAGGTGTAAAACTGTTTGAGTGATTAATAATGAAATATGACATATTTGTATTGAAAATCATAGACGTACGATTTTAGAGTTATTTTTACCACGCTCGTGCAAGCTCTGGAATGAACTCCCTGCATCGGTGTTTCCTGAGCGCTATAATCTCCTTAAGGTAGGCAGTGACTTTATTGTGCTGAACCCCTGGCACTGGCATCAAGCGGGCCGCTAGCTCGTCCGCCTATACCGGCAATAACAAAAAGTATTTATTTATGTCGAAATTATCATATATTACTACTTTAAATATAAACTCAGATGACCTGTTTAATTCTTGTTTACGCTTGCATTTCTTTTCACTGCGTTATTAAGGTTCTCTTTAGCAAAATGCATATCTACAAATTAAATTAAATTCTAATATAAAATACAAATTCCTGTAATGTCTATGATAATTTTCATGATAATGATATTAAAAAAGGTTTATATAATTAAAATCTGACTTCAAAAGACCGCGACCTATAGTTCCTTTCACAGCGGTACTTTTGTAGTAATTCTGTGAATTTGCTCTCAGTTACTTCTTTAGTGCGTTTCTGTACTCAGCTCTCATATTTACAAAATTCCGTCTAATATTAACATTACATAGACTTAATAGCTGGGAATGTAATTTTATTGCAGGGAAAAGGAAATTCAGTCTAGTTACAATTCACATACTCGACTCGACACCGACTGCCTCGGTGGCGTAGTGGTACTACAGTATGATTGCAAAGCTGAGGTCTCGAGTTCGAATCCCAGGTCGGGCAAAGTGATATTGGATTTTTCTATTCATTATCAGCCCGGAGTCAGGAATTTGTGCCCGATATGGCGATAGGCTCGCCCCCCTATCACATCGTGGGACGGAATATACAAGGCGAAACGTGGGTGTTCTGGTAGCACCTCTGCCTACCCCTTCTGGGAAAAAGGCGTGTGTTTATGTATGTATGTTATGTACAATTCACATACAAAAAAGTTACTGGCAGCATACATAAAAAAGAAATTGACCAATAAATTACATAATAATCTCCTATTTTTAATAATAAATACTTCTAATAACCATTGCCTAAACCCACAATGACAATACTCTTGTATCGTTTTTAAACAAGCTACTCGTAGCTTGTAGACTATTTGGTCTCTCGTACATTTAGATTCGAAAAAATATTTGATGATCACAAATATTTGTCTCGGGATCGACCCCGCAGTATCTGCATTCAAAGCCAGTGTCCTAACCGACTGCACTACATCGTCTGTGTAAGTATGTTTCTCTAATATCTAGGTACAAAAAACATCAGTAAAATCGCGGTGCACAGAAATCTGAAATATTGTGAGTGGCCATATAAAACCAATAAAAATAAAAGCAAATTATCTCGTAAAAAAACATTATTGTATCTTAATTTGAATATCGAATTTAAAATATATTTGGTTGGTATTCTTATCGTATTTCTTTTGCAAATGTTAAACCAGTAGTACGATATACGGTACGATAT
Organism: Theretra japonica; assembly: GCA_033459515.1. Lineage (NCBI taxonomy): Eukaryota > Metazoa > Arthropoda > Insecta > Lepidoptera > Sphingidae > Theretra > Theretra japonica. The sequence continues at coordinate 8,878,076 of CM065943.1, forward strand.
AGTTTTTTTAGTCCCTTAATAATGAGAGTAAAAAAAACTGCCAAGTGAGTGTTATATGATAATAGAATTGATCAAATAATGACAAGGGTTTGACAGTCAAATTTCGTGCCGGAAGACGTGGCACATGAAGAAATTGACGTTTCCATAATTTCAACAGAAATTGTTGCTTTGAAGAATAAAGTTATTACTCCACAATGCCTCGAACTGAATGTGGGTGTGAAACTACGCGTACTGAAGGTCGAAAATTACTCCCGCCTAGAATCTGTATACAAAAATATCCTACGTTACAGATAAATTGCTTACAATTCTTAAACTCTTACAAAAAAATAGCAGAGTTCAAAATCAGTAAGGCATAATTTATATTTAATTAAATCTTTCCACGTGATTAAGCTAATTAATTAAAACTCGCGGAAAATTTTTAACACTCCGTTAATCATTCGACTAAACAAACTGGATCTCATTTTATCAATTGTCAAAGTTTAAAAACTTAATCCACTTAAGGCCCTTTTAAGGGGAGACTACACTGCGCATGACATTACCCTAGCGGGAAAAACCAAGGACATTAGGCGGTCGGCCCGAGCGAGCGAAGCACGGCTGCCCGACTCTACCATTCAAATATGGAATACGAACGCGCTCGGTGACTTGTAAATAACTGGCAACTTTTAAAAAAATAATTTTATTCTGCGTTTAAATTTCGAATAGAAGAATGTTAAAAAGTGCCAAAGTGTAGTTTTTTTTTTCACAGAGACGTAAAAACGGTGATATAAATGATTTTATAATGTGACTAAAGTTTTACTTTAAACAAATAGTGAACGTTATGGACGTAATATAATGTAATCAATGATGAGTATAAGCCGCTACGCGAAAATGAAGTTTTTGGCACTAATCGCGTTGTGTGGTAAGTAATTTTATATTACCAAAGTGATATAACGAGTATTTTTAAGAGTTCGGATAACGTAATAATATTTTTATAAAAATGTATTCATTTAAATTAAAATGCTGCACAAGTATTGTTGGAGGAAAATTGTCTTGGTTATAAAAATGCATAAATTAATGAATATTCATGGTTCGTTACAAGAAAAATGGTACATTGAGTGCGGAATACATAAAATTATAGAAGCGACTTTCATGCTAATTGCAAAATAATCTTTTACTACGCCAGTGGGTATGAAGACTACGTCATACCGTTCTCTAGATATTTTTAAATTTGGAAATGTGGTCTAAAGGACCCGTTGTGTAAGAGTTGCGAGTTATCATAATTGTATGTCCGCCTAACCCTCCACCCTCGATAATAGGGCGTGAGATTTATGTTTATGTCCACAATAAACGGCGCGAAGTTTTAGTAGGGGCCTGAATGACCGGCTGCTAACCTGACGTCATTTCTTCACATATTCCCTATAAATATAGTTTAGTACGGTTCCAACCCTCGAAACGCCAACCCCTAAAATACTTATCTGTTTGGTCGAATATATCCTAAAAGGTTAGAGCCTATAAATCCCGGCTAATAATTTAGTTTCGGTTTCGCATTACCTTCTCTCGTAAATTGCTTTTTTATGTTGACACCGAGTTTATTGCTTTGATTATTTTATTTCTGTGCGAGATTATTATTTAGAAATGTAAATTTATTTTTAATTTATTTCTATATTTGTTTATTTATTTTCTTGAATTTATTTGGATAGTACGGAACAGAGTCATGTTGGAACATTAAATTTATTGCCACTTAGGGGTGAGCGTAAATTTTGGGGAGCGTTGTCGAATACAGTCCGATGAACCAATAAAATTTGAATATTTTGATAGCCTAGACATAACCCTGTGCAGAGCATCATTCAAATTCATTGAGTACGGCTTAATTTCATTCTAAATATAACGAGCCATCCACGTTTTATATAAAGGATATATTTCTCAACTGGGAATTGCTTTTAACATGTATACCAGATAGGATTATCAAAGAAAATATTTGATATTTGCTGTTATATAAAATATGTATAGACACGTATTAACGAATGGCGAAAGGTGTTTTTATGTATGGTGTTGACAGGACGACATCAAGTGAAATCCCATACAAGTATTATCGCGTCAGCAGTTTTGTAAATTCACTAAATTCTACCCAACGGTATACCCACTGGATATTTTAAATAAAGGGATTCTTATAACAATTATAATTATAATATTTAGTCTGTTGATAATTTATAAGTAGGCGATTTTCTCATTTACTCAAATTCTAAATATTACTTTTTATATCGACGTCAAACCTAATTTAACATATTCTTCTAACGTATTTTGATTGACTCGTATCGATCGTATTATAATTTCTTGATGTAACAACCATTCTGTACGCATATATATACTAAGTAATATTGCATATGTAACATATTTACAAATACAACACTAAAGACCAAGAAAATTATTGATAAACTTCGCTTATCGATTTAATAATATACTCAATCGTGTAAATGAAAGGGTTTAGCAACGGGTGCATATAGATGGCAATTATTCTGACCTATGTCGTGACAAGGATTAATTTAAAATTCATATAAACTGCATTGAACTGCGAAATTTGGAACTACATACATAAACACACGCCTTTTTCCCAGAAGGGGTAGGCAGAGGTGCTACCAGAACACCCACGTTTCGCCTTGTATATTCCGTCCCACGATGTGATAGGGGGCGAGCCTATCGCCATATCAGGCACAAATTCCTGACTCCGGGCGAGATTCCGAGAGCGGCGAAATTTGGAACTACAATAAAAAAAAAATTGTATTGAACGCATTGTTTGAGTCATGTTTTCCATAAACAAAAAGCACATAAACTCGTAATATAATAGTATTAACATGTTCAATATAATAAAATATGAAGAGAGAAACACTATTTCTATATTTTGATAACAGTATGACAACAACGCATTCAGACTCTAAAAGACCGTAGACGATCTATAAAACGAAAACAAATTGAATTTAATGAAAAGGCATTTTACAGAAGCACACGGTATTTTAATATCACACTAAAATGTTGGTATTATTTTGTAACTATAGTCAGCTCACAGTACATTATGATACGTGAGGAAGCAATAATTATAGCCTGCATTACGATTGCAACTAAGTATATCATTCAGACGTAATGGCAAGCGCATGTTTAATAATATTAGACCAGTATAATATCCAAACTACTCAGCATTTATTTGTCTTCTCGACTGTTAAGAGATGTTAAGCCTTATTCTATTGTGTCGAAATATTGCGGCAGACTTCACAGGCCTTAAAAATTGAACGTATGTATTTTAAGCACCTACGTAACTTCATAAACTCAAACGTGGAAATAGTTTAAGCATTAATTATATGCGCTGCAATCGTAAATTATCTTAACCAATTAACATATTATGCAACCTTGCCTCTGAAAATTTAGGTTAATAAAATAATTTCATAAAAGTTAATTTATATCACTTATATTTGAGTTAATTCTCAAATTTACATGAATTCCCAAAAAATCTATCGCTGCATTCATCGTGGAGTTAAATATAAATCTATTCAGGGAATATGCCTTATCTTTTATTCCGCTAACTGGAAGTAGGTGAGTCTATTGAGACCACCTAGTTTTTATCACGTATTTAGGTCTCACAGAACCGTGTCACATAACTTGAGTATAAATGAGTTTTTTAATTTACAAACACGCGATGGATTAATGAATTAATTTGGCCCTTTTATGTTAAATTGGTTGTAAAAGTTTAACCGGAATCCGGAAATATGGCTCAAAAGTTATGTTGCTATGACTGCATAATATAAGTGTGCGATTATCGCATATAAGGGCATGCAGAAAATAACATTAAATTAATGAATTACAGAATTAAGTGCGTGGTGGCCTATTGGTAAACGGACCAGACGCGACTGCCAACATGCTTACAGTGGTCGCGGGTTCAAACGCCAAGGCACACCTCTGACTTTTCGGAGTCATATGACTATTGTTGGTCAATCGCCACGCACTATAACGGTGAAAGAAAACATCTTGAGGAAACCTACATACTGTAGCGATTTGAAATAATGTCTACGGTATGTAAAGTCCGTCAACCCGTACTAGGCAAGCGTGGTGAACTATAAGGCCTAAGTCCTCTCAATCATACTCTCGATCGTAGAGGAAGCTCGTGCCCTGCAATGAGACGTATAAGGGTTGATACAAAGATTGAATTATAATATAATAACTGGAGAATGTTACCAGCACTAATCTGCTGTAGGGTGATTAAATCATTTTACTAGCCCAATGGGTTCTGAGGTTCAACATTCGTTTCTCAAGTCAGATTTATTCTCTTTGATTGAGTTTTTTGATACGAGATGCTCCGAATTAGATTTCCCCAAAGGATTGATATGACGCGGTCGGTCGTAAAATTGTAAGCCGAATGATTTTGCATCCTGCATAGCAATCGTGTTAGGGTGACCATGGGTTACAGTTAAGTGAAGAATTTATGTGAGGTGATAGTCGTAATCCTTTTTGGTAACAGGCTATATACATCATAATCATGTGTGTATTGATAGTCAATCACCACGCACATAACATCGCGAGGAAATCTGCGTACCGTAACGATTTGTAAGAATTTCTATGGTATGTAATGTCTGCCAACCCGCACTAGGCCAGCGTGGTGGACTATATGGCCTAACCCCTCTCGATCGTACTCGCGATTATAGAGGATGCCCGTGCCCAGCAGTGGGACGTATATGGGCCGGTATAATAGAATATATACATAATACTAGTGGTTCGGTCACATTTTTCATTAATGCTCCACTATTGGTCAAAGAGCTTGTCAAAAGTTGCTTAAGCCTTCCTCGATAAATGGGCTATGCAACACCAAAATACATTTCATTTAGAACTAGTAATTCCTGAGATAAGCGTGTTCAAACAGACTCTTCACTCTTAACTCTTCATTGTATAAAACAAAGTCGCTTCCCGCTGTTTGTCCCTATGTATACTTAGACATTTAAAATTTTGTGACGGATTTTGATGCAGTTTTTTTTATTAGATAGAGTGATTCAAGAAGAAGGCTTATATGTTTAATACATATACAGGGTCCCAGTTTGTACGACAAATAATATGTATCTGGTGTGGAGTGGAAACAAAAAATATCTGCACCCAGGCGAAGCTGGGACGGACCGCTAGTTATATATGTATATTGGTAGAGATTAGTCTTAAAATATTTATTGATTAATATCGTTTCATATAACCGTAACCTAACCTAACCACTCTCAATCGTACTCTCGATTGTAGAGGAGGCCCGTGCCCTGCAGTGGGTCGGTCGTATATTGGCTGATACAATACAATACAATAATATCGTTTCATTTACGATTCTAAACCAGTAAAAGCAATGAAAAATAGTATGTTAAAATCATTAGATAATCAAATAAATATTTATTGTTGTATGCAAAGACAATCAAAGCCAAATGAAACAAATCGTTAAAAGATTCGTTTTTTTTAATAAAAATAATCCTCTTTTTAAATCCCAGAAAAATATTTTTAAAAATATTACATAAACAAGGAAGAAAAAGATAAAAATATCCTTACAAAAGTACGGTTTTATAACTTAAAACAATAGCACACAGTATGAAATAAAGTTTTTTGGAAAATTTTAATTCTGCACACAGCAGTCTCATTACACAGACGCCAAAGCATTTCAATTTGCGAAATTTCAAGAACAAAAACCTTGTGCTCTTCGACAGTACGAATTAAAAGTACGTGAACTTAGTGTTTTGTTCAAAATTATTTTGTGCAACTTTTCGGTAAAGGAACCTCGATTTAGACAGCTCCGCGCTGTTTTTCCAGACTCTTCGTTGTAATTATTGAGTATTAGACATGTTTTATACATCAGGAGAGTTAATTACAAATAATTACTTATTTGTAATGAAGAGCGCGATAAAAACGTGATTAAAACATTTTCTACTACAAACTCACGTTTAAGCATTGGTTAGAGATAGACATGGTTTAAACATTGTTTAAAAATGTAAACACAAGCTGGCAGTGGTTTGACGAATGTTGAATTTTAAAATCATAGATAATAACCCTTTTCCTCGTCCCATCCTTTTTTCTTCCCGCTCCCCTCGATATTTGACGGGCCGGCAACACATCTATGATCCAAACGTTGTGGATTCATGCGCGGCAGTGATCACGTACCGTCAGGTGACCAGTTCTATGCAATAAAAAAAGTAGATAGTACTTGTAAAATTATTATGTTGTTTAGTTTCCCATTCTGTGATTATTATTTTTTTTTTCTTTTTTTTGCTTGTGCTCTTTCTTTAGTTTTACGCCACTTGGAGAATAATATATAATTTTTTACTTGGTACTGCATACCAGGTACCAGCAGAATTACCAGCGCTTTGCTCCTTGGAGCATTGCATATTGCTGAGCTGGGGCCTGATCGCGGCTACAATTTGTAACATAAGTTTTTATCTGTAATTATTATTAATGTTGATGTAACTCTTTAAGTTTGTTTTTATGTTTTATTGTGGCCAAAATAAACGTTTTATCTATCTATCTATCTATCTAAACTGAGATTAAACCATTGCTTTCTGTGTGAACAATACTCTTATGTTCTGTGACGTCAGTTCTGTTGATTTTAGTGGTAATTGCCTAAAAAGCGTTAGGGATAGTTTTTTAACTGATATTTAGACATACAATGTCTAAACACTATTTTGTAATGCAGAGAGTGTCTAGGATTAGACATTATTGGCCTAAATACGTGTTTAAATTTTGTCCCAAGTATTATTTTGTAATAACACATGTTTTGACAAGGAGATGTAACGGTGGAGGGGTAGAAGAATTTTTTACCAAAAAAACAATGCTTTATACGCTATAAGTTATTAATTTAAGTTTATTTTAAAGTATTCTTGAAAATTGTTTTAATATTATAATTTTATAGTCAAAATATACGCCATATTTTTTACGTAAATATTTTTATTGGTAGTTTAAAAAGTATATAAAGTTCTCATTGGCTTAAGTTTAGATTGAAAACTTCAATTCTTTGGATATTTTTCTTAGATTTATTGGTTTATTAAAATTACTTTTTATGAATTTTTAAGATAGATTTTACTATTATTGGATTCTTTAATACATGCGCTACAGCTGGAAACTCTTTTTATACATAGACAATCCATGGTTCAGCGACCTTTGAATTTGCAGGATTCTTTGAACATGAAGTGGAATCTAATTTTTGCTATGGCTATTCCACCAAATTGTCTATTGGCTATTCCACCAAATTGTCTTTAACGACTTACTCGTAACATACATAAATAAACTCTCGCCTTTTATGCAGAGGCGCCACATGAAATCCACATTTCTCCTTGTCTGTCGGAACATACAATATGAGGGACGGATCCCACGATGTGACAGGGGGCGAGCCTATCGCCGTATCGGGCACAAATTTCAGACTCCGGGTTGATAATGATTTGTAAAATCTATTATGACTTTGCCAGACCCGGGCTCCGAACCTAAGATCTCAGCTCTGCTATCGTAATCGTAGGCAGTCTACAACTCGTAACAATACTTCTGGTATTCTAAAAAATCTATTGGATTGTATAAGTCATTTTTTAATAATATGATTTGCTGTATATACTAATGTAACAGTCCAGTAAACTTCCACGCGTAACCGATAGTACAGCAACAAAATTAATTACGTCAAGTTTGAAATCCCATGGATGTGGAACTAGTGGGCGAGTTTTGTAACATTTATTCTCATAGGCCCAGAGGTGTTTACAAGTTTCAAGTGCGTAGGAAAATATTAACGGACTGTGCAAACGGGTCGTCTGCAAGATTTACTGCTAGGGGATCCGCACTCGAGAAATGCTTGTGAAGACTCAGAGAAATTGTTTTCTTCATATTTTTCGCGTATAAAAACTGTTAGTTTTTAAATTGTTTTTATCATAAATAGATAAGATTGTTACCCGTTAAAGAAACCCTATTATTTAGAACGATAAAAATACGACGTAAAAAAACGATAGCTACAATAATGTCAATTAACTTTGTATTATCTTCTTCATCCTGCATGTATGGTCTCGATCCCGTAATAAAACTTTTCATCGTGTCGTAGGGATCAAATCTTTGAAGAAGTTTCGGTCCAATGACGTTCAGAGTCGACATAAATATTTGTTTCGGATACCCACGGAATGGAATAAATATTTTGCAATGAGTTCGCGACTGTGTACTGTGTACTGTTGGATGAAGTTCTTTATTGTATAGGGTCAGTAACAAAGAAATGGTGGCCAAATCTGAAAATGCAAGATGTAGCGAAAAATTCTCAAATGAGCCACGAGCCCAATTTTATTGACTTCTAAAACTGCATCCTTCAATTTTTCAAAAATCAATGTAAAACACGCTGGCCTAGTGCGGGTTGGCGGACTTTTACAAACAATAGAAATTTGTACAAATCGCTATGGTATGCAGGTTTCCTCATGATGTTTTCCTTCACCGTTATGTAAGTTGTGATTGACTATCAATACACACAGTCATGACTGAAAAGTCAGAGGTGTGCCCTGGGATCTAAACCCGCGACCACCGTAAAATGTAGACAGCCGCATCAGTAGGGTAATTCACGTAATTAAATAAGTTCAGTTGCAGTGCAGTTGCAGTTAAGTTTCGATCAAAACAGACCTTTTCGTATTCTCGTAATTTTGACAACCGCTGTCAGATACGCACGCGTCAAGTCCGCATCACGCGAGTGGTTTAGCGTATTCTATTGCTGCGTGTGTTATGTGCGTGATTCAGATCGCAACTTGATCGGTATTCACGTGTAAGCTTCTTGCATACGACTGACGTATAGTTGACGCGCAGCACCCACGCAGTTTACGCATAGCTTAGGTGCAGTTCACGCGCAGCTAAACAATTACAAGAATACCACTAAGACGTAAACGTAATTGCAACTGCACCGCAACTTGATCGGCGCGTTAAAAAATTACGTGAATTACCCTACTGGTCCGTTACCAACAGGCCATCACGCAGTTATATAATACTAATAAATTTCTTTATTCAGACAACAAAGATCCATAGCATAATTGTGCTAGTACTTAAGTATATACTATATGAGATATTAATTACATAGCGCTCAGCGCTAAGTCCACTTTCAATCTATTCTTAGTATCAAAAGCCCTATCTCTATCCCAGGTACAACAATAATGTAACAAGCCGAATATACCATAGACAAAGTCCGCACGCTCAATATCCTTCATATGTTTACATGAATTCGGGCCAGAGATTACCAAAACGTATGCCCGCTTATAACGCCCGTGATAAAGTATAAAGGGCCGCTGGATCAAATTGCGCGGACGAATCTACGTAGTCAGAACGTAGTCAACTGTACATTATGATAAAGCTACCAAATAGAAAATGCTGTATTAGCAAAATTGCGGATTTCTCACGGTCCAGTTGTTTTGTCGGATTATACTGAGCTTGAAGGATGCGTAAACTGTGACAGGGTTGGATCTTTGTGACTATTATCAAGAATTTACATGACGAAACTAGTTTTGGGAATTGTGAAACAGTTTCGTGAAACTTTTTTCTAAAATAAAAATTGAGCGTGCCATGAAACTAAACCAGTGCATTCATTGTGGAACTAATTTGTACCAAAAAATTCGCAATTGTAATTCGGATAAAACAAGCCTTACATTATGTGTACTTTTAAAACATAAATGCTAAACCCATGCACATCCAGAGAAGTTTCTGAGTAAAATCCGTGCCAAGATTTAACCAGAAATTTCCGACGAAAAACTGAACTTTCTAGACACTACGCCAATTGGTCTTCATTCTAAAACGCATGTTTTTGAAACTGACGTTACAAAGTTACTATAATATATCTAATGATAAGTGCAGTGGACTCCAAATGGCTATCCATATAATTATAAACAAATACACCCAATAGTCTCATAGATAGTCCTGATCCCACACTAAGACCGAGGCTTGTGTCGTGGGTATCAGAAACTACGAGTGACATTTCGGTCTCACAAACTCCCAGAGCCGAAATAAATACTTGTGGTTCACACAAACATCACGGTGTGGGGATCGAACCCCAGGTCTCCTGTTGCACAGTCAGCGTCTAATCAACTGCGCCATGGAGGCTTTCAAAGTTCGACATACGAACTGTTCGATACCGGGCTCGGGTGAATCTGAAACTTACGTTTACGACGGTCGCTGGTTGCAATCCGCACGGATACGTGTATACCATCACTACGTTTTAGTTTAATATTTTTTTTATTTGGTTCACTAAACTGATGTACAATTAACAAAAATAAAACAATATTCCACTGAATACTACGTTTTAGCCTTATTTACGTCTACTTGGAGTGAACCCAGCATGTCTGGGAAAGATTTCCGCGTGGTACATCATATTGTGCTTATTTAACATGGTAATGAAAACAATGTTTTGAATGCTTGGCATTCCACTGTGCTCGCCATCCTGAGACACGAGGTGTTAAGTCTCGTGATGTCCAGTAGTTACTCTGGCTAGAATGTCCTTCAAACCGGAACACAATAGTGCATTTACACTGCTGTTTGTTGGGAATAATAGATATTGTGGTGGTACCTACAGTTGGCCTGTCACATATGAGAGACTTACTACCAGTAATTGAACACCTATTATTTAAATAAGGCATTTCGAACACAGAGAATTGTAAATAATGTCACATTATCATAGTCTGCTATCAAAGTCGGCATAGGTTATCAAAAACTTGTTATTGTCATTACGTGCGTAAAAACCCATGTAATTTAACTACGTAAATATGTTGAACCGTGACCTCTGTGTGTAAACAAATATATTGTGTCAGATAGCTACAGTAGTTCTGTGAAAAAAAACGAGCCAGGTTAAAAGAGAAATCACTACTCCTATTCTCACATTGAAACAATTGTTTTTCTCATCAATGTACATTTAAATGAGGGTCTCCGTGGCGCAGTTGGTTGGACGCCGGCTGTGAAACGAGAGGCCGCGGGTTCGATCTCCGTATCGAAACAAATATTTGTGTGAACCATAAGTTTTTGTTTTGGGCAGAACCATGTATGTGACTGTTGGGTGTATTTATTTATTTAACTATATAGATTGACTGCCGTACATAATTTAAGTCTTCCCTCTCACTTTCTCTCTCTCTTCAGCTACAGGAAGTCCACTGCTGAACATAGATCTTCCCCATAGATTCGTTGGAAGCGGCCTGCATCCAGCCACTTCCTTTGTCCCTAACCAGGTCGTCCATCCACCTTGTGGGTGGTAGGTACGTGGTCGCCACTCCAGAACCTTTCGTCCCCAGCGGCCTTTATAAAATTTTATTCCTGGTCTCAATAAAATACAAGTTTTTTGTCGCGGGTATCAAGAACCACGAGAGACTGTGGTCTCACAACAGCTAGATCAGGAACTATACATATTTATGGTTCACAAACATCTGTTTCTTTGCGGGAGTAGAACCGCCGCCTCTGGTTTCACAGACATAGATAAACCCTTTAGGGGGTATAAACTCTTATGTCATAGATACATTTTAAATACAATGACATCAAACTCTACATAACATCCGCAAACCATACAAATTGTCATTCATCAAGTAAACCAATCCGTACTTTTTTGCACAAATACCTATTGAATGTATGAAATGTCAAATTTTCATTGTTCTCGTTAATAACATACGCCCTTTTGACACATACTGGTTATAATAGTCCGCCTATGGCTTTACGCATAACACGTTGTAAGCCCATTCCGGAAATAATTACAATGGTGCGGTATTTTAATCCCTTCAAAGCGACAGACTCGAACAACATCCGCCGACAAGTTCGTTAACGTCTTAAATTAATTTTCCCTTAAAATTTGTCAATTGTCGTCGAAATTAAACGAAGTTTGTCGTTTCTTGACAATGTGCGGCTGGCTGCCGGCCAAACATTATTTTATTCCGAGTCTACTCTTTGTTTATGGGAACGCGCTGGGCTGGAAGGATTTTTTATTCCAGTTTTTCGTTTTCGGGATTGTCTGTGCACCTGATTATAATTGTTGGCAAATAAAATAGGGATTTTTACAGAGTTTTAAATGTCTCTGTTGTTTTTATTATAAACGCCAGTTATATAATTATGTTAAAATATATTATCATAGTCAGATCATTGTCATCATTCAGTATCGTAGTCACATCGCCCAATGTATGAAAAAGTGCCAATAAGTGCCGTGTTTTCACTCGATTTTTTATGCCTTGTATATTCAAAGCAGTAAGATGCTTTCCATACAGAATTAATTAGCAATTTATATCTAAGCAAGACTTGACGCTGGCGTATTTATTAATTCTCTTTTGATAAAGAATAACTTTTTTTAGCTAAAATAAAAATAAGGAATATCGTTTTAATGTCATAAGATTTGCCTTGGTAGCTTGCTCGATAACGTATGGTAAAGATTTAGTTTTTTTTTATTGTGATGGAAGGCGAGACGAGCATGCCATTCTTATTAATTTCTCCCGCTAAACAGCAGAGTAAATGCACTGTTATGTTCCGGTTTGAAGGAAATTGTGGCCACAGTAACTGATGGACATAATGCGACCTCACATCTTATGTCTCAGGATGGCGAGCGCAGTGGAATGCTAAGCATTGCTCTGTAATTCATGGTGTTGTTTGGTTTTGCTACTGTCCACGACCGGTCATATAGCTTACCATCAAGCGAATGGCATGCTCGTCTCGCCATTCATGAAATAAAAAAAAAAACTAAATGTAAAATTTTAACACCTCATATATCAAGGTGATGCTCGTCTCACTGTTCAGCACAATAAATAAATAAATAAATACACCCAACAGTCACATACATTGTTCTGATCACATTAAGATGAATTAAGTCTTGTGTCGTGGGTATCAGAAACTACGAGAGACTTTTCGGTCTCACACACACCCGACACAAATATTTGTGGGCCACACAAACATTTGTATTGGTGTGGGGATCGAGCCCACGGCCACTCGTTTCACAGTCAGGGTCTAATCAACTACGCCACGGAGGCTGTCACAATAAACAAAAGATATATAATTACAAGGTATTTAATTGACCTGTAATAATTATGTAGTATAATATCGACACGTCTCTACCTTGCCCTATACCGAGTCTCCATCTTCAAGAACCAACAAAAAAAAACGCTCCAAAGCAATTAAGCGAAAACATTTTAGAATTATTAACACGTACCTGTCCTAGTCAGTCGATATTAAACTTCTGCGTCTGAGAAGTCCTTAATTAACAATCTTAATTAAGGTGAAATTATTCACAGTGCGTGAAGCACCTTCTTGCGTTGTGTACGTGGCTTAGACTTTTTCAGTCTTATGTAACAAATGAGATTCCTTGTACAAGAGAAGATTTCTTTTATTTTAATTAAATTGCATTTTTATTCACACTTTCCTTAATACTCAACTAAATAAAATTGGAATTTAAATTCAGACCTACTTGACTACTCTTGATACTGAGTTGTATTTATTTCTTCTAAATGCTACGCTGATCAAGTAAGATTATAGTTAAATCATTCACAGCTATAGCGTTCAATAGTATCAAATTGACAAGTATTCAATCCTAATGTTCAATTGAAATTTAAATCGAGAGGCAGGAATAACCCAGCCGGGGGTAAAGGTATGAGTACAACAACTATGAAATTGCCCGACGATTTTATGAATGTATGGGACAGTTAGGCGAGAAATGTCTTGGGCAGAACACATTAGCTCGCAATGTAGTAAGCCAACAATCATATGTGGTAGAGTCACGCTGTTTTCAGTCATGAGTCAGCATGAATGGGCAGGCTCGTCCGGGGTATCACTGTCTCACAGGAATGGACGTGAAGCTACACATTTTCTGCCGCGTTTCGTTCGGTGAGAGAGATTGCCATATACCCAATACCCTCTACCTCTTCCCATCCTTTTTTCTCCTCGCTCTCCTCCTGGTTTCAAGGGCCAGGAACTCGTCTATGACCCAAGCATTGTAGATAGTTATGGGCGGCAATTGGAAGTGATTCCCATTATATGACTTGATTCCTCGTTTGCCAGACCTTTGCAATCCAAATAAAAAAAGACAAGTGGAAGGAAAAACAATTTTATTAAATACTCGTATATGTGTACATGAGGTGTCGCTATTGTCTTTGAAGGTCCTGGCAGAGGTCACTGGTAGTGCTATAGACTCAACAAAACCGACAATGGAGTATAACATACATAATATTATCGAAACGAAAATAAGCGCTGGATATGATATTAAATTGCTTTTGTGTCGATATATTGTATTCCTGACAAATATTTGACAGAGAAAGAAGTTGGCTTAAATATTTGCGGGGACTAAATCTCAGATATTATAACATTAATTATTTTGTTACGGACCAGGTATCACATCCAAATGTCCTCCCAAAGCTTTTGTCAAACATAATGTTCTTGTGATGTCAGTGATAATTAATTTAACGTCTTTTATGTGACTTCTTTGTACATTCTACGTTGACTAGTAGTGTCTAGCGCTGGTGTTCCTCTCAACTAACATACAGTGCACACTATTAGACTGTATCAACCCATTAAATGCGTCCAACTGCAGGCCCGAGCCTACTCTACAATGGAGAGTCCGATTTAGAGGGGTTAGGCCATATAGTCCACCACGCTGGCCTAGTGCGGGTTGGCGAAATTTTCATACCATAGAAATTCTTGCAAATCGTTATGGTACACAGGTTTTTTCACGATGTCTTCCTTCACCGTTATAGTACGTGGTGATTGACTATACTCAATACACACATGAATCTGGAAAGTCTGAGGTGTGCCCTGGGATATGTATCCGCGACCACCGTGACCATGTTAGCCGCCGCGCATGGTCCGTTATCAACAGGCCACCACGCAGATGTAGGACACTATTATAGCCTGTTTTTAAATTAAAATAAAATATTTATTTCTTATACACTGCTATGTTATACGGCAAGGCTGTTTATTTTCATATACTTAATGTTCATTTGCGATTATTCAATATTAAAAAAACTAAAGGAGGTTTTTGAAATGCGATATACATTCTGCTGTGATAGTTTTAATGATATTATACCTAGTGAGGGCGAAGTAAATGGTATATTATATAAATAAATAAGAAAAAGAAATAAAAATAGATATTTTATACTAAAAATATATTATATAACGTCATAAATAGTTCGACACTATGAGACTATTTGTGTGAAGGGTCTCATAAAATAACAGAGATACTATGGAACAAGACCCAAACGCGCAGTCTATATGAGCCAGATGGCACCAATGACATCATTGGCTGTCCCACAAAATAAAATGAATGCATTACCCTCCAAACTGATTTTGCCAGCTCAGGCGTCTATCGAATTCGTATTGCATCAAATAATCGCTTATACCTAAAGTATTACCGTAAAAATAAATCTTTTATAATGTTCTTCTACATTCCAATAGTTGTTCAAAGGATAGATTAATTCTCGAGGACAGTTGAAGTTCCGCAAGTTTAATTAAAATAGACAAGAATGCGATCTGGTTAAGTTTCATATTGAGAACGACATGGACACGGGACAAGGAAGTTAGTGACGTTGTTAGACATCGGATTTATATCATTTTAGCGCCATCTAGTGGATTGTGTGAGAAGTACTTTACTTCTATTTAGGAAAAAAATGAGGTTTTAAGACGTTTGGATTAGGAAGGGTTCTCAACTTGTCATGTAGTTCTGGATTTACTTATTGCCGTTTATCATCTTGTAAATTTTGCTTTGAACCTGCATCCGTATTGTAGTATATTTGAATTTGTCCGTTTAAATGCAGCAAAGAATATCTTATTTGCCACGCTAATAAAACATGAGCACCGCAATTTCCCCGCCACAAACGTTAAAATCGCGTCATTGCTTTGACTCCCCAAACGGGTGCATAGTAAAATTGTTAATTCTATTGAAGTGAAACACATAGGAACCCGCGGGTTGCGTCCCGCTGTTCCATTCGCCTTGGCACCATTCCAGTCAACGATTGTAGTTTACTATCGCTGCACGCCGATCTATGGCTATTATTTTCACTGGTGCACTATTCAAACTACTTCGGCATCCAACGGATGAATAGACTTGAAAGAATTTTCGTGTGCAGCCAGTATGTGCGTAATGAACGTTTATTCTTTTGCATGGCGAAGTTTGCGGTCTAGTTTGAGTGTTAAATTATATTAGGACATTGGTAAGTTATGGTCCCAAGTGAATGAATATAATGCAATATAAATTGCTGTAACTGTATACCGTGAGACGTGTTCAGGCCAGATGGTGGGACGACTTGCACAAGAGAGCCGGCAGCGACTGGATGCATAAAGCAGCAGACTGGGCTCTGTGGCGTACCTTGGGAGAGGCCTATGTCCAGCAGTGGACTGCAACGGGCTGATGATGATGATGATGATGAACTGTATATTGATATAGGAAGCTATTATTATTGAGCATCCAGTGATGTTCACAAATGTTTGAATTATGATGACCAGAATGAGATCCCTGTTGAGAAAATTGACCATAAGCGCAGCTCTGGATGACATTTTCAGAGGTCTAGGTCTTCACTGGACCATTATGGGTTGGTAGAACAATTTACCATATCAAATTAGCAGCCAGTTGTGTCAGAACTTCCGCCACTTATATACATCGTTACTGCGGCGTCGTAACAGCTGCCACCATTGCCAAATAGCAGCAACCAGCACCCACGGTAAGAATCGCCGAAATATAAAGGCAGTCAATGTGACAGCTTTTCGCCATTTACTATGTTCCATGTTCCGCGTCCCAACGGCTAGGACGAATATGTTAAAATTTTCCCCCTTGTCGCGGGCAATACGACTACTCAACTTGATCTCGGAACATGTTGATATATGTCATTGCAGCCTGCCGAAATTTGCAGTAGTGGCCCAAAAATGCATTGAAGTTGAAGTGATTTAAAATGTAATGTTTGTTGTTATATTGGTAAAATTTTAATGTTTTGTTTTATTTTTATTGTTTACTCTATGTGATATTTAGAATAGTTTAGTGTAATGCCGCCTTAGTTTTAAAACTGTTATGGTATTATATTTAAGGTGATACATAAATAAAAATAAATAAATAAATCTTTATTTCCTTCGTTAAATGTGTGGGATACAATATATACGCCAAAAAGATAAAGATATAATGGAGTATTTGATCTATCCTCTATAAATATGCCAATAGATGGCATCAGTCTTAAACATATTTACACCAAAATGTTGCCGTCTGAGATACCATTCGATACTCTGTCTGGACCGCATTTGCGCTTACCATCAGGTGCAGTGCAGTCATTATGCCGTACCAGTGTAAAAAAAATGTTTTGAAGGTTGAAGAGACCTATAGCTAAAATTATGACAAAATTAATGCGATGTTTTCAAATTATTTTAGCTGTCCATAAAATATGACACTTAAAGGTAAAATTACGTTATTTCGTTGAAGACATAATTCTCATCTTGCATTTTTTTAAACTTGAAACACCGCGCAACTGTTTTAAATCCACCAAAAACCACGATTAAAATGTATTGGAGTAAAAACGTACGGTCCAGATATTCATGTTGAGATCGCTGTCATACACAAACTTTTGGGTCGTCCCTAGAGGATATCTGGGCTTATCTGGTGCGAATAACCAAAACAAACACTGAACGCTTTCCCGTGTGGCAACAATTAAATTATATTCATCCGGCATTTTTCCTACATTATCATGCTACCGGTACAAACCAGCTTCGCTTGGGTGTTAAATGTTAGTGCGATCCGCAAGTATTTGTGTCGGGGCTGGGTGTTTGTGAGACCGAAAAGTCTTTTGTAATTTCTGAAACCTGCGATCAAGATGCAAATCTTTCATCTTGGTGAGGGGTTACGACTATGTATGGGACTGTTTGGTGTATTTATTGTTTAATCGGTGAGTAAATTATAGCCTATATGTTATTCGGCATACATAAATTTACGCCTTTTTCCCAGAAGGGGAAGACAGAGGTGCCATCATGACATCCACATTTCGCCTTATATGTTGCACGATGTGATAAGGGGCGAGCCTATCGCCTTATAAGGCACAAATTCCTGACTCCGGGCTGATAATGAATTGAAAAATCCATTATCAATTTGCCCGACTCGGGATTTGAACCCGAGACTTCAGCTTTGCAATCGTACCGTAGAACAACTGCGCCACCGAGGCAGTCAAATGTTATTCTGATGTGTAAATAATACTTTAAAGTTCCTTTCAGTGTTTTGCGTGTAAGAGTAACAAACTTCCAGACCTCCATCCTACCATCCTTACGAACTTCCACATGAGTAGGGTTATTGTGGGATTCGTGGAATTAATATCTGCAAAAAATATCGACCGCGGTAAAGCCGTGAATTGTGCTACATTTACATAAGTTTTTAACCGATTTCAAAAAAGGAGAATCTACTCGTATAGTCTACCCGTAAGTGTAATGTTTACAAGTCCGCGATTGTCTCAAAACCTACTGATCTAGTGATGCGTTCTGGTTATTTTAATATTGTTTTTGTTTCATAGTATGGCGTATAATAAAGTTATAATTTATAGATACTTGTAGTAATTGAAAAACTAATATAAACAATTTTTTTTTTGTATCAACCCATATACGACCCACTGCAGGGCACGGGCCTCCTCTACAATCGAGAATACGATTGAGAGTGGTTAGGCCATATAGTCCACCACGCTGGCCTAATGCGGGTTGGCGGACTTTTACATACCTACCATAGAAATTTATACAAATCGCTATGGTATGCAGGTTTCCTCACGATGTGTTCCTTCACCGTTATAGTGCGTGGTGATTGGTGCGAGGTGAATATAAACAATAGGTAGCAGGTATTATTTTATGGACGGTTACTATGAGTATGCAAGTACGTCATGTCGTGTAATTTATATAATATTTATTACTTGTACAAATAAAGAATGGGATTGTAAATGGCGACATTTATATCGATATCTCGTTCACACACTATAACGTGCAAACGAGAGATCAATATAAATGCCGCCATTTTCAATCCCATTCTTTATTTATTTTATTAATTTATTTATTAATAACAAAAGAATATACTTATGAGCTACTAAAATGTCCTGCAAATTTGTACAAACAGTTTGACTGCAGGATCAAGTTTTAATTTAATAATACATTAGGGTAAGATGGCTAAGTAGTGCTTTTTAAGTTTCGACTTAAACAATATTTTGTCAGATTCTTGTCTTTTGACCTCGGGCAAATTGTTCAGAGTATACGGGATACGTTTTTTTTTGTATTCTATCCCCGTAAATGTTAGTAACTCTTGGCACAACGAATTTACCCGAGGTCACAGACCTCGTATGATAATTGTTACAAATAGATACCAATAAACTATGCTTCTGTCTGCCATGGCTGTTCACAAGAAGTAGAAATTTATGTTTTAGGCCAACTGGTAATAATTTGCAAATTTCAAAAAGTTTATTTGGATCTTTTTTAAACTTATTTCTAGTTTTTTTGTCTACAAGTAATTTTATAAATCTTAATTGTATGTTTTCTAATTTATTAATATGTGTTTTATGTGTAAGTCATATGTGGTTTTATCGCTTTACAGGCCCAAATTGGTGACGAGAAATATTATTATGTATGACATGTCTTCATATATTGCTATGCAATGTCGCTACAACTACCAGTACATTGACATTATCTATTGTATAAAAGCGGATAAGACTATATATTCGGCGGTGACAAATTCAATCTACGGTCAATCACCTCGATTGAATAATAAAATAGTTAATGTTCCGGCGTCATGATCCAATCTTTGTATGTACGTCGTACAGCCAATATATCCTCATATAACGCGTATCTTATTTTGTGGTCGGAATAATACGTAAGAATATTATATGCTTTCTTTTTCTACCTCTGCCTGCCGGATTTCATGACTGCTGGATGACCAATACCCCTTCCCTCTTCCCATCCTTTTTCCTTCCCACTTCCCTTCTGTGATGGGCTGGCAACACATCCATGATCCAAGCGTTGTGGATGTTCATGAGCGGCAGTGATCACTTACCATCAGGTGACTTGCTTGCTCGTTTGCCGGACTTATGCTGTATACAAAAAAAATGTTTTGTCAATACCGAAGTGAGGATCAGAGCTACGAGTTTTTTATGCGCCCTACCATTTTGGGTCATAATTTTACTGATATGACTGACTGATGCCAATCTGTTCCCAAGAAATCACAACACGAAAATTGAAAAAGCCATAAAAAAATTATTTCGGAATTGAATTCATTACTAGTCTATGTGGCCGTATGCCGGATGTTGGGGACATGATGACATTAATTAAAACCACACACCGGATATCGCGTCAGCATTTCGTTCACTAAACATCATTCAAATAAAGGAACGACATAGCGATTGGTTATTTTTTTTAAAGATATATTGTTAAGAGATAGATGGTTATAAAATTTAGTTTAGAAATACATATTTATATTATGTATTTAAATTTTAAAATAACTTTTTGATAGATTTATAAACTTTGCAACCACTCGATATAACTATTAATTATACGCAAGTATACTAATACATCAAGCTTCGTAACAGTTTTATACATCTTATACTCATCACTAAGATGAGTTTACTTCAGCATTATTGATGACGAAACTAAAAAGTGGAAACATTCTACGCCATCCATTAATCCATGAGTAGTGTTACATCACTCATCTGTAGAAGTAAGTACGCAGTGTGCCGCAAAAACCAACAATGATGGATCACGTTCAACACAATAACATGATATAAGACATTGTGCGTGTACCGCCTGCAAATGTGTGCTTAGTTTTTTGTTTTCGATATTGTTAGTTGATTGAAGTGTTGCATGTTAGAAAAAATGTGTTTTATGACAGAAATCTGAACCATATGAATAGAAAGGTAATTTTTTTTGCATAGGTCCGGGAAATGAGCAAACAGGTCACCTGATGGTAAGTGATCACTGCCGCCCATGAACATCCAAAACGTTGGATCATGGATGTGTTGCCGGTCCAATTGGGAGGGGAGCTGGAAGGAAAAAGGATGGGAAGAGGAAAGTGGTATTAGGCACCCGGCAATCGCACTCACCAAACGAAACACGACAGCGAAGCTGTCGCTCGCGTCGATTTCCTGTGAGACAGTGGTACCGCCCCGGATGAGCCTGCCCATTCATGCCGAGTCATGACTAACAACAATGTGACTCTATCATTTCCAAGAATTCATTTTCCCAAGCTGGTCCCACCAATTTATTACTATGCTCTTGATAGTCAGTGCAGTGCATTACGGGAAATGTCTGATGACCACCTAGAGCCGATCGGTATCATTATGCTAGCTTGTTCGAAACTTGACACAAATAGGTCTAGTCCAAAACGGGATACTCTGATTCGTCACTACAATAGCCTTTTACCTAACTTGTACAATGGTTGCTATTGTAAACTTTACAAGAATTTGTTTGGTGTGAGACTGGTTGGTTTTGTTTTGTTTGTTTCATAGTGTTGTTTGGTTTTGCTACTGTCCATGAGCGGTCGTATCGCTTACCATCAGGCGTACTTCTTTTAATTAATAGCTATAAAAAAATACGTACGCCAACCTGAATATAGCATATGTAAAGCATTCAGCAGTTTGTGTAGAATATTAGGTGATATGTAAAAGCGACTTAAATGACAAAATGTTATTAAACTTCGCAAATCCCTTTGTACCCACTTAAAAATATATTGAAAGAATAAAATTATCAATAAATAACAAGATTAATGTATGAATATCGTTAAAAATGCATTCAATAAAATAATGAAGCGTAATGACCGCATATAAATCTTTCTGTCCGAGCTATCGCGGTAATATCGATGGCTTTACACCGCATTTCGGAGCTCTTTTCAATGCTCGGTAATACTATTTAAGACCTACTTCGGTATATTACATTTTAAAAACGTGACCGTTGCGTTGGTTTAATAAATTACCATTTGGATTGAACGATGACTCGATTGAACTCTTGGGCAAGAGTTTAAAGGTAAAACAGAATATTAATTTATCAATTAAATAATCCAAAGTTATGTCATTAAGGCGATTTACTGCCAAGTCACAAAATCATTTTATCACAATTATAAACTCACGTTATCTGCACGTAAGTTTAAACTATAGTAAAGTTATTATTTATCAAAGCAACATTCACAAATAAAGCAATTAACTCATATAAAATAAATTACCTTTACTTCGTACTACATTATATTCAATTAGTACTGTTTATTTGTTTGTTTATTCATGGTTCAAAACTGTGTGTTCAATTTGCATATTTAAAAATTTCGTTAGTAAGGTAAACAAAATGAAATTAATTAATAAGTAAAGCATGTTTGAATATGTTTTATAGGAACTCTAACAATATAAAGTTTTGTACTATGTACCCATCGTAGCTACTTAACCTATTGTAGAAATAGGACTCGATGTCCTACAGAAAACTGAAGAGTAGCGAATGCTTTGTAAGAACAGCATGATGTTAAAATTCAAAAAATGTTAGTAAACCGAAGCTTTTTTCATTAATTCGAATCCGAATTATGTGTTCATTCTAGGATTTCAGGATTTCTAACAAGGACGACCTGGTTAAAATTGCAGGAAGTCATTGAACGTAGGCTTCTTACAACGGGTTGATGTGGTGATAAACGGGGAAGCTATGTTCATCAGTGGACTTCCTGCTGCTGAAGAGAGTGATATATATTTTTATACATATTACTAACAAACTATGAAATTAAGTTTCTGTATACCACGGTTGAAATAGGACCAAAACTATTAAAGGTCATCTCCAGCCACTGAAAGATCACTTGTGAACTTAGCGCTCTATGACAGCGATGTTTTGCCAATATTCACCACGCTTAGCAGTTGTATTGGTGAAACCTGAACATAGCTTTATCCAGAAATTTATCACAATAATGTTGCTATCTAAGGTTAAAATCTAAATCGTTTATACTTTGTAATTATCATCAAGGATTATACTTGTGGTGCCTATCTCTGATAGTCGGAAGACGCGTTTTAGGCGTACATCAAGCCTTAAATTACTATAAGGCAATGCAAATAAAATTAAAGCACGGTTCATTACGAGAGTACTCAGTGCTAACCATTAACCTTATAGGTAAATCTACACTCAATAAGACCACGATATTCTTCAGGCCGGGCCGGGCTCCATCAATCTATATCCATTTGAACCCTTCGCGATCATCCCTGCCATTAGGCCGTCGTAATTATTTCGGCCCTTGTAAAATACTGGCCTGCCCGCCGGGGTCGCTCACCGCATAGGAATTGTCAATTTCGCTTAATAGCACGATAAGTGCGCTCCGATAGCCAAATAACCGATAGTCCGGTAATTGGTTTTTATTTATTTAGCAAAATTTGCTCAAATATTTAATTATATGTGTAAATATAGTCTGTTTGCGAACGCCGGCGCCTTGTACGTGGAACTTTTGGAGTTTCGGCTGTGTTGATGCTTGCTGAATGCCAAATGCGTGTGTGCGACCTTGTGCGCGATATTGTTAAGACTAAGGACAATGTATGTTGAATTGTGATTGGGTAATCTTGTTTACCCCTTGTTTATTTAACGCTTCGGATGAATCATTTTTATTCGATCGTCCTGTTTTGTTTAAAGATGTTTGTTTCGTAATTACGATCTATGTTATTTAAGCTAAATGAACTTGTAAATTTGAACTTAGCTTTCCAGGTACGACACCTAACTAGATCGTCTGTTCTAAATTCTAAAGGCTAATCCAGTTGACTTCATTAGAATCGTCAAAATAAGTTTAAAGCAAACAAAGTAAAGGTCTCAAACGAAAATCTCAGTCGTAATTTACATGACACTAAGATGATGATATTGGATTAGAGGATTATTTTCTAGTTGTCATGTATCTCGTCTAGGTAGGGAGGTGGGTGAGGCAATTGCCTTAGTAGGAACCAGTACCATCTACAGTTTGAAAAACTAATTTTCGTCCCAAAATGTGATAGTCTGTCGCTAAGCTAGGCGAAAATTCTAGGCCCGGACTTTTTGCTTTCATAAGAGTATATGAGAGTAAACATTGTCATGAATTTTAAAAGAAAAACTCTCATACAAAGGGTTACATAAAGCGGCGCTATTCAGACAGACCACCTGGCGCGACAGACATAATACGAAATTTATATTCAAATTATCAAATTCGACTCCTATGCCAGTATGCCCTAGATCCTAGAACAATACGAGTTCTTTATTTTATCAGCCTTCTAGGTCTTTCAGCTTAGATCATAATACAGTGTAATATAACTCAAATAGTTCTACTTCGGATTATTATACTAAGACATTTCTTAGTCAATCATCCTGGTTTATAACGGATTGGTAAAAGTACGAAATTATCCAAACCGTTGATAATTCAAGAGTTAGTACTTTGAACTCTTTCTCTCTCTCTCTCTCTCTCTCTACACTTACACGAGTTTTACTGCTGAGCGAGCATACGGCATAGAACCTATTAAATACTGAATTTTCAACTATGGGATTTGGAAACAGCGTAAAATGAACTTTATTTTTGGGCACATAAATACCCAATAATTTTACCGACAAATGTTGAGAATATCAGGAGATTTGAAAAAATGCGCTAATTGCGCTAAATAGAAAAGTAAAATGAAATACCTAGGACTATATAGACTCTTCATTCTTTGAAAGTACGCAGCGTTCTAACAAATAGAAATCTTATACAATAAACACCTTGCTGGTATTCTCAGCAGTATCGCTGGAACACAACACGGAATGCATTCAATCAGGGCAGCGAACAAATATCGGCCTCAAAACGTTTGCAACGAAGGACACAAAACTCGATTCTCTCAGAAGAGATATTTCTATAACTCGGCCCAATTATGAATCGTCTATAGAAACTACATGGTTGGTTTCTTCGCCTGTGCTCGATAAAGGAAGGATTAAATTTTGAATTGGTATGTGGATGCTATGTTTGGAAATTCTCAATAGTCTAGTGATAATCATTTAGATCTTGAAAATTTAAGCCTTGAGTCAGTGAATTTCTAAGTCCAAGATGCTCTTTAGGCGGGTTTTCAATTATCATCAGCATCTTCAGCGACAGGGATTTCAACAATAGCCTGTTGGAAGGGATAAAATTCAGCGACTGACTGCAAGAAATTAGGTACATATATCCGTATTGCTTTAATCGCTGTTAGATAATTTATCATTGAGTTGCCGAATTCACGGAAACGATAGTAAAAGTAGTAGTAAGGGTAAAACATAATTACCATGCAAAAATTGCACGTTAAGTGCGATAAGCAAATAAAAAAGATGAGTTACGCGCAACATAAAAGAATATTCAATAACCGTGTACTCAATCGCTCGCAGAAAATCAAAGCTGTCGCTATCAGCGTATTCGTCACGAGCTATTAGCATTCATTTCATTATTAATTCCTTTCCCTCTCAGCAAAAATCGAATATCGTCAAAGTGAAAATACACAGGCATCGCTGAAATTATGAATTCCAATAGACTTAGCCGGGTGTGATTCAGCTTATATTCATTACCAACTAAACTGCTTTCAAAGGTTCTCTCCTGGATTAATCTGCGATTAAATATGGTTTATTCCTCCTCATTTGGGTCTTTGAAGATCGTAAAAATATCGGTTTATTACGGTTAAAGGTACATTTTTTCATCTACGTCACGAGATTTCCGGCGCTCGTTTAAATGTCATGCTTCGATGGAATAAGACACATTAAGAGCGAAACTTTGGGGGAACGTGTATGTTCTTTGCATATTTTTAATAATTTAGCTCTAAGTGTATGTAAATTGTAGGTATATTTAGTTAAGTCAATTTCAATGGGTTTCTATTTGAGTATTTATGTTAATATAATGTTGAAGTTGAAGAGTTTGTTTGAACGTGTTCATCTCTGGAATTATCAGTCAAACTCACAAATAATATTTGTATTGATAACCCAATTATTAATAGGGTATAAGCTATATAATAATAAATCTAACCGAGTAGAAAATAATGAGAGAATTTGAGAAATAGGTTGAGTCTGATGAAATTAAATTTCGAAGAAGTGGAGTTGAAAGAAAATACAGTAATTACACCGGATCTAAGGCCAGCTGGATCGCTCGTATTAAATAAAGGGAGATATCTGGTTGGCTACAAGTAATAAATAGCTTTGATATATTTAGATCGTCTTTTAAACGGTAAAGATTTCTGCTCTGAATAAAATTTGTTGAAGATGGCTTCCGTTGCCTATGAAAACACATCACCGGAAACATCAAGGTGCGTTCTGATTTATGAATAAAGGACGGTAATGGAAAATGGGCAGTAGTGAACTTACAATCGTTTAAGATCCAGAATGTTGAATAATATAAAGCAAATGTAACCAACAAACACGATACAATGTTGGTCCGTTATTCCGTCAGACTAAACACAATGATTATTATTCATAGCCAGTTAAAGCAAACGCATCGTTTCAAATCTACAATCCTGTTAGCCATGGAAACGGTGTTTACATGGATCAAATAGCAATTCGATATTCTAGATTACGCACCGCTGTGCTTGCGCGGATAATTTCGCCGAGTTTAAATCTAATTCAGCGACTCAATTAGCAGGAAATGCATACACGAAATTGTGGTAATAAAAATATGGGTCAGCAAGTTGATGCTAATGCACCGCTGGTTATTCAGAACGCGTAAAATGAAATTCTAGTGCTGTTTATTCGTTATTGTACGTTATGGAATAAGGAGTTGATGTTTTCTAAAGGTTAAGTGTGTTACTTTAATAGTTGGTAAAAGTTGTTAGCATGAATAGGCTCGTTGAAGGCAGTACCACTGTCTCACTGGAGAGCGAAGTGAATCAACGGCCTTGTTGTCGCGTTTCGTTCGATGAGTAAGATTATCGGATGCCCAATACACCTTTCCTTTTCACGTCCTTTTTCCTTTCCGCACTCCTGATTCAATAGGCTGGCAACACGTCTATGATCCAAGGTTTGTGTTCATGGGCGGCAGAGATCACTTACTATCAGGTGATCTGTGATATAGAAAAATTCCTACTAAATAGTAATTCCTACCTATCTTGATACTTACAATAAAGAGTATAAATAAATAAATAATAAATATTTTTTTTACTGGTTCATAGTGTCTGAAACACACTGACTGTCTTAATACAATGATACCTTTCACGAAACTAGATGTAATAATATTATGTACAGGCTGAACCCGAAACAGGACTAATTTTAATGGGTCACTATTATGGGCTTTTAATCATTCTGTTTATTATTATTTCATTGGCTTAAGTCGCAAAATGACCTTTATTGCACGTAAAGTTCATTTGACCATATTCACAAAGGCTCGTAAGTTGATAGTCGCATTTCAACCATGTGATTGTTCTGGGTAATTGTAATATATTATATCAGGCCTAATTAATTCATATTGATTGAATTGCGAGAACATGAATTGTCTAGTAACGCTGTACAATTATAATTTCTGATCATCATGACACAAGACAGGACGCTAGTAGGTGTATCTATTTAAATTAATAATAACTACACCCAACCGTCACATACATAGTCCTGAACCCACACTAATATCGAGTCATGGGTATCAGGAACTACGAGAGACTTTTCGGTCTCACCAGCACCCAGACGCGAAACAAATACCACAAACCTTTGTCTCGGTGCGGGGATCGAACCCGCGGCCTGTCGTTTCACAGGTGGCGTCTGATCAACTGCGCCACGGAGGTTGTCAATAAATCTAATATATATAAATCTCGTGACACAATGTTTGTCCTCAATGGACTCCTAAACTACTTAACCGATTATAATAAAATTTGCACACCATGTGCAGTTCGATCCAACTTGAGAGATAGGATAGTTTAAATCTCAAATTATAGTCGCAATTTTAATTTATTGCTAATTATTTGTCTGTTATTATTTGACAGTCACAATCATCTGTTAACTCCAAATGATTCTAACAGATGTCGATACCTTTCGACTGGGTTGAGTAAGTAATCAATAGATGGCGCTGCTATGGTAAATCTACGAACGTGTCATATAAGCTACATTTTAACAGTATAATTACCACGTGTTGTTGACGCTATAAAATTAATTAAATTTAAAATAAGTAGTTCATTATACTTTAAAAAATCAATTTCGTAGTCAGAATTTTGGCTGAGCGGAAAGTTTTAGCAGGAATTTTGCAAAGTATTTGTGTTTGCGTATTTTTTAAATGATATTCGTCGTATTTTCGTGTTTATATAAGGCCTATCTACAAAATAAAAGCAATTACAAAAAATTTACAACTTGCCTATTTAGGCATTAAGGGATGAAATGGGATAAAGTGGGACGAACGCGATGAAACCGGTCGGATCCGGATTGCATTCGATGGGAAATAATGGGACGGGATGTAACAGAAAGAAAAGGAGCCAGATGAGATGGGATGGGTTACGATAGGAAAAGGGATAGTAGGTACTTAGGTTGAGTTCAGGAGTACAAAAGTTTGAACGGGAATAAGATATTTCTGGTGTGGAGTGGAGTCTAAACATCTTAGCACCCAGGCGAAGCTGGGCCGGGCCGCTAGTAATATATATATTTTTTTTATCAGCCCTTATACGTCCCACTGCAGGGCACGGGCCTACTCTACAACGAGAGAATCGATTGAGAGTGGTTAGGCCATATAGTCCACCACGCTGGCCTAGTGCGGGTTGGGTGACTTACATACCGTAGAAATTCTTTAAAATCGCTACGGTATGCAGGTTTCCTCACGATGTTTTCCTTCACCGTTAAAGTGCGTCGTGATTGACTATCAATACACACATAACACATAATTAATTTATTGCTTATGATAAATTCTATATTTTCCAATGTATAAAACTTATTTTTTTTATTTCTTGAGACGTTTGGTATTAATTCATCGTAGTGGATTAGAAACAAATCGACTGTGCCTTTTGAATTCTCAATATTTTGTTTTTTAGTATAGATATGAATTTAACTAGCCCGATTCTCGTTAATTATATTTTATGTAATACTTTTTATTACTGCTGTGATTACGTTATGACTGCTAATGGGGCATAAAAAACCAAAATACTACGAGCATTTTTAGTACAACTTAAAATTATTTTCATTGTGAAAGAATTTCTGAATAATAAATATTATACTGGGATGTGTATTTTGTAAGAGGATTTTATTTTAAAATCGGATTGGCCGGTGTTGTTGTTCTTCAGTAATTATATTTTTTCCACGTTTACCATTTATTTTCGAGCAGTCCAAACTTGGAATAAAAATGGATAACGATATAATAAAATGTAATTAGCTTAAACCTTTAGCTGCCAACCCGCACTAGGCCAGCGTGGTGGACTATATGGCCTAACCACTCTCAATCGATTCTCTCGATTGTAGAGTAGGCCCGTGCCCAGCAGTGGGACGTATATGGGCTTATAAAAAAATAGCTTTAAAAACATCGAATGACCGGTTCAAAGAAAAGTTTTCACTAAGGATATTTTCGTACACTCTCGCAGATTAATTATTCTATGTGTTTTATGTTTATTATATACGTTATCATGTAACTTATTGTCGACGTATTTAACAATTGTACTTTCATTGTTTATTTTGATATCATCACCCATTCCTTCTATATTCCTATTCTATCTAGTCCATTTAATGGTTATCGGGAAAATGTCGTCGTTTTGTGAGAGACCGCCGATTCTAGGCTAGAACTTAAGCGCCATTTACACGGGGAGAGTTTTTCGCGGCGAGAATCGTATGCAA
This sequence comes from Theretra japonica, assembly GCA_033459515.1. Lineage (NCBI taxonomy): Eukaryota > Metazoa > Arthropoda > Insecta > Lepidoptera > Sphingidae > Theretra > Theretra japonica. The sequence goes on from CM065943.1 coordinate 8,907,746, forward strand.
TTATCGCATGACATAACCGCCATAGATTATCGTATTATGACAAACGTTTACACGATGCAACTTTTTTATATATTTACGATAATCGTATCTTCGGGGCGAGAAACTCTCCCCATGTAAATGGGGATTTATTTTAGCTCTTAGCTTCTTGCCGTATGAGTGGTTTACAATAAAATATAAAATAATATTATCAAAAATAAGATCAATTTCTTTTACAACTACTGTTTTACTATGATAGCATTCATTACTATTCTGACCGCCTTGTCAATCTCGCTGTGAAGGTTTAAAACCCATTCAAGGCGAGCAGCTCTCAATGCGAAACAAAAGGAACATTGTAAGGACCGTCGAAAAATCACGAACAAAACCCAGAATATACGAATTTTTAAAATGCACCATTCTTTTATTTGCCATTTAACAGGGACTGTAGTAAAACAAGGACGTATTATAAAATGTAATACTTTGACAGTTTGGTGGAAAGCTGGCTGCCGGCCAGGTTCGCCGACAATGCTTCTATCTTTTTGCCGTCGATATCATTGGAAATACCTAGCTATAAAAATTTTCACCTAGTACCGTTTCGAGAGGAAAAAATGCACGGTAAACCGATCCACGTGAAAAATATGACACGGGTTTGTTGTGTTTACATATATCACGGATTGTAACTATTGTTTTGCGGCATGTTTTTAGTTTTAGTATTTTTTACGGAATTTTATTTTAGTATAGGATCTGTATGCAAATTGTAAGCAATTACCGATGCAACCAATGAATGCCATCGATGAAAATCAAGTGGGGCAATATCAATACTACGAGTATACTTGAGTGGATGGACGGAGACAGTTAAAAGAAGTGACGAAAGAAAACTTTGTTGCAAATTGTTCCTGGTATAACATATAAATAACAAATAAATAAATACACAGTCACATACATAGTCCTGATCTCACACTAAGATCGAGTCTTGTCATCGGTATCAAAAACTACGAGAGACTTTTCGGCCTCACAAACACCCAGACCCGAAACAAATACCTGTGGTTTACACAAATATTTGTTTCGGTGCGGGATCGAACGCGTCCTCTTGTTTCACAGCTGGCGTCTAACCAACTGCGCCCGGAGGCTGTCAATGCTGGCTAAAACGCGATACTAATTCGTCGAAAAATGCGGATGTAAATGTTTTATTATACTGATTTATTTTCCACAAATAACCCTGGTTCAAACAAATATTTGTTTCGGTGCGGGATCGAACGCGTCCTCTTGTTTCACAGCCGGCGTCTAACCAACTGCGCACGGAGGCTGTCAATGCTGGCTAAAACACTAATTCGTCGAAAAATGCGGATGAAATTGTTTTATTATACCGATTTATTTTCCGTGCTGTAAATAGGTATTTTTAGACTAGTCACCTCAATCAAATAGCTAAAAAATGAATGAGTAATAATAGTAATTACAAAATTAATCTTTATTTGAAATTGTCCAGTTCAATAAAGTTACCGTTACATATCGCTGAACTATGAACATTCGGTTAACCAGGGACTAATTAATTATCAACTTTATTCCTATGGACACACCGATCAATGAGTAGTTAAATTACGTTATTACAAAACCAAAGTATTAATCCCCACGTTTATAAACAATTGTACTATACTGTATCAGCCCATATACGTCTCACTGCAGGGGACGAGCCTCCTCTACAATCGAGAGTACGATTGAGTGGGGTTAGGCTATATAGTCCACCACGCTGGCCTAGTGCGGTTTGGCGGACTTTACATACCAGAGAAATTCGTATAAATGGCTATGGTGTGCAGGTTTCCTCCCGATGTTTTCCTTCACCTAACGGTGAAGTGCGTGGTGATTGACTATTATAATCAATACACACATGATTTTGAAAAGTCCGAGGTGTGGCCTGGGATCGAATCCGCGACCAGCATGAACTTGTTGGCAGCTGCGTCTGGTCCGTTTATCAACAACTTATTACATGTATTATAAACATTTATAAAATATCTTCATAATTTCTAGTTATTAAAATGGGATGCCTAAAATCAAAAATATAAATAAAAAAATCAGTGGTACTTACACCTCCAACGCAAGATTGCTAATTGTAATTCATGGAAAATATAGTCATAAATTTTACATGTAATACTATGATCATATTATCTTAAGCTATACTTTGTGTAATTATGTATTTTTTACTAAAATAAATAAATACTCAAATAACAACCGATTAATTAAACGTTTGACATACACGCAACCACACAGTTGCATTAGCATCACGTTGCTGTCAGCATGTCGCAAAATGAAAGCCAGACATTGTAAACAGCGAATGAAACGCGAGCACAATGTTACGCTATAAATCCCACTGCAATGGCACATCTCTGGGTAAAAATACGAAAGTTGACATAACAGGTCAAATTGTCTGCAACTTTGATACTGAAGTTAAATCTGTTTCGCGAGACACATCGACTTGTAGAACAATAAATGTTATAAAACTTATTTATTGTTTGATTGTGCTCGATGACGATTTTTGTTTTTGTTTTTGTTAGCTGACGTTTCCCAGAGGTTTAGTTTGTTACGTTGTCTTTTGGAAAGTATATTTCACTTTTTTTATTTACACAATCTGGTTCGATCTTTTGATATGAGTTAGTCCCACTGGAGGTTTTATGTCAAACTATATTCTATGAAATTATTCTATGTTTGTTGCTTTTATCTCAAAAAGGAATAGAACAAAGATATCACCTCGTGATATTTAGGTCCAAGTAATTCCATCTTCAATACACCTTTGGGCCACCTCTGAGAATCATTTCTAAAAATTTGGGTTCGGAGAAAAAAAAATGAATGACGTAAAAATATTCTTCCACGAATACGTAGAGTACTTTAATAAGGGAACTGGTATCTTGAATCGCCCACTCCAATTTTAAAATAACTCAATTTCCTTTTATTGGCTAGCCAATCTTCCATTCAATGTCAATTATTTATAAATTGATATACATATTTTTTATTTTATATCAAATTCATGGCTTTGATTCAATATATTTTCATGTTAAAAATTGTGGTTAATAGCAATAAAATCTGACTGCCCGGGATTTTGTTTACATAAATAGATAGATGATAATTTACATTTTATAAGCAAGCTTAATGCTTATATTAATCGAGCTGTCCGTTTCATAAATAACGGTAATAAAATATAAAAAAAAGAAATATTTAACCACCTTTATTATCACTAATTTCGCTCCATTATTTTTTTAATTTTTAAGTACAAATTAAATACCAAGCAATTATCAGATACTAACACGAACACTATAACATGACAAACTATAAACATAAACGTTTTCTAATTAGGTTAATACAAAAGTGAATTCCAAACAGTCTGGGTTGGTTGTGTGGGCGGTTGTCGCGAAATTAGTTTATCAGTGGGTTCCCGAAGGAGCTTGCTGTACTGTACCGCACGCGATATTACAGTACCCGGGAAATGCCGTGTGTAGCTGATGTCATTTGAGGTGTACTATTGTATATAGATTACAGTCTATAGAACCAAAGCAATTGTAGAAGTACTATAAAAAATACGTATTTTTTAGCGTACATACAGGGTATATCAAGACTACGGTCGAAAATGAAGCCAGGTGGTAGTGTTAGTGATTACAAATACAATGCAACAAAAAAATTCTCAAAAAAAGCGACAGGATTTTTTTGCATTTTTTTAAATATTGGGATTCATAGTATTGGGATGATTGATTAGATAGATTTGGGATTTACATCCCAATACTATGAATCCCAAGTAAATCCCAAGTTTTTGCTAAATTTATAATTTAAGCCCCTGCGTACCATTGTGTCTTTAAAAATAATAACGTGTACATAATTATTTTGGGAAAACGATGTATTTACTACCCAAATACGACGATAAATAAAAACTTGCAACAAAAAAATATGGCTTTTTTTTTTGCGCAATTTTTAGTTGCATTGTATCTGAAGTCACTAATACTTCCCCCTGGCTTCGTTTTCGATAACAGTCTGGATATACTCTGTATAATTTTGGCAATGGATTTGTTAATTTGTAAGTTTTCAACTCACAAAGTTGCACTCCCACTCACAAATTAAAGTATAAAAACTATAACATTGTGTATAACAGTTTCTTATATCATAGTAAGATGCAAGTTTCGTGTCGTGGTTAACAGAAACTTCGAACGACTTTTCGATCTTGTAAGACGTGAAACAAGTATGTCCAAAGTTGTCTTTCAAACAAATGGAACCCTACGGGCATCGAACCAGAGGTCGTTAGCTTCATAACTAGCTTCTTAACCAACTGTACCATAAAAAATGAAATTGTAAAAAATGTATACACTTACTAGTTATAGACTTACTATAACTATACATACATAAGCTATGAACCGCAGTCTTCATTTTGGCTCTTCAGCAATCGATTCTGTAAAAGATCTTTATGACGTGCCCAGGATTAGGTAATATCTAGAAAATGCTGACGTCATGCCCACCAGGCTTCGTAAAATCATAAGCGAAATTTTCTGCGACACTCATAAAATAATTTTCGCGCCAACCCTATATTCGTAGGGAAAGCCCGTAAAGTAAGACTGTTTATAATGCAGATGAAAACTTTCTTACATACATACATAAACTCACGTCTTTTTCCCAGAAGGGGTAGGCAGAGGTTCTCTTGGTAGTAACCAGCACAGTCACGTTTTGCATTGTTCCGTGCTACGATGTGATAGGGGGCGAGCCTATAGCCATATCGGGCACAAATTCCTGACTACGGTCTGATAATGAATAAAAAAATCCCATATATCGTTGCCCGACCCGGGACTCATACCCGAGACCTCAGCATTGTAACCGTACCGAAGTGCAACTACGCTACCGAAGCAGAAAACTTTCTTAATACCATGTATAACCCAAAATTCCTTAAGTAGCCGGAGTACCTACAATCTAAATTAATGTAATGAATATAATTTCCCCTTTGTGTTGCATGTATTTAGCTATTCTTGGTTATATTAATGTAATTTTGAAATAAGCGGATATTTAAAAATTCGTCACGCCAAAAGCAATAATATTTATTTATTTATTAATAACAAAGAAATAAACTTATGGGATTCTAAAAAGGTCCTGCAAAACTGTACCAACAGGAAAAGTTTTACATTTAATCAAACATTAGGGTAAGTTGGCTAAATAGTATATATATATTTATTTCGTTTCTTCCACTTACTTCGCAAGACGTCCAAAACTTCTTTACTTCTTCCGTACATTTTTCCTTTTCCCTCCTAAGTGTTATAGATGTTTATGGGTGCCGATAATCACTTACCATCAAGTTACAGGAGAACGGTTTCCGAGTCGATGCAATAAACCTCCATTTGTATCAGACAAGCTTATCGCTGACGAGTTTTTATTTGCTTTGACAAATATATCGCAGTATAAAACAAAGAGGAAATGCATGGTGGCCTGTTGGTACATGGACCAGATTCGACTGTCATGTTCACGGTGATCGCGGGTTCAAATCCCAGTACATCTCTGACTTTTCGGAGTCATGTGTGTATTGGTAGTCAATCACCACGTACTATAACAGTGAAGGAAAACATCGTGAGGAAACGTGCGTACCATAGCGATTTGTAAAAATATCTATGGTATGTTAAGTCCGCCATCCAGCACTTAGCCATCGTGGTTACTATGGCCTAAGCCCGCCCAATCGTACTCCCGATTCTAAAAGAGTCTCGTGCCCTGCAGTGGGAAGTAATACGGTCTGATACCATAGTATAAAAACAAGAGTACTGAAGTATACAATCTCCTGTATACTTTTACACAAGAACAGTTTCCGGAAAGTTTAGGTCCCGATACCATCTTAGTTCTAAGTGGTAAGGCATAAAGGGGAAAACATTAACATATCCGAGATAAACCCCTGGTTATACGAATGGAACAAAAGCCAGTTCAAGTATGTAGTGCAAAGTATTTTAAAGTTGGGTAGAATGGAACAAACTTCAACTAGTTTACATTTTTATCAGGTGGTATGTATAATTTTAACTTTAAGGCAAAGAGAACCAAGGGTTTTCATCGAAATACATTAACATAAACGGTTCCGGGAGTAATTAAAATAACAAAATTATATATAAATAATTATTATTGGTGGCTCTGTATTCCAAGAATTCATCAACATCATTACATTTTACATACATATATAAACTCACGCCTTTTTCCCGGTAGAGGTAGGCAAAGGTTCCCTTGGTAGCAACAAAGACACCCACGTTTCCCCTTGTGTGTTACATCCCACAATGTGATAGGGGGCGAACCTATCGCCATATCGGGCATAAATTCGTGACTCCAAGATGATAACGAATAGAAAAATCCAATATATTTTTGCCCGACCTGGGATTCGAACCCGAAACCTCATTTTTGTAACAGTACCGTGGTTCAACTACGCCACTGAGGCAGTACATTTTAAAAACATATAACATAATATATTGCGAGTATGACATCCAATCATTACGTTGCACAAGCACAAGCAAAAAAATGTAATCAACAGTCTTCAATCTACATTCTACATTATCATTCCCAACCTTGTACAAATCGTATATAGAAAGAATTACATTGCCTGGGAATTCAGATCTTTCATGTGAAGGACTAAGATTTCTATTATCCAAAACCCAGGGGCACGGCCAACTTCGATACAAAAAGATCAGAGAACGGTCGTAACAACTTATATAATTCGAATATAGGACCTTATCGAATTAACCACGCAGATGCCTCTGGTTTTCTTTACAAAGTGAAAGCTTTGTGTCTTTGTTAAGCCTACCTTGTAACATTTGGGGAAAAGTACGCCCTTTAGGCTCTTTATTTCTGACAATAGACTTAGGTTTAGGTCGTCTACGTGCTCAACGAGGGTCTTGGGACTCTTGGATTTAGGTTATAAATTACCCGGAATATTTTAAAAATTCATTTTCCTTCTACATTCTTGAAATTTAGGATTTCAATCGTTGTATTAACGCTCAACTTGCATTCATTTATAGATATAAACAATAGTTAGCGCTATAATTCATAAGTAATAATCTAATTTCTATTCGTTACATTTCTATCGCTAAATCTGTCACCTTTTAATTTACCAGATCTTTGTTCATAAATTGTTAAGACTACCTTTCGACAATTCATCAATATTTAAATCAATTTTTGAAATTATTTCTTTAACCCTCATCACGCATTCATTGGTGGTTCTAAAATAACAGTTTTACAATTAATGAGTCCCGAATAAACTACTTCTATTTTGAAATAAAACTAGTTTTTACGGATTTTTATCGCGGATTAGGTTTCATTTTCACATTTATTGACTTCCCGCGATAAAATACGTAAAAACTAGTATTACTTCAATGTGTAACAATCGCGTAAACCTAAGAAACCATTACACTTCTATTTTCTTACGAAAGGATCTTGAAACCATCGCTGAAATCTATCACCTCTTCATTAACCAGATCTTTGCTAATTGTAAAGTCTTCGTCAATACTTATATTGCTCCGAACAAAGATTGATTCCAGCAAGTTGGTAAGCCGTGCAGCGTACATAAATATCGTTGCGAGAATTGATCTATTTGTACCGGCGAGGGCAACTTGGATGAAATGTTCTCGCCGGAAGATTTAAACGTGCAATTTATGCTGCACGTAGCTGTCAGGTAATTTAAACCCTCCTGTTGATTGTTAAAGGAATCAATTCTGCACTATCGGATTATATTAATGGAAGCGTTGGGATTGTATTTTTAAATATTTTTATAGTAGCGCGACAAAGTTAGTAGAATGCAACTGGTAATTCACGTAAATGTAATCTACATACAGTAGTAAGTAAGTGATGGCTTTCTCTCGCTAGTCGATAAATTAACGTGAAAGTACGCGAAATTGAATATATACGCACTGAACTCGAAACGCAATACAATGTGTTGGACACTATGAAGGGCATTCCAAGATCGTATACCTTGCTTGGACTTGTTTGTTGTTGAAAAGTAAAAAGCTAAGTAGTTTATACTTTAAACATTAAATATAACAGTCTTAATCAAGAAATAGAAAGAATTTCGCTCAAAAACGTGAAGAAATTTAAAGCAAAGAAACAGCAAAGTGATGAAAAGCATTTCGTTACAAAATATCTCGTTTTAAATTTCCTACTGGTTTGCAAAGATGTGGAATGAGAGCTGTAAAGTGAAATTCTAAATAAAAACAAATTTTCTGTTTCGTTTTTAGGGCAATGGTGGTATATAAAGTTTTACAAGAATAGTTATTTTGTAATGATATCACGAGTTTTTTCAAGTAGAACGACACGAATCCAAGCCTTATTACTTTGAGACTTAATTGACTCAGCAGCCGAATAAAATTTGGATGTTTAATATGAACTAGAAAAAAGGTGTAAAATGTTATAGTAGAATTTATTAGGAGAGACCTATGTTTGGCAATCGGCAGTCGACTTCTTGTGGCTGAAGATGACCGTGACAACAACAAAAAAAAAACAAACTAAGTTCAGCGACCATAGTCCCAATAGACATCTAATGTTCTAATGGGTTGCTAGCAAAGAGCTGCGATAAATATGTCCAAAGTCTTACTGTTGGGACAAGGGTTATACGGAAAGCGATTTTATTTAATACGACACGAATTACGAAGAAGTTTTACAAGTTTACTTTGTGATAGACTCTGAGGACTATATAAATAGCCACAGTGATTTTTATACGAAAGTCTGTAATAAAAATATTGAAATTGATAAACAAATAGACAACACAGTAGAAGCTTCTGCCAATGAATGCCGACAGCAATGTAAACAGCTTTGTTGATTATTGTCTGGTGGATTAATAAAGGCGTTAGTCAAACTAATGAAACATTTACAATAATGAATATTCATCAGGCGCTGACTTCGTTCGAAACTTTTGACATTTCGAATGCGAAGCGTCTAGAGCGTCGCGTCGATTCGTTGAAACGCTCACAGCAAAGCAACTTAAGTAAATTACTTAGCAGAACCCTCCGCCATAATTATTATTCAACCTTTATCCGAGGCAAATCGAGTAAATTTGTCCCGAAATTACTTTTATTAAAAGCATTTCTTTCCCTCCACCGAACCAAAGTGCTAAAGTAGAGTAAATGGACTGGAATTTCCGTTTCACGAATAAATTATACAAGAATATTATAGTAAATAACTCTTTGAAGAATTTGCGGTATGAATTTTGTGAATGTCGCCAGACATCCGTAACGGAATGATTTGATTTCATCCAAATAAGAAAGTCTGCGAAACATTGTTTCTTGAAGGAGGCAATTAGGTCGGGCCGAGATTATTTTGTCAAGAGAGCTTGTCAGTGGAGTCGAAAACTTTGTTACGTGGGTCGGACCCTTCCGAAATTAGTCGTTTAACATCGCGGGTACTACATTATCTCAGAATTATAATTCTCAATTGACACTTATTTCTTGCAACTCTTCTGTATTATTCATGCCTTAATTGAATATGGTCTGTAAAGTGATCGAATTGCAAACGTTGAGTCTTTGCCATACGAGTTTCTATATATTTTATTATACATGAAACAAAACGTCCGGATTTATTTTTCCGTACAAAGGGGTATGTTTGATTTAGTTAAACTTTATATTACGTATGGATAAGAAGTGGAGAATGCCAAAATGTTATACCGTGACATGCAGATAATATCTCAAATTAAATTAAATATGATATTCAGTGTTAATATCCATACTGCTATTGTAAAAAACATTATATTACGCAGAATAGTTTATCGCTTGTTCACGAGTGTCATTGAACAAAATTCGAAGTATTAATGAATTAATCAATAATAATCGATGAGTACTCTCACATAAGAATCTTAACAAAGTTTAATTCAATTATAATACGAGGTCTGTAACCTCGGGTAAATTCGTTGTGCCAAGAGTTACCAACATTTACGGGGATAGAACACTGAAAAAAAGGTATCCCGTATACTCTCAACAATTTGCCCTAGGTCATAAACAAGAATCTAACAAAATATTGTTTCAGTCGAAACTTAAAAAAGCACTACTTAGCCAACTTACCCTAATGTATTATTAAATTAAAACTTGATCCTGCAGTCAAACTATTCGTACAGTTTTGCAGGACATTTTAGTAGCTCATAAGTATATTCTTTTGTTATTAATAAATAAAATAAAAAAAAAATTCATCAATCGAATTCGAATTTCCACTTCAGTGAACTATTATTTCTTAAAATAGAAAGGATGAAGATTGTTACCAAGTATTTCCGCGATGCTAGAATGAATGCTGTTCTAAGAATGAACGTTTAACTAATATTTTAAAACACTAGTAGTAAACTCCAGGAGAAGTTTAACATGGCCAAGCGAGCACTAATTTAGTGTGGTATGTAGCAATTTGTCTTTACTTTAAAAGAGGTTTTTCGGTGTTCAACCCGAGTTTATTTTTCACGTAAGTTTTGTGATTCCACTACTTAATGAAAAACGAATTAAAAAAGTAACATTATTCGTTGAAAGCGTGTACATTTTTGTTGTAATTGTTTTATATTTATACTTTATGTTTTTTTTCTATATTCAAAGTATAAACAAACAGGGCAAGCTAAGTAAACCCGTTTAAAAAGATAGAAATTAAATTTAGAGTAATATATAACAATTTTTTTTTGTATCCTATGGCAAACCTTGAGTTTGAGCTTCTGTGACGCAGTTAATGACCACGTCTGGGCGCCATAGGTTAGGACGGGCAAAATATACATGTCGACGAGTTTTCGTTTAAGAGAGAGTAGAAGATCACTTCTTAGAAATTCTTTTAAGGACCAGTAGCTCTTCCAAGAATTTTTGACTCGTGGCATTTCCCAGTCTTATCTATTCCTGAAAGAAACTATCTGGCCCAAGTAAACGTACTCGTCGACGTAGTGTATTATTTGCCCGTCTACCGCCACTGCGGATGTCATGCTGTTGGTCATTAACTTTGTCTTTGTCCCATTCATCTGAAGCCCAACTTCAAGGCACGCCCGGCTCAGGTCTTCGAGCATTGTGCGTATTTCGTTTGGATTGGTGGCGAAAATAAGTATATCGTCGGCAAACCGGAGGTTAGTCAATCTTCTGCCACCAACCTATACTTTTCTCGGTCTACGATGACGCCAAGGTCTGAAAAATTTCTTCTAAGGTGCTGGTGAAAAGTTTAGGGGATAGTGGGTCTCTTTGCTTTACGCCTCTTTGAATGTCCGGGTTCAAAGACATCAATAGTGGCTGTGCTGGATTGATATATTGTTTTCAGGAGCTGTATATATGTATCGTGTATTTTCTGATCTGGGAGAGCTGTAAATATTGATTGGTGCCTGAGACTGTCAAAAGCTTTGGTGTAGTCCACAAATACTATATACAGTGGCAAGTTGTATTCGCTGTGTTTTTCTATTATTTGATTCAGGGTATGGAGGTGGTCGGTAGTAGAGAAATTAGGGCGGAATCCTGCTTGTTCAGGTGGTTGATGGGATTCCAGTTCACTATCAATTCTGTTTTGGATTATTTTTATAAGTATAACTAATAATATATTATTATAATATTTTGACTTCGACATCGCGTTTATTCAATTTCACAATTTACACAATATATAAATTTAATTAATTCCTTCCATTAACGAGCTACCTAAACATTTATATTCATTTGTCAAAACATTTACATTACATTAACTCAAAATTAATAAAGAGCCACATTCACCTATTCACAAAATTTCACCGTAATATGAATCAAATTGACTGTTTATACATCAATAAAATAATTATACAAATAAATGTATGAAATGAACCTCTACGAAACTATAATGTATTTAGTAAGTAAAAAAAACTCACACGTAAGCGTGTTCTCGAGTGGAGACAGCGCCTTGGCAAGCTTAGTGCATGACGTACTCCAGCTAAGTGGAGTGACGATTTGCGAAATTAATACATATTATTATCTTTACATTAAATTATTCAGCTGTAAGTACAACTGTAGTCTATTAAATTCTCAATTTCAGCGTCTCAGCCCAAACGTCTTCAGAAATCTGAATTGCTTTCTATTATAAGATCAATCGAACTGTGTATTCAAATTTCGAATAATTCCCTGGTATAAGCCGAGTTTGGAACTTCGTCGTACCAAACGCAACGACCCAAATTACTAAGTTATATTTCCTACAATTCCTACAAAGTGCACCGTCGTAGCCCAAGGCGAGTTTTGGAAGATGCAATAAAATTATTATTGTGATTGAAGATTTTTATTCATAGAAATATTTTTACCCACGACGACACGAAAAAGGTATGCTTGGGGGGAGAGGATGATTGTGCAAACCAATGTTGCCATTTATCTCTAAAACTACTAGACCGATTGTGATGCTGTTTGCAGTGACCCCTCACTGCAAACAGCATCACATTTTTATACAACAAATTAAGGATTTACGTTCTGCATAAAATTTGACGTCACGCAGGCTAGTCGTGAAAGTGTGTTAAACTAAAACCTTTTGCCACATAATAATAAGATATGTTTTTCGTACTGGCCCGATATTTGATACAAGCTAGTGCTTAGTGCAGTGCTTTTGAAATAGATTTTCCCTCGGTGAACTATAAATAAATTTAAACCCAAATACGCCGCACTAGTCGATGAGTTTGGGGGAGACCTATGTTCAGCAGTGGACTTCCTGTGGCTGAAGAGCAAGAGAATCGATAAGTGGATATATGTACATAGTCTGTATCCTAAATACGCCTTACTTTCTTGATTTACGACAGGTTTTCTGTCATCATTTGCGGTAGTCGTTATTTGGGCTGATACCTCAAGGTTTAATCCAACCATAGCTTTTGGATCCCTGGCATATAAAGGCAAGTGAGGGATAAAGGCAGGTCAGAGAAAAAAGTTGGCTTATTGTTATTTTGTATAATATAATAGGAGATATTAATAAACGCCTATTAATCGATACTGAGAACAAAATTACCTCGCTGGCGTACTTGTACTACGGTATGCCTACAACGCTAAGGTCTCGGGTTCGAATCCCGAGTCAGGCAAAGTAATATTGTGCCAGATATGGCGATAGGCTCGCCCCCTATCACATCGTGGGACGCAAAATACAAGGTGAAACGTAGGTGACCTGGTTGCATCTCTACCTACCCTTGTGGGAAAAAGGCATGAATTTATGTATGTACGTATGAGAAAAAGACTCGCATAATGACATCATCAGAAGCATACCCTTGGGTGTAACCTCAGCATCACCTAAACTAATATTTGAGTAAAATATATAAGACCGAAAAGTCCCTCATTAAATAAGTTCTAGGTATTTCTAACACCCACAACAATTCAAAATGGATAGACAAGCGAATATATAAGTAATTTCATAAAGCCACATTTCATACTAATTAAAATTATGGTAGGTGCTGTGGATATTAAATGTTAATTAGACAAAATGTCATACACACACAAACGTATGAAATTAGCTAAAACGAAGCTAATAACTAATTCAAGAACATAATTTATTTACGCTCAAGAAATTTGGCGCGAGGGATGTTGCGCTCTAATTTCTGAGCTCCTCGTGTTTTGACTGTGGGAGTGTTTGTTAATTGTTTTGAAAAGTGTTAATGACAAAGGTGTCAGCAATTACTTGGAGAATGGTTGGTGGCAAACATGAGGCCAAACCCTCGAAACAATTTTTCAACTCTCTTTTTTATTGCTGTGAATGGCGAGACGAGTATGTCTTTCGCCTGATGGTAACACGACCGATCATGGACAGTAACAAAACAAAGCAACACTATGAATTACAAAGCAATATTTGGCTTTCCACTGCGCTCACCATCCTGAGGCATAAGGTGTTAAGTCCCAATATGTCTAGTAGTTACTCTGGCTACAATATCCTGCAAACCGGAACACAACAGTGCATTTACACTGTACACTGCTGGCGGGAGAAATAGACAGTGCGGTGGTACCTACCCATGCGGCCTCATATGAGAAACCTACCACCAGTAAACTACCAACGGTCTCTTTTCTCCTTCGCTCTCCTCAGTCTATAGACTCTCCTTCTCTATATAAAATTAACTTCGGAATTAACTTTGTATAGAGGAGACTTGATTTTGTACCGTCATCTGTAATGTACTGTATTGTACAACATTAGCCCAAAATCGCTCGCTACTGAGAGTTCGCAGAAGGAGTGAGAGAGGGAGAGAGAGAGAGAGACGGCCATAGTCTAGTGCCTACCACTCCAACATTTGAACCAAAATGAACAAACGTTTATCCTCAAGTGTAACATGCGTAAATCCAGAAACCATTCTAAAATATAATCGCAGTGATGTTAAAAATATTTAAAAGGGGTGACCCGTGGTTTGGCAAATAAACAGCATGTTTGTTGAAGCCTCCTCAGGCTGAGTAAACGTTTACTTCCTTCGTTTACCATGTTTGTGGGATATACATTTAGTAGAAATTTATAACGGACATTTCCTTTTGAGATTGACGATGTGTTACGTAGGAGTACTTTTTTAAGTTCTCATAGTTGTATACTAGATTCTAGATGTAATATAATTATTATGGTAGAAGATTTGACTGGATTGCTAGCATAAATATACCCAACTTAGTCCAGACACAAGGTAAGGTATCGTAGCCATGTATCATAGGTATCAGAAACTACGGAAAAACTTTTGTTCTCAAAAAACACTCTTTCGCAATAAATATTTGTTGGTAAAACATTAAACCCGTTAAATCCCGTTTCTCTGTCCTCATAATCTGTGCCATTATCATATAATTTTTTTTTTTTGCGTGGTGGCTTGTTGGTAACCAGACGTGACTGCCAACATGTTGACTGTGGTTGCAGGTTGAAATTCCAGGGCACACCTCTGACTTTTCGGAGTAATGTGTGTATTGATAGTCAATGACTTGTTTTCCTGTATACCGCAGCGATTTAAAAAAACGCAATCTACGGTTTGTAAAGTACGGTATATAAGCCCGCACTAGGCCAGCGTGGTGGACTACATGGCCTAACCACAATCAATCGTGCTCTCGATTGTAGAGGAGGCCCGTGTCCTGCAGTGGGACGTATATGGACTCATACAGACAAAGATCTTTTTTAAAATTTAAATACATACTCTCTTACTAATTATTATTATAATTATTATTACTCAGCTTTTCAGTAATATGAATCCGTAAAATGATTTTGTTTTACATCCCATTAACAGCGTTGTACGTACTTTAGAAAATCCATTGTCGATAGCCGCAAAGCCGCCATTTTGCCATGGCGGAAACACTGTAGGTTAATGTGGTTATGAAAACAATTGTTATTTGGTTATTTTTACAAAACAGAAACAGAAACGGAGCTAGATTGAGCATTGAATTAATTATTTTTTAAATGAGTATTTATGTATTGACATACAACACTATGAGATGAAATTATTGTTTATTTAAAACAATAGTAATATGGTTATTTTTACTGATAAAATAACCGATCTAGTGGTTAAATTGATAACTAAATTAATTATTTGTTTGAGTATTTACATACAATTCTTTGAAATTATGTTTTATAATAAATCAAATTAAATCATTGTTTATTGAGACCTGCGTTGGTTACTTCAAAATTTGAAAATAATTGGTAGTATAATAATTATATGGGTTGTGAATTGGGTGGTCCAAGGTTCTATTTCTGCCTTTTTGCCTTTCTGTCTCTTTTTCTGGGGAAACCATTTGGAGTACCTATTTCGATTTAAAAATATCTCATATCAGTGTTTTAGGGCTATGTTTATAGCCAGTTTGACGATAGGCTCACCCCCTATCACATTTTGGGGCGGTAATAAATTCGGTGAACCCGGGGTGGCACTAATAGTAAAAAGCATCTACGGGTTGCTTTAAACAAGCTGTAACAAATACCCTGCACGGAGGTATATCTATAAGTATTTAATTTAAATTTTATTTTTTATTTTTTATTATTATGCATGTCAAATAATTGGCCCGGGTCACGTCATAACAACATAATTATGTTATTCAATAATGAGGATTATTAGACACATCATCAATATTATGATAAGCATGACTATAGTGTGCGCGGAAGTGCTAGTCACCGCCTGAAGTATTTGAGCGGCAAGACGGGGGAGGTAGACAAACTTCAAAACTATAGACTGAGTTAGCTTATTTATAAGTTGTAGAGCCATGCTGTTGTCATGACTCAGCATGAATGGGCAGGCTCATCTGGGGCGGTACTACTGTCTCACAGGAAATCGGCGTGAAGCGACAGCAATGTCGCGTTTCGTTCGGTGAGTGAGATTACCGAATGGCCCCTTTCTTCTTCCTATCCTTTTCCTTCTCGCCCCCCTCCCAATTGGGCCGGCAACACATCCACGATACAGCGTTGTGAATATTTATGGGCGGCAGTGATCTCTTACCAGCAGGTAACCTGGTTGCTCGTTTGCCGGACCTACGCAATAATAAAAAAAAATACCTCAGGTGGTGAATAGCACTTCCGGGCACACTATAGTACGATCATCATTTAGAAGAAGTAAAATTTGCTACAGCAACTCCTGTTTAGATTTTTTACAATTTAATTCGTACTCTAAACTTTAGCGCGTGTTTTAATTCGTTCCAAATCCCACAGCAAGGCCATTGACTTAGCAATGTAATTTAAAAACTTTATTGTTAATATACATAATTAAACTCGTAAAGCGTGTGATAGATGTCACAAATAGAATATTTTAAACTTATTAAACAAAGGATTCATCGACAAAGAGGTTGTATGTTAGAATAAATACATTTTTAATTAAAACGGAATTAAATTAATTTTCATTCGAAAATCCCCGAGGGCTTTAAAGATTTGTATTACATCAAAATTAAAGTTAATTATATGAAACGACAATAGGCGTTATGCTTGTACTTAATTAATATTTGCTTTTAACGCTACGTACTTGCGAAATTGAGAGGTACATTTTCTCAAAGTTAAACAAGAAGTGCTTCGAGTATAAACTCGAATCCAATAATCATTTCTTTGTTAAGTTGGTGAGAATTAAAACAGTATGAATGTTTGAAACTGTTCTTAAACAAGTGAGAATTAAAACATTGAGTGCTGCTTTGTTTTTTAAATTAGTTTCAGTTGGAGACTAGAAACCAACGACTACTTTCGTTTTTCTGTCCTTTTTTCCTTTTCTTCTTCCCATTTTGAGAAGCTGTCATAACACCTACGATCCAGTATTAATGGTAGGTGATAATCACTTATCATCTGTGAAATATTTGCTAGAAATATGCAATACATAAAGGCATTATATTGCAAAATTACATATAATAGCAAACGAAAACATAAAGAACTGAATAAATACAACAGTCGCATACATAGTCCTGACCCCACACTGAGATCGAGTCTTGTGTCGTGGGTATCAGGGTCTACGAGAGACGTTTCGATCTCACAAACACCCAGACTCGAAACAAATACTTGTGGTTCACACAAACATTTGTTGTCGATGTGGGGATCGAACCCGCGGCTTCCCGTTTCACAGCCGGCGTCCAACCAACTGCGCCACGGAGGCAGTCGATCATACGTAATACGTAGATACGTTTAACAGTCTCGCAAAATTGACCATTATGTAAAAAAGACAACACGAGGTATTGCTCACACAATGAGATACTTTTGGCCGCGCATTCAGTTTGACTGCTTCACGCTTCCAAGCTATTCTATACTCAACAGGTTTTGTATTCAGTAGTGCGTAAAGTGTGCCAAGTTGGTCAGTGACAGCGGAATACTCCCTTCAGCTTCCCGTTAGCTTTCTAGGGTACTAGAAGGGGAGCTTAACAGCAATTAAAAAATGTCTATATACTATGGCCCATTTTCTGTGTAGCCGTAGCGAAGGGTGTTTTTTTTCAAAATAGAAGTCAAAGATGCGAATGTTATAATATTTTTAATTATTTCTATAATGATCCGCGTTCTAGAAATATGAGTTTAAAGATAACGAAATAATAAAACGAAAGCCGGTAGGAATCGAGTTTTCTTGTCGCTACGCTACATAGGTGTAGCGAATGTTAAAAGAAATACGGATAGGGCTACGACGTAGCCAGTCTTGCTACGGGCGACGCTACGATTTCGCAGAAAGGCGAGGCAAACTAACAATTTTGCATTCGAGATTCGTTCGGTAAGTAAGAATGGCAGAGATGCAAGCAACAACTCGATAATTATACCCTGTTAACTTCTTTCCATTTTTCGGGACTGTAAATGCACCTATAATTAGTCTGGTTTCTTTTCTTCTTTTTTTTTTTCTTTTTTTATCACATTTTTATCACATTTTCTATCACATAAACTGGTTGCACATATTTTATTGCTTAATGGTTTGGAGGTTTATTTCATGAAAATGAATAATCATTAGTGATGTTTTTTTTTAAGTACCTAAATTATTCTTTTAGAAAATAGTCTAGTGGATTCGTCCTTACATTATTACCCAGCCACCGACTAGACACAGCGTGTTAATTTTTTCCACAATGAAACTTAATTCAGAAAAGTTCTTTACATTACACATAATGTATTCCACATTTTATTTTATTGAAGTATTCAGCTTAAATTGCAAATGTAATTTGCTGAAGGCGGTTCCAGTATAATTCATTTGTTTATTTGAACGGTTATGATCTAATGAATAAGCCGTTAACTTGTGATTGCACGGTAATTTTAAATGTTCGTGTTACTGCGCTTTTTCTTATACAATTGTATTAAGCACTGTTCATAATAAGGGAGCAATGGTCATAAAAGAAATAAAAATGATTGTTACGTTTTAAACATTTTAGTATACGTTTTGCAAATAAAATGGTTATACATACATACATAACCACACGCCTTTTTCCCAGAAGGGGTAGGCAGAGGTGCTACTAGAACACCCACGTTTCGCCTTGTATATTCCGTCCCACGATGTGATAGGGGGCGAGCCTATCGCCATATCGGGCACAAATTCCTGACTCCGGGCTAAAAATGAATAGAAAAATCCAATATCACTTTGCCCGACCCGGGATTCGAACCCGAGACCTCAGCTTTGCAATCATACCGTAGTACCACTACGCCACCGAGGCAGTCAAATGTAAAAAAGTGTAGTAAAATGGTTATCGTTCAAATATTTTGAATTTACTCGGTTACTTGTTACATTCTAAATTTTCTTTATGTTCGTTAGGGTTATATGAATGTTATTGCCTAAATGCTCCAGATCATATAGCTTTTAGCGTCTCTGAGAATGAATGTGAGTCCATTAACTCTCATAAATTACGAACATCCATCAGTCGGACAGAAAAATCATAAAAACCCGCTAATTAAGTCCAGTCATATCTAAGTTGTCTACACATTTTTCGCGTAAAAAGGGAAAACGTAAATGTAAATTGTTATGGCCGTACAAACGTGAGGATGTTATTTTAACAACGTGTTATAATCGTAAAAATCCTTCCACAGTTAATAAAGACAAACGAGTTAATAAAGTTCACGTCATGCATATAAAAATATACTAATTTGGCTAAACGCCCACCAAGTTTTAAGCGGGGAACTTAGCGCGGTCGACAATAGATTCTTAGATAAAGCAGTGTGGGTTAGAGTTTTGGGTGGCGAAGATCTAGAATCAGTGCTGCAAGCACTAACTATTATGGCACGTTTTATGCGGAAATTTGAATCTTATGCCTCGTGGGAATTAGATTTATTGTGTGGTACTTCCAATATTAATACGACTTAGAAAGTTATGATCCGTGACCAGTTCATTTGTTTGCTAGTTTTTCCCGGCTACGCAAAAATATTTTATTACATTGCGTTCGTCTAATTATTTTTTTTTAATAAAAATATTTAAATATTCTTCTTATAGCTTCTGCCTGCAACTTCGTTTGCGTGGTTATCTTAATAAAAAAAATACCATTGTCACTCATTAAACATATTACAGAATATGCGTCCTAGCAGCAGATATCTATAGACATGTATCTTATTATTTAGTGTTGGAAAAGTATTTTATTTTTACTTAATTCCTGTAAATCTTCGGGTGTGAAGGTTTCCTCGTAATATTTCCTCTCAAGTTTAAGTAAGCAATAAATAGCAATGAATACAAGAAAAAAAAAAGATTCCGACGGATTGAGAACCTTCTCCTTTTTTCTGAAGTCGGTTAAATACGCGGAAACTGAGCTGACCTATCCGATTTATCACATTTATTTATGTCAATTAATTGACCATACATATTGGTGTTAATCTCTGAAAAGGTCAATTAAGTCAATTATTTTATTAACTGACGAGGGCCGAACATGTGTTACGGACATGTAGACGTTATTTTAACAATGTGATATAATCGTAAAAAGTGATTTTTGTTGCCGCTGCGGAGAGCTCGCTGGAATATTAATTCAATCCACCTTGTTTACATTTAACGCATTTTTGCCGTGAAAATGGACCGTAATTAAGACATACACACGGGTTGGCCGGCCATGTGGAAATTAAATGTGATTTTGGGGTACAGAGAGCAAAAAATGTTAATGTTACCGAGGTGGAAAGTTTTTTTACGACTGATTTCGCAACATATGTATATTCTTGCGGTTGGCGTCAAAGCGGGTTTTGAAATAAAATTAACAGGAATAGGTCTGGTCATGCCTCTGGGGTACCTTTGTGAAAGTATAGCCTGGGATTTGATACTCTCTTGAGCTTCAAAAATGAAATGGGACACATATATGCATTCCGATTTTTTTTCTCACAAATGTGGACAACAGCTCAGGTCAAGGATAACTGTACTGTACTGTACCAGCCCAAATACGTCCCTGCGTCGAGAGTACGATTGAGAGTGATTAGACCATATAGTCCACCACGCTAGCCTAGTGCGGGTTGGCAATAAGATTAAGTAGAAAAGAACCACTGGAGTAAGCGTGTTCTGGAGTGAAGACCGCGTCTTGGAAAATGTAGCCTGGGACGTCCTCTGGCCAGATGGCGGGACGACTTTCACAAGAGGACCGGCAGCGTCTGGATGCGTTTAGTACTTAACTGTAATTCTAATAATTAAATTAGTCGGGTTCATAGCTTTATATGTCCCTGAAATTTTCATTGTTATTTGAGTAAAACATTTCTTTCAGGTTTGAGTGTTGTTAGACCAAAAATCTTCCGTAGTTTCTGATACCCACGACACTAATTACAGGAATACTAGGTCAGGACTTTGTATTATTGGGTGTATTTAACAAATAATGGCGGTAATACACGGCAACTGGTGCATGATTGAAATATTTAAAAAGTAATGTAATTTTTCACTTAAGTACAGTTTCTTTGTATGCTATAAATTATTTTAGTATTATTGCTGGTAATTATAATGTTAAATGAGTGTAATTTATACTTGTATTCTAGGCAATATTAACCCTGATAGTTTTTTAAAGTCACGCAACCGTACGTTAGGTAGAAATTAATTTATAACTCAATTTTATACATGGAATTTTTATGTTTGTGTAGTGGGAGCATTTTTAGTCAATAACGTCGAGAATTCTTTGCACCTTAGACATTTTGTAAGGTCAGTGGCTGAGACTTTTGGTAAATAACAGCTCGTTAATCACAGTCGGTATTGCAGCCGGTTCATTAGCGTTTTTACTAGCAGATCAAGTAGAATGTATTTTAGTTCAAATTGCATTTTTACTATATATAGCGTCAGAGAGGTATTTTTAGCATTGTAGTAGAAAATCGTTATTCTTTGAGTTTGCTACCGCCCGCGCTTTAACAGACTGAGTGTCAGCCTTTATGAGAATATTAAAATAGACTTATTGACTTGAAAAAAGTCCTATAAATTAATTGACTCGCAACTGATTGAACCGAACTACCCACACAAGACTATTCCTTCACCAATATATATGCTGTTATTAACTCCCACGCACGTAATTTAAAAAGGAAAGAAATATGATTCATATAAAGTAGGTAGATTATTGCCTAAAATATTCAGACTGCCTCGGTGGCGTAGTTATACTACGGTATGAGTATAAAGTTGAGGTCTCGGATTCGAATCCCGGGTTGGGCAAAGAGACATCGGATTTTATTATTCATTTATCATCCCGGAGTCAGAAATTTATGCCCGTTAATACGACGATATGCTCGCCCTCTATCACATCATGGGACAGAACACATAAGGCGCAACGTAGGTGTCCTGGTTACACCTGTGCCTACCCCTTCTGAAAAAAAGCGTGATGTTTATGTATTTAATAAAGTACACAAATTGAATGCAATTTTTTTTGTAAAGAATATTATATCCACAGTGCACTCTAAATTTAAATGTCCACTTGTACCTCCAACTAACCACGTGACTTTGTCCGCAGCAATAACATCTGCACATGACATCACGCAGCTCAAGGTGCCCTTATACGCCGACCCGCGGAGGGCGGCCGAGCTCAGCTGCCACTTCCAGATGGACGACCAGAAACTCCACTCGGTCAAGTGGTACAGGGACATGAATGAAATATTCAGATATAATCCGTCTCAGAAGGTAAAGCTTGATTTCATTATTATACTGTACTGTATCAACCCTTAAACATCCAAAGTACGATTGACCCCTGTCAATATATGGTTCTATGGCCTAACCCCTGTTTGGCCATATAGTCCCCCACACTGGCCTATTGCGGGTTGGCTGACTTTACATACCGTAGAAATGTTAACAAATTTGTCGACTGTAAACCAGAGGAACGGTGCACCACAACAATTTGTTATTCACACAAACATTTGTTTATATCGAGGACTATGTATATGACTGTTGGATGTATTTATTTATTAAGTTGCTTTTCCGTTCTATTACTCTATCCTCGGTATGAGATGTGACCTGTGGCGTTGGAAAGCTAGCTAGAGTAATTACTTACGTTTAGTTTTGTGTGTTCATATAAAGTCAATATATGGACTATAATTTTAGTATGTTCAAGATCGATCTTAGTTTGGGTAAACAAGCAGGCAATCTAAGCAAAATCGCAGCAAAAACTCTAGCTTTGTCTATTTTGTCATGAGTTTTTCTCTAATTCAAAGTTGTTTCAAATAATCAATAGTTGAGGTTATACCAGTTAAAACGTGAACAGAATGTTTCGTTGCTAAGTTAAGGTTCGGTGTTATGAATTATTTCCAAGTTTGAAAGTGCAAGACGAAAATAATCTTGACATAAAATGGTTGAGCGGTCTAAAACTTTTTGTAGATATAATTAGACAATAAGTTGTACTTTTCCTTCTGCTTTTATCATTCAACACAACCTATTTTTTCATTTTTCAACATATTTTTTCTTGTACTCTAGCAATAAATGTTTGCTTTTGTATTATATTACTGTCAGACTATGATATATGTACGTGCTAATATTACGTTGCTCTTTTCTAGTAATTAGTTTTGTGTATGTATTGTTGAAAAAATCAAGGATCAAAATTAAATCATAAAGCATTAATTATCAAAATGTTTCCAGTTGGAACTAATCCATAAAGAAAAAACAAAACTATAACATATAACAAAATAAAAATTGCAAACATCATAAAAATACCTATTTATATAGATTGAATGTATATGGAAATAAAAACAATATATATAATATGAAAACACAACTTCATAGCGGAAGAAAATTTATCGTTCAGGAAATTAAGTTTTGTTCGTAAACTTACCACGCTTACGTTATTTACCAAGAAAATGTGCGGAAATGTATTATTTCTATGAAAATATGATAATATACAAAAAAGCAATACAAATCTGGTATTAATTTCACGCAAGACTACTGAAATATTTTTTGTATGTTGCAGTTAGTACAATGATAATAAAGTAAATTTTAGCAATAATAGCTTATGTATTAATATAATCATTTTCCAATCAATAATATATGTAATTAGACATAATACATTAATCTCTATCCTATTTAAAGCCATATCAGATTCTAATTAGTAGTATCATTCACATAATAATATTAACATAAATTCTTATAAACACTTACTTACTTAACTTATAAATTCAATTGTTCTGTGAGTGATACGATCGTATAGAATCAAAAATACGCTATCGCATGATAATATACATTTTTATAATTTGGCATTTAAATTGAGCCATTTTGTAGGTTAGTTCATTTCTGCACAACAAGTCACAATCAACACTTCCTTCAGTAACATTACAAACACATTACAGATGTTTTGAGCCACCGGACGATGTGTGACCTGAGTTTATTTAATCTATTCCCCATGTAGATACGTTGTTTGTCGACCCAGTTCGTGCAAACTCCAATGCCTGCCTCATAAATGATAGCGCTTTGTGCCATCCCAGCTCCCGTAAAACTGGACTGAAGACCAAAGTTACGACATGTATTGATAGGTACAAACCATTGTTTTGTCCAACCACTCTATAAATTCTGTATCAGCAAGAATCACATCAAAGTACAATGCGCTATGAAAAATCAATTTACAAAAAATAGCCGAAAGTCGACTTTGATGTATTTCGTACGTAAACTTCTAACGCGAAAAAGGGTTGATTGAAAAAGTATGAAATAGAAATACATACTTAGAGGCGAAATTTCCGACACACAAAGGGTATGAACCCTGCTTTTGAAATCGTTAAATCGAACGTGTAGTAAAATTTATCCGATGTACTTAGGCTGGTTTTTCAAAGTACTAAAGGTTTTAATGTAGGAATAACGTTATTCAGATGATTAAGCATTGATTGGTATATTTTGTGAAGTAGACCGTATATGTACATCTGAAAATTGACTAAGTATTCAGTGATAAGTGATTACCAATAGTGCATACACATAGTACATTGCGTGCTTGTGGAAAGAGTTTTCATTCAGAGGTTAGACGAACAGAGAAATGGAAAGAAAAGGATGAGAAGCTAGGAAGTATTGTACCTTTGGCAAAATATTAATCGTATTTTACATCCAAATATGTACAAAAAAGTTTAAGTATAGAATTAAATCAAATCTTTATGCCATCCCCGTCCACAATTTCTCTAAAATATCACAACGAACCATTACACGTTACAGTAAAATTACGTTAATTATAATTAAAGAAACTCAAATAAATAGGCACAAAATAAAATAAAGTCGTTTACATTTTGAGTCTAAAATTTTAACACTTTCCGAGTCCGAAACGTGAAGGCTTATCTTTTAATACCACAGCTCTGTTACACTGGTTTCATAATACAATTATCTCTAGGTTTTGTGGAAATAATATGACCAACCAAAAATGCTTTATATAAGCTGGCATTTCGGTCCAACGAATGGTTACACAAGATACATAACAGCTCTATCGCTACATTGGCATACATGGGATGGGAACAGCAAAGTCTCGACTTCAAATTCTGAGAATTGACTTGAGAATCTGGGTTAATCAACGCAGTTTGATTAGGTTCATTCATATATTAATTAATGCATTGAGCTAGATGCATTGGAACTATAATTGCAAGAGTTCGTGGTAGGTCAAGACAACTAGAAGGGAAAATGAGAAGCCCTTGCTCATCAATGCGTTCTGTATCAGCCCATATGCGACCCACTGCAGGGCACGGGCCTCCTCTACAATCAAGAGTATGATTGAGAGACTTTCGGCCATATTGTCTATAGTATAGGCCGTACAGGGACACAATTAGGCTAGAAAAATATACTTGAAGGTTTCGAAACATATTTTATAAATACTACAAATCTCAACCATTCTATTTTTATTTTGTAATGCACGAACAATAGGGGTATAACATCTTATAAACTTTTAAATATTGCATGATTTAAAATGTAAATCGTTTTTTTTCTCGCTAAATAAATAAACGAATAAATATATTAATACACATAAATTGTGCGCCATTGGATTTGTGCCAGCTGTGGCAATGGTCACCGAAGCACATCATCGGTAGGAATACTGGCCAAATGGAAATGCACTTATCACAACCTGTCTACCCCATCGAGGATGAAATCTGAATAGACTATAATGTAATCTAATAAATATCAAGTATCGAAATATTTTGTATCAAGTCAATGAACAATAATCAAATCGAAATATTAAAAAAATGCCTGCCTACAACAGGTCACTGTGGAAATCATTGGGAAAGGCATTGTTCAGCAGTGGATTTCCTTTGGCTGATGGATGGATGAATGATAACAAAAATGATTAAATAATAAAATAACTACGTATTTTAGGATCAAAATCATTCCTTAAGGGCCAGCGCAGACCGGGATGGCATAGCAAGGAATTTAATTTTTTACTAAAGGACATTCGTATCTGTTAGGACTACGACATAAATTCCAGTTTTAAATTGATCCCGCGGCATCAAGAAATTCCTTTTGATGGTAAAAATTAAATTCTTCGCCATGCCGTCCCAGTGTGCGCTGGCCATGAGTCAACCTTAAACTCCCTAATATATTAGCTATATAAAACTAAACAAAACGTTTTTGTTTCAGCCTCCAATACGCCTGTTCAACATAACAGATATAATGGTGCAAGGAGGGGAATGCCAGGCAGATTCTTGCATGGTTCGAGTTATGCCGCCGCCGATGGCGACAAGAGCGGCATATACTTGCGAAGTGTCTACAGAAGGCCCAAAGTTCCAGATAGCAAGGAAGACGAAACATATGACTGTTGTTGGTGAGCTTTGGCCTTCTGTATTGGTTTTGAGGTTTTGCTGTGGCATTGTTGGTCTTACGGAGTGTATGTTCGGGCAGACATTTAATCGCGCAAGGAAAAAAACAGTCGAATGTCTAGACGTCACTTTACGTATTTGAAAAAAAAAAAATTGCTATCGTCCATCATTACCATGGAGTTGTTATCGTGGATGTTGTTGTTATAAATATAATTATTTGCAAACGGCTTGCAAGACGGTTCGGCCCAAGCAA
The DNA here is from genome assembly GCA_033459515.1 of Theretra japonica. NCBI lineage: Eukaryota > Metazoa > Arthropoda > Insecta > Lepidoptera > Sphingidae > Theretra > Theretra japonica. The sequence continues at coordinate 8,934,450 of CM065943.1, forward strand.
GTCTTCAAATAAAGTTAATAAAATTATCTGATCTGGAAACGTCCATATTTCGATGTTTCTATCTGGGTTTTCTCCGTTAAGGTACCGATATATTTTTCAACAGTTTCAAATCTGTACAAATTTAATATTAATGAATTCGGTAACCGAACACAGCAATATTAAATATTTCATGTTGAACTCCGCTCGTTTCATTCCGTCAAAACATTTCCAACACATGACTCCAGTCGTGTTTTCGATTAATTTAAAAAATATCAAATTTAAAAACTGCAGTACATTCAAAACACTGTGTACACGAAAACGCTATGTTGAAATGAATTTACGCACGAAAACCGAAACTCAATTTAATGACTGCAAATTTTAAATTTCCAAAGCACTTATTTCCATATTTTTCATTTGTAAAGCGGCAGCTGTAAAGTTTGAAGAGTTATGTACGGCCCTCACTGCAGCCACGAATCATTAGTCGGCAAATGATTTCATTATTAGGACTTTAATTTTATTTTTAAAATTATGTGAGCTTCGACGCTCTGTTGGTTAAGTACAGAGCTAGTGGAATGTGGGATTACGCTGCAGACAGGTGGATATCGTTGCTGGCATTAAGTAGCTAAATTCTGCGGTGCCAGCGTCTCTGGAATATACATGGAGCGTTGCAGATTTATCTGTGCAGATTGGTAGCTTAAAGTATACTACATTAATTAATGCACATTTACAAAACAAAAACGTAGTTGATTCACAAAATGATACAATTATAGCAGAAGGAATAATCCAAACGAATAAATAATTACCTTTCCCGCACTTAAACTCAAGAGTGATAGAACATAGATAATTTCATTTTAATTATAGACCTGATAATTGCTGAGGAGTTTCGAAGCTCATCGTCGCAAATTATCATTAATTAACGTGTAGGGGAATTCATTGGAAACGCATTGTCATTCTGAGGTGGGATGAAGTCAAACTTCGCAGACTTGCTAATGATTGTAGACTTCCGCTAATTAATGCCGTCGCATTGTCTTTTAACAGTACCTATGTTTTTGTTCAGACATCGTTCAAATACTAAATTTTATACACTGACAGAGTATTCAGGTGATAGAAAAATAATAAGCAATAATATTATTATAATAATAAAATAAATAATTAATTTATTAATACACCCAATAGTGACATATATACGTATTATGTACTTCTGACCCCTCACTAGCGGTTGGGGCCGGCTTCGCCCGGGTGCAGATAGTTTTTGGGTCCAGTCCACATCAACAACATATTATTTCACATACGAACTGGTTTATATTGAAACTCAATGTGACCGCCGTCGACGATATTGCTTTTCCCGTCCCGTTATATTCCGTTCTGTCCCATCTCATTCAGTCTCATGACGAAAAGCATGCAATCCTGTCTTCTCCTGTCCCGTGTCATCCATTCGAATTTGAAAGAGTAATAAACATTGTATTGTATTGTATTGTATCAGCCCATATACGACCCACTGCAGGGCACGGGCCTCCTCTACAATCGAGAGTACGATTGAGAGTGGTTAGGCCATATAGTCCACCGCGCTGGCCAAGTGCGGGTTGGCGGACTTACACACCGTAGATTTTAATAAAATAAATAAATAGTAATAAACATGTATATTTAAATTCCTTACTAATCCAACGGGAACACTAGAATTTTTCGGCATAAAAAGTAGCCTATATCCGTCTCCATGGCCCAATTTATCTCTATGTTAAATTTCATCAATATCGGTTCAGCCGTTTTAGCGTGAAACGGAACATATGTACATACATACAAATTTCATATTTATAATATTTGAAAGGAGTAACGATGTAAGTTTAAATATAATCGTAACGGACACTCAAAAATATTTTTTTTAAAACCTTAACATTATTATTTCGTCAAAGTCAATTATAATCACATTTAACACGGAATGGTAATGTGAGTTTATGGAAAATAATTTTAGCGCATTAATTTTCTGTTATGCTTCAAATACAGAGTGACGATATTTTTTCAGAATGTCTATCATTAGTGTGAAAATATATTTTACTAAAATATTTTTTATATGAAACTCAACTAAAGAGAAAGTGTTAACAAAGAGAAAAAAAAAACAATATTGCATTGAGAAATTCAAAAACATTATTTTAAAGAAACTGCAATTCTCTAATACATTTACGTCTGCAAAAAGTCTACAAATGTAATAAAATTCAATAGAAACGAAATGTTCTGCTGTTATTTTTAAAAGCAATACACATTTGTTACAGTCGAGTTATTTTAATACGCACTCCCAAGTTAATAAATTTAAGCCTGTAAGAATTCTCAAGATAAAACACATTTGATAATATGAGATACAATTTCTCAACTCAGACGAAATTGAAGTAGAAAACGTCAATGTGTGTTTTTTTCTGTAAATTTTTACTGATAGTAAGTCTCTCATAAGTGGGAGGCCGCCTGGGTAGGTACCCCCGCAATGTCTGTATCTCACGGCAAATAGCAGTGCAAATGCACTGTTGTGTACCTATTTGAAGGACATTGTAGCCAGAGCAATTACTAGACATAACGAGACTTAACATCTTTTGTCTCAGGATGGCGAGCGTAGTGGAATGCCAAGCATTGCTTTGAAATTCATGGTGTTGTTTGGTTTTGCTACTGTCCATGAGCGGTCATATAGCTTACCATCAATGGCATGCTCGTCTCTACAAGAAATCAATCTCAATCTCAATAAAAAATCCTGAAATCTGAACTGCCTCGGTGGCGTAGTTCTACTACGGTATGATTACAAAGCTGACGTCTCGGGTTCAAATCCCGGGTCGGACGAAGTGATATTGGATTTTTCTATTCACTATCAGCCCGGAGTCAAAAATTTTTGCCCGATATGGCATTAAGCTCGCCCTCTATCACATCATGGGACGGAATACATAAGACAAAACGTGGGTGTCCTGGTTGCACCTCCACCTACCCCTTCAAGGAAAAAGGCGTGACGTATATGTATGCATATAAAAAAAACCTTTCTCAATTTTCACTACAGATTGGGCCCAATCATATCGTGAAATTTTGTACAGCATTGCCTTTATCATACTTTCTATTATACATCAGATGGACATTACGGTCGAGGGTACAATACACTGAAACGGCTTTACTATGATGCTATCGCTGTATAACCTTAGTTTTACAGATTAAATCAGACCTTACCCTTTTCACAAATATAATAAGATTTTTAGAAGGCAATTTAATACGAATATTTCGTGGAATGATACTAATATTGTTAGACCGGCGTATTCATGTTTTAGTATTGCCTAATGTACTTGAAGGATTTTACATAATATAATGTTTATTTTGTCAAGATAGAAGGTATACGAGTAAACTAATTTCAATCATATCAATTTGATACTTTACCAAGAGACTCTCGTAGTTTTAGCTTTAAAAAAGATTATTTAAAGTGAGCCAGGTATCAAAGCAAACATCAGGAAAATGAGTTATACGATAGTAGGATAACACCTCTTGCGACGAGCACGGGAGCGTTGCAAGAAGGCGAACAGTAAGATGCCTTTTATTCTATTTGGTTATATAATCCAGAGATCGAGACTTCCGTAGTAATGACGAGGCTACATCATATTCTGTAAAATTTGAACGATATTGTAAGCTGTATTCAGGGGAACTATTTCAAAATTGGGAAAATATTATAAGAAATAATTAAATGACATTGTACGACGTATTGACGTAAACTATTTAAAAGGAAGAAATACTTTAAAATTTCTATAGACGATCAAGAATTTAATGAATATCTACTTTTCATTACAAAATAATGGTTGGTGAAGTCACAATACTATGTAGTTTTATTTACGAAGCAAAACCATTTTGTATAAAGTCACGAACATACGATGCCATAAACTACCGCAACAATTCAGATTTGGGCTTAGTGCATGTCATAGATTCAAATGGCGTAAAACTTTTGCTCTCGATAAAATGAAATCGCTTGCATTGCGACTTCACAACGAGTTTCATCGGCGCAATTATCTCTGCACCAGAATCCGGCAACTCGGCGGCATCAATGTGGCTGCGACCTAACAATAGCTGTCGTAACTTGAATTTAAAGCTTTTAATTAACTTCACCATTTCATTTCCACGATAGCAAAGGAACGCTCTCCTATTTGATATTTATCAATTTGCATAGAAACTAATACACTTGCGACCATGATTTTAGTTTTAGATGAATTCAAATCTACTTTACCCGCAGCAATGCCGGACGGAGACCCAGTGATAATTGGGGCGCCGAAAGTGCTGAAGCCTGGGGAGCAAATATTCCTCAACTGCACGTCTGACTACTCGCTACCACCGTCGGACATTAATTGGTACATCGACGATGAGCTACAAAAGGTTGGTACACAATGCGCACTAAACAACGCAATTCATTTGGTTAATTCGAACACGATTGGATTTACGAATCAAATTTCTACCCCGGAGCTATTGCAGTTCAATTATACTTAGACGTTTTCGTATTGTCGATTCGAGGAATCATTGGATAGAAAACACGGAATTCCTGATTGTTTGCGCTTCAAGTGGATCGCAAACTGTTGCCACCGATGCAAACTTTTATAACAATGTCGAGACTTAAGGTGATTTGTGAGAATTATCTAACTATAAACCGGGATCGACAGTAAAGTTTGGGAGAATTGGTAGTGCGTTCTATCAAACAATCGTAAAATGGGTAACAGCTGATTGGTCATGTGTGACCTAAGCTTTACACACAACGGCGCCACACAATGCACTTGGCAGATAGCTTGAGTCGATTCTGTTTGCTCTCGTGGTATACAGGAATCCAATTTGAGAGGATTAGGTACCCTATTCATTGATGTGATTGGAAACGATAAATTGATATCGGCCGTGTTCCCAGATACTATTGGTAAAAACTACCATCTATTGGAAGGATAATTAATTAAACGTTTATTGATTTTTATTATTACGTTTAGAGAGTTTCCTTTATTGAATTTTGTATTAATTAAATAATGTTTTAGTTTTGACACATTATATGACGTATGATAAAAATCATTAAATTTGTTGAAATATGCGCTACATCGGGCAGATGTATGTATGCAGCGTCGAATTCATAGTCAAACTTACTGGACTGGCTTATGAATGACAAAACCCGAGCTAATTACAAAAAAATCTATTGTTCCTTTTGTATCACAATTGAAACAGCGAAATTCCCTCCGACATCGTAGGTGACTTGTCGTATAAAATTATGAGTAGTGCTTTCCCACTTAACGACTGAGGCAGCATTGTATGAAGTGCGTTTGCTTTGTTTACCATTACGGCAGCTCATTGTTAAGCGACTCTAAGCAGCCGAGGTACTCTTTAAATCTTCGCTAATGGCCTTTTAAAACGACCAGTATATTTTGCCAAAACGTTCTTCCTTTATTGTTGGCGATAAATCTTAAAATGTTTAAATAATTAGAACTGGGAAAATAAACGGGAACATATCGCTGCGTTGCGACTTTGCAAATGTATTTTAGTTACATCGGCAGATTTTCATGGAATTACAGCAATGGCTTTGTTTGTTTTTGTGAAGTTTGCGAGAATTCACGAGGAAAAAACATTTCGTGATATGATTAAGTTGAGTTCCAGAAAACAAATTTTATGTCGACGGTGAAATGAACGTTTCACTGTTAGCAATGTTAAGTAATTTCTTTTTGATTTTCATAACAAAGTTTGACTTTCTCAAAGCAACATGCGATACATGTTTCTGTGAATTTATAAACATACTTATTGGGGCGAAAGTTGATGATTAACCTGCCATTTAAATTAGTTTAAAAAAGTAATTTTAATGTGTAAGATTAACAAAAAAAAATATTTATTAACATTAAACCTAAAAAAAACCTGATGGTTATAGAACAATAAAATTATATTGTAAGCAATTGCAATACCAAATTTCGAGTAATTTTTTATTCTGTACATCACGTGTGCTCACTTTTACTTTTGTAACCATTCCTCATATTCAGCGCATACAGGGCTATGAAAAAGCAATATTTTGTTCATATTCGTACAGTTCCGAACATTCTGTCCGGTCGTTACGTTTACAGATGGCATCTCGCGGTTTGCTTCCCATTCGACGCAATTGCGTTATATTTTTTTTGTGTATTTTAACAGCCGGAAGCGTGGCAGCGGACCGAACTGAGTGGGCCCCAGCCGGGGGGTCTGCGGCGGTCGTGGCGGGTGCTGAGGGTCCGCGTGCCCCCCACTGCGAGTGGGGCGATTCGGGTGCGGTGCGAGTCGATACTGCTGGTAGAACCGCCAGTGGTGCGCGATGCGAATATCATCATCACTATACATTCACGCACTCAGTTGTCTAAATACGTGTCTAATAATGAAGGTAAGATATTTTTAGTTATTTTATTTTAGCTTACTTTACGTGAAGGGCTTGATTTCATTGATTAAGTAATTTCAGAAGGACTATTATTTTTTATCTTTCTTAATTTACAATGTACCTTAGTATTTGAGTTGTACCCTACCCTTGTGTTGTTATTTTAGCATTTTATTAGTCATTATCGAAAATCGCCTGAGCAATAGGCATGTCTGAATAGCTAAACTCAGTATACATATATAAAACTAGGATTATCTCAGAATAGACTTATAGTATTAAAACAATACATTAAAAAAGTCCGTCCAGTTCGTGCCATGGCACAGCATTAAGCTGCGAAACAGCTCGATGCTCACGTTCCTCGTTGGTTTACATTTTTGTCGGACTGCAATGTATTTTCCACCTGCGCTTCAGTTACTTTACTATGCCGACAAACACAGCCAGGATAAAATAATAAATAAAAACAAGAGAAATATTATAATATTAAATATTATGTGGAATAGTCGAGTTGAATATGGTTCTTTTCAAAGCAAGAGACGAAACGAATCTCCTACTCTTTTCTATCAATTGTCAATTATAAATTAGAGAGGAAGATCGTGTTGCTTTTCAACAATCTATCTACCGTAATGTCTAAATGCAAAATAACTCTAAAATAAAATCCAAGGCAATCTCACCTACTATTTATTAATTAAATGCTTTATGTAATGCACGACACGAAGTGCGTTTGTGGAATGCACTTCCTGTCGTGGTGAGGCAAGCTCAAACATTGTCTTCAGTTAAGAAGCTTGTCAAAGACCACTGACTTTCCCATTAACAGATATTAGTTATATTATATGTATGTTTATTTATTTATATATGTAAGTACGTATTTATTTTACTTATGCTTAGTTTGTCTCTGTATTTATATATGTATTATATTTATAGCCTTAATTAATTACTTTCATCTGAATCTTTATTCTTTATACTACCTTCTCTGTCTCCTTCTCTTATATCCATATCAAGGTTGCTGGAAGAAATCACCTAGAGCGATAATGCCCCATTTACACGGGGAGAGTTTGTCGCCTCAAAGATACAATTATCGTAAAGACATAAAAGAGTTGCATCGTGTAAACAGTTGTCAGAACACGATAATCTATGGTGGTTATGTCATGCGATAATCGCATACGATTCTCGCTGCGAGAAACTCTCGCCGTCTAAATGTCGCTTAAGACCGCCATTTGTACTATTACTATGTTGTTACTGGTTATTGTTATGTCCATTTTCTGTGAGTATAATAAATAATAAATAAATATGTACTACATAGATTTTATAAAGGCGGACTTATGCCTGAGGCATTCTCTGTCAGTCAAACTCTGGGTAGGGCAGAGAGAAAGCATGATAGGTGCTTAAAATGACACAATGAAAAGAAAACTATGTCTATAGAAAAAAAGAGCATTTGAAATCTAACCAAACCATTTCTTTTGCAGGTACGAAATTAGATATGAGTATGACGTCATTAGTTATAATATGGACAGTGAAACAAATTTTGAGGTTGAAGAGCTTATGAGAGTTGTGGTCTGGTGATATTAAGTAAGTTTAGATAATTACGGTCGGCCAGCGATGAATAATATTAAAAGAAATATTGAAGTAAATGTATATGTGTAGGTCGATACGATGTAGCCTCACCCGTGAATAGTTCGTTTAAACGCTGAAGAATATAGTATTGTTGAAATGTTTTTCAGATTTTATATCGAGTTTATTGGCAAGGGATTTGAGATGTCTTTAAGTAAATTGTATTTTTAAAAATTTTCGTTTGATGATCAGTAGGGTAATTCCCGTAATTTTTTGACGCGCCGATCAAGTTGCGGTGCAGTTGCAATTAAGTTTACGTCTTAGTGCAAAATGGTATTCTTGTAATTGTTTAGCTGCGCGTAAACTGCACCTAAATTATGCGTAAACTGCGCGGGTGCTGCGCGTCAACTATACGTCAGTCGTATGCAAAAATCTTACACGTGAATACCGATCAAGTTGCGATCTGAGTCACGCACATAAAACACGCAGCAGTAGAATACGCTAAGCCGCTCGCGTGATGCGGACTTGACGCAAGCGTATCTGACAGCGGTTGTCACAATTACGAGAATACGAAAAGGTCTGTTTTGATCGAAACTTAACTGCAACTGAACTTATTTAATTACGTGAATTACCCTACAGTGCTCTTGTATTTGAGATAAATTAAATTTAATTCTATCTTAATCTAAATATCGGTAGTACTGAATTCTTATGATAAATATTTGGTTTTGTTTATGCATGGTAAATATAATGATTGTTTTAATAATATAAAATTATAGGTTAATTTTCATTTCGTTTATGCACGTTAATTTTAATTACGATTATGTTTGTTTATATGTAATTAATATTGGAATGTAAATAAAATGTGTAAAACATATTTTTTAGTTTAAAATTACAGCCCTTATTTTGTCAGTCTGTAACACGCCAACTTCCCGGATTTCTTGTGGAATAAAGGGTTTTGATGGCAATACGTCATTTATAAATGTTAACAGGGGTGAGTGATATAGCAAGGAAGGGAGCCTAGGGCAATAGTGAATAATTCACCCCTTAAGTGTGATATGACGCATTACAATCAAAAATATTCGTTCTTCCATAGGAAGATTACTTGATTTTGTTACTCTGTAAAATCTGAAAAATAATCAATGTAATCCTGTCGCAAAATCCTAGCACATGGCAATCACAGATAACATCGAATCGACTGCAGCGCTCAGAGAAACAATCATATATTAAAAAAAATAGAAATCCATTCGTATACTCCAATTCCTTTGTGTTTTGTTCATACATAGAACCCGTCGGAAATGTATAAATTGAACGTCTTAATAACAGTGTCTATGGCATTAATCTTACTGTCGCCCTCAGAGACATTTAATGTCAATTAAATATTTACTTAGTATAGATTTATATCGTAAATTGGTGCTGTATTAGCCCATAAATGCCCACTTCCGAAAGGGGTTTTCTGCAACAGGGAGTTCGATTCACAGAGCTTAGGCCATCCTGCCACCTGATGCCGTGAAGTCAGAGGTGTGCCTTGGGTTACGAACCCGCGACCACTGTCTTGCAGCCGCGTCCGGTAGGTTACCGACAGGCCACCACGCTTTTAAAATAATTACTAAGGAACTATTTAATTGGTATTAAGTTACTCTGAATGAGGCAATTAGCTGTTTAAGAACATATAATTTGACTGTGTTACATTTTCCGTAGCTTGTCTGGGCGTTAGTTTTTGTATTATAAATAAATGATAGTTTAATAATAGGCATTAATCTATGGCTGTGTTTCACTTAAGGTAATGTCAATTCTTTGCACGACATCATCTTTTTAACTAATGTACAGTTACACAAATATGTTTATGTTAATTATGATTTTATTGTATTTGAAAAATTTCAATGTAAATTAAATCTATGATATGAAACGTGTTTGCTGTTTCATTTTATTACAACTGTTTTACCTTAAATACTTCTGAATGCATGAATTCAAATAATATTGAAAATAAAATGAGTTTTATAGTGAGTAAACTTTACAAGAATATTGCAAAAAATATCTCACAACTCCTTAACACTTACATCTCACTTATTTTGTCAGGAAAATTTACATATTAATCCACTACATTAACTTTATATATTTATTTACTTTTTAGAAAGCTTACAGACTAATAACAAAAATATTTTATTAAAACGAATAATAATACGACGATTATGTAATCATAATTCCTCTATTCTTTTCCAACATCATGTACATTTGTAGCAGGGCTCTCTACACATACAACTCGCATATTAAAACTGTGTAAAACGCTACAACTTGATAATCGTAGCGTGATAACATACCGACTCGGCCATCCATCACATCAGCCGTTGACAACTCCGTTCTGTATTCAAATCCTTATTATATTCAACTTAATATAACTGCCAGTAACATCGTCATGTTAAAATAGGTTGCTTTACTCATCGCTTATAAAATTCACCAGTTACAATTTATTATATCACTATACAGGGTATATGCACAAAAAAACCTGTTCATTTTTTGAGAAAATTTTGTTGCATTGTGTCTGTAATCGCTAATACTACCACCTGGCTTCGGTTTTGGTCGCAGTCTTGATATACCCTATAATATAATCCTATTGCTAAATTCAAGCCTTTACCTATAATAAATATATATGAAATCATACTGGAAAATATCATACTAATAATATTACACTACAAATATCCTAATATAAGTTATTTACCTAGTAGACTTTGAATGAGGAACGGTTCAAAGTTAAATAATATTAACAAAAAATACACATAATTATGCCTACATAACCAGATATCTTCTGTACCTCATTTCTAATTACACATAAATAAACCACAAAATCGTCCAGCAAATCAACACTAATATTTACAGAGCCTCTCATTCTATGTGGTTCAAAATACCCTTAGAATCCAATCAGAGTAATTGTGTCGCTGAGCGTCATTCGTTAGGCGAGGTGTACCGCAGTCAGGTGAGCCAGCTTTGACATAGGAGAGCAATTTACACCTAATGTTAACCCCTTCGTGTGACTAACATTGTCTATAATTTGTTTAATTCGGTTGAGGTCGATGGCTGCTTTTGTTAGTGTTTAAGTCTTCACTGACATCGTAGCTGTTGTTTAAAGTATGTACAATAGCTGTATTTTTTATAGTCTTTGAAGTTTAAACATAAGTGACTTAAAGCTAAGTAAAATAAATGTATTAACATTAAACAAACCAACAATAACGCACAAAATGCTGAACGTGAATAAGATACGTTGTGTTCTGTTACATCCTGCGTGACATTATAATCCTATAGACAGCCTCCATGGCGCAGGTGGTTAGACGCCGTCTGTGAAATAAGCGACCGCGGGTTCGATCCCCGCACCGAAACAATATTTGTGTGATCTACAGGGGTCTGGGTGTTTTCGAAACCTAAAATTCTCTCGTAGTTTCTGATACCCACGACACAAGACTCGATCTCAGCGTGATTTTGGGTGTATTTATTTATTATTATTTATCAGAAAATTGATTTTAACGTTCCAGTTTACAATTGTGCACATAATATGTTTTGATAAGACAAATTTAATTATTAGACAGACCTTGTACGTCTTTGCATCAATTGCATTATTACTTAATCAGGCTTCAAAGTTACGCCAAAACATCTTTCACAGTATTCTCCTTCAGAATTTGGTGATAACGATCTCTTTTCAAACCCAAGCTGCTGTGAATGGCGTCACATTACGGCAACGAGGTTCACTTTACCAACAATAACTTAATAAGTCGCGGGCACCGCAACAATGTTTTGACTTACCACGGTGTGGTTAATAAATTGGTATTGAATTTAATATCGCTGATGGCAATTTTGATACAAAAAAAACGCTTGAAATATATTCATTGGTGTTATGATGATATTTGATTTAAACCATCTGAGAGTTCATCTTTGCCTCGGTTTTATTAATGAAATAATTACAAACTAAATATATTATTTTCCATAAATAGAAAAAACTACAACTGACAAGAAACTACAAAACAACCGATATTACCGGACGCCCTATACCATTTTCCCCGTCCCACCCTTTTTCCTTCCCACTCCCCCCCCCCCCCCGATTTCATGGGCTGGCAACACATCTATGATCCAAGCGATGTAGATGTTCATGAGCGGTAGTGATCACTTACCTTCAGGTGACCTATTTGCTCGTTTGTCGGGCCTATTGTAAAAAAACTTACTAATAATTGCAAGCTATAAAACGAAGAGCGTGGAATGTTATCAGTATTTGCACCAGTTATTTGCCAGTATTGCTCTATTAAAGTTGTATTCATTTACTTAATTCGTCTGGGGATAGAATATTTTAAATGGTAAAACCGTGTATACATTATTAAAGCTATAAAAAGTAATGTATTTTTATTGGCGAGTATTAATGCTACTTATTTTTAAATAACATTAAAATTTTACATTAACCCTAAACACGATATAAGTAATTTGATTAATGTGTAACGAGATTCCGTAAAATGTAGGTAATTTAATTATTGACTATTGGTCTAGTTTTTTATGTTGGCATGACAAAGACTACAACGTGCATGATGTTAAATGCATTGCAATTCAAATAGAGAAAGCCGAATCGTGAGATAGTTAACTCTCGGCGATCGACCAATACTAAAGCAATCGTCACTGAATATAGACAGGCTGAATCTTGGTTAATATGACGGGTTTTCTAACATCCTGTATATCATGAAGTGCGTGGTGGACTGTTGGTAAACGGACCAGATGCGGCTGCCAGCATGTTCACGATGGTCGCGGGTTCAAATCCCAGGGCAAACCTCTGACTTTTCGGAGTCATGTGTGTATTGATAGTCAATCACCACGCACTATAACGGTGAAGGAAAACATCGTGAGGAAACATAGCGCTTTGCAAGAATTTCTATGATATGTAAAGTCCGCTAACCCGCACTAGGCCAGCGTGGTGGACTATATGGCCTAACCACTCTCAATCGTACTCTCGATTGTAGAGGAGATTGTATCTGATACAGTATAATATCACCATTGCTATTGTTACCGATGCGAATATCCTAGCACCGATTTTTACGGAGGTAAATTAATCTATGGCTTTTAAACACGACCTCTGTCCAAGTTTTTTGGCCGCAGTGCAAGAAGAATTTAGGCTGAAACGTCCAGTGAAGTTTCTTCCTAATTAATTTAGTTGCCAGATAGAGGCAATTTAAAACAGAATGTTTTAAAAGCTTTTCCTAGACCGGTGAGAGCCAATCTTAAAAACCCTGATCAATGACACTTACTGGAATATCATTTTCAGCTAAGTCACGTGATACTTGTTATGTGGTAGAGCCACGCTGTTGTCAGTTATGACTCAGCATGAATAGGCAGGCTCGTCCTAGGGTGTTACTAAATCGACGCGAAGCGACAGCTTGGCTGTCGCGTTTCGTTTGGTGAGTAAGATTGCCGGTTGCCCAAAACGCCATCCTTTTTCCTTCTCACTCACCTCCTGATTTTAAGGGCCATCACCACATCTATGAACCTAGTGTTATGGTCATTATGGTCATGGGCGGCAGTTTTCACTTACCATCAGGTGACTTGTTCGCTCGTTTGCCGGACATGTGCTATAAAAAAAAATTATCTCTTAAGAGCAAACTTATGGACCAATATAAAATCCGTCATATTTAATAATCACGATACAAATAATACTAGCAACGCAGATTTTGCAACACAATCCATTATAAAAACTTCTAACATAATGAAAAAAAATATATATGTAATATATAAAGCTAGCTACACACTGCCAGTACCTACAAGTCTAAACTTTATAAAGATGCAATTATCCTTCCAACACAAGTTGAGCAGGGCGCACCACTGAATATATTATAAGGGTTTAATAATGTACCAGCATCGACACAATTTACAAGTTTGTTTACCAAGCTTGTTATCTCTATTGCTTTGAGCATGACAAGTAATAACGCGTCGGCAACAGATGTTTCGATTGCTTGTGAAACAAGAATCATTCAAAATTCATCAGGCTGCTGAATCGGGACCTCTGTAAAGTGCAAAGTAAACAACTGTGTTTAAAGTACACGTACCTAACTTACGCAAGGAAGTAATTAATGATTAGCAGTGCTGTGTGCTTTTCTAAGTTGAGTGTAAAGTTTGATGCATTGTAAGTTCTGATAGCTTCCGTAGCGTTAGTTTGACTCCGAATGTTAGTGAGAGTGCACGAATATTTGATTATGGTGTGTTGTAAGACAGAAAAGTCTAGTTTCTATCGCCAACGATAGTCGAGAATTTCAAGCGTTTATTCCGTAAACGTATCGACATTAAAACTTAATAGAAAAATTGTAAAAAATTGGGAAATATGAGTGAGAAATGAACAAAACAACGAAAACAACACTAAACGCAAAAATATGACAAATCCAGGCAACAATGCGTGCTGTGTATTTTCATAGTAATATTTAAATACTAAAATTGCATGCTAAATGACTACGCTGTCAAGTCACAGATAAATCCAACACGTGGCTATCGTTTATCGCAACAAAAATAAACCTGAAAACGCGCGGCGGATAAAATAATACAACGCGAATGGTCTATTTAATATATTCATACGGCGTAATTATTTTTCCGAATATCCGCGCTGGTTTATGTTTACAGGGGAACTAAAGGCTTTACCAGGCTCATAATAACGCAAACGACTAGCTCTCCAGGGGCGTGGAGTAATTTAGTCGTCGCCTCTCGGATCATATTATCCGTATTCCTAATACAAATGATCCGCAGTTCCGTTGGGACGTGCCAAAATGGGTAAATTAAAACCGAGTACACTTTTGGTTGAGAATTTGCTGCGTACATAAAAAGCTGCGGTTGTCTGGCTCGCCTCCAGGCCCGACTTGTCATCGAGACCATATACGCTAGATTTTTATCAAGTTCCCGTAAAAGGGGTAATGTGAAAGGGTCGTGTTCGCTGATAAATTAAACCCAATTTGGTGGGTGTAAATGCGCCCTAAGGCCTGCGGACATGATAGGGCACTTCGTTACTCTGTTTGGAAGATTTGTGAACTGCTTTTCATCGGAGTTAGTTCAACGATTTTGTGTGGAGAAACCTGTTCCGTTAAAATATAATAGTGTTTAAATATCAGCAGAAACTTTCTTTTCTTCCTTGACAAGTTATTGTCATATTTATGTTCTCCCACACAAAGTACATTACTAAATCGTAAATTATTCCCATTATAACTTGTTTGATCTGCATCTACCGACTTCCTACAACCTGTAATTTCATCTTTCTACCTTATGGAAACCAGCCAAAGCTCAAGAAAAATTAACTTAAATTCATCCGTCAACTTCATGTGTGCGGAGATCCTCATGCAAGTTAATAGGAAACAGTACGTGTGACAGTGAATAAGAAACAACGTTAGTTACAAGAATTTTCTTATGACTTCATGCATATAAAAGGATTTAAATATTAAATATGCTATAGCATGTCAAAGATTATATTATTATTAATGAAACACTTTTATGAAGGCGTATTACCACTCTCAATCGTACTCTCGATTATAGAGGAGGCTCGTGCCCAGCAATGGGACGTATCTGGGCTGATACAGTATAGTACTCAACACGATCTTTAATTGTAACTAAAATATTTACTGTAAAGTATATAAAGCAAGTGTGAACATAAGAAAATTACAATTGATTTTCGGAGTTCTATTAATTATTTTCATTTTGTGTATTGTAAGTATTTATATCATAATTTTCATATTAACACAACGACTACGAGATACTTCTTTAAATCAAATATTCTTACTATTGCTAGTTAAGACGATGTTTCAGAAACTAAAGAAAATATAGATTTTCATCGCGTATTAATATTTGAAAAAAAACCTGAAAGTACCTGAACCTATTTTTTTTTGTAAAATTGCCAACAACTACTTTGCATAACTACGGCTCGTTTGGGGGATTAATAATTTTTGTTTTTAATTAATTGGTATTTGGCATGACTGACAAAAACCCAATAGAGACATTCAAGAATTGCCAGTTTTTAGTTGTTATTTTTATCCATTTGATAGAAACTATAAACCGAAATTACACGTCTGCCAACGGTACGAGTATTTGCATATTCATAAGCATACCTGTTGTATGAGACTTTAGAAGTTTGAAGCCGTAATGTAAGTGGGTACTAGAAGTCGGCGTTATTTAGATTTTAGTATTAAAACTAAATTTTCTAGTTTAAAAAAGCTTGGAGTAAATTCATTCGTGGAATGAACAACATGCGGTGTAATTATATAGATAATTAGCATCTCTGTGGATCATTACGTTCTGTTGAAATAATTTGGATTTCTTTTTTATATTTTAATTTTGATAAAGAATCATTATTGAATTCAAAATTAAAATTACATAATATGCAAAGAATATTGTTACAACTTCGTAATTTGGAAAATAAATTTGTAACACATGGAAGATAAATTAATGAGAAAAACTGATATAGAGGGTCTATATTAATTTAATAGAACCCAAAACAATGATTTTTAGAATGTTTGGCTGTTTATCTGTGCGGTTGTGCGCCATGAACTCAGAAACGGCTTAACGGTTAACTGACACCGTGGATTAACACTTACTTAGCCTACTTTTTACTATGAGGGCGTAATTCCCATTATCTTGTTACATATTTGTACTCAAATGGATGTGATGAGACTGGATTACACATCTTGAGTGAGAATGAGACGGGACAAGGCGGGATATAACGGGACGGGACGGGATGGATATTTTTATAAAGATAACGACACAGACGGAGTTGCGGGCAGAAGCTAGTTAAAAATATTTAGCAACGTTAATGTATTAAACTGAAATAGTTCATAATCATGCGATCATAATTCCCTCGGTATAGAATTAATATTTTACTACGTTTCATTTTATAAAACAAAACATTTTATTTTTCCAATGTAATGTAATAAAACCTCTAAATATTTTATGCCTCATTCATATTTTAATGTTCACTTTCATCGTTATAATTCTTCGTATGTACATAACCATAAATAAAGTGGGCATTCGCAAATAAGAGTCGCGAGTCGAATAATATCCAAGGTTTTATGCACGTTCCGTTTTAAATTGGAATAAGCGAGATGAAAAGTAAAAAAAAAAACAACATAAAAGCAAATTACAGGAAGCGAAAGAAACTAAAATGCGGGACGGCTCGCTCGAGCTTCAACTATAAAATATTTGCATCCAAACGAGGGCAGGGCAACAATAAGATGGAAATGCAAAATCCTGCTGCGATGTAATGCATACTGTCCATCCTACGGTAATAGCCAGCCGTGCATTTTCCTCGACCAAAATTCCCAGCAGGAACTTAAATTAGCTAAAATTATTGCAAGATGTGTACAACTTGTTTTTGCATTTGCATATCTCGTAATGTGTGAACGTGGTCTACTTATTCCAGCACGTACGCCGACAAAAATATAAAGACAAACACGCCCTAGTTAAAAAACGGTCCGCATATCCCTGATGCGTTCAAAGAACAACCTTTTATTCTAAAGGATTTCACGGCACTCAAGCATCTGGTGAAGTGTTCGGATGGAAGACAGTAGAATTCAGTCGAATTTAATACAGAGGGTCCCCGACGGAGTGTGCAGGCCCCTTCGTCGCAGTCTGATATTGTGAAACTTTTCTTCGACGCAATCTACATAAAAAATGAGCTGAGGGTTCGTGGTGACCCGCTGGTAAATGAGAGCCTTTTGAACTGTTAATTTTGTTTGCATATAAAATGAAATCTAACATAAAAGTTATTTGTGCTTTGATCTTAACAATTCCTATTTTTATAGTCTCCTTTTATTGGTGGCGTTTTGGTTGTTCTATACGTTTGAACTGTCTAATTAAAGGCATTTGATGATTTTTAGTACATTTATATGAATTCAAATCTTATTCATCCTAATAAATTCGATGTCCAATCAATTTATGTACCTAGTTCTAACGACCCAATTATTTCTAAATAGCCATCACAAAGTACTGAATAACTAAATTCCATGGACAACAAAATCATTGGCGCGGGAAACTGCACTCAATCGTCGAACCGTCAAAACGAGGAATTATCATAATACATAATGTTATAACGTTCGATTACACTCATCGCTACACAGCCAATACACCAGTGTGTTGGTGAAATGCTTTCACGAATGCTATTGACATATGTCCAATATATTTGATTCGGTTACTGGCAGCCAACATTGCCTATTTATAGGTGAACATTCAAAACAAAAACAATTGGGATATGGGGCTGATAAATAGTTCAAGTTCTAGACCTACCATATTTCTTTAGCTTATTTAAAATTCATGAATTACCTACGAATATAACTGAAGGTTTAAAATTTAAAAAGTTCTTAATTTGTCACTTCGACGCTATTATAACTTAATAATATAGTTTAATTTATTATCTTCCATCTCGGAAACTTATAAAATACAGAATTTCAGGAACGTAACAAGTTTCCGAATGAAGAAGCCGACGCGGAAGGGCGAGTATAAAATTAAACAAAGTGTCTGTAAGTTACAGCACATCACATTGTTCAAAGTGTAAAGTTATGAACAATTGGACCGGAGCGGTGAGCGGGCTACGGAATTGAGACGGGCAGCATTATTCACTGCATTGCTTGACCGACCGACTATACATATAAGTATAAGTTGCGAATGATATTCAGAACATTTCTCACATTCAAAATTATTTATAGCTAATAGTTATTAATATGGGTAAGGAATGTAGAAAGTACTAGAATGTATTCATGTAATTAAGAACGAGCTGTACAAAGGTTAGGGAAAGTGTCTATACGAACACTAAATTCCAGCTGAAAATATTGAAGACTCAACCATAGTATTAAGTATCAGATTTACTAAAAACCAGGTAACAGTTTTGTATGTAAATGTACCATTCTTATACAGAGGATATAGTAATAAACGATATATGATGATAATAATATTAGTGCATCCATATCACTTACTGGAATCTCGCTCCCAAAATTGGCTGGACTGCAAAAACGCTCATCGTTGCACTCAACATTACTTGCACTATATCCACAAAACAATTATTTAAATTAGACAAGAACTTTAGCGCAGCAAGGGAGCGTGCTACGTCTTTGCAAACGTACACGAGAAACTGAACCATTAGTCCAGCAAGGCGATACACGTAAACTGCAATAACTACCCTACATTGGATATTTTTATAAATTCATTCTTTTTATAAAGACTGTAAATATTATTTTTGTAATCTACCCAAGATTACAAAATTATGCGTAAGAAACAGTAATTATCAGCAAAAGTCAGCAAAAATGTTTGGTATTTTTATTCATTAAACAAGCGTAACGAGAGTTGTACTCAGAAATTTTCGAGAGTTTATTTTTAATTTTCTTTCAAACTTTATAACTTTGTCATATTTATTCGTTGTGGTAATTCTGTATATATATTGTACACCTTCAAACCTTAAATTTTTCCCGTAGTTTAGTCCCTAAATAATATTTAAAAAAATTAGACTCGGTGGCTCGCCCCCTATCACATTATGGGACGGAACACACAAAGTGAAACGTGGCTGTCTTGGTTGCACCTCTGTCTACTCCCTCTGAGTAAAAGGCGTGATGTTTATGTATGTAAATAATCAGACTACTATCAGTATCACAGCGCTATAACATGCTATTACACCAACACACGCACACAACAGCATGGTAGTTCCAACGTACAATTGCTGCGTTTGAAAGCACAGAACCCAGTTTCGATATCCGTTCGGCGAAACTATTTACAAAACACAGGCGTTAGTCATCAAATCTAGTTCATCGATGTGCCGTTTGTTTGTGGCACATACGCCGCAGAACATTTGTGATTATATTCTGTATTTCAATTGTTATACGAGTAGTACAATTAATTATTTGGCTAATGCTTGATCTGTCTATATGTGGTTTGTCGGAAGAGTTCAAGATTTCTAGATCCAATATCAAATTGAATGGCACAGATGACCTTTGTAAATTAATTAAAATGTTTGGATGTATTTAAATTTTTGTGAGAAATCTTTGGCTGTTTTTGTCAGTTATACTTTGAGTTATTTTTTTAATGCGATTAAAATAATTTATCAGTTAAAGCTAACCGTTTTTCAAGTCATAACATTAAGTATTTTAAGTAGATAGATAATGATCGTAATGACTTTGATGGTAACGCTGTTGGAAATTTTATTGCAAGTGATGTTACACGCAATGATAAAATATTCCGAAACACTATTTCCACATAATGAAATAAGCCTAGTAAAAGCTATTTACGTTGCTTGGAAACATGTCCGCAGTAAAAGCACGTCGTAAATGTAAAACATGTAAAATTCCCGCATGCTGAGCCCATTCCAAACAATTCCTTTAGGAGTTGAAAATCTAGCAGTTCCACTTGTAAATCCCAAAATAATCTTACCGCATTTATTTTATGTTTAACTTAAAACCTAGATGTAAACTAAGGAAGCGATTTTCTTGTGATATAAATTCTTAATATTTTTATGCCGATGTTGGAAGGCTCCTAATATACACCTGCACATGCTTGTTATTCTAAACTGCAAGAGCATGTTATGAAACTATAAGGGCGTAATACACTCGGTCACAATAGTCAGACAGACGTCGGCTTATTTACCAACCGAACGCGCAAAGCGAATTGGAACCAATAGCCATAAATATACAGCTAACACTACGGAGCAAAGCTGAATAGCTTAGAATGCTGCAACCTTAGTCAGTCAGATATCCTTTAGCTCTACTATTACTATTGATACTGCAAAAGCTTAATCAATAATTATCTTTAGATTCGGGAATTCCACTTCGGAACATAAAAAGGATCCAGCTACTTTCTGCACCATTAAAAAAATATTAGATAAAAATGCCCAATACGAGTATACCTTTCTTCGTCTCATACTTTTTCCTTCCCAATCTTTTCCGAATTTGATGGGCCGGCAACACATCTATGATCCAGCGTTGTGGATGTTCATAGGCGGCAGTGATCACTTACCATCAGGTGACCTGTTCGCTCGTTTGCCGGACCAATGTAATCAAAAAATAATAATAATTAACTCCACGAACTGTAAAAGAAATGTGTTTTGTGGCTTTCAAAACACGTTGAGATAGATCGGAGTAATGGGACACGTAGGATCCTAGCAAAAAAAATCATTTTGCAACCTGGGCTGGGGGCCAACGATCTCTAACCGACAATGATGTCTTTTCCTCAGGCAAGAAGGGTGCCATAAACAGCTTTTCACTCGACAAAAAAAAGGGAAACATAACGCCCATGGGTGTTTTAACATCCCCTAACCTCACAAGGAAGGCTTACAGTTGTATTCCCGTAATGTTAATCAAATAGGTTTATTTTTCCATAACGAATACAATTTCATAATTTAGACAAAAGAGACGGCCGACAAATACACATACATAGTCCTGCCTTTCTACACGTAAGTATCTAAGACTTTTTATTTCTATATAATATATCATATGCGCAAAAAATCAGCCGAATTAAGAACCTCCTCATTTTTTTAAAAATCGGTTAAAAAAACTAGATCCATCATAAATATATGTCTTATTAGCGGCATTGAACCTGCTGCGGCCGTTCGTTTCACAAACAGCTTTTAAACCAACTGCAAAACAGACGTTGTCTGAAACTTAATATTGTTTCAGTGAAAAAAATATTGTTTCTGCTTATTCCCGCTTGCTTGCAAAATATTAATCAATACAAATAACAACAAATAGAACTATAATCGTTAATACAGAGTTGTCCTCCATAGATTTTCGTGTGGACCTTTATTTTTCCCTGAATAAAAACATACGACTTCCGCCATCCCACACGGCTGTGCACAAACAGTGTGACGCAAACCAAATTTGGCCACGATTGATTGCTCGGTTGGGGAAAGTTGACAAACCAACTTTTAGATTTACTGTTTCATATCTACACATATAATAAATTTGTAACCGACCGATGTCTGTACATGGAAGATAAATGAGAAAATTTAACGTAGAGGGACTGTATTAACGTAAGAGTACCCAAAACAATGTTTTTTAGAATTTTTGTCTATTTGTCTATGCGGTTGTGCGCAATGAACTCAGAAACAGCTTAACATATTTTGATGAAATTTGGTGTGGAGGTAGCTGACACCCTGGATTAACACTAAGGCTACTTTTTATCTCGAAAAATTTAGTGTTTCCGTGGGATGAGAAAGGAATCCTGTGACATTTGTTACCTTTTATTCTCAAAGGGATGGGACTGGATTACATGCCTTGATTGAGAATGAGACGATACAGGGCGTGACGGGACGGGACGGTACGGAACGGGAAAGTCATAACAAATATATTGCAATAGCATGTAAAATGATTTTATTTAATGGCATGACAAACTGGCATACCACATGGCGGTAAGTGTAGTGCGCTGACCAGAGGTAATTGAAGAGGTAAATTAGATTAGGGTAAAATATAAGCAAATGTATTTCAGAAAAGAATCGAAAATTCATTGTACAGTCTAGATAAAAAAAAACACTCTTCGTTTAACCCTATAATCTAGTGGTCTATTCGTGAAAGATTTTAAACATTTTTTCTTTCTATTTGCTCCACTTAAGGCCAGTGACACAGGCATACCCCTTTTGGTTTCCCCTAGGTAACCCGGAAGGGGAGCTTAACAGCTTTCCTCTTATTAAAAAATGGAATAAACTGAATATTTTTATAATTTTCCGACCACCTCCTTACGTGATGGCAACTATGTCATAAAATTAATGAAAAGAAAAATGTAATTAAAAACTGTATAAAATATAAGTACCTACATGCTATATTAACATTCTGCTCCTAGGAATATTGCGTCATCCGCATTGCGTTGATCCACCATATATGATCGGGTCCAGTACAAATAAGGTTAAACCTTCTCAAGGGTCGGCTCTAGTACATCACTAATATGAAGCCCAAGAGTTTGTATGTTTGAACGCGGTAATATTAGGAACTATGGGGTCGATTTCATAAAATATTTTTGTATAAATTAGCCCACTTAATAAGGAAAGTTTAACATTACGCCAACACGCAAAGTGGTCGTGCAGTAATCATAAAATTAACTAACTGCGGATGCTATAGGTAAACGCACAAAATAGAACAGCATTTACTTGAATTGAACTGATGTATCAATTTAAACAATATGGTGGTGCAGTCACACTACAGTATGATTACAACGCTGAGGTTTCGAGTTCGAATCCTTGGTCAGGCAAAGTGATATTGGATTTTTCTATTCCTTATCAGCCCGGAATCAGGAATTTGTGTCCGTTATGGCGATAGTCTCGCTCCTTAACACACCGTGGGACGCAACACACGAGGCGAAACGTGGGTGTCCTGGTAGCACCTCTGCTTAGCCCTTCTGGGAAAGGGGTGAGTTTATGTATGTATAGTATTATTGCAATATTCTTTACTTTTAACACTGGGTTAATACTTCTATTGTATAATTGAGGTGCTAAGTTCCGTAATACCTTTTTGTGTATCCTTTAATCCGAGTGGAATAGCGAAGAACAACGAGTACATAATATAGTTTGTGTTATGAATAAGAAATCACGAACGAACACAAAAGGCCCTATTTTTAACGTACCTGTATCGGCCAGTGTGAAAGAAAGAGCATGTTTTGATTTGATTTTCCTTGACTTGTTCTCTTGACTAGTAAAAGGTTAAAGCCTTGGCTAAATCCGTATCAAAGTATTAGCGACCTTCACTCCTGTAAGTAAGGTTTGATTTAGAAGTTTAGAGCAAACATTTTGTTTTGTTATTATTTTTAAGGTCTTTCCAAATGATTATTTTATATATTATGTGATTTTATTAAATCACATCTACAAAGATATTTTGTGTACCCTTGGGATATGACCATTCATTTTTAATGTATCTACTTTGGCTCAAAGAGGCTAACATATTACGAGAATATTTTTACCCTGCCAAAATAAAGTTCATATTTAATGGTTTCTTAGATTTACGCGAATGTTACACATTGAAATAAAACCAATTTTTACGAATTTTTAGTCCGTCTCGCAACCACGAAAGCAGTAAAGTGATTGAAACGTCGCGTTGGGAAGTTAAAAAATGTAAAAATTAAATAAAATTCGCGATGAAATCCCTAAAAATTATTTGTGTATTTTTTGCAGTATGTCCAGTAAAATACCGAGTGATGGAAAGTGTTCATTGCTATTCACTAACACCCACATCGCTTATAATTGAAGATGCCTTGTTTAAATTTGTGAAATAAGCAATTAATAAAGACATAGATCGGTACAAGGAATAGTAAGAATTATTGAAAGATGAATTTGACATTTCATACACTTTCTTTTCTTTGAGAGCCTCCGTGGCGCAGTGGGTTAGACGCCGGCTGTGAAAAGAGAGGCCGCGGGTTCGACCCCCGCATCGAGACAAATGTTCGTGCATTACAAGTATTTGTTTCGTGTCTGGGTGTTCGTGAGACCGAAAAGTCTCTCGTAGTTCCTGATACCCACGACACAACACTCGTACTAAATGACTAATATACCAGTCGGTTTTTATACATTCTACTACTAAGCATGGCATCCCTATGACTGAATGGACGAATTTAATTCACCATTGTCCAAGTATGTGTTGGTGGATTTTACATATCTTCGGATTCCTACCAAGATATCTAAGGCATGCAAGTCCTGATGTTTTCTTCTTCTGTTTTAAGATCGAGAACTATCCAAGGAGACTCACGTAACTTCAAAAACAAAAATATGTACCTCATACACCAAACGCAGGTCATCTTTTTAAACAGACCTAACGAAGAAGTTTACATTTTTTTTTGTGGTGAACTTAATTAAAACAAGATCCAATTTTAAATCTAAAAAATAAATAATACCAGCTATTTTACGACACAAAGTCAACTCACAATTTTAATAACACCATGCAAAACCCGCATAAAGAATTCTCAAGCCACCTTCTTACATTTTCCGTAAACAATGTTTAACATATTAAGAGCATAAAGAAACCGTCACAAGAAGTACGAACCAGTTACATGTATTATTTACAAGCAAGAAACTTCCCACTTGAACTCGCAAAGTCCCAACTGAACATTATGGCGGAGTAGGTACACGAAAGCGACGCAGTTATTTCTTGCTAATTAACGAATGCAAGTGGTAGAATGCATTGTTCTCGCTAAAGAGGTTTATACTTGAGACATACATCTGCAAGTTTAGTTTAATTAGCTCCATTCCGAGGAGGGACCTCTGCACATTAGCAAAGGCCAACTGGGATCTTTGTAAGTCCATTGAAGAACAGACAAAGACTATTGAAAAACAAAATCAAATTTTGTTTACTCTCCTTGCTTACATCTAATAAGCTTAATATAGCTCGGCGATATTTCAGACTTCATTTAAATCCGCGTAATTTTATTTAATTAAATGTCTTTAGAGTTTTTTCGTGCTTAATTTACCGTTTTTATGAAATGCTTTTGTGAAGAGATGAATGGTATGCTGTTACTCAAATTTAGAGTTTCATTTTATCCTTTTGACACTAACGTCTTGTGGACTTGTTGAATATTTGCGGTATATTTTTTTTATTTCAACGAATTAATTAATCTTTTTCATTTTGCATCGTTACACATTTTTATTTCGAAGCCGTTCCCGCTGTCCTGAATATTTTACCCATACATTCACGAGATCAAAATAATTTTGACTAATATTTTCTTAACCTAATTCAAGTAGATAGATTATAAAGCCTGATACATATTTGCAACTAGCCTCTGAGAATAGAAGCTATTTAAATGAGCTGTACAAAATTTGGTAGATGGAATGATCTGAGAATAATATCCAATCTGTTACGTTTTTAAAGCCAGTTAATATGATTACTGAGATGGCTACATGAGACTTAACAGTCACACAAATCGGCGGTAATTTTCTTTATTTACAAAATATTTTGTTCTATTTTCTATTGCTCTACTGATGTGATATACAAAAAGTAAAAAATGATTTAAATAACTTACTCAATCAAAAACACGCCGACAATTAATGATGGGAGTAAAATAAGCATTGATAAGCATCAATCCTCGATACTCATATGAAATCATAACACGTCGAGCAGTTGAGGATCTCGAGTGTCGGCCGTTCGATTGGTTGCTCACTCAAATTAGATTTCGCCGTTTGAAGGTGAAGTTTCCTGTGAAAACAAAGGGCTATAAGATTAAATAAACATTGCTCTTTTTGCAAATATTAAGATATAGCGTCCCTTTGTAATGCAGTGTAATCAGAATTTGTGTGAGGATTTAAAAAGACTAGTCAGACAGATAATTGATGTGAAAATAACAGGTGTGCATATTTTTTTAGAGTGCTGCAGTTCTGTTACTAAATTAGTTTATTTCATTTTATCAAAATTAGATATACGATAGTCTGTTTAATTTATGTGATTTATGAAAACTACAGCTTCTTTTGCATTACACTGAAACAAAAAAAGTTACTGAAAATGTATTATAACATAAATGAAAATGTTTCACAAATGAAAGCTTGAACAATGCAAATTATTAATTCAGCATAGAATAAGACGATAATTATATGAAGCAAATTCAATCCCCACAACCTATCAATTTGCTGGATCGGTTCTGAATAATTGAATACGCATTTAAAATACATCTAAAGTACGATCAAAACCCGTGTTACCATTGATTGACTTGTATGGAAACGGCTTTCACTGTTGTCGGGGTAGAAAGATCGGTTTTCAAGTCACAGTAAATAGTTACTGAATAACGTATGAGGCAAGCCGATCCCGTTGTTGGGTTTAATTTCCAATTCAAAAGTTAGGGTTGTCAGAACTTATGTAAAGAATACGCGGTGTATTCTTTCGGATTTGATTCGTTAGCTCCGATTGTGAGATAAATGTATTTTAGAGAAGGCAATAGTCTGTACTTAAATTCAATTTTTTGGGAGCACTTTTGGTGTCTTTCGATTTAACATTAACCAAATATTTGTAGCTAAATCACTCCTGTGTTTTTTTTTTGTATTGTATCAGCCCATATACGACTCACTGCAGGGCACGGGCCTCCTCTATAATCGAGAGTACGATTGAGAGTAGTTAGGCCATATAGTCCACCACGCTGGCCTAGTACGGGTTGGCGGACTTTTACATACCATAGAAATTTATACAAATCGCTATGGTATGCAGGTTTCCTCACGATGTTTTCCTTCACCGTTATAAAATAAACAATATCTAGATCTAAATCTAAAAATACAAGAGACGCAGTGAAAAATTCAGAAACAGACATGGTAACAGGAAAACTAAATAAAGGCCTATCGTTGCGACCTATATTTCTAAACGGAAGCTGAGTTATTTAAAACGGAACTAAATCTAGAGCCAGAAACGAGAATCAGGCACCAATATCCCAACTGGGTCAATAATGCTTGGAGTTCTTAAGGGGAAGGTCAATCAAGCCTGGCTGTTAATTGTGCCGCGGCGCGGCAGTGTTAAGTCAGTTTATACTTGGGGTTACAGTTGTGAAAACTTCGCTGGTCAATCTGCATAAAAATGAGGCAAGCCTATAATCTTGACTCCGTTTTTGAGTGGTTAATCCGATTTAGTGTTTATCGTTGAAATCGTGTTTGAAGTACACTTTGGTTTCGAATGCAGATGAATTTTGGATATATAGTGTTACATTTTAAACCTGTCTAGACAAAAATAAATGGCTGTAAGCCCAGCTTTTCTTATAGGATTGTTATGGACACATTAATACCAATGCAACGCATAGACCTCCCTCCACATTGAGTACAAAACGCAAATAGATAAACAGAATGTTTGTAATAAAATAGCTAGGTCGTAATTAGCTTGATCTAGAATTATCGAACTACCAATAGAATTCGCGACACGATTTAGCCATTTTTGAAAAATGGTAAGTAAATTGGTTACTACACGTAGATCATCAGGCTCGTCGGTTGAACCCCAAAATATTCTAAGGCAGTAGCAACATTTTATTTGCATTATGTCGAACGTGCACATGGTATAAGGTCTCTAATACTAATAATATAGATATAAGAGTTGTAATATTATAAGAACACACAAGTATGAATGGTTCTTATGTTGCTAAAGTGCCCACATAAACACGCCTTAACATTTTTTCTAAGCCTGTAATTGCCCGGAAATTTTCCGAGTATTCGCACCGGAGTTAAAATAGAAATTTAAGTGGCTAAATTCCAGATTGTAATACAGAGAAGGGTCCACAGGTAGAAGATCCTCCAGTTACAACTTGTCCCGGATAATTTCCAATAGCAAAAGTTTCCAATGGGCTTCTAAAGGCCAACATCCTTCGTTAGCCTCATTCACAGTTTACAAACAACACGAAACAACACTTATATGTGGGCAACTTGTATGTGGGTGATGTTACCCTCAGAACACTTCACAAATTGAATGCATAATCAATACACGGCTCTAAAAATAGTTGGACGCACGATTCAATAGGAAATATTGGAAAACTGGCAATATAAGATAGGTTTAGCTGCAGTTTTCACAAATTTTATGCAAAATTGCCGTTTTATGACCGCTTACCCGGTTTCAGACGGGTAGCAAGGTAGCGTAAGATAGCCAGCTTAGTTGGATCCATGAGTATTACTTCATACCACCTCTAAACGGTTTAGTTTGTGAAAAAATCGCTGGGTGTTGGAGGTCTTTCTACACTGGCCACTAGCAGCAGCTGTCCATGTCTGCAGGTAAGTGGTAAGATGCCCAATAAAAGGAAGTCCTTATGGAGTAAGCATCTACAACAAAAGGAAAGCACTATATTTTTTATTTTGTTTGCATTAGTTGGGTTTACTATTAATGTATTTTTATACTTTTATTACGCAGCGGAGGTATGTTGCATAATTTTGAATTTGTGTAACAAAAAACTTTACTTAAGAATTGTGAGGTATAATGTAAGTTTAACCTAATCCTGATTAGACCATGTATGAATTCTATTATATTAAATCAATTGCGAGTCTACTATCATAATTAGCTATCAATTACAGTCCTGACGTGCCTTTATAAGTATTTTGTATTTGTATCAGCCCTTACGGGTCCCATTGCAGGGCACGAGCCTCCTCTACAATCGAGAGTACGATTGAGAGGGATTAGGCTATATAGTCCACCGCGTTGGGCTAATGCGGGTTGGCGGACTTTATATATCGTAGAAATTATGTAAAATCGCTACGGTATGCAGATTTACTCGCGATGTTTTTCTTCACCGTTACTGTGTTCGTGTGTGAAAAATTTACTAATGAATTTTAAGTTATAACTTAACCTAATTCTGGTTAGACCATGCATGAAATATATTAGATTAATAGCGAGTCTACTATCATACCTAATTATCAATTGCATTTCTGACGTACCTATACGAGTACTGCCATTCATAAAGAACTAAGAGCACCAAGATGCCATAGGAATCGATTTTTCACCAAACAGAGCAGAGCAAATTCATCTCAACACTAATGCATATGTAGACAATAATGAAACCTCTCCATAAAATTTGAAAGATATGATCCTCGAGGCTGTGTTGGGCTCTAAGCAAGCACTCGTAGAAAATTAAGTAATCGTGTAAGTGGTAACGCCTCCAGGCATTGACCTAATTTGCCAGTTCTGACAAATTGCTTCTGGCAATTATTCGCCACACATTACATACCTTTTGTTACAAGCCACTATGTGTTGGTGAGATGTGTTGTTTTGAGTAATTAAACAATTGATGTGTTTATGCAATTGTGTGCAATGAGTGATACGAGTTTTACTGAGTATCAAAAATTGCGTATATTTAGTTGCTTCATATTTGGATTTTTAACGCATACTTATTGAGGGCCTGCGCATAATAGTTCATGCAGCAGAATAGAGGGGCTTATGGTTATTTAAAAATCAGAGTTGTGTGTCATCGACTAGACCCCTTGATACCATTATCTTCAGCGCATTCAGCCCACAACTGGGTTATCCTAAATATATCAAAAAGCTGTGTACGCCAGATTTTGAGTTAATGTGTTGTCTTATATATAAATCGTCTTCATTACCATATCAGGCCGATTTATCCGCTGCTCAACACGGGCCTCTTCTTTATCACACCACGTTTTCCGGTCCCGCATATATAAATAAAGGAAACATAATTATTCGACTTGACGGAGCTACGTTTATTTTCAACGTCAAATATTTAGGTTTTTTTTATTGCATAGGTCCGGCAAACAAGCAAACAGGTCACCTGATGATAAGTGATCACTGCCGCCCATGAACATCCACAACGCTGGAACATGGATTTGTTGCCGACCTAATTGGGAGGGGAGCGGGAAGGAACAAGGAAGGGAAGTGGAAATGGGTATTGGGCATTCGGCAATCTCATTAACCGAACGAAACGCGACAGCTAAACTCGATTTCCTGTGAGACAGTGGCACTGCCCCGGATGAGCCTGCTCATTCATGCTGAGTCATGACTGACAACAGCGTGGCTCTAAAACTTGTAAAAACGTACATTTATTTGTATGTATTTATATCTATTTTTTTGATCGTGCATTTATATTCGTGTATTTCTGTTATAAAAGCATTGTAATTTCAACAAAAACATAATTACTAAAAATGTACCTAGATCCGAAATATAAGACCCTTATAACCGTGGGATTAGTAAAACCTTAATAGTTTGTTTCACAGATCAGCTAATGCAGTTTTAATGGCCAATACTGGGTCCCTTTAAAAGGACTTCAGCACATCAATTCCACACAATGCTCAAGGGGAAGCATCTGATTACGACGCGAGCAAAAGCTATTATAATATAAATGGTGCAATAGTGGTTGCAGTTACTGGAAAAAGAAATTAATGGCTCCACATCGGCCTTTATTAACGGTGAGTTCTCAACCAGAACATTTTAAATTACATTCTCTGGATGATGCATGAGTTTCCTTATAGTAGTAGTTCCAGCTTCACGAAATGAACTGGGAGAACAGTTTCTTTTATATTCCCACACCGCGGAGATAAAATCCAACAATGAGCATGGTCTGAAATGAGATACTAAATCTAATTTGTTGGTGTATCACATTTGTAATAATTTGTGAAATGATTGCTCGGTTGGTTTAACGTAATTTAAATTGCTTCGTTGTAATACCGCTTTGTAATCCATTTTGAAAAACGATCATATTTCAAGGGCAAACTTTGACATGTACCCTTGGTTCAGATACTGGGTCTTAGACTATAACAACAGATTTTAAAATCTTAAAGAAATCTTATTGCTAATTTGATGACTATTCCACTTCTTTCTTATCATTAAATTAATAAAATATATTTGTCTTCCTCTTTATAATAAACCAGCACGGTAAACCAACACCAAGACGCTCTACAAAATTGTAGAAAAGTCTTTGCCAAGCGCTGGGAGCAGAGGCGATTCGGCAAATAAAGTCATAGGGGTCATACCCCCCTCTCGCAAAACCTAAAACCTTAAGACAGTGAATTTTCGAAAATTGCAAATTCATTATTACTAATTACATTTCTGCACAATATATCGTAACAATGACAAAAATAGATATTCTACTGCAGCATATGAACTCTAATAGACATATTGGATTAATTAATTGTTCTGAGTCTTGCGTACACTTAATGACATCCCACTCTTCACAAATTATAGCTGCGATTGTACTTGGGTAAGACAAAAAGATTGATACTAAAAGATACTGTACGTACGTATATTATGATTATATTAGAAAATCTGATGGTATCTTGATTTTTTTAGTACGTATTATAAGCATTTAATATTGTATAATATGCGTGTCGTAAGATATATTATTATTTAAAAGTGGTTTGGTTGTGTTATATTGTTAATACTCTATGATTGTTTAACATTCATGCCAGAGTTAGCTTGTTCGCGGTGACATGAAGATTTGCATAGACAGCAAGACATTGTAATGAACAGCCAAAGATTGCATTGAAATAAAAGTGATAAACTAATCCATCAGCGTTTATTTTAAAAAACCCCGGGTTGACCTTTCAGTATTTATTAGAAACAAGACCAAGGTCACGAGGGCATGACCTAATCCAACAGAATTTCATACAGACTTATTGCTATCAAACAAATTACCTAAAGAAGTCGGCCCCAGGGACTCCATTTGAAATGATGTTGATCTTCACAGGAAACAATTTGGTTAAACGAAAACGAAACAGTGAATAAATAATGTAACTTCAATAATACTTTCTATTAAAAAAATAATTTCGCGCAGAAACTCCCTGAGCGCAATTTTTTTCTACCGTTCAGATATCGCTCAATTCTGAAATTAAATTGCTATTTTTCTTTCATCGTAATTAGTCTCTGTCAACTGAGTGCTTTACCTGGGGAATTTATAGAACATTTTCTACATAAGGAGTCTTAATACACTCCCAGGTGAGTATTGAAAAAGAATAACTGGGTGAATTTTTATTTTCTCCTGTAATATTGAATGTTTTTTGTTACGTGGAATGTGATAGAATTCTTAGGAAAGATCGAACTGGCTGTATAAATCACGAGGTATTTTTTATATATATCAGTATTTTTAGTATTAATTATTTTTCCTGAAAAATATGCGATTCATGCTATAGAATGGATATCACTGCAGATTAAGTTTATTAATTTTGCTTTGATTCATGACTCATGGCAATATGTTAAAATTGTTTGATCAACATATTTTATTTAGTAGTTCATTTATAGCATAGACAGACTGCCCAGTCTGTCGAACCAAAAACGATAGATATAAGATAGCATGCTCATGCTATCTTTGGTACGTTTCGAAAAACATGATTAGTTCAAGATTGATTAATTTCTAGGAGATTTGACAGCAGACCGTTTTTATGAAGAAAACTAATTTTAAATTATCTTACATTAAAAAACTATTTTTTTTCTCACTATACAAAAAGCGTCTAAATGTAAAAATATGATTGACACGTAGATTAAAACTGTTATTTATTGAACATTCGAAATCTTCAATCGCTAACAATTGAGCTGGCGGTAAGTTTATTAAATTTTCACTTCATGGAACCCTTTCTCAGTAAACCCAGTGTTAATGAACATTCAATAAATCTAAGCCGCAACATAACGAAGCAGAACCTACGCTTTCCTTTCTTGAGTTTTCTGCTTGAATTATTATTAACTCGACTTTGAAAACTTTAAAGTAAATTAAGATTGTGGCTTACAATAATCGTAAATTAGGATATTCGCGGTATTTGTAGAATTATTCATAAATTCTGCTCTGATGAAAATGTAAATTTCATAGATTTTAGTACAATTGCCCTTAGGAGATCTAATGTTTATTTTAAATCTGATGACCCACGAAGAAAAGTTACTGACTTTTGAAATAACGCCAAAATATAAAAGATTTTATCCCACATAGCAAAATAAAGCATTATTTTCATTCATAAAACTTCATGATTATTATAGATTTTTATGTTTTAATTAATTACTGTAAAGTATACCAGTACCTAAACTTTGATCTAAAAATATATGAGTTACAACAAATGTTATGTCATTGTTTTAATTACATTCAGCCAATAATCACAATATCTTATGGCCGCCACACACGTAACGATTTATATGTGCAAGTCTGGCTGGCGCAAACATCATTTCTGTCAAAAAGAGCATCGTAGTATGAAGTTTGCGCAGTTATTTTCCCACACACGTTCCAATATACTGGTGCAAACTCTGACTATATCGTTACGTGTGTAGCGGCCATTATTATAATTAAAAATACAGTCAGCAGTTAAAGAGTAATAAGCAATTTTAAAAATAGAATAACATTTTTAAAATCCTTTCTGTCTAAAGGAAGCATGACCACAAAAATGTACCCATTATGCTTTTAAGGGATTAAAGGTTGCATTGAGAGAATTTCCTCCGTCTCGACGTCACAAATCTACAAACTGTTACAAAATGGAATAACCGGCCGTAGTCGCCTCAGAGAGCCCAATACTGTCTAATCCGTTACATGTAGGTATAACCAGGCTATAACCGCACGAGACATATTGTCGGTGCTTAGGTAGATGCGATCGCCGCGTCGCCATACGTTTATAGCAGTTAGAAACTATTCGAGGCATTGTTTCGTTAATAATAGGTTTAAATGCACAATTTACGGCCTTACGTAATCTATTTCTTGAACTAAAGCAGGAAAGTGTGGAGACTTTACAAAGAATGAAGAGCGGTCAAGTTTGGAAGCTAAAATTTCAAATCTTTTCGTATCTCGGAGAAGGTAAGTTTTCAAAAAGTAAAACTTCTTTAGCCGAGTTTGTAAGTGTAATGAGCATTCTAAATGCCATACTGACCGCTAGCTGGAATTGACATTCGTTAAGTTATTGGGTTTTACGAAAGTTAGAATTAATGGTGTAACCAAATGGACTCTTAATATTTTGATCATGTAGTATAAGAGTAACAAAATTTAATTTTGTTGAGAAATAAGCTTAAGTTCGTCGAATACTAATAAGGTAGTGGTAAGGTATGTTTCAGTTTAGGATAGCGAGCGATGATTGTTAATCTCTCGTGTATTTTTCTTCTAACAAAATTAAGAAAGACCATTCGTCGTTGTTGTTGACAAAAGATAGTCGATGTCACTTGTACGAGTATACGAGTATATCGCGTCAGTCACCATTAGGGTAATTCACGTAATCAAATAAGTTCAGTTGCAGTGCAGTTGCAGTTAAGTTTCGATCAAAACAGACCTTTTCGTATTCTCGTAATTTTGACAACCGCTGTCAGATACGCTCGCGTCAAGTCCGCGTTACGCGAGCGGTTTAGCGTATTCTATTGCTGCGTGTTTTATGTGCGTGATTCAGATCGCAACTTGATCGGTATTCACGTGTAAGCTTCTTGCATACGACTGACGTATAGTTGACGCACAGCACCCGCGCAGTTTACGCATAGCTTAGGTGCAGTTCACGCGCAGCTAAACAATTACAAGAATACCATTTTTCACTAAGACGTAAACTTAATTGCAACTGCACCGCAACTTGATCGGCGCGTCAAAAAATTACGTGAATTGCCCTACTTAAAATACTTATCTGTCAATTAGAAAATTCATGGTGTGGGGGGGGGGAGTGATCCGTTATGGCTAAATAAATAATCTAGAATACGACCTGCACCGAGTAGTGATGGTAATAAAAACATTCATACTATTGAGGTCAACTTTTCAAACTTAGCAAATAGTGACCTTAAGCCTTTTTTTTATTATAGTCGGACAAGATAAATGAGGCGAAACCAAGCCTAAAAACAACGATAGCTAACTAAAGGTGAAAAAGTCTCATCAGCCGGTACTGCTTTTCGGACTTACAGAGCAGCCGGATTTACATACACACGCTTTTGTTACTTATTTCTACGAGCACTGATAGATTTCCGTTGAAAAAATTCTAATGTACAGGGATTTTAATCACATTTTTTTTAAATTCTGTTCATTGTTTGATTCGTGTAAACAGAATTTTTGGAACGAATTGAGTAAATTCGTAGGATTCGTGAATAAGATTCTAATCGAAATTCAGATCGATACGTCTTTTATCATTTTTTAAAATTCGACATTTAATAAAACAATTCTTACAACTATCGGTCCACGCCAGTTCTGCTAATGGTTCAAAATTTGTCTCGTAACGCTCAACAGTTTTGAAATCCAACGAAAGATCAGTCATTCAGCAAGAGAGGACATTTACATACATAAATTCTGTATTATCCTCAACACGTTTAGAGCGATCTGAATTACATTAGCCGCAGAACAAGTTGTGGGAGCGTTCCCCTTTCTTTAGAATGGGAAGTTTGTAATTACATCTTTTCCATTAGCACAGTGTCTGTACTAGTTCGAATCTCGCGGAGTTTGTTGGATCAGAGGCGTGGCCCACGCAACATTTCTTTGATAAATGTGATATTACGAACGTGTATCTTATTAAAATCTACGTGTCGTGTGAAGGGCGTGCGACAAGATTACGAGATAAAATAAAATTGATAGCTTTTATTTACAATCCACGTGTAGACACGAAATCTTAAGTGTTTTGGGAAGATTATCAGTAAGCTTTTTATGTTATAAGGGGCAAACGAGCATACGGTTCACCTGAAGGTGATCAGTGCCGCCCATGAACATGTGCAACACCATAGAGCATAGAGATGCGTTGTCGGCCTTTAAGGTAGGAATACGCTTGTTTTTTAAAGTCGCTAGGTCGTACTTGTCTAGAAATGCCGCCGCTGGGAGTTGGTTCCACAGATTTGTAGTACGTGGAAGAAAGTGACGGGATAAATCTACTGTGGTGGATATCCAACCTCCGGTGATGTGGGTGGTATTTGGAGATTTGCCGCGTTGTACGGTGGCGGAACTCAGCAGCAGGGATAGGTCCGAACAAGTCTCAAGAACACTCCCCGTGGTAAATGCGATAGAGAATGCTAAACCTCTACACCAAGCGTCTTTGAAGTATCTTGTTGACCAAGATAATTTGGGAGGCAAACAGTTTACAGGTTAATCTCCAATGGGCCTGGTTGATATCAAAAATGTTGTTTGTGCATATGTCGCAGCCAACTAGCTTAATTAGCCATTCAATCAACAGCCTAGCCTCTTTACTAAACAGCGCCGGTTCAATTGTCAATGACAGTAATTTGCCTAGCTGTTTGATCAAATGGCTCAATATCATTCAGGACACTAGTTGCACCAGCGCTTTTTAGTAAAGAGGCTAGGCTGTTGAATGAACGGCTAATTAAGCTAGTTGGCTGTGACAAATAAACCGGCAGTAGTAAAAGCAGTCACCAAAATTCTCTATATTCATTGTTCGTAAAATTTTGACCATACATCGCCAGAGTTTCTATGATTCATAATTAAAACGCATTATACTCTAGCAAGGAAGAACAGAATAAGATTTATTAACTCTGTAATATATTTACTGCTGTACTGTAGCAGCCCAAATGCGTCCCACTGCAGGGCACGAGCCTCTTCTACAATCGAGAGTATGATTGAGAGTGGTTCGGACATAATATAGTCCACCACGCTGGCCTAGTGCAGGTTGGTGAACTTTACATACTATAGAAATTCTTGCAAATCGCTATGGTATGAAAGTTCCCTCACGATGTTTTACTTCACCGTTTTAGTGCATGGTGCTTGACTATTAATACACACATCACTCCAAAAAGTCAGAGGTATGCCCTGGGATTTGAACCCGCGACCACCGTGAACTTGTTGGCAACCGCGTCTGGTCCGTTTACCAACAGGTCACCACACACTCTTAATGACTATTCTAAAATATTGTAAATCAATTATTCAATAAATCTTGCAATTGCTTAACGTAACCATGATGATTAATTAATATAATTCAACTTATCTTGTAACTCATCCGTGAAATGTGTGCAATACAAATATTTTCATATCATGTCATCATCCGCAATTCACAACACGTAGCAATGCAGTAGATATATTTTAATAGCATATGCTTGTTTGCAATTGATTCGTTGTAGTATTCAACTAATTAATTTGTTCCCTTCGCAAACAAATATAAATAGAACAACGTTTTGGGTTAATTTTCGTAAACTTTATGGATGAAATTACCGTTTCATATTGTGTAATTGTTGGTGATTCATCTTTTAATAATGACTAATTTCATTGATGATCTAGTATTTTTCATGTTACAACTGATATTTTAAATTATGTATATATTTTTCTTATTCTTATCGTTGTTATCGCGATGGTACGTTATGTTGCATAAGTTTATGCAGCATAAAGTTTCGCAGGTAAAATAGCGACTTCTGCCAGTCAAATTATAAACGGGTTAAATGCATTAACTGAATTTGCTGCTTCTACCATAAAATGTGAACCTGCCACCTTAAAAACACGTACATCAATAGTATAACTATGCCAAAAACAATGCAAAACAAAACCAGGAACCATCGAACCCAATGATATAATAGAAACACTGAAACCTGAATAATGTACCCACATTTTTCCTGAAGCGGTGTTAGAAAAAATCGCCCCTAATGTATCTAGTACATAGGCTAAGCCAGTCGATCTCGGCGTCCACATTTATCCGTCAGCAGTGTTTACCTAGCCGCCAAGTTTTTGTAACGAATTGGTTTAATTTAACAGCCAGCCAGTACCTCTGGCGCAAAATAAACTAGCTCTACAGAAGGACAAAGTTTCTGTCTGAAGTATATTCGTGCGTATTAAAGCGCTTTTAACGCTGGATGATTGCGACACTACGGTAGTAAAACTGTTGCTGAAGTATTAAAATATTTTTAAAGTGTTTTTTTGTGTACCTTATAAATTGTCACCGCCTTTAAACAGGCAGGAACGTACGATGCAAGCTTTTGAAAATAAAATAAAATAAAGGAGACTTTTATTAGGTGGATATCTACAAATTTTATCAGAGACAAAAGACACAAGATACTGATATGTCTCACAATTCCCAAAACCAACTAAAATATTTGCTATTTATATATGCTTTATATTTATCGAGCTTGGTCATAGAACCCACAAAGTCTAGTTTCAAATCAAACCCATTCACAGCTCCACAGAGGCTAAATTGTCCCACTAAATGAGGCTCCAAATTTCAAAACAAAATACGACCACGCGTTCAAACTACACACGTTACTTCTACTCTCAACAGTCTGTTGTTTTGTGGCCACATTGTCTTTGGCTCTCTCGTTAATTGTGAGGTTCTCATTACATTAACACAACTATTGTCTTGATTACACTTGCTGGCGACACTCCTAAAGTATAGACTTTGACAACCACCCCATTTGTCATGGTACCCGTGTATAATTATGATGAAATATTATAGCATATTTAGTGGGGGAACAACCTGAATCCGTCATGCTACGATAAAGTCACATTACTTGATGTAAGGACGTAGTTCATCTTACTGGCTGGCTTTCTTCGTTAATAGATGAATTTCACCAATGTCAAAACATTTCATTTTATATTTCTGAATGACTGAGTCGTTATTTTAAATTTTACTGAAATTATCTAAAATCTTTATAAATGTAAGTTTTTGAATCGGTATATACACAAAAAGCTAAAATGAATTAACCATCAGGTATACATTATTGTAAATATAGAGAATTTCATTATATTCGCAAACATGTTAGAATATATAAAAATTAATAAGCGAATTAACAGAGAAATATAAATATTGTCAGACAAACAAAACTTAACATACTGAAAGTTAAATGTTAAATATTTCATAGTTAAAAAACAAACATGAAAATCTCTTTAAATTCACACAGTCGTTGCTAATCCGCTAATGGCGCTGTCGCAATATTTTATAACAAAGCAGAACAAACTGAAAGTTAGTGAAAACTATTTTATTTCAAACTCCGTCCTGCCTGTCTTTCACCGGAGCGCGATTCGAAACAATATAAGCGAAAACTTTTTGTTCCACGTGATCTACAACTGGGAATTAACTCGACAAGTGGCTCGGAATCATAAAGTTATGCCGCAAAAATCGATGAAGCCACTCACGTGTTACTTTTAATTAAACCTAAGTTCCGCTAATCTATAACAGATCGCAGAATCAAGAAGAGAATTTGATTTTAATTAAACAGAGTTCCAGCTCGCTACTTTATATGATAAACTTTAATTGAAATATAACTCACCGATCAGGGTAAGGGAAGTTTGCTTTCTTCCGCAACATGCCTGTTCTCGACAAACCCATTATCCTTGTAGACGCTCATATTTCCAATTATATGATTGTCAACGGGGCGTGTGTTTTATACGAAACGTTTGTGCTGCTCTCGTTTTATATATGCCTGGGCCCGAATGAAGTTTTAATATTGAATGTAGTTTTAAAAGCTTGGAACGCGGATTCACCTAGTATATTTTATTTTATTTTTTTAACGAATTCCGAACTAAATAACTGTACACCGGAATTAAACATTGGATAGTATTTCGATTGAATCAATTTAAATTCACGACAGGAGATTGCCAATGCCCTGGTCTATTTAGTATCCAAACAAAAATTGCATAACAAACATCTTTAATCCATTTACTGGAACGTCCCGACCGCTATAGAGGTTTGTCAATGTAATCTCAACCTAATATCAGTTTAAATAGGGTATATTTTAACTGTCAATGTCAATGTAATGACAGCCTTAATGTAAGTATAAATACGATATATTTTAAAAAAGCTGAATTCTTTTTGACAATCTACTATAGCGGTCAGGAAATTTGAGTAGAAGTAAACATACTAAACACTGGATTAATAAACACGAATACATAATCTACCAATGAATCGCATCAAACACTTTCATTCAAATAGTTAAGTACTACTTAAAACCAATGGTTAAATTAAAATTTTACTCTAATTTCAAAACCTACCATCCAAGTTTTGGGTAAAATGCGTGAATCGTACCTGTAGCTTGTCAGCTGAGAACACAGTAAAATAAGCTCAGTGCACATAGAACCGGGTTCACTGCATAAATTCTGATCCGAGGTAAGAGCAGTAAGCGATTTGTCAATACGATGCGATGGGCCCACCATCCAACTGATCTCATAGTAAATGTATGGAATTGATTCTGGATTTTTGCGATGCGTCAGTTTTGAACGCAGTACGTTAATTTTTAACAGTTTTAGTTTGTAGACGTGCCCCAAATTTTGTCGTAGTAAATTGTTGTTTAATGCTAGATCTGTTGTATTGTTTTGTTTTTGTATTGTATTGTATTGTATCAGTCCATATACGTCCCACTGCTGGGCACGGGCTTACTCTACAATCGAGAGAATCGATTGAGATTGGTTAGGCCATATAGTCCACCACGCTGGCCTAGTGCGGGTTGGCGGACTTACATGCCGTAGAAATTCTTTAAAATCGCTACGGTATGCAGGTTTCCTCACTATGTTTTCCTTCACCGTTAAAGTGCGTGGTGATTGACTATCAATACACACATAACTCCAAAAAGTCAGAGGTGTGCCCTGGGATTTGAACCCACGACCACCGTGAACATGTAGGCAGTCGCGTCTAGTCCGATACCAACAGGCCACCACGCACTTCTACTTCTACTACACTTCGTTTTGTTTTTATCCCCCTCAATTTGTTGTGTAGTACGATGGGACTGCCATGTATTATCTCATAGTATAAAAGTTTCATAAATTTTATTTTATAAAAAAACAGTTGTTTTAACAAAGTACTACGACAAACAGTAACAGTCAAGATACAGTAACTACCTTGATAATGCTTTTAATGCCGCAAATATATACATATATATATATGTTTGGTGATGATAAGTACCTAATCGTATATTTTAACTTACTACTGTTAAATTGATTAGCCTTTAATCGCCCATTACTCCTGGAATCATCTACAACTGAGACTTGCCGGACCTCACATACCTTCACACACACTTATATAATCTAGGTAAAATAAACTCAGTACTAAAATGTATTTTCATTGGCGTACTAACCTCACGAATGTTAAAGGTTGGTTTACAAAGAATAGTAGGTCGAACTAAAGCCGAATTAGGAAGTAATAAAAGGAATCAACTAGATTTACTCGCGAAGTTGCTAGAATCTAAAACTCAAAGCTAACGCTTCTAAAGTTCCTAAGTCGACATTTGTAGTAAGTAAAGCAATAAATAATTAACTCTAGTAAGAATAGCTGTATACAATACTACATTTATTGGAATAACTATTTTTTAATCCTGAATCGGTGTAGTCTAATTCCTGTTATGCCCTTGCGTAGTCCACCGCACTGGCATAACAGGATTGAATAGAATTTATATTTCTACTTCGTCTTCGAAGATTTTGTATAAAATTCTTAGTGCACACTCTCCATATTATTAGCTTTGAAACGAGGTTTTGAAACTACAATGTTTTGTGACAAGAGCTTGCAACCTGCGATCTCTTTCACTCCGATCCACTCCTAGATACATACATTACATCTCACTTGAGTTCTACTTGAAACAAAATTAATTGCATTTTAAAATATCAATCAAAATTCAATTTGCACCAATCGCTACATCAGTCCAAACAATTGTTTAACTGTTTTATTGCGAGACTAAATAAATTGGTGGTCGTTAATATTTGATATTCAATTGAACCTTTGTTTGCTTATCACGTTTAGTAAATAATGCAAATTGGCACGATAGTACCGCGCTGTGTAAAATACGCCGACAGCTATAATGAAGCCATGCCTAGTAATTATACATTCGGGCTATCCACACAAGACCATTGGGACGATTTTAGTGCTCCGGCTTTGTTATTCGACGAGAGAAATTAATGCTGAATAAACATAAACAGACGGGTATTAGTTGAAATGATTACTGAATTAGGAGGTTTTTATGTTTAGTAGCACAAATGTTTTTTTGTATATGTTCGCCCGTAGTAGCATTATTCCTAGGCATGTGCCTCACCCTATATTATAACACTAGATTTAATCTTAGTCCTCCACCACGCTGACGCTTTGTGGATGATGTATATTTAAGACTTAACCGGAACTTTTTCTTAAGCCTGATTTACACGGAGAGAGTTTCTAGCAGCGAGAATCGTATGCGATTATCGCAAGACATAACCGCCATAGATTATCATGTTCTGACAAATGTTAACACAAAGCAATTTTTTTATGTCCTTACGTTAATCATATCTTTGAGGCGAGAAACTCTCTTCGTGTAAATGGAACTTACTATCAGTACAAAAAAAAATATATTTCCGAATACACGTTGCTTATTCTCAAAATCTCATACGTTTTTAAATGCTCGAACGCGAACAAAGAATGAAAAGAACGTTAAAAGAACGCGCGAATGTCTATCCCATACAAAATTCACTGCACGCCTTCCCATGTAATTCTGGTGTAACGTAAATAATACCACCGCTTTATGTGCAAATATGAATTCTTGATTAAATTACTTTCTCCTTTGTTGCTTAACGGCGGAAGAATCTTTGTAATGCTAAGCCCAACTGCATAATATATGAAGAGACAAAAATATACTTTATATGTTTGCAAGATAAACGGAAAGACGGAGCAATATTTTGTCTTTTAAGCGCTTGACGACACATGAGGCCGTGGTAAAAGGATAAGCAAAATTACGAATTTATCAGATCTCCATTTCCATTAAATCGTTCGATTTTATGTTCACGCACTTCGTTCGTATGGCCTTATTGAATATTTTCATACTTTGTCAAAATGAAGTCGGTTAAAAAAGTGCGTCAGACTGAAGTTTCGAGTAGTGTTATAAAAAAAAACAAAATGGTGGTAATTTGAGTATTTTGAGATTAAATAATTAATTGTTCAGAAAATCTGTGTCTTTAAACAAGTATTAATTAGTGTCTGCTTTTAAAACATTCATGCATTGAACCTTTGTGTATTATTTTTTAATTTATTACTACACAATGTGCGCAATCTCATCATAGCCACCCACGCATATGTATCGCTTCGGGCGTCGTTTGTGTTTCTACGATTTAGAGTATTTATCTACAAAACTATAGACCAATGAAATATACCGCAGCATGTATTGTCAAATGCATTATACTCACATAGTCGTTTTTGTGTAAACAAAAATCAAAAGATGTGAATTCCCAGTATTTCACGGGGAAAATCCTCTACTTCGGGTCTCATATATGTTATTTCCACGAATTACTAAAACAAAAATAAATCGCATGATATTTTTAACTGCTTAGTACGTTTAAATCGGTGCTCTAAGCCATCCTTAATTCTATGAAACGTATTTTAGCGTCGCAAATGACGAGAGCTTTGATGTCAAAGCGAAATTAAATTGGGGAAGGACGCAAAGGTTTTGTTTTACTTACTATGTCAGTACATTGATATAACAACCGTAGGGAAAAGTGGGGTAGTGCCCCGCGGTCCCCGAGTAAAAGGGGCCATTGAATGACCTGAGACAGTATTTGTCAAAGTTTCACGCCCCTTTATAGATGGTAGAAGGGGGCAACAGCGCATAGCAAGGTGTGAAGGCAACATAAAGGAAAAAAAAAATTGTTTTCCTATAAGATCTTATACGACACTGCAGAGATTTTTTTTTATTTAATAGGTCCGACAAACGAGCAAACAGGTCACCTGAGGGTAAGTGATCTCTGCCGCCCATGAACATCCACAACGCTGCCATTATGGATCCGTTGCCGGCCTATTGAATTGGGAGGGAAGCGGAAAGGAGAAAGAATGGGAAGACATAAGAAGTATTGGGCATCCGGCCATCTTACTCACCGAACGAAACGCGACAGGAAAGCTGTAGCTTCACGTCGATCTCCTATGAGACAGTGGTACCGCCCCTTAGGAGTCTACCCATTCATGCTGAGTCATGACTAACATCAGCATGGCGCTACCACTATTAAAATGTGATTAATATGTAAACAAATAATTTGAGTTCAGTTGAATATTGTTAGCTAATTATAAAGATTAGCGCTCAGTGGTGGATACTTTATATCACAAAACAGCTGAATTGTGAGAGTATAAAAATACACTGAAGAACAACAAAATACATAGAGGCAGTACTATTAATTTACTCCAAGGGAGATAGTGCTTGATATACTTTTAGGAACCTATAACATAAAGACAATGTTCTATACCTGTAATAATTGTGGGATCTCATGCATAAAGATAATACGTTACAGTACATGGTATAAGTGACAATAGACATATTTTTCATAATATCAAAAATCACACCAAGTCAGATTAGTAAAAAGCATTGTACGAGTAAAAAAATATAAAAATA
Organism: Theretra japonica; assembly: GCA_033459515.1. Taxonomy (NCBI): domain Eukaryota; kingdom Metazoa; phylum Arthropoda; class Insecta; order Lepidoptera; family Sphingidae; genus Theretra; species Theretra japonica. The sequence continues at coordinate 8,978,922 of CM065943.1, forward strand.
CATCCAAAAATCATAGCTAACATGAAGACATACCAAATGGTAACCATTTACCATGACTTTTAAAAATCTACAGCAATGCTGTTAGGTCCAATCGCTCCCGAACTAGCATATACAAATAGATGCAACAGTAAACTCCGTACCTCGGCTAGTCGATGATTGATTGCGGATATCCCTTGATTGAAACGGAATATTTGATATTTAACCACTTAAATATTGATTTGTCAGATATATCGTGTCCATTGAGTAAAATTGGATTACATGCGGATCCAATACATCATTTTGTAATGATGTTAGAATAGGGAATTATGTGAAACGGTTTCGAACAATTTAATATCGTGTCGGTTTTATTGATGTTTCAATGTGGTGGTTTTGTATGTAATTGTTGTTATTATTAATCGTAATTTTGTAGTTTTAGAGCCAGTTTCACCGTGTCCTGATAAAGTGCGTGATGGCTATCTTGCACTCACCTGTGAGATAAAATACAAATTCGGTTTTACAAGTTCTGAATTTTGTATTTTATCTCACAGATGAGTGCCAGATAGCTATCAGGGACATGGTGAAACTGGCCTTTACAATTACAATTCATACACCTGACCAAACCAATATGCGATACACTCACGAAATCACTATGACGGGTCATTACATACGGTACAAATAAAAGTAAAAAAGGTACTGGTGGTAGGTTACAGTAGTCATGAGACTACATACTACACTACACATATGAATGTGAGAGGCCGCCTGGGTAGGTACCACCGCAATATCTATGTCTTCCGCCAAACAGCAGTATAAACGTATTGTTGTGTTCCAATTTGAAGGACATTGCAGCCAGAGTAACTACTGGACATAATGAAAATTAACTCCTTATGTCTCAGGATGGCGAGCGCAGTAGAAAGCCAATCACTGCTTTGTAATTCATGGTGTTTGGTTTTGCTACTGTCCATGAGCGGTCGTATCGCTTACCGTCAGACGGATAGCATGCTCGTCTCGCCATTCAATGGAATTAAAAATATATCTGCTTTACGCATTGTTTTACATTATATACATATTGTAAACAATGATCATAATTTAATTAAATAAATACACCCAATAGTCTCATGCACAGTCCTGACCCCACACTAAGATTGAGTCTTGTCTCGTAGGTATCAGAAACTACGAGAGTTTTCGGTCTGTAGAAATAAAATATTAATTATAAACTATTTTAATACATTGCACACCAACGCTATCGTGATAGAAGATCGTAGATGACATATTCGCTGCCCTCTATCGGGTCGGGTACGAATCTCCTACCCGCATTTTTTTAGTTTTTTTTTCTCGCAAATATAATCCAGTGAGGGTACCTTGTACCTTTATGGTAGTGATGGGTATGTCGTCTTTATTTCAGTCTCGTGTGCGCTTCGGAACGAATAGCTCTTGTTCAGCTGTCGAGCTGGACTTTCGGTTATTTTGTTTTTCATGCGGTATTTGGTGTAAAGGGGTGTTTAGTATAGTAGTATGTTTAGCATAGTGTTTTTTGTAACTCGGTCGTTTATAGTGTTCTATATGGTGTACAATAGTGTTTAGTGTGCCAACTCTGTGGACCTTGCATACCTAGTGTGCTAATGGATTACTACTAGGCCTACAGTGTGGGTAGACCAGCATTGTCGTCAGCGCCGATCCATCCAGCATCGGGAACGCGGATTCGGTGAGTCACTTGGATATATTTTACTTTTCGGCTGGATTGTTGTATTTTTACTCTCGTAGTAGTAGCTCTATTGAGTACATAGTAGGGTGTAGTGTACCAACACTGTGAACTTTGTGGACTACGGGTGAACAGACTGGCACTGTCGTCGTCACCGAGCCGCTAGCTTCGGGACTGAGACTCCGGTGAGTAGCTTTGACGTATTTTTACCTTTCGGTTGGATTATTGTATTTTCCACAGGTATTGTCGCTGTAGTAGTAAATGTGTTATGCTTTTCGTAGTTTATGTTTTTATATAGTTAAGGAAGTTTGAGTTGAAAATTAAGTAATAAAAAGTTGAAAAACATTTCGCATAACCTCTAATAATTTGATTAACCCTAATTATGCACCGAAATTAAAGCAAAATCAAAATTCTGTTAATCATTTTCTTTTCCATAAATAAAACTCCATAATTGCTTCAAAAAACTATTTAAAAAAATAAATTATCAATTAAGTAAAATTAAAATTATTCTGTCACAAAACAGGCGTTCCTATGCTATTTCACTTCTCAATGTATGCGGTTCCACGAACTCTTAATCAGGGAACATACAAAATAAGAGACATAATAACAAAATCCGACAAATTACACCTACATAAGCGTCCAATACGTCAGATACGTCAGTAATCAGCGATCATCAAACATGATCCTACATCGTAACAATCGAGTACATATGTAAAACGTGTGCCGTCAGTATAGGCTGATTAGAATGGGCCGAAGTTACATAGGGGTGTTGAGTAAAGGCGGCATTCAGAATGCCGAAGCGCCGTAACCTGCATTTAAATTGTAAAGCAAACAGCGCCGAATTGAACAGACAAACAAAAGGAACTCCGTATTTCATGTTATGTGTTGAATTGGTGTCCCGACAGGCAGCGTTTCCTGTTGATACCAAGAATTAGGTGTTGGTGTTTTTGTTTAGTTGAGTTTGGCGTTTTTTGAGCCAACAAGCAAAGCTAGCAATGACACCAGTATCCTTGAAAACTGTGGAGAATTCCTCTTCTTTCTGTAATAGGATTACGCGTGCTAGCTTACGAAGCCTCAGATCGGTTATAAACACAATTTCAACCCAAAATAAAAGGTTTGTTTTTCCCGCGCCACTAAGCTGTGGATCAGCTTGCCTGGTTACTAGTTCCATCCTTTCTAATGGTTCTTCTTCCAGTGTGAAAATCTGGTGGAAAAAGTGAGCATAATTAAATACACCCCACAGGCACATACATAGTCCTGACCCCACAACATATCAGTTATTCGTGTGCCGTGGATATCGGAAACTATGAGAGACTTTTCGGTCTCACATACATTCAGACCGGAGACAAATATTTGTTGGCCTCACAAATATTTGTCACAGTGCGGGAATCGAACCCGTGGCCTCGCGTTTGAGTAAATATAATTTTATGTTGCTAGTCGACACTATCTGACCGCCGCGCCGTTGCACTTACCAACAAACGCAGTAGCGTTATGTTAATAGAGCAGTTTTGAGACTGAGGGAAAGAGACGAACTAACAAACTTTCTCAAAAGTATATAAATTGGTATCATCCGGTAGAAAATAAGCAAGATAAATATAACAGATATAATTGTGAAAATGCACACATACTGGTGTATTATGTATGTGCTAGCCTTTTTACTCCCATAGCTGTGCAAATGTATTCGTCAGCATTATAATGTAGAAAGCTAGATGATCCGTGTATAATTCAAAAGAACATATTACATAGATAATAAAGTTTTATAAAACATTTGAATATTCTGAGCCGTTGGAGACATACTCAAAGAACATTTATCCGAAAGAAATTTCGGCATGTTATGGTTTCTCGTTTTGCGGGAATGTTTGGTTTTATTGCGACTCGCAGTTTATTGCCGCAGAAATGCGAACGTGTAGTTAAATCTTTTTTTAGTTCATTTGTTATTCATATTTTCAGATATTCCGATAGCCTAATTTAAAATTATGGAATATGAGACAGTTATTTTACCAAATGAATATGGTAATGATTGCAGTGGGATGGACGCCGGTAGTAAAACGAAAGGCCGCGGGTTCGATCCCCGGATCGAAACAAATGTTTGTGTGAACCACAAGTATTTGTTTTAAGTCAAGGTGTTCGTGAGACCGAAACGTCTCTCGTAGCTCCTGATACGCACGAGACAAGACTCAATCTTAGTGGGAGGCCAGGACTATGTACATACGTGATTGATGGGTGTATTTTTTATGTATGATTTTTTTTAATGCTTTCTTATGATACAATAGCTGTTTTTATTAATCTAGTAATTGCTAACTTATATTATGTCCTAAGCTAAAATAGGTATTTAAAATTCATCAGTTAGTTGCAATCTGTATAACATTACGATGTTATAAGAACGATGTTAATATGTACACGAACAAATTTGTTTATAGCAATGAAAATATTTTACGCAACATGACATGAACACTACTGCATGGAAATGAATTTCGTTTTATAGTCCATTGATTTCGATCTCAAACAACTACACATTGTTACTAAATTCTAAATTTAGCTGGAGGCTGTTTATTCATGTAAAAAATACACCCTACCTTCACAAACATAGTTCTGACCCCGTACCAAGATCGCGTCTTGTGCCGTAGGTATCAGAAACTACGAGAGACTTTTCGGTCTCACAAACACCCAGACCCGAAACAAAGTTAGCAGTTAGCAGTTCTCACAAACATTTGTTTCGATGCGGGAATCGAACCCGCGGCCTCTCATTTCACAGTCGGCTTCTAACCAACTGCGCCACGCAGGCTGTGAGATATTGAAATAAACCTTAATAATCTTTCTCGCTCCAGAAAATCCGAGAAAAACGTCTACTTTACGATAAAGCAAAGTTTACAATTCATTAATTCTCGGAATGCACCTGAATGCCTTTGTTTTCCGTTCATAAATACAGTTAAATTTGATGTGTTGCAAATATTTAACATTTTCCAAATATATTGTAAAGTAGCGTCTGCTGTATTGCAATAAAACGCATAAATTTAAAAAGTTCATTTTGTTTCATCGCCAGGGTTGAAACGCTCCTATGAATAATATTATCATAGCGTCCAAACTACTTGGAATGTAAGTCATTCGAAGCGCTAGATATACTATACTCTTTATTAGTTTATGCTCAAAGTTTCATATAAATACTTAAAATATCTCGCAGTTTTTCCTTAACATTGTCTTTGTAAACTTTTTAATATAACGCTTTTGACAGCCTCCGTGCGCAGTTAGTTTTAAAGCTAGCTATAGAACAGATGACGTAGGTTCTATTCTCTCAGCCAAGCTAATGGATATTCGTTATAGATTTGGGTATTGTAAGCCCAAAAACCTTAAGTTTCTGATACCCATAACACAAGATTTTACCTTTGGGCCAAACCTTTGGGCCAATTGCACAAACTAACTTTGACGATAACTTTAATTTTGACAATGTCATCGCCAAACATTTGTGACGTATTTGACATTTCTAATGTATGGGATTTACATTTTCAAAGTCAAAGTTACGGGCAAGTTAGTTTCTGCTATTGGCCCTTAGGAATATACCTGGCCTGACAGGACTATACGTCGCTACTATTTTTTTTTGTGTTTTAACAGACTCTGTAAACGGTTACGATTAATTCAACTGTCTTCGTAAATGCTCTATACAGTACAATATTTTTATATATTTTACATTTTTGTGTGTATTAATTATTATTTTTCCATTAAAATACGAATAGTAGATTAATGGAAAAATAATAATTAATACCCATTCTTTCTCCTTCTCTTAAATCCATCCTATGGTTGTCTGGTAGAGATTGCCTTAGTGCGATAAGACAGCCATTTGTACTTTGATGTTTTAACATTTCTTTGTTGTTTTTCGTGTTTATTGTGTACGATAAAGAATAAAATAAATAAATAACAGTATTATCACTAACGACGAAATAAAAAAAATCGGTCAAACTATGTTAGCTTTCAATTCTAAATCAACCTGGGGCAATATTTTAATCACTGGAATGGACATTGTTGATTTTGAATATGTTTGGACGGAATAGGTTAAAAATGAGCGTGATAAATTCATTTGTTTTATTTGGAAAGTATATGAGGGATTGACAAAGTGACATTTGCGTCTTAAAATATAAATAAATGAAAATCACTTGCAGACGCTAAATATATATTCTGCCGTAGAACTTAATATCAGCAAAACTTAACTTATAATCAGTAGGGTAAATCACGTAATTTTTTTGACGCGCCGATCAAGTTGCGGTGCAGTAGCAATTAAGTTTACGTCTTAGTGCAAAATGGTATTTTTGTAATTGTTTAGCTGCGCGTGAACTGCACCTAAGCTATGCGTAAACTGCGCGGGTGCTGCGCGTCAACTATACGTCAGTCGTATGCAAGAATCTTACACGTGAATACCGATCAAGTTGCGATCTGAATCACGCACATCAAACACGCAGGAATAGAATACGCTAAACGGCTCGCGTGACGCGGACTTGACGCGAGAGTATTTGACAGCGGTTGTCATTACGAGAATACGAAAAGGTCTGTTTTGATCGAAACTTAACTGCAACTGCACTGCTACGGAACTTATTTAATTACGTGTATTACCCTACAGATCTCTAAAACATCGGTCTTGAAAGAAAAGGCTAGTGGTGATTTTTTTTTATTGCATTAAATCGCGAAACGGGTATGACATTCGCCTGATGGTAAGCGATACGACTGCTGATGAATAGTAAAAAACCAAACAACACTATTAATTACAAAATAATGCTTGGCATTCTACTGTGCTCGACATCTTGAGACATAAGATGTTAATTCTCAATATGTTCAGTAGTTACGCTGGCTACAATGTCCTTCAAACCGGAACACAACAGTGCATTTACACTGCTGTTTGGCGGCAGAAACAGACACTGCGGTGATACCTCTCACATATGAAAGACCTACCAGTAGCAATTTACGTACATTAGCAATGTAAAGTTATAAAAATGTCATTTGGCTATGTACATATCAGGGACGTAAATTGTAGTTTTACCAAGACAGTATATTTACGTTTATTTAAACAGACCCAAATTAATGTCCCTTTCCCGTGTCTACAAAAATAAGAGCCGAGAATATCATAAACTGTACTATCAATTTTCTCTCTGCCTTTCACGTCCGAGTATCGATTTCATACATACATACATAAACACACGCCTTTTTCCCAGAAGGGATAGGCAGAGGTGCTACCAGATCACCCACGTTTCGCCTTGTATATTCCGTCCCACGATGTGATAGGGGGCGAGCCTATCGCCATATCGGGCACAAATTCCTGACTCCGGGCTGATAATGAATACAAAAATCCAATATCACTTTGCCCGACCCGGGATTCGAACCCGAGACCTCAGCTTTGCAATTGTACCGTGGTACCACAACGCCACCGAGGCAGTCAATCGTCAGTATCGATTTCATCAACTACGATAATGCCACAACTCCCAACAGTACGTTTAAAATTTGCGTCAACTTCGAGCGTAACCATTTCTCAAGTACTCGAGTTTCTAGTATTGTCACTACACAATTAAATACAAACGACCCCACTTAAACTAACGCTAGCCACTTACACTGCCACTAATCAAAGTTTAACAACCGTAAGCCCTAAATAAAGCTTAGGAACGTTACTTCAATTTCTAGTAAGGCTGTTTAGAATAACAGCCTTATTCATAGACAGTTTTATAACCTGTTTTAGATTTTGTGTATTTTGTCCCTATCGAACGACTTTTGAATTCCGTTTCAACGAATAAGAAAAAAACTTTCAAAAACTAAAACAGGTTTTAACACTATCTATGAATAAGGCCGTAAGACGTCGTTTATATACTGTGAATACTTTATTTCAAATAAGAATTATCTTTGTCTCTGATGTTTTGAGATGTGTGATTACAAAATAGTAACGAAATTATCGTTTCTGTATGTTTATCAGCCCACGTCTAAATGCAGGGCACGGACCACCTCTACAATCGAGAGGGCCTTTTGAAAGAGGTTAGGCCTTATAGTCCACCACGTTGGTCTAGTGCGGGCTGGCGGTCTTTACATACCATAGAAAAACTTACAAATTGCTATAGTATGGAGGTTTCCTTACGATATTTGCCTTCACTGTTATCTGCAAAACTCATTATAGATTTCTGATTTTAAGAATAGAAATATGAAATTACAGATATCATTTTTTGTATATCGAATGAGTCTAAATATTTATTATATTATGCTAAGAAAATCTAAACTAAAATAAAGAGGAAAGAATTTGAATAGGCTTCGAAACTACTGAACCGAATTGAGAAAATTCATTCATCATTAGAATCCTACATTATCCCAGATGAACATAGGTGATAGAAAATTTTCAAGTAAAAGTATATCTGAAAGTGAATGAAGCGAAAGTAGTATGTCAGGATCGAGTAAAGTGGTGATCCATAGTATCTGCCTACCCCTATGGGATATAGGCGTGACGATTTTATATATACGTAAAAGTATAACTACACCGGGCGGAGCCGGTCTGTTTGTTATAAAAATGTAATATCATGATACTAACATATTAATTTCTATTAATACAAGAATGCCAGAACACCATAAAGGTAAAATGACCTAAACACATTCAAATCCGAAAATATTGCAAGCCAAATCGACGTTTACACCATAATTAATGTAGATCCGGGTCTAGTTAGAGCGCTATAATGCCTGGAACTCCAGCTCAAGCGAATTCAAGATAAACAATCTCACATCCATTAGTTGAATTAAGTAAAGATCAAATATACTTCATAACAAGTTCGTGCGGAACTCGGCGAAATCTTATGATGGACGAGGAAGATGTGCTTACATGATATACAAGCTTCGTAATAGATTCATAGTGGGAAGCAATGTTGCTATTAATAAACCTTTTAGCATATAAATAGATTGAGACTTTTATCGAGACTGCCTCGGTGGCGTAGTGGTACTACGGTATGATAGCAAAGCTGAGGTCTCGGGTTCGAATCCCGGGTCGGGCAAAGTGATCTTGGATTTTTGTATTCATTATCAGCCCGGAGTCAGGAATTTGTGCCCGATATGGCGATAGGCTCGCCCCCTATCACATCGTGGGACGGAATATACAAGGCGAAACGTGGGTGTTCTGGTAGCACCTACCCCTTGCCTGCCTACCCCTTCTGGGAAAAAGGCGTGTGTTTATGTATGTATGTATGAGACTTTTATCGTAAAAATGGTGTGATTGTTATTTTAAAAAATCAGGCAAAATAAGTAGCACTATAAATTTAGAATTTATTATATTTACAAAAAATTTTTTTTGAAAAATATACATAAGTAAAAGCAATAAAATAGTCTTGTTAGACGCAAAATAATATTGAAGGACATCAGTAATTTATTTAAGGTTTATATTGAAATACAGAAGACATAAAATATTGAGTATTCTTAAATTAAATTGGTAAAATCAGTGAATAGTAATATGATTTTAGAGTACAGCAATATTATCAATGTTTTTTTTTGTAATATACTTAGTTTAAGAGGTTCAATAAAAACGAAGAACTGCACGATTACAAATTCCATGAAATAAATAGTTAGATTTGGGTTCAAGTGCTACAGTCAGCTCGTGATCCGCTAAGCGATAGAGAATCTTTATTAGGGAATAAAATATATTATCTTTGTATAGGCGACACTATAACAAAAAAAAAACAGAATAAACTTGTAATCTATATGATATTTCATTGCTTAAGGCTTAAACGATTAAGCGATCTACTTCAATGGACACAGCAACAGATTCAACAATATCAGAGATACGCCTAGGCGTAGGCAGTCATCTCTGGCATGTCTTCCACATTTAAAAATATATTTTTCATAAAACCTTCACCAGGAATGCTACCCAGAAATTAAACATTATTATAAACAATTTTACGGCGACGCACTCAACCAATAAACTATGCATTACGTAGCGACGGGCAAAATAGCTCCTCATCCGTACTATCACTTTTCGCGTGCTTAGTAGTAAAGTTTTCGCTTTGAAACCGGCGAAGTTGGCGCCGGAGCGGCATTTCCTTGCTAATTAACGAGCTGCCAGTAGCTGCATTGTTACGTTCATCTTTCGCTCGGTTGGACGAAGTAAACTTTGTATTTCATAAAGTATGATTCCCATTGATGGGAGTCTCACAGTTACAGCTAATCCTTCTTTGTTGATAAAATTTTCTCGGCGAAGTGGTTTCCTCTTTGCAAGTTTGATGTTTTATATCGTAAATGTTTGTGCAGTATGTAAACAATATAATAAATACTCCAAATAAAACGACGTCTCCTCGTATTTTATAATTCCTCTATCCTTTCCCAACATGATGTACATTAATACAAGACTTTCCAAAATAAACAACTCGCATAAATTTTAAATGGCTACATTGTTTATTCTTGAATACACGATAATAATCTTCCGACTCGGCCATCCTTTACATGAGCCGTTGACAACTCCGTTCTATATTCAAATCCTTATTCTATTCTTTTCAATATAGCTGCCAGCACCACAGTCATTTTAGAACAGGCTGCTTTACTAGTCGCACATAAAAATCATCCGTAACAGTATCATACTTTTCAGAGAGATGTCTCTGCAATTGTAATCATTGATTGACAAAGTGAAAATATTAAGTGGTGTGAAGGGTTAATGACCTAAGTATATGAACTAACATTGTACTGTGAACTTACACCGCTTTTAATGTGCTATGTTTACGTATCATATCGATTCTCTTAAAGCAGTCAGCATAAGTAATATAGTTAAATAAGTAAATAAGTACACGCAACAGTCACATCCATAGTCCTGTCCCCACGAGAAGATCGAGTCTTATGTCGCAGGTACCAGGAGCTACGAGAGACTTTTCGGTCTCACAAACACCCAAACTAGAAGCAAATACTTGTGGGTCACACAAACATTTGTTTCGATGCGGGGATCGAACCGGCGTCCAACTGAGCCATGGAGGCTGTCCTAGTTTTTAAAACATATTTTTAATTGCAAATATAATAGAACAGTGAATTCTGTTCTCTACTGGGTGAAAGCTAAGGTAACTTTTATTCATTACGTGTGTACTCTTTGGTTGGAAATTCTTCACTTTGCGAACTCTCGTCGTGTATACTCGGAGGTTCATTTAGATTTCCTTCAGAAACGTAACTATTACTGTGCAAAATTAAGGTATGACTTTAAGTTGCTCATACCCGTATGAGTACATATTCGAAGTTACTCGACATTTTAATTTCCTTTATTAAGTAATTTAATATCTTTGAATATTAATTTTACTTTTAATATCACTCGCTTTTAGCTATATTGTTAGAACTTAGAATCTATGTTTTAATTTTAAATTAGTTGCAATTATATTTTTATTTAAACAAAGAATTATTATTTAAAAATAGACATACATACATAATATGAATGTATGTATGTACTTATGTCTATTTTCTTAATAATAATTAATTGTTTCTATTAACATTACATTTGATTCACCGTGTTTGTCATTTTTTCTCACTCAATAAGAACCCTGATAAGCTATTGATTGAGTAATGTTCTTTCTAACGTTATCAGACTTTCCAATGTAAATAAATAGACGTTATGCATTATTTTTACTTTAAAAAATGCGACAGCATTTTTGTAATATCTTCAAAAATACTTTTGCCTTACACCAGCAAGATTGTTCTGAAATTAAATAGCTTAGTTCACAAAAGAGTCTCTAATTTTATGCAAACGAGTGTCATGCAGTATGAATTTATTTTACATTTTAATTTTCGTACATCACTTTTCGTTGTGAAACTACTTATTACATTTACTGTCGTGGGATTTCAAAAGTACATTGCATTAATTAATAGAAACTTGAATAACTTACATATTCTTTAAATTATAATGTTAATTATTATGGTTTAAGCGATATACGAGTTCTGGGTGAGATTTGAATTATCTATTGGCAATTTTATGAGTTCCATCTTGGAATACAAATCTGATACTTAGAAATAACATTAAAACAATGTTGGTTACACTTCAAGAATTAAAAAAATCTTTAGGAATAATGCAAATATACCATTCTTCAATAGGATTACTATAGGTTGTGAAATCATGAGTTTCGATAATTAACATTTAAATCAATTCGTACCGATGCCATAATAATGCGGAATATAAGTAGAAGGTATTGTATCCTTATCCAAATCCTTGCCCAACTATAAAACAAAATACTTAAACCCGAATTCACCTAACAAAATGAAATAAAACATTAAATTGGGAACTGTAAATAGAACAAAACGTTTGCCAATCTATCTTTCGATAGCGGGTCAAGTTAATGTTGGTTACAGACCAATTTCGTATCGGCGCCTCCTTCGAACGAACAGAGTGGCAAAGTTGGAAGTCATTAACTTCGCTTAAGTTCGTTACTCCGCTTGGTTCACCAATGCAAGATGGTACAACCGTCTGAGCACAGCTGCGTTCGAAAATGAACAAAATAGGATAATGAGGGCCGCCCCCGGTTCAAGACTGACGTTCGAGAAACGTTAAACAAAAATAAACTCTCTTTTCCCTATTTACGCTTTTTATTAATCGTTGTGTTTGTAAGGCACTGTTCGTTTTATGAGTTTTGGGTTTATGAGGCTGTGGTTGAATTAATGAAAACTAATTAATATTGTGATTAATTATTAATGAAAATGAATGAATTAAGTATAGATCTACCATTTCAATTTAATAATCAAAATGCTAAAAGTATTTTAAAAAACAGAGATTTTGAAAAAACCCGGGATTGAGATTCTCAATCTCTGTACTCTCTAAAAACAAGCGACATTACAATAAACATACAAAGCTATATCAACTAAGCCATTGCAGACATCCATGTACAGCCAAAGGTATTTCAATTAGAACAACACAAACGTTAAAAGAACAACGTAAAAAGTTAAGTCCAGTTGTAAACTGCCAAACAATGCACCTCTTGTATAAAATAAAGTAAGAAAATGTACGAGAGGATCCCCTACTTCTGCCATCACAATTATCTCGAACAACAGAGAACACTAAAGTGTAAAGAACATGTGTAACATATGGCATTTTATACTTTACGGAGACACTGAATGAACACAACAGCGTACGGATTAAGTGTCAAAATGGATGCCTTCTTGCTTTCTTAGTTTTGTCTTTGTATCTTGTATTGCAAATGGGTTTTAGATTTTTGATATAGATATCTTTGTTTCAGGACACGATAATGTAGGATATATAACTATATCTGTGTTCTGTATAACCAGTGTTGCGCTGTGGCTCACGCCGTAGTACAACATTAAGCTGAGTGAGTGGTCACCTACGTGTCACTTTTTTGCGACGTACAAACTTTTTTTTTATTTTTATTTTTTATTTCTGTATGGTGTAGGTAAATTTATGTTATATGAGTGTGTGCGTTGTGATAAGTGACAAATAAATGTGTTTTCTTTCTTTCTTTCTTTCTTGTCCATCAATCTAAAGAGTTCACAAGTTTTGGACCGTCTAATTTAGTTCTTTATAGTAAAGACTGGCAAGGCCGAGACCTAACCACGACTTCCAATTCTCGGTAAAATAGTCAACTTTACGAGGCGGGTCAATAACTTCGTGTTTTTTTGAATGAAACACAAGATTTTTGATAAAAAAATAAACATTTTCATTTTCGACATAGTCACCATTCAGCTCTATACACTTCATCCAACGTTTCTCAATTTTTTTGTACTCTTCCAAAAATAGGATTTCGGGTCGTCCTCAAAATAAGTATTTAAATCCGAGATGATTTTAACATTGGGGTCAAATCTCTTTCCGCTTAGCCTTGGTTTGAGTGATGGTTTTTCCCGCAAAAAATAATGCTTAATGAGCTCACGAAATTTACTCTTCTCCGTTTTCTCGTCAAATCAATCGGTAGTCTGCTTTAAATGTCTATAAAATATAAAGTTATGGACGCAAATTGTTCAAATTTTTAAAGGAGTCATCTGATAGACGCCTGTTGATAGGAGCATTGTTTTTACCGGTAAAGATGCCGAAAATTCTTATTGGCCCGCCCTAGTATCTATATTCAATAGAACACATATTCATGAACGCAATTCCGAAAACTTGTAAATTAATTACTGTTTATTTTTTAGAGTTGCAGTAGACTTTCCAATCGGGTGATAAAGCGGAGGTAAATTGGGGCGCTTCTCGCCCTGGGATGTCCGATGCCGCCAATAATGCGTGTGACGGCCACCGAGGCGTATATTTTGTTAGGGACCCGGCTTGGCCACAATATCCGCAGCGTCCCGGACTGGAAATCCAGTGACACTAACATACCCCTCTCGGCCTCATGTGGGGTACCGAAAAGGGAGTTTATTTTTCTCTTGCACAAAAAAGTAGACTTTCCAATAATCTGGTAAATATATCTAGGACGCTATACTATTCAATGACCATATCTATAAATATATATGTCTTTGATTAACGAATAAAACATGGTATATAAAATTACAAATCATAACCTATATCTTATTCCGATGCACAAGCTATAATTCTGTTAAGCTTCATCAAAATCGGTTCAGGAGTTTTTGCGTGGAAGAGTACATACATACACCCCCAAATTTGTTCGTAATATTAATAAGAGAACATGTATTCATGAACACAGTTCCGAAAGCTTGTAAATTAGTTACCGCGTACGATGTGTTACACGGTATCTGTTATACGGACTTGTAGTTGGTCACGCGTACAAACCGCTTGACCGCCCGCATCCGACGTGCCCAATACTATACCGTATACACGCTTGGAAGTCTTTAATTACCCAACTGTAGTAGAATATGCTATTTAACATGTACAGATGAGTGGGTAAATATCGATGTATGTATACTCATAGATGAGTGGAATGTTCAAGTACCTAGGTAACACAAAACGCGATTTTAAAAGGCAACAAAAACTTGTAAACTGAGGATTCCGTGCCAAAAATTCAAGATTGATTATTTTCACTATAACCACTCTACGTTTGAAGATTTCTTTTAGCAACAAGGCCCTTTTCTATATGCATAAAAAAAAACTTGAATATTTAGTATTTACCAATATTATGATAGAGCAAAAACGATCGGTTAAAAATGTATAGATAAAAGATGATGGTTTCTTAGACTCGAAAGCTGTAAAGTGATCGAAACGTCGGGAAATTAAAAAATGTAAAAATCAAATTAAATTCGCGATAGAATCCGTAAGAATTCGTTTTATTTCAATATTTAAAATTGTATTTTTTTCTGAATAACAACTACTCTGCATAATTTTATGGCCGGCCATTTATTCAAAATACACCATTCTACAGATTAAACCCTGCCATGTAATAAACACTGAAACTAAAATTCTAAGTAATAGCTCCCCTTTTATACCATTTAATATTATCTTGAAATTGATGACATTATAATTAATGTTATTAAAATTTCAAGGTCCAAAGTCGGAAAACGCGTTTAGGCGTTCAATCTGACACTAATGAGCCAAAATGAAATAAAATCGATATCGCGGATAAGTCATTTTATTAGGCCATATAATAAAATATTCTTCCAGCTGAGAACGTTTATTATCAGGCCGTAACAAAACAGTAAAATATATTACTCGGTGCCGCATCCGTCACGAGATAATCTGAAACACCAATTTGCTTTTTATAGGCCGACATATTTCTTTAATTTGGGGCCATTTGTTTTCATTCTATGCCTCTACATTTTTACGGAATTATTTAACTTATTATTTTACGAATATTTTTTAGAATTAGAACAATCGTTTATAAAATTTGTTATTGGAATCGAAAAACCTATTATGTCTGGTTTGATTTGTAAAACGAGTCAGCATACCACACAACCGATCACGCACCAATAACATTTCTTACATGAATAATAATAGCTAAATGTGTAAAAAAATCTCTCGGGTTCGAATCCCGGGTCGGACAAAGTGATATTGAATTTTTCTACTTATTATAATAAGTAGAAAAATTCAATATCACTTTATTATCATCCCGGTGTCAGGAATTTGTGCCCCATATGGTGATAGGCGCTCCTAGGTAGGCTGTGACAGGGGATCACATCATGGGACTGAACACACAAGGCGAAACATGGGCATCCTGGTGCAGCACCTCTGCCTACCCTTTCTGAGAAAAAAGGCGTGAGTTTATGTATGTATATTGTGTGTACATACATAACTTAATATTATTTTGACTCCATCATACAGCAATAAATTGAGTTTGTTTTTTAACATTTTGAGTTGTATTTTAACATTTTTTATCCGGGATAATTATAAGTTCCACAGGATAAAGCATAATCCCGGATAACAAAAGCCCTGTTTTCTATTACCAAGAGATTACGAGTACCTACTAAAAACAAAATTACAATTTCCCCAAACAAAATTCCAAAGTTAACTTTCTCTTAACGAAATCTAAGAGCATACTGTGGATGTCGCTTTAAAGGCCGTTTCTTCCGCAAAGGGCGTCTTAACATGACATTAACCCCTTGAAAGAAATGCTTGTAGTGTATTTTCTGAGCCTCATCCCCTCCTATTCAAATAAAACTACGTAATTGGGTTTGTTTCAGTCAAATTGGCTGGGTCTGGGCTGACTGGCGTCATTAGACCTCACTTTAACGTTTTATTGAAAGTGGAGCCTTAATTTTGTTTAGGGCCGCACAAATACAAGTGTTTTGTTTCGCTAAAAATGTTTTCTTATTAGCTATTGGGCAGGTCTGGTAATGCGCCCAATCTGATAGCAATTAAGACAATTTTTGGTGTAAATGAGAATATTTCGAGTTGTTTAATTAAGTCAGTGTTTTGTTGTTTGGTACGTTTTGCAAAATTTTCATTAAGGCTAGCTGAGTAGTGCGTATTTAACTGTTACAGTTTTTCGGCCTTATTCATAGGCCGTTTTAAATCCTATTTTAGTTATCGGATGTTGTGTCCCTTTCGAACGATTTATGAATTCAGCTTGAGTGAAGAAGACAAAACATCCGATAACTAAAATAGGGTTTATGACTGTCTATGAATAAGTTCGTTGGTCTTTTATTATTTAAAACAAATAAATACATCTACATGCTCACGCCGGTATCCCTAAAGGGGTAAATAGGAGAACCATTACTGCTTCCTACCAATTATAATCGACCTTATTTTCGTCACAAGATATTATACGTTATTCAAAGGAATTTTTGAATCAAAATAGTCAAATAATCATTTTGTGACACTAGAGTGTGTTGGAGTGACGTGAATTGATATCCATGATACGACCAACATGATTTTATTTAGCTAAATCTCAGTGCGAAGAGTACCATTATGTCGTCTGTCTAGGACGTATATATAGGCCTATATGAATTTTTTTTTGAGTACCGCTGGTCTAGGTTAGCCTTTATTAAATAAATGAATTGGAACCCATAATACAATATATTATACATAGACTTAAAATTCGTTATTAAATCTTAATTCATCCACATTAAACTAATATGGTGAATTACAATTTTATAGCCAATTTTCAGATCAAAATCCATGGATTTCTCGACCTGAGAACCAAACTAAGAACCTCACTATCCACAGTTTATTACAAACACACCGAGTTGATAACAAAAAACCTTTTAAAACGACATTTGCCTAACTAGCATCATATCGCCCTGAAATAAGTGCAGTGACGTCACACATGCCGGCCATTTTAGCCTCGTACATTTTTAACGTGCCCGGAACTGGGTCCCGGAGACTGCGCCGTCAGGGTAAGAGCAAAGACTGTCTCGAGACGATACTTAAGATCGCATAACAACATTTGGAGCACTCGTATTCAATGCTACTGTTTTGTAATAACTCGGCCACGTCACTATTCATTTTACAAATGAAGAATTGTTTGGGACGGGATGGTTCATTTGAAATTGGAATGAAAATTAATTATTTATGTAAATATGGTATTTCACTCTAACAAACAAAGAATTTTGTTAACACATTCAGAATTAAACAAGTTACAAATGTTTTAAATATTGTAGTGGGAGTAAAGGAAAGAGATGCAAAACAAATACAAGTGACGTCACTACACTTAACATGCATTACATTGTGCGCGTGTGAAGGAGACGGTAAGATGTCCGCACTACACTCCCACTCTTTATTTTACAATACTAATATTTGCCTCATGTTATAAGATACTTTAAAACTATTTTGACAGAAATGTTACATTTTAATGGTATTTGTGTCTGTACGCAAAATAATAGAAAAAATCGATGACAGTGAAATACTCTTCTATTGTTAGAAAAAAATTCAATTGTGGTTTATTTTTTTGCCACTTCGGAATGTTTTTAAACATAGAGGAACAAGGAACTCTAGTGTTGTTCTTTCATGTTTACAATACAGGGAAATGGGAATACAACAATAGCAGGGAATATTAATATTTACAATGTATATTTACTCGTTTTATTTGATTTTTTTGTGAAATTCGGATTTAAAATGATACTGGTGGGATGCCCGAGGCATTTCTGCCAATCAAAGTTTCAGATTACTTCTGGGTAAAATTCATATCAACTTTGTACGGCTTAGTTATATGTATGTATGTGTTTATTTTTGTAGCTGGAGTGGTTCACAAATAATAACAACGTTCGTGTTTAGACTACACATGAAAAATAACATCAATTATGTTACATGTACATATATATATATAGCTGCCCGGCCCAGCTTCGCCTGGGTGCTAAGATGTTTAGACTCCACACCAGAAATATCTTATTCCCGTTCAAACTTTTGTACTCCTGAACTCAACCTAAGTACCTACTATCCCTTTTCCTATCGTATCCCATCCCATCTCATCTGGCTCCTTTTCTTTCTGTTACATCCCGTCCCATTTTTTCCCATCTACCGGTCTCATCGCGTTCGTCCCACTTTATCCCATTTCATCCCTTAATGCCTAAATAGGCATGTTGACAATTTTTTGGAATTGCTTTTATTTTGTAGATAGGCCTTATATAAACACGAAACTACGACGAATATCATTAAAAAAATACGCAAACACAAATACTTTGCAAAATTCCTGCTAAAACTTTAAAATAAATTTAATTAATTTTATAGCGTCAACAACACGTGGTAATTATACTGTTAAAATGTAGCTTATATGACACGTTCATTAGTTAGATTTACCATAGCAGCGCCATCTATTGATTACTTACTCAACCCAGTCGAAAGGTATCGACATCTGTTAGAATCATTTGGAGTTAACAGATGATTGTGACTGTCAAATAATAACAGACAAATAATTAGCAATAAATTAAAATTGCGACTATAATTTGAGATTTAAACTATCCTATCTCTCAAGTTGGATCGAACTGCACATGGTGTGCAAATTTTATTATAATCGGTTAAGTAGTTTAGGAGTCCATTGAGGACAAACATTGTGACACGAGATTTATATATATTAGATTACATGTATATATATATATATATATATATATATATATATATATATATATATATATATACCGTAGCGATTCGGGAGGTGTATATAAAAGTCCGCCAACCCGCACTAGGCTAGCGTGGTGGACTGTATGGACTAACCACTCTCAATCGTACTCTTGATTGTAGAGAAGGCCTGTGCCCTGCAGTGGGAGTTATATGGGCTGAGACAATAATATACAAAATTAATGTAGGAATTTTAATAACTTCGACAGCCTCCGTGGGGCAAAGGGTTATACACTGGCTGTGAAATGTGAGTTCGCGGGTGCGATTCCTGCACAGAGAGAAATGTTTGTTTGTCCTACAGGCCTTTGTTTGGGATCTGGGTGTTTGTAAAACTGAAAAGTCTTTCGTTTTTTCTGATACCAACGACATAAGACTCAATGTTAGTGCGGAGTTAGGACTATGTGTGCGATTTTTAAATGTATTATTTTTTTTATTTATTCACATTCCGGAAGGCCGATCCTTTCACTCCCTTTTACTCGGTTTCCATGAATCGAATTAGTACAACATTCCACGTTTGTGCTTATATTTTGTATTTGAAATATAATTGTCTAACTTTTTACAGTTCTACGAATTCATATGTCGGATATTGGAGTACCGAATTAATTTTTTTGAAAATGAATACACGGAACATACATATAATCCATAATCATATAATATTCATATAGTACCAACACTTTGTAGGTACGTCGCATAAAAAATTAATCTACCCTATAAGGTATTAAATATTGTGAGGACTTTTCGAAACCGTACATTAAATCTTACTTATACTGTTTTAGGTCTTTACCTATAATATTTCACCGAAATATAAAACCAACATTCGACGTGTATTTATTTCAAATAAGTTTAATTCTACGTGATTTATCGAAATAAAAAGTTTTGTCATATCACTGACGTGTGATCCGATACTTTGCAGAAAGTTGAGAACTCTTTATAACAGACTATCACTCTTCGTTTTACATCGTGTGATAGAACATTTTGACTTTATTCTTCTCTGTAAATCTTTTAAAATCATTAACAATACTATTCAGCGTATTAAGAGTTTCTAGCTACGAAAATACGATTATCGCAGGGATATAAAAAAGTTGCAACGTGTAAACATTGTCAGAACACGATAATCTTATGGCGGTTATGTCTTGCGATAAGTGCATACGATTCTCGCTGCGAGAAACTCTCTCCATGTAAATGGCGCTTTAGTTGCATTGGAAGCTATAATATTCGTAGCTAATGAAATATATTATTTTCTGTTGCATACTTAGTTTTTACTCTTATGAATGATTGTATCGTCATTGTGATAGTTAATTTCACCCGTAGATGTACATATTATCTTCAGCGCATAATTTCTCTGATCCTTACCACATTTCTATCCCATACATACCTCGATCTGCAATTCTCTGTTATTCAGACTTAACTAAATCTGAATTAGCTCCAGAAACCCCATTAGCACCCTCCTCAAATTCCCCTTCTACATTTGTATGTGCAATTTTTTCGGCAAGCTTCATCTCTATTTGATACTTACGCCAAGCGTCGGCGACATCGCTTGATTAATTGGCGCCGACGTCTTCGTCCCTAGCTGATTGATTACATTGTAATCTTGTTTGCGACTTGACTGATGTTGTATCAGAGGCGTGTTTTTCATAATTCTTTTTCGCCATAATTAGCTGTTGTTGACTGTTAATTTTCTGGTCTTAATTATGTGGTAATTAATGAGGCGTTTTTGCAAGTCATTTTGTGATTGTGGATCGGTTGGAGAAGGATGTAAGGATATTATTATAGATTTAGTAACATAGATTATCTTTATAGTGTAACATGGGTTAATTACTGTCAGTTGATTAACTAAGGTAACGATAAAGGCAGGAGACCATAATACCCCACAATCTTAGTACAGAATGCCTTTCATCTAGATAATTACACAAGCAGTAGCAAGTTATAATTAGACCACAGTCTGACAAGGTATACCTATTGTCAAAGGAGATAAATAATGACACACGAAAATGAGGGAACTTATACCTACATCAACAGAACCAGACAACAAAAGAACTCACGTCTATAATAGGTTACTACAGACTGTGATGAAATATATTAAAGGTCACGCCTTTTTAAGAGGGGTAGGCAGAGGAATAGCACACCCATGTGATACAATAGATAGTATATTTGCGCCGACGATTTTCATTATCCAGTATCAAGTAACTAAATACCAAAAAAAATAATTAAATCTCATTTAGATTAACTTTGTAATCGAGCACATCAATTTCAAAATCCTTTGTAAATCTTCCAAATTATTTCTCGTTACTCATTAAGGGTAAATTCTTAAATTATAACCTTAGTAACTCTTGCTAACATTGTCAAAGCTATCGCCAAATGTTGTTTGGTGAAATTCTAGATGGTTCATATGATATATGATACAAAGGACAAACTTGACAACTATTTACTCTGTCGAAATACAATATCACTCTCGAAAGAAAGTCAACACTGGCGGCCACCGCGTCGGTTCATCTTATATATAAACTGGCATACTCGTTTAACACGCTTTGTTCTACGAGAAACATGATGCAAGAATATCTGAAAAAGAGTATACTATGTATACTATGCAAGTATTGAAATATATCAAAATGTGTGTATATTTTGTAATCAATATGTGTTTTAATTTGATATTAGTTTGAAAATATATATTGGAATTGATCGTGGTTTAGTATAAGTACATAAACAAAACTATTAATAATGTACAGGGTTTATCAAAACTGCGATCGAAAACGAAGCAAGGTGGTAGTTTTAGTAGTCACTAAAACTACTTACTTTATTTTTACTTTTAACGTGTCTGTAGTCACAGACACGTTAAAACTAAAAATATTGCAAACCTAGGGAAACGAAATGTATTGAAATCTAAAGATAGTAAATAATATAGTAGAGAAAAATTAATTTCGTATCGAAGGAGAAGTATAGATACTTTGGATTTCTGTAACGGAAAGTTTATTGTCAGTATATATTATAGGTAAAGAATCGTAAGTGTGTTATCGACCGTTGGGAATAGCAAAACGGCTTATACTCAGAATCTTGGACATTACTTATATATTTCTTGAACATTTTTCCTTACATACCCGTACATTAATACCGTCCTTGGTTCGTCAATCGTCGAGTTTATTTTTGTGCAAATGTGGTATAAGATGAGCTAATCACAGTACCGGGCACAAATACCAATCCTTTGATTGGTGTGTTATTATGAAGATTGATAACTGTGTTATTATAAAGATAATTCATATGAAATTAAAGAACTTCAATTTACTAAAAAATCATATTAAACGTTTAAGTTTAAAACTTAAACACTCATCCAAATTTGCCCTAAGATTCTGACCCAGAACCCGACGTTTCACAGCTGCACACGTGCTGGCCTGTTGGTAACGGACCAGACGCGGCTGTCTACATATTCATGGTGATTGCGGGATCAAATCCCAGGGCACATTTCTGACTTTTCGGAGTCATGTGTATATTGATAGTCAATCACCACGCACTACGAAGGAAAACATCGTGAGGAAACCTGCATAACATAGCCATCTGTACAAAATTCTATGGTATGTAAAAGTCCGCCAACCCGCAATAGGCCAACGTGGTGGACTATATGGGCTAACCACTCTCAATCGTACATTGCAGAGGAGGCCCGTGCCTTGCAGTGGGATGTATATGGGCTGATACAGTACGTGTTGCCAATGCGTGCTAGCATCGATTATCGACTGTCGACAATATCAAAACTACAATCGACAAACAAAACACCAAAGCAAGCGCATACGAAGACCAGATCGTAAATAATGCAGTAACATACTATTGTCTACTCTACAAATACACTGTATCTTAGTAATGGGTTTCTAGATACATCACGCTTCGCCAACACTATTTAGCCAAGCAATGTTGACGAGACGCGGCGGAATACTGGATATGTGTCTTAGCATCTTTAGTGTTCCCACTGAAAGCCTATTTGGCGTACCGAAATACATCAAATGGGTCCTTTACAACTAGTCTAGGAACGGAATGTTTTGTTTACTCCGGCAACTAAGTTTTGTAATTTGAGTTTGTGGGGATTATCACGCACGATTATACGATTTGAATGCGAGGTAATGTTTTTCGCTAGTTTGATGCGTAATCGTCTGTGAATATTTTATTACGTTGATAATGTTATGGATATATAGAAGGAGTGTTTCATTTTTTTTCTTGTTAATAAGGATTAGGTATGGATTCTGTCGAAGATATTTTTATGATAGCCCTTCTTTGGAGTATCATAGTTTTCTATGATTAAGAACGCCTATAATGAATCTCGAAACATTAAATATTTCGGCCTCAAATGATTCAGGTATTACAACAGAATGCAACTCGCACTTCTTTGACATTTTGTTCGCATTGTCCCTCTAATAAAATATGCCAATGCCTTCAGTCCTAGTTACTTTTTTTGGTAATACGCACCTATCAATTTAGAAAAATCTACTTGTTGATATAATAAAATTAGTCAAGAACGATACACTTAAGTATGTCCATTATTTAATCAATTTTCTATGTCATACCAAATGTCCATATTCATTTCCATACCAGCTTAAACATATACACAATACAGAAACAGTATGAATATGCGGGTCCATTTACACCGCCCGAACTAGCTCCGCACATCTTCAGCTAACTGCGAAACTTAAATGGATGTTGGAGCAAAATAAATCGCCCCATAGAATTTACTATCAGCGGTTTCCAAAGACAACAGAATTGATGATCGCTGTGACAATTGAAATAAGAACACAAATAAAACCGGGACAAAGCGTATCCGAAACTCTGTAACAGATTGATGAAAATCTACGATTTGCGGGGAGCAAGAAACTTCGCTGACAGATTACAGCAGATGAAATAAATCAAAACGTCTAAAGCTTTTACCGTACGCCAATAGCTATTTTATTTATAACTCAATAATGTGACTTAATGTTTGTATCGTTATTATAAATATACGTTACATATAATATATGTAGTTTCGTTTGGAAATTATGTTTTTTTTATATACCTAGGTCAGGCAAACGAGCAAGCAGGTCACCTGAGGATAAGTGATCACTGTCGTCCATGAACATCCACAACACTTGGATCATGGATGTGTCTCCGGCTCATAAGATCGGGAGGCGTGCGGGAAAGATAAAGTATGGGCTGAGGAAAGGGGTACTGGGCATCCGGCAGTCTCACTTACCGAACGAAACGCGACAGCATAGCTGTCGCTTAACGTCGATCTTCTGTGAGACAGTTGTACTTCCACGGAGGAGCCTGTCCATTCATCCTGAGTGTTGGCTGCAACAGCGTGGCTCTACCACATATAAAATTGTTTATTAAAATTGATTGATGATTTTTATAATTACATCTATTTAATATGTGATCAATTTCGAAATAATCTACTTTTCCTAATCCTACATCTATGTGGTGTTCAGAATTTTATCATAATTTTTTTGCTTCTTCGCTCTTACGCCTTCTTGTTTCATACCCAACGTTTCACAAAATACCCAAGAATCTGGATTAGCTGATTGGTCAAATTGACATTATTTTGAACGCCCAAACAAGAAAATTGCTGAGTAATATCTAATTTCAAAGCGCAGCCTACAAAAATAAGAACCCATTAACCAGATTATAATATTGTATTACAGTCGTAGTTTCAGCTGGAGCGATTATGTCATCCCGTATTATCTTTACCATTTAGAGTGGGACAACACAATCTATCTTAATAAACGTCTCTGCAAACGCAATAAAGTTTCGACGAGTAACACTTAGCGATGATATTTACAATAATAATTGTATTCCCTCGCTGTTGTTTTGCCATAGTTTTTTCAGTTATTAATTTTAGTGCACTTCAGTTGATTGTGAAGTAGCTTCGGCGCTCCGTTTGTTTTTTCAACGATGTGCTGCGAAAGGTGCAAATAAACTCAACAAGCGTATAACTAATACAATTCGTGAATGTTTTTAGTTGCAGTTTGGCTTCAAGTGTTGTGTTTGATAACACTTTATGTAAGGCTAGTTTTAGATTTTATTATATTCAAAACAAATAATCACCGGAGTAAGCGAGTGGATACCGCGTCTTGGCAAACGTAGCGTAAGATATCCTCTGGCCAAATGGCGGGTCGACTTTCACAAGAGGACTGGCAGCAACTGGATGTATAAAGCAGAGAACGGGCTCTATGGCGTATTTTGGGAGAGGCCAATGTCCAGCAGCGGACTGCAGCGGGCTGATGACGATGATGAAGCTGGTATTTTTGGCACATGTTATGGTAGGCATCTTAGAATACAAGAGACTAAAATTATAATGATAAATCAAATGTTTTCGATGTCCTTAAATTCTCTATAACAAAGTTGCGGGTACGATAAACATATCAATGTAAAAATCGAATTGTATTAGAAAAAACAGCCTTACACGTTAATTGTTTATAAAGTAAAAAAAAAACAATATAATTATATATATGAAATATTATGGTGGTTGTTCTCAAACGGCACAAAAAATTGAAATCATTTGTACGCAAAAAATGGAACAAAATTCCAACGGAGTTCAATTCGCCATAAGCCCGGCTAAATAAGATACGGTCAAATGAATAGCGCTTATTTTTGATACGGGTCTCGTGGAAGAAACTTTTTATCGTTTTTGTAAACATTAATAAATGATTCTTTACAGTGATAAGGGTGAAGGTGCCTTTAGACTTCAAACTGCGTAACATATTGTGGTAATTTACGAGATTTTTCCGGTAAATTGAATTAGAACTGAAATTTACTCGCCCAAGGAATACAACTAATTGTCCAATCGGAGCCATTCAATTCACATTTAGCCCAAACGCTTGGAGGTTAATTATCAAAGCCCCTTTTTCCTTATCTTCCCCAATACTTTTTAAGAGCGGAGTGTCTAACACAAAGCAAATTGCTAATACCCGATAGCTCTGGGAAAGGGCACAGAATGGCCCATTTCCTGAAGGGGCTTTATCTTTTTCTTTTCTCAGTGTAGACAGTAGACTCTCTGTAAGTATATTGAGTAGTGGTTCGTCGCGAAATCCCCACTCTGCGCCCCTAATACGAGTTTAAGTTTTACGATTGCAACTCGCTGGAATTGCGTCAATATTTCTATATTTGAGACATGCTGACATTCTATATCAGACATGCTGACATGTTACCATACTGATATATATACGAGTACATAATTTTTATATAGGATTTTGCTTTATCATATGTAAAGTTTATTTATATTGTGGGAGGAAAATTGTTTTGAATATTTTCACATTGCATGATTGCCTCGGTGGCGAAGTTGTACTACACTATGATTGTCAAGCTGAGGTCTCGGGTTCGAATCCCGGTTCGGGCAAAGTGATGTTGCATTTTTCTATTCATTATTAGCCTGGAGTCAGGAATTGTGCAGGATATGGCGATCGGCTCGCCCTCTATCACATCGGACGGAACGGAACACCCAAGGTGAAACGTGGGTGTCCTGTTTGTACATCTGTCTAACTATTTCGGAAAAAAGGCGTGAGTTTATGTATGTATTTTAACAATAGTTTATCGGTATCTACAGTTTTGAGGATATATTTTTTTCTTTTTTACTTTTTAATGGATATAAAGTCCGTTAGCTTTATATGGTCAGTGCAGTTGTCAAATTGTCGATCCATTCGCATAACCCAACCATATTGGAAGAAGCGTGTGAAAGCAATAAAATCAATCGAAAGTGCCGTTACTTCGAGATCAGAAGGGGATACAATCAAACAAAAGTGTTACTCTGATACATAAATAAAATAGACAAGTACATCTTTGCTCACATAACGTGAAACTAGTAGATTCAATCCAATTTTTTTTTTGCCGTTGACTAAAAATATCAAGAGATTTTTTTACATACATATTATGTATACATGTGTAAACTTACGCCTATTTCGTAGAAAAGGTAGGCAGAGGTGCTACCAGGATACACACGTTTCTCCTTGTATGTTCGGTCCCACGATAGGAGCCGAGCCTATCGCCATATCAGTCATAAATTCCTGACTCCGGGCTGATAATTAATGGAAAAATTCTATACCACTTTGCCCGGTCTGGTATTCGAACCCGAGTCCACAGCGTTTTAATCGTACCGTAGTACAACTGCACCACCGAGGCAGTAATTTTTTTACATCAGTTTAAAATCAAAGTTTTAGTTTTAAATGTCATATTACTGTAATGAACAGTATTTGAAATCAACATTAATTTGTAGCAGATATTATTACATTTGTACAAAAATTGACACAATATCAATTATCAGTATTAATCATAAATGAAATTAATATTGCTGGATCACTATTACATTGATAACAAATTGAATTACCAGTTATCATTATTTATTTATAAAACAATTGTTTGCACTTTTAACACTTCAATAATTTTGTGTATTTTGTTAACAAAAATATTAATAGCTCAAAGTACCGGGCAAAATAGCATTCATTTATCACTATTAACAAACTATGGTTATGTTAAACACAAAAAAAATACAGCGACCACAACTTTTTTGCAAATTTCCCTTTTTATATGTTTTGAAGTATTGTTTCCTTTTTTTTCCTAACAAACACTTTTCTCCCGCATGATTATGTAATCAAAATCCACACAAGTAAAAACCTTAATAAATTAATTCGACATAACGCGGCATCGTCCATTTTTGATTAAATATAAAATGCAAACGTCAAATACAAAAGCTTAATTGCAATGCGTTTTTATTTTGCACAGGAATTTCTAATTTGATTCTCAGTACGTACACAGATCCCGCTTGTACTCGCATTTTCATAGCAATATTCATATTTTGTGCCATATATCATGGCTCGGTACAGTCGCGTATGAATTGTCTTTGGCTCGGCGTGCAAATGTCGCGTTGGTAATAGCATTGCGGGAGACAACTGTACTATAAGTTTTTACTGAAGTCGTATGAGACGAAATTTTTCTACATTACTGTACTCGCAGGTACTGTATGTCGCGTCGGGTAAATGTTGTGTACGTGAAATCTGTGCGGTAAGTAAATATACGTGTTAAGCGCAGAAGATAAAGTTAAAAATATAAGGAATATAAGTATAAAATATAAGTGGATAATAAAATCTTACAAATATATTTTAATAATTTGTTAAATTATGAAAGCTGTTAAACATTATAACTATTCATAGGTATAGATCTTCTAAAATCTCAGTTTACAATTGGCTTGCGTAAATGAGATGTTAATACATTAAGGTCAAATGCTAAAACGTACTTTAACTAATTCAATATTTATCAAAATTGTAACCTTGGTAGGCAGTGACTTTGTTGTGCTGGGCCCCTGGCACTGCGGAGGTCTATGGGCAGCGGTAGCCGCTTTCCATCAGGCGGGCCGCTAGCTCGTCTGCCTATAATGGCTTAAAAAAAAAAAAAAAAAAAAAAAACCTCAAAAATCGCAATCCATCTACAAATACGAGGTAAAATCCTATTTATAGAACAAGAAAGAAAATAACAAACGTAACACGATGAAACATTTGAAACAATTAAAATATTGTAATGTTTTTGCAGATAATCCCAAATAGGCTTGTACAAAGAAACTTCGTAAATAAAAACAAAGAAATGTAGCACTTCTTGTCTTAAATCTGTTTGAACAACTTTGACTCATAATACTTAAGCCGTATTACAATCAGAGCAAAACCCGCTAAATTCACAAAGTTTTATGTCAAAAAACATTACGCTGTGCAATGGTTTAAATGTTTCATTTACCGAGCCTGAACGTCTTTTGAACTTTAATTTGAGACCTAGAACGCCATACAAAAAGCAGATTTTTGGTTTTTCTTATTTGATTGCCTAGTACTAAATTAAAATTGACAGTGAACTCGCTGCTTCATATATTCTTTGTCGCCCGGCGTGTGATCAATTTTTTATTTTTATATTCATTTTTGTAATATAGAGTCGGCAATATATCGGCCAATGAATTGATGCGGTCTGAGCCACGTTCCCAGCAGCTGAAATGAATAAAACGTCTGTGACTTCAGACCTCTACAAATGTGTCATTTAGTATGCGCTATTATTAAATTACGTTCTAAATGTATGATACCTAACATATATTAAAAATCATAATTAAAAACCACCAAAAACCGATAGTAGGTGCAGCGACGGTGCTGCAAAACTCCAAGAATATCGAAAATGCATGACCCAGTGTCTTGCGGCAGGCCATGCGCAATAACTCTGTTGCGGACTAAAGCTCTGCCATTGTAGCACTCTCATGTATTTTGAGTGGAAACCCACCGTCGTCGTGTAAAACTATCAAGTTGCTGAAATGATACCTGTATTGGAGGATTTGTTTCAAATGTTTGTAAGACCTGGCTGAGTTGAAAATATTGGGACAATGCTATGCGCCAATATTTGGCTCAACATTATTAGGGAGAAATAGGTTATTGGTGTTGATGCCATTTTATATGTAAAGTGGTATAGCCGCGTATAGCCAATTAGACTACAGTTTATACTGGCCAGTTCAAAATAACTATTTTACAGAAAACCGATGAAGTAACAGTTGTACTGTTGCCTCTCATACGGCTAATAGAATTGGCGGGAAAAATTAAAAATGTACGCTTGTGTCCACCTTACGCTCTCTGCCTACGTTGGAATGTTTTAAAGTTTATCTACGCATCTACGATTTTCCATATCTTAAAGGTTGGCCAGAATCATTACTTATCATTAGGTAAACTAGTTGCTTATTTTTGTAGCCATAATATAAGTAAAGAGACTGATGGTTCCCGAACAACATCCGCCTAAAGACAAACAAATCTTAATTCGGATCGGCTGACATTTTCTTAATTTGCAAGCAAATGCGATTATAAGCCTTGTAATAAACGAAAGTCAAACAAACGAAAGAAAAAACCAATACATGTACCTATCTAAAAGGAAATCGGGCCACAAAATCTCTCGTCCAAAAATAGACGGGACTTTGATTGTATAATATTTACCGGAAAGGAAACATCCTTCAGGTAATAAAAACCATCCGCAAGTGGGCAAAGTTTCAAACGCAGAAAATAACAAATGGACGGTTCATCTCAAAAGTCAATGACGTCGGTTCATTTCATCTCGCTTTGAAAAAATCGTAATATAATTCCGAGAATATCACTTTATCTAGTATTTTTGAAAATATTGGCAATTGCGACGACGATGTCTACCAAGCGAAAATATACTTTATTACTCTTGTATTTGGACTGAAATTACTGCGTTGTGAGGGTAGTTTATAGGTAGGCAAGTAAGTGGCCCGCTGAGAATTCTCACGCCCTTGAAAAGGGTCCGACAACGGTAAGATTTTCTTCCCCGCACAAACATGTAATTTCTATCTATGCTGGCTTTTTGATGATAATTCCGGCAAATAACATATTTTTATACATTCTCCCGTATCCCGGATAACATTTTTATGTATAAGTTGCTCTTCCGACAAATAATATTTATTGAACTTTTACTTTTGTGCATGCTGTTTTGTGTTACCACTTGGTAAACAATTATGAAATGAAATTCATTTATTGGTCATGCAGCCAATCAAATAATGATTTTGTCAAGTTACTAGAAATACCAGACATACAATTAATTGCTTGCATATAATACATGCCAACTATATGGCCTAACCACTCTCAATCGTACTCTTGATTGTAGAGGAGGCCCGTGCCCTGCAGTGGGACGTATATGGGCTGATAAAAAAAAACAAAAATATAATACACATATTGACGAAACACTGGTTGTCAAATTGTTATTTTTGTATTTTTCTACAGTCTCAACGTAAGCTCTTGACGCGTGGAGGTGCTTGATAAACTGTGTGCCGTTAAACCCTAGATTCCTAGACCAGATATTCGACAATAGACGCCCCGATGATTGACTGTAGACGATAAATACTTCCGCTATAAGCCGTAACACTTGGGCATGGCATAAAATATATTGTTGGTCTATGGTAGAAAATAAGCGGACTTGTGAGATATTCTAAGCTAACTTGGTACTGTTTGGTACCCACTTTCAACAAAGATTGCACCTTAATGTATTCAAAGATATCTTGGAGTAATCCTTATCTAAACATTAAAGTATAATGGTTTTTTGAATTTACGCGAATGTTATACATTGAAATGAAACGAATTCTTACGGATTTTATCGCGAAATTGATTTAATGTTACATTTTTTAATTCCCCGACGTTTCGAGCGCATTACAGTTTTCATGGCCCGCCCCGTGACCACGTTTTCGTGAATTCGTTTTATTTCAATATTAAAGTAATAGACAGCCTCCGTGGCGCGGTTAGTTAGGCGCCGGCTGTGATACGAGAGGCCGCGGGTTCGATCCTCGCCCCGACACAAATTCTTGTGCTACCCTCAGGTACATGTTTCAGTCTGGGTGTTTGTGCGACTGAAAAGTCTCTCGTAGTTTCTGATACACACGACACAAGACTCTTTCTTAGTGTGGGTTCAGGACTATGGATGTGACTTTTGGGAACTCTGGAAGTTTAAGAAACTCGAGTATTTTAGCAACAAGCAGGTACACAGGTACTCGCAAAAGAAAACTACATCCAACTAATTTAGGATAAGGCAGTACTACTTACGAGTAAAATCAAACTTTGTTAATTAAACTGCAGCCAAAGTTTTCATTTTGAAATGAAACGTTAGAGTTACGCATCGCCAAATTCGATAAACTGTAATTACATGAGAAAATGTAGTCTATTTTAGTTTTAGATTGTATTGAAAAGTAATTTTAAATAAACCAGAATATATTACTACGACAAGCATAATGAATACTAATTTAAAATCATAAAATATGTGTTTGTACTTATAAACCCGCAAGTTGGTAATGCGCAGGGACTTTGTCACATTAACCTATGTCACCATCGTGGCCGCCATGCGCATTAGCAACTTGCGGGACTTACTTAAAAAATGTTATTTAATTTTTGAGTAAGTAATGCCGCAGATTAGTTCATAGATGATGTGGCAACAATCTATTTTTTTTTTAATTAAACAGGGATGTAGTAAAATTATTTGGTTATTAATTAATAACTATTAAAAATCATTAGAAGTAAATAATCTTTGCTTTCCTAATTTCATAGTAGCAGTACAAAACTAGTGGTGCATTTGTTTTCGTAGATATTATTCGCTTGTAACAATTCCAGTAACAGTTCGCTAACAGTAACAAATCCATGAAATTTCATGGAATTGTTATGTAGAATTCTACATATTACAAAATACATATGAAACACGCTTCTTATGTTGAAATTTACTGCAGGTATTAACAAAACTTAAATACGAACATTTTGCATGTTAGAATTGCAAGATTTAAATCATACATTAAAATAGTTATTTTAATAATTATTATTTAATATTATATTGTTAAACGCTTGTTGCGCTAATTAAATAGCTGTTTAGACTTAAAACGCTTAGGATTGATTTTTCGATGAATAAATATTACAGCCCACCTAGATTAATATTATACGTACAATGAACAATTGACGCATTGAACAACTAAAACTAAAATCTTCACATATAATTGCCTACCATTGTATCATATAATGTGCAATATTCTAGATATGCTTTATAAGTATAGCTTAATTACTTCATACACAGTAACTACATAAAAATTCACATCACTAATTGATGCGTGAAACAACACTTCAAAAAATAAACAAGATGTCAAGCGACTTCCTCATCTCATTCACAAAATGTGACGAAAGTAAACAATGAAATTGTTATGGCTCCCTAACACTTAAAGGACTTTCTGTAAAAAGTGCTCTCTGCAGACATTTTCCCCGCGCTACTCTCGTACGGCTATACAGCGGTCTCGCACGCCGAGCGCACATTGTGTCAATTCTAAAAATCTTTCCCTTGTCCCATCCACGTTTTTAGAACACGTGTATTACGGTTGGTTCTTAGAGCCTCCACGCTTTCAAACGTGAGTTTTTATTAAGAATGCGATTGGGGAGGGGAGACGGGGGCTATGTCTTTGAAACGTGACTTGTACGCGTGTTAATGATTACTCATTACGCCTGAAATTCGCGCGTACGTTAACGAGCTCAATGTAAATATAATTATTTCTGTTTGCAGTTTTGTGCTAATCTGATGTGTTATATTTGTTTTACAAAATAGGTTGTGATTTATCTCGTTCTTTTTTATGATTTGTAGTGTAACAGCTTATTAATTAATTGCAGACATCCAGAAAGTAATGATACCTAAATTAATAGATTTAGTATGATGATTCGATATTCTAAAACTATTATTAATACTAGGGCTTCTTGCTCTCTCCTAAATATTTGCCACGACCAACAATGTCCACATTGTACATACCTATAAAATTGTAACATCTTTATAACATGTGGTGTGTGGTGTGTAAAACTGTGAAGAAAAACATCGTGAGGAAATCTGCATACCATAGCGATTTGTATAAAATTCTATGGTATGTAAAAGTCCGCCAACCCGCACTAGGCCAGCGTGGTAGACTATATGGCCTAATCACTCTCAATCGTACCCTCGATTGTAGAGAAGGCCCGTGCCCTACAGTGGGACGTATATGACCTGATACAGTACAGTACCGTACAGGTATGGATCAATAACAACACAAAACACATACACAAGACGACAGGACTCCACACAAATTATTGATGTTTAATTCCCTTTGACTCTACACTGAATACAAAACGGAGAGCGGCAAAGGACATCGCAGTCAACAGCTCTCTCATTGGTTCAATGTATAAACTGGCCTATAGTTACGTCGAGTCAATGTTTAACCTCCAAAGTACTGCATGGAAGATTTCACGTTTAGTTGTTTGACGGTTTGTATGAACTTTTATGACCGCCATAAAAATAGACGACCTGTCACGAAGTTGAATGCCAGGATAGATATTTATATGAAACTTGCAGTTATTTGAATGAAATATTGAAATTGGAAAGCAAAATTATATAACATAATTTTTCGAAAATTCTATCGTGGACGAGACTTTATTTTATTAATGTACTTTTTAATTCCATATTAACTAACAATAAAGCATTTGCTGTGGCTTTTATAATATATATTGTATTCAATTTATTTATTTAATCCTTTATTGCACTTTAAAGAAACAATTACAATAAATAAGTGGTATAATAACAACAGTACAAGAGGCGGCCTTGTCACACTAGGCAATTTCTTACAGGCAACCTTTGGATTGGTATATAAATAGGTAAATCCAATATTTTTTTTAATATAATTTAATGCTTACTGTATTGTATGAGCCTATTATAGCCCATGCTGGGCACGGAACTCCTCTACATCCGAGTTTTCCATCGCGCGGGTCCACTTGGGCCATTAGGCTTTAATCTCACTGACATGAATGTTGTTCGTGCCTTTAATTTATTGATATGTATATCAATAATTGAATTAGTATTGCACCAGTGTCAATTAAAATTATGTGAGGTTAATGTAAGTAGAATAGGTAAGTACATCGAGTTATTATTAATTCAACATTGTCCAGTAATGTTCATGAGGGGATTTAACAACAGTCATATCTCATGACCTGAATGAAAACGATGATTCATACTTGTATCTGTATCGGTATTAGCCTATATACGTCCCACTGCAGGGCACGGACCTCCTCCACAATCAAGAGTACGATTGAGAGGTTAGGCCAAATAGTCAACCACGCTGGCCTAGTGCGGGTTGGTGGACTTTACATACCGTAGAAATTATTTAAAATCGCTACGGTAAGCTGGTTTCCTCACGTTTTCCTTCACCGTTATAGTGCGTGGTGATTGACATTCAATACACCCCCAGTTCCATGTGTATTTATGCTAAAAGCAATTAATGGATAATAACATCCTATTTACACATAGGATTTTATTTGTGGGACTCTTCGAAATCACACAATTTTCATAAAAAATGTAATCCTTTTTTAAAAATGATTTACACGTTATTTAAAATTACATTTTTACCCATTCTAATATCATGTAAATAATCAAATAGTCAGGCAAGCGCAGTGTCGGACGCCCACCTACAAGGTGGACGGACGACCTGGTAAAGGTCCCAGGAAGTCGCTAGATGCAGGCCGCTTCCAAAAGGTCAATGTGGAGATTCTTGGAGGAGGCCTAGGTTCAGCAGCGGACTTCCTGTGACTGTAGAGGGAGAGAGAGAGAGAGAGTAAGTCATAAAACAACCATCGTCACATAAACCAAAGTAAGTCCACTGCTGAACACATCCCTTTCCCAAGTATTTCCACGACCTGTTGGAAGCGGCGTCTAAAGAAATTAAATATTATATTCCAAAAATAAAAAAGAAAACGCTCTTTATCTCCAATAGGACCAGACAAAAGCCGTGGAAATGCTTAAAGGCATTAACGCGTATAAAAGAAAGGCGCCCCAACAAAGAAATAATACTCCGTATTCTGTTTACCCTTTAAATAACTGAATAAGTTAGTGTACGTGTCAAATTACAGGCCAAAAATGAAGCAGCCGACATCAAAATACAGTATATTAACGCGGCATTAAGAATTATTCAACCAAAAAATGAAGATGAATATTTTAAGAATATACGATAGAATTTTTTCGCAAAAATTCTCCCAATGTTTTTCCTCGCTCGGTTTTTTCTGTTTATGTAACGAGACCCATTAATTAACATTTATTTGGTAATTATGCGTCGTGAACAATGAGATCTTAACAATTTTACGTTAATAAAGTGGAGTTTTAAACATTATTATGTTTAGTGCTCTTATAATTACACTTACATTTACAAGATTGCTCAAATATTAATAATGTTTATATGAGCATATACTGTAAATGGATGGATACGGTTGCGGTGAAATCAAGCTTAACTATTAGATACATGTTTCTTCTATTATTCAGACATTAACAGCGATATTTAATACATAGCTTTCTGATTAAATAACTATTTATTTAATTAAATACGATAAATGGTCTTAAATTATAGTTATCACCGTCAATAACGGTGAACAAACCAGACAAACCAGACTGTTCAAACCAGAAACACCCATTTTGTTTGAGAAAACCTAAAACCGTTGCCGATATCTATGAATGTATGGGATGGTATGTAACAGAGGGTAGAATATATAAATATATAAAGAATATATAAATAGAACTCCTGAACCTCCGGGGATCACGCTGAGCAAACGAAACGCGACATCAAAGCTTGGCTTAGCTCACTTCTCGTCGATTTTCAAAGAAACGTACCACGTTAGGTTAGTAAACCAAGCTGTGCATGATGTAGGTAAGATACTGCAACATGACTCTACTTATAATAGAAAATTATAAAGGAAAATGAATTTCGTCATGTAATATTATTGATGCAAGCTGCCTCCACAGGTCACTGTGGAAATCATTGGGAGAGGCCTATATTCAGTAGTGGACGTACTTTGGCTGATGGATAGATGGATGGAAGTAATTATAACGCTCCGAAAAAATGCTGAAATTCAACAAAAATTAAGTTGTTTGACCACTACTAAAACGAAAACTAAGAACCCAATACGAGGAGAAATTGAGCTTTAAAGGCGGCAAAGGCCGTTTGAGCCGTTTTTTGGCAGGCAAAATCTATGCCACCTAAAAAAAATGTTTTGGAATTCGTAAGCGTGGCCCTTTCATATACATTCCCACTCGACCTACTTGCTTCACATTTTTAATTACAAACTCTCATTGCGGACCCCTTTTTGGATAAAAAATATTTTTTCAAAATTCATTCAGGCGGGGTCGGTGTGGGCAAGCTGGCTAATATTGTATTTTAGTGTGACGCGACAAATTCCCAGTTCATTTTCTTCTCTTATTTGGCGTTGTATGACCATCTGGCAGGGTCACCTTATTTTTACCAACTTATATGTGGCCAACATTGGCATAATTGGTTATGGGAACCATTGGCCAAAACATCAACTTTTGTAAATCGTAGCTGCAATATCAGCCTTTCAGAATTGATGGGTAGAAGAAAAAGACAAAAAGAGAAAGAAGGCAATCAGGTTTAAATTTTTAAAGTAGGTATCCTTCAAGTATGAATTCCTTAAATTAAAACAATATCATTTAAGTGATATTTACATTGACAATTTAAGAAACTCCTCCACCGAGCACGCTCGGAAAATTCCCACTCTAACAGCAAAACTTTCAAGCCACCCAGAGCCTTTTTAAAATGGTTTTACGATTGTTGACTCAGCAATAACTGGAATCGATAAGCTTAACGTCCTCTCCGAAACACAGTGGATCCTTGACTTTTAGTACTGAACGTATGCTTTCACGAATATTCAAGGAAAGTAGTCGGTAAATGCTCGATAACTATAGAAAATTGTGGTGCTTAAAATTCATATATTTGTGTAGGACCTAATTGTAAATGTAGTGTAGTCCAAACGTATCATAAATTACTCGTATCTCTCGCCTTAAATTTTGACGTTACAGATTCTAAATCCAGGCTTGACTTGTTACTGTACTCTACAATCTAGATAGGATTGAGAGGGATTAGGCCATATAGTCCACCACGCTGGCCTGGTGCTGGTTGGTGGCCTTTATATACAATAGAAATTATTACAAATCGCTATCGTATGCAGGTTTCCTCACGATGTTTTTCCTCACCGTTATATTGATTTGTAATAGGTTAAAATTTTAATGATACTGAATTTTTAAAAGGTTCTATCCAAACACAATTTACTACAGAATAAAATATACTTATACAGCAAACACTAACGATTCACTAGATGGTATACAAATTGTAACAATGTATTAGCAACTGGAAAATAAACTCAGTTTGTCAACTTTTATACTAAATTCTCTGCGACTCTATAAAGTTTGTTGCAGATGCGCTTCATTTGTTTCTTAAGTATTTAGATATCTTGACATTGTTCAACGTAATGAGAATGGAATATGCTCTCAAAGCTATTGTATTCTCATCTGCTTTGTTTTTGACATGGATTGATTACGTAGAGTTGCAAGTGCCTTTTTTTTTTTTTTTTTTTTTTTTTTTTTTTTTTTTTATTCTGGCACGGCATGATGACTGCACTGCACCTGATGTTAAGCGCAAATGCCGTCTAGACAGAGTATCGAATGGCATCAGACGGCGGTCCCATGCCATTCGACACAATTATGCCGGCCTGCTGAGATGCTTCTTCACACTACGGCGGAAGGACCCAGGATTATAGGAAGGAGGGAACACGTGTGACGGCAAACAATTCCACAGCTTCACAGTGCGGCACAAAAAAGAATTTGCGAACTTTTTTGTTCGCGCCGAGATGGTTTGAACCGTCAAGCTGTGGCTTCGCAAGCCAGCACGCGTGGTTCTGTTAAGGAAAGGAGAGGAGGGGATCAAACTAAACAATTCCTCAGAGCATTCACCGTGATACAGACGGTAGAACACGCTTAGAGAGGCAACATCCCTCCGCAACTGTAGCGACTCTAAGTTGCTCGTAACGTCTGCATCATTTACAATGCGGATGGCCCGCCGCTGCAAGCCATCCAAGGCATCGAGTAAATACTGGGCGGATCCATCCCAGAGGTGCGAACAGTATTCCATACCCGGCCGAACCTGCGCTTTATACAAGCGGTATAGTTGACCGGGCGTGAAAAACCGACGCACCTTGTTCAGGATTCCGACCCTGCGCGATGTGGCAGATATTACGCCCTCGATGTGATTCCTTGGATTAAGATCACAGCGGATATCCACACCAAGGATACTCAGGTCATTCCGCATTGAGAGGGGAATACCCTGAAGATTGGGGAGGGGAGAGAACGGGGATTTTTTGCACGTGAACGCACACACCTGGGTTTTCCTGGCATTGAACTCAACCATATTCCTGGAACCCCATGTAGAAATGAGATCCAAGGACCGGTTGAGCTCAATGACAAGATCTTCGCGCCCGCTCACAGTGCCGTCACGGCAACCTGGGGGCCCATAGCAGTATCGCCCATGAACCGTGCTGTCATCTGCATAGCAATGAATGTTGCCGAGCGACAACATATCATTGATATGCAGAATAAACAGGGTGGGCGACAGTACCGAGCCCTGTGGAACTCCGGCATTTACCGACATGAGCGCCGAAGCGTGTCCGTCAACGACAACACGCATTCTACGCCCATGCAGAAAGCCAGAAATCCACGAACACAAGTTGCCGGGCAGACCGTATGCCGGAAGCTTGGAGAGAAGACCACGGTGCCAGACCCTATCAAACGCCTTGGCTATGTCGAGGCTCACAGCAAGAGCCTCGCCACGCCGGTCAATCGCTTCACCCCAGCGATGCAGGACAAACGCTAGAAGATCACCCGTTGATCGGTTGTGACGGAAACCGTATTGTCTGTCACTGATCAACGAGTGATCCTCCAGGTAGCGGACCAATTGAGCGTTTATGATCCGCTCCATGACTTTGCACATCACTGAGGTGATAGCGATAGGGCGATAATTGGTAGGGTCTGACCGATCACCCTTTTTAGGGATTGGTTGCACATTGGCCTCCCTCCAAGATTCCGGCACAACACCTGTGCGGTAAGACGCTCGGTAGAGGCGTGTCAGTGCAGGAGACAGCTCCGCTGCACAAGCCCTTAAAACCACCGCCGGTATTCCATCCGGACCACTGGCTTTCCGGACATCGAGGGATCGTAGCTCACGCCGCACATCACACTGCCTGATGCGAATATCAGCCATTGAGAAACCGCAATCAGGCAGCGTGGGCGGCGTCTGGGAACCACGGTCCTCGAGGCGGGAATTAGCCGCAAAAAGATTTGCCAGTAAGGTGGCTTTCTCTTGCGGCTTATGAGCCAGTGATCCTTCCGGGTACTTCAGTGGTGGCAATGTAGGACGGCAGAAGTTAGACTGGACGGCCCTGGCCAAACTCCAGTAAGCACGACTGCTAGTTGGGTGATTGGCCAGTGCACGCCCAATGCTACAAACGCGCTGGGCATCCGCTCTAACGTAGGCCTTCCTGCAGGCCTTGGTGGCTCGGTTATAAGCTTCCTTGAGGGAGCTGATATTGGGATCCTTCTTGGCGCGACCCCTGATCCAAGCGCGATACGCCGCTTGCTTGTCGCCGACAGCAACGGCGCATGCACGATTGAACCAGGAGCGTCCACGGCCCTTACTGGCGATCTCAGAGGAAGGAATGTAGTATTCCATACCTAGACTGATCTCGCCAGCAATAGCGTTGGCACTCGCTGAAGGATCTTTGCCCTCAAAGCAGCGCTGCCGCCAAGGGATGGATGCGAAATATTCCCGCATACCATCCCAATCCGCCGACGAGTAGTGCCAGACCCTTCGCTTAACCTGCACGGGACGTGGAGGTGAAGCGAACGGTACTGACGACCCGACCAGGCAGTGATCGGAGGTGCCCAAAGGCGCACTAACTGTCACACGATACCCGGCCGGGTGACTCGCCAGCAGAAGGTCCAGCAGTGAAGGCGCATGACTCGCCACATCCGGGATCCTGGTGGGCTGGTTTACCAGTTGTGTCAAGTCATGAGTCAGAGCGAATGCATGGGCAGCCCTGCCAGCATGATCAGTCTTAGAGGAGCCCAACCACAACTCGTGATGTGCGTTGAAATCCCCCAAGACCACCATTTCGGCTGACGGGAACTGCACCTGCGCGTCATCTGTCGCCCGGCTAAGGTACCTGAACAGCCGAGTCGTCTCATCATCCCCATTGTGCGACCTGTAGAGGCACACGTAGATGCGGCTCAGGGAACCAAGATCCACGTGCACCCACAGAGCGGAGAAGGAAGGGTCCTCCATGCAGCGCAAACGGCGACAGCAGACGTCCGACCGAACATACAAGCATACCCCGGCTTTAGGCTTGAAGTTTTCTTCAAGCGAATAACCGGGGTACAGCAAGTAGGAATTGTCAGCCGGACAACGAATCTGCGTCTCCGTCAAGAAGAGCAAAGCAGGCCGGGCCGTCTCGAGATGGTGGTGGACGGCATTGAGGTTCGAATGGAGTCCGCGGATGTTGGTGAACTCCATAGTGAACGCGGTGGTGGGGTTATGCACCGCTGAAGGACCTGCTCTCTTGATTTGCACTGTCATGGGTTCGGGATGGGTTTGGTGAAGAAGCATCGAGAGACTTGAGTTCGGGCACTAAGAAGACCGAATGGGTACCGGGACGAAAGAGTCGATAGGAGGCGAATTGATCCGCCGGACGGAAGGGCCCCCGTACCCTCCCGGGATGGGCCGCCGGGACCCCACATCCGGTCACCAACCGGCACGACGGACCCACCCAAGATTATGCGCGGCATGGTGAGGCAGCCTCTCGTGGTGGTTAGCCACAATTGGGCCCCTGTACTGTACCGCGGGCGGCCAGCGGACAACCGTTTCTACGGGTCTCCCTGGCCGACGGGTCAACACTCCTCCCACCGACAACTGTTGTAATAATAATAAGAAAAATGTTATTTATATAAAGATTGAATAAATAAAATTAGATGTTGACTGTCAGAAATGTATATTTGAAGTACTGAAAACTAAGGCTAGAAAAACAAAAGTATATTATCAAAATTAGAACATAATACATTTTTCTACTATCCAGTGTTAATTTAAAGAAATAACCACAACGGAGGTTACATTACTCCAACAGCCGCCCTTAAACGAAGTTGTGGTAAACTAAACACAGAAGAAAAAGAAAGAAAAAATAAAACTATGTTTCTAACCCTAAGTTAACAGCACATCGCTTGTGTGCTAGAGGCCCGAGTGGCTTAGTAAGTATATCAGCAGGCATATCACTACTTGGCATATATATAAACTGAACAACATTATTAGATACCTTTTCTCTAATAAAGTGAAATCTAGTATCTATATGCTTCGTCCTGCTGTGGTGCACCGGATTTCGTACGAGGTTAATGGCACTCTGGCTGTCAGAAGCTATGTTAACTGAACAAAGTTTACCTGTTATTTCGTAAATAAAACGACGTAAGTAGCACGCTTCCTTCGTGGCAGACGCTAGTGCCATGTATTCAGCCTCGGCCGAACTTAACGCAACAGTAGGTTGCTTCTTTGACTCCCACGAAACTGGACCCCCACTCAATTTGAAAGTGTATCCGGTATATGACTTTCTGTCGATTGGACAGTTTGCCCAGTCCGCATCACAAAAACCTTTCAATGGTTTTCCACTCTTCCTGTAAATCAATGAATAGTGTAGAGTACCCTTTAGGTATTGCAAAATCCTTTTAGCAGCATTCCAGTGTTCCTTAGTGAAACAAGTATTAAATTGGCTTAAGTAGCTCGTGGCGTAAGCGATGTCGGGTCGTGAGCTTACTGATAGATACATGAGGCATCCTATCAGGTTCTGATAAGGATAAGACTCACTGACTTGACCATCCGCTCTTCTTTCCATATTCTTTTTAACTAATGGAGTATTCACAGTCTTACAATCCTTCATATTAAACTTTTCTAGTATAGTTAGAATATAATTTCGCTGGTTGACTCTAATAGTTTCGGAATCATACTCAATTTGAAGTCCCAAATAACTTTTCAATACTCCAAGATCTTTTAGTGAAA
The DNA here is from genome assembly GCA_033459515.1 of Theretra japonica. Taxonomy (NCBI): domain Eukaryota; kingdom Metazoa; phylum Arthropoda; class Insecta; order Lepidoptera; family Sphingidae; genus Theretra; species Theretra japonica. Next base: position 9,021,447 of record CM065943.1, read on the forward strand.
AATATTTTAACAAATCTTTCTTGACAGTGTCAAATGTCGAATCCGATTTAAAGAAGACTATTATGTCATCGACAAAGATTCCCAAAATTACGAGTTCTTTACCAAAAAGTTTGGTATAAACGCATGGTTCGGAAGGAGTTCCTATAAAACCAATTTTTAAAAGCGTTTCATTTAACTTTTTATTCCAGGCTCGCGGTGCTTGTTTAAGACCGTAAAGGGATTTTTTCAACAAACAGACCTTGTTTTCTTTGCCTTTTTCTATAAAACCAAGAGGTTGTTCCATGAAAACTTCTTCTTCTAAATCTCCGTTAAGGAACGCAGTATCAACGTCCAAGTGCTTCATTCTTAACTCCATCTCTGCAGCTAATGCAAACAACGTGCGAAGAGAAGAATGTCGAATCACTGGTGCGAACGTCTCGTCATAGTCTACTGTTTCAACTTGATGAAAAACTTTTGACGACGAGTCTCGCTTTATACTTTGTAATGTTACCATAAGCGTTTTTTTTTATCTTATAAACCCATTTACAGGGTATAACCTTCTTGTTAGGTTTATCTACTAAATCCCATGTGTGAAGTTTTCTTAACGAATTGTACTCATCAGCCATAGCATGGTGCCACTTATCGGCATCATCGGCATGAGTAGCTTCATGGTATGTCGTAGGTTCACAGGAATCGGCCGCTGACGCATTATAAGATTTATATGTTAAGAAATCTGGTGGTTTCCTATCTCTTAAGGGATATCTGCGCTCAGGGGAAGATCCCTGTTCCAAATTAACTGCCTCTTCATCCACATTAGATAGTCTCAAACCACTGAGAGGCTCTTGCTCTTCCAGAGTAACTGGCTCTTCGGAGCTCTCTAGATTTACTGGAGAAGGAGCTTCAGCCGTTGGGCTGGCAGTATCATCACAATCATAAAATTGACAGTCATGATCAATCTCAGGCTCAGACTCTCTTCTTTCTTCGAATAATAAGATAGAGTCAGTCTGTGCTAAAGACTCAGGTTGCTTCTTCTTTAGCGCTGTAAAACAATTTTCATAAAAGTTTGCATCCCTAGATATAACAACTTTTCGTGGGTTAACAGGATCTCTAAAAACATAAGTACCTGGATTTTCAGAGTAACCGACGAAAATAGCTTCCTGTGCCTTGACATCTAATTTATTCCTTTGATTTGAAGGTATATGAACGAGAGCTCTACAACCAAACACTTTTAAGTGCCTAAGATCACCTTTACGTCCATACCATCTGTCATAAGGAATTTGTCCACCTAAGGCTCGATGAGGAGACCTATTTTTTAGGTATACGGCAACTTTGAACGCATCTTCCCAGAATGCTTTCGGCAGTGCGCTTTCTGCTAGCAGCGTTCTCGCCTTTTCTACGATCGAACGATGAGTGCGTTCCGCTACTCCAACTTGTTGAGGACTATAAGGCGTTGTGATTTGAAGTTTAATACCTTTCGAAGCAAGATAATCTACAAAATCCTTATTCACGAACTCCTTACCTCCATCGGTCCTAACGGCTTTTATTTTATGATCTAATTGATTTTCAACAAAAGTTTGAAACAGACAAAATTTATTTTTGACTTCTGTTTTTGAAGAAATGAAATAAGCAAACACTTTACGCGTATAATCGTCTACTATTGTTAACATATACTTATTTCCTTGAAATGAGGTAGTAGACATAGGTCCCATCAAATCCATATGGATTAGTTCTATCGGGGAAGTAGCCCTATTAAACGCTATCTTCTTAAACGGTTTTCTTGCTTGTTTACCTTCCACGCAAGCGATGCAATTACTTTTATCAACTACTGAAAACTTTACGCCTACCTGGTGATTCCTCAGTTGGTTCATGCCTATGCGACACAAATGTCCCAACCTTTTGTGCCAAATTTTATAACTATCCTGACATCCAGAGTGCACATCCTGAGTCAAATAGCTATCCGCCAAATTATCGGAAACATTAATACTGGCGTCTAAAACGTACAGTCCATCACAGGGCGAGGCATGAGCAACAGATTCACCTGTAAAACGAAAATTATCAGATTTATAAAAGTTACAACCATTTTTATCAAAAACACATATAAAACCCTTTTCAACAGTTTTCTGTACAGATAATAAATTAGCTTTTAAATCTGGTACAAAAGCAACATCACTAATATTGGTGATAATGTTCTCGGGTGTGTTTATGGATATATTTCCAATTCCGCAGCATTTAATATGTTCTCCGTTTGCGACAGTTACAGTACCTTGATCCAGTGTCCTAAAATGTTGAAACCACTCTCGTCTAGAAGTCATATGTCTTGTGCAGCCTGAATCTACAAAAAATGTATCCTTACTTGAACTATCCCAAGTAGTGAGAGTTGTATATGTCGTATCTTTAGCAGTTACCACATTTACCTTCTCCTTGTTTTTCCGTGGACAATCTGGTCTCTTATGTCCAGGTGTTTTACAATCATAACAGACAATATTCTTCTTCTTTGACTTAGGCTTCCTTTTTGCATATAGAACAGAGTCGGATGATACAACTGCATCTTTGGACATTTCGTTCAGCAGTTTAGTTTTTACTAGGTCAGTAGTCACATCGACGTTGCAATTTTCTATAGACATAATAAGAGGCTCATATCTTGGAGTGAGTCCTCCCAAGAGTATTGCAGCAACAGACCTATCTTCTATTACTACGTCTATATCAGCAAGGTCCTGTACGGTTGACATAACTGCATTAATGTACAGTTCTACATTCTTGAAATCTGACAGACTCAACCTGTACAGTTTTCGTTCTAGTGCCAATCTTCGTCCCATGCCCCTATCTTCAAAAGCCTTTTGTAAAGACTGCCATGCTTCTGATGCATTTTTCGCACATCTAACGTGAGTCATAGCTGCACCGTCTACTGTCAAGCATATCTTTGCTAGCGCTTTGGCATCTTTTCTTACCTTGATAGAGGCGGGGGTCATATCACCGTCTGGGTATCCACCAATTGTTTCCCACAGATCCTCATGTATAAGATAATTACGCATCTTAAACTTCCATGAGGAAAATCCATCTTTATTCCTCAAACAAATAGATGGCATAAATGAGCTCGACGAAGAGTAATTTATTGCACTCGAGACATCTCCCGATTCATGTGACATATTTCGACTATTTTTTTTTTTAGCCACACAAAAAAAAACTTTATATTCAACTTTATTTAAAAATATAACATTTTAAACACCAAGCATTCGTGCTGATAACGTGTTGTAATAATAATAAGAAAAATGTTATTTATAATGTTGTAATAATAATAAGAAAAATGTTATTTATATAAAGATTGAATAAATAAAATTAGATGTTGACTGTCAGAAATGTATATTTGAAGTACTGAAAACTAAGGCTAGAAAAACAAAAGTATATTATCAAAATTAGAACATAATACATTTTTCTACTATCCAGTGTTAATTTAAAGAAATAACCACAACGGAGGTTACATTACTCCAACAACAACGAACCGAAAATACCCACAGGGTGCAACCTCATGCCCGGACTCAAGCCCCTCGAGAAACCGGCGGAAAACGGGCTGATCCCGGAACGCGAACCCCCTGCGGGGATCACTATGGCGGTATTTACGCCACGTTGATGGTGGTCGCTACCCGGGCGGATATACATCCTACCACCGCGAACTGTGTCACTCATTTGGCACTACCCAGGGGTCACGTGTAGGGAAACTAGAGTCAAAGCCTACGGACGCGAGTGACATTAACCCCCTTTGGAAAGAATGTCTCGGTTAGTCTGTGACGTGCATTTGTTTCACATTATACGCCTTGTAGGTCACGACTTAGAGCATTCACACATAGGACATAGATAGTAGGATAGAAATCGTAGAGCGTAATTATGTAGTATTATCATTTAATTATTTAATTTTTTTTAAAATGGTGTATGATTTTTTTACTTTTATTAGAGAAAAAATACCAATATTTTCGTATGAAATACTTGGGGATCTTAGCTGGGTTAACGCTCTGAAGTCGGCCATAAGACGCTGGCTTGATTACGAAGATCATATAAGACTCGTTTTGTTCGGTGAGTGAGATTGCCGGATGCCCATTACCCTTTTTCTCTTCCTATCCTTTTTCCTTCTCGCTCTCCTCCCAATTTGGTGGGCCAATTGTGGATGATTTTGAGCGGCAGTGATCATTTACCATCAGGTAACCTGTTTGATCGTTTGCCGGACCTAACTAATAAAATAAAATAAAAACAAGGGCCAATGGTATTCTAATTTAGGATGTTAAAGTCGACGTCAAAAGAAGAGGGTCGGGTATTAACACAAGACAAGATTTTTTTTTTTTTGCAATAAATGGCGAGACGAGCATACCATTCGCCTGATAGCAAGCGATACAACCGCTCATGGACAGTAGCAAAACCAAACAACACCATGAATTACAAAGTATTGCTTGACATTCCAATTCGCCCGCCATCCTGAGACATAAGATGTTAAGTCTCATTATGTCCTGTTGTTACTCTGGCTACAATGTCCCTCAAACCGGAACACAACAATGCGTTTACACTGCTCTTTGGCGGGAGAAATAGACATTGCGGTAGTACCTCCCCAGGCGGCCTCTCACATATGAGAGTAAGTACTTCAAATATTTCATTAACCCACTAGCAAAGACATACACTTCATTCTGCTTACAAATGTATTATTGTTTCAAAAACCTTACTATTACACTACTTAACTCGTACGTGACAATTGCTCACGACCTCAACCTAAACTAACACTCAAAACATCTCAAAGGGCCACCAAAAATACGAAATGTTTTCGTTAATTCCCACACTATGTTTGCATTTACTGGGGCAACATATCCGTCTAACCGCGTCTGGGCACTCCCACATCGCCTGGGGGAGAGCGGGGTATTGTGTTCAAACACATACACCGACAGTGCCATTGATATGTAGCTAGGTCGGTGGGAATGCATGAAGTTTGTATTCAAACACAAGGGGAACGGGCACAGTTTTTCTTTACGTGTTTATGGAATATTGTTGGCTTGAACAATGTCTCGGTGCTTATTTGTGTAATGCGGGCGCTTGACACAATGTTGTGCGTTTTCTTGACAACTTCAGCCGTATTTAAGAGTGAAATTCATTTTATTACAAACATTTTAAGTTTGTTTAAATTGTTTTAACAACAAATTGTTTTAACGTTATACGGAATAGTTACCATCAATCTGTACAGTTTTAATATTATCTAAGTCTTCTCGGTACAATAAGATTCTATATAGTATATACTACCCATTATGATATATGCGAAAATCGGAGAATAAATTACCAACAAATCAGCAGGAAGAATCGAGAATAAATCATTATCACAGATCTAAAGCAGTCAATCGCCGGACATGCCTTTCCAGTTGCACGCCACTAAACACAATCCTAGGCTCCTCTCATCCATTCCGTAATGAATGACGCAGCCTTAATTAGCTACATTGAAAGCGCTTTTTGTATTTAATAAATAGAACGTATTCACAGCTTTCTAATTCTAAACATCGACTATTCCCGCCAATAGACTGACTAAACGTTTGATTGAGAGCAAATACGCTGGGCGTCGCACGTTTCTAAATTCAATAAATGAGCTCTCAATTCAGCTTAGCGTTCAAAATATCAACATCATTTGCATGAATACCATTGAAAGATTACGACATTCGAAAAGATTACTTCATTCTCTCAAAGGAGCACGAGAGAAAAATTTAAAATCAACGTGTTTATGTATTCAAAGCGCAGTAGTCGCAAACATTTTTGTCATATTGGTCGAATAAAAGTCCGGGAGGCATTCAAATCACGTGTGCGATAAGGGCCACCGCTTCCCCGGCTTACAGTGACTTTAAAGTATATTGTAGTCACTTGCGTCAGTTATCCTAGTGCAGGGGCGCCGCAACTTTGGTATTCAACTCTTGCTTGCAAACTTCGCGGAGCACGTCTCAGCGCCAGGGGTTATTTGCATTTCACCTTTGCGTTTCCCTGCCATTAGGTGTCATATTGTTACGTTACTTCCTTATTCATGTTTACGCTTGTAGTTTGTTTAGCGGTCGACATTACAACTCAAGGGTGTTTTAATGGACCTTCTTAATGTAGAGGACTTTTATGAGAGATAACTGGAAATGCGTTTAGTATTTTAACAATTTGAGTGTGATTCAGTTACTCATATAATCAAGGATTTTTGTCAAATGCCGCTTTATTGTGACAGAGCCTAATAATAAGCGTTAATTAATGAGATAAATATAAAGATATATTTGTCGTGGATTTACTAAACGTTTAAAGGGCTCATGTTTACCATGCAACTAAATTGATGGTGGCAGGATATTAGCGAACACTCTGCCTAAAGTTCAAAACTCTGTATAATTCACCTAAGTGCTTCCCATTTCGAGATTAGCTAATATAAATGCAGTCTCAATCAGCCCTGTCTAATAGACAGCTTACAGTTTATTATAGGTGTGTATACCTTTGACACATAGGTTATCTTCAGCTTCGATTAAAATGTCAAATAACTCATACCACTGAAATAAAAATGACTCCAGCTAAACATTTTGTGATAAAAATAAAAAAAGAAAACAGCAGTAATATTTCGCGCAGCGGTCACCGGAAGTACCACAATAAGCCAGCAAGTCGCATAGCCGTGAAGGTGGCCATTCGAAAACTAATAAATTTCGCTGGGACGCTGAATTTATTTGATAAACGGTCGAGATAAAGATGCGGGGGAGAACGGGGCTCAACACTGCGGTCAGAGAAACGGGACACTTTCCGTTAACGCTACATCGCAAGGAAGAAATCTCATGAAATATAACAGCTTTAAGCTGCTGTGCGTGAAATGCGCCGTAAACATTGTATAACATTAAATTAAAATGCTGATACTCGAAACATGTAAAATTAAATAACTGAAACGATTAATTAATTGATGTAGTGATTACTTTAATATTCATAAATACCCTAATCCGCTAATAAATTTAATGAACACATCATTTGAATATAAATTTATTGAGTTTTATAAAATTACTTTATTACGTATTTTGTTTTGAATTACTTTACATTTACAATGACATGAAACTAAAATGAAAAGGTGGTGCCAATATACCCTTAACTGTTTCATTATTACATATGCGATATTGAAAATATTATAAAGTTTTCCTTTTCTTGCTTTTTTTCAAATAAGCTATTTTATTATTGTTTCCAAGTTTTTTATTGATAAGCAAAAAATACGATAAAACGTGCATGTGAAACAGCGAAAAACGTTGTATTGCAGGTAAATACTTGAATGCGTTTAGTAGAACAAAATCCTTTTTATTGGAAGATTACAAAACTTATCCATTTGCATAATATCGGTGGCGCTTCGGCTGAGGTAAGCTGCTATTAGGTAAATCTAGCAATTACGTAGTAAATGGTTTTACTGCAGAAATATATTTAACATAAAACCATAGAATTATCTGATAAGTTGGAGGGTAGATATTACCACTATTTGCATTTATAACAAAATTGCATAAGGCATACGACTAATTAAAGAATTTTACAAATTTATTTTGAATTGTAATTGGTTGATGGTTTCACTGCCTGTCGTCAATTCTTTCTATATAACTAAAAGGCAGAAAAATCGTATTTCATGACAAAGAAGTTCACGTTAGAACAGTTCCCGGTGATTGAAATATGTTTCTCTAATCAACAATTTGTCTCGTTTATTAAGGCCAAATAATGCTACCTAATTTCAAATATCCACGACGTACTGCACGCATCTCAGTGCATACATACGCTCATAATCGTCACGATCGTATCCCATCAGGATAGGCAGAGACTATGGATGGCTACATTGCTCGATCCTGACATATTACTTTTGCTTGTCCCACTTTCATCAATCACTTTATGCATTCTCGTCTATTCAGGATACTTTTGGCCTGACCTTTATTGAGAATCCCAGTGCATGTCGTGTTTTATATACGTAACTTTATGTTGTAATATTTTATATAAATTTCGCATTTTGCAAACTAAATAACATTGCAAAATACAAAACCATTACACAGTAACCACAGCACGAAACAATAGCAAAAACGAAAACACGTGACTACAAAATCGTTCCCAGTGAATTCGTACGCGATAAGTATGCACGACAAAACGTTCCCAGCCAGATAAGCGGATAAAATGCAATTTCTGACTATCGAACGAACAAATAAGAATATAATGTGAAGATCCCACTTTACAATGCGAGCTTTTCTACAACTAAATCCGAAAAAGTCTGGCATTATAGCACCGCTTGGAGTTAAGGATCTGCAAAAACAGATCTCGTGAGCGTCTTATGTGAGGCAACCTTGAGATTTATTCTATTAGCTTTCTCTTATAATACGTTCTCATCATTCCTATTGGGTTCTCTATTCCTCAATGATACGCACGTATGGTTTTAAATGTCGTGGCCTTGAAGAATTTAGTAATCAGTTATCATCAAAATTGTCACTCGCCTGTTTGCTTCTTTTTCAAACTACTCTGGCCATCAATAAACAGTGGTTACCACTTACCATTATATGAGTCCCTTTTTGGTTCAAGAATCCACGGTATCCGCTACCTTTACTAAGAGGCAACCTAAAAAAATCTTGCAATATACTCAGGCCTTTGACACACATATACCTCTTTCTGCTGTCATTAATCATAAACTAGACAGCTACTAGTTCATTAGCCTCTTCTAAAATAAAATATTAGTATATTTTATACGTTTAATACTCGAACATCCCGACCGTGGTTTGTCAATGTCATGTCAATTTAATGTCAGTTTAAATAGGGCATATTTTAACTGTCAATGTCAATGAAATGACAGCCTTAATACGAGTATAAATAGGTTATATTTTTTAAAAAGCGGTCGGGATGTTCGAGTATCTAACAACCCAATAACAACAGCTCCCGCGTGTACGCGTGATACAACTTTCGTTTAAATGGCTTCTGCTGTAAAACAATTTAAAATATCCAGATAACATTTCGCTTTACTTGTGTGCTTTAAAAAATATTTTCCACCGGCTACCCTACACCGTGCCAAAGGATGTTTCTTTTCAGCCTAATTTACATGGATGGAAAAATACTCTTGCGTTTAGCGAATTCTAAATACAGGATGTAAGGGTAAAGCGCTTAAAACCAAAATGGTGTGAATATTGCGAGCAAAAAATTCAATCACAATACTGGTTGGTTAAATAATGTTATGTGCTCTGCAGGGCACAATATTGCTGAGAGTTTCTTAGTTAGTATGCTGACGTAGGTTTTGTTAGGAACCCAGCATGGCTAGAATCCGCAGTGAGCCGGGCTAGAAGACCAGCGACACTGATATACCCCTTTCGGACTCTTTGTTTTTTTTTACTTGCAGGGATACAAAGCACCTGCGATTTTATTTGTGTTGTGCGTGTTGCCACTTATTTCATATAAAACAGCACTGGAAAAATACTCAGTAACACTCCACCTTCAGTTTTTAACAGTATCTATCACTCTACAACTATGTGTGCCTCTACTTTCTGTGAAAAAATACCTCATGTCGAGCCATCAATTTTATCTCCTAAAACTGCCTCGATCCCTACCATTTTCGCTTAATAAACGTGAAAAAAACAAAACTCGTTACCAAGTTAGTAGAGATATTATTTACCGCAAAATAATTCATAAAACGCGGTATACATTACGAGTGAACGTAAGCAGGGCATTGTGCGCTATACAATGCTTCTTGTTTAAGAGCAGGCTTACGCTATCAAACTCAAATACCTGCGTTGTGCTATTTCCTACCGTGAAATGGGAACTCGATAGTGGCTGGCGTTTCACTAATTTCGCCTCATAAATGGAATACGTATAAATATTGCGTGGGGATAAAAGCAGCGGGAATCGAATTTTAAGTTAAAGGTCCACGATCTGATCACGATCTGTCCAGGTCGGACTACTCAAGTCTTAAATGCCATAATATAGCATTGTTATATTGTAATAAGGGTTGATATTTAGTCCTCTATAGTAAATGTATCTCTTATTCAAAATATCAAGATCTCTACACCTAGAATAGTGTTTTAGAAAAAAATATTGATTATTGAAAAATGAAAAAGTTCTCAGGTTTTCACAATCTCAAAAATAGCAAAGAAATCTGTACCAAATATCATTATCGACCCTGAGACAGACTTGTAAGGACAAACCTTCCGTATTGATTTCACGAACGACCTCTTAGAGTCAGCAAGCAACCCATATCCAGAGAATTTTAATATTCTGTTTCGTAAAATTTAAAATATCATTTACCCAAAATATAACTTAAAGCGCCAAATCCTTTTAAGGTCATCGAAAGTAATTATTCCCCTGAAACTGTAATTATGTAAATATAATCCGAGTAAATAATACAAGTCTGTCATAATATAGCAGTGTGCATCTCATAGTCAAGACGACACTCCGCGGAGATAGACCGCCAGCTTTGCATGTAATGTAACCGTTTACAATTTACACCGAAACAAGGTTGGCAGGGAGCTGAAATAGAATTATCACTAAGATTATCATTTCAGATATATATGAGGTCAAAAATTCCGTACCATCTTCTAGTTCTTATTTAACTACCTTCAACAATATCATAGGAAGCTGATACAACCATGACTCCCCAGATGTTGGTGATGATTGGGCAACTTGTTAAATGCTGCCTTCAGATATGGAATACAACAAATGTTTGTGTGAACCACAAGTATTTGTTTAAAGTCTGGGTGTTTGTGAGACCGAAAAGTCTCTCGTAGTTCCTGATACCCACGATATAATACTCCGTCTTAGTATGGAGTCAGGATTGTGAGACTGTGTAGTATATGTATTTATATATTTATATATTAAGTTAACACTCCCCTAAACTCGTCCCATTCACTTCTACCTCTCTCACTAAATTTGTAAAGATAGCCAAGGTAACCATGACTTCCTAGATGTTGCTTATGATTGGATAACGGGGTTCATCTAACGGCTATTGTTCGACATTAGACACCATACGAGTTAGGTCAGCAGAATGTATTTTCAAAATATCACATGGGTAGTTTAATGGGAATTCCAGAAAGTCAAGATTGATAGCATAACTCGCCTGACCCTTTGGACTTTCGGGATAGCCACATTAAACGACATTTCTGTGTCATTAAAATTTACTAATGGTCATCAAGAGTCGTTAGAAATCCTATGGCGGCTTTTAATAAAATATCCGTGTTTTATTTATTTTTCAGGCGTGCAAACAGTTCTCTGTCTTAAAAATATAATGCGATAAGTCATTACCACCTCAAATAATACGATATTTACCAATGCAAATAGAAAGCATATTGTTATTGCGTGCATATTTTTGAATCATTAACACGAGATAGCGTGATTGATTTACATTTCATTTTAATGGAAAAACAAATTTATGCCACTTTCTGATGAATTGCATTGTTTTTGAAGTGTTAATGAAATGAAGTTAGCAGCTTGTCAAAATAAATTAAATTCTTAACTAGGAGGCATGTAATTCACGTGAAGGATCCACTGCAATTGAGATGAATATTCAAATATTTTTAAATCTGATTTAGTAACGTCATCAGTTTTTTTTTACCGTTTATTATCATTAAATCAAATTATCTCAAAACTAAAAGCAGAGGACATTCATCGTAATTGCAGTGGACCCTTCATATGCTAGAAGCCGTTTAGGGAGGTACTCACGTTTTATCTATGTATTTCTGTCGCCAAGCAATAATTTCGGTGTGTTTCGGTTTGAAGGGCGTAGTGGAAATGTGAATTTTGTGAAACGTGGAATTTGGAAGTGGCAGAGCTTAGCTATTGTCAGCCATGACTCAGCATAAATGGGAAGAATCATTCCAGGGCGATACCACTATCTCACAGGAAATCGACGTGAAGTGACAGCTTTGCTGTGCGTTTCGTTCGATGAGTGAGATTGTCGGATGCCTAAAACTTTCCATCATTTTTTCTTTTTGCTCTCCTCCCTATGCAATAAAAAAATGTCTAGGAGTGACGAACGCAATGAAGTCCCAAGCGGTTGTAATATTAATTTGAATGGAGTTGCTCCTATTTATTAAGCGGTATTTGTTAAAGAAATATGTTTGGAAGTGGTAATATTAAAATTGCATTAAATTACAATGGCGTTTAGCAGGTGATCGGACATGGCAAGTTTAGAAGTCTCAACATAAATGTTAAGGTGAGTAAAGTGAGCGATAGCCTAGTTTGGAGTATACTGGACTGACAAACCAGAGGTTGCCAGATCCAATCCAAGATATCACTGACTTTTTGGATCTATATATATATCCGTAGTTAATTATCACTCACGTTCACCATGAAGAAAATTATTCGGTGCGTTTATATAAAAATTTCAAGTGTATATGAAATCTGCCATCCCATAATACTATTTAGAGATCATGTTTATAGAATCTAAACACGAAGGCTAATAGAATTTCAAGGTACACAATCCAATCTAATCTAATTCTTACACACACGTCCCTTAGTTATCTTTCCTCGCAAGCCAATACCTACACCGATATTTTCAAGCCCAGAAAAGCAGCTATTTCCAGACCGTCGCAATCCGCAAATACATCCAAATAAATACTAGATAGAAATTTCTCTCGCATTGTCAACCCTAGGACAGGCAATCCACAGTTTTAGAGTTAGAACAGCGGCGATGTTTGCATCGCATCTGACTTGAATTCCAAAATAAACAGCCACATTAACAGCGGGATGTTTAAGCATGATGAAACGAACCATTCCTTTAAGTGTACATCTATTAAACTAACTCTGCGGTTCGCTGTTTTGAATATTTATTAGTGTACATAAGCCTATTTTGTTGCTACGAACATGTGTGTCCTTATTTACGGGAATGTGCTTGAGGGAAATTTAAGACATGCTAATTTCAAAAACAGTTATAGCACGCTATATTAAATATAATTAATACCATAGTGAAATATATTGCTGCTAATCTGTATTATATCTTAACAATAAATAGATCTCAGACTATTGTTGAAAATTGTTAGAAGACGAAAATAAGAATGCCCCATTACGTATATAGAAAATTTGCGTGCCATACGACAATAGCCTAGCATGGTTCTCAAAGGCAAAATACCTCTTCAGGTACGAATAGCAACAGCGGACAGTAATAAAATATTAATTTTGCAGGTTTATATAGGTATATACTGTACGACATAATGGATTATAAGACATCTACATTAAGTTGGCGTGTGGTGAAACTTGGAACTAAAAATAAAATTTAAAAAATATCTGCTTAACGCATTGTTTAAAACATGCTTTCATATTATTGACAGCTTCAGTGGTGGCGCAGTTGGTTAGACGCCGGCCGTGAAACACGAGGCTGCGGGTTCGGTCCCCGCAGCGAAACAAATATTTGTGTGATCCATATGTATTTGTTTCGGGTCTGGTTTGTGAGACCGAAAAGTGTCTCGTAGTTTCTGATACCGACGACACAAGACTCGATCTTAGTGGGGGGTCAGAACTATGTATGTGACTGTTGGCTGTATTTATTTATTTAAACAACAAGCATTTATACTCGTAATCTAATAGAGTTAACGTGTCCAAAGTAATAAAATGTGAAAAGACAAGAAATCTTCTTATTACTTTTACAACAACGCTTTCGGCGATAGAACATCGTAGATGATCTGAGCATTTGAGATCAATTGTTGCACTCTACTTGTTATAACATTCGAAATTTAAAAATATTTTTTTAACTTGCAAAAAGAAGGCTTTTATAAAAGAAGATAGAATAGAGACAAGAATCCATACTTTGCAGCCACAAGATAGGGGATTGTAGAAATATATGAAGGAGGTTTATTGCTAACTAGATTGTGTCTGCGATGCCGTTTCGATGGAGTTATGTGTATTGTTATACAAATATTGAGTTTTGTTAAAATAATAATTTACAAGGTACTATTTTTTTTGAAAGGCTAGAAACGTAGCCTTCAACAGCATCTTTTCAATTAAATATTACATTGTATGAATTAAAGTGATGGACTTACCCTTTAATTTAAGCTGTATCAAGATTATGATTTTTGCCAATCCTAAAAAGTATTGAGTTAATTAAATTACAATTTTATGCGTATTAAAAAGTAAATTAAGTATAGTTAAAGTAAATTTACATACACATACATAAACACACGCCTTTTTCCCAGAAGGGGTAGGCAGAGGTGCTACCAGAACACCCACGTTTCGCCTTGTATATTCCGTCCCACGATGTGATAGGGGGCGAGCCTATCGCCATATCGGGCACAAATTCCTGACTCCGGGCTGATAATGAATAGAAAAATCCAATATCACTTTGCCCGGCCCGGGATTCGAACCCGAGACCTCAGCTTTGCAATCATACCGTAGTAACACTACGCCACCGAGGCAGTCAGTGAGGCAGCAGTTAAAGTAAATTTAGTACAATTAAAAAACAAGGCGAAACGCGAGTGATCTGGTTAATACTAGGAGAACCTCTGCCTATCCTTTCTGGGAAAAAGGCGTGAGTTTATGTTTGGCGGGGGTTTATATATGTGTGTATGTAGTCGTATGTACCAGCTCACCAACATTTCCACTCAGATGCAGTAACAGTTAAATTAGCTATATACTCTTCGATCCATTTTCAAACACAGACAACGCGTCAACGTCAAGTTGCGGGTGTTCATTAGCGAACGTTTGCTATCAATTGAGCCGTTCATTTGCGATAAATACATATGTATTAAATATTATTTTCTAGAAATATAATTTTCTTTTAAAATTTCCGCAATGTTAAATATTTATTAATATTTAATCAGAAGTTTCACGTAATATTTACAAATCATAACTGAGATTTTCCAATTTGCGCTTTTTGATGCTTTACACTAATATTTTAGCTATTCGCAAAGATATTAGTAATCAAGCAACATGCTGCAGATTTCCTTTCTGACCAGCATACACATATTCAAATAATCTGAGCCAATATTTGAAGCTAACATCCGAATCAACTCACATAATTAAACACGGGCACACGAGAAATATGCAACATTCCGATTTCACTTTAACCAAACGAGTGTATTTGCCGAAGTAGCGAATAGATCACTAACACGGACTGCGTGCTATTAAATCGTTCGAAATAATTACATGCGTTCGTACGGCCGGGAGTAAATTAAAATGCGCAGACTAGCCGGATTAATCTCCGGTATATTGAAACGATTAAACAGACGGAGGGTCCTGTTAATAGGAAAGGTAAGACGACGGCTGCAAAGGGTTACTGATATTAAGACTGAGATTATTTCACAAAACGTTCCTATAACCATGACACGTAAGCAAATAATTACTAATACAGCAGTTTAAATGCAAAGAAACGCTCAGATAAGATCTATTCATACAATTGACAAGGTGCAGGTTGTCTGCAATACAAATATTTAATTAAAATTTAGATTTTATTTTCAAGTATAGACATTAGACGGCGCAACGACTAGAACAAATTCTAATGCAAGTATAAATGTAAGTTTTAAGTACTGTTGGTTCTTGACTTAGTCTATGTTACGACAAGCAGGTCTGTTTTGCATTCGTACTATGTTCATTCGTTTTGGTATTTCTCAATTTAGGTGAGTAAGATTAAACATCATTCTCTACTCTATACGAGAATTTTTAGACTATTTGACTGATTCTCTATTTATTTAAGCTCAATCAATGTAGCTTAAAAACCGAATCTTGATTCGCAGTCTTTCTTTTCGTCAAAAGTCCACATATTTTATTCCTTCTATAAAATAATTGAAACCATTCATTCCATTCGTATATCCCGTAGATGGGGCAGGTGACATCCACAGTGACTCCATCTCTCACGGTCTTGGGCTGCCAGCTTGATATCACTCCAGGTCCGTAAAAAAATGATACTACTGAACATTATATCTTTGTATTTTCACTATCCTTTTCTATACATACTAAAACCTAAAGATAGTAAGATGATGTACTTGTCTGGCGATAAACCCACTTGCTCTTGGGACGGATATAGGCTTGGAGAAATGTAGTTAAAAGTAGTAGTATCTCCGCCTACCTCTTCGAGGACACTGGCGTGAGTTTTTTTTTTATTGCATAAGTCCGGCCAACCAGCAAACAGGTCACCTGATGGTAAGTGAGCACTGCCGCCCATGAACATCCCCAACACTTGCATCGTGGATGTGTAGCCGGCCCATCAAATCGCAAGGAGAGCGGGAAGGAAAAAAAATGCAAAGAGGAAAGGGGTGTTGGGTATCCGGCAATCTCGCTCACCAAAGGAATAACAACAGCAAAGTTGTCACTTCACGTCAAAATCCTGTGAGTTTGTGTCTAAAACTGACTTTGTTTCCACATACTTTTATATGTATGTACGTACATATGTACTAGAAGATAGCATTTTTATAGCAGAACTCGAACGAACAGGTCCCCTGGTGGTAAGCAATCATTGCCGCGTATAAACGTCCGCTCAAAAGTTGTAAAGGCTGTTGAGCTTCTAACAATCGAACTCGTCATACGAGTAAGAACGACGAGTAAGAACGACGAGCAAGACGAGTAAGAAATCGTCATACAAAACGAAATACTAAAGCTGAAACTTAAAATTCAATACATTTTGTCTACTTAATTGATTTACTTTGTTACTCAATGCTACCTCACTATGTAAAAGATATCGAGTTATTTTTATGTGCTTGAGCGTATAAAAATATCTCGGTGCGAAGCACGTTCCTGCAACCTCTTGGTTCATAGCTGGCATCTCAACTAAACGCACAAGGAGGCTGGTAATGAAAGGAAACTCAACGAAAAGTCATTATCACTAAAGGCAATGCCATAATAAAATTAACGATTGGTTTAAGAAGACATTGCCTAGAGCGATAAGACTGCCACTTGTACTTTTTTGTTATTTCTGTATAGTGTTTCATTCTTGCATACAATAAAGACTAAATAAATAAATAAGAGATGAATTCATTCATAATAGTTAACGTCAATAGGTCGTAGTTTTACACTCCGCGACTCCTGTTAAAGAGATATTGCATATACCTTTGAAGACTCTAAATTCTAATATAAGTTGAAAATATTCGTAGTTCGAGTACGTTGAAGCGCTACATCCACTTATCATACAAATGCAGAACGTTATGCTGCTTTTGTCTGCTCCCTATCTGAATTTAGAGATAGTGTAATTTTATGTGTAACATTTTAGCATACATTTCGAGTTTGTGTTCTGAGTTAATCAGTTTGTGACGATCTTACCTAATGAAACAACAATATAAAATGATATTCATATTTAAGTAGGACAGTTTTAATTGCTTGTGCATAGTCCCTCAAAATGAAAATAATGCCTCCAAAGCCCCATTTACACGGGGAAAGTTTTTCGCCGCGAAAGTAAGATTATCGTAAGGATATAAAAGAGTCGCATCGTGTAAACATTTCTCAGAACACGATACTCAATGGTTATGTCATGAGATTCTCGCCCCGAGAATCTCTCTCCGTGTAATTGAGACTTTATGCTAAACCATGCTACTGGAGCATAATATTAGAATAACTATGTACAGTTGGTTTCCAATGATACCATCGTCACAAAAAAAATGTTATTTCTGTTACTTTTATGCCATATTTCATTCTTTCATTAAGATTTCCGAGTATTTTTATTTTTATCATAAAAGGCTGGCTAGACAGGTGCCTACTTCGTAGGTACGAAGTAGGCCGTAAAAAAAAATGTTTTTACTAAATTTTTCCGAGCTATTTCTCTGTTAGTGAATACAGGAACACAGAAATTTTTTTTCCAAAATATCCTCTAAACGAAAACACAATGCCTTCATAAATCACTGAAAAGTTGCTTTTTGTCCATACATTCAGAACAAGTCAATACAAACTGGTGGAATTTTGGAGTAATGGTTAGACTGGCGCGGCATTTCCGAGCTATCCATGGGGATTTTAAAATTGGGCTGACAACTGCTGCCATTTGACAACCAGTGAGGGCTTAATATGCGCTTAGAAGCGTGGTGGAACTCGATATTTTTGCTACTAAGCTTTGCCTGCCTGTATCCTGAATACAAATTAAATATTTTAAAACAGTTTCCGTTTCTGTTTTGACAGCCTCCATGGCACAGTGGGTTAGACGCCGCCTGTGAAACGAGAGGCTGCGGGTTTGACCCCCGCACCAACACAAATTATTAGGCCCCCACGACTATTTGTCTCGGGTGTTTGTGTCACCGAAAAGTCTCTCGTAGTTCCTGATACCCACGGCACAAGACTCGATCTTAATGTGGGATCAGGACTATGCATGTGACTATCGGGTGTATTTGTTTATTTAATTTAGTACTTATAATAGTGGAATAACGGACTTACACGAAGAGGGTCTGAAACAGCATTTGTAAATTAACTACGCGGAACACCACGCTTGGGTGCAGATGGCTATGGTGGCATATCCAACCGCAATGCGGAAATGATTCAATGGATGATTAGATAAATAATTGCACTTGACAGTTTCACACATATTCGCGACCTAACACAAAGAAAGTCTCGTGGAATTTTAGCATTAGAACACCCAGAATAAAAATTATAACTTCACATATTTTTTGACAAATCCTATCCAAGGCTAAAGGCCCATATTATTCAGCTGACTTCTCATCCATCATGTCATCGACGTAATTAACGTTAATCATACCATATCACTATTAATTACCTAAACTTACCACTTTAAAAGTAATTTGACAAATTAGCGAAACACCAAAGGGGGAATGATTAAGTGTCTCAGCTGATGTAATTACGTTCTAATGAAAGCAATTAACATCAAATAATACGTAGACACGGAAACACTGACTTCAGCAAAGGTAACAGGGACATTAATTAAACTGTCAATCAAGGCCGAAGAGCGCACAATGGTCGCTTTGATACATGCTACGTCAATTTTCGACGAAGCTCCCTGAGCTGTAGACGAGTGAGCATCATAGATATCACTGGACTGCAACGAGCTGTGCAACTGGCTTCCATTTTTGAAATAGAAGATGCGAAATGCGAGCTGTTTTAGAGTTAGTGCTTTTGTTTTTTCCTTTCTATCAGTGTCGGTATGCTTCGAGGTTGATCGTGATAAAAGTTTGTTCGTTTGATTCTGATTTGTAATGTGAACGCTGATGGCAATATTAAGGAACATTATCTATTAAAATAAATCGGAGCACTCGCTAAAGAAACTGTTCTATCTACAAATATGTATGTATAGGTGATATGCTAAGCAATAAAACGGCTTATGAGGTGAGTGGAGCAGTAAAAGTTTAATGTGTTGTGTAAATAACGAAAAAAATATGGGGTTTTATTAAAGTCATACATATATGCTTAAGAACCAACATTAAGACGTTGAAAATATTGTAAAATATCTTTTTAGTAATTAGAACGAAACCTGAATCCTAAATCAGGCTTAAAATTTTATATCTCATTATTCTCAAGGAGATTCAAAGATCATCTCGACAACGATAATAATGCATATTATGATTTACTAGAACGTGCGAGACTACAAATCCGATTAGAGGGGTCTATAGTTTCCTAGAAATACAGCCCGACAAATCTGAGATGGTTTACTGAGCGCATTATATTAAAACATATTGGTCTAGGCTAGGGGCTGATAGTGTAAAATCAAAAATAAACTTTGTAAAACTCTAGGAAGCCAGCACTTTGTGCACTTTGTAACCGAAGCGGGGAGGGTTTTTGTTTTACGAGTTTTGGAAATTGCGAATGCTTTTATATTATCCCTCTCTTCCTTATCGTGTATCGTGTTCAGGATTAATACAGCGAGACGTGTTTTGATTATGAATGCAATCATGATTGAACTGCGAAGTGGAAGCACTCAGCTAGTGATATTTCTCTATTTATATACAGGATAATATTGACATATAGCACATTTAATTAAAACCGCTTGTTCCCACCACTAACCATTCCAGGTAACATTGTACCAAGTTTGAAAAAAAAACTGCCTGGTATTTTTGTCAAAAATCGCGATTTCATTTTTCAAGGCTTTTGATCAACCTGTGTAGGTACGAGTTTTTTTACCGTTCAGGTAAGTTCCCGATCCTAACTAATGTTCAGCCAAGCACTAAAAATACTCGTATTTCTATAGGAGGTGGCCTAAATCGTGAAAACAAAAATCACGATTGTAAGAAAAAAAATCATCTGTGGTTTAGTTATTCAAAATTCATACAATGTCACCTGGGGTGATAAGAAACATGCGGGTTAAATTACATACTATATGTCAATATCAACTTGTATATCATGAGAGTGGGATTATTCCTTAGCCGAGAGCACATTGGTACATTGTTGTGAGGAAAAAATAGTGCACAATTTTAAACTATGAAATCCAAAGATTTCAGCGGTAGCCAAATTATAACAATCTAATAAAATACACCAAAAATGTTGTCTGAAGTTTTAATCTATTTTTCTGTGGAGTCTCTCATTTTTATTTTTATTAGAAACTTATCCA
Source organism: Theretra japonica (assembly GCA_033459515.1). Taxonomy (NCBI): domain Eukaryota; kingdom Metazoa; phylum Arthropoda; class Insecta; order Lepidoptera; family Sphingidae; genus Theretra; species Theretra japonica. The sequence goes on from CM065943.1 coordinate 9,041,848, forward strand.
TTAACAAGTACTTTAGGACATTCTTGATTAAATTTCAGCTGCTTTGCACACAAAGGGTTTCGAATAATCTAGCGGACAGACAACCTACAAAATAATCTTGTAAGGGTTGAGTTTTTGCTTCGAAATTGATAATTCTCGTCTCGCCACTTATTAGCCGCATATTATTTTAAAGAAAGAAATGAATACCGACTGTTTTATTTTCACCACAGTACGAAGAAACCCTAGATGTTTTCAACAAACGTGGTTGTATTAGATCGAAAATAGAAATTATAGATTTAATCGAGCGCGAAAAAACAATTTTAAGCGCTGGCATAATTGTGTCATGACCAAAAATAGTCGAACCTGATGATTCTTCAATTACCGTTACGTGCAGCATAATCAGTTGTAGACAGTCAGTGTAGTTTTACTAGGATAAAAAATCTACATCAAAACGTAAAGCTGTTCCAAAGAAAATAACAAAGATAAGATCGCCAAGTCCTTTTTTAATCGAGCGAAACAGTGGAACGTAAACAGAGCTCGATATCGGTTAAGCAACAAATGGCATCAGGAGTTGGTCGCACGCCGTGCTCCGTTACAAAAATTACGAAACCCTTTGTGTCGCGAAAATGACATTTGTTTTTGTTCGTATGTTACCTTTTAATTCCTCAACACGGCAGTCGTTCGCGAATTCGGTTTGCAGTTTGTTTGGCGTAGCATATTGGCCAGGTTTTACACTGCAAAATAAACCATTCTGGGCGTGTATGATTGGCATGCGAAGTGTTTCTGTAAAAGATTGATGTATCTTTTCAATGGAATACGTGTCTGAGGATCTTGAGCTGGAAATACAAATCATACACATTTATTCTTGAAGGATGAACAATTTAATGTCGGATATCGAGCAAGATGTTTGTACAGAAAGTATTAGATTTAATCTCGGTATGATTTCCTTATCTGGTATGTAGGTCCTACAAATAAGCAAGTGGTTCACCTGATAGTAATTTGTAATCGTACTTCATCAACAACCACAATATTTATTTATTTATTTATTCTTAACTGCACACAGAAAGGAAAAACATACAAAAAAATAATAAAATTAAGAAAAAAGTACAGATGGCGGTCTTATCGCTCTAGGCGATTTCTTACAGACAACCTTTGGATGGATTTAACACAATGAAAAGAAGACAGGGCAGTCTAGAATATAAAAGAGACAAGCTCCAACACAAACAAAAAAAAAAGGAAAATTAACAAATTGTTTATAATTTATATATACACAATATATAATACATAGTAATTTACTCCTAATATACATACACATGCCAATTCTTAATATTTATTTATTATACAACATTAATAATTAAAATTAAACATGATTAAAAAACGTTAACAATACACGAGGATAATGCATTTCAGGCATTTGAAAGTTAAAAACTAATTCATGCCAAAGACAGCAACGCTATTATTTCGCTTCGATTTTCTCTCGAGACAGTAATTCCACCACCATGGTCGAGCCAGTCTATTGACGCGCATCAGCTTTCAGTGAGATATACCGGTCTTACCGGATGCACAATACTCTTGCCTCTTCCAGTCCTCTATTCTTCCCGCTCCCTCCTCGATTTGATGTGGTCATAGGCGGCATTGATCACTTACCATCAGGTTAACTGTTTGCTCGTTGGTCAGACCTGTTTTATAATAAAATCCTTATCAAACTGATTCTAATGATGTAGTGTAAACTTTTACCCCAGTCTCAAAACCTATATCTGTCCCAATCTGCCAATATATACGGTTCATCTACCTTATTTCGTTATTGATGGATTTTTGTAGCTCCCGCCTTCCACAATTTCTAATAGTCAGCCACCCTTAAATGAACGCGCGCTAAGCCTCGTCTAGTAATGCCTTGTATTTTGCATACATCATCATTCTCGTCTCACAAACCCACGATTTAGTAGCGAGTAATCCGACGTTTCTGTAAAAATGATCAATTTGTATTCATGAAGGATAAGTAGGTGTTTCAAAACACGCCTCAGTAAAATATGCGATAATCTTAATGAAACACATGCTTCCGCCCTAAGATTAAGACTAAATAATGTAGAGGATCGTAAACCTTGTTCGCGTTAGCTAAAAAACCCACTTCGTCATAAAAAGTAATTGACACTCAAGACGCTGGTATCAATATTGTGATAACCTCGTTAATACGCCAGCAAAGCGGGTAAATATCTTTTTGACCTAGTTACTCGTAAAATCGTTTTTTGTACATTAATGAAAGTGGCCAGTTCGGAACAGTTTTTAATCCACTTATAGTTTTAAGGGGACGTATAAATATTGACGATTCGACAAAGTTTGAAATTAAAGCATAGTGACTGTGACTAAAACGACGTAACTAAATATAGTTATAAGAAACAATATATAACGTGCCTTATATTTATAAGTATTATTGTTTACTGTGAAACATCGCTATTATTTAATTCCAAACATTGCAAGCGAAAATTCTTCTTGACAAATGTGGCAGCCCATCCTTGGCACATTGGTATTCATTCGAAAAATGATCGGTATTATAATGATATATTGCGATTTACGTGATTCAATTATCTGCAAAGACATATGTCAGTCTTGTTTTGCTTTTTCAAATATATTCCAAGTAAATTTAGTACAAAGCCTTTCAATAATTAAACTTAACCGTATTAGAAAAGAGCATACGGGAGTTCTCATGTATTCCTTTCCTTTTAGGATGCAAAAAACGTACAGCAACACATACCCACAATTGTTAGACGCAACAAGGAAACTTGATTACCGAAGTCTAACTCCTTTACGAAAAAAACTTGCAATGGCCACCTCCTCAGTTGGCTCTCTAAAGGTTATTGAATTTTAGCTACATAATCCGGCAGACGCCAGATGGGACCTCGCTCTCAAGCGAATGATCACCCATTCCTCTATTTACTTTGGTGGGCCGCGGCACGGTGTTTTATTAAACGGACTCGTGTTTTTACTACATTGAGTGTTTATAACCGTTTTTACGGGGAAGTTTTGAATAATGCACGCTATGAAACGTAAAAAATAAGCGATGAATAATTTTGCAAAATAAAATTTACTTTTCATTTAACGTTAAAAATGTTTTGCAGTCTTTATATTTTCATTAATGAAATAAGTTTTAATAAAAATATAGAGTTGACAATTGAATGTATTTTTTTAATTTTATATTTTGCCAAAGGATTGTTTTATTTTGAACAACAAATATTTCCGGCATTAAATTCCAGATGTATAGGAAATCATATTCATGCATTCGAGCTTTTGCGTTCGGAAGTAGTGGAATTTATATATTGCAAATAAAGTTTCTCAAGGTGGAATCTCAGGTATTTTTATAACGATAGTAATCATGGAGCACTTATCACTTTAGAAACAAAAAAAATTATACATACCTACTTCAAAGGTAAAATATATTTTTCCAATGCAGTTGCTATTCTCCATTGTTTATTTTGATGTGTCGTGAATGAGTTTAAAAACACAATATGAACAAATTGCACTGCATGATTCTTGCTATCATTAATAGGTTATACAGATAATACTGGAATGTAACTCATAACCTTGAACTCCAAAAGCTAACCAATCACCGCCGATCAGCCATATTTGTTACTAGATAATTGATATTTTTAATTAATTAATTTATAAAGAACTTCTACCAACTAATTACCTATGCAAGTTAGCAACTCCAATATTTATTAAAGAACAAAAGTTCCGAGCAGCCGCCCTGAACAATCTCGAAGGAAGTTATTCGCCTCAGCTACAGCCAGGCATCTAATAGCCTCGTGGTTTAAGTCCTGCGAGTAGCGTGTGTCAATTACCCGATCGAATCTTAATTAAACAACGCTCTGAACCAGAAAGTTATTATAAAAGTGACTTAGAGTTGATCTTGATTGATATTTAATTATTTTTCATATTTTTTGACAAATTCATTCATTGACGCAATTTGTGTGATTTGTGGGTGCCTGTATGTTTGATTATTTGCCTGTTAATTTAATTTCATCATCGTCGTCATTTCCAACTACGGGAGAATTACTGCTGAAACTAGGTCTTCCAAGAATTTGTATAACCACATGTAGGGACTAGGGAGCGGGCAGTAACCAGCTACTTCCGCCAACCTTCATTAGATTATCTGTCCTCCTTGTGAGTGGACATCCGGCGCTGCGTGTACCGATTTTGCACAATATAGTTCTATATAACAACTTCGAAATAAAATGTATGCTTCAAAAATAAATTACATTTTATTTTATATTAGTATTGGTTTTTGAATTTATTATGATTTTATTTATATTTCGAAAAATAAATGTGATATAATGTAATAGTTTAATTTTGGTGCATTGAAACATCAAACGAGCAAGCAGTTCGATAAGGATTGTTGGGCTTTTAGTAAAGTCACGGTCTGAACGAAGTGCGACAGCAAAGCTGTTACTTCGCGTCGGATGGTGTGAGACAGCGGCACTACTGCGAAGCTGACGACCCATTTTATTAAAGACTACATCTATTGCAACATACAATTCATACAATGTTTCCTAGAAACCCTACGTATATTCATTACTAAAACTATTTTGAGGAAATGTATCATATCTTCCGAGAAACTACTTTAATATCGAAGTGTAGTGAATATTTTATGAAATATAATATGTCGATGCAGTTTCTAGCAACGAATAATTGAAGAACGAAATGTCTGACAAAAAAAAATAAAGTTGGAATCAAATTTAGCCTCTACAACAACAGTGTTTCGAGAAATCTATTAAATAAATGACACATTAGCACCAAAAAACAATAAAAAAAATATATTTCTAATATTTGAAACATAATTATACTACAGAATAGCGAAAACATTTTACATCTACCGGATATTGTCTACAGACGAGTACTAAAATAATAAGGGCCCTAAAATAGGTGGTTCCTTCGGAAAACGGAAATGTACACCGGTTTTATTGTTTGAAAATGTTTCTGTTGCGCAATAAAACGATCTCGCTTGTTCCAGAAATCCCATCTGCTTGCCAAGTTTCATTAAAATTGGTTTAGACAGTAATCATAAAGATTTCAAAGTGCTTCCTGCAGACAATGTTGTTTTATCAATTTTAGAACGCATAATAAATGGACAAAGTGATTTACAGAGCAGTAGCCATGTAAGGATTAAGAAATTACCGGCAGTTTACCAGTTGTATGGCCACAAAATATCATGAATGATGATCCTAGTGAGACGACCTGGTAAAGGTCGCGAGACGTCGCTGGATGTAGGCTGCCTCCAACAGGTCACTGTTTTTGATCCTTCTTCACCATATAAAATGCCACTTAAAGAATGAATTATGTTTCAACAATTGTTGATACCACTTCCAAATTAGGAAGGTACCGTATTTATAGCATATACAATTTAATGTTTTAGATATTTAAGAATTAGAACACAATTTCTGACAAAAAAGGTTTGAACATACTTATAAAGTTGCTGACCGTTTTGTTAAGAATTAAAAAAATAAACCAATTAGAGCATACCTCATTGATGCTACCTTTGATGTTATCCCAAACTGTACGCTACATGTCATCAAGGTTGTATTGATTCATTCCGTTTGAATTGGAGGGACCACGGCACACGTTTCCGCGCATTACTCCCGTACCGGCTTGCTGTTCAATGGTCTATGTCGAAACACTAATGGAATGATTCCTATCTACAACTTAATAGTACACGGAAGATCCTTTTTGTACAAACAGAATGGAACGCAGTCTTTTTGCATCTGTTCCCCGTACAATTGAGTAATCGTTCGTTTCTAATGGGGTCATTGGGAACTTTTGAAATCTTTCGGTATATTATATGTATCACGCGTAATGTCTGTGTTCCATAAAGACTTCACTTTTTAATATAGTCATTTATTCAATTCTCATGTCGTCTAGATGGGGCAGAGGGCATCCACAATGAGTCTTCATCTCTCCTTTTAAATATAGGATTTATCATTTAAGAAGCGTATTACCCAGCGTTTGTTTATCGATATAATTATACTGTTTTCAGCAGCCATGCATTGAATTTTCAGAACAAAATAATATTATTTTTGCCTTCTGATGTTCGTATTATGTATATGATGCGGATATGTTACGCATTAATTCGTCAGTATGTTTTTATTTGTCAATAATTTATTGTGCACTACACAAATTATCAAAAACAAGAAGCTAAAGCGCATAAATATGTATAACAATCGGCGGTCCTATCGCTGTCGGCGATTTCGTTCGATTAAAAATATTTATACTCTAATGTCTTTTTACACGATTACTTTGTGGGGAAAATATACTCTCATGATATTATAGGGAATGAAAAAGGAGCGATTGAAATCATATTATAAGAAAGAAAAAAACAATTATTATCTGTATAATATATTAAGTGAATAATAAACAGTTATTTTACGAACCTGTGCAAAACCTCTCACATAAGCTTGTAGTATTTCACTATAGTATATCTAAAATACAAAGAAATCAATACATACAAATCAAGCCCACCAACTTAAAACAATATATCAAACCTTAAAAATATTAAAAAAATATATACAATAATTTAAACCCTCACAAAGCCGTATATTCAAGCAACCTCATACATTTATTTTAAAAAAAATACACCTATTTAAAAACGGAACTCGAAAATTAATTTAACTTTATAATTACTTCAGCGGGCAATATTTTTGGCATAATCGAATTTGTACATAATTACGATAAATTCAAATACCGTTGGTCGAACAAATTGTACCCTGTTGTATCGGTGATAGATTGATTGTTGAGAAGAAACATCTGCGGAGTAACAGTTTTCTCCGTGGATGGAAATTGATATTTTACGTAATTCCGCTCTGGCGGTTGGAGATGTTTCCACGTCATTTATTTCTTGGTTTATTTAAACATCAAATTCGAGTGCTTCTGTTTTGATGCTTATCTTTCGTCGGATATTTAGAGGAATAGAATTTTTCGACTCCGTTGCTAGTATCGAAAATTAGTAATAACTGCTAAAAATTGTTTCAATTGAAATAATATTGATGGTGATGAAACACTCACAGGAAATCGACGTGAAGCGACAGCCCAGCTGTCGCGTTTCGTTCGGTGAATGAGATTGCCGGATGCCCAATACCCTTTCCTCTTCCCATCCTTTTTCCTTCCCGCTCCCCTCCCAATTAAGCCGGCAACACATCCATGATCCAGCATTGTGGATGTTTATGGTCGGCAGTGATCACTTCCCATCAGGTAACCTGTTTCCTCGTTTGCCGGGCCTATGTAAAAATAAGAAAAAAAACACTATTGGACATTTATGTCTTCCTAAATGCACTTTGTTGGGCACTAATACTAATCAGAACATATAATATTATTTGGTTGCGATATAAAAATAAAAATAAAAAATGAACAATTTAAGAATGACAATATATTATTTCAAAATTGAGTTTATTCGACTCTCGCATATATCTTAACTACAATAATCATAATCTGCATTTTAATTTATTTGTAACAAACATTTATTAACTCCGACAAACGTAGTCCCGCTCCAACTTTTATTGTTTGTTTTTTGTTTAGTTTGTTAGATGTCATAAAAAAGAGTTTACTGTCGTATACATCTCTGTATTACCACACAAAACTTGGAATGACACCGTAGAACTTTCACGGATGTATTTTTGCGGCATCTCGTCGCATGCCCTCTTTAATATTTTAAACAATATACTTCCTTCCCCAGTATTCTTTTAATGTTAAGTTCGTATTACCAAGCACTTACTTTGGTAGATTAGTTTATTTTCAAACAGAGATCTCATTAAATAATTTACCTTTAAGGGTAAATAAAGTAGGCATAAGTGCAATATACGAGTTTATAATTACAGACAATGGTAGGGGTTGAAAAAATAAAATAAAAATGTAACCCTACAATGTATGATTTTTTATTTTTGTCCACAAAAAAGATACGTTTTTCTAGATATGGTATAGACGTCTACTTTAAAATAATTCTTCACTTAACAATAGCTGCATTTATTAATATTTATAAATAGATAAATAAACCCAACAGTTACATACATAGTCATGACCCCACACTAAGATCAAATCTTGTACCGTGGGTATCAGGAACTACGAGAGATTATAGGTATTAAATGCAAAACAATAGTAGAGAAAAGCGTGTTATCAGTAGAATTACTTTCTGAAAACGATATTGAAAAGACAGCGGCGGCGACAAGCAATGCAAAATCTGGGATAGATGCTTATTGGAAATATTTCCATTCAGCCGGATATAATGTTGGACATATGAATGAAATTCTCATAAAAATGAGACAAAGGACGTCTGATCTATCACTGAGCCATCTTTTTGGCGTTAAATCAAGTAAATTATTGAAAAATTCTTTCTTTTCTAACAATTGACGCTCCGCAGTGAAATGGCTGAATCGTAAATGTGATTTTCGTGTTCTAATCATACGATCCACATCAAAAGAGAATATGTGCGGAGTGGAAATCAACTGTCTTGTGGATTGTTGACAATGAAAATGAGAATGTTGATGTGTCGTACCTTTACGTTTTGAACCATTATTTCTTGTAATATACACGACTGTGATGGCACAAACGCTTCATATAATTATGTGTCTGTTTTGAGAGTTATTCCCCCAAGCTGAGTTGTCATTTTAGTATTGCGATTGTCATAATAAAACCTCTATATAGGGCAGCATGTTTTAATTTATCGTTACCAAATAGATAATGATGAAATAATTGTTCAACGATTATTTTAAATGTTGAGTTGTGAAGGCAAGAAATTAGTATTCATAATATTCTTAAACTTATAGTTGTAATGAGACGAGAAATTTTAGCGAAATAAAGGATTATAATGCTGTACCCACGAAACATTTCTAAGCACGCTTAATTTGAAAAGTAGATTAAATACACTAAACTAATTTAAATATTTAAATTCTTTGAGTAATCCACTCGGGGGTAAGACAATGATGAAAACTAACTCTAACCGCTGCATACATAATGCGAAAAAATTGCTTTTGTAATACAAAATCTGGTTTCCAGAATGCTTAAGTCTTATTTCTTTGACGCGGGGCAAACAAACAGAAGTGAAATTAAATTGTGCCGCCGCCCTGATATTCTTCGCGGACAAGCTTCTCTTTGACCGAGCTCTGTTTAAATTTATATTGTAATATAGTTTTAGTCGTTGCTGATATTAATGAGATGTTCAACTCGACAATAGTTTATCTGGAACAAAACGGAGATTCAACAGCGGCCAAATGCAGTTGACGTATTCAGTAGGAATTATTTTTGGATTTGTAAATGCATTTGCATACTACTGTTTGCTTAATACAAACTGCGTTACTCTTGTAAGATAGTGATGGTATTGAGACCCATTTTAAATGCCGCAGAGGAGCTAATATCGGCCTCTGTGATATTGAAACATTTTGAACTTGCAATGACATTAGGTAGTAGATATAATATCGTAGATATATTCTATTACTTATCCTTTTAGTTCAATACTCATTAAGGATTCGTTTCTCCAAATATATATATATATATATATCTTTCTCTCTCTCTTTAGCCATTGGAAGTCGACTGCTGAACATACGCTCCCGCATGGATCGGCACAAAAAAATATACTAATCATTTATTATAATTTGTGTTTACTACGTAAGTATCTGGAAAATGAATCTCTTGGAATTCTTCTCAAAAGATGATCGGTAATACTGACACTGATTCATCTCTTTAATTTTTCCAGATTAACATAAGAGAAACAAACATGAATTTGTACATGTATGTCTAATTCTAATAATCACGATGACTGGACATTCAATCTACGGCTCAAATATTTAAGGGCAATTAATTTTCACCGCTGCAAGGGCCACTAGCCACGACAGAGCTAATCTGTAATCGTGAGCGTACCATTCAACATTACTGGTGTCTACTAATGATTCTGTAGTTGGATGAATAGTTATTAATAATAGTGGCATAGTGAGGTATATATAATTTTATTTATAAATGTCGACTACATTTATATTTACTGACGATATTTACGTGGATGTTTCACGAAAATATAATTATTTTAGAAACATTGCCAAGTATGATTTGGGATTCCAAGTTTATACAGCTTAGAAGAACAAAATTATAGCTTAAGATAAATAAATAATATTATTTAAAGTCGTTATTGCCATTAAATAAGCACTGCACTGATTAACTATATTACGTTACATTTATTCGCGTAGTCTGCAGTTTTTTTTTATGATATAAATGCATCTAAACTACAGATGAATAAAAATAACAGAAATTAGCAAGATAAAGCTTCAAGTACATCCGGCTCAAAAGATCAATGTTTACAATACGCCGATGCAGAAACTGAATTATAAAAAAACCAATAACGAAAACAATGCAAAGAGTTTTGGCGAAAATATCGTAGCTCTCCATATATTTTCGTTAATTTGCTGCATTTTAGGGTTTTATTGCATAAAGTAGACGGCATTTTATTCAATATCTTTCTGTAAAGGTGCACATGTGAAGTGGAGGTGCGAGAGTGTATTAGTTTATGTTTTATAAATAATATATAACACGTACTAATATTATTATTATTATTTCCATTCTTTGCACTTCCCAATTAATTCTTTATTTAATTAATCTAATCCATCCAAAGGTTGCCTGGAAGAGATCGCAAGTAGCGATAAGGCTGCCGTTGTAACTATGTCTTTAGTGTTAATGTATTTGACAGCCTCCGTGGCGCAGTTGGTTAGACGCCGCGTGTGAAACGAGAAGCCGCGGGTTCGATCCCCACACCGAGACAAATGTTTGTGAGGCCCACAAATATCTTTCTCGGGTATGGGTGTTTGTGAGACCGAAAAGTCTCTCGTAGCTTCTGATACGCACGACACAAGACTCAATCTTAGTGTTGATGACTGCTGAATGTATTTATATTTATATATTATTATATTTATTTATTTTCATTTGCTTTATTCTTTTTTGTGTTGATGTACAATATATAAATAAGAGTGATTTTTAAGTGATTAATTCGATTTTCTCGCTGGCTATATGCACAAACCATGCGAAGCCATAATGGAACAAAAAAACAACACAAAAAGCATTCTCGTGTTAATTATCGTCCACAATAAATCCACAGGCTAATTACACACGACGGATTAATAAAATAGCATTTCCACGTGTTTTAAAGGATTCCACGAGAAGTAGAGTAGCATTTCGCATGAATGCATCACTTTCACTCCGCGCTGGCTTTTAAAGCGGTTGCACAGTCGTCAGCCAGTCGATAAATTTTCACACGTTTTATTGTTCCCTCCATGTTGAATTTCGACTGGTGGACAAAAGTTTTAAAGAATTTTAGAACGCCTTCAAGTAAGCTACGTCGTAGATATGGTTTAAAAGAGAATTAATGGATATAACACCGCATTTATAGAAGTCATATGTCCATTAGTGGATATTGTGATGGTGGAAACTGGGATAAATATGACACATTAGCTCAAATATCGGAAAGCCAATACCTTAGCCTTCACTTTTGAAAAGGTAAGCAGGCTGGGTAAATTGCTTCATTCAAAGATAATAACATTTAATTCCGATAGCCAATTTGATCGTTACTTAAATATACAAGTAAAACAATAATAAACCCGAATATCAAAGAAAATTACAAAGCCTTTATCGTCAAAAAGGGAATGAGTAACAAAATAAAACCAGAAGAGAGTGGAAAGGAAATAAAAAAATGTAAATATTTAACAAAAGCTTAGTGGCTGGTTAACCAAAGGATTTTTACGAAACAGGAAGAAACGAAAAATAATAGAATCAGTTACAAGAAATGAAATGTTAAGAACTCTTTTCAAATATTATAACTATGCGAGTTCAATAAATCATATGAAAAATAATCGACGATAAATTTTATTTGTATTGGCTACAAGCTTTTACAGCAAGCTTTACTTATGTTTTCGTCCGCTTAGAATAAAGCTTCAAGAGTATCTTAGTTCCCAATGGAGCCGTATATGTTTCCGGGAACGTCTATAACTATAATCCAGGACAACGTACAGTGTGAGATGACATAACAAGAAACACAATTTCCAATTTATAATACTGTAATCATAACTGGAACTGCGCTACCAGTGGGACCTCTGCCCACCTGTTCGGGAATGTAAGCGTGAGCAGTGGTGACAGGCCCAATCCATAATGTTTAATCCCCCACATCAGTCCAGTGCAAATCGTGGAACCTCATATCATAAATCCTTGATATCGAATATACAGGTGTGATAAATCCACTTAAAAACACACAAATCGGAAACGTTTACTGAACATTTTTTGCATTTATTTTCTTCTTAAATAATTCCCACAATTCACGTATAAAAAACAGACGTGTCAAATAGTAGGTAAACAGAAAACGAATTGCTTTGTATAAGCCAAGAGAATCCAGTTGAAACGTTGCCTACTGTATAAACATAAATATTGTGTATTGTGAAACACAATTTGCGTTCGTATTTACCGTTTCAGTTTACCATGGGCGAGACGAAAATTTTGCACCAGAGCGCCAGACATAAACAGAATCACCAACCCTGTTACAACTACAAGTTTTTCAGAATATTGCTCGCTCTATTTACTCGCTGGCGGCAACTAAATAATCCGAACATCCTCCGCAGATGTAATCCTGACATGCAATCTCCGGCGCCATCAATCAGGACGGGAGGACACCCGCCGGGAGGGGGGACGGAGGGCGCGGGGGGCTCGCGGGGGAACACGACGTCACAGTAACAGGATTATATCGACATAATTATCCTCGAAACGATCGAGAGATTACATACTTTTCTTTAAAACATCCACGGCGCACGAGAGCGTAATGCGAGCAAATATCCCAAATCGAGTTCTAACGGTAAATTTATTCAGCTTTGTTTGTATTTACACGAATCATGTGCGGCAATGAATGCGGCAAAATAATTTACTGTGTAATAATACAGTGAGCGTGGAGCCGAGATGATGGCATCTTGTTCCGTGAATGACTAGCATTAATAACTCGTATTATAGATAGATGTGATGGTATTTCTCCGGCTACCTTCGTTACGGGGATTTTGGACGAAATTAATACTGATCGTTAATCAAATACCCTCTATGCGCTGAATGAAGACCGCCCTGGACGATATTTTTTGATATTAAGGCCATTCATGTCTGTTTATAATTGATTGATATGGCGATGTATTTACGGTCGCTACATATCATAGGAAAAATGGGTCTTTTTCGAAGTACAAATAATTTACTTAAAGCCAATTACTTGCTGAACTTGAGTAGTAAACTTAAATGTATGTAGCTTTAAAGTTTATTGGTAATTTTTAGCAATCACAAAAATATTGAATAAGGGATTTTTTATTAACTTAATGTTCATTTCTTTGAATCTAGGGTCTTACATAGTTACTGTGGATATAAGCGAGCGTGTTCCCATCTTAAAGGCCGGCAACGCATCTCCGTGCCCTATGGTGTTGCAGATTTTCATGGGCGGCGATGATCGCATACCATCGGGTGAGCCGTATGCTCATTTGCCCCCAAATATGAAAAAATAAAATATAAATATATAAAAAACAAAATTACACCGGTCCTTTTATCAGGATTCAATCATAATAATAAAATATCACTATCAAAGCCTTTTAATTTACAACCAGTTGCCTTAAAAATACTATTAAAACATTATAATTCCAAGCACATTAGACCTCCAGCCTCAAAACACAAAATTAATTTTGACCCACAGCAATCTCGTCGACAGGCCAAAATGCAGCGAAACTGTTAATTCGCGTCAGTTTTACGTGAGACAGTGGTAATTCCCGGTCGAGCCGACCCGTTCACGAACTCAAAACGGGTTGCGGCGTATACTACACGAAAATGTATAGCTTTAAAATATACGACCCACCTTTATACTTCACGAAGCGAAGTTATAAAATAAACTGTGTTTCTTTCATGTTGATACCCGATTTTCCTAGTAAGGCCTTGAACCAGTTGGTTTGATTTTTATTCTGGCTAAAGCGCCAAAAGCAAGCTAACCCGACCAGTATGAAAGCCATCAGAGGTTAACAACATGGTCCATTTAAGCCATCAAAGGTGTACTCGTACAACATGAGGCCATTTAATAAGATAGTTACATCTTACATTCTGGTGAAATAAATTTAGTTATTGTTAATCTGGAATGACAACTCGATTATATTCTATTCTTTTTTATTCTAAAGCACGTTTGGGTATATTTCCTTAAGTCTGAGTTCCCATATAATACTATGCAAGCACACCGGTCCACAAACCCTCTGTCAAAAAACGGGCTGTAGGAATGGCAATTGGATATTTCAGGGCGAGAAGTTTGCAATTGCTTTATCACGCTTTGCTTAAATGATTCAATGTTGAAGAGAGATATAGATATAGATATAGATATAGATATAGATCATTAGGACTGGATAACAAAGCATTTTGCAATACGCGCATTTCTGTTAAGGACCTAGGAAGATGGATGGAATTTTTTAAACCTGTCAAACTTTAGAAGTCACGGCTAAATATTATTAACGCTGTTTAATGAAATGAAATGAAAATGAATTGAAAATAATTTATTGAGTCCATTAAAATGTTCAACATTATTTAGATTCAGTCATATTTTTTTTCTACCACCCGGTTCGGAAAGCGGTTTTCACTAAAGAAGAACGGGCAAGAAACTCTAGTGTTGCTCTTTTCAAAACCAGTTTACAATATCGTGATTATTACAAAAATTACAAGTTGGTCCAAATCAGAGCAGTTCATTGATAATTTGTTATAATTTGCACAATGAAAGCTGGCATCAATAACATGTTCTGTATTTCAGTCATCAATATCCGCTTTCAATCTAGGCTTCAAGCCCAGTGAACATAACTACAATAATCCAGAAGCTGACAACGAACAGATTCAACGCGCACAGAAATCAACTCCGCCAAAATTGCACTTTATAGTTAGAGCAAAATTGGTTTTTGATTGCCACCAACTCGTGTTCCATAACGCTGACATCATATATAATAAAGCCATCTGTCTTCGTCAACCTAGCAAGGCCGCTCTATTGTCTCTTGGTTTGTCTCAGTTACAGTAATTTTCGGGTTGATATCTTGACATGTTACGCAGCGTCGCTTGGCAACGCAAATCTTTTTTTTATATTGTCTTCATATTAGAGGTAAAAGCCTTAGCGAAAATAGCATACGATAGTGATTTACCTATCCAAAATACTTGGGGCTAATTATAATTAATCTGATATTTTGTGAATATTCTTAATGCTTTATTTTAGTACCTTCGTACATTTATTTTAACTTTATTTAAACTGATGTAAGAGATCCCGCCATGTACTACATGATAGTATATAATTAAAAGCAGTAAAAGTAAACGTTCAACATAAAACTTATATTTTGAGAAACTTTTATTGACGTAACGCGATACACTAAAGGTTAAGAAGCCACCTAAAATCGCAAATTCTAGAAAGACGCCTGAATCCAGCAGTGAATAGTACAAGGATAGTTAATACAGGGTATATCAAGACTACAACCGAAAACGAAGCCGGGTGATAGTTTGAGTGATTACAGACACAATGCACTTAAAAATTTCTCAAAAAAGCGACCGGTTGTTTTGCAATTTCTTAAACATATGTTTGGATGGTAAATCCCTACTTTGCTTAAATTATAATTTAAGCCCTTGCGTACGATTGTGTCATAAAAGACAAAAAGATGTACATTTTTATTTTGGGAAAACGATGTATTTACTACCCAAATACGACGATAAGTAAAAAATGACCTCAAAAAATTGTATCTGAA
This sequence comes from Theretra japonica, assembly GCA_033459515.1. Lineage (NCBI taxonomy): Eukaryota > Metazoa > Arthropoda > Insecta > Lepidoptera > Sphingidae > Theretra > Theretra japonica. The sequence continues at coordinate 9,057,609 of CM065943.1, forward strand.
GTCACTAATACTACAACCTGGCGTCGTTTTCGGTCGCAGTCTGGATGTACTCGGTATATAATATTTACGTATTCAACCCATATTTAAAGCCCAACCAATGTAATAAGACCAACTACGTACTACAAGTTTCTATCTCTAACATTTGCAACTACAAATTTCATGCAAAACTCGCGATCAAAATCTACAAAGCATTTTATCAAACAAATAAAATGATATTTTACAACAAATAAAATACATGCAACATAAATCACCGCTAACAGTTTTCATACAGAACATGATATGAAACGGCACACAACAGCTCAATAAGACCGCTGCGCCTTTGTACGCAAAATTTCGAGGTAAATATTCACTCCCACTATTCAAGTAAAATATCATGAAAACCGTTCAATCACTTACACGCCAGAACGCTTTTAAAATGTGGCTTGGGGCTGGCACGTTGGGGTGCAAAATTGGCACGTCAAATAAATTCCTGTCACTCGTAAATACTTTGCATAAATTGGATTCAAGGGAATTCCCGCAACAAAGACGCCAGACGGCTGTTCCAATAAAAGAGAACGATTGGATCGCTTTTGACGGAAAGGCAGAGCGGCGATCACGAGTCCACCGTTGTTTCCCGTTTAGTTTTTTTTTTGTTCCACAAAGCAAAGGAAAATGTAAGTAACGACTGCGCCACGCAAATCGAGTTGTTATTCCCTCGTTCCGCAAAAATCGAAAATAAACCTTGTATGACGTCAATTTTCTTTTATAAACAGAACCGCCGTTTCCTTTCAAGATTTCCCGAGGAGTTCCGCGATGTTTGTTGAACATTCTATATGCCTACGCGCTAAGTTTCTCGACATTGTTGTCGCAAATTAATCTCCTTATTATCTTCTGTGTAAATGTACTGTTCACTTGTCAACATGATCTAATTTTGTCTCAGAAATTGGTACGAAAGCCGTGACACATCAATACATTCTCAAAGGTAAAAGAATTGAATTTTTGGCATAAAAAATTACAGAATTATAGAGTCCTGAATTATCTGTGCTCAGCAAGATAATAAATTATCAAATGTGTGAAATACCTTATTTAAAGTTTCCGGCTGATTACTTTGAAACTTTTACGTTTCATTTTTAAAACGATGATGTACTTAAATTTACTTGGATACCAGTTAAGATAATAAGCGAAAACTATTTAAGAAAATCTTTTTTCTTTTTAAATTCCAGCACATAAATTAATGTCAGTATTTATTAAATGAACAATGCAGGATAATATGGTGTTACTGCTAAGTCTACATAAGTCAATTTGGAATCCCAAAAGGTAAAACTTAGTGAGTGAACTTAAGTTTACACTCCAAAAGAAGTAATCCATCTACAAAATTATGAAAAAAGTTAGTCAATAAAAGCAATACTCACAGACCTGAAACAATACTTCTTATTACTTCTAAAACTATAACTAACTCTATAATGGTGAAGGAAAACCTCGTGAAGAAACCTGCATATCGTAGGGATTTTCTACGGTTTGTAAAGTCCGACAATCTGCACTGGACCAGCGTGGTGGACTATATGGTCTAACCCCTCTCACTCGTACTCTCGATTGTAGAGGAGACTCGTGGCTGCAGTGGGACGTATATGGACTGATACAGATAGACTTCTAAAACTAGGGGCAGGATATCCGCATCCATTCCGATAACTATTCTCCGATATAATGGTAGAAAATATATCACGGTAGCCCGTGTAAGTATGTTAAGATAGAAGTTCGATCTGTGTATTTCATCGCAAAAATGAAAAAAAAATTACGTCAGGTTGGCGCAACAATTATAGAGACTTTATTCGCAAAACGTTGCGGAGTCGATCCCTCTATGAATATAACCATTTTTAACCGACTTCAAAAAAAGAAGAAGGTTCTCAATTCAACTGTCTGTTCTTTTTTTGGATGAAGATACAGAAAAAAAATAGTAGCTTGGAACAATGAGCATAAAAAAACATCAATGAATATTTCTAATCTAAAGTTTGAAGCCTTAGTTTTCCTCACCACTTGAAGTTCGCGTAATAAACAAACATAGAAGTCGCTTTAACTCAATGACCTATTTATATTAAAAGAGGAATAATAAATAAACTTCCGGCCCATAAGTTTGCTCCTTAAAATATTCTGATTATGAAACTCTCGGCCCCAGGTGATTTATAAAGTCGCTTCGTAAAGTTTGACTTATTATGGACAACTTGTTCTTTGCGAATCGGCAAGTGTAATTGTAATTTCCAGTAGTCATTGTGGCAAGTTCGCCATTATCTAAATGATTGTACAGTGCTTTAAATGTAACTTTGTTAATGTATCTCTGTGTTGATAACTTTTCACATTAAATTGTGAAACGTGATTCTGCCGCTCCAGCGGTATTAATGGAAACAACGGATTACATGGATATTTTTAAAAATTTATAATAATTATGGTATTCAGTCAGCTAACTAGCACTAGGCTAGCGTGACGAACTATGGCTTAAGCCTTTTTAATCGAACTTACTAACTTAGTAACTTAATAACTCATCCAATGTTAGGTAATTTTTAAATGAAAGTAATGGAATTAATTATAGAGTTTTCTAACAGTGTTGTTCTTACTTGTAAGTTGAAAGCATACATCCAAAATGTTTACTGAATTATGTGATTGTAAATATTTGCATGTATTTTAGATGGTAAGCCTAAATGATTAAATAAATCCACGGTAAAAGATTCCCGGGTTCAACGGTGGACCATAATGGGCTAATAGTCACACACGCAGTATGCAGTAATCGCCGCATCAAACATCTACCTACAAAGTGAACAGATGACCAGATACAGAATGCGGAAAGACCTTGGATGTAGGCCTTAAAACAATCTGTGAAAGCCCTTGCTAGAAACCTATTTACAGTACCAGATTTCCTATGGCCAAATGATGCTCAAGGGACGAGCATGCAGTTAAAATGAAGATATACGCTCGCTGTGGCCGTCGTACAACTCCATAGGGACCGCAGGTACACTTCCGTCCAACAATGTTTAAATGCGACTTGAATTATTCGATTCCATAAATTATGCTCCAATGTAAATTATTGTAGCGCTTCATAATTTTTGGCCACTTTGCCATATTACAATATTTAAAATGCAAACAGAACAGAAGGAAGCTTAGGGGAAAATTTTACTCAGTTATATTAAACAGAGAACATTTTAAGGGGAATTTTTCAAAAAGGTATCCCCGACGGATTTACAAAGTTTAAAGGACGACACTTGGTCTTTAATCCACGGGAGTTTTAACGTTCATGGGTTACGATGATAATTTGCCATTAGTTCACCCGCGAGCATGGCTACGGACTTTCTTCAAAAAAACTTTTTTGCTAATCTTTGTATCCTTTCATATTATCAAACAAAAGGTTTGCTGTCGCGTTTCGTTCGGTGAGTGAGATTGCCGGATGCCCAATACCCCTTTCCTCATCCCATCATTTTTCCTTCCTACATCCCTTCTCATATGATGACGGTCCAACAACACCTCTATAATCCCAGCGTTGTAGTTGTTCATGGGCGGCAGTGATCACTTACGATCAGGTGATCTATTTGCTCGTTTGTCGGATCTATTTTATAAAAAAAAATTAAGGTGAAACTTGTTTAAAATAAATATCAACGTATACTCGTATAGCATTATATCATTGCCAATTATAATATTTTAACTATTATTAAAGGATGCTATTGCTGACCACAAATCCTGAAGACCTAGTGCGAAATGAAGGAATACAAGTAAACCATGGAAACTCTTGCAAGTTGGTATTCTTGGTAATTGCAAGTATGTTCATCGTTGCTGAAGCCAGCTATCAAATAAAACCTTAACAACTTAAAGAAGTCTCAGAAAACAAATAGAAGATATTAATTTCAACACTCACTTCATCACATTACTCAAAGTTTTATGACGTCTTATAAATTATACAATAAAACCTCCTAAACGCCTATCGATATTAATTCCCACAAAACCAATAAAAAACAATGATTAGGCGCTCACTAAGCTGCCACAACATCGAAAGAATCGGCACGGAAAAAATTGAACATCCATCTTGATAGATGTTAATCAATCATAATTTCCATTTTTCCTGCGAAAATTACTCTAATATTAAAGCAATCAGTCAATTAGGTAACACGTCTTCGACGTTTGGCCTTCGTTCGTAATTCTTCGGTCTAATTACATCAGAAAAATATTGCTCTATCACACTTTATGGGGAGAGGACCATTAATTTATTAATCTTATTAATTAACCTCAAACGATGTTCACGTATTCATAAATTGAAAAGGGCTAAATACGGAACTCCCATTTGGGTAAACAGGGGAACCTTTTAGAACCGAGTGGTTATCGCGGTCTTGTACAGATATTCCGGTTTGAATCAGAGATATGCGTGAATACTCGTATAATTCAGAACATTGAGATATATGGGAACGGACTTCACGAACAAAAGGCACGATGAATGGTAGTGTGCTGCGTAGGAATGATAGAAACAGAAATAGAAATAAATAAAAAATAAATACATCCAACATTCACATACATAGTCCTGACACTAAGATGGAGTCTTGTTTCGTGAGTGTATAGGAACGAGATACATTTCGGGCTCACAAACACCCAGACCCGAAACAAATACCTGTGAAACACACAAAAAAATGTCTCGGTGCGGAAATCGAACCTGCGGCCTCACGTTTCACAGCCGGCCTCTAATCAACTGCACCACGGAGGCTGTCATATAATATATCAATGACTTTGAATTACGCATGTTGTTAAGGCATTCACACGTAAATGTTGATAACAGAAGTCAATTCTCGAAGTTTGGTGTCTGTTCGAAACACCTGATTATCTGAGGAACTAATTTAGTTATCAACTTTGTAGCTTCAACTGCAGGGCACGGGCCTCCTCTACAATCGAGAGTACGATTGAGAGTGGTTAGGCCATATAGTCCACCACGCTGGCCTAATGCGGGTTGGCAACTGTGGCGTGTGCATGTGTGGTGTATGTGCGGGTTGGCGGGTTGCGGGTTAACTGTTAATCCATATTTCGAGTATGACAAAATAATTTTAGAAAAAATTTAGACAGTTCTTATAATAGTCAAGTAAATAAGGCTGGTATTTAATTATAAATTACGTACAAATTATTATTTATTATTTTTTTCTGATTTATCCATTTCAAATATGACGTTTACAATAAACTCATACACAGAAATTGAAAGTATCGATACATAATTTAAAGAGATTTGAGGCTAATATAAAAAAAAACTTTCATACTTATCACTATTTTGTAAACTTATTTTAAAAAGAGCAACACTAGAATTTCATGCCTGTTCTTCTGTAGTGAAATTCGCTTGGCAAACCGAGTGGTAGATCAAAAAATGACTGAATCTAAATAATGTTGAACATTTTAACATTTTAATGGATTCAATAAATTATTTTCATTTTCATTTTTATCAGACAATAGTACTAAACGAAGCGTCGCTTATACCTGAATATATTTTGAATTGCGAATCTTAGCAATACTGATTAAGTCTGAAGTGCTTCTCACTATTCAATAAACTAAAAGATTATATGGAGAGTATCCCCCTCGTCTTCACCTCACCTCCCCGCTCCGCCCCGGCTACGTCTTCCTCTCAATAAATAATCACTTGGGAAACGTCAACAGCTAAAGGACAACCTTTCTTGGATATTTGCATAAGTTGTGTCGAAATCGTCTTTACTATGCTGAGGAAACAAAAGAATGCTAATTTGGGCAACAGACAATGGCGTTTTCATGTTGTAATTAATTTACGCTTGACGGTTTTGCTAAGTTTTACTAAAACAAATAGGTAACGGTAATTCATTACATCAAACTAAATAATTAATTACGTCATTTCAAACATAATTATTTAGTAAAGTGCTGGCCGAAAACTCCTTCAAACGAAAAAAAGATCCAAAATGTTATTACCGTGCGCGATTTAATAAATTTCCCCACATGAAATATTTTACACATAAAATTTTAATTAAAACTCAACAAGCTCGGCAATGATTAATGTGGACTCAATAAAATACATTAAAGAAACCCTTTGCCGTCTGCGCAATTCATGATTTTGTTTAACAGCTCTAAAGGAAATGCGTAATTAACTTTACTCGCTGCACACGCACCCACTCATTATGCAGGCAATTAAAATGAGCTCGGTGCAATTCAAACGAATAAACAGCCAGGATTTTTTCCACTCGAGGTGGCACATTCGACAGGCGTGATTCAGGCCCAAACTCAACGCAGAATGGACATGCCGCTCTGTAATCTGTCCTGGCAAACCGTGCGCTGCATAAATTAGCCGTAGTTAAAAGCACCCTTTTAATGGGAAGGCCAAATGAATGGGCAGCGTCGGTTGGCGCCGAATTTCGAACGGACTAAGGCGTGTTCACATATGAATGCGGAATCGGCGGGATGGTCGGCCGAAGCCGCAGACTTACTAATCTACGGTGATCAATAAGTCAATGTGCTCTTGTTGGATTCGTAAAAGAATTTACGTGTTACGCTAATTTCAAATGAATCGGTACCTTCTCCGATGATATTAACGATCATATCTCTACATTTGAAGTTAATTGTAAATTTATTATACATAATCAGTGAATTAAAGCTAAATTATGAGCTTAATATGGCTGCGTCCTAACAGTAGATGGGACAAACGTGTGTGCTGACCGCAAGCATTTAAAATTGCGCTTTGCTTCGACGCGTCCTTGTTATCTACGTGAAACGGAATTAATCGATGTTCAACGGACCAGACGAAGTATTTGTCGCTTTGTAATTACTTGAGTTTTATTTTTTGGCTGAAATACTTTTGCATTTACCAGCCTCCAATTTATCGAGTTTAAAATGGAATGAATGTTACGTGGAAAAATATTTGTTCACTTCTTATTTTGGAACGTTTGTAAAGGTGATAAAATTAATGATTGTTGACTTCAGAGATGTTGATTTTTATAACGCGTAACAATTATTGGTAGAAGTTTGTAGCTATGCAATTTAAGTATATAATCTATTCAAATTATAACAAATCTTTCTTATCTACGTTACGGAATAAATTAGTTAACAATTTTACAATCGGTCGCTAGCTACCCGACATCGATGTTTTCAGTACAATATCCAACTTAAAAGGCCTTTTTTCACATGTAATCCTCTTGGATTCCCATAATAGTCGAGAATTCCGGATTTTAAATGACCAAAAATCTCATGTTGCTCTATAAGCACTTTGAAGAAACTCCAGGACCTCACAATGAACACGCCCAAGTTCTTCCAGTGCGTAGCTTGTAGAAGCACTACTCATAGCCACATGTTCCTTCCTCGCCTAAGGTCTTATCTAGCCAGAGCAATATCTGGTATCGACTCGGTGTATTTGTCTCGGCCCTCTACCGATCCCACTCTGCTGCCTCCTTCTACACCATTACGGTTCCATAGAAAGAGGCTACAGCTTTCCATTGTCATTCTCCCCCCAGCATTGTCAACACGACAGCTGGTAGAGAGATTCTGGCCGATCTGATTGACCAAGACTCGCCGCTCCACTTCCCAGGTAATGTAAAAGTCCTAAAACACCTATAAGTCGCCCAGATAGACTTAACGCAGATTGGCAGATCGACGATACTTTGTAATTTTATGAAGATCTCTCAGGTTTCCAAATTTCCTCACTATGTTTTCATTTTATGTTAAAGGAAATTACGTTTTATTTTCTACGTTTTAAGTACCTTTCTTCAATAGAATTACGTATTTATAGAACCCGTTTTCAAGTTAGGTACTTTAACTATCTTGTCGGGCTTCAGTTTACTAAATTCTGCGAAGACTTTTACTTGACTACACGAGAAAGGTTAAATCTATCGCAACAAACTTGGTAAGAAGCTTAATTTTACCCGTACTACATAAATCCTATATGCTGTTGCTGAAAACTCTCTTTGATGAAATTAATCTAGTTTCTCATAAGCTATTGGTTACAAAGAAACAACTAATACCTACATTTTATAAGCGTATATATATATTTCTTTTATTTCACTAGGAATATACAATTGAAATTGACATGAGCAAAAAATAATTCGATCCCGGAAAAAATATGATTGTTTAAACAAAACGGCATCGATGATATTTGATATTTCAACATAATGAGATTTCTTCCCTCTGTGCCTCCGAATATGTAAAAGATATTTTGTTCCATAAATATCAATGAAAGTAATAAATTCTCATTAAGAAACGTTACTCTCGGATTTGACATTAATTTGTTTTAATTGTTTAATGTTTAACATAAATGATTCAGACGTTTTAAGAGTCCTTGTGAAATTAGATTGTATTAAGATGAGAAATATTTCAAATGCCGTATTATCTAAAATTAATTGCTTGATGCGAACATTCGAGATGTTAAAAGGTCTCTTAATTATGATTGAACTATTTTTAAATCTTACGACACTGTAGCTAAACTCTGATGTAAAATCTGTGTCATTTTTTGAAATTTGACTGATTAAGGTAATTTGACTAATAAGACTACGTTTATATTTATATAAGTTATAATCCTCACGCTTCGATTACAAAGTATATCGTTTATGTATACTTATATACAAACTTAAACTTATGTCTATAATTAGTCATGCAGATTAATCCGAAAGAAATTGATCATTAACTCCGTAACCAGCTGAGACCAAAGACGTCTTCGAAATTTCACATAAACATTTAAATATACATTGCGCTTCTTTAAGAAAATAAAAAGCTTCTTCATTAATTAGCAACGAAACATTAATTAATTAGATGACAAATTAAATCTTGAGTCTCGTCTGCAGGTATAAAGATACAAATGCAGTGACACATAAAGAAGATATTCTTCGCACAAGGCGAGTGTTCGTGAGGTGATTGGCAGTAATTGGATGAGCTGAATCAAAGAACAAGGTCGAACTTCAAGAGTGTTAATATAAATTAAACTCAGTACTTTAATCCCAGCTTTGGAATGGATAAAGGAGTGGGAAAGGGCAACATACGTGATTAATATATTATTGTGCTCTGATTTTGCGTAACCTTTGTATGGCAACTAATAACGTTAGATTGAATTTTATATGATGTTTATGCTAATCAATTTCGTTCACTCAGCTCATGTAAATTTTAATTCATATATTCTTTAATAATTCATAGTTGTATACTGCTAGTGTTCTATTATTGTTTCTCATAATCTAATAGCATTAAACTTCTGAACATTACATCTGGTGGAATGTCTATATCTAACTTACGGGTGTCCATGAATGGTGCGAATTGTAGACGCTTTTCTAAACTTAATAAAGAATACATTTATGAAAGTTCAGTCAGGGCATCTCAGTTGAGCCAATGATATAGTAATTCATATTAAAATGAAATATTGTAACTCCAAATCCATAGCAATGAGATACAATTACGTATTTAAGTTATATCTTTGTATTCAAAAAAACCCTGTCCGATCCAAGGCGCGCATATTTTGGGCATTTTGTAGTATTAAAAAATATAATAAAGGATAACATAATTATCGTAAGTTATAATATATCTTTTAGTATTATCTTTTCGTTTTTAATATTACCCTAAAACCAAGCAAAGTTTTAAATTCTGACAATAACAACAACACTCATTCTGACAATTCCGAAACGCCGCGCCGCGCATTGATTCTTCGAACGCAGTTGTTAGCAGTGTAGTGTGAATTTCCCTATTTTTTAATTTTATGTTATTAAGAATATTTTTTATCATATTATTTGAAACGGATATTTTAAAAAGAACACATTAATGATGTCTGATAACAACTTTAACGATCGGATATAATTTTTTGTCACCCTATATACTAGTAGAAGGCAAGACAAAGTAGTTCTAGCCGGTGGCACACCTTCACAAGCTAGAAACATACGTCACAATAAACGTAAAACCACAATGTTGTGCCGCAAATTGTTCATGAGAGCAGAACCTAGTTCCACTTATTACACAGCGTTTTGATGTTCGCTAGCAGAATTCCCTGCGAGAAGCAATTTCTGAAGGAAGACCACATCAAAAGATTCCGACACACGCTAATTTGTCTCAGCACCAATTATTCCTTGTGTATATTGTAATTGTCTACGGCCTTGATATGTGAGGCTGTTAACAGCCTCACAAATAATCCGTAAATATATAATAAATACACATACCTAAGTATGTGTGTATATTTAATAAGATACACATTTAATTGGTAGTCATTCTTTCAAAAACTTTAGCAATTCACAACTTTCAGCACTTTTGAATAGAGAATCAATTATTGGTTCCAAAACAGAACTTAGGACCGACCCTAACAGTGGCGAAGGCTCCATATAACTCGATTCCCTGCGGCTTACCTTTTGTAATTTATCATTACACTATAAACAAGCTAATTTTTCAAAATTATTTATGTAATATCTAAACTCATTTTATTCAACGACATCTGTCGGCCACATAGGTAAATATTACTGCGGAGGCGCACAGCAAACAAGTAATTACATTGCGACGCGTTGCGACCTCTGGCGAATTACTGCCAAAATTGTTCGGCTTATTCAATAACAATGGCGCGGCCCGTGCGCCAACCGTCCGCGTCGGCTGCATGTTACGCATTGGTGTGACATGGTTGTATATTTTGCAACAAATCACGCAAAATTGTACCTTAAACTTATAATGATTTAAGGTTCAATTTCCGTTAAAAAAGCAGGAGGCATGCTGTGAATCTTCAGCATTTTGTGTGTTTATGTGTGTATTTGTGTAGATATCACTGCATTAGTAAGTGTTGTATTAACATTTTGACAGTATAGGAGTATTAGCTGGTTCACGCATTTAGTTTTTAATGTTTTAAATTACAAAGTGTACATAAATATTAATAGTATTATTATGTTGTAATGGAAATTAATAATCGTGAGGGACGTACATGTTTAGATTGTCAATTTCGGAAATACCGTTACTGTTTAGATATTAGGAAGTGCTCGACTACTAATAATACAACTAATAAAAGCGCGGCTAACGTACTTGTTAACATTGTATCTAGATCATTATTTTTCTTTATTAATCTTATATTCACGTGCGGTTTAAAAATATACTTTTTTACTTTTCTCATGATGACATTGCAACTTTTGTATATTGGAAATATTAAAATATAATTGACGACCGCAGTACGTAGATGCCATCATACGAAACGCAATCGTTTCGTTTGGTGAGTGAGATTGTCGGAGGAATAATTTGCTGGCGGTTGGATATGCACAAACGTCCGGATATAAGGATACACGTACAAATTATGTAAATGTGTCGCGTTTCGGGCTAATTCTGTGAAGCATCTCACGATAAGTTGATCTACTCAATGTGGACTGCACTATGTTTACTATCAAGTATCAGTCGCATTGTCTTCCCTATGTAGGGCCAGTAGGTATAAACAAAATAAACACACTTATTTCGCGTATTGACCTTCGGCTTCCCTTTTTAAAAAAATCACCCTTCGCCACTGGACCCTAACAAGGTTTAATAAGTGTAACATTTATAAAACTGAAATTACAAATACGTAGGTATGGAGTATACAAATATTTACAGATTTGTAAGCTAAAATAAAATAGCTAAAATATATAGACATAAAATATATGATTAGTGTTAAAAATACAAAAGTCTTAAGGCGATTTAAGATTTCACGCCTTGTAATGTTTTATCGCCCATTATTGACATATTCAAGCACCTTTTAATATGAAACGAATAAAATGGAGTGCATATCTCTCGTTTCATATTAAAACTTAATTTCATTTAACAAAATTATAATAAAAAAACTGAAATATGTGGTTAGTCTTCGGTTTATTCAATACACAATGACCACACCATTTGTCGTTGACATAAATCATTATATCAATAAAAACCTTGATTTGACCTTTCAATAACACCTCACCTTCCCAGAATTTTTTGACACCAACCTGGAAGGTGCTGCAAGGCGCATTGTTTATACTAATTCCGTCAGTCTAGTTAACAACGATAAAACGCGATTCACATGGGCTCAGCGCGTCAGGCCTTTGTTGTGTATGTTGACGTTTAATCTCCTCCTAGAATAACGCGGTTAGGAATGCACCCGACCATTTCTCCACTGGAAATAAATACGAGCGGTGGAAAGTGCTCACTTTGTATAAATTGCAGTAGACGCTTGCCGGGCTCCTCACTTGTTATAAAGAACTGCGCTTCCGACGGTGCCGCTTCAAAAAGTTCAAATGTATTCAGAGATAATTGTGTGTAATTGCATTTGCGAACTTTCCAGTTCAAACCGCGCAAACAAAACGATCCACTCAGTAGTGTGTGAATAACTGAAAATTAAAATGAATCTCGTTGGTGATGATTTGTCGGTCATTAGTGTCTTATTCTTTGTTCACTGCGTTTTGAAATTTATTGGTACAACGTTTATTTTCGCTGTGCTCTTGCTGTTAACTTTTTTATTACAAGGGGAAATGGTATACCGATTTATTTGCTCACGACTGAACGATAGATTTTATGATCCTCGTGGGACAATATCTTATCTAATTCGGTTGCTTAATAATAATTAGTTTGAGATCAGAACTGTCCTTGGCATTAATAAATCTGTTTTCTAACTGCCTTGGTGGCGCATTTGTACTACGGTACGATTACCAAGCTGAGGTCTCGGGTTCAAATCCCGGGTCGGGCAAAGAGATATTGAATTTTCTATACATTATAATCAGCCCGGAATAATGATTTTTTGCTCGATGTAGCGATAGACTCGCCTCCTATCATTTCATAGCACGAAAACACATGAGGCGAAACGTGGTTGTCTTGGTTGCACTTCTGACTAAACCGTCTGGGAAAAAGGCGTTTATGTTTTGTTTCTAACTGTCCCCGTTAACAATCGTTGACAGTAGCTTAGCGTACTTTTCAAAGCCAAAACACTCCAAGATTTTATCAAGAAACGTTGATCTCTATATCCTCACGATAGAAATATCTGCAGCTGGAACAGAATCTTATATCCCATTAATCTATGATCTATGAACGTCCTTATTGTCGTGGTGTTGATTCTAAAATTTACAGCATCGTTTCTTTCTTATCGTGAAAACTTTAAAATACGTCTTGGAGAAGCAATATGCGGGTTGGCGTATCGATTGCATTTATAGCATTCCCCTCTTATTGGCCGTCCACACTGCATTAGCCTTGTTACATTTAATTTGCCATTTTTCTACTCATCTCTGTGTTTTTAATTCGCAATGTAAAAAGAACGTCTTCTTAAATTTAAAATATCTACACGTAACAAAATGTTAAATAGTCTGAGGAACTTGTCTGATCAATAACAAATCCTACAAAACACCTTGAAAGATTGACTTAGTTCAAATTGTTACTCATCTGTTTGGTTCTCATGTCGCAAGTTTAATAATGTGACGTTGGACAATGTTAGTTTTGACTGCTACTGGAAAATTTTTGTTTTTGACAACCCCTATGTATGAAATCATAGTCGATTTAAAACATATAGGCCATCGTGGTTGTGGAAACATCATATTCAATATAAAACTTTTCATTTATTAATTAAACTGTAATTATTTGCAATCAATCCCTCTTCAATGAAACTTACCAAAATTACGATCAAATTTCAGCAGTATAGTTTCTTCGGTGGCGCCATGCTTCACTCTGGTCACCGTTACCCTGACTAAAGTAATTAGCTTCTAATTACTGTGCAGCTAATGGAAAGCTTGTACCAATTAGTCAGCAGCCTGTTCACTAAAACATAGCACAACATCGTTATAATAACATTACCAGCACACTCAACAATGTAGCTAAAGCAATTTGTTTAAATTGTTGGCACTTGCGAAAATGCCTATGCTGCAAAATATGTGAACAAAGCGGAAAAATATTGGCATTTTAAAGAGATAATTATAGAAATTTGAAAAAAATATTACTCTAGTGAAATACGCCATAAGTCATAGGTAAGTTAGTGATGATAACAATTGATTCGACTATAATTAAATGTGGAAAACTGACTTTATTCTAAATGTTGGTAAACTAAAAAAAGGGATTATTAATTGAATAATTCACTGACTAATAATAGTAATAAATAAAGTAGAATAATAATACTAGATAATAATAGTGTCTGGCAGTGGATTATAATTAATCCGTTTTTTTTAGTTTACCAACATTTGTCATACAATCAGATTTCCACCTTTGATAATAGTCGACTCAATTTTAGGATAGTATTTGAATATGATATGAAGACTGTTGTGTATCATGCATTGTACTATATTTTATCAGCCCATATAAGTCAAACTGCAGGGCACGGAGCTACTCTACAATCGAGAGAACGATTGAGAGTGGTAAGGCTATATAGTCCACCACGCTGGCCTAGTGCGGGTTGGCGGACTTTACATACCATAGAAGTTCTTACTAATCGCTATGGTGTGCAGGTTTCCTTACGATGTTTACCGTGTGTATCATAATATTATCTCTATAATTACTAAGTACAAGCCTCACTTCAAATTGTGAATATATTAATAAAAGTTACTTAATATCGATCGAGTAAGATCCTAATTAAAATTCACTTGCGCTATGACAAAAGTTTGAAACTATCAACTAACATAATATTAGATTTTGGCAGGGTTGTGGAAGCATGAAGTTGACTAAACAACGATCGCTAAGAGTTAATCAAAATACTTTAAGCTTGTCATATAAGGTGTCTCATCAAACGTAAAATCGCATATACTATACGTGACAATGAGAGAGAGAGTGCGTGGTGGCCTGTTGGTGACGGACCAGACGCGTCTGCCTCCATGTTCACGGTGGTCCCGGGTTCAAATCCCAGGGCACTACTCCGACTTTTCGGAGTCATGTGTGTATTGTCGTCAATCACCACGCACCATAACGGTGGAGGAAAACAACGTGAGGGAACCTACATACCATGGCGATTTGTCAGAATTTCTGCGGTATGTAGAGTCTGCCAACACGCAGTAGACCAACGTGGTGGACCATATGGCCTAACCCCTCTCAATCGTAACGTCGGTTGTAGAGGAGGCCCGTGCCGTACAGTGAGAAGTAAATGGAATCATAGAAACAGTCGGTAAAAGGCCATATTATTTTCGACATACAAATAGCTTTTAAGTTTCTGAAACATCAAGTGAAGACTATGTACAATGTTTGAATAGACTATATTTAAAGCTAACAATTGAAACTTGTTATTCAATAATGAAACTACGTATAGTTTGAGTACAGAGAACACCTTGAATATAACTGGAGGTATGAAAGCCGTGTAAAGGCGTGCAGATATTGAAATACGTTTCTGAATTGATAAAATTCACGTGTCTGACAAGTATGGGCTATATTTGATGAAATTTCAGAGATAACTTACAAAAATGCCTTCTAAAGGATTTCCTGGCGAGCCAATATCATTTGTAAAATGTAAAAGTCTGCCAACCCGCACTGGGCCAGCGTGGTGGACTATATGGCCTAACCACTCTCAATCGTACTCTCGATTGTAGAGGAGGCTCGTGCCCTGCAGTGGGTCGTGTATGGGCTGATACAGTACAGTACAGTACAATATCATTTAGCGTCTTCTACATCATCATCTACTAGGTTTTATACCAAACTAAAGCCCCATTTACACGGGGAGATTTTCTCGCCTTGAAGATACGATAATCGTAAGGATATAAAAAAGTCGCATCGTGTAAACATTTGTCAGAACACGATACTCTATGGCGGTTATGTCATACGATAATCGCATACGATATTCGCCGCGAGAAATTCTCCGCGTGTAAATGGGGATTTACTATATGTGAATTCAACGCAATTTACTTATGTTGCTGAATGATCTCGTTTATTATTGCATGACTGGCCGCTGACCAGATGTTAATTCTTTTCAGAGCAATGTTGACCTGAATGACAAATAATATAATACAAAAATAACTCTAACGAAACCTGATTTTACGACTTAATTAATAGGGATTAATAAAGAAATAATTAATCGCTCCAATTGGATATGCAGCGAGCGCACAAACTTCGAACCAATTCCGAGTGTAAAGAGCTTAAAATGTTTCAGTAATTTATTAATATGAAAAAATTGATATGTGCAAAAACGTTTTATTAAAGCGCGCTTTACATCGCTGCATATTTCCTTATAATACAAATGTTTTCATTTCACAAAGTATGCGGTGGTAATTTTTCCTTTGGCTGTAGAGGGAACGCCTTTTTGTTTTATTTCCACGCTTTTACGACTGCAGTACTAACTGTGGCTTCTGAGAGCCGGCTCTTAGAATTGTTTTAAATATCGCTTTAAACAGTTCTGTTTGTGTAAACAGTATTAATATCATGCTTGTGTGTCCTCGTTGAGTTTAGTATGAAAGACTTATGTGTGTCAGAATGTTTTCCAAGGTTTATCTTTGGTTAAACATAATTTTCTTTACAGTAAGGAAGTTTCAATCGGTGGCTGTGGACGATTATGTTAACCCTTACCTAGATAAATATTTAAAAACAAAGCACGACAGATTTAGCTTCGAAATAACTGCAATGTTTTTTGTCGATTAACATCGTTGGCATAAACAACTAAAGAACACAATGTGCAATTTCTAATACCAGTATCTTATATACCTATAAAAAAAAAACATCTCCCACCCACCTGCATAACAAATCTACAAGTAGAGAAAATTACATTACATCGAGATATTTAATATTTTCCGAACAGACGTGTGTTTGCCGATATGGTACCGTTCGATTCAATATGGGGGCGCCACTGCACCAGGTAATCCTATAAACCTGGCAGGAAACGCTCGCTTTCACGAACTTCATAATACTGTTATATTCTTCCGAGGCATCACTGAGCTGAGTAACTGCTCGTAATAGTTATTGCTAAAAGTCTGCTCAAAGGGGTACGAAACTTTCATCTTACGTGCGTCCCGACTTATAGATTGTTTGAAGGAAATATGCTGTGTATAGGTCTTGGTATTTATGTGTAATTAAGTTTTGGTTGTTGAGGTTTTACTAAATATGATCAAGGAGGTATTTGTTATTAGATGTTATACTTTTTTTTGGAAAATAACGATTACGAATCAATGATATACATAAATGCATATAAAACCTGATCAATAATTACGATTATGAAAATTCTGATAATTATAAATAATGCCTACATTCTTCATTTTATAGCCTTATATTATTTATCTCTATCTGTGTAAATTTCATGTTTCAAAACCAAATTAACCAATTACTTATCTCGATCAAAATGTTCATATCTCCAATAGAACGTACTAATAGCAATTTTATCGCAATCAATCGCTTTTACCTAATATATAGCAAACTTTCATTCATTAAATTGTTCCGCACTTGCTTTGCTTACGGTGCAGTACCGAAGTTCAAAGTTGACTAATCGGATCAACCTCTCCAATGAACAACAAATATTCAATCAGTTTTATTACATTAACAAGACTTTTAATAACGACTACGGACTTCGTAAAAAAGATTTTGAATAAGAGAATAAATAATGTTAAACAAGTAACTGAAATATTTGATAAATTTATCACAATGTTAGATGTTAACTTGTTAGATGATTTGACATAGATTGTTTAAAGAAATAGCTAATGTAGTATAGAGGAATGGTTGGATATTATTTAGATTCTAATCCATCTACTTTTGACAGACAATTTTGTTTAGTTCCATAAATATATATAAAAAAAATATTACTTACAAATTATATCAAATTATTAATGAACTGCTCTGATTTAAAACAAGTTGTTACTTTTGTAATAATCACTTTATTATTTTAAACTGGTTTTGAAAAGTACAATACTAGAGTTTCTTCTCTAGTGAAAACCGCTTTCCGAATCGGGTGGTAGATCAAAAATTACTGAATCTAAATAATGGTAAGCATTTTAATGAATTCAGTAAATTATTTTCATTTCATTTTTTATGTATTAAATAGAATAGCAGTTTTAATTATGTTTTAAAAGCTTTAAATGTGTGTATAATGTTATGCATTCTGTGATTTCCTGATTAAGGAGAGGCAAAAATAACGAAAAATCAAGTAGATAATACGTTTGGAAGACTTATTTTGTCAAACACTTTTCTTTTTAATTTAGATGCACTGCTGGACAAATCCCACCAATTTTTCTAGTGTCTGTAGCCAACGGTAGCTAGTTTTTCTCCGAGGTCATCGCCCGTCCTCAGACACCCATTTTGTCAGTTTTTGCCGCATCTGTCAGGATGCATATGGCAATTCTAGCCCGCCCAATTCCATTCAAGCCTGGCGAAGTCATTTCCTACGTCAGCCATGCAGTTTTAGATTATTCTTGCCCTTAACTTTCAAACATATATTCTTCAATTCACTGTTGAATTCACTTCATTATTGTAATCCTTCAATTTAAAAGGGTGTTCATATTTACTGCCTCGGTGGCGTAGTGGTACTACGGTACGATTGCAAAGCTGAGGTCTCGGGTTTGAGTCCCGGGTCGGGTAAAGTGATATTGGATTTTTCTATTAATTATCAGCCCGGAGTCAGGAATTTGTGCCCGATATGGCGATAGGCTTGCCCCCAATCACATCGTGGGACGGAATATACAAAGCGAAAAGTGGGTGTTCTGGTAGCACCTCTGCCTACCCCTTCTGGGAAAAGGGCGTGTGTTTATGTATGTATTTACAAAAGGCAAAGTATCGCAACAAACATCCGCACGAACTTATACATTCCTAACTTCAATATGAATGCTTTGCAATAGTAAAACTAGAATTGGAGAATATGCATTTCTACATAAACTACTGCTAACCTCTGCCTATCCCTTCTATGAAAAAGGCGTGAGTTTGCGTCTTAATTATTCAATAAAATATTGATAGAATAAAACCGTGTTATCGTTTTTTATTTTCTTGAAGCCTGTGACCGCAAAGAAATTATAAAGTGTATTTCAAACAGAATCCATTTGTTATGAATATACATGATAGTACAAACATCGCATGAATACTTGAAACATGCAGGAGGTAAAACAGATGCGGAAGGGTAACATCAAGTGCCACTTTATTCCGTCTGCGTCTTTCGTGTAGTGTTATTAGATATAATACCGTATCTCCTCAGTCCTCCGCTGTTGATCTCTTTGCGTTGCGAAAAATAAACCTTGCTAATGCTTGTTTATTTATAGGATATCTCTAGTATATGTCTTTCGAACTGGGTTTTTATCATAAAAGTCCGTCGCATTTGTTTTTAACCGACTTCAAAAAAGGAGGAGGTTTGCAATTCGAGTATATGTTCTTTTTTATGTTTGTTACCTCGTAACTCTGAACTGCGTGGACCGATTTTGATTATAATTAATAATTAGTGACATAAACTAAAGTTTAATTATTAATTATATCATCTACATGACTAGATACGCTAATAATATACTACAAATAATAACTGCTTGCCGCGGTGGCGTAGTTGTACTTTAGTACGATTGTAAAGCTGAGGTCTCGGGTTCGAATCCCGGGACGGGCAAAGTGATCATGGATTTTTCAATTCATTATCAGCTCGGGGTCATAAATTTGTACCCGATATAGCGATAGGCTCGCCCCCTATCACTTCGTAGGACGGAACATACAAGGCAAAATGTGGGTATCATGGTGGCACCTTGGCCTACCCCTTCTGGGAAAAAGGCGTGAGTTTATGTATGCATGTATAAATAATAATATTGAAAATTAAAGCAGTTATAATACTGAAGCACTAATAATATCTATTACGGGCCAGTTTGTTATCTTTCAAGTAACACGTCGCAAAGATGCTTTCAAGACAGAATTTTCTTGCGTTTTTTCAATAGTGTCTGATTTTATTAAACAAACAAATGAAAATACTTAAAATCTGTACATCACCTTAGGTTTGACAGATTGAGAATGCCTTAAGCACAAAGTCCACATATACATCATTGGTATTTAAAGTGGAAATTAATAATAAAATACTCTTTTTATAATTTTCATTTCACCATTATTGTGTCGTATCGTAAATTACAGGCCACTGTGTTAATCATTGGGAGAGGCCTATGTTCAGCAGTGGACTTCCTTTGGCTGATGGATTAGATTGGATTGTAAATTCTCTTTCACGACTTTACACCTTTCACTTCGCCTAATCTTTAGCTCAGTTGTAAGACCAATAACTATCGTGTAATTTTCCTTGACGTCAAACCATTGCCTTCACCCCAATCTCAGGGCATCGATCCCTCCATGTTAAGACTCAATGTGTTGCCGAAGTCCCCAGCGACTTCCTATCTCTTGAATTTACCAAACTAATATATCTAATTCTACCCTAATACGATACATTCGATTCTTAATAATAACGTTACAGACAAAATTGATGCCTGGGAATTGAAATGTTCAAATGGGTTGATAATGCTTTATGTGTAGTTTCTTTTTTCTATCGATATATCATTATTTAGGTAAAAATATTCAATTTAAAGAATCGAAAACAAAATTGAAAATATTTTTACTCATATACATATTGGATTTTTCTATTCAATATCAGCGCGGAGTCAGAAAGCCATATCATGGGACGGAATACACAAATATATATTTCTCCCGTCAAACAGCACTGTAAATGCACTGTTGTGTTTCGGTTTGAAGGACACTGTAGCCAGAGTAACTACTGAACATAATGAGACTTAACATCTTATGTCTCAGGATGGCGAGCGCTGTGGAATGTCAAGCATTACTTTGTAATTCATGGTGTTGCTACTGTCCATGAGCGGTAGTATCGCTTACCATCAGGCGAATGGCATGCTCGTCTCGCCATTCATAGCAATATAACAATCATTATTTGCAATACATTACACTTATCATTAGATGCACTGTTACTTTACCGCACTAGATAATAAAAAGAAATGAAGAAAGCAAAATAAAAAATGCATCACAGATTTTATTCCCTCTCAAAGCATTCTACAATTTTCTTTCATAAGCATTAAATATGAAATAATAAATTGCTCTGCGTACCTATGAGATAAGGATCGTTTGAGCTTCGCCAATATTTAACAGCATTGCACAAGTCTTCGAATACTCCTTTATTGAAAATCAGCTTACTTCTAGGAAACTTGACGGTGTGATCAGAATCTAAACTTAGTTGTTTGCTAAAATACTGGTCCGGTGAAACCTAGCTATCTACTTGAAGTTAGTCTATTGTGAACTATGTGTATGGATGTAGTGATCTCAAGACTCTGTTAAGTTCCGAATGTGGATAGGTCTTAATCTCCTCTGATGAAATAAATTAGTCGAATTATATTACATTAGTGTCACTTTAATAAGGTTTGTAGACAGAGGCGGATTAAATGTTAAGAGCGCCCTAGGCAAGCACGTCAAAGCGCTCCTCTAGCAGCCGTACTTAAAAAAATATCGCCAGACGCAGCTGGCTACATGTTCACGGTGGTCGCGGGTTCAAATCCCAGGGCACACCTCTGATTTTTCGGAGTTATGTGTGTATTGATAGTCAATCACCACGCACTATAACGGTGAAGGAAATTATCGTGAGGAAACCTGCATACCATAGCGATTTGTATACATTTCTATGGTATGTAAAAGTCCACCAACCCGCACTGGGCCAGGGTGGTGGACTATATGGCCTAACCACTCTCAACCGTACTCTCGATTGCGGAGGAGGCTCATGCCCTGCAGTGGGTCGTGTATGGGCTGATACAGTACAATACAGTACAGTACTATGTTGTGAATAAGTGAAATACACCATGTTATAACGCAAATGACCAAACGCAAATGATGTTTTATATAAGTAATCATAACTATAGCATTCGATGGTTTTGTATGAAACGAAGATATCTGGAATCGTGAGCGCCTCTTCGTGACCTCGCGCCCCTAGGCACGTGCCTAGTTTGCCTTAGGGATAATCCGTCTCTGTTTGTAGATAAGTATGTCATATGAAATACCTGCGTTTCAATAATAAACTTCATGCTCCCGAAATCACACTAAAAGAAGACTACAAAATACGCGTGAAACTAACAAAAACAAACTGAAAATACCGTAATAACGCAATAAAACGTATTAGGGCGCAGAACAAATTAACACGGAAAAATCCGCGCCGTAACGGACGAGCGTGTGTTATTACACCAATCAGCGTAATCGAGTGTCGTAGGACGGTGTCCCGGGTATAATAATTATCACGTGAAAGTCCGTTCCCGCGGGATCCAGGCGCGTCCCGGGATTAGTCGCGAGATCGCTCCGGGCACGATAGATAGTGGCGCGGTTGTAAATTCATAGCTTCCCCAGGCGGTTCATTCTTTTTGTTGATTCCGACTCCGCCCACAATAGATACCGGCGAATTTCTATTCTTCTCGCGGATCGGAGATATAGGGAATTTAAAAAGGTGTGTTGGTATCAGTACGGATTTATATTTAGACATTCTCTTTATAAACTTAACAAAGTAGGTACGGGATATACGATCAATCACGGGATATCCTTCAAGCTGGCACAGTCAATTTTGTTTGACACACTCAACAGTCACAATCTTGACTAAATCTAACTTGGTGTACACAACTTGTAGCAAGTATTATGGGTAATAAGAAACTACAAGATTAAAGTTGATTTGCTTTCATTTTCAGGTAAGTCTATGGCTGTAACATCACACATCCACATTCAGTGAGTAATAATTCTTCCAAATGCAATAAAAACGCCATCCAATTAAATGTTAGGTACTCTCTAATTAAAATGATTTATTATTTAGAAATTAATTAAATTATAATTACAGGCACGAATAGAATGTGCGATCAACTTCCCTGTACATAATGAGGAGATGAAAAAGCCTTTTGTCTAATCATTTTATTACGAACTTCACTCACTTTACAAAACTTTAAAGGCAAAGGTTAATTTTCCAAGCGTAAAAAAGTCTCTTTGATCTCTTTGAAGTCATCTCCCAAGCATTACGATTGCAAATTTAAATTAGTGATTGTGCCTAATTGTGAAGGTATTATTTAAGAAGCTTTCACATCGGAAGTAGCTGAATATTTTCCTTTTGCGACGTCCTAGGACTAATAAAACCGAGAGAAATTAAGGCAAGATTGAATGGGAATAGAATTTGGAATATGTGCGTGCATGATTAATCATAAAATGTGTCGAAGCATCTGTTATGTCATTTGCAGTGTGGACGTTACACTGTTAGAATGCTTTTTCACTCAATAGCGCAGAGTCAGTTGAAATATTTAATGATGTTCGTCTTTTTTAATAGTTAATATGACATTTTAATGGCTAAGGTGAGATGTTATCCTATTATGGAGGGCAATATATACTTTTTACACCTGTAAATAAGCCGTCACACAGTTACGTATAATTTTTTGTTTTAAAATAATATTTTAATCTGTGTTTAGTGTTGTGAGATGGTGACTGTCGCAATGGTTATTTATAATGACACACATATCTTTATAAAGAATCGCAATTTAAATGTTTAAAAACAACACCATATTGCAAGGGAAATATTAAGTTGTTTCATCAAACATTACAATGTCATAAATCACTATTGTTGAAAAGCAATAAACCACATGTTATAAAGAAACGAACTCTATTCAAAGCACGCATACGAAAGCAATCTATCACTTCAAAGGGCGTCTAAACATCGAAACTTAAACCGAAAATCTCACTGTAAGTCAAACCAGTCCGTGCTGGGATCAAAATGAATGGTCAAAAACAACTACAGCGAGCGTTGATGCAAAATGATATACCACTACAGAACGCCGGCTCCATCTCAATTGTGCTCCCGACTGGCCAGACAAATTTATTGCCAAATTTCACTCCATACCAGACACTCCATCATACCGTCTATTTACCATCTGCTATATTGAATGACTGCTAGTAATTGTTGGCGCAATCGGGACGTGATCACGATGTGATCCGGAATGTTAATCACCGTGAATAATGTACCAATGAGTATAATCAATATTGCCGATCGATCTTCCTTACACCGCAAATAGATAATGGCGTTGGAATCAAATTGCGCGTGCTTTTTGATTTAGTCGATTGTTAGTTATCTATTGTTTGTGATTTAATGGCTTGTTTGGTATCGCTGGCAACACCGCAAACATTTGTGTTAACAATTATCTCTCGCCCATTTCAATTGAAAAATTGCTTGTTGTAATAGCTGCGTTTAGATGTAATCGATGAGGTAATATGATTACATGATGATGTTGTTTGTGTTCATCATAATATGCGTAATTATTTTATTGTATTGTATCAGCCCATATACGTCACACTGCAGAGCACGAGTCTCCTCTATAATCCAGAGTACGATTGAGAGGGGTCAGGCCATATAGTCCACCACGCTGGCCTAGTGCGGCTTGTTTTATACATGCTTATATTATGTTCGTGTTGATTTTATAAATAATAAATGAATAATTACTGCTAACTAAACTCGTCATTTTGATTTGGGAAATACAAAATCCTACTCAGCAAAAAAGAGGCAACATTTCAAAATAACCATTGATTTTATTAAAGTTGTGTCGAGATTGAAACTTTTCTTAGCATGATTTGGCTCGCCCCTATCACTTTTTGGGGGCGGAAATAGGTTCGACAAATTGTGGGTTGCACTAATGACATCCCTGCCTACTTTGGAGATATACAGGCATGAGATTATGTAAGTACGCATCGACGTAAAAAAACAACTAGGGCTATAATTAAAAAAAAACTTATCTATTCTAAATTCAAAAAACGCTGCACAAGACAAACTATCCAAATCAAAGGGCAGATAGTGAGGAATTAATAATGTCTCCTGTGAGCCGTCAATAGAATCACGCCGATCCGAGCAGGTACTTAAATAAGGAAGCAAAGGAGCTTTTACTTATCTTTTCTTTACTTTGTACCCGAAGTGCTGAAAGTACCTAAAAGGTGATTAAGATTCAGCTGATTAGTTGAACTTGAGAATAAGATATTGCTTTTACTTTTGCTCCAGTTCGGGGGAACAGATAGCTGGAATTAAATTTTGAACGTTTTCCCTGTCGACACTGCGATTGTGCTAACTGCGAAAGTAAATGTGTGTGTATTATACGCGCGATACAAGGGATATTATTGTAAAATATTTAGCTATGGGTTACTTACTTTTTTTATAGATACATGCATAAACCCACGCCTGGTCTCCCAGAAGGGGTAGGCAGAGGTCGTCACACGACACCCACTTTCGCCTTGTGTGTTCCGTCGCACGATGTGATACGGGGTAAGCCTATTGTCATATCGGCCTCAAATTCCTGACTCCGGACTGTTATGAATAAAAAATCTGATATCAGTTTACCCGACCCGGGATTCAAACCCGAGACCTCAGCTTTGCATTTTTTTTTATACAGGCACGACGATATAACTATGTACCTAGATATACCTACACTGAATATAATACGTGACACACTAACGTGGGTAACTATGACAAGCTTTACCCCGTCATGTGGGGTTATCGCTATCAGGGCGGACGCGAATAGCCTATAAATAGCTTAAACAACAATTTAATTATTTTCTACTTAGAATATCGGACAATCTGGAGTATATTTATAGAGCCATGTTCTGCGATTGCAATCCTGTTAAATTTAGATCGACATGTTTTCCATGGGAACAATGCATTTTTCGATATAATATATATCCGACCGTATTCGGCCTTGAAGAATGTTTATAATATTATTTCTACTATTGAGAGTCATGCCTCTGTATGGTAATTCACGTAATTAAATAAGTTCAGTTGTAGTGCAGTTGCAGTTAAGTTTCGATCAAAACAGACCTTTTCGTATTCTCGTAATTTTGACAACCGCTGTCAGACACGCTCGCGTCAAGTCCGCGTCACACGAGCGGTTTAGCGTATTCTACTGCTACGTGTTTATGTGCGTGATTCAGATCGCAACTTGGTCGGTATTCACGTGTAAACTTTTTGCATACGACTGACGTTCAGTTGACGCGCAGCACCCGCGCAGTTTACGCATAGCTTAGGTGCAGTTCACGCGCAGCTAAACAATTACAAGAATACCATTTTGCACTAAGACGTAAACTTCATTGCAACTGCACCGCAACTTGATCGGCGCGTCAAAAAATTACGTGAATTACCCTACTGATCTCTCAGGTGATTGACTGGCTCGGCATAAAATATAACATACGAATATGTCATACTTTGTGCCAATTATCTACAGAAAAAATCATGCCAATCCACAGGGTTGGTATTACAAAAGGGACATGAACACAATTTGTATTTACATTTGACACAACGTCACAGGTTCTGTGACGCAGTTGGTTAGAACTCTGACTGTGAAACAGGAGGCTGCGGGTTCCATTTCTGCATTGGCACAAGTGTTAGCATGATCCACAAATATTTGATTCGGGCCTGGGTATCGTGAAACCAAAATCTCTCGCACCCGATCCCACGTCACAAGACATATTCATGCGGGCAGGTCTGTCTGCGTCTGTGTTAATTTTAGTTTAAGCCTTTCTTGTTTGCTCTTATTTTACACTTAAACATATGTTACATTATATACATACTAATTAATATATAATTTTCTTATGTATAATATGAAAAGCGACCTATTTAATTTAGTTATTAGTGTCTAAAAGCACTCATCATTTAATGTGTTGAAAGCCGTGCTTTGACTTAACACCTAGCTCAATTTATTACACCCAATTAATAAACGGGTATATAGTTGGGATAATTACTAAATACCGGCTTTGCTAATGACCGAATCATACCCGAACAGGAGGTAGCAGATTAATATTAGAGGTAATTAGTGTAATATACGACCCTCAGAAATATGAGCCAAATAAACAACGCGGGGGACTATTAGGGAAAACAGGAAGGTGTTTTCGGGCCCAATTTTTGGCTTTTATCGAATATTTTTCTGTGTTGTTATATTTTTGTTAGGGAATATTATTCAGATGGCCTGGCTTGGGATCAAACCTAGGACCCACTGGTCACAGGCCTTACGTGACAAATTTTCTTGCTACGAAACTAATTCATTGTAATTTTACAATCAGTATCTTGTGCAGTGGCTGTCTCGGGTGTTTACAGTAATTAATCATGACTAATAATAGTAAATAATAAAATAATTACACCCAACAGTCACATACATGATCCTGACATCACGCTAAGATCGAGTCTTGTGTCATGGTTATCAGGAACTACGAGAGACTTTTCGGTCTCACAAACGCCTACACCTGAAACAAATACTTATGGTTCACACAAACATTTGCCTCGGTGCGGGGATCGAACCCGCGGCCTCGTTTCACAGGCGGCGTCTAACCAACTGCGCCACAGAGGCTGTCAATAATGATTAATATGCATGTGTGCGTCACTTTGGCTTCAAATCTCACCCAGTTAACCTGTGTATCCAGTTTCGACGAAGCCGTCATAATTGTTTTGACTGGCCAGAGATAATCATCCCGCGTTAATGGAAACTCTACCGCATTGCATTTCCCATCGAGTGCATAAAAAAAATTAAAGGCAGTTCTATCCAGCTTGTTGCGAATATCAATCGCCAGTGTACGGCATGACAGCGTGCAGAACAAAGAGGCCAACGTTTCCCGTACTTCACATCAAACTAACTCTTCCGGACTGGTTCCGTACACGTCAGTTGTTCAACGATATTTGAGGTACGCGCTGTCAAGCGTGCCCTATATACGACGTCCCTATACGATGCTACTGAAAGGAATTTTAGATTTTTCTTATTAATACTCGTAGTACAAGTGGATATGGGATAGTTTCTGATAGCCTTCGTAGCACAGTTGGTTGGACGCCGCTTGTGGATTTCCACCCGCACTGAAACAAAATATGTTTGTGTCGGTTCTGGGTGGGTTCTGGTTTGTGAGACAGAAAAATCTCTCGTAGTTTCTGATACCCACGACACAAAACTTAATTGATCTTAATGTGGGGTCAGAACTATCTATGGACTGTTGAGTGTATTTATTAATATTCTCTTTATTTTATTTTCCACATCTTTTACATTTTTAGTCATATATAAAAAAAACATATACATAATAACATAATTTTAAAAAAATATTTACCTTCCGGTGGTGAAGTTCAAGACCCAAGCCACCTGCGGTTAAGGAGACAAAGTTAGGAACCTGCTCACAAAGCGTGCGGTATCCAGGCCAAAAAAACGGTGATCCACAAGTAACAATATGTTTCAGGTTTGGGTTTTGTGAAACCCAAAAATCTATTACTGTAATTTCGTAACTTCGCATGCCCATGATCGTATTATTGTATTGAGATGCAAGAACACAATTAGGTATGGGGACAAGGCTTCAAAACATTACTTAAACGTACTATTAAAATTTCACATACTTATTTTTTTTATCAGCCCATATACGTGCCACTGCTGGGCACAGGCCTACTCTACAATCGAGAGAATCAATTGAGAGTGGTTAGGCCATATAGTCCACCACGCTGGCCAAGTGCGGTTTGGCGAACGTACATACCATAGAAATTCTTTAAAATCGCTACGGTATGCAGGTTTCCTCACGATGTTTTCCTTCACCGTTAAAGTGCGTGGTGATTGACTATCAATACACACATAACTCCGAAAAGTCAGAGGTGTGCCCTGGGATTTGAACCCGCGACCACCGTGAACATGTAGGCAGCCGAGTCTGGTCCGTTACCAACAGGCCACCAAGCACTTACTTTAACATACTTATACTTACTATTCAAATTTCTGTGCGTGTCTGTCAAAGTACAATATGATTGATTACAGCACGTGCATTGTGCTTCCATCAGCTGTCAGCTGAATATTCATATTTGATATCTGTACATATTATACGGATATCAAATTTTCGCAAATCCCTTAAGGTTTCACTGCAGGAGGCGGCATTCGACTCCTTATAATTGCCAAGGCATTGTATAATTCATACGGGTCGGCTGTTGCACTGTTCTATATTCTACGCCACGTCAGATTCCAAGTAATCCCTTTTAGCATTAACATAATGGTTGAATTGAAGTCTGACGTCATTGAAATGTTGTTTGATGGGATGTTCTAGCTTTGGTATTATGATTTGATGTTGTATTTACCCACAATGAGGTAAGTCTAAAATAAACAGATCATTTATTTTTCAAGTAACTAAAAAAGTGGTTTCAATTTGTCGCTTTTACGTGCATTTACTATGATTTTTCAGATATTAAATTAATTGGCCGAATCGAAAAGTTTTAATATTTTATTCCAATATACTGAATACATAAATAAATACTCTCAATTATTATTTATTTGCTTCATTGAATCAGTTTATCATCTAGCTAATTAACATTTAAGAATTAATGTTGTCTAATCGATTTTCATCCCATCCCGTCCATATAAAAATCCAAGACTTGTGCGGTAGACTTCTCCAAATACGAAGCAATTTTCTAAACAAAGCAACATAAATCAATCTATCCTCCAAGTGATTCCGTAGTAAGCTAGCTCTACAAATGCGTGGCTGTATAAGGGCTGGTTGGCGTTTGAAGTGAATGGGCCTCTCAATGTCAGTACATCTCCCGTAGTTTTTACTCCAGTCAGTGTGCGATAACTGAAGGTTTAGGTTTACAGAACGATTTTTCCATTGTCCCTGCTTTTTTTTACTGGCGCGAAAAACAGACTTATTTAATAATAATAAATAAATAAATACACCCAACAGTCATATACATAGTTCTGAACCCACATTAAGATCAATTGGGTCTTGTGTTGTGGGTATCAGATACCACGAGAGACTTTTCGGTCTCACAAACACCCAGACCCGAGACAAATACTTGTGGGCCTCACAAACATTTGTCTCGGTGCGGGGATCGAACCCGCGGCCTCTCGATTCACAGCCGGCGTTTAACCAACTGCGCTACGGGGGCTCTCTATAATTATAATTCCCACGGTATACAGAAATATAGCTATTGAACTTACATACCCGCTTTTGGGCCTTCGAAATTCTGATTTACCGAACGTAATGTAACAGAGATGTAACGTACGATGTATATTTCCTGCGCCAAACAGCAGTGTAAGTGCACTAGTGTGTTCCTGTTTAAAGGAGATTGTAGCCAGAGTAACTACTGGACATAGTGAGATTTAATACCTTATGTCTCAGAATGACGAGCGCAGTGGAATGCCAAGCATTGCTTTGTAATTCATGGTTTTGCTACTGTCCATGAGTGGTCCTATTTCTTAGCATAAGGCGAATGGCATGCTCGTCTCGCCATTCATTGCAATAAAAAAACAAAAAAGAGAAATTCAATGCAACATTTTTTTTTTTAAATATCAGCAATATATCAATCAGTATTCGATTAGTTTGATGAAATCAGCGTGGTTGTGGTTCACTGGTTGTAGGATATTCGCCACCTACCGCTAGGTACACAGGTGTAAGACTTACGAAAATGTCTCGCATTGCAGAATCAATGTTTTTCTTGAGGAAAGTTACAAAGCTTCCCTTTTGGTACCCGGGGGAGGCCGAAAAAATATGTCAGTGTCACTGGCCTACCAGCCCGATACGCTACGGATATTGCGGCCGAGCCAGATTCCTTGTATACACCAGCTTTCTGATTGGCCGGCATACTTAAATCCACTGGTGAGAGATTAACATACTGCAGTATATTTAATATCAGGTGTCAGGTTACTTTGTCGTGTTAGTACAAAAACCAAGCCCCACACGTAAAAGGGAGAGGCTTTGGATCCCATTGGGACATGTATATACTGATAAAGATCTATAAACGTTTCATATCGGACATGTGAAGGACATTACACCGATATGTTTCATGAACGAACGTGTAAATGACATTAAAACTTCACGCAATTGTAAATAATATTACTCGTTACTTTCACTTTATAGTCCCGAATTGTTTGTGTTCAATGTCATAAGTATAATTTGAATATGCTAGTACTATTATTTACAACAGGGTTATAAAAAACTGTTAAGTCATACATAAAGTGACGTTTCCTAAACTCAATCCGTTTGATAACCTCCGTCGCAGAATTGGTTAAGAAGTCGAAGATTTGCTGTCGAGTTTCGCTCGAAAAGTGAAACTGCTAGATGCCCAATACCCCTTTCATGTTCCCATCCTTTTTCCTTTTCGCTCCCCTCCCGATCTGATGGGCCGGCAACACACCCATGATGATGTTAATTTGCGGCACTGATCACTTACCAACAGGTGACCTCCTTGCTAGTTTGCCGGGCTGATGCTATAAAAGAAGTCGGCTGTAATACGACAAGCCGCACGTTCGAATTTACTGTGGAAGGCTACAATAAATTCTTGTTTTGACACCGAGAAGTGGTTCTCTGGAAGTTTCTGTTACGTACGATATAATCTCTGTACGTATTATAGCGAGGAATTAAAATTATGCCTGCGACTGCGGTGGGGTTACATACCAATTTTGCATTCATAATATTTGTACAATTTTATCAATAAACAAATATTTACTACAGTATGTATCTGCAATTTCAATTAAATTTTATGGAATTCAGGAATGGTATAATTATATTATTATAATTTTGTAAATAAACTTTCATTAACTTTTAAACAACATACATAGCATACAAAAAATAATTACTTTACTTATAGGGATATCAAAATCGACACTTACCATATCTCCTCACTGACTATTTTAAAATAATATTTTGATATCTATTTAAAAATCTATGGCATGAAAATTTCGCCAAATCGCACTAGCCCATCGTAGTAGCCTAACTATACTGTACGCCGCGCCGCGCCGTCTCAATTAGTCTTTCGATTGTGAAGGAGCCCAGAGGTCAATAGTTTCCGAATATGAGCTGATTAAATTTAGACTACAGTTCAAAATTCAACATCAATCTTTTCTCGTCAAAGAGTTCATAAAATGAAACAAACCCATGCTTTGGTATTACGATAGAGTACACCCACAAACAAAAAATAATTTTATAAAAGAAATCTGTATTGAGAACATAATATACTTTTACACCGATACTGCACCTCCGTCAACGTCACTTTGCCAGGATACCATGTGGCCAGACATTTATTATTAACCCTTATGTATCCCTCCATAACAAAAGTGATTAAAGTGAGAACAATGATCGCGTGTCTCGCATAACCCTTTTTCGTTTTTATTCATATGAATTAATATAATTAAATATTTGAATGACATTTCGAACCATCGGTGTCATTTTGCTATTGTTTTATTCCCCTTGATAAAAGCTTTCAGTGTATATAGTGTTGCTATGGTTGGTATTAAAAATAGGCGGCAATTTTAATTTGAATTTTAAAACGATGGGAGATACTTTTTCATGAAATTAACGATACCATCAACACCCTTGAAATTTGCATGCAAACAATATATTAACAAGTAATATTTTAAGTTGGCAAAAGCCCAGCCAAACCTTCAATTAGTCAGCTGATTTGTAAATGAGCAAACTCAAAACTAAAAAACAATTGTTTGAGTTTATCTTTGTTAGCTCACGTTATATTCCTAAAGTGACAGGCAGTGATGCCACTAATGGCACGCATTATTGCTCAGCTTATTTCCGTCACCAGATGATGTGATTCGAGGCGAGTCTATCGCTATTCCTGTCCTGGTAAATTCGTATGAAGATTTTCCGACTGAACAGGCAGATAGTAGAACTTGGAAATCCAGCCCAGGTGTTCAGCTCATAGACGCTTATAAATATTTACTTGTTTATCTTTTTTGTACGCCAGGAAATCAATTACAGCTAAAATTAATCTAAAATATAAAAAAAGCTCAAATGTCGGTCTTGTTGCATTAAGGAATCTCTTCCAGACAACTATGGGATGGATATAAGAGAAAGAAGAGAGAAAGGGTAGTTTTTTAGTTATTTCAGACCAATGTAGCGTATTTTTCATTTAAATAATTCTTAAAGAATAAATAACTTAAACTCTAATGACGATGATGCTTTGTATTTTTATCATAAAAATATTATAATTTTACGAACCATGTATTTGGCTAGGTATGGCTGCCCGAAAAAATGTATGTTTCCACCGCAATGTATGACCCGTGTTTTCAAAATAAATAAAAAAGTATGCTATATTTATCTCTGAAAATAAGTCAGTTCACACCATTCATTCAAGTAACGTCCTGGCATACACAAATCCTTTCTAAAATTTATTTATTTCCAGTTGATAGGTGTTTAACAAGCAGAAAGCGTTTACATTCAGTGGATCGCATTAATCTGTGGCTAATATCGCGGATTAATGACCGCAGTGGCCGTGGTATTTGTATAAACTATTGGACAAATTGATGGCTGTGTTTTGTGTATATTTGTCGCATAGATATATCACCCCTACTATGGATTTTTTCAGTATTTTTGGTTTGAAAAATATAACCATTGTGCTATTTTGAATGTCGTAGTATAGTTATGTATAGTTTTGAGTTATGGTTGTGAGAGACTCATCGTTTCCACGACATGTAATCCACAAACGAAATATAATATGTTCATCGAGCATTTTTTCCCGGCTCGGAATGAAACTTACAGTCCGACATTTCACAGCAACCTTTTCGAGTAGAGCCACAGATATAGACCAGTCAACACAATTGTTCAACCAATTCTTTGAATAATGCCAGAGTGAATTTATTCATAAAAGATAAAAGAAAAATATCTACACCGTATATACATATTTGATACTAAATATGGTCAAGTTTGATACAAAATATGAAACGAAAATACCGCAGCCTCGGCAAAGTCAATCGAAACCTGTCTATAAGCCTTTGATTCTTCATAATTCAAACTGAGGAAGTTTTAAACACACTAGCAAATACCACAGAAACGAATAGTTCAAACAAAAGCTATTTGAATTTGAAAACCTCCAGGTATCCGGGTGCTCATACATAATACCGGAACGAGAGCCATCGTTCACTGAGTTATTGTGTTAAAAGCCGAATACATTTTTCATAGAAAATAACACATATTTCACAATGAAATTCTTGTCGATCGAGCAGCCGCTTTGTCTTGCTTCTTTTCCTTTCATTTTTCCCGCTTGATTTGTGTTCTATGAGTGTTCCGTTGCACTCGGTCCGCTCGCCTCGGGGAATATTGGATATCTGTCATAAGTCATAAGATTTCGCATACCGACTTTATAATGTCCCGCATATAGTTCGCATACGAAATGCGAATATTTTATTGCAATGAATTGTGTTACTGTCTGTTCACTGAGATTGTTCGATAAAATTGTCTTAGTGCAGAGAGTTCTTCTTTTGTTATTATTTAGCCGATAGCTCGCAACACACACGTCTCACACAAAATGTTGCGCAAAAACACACAGAAACGCTGTTTCTTTTCGCAATATATTTCGCTCCTTTATCCGGAAACGACTGCGAGTGAGAAGAGTCAGCTTCAGAAATGTAATAATATCTTTAATATCGCCTCAGACCGGCAAGATGGATGTGTAAACATTCTCAACGGGCCTAGGATTATTATCGCTCGGTCTGAATAATCAAATATAATATCACAGTTCCCGTAGCCCACAAACTGTACGATACTTAATATTATTACAGAGGAGGCTTTTGTCGGGCTTTAAATTAAATTAGGATCTCCGAAATGATAACCACATTCAATTAGGAAAAGTACCGCCAAATATAATTTGCTCGTAGTAATATAATATCCTTCCACGGTCGCAATTTACATTGTAAGGGAATGTGACCCGTCACTGCTCAAATTTGTCTCATAATGATAGAAGGTATTTCAAAGAATATAATAAAGTAAATGGTAAACAGTAGGTGAGTGAACAATAACAGGAGAAGCACTCAGAGCCGTGCTGAAAGAAAATATTGCGATACTGAAACACGTAATGAATATTCTCAAGAAGTAGCCGTGGAATGGACCGGGAACAAAATTGAACGCTTCAAACTAAGTGATACATTTACGCTTTGTTATAGCTAAATAAACTTTATAGAAATTGTATTATATTTTAGGGAATAGGTCTGATAAACTACTTAATGGATTATCTAATAGTAAGTGAACATAATTTCCCATAAATATCGACGCCATTCTAGAGTCTCGGCAGAATTATTTATATTTTAAGTTAATATTGAAAGGGAATAATGACAAAATGATTGGGCTTCAATCGCACTGAGCTGAAGATTATAAGACGTGTTTTACATACGTAGTCTCCTTTGTTTCTATTTTCGTCGTTGACTATACTAAATTTAATTACTTAATTTAAGGTTGCCAAGAAGAAAGCGCTCAATGTACCCATTATAACATTTTATTTTTTATTTGTTATGTAATTCCTATCTAACTTGCTACGTATAATAAAGAGTATAAATAAATAAATAAATTATAAGATTCTTGATACCCAATGATTTCCCTCAAATAGGAACACAACAATTCTCACGCATTGCTGCTTGGCAGAAGAAAAGATATAGCAGTGGTACGAACACCTACCCAGATGGCCTGTCGCATAACAAACGATGTGTCTGACAGCTATTCTCTCTTGTGTGAGAAGAAAAAGTGTAATGGAAAAAAAAGTGAATGAATCTAAATAATGTATGACATTTTATGGATTTTACAATTCATTATCAGTCCGGAGTCAGGAATTTGTGCCCGATATGGCTATAGGCTCGCCATATCACATCGTGTGACGGAAAATACAAGGCGAAACGTGGGTGGCCTGGTTACACCTCTGCCTACCCCTTCTTGAAAAAAGGCGTGAGTTTATGTATGTATGTATTTTATGGATTCAATAAAGTATTTTAATTTTCATTTAATTAAACGTTATTTTCTTTAAGCATCGCCGCCGATTGTTTTGAGAGCCAAACGACACCGGCTATACTTCAGAAAATATCAAAAATAACAACACTGTAGCCAAATCTAGTCATAAAATTTTTAAATTACAAAGTATCTCTAACATAGCTCAACATTAATTTAATAAACATATTTACTTCCAAGATATAATTATCAATCACAACTAAATTCCAAAAACAATAGAGATCCGCTACGGAGCTTGATATTCATAAAGCCGGAGCAACTTAACGAACCGGAACAGTGGGCGAGTGGGCGTTGCAGCGCGCAGTCCGTACTTATTAGCCTAGTCCGTGGACATAGTAAATACAAGAACACGAAACACCTGGCTGTACCTACAACTTTGACTGTAAGTTTGGTGTTTTACCCAACGCCTTTACTAGAAGTTAAGATTTTTGGCAAGTGGAGTATGATTTTTTGTTATTATATTAAGGTAATTACTTTGATTAATGTTATGATAATTCTAAGTAAATTTATCATATAAAACGCTTGATTGAAAATCTAAATTAATGTTGAGTATGACAAGAAAATTTTAGAATGATGGCGATAAAGTTGGAATGTACTCATCATGAAATATATTAAAAATTCAAAACATATTGCATACTTATGTGACACTTGAATTAATTCAGTGGATGTTGGAAATTTATAACAATGCGTTTTATTACTAATTAACGAAACAGTTAATAATTGATAATAGCTAAGGTGCTTGAGGATAAGTAATTGTTGTAAGCACAACACGCTTAGTAATAATAAAATCAATGTATTTCACTCTATTATCTAATCTTAACCTTAATATCAATTATTGTTACTTTTTTAGTTCGGTCTTTTACTTAAGCATGTTTTTTTAGTTTTTTAAACTATTATTTATTTTTTGGACCAACAATCGTCTACCTTATTAAAGGAAGGCAGCTGCGCGCAAATTACCAAATTTAATTTACAAAAAAAAAAAATCTAAAGGTTCTGGTTAAGATGATGTCACATACTTATTAAATTATTGTTTTGTTATCGGGCCTTGACAAGTATGCGAAATTTCAAGTAAATCCGACGTTTTGAAGTCATCCAAAATCGACTTCAAAAATTCCGTTACATACATACCTTCGAAGCTAATAAAAGCGTTTTAAAAATATCCAAAAACTCTCCAATCTGAATTTCTATAATGATCACATAAGCACCAAATTAATGTAACTTTCATACCTTCCTAAAATAATCTAGAATTATCGTCTCGCAACAGATGTGCTGAAATATGGACTACACACGTTGCAGTAGTAATTCATTCATTAAACCGTATACGTTACTCGGTGTTAAACCGGTGAATCCCTAAAACTGAGGTATTAAAGCGAATGCATGCAGGTTTCATTAGTGATACACTTTCAGCTCGGCATTCTGAATCACTTATACGGAGACTATTGTGATATTCATTTTAGCATGCTATGATTTTGGCAGAAGCATTATAGGTATTCGCCATATTGGTATTGTTAACTGAATAAGCTGATTGGATCGAGTTGTCGTTGAGAATAGTGCAGTAACGGCCTAAAGCTCCATTTACACGGAGAGAGTTTCTCGCGGCGAGAATCGCATGCGATTATCGCATTACATAACCGCCATAGATTATCGTCTTCTGACTAATGTTTACACGATGCAACTTTTTTATATGCTTACGATAATCGTATTTTCGAGGCGAGAAATTCTCCCGTGTAAATAGGGCGTTACTCATGAATAATTTAAAACCTATTTTAGTTATCGAATGTTTTGTCTCCTTCGCTCAAACTAAATTCAGAAGTCGTTCGAAAGGGACAAAACATTCGATAATTAAAATAGGTTTAAAAACTCTCTATGAATAAGGACGTAACAGTTTAGTGGCCTTTTTGAACCAGATAACGTAACATCAATGGATTTGACGATAATGCAGTTCAAATAACACACAAATTCGAGTCCCGAGAACTCATCTGACATTTCTCAAAATAAAAACATTACACAAAACAGAGAAAACCCGTACTCGGGTCTGAGCCCAAGACCTTACCATTCACAGTTCATATACGCCACTAAATCTATAAGGCTTCTATAAAAATAATAATCAAAGGCAAAACATACGTTGCGTGCAATACAATTTATAAATCATACATAACCAAAGCCTTCTTAAAATGAGTCACAAATAAACAGATAATAAAATATTTGCGACATACAATATACCACTGACTTCAAGAAAATGCAAGGGATAGAATGATTAAACCAAAAATTATACATTCAATCTATCCCACACGAAATGGCATGTAATCAATCGGTGAGTGTGCAGTGCCTATCTTGAGCCACATATGAAATTTCTGCAACTGCGCAAAGCAAAAGTCAATATTGAAAGTTCGTTCAAATTGGAATGACGGAGTAGCTCCTTAGCTTACTCGGCGTGGTCAGACTTCAAAATAATATTCGTTTATAATGTTATCAAATACTGAACGGAAACGAGAATTAAACGGACTTCGAGATAAAAAATAATTAAATTAAACGGACTTCGAGATAAAAAATAATTAATTAATGAACTGTCACTCATAATAACTGAACAGAACGATACTGTAAATTGCAACCCATTTTATTTATTTACACTTTGTACAATTTCCATAGTCTCCCAGTCGACCTTAAGGGGGTGCAGAGAGACGGAGGCAGGTGTACAACAATTGACAATAAAAAAAAACAAAATAAAGAATAAAACATGCATAATATAATATAATATAATATAATATAATATTAAAAAGTTCTCGAATGGAGGCCACGAATCGGAAAGCGCAGCGTGGGACGTCCACCCACTAGGTGGTCAGACGACCTGGTAAAGGTCGCGGGACGTCGCTGGATGCAGGCTGCCTCCAACAGGTCACTGTGGAAATCATTGGGAGAGGCCTATGTTCAGCAGTGGACTTCCTTTGGCTGATGGATGGATGATAATATAATATGCACTTACACATTTATACAACTAATAACATGTGCTACATACATACATTGTTTACATAAATAAATACCTAAAATATATGTTATATTGATTACATAAATATATACCCGTTTTATATGTTTTTTTAATCATCGGAAGAGAAACTAATAAGCGATAAGACCGCCGATTGTTACACAGATTTATGCACTTTATGTTTTTGTTTGTCATATTTAATATGATGTACAACAAAGTATATATAAATAAATAAATAATAAGAGAGGCTACTGGCTCATGAGAACAGATAAATTAAGTACCTTTATATTAACAGCATATAAATTTTATCACATGAAAACAAGAAAGATATAAAGCGCATACAGTATCATCCATCCATCAGCCAAAGGAAGTCCACTGCTGAACACAGGCCTCTCCCAATGATTTCCACAGTGACCTGTTGGAGGCAGCCTGCATCCAGCGACGTCCCGCGCCCTTTACCAGGTCGTCTGACCCCCTAGTGGGTGGACGTCCTACGCTGCGCTTTCCCCTTCGTGGCATACTGTATACACGTCATTTAATATAATAGAAAAACAAACAATAAAAAACACGTACATTTATAAATTAGCAAGCAATACAAACTAGATAATAAATTTATTTCGAACTAATCTATAACAAAAACTTTGACTATTGAATAAGACTTTTGTTAAGAACTTACAAGACTGATTGTTTGGCAGCGTTTAACTTTTTCTTTCCAAGGTTAATATTAATTAAGATTCACATTAGGTGTACAAATCAATCATAATTAATTAGTGGATAGGCCTGTCTTACTTAGCTGATATGTTTGTGATAGTATACCTGTGTTTATCAATTTCTAATTGGCTTTCCGAAACTACGTTTAAATTAAACGTTTCTTGTAAGTTATTGTAAGATTACTCACACTCTTATGTATAGCGTAATAGTATCATAGCAAACGACCGTGATGGTAGTCGTGACTTGGAATCCCAGGATATACCTAAAACTTTTCGTACTTATGTGTGTATTGGTGATATTTTACCACAACCTTTCGTACACACATACATAAACTCACGCCTTTTTCCCAGAAGGGGTAGGGAGAGGCGCTACCATTACACCTACATTTTGCCTTGTATGTTTAGTCCCACAATGTGATAGAGGGCGAGCCCGTCGCCATATCGGAACCAAATTCCTGACTCCGGGCTGATAATGAACTGAACAATCCATTATTACCTTGCCCGACCTGAGATTCGAACCCGAGACCTCAGCTTTGCAATCGTTCCGTAGTACAACTACGCCACCTAGGCAGTCTAAAAAGAAACCATTATCAGAAACTTGAATAGCATAGAAGCTTTTCTAAGAACTTTCTACGGTAGTGTGAAGTCCGCGGACCAGCAATAATTTAGGGTGATGAATAGAAAAGCTTAAACGGTGCTAAAAAAAGTCTATCTCTAGACTACAGTCTCTAGACTGCGCAGTGGTATGAGTACTATGGTACGTTTACAATGCTCAGGTTTCTGGCTCAAATCCCTCGTTGGGCGAAATAATATAAAGTTTTTATTAATTATCAACCCGGAATCACGAATTTATATCCGATATAGCGATAAGCTCACCCCCTAACACATCATGGGTCACAACATGGAAACATGGTCGGAACACATGGCGAAATTTGGGAAAAAGACGTATTGTGTCTTAATTTTTTTGTAATAAAGCCTGTGTTATCAAACATAACAATGTTAGTGCGTAGTAACAATATCCGGCTTGTCAGCTTCGAAAACGTACCAAACCTTGTATATTAGTAATACAAAATATTAAAAGTTTCTTTTCGAATTTTGACGGGAAAATCGTAGAATTGACATATAGCTCTCGTTTTATTTTCATTAATTTGCTGCATTTTAGAGTTTTATTGCATAAATTAGAAGGCGTTTTATTCAATAGAGTTCTGTAAAGGTGCACAAGTGAAGTAGAGGTTAAGCAAGAGTGTTTTACGTGATTAATTTGATTTTTTCGCTGAACTCTATCAAAAGTATTGGTAAGGTTGCCTTCGCTTTACTGAAGCATGACCATCTGACGGACAACGACAGTCGATGGGCTATACTTGACCATTTTCGCCCAAATTGAGCAAATTTGAAAAATAAAACACTTGAGGACTGGCTATATGCGAAGCCATAACAGAAAAATACGGCCTCTATTAATATTTCTAAAGAAGTCTCTTTAACTAATTCATTAAATTTTGGACTACGAGTTAAATTATTTTTATTTTATAGATATAATCAGTTGTACAAACAAAAGGTCATTTTATAATATCTATATTACAACAACATATATTACAACAGATACTTATAATATAGATATTATGAAATAATCTAATATTTATACAACTAATTTCCATTCGATTTGAGTCTGCTCAAAATCATTAAAGTTTCATTCTAACAGAAATTCATTTGAAAATACGCCAACATTATGACATCACGCCAAGCACAAGTTTTAAAAACAGAGTAAATAGCTTGGAAATAAAAAAGACCTAAAACTGTTTTACGTTACCACCTATAAAGACTTGTTTAACACGAGTTGTATGTTCAAAGGCTTTATATAAACTCATGTTTATGTCACTAGGCATACGCATTATTTGAGCTATTTCGCCAAGCTCCTAATAAAAAAAATACATACATTTTTTGATTTAATTAAAATACAGTTGTTCATTATTAGTTCTGGTTCTGCAACGCAACTACATCGCTACTGGTGGTAAGTCTAATGTAATTTAGATATAGCACTTTTTGGCAGCAGACAATTATCTTTTACGTTTGAAACTATTTTTAGACGACTTAAAAAAATAATTAAAGAATTAAACTGAGTTCAAAAGTGTAATAAAAAGAAATAAATAAAACTAACCTTTTAATAAATCTTATCCATCCATCCATCCATCCACTGCTGAACATAGGCCTCTCCCAATGATTTCCACAGTGACCTGTTGGAGGCAGCCTGCATCCAGCGACGTCCCGCGACCTTTACCAGGTCCTCTGACCACCTAGTGGGTGGACGTCCCACGCTGCGTTTTCCGCTTCGTGACCTCCATTCGAGAACTTTTTGGCCCCAGCGGCCATCAGTTCTCCGTGCTATGTGCCCCTCCCATTGACACTTCAACTTGCTAATCCGCTGGGCTATGTCGGTAACTTTAGTTCTCCTACGGATCTCCTCATTTCTGATTCGATCTCGTTGGGAAACCCCGAGCATAGCCCTCTCCATAGCTCGTTGAGTGACTTTGAGCGTCCTAACAAGGCCCATAGTAAGAGGCCACGTCTCGGTGCCGTATGTCATCACTGGTAACACACAACTATCGAAGACTTTGATTTGAGGCACTGAGGTATTTTGGACGAGAAGACATCGCGTAGTTTCCCGAAAATAAATCTTAAATACCTAAATATTCCAATATTTTTTTGAGGTCAGTGCCAGCTCGCCGACTATAAGCTTTAGGTATAACACACCACGCTACAAACTTTGCGGGTAAAACCGCGGGGCATAGCTGGTCGGCTGGCACCGAGCTCAAAATATTGTTAGAACATATAAGTATTTAAGATTTATTAAAATATTAGTTTTATATCTCTCTTTTTATTACAATGTTGAAGTCGGTTAATTTTTTTAAATTGTTTTTTATTACACACAAAATTATCAAATTGATCAGACTGCTAAATGGTCTCATATTTTCAACTCATCCTTTTTGCAGTGTTTGTATTTAATTGAATTTGAAATAAAATAGCAATTACACATAAATGCATTGCGCGGTTCTTAGGGGCCAAAGTTCCAAGTGGCCAGTTCAAAATCTGCCGTACACGATTGCAGTGGTGGGTACGTGAAGATAGTATCCAATCTTCATTCTAAATCGACAACAAAAACAAAACGAAATAGTTTTTAAAGTGCCTGCC
Organism: Theretra japonica; assembly: GCA_033459515.1. Lineage (NCBI taxonomy): Eukaryota > Metazoa > Arthropoda > Insecta > Lepidoptera > Sphingidae > Theretra > Theretra japonica. Next base: position 9,100,041 of record CM065943.1, read on the forward strand.
AAGACGATATGATTTTTCTTAAGATACCAAATTCAAAAGCGATACGGCATGAGGAACTTTGAATAAGTGTACCTGAGTGTAAGTACATATAGGCGAGGTAACGAGTCGCGGACTCCTTTGATCTCGCCGCCATCCGCGTCTACTTTGCGTTTCTTTGAGAACTGATTGAGCGCAGTACTCTGTGTGCATACGAAAACGTCTGTGCCCCAACTCTTAAGGATTTACGACATTTTTCTATGAAAGAAACTGTTTGCGTTCCAACGACTTTGCGGTGAACGAGCGTGTTTAGTGACCTGTATTATAGAATGTATGATTTGAATTTAATTTTGACGCATATTTGAATTATTTTCAAAGTGCTGGCGTATTGTAACCTTGCTTCAATAACTCTTGCGGTGGTATGCCAGATTCTAGTTGTCTATATGATCAGAGGACCTGGTAAAGGTCGCGGGACGTCGCTGGATGCAAGCCGCCTCCAACAGGTCACTATGGAAATCATTTGGGGCAGGCCTGTGTTCAACATTAGATTTCCTTTGGCTGATGGATGGAAGGATATCCGGTTTTAAACACTCTATACATTTGTGTTGACCGGTGGATTCCCTATCTGGGTTACTTTGCGCTACCAATTACATTCATTATAAATATCTAAATAAATAATAAATACACCCAACAGTCACATACATAGTCCTGACCCCACACTAAGATCGAGTCTTGTGTCGTGGTTCAGAAGCTACGAGAGACTTTTCGGTCTCACAAACACCCAGACCCGGAACAAATACCTGTGGATCACACAAATATTTGTGTCGGTGCGGGGATCGAACCCGCGGCCTCACATTTCACAGCCGGCGTCTAACCAACTGCGCTACGGTGGCTATCGCTTACTTTTCTTATTATTTGTACAAATTGTACTTTTTTAAATTGTTTATTTGTCAGTTTACCGATTCGACAATCATAATATGTTGCCTGGGCTGTTCCTATTGAAAATCATCCCTCTTGTATTACTTACCTTGCTAGGACGCACTGCAGGACAATGCTGAAGTGATGACGCATTAATTATAAATTTTCGATACCAATCCCATTATTACTTTCTGTGATAAAAGTGCGTGGTGGCCTGTTGGTAAACGGACTAAACGCGGTTGCCAACATGTTCAAGGTGGTTGCGGGTTCAAATCCCTTTTTCCGAATCATGTGTGTACTGATAGTTAATCACCACGCACTACAACGGTGAAGGAAAACATCGTAAGGAAACATTGCAAGAATTTCAATGGTATGTAAAGTGCGCCAACCCGCACTAGGCCAGCGTGGTAGACTATATGGCCTAACCATTCTCAATCGTACTCGATTATAGTGGAGACTCGTGCCCTGCAGTGGGATATATCTGGGCTGATACAGTACAGTACAATGATAACTCCTCCAACAAAAGTCTTTCTTTCTTATTGTCACGTACACGAGCTAATATAAACAACGTTTATATTTTCTGTGCACGCCTTGCATAAAACCGCTCTATATAGTCGGATGTCATAAAAGTAGCCTGCGAGATGAAGTCGCAACGGGAGAGTGCATTGCCGCATTCCACTGAGTGAAATTGGTGCGAGCTCATCACGAGACTGGAGTGTCGTATATATATCATATACTCTGTGTTTCTTACCTTCCTTATCCTTAAGCATTATTCTGGTCTTCTTGATAGAGAATTATGGTGGAGTAACACTGAAGTATGGTAAATAGGATGCATAACATGACAGCCTCCGTGGCGCAGTTGGTCAGCCGCCTGTGAAACGAAGCCGCGGGTTCGATCCCCGCACCGAGACAAATGTTTGTGTGAAACACAAGTATTTGTTTCGGGTCTAGAGGTTTGTGAGACCGAAAAGGCTCTCGTAGTTTCTGATACACACGACGCAAAACTTGATCTTAGTGTGGGGTCAGGACTATGTGAGTGTTGGGTGTATTTATTTGTATATAAAAATGAATCGTCAGGCCTCAGGGTGAGATTATTTTCCAGTTCAAGGCAGATTGTCTGATCTCACAATCCACTTTATTTTCAAAAGTGCGTGAACCAACAACTTTTTTGTCTTTGCTTCATATTATACACTGCAGTATTCCTATGAGTGAAATTGGTGTGAGTTCGTCGCGAGACAAAAGTGTCGCCTCTTTCATGTATTAACAGTTCCTTACCCTTAATAATTGTTGTGTTGTGCTTGGCAGAGGGATAAGATTAAAGGTAATGACACTGAGCGGTATTAATATTGGGCTTATGTAACAGCTAGATAATTTTCTAACAAGGTAGACTGATTGCATAATCAACATTATTTTCAAAAGTAAGTATACCAATTTTCTTTATTTGCTTCATATTTGTTTATATCCATTCGAGCATCTACACAATTATACACAAAGTAATGAAACAATGTAGGTATCAACGAATTCATAAAACCTTTAACTCTAAGTTTTTTGAATAAACGCAATAGGAATTAGACAAAAACACGAAACACTAAAAATCAGATTATACGCAGCAACTACCAACAAAACATTTAAAATTCCAAACGCAGAAACAATAGCCGTAGATCTATGAAGTTGGAACGTTAGCAAAACGGTTGGAGCATTATTTTCAATTCCGCATTTCAGTAAGCCGTACACAAACGCACCGCAAACTCACAAATGTCCCCTTACAATATCCACAATGACCGACTAATTTCCAGTTATGTAATAAACGAGACACAAAACAGAGCCGGAACGGACCGTTTCTATACAAGCACTGTACTATTTCAAAGTATTCTAATAGACGTATTGTATTGTATTGTATTGTATCAGCCCATATACGACCCACTGCAGGGCACGGGCCTATTCTACAATCGTGAGTACGATTGAGAATGGTTAGGCCATATAGTCCACCACGCTGGCCTAGTGCGGGTTGGCGGACTTTTACATACCATAGAAACTTATACAAATCGCTATGGTATGCAGGTTTCCTCACGATGTTTTCCTTCACCGTTATAGTGCGTGGTGATTGACTATCAATACACACATGACTCCTAAAAGTCAGAGGTGTGCCCCGGGATTTGAACCCGCGACCACCGTGAACATGTATGCAGCCGCGTCTGGTCCGTTACCAACAGGCCACCACGCACTTTAGACGTATAGTAGTTCTTTTTTTTTAGATTGGCATGGTAAAAAGATTACGATGCAACTGGTAGTAACTGTAATCCAAAAAGAGTATGAGTTAGCACAGTTATGCCGGCCTGCTCCAGCTGAGATTAGTTAAATCTAAAACACGACGTCCATGCAATAGTAGTTATCAAGGCAGATAAGATTATCTTTCTACTCGAAAATCATCATCAAAATTGGAGGAAGACACAATTACTAGAGGAAGCACGGTCATTATTTTTCCTCAGTACTTTTCTACCGATTTGTTATACCCTACATAAGGAAGAGTAAACCCATTCCCAGTGCCTTCTGTCTTTAGATAAATGACGTAAGAAATAATATTGCTTGCTTAATTCGTCATCTGTCACAACCAGGCGCGCAAGACTGGAAGAGTTAGCGGATTTCAATTAAAAAGGATATTTTACTGACTTATACACTTGATTTTTATCGCCAATTAGCTTTTGTTTTATAGGTCAAGGCCAAGCCAAGTCAAAATCATTTCAGTTATCTTATCTTCAAGTAGTAGTAGTATTTGATCAAATTATTTAATTTCTTTAAAGAAACTTTGATTTTGGATTTATTTCCTTTTTATCAATGGTAATGGAATACCACTAATTGATAGTCAAAATCAAAATATTGCTCTATAATGAGTTGAAGGACTTAATGAAGGATACAGGCCACTTCGATCAAGTCGCTGCAGATAGTCCCAAAATTTATCTTCAAAAGAGGTCTTCCTGTGGCTGAATATCATGCTGATGAGCTGAAATAAGCCCATTTTCTTCTTGTCATTTAACATAATATAATAATTATTTAAGATAAAATAAATAAACTCAGCTATACGTAAGAAATCTATAAAGCAGGGACTCAGTGGACATTGTCTTTACGACACTTATGAAAGCCAAACAAGGGGTGGAAAGGGCCTTGGAGGAAGGAGGTAAATAAGACAATTAGTGAGGTACCCGCGCTTACAAGCCAACTCTTTGTTTTCCTCGCAATTGTGACTAGCCTTGACTCGCTGCTTCCTGTGACTTTTATTGAAATTATTTTTTGTGAGGTTTTTCTGTGAAGCAGCAGTGAATCTGATTGATAAATCATAGATTGAAGGTTCTAACTCAAGACACAAACATCCTACGTTTGAAAGGTACACGTGTATCCATAGTTATTTATATCACTTACTAGGAGGGTGGAGGAAAAACGTCGTGAGGAAACTTACTTATCAGTGCGTACTACTATAATTTTAAAGACACGAAAAAATTCGCAAATCTGCACTGGGCAAACCCACCGATACCTTAGAAAAAATGGTAAGGGCAACCAGATGGAGATCCGATAAACGAAAAATATTTTACGGTATATGCTCAGTCATTTAACATGTAAGTTCGTAGGTACATCCCTAACCCTTAAAAAGCTATGGCATAAAAAATATTCAGATAAATCAATTCATTTAGCCCCGTCCCAGCTAGATTTACCAAACCAATTCAATTTGTGGCTTTGTTCTTTTACTGCAACAGCCATTAGTTTAAAAACCTGCCCATCCATCAATTGATACTCGGTTGGAATGACAATAGATTTAGATAGTTCAATTCGCCACCCATTCAATTTGTTAGTAAACAAATGGTGAGATACAATTCATGACAGGTGTTAGTTTATTAATTGTAACGACTCATCAGGAAGGTAAAAGCAGTTGCCTTAATTATAGCATCACCCACCGAGAATCCTCCTTCGCAATTAACAGTTAAAGATGCTGTACCTGCTTTGTAGAAGGAATAAGTAAAGGACCGAAGATCAGAAAGGAAATCAGTGGTCCTCGGGACATCTCACTGATTGAAAGACTCATCGGGTTCTCTAATTCTGATTAACCACAGAACGCCTCGCCTCGTAATTATGCACCCTGCATCATGAATACACCTCTTTTTCTCTCTCTCTCTTCAACCACAGGAAGTCCACTGTTGAACATAGGCCTCCCCCAATGACCTCCCCATTAACCTGTTGGAAGCCTATGTATACAATAACTATTATTTACAAGGTACTTTAAGTGTGTAGTTATTCTTTGGCAACTAACTCCATAATAGGTATTTGTTTGCATAACATCTCAAGGTATCGAGTGGAGTGTACATAGGATATGTTTACATTGTATATGTGTAGAAACTAACCTTGACAGAATTCCGGCTGATATAACAAATTGTTTTTGTTTATTCCCCAGATTAAACTCACACCGTGGGGGGAAATCGCTCGTGTAGCGGAAAAAGCCTTTTCGGTTGTTTGTTTAAAATTATAATTTATGTTTTATGAGGTATATTTTAAAGGGAGCGAACAAATTGCGTTTGTTTCCGCATTTTGCGTCGAATTGTGGTAACTTTGATTGTAATTTTTGTGTTATTTTAATGGAGATTATTTGTATTTTTATACTTTATTGTGTAAACACATTAACTAAAGCCTTTTAGGGTAGTTATTAAAACCTCTAAAACCGAAGACTATACTTACATGGCGCTATATGACTTTAAGAAAGTGCATGGTGCCCTGTTGGTAAAGGACCAGACGCGGCTGCCAACATGTTCACAGTGGTCGCTGATTCAAATCCCATCTGACTTTTCGGAGTACCTTAACCCCTCTCTATCGTACTACCGATTATAGGACGCCTGTGCCTTTCAGTGAAACGCATGTGGGCTTATATTGATACAGACATACTATATGATTCTTCATCCTTGTCTTGCCGTAAGATTGAACACACAACATCCAATTTACATTCCCAAATTAGCTATTATATTCCATTACATCGTTTTCTACTTCAACAGACAATCACGCAACCTCATCACCCACAATTACTCCATAAATAAAAGTAAATATACAACCCCCACAGCGTCCAAAGCAACAGATAACATCAATGTATCTACTACATCGTCTGATAAAGCGATGAGTTGACCAACCGACAATGAGATCTAAACTAGAACGCCAGCCAGCGATACTATCACTACTGTTTGCGAGAAAAGTGGTGGAATATAAGAATTGGGATACGAAACAAAATGGACTCCGCAAGAAGTACAACCATCTGGTTAAGCTATTTTGTGGGATATTGCGTTCGGATTTAATTTTTTTTTTTGTAGCATTGGTCCGGCAAACGAGCAAGTAGGTCACCAGATGGTAAGTGATCACTGCCGCTCATGAACATCCACAACGCTTGATAATTGATGATTTTAATTACAAGATCGTCATCTAAAAATACGTAGATAATTCATGACTCATGTGGATCTTAAAATGGTAGGGGAAAGGGTAGGAATACGGTAGGGACTAAAAAATAAATACAACTATCAGCAAACCTGAATAAACAAAATATTTCACCTCCAGCAATCTTAGCCATGAAATGAAAGACATGAGCAAAACTGTTACATCGCTTTTCTGTGAGACATTCGGAACTACCCAATCGAGTCGACTCATGTGTACTGTAGCTTTAACGAACTACATCAAAACTCTGCCACTACGAGCCACGTGTTTATTTGAAGTTAATTATTGCTCACTTTAAATGCGAAGGAAACATCAGAGGTAATTTAGTAATTTGGAGTACCTCGCACAAATTTCAAAGAATTACGAAATTCACCAACCCGCATTAGACTAATGTAGTATACTAATTACTTGGCCCACGTAAGGATTCTTTTTTATATCTTGAGAAAGTACCTACCTGTGTTCATTCAGAGTAACCACCCATTCGAAACGGTTATATCTCCCCGGTGAAAATAATAATGTCTTTATTGTACACCATTTGTGGCGCAGTTGGTAAAACGCCAGCTGTGAAACGAGAGGCCACGGGTTCGCTCTCCGCACCTAGATAAATGTTTGTATTACCACTGATATCCGTTGCGGGTCTGGATGTTTGTGAGACCGAAAAGTAACTCGTAGTTTCAAATACACACGACACAATACTGAACCTTAGACCGCGGACGCGAAGTCAGCGGGAATCGAGCGGCGAGCGGAGCGGCAGCGGCGTCGCGGTCGCGGGCGTAGGTCTCGACTTTGGGGTCAAGACTATGTATATATATGACTGTTGGTATATTTTTTATTTATTTATTGTATCGTGATATACGCAGCATAAGCCTTGGAAAGCATAAGCCTAAGAAATGGGTCCTTAATCGCTATGTAGCGTTGCTATGCGAGCAGATACGAAATTCCTACCACTACCAAAATATTGAAAGTCCGTCCCTGGTATTGGAACGTATTTAGTTGCAATTATTAAAGTCAGACTGGTATGGCATATACGTGTATATTAAGGGTAGACATAACTTTAATCAAAGTTCAAATTTTCCCAAAGCGTATGTAATTGAATTCAAGACACGCTAAACCACGCGCCAATGCCGTCACAAGGTATCGCAGAGCAATTATCAACGATCGATAGAACACCGGCAGTATTATTTGCGTGGAAGCAAGCCAATGTAATTACCTTACGATACGACCCCTCTCCGGTGTTACTGTGTCAAATTCTCCAATTTTCTCTCAACCTCGAACAAGCCTCGACGGCGTACAAAGGACTAATTGTCAACTAACTACTATTCTGTCATGGTGAACACGGATTTTTTGTGTGTGTTTATTTTGGAGTGATGCACATTGTCGTCTACTTTACAGATTGGTAGCAGTGATAATGTATACACATTTAATTTACTAATAAACTTTAGTACCAAGTAATTGGCCATTAATATGGATCGTCGAGGCGTTAAATAAAAAGACAGTAAAAGTCCTTCCTTAGTTAATTAAAAAACAAATATACGAGTACAAGCAATTTTCACCATTACTAAATTATTATTTATTAGTACTAAAATATAGATTCATTATTATTCATTAGTGAAACAACTTGCGGTAATAAATCTAAGAACGTCACAACATCTTGCATACCGGGAGAAGTTCCACCGCTGCAATAACTTAATGAACTTATTGTATCGATACCAACTTTATTCCAGCATTGTTGAATAGTTATTGCAGAAATGTATGCGAAACTTTCAATGGAATTTGTATGAAATTAATATGATTTACTGGCTGTTAATATAAGCGAGTATTTAGATGAAGATAGAATTAATTACTTGGTGTTCATTTATAAGTGATTGAGATCGATGTTCAGTATGTTAGCGTATGTGAGAGGCTGTCTGGACTCCACCGCATTGTCAATATGTGCCGCCAAGGAAGTGTACTGTTGTGTTCCGGTTTGAAGGACATTCTGGCCTTTGATTACTGGACGTTATGAGACTTAACATTTTATGCCTCGAGGCCACAAGATCAATGCATGCCGTGCTTAGATAATATTTTCTGATTCCCTTAGTAATATTTATGTCATCAGACGAGCAATCTGCTAGCCTCATCATTCTAACTAGTAAAACTATATCAAAGACAACAACCGCATTTTTTTTGATATTGCATATTATTTGAATAAAAAATAAGTGCGTAAAATTTCAAATTAATTTTGAAGTGCTCGAAAATTGTCTTTAAAGATTCTGTTACATAAGTACATACAGGCGAAGGTAACAAAACCGTTTCAATGGAACATTAGCTTTCTCTATTTCCCTCTGCACTGATACCTGTCTGAATCAAAAATCAAACGCCAAATTTATTTTCTACAAGCTGTAGTTATCCTATTAATTCGCATTGTGGATTTGTGGTCTATACGACGGTAGACTGAGCACCAGTCACACCATAAGGGAATGCGAGTGAAATATGGTTACTACTAACATCGATCGCTCAGTTAATGTAGCTGTCCTCAGCCGTATACGCCAGATAGGCATGAGCGACTAATACCTCTTAGGAATACTAAGTCACGTGGCTTTTGCATTGAAATCGGTTAAATGCTAGCGGCCCAGCTCAGCTTCGCCCGGTTCCAGATACTTTTTAAGTCCAGTCCACATTAGACACATATTAATTTGCGTACTATTTAATATTTTTAACTCAACGTGACTTTCATTTTCTATACTGCTTTTCCCGTCTTGTGCTGCTCATTCTGTCCCATAACTCAAACCATGCAATCCTGTCTTCTCCTATCTCATTTCAATTCCATCCCATCCCATCCATTTGAGTTCGAAAGAGCAGCGAATATATTTAAATTCCTTGATCATTCCACGGGTAAAAAACATTTTTTTTATATAACGTAGCCTGTGTGTTAATCCAGGGCGTCTGCTACCTCCGTACCAAATTTCATCAAAATTGTATCAGACGTTTGAGCATGAAGAAGTAACAAACACACAAACTTTCGCCTTCCTAATATTAACTAGTAGAATTATGTACTCCCGATGCAAAACTAACATAAAATAGGAAGAAAACTTATGTGAATGCAGGTGCGGCATCGTAGTATTTAGATAAGTGGGCCACGTTTCATATTTTTCTTGTCATTAGAGGCTGGCTGAATCGCAAAACTTATTCGTGATTCGCGAGATTGTACTGATCCGTGTAGAGATATTTTAAATTAAAATTATTTTAAATCTGTTTTTATAACTTATAAATTTTCATTTTAATCAAACATGTTTAAGATTTTTTACAGCTATTATTCGATCTGGTTTCATTTGGGAAATTAATGCAATTTTATGACTTTTTACTATACAAAACAAATCCATAGCCTTCTAAAAATAGCTTTTAAAAATATTGAGAATTTCTAATAAACATATTTGTTTGTTTTGTGCACGCTCTAACCACGTGCTCATTTTTCTGCAAAAAAATCGTAACATTTGCCAGCATAAAAACAACATCGGAACAGTGGCGATATGCGAAAGCGATATTTGGCGATTTTTAATTGCTTTTACTATAACACCAAAACAAATTGCAATGATACTCGATAGGTCATTCCGCATGAAAAAAATACTTTCGCATTTTTTTTACTTTTCGTAGTAAATTCGTTTTTAGAGCGATCCTTTTTTTTACAAACTGTTTTGGCAACGCGTGTTGCACGCTGAAATAGTGGCTAGATGTATATTACGGTGTGACCGCAAACTACTGACCATGTTTGATTTTCTGCCAAATATAAGGGGAATGTTACATTAACGAAGATACTATTCGAGGACAATGAATATTTTTAATTAAACAATAAAAATTCAAAGCGCAAAGTAACTGATGGCGACTGATTGCTGCTGTAGCTACTTTCAATCGCATTATTAATGAATATACTTTTTTTTAAATCATCTACCATAATATTTACTTTAAAGCATTTGCCGATCGGTACTTAAATAATAAATAAATAATATCAGACCCAAGTAACCCTTCTAGACGGGACTGCCGACATGTTCACGGTGGTCGTGGGTTTAAATCCCAGCGCATACCTCTGACTTTTAGGGGTCATGTGTGTATTGATAGTCAGCCACTATAACGGTGAGGGAAAATACCGTGAGGAAACCTGTATACCGTAGCAATTTTTAAAGAATTTCTATGGTATATAAAGTCCGCCAAATCGCACTAAGCCAGCGTGGTGGCTATGGCTATATGGCTCTCATATCCTCGATTGTAGAGGAGGCTCGTGCCCTGCAGTGGGATGTATAAGGACTGACATAGAGCCTCCTAGAACATGGAATAGTCTTTCGAAAAAAAATTTTTTTTTCAATTATTACAATCCGACTGTACGTACAAAATTTTATAATAATGCCATAATTCAAACATGCATTTACCCATTAACAACGATTCAATATTGACGAATAGCTTGCTTGCTTTTTTATTTTTTTATTTCTTATATTTTGACTTACAAAGCTTTAGATACTACGCTTGAATATATTAGCACAGTTCATTACAAATACTAGTTTTTTTTACATTTTCTAGTGTAGTTTATTGACCGTTGCGGTGTAGTGAACGATTCTGTGGTGAAACGAGAGTTCGCGGTTTCGATACCAAGATAAATAGTTGTTTCTTTTCTGTCTCTGCCTCGGTGGCGTAGTGGTACTACGGTATGATTGCAAAGCTGAGGTTTCGGGTTCGAATCCCGGGTCGGGCAAAGTGATATTGGATTTTTCTATTCATTATTAGCCCGGCGTCAGGAATTTGTGCCCGATATGGCGATAGGCTCGCCCCCTATCACATCGTGGGACGGAATATACAAGGCGAAACGTGGGTGTTCTAGTAGCACCTCTGCCTACCCCTTCTGGGAAAAAGGCGTGTGGTTATGTATGTATGTATGTTCTTTTCTGTCTGTAAGACTGAAAAGTTCTTCATACGTCTTACCTATGCGATAAGACAAGTATTTTACGATTAGGTTAGGATAATGCACTTTATTGATGAGTAGGTTTAATATTTATTCAGCATACAGCCTATATTAACAACGCTAAAAGTTAATATTTTCGAAATCTTCCATTATATACCTACGATTATAGGGATTGTTTTAGGAAATTTTCACGGGATCGGCGAATTGCAGTGTCAAATTAATCAGTTAAAATTAATTACTGAATTCGTTTTTCTAATTGTAAAACAAATAAATTGCATATTATGTCCATCACCAATTATATCATCTTATAAGACGCATTTTCCGAAACCCTTATTTAGTGGTTCATTTTCAGATCTACAATATAAGGGACTCGTATGCAAAATGTAATGCTCCTATACGTCTTTTTTATTATATATTATCTACTAGCCAACTGGTTTGAAAGATATATTGAAAAAGCAAATTCTAATGTACAGAGCCATCAGCTGATCAGCTCGTGTACGTGATGTAGCTTGTAATTTGATGAAAACAATGTTAGCACTCCCGTCTGACAGATGCTGGTTGTACAATCACTGTCGCCCGAGTTTTGAATGGCAGTTCTAATAATAACAATTTTAATATACATATCCGAAACATATCTATGATATTACTTATTAATAACCTGAATACATTTTAATTGAAATTGGTGTTCAAATCTATCATTATCTACATTTCAGAAAATATTATTTACTCATAACAATTTGATGCGTGTTCAAACTATGGTAACCTTATGTTGTTCACAAAATTTTGTTACTGGAACTAGGCTTTTGTTGCTTAAGGTGTACGTCATTTCTGATGTGTGTGATCGTTGTGTGTCAAAGTGCGTGCGCCAGCGTGGTATACTATATGGCCTATCCACTCTCAATCGTACTCTCGGTTGTAGAGGAGGCTCGTGCTATGCAGTGGGACGTATCTGGGCTGATACAGTACAGTGTGTTCATCACGATTTTTCGCTAAACATACACTGCGTTTTCTCTTAGCAAGGTTTTGTGTCTATTCAATGTACTGTGCAATCAGATGATCATCGTGTACCTGATGTCGCAGTAATTTCGATGAACACGATGTTAGCACTGCCGCCTGACAGATGCTAGTTGTACAAATCACCGCCGCCCGAACTTTGAATGGCATGTTGGAATCTGTTTCATGTCCCACTTTGCTTTGTGATTGATTTACTGAGCCCGAGCGGTATTGTGCCCATATATCTTGCTTAGATTTATAACAAACAATTTATGTATCGAGCGCAACCGTTTACATTTTTTTCGGGTGAAGGAAGTTGTGTTCGGAAGGATTTGTATATTTTTGACACAAAATAGGCTTGATTTAAATAAATATGTGCTCAGATTTTTTATAATTTATTTACTTTGTTAGGATGTCCAGGAGCTAGGAAATGAGTCGGGTTGCTAACAGTTTCAACTTTTCAGATGTAGTATAAATTAATTCATACAATCACCAGCGTCATAAAGATTATATAAAAATGCACTTAATTCTCCATTATTTTAACTTGACACTTATAAAAATCAAGAGCATAAAAGTTCTTGCATTCACAATAATTATTTACTAATTATAAAAAAAACAACGATTAATGAAACTCAAACAAACTGAATTATAGTATTTATAAAAAAATTGTCGATCGCTTTTATCATGTCGAACCAAAACGGATCGAATAAAAACAAAAGACAATCATCCAGAAGTTAATTAATTAATTATTCGCCATAATAAGTGTGGTTATTACACATACAAATAGGTACAACTAACACGCATAATAACACAAAGCCTTACTGCTAAATGTTCTGTAGCAGTAATTACGCAATAATCAGTACATGGGCTGCATCGATGGGTCTGTTATTAATTAAATATACACATAATCTTGCTGTTGATATATTCGCATCTGCCCAGATAGCGGCCACCGTACACAGGTGAATTTATTTATTTATAAAGTTTTTAGGATATCAGTAGATGCATACAGCCTTTATTAGATTTGGACTTCTTGTAGCTGTAAGAGAAAATAAATAGGGGAAAATAAATTAAATACTAATATATTTATTGTTAAAGTCTTCAAAAACTGTGATTCTTTAACTAGTCTCCAGTGATATAATTATTGAAAAACCACCTGGTACCAAAATGATTGTCCAATCTATAAGAGGAATTTATAGCCTCAAGCTAAATGAAGTTTGCCAAGACAATGAAAATAAACTAACTAACACATTGCCATATTAAATAAATTAAAACAAAAATACAACGGTTAGAATGAAAAAGCCTGAGTTACGACAGACAGCAATGCTCATCCAAGACACGTTATGAAATAGTAAATTGCATTAACAGTGTTTTATTGTTGAGTCGTGCTTGGAGCGAATATTCTGCTGCATTCATACAAATGCTGTAAATATGTTTGTAAAATCAAAGAAATATACGAAATTGGTATTGTAAGTTCAAATATAAAATGATTTATCGGGTTCATACGCTGTGGAACATTTTCTTGTCTGAATTTATAACATCTGCTTTAAATGTGTTTAGTATTCAAGTGCGAATGGCGACGCGACGGTTTGCGAGTTCTATAAAGATTTATAAACGACGCGTGTAATTCACAATTCACATATAAAATCGAGAAACTAAATAAAAAGGACTTTATAAAAGGAATATGTCGTTAAGAAACCTGCATACCTTTGAAGTCTTGATTTGAATTTCGAACGAAATGAAGTACGTCAAAACTAGATCCGTGTGAACCATGTAGTGTAGCAAAGACACGCGTTGAACAACAATACAAAATTTAAAAAAACTATATTATTTTAGTCATTATAACTTTGATATTATGATAAAGAAGCTAGTGCAGTAGGTGCGAAATATTATAAAAATGTCGTTCTCTGATGTAATAGCTATTGAAAGGAGACTTTCAGTAAGTATGTTTTTAAAAAGTCGCATAGACAATTGTTTTTACGTCCCTTTACCTTAAGCTGAAATTATTTTAGGATAATTACTATAAAACACACGTTTTAGTTAATTCAATTTAATGCCTAAATTCTTCATAACTAACTAACATCTAAGACTTACGTATAACTTACGACATAAGTGTGCGTGGTGGCCTGTTTAGTAACGGACGCGGCTGCCTACATGTTCACAGTGTTCGCAGGTTCACATCCCAGGGCACACCTTTGACTTTTCCGAATCATGTATGTATTGATAGTTAATTACCACGCACTATAACGGTGAAGTTAAAACATAGTGAGAAACCTGCATAGCATAGCGATTTGTAAGAATTTCTATTGCATTTAAAGTCCGTCAACCCGCACTATGCTGGGGTGGTGGATTACATGGCCTAACCTCTCTCAATCGTACTCTCGATTGTAGAGGAGGCCCGTGCCCTGCAGTGGGTCGTATATGGGCTGATACAATACAATACAAATGCGGCATAAAACAAACTAAAGTAATATCAGAACACCATAAAACACTACAGCCAGACGACCATTCTTTTCAGTACAAAAGTTAACCGATAAGAAAACGTTGTAAAGATTTCCGAAATTTGTTTTTAATGAGTTATCTAAGGAAACGTCTTTCAGTCCCTCCGAATCCTTTGAAAAGTGCGAAGTTACGCCTACCCGAAAGTTTAGGTCAAGGCATGAATTCCGACTTAATTAACTGTTACCGACCGAGGTGTTTGTTAACACAAGATGCTTGGGTATTAATTCACGTGGCCGTCAACGAATATTACAAGCTTCTTTGTTATTATATTTGAAACAATAAAATTAATCTTCTTTTGTTTAGTGGTTTTGTTCTGCTTTTTATACTGGTACGAGAATGTGACTGCAGTAAACACGACGGTACGTGCAATACAGTTTATGGAGTGTCAATCAAGATGCCAATGTCTCTCGGGTAGTCGCTATGCTACCATCAGACAAATATTTCTGGAAGTGGTAGAGCCACGCTGTTGTCTGTCATGACTCAGCATGAATAGGCAGGCTCATCCGGAGCGGTACCACTGTCTCACAGGAAATTGACGTGAAACGAAAGCTCCGCTGTCGCGTTTCGTTCGGTGAGTGATTTCCCGGATGCCCAATACCCCTTTCCTCTTCCCATCCTTTTATCCTTCCCGCTCCCCTTTCAGTTGGGCCGGCAATACATCCATGATCCAGCGTTGTGAATGTTCATGGGCGGCAGTGATCACTTACTATCAGGTGACCTGTTTGCTCATTTGCCGGACCTATGCTATAAAAAAAACCTACCACAAGCAAATTCTGTTGTTCTTTCTAGGTCGCTGTAACACAGATTTGGTCTTTGATTTAATGAAAAAGGAATAAAAGAAATGTTAACAAAACTGAAATTAATTAGTATAATATTCCTATCTATTTCCTTCTTTGACTGTCCTCTTTTGTTCAAGAGGAAAAGCTATTAAGCTGCCCTTTCGGTACCGTGGGGGAGGCCGAAAGGGGTATATCAGTCACTGGCCTTCCAGCTCAAAACGCTGCTTCCGAGCCGGGTCCCTAACAATACCTACGCCAGCGCACTGACTAAAACTACTCGATAACCGTAACACGCATTGTGGGCGGCACCGGACATCCCAGGGCGAAGGGCGCCCCGAATTACGTCTTGTCCTTCCGTTATATGGGGCCCGGATGACTCCCACTTGCGACTATTTTTCGACGCTCGTTTAAGGTGTTGCGGGTGGCCATGACAGAGAAGAGTCTCTATCGCACGTCTCGGAGTCGTTATCCGTGAGGGTGCACCTCCCCCGTGTCAGAATCCTTGCACCCCCGGACCACAGGGCAATCCTTTGAGAATCCTAAGGCTATTTCTTTCTACAACATCAATTAACTGACTTCAACCTTTCTCGATATTATCCTTTTTAAAGTAAATCATGTCCATTGGATACAAAATTCTCTACCGATTGGCCAGCCTAGTAATCTTAATCATTATCTCAAGTTTCAAAATTCATGATACTAAGTTACTAACACAACGATGCGACAAATTCATAGTAATCCCGTAAAATATTGTTACAATATTAAATCAGTCAACTTCAGCTTCTGAGAGCCTCAAACAAAATGTCAAGTGGCATCAACGTTAGCGTGTAGGCGGGTGTGCTTCCGGGTAATAGTTTGTCGCGGAAGTTGCTCACGATACATTAAACAAATTATGAAACCTCCTACAGTTTTTCCTGTAGAAAGTTACTATAAATTCGTTAAGTGCAAAATCATGGCAAAATTTCTTTGAAAGTCGACATGAAAATGCTCGCAGATCCAAACTTTTTTGGAGGTGATTTCTTTTAAGCCTTTCACAATGCAAAGAAATACCTCGTAGTAGATACAATTCCTGCGACTCCAGCTTATTTCCACCTACATAAAAATATTTAGTCGACTGCGCTGCAAGAATGTAATCATTTTTGGCGCTCATCTTACCTGATACAGCACATCAATCACATATGTAAAGGATCGATCCACAAACTTCCTAAAAAGGTGTCACTATCTCCCTCCAACTCCGGTCTCAAGTGACATGACTTTGATAAATTATTTGCGATGAAAACGCTTCGCGGCGAAATGTGTACTCTATCTATTATTCAAAACACCGTGATTGCCGCCACTTAAATTTATAATGGCTGTTTAATGTCGTGCCCCACTACCTTTGGCAACTTCACGAAAATTTACATCAATTTAGTGCAATTGCTGTACATCGTTTTGGTTATGGACTTTTTTATTATATCACTAATTGGACTGATGATCGTTACCTAAATATAAATAAGTGTTTATAGTTCTGTAACGGATGGATGGATATGATTTTACATTAATTAGTGTTTTCTGTTCAAGTAATTATAGTTAAACGAGCTTGTACTGATTTACTTGAAGCATTTTGTTTTATTTTATCGCCTTCGTAAGCAAACGATCACGCGACCCGCCTGATGGGTAGCGATCCACGGCGCTCATAGACCTTCGCAGATTCAGGGTTCTAGCACAACCAGAGCTACTATTAAGCTAGATTCACTCCAATTAGGATCTAGCATCTACATTGCCTAACCCCTCGCCATCGTCCAGTCAATTATAGAGAAGGCTCGTGCCCTGCAGTGGGTTGTATCTGGGCTGATACAGTACAGTACAGGATCCAGCAAAGGGAAACACAGGGTTCGGTGAGGGAATGTCAATTATTAAGGCAGCATGATGCTGCAGTTTCTGATTCAGTTTCCACTAAGGCGTCCGACTGAGCTTCTAAATTTGTTAAATTTTTAAACCAAGGCATAAAATGTCTTCGCAATCGTAGAGAAACAACTGGTTCTGTAATTTAATGTATGTATCGGCTGATTTGATTGCAACACTAATACATTACTAAAAAGGACATATTCATCCATTACAAGAAACCCAGCGACTTTTAAAAGTTATTTCCCATTTCGGGAAGTAAGACACATTGATGGATGTTTGATGGAAAGATACGCGAGTGATCTGCTATCTGTGCCACTCCGACTTGCAAATGCGACGGATTTACCAGCGCCAGACATCCACGTGGAGATTTAACTTCAAAGGTGAAATTCAATTTTCAAACTCGCACCATCTATGAAGTTTTTATTATTTTATTGAGCCAAGGTGGCTTATTGATAGCCTCCGTGGTGCAGTTGGTTAGACGCCGGCTGTGAAGCGAGAGGCCGCGGGTTCGATCCCCCAACGAAACAAATGTTGTGTGAACCACAAGTATTTTTTTCAAGTCTGGGTGTTTGTCAGACCGAAAAGTCTCTCGTAGTTCCTGATACCCACAACACAAGACTTGATCTTAGTGTGGCGCAGGAGTATGTATGTGACTGTTGTGTGTACTTATTTATGTATTAGATACTTTTCAACTGGGGTGGTAGTTCATCCATCGTGAGGTTATGGATAAATCATTTATGTGCTTAAGAGTAAACACAACATCTAATTAAGCCATGAAAATCATTAGGAAACATACTTTGTTAAGGATTATAAAAAAAAAATTATATTAAGGATCATATTTTACGAGTTGTATATTCTGATAAAAATAAAATCCGCATAATGTCATCATGTCATACCATGTAGATCGCAAGATCCCTGAAATAATTTAGTCGATACCTTTTAATTTAAAAGGACATAAACATACTCAATTACGTAAACTCCGATGTATTTTACTTTCATTCAAAGCCTGGCGACACGACGTCGAACACCCAGATGCACCAATACAATATAAAGCCGATGCTACGTGTATCTTCCAATATAAATTAAATTCACGCGAGTTTCCAGTTCACAAAGCGAGTAAATGAGCTATGTAAGCCAACTAATAGTTCATATAACCTCTACATTAAACGTGATTGGCTTGGCGTGCGCTAAATTTAAAGGTAGGTTGTTAGTAACAAATGAATGACAAACTCTAACAATAGATTCCTTTAAACAGCCATTTGTTATTAATAACAGACCATGTCATTACATATAAATAAATTAAAAAGCGAGTGATAATTAATTATTATTGATACCCTAAATTGTCTCTATCGCCCCCAGGAACCTGCATGGAATTAGTGTTTCACGATTGTAGATCTAATTTTAAGTCATAACTTTTATTTCACTTTTAAAATATTAAATTTTCTTTAATATTTCAATTTAAGTAGCACTATACTCGCTGTCATAAAATATGTAATCTTCAACATTGTTTAAACACGGGGTCCATCCAAAACCAATTATTGCGGTAAAGGGCCTTCAAGACAATTTCGGGAGCCATAACCGCATAAATACAAATACAAAGACTGCCTCGGTGGCGTAGTGGTACTACGGTACGATTGCAAAGCTGAGGTCTCGGGTTCGAATCCCGGGTCGGGCAAAGTGATATTGGATTTTTCTATTCATTATCAGCCCGGAGTCAGGATTTTGTGCCCGATATGGCGATAGGCTCGCCCCCTATCACATCGTGGGACGGAATATACAAGGCGAAACGTGGGTGTTCTGGTAGCACCTCTGCCTACCCCTTCTGGGAAAAAGGCGTGTGTTTATGTACAAATATGATACGCATTGCAACATTGGCGTACCGTAAAAAGGCTAATATACCTTAATCTCTTCTTCCATCGTCATAACTGTTTTAACTATTCTGTATCAGCCCCCACGGTTGAACAAAGGACACCTCTAGAACCGAGAGTTCAGTTGAGAGAGGTTAGGCCATAATCAGCGGCAAACCATAAAAATCTATCGTCATTAAAAATCATTTATAAACTACCGCCCAATGGCAACACAATCATAAGTTACTTGCACATGAATTGAAGTTGATTCCGGCGGATTTCCTGCTGCGGCGCATTTCCTTCCACCTCCTGCACGCTCGTGAGAATTTCAATGAACTGTATCCCCACATTCTTGTGTGTCCATTAGCATAAATTGACCATAAATATGTACCTTTGTTGTAGTTTCATAGATAATGATATTAAGAGTCGGTGTATGCCTTTCGAGGGGAGCAATTTACAAGTTATATCAATTCCATATCACTATAATAATTACATTTATTTCATTTTCTACAAAGGATCTTTATTATATCAAATTACCACTAAACTATGTAATTTACTTAATTACTTTTGTATGTCTTTTTTATCTATTGTATTCTATATGTGGTACAATAGTTTTAATAAATTAAATAAATAAATAAACTATCGCTATATTTTCTACGTGTAAAAGTTTTATAAACCATACAATTTGTGCTAATTCTAATTGTATTTTTATTACGACACAGCATGTAGTATCTAATATGTGTATTAATATTCAGATAAAGTATTAAAGATATAGATATAATATCGCGCTGGTCGAGTATGCGGGTTGCTCGCAGTCGAATGTAGGTAGTCGGTACACTGAATTCTGGAACGCGACATACTTTCATGGGTCAGTGCGCCTTGCGCCCAGTATACGATGACCGATATCCTACTGACGGTAATTTAAAAATTTACACCAGGTACAAAATTAAATAGACGAGATATTTATAGGTGCTGAGTTTTAGTAAATAGCCTGCAATATTTATCATTACACTATAAAGCGAAAATCTCACCCTCCATTTTATTTCACTCTGTCAATGGCTTTACAGAACCAACCCTTGCATCATTTAAATAAAAACCAGATCTCTAAATTCAATTCCAATTAGAGACACCTTCAACATGCAATTAAAAACAAGTTAAAAACCGAATTGTTCGTAGGGGAAGTTATTAAGCGCTAGTTGGCCAAATCATTTGCAGCGTCTTCCCCCAACTTTAATTTACTTTAAGGCATCGACTTTAGGTTTTATAAAAGGGTTGTAGGGTGGTCACTGAGCGTGGTCCAAGTTAAGTGGTGCTTTGTGCAGGCCACCGCGTGTAAACCGCCCCGGCAAAGACTCGCTTGCATTTCATTTTTTCTTTCATTTTTATTTTCTCTAAAAGCTTTTACACAGGAACTGCGCTTTAATTAAACCTTTTCGTTTTGGCGGCAACTTAAATAGATGTAGCTGATTGCTCGATTCTGCAAACGGTTCCGGCACGTGTGCTTTTATTTTTACACTAACGTATTCTGTTTGTGAACTTATTGACTGTAACTTGGTTGCTACTGACGTCTATTCTATGTTTATTTTTGTAATAATATTATGTTAAAATAATATTTACCACAACTACTTTCATTGAAATTTTTATTTATGTAATATTCATAAAACTGATCTGACTGTTTGTTCGAATGTGGGAGGAGGAGCGAGTACCAGTCGATTTTAAACTGTCTCGTATTAGTGCCCTCTACAAGAACAGGGGTGACCGATCCGACTGTAACTCATATCGCGGTATTTCACTTCTATCAGCTCCTGGAAAGGTCTTTGCAAGAGTTCTATTGAACCGCCTAAGGGACCTATCAGAAAAGATCCTGCCTGAAACCCAGTTTGGCTTCCGACCTAACCGAGGCACATGTGAAGCTATTTTCTCGGTGCGTCAACTTCAGGAGAAAAGTAGAGAACAGGGACGTCAGCTGTACCTCTGCTTTGTTGACTTGGAGAAAGCATTCGACAGTGTGCCTCGCGAAGCCCTCTGGATGGTACTGAGAAAGCTAGGATGCACAGAAAAGTTTGTGAGACTTCTGCGACTCCTGCATGACGATATGCAGTGTTGCGTGTCCATAGACGGCGAACAGTCCGACTTTTTCCCCGTTACCTGTGGGGTAAAGCAAGGATGCGTACTAGCACCCACACTGTTCGCTCTATACTTTGCAGTAGCAGTCAAGGACGTCCTACAATCTGTTTCTGAAGGAGTTCGCATTCGCTTTCGCACCGATGGCAGTCTTTTCAACTTGGCCAGACTTAAGGCGCGCACCAAAGTCTCGTATGCGATGATCACAGAGATCATGTATGCTGATGACCTGTGTTTCTTGGCAGAATCCCCAGACGGTCTGCAACAGCTAATGTCCACTTTCCACCAAGCATGCTGCAAATTTGGCCTAAAGATCAGTGTCAAAAAGACGGAAGTGATGTCCCTAGACATCCATGGTCGTGAGACACTGACCATTAAGCTTGGTGGGGACGTGCTGAAACAAATCGATAAATTTCGTTATCTGGGGAACACTATAACAGCTAAGTGTGACCTTGATACTGAGATCAACAGCAGAATAAGTGCTGCAGCTGCAGCATTTGGAAAGCTGTGTCCCAAGGTCTTCTGCTCGCACGACCTTAAACTGGCTACTAAGATCTCGGTTTACATGGCGATTGTGCTGCCAAACCTTCTCTATTCTTCCGAGACCTGGTGTGTGTATCGTCACCATATACGCACTCTCGATCGATTCCACCTAAAATGCCTGCGCTCCATCATGAAGATCAGATGGTCGGATCGGGTGCGTAATACCGAAGTTTTAAGACGCGCCAATATTGGTGGCATTGAGGCATATTTGATGCGTCGGCAACTACGGTGGTGCGGTCACGTATCACGGATGGCGGAGGAGAGAGTGGCGAAGCGCATCTTTTACTCTGAGCTAGAGGAGGGCAAGCGAAAGCATGGCGGACAACTCCTCAGATATAAAGATGTGCAGAAACGTCACATGAAAAGATGCAATATAGAGCCCTCTCGCTGGGAGAGTTTGGCAGCACAACGACCGGAGTGGCGCGAGATTGTGAAGAAGCGAATCCGCGAATTTGAGGAACAGCGTTTAGCTGACCTCGACGCCAAGCGCGATGAGTTTAAAGCCCGTCCACTCGCCGCCATTCACTTTAATTATGAAAGCGGTAAGCTCACATGCCCACTTTGTGCAAGGGAGTTTGCTGCGAAAATCGGCTATATAAGCCATCTCCGGGCGCATCAGCGCCAAGCCCTATAAGGGGTCGAAGTGGTCGCCATGGCCGTAATCGGTCGGATTAGATTATTATTATTATTAAAACTGATCGAATTAAAAACTTATATTCCATTTTAGATGAATTAGGTGTTGTCGAAAAAAGACAGTAGTTTTTACGGTAAAACGTGTCTAGTTTCAACCCAATACTGAGTACTTCAGCATATTTCTATAAAATAATGTTCTTTACTAACCATAGTTACATTTATTATGTTTACTAACCTTGCCTTGGCACTTAGTGCGCGCGACGTTTCAATTTGCCAAATGACCCGGCAAACCCATAAAGATTATAAAGCTGTTAAGCTGACATACTAACTCCTTTGAATTTTGTTTTCATAAAAATGGGTGGTGTAATTGCTATATCATGACCAAGGTAATGCACACACAAATGTACGTGCAATTGTTTAAATATGCACATTCTTATGAAGCTATTCATAGACAGTTTTAAAACCTAGTTATCTAATGCTTTGTATTCCTTCATCCATCATCTAACTAAAGATTGGTCGCGGGAGCGAATATTAGCAATCTATTAGCAGTATATTTATATTGTCACGTATTTGATTCTCATTAATTCATTGTGGAATAAATTATGGAATAAAGTCGACAATCTATTAGCAATATCTTATTCATTTGTAAACTTCATTGTATTTGTTTCTCACTTATGGAATAAAGTCAGGCTCTTGTTACTGAGTTTGAAACACTGCTTTAAAAGTGTACATAATACATACATAAACTCACGCCTATGTCCCATTGGGGTAGGCACTTTAAATGTGTGTCTTCTTTTTCACTCAAACTTTTATGTATAGGTACACGCTACGTTATACTTGGATAGTACAAAGGGCTTCTAATATTCGGTTCATTCATCCATTTATTGATAATGGAATGACTCGCTCCACGCTTACAGAAATGCGATCTTCACTCTAGAATTGGATTATTCAAATGATCCATTTCAGACAATTTGTTTAGCTGTAATGCGTATTTTTAGTATATTGAATAAAGGTTTTCACCAACTGAGTTATATTAAGAATGTATTTTTGCGGCGTAAAAAGCGTGTGTATTGGACTCAATCGGTTATAAATTGAAATCAATGTTTGAATAAATAAATACACCCAACAGTCACATACATAGTTCTGACCCCACAGTAAGATCGAGTCTTGTGTCGTGGATATCAGAAACTACGAAAGACTTTTCGGTCTCACAAAAACCCAGACCCGAAATAAATACCTGTGGATCACAGAAACATTTGTTTCGGTGCGGGGATCGAACCTGCGTCCTCTTGTTTCACAGGCGGTGTCCAACCAACTGCGCCACGAAGGCTGTCGTATGTTTCAATAAGTATGATATTCGACGTGATTACAATCATCATAAACAGTTTATAAGTTCTGTTATAAACGTTCGTAATATCCACAAATGTTCATATCGGGTCTGGGTGTTATGAAACCGAAAAGTATCGCATAGTATTTAAATTCTGATTCTCACAACACAAAAACTAATTGTGACACAATATGCATATACATATGGGCTCAGGATAATAATGTCTGTAGCTTTTGGGGGTAATTATTATGATGGTCGGACTTCACAAAAGCAGATCCGGTTCAGAATCAGCCAGTGCCTATACATCCAATTTCTGGAAGTCAGAATAATGTTCTTTCAGCGTATATACTCGTAAACTATAGCGTATGCCGCTACCTTTCAGGGGCAGTGTAGACTCATTATCGTGTTTCTCAAAAATAACAAATGTAACACTATCGACACTGTGACACAACTCAAGATTTTACGTTGTGTTAATAATCTGTGTTTATTTTATTCATTGTAAATGATGTTAGTTGAATACATTTTCTCGCTTAATTTAACCTAAGCAGCTGCTTTAAGATGAAGCAAGATTGAAAAATTACGAATTTATTCAAACATGCATTTTAACTAAATGTAATTCATCCAATCTTGTCCACACATGTTCAATTTTATCTTAAGCTACTGAGCATGCATTAATTATTCTTCTGCCAATTTGTAAATTGAAAACAAAAAGGCATTTATTTAATGTATAGTTCTTCAAGCGCCTTGCAAAGCATTTTTATCCTTATTATTGTTCCCGTTCTGCTTGCCCTTTGTCCCTGTCTTCTTAATAGTGATTGCTAATATTTTCCTGTTATGTATTTTTTCTTAAATGATATTTATAACAAATGTAAATTCTATGTCCCTTTGAAGCACTTAATTTCGATAAAAAATGTAACCTATCCATTAATAAGTAATTTTTATAGTAAGAATTAAACTCTTAAGTCGTAAAATATTTTTTTCTTTCGTTGGGATTTCAGACCAGCTGAGATTATTACACGAGGTGTCCTTAGATCTCCAAGTTCTTCAGTAACAATAATTTTTTTCACATTCATTAAAGGAAAATTTCTTAAAAAAAATTGAAACGTCGTTGGCGCCTTTGTTTCGAGTGCTTTCTCTGAGATGGTTAAATGGCGGACCGTTTTAAAAGGAAGCAAATTTTCCCAAACTTGCCTGAATCTTATTGAAGCCAACGAGTCGCTCTCGACAAAGTTAGCGTTTCGAAATCGAGTTAAGATCCATTAACTATTCGCGGTTTAATTTTCTCTGAGATGAGGTTTTAATTCCACTTTTACTTGAAAGTTGTTTCCTTGGAATTTCTCACAACTGGTGTGTTTATTAAAGATGAAAGACGCTTATTTATGATAGAAAAACGAATGGAAATTTAATGTTAACCCCGCGTTAACACAGAATAAAGTAAATTACTCACGTCTTGTGTTTCATGTTTCGTGAATCCTTTCAACTCGTTTTATTACAAAATAATATAGGAGTTGTTCGCTAAATATACAAGCAAAAAAATGTTTTTCGTACATTTTTATAACTTATGAGGAAATATTAAACATAAAATAAACAATGAGGTGAAATGCGGAATGGATTCTGAGTAAATCTGTGAATGAAATAAGCGGAGTATCTATGCGTCGGTGATATAAGATTTGTGATAACGTTTATGTTAGGAAAACGTGAAAAATTATACTAATAAAATCAAAATAATATATCAATTATCATTATTAGATATCTGCCCTATCTCAGCTGACCATTAATGTGGAAATTGTAATGGTAATCTTATAAATAATAAACAATTCGATATCACCTTCTCTTCTTACATAAAGATAAGTTATTCAGTTCTTACTATGAATGAAAATGCCAAATAATAATTGCTTTTCAGTAAGACAGCGACAAACCTTTACAAAGGTAGCCGAGTCATTAAATATATTTCATTTAGATACGAAGCCCACTATTCATCTCTTTATGCTTACAGTAATAAGAAAAAATATTGTGCTTGTCTATATTATATTTTAAATTACAATTCAGAGGAAAATTAAAATAATACAATTTATATTATATATAAAAAGTCGTATACTACTCGTAAGTTTTCGCAGCATTGCGCAGCTATGTACATTAATATTAAAATAATTGATAAAGATGTCAGTGCATAAATTACTGAGATTGAAATAAACAGATTCTCTCTTATTTGTCCCAACGTGGATTGTTAAATTCTAACCGTCTACTACAAACCTTGTGTATAGATTTCGTCAAGTAAGGAATAAAATTCTCATAAAGTACCTAAAAAGAAACACTATGGACAATAAAGGAATTATTAAAATGAATTAAATTTGTATCCAATATATTAAATTATAGAGTAAATTACCAAATTGTAAAAATAAGCGTAAGAATAGCTGCTATTCCAATAATTTATATTTAAAATGTTGGATTAAATTCACATCGACATTGACATTGTAACGTTATTTCCAGCGACTGACTCTTAATGCCAGGCACAACTTTCAGTTTGCGAATAATGGAAATTATATCGCGGTTTCATACAATTTAATATCGCTTTGCAAATTATTTGTTAAATACAGTAACAGTCGCTCGTAAAATTTACAAATACAATATTTAATGTGCAAATCAAATTATATTAATGCAAATGATTAACTACTTCAATAATTAATAAGTGAGCTCTATTTGCCAATTGATATTTTGTAATCGTGCAAGGTTGTAAACTGTTCTATGTTCGATTCTCAGGTCAAGCAAAAGCACTAATTTACATAGGTGATTCTATTAATAAAGCGTGTCTTATATCCTTCCATACTTTTCGGGAAATAAGTGGCATCACTCAAGTAGCTTGGCTAAAAGTGAGTTAAATCAGTAAAATAGGTGAAAAATAAAAACACGCAATAACGAATTGTACCATCCATGCGTCAACTGCAAAATCTTACATCAGATTAATAAAAATAAAAAACGAAATCCATAAAGTGAGTAGTCCTATTCGAAAACCGTATCCATGGTCTTACAATTCCAAGTCGAAACATTCCATTGCAGCAACAGGCTAATGTTATTAATATTATTAAAATCACTGGTACACTGTTAAAAAAATAAAGTGATATTTTCTCATTTCAATTCGGCGATTTTATCTACCAATTATAGTTTAGGAAGATTCGCCATGTTACGCAGGTTAAAAAGCACTCGCAAAAAACGCACATAAATTAATTCGACGCTGTCAAAAACATGGCCCGCGCCGAAATACCATTCGACGTAAAAACATACGTTAAATTTCGATCAGAGTGTGTAAAGCACCAACTAACAAGCATGAAGTTCCAGTTCCGAATCATTTTGAAACGATCCGCAAAACAGAATGGCATTAAATTTGTCGTGCACATAAATTGGCGTGTGTAATAACAGGGTCAACTGCAAATTTATGCAGATTGACTTCGTTTCATAGCTTTGCTGTGCGTTGCTATATATTTTGCTGCCGACGAGATAACAAAGGATTTATGTTTAAGACTACATTACGTCACAATGTGATGCCGTGCTCTCGCTGAGTTGGCACCAGCCTCAAGGCATGTTTTGAGCAAGCGACTCCAGTTACACCGACCCGCTTATAATACAAATAGACTGAGATTCACATACATATCTCCCAAAAAAACTTCGACAAATAAAATAAATGAACAGATTACCCTTTAGTCACAATGTAGTCTCGGAACGCACACTAAAACATGTAACGTGTATGCACACTTCAGAAACTAAGACAACTACAAAAAAATCACACATACATTTATCTCGATGGCGGAATCGAATCTACGGTTACTCTTTTCATACGCTGCTTTTGGTCTAATCCGCTTTACGGACTTAATTACCACATGAAACTAATGTCATCCTAGTCTACGCATATTGAACGCGAAGAATCAATCTCGGTAATTGTGTCCTGTTATTGTATCAGTAAAAACAGATACCGATTGAGCGACTGCATGGAACTTCCCGGAAACACATTTTGTATACACAAGTATTCGATCCAAGTTAATTTGATTGTGCATGGGAATTAATTTGATTGTGATTGTAACAATAATTTTTACGAGTGCGCTCGAACTGGAATTCAGCTGGAAATATTTTACAAAAACATTTCGCGATCAAACAGCACGGTCGCGTCTCACACGCATTTACGCGTTATGTTTGTTCAATTTCAACAATAATAATAACTCTTTCCGCCATGAATAACATGAAATTGTGAGAGGAAAAAACCGACGGTGGATAATAAAATATCTGCGTCGCGTTAACCGTGACGACGCTCCTTTTCGGGGCAAAATTGTCTTGATGTCGAGCGTTTATTTCTATGTACAAAAGACAATTCTGCAGATGCCGCGAGGGATTGCTGATATTTTAATCATCTCGCTATTATATACGGCTCTCTACTCCCACCGCTCTGTTAAGAATAATAACTTTTGTAACAGAAAACCTTGATAGACGAGCGTCTAAATTGACGTCACTTCCAAATTCCCAAAACGTGCCTCATTGTTATGAAATTTGGCAGCTTAATAATTATTTAGGACCAGCACTCTGCCATGTTGGAACATCGCTTTGTTTAATTTATATTAAAGAATGAAGTTGTGAACCGATTATAATATTCAATGTTCCTGGAGGTTCATGAATATAATTATTTAGTCTATAATTTAGCATTGTAATATTTTATGAAGCTTTTAATTATTTATTGAAACCTTTAAATACATAATATCATATAGGCGAATTTAACACCTAGACTTATTTTTAACAGTCTCCCTTTAGATTATAGAAATATGAAGAAAGGCTAGTGTCATTTATTTGATTATATTTTTCTTCATTGGTTTCCACCGATAATATGATTTCATTTCTAAGAATCATGTAAGCTTGATTTTATACCATTTTGGCAAAATGTTAATTGATTTTCGTGGAATTCGACTGGCACGTGAATGTTTGACGAGGCGTTAATTATTCCAAAAACCTTTTAACTCTTAAACGTTTCCAAAACAAAAGTTAATTGCATATATCAGACAATCTTCAATTCCAATCGAACTCGCGATAGTAAAGTTTGATGCTCTATAGCAAGCGATAATGGGCTGATACCATTGAGGTATTGTACCAGAACGGACATATCAAACAAAATCCGCGCGCGCTCACCAGGCACGTATGAAATCAATGGAGTGAGATGGAAGATAGTGTGATTGCCCAGGAGTGACAGAGACAGAAACAGTTTGCGGAGCTTATTTTATCACAATTATTTGCGGTGGGCACTGTGTGCTCTTGAACAACTTGTCAATGGATGGTACAGAAGACCGTCGTTATATTCATAACGCGCCTATCATAAACCAAGACACATGGATATTTACGTCACAATCTG
The DNA here is from genome assembly GCA_033459515.1 of Theretra japonica. Taxonomy (NCBI): domain Eukaryota; kingdom Metazoa; phylum Arthropoda; class Insecta; order Lepidoptera; family Sphingidae; genus Theretra; species Theretra japonica. Next base: position 9,129,340 of record CM065943.1, read on the forward strand.
TTGTAATGGTGGTAATAAATCCAAAACAAACGCCAATCGGTGTTAACAAAGGCAGTATTTCATTGTAAAATAATAGGTCGGATGCACATTCATTAACCGTGTAACTGCGCCGTGCGTCCGCTCTCACCGCGTTAGGGTCTGTTCACACGAGTGGCGCGTCTTACTAACGAGCCAACTCCGGTATTTCTTAACATCTCGTCTATTGTCACTAGTTTATCACTGTGGGACTTGGCTTATATTTTTCGTTGGAGGTTTGAATTTCGAAACGGGCCAATTAGTAACTAAATAGCTTTTTTGCAAGTTTATGCGAGCGAAGATGAACCTTTTCATACGCTATAATATAATCTAACATAAAATAGTAAAAAATATTTTTTCAAATTATAGAATGTTTTGTGAATGCTTATTGCTCTTTCAAGCGAATTACTAAATGGACATTTATGAAACTTGACAAAAATCTACTTGTTCATTAAAATAATGCATAGATTATAATAAATCAGCCAAAGAGACCAACCTGATGACACGTACGAATATCTAATGTAAAACATACTCTAGGAAACATCAGGCACGACGTAAATAAAAATTCCTCCCAAAGATGAGCTCACAAAATCCATGTTTACGCAAATATGACACAGACCAGCTTACAGGTAATCCTCATGTTTATGTGACATTTAGTAACGCTGACGTGTTTAACCTTGTTTAAACACGCCCTAACGTGTATTAGGATAATGGAATATTGGTGTTGGGCTCAAAGAATGGGTGTCTGGCTCCAAGCCAACGCGCCCTGAGCAAATCGCCGCCTTGTCTTTCATAGCGTTTCACATCACGCCTGATCTTAACCTATATCTGATGATAGCATTACGGTATGTGGATATCGTACTAATGCGGCAGGATCAAAATATTGTACGCTGTTTTTGAACCTTTCCGGGTTACAGGCAAGGTAGAGTAAATACAAATACAAATATGTTAAGCCCCATTTATACGGGGAGAGTTTCTCGCGGCGAGAATCGTAGGCCATTATCGCATGACATAACCGCTATAGATTATCATGTTGTACAAATTATTACACGATGCAACTTTAACCTTACGATAATCGTATCTTCAAGGCGAGAAACTCTCCCCGTGTAAATGGGGCTTTAGTCCTAGCAGCCGCAAAAGACAGAATAAAAATACACATTTCGAAACTAGAATTGCATAACGCATAGCTCGATGCCACTACTAGGATAATCGAAGACCCTTTTTATGTTCATAATTTGAGCTCAATCCTTTGAAACGTAGTTCTAGGGCGTATATATGCACACCCTGTATAACGTACAGGATACAATTTCCGCCATAATAAGAAACAGGTCCCGCAGGATACAACTTATTTTGTCTGAAATGAGTAAATAAATTCATTCAAAATGTAAGGAATGTGAGGTAAATATGATTTATCAACTCTGGAAATGCTTGCATTTATCTTTTCAAATAACATGCAACTACAATTTTAGTTTTTCTTTATTTACCACGATAAAATTAAGAGCCATGTTTGTCAAAGCATTCTATAAAGAACAAGTTTTAATTGAGTGTAACTCAGCTATTATAAAGTTGTCTATTACTGAACATAAATCTTTAATAGTTTTACTCAAAGTTTAAGTTCAAAACAAATCCACCGAGGCTCGTTAGCGCAGTCAAAAAACTAATAAAACTTAAGAATAATAGAACTGTATAAGATTTGTGAAATAAGCATTGTTAATTAATTATTATCTCAGTAGTCTTATTAGTCCGTCGTCCAGAGGCTGAGAACCGTGAGATCCTATGTTAGAACCCGCGTTGGGCACTCCATTCTATGTATATTTTTTTTGGTTAAAACATTTCCATATGTAAAGCTAGAGACTGTTTGCGACTGGCACAGCGATAAGCTCGTCCCTTTAGGACGAAAATAAATTCGGCAAGGTAAAGTCTGCCTACTCTTTTAAGGCAACAGACTCCATCCTTTTTCCTTCCCGCTCTCCTCATGTTCATGGGCGGCAGTGATCACTTACCATCAGGTGATCTGTTTGCTCGGTTGCCGGACCTATGCAATAAAAAAAGGCTTAAGCTTATGTATGCATGTATGTAATTATCTGGCTCCGATAAAAGTTTAAAATTAAAAGGGTTAGGTACGGTCTGTGCTGGATGACATTCAATCGGCACAGTAAACAGAGCTCCCGGTCCTTTCTGGAACAAAAAGGCCGGCGGTGAATATTTTATATCAGTTTTGAGTTACTGCCTCCCGGGGGCGGCTATTGTCTACGTTTCACTAACGCGCCTATTTCTGAGTAATTATTTAATTTTAGATCGTCAGTTGTGTATCAAAACCCTTATATTTTTTTCAAGTTTCTAAATATCACAACGCTCATAAATTTTTCAATTTGTAAATTGCGTGATCTATACCTATATATTTGATAATAAAAGTATTGTGTAGTTACATAAACTCGTATATATTTATATTAAATTAAACACTTGCGTTATTATTATAACAATTAATTGTATGAGCACACAATTAATAAATATACATACATACATAGAGATCACGCCTTTTCCCCAGAAGGGGTAGGCAGAGCTGCAACCTGGACACCCATGTTTCGCCGTATATGTTCCGTCCCCTGATATGACAGGGGGCGAGCCTATCGCCATATCGGGCACAAATTCCAGACTACGGGCTGATAATGAACAGAAAAATCCAATATCACTTTGTCTGACCCGGAATTCAAACCCGAGACCTCAGCTTTGTAATCATACCGTAGTACAACCAAGCCACCGAGGCAGTAAATTAATAAACATTTAACAAGATTTACAGACTTTTGTTAATTTCCAACGAAGTACCCAAGGTTCCTCCCAAGAAGACTGTTAAGTTTAACTTGGTACACTGCTTTATCGAGTTGCTTGTATTGAAACTAAATAACAACACAAACAAGCTAACAAATACAATGAACAATCATCACAAATAACAAAACTTTGAAATTAATCGAAGTTACAAATTTCTTCCTGTGTAAACGCTGTTTCGGCTGCCATCTTGCTAGACTTCTTCTGCTACCTGTTACTATTCCACATTTACCTGCCATAGTTATCATCCATCATCATCCATCCATCAGCCAAAGGAAGTCCACTGCTGAACATAGGCCTCTCCTAATGATTTCCAAAGTGACCTATTAGAGGCAGCCTGCATCCAGCGACGTCCCGCGACCTTTACCAGGTCGTCTGACCACCTAGTGGGCGGACGTCCCACGCTGCGCTTTCCGCTTCGTGGCCTCCATTCGAGAACTTTTTGGCCCCATCGGCCATCAGTTCTCCGTGCTATGTGCCCCGCCCATTGCCACTTCAACTTGCTAATCCGCCATAATTATACCTGCGGTAAAATAATAAAAAATAGCGGTCTCGGCACATCGTAATATTATATTGGGAATATTATAGAGAAAAGATTAGGTGATCCAAAAACTAACATAACTAATTTTGTGAATCCATGCAAAAATAGCTTAACAAAATTTCTACCTCGGCAAAGGAAATAATGATCCAGTATCAGAAAAATGATGCTCACCAAGAATAATGACGTCACAATTCCTAACCGAAATTACAATTCGAACGTGTGAAAGAGGTAGTGCGCTGTTCCCACTACGCCAACACTTTTATTTTTAAAACTCGAATAAATTCCTTATTTTACAATCCATTTTAATACTATGTTGATTTAATGTGTAACAATAATGGTACATTTCATCCATCCATCCATCCATCAGCCAAAGGAAGTGCACTGCTGAACATAGGCCTCTCCTAATGATTTCCACAGTGACCTGTTGGAGGCAGCCTGCATCCAGCGACGTCCCGCGACCTTTACCAGTACATTTACTTGACCGCAAAATAACATAGAAAGTCAATCATATTGAAACGGGTGATTTTTACGAGCGATGAGTTAAACAATCTATTTTAGCTTGACAATGTAGGCAGTTATAATAAGAAAAATATAATAAGGATTTGAATACAGAATGGAGTTGTCAACGGCTGATGTGAAGGATGGCCGGGTCGGGACATTGTCACGCCGTGGTAATTCAAGTTGTAAATTTTTATACAGTTTTAACATGCGAGTTGTATGTGTACAGAGTCCTGGTTGATGTACACGATGTTGGAAAAGAATAGAGGAATTATGATTACACAATCCTTGTATTATTTGGAGTATAAATAATATTTTAAACGCCAAAAACTGGGTGTGTACGTTTATAACAAAACAAGTGAAGGTCCTATGAGATAATTTTTAAGGTATAATGACACGGAACGACTAAATGTGTAAAATAATATGCGCGTGTAAATTACTAAACACATTTTTAGCAAATAATCTCCATACCCTGGGCGGTCCTAATTCTGTGTGACACTCTTATCACGGGCTGAAACAGTGGCGCGTTGTATCCGCCGAGATGTCGGATATCCTGAGATAACATGCGTACGCATCGACCACAGCTCTGTTTGTAAGATCACGTAATATGTACGTGTGACGTCATTTGAACTCGCATTTGGAAATTAAATGGCTAGTAATTTTGTTCTTTAAAGGCTGCATTGTATGATGTTTCATGGAAAATCGCTTGTGAGATAAACAAAGACCGAATGTATTAATATTTAAATAAAGAAATAAAACAAATTTTTGCGACAAAATCCGTAAAACTTAGTTTTATTCCTATATTTATGTGTTTAAATTAATTATGGATTCTGAAACAACCATATTTATATGTAAAGCATAATAATAACAAAGCTTTCAATAATGTAATAAACCAAAAATTACACTATTTTATTGTTGTAATTACCAAATATGCAATGTACGAAAAAAACCTGAAATATCCCATTTTATTTATATTTCCTGTCCATCCACTATGGACAATTACAACATAGAAATAACAATAGCGGGCGAGTTAAGACGCCGTCCCGCCCTCATATTCCCATATTTCCGACGATTGAGCTTCACTAAGCTCCCAGAGCACTACTAGATTTGGATGTAAGCCCATTTTATAGCCCTTAGATATCCTTACTCCACCTTAGGAGCTAAACGACGGCACAAGTCCAAGGAATTGCGTAAGTACCATTACGTCAATTAGATGCTTTAAGATTTTGTAGAAAAAAAATACTTATAATAAATGTTGTGCCATAAACTTATTTTTCTTTTCTTTATCCCGTCAGATGACCCGTATGCTCGTTTGCCCCCTATAGTATTAAAAAAAACCTAAACGAAGTAGGCGCGACATTTTTAAAGGTAGTGGTAGAGAGACCTTATCATTTTACGATCGTTGTCTGCATGACATCCAGTCTTGAAAAAATAAAATTATTGAAATCGAAAACACAACTCACAAATAATATTGCCCAATTCTGGAATCAACGGTTACTAACTTCACGATTTTCTGTAGGTTAACCGCTACCACATAAGCAAATTCCTTCATTAATTATTTATTACAATTACGCTTTGTTATTGTTTATTCAACGCCCTAAATTGAATCCCATCATAATAACAAGGTTTTGAAATAATTCCATCATTCTATGAATATTGTTTTATTAAACAAAACTTAATATGAAAACGGGCTTTTAACCAAGTCGCGTTACAAGACCATTGCTTATTACTACTTCGGAATACGAACAATACCCTGCCATAACCAAGCACGTATTGTTAAATTAGTGTCTAATTTTACTTTTTTCAAGTCATACCCAGAGACAAGAGGCTCTACTGTCTTTGGTATAATTGGGTCATCAGTGTAGTCATAGCCTTGTAACCTATTGAATAATACAATATGCAATTATAACTTTACACCGCGACAGCCGCATTCATTCTGATCTTATCAAATGCAATCTATTCATTAAGAACAAATTACTGTACTGTACTGTATCAAGCCCATTTACGTCCCACTGCAGGGCACGGGCCTCCTCTACAATCGAGAGTACGATTGAGAGTGGAACAAATCACACATGTTGTCTTTTTTTGGTAGGATTTTCCTTTTACCGTTTGAATTGTATGCAACAGTAGTTGTATCTTTTGAGTTTTGTTTGGGTATTTTAGCTCTACTAGAGTGGCAGCTAGATCAGTATTATTTTTATGACTACCAATTGATAACAAACAAAAAGCCAATATTGTTCACTTCTCGCTAAGATACATAATATATTGTCTTGTGTCGAGAGTAACTAACATTCTAGGGGCTTTAGAATGTCCAGACCCGAAATAAACGTATTTTGAAACATTTCTCTCAGTGCGGGAATCAAATTCGTAGTGAAATACCTCACAGTCCGGTAATTCCAAACACTGAAATCATACCATTATTTTTTCATCCGGCACTATTTTGAAAACCATTTTTTTTTCATCGCGTGTAAAAGCATATTTGTTCTGCAGTAGGTTTGTAGACACTTGTCCCTTCCTCAGAAGGAATTACGAGATTAACACTATAAGGGATAGTATATTTCTATAAAGACAACATCTATATTAAGCAACACAAAGCTTTAACATCGTGGGCGACCACCCACGCTGTTCGAAGAGCCTGGCGCGTTCATTGTTTAGAATATTTTAACTCATCAACTATTTACTTTGAAATATTACAATTAATGACCCTGATAGTTTCGCTTATAGAAAGGAACGGGACGGGGAGGGAAGGGCAGTGAACCCTAGGGTGTTTAGGTTTAGTTCAGAAAACCAGAAGTTTGAACGGGAGTAAGATGTTTCTGGTAACTTTAAACATATCAGCATTCAAGCGAAGCTGAGCCCGGCCGCAAGTCTAAAATAAAAATACACTTTTTTATAGGAAATTTCATGAAAATATTTGTATTCAGAGGGTCTGTCACAGTATCTTTTTAGTCTTTAAGTAAAATTACCATCACTTTCCGAACATCTTACAGCTGTGAAGAGAATGGCGTAACACTCACACAGCAACACCAACTGTTTACTTTTCTTTACCACCCCTCTGTCCCCGTTTTTAGTGACATTTGATTTTTTAATTACATTTACAAAAAATATATCTATATTATCTAAATTCCATTTGTCCAAATGTTCACAAATGGACACAGCAAATTACACATCAAGAATCTATTACTGAAATTAATAATGTATGGACGGATGCACAAACGCTCAATCGCTGAGTTGTGGTTTTAATTTGGGGGTTAATTACACGCCCTCTAGGCCATGACAGGAGTACTGTCATACTGTATACCCTGTGGTATAGAACTTCGACAATACGCTGACGTATCAACGAGTGAATTTAATGAATATCTGTCTATTAATGAGTTTGCTGTCATATTTGTGGTATTTCGTGTTGAGCGTCTACTATTTATCTGAGGTGCCATATTAACTATAATTCGTGTATGTAGTATTTATTCGTGCGAAAATAACAAGGTTTAACAATGTCACGTGAATTTATTTCATAAAGTATAAAAATAACGGTTTATTCTTAATAAATATACGCAATACAAGCACATCGAAACTAACAAACATATCGCAATGTTCCGTAGTACACAAGTTATGCGCTGAAATAGTCAGGCCATATATAATAAAGAAGACAATATGGAGCGAACTTTCTCGACGCTATCCAGAGCACTTCACACGCTACATTAGGCCCACTCACGACAAATAAAGAAGAGAAAAAAAATATTTCCATTGGCAAATACGTGCAGACGTGTTTGTCAGCGAACTTGAGCTAACTTCGCAATACACTTACAAGACTAAGTTCGTATTTGACCTCAGTGTGCCCCGCCAAATAATGCGATGTGTGCGGCCTAGCAGACTCCCCGCCTCCCCATGGAACAAGTTTGTACCTAGCTTTAAAGTTAATTAAGTGTCTCACTGCCTGACTTGGGCCATGTTTTGTAAAATATACGCCGCTCGGGACGGGATTGGCAGACTGCTCGCATCCGCGACGAGGACAGATATAATGGCGAAAAATACCAACACTTTATGGTATTAACTTGCCAAATACGGTCGTATTATGGTTGCGAATTCATAATTTGTTTTTACATGCAAACTACGAGAAAAATGAGCCAAATAATTTGCATGTAGGTTGTTTCAGCATAGCATGTCAATTATTTTTTTCAGAGCAGTAATATTATAGATTCGTCCTACTTCTATGCACGCGCCTACTATTCGATTTAATGTGGTAAGGCCTTAATGTAATACAAATTTTACAAATCCGTTTTACAAATCAATCACTCGCTTAAAAAGTAAAAGCCTATAAACACCAATGAGGCACTAACGCGGCACCTATATCATTAACATCACATCAATTGCAATCACAAAAAAATCCATTTACAATTCAAACAGAGAACCAAATAAACCATAAAAGCCAGTGGGTAAATGTGAAAAATCACAGACAAACCACACAAAAATCATTCAAGTTAACGGCGTACAACGATCTGCACTTCGCCGGCTCGTGACCTGTGACTCGTCCATTTTTCCCGCTTGCACCGACTAGGCCTCGAAAAACAAGCAAATGGACGCCGAGCGGAACTCACTCGCTCCACTGATATTGAAAACGATGCCGACTACTAGCTTATTTGTAATTGTTCACTTCACAACACTGATGTGTGCTTTGTTGTCATTTCTCTTGCGTTTGTTGTTTGTTGTTATACATTATTTGTGTTTAGATTATAAGACATTGGATTCAGGATACTGACAGATCGATATGGTCTTTGCTTATTAATTAACTTTCCATGGCTGAATTAGATATTTAACAATTATATAATTCTATGTTTATAATTAGATTTGCAAAAAATAAATCAAAACTGTTTATAGAAATGTGGACGGAGAGCGGAACTCACTTGCTTCACGTATTTTGAAAACTATGCCGATTATTAACTTATTTATAATTGTTCACTTCACAGTACTGTTGTGTGATCTGTTGTCATTTTAATTTCGTTTGGAGTTTGTATTTTAACTGTGTTTTGGGTGTTACTAATGTATTTATTAGGCGCTAAATTCAGACCCATTCAGAGTAACGTATGGACAGCCTCTAGGTCTATTCTCAATGGATTTCTTATGGATGAAAAATTACGATATTTTAATGTCAATAATAAATGTGATATAGTGTTTAGCACGTGCGTGTCTTTTCGGAAAATTATCCAGGTTTGAATTCATCAGTTTTATACTTTTAATAAATCACACAAAGCGAATGGTTTGTGTGATAACTGTAAATTAAGGGTAGTTAAATTGTAACAGTCGCTAAGCGAATACCTAATACCCCAGTCCGCCCTGTGACCACGAAAACCGTAAAGAGATCGAAACGTCGGGAAGTTAAAAAATGAAATCAAATTTGCGATAAAATCCATAAAAAATCGTTTTATTTCACACAAAGCGAATTAAATATATTACGAATCGAAATTAGTAGTATACAGTTCCTAGCGATAGTTCATTGTTAAAAAAATTAATAAAGCTACAGTAAAATATGCTTAAAAACCAGTTCACACTCACAAATTAAAGAATTTATAAATGAAATCACTTATCAAAAGTATCTATGAATGTACTTTATAAACGAGCATACCTGAATCTATCAAAAAAGATAATTCCCAACGCGAAGGTGTTTATTCACAACAAAACACGATCGTATGTAAACCAATTTTATTTCTTTCATTACAAATTGCGTTCTATACGACGCTCAAATACAAACTCAGCTCAATTTGTTTTAAATCAAACGGTTTACTCATAAACGGCTGCGAAGTTCTGAAAATACAAAAGCATGAGAAAGTATTCAGAGGTAATAAATCATTCAATTAATTGTCTTGAAATAATTAACACGATCTCTATAGTATGTGCACATAAAGCCTTTTGTTTTGCAGTCCAATTAATCGTTCTATCCAACTAATTATCTTCTTTTATAGTTTGTTGAACAAAAGAAAATAAATAATTGATATCGTAGAATAGCTACGAGCATCTAAAAACTTTTTCATTTCGTTTAATGTTTATTTATACATTACTTAGTACCTACTGACACAATGTTTATTATAAGCATGTTGGAAATATTTTTTTTGTTCATTTTTCAAGGTGCCCGCTAGCCTAAAAGTTCGCAACGTTGATTGGATATTGCGAGCAAAAAATCTGTATGAGCCCATATGCTACCCACTTTAGGGCACGGGCCTTCTCGATAATCGAGAGTACAATTGAGAGGGGTTAGGCCATATGGCCTATATAGTCTGGTAGTGGGCTATATAGGCCACCACGCTGGCCTAGGGCGGGTTAGCGGACTTTACATACCATAGAAATTTATAGAAATTGCTATAGTATGCAGGTTTTCTCACGATGTTTTCCTTCACCATTATAGTGCGTAGTGTTTGATTAATTATCAATACACACATGACTCCGAAAAGTTAGAGGTGTACTCTGGGATTTGAACCTGCGACCACCATAAACATGTTGGCAGTCGCGTCTGGTCCGTTACTAACAGGCCACCACGCTCTAAATAAAAATTGACGCTATCCTAATACTATACATACAAATGTGAGTTTGTTGGTTCGTTACGCTTTGATCATTTTCACTACTTAATCAATCATCGTGAAATTTTGTATATATATGGACGTACCTACAGAAATGAATAAACGGAACGCTCATTCGAAAAAATCCTAGGAAATACCTAGCTACTAATGATTGTAATAACCTGGCTAATACCTTTTTGACTTTTCTACCTAAAGAATGGTTTTATTAGGTGCACAGATATTCTGGAACTTAGCGATGCATATCCTATTTTTCGTAATTATATTAAAATCGTACAGAAAAAAAAGTTTGATTCCTGTAAAGAAGTGGATTTGATCATTATAGAGGAAATGTTTTAATTCAATTTAAAACTTGGGTCTGACGTATGTGGCTGCAATAATTGCACCCAGGTGAAGCCGGGTCGAACCGCTAGTTGCCAATATATCTAAGTGGTGGAACTATAAAAACCAGTACAAACTACATCGGTCCATCCAAACACCATCGTACAAAAATAACAGTACATTCTGAAAACGATCCAGCGACTGCCTACAGTGTTCTCAATAAAAAACGCTGCAATTTTACACACAGGAAACGCCTATTTAAAATTATAAAGGAAAGTAGTGACGTGGGAGTCAGTGAATAAATAATTTCGTTCATGAGTAACTAATACTAATATGTATATAAACTCACGTCTTTTACCAGGTAGGGGTAGACAGAGATGCTAGTAGGACACCCACATTTCACCTTGTGTGTTCCTTCCCACGATATGATAGAGGCTATATTGGGCATAAATTCCTGACTCCGGGCTGATTATGAAAAGAAAAATCCAGTATCACTTTTCCCGTCCTGGGATTCGAACCCGATATCTCGGCTTTGTAATCGGGCCGTATAATAATTGCGCCATAGTCCTAATAACCTTTACGATAGCCTTTAATAACTTATCGATTACAAGAAATTGTGAATATCAACTTCACATACCGTATTACATCTGTCACATTACCACAAAATTAATTAAAATTTCGTCACGGTTTCAAAATGTCTGTCTGTATCTTTAAAATATTTCCTTTGATACGATAGAATCTAACAACATAATTTGTACATGATTTAATGTCTTTTATCGCCAGCACAAGGCTCTTAAATCGTTGAACAGAAAACACATTCAGTAACTCTAATTTCACTGACAACAATCCGCTGCTGTGTTCTGAGCACAACAAAAATGTTTTTGCATAATTTCGCATTTTGCTTCCATTTAGACGAGTTCACGCTCACCGATTCAATGAAGTCCATATTGAAAAAGTTAAAAGCCGTCCGTTTATATTTTAAATTATGTTTGAGATTCCACGTCATTTCTTTGTAGAAATATGAAATCAATGAATTAGTTTTCAGTACATCAAATTAATATCGTGTACTGTTTTGAACAATGAGGCCTTTGTGAAATAGGCCTTTGTAATATTTGTAATAAAGGTAATCGAAACTAGTTTTAGTTTCGAAGAACTAAATAATGTGTTTATTATTATAGAGCATCACATATCTTATTTTCGAGAATTCACACACAATTTCACACGCCTTTCCAAACATCTCATATAGCTAACGCTTATTCAAAATTACAGGGCTAAAACCCCTATGTAAAATTATCAATAGCAATTCTGCAATTCGCACGTGCACTTCCAATACGGCTAATAGCATTTCCCCACACGGAACATATTGTTATGACCATGTTAATGACTTCTAATCTCCTCCTGATAGGGAACAGACGCAGTACAAAAACCCGGGCACTAGATAAGGATTTATGTTGCAATAAACCGGCCCGGGTTGGACCAGCTCCAGGCGGCGAATCTATTTGCGCACATAAAAGGTACCAAGCGCAGAATCCTCAATTGCACACGAAACTTCACACCCTGCCGACTCTAGATACGATGCAATTTTCACCTGCACTCAAACGAAAAATGTTATATTTCTTAACGCTGGATTTTGTTTAACATGCGAGGCAGGAGCTTGTTTTTTAACGTATAGCCTTTTTTGCAGTTGCCTTTGCCTTATTTTCGTGTATATTATCGGTTGTCCTGTAACTATATTTAATATGCAAGATGTTCTTGTAAGAATCATTATTATTAGTGCGTATAATGTATATATACATACAAATAATGCGCTCATGTTTTTTTTAATTTAGATCTCTGTACCATTTTTTGTGGCAAATAACTCCTTCTTCTATAACCTTTATTTGTTACAGAAGCTTTAGATAGTAAACTAGTATACATTATCGTTCACAACATCAGACAATAAAGGAAGTCCCTAATCTAAGCAAAGTATTTTGCCAATATTCATGAAATCATAACGCTTTGTTTAATACACACAAAACAATAATTGGTTTTAATAATTCAATGCTAGCACGCGCGATTTGTAAAGAACAGACAACAAAAAGTAAAAATAAATGCCACATAAAATTTAATATCGCCGCCCGAACCTCCAAATAGTTGCAACAATATCGAGCCTTATTGAAAACGTTTAAAATAAACTCGCAATTTATGCCTTTATCAATTCTGTTTACCTAATCGACTTAATAAAATGTAAATGAAAATTAAACGACAAAATTAAATTTATCCGCTTTTTAAATTTAAAACGAGGTGCCGAAAAGGCCGTTAAGCTCTTAATAAAGGTATTTATTTAAAGCGAACGGCCGGCCGCTATCATTTTGCATAAAATATAATTGGCTAGGTTTTGGGAGACAAGATAAAAATATTTAAATATGCAACTTTATAACGCAGACTTGGTGAGTGGCAATTTTCATGATCTTCATTTGATGAACAATCCCGGCATTCGTAATTTGTACGCTCGTAAATCGTACCGCGATAGCACGTAATACATATCCAATTGTATTGAGTCTAATTAATTGAATCCCAGGAGCCGTGTAATTTATTAGATATGATTTATTTATTGTTACATACGTCATGCGTAATTTAGATGCGATCGTATCTTCACGCATTTGCTACACGGGTGAACAGGACGCAGAACTATTTCCAAAAGCATTATATAACATTTAGATTTTTCTTTTTCTATATAATTCATTGTTTCCTCACGATGTTTTCCTTCACCGTTATAATGCGTGGTGATTGACTATCAATACACACATGACTCCGAAAAGTCAGAGGTGTGCCCTGGGATTTGAACCCGCGACCACCGTGAACATGTAGGCAGCCGCGTCTCGTCCGTTACGAACAGGCCACCACGCATAGTCTAAGATCCCGCTGCAGGATTGGTGCGCTCATCGACTTTTTGTTTAAAACCAATTTTTTATGTTTATTTATAATTAAGAGAATATATATTTACTAGGGTGCCTATCAAAATTTGGCCGCCATTATTTTTAATTAAATTATTTTTAATTGATTTTTGGTAAAAAATTTCGTTTATTTATTTTTTAAATAAAATAACGTCTACATTACGGTAATTAATATGAAGATTCTAAAAAATCACGGTTGCCGTTGCGCACCTGGCCGCACCTCTTTGCAGTCAGGTGTAAACAGGTATGATTTCGATAAATTTATACGTTCATAACCTATTTTTATTAATTATATGTCAAATTGAAGCTAATTTTTTTCTATTAATTATCATATAAAGTTGCTTAATTAAATCTGGCCGCAAATAAGGGTTGCTGGCTGTTAAAGATAATAAATATTTAAGGTAGAGTGGAAGAGAGTTAGCGCGTAACATCAGTTGTCAGACGAGGACAGCGATTGTCGGCTGTGCGACGCTTTTAAGCCATTGCGCATATTGCGTCGAACGTTAGTGTTCACAACCACCGGGGAGTAATAGAGACGACTTATAATAAATACTCCAAAAAATATGTAATTTTTTTCAAAATGACAAATTTAAAAATTAATTAATTCGATGTGGTTAAATGCCACTGAACCAGACTGCATCAAATTCAGCCCAGAAAATAATGGCTGGCTGGTACTAGATGGTTTTTTAAAACCAACATGGTTCCTGGGAGACTCAACTCCAACGCAAGTTAATAGTGTGCTATGTGAATCTACGAACAAAGCTTCCGATAACGACGATTCTGATATTTGTAGCGATGAAAGTGATAGCTCCGATGACAGTACAATTGAAAGCTCCGATGATTCAGATTTTTAAATAAGAGTTACGGAAATATAAGAATTATAAGATAAAATTTTTAATTTTTTAATTTGCTTAAATGTTTAATTAATATGTAACAGACAATTAAATACTTGAATAAAATCTAATAAAATTTTTAAATAATACTTTCGCAATAAAATTTTCTTTTACTTAAGTCACCTTGGTTTTATTTTTCTATTTTTTAAATTAATATTAAATATCGACGTTCTAATTAGCAAATTATCTAACTCCATTTTAGAGAATCTTTTAATCTTTTACTTTTATTTGTACGAAAAAAAACAATTACTTCAAAATTTATTATCATTTTAAAAACCATTTAATATCATTAATATCTAATAGAGATATAATATTTAAGTTTGAATCATTCAAATAATTTGTAATTGGATTATTGCTTCATCAAAATGTTAAAAAAATCACCCTCTAAAAAAGAAGGAGTTAGACAAATTGCTAACTAGACCGTCGATATATCAAATGAATATTAATTTTTTGTTGCAAATTTTAAATTTGTCATTTTGAAAAAAAATACATATTTTTTGGAGTATTTATTATAAGTCGTCTCTATTACTCCCCGGTGGTTGTGAACACTAACGTTCGACGCAATATGCGCAATGGCTTAAAAGCGTCGCACAGCCGACAATCGCTGTCCTCGTCTGACAAATGATGTTACGCGCTAACTCTCTTTCACTCTACCTTAAATATTTATTATCTTTAACAGCCAGCAACCCTTATTTGCGGCCAGATTTAATTAAGCAACTTTATATGATAATTAATAGAAAAAAATTAGCTTCAATTTGACATATAATTAATAAAAATAGGTTATGAACGTATAAATTTATCGAAATCATACCTGTTTACACCTGGCTGCAAAGAGGTGCGGCCAGGTGCGCAACGGCAACCGTGATTTTTTAGAATCTTCATATTAATTACCGTAATGTAGACGTTATTTTATTTAAAAAATAAATAAACGAATTTTTTTACCAAAAATCAATTAAAAATAATTTAATTAAAAATAATGGCGGCCAAATTTTGATAGGCACCCTAGTAAATATATATTCTCTTAATTATAAATAAACATAAAAAATTGGTTTTAAACAAAAAGTCGATGAGCGCACCAATCCTGCAGCGGGATCTCGTACTAGCACTACCAACAGGCCACCACGCACTAGCCATAGCGATTTGTATAAATTTCTATGGTATGTAAAAAGTTCGCCAACCCGCATTAGGCCAGCGTGGTGGACTATATGGCCTAACCACTCTCAATCGTACTATCGATTGTAGAGGAGGCCCGTGCCCTGCAGTGGGTCTTATATGGGCTGATACAATACAATACAATATAATTCATTGTATAACTGTCTCATTCATACATAGTTTTAAAACCTATTTTAGCTATCGAATGTTTTGTCTTCTTCGCTCAAACTGAATTCAATAGTCGTTCATAAGGGACAAAACATTCCATAACTAAAATATTGTTAATGATAATTTACTTTCGGGCAATAGGGCAAAACGACAAATATATCCCACGACAATTTCAAATCTGTCTTCATCATCAGCATCATCATCAGCCCGTTGCAGTCCACTACAGGACATAGGCCTCTGCCAAGGTACGCCACAGAGCCGGGTCTGCTGCTTTATGCATTCAGTGCCGGCCCTCCCTGCCGGCAGTCTTGTACAAGTCGTCCCGCCGTCTGACCAGAGAACGTCCCATGGAATCTCTATTAACAAAACTCAACCGTGAAACTGCTACGTGTTACTACGTATTAAACTGCTACGTATGTATTCACCGACTGCCTCGGTGGCGTAGTGGTACTACGGTATGATTGCAAAGCTGAGGTCTCGGGTTCGAATCCCAGGTCGGGCAAAGTGATATTGGATTTTTCTATTTATTATTAGCCCGGAGTCAGGAATTTGTGCCCGATATGGCGATAGCCTCGCCCCCTATCACATCGTGGGATGGAATATACAAGGCGAAACGTGGGTGTTCTAGTAGCACCTCTGCCTACCCCTTCTGGGAAAAAGGCGTGTGGTTATGTATGTATGTATGTATTCACGTCGGTTGCCTGTAAGAATTGGTACTGCCCCGATCCAGTCAGCTCATTCACCGTAGCTCTAACTAGCTATAACAAGGCGCACCTACATACAAACTTAGTATAAAATCCCTTGTAAGAAAACAAAACACCTAAGTGCTGCACCAAGAAATTCTATAGTAAGATATGAAATTCTCATCATAGCTCTCAAAGGCTTCACGTTATCAAATGGAAGCTATAGTAAGCCTCTCTATAATATATTGGATAACTGAATTACCATGCATATAATGCTCGTATTTAAATAATAATATCCCATACCGAGTCCATTCAGCGATTCAATAACTAAAGGGGCTTATTTCCTAAGGCTTTCATCGTACGGCATTCAATTTTCCAAAGCTTACTTGACTACGGCAGTGATATCAAGGTTTACATAAGCACCGTCTTCAGTATACACGCGTATTTTATTGTTAAAAACTTGGATGAAGTTCCAACATTTAGCTGAAAGGATAAAAAGCAGGGCTAACACAGTTTGCAGGTAATGTTCATAACACTTAAGCAAACGACTCACCATCTTCTAACGTTTATTTTATCCTGCAGCTGATAAGGTAAGAGTTTTGATATTTTAAAAAGTTCTAATGTGCCTACAATACGGAAAATTATTAATAAATAGTATTAAGTTTATGTAGATAACATATTTTAGTGTGAAATTTTATCCTTATAAAATCCTACTTATTTTTATGAATTCCCAATATGAGGAATAAACCTAACTAATTACTGGTTATTAAGTTACTACACCTAATACCTCGGTATTACAAGCGCAGTGCAGAATCATGCATATTTTCATACTTATTAGGCCTGACGCTTATCGTCAAGCAAACCTATTCACCTCGTCATTCTAGCGTACAAAGAACTTAATTTTTCAGTTGAATTTCGTTCATTACGTTCAAAATGGTACATGCATTCCCACATAAACCTTTTAACCCTCAAATACAACAGCACATTCGCAGCAATTTCTAGCCTTATCTGGCAATAAAAATATCGTAAAAATTTCACCATTAACACCAAAAAGCACCATTGAAATGGCCAAAGGCGTCCAATATATCAAGTGAAACATTTTCAAAGGTGGATTACGGCAGCAAGTTTCAGCAAGCAGTAATTCAGAGTTAGTGTCACATTATCGTTAGCATAATCAGGGAACAGCTGTGGTTCCCACTACCTTTTTGAGGCTACGAAAACATCAAAATGAGAATTTAAAGTGTGCCGTAATGGATTTCTTTTCATTGGACCCCGGATAAGTTTTACACGGAACTGCAACGCAAATAATAAAATACTGGATTTCCTAAGTATTCTTAATAGAACGTGCATTCAGTTTTTTCGAAACTTTTGTTAACATTTACAATTTAATAACTTCAACCGCGGAGCCGGTTGGAGGTCCTGATTTCAAGGAATAATACGGCCGAGATTTAAATTGGAAGTACGTCAAGAATCGGGTTAATAAACTTTTACAGAGGGCGAGGGGAGTTTCATTAAAGGAGGGGAAATTCCCGTCTGTTCGATTAAGAATCTGATCACCGTAAATACAATTAATATGTTATCTCCAACAAAACAACAAATCCCAAAAAAAAAATATTGGAACACCCGCGCTGAAGACATATTTTACACGATCAAGATAAAGACATTATTTCTTAGTCACAAACATTTAGATTTAAAACGAAGCAAAACTTTTAATGCATGTACGAAAATACGTAATATAAAGAAACTCTGGTACTCAAAGCTGATAAGATGACAATGTTACGTTAGGTACCTACTTCTAACACTCATAACACGCCATAAGCAACAATTATTGCAATATATACAGATAACATTTATCTCCAAACTTGTAAGTACGTCGAAAACAATTGCAGGCCGGGTTAGATCAAAACCGCCATACACTGTAATAAGCAAAAGTTAGGCGTAACATGAAGACGAAAGAGAGAATAATGCTCGCTTTAAGGTGTAATGGGGTACAGCACTTCGCTCTATGCTCTAATGACTGCCATTTCGTTATAAATGAAAACAAGTGGCCTTACCGAGACACAGCCTAATGATATTATTAAGGTCCCGAGGAGAGCGGGTGGCCGCAAGCCAAACGTGAGATAAAACTTTTATATCGCCGTTTAATTAAAATTCGCCCCGATGGGATACATCGGATACAAATTCCGCGCTCAAACTTACATTTCCTACTTTTACCAATGACTTTTTTCGCGGAATTGGATTTCAACACCGGCTACGTGTTTTTTGTTAGCGCGTTTTTGCAATACAATTTACAAACGATGGCTTAGTTTGGAGGAAAACATATACCTAGGTCGGAGGTTTGGAGTTCTATCGTAAATCTACGTCACTTTTTTTCTCATATTAAGTACGCGTAGGTAGGTAATGTAACGGTGAAGAAAAACATCGCGAGAACATCTGTAAGCTCAACAGATCTTCAAGAGAAATAAAGCGAAATATCCTCAATGTGTCAACGTGGTAGACTAATTTCAGAGGTATTCTCTTAGCACTGGTACTACTTTGGATCGATTTATACCGTATTAAATCATCGCAAGGAAACGCACACGTCTGAAAACTCTAATTCCAAATGTGTAAAAACTACTCACCCGTCCTGGGACAACGTGGTGGATTGAGGTCTCAGTTGAATATGAAACGAATCTCTGTGAGTCATACAAGCTCATGTATAAATATAGGATTAAAGAATAAAAAGATTACATCATACAAAATAATAAATATAATGCTTATCAACAAAATACATAACAGAAATTGATATGATTTAGCAACGCAATATATGGTCAATTTAGTACAAATTGTCAACCGCCATAAATTAGGAGCTTATCTAATAACACCATCGAACCAAACACACTGATATAAAGGGCAAGAGTCGATATCATTACACATAAATTTCACTTATCTCCTCTCTGTACAATTTGCCCGCTCACCGCGCTTACACGGTGGCTGAAACAAATACACCATTATTTTTTGCTAGTAGCTTCCTTGTGACGGTGGTGTGGGAGGAAACAATGAGGCTCGGAATTAAGCTGAATTTTAAATAAATTATTTTATCTTTTTTATGACGATTTTTAACGTGAATATAAATAGGTTATTAAGGAAAACCGTAATCCTTTTAAAGTCATCAATTGTATTGTATCAGCCCATATACGACCCACTGCAGGGCACGGGCCTCCTCTACAATCGAGGGTACGATTGAGAGTGGTTAGGCCATATAGTCCACCTCGCTGGCCTAGTGCGGGTTGGCGGACTTTTACATACCATAGAAATTTATACAAATCGCTATGGTATGCAGGTTTCCTCACGATGTTTTCCTTCACCGTTATAGTGCGTGGTGATTGACTATCAATACACACATGACTCCGAAAAGTCAGAGGTGTGCCCTGGGATTTGAACCCGCGACCACCGTGAACATGTAGGCAAAAAAGGAAAAGTCATCAATAATGACAGTTAATTTCATTATTGATGACTTTAAAATGACTACGGGTAAACTAGTTCTTGAGTGAAGACCGCGTCTTGGCAAGCGTAGAGTAGGACGCCCTCCAGCTAGGTGGAGTGACAATTTGCGAAAGGTCGCTGGCAGATGCTGGATGCGAGAAGCCGAAGACAAAGTGAAATGGCGCAATGTGGAGGAGCCCTATGTCCAGCAGAGGACAATAAAAGGATGATGATGATGATGAATAATC
Source organism: Theretra japonica (assembly GCA_033459515.1). NCBI lineage: Eukaryota > Metazoa > Arthropoda > Insecta > Lepidoptera > Sphingidae > Theretra > Theretra japonica. The sequence goes on from CM065943.1 coordinate 9,149,652, forward strand.
AAAAAAACTTTATTACTTCGTATTTAAAAATTATTTGTTGTCAAGGAGCCATCAGGTTATTACGACAGCCTATGAACCCACCAATACAGCATTAATCGTGACTACTGCTGAGCGAAGAATATTATTTCTTAAGGTTTGTTCTACTTAAACCTGCAAACTATAACGATTCGGAAGAATTTATATGGTATGTAAAAATCCGTGAACCGGAACTAGGCCGCCGTGGTGGACCATATAACCAACCCCTCTCAATCATACTCTCGATTGTAGAGGAGACGCGTGCCCAAAAATGGGACGTATATGAGCTGATAAAGAAAAAGTTCTAATTTATTTGCTAAAATGAAACATTGTGAGATTTATCACTATTGTTTCTGGTCTGGGTATTACGAGACCGAAAAGTCTCCCATAGTTTCTGAGTGCCGCAACACAAGACTTGCATCTTAATATAGTGTGAAGTGGCTGTATTTGTATGTTTTATATATACCTATTAGTAATTGGCAAATATTTTACATAATTGAAACTGAATTGAAACGTGAATTGCTTTTTAAATGTATTTTACTTTTCCCGCTCTCGATTACTTAAAAACGTTTGAATCCTTGTAAATAAATTCAATACGCTGCAGCGAGCAATTGGAATCATAACCTGAATTTCCCATTAAGTTCGTAACTTATACTTTACAGTGATTTTCTTCATCCGACTCTGGCGGAAAAAGTTTCATTTTAATTGGTACAACTGTCTTGAGCGTAACTGAGTAGCAAATAAACAATGTAAAAAGTTTGTAATAAAATTATTTATTGTTATATTTATTGCAAATACCGACTAGTGTTTATGTACATAAAATCTATTTTGTATTGCACCGGGCTGCCTAACTAATCCGTCGACTGTTTGGAAGATTTTAATGAAATTTCAAACTGGTGTCATCCGACGTTCAGTATAGCCTGAAGTGTATGCAACTGGGTTAAACTTCAGATCTAGAAATCAAGTTTGTACTATGTACTCAATTTAAATTGCAATTGAAATTTTCCTACGTATTACATTTACGCTCTGTTATCATTATCAATTATATGCTTATGGAGTTTTATTAGTTCAACTTCGTAGCAGATTGATGCGAATCGTGATGTGTAATCACTACTAATTTCATCGTGCTAATATAAAAAATATGTCAGTAAATTCATAAATCAAATTAAATAAATATTTCACGTTAAGTATCTACTCTAATAGTAACTAAAATCCTTACGCAACATTTTCAGTCTTGTAGAATCAACTCCGAAATTTTGTTGGCTACGTTAATGTTTTACGTTCTGCGATTAGTAAGTCTGTTATGAACGAATGATCAAGTAGAATAGTATAACTAGTCGACAGTCTTACTGGGTACCCTTACTCTTACCATCAGTCTTTCCTCACTTTGCATGTTTACACACTTAACACTAAATACACCAAAAAAGAACCATTACATTGTTATAAAATTAAATGTCGCGATGGTTTAATTTTGCAGTTATGCTATCTGAGTTTACAAGAGAAAATATAAATCTGTTAGACGAAAAAACACGCTACGTACTTCCTACTACTGAAAGAGCTTTTATAGGACGAAAAAAAACCGTCCCGGTAAGTGGAGACCATTTTGTTTAACTTCAAGAAGTGAGGCGCTGTGTGCCGCTGGTACAATTAAAATGAATATTTTTCTACGCCTTGACGTTGCTAGAGCAATCAAAGACGAAGTGACATTTATGTAGAAACGCTTTGCTTTTTTTGTTTAATTATAAAAATAAACAGGTTAAACTTCGCTTTAGAAAAAGTATAAAAGAATTATGTGTATTTTAAAGAAGCGATAATAACAAATGTGGGAATAGAAAAATGAATTAGCCTCCAATCCAAATATTAATCCATTATTAATACATACATAAACATCACGCCTTTTCCTAGAAGGGGTAGACAGAGGTTGAATCAGGACACCCACGTTTCGCCTTGTATGTTCTGGCCCACGATGTGATAGGGGGCAAGCCTATTGCCATATCGGGCACACATTCCTGACTCCGGGCTGATAATGAATAGAAAAATATCATTTTGCCCGACCCGAGGTTCGAACCCGAGACCTCAGCTTTATAATCGTACCATAGTACAACTACACCACCAAGGCAGTGTTATAGTCGCTTTATCAAAATTTTAAAAAATATTTTAAAACAATTATAAGTTTTGAAACAAACCGATTCCAAATACAAAAAAGCATGGACCAATGATATATGAAAATCCTAATTGAATATTCCGCGCGGAATAAATTACGCGTCGCATGAAAGCCTAGTAAAATCTCAAGCCAGAAATGCTTTAATAACCAATACAAGTTTCATTTAATTTTCTTGCTCTATTCATAAACATTTACCTAATAAACCGTGAAAGTGTTGGTGTGAACGACAGACGCAAGTGTTACACTCGGTACGAAGTAATGTCGTACCATTCATCTTTAATTCGAGCACAGTAATCTTATTGTAATCAAGAGATTGGGGACGGCAATACATTTCGCCGGATCCTTGTGTCTAATGGCGCCTGACAATTTCATCGTAAGCACATTACTCGGCTTTTTGTGGGTAATGTTTAATGTGATGTTCTGATTGAAACGGAACTTTCAGTCATAACTGAGTTTTGTTTTGTATCTTAAAGAAATGTTAAGCACTATTAGAATTAACAAAAACATAAAAATGAAATGGCAACCGAAATTATGTTTCACATTTTTTATGACACTACATTACGAGTAGTATACTACCTTAATTTCAGATTTTACCAAAGTCTATGAAGCCTATGATTTTAAGAAGTACTGAATACATTAGTAGCCTTGGGTAAGCTACATCAATCAATCCAATCCATCGGCCAAAGGAAGTCCACTGCTGAACATAAGCCTCTCCTTATGATTTCCACAGTGACCTGTTGGTGGCAGCCTGCATCCAGCGACGTCTGGCGACCTTTACCAGGTCGTCTGACCACCTGGTGGGTCTCAGTGGGTGGACGTCCCACGCTGCGCTTTCCACTTCGTGGCCTCCATTCGAGAACTTACATAGCTATTACTAATTTAAAAACATACAAGTAGGAAAAGTTTTTCCGACACAGTCCTTTCTATGACCGTTTCTATGTTCCAAAAATGAGCCTATTTACCTTTCTCAAGATTGACGGTATAAGTGAATTATCTCCATAATCAAATTCATAAAAATATACTTTATGTAACTAAGCATCATCTAATTGTTGGTGAAAATGAGCATTAAATTAATAAATGGGTGTTCGTTTCTGATAAAAGGGAATGTAATTTTCCAAGCAATTATATTCTAATGTTACATTTTTCGAATGAGCGATAAAATGCGTATTACTTCAATGATTCATGACTAATTTGCTATGTGAAATGACTCAGGTCTCAACTATGTCTACCATGTGAAAAATTCGTTGAATTTATTTATGCTTTAAACCTAAAGAATATCACATTACTTACTGAAATAACATAGGAAGCTGATAGAGAAATCAAAACGTAGCGTAAAGTATTAAGAATAAATAAAAAATAATTATATATTGTAATGAAATTCCTCATCATAATTTTAAACCACTTATTTATTACAACCCCTACATACCCAATCGACGCGAAAACAAAAAAAAATCCACAAAATTGAAATCTCAAAATACTTTATGCGTGTAATTTTTTCATTGATCGTATTCAGACGGCAATAATGATTCCACCATTGTGAAGCCCTCGATGTCAAGTGATTAACTTAGGGGACATGAATAAGTTTGTATCGGCAACGTGCCTCTCGGGACAAGTTTCCCCTTACATAAATTATCGACGAACAAGAAGCCGCGAATTTATGAGCCCCGCGCTCCCCGATACGGCGCCGTGTTTAGATTCGCATAATTCAATAATCCGTTCTGAAAAGGGGACAATTGGGGACTGAGAATACTGCATTGTCATGTTTATAAAATAACTGGTCAATACAATGTCTAAAACGAAACAAGGACACTATTAAGCGATCAATTTGCATGAAGATCAATGAGAATTGACAAACAGTGATTTGTTTGGGCCGTAGCAATTAGCGGCTTATAGTGCCTGTCTACCCAATAGAACAGAGACGTAATATCATAGTAAAAACAAATAAAAATATATCATATATAAATTATCGGCGAACAAGAAGCCGCGAATTTATGAGCCCCGCGCTCCCCGATACGGCGCCGTGTTTAGATTCGCATAATTCAATAATCCGTTCTGAACCGGGGACAATTGGGGACTGAGAATACTGCATTGTCATGTTTATAAAATAAGAGGTCAATACAATGACTAAAACGAAACAAGGACACTTGGAAGCGATGAATTTACATGAAGAATTGAAAAAGAGTGATATGTTTGGGCCGTAGCAATTAGCGGCTTATAGTGCCTGTCTACCCCAACAAGCAGTGTCGGCGTTGGGGTAGGACGCGGTTGGGCGACGGCCCTAGGGCGCCAGTGCCGCAAGGGCGCCGAATACCGGGATTTACTGTAACCTATACTGTATTATCGAGTATCTATTGTTTTTCATTTAGATTTGGATAGTACTTATAGGGCGCCGTCGAAACCTCGCCCAGTGCGTAGTTAATGCTACCCATTGCTGCCAACAGGGCAGAGACGTAAAATCATATTAAAAATAAATAATTATATGTAATACACAAATTATCGGCGAAAAAGAATCCCGCGCCCCGCATTCATACCGTGCCATGTTTAGACTCGCATAATTCAATAATCTCTTTAAAATTCGCGACAGTTGGCGACTAGAAGAGCTATTTTTTGGTGTGTATGATAATGAATAAGTATGTGGCCTGTTGATAATGAACCGAACGCAATCTGCCTAGAGGGTAGTAAGTTGGTTTGTCACCCAAAACATTTCTGTAATTTCGTGGTGTCATGCGTGACATCAAGTACCATCAATTTTCACGGTGAAGCAAAACACCATGAAGAACCCCGATTATGAAAGATCTTTCAAGAATTCCTCATCATCGTTATCATCAACCTTTTATTGTCCACGGCTTGACATAGGTATCCTTCCCATTGCACCATTTCACCTTGTATTCGGCTTCCTATGATATGTGAAATCTAATACAATATAATAAATCAACTTGGTGTGCAATAAATACCCAAACCCTCTAAATCTCTACTCTTTTTACATATTATATTCAACGTGCGTATTATACGTATTATAAGTGCGTGGTGGCCTCGTGGTATCGGACCAGACTCGGCTGCCTACATGTTCACGGTGGTCGCGGGTTCAAATCCCAGGGCACACCTCTGACTTTTCGTAGTTATGTGTGTATTGATAGTCAATCACCACGCACTTTAACGGTGAAGGAAAACATCGTGAGGAAACCTGCATACCGTAGCGATTTAAAAAAAAATTCTACGGTGTGTAAGTCCGCCAACCCGCACTAGGCCAGCGTGGTGGACTATATGGCCTAACCACTCTCAATCGTACTCTCGATTGTAGAGGAGGCCCGTGCCCTGCAGTGGGTCGTATATGGGCTGATACAATACAATACAATTCAACAGATTTCATCAATGTGTACCATATCGTATAGATAATAGTAAACAATTAATTGGTTAGTAGAGACGTGTCCACAAATTCACAAGTTTGTTCTGCAATAACTAGATTCCAGATACTCCGCTAGTTCCAGTAAACTAAATTGACCCTAGGCAAACTATAACAACTCACTCTCGAAGTTGAATAAGGATTTATTGGTTCTTTTAGATTGGAAATTTACTTTAATCTAGATTTAAAGGGGTTTAATAAAATTGCCTACAATTATTTCTGTACAATCTGCTGAATTGCTATTGCCTTTAGGAATGGCTTTCCGGTGAAAGATTTCATTTGAGCGCGATAAGTAAATGGTTCTTCGCGGTAATTATCTTAATGGAAACAAAGATTCCATTACAACGATTGACTATATTTTGTTTTATTGAAGTTTGAAGTTTGAACCGGGCTGGGTAGTACTAGAACCTCATAGAAAATAGACTCATATAAACGGATTCCCTGTCGCCTATTGTTCGATATGTTAAATTTCCGAACACCCTACAGCTGGTGTTAGGAATTTCGTTTCAGCCCTATTAGCAACCATACACGTTTGTGAAAAACCCGTGAAAATACATACATACATAAACACACGCCTTTTTCCCAGAAGGGGTAGGCAGAGGTGCTAACAGAACACCTACGTTTCGCCTTGTATATTCCGTCCCACGATGTGATAGGGGGCGAGCCTATCGCCACATCGGGCACAAATTCCTGACTCCGGGCTGATAATGAATAGAAAAATCCAATATCACTTTGCCCGACCCGGGATTCGGACCCGAGACCTCAGCTTTGCAATCGTACCGTAGTACCACTACGCCACCGAGGCAGTGCAGGTACGCCACCGTGAAAATAATACACGCAAATTCGGTTTCAGTAGGCATTCAGACAATATAGAGATATGTAGTGCCTGTGACGTACCTTGGGAGAGGCCTATGTCCAGCAGTGGACTGCAACGGGCTGATGATGATGATATACAAAAAAATACTTTCACGCTCGTATTATTTTGCAAACTAGGTACTTATCCCATTAAGAATACCACGCATCTTATCACTTAAACTTATTAAAATTATTTAAAATTACGATTATTTATTAAAATTCACTGTTTTTTTTTTACATTTACTAAATATATTTATTAAATAAATGTAAAAAAAATAGTGAATTTTAGTAAATAATCGTAATTTTAAATAAATTTCGTTTTCGGTTTCGGTTGAAAAACTAGTTTCGGTCGGACACTACGTTAAATTGCATTATGGACGACAAAAAGTATAAAATAATATTTACCCATACCATTAGAAATAATAGGGGCAAGGGATAAGGATTTAAAAGACGATATACGCAAAAACCATAAGCCTTTTGCTTGCCGAAGCTATCCCCCCGGAAAAACTCTAACGTGATCATTTTATTTGCAAATCTATACAAAGTATCACATCTATCGTACTTGTAGAGAGACCCATTTTTTCCCAATACTTTTACTGTACATGTTCTCATATTTTTTGGTTTCATAGTATTCATTAGTTTCATTTAATCAATTCGTTCTTTTAACATAGAAAAAGGTATTTTATTTTTCATCCTCTCAGCTGCCTCGTGCCGTAGTTGTACTACGCTGTGATTACAAAGCGAAGGGATTCGAATCCCGGGTCGAGCACAGTGATATTAGATTTTTCTATTCATTACCAGCACGGAGTCAGGAATGTGTGTCCGATATGGCGATAGGCTCGCCTCCTATCACATCATGGGACGGAACGCATAAGGCGAAACGTGGATGTCCTGGTGGCACCTCTGCCTACCCCTTCTGGGAAAAAGGCGCGATGTTTATGTATACATATATATATATATATATGTATTTTTCGTCTCATTATATTTGTATCTACTTATCGTTCCCATATTACAGACGGTAATTTAACAGGAAATAGGCACCGTACATGGCACATTATGGGGCGTATACAACATAATTACAAACCAACCCTTCTACAAGGCTGCCTGAATCATTCATTAACCAATTAAGTAATCATCTTTCGCATGAGAAATCCAAGATTGTATACGCTTTTTGCTTTCTTGTTATATGAAACCACGAGAGTGTATGTATTAAAAAGTTGCAATGTAATTTCTCTGCTTTTAAAACAAATAAATAATTTTTTTCTTTTTCATTTCAATATACAACGAACCTAAAAATTGTAAACAATAATAATATGGTAACATTAATACGGTTTTTATATCCATTAAGAAGGCAATATATTTTTGCGTAAAAACGATATTCGGCTTACTATGAACATTTAAATAATTCCCACATTAACTACCAAGAAAGATATCAAAAGTAATAGCACTTCATAAAATCGCCATAAAAATGTATTTTATTTAAAAAATGTGCATTCGTTAACACTAATATTTCTTCGACGCCCCTATAGATATGTAAGTTTTGTTAAAAATAGTAATAAATAACAATTTTCCACGTCATAAATCGTGTGTAACAACAAGAAAACTGCAAATTTATGCAGATTCGGCTAGGACCCCGCGTGTCGCCGGCGTGCCACGGACCGATGCCACGATAACACTCACTTCAATGTATTTATGTAAATATTGCCACATTATGCATATTAAACCGAGATTTTTCTCTAACAATTCACGTATGGACGGGAAAATGGCGAGTCTCTCACCGTTGTATCCTGCGGTGGCAAAAATTACCGACTTTTCAAAAATATCTACCGTAAAACCTAGTGTAAAAATAAATACAATTTTTTTCAATTTACAATATGAATAAATAGGTACCTAATGCTTTATAAATATAATAATTGTTCTCCAATACACATATTAGCGTATACTGAGCTGGTATCCTTTCTACGCACATCTTACAGCAAAATAGATATTAATGTAGACCTGACCTTTTCCTTGTATTATAGTATTATTTAGTTGTATTGTGTGTGTGGAAGAAATAAATGGTTTAAATGGTTTATTAACTACTCGTATACGTGTAGGTACTGCATAATTATTATACATAGTGAATCTACATTCTTCATTATTATATTTATTTGTCATAAGTAGTATGTGATTACCTACATTCATAAACTCACGCCTTTTTCCTAGAAGGGGGTAGGTAGAGACGATACCATGACACCTACATATGTTCCGCCTTGTATGTTCCGTTCCACGATGTGGTAGGGGGCGACCCTTTCGCCATATCGGGCACAAATTCCTGACTCCGGGCTGATAATTAATTGAAAAATTCATTATCACTTTGCCCGATCCGGGATTCGAACCCGATACCAAAGCTTTGCAATTGTAGCGTAGTACAACTACATGATAATTAAACGGACTTCCTTTTACCTTAGTAAACATGTCCCCATAATAATTAACCGAGTACCTAAGTTAACAAAATATTACCACAAAGCAATGTCATCCTTAACTTTATTCTTGCTAATTGAACAATTACTTCGTCAAACTGTTTATGATTTCTCTATTTAATATAAACCTTACTTTGTCACTACCACGTGCAATTTAATAAGAAAAATATTTAATAAAAGTATCGAAAAGTGTGTCAAAAGCGTAAAAAAATACGAAATCCTTACAATGAGTTATTTCACTCATCCCAACGTTTTAAACCGAATATTCTTGAGTAAATTGAAATACCTAAATAAGAATACTCCCAACCTTATTTACTTATGGAATCCAGATAGATTAAATTCCTTCGGGTCTTCCCAAAGCATTCGCCTTGATCGGAGAAAATTTGACTAATTTTACTAACAAGAGCGGTTGGCTAGCGTACCGTCTAATCCTGACATAGCTAAGGGTACACTTGAGGAATCCTTATTATATAAACTGTGTAAACGTGGTCTTTGAGGAAATATTCTGTTTGGTGTTTGTTACTTACACGTATCGAGGTGTTTTATAAGAAATTTGTGATTATTTGCTTGCAGTGCCATATTTTCATTCATTAACAACGATATTAGTAAAATTTGAATAAAATTATTGTAACAAACTAAAGCATTACCAAATACCTAATACCCTGAAAATATGGCACTTTAAGCAAAAAATCACAATGTTCTTCTTTGTGATTTTTTGCTTAAAGTGCCATATTTTCATGCATTAGCAACAATATTAGTAAAATTTGAATAAAATTATTGTAACAAAACTACAGCATTATCTAAGATAAAAATAATTCTTTTATGAGGATTATTAAACATTAATACGAGGTTGTTTTTACACCATAAAGCAAAAACATCCCATATGTTTTTCTTATAAAAAAGCAACCATTTCAGCTATGATAACTGTCTAGGTAAATTACCGACTCTATTTTACAAAGGTGCGGGAAAATCTGAAGGGATACAGGGAGAGGATAACTAACCTAATCACTATCACTGCACAGAGCTCAGCAGATTCGCATTGTAATATTGTACTTATGAAAATTTTAATACTTATATTTTATTTTCAGGAACAAATTCTGATTTTAAACTAGTTTGAAGTTTATGGCACGCTAAAAAGGTTGCAATTGTAAATCTCGCGTTAAGAGAATTACGGAGCAAAATATTACAAGTTTAAATCGTATGTTACCCGTGCAAACATTTAAACCTCTACTGCACTTCATGCATATTAAACTCAATCGGAACGTACATACGTATAAAAAATTGCGTTACACGGAAACCGAAACCAATTTATTTTTCATTGGTGCCGCTACTTAAACATCATTTATTCATGTAAAGAGGTCTCAATCCAAACGCTCAGAGGGGATTTTAATAAAAGCATTTCTAATAAAAGCGGTTTAATGCACGTCCGTTCGCCGTACTTCAAACACTATGGACAGATCACTGGCACGCCTCCAGAAAAGCTTTGCCTTAGGTGTCGATTCACGACTATGGACACAGTAAAAACCTATTAAGTACTGAATGTTGAAACAATATATTTTTATATAATTTTCCGACACTATATAAAAATATTACATCGCCATACAGTATATCATATAGTAACGTCTTTTTAATCCTATCCCTGCTTACAACGCAACATAGTTTTAATGAATTTGGTTATTTTTGGCAAACAGCCGCTGGCGGGCTGTAACGGTTTTTAAAAATAATCTACTTCGGCTCTTGCATATAAGAAACGTACAACTCACCATGTGTAGAAAAATAAATCATTCAAAATATATCTTGGAATACTTTTCTACTGCGACTCGAGAAAGTTCAAAGGAAACGGTGCACGCGCCTTCAATCCCATATTCACGAGCGCAGTTCTGCTGATTCGAATTATTTTTGAACCGCATCGCTTGGAACAATGTTTGTAACCATTGCCGAATGAATGAATTTGAACATTTCCTTCTTAGAATTCGTACTGCGAAAAAATTAATGCACCTGTAATGTTTATTTATTTTAAGCCTTAATATTTGCAATGAGAGTTGAGTTATTTAGGGTTACTACTTCTATATATACAAAATATTAAAATATATGTAAGGAATAGCAAGATAGGCAAGTTATAACCTAAACTGTTTTTAACACAAAAAAAATCAAATGTTTAAGTTTAAATCAACTTTGTTTTCTACTTTCGGTCGTGCATTTGAATATATTTTTCCATCACCTTTAACACGCTCTTTAATCAATAATTTAAAATAAAATAAAAAAGATTTAAAACATCTATCTCTATCTACTTTTCTGGACTCTCATTACCTTTTCAAGAAAAAAAGAAGTCCTATGTTAGTCTTACATAACGTTTGCAAAGAAGGAATAACAAACAAACACAGACCGGTAACATATCATGCGAAAGCCATCGGCTATGGCAATGAAACGGCAAACCATCTGTTCCTTATAAATCACACATGTCTTTTACATTACACCATTAAAAGCACAGTTTTATGATCGAACTATAAAAATATTTTACTACACCCAACTGGAATAGGAAAGTATGAGATAATAGTCGCTGAAACGTCTGTGTAATAGTCTTGGAATATATTCTTTAGGTATACAGGGTGTCCCATTGCGTTGCTACATGGAGGGGAAGTACCTAAAATATTATAGATATACCATTTTACTGAAATAAGACATAATTTTAATTTTAAAAACAATTTAAACTGCATCCAAAGATTATTGAATAATTGCATGTTTGAAGCGGGAATCCAACCCGCCATGTGGTAAAAACCAATCAAAAGATTCGATCATAAGGATTATTTTTTCCGTATAATATAGCATCCCAAATAAAAGGAAGACCATGAAATTTTAAATTAACTGTTCCAGGAACGTCAATTATAATTAGTCTTTTCTTCGATTTTGTTGTGATTGATTGATTCTAACAACTGCTTTAACATTTTCTTGCTCTTACTTTTATTTAAGATGCTACGTTATAGGGAGAAAAATAATCCTTATGATTAAGCATTTCATTGTTTTCTACAATATTTTTATACCACATAGCGGGTTCGACTCCTACTTCAGACATGCGATTATTCAAAAATCTTTGAATGCAGTTCGAATTATGTTCAAAATCAAAAATGAAGTCTTCTTACAGTAAAATTGTCTATCTACAGTGTTTAAGGAATTTGCCCTTTATGTGGCATCATCGTGGGAATGATGGCGCCCTCTATAGGAATATGTAAGTGGTACAGCCTAGATGTAGGATTAAAGCTACAGTAGAAATGAGGAGCTAGATTGGGGTACCATTCTCTCATAAAATATAAACGTAACAATTACGTAACGTATCAAGTAACAATTTCGTTGTTGCGTTTCGTCCGGTAAGTGAGATTGACGGTGACTCGACACTGTAACCAGGTAAGAGAATAAATTTAGAGACATAAGTCTCTTCTTAGCCTATGAAAATACGCAATTTATTAATAATGATTTAAATTATAAGTGCGTGGTTGGCTGTTGGTAACGGATTATACGCGGCTGCCAACATGTTTACAGTGGTCGCGGGTTCAAATGCCGGGGCACAACTCTGAATTTTCGGAGTCATGTGTGCATTGATAGTCAATCACCACGCGCTATGACGTTGAAGGAAAACATCGTGAGGAAACCTGCGTACCATAACGATTTACAAGAACTTCTACGGTATGTATTGTCCGCCAACCCACATTAGGCCAGCGTGGTGGACTATATGGCCTAACCCTTCTCATTCATACTTTCGTTTGTAGAGGAGGCTCAGGCCCTGCAGTGGGATGTACACGGGCTGAAAAAGATACATATACTATAAGGTAGATAAGGGAATCAAAGTATTAAAAACGAAATTGTACCTAGGAGAAACCGAACCGAGCCAAATAATAACAAAATATTTGTAGTTAAAACTATTTAATATTAGTAATATTTCTTCCTTTGAATATCAATAAATGGAAATATGAAATCTTATAAAGAATATAATGTGAGCATGCAATGTTTCATTATTAAAACTATCTAATAATGCATCTTCAAGCAATATCCCGAGCGAGGCAACTTTTTATTTTCTTTTCCCCCGATGTTTCGCTCATGCGATGAAAAACTACATAGCTAATAATCTCTTGAGTTACGCCTTATTTACGATATTTCATAGATGTAAAGGAAAATGGTATATTAATTTCAATAGCTTTAAATATTATAGACCTCAATGAAATCCCGAAAAATATTTCACCGATAGATTGAAGATTAGTAAATACGTCTTTAAACTTAGGTCGTTTTCAGGAATCGAATTTATTAGTATTATTTGCTAATGCTGTAGAGATCAGTTTATTTTAATATTATTTGGAATACATGCGTGCATCACGTTTAATAATCACAAGACAGTTAACAAGATATAAATATAGTAAAGAAAATAGTATGAAAACTTAAACGAAACACAAGGAAGAGTTTAAAATAAAACAGTCATATATTATGCATAGTTTTCCGCCATTCTCCGCAGCTGAATTCAAGAATTCCCTCTTTCGGGCCATTAGCTCATGCTCTTGAAGCAAATCATACTTTATAAGGAATTGTTACTCCAAGAATATAATCTGCTGTGCATAGAAAAATGTAATCGAAATATTATATTTGAAATTAGTTTTTATGTTAGCTGAAATAATTCGTAATTTATAACTAAATATACATTATCAAACGCTAATAAACTAAATGCTTGATGTAAAAAAATCTAACAAAGACCTATTAATTTATTTTAATATTTCCTTGTCTACAATCGACCTTCCGTAATCTCCCGCACCGACTCGTCCGCTTATGCTATTAAAAGAAGATTTTTTAATTTAGTTTAGGGTGGAATAATCTGAATTTTATCCTTTGAGGGATCTCAATTTTATCATTTAAATTGGCGTCGCCTAGAGCGAGCGGGACTCTGCCAAAGGCAGTTGGCGTCAGACGCCAACAAGTACTTCGAGAAACTTCGATTAACGAGTTCCGAAGATTTAGTGGCAATGTAATCGCATAAGAATTACGTCTTTTGAAACTTTATCGTGTTTTTTCCTTTAAAATTTATAGCTGGTGTAAATGCACTGTTGACTGTATGCAGTATGCGCCATATTTCCAAGAATATTTACTTATTGTATTAAATGTTACTGTTTCTAATTGCGAGTTGAAGTTTAGCGAGGACACCAGTTTATTTTTGTCGTAATTTAATGCGCTGGAGGTCTTGTTTGTGGTACAAGTTTGGAACTTATTTACGCAAGTACAATTCTCAGAATTCCTCAAGTGTTACACAAGACGTGGCGATATTACTTTGTGTGACAAACTCCAATCTCGGAGGCTTGATCTTTGAAATTAGCTCGCTCTACTAATTATCATAAAGTTTTAACTACGGCCAACTTTTGGCAACACTATCAACGTTTTAGCTAGGATTTCTGGTAATGTTCGAATATTTAGTAAGGTTTTTGGCTCGAGACCGACATTAATGTTAATATAAACATTACGATGAGGTATAAATTAAATTAATGTTTTTTTACCGGCGTAAATTACTTAAAAAATGAAACAGAATTATCATTTCTGAAATTTATTATTTTTTAATATAATCAACAGAGTAGCAGTACTAGTAGTCCAAAAGGCTGGGAAGCGCACAGTAACCTTCTGAATGTTTTCTTTTCTTTAAAGTTATATGTATACACTGAACATTAACTAGTTATAAGCATTTTAATTCCCCCTCTTTTCGTAAGTTTCACAAGTTAAATAAATACTTTTTGCGTTTTTATAAACATCCAGACATCCTCTTTAAAATGGAAGCGTTGCATAAGTTAACTTGCTTTCAAATACTTTGTGAATAAAATTTTATTTCAACACAGTTTGTAAATAAGATAGTAACTTAGTTTTCTGAGTGGAGTATGGAGAGTACTGGAAAATTATTTTTTTACGGCTAATGCATTTTAAACATTCAGAGTAATTATCATAAAGAAAATGCATAGTTGTGGCCGTATTCAACTTCTCTATAACACTTTTGAAATATTCTACAGTTGTATTGAAAATAATCACTTAGTGGTCTATTATTAAAAACCACATCATTATTTAATATTCTTTACATACATAATACAAGTACAACAAAAGAATATCATTTACTTTTTACCCGTAACCTGCAAATGATGTTATGTTTTTTTTTATTATACCTACTAATAATTGAATACCAATTTCCCACCGCTACGTAAATCCCACAAAATTAATCAGGAGCTCATCAATCGCGTCAAAATATCAAAAAGCCATTATTTCTAGCAGCAAACCGCGCTGAAGTTAGCAGCTTCCTCATTTTCAAGTTAATTAAACGGCCTTCACTGACATCTCCATTATTGGCTCAAACGCTGGCGTGTCTAGTGAAACTTTACTATGACGTACTGAAGACTATTGAAATCAATAGTAAAGCGCTCGCTGCCGATGATATATAAGATAATATTTTATCTGCGACTAGTTTTCGCCTGCAGCTGTGCTCGAGTGGGCCTTATATCAATGATCATTCCGGTTACTGATATAGGAGTTTAAGTGATTTTATTTTATGAACCAAAAGTATTTGTTTCGGGTCTGGGTGTTTGTGAGACTGAAATGTCTCTCGTAGTTCCTGATAGCCACGACACAAGACTCGATCTTAGTGTGGGGTTGGGACTAAGTATGTGGCTGTTGGGTGTATTTATTTATTTATTAAGGTGGTGAGAATATCTAATAAGTAGCATAAAGTCGCTGGATACAGAACGCTTCTGGCACTGTGGAAATGTATAAAGGATGTCTGTATTCAATAGAAAATTTCCTGTGGCTAATAATGATGAAGGTGATCTGTTAATAGCTTATTAATAAATGTATATATATAGAAGATAAATTTAGCTTAAACATTAATTCGCGTGTTTGAAACTATTTTCCCGATCGAATTCAGAGCCAATTAATATTTATTTTATTAAAGTAGCATAACTACCACTACATAACTACTAACTAAAACCTCCAGTCTTTAAAAACAATATCTAAGTCATCACGTCGGTTTTATATTTTAATAAAAATAGTAGGTTTGTATCAAGTTTTTATCAACGTATGCCACATGCAGAGTGACCTAATAACTGGCTTATTCATCGCGACTGTAAACCAATGCTAGGAAAAAATATCTAGTATATATGCATATTATGACGAACAATATGATCCAATGAGGCGGCTCTAGTAAAGCTATTTTGTTCAATCTTTTTACCTATAGAATATAACTAATTATACTATAAGTGCGTGGTGGCCTGTTGGTAACGGACTAGACGCGGCTGCCTACATGTTCACGGTGGTCGCGGGTTCAAATCCCAGGGCACACCTCTGTCCTTTCGGACTCATGTGTGCATAGATTGTCAACCACCACAAACTATAACGGTGAAGGAAAACATCATGAGGAAACCTGCATACCATAGCGATTTGTATAAATTTCTATCTAAAAGTCACTCAACCCGCACTAGGCCAGCGTGGTGGACTGTATGGCCTAACCACTCTCAACCGTACTCTCGATTGCAGATGAGGCTGGGGCCCTGCTGTGGGACGTATATGGGCTCATACAGAAGTATACTACTCTGTTAATCTTTTTCATCCCATAATTGCCTGTAAGACATTGCCTTTGAGCTACAAGACCGCCAATCATACGTTTTATGTATGTGATTACTCATTGTATTTGTTTTTTGTGCAATAATGTGTGCCTAAGTAATGCAAATAATTGTCAATTTTCACATTCTGGGACAATAAGTCCGCATTTTTTTTAAATATCACTAATTTTATTTGCGGCATTGAACTACGGACACACATTTAGGTATTATATGCAAATGACATAAGCACATCCCAATTCACATTTTGCAAGAATATGCATTAATACAACATATCTATCTCTTCCACATGTACAGTTGAAACGCGAATCGGCAGCAATATAAAAAAAAATCTTTGACAATCCATCAGCCAAAGGAAGTCCACTGCTGAACATAGGCCTCTCCCAACGATTTCCACAGTGACTTGTTTTAATGACAATGAAACATACAATTACAAAGTTAATGTTATCTTACATTTATACAAATAGCACACATTGATGAACACTAGCAGCTAAACTAAACAATATACTTATTTTCAATGACTAATTATTGTCCTATCTAATATTTAATATGGTTTGAAAGCGTATTTGCGTATTTACATAGCGTCATTCACTTATCCTATCGGCTATCCCATAGGGGTAGACAGAAACTATGGATACAAGTTATCTTGATCCTGATGTACCACATAATCGACTTTACCAGTGTCTTAATTTATTCAAATTGACATCAGCACCATGAATTACAAGGCAATGCTTGCCATTCAACTGCGCTCGCCCTCCTGAGACATAAGATGTTAAGTTTCATTATGTCCAGTAGTTTCTCTGGCGACATTGTCCTTTAAACTACAACACAAAAGTGCATTTTTTAGGGACTAAGATTAATTTATGGTTGATATGAGATTAATGTAAATGTATTGGACAATACTTGGCGAGCACAAAACATTGATATTACCAATCAGTTCACTTAATATCTTTCATAAATGTATTATATTATTTATAGGTATTACTTTGAATTTTAATAATTTCTGACGAATATCTAACGTTCATTCACTTCAAAATCAAAAGCGCCAGATACTTCAATTAATGACACTTGGAGCCTCTACGAACGCAAAGCTGAATCGGTAATATCCAAACACGAAAATAACTACCGCCAATGATACCAGAATATTTAGAGCCTTGAAATTCTATTATATCACTGTCTAGCAGTCGTTCATACAGGAAAGTGAACAAAACACTTATCTTCACATTCGATAGCATGCCTACTATTACCCTGCTATGTGCGGATCAGTCAAAAAATAAATGTATATGTACATAACTATCCACAAGACTGTGCCTTCCCCCAAAGAATGCATTTTTGCCTGATACCTACGGGCTACGTTCATAGCACGACCACGTCATGCTACGTTATAGTTGGCAGATGACCCTTAATCTATAAAAGCATCCACCCTTTCACCTACTAAGTTTGATGAAATGCATTGAGCGAACACGTATTTTCATAATTTTGTGGTGTTACAAATGCAAACTAAGCAGAAATATGAAAAGTACTAGCAAGTAATAATTTTAAAAGCACGATACTTCTTTCAGGCGCAAATGCTCTTTTATAAAATATCGCAAACAAAAACATTATTGTTATACAATTCGAATGCTGTGTGGAAAAACATTTTATTAATGAAAATTATTATTAAAATTTTACTAAATGTATACTTCTATAATAAATAAAAACAAGATAGATTTAAGAAAAACATTTCAACTACGGCGTCGAAATACATTTAAACGCAAAACAAGCAAATAGTAATAAAAACAATATGAATTTTATTTGTAAGTTTTTATAACTCGTTGTGTGCTCGTGTTTATCTGTTTTCGTTTATAAACGCAAACATTATAAAAAATGAATAGAAAATGTGAAATTCATTATAACACAATGCATATAGAAAAGCTGAACTTCATTGTGTTTGGGCTGTAACATTATTTACAAAGAGTCTGCCGTATTTGCAACGGACACGGCCATTATTGACTTACTCGTGAATTTAATAGGGTGCGCATCAAGACATTTTCCATAACGCGTTTTCAGCTCGCCAGTAGCCGTCCTCGTAAACGCCGCGTCATCTTTCCTTTAGAAAGCTTTTCAAAATAAGATAAACCTCTGGGAACTCTCCGTTTCGGAAGAGCGTTTTACGAGGGTCCGACAAATCCCCGGAATGGTTCCGCGTGGTGCTCAAACTTGCCAATTCCTGTCCCCCAACCCGCGTTTCAATTTGCCCCTTGTACAGTTTGTCGTCCGAAATAAAACATAGCATTTTGTTTTTCAACAATCAACCGCCCGTTCTGTTATTTTTATGGTAGGTTTGTATGTTACGAGTGAAGTTTTCTCTCAATTTGGACTATAGTTTGAAATGAAAATTGAAATGTTAAAAGGAAATGTGTTTTAATCCTAACATATTTTAAGTGTCATGAGTTGTATCAACTAATAATAAAGGAATAATACTGAAAAAAATACCTTTTGTTCGAAAATATATTTAATCTGTTCAAAATATAAAAATAATATTCATGGTGGCTTTCATTCTACTCGTAATGTTTGATGCTAATTAAATAATCTAATAATTTTGTTTTTGTCTTAGATAGCTACAATTCAATTTTAAAGCCAAAGAAATAATTTTCTGATAAAATAAAAATTCTGCATAATAGTAGCAGACATTAATGAAATTATAATATATTCGAAAACATAAACTCTTAATACTTAGTAAAAAACTAAAACTTATAACTATGAATATATAAGCTTACAAAACTTTTAGATAAAATTAAAATTTTGTCATTACGATTGAATATTTATTATTAAATTGTATAATTTAAAGCCAGTCAAACATTTATAATTCTTACAATAGATATAAAATTATGTCAAAGCCGTTGCAACTCTGATGAGCAAGTTTCTACATCATAATATTGCCTTGATGCATCAATGTGAATCTGAAAGAGGAAAGAATACATTAGTATTTAGATTAAATGGTAAGGTATTCTTAAAACGAATATTATTATAATATTCTACAAAAGACATATAAAATAAAAATCCACCCGAAATTACATTTTAATCAAGATAACATTAGGGTTTTATTCAATTAGTCATTCTGTGTTCAACATGTAATAAACACAAAGGATAACGTCATTTATTACTTCAAAAAAATGTATCATAATTAGCCAATAACACATGACATTACACGCAAAAGAATCTAAACATAAAATGAACACAACATTAATAACTCTTAATACATAATTATTAAATACAACATTACATTACAATGTACAAAAACAAAACAGATCCAAGCAAGTATAATCTCATTGGCAGCAATTAATTCTTCGTTTTATTTACCTCCATGAATAAACAAGAATGACCGGCTGCTAACTTCACGTCAAACGTAACGTGACATTGCCACACAATTATCGACCTTGTGTCCGAGCAAATGATGTCATACCTTATCGTCACGGAATATTTGCCAAACGCTCACACTATTTGTGTTCAATCCGTGACAAACTGTTTAAAATAAACGCAATGATTAATAATACAAATAAAACTCACCTCTCTTAACTCCCCTCATCATTTTTCTCTCATCGTCGGTGTAGTCAGCGAATTTATTTATTCCGTACGTCGCACTAGGATTGAGCTCGTTCAACCTGTTTATCTCCCTCAAATTTGTGACGAACGCTTGGAAATGAAGCTCTTTGTCGGCTTCATCTTTGTATTCCCTGCTGTGGTCTTTAATGAATTTTTCAAATAATTCATTGGCGTTATTAAGATCGTATTGCCTTGTTTCTCCGCCGGACGCCATTGCAATCGCTGTGAGCAGCGCTGCTACACTGATTAAGTTCATGGCAGACCGCGGTGAGCTCGCAACCAGTTTCTTTGTTTGCTATTCGTAATGGAACGCGATGACTGGACTAGTGAGTCGTTTATATACTCCATTATCAGTAATTATTCATCATAATATTATGTTTTTTACATACTGGACACTGATTGTGGTGTCATTGCATTTCAAAGTTCATTAATTTGTAATAATATTGATAAAAAACTGACACGTACGTGAAGGTGGTAATTGAATACTAGGATGATGTCTGTTTAATGATGTATTTATTAAACTATATAACTGTTTTATTTTTATAGTAGATGACAAGTAGAGGATTAATAAGTCCATTGACTACTACTAAAAATAGCACTCATAAAATAATAATCAGTATACAGGCTTATTTTGATCGAAGTATCCAAATTTTAATTGGAGGCTTAGAGTCATGAATATGGTCCATTAGTAAAATAAAATAATTTTCATTTTCATAATATTCCATAATTTTTATCCTTACCAAACAAAATACTTACGGCCTCATTCATAGACAGTTGTAAAACCTATTATAGTTATCGAATCTTTTGTCCCTTACTAACGACTTTTGAACGCAGTTTGAGTGAAGAAGACAAAACATTCGATAACTAAAATAGGTTTTAAAACTGTCTATGTATAAGGCTGTTAGACAACACGCACGACCCTAAGAAGCGCATTGATAAACTATACACACACAAACGCGCGCGCGGCTGTGTGTAAAAATGACTGGCGACCGTGCTTGTAGCAGATGTTGAGTATAATTTGAACACTGATTAGGATATTATGAAAGGGAAATTAATTACTTATTACGTTTAAATTTGAATATTTACCACCATGTGTTAATCAGTATTACTCTTTTGAGTTCAATAAAAAAAATAGGTCAGACTTTGAAAAATAACCCTGTGTATGGGTGGTAAAAACTTAAATGCATTTCTGTTTTTTTTTTTGCACCTAAAAATATTATTAGTAGGATCATACAAAACTCATCTGATGTTAAAGAATCACTGCCGTCCAAGAATACTCACATCTGGGGCATCATAAGTACGTTGTCGGTTTTCAAAAATGTATTTTAATGTGGTTATGAATGTAGAATGTATTTCGGTGGGTGATATAAGGAAAAGGCGTAACGAAACAAACAATTTATGTTGCAATTTCAACAAAAAATAAGTTGAATTCACAGCAGTTATTATTACCCTAATTACTAGCGTACTTAGTAGTTTAGTCTAAGCTGGCTTCACTGATGCAACATCCCAAAAATAATTTTTCGTACACTGTTAAGATTTTGCCTGTGCCTTAAACGCAGTTTTTCTTTTCAACGTGGTTTCGCTTATTATTGAAGTATCTGGATCTTCTAGTTTCTCGATCTATGGGGGAGGCATATGTTCAACAGTGGACTTCTTGTGGCAGACGAGAAAATCCTCACACCATCCCCTCAAAACTTATCCGCATTTAAATTTAATATCTTTTGGTATGAGTTACGCGATCATATATTGTATTACACAAATATTAATATGTATATTAGTTTTATTTTTCCCGCATGAATATATTTGGGTTTGGATACAGGGTTGTAAAGAGGTAAAGAAATACATACAATTACAATACAATTCAATAATTTATTGAAACGTTGGTACCAAAAGTGTATTTCTTAAAACAAGTAACTAGAAATATTTGTCAACTTAATATAACCGAAATCACTCTCAAAAAATAAGCATTAACGTTTTTGAATGCATTTATAGGTAACACCATAAGAGGTAATTTTACCTGCCCTTTCATACATAAAGGCGTGAGGTTTTTATGTTTTTTTTTATTTACAAATATAAAAAGGATAGTGCTTATTACTGTTCAACATATGATCAACGGGAAAACTTATAGGAAAGACGACTAATATTTAATTAAAAAGACATAAGAATTCTTGATTTTATTTATAACATAAAATTAAAAGCAATTAAATGTTAAAGTGGAATTTGAACGGGTTGTCAAAATTTTGCGTAGCAATATAAAAGTCTGAAGAATGTTTTTTTACTGAATATCCCTTGTTATATCCTCAAGTATTACTTGCGCAGTGCTGAAATGAAATTATATTATGGAAATTATAAAAAATGAAATATAACAATACTTCGACGATGTTGACGTGTATATTTAACGGAAATTTAATCCACACATTTTTTTTTAATTTAAATTGTTTGTGTTATAACACAATAAAAATTTACTGCCGCGGTGGCGTGGTTGTACTACGATACGATTGCAAAGCTGAGGTCTTGGGTTCGAATCCCGGGTCGGGCCAAGTGATAATGGATTTTCCAATTCAATATCAGCCCATAGATGAGAATTTGTGCCCGATATGGCGATAGGAGCGAAACTATGTGATAGGGGGCGACTCCTATCACATCGTGGGACGGAACATACAAGACAAAATGCGGGTGTCATAGTGGCGCCTCTGCCTACCCCTTCTGGGAAATAGGCGTAAGTTTCTATATGTATGTATGTACAATAAACATGTTCAAAGCTTACCGCTTAGGATCGCATTGGAAACATTCCTTTCCTTTAGTCCAATATCATATCAGCACGTTCATTGATATCAAATACCGCAGAATCACTAAGACGATTGCTCTCGTTGATAACATGTAAAGATTTTACGAATGCATTGTAATGAATCAGCAAATCGTATGTGTCTTTATAGGATTTGTGATAATCGCGCATAAATTTCACGAATATTTCTGGTGCTTTGCTTTCATCGTAATAAGGTTTCTTATTATAGCCGTGTTTCCCTCGATGCACGGCTTCTGAAAACGTTGCGATTGCAAGTAAAACGAGGAGTATGCAATACTTCATCTTAACCGTTTGCTAATGCATTAAATGCGATGTTGTTCCTATTTATATGATTCTGTAAACCGTGTCGAAATTAACAAGAAATTAAAATTTTCACGGTTATAATTAAATATATGGCTTGAAGTGTAAATTTGCTAAGCAGTTGCTCTATCGTATATTTGTTTTATTAAACGGTTAGCGTATCTAACTTAAATGATTACTCTTTATGCCTAATAAAAAATCTACATAACCTTATAAATAAATAAATACATTATACATCCCACAGTCACATACATAGTCCTGACCCCATACTAAGTTCTAGTCTTGTGTATTGGGTATCAGAAACTACGAGAGAAATTTCGGTCTCACAAACTCCCAGACCCGAAACAAATACCTGTGGCTCACGCAAATATTTGTTTTGTTGCAGGGATCGAACCCGCGGCCTCTCGTTTCACACCCGGCGTCTAACCATCTGCCCCACGGACGCTGTCATTAAGAAGCTGACTGCGGAACGAGAGGTGCGGTGTCGATCCCTGTACCATAGTTTGTTTGTCCCAGTATCAGTATTCCGTTGAGGCTTATGAGACCATAACGTCTCGCAGTTTCTGACACCCACAACACAAGACTTGACACTACTGTGTTGTAAGAATTTGCGTGTAACTGATTGGTTAAAGGAAACTCGGTCGGTGTCTTAGGGACACTGCCTTTTACTGCATCTTTAACCCGCAACGTAATTAATCGGAAAGAAAGAAATATATTTGAATAGTTGATGAATCACAGCGATCCATAACATACTTACATTGACTTAAGTATGGTGTAGATCGCTGTAATTACCAAGTATAAGTTACTGATATATTACAATCCTTTACTTGATCGATTAATGAAACAAGATGTATACTGTATCAGCCCACGTCCCACTGCAGGTCACGAGCCTCCTCCACTATAGAGAGTACGATTGAGAGTGGTTAGGCCATATAGTCCACCTCACTGGCCTAGTGCGGGTTGGCGGACTTTATTTATTTATACTCTTTATTGTACTCTCAAGTTACATAAAAATTAAATAAAGAAATAACATTAAAGTAGTACAATGGGCGGCCATATCGCATTGAGCGATTTCTTCCTGGCAACCTTTGGATGAACAGGAATTGTTGGATACATACATACATACATACATACATTGTTGGATACTTTACATACGAGTACCATAGAAAATCTTTCAAATCGCTATGGTATGCAGGTTTCCTCACAATTCTCCTCCTTCACTTTTATAATGTGCAGTGATTGACTAACAATCCACACATGACTCCGAAGAGTCAAAGGTGTGCCCTGAGATTTGGATCCGCGACCACCGTAAACATGTTGGAGCCACGTCTGGTCCGCTTACCAACAAGCCACCACGCACTTAACAAGATGTATGCTAAAACTTTATTATTTGTGCCTGATATAGGCCCACCCCCTATCATGGGACGGAACACATACGGCGAAATGTGAGTGTCCTGGTTACACCTCTGCCTACCCCTTCTAGGAAAAAGGCGTGATGTATATATATTTATGTAAAAAGAGGCTTGTAAATTTGCATGGATTCGTTTTTAAGGAGACAATCATTGATTTTATAATTAATTTATTGTTAGTTTGTTCTCTTACCAACTGGTTTACCGTTGGAAGGGTCATCCGAGTGTTTATCTTTTCTATTAATCAATATTGATGTCGAATGGTCTTTAATTAAAGAACTAATATTGTTACAAACCGTTCGCATGAAATAAAGTACATATTGGACACACTAGAATGTTTGACTTAGAGTAATTTAAAATAATTTGAAACATTACAGACAATAAGGAGATACATTTAGTATTACTTAACTTTTTCGTTTCTTTAATTACCCCTAGTAAATAGATGCCCAATTTTACATTATTATAAAACAATATTTTCACGCTGGGAGTAAAATAAAACAAATGAGTAAATTCACAATATTTTTTATTTAGCTTGTGACTTAGACTAAATGCATATAAATGTACAAGTTTATTATTTGTCTTCACATTTGAGGTTTGCACGTATACCATAACAGCGAATCATTAAATTAAATAAATATGATTTTACTTCTGCTTGTTTACAATACTTAAAATATACTTTTATTTTGACTAGTCTGACTGATTGGAACAATGCATGAATTTTTTCATGCATTTTAACACAAACACAATCATATTTTTCACAACATAGAAAGAAACCGTTGCTATAAAATTAATTAAAAAAATATCTCAAAGCGCTGTAATTGTATGATTTCTAATCAACCGTGAATGAACATTACTATAACGTTAATAATACTCGTATACGAAGAACACTGCACGTGTAAACCAGTAGAAATCGTTGAAGACCATTACTGTCGTCATAAATTATATAACTTATCTATACACAGAATGCCATTAGATGAATATACGAATAATTCCACATAACAGAACAATAGTTGTACACGAGTAATAGCTCATATAGGTTATGAGATTTTTATCGCTTACATGAAGCAATCCTTTAGAGATGTCGATGAAAAACAATATTTTCCGAGATAACATTTGCGCTGTACGCTTAGCCTAAGCCGGCGTAAAGGCGAGCATATGGCTTGAGCCCATTGGCGCATAAGAGCGCTATTATTGCAGTCTGGCTCTCCCTTTGAGGCAACGTAGGTAATAAGTAATATCCAATCAATCAGTACCAATACTATAGATCTATTCATCAAACTACGCTAGATGAGGTTTTGACTTTGAGACAGACGCGCCGAGCTGAGCCCTGACACTGATGACTTTTAAAACTAATTTAAAGAAGCTGGTAACAGAACATATTATAATCTATCACAACGTTTATTACAGGATTTAATCTAAACTATAGAGCGGCATACTATTTACACAGATATGTAAGAGGGACGAAATAGGACGGAATAAAAAATCTACAAACTAAGAGATGGAGGTATTGGAATGTGATGGACCTTAATTTGACTTAAATTAATATTTCACGATTGTTTACTTATATATTAGAATATAAAAATAAGTTTCCAAAGAATGTGCTTCTCATACAAAGCGTCTATTTTTTTAGAGAATATAAATACACCGCAGTAGGTAACCCATTTAATATCATGAACATTATACTTATGATAACTATAAATACTATTATTATATTATCTTCAACGTAAATTCTATGTAATACAGATATTGCATGTAGGAACAAAAATACAAAAGGATACACAAATTGTTTCAGATTGACAAAATCTTAGTATTGCATCAAAATTCGGAGCGCGTATCGTTTGATTGAAATGCGCTGCAACAATAGCAGGTAATTACAGTGGCGTATCATTAACATTACCCGCTTGTTGGTCTTCTATCACTGCACCTGTAACAATTAAGGCAAATTGAAATGGAACGTCGGTACAACCGCTTTGTTGCAGTCAATGTGAAAGCACCAACACATCTGATGCACACCAATACAGCGTTCGGATTTCGTGGTTCAAACTCATTAAATTAGATTGTTTCTACGTATTGCGTCACATTATGGGCTTAAATGACCGTGCGGGGTCTAGCATGTCGCATAGAGACTATAAAATACTATTTCTATTCGATTCTGGTACGAGGAACTGATAAACATGTCGCGTTAACTCGAATATGTTATTATATTTTTCCTAGGATGAACAATTCAGGTGTAAAATCGTCGAAATCTGCTGAAATAAATAACGTTGAATTATTGTGATATTTCTTGAGTTTTGTATTAAGTGGTGTGAACTAGAAAGGTCAATTAATTAAAAAAATTATTAAACCACACGTAAACTTAAAAGTCTTCTCTAACTTTGGAGTATTGTATCAGTCCATATACGTCCCACTGCAGGGCCCGGGTCTACTCTATAATCGAAAGTACGATTGAGTGGTTGTGGAGGAATAATAAATATTTTTGGAGTGCAAAATTATAATTATACATGACATAAAATCACAAAACGTGCTTATACATTTCAAAATAAACAAGTACCAGTGTCTACAAATGCAATAGCTTTTAAGCCGATAACACAAAGTTCAAAACCACTCCATACCCTAAGCTGACATCTGAGGCGGTTTTACCATATGGCTATTATCTGTTGCGAACAGGCGCCTCCTAAGATTTACTATTTCTTACATGCAGTAAGTTAGAACAACAGATTATTAGTCCTAACATATTGTGGAATATTATTAAACAATTGTAACATAATTAAAACACATAAAATACACATATATATTAATAACAACGATCTAGTTAACTAATAGTGTTTTGACTGAATTTTCTTGATCTGTAATTTAGGCTTCGAGTGTAGGACAGATGATTAAAGTTAATCAACGTGTTCCCGCTTAATAAAACAATGTTCTTGGCCAATCCAAAAACGTTCCAATTTCGAACTCTGCCAGTAACAGTGGCTATAACTTGTAGATAACCAACAGAATTATTGTGATTGCACATTAAGCCGCCGGCTGGCGAGACTCCAATAATAAATAAATTCAATCGCGCCATCAATATGTCACAATTGAGTTCAAAATTAACACACTATATAACACTACAGAAAGAAATTGGCTATTATGGTTTGCAAACATGCTCTCCCGTGGAGCAAATAAAAATGCAAATTGCTACTTTTATAGACTGTTGGCTGCAATTTCAATTTTAAATACTTTTGGCACTCCAGGGTCACTGCGCTTCAGAGTGTATCGTTACATGTTATGTTCTTGTTAATGTTTTTATTAGGTGCGTTCCTTGTATAACGCTGTTAGTTAGAATTTATTTTATGTATTAGACTTATGCTACTAGCTTCTAGTGGCTCTAACACTTTCACGGTATTTATTGAAGAGCACATCTTACACTCCAGACAGGATAATATTTGAAAACCGGTGTTAGGAGCGCCCTTTGAATGTCTCAGGCCCGACCTGAGCAAAGTTAGGGTATAACGATGTAGTGCTAAGAATCAATAGTTTAAATGTAGCAAATACGACGTTACTCGTGCGATTATACGTGAATAGTCAATAATTAATTTGAGCCATTTAAGTATTAAGTCGGCAGCCACTGGATGCATAAAGTAGCAGACCGGGCTCTGTGGCGTACCTTGGGAGAGGCCTATGTCTAGCAATGAACTACTACTTTAAGTATTGATATAATCAATATCTTTTAAATTGTATAATGGGCAGTGCTGTAAAGATGTTGTTTGGTAATCAAATACAATATCCGCTGTCATGTGCATTGTATTTAATTGGTTCTTGAAATTATCTTATTTAATTTTATTCATTAATTCACGCTGCGTAATTTTTACCTATGTACTTTACATAGTACTTTTCTGTGGAATCGTAGTTACTTACGCCACGCACATTATATATGTCAATAAAGTAATACTTTAGTTAAAAAGTCCTATATTTTATTTATAAACATAACACAAAGATAAACACACTTTAATCTGTTATTGTCATCGAAGTACTGCGGGAAAAACTACATTTCGTTTATGATAATGCTACTCTATGATCCCTAATGCATACATAAAGCCGTTAGGCTCGCTACCTACGCTTGGGATTGAAATGGATCACACAGGACTGTCAGTAATCACCATAAAAGACGATCACTCGCATGTGTACACAGATATAGCTCTTATTGCCATGTAAATAGGGTCACATTAAAGAAAACAGAGTTATTATTGTTGATATGAATTTTATCTAAATGCTTAATAAAAGCAAATGAAATGACCAAACTTAATACCTGATCTCTTTGTTTATTAAAAATAAAATTATCAATTCGCCAGAGCGTTCGACGTTTTTACTACTGTTTTGGCTATGTTAATACAATTGTTATTACTTTATAGGGTAATAACCTGTAATATTTTTAAACTGTGCATAACATTAAGCAGAAATGTTCTATAACTGAAGCAAAGAAAATGGTTTCTAAAATTAATACATGGTCGTTAAGTTAAACCCAATTTATGAATACTGCTAGTCTTGTTGAAAATATTTAGACATCACAACGAATTAATAAGCAACAATTAAAACTTTATATTACTTTCATAATAATACTCGTACAAGGTACATAGAGATAATTATATTTCGAAGCCATAATTGTTGAAAGAGTTTAAAAGGAAAACCACTCTAATAACAATTTCTTATTGTTCTTTGTTATTATGGAAAGTCACATTATACATATACCTAACACACTAATGTGATCTCATTGCAGTAGGCCGTCAACTCTAAGTTTTCGATTCGATCCCAAGTAAGGTAATATTTTTACTTTATATCAGCATGGTATACATTAATAGCCTGAGACTGGAATTAGAGCCCAGAATGGTAATAGGCTCGCTTCTATTACATTCTGGATTATTTCATGAGGCCTTGACCTTGCCAAACTGTGGCTGATACTCAAGTATTCTACCTAAAAGTATAAGGTTATGTAGGCATTGTGTAGAATATTATGAATAGACACATCAAAGCTTAAAGATAATAGTCTTGTGTAAAAATCCACTGCTAGATCTGTCATAAAAATGACCATAACAAAAATCGGTCAATCTTATCAAAGACGCAATCAAAATCAATTTACAAATAATTACGAAAACTACCCTTGATTTCTCAACAGTGTTTACATTAAAACCACGTATTAGAACGCAATACTCCTTATTTATAACGTTCGGATAGCATTTTACAGAGCACATAGCATTTATGTCCACCGCCAACTGAGTAATGCATTTCAAACGCATGCATAACCGATTATTGTTGGTATAATTGAAATGGATATCGAATATGATTTTGATGAAATTCAATGTATTAAAACTACGTATGTGTGCGGAATTATCGCAATGTATCATATAGGCTCGTTAATGGAATACAAGTGAAATGCTAATGATTACGACTATTCAAATTATTGCTGATTCGTATGTGCGACATGGATATGTTTCATATATCCTTCTGGGTTGAATTATATAATATTTATTGATTCATAATACTTTTGATTGGGTTTTACATTAAATTATATATAATATTGTCATGTAATATAATTATAGAATAGTCTAGGTTTAAGGTTCACCACGGCAATAAAAATTGAAAAATAAATTGTTTCCATTCATTTGAATTTCGCTACCGGAATTTGTTTTTCTGAATAAAATGATTGTAAACAATACGATGTGATATAGGACCTTATTAACCTTATATTATCTCATTTGTATGACAAAAAATATTTTATTTTAATCTTGTTTAGGTCTACATAAATGTATTTTGTCTTACCCCACTAAATGGCGAGATGAATAATATATAAGGTAACTTTAGACCTCAATCTCGACAATCTACTCCACAAATAAACTATTCCGCACTCACAAAATAGAAAATAAATCAACACGAAAATGAATGAGCGGTTATTGATGGAAAAAGCAGTTTGGTAGCACGTAGCAAATAGGCATTATTGCGTTATTTGTTATTCCTCCGATTGTTATGCAAACGCCAAACACCCGCCGTTCACTAATAAACTTATTGTCACAGCGTTATTGAAGTTTTAATGCTTCTGTTATTTATCATTCGAATGTTAGTGGCGTAATTCGTGAACGGGTTTCAAAGATTTGAACCGGACTATTATGAGAGATGAATGTGTTTATTATTCAGTATATTTTAAAAACATACTATATAAGTAAACTCACGGCAGTATCCCCGACGTGGTGGGCAGACATGCAAATAATGGCGCTCATATTTCACTGAGTTTATATCCGGCCCAATATGTGATAAGAGGCGAGATTATCGTGATGCCGAGCATAAATTCTAGTCTCCGGTAATTTATATAAGATTTCATAAACCGAGAAACTTAGACAGTGAAGTAATAACGGACAACCTCAGACATAGAGTGATATAGCCACTGTTATAAGTCCAAGATAGAAACTTCGAAACTAATAATTATTTGAGTATTAAAATTACTTCCATACGAAAAAATATTTTCGATAGCTGCAAAACAAGAAATATTAAAACTAAAAAATTCAATAATTTTAGAAAAACAAACTACATTTATGGGCATAATATAAAATATAAATAGAAGCCAATTAAAAATGCACAAGAATAAAGTTTAGTACTGTATGTGTGTAAAAAATTTGGGTAGCGTCGTGATGGAGACGAAACCATTTCTGACTTGAATTTAATACCAGCATTAAAATATCGTAAAGCTCCAATGCACATTTAAATTAAGCCCTGAAAACTACGGTGTCATTCCCGTTCACTATTAGAATACCTTTTAAACAGTAAAATACTTGGTACGATATTAAAACCCGCTTAACTGCTCTCTACATTTACTTTAATATTATATGTCATAAAATACGATGAGGTTCGCATTAAAATCTTATAAATATTTTCGTTTTGTTTTTGCATTTTGTATTTAGAATATTAATGTTTATTTTAAGTCCGACATGCAAATTTTAATAAGATTTTCACTAAAATGTTTGTACAAAGTTTTAAATACATTCTTAACTATATTCTCTTTGGCAAGTTTTCTGTTAATTATCTGTTATGTTTATTCGTTAACACTAAAGTTATTTTAATTATATAAATGTAGTTCTGAAGGATTAAAAAAATACAACATAATTATGATGCCTTTGTTACCATAAATCCCTAAGGTCAACCACCCTGTTAAGGGAATGTTACAATACGATACTTTTTATACAATATGTGTTCTACATGTTCATGTTTTCTTTATTTGAAAGTTGCCAACTTAAAAAAAAAAAACGAATGAGGTCACAATAAAATATTTTCATTAGATCCTCTCTCATTAAGAGATTATATACACTGCGCTATAATTACTTCTACACAACACAACTTGGGCGATATTTAACACAAATGTTGTATGTATAGACATCTGAGCATTCAAGCAGAATTTGCATTCTAATTTGTACTCGGACAGTTATCTATCTACCCTATGACTATGACTATGAAATTCGTTAGTTAGAAAACATATAAACTTGAGGCGACACATCTCATAATGAAATTACCTCCCGGTCAATGAAATACTTCAAACATTTGTATAAGCGTAAAATTCAAAAGCAAAGAAATAAATCATAAGAAACCTATTTATTGTATCCTTTACCCGACTAAGCTGGGTATTCACAGCGTGTATAAGGCGTGTTCTGAATATATTAAACATACGTATTATATTGTTCACAATGGCGGACAAACTAGATCTAAATTAGGATTCCTTGTCCTGGTTGCGGGTCTTGTAATATGCGGTCTCTGTGACAACTGGGTAGATAAATATTTGCGAAGACATTACTGTTCACTGGTTACTGTGAATCCTGTTTTGAAGTTATTTAATTGATGTCTTGTTGTACTCCGTGGTTTGTTCTAATATAAGACAATATATGTTCTACTGGTGGTCTACCTATTCTCCAATTACAAAGAGGTTAGGCTCGAATCCACCATATTTATCTGGTAAAGTTTGATGAAATTCAGACATTCAAATTCTGACCCATGAAATTCTAGTGACAATATTTCAAGTACTTTCCTCCCGATACTTCCCGTCTCTACTAACCCAGCGTTCAAAAAGTTAAGACGACTCTTAGACTCGAACTTCAGATTTCAAAATCAACAGTTGCAACTAGCCAACTAAATTACCTCATATAACAAAAGTAAAATTAATCATTATCATCATCATCATCGTCATTATCATCAGCCCTTCCGCATCCACTGCTGAACATAGGCCTCCCCTATGACTATCCTCTCCTATCACCAAATGGAATACTCCGTGACAAAGTTGGATGTAGGTCTATTTAATCTGAACTATGATTTTTTCCGTATCAATTAGAACTACACAATAAATATTGCAATTATAAAGATACAAATAATTTAATCAATGCGTTCCCAATACATTTTTGCAGAACCGACGGCAAATTACAGAAATACAAGATCTCATTAGCACATTCCACAACTACACGCCAGATTGTTTCCTAACTAGAATTCCAATATATTATTATGTCTGGCATAGTTTGTGGAACAAGACTGACATAACAGCTTCCGCGGAGTAGTTGATTGAGAAGCCGGCTGTTAAACGCTGTGTGTTCGATTCTTACCCCGAGACATTTTAAAGTTCCACAAATATTTGTTCCCTGCCCCGGTGTCGAGACTCAGGACATCCTGTAGTAGGTATTTTGTAGTTTCTGATAGGTAGGTACCGAATACACAGGACTTGACCTGAGTCTCCAAAATTAATATTATTTCAATGTGTAACTTGCAACATATAAGAACGTATTTTTATAATTTACATTAAGGCTTATATATTTTTAACACATCTTGTATTGTTTCTTTCGTTAATTAATCCTGTTATGTAGTAGGAGTAGTTGTTGATTTATTTTTTCTTTTTTTCATTCTTAAATATAATTTTCCTTGTTTTTGTTTATGTGTGTGTAATTTATTTAAAGTGTTGTGTAGTTGTGTTCTCCTTTAAGTGGTATATACATCAGAATATAACAATAGCACAAAAATGGTATAAGTTGTAATAATGTGTATACTGTTGGAGAACCTTAATTCAATAAATAAATAAACATATTATTTAGATATGATTTTATTTTTATAGTAGCCTACACAAAAATGTCGCGTTTTAGGTTCACCCTATGTATACGGGTCTTCGTCTATGACAGTATAACTCTGTGATTTCTCTATTCTATAATACAATTACCACCGCGTGCATTGTAGGCATTATATGTACCAATATTAGATAATATATATAAAGAAATACATAAACTCACCTGCTAACAATATTCTAAGTTGGTCACTTTCGCAGAATATTGGGTCTTGCAGTACATTAACTAACTGCTCCTTGACCTTTGGCGAAGCGTTGCACCAAAGAATACGTCCGCCTGCTGACCATTCTTTCACCAACATTTTTACACTCTGCATACAAAAAGAAGTATGTAAATTAAAATTTATTTTTAGGTTATTTTTTTAGGGTTGGTCAATATATACTTTCTCAGTATGACTTATGAAATTAAAATAATGATTAAATAAATAAATAAATACACCCAACAGTCACATACATAAATCCTGACCCCTGACCCCACACTAAGATCGAGTCTTGTATCGTGGGAATCAGAAGCTACGAGAGACTTTTCGGTCTCACAAACACCCAGACCCAACACAAACCCTGTGTTGGTGCGGGGATCGAACCCGCGGCCCCTCGTTTCACAGTCGGCGTCTAACCAACTACGCCACGGAGGCTGTCGGATTAAGACTACAAAGATTTGCTAATGGTATGTTTACAGTAGCCATAACAGCGACTCGTATAGGTACAAATTGAGAAAAACTCGTTATTGTGACCCACGCAATTTGTCCGTTTTCAAAAGGCGGCATAAGATTATCGACCTAGTAAACATGATTTGTTATAAGATTTCAAAGATTATGTATGCAATAAAAGGTAGCTACGATGAATGTCTTACTGGTGAATGCGTTGTATAGACTATACTGTACTTCACTTTTTCGAACCAGTAGATATACTATATGAGAAATAAACACTTTTTCAATTTACTAAATTTTATTATAGATAATCCTAACATATTTACGTTAAACTACTTCATTCCACCACAATACTAAAATACGCATGTATCAATTAGCATGCGCCACTTTACTTAGGACTAATGTACATATCAGAAGCCAGATCACTTTGTTTAATTTGCAACATATTCCACGCACGTTTTCATTAACATAATTAATAAGCTCTTTATGACAAAATGGTATACCGATTACGTTATTTGCACTGCATATATTATGTACATTTATGTGTAATCTATAAATGACACCTCTGTCAAACACAGTTCGCCCAGCTTATTCTATTTCCAAAATTGTATTGAAGCGTATTTATTGCTGTGCTAGACATGAAATCCACACCCAGGCACTTTTCTTATTGATGTTTTTTTACACCAAGAACAGATCACAATAAATAAATTTAATATAATATCTAAAAATAAATTTAATATGAAGGTCTAATCGCACTAGGCAGTTTTTTACAGAAAGCCATGAGATAAATATAAGAAAATGAAAGATAAAGAGTAAACTAAGATGTCTAATTAAGTCATTTTCGAGTTTGGATATTTGTGAGACCGATAAGTCTCTTGTAGTTTTTGATATCCACGTCACAAGACTTAATTGATCTTCATGTGAGGTTTGAAGACTATGGATGTGACAGTTGGATGTATTTATTTATTTTTAAAACCGAAGCTCTCACGCCGTGTGAAATTGGTTTAGAATTTGAACATTTCACCGCCTATTATATCACAAAAAAAACACACCTAAGCACTGTATTACAAGGTGATATTCTTGTACATTACACGAAGAACAAACTTATTCAAAGTATTAAGGGATGGAAGTATCACTGTAAGTAGCAGGTGTACGGAGTCAAACTTTTTGGGGAAAGATTTACCAAGTATTGAATGTTCGTTGCTCCCGCATACGAAACACTTTTTTATTCTGTCAAAAAACTGGGGTATTGATATCGAACGTTCTTGTATATGTTAAATTAATACAAACTGATATTTTTTGGTGATAAATCAGTCATTTGGTTAACTTTTATACAGACAATAAAAACAATAATGGATATGATTAAAAACAGAACATTAGTACAAGATATTTAACATGATGAACATTACTTGTCTATATTAAAATTTTCACATCACAGGCAGCCATCCAAACCACAGTTTCTATCTTCTACATTAAATCCAACCCCAACAGCCAAAACATCTTTCAAAAGCGCTAGTTGGAAACTAACCGAATCATTAAATTGATAAACCGAGATCAGTAAAAGCCATATTAGCAAACATTGATACAGCCGCACGAGACCTCGGTTACAACATTTAACATGAAAACCGATCTGCAGACGCGTAATTGAATGAAAACAATTAGCGGTACGACCACAAGACCATTGTAACGAGAGCCCTACCGAAATTAACAACAAAAATTTATTAACAATGTAATTTTCAATAATAACAGCATAAGTGCAGATGCGGCAGATATTTAAGCTGGCGTTGTGGTTGAAACGTCAACATTGCATGCGATTTGACGTTGCGGCTTGCGGCAGACTGAATATTAAATTGGAGCTAATACCAGACTATATGTAATTGTTGACAATGGTTTCGTTTGAATTAAACCTTTTGACGTATCGCAACTTATTGGAGTTTGGTATATATTGAGATATTTAAAGTTTGCCTCGATGGCGTAGTTGTATTACGGTACGATTACAAAGCTGAGGTCTCGGGTTGGAATCCCGGGTCGGGCAAAGTGATATTGGATTTTCCTATTCATTATCAGCTCGGAGTCAGGAATTTGTGCCCGATATGGCGATAGGTTCGCCCGCTATCACATCATGGGACGAAACACAAGGCGAAACGTGGGTGTCCTGGTTGCACCTATGCCTACCCCTTCTGGGATAAAGGCATGATGTTTATTTTATCAATTTGTAGGTTTATTTATTTATTTAAAGTCTGCGGTGAAGAATAATAGCTTAAATGTAATTAAATTACCAAAATACGACTACTCGTGTACTTGATTGAAGCCTAAATAAATATTTATGTCTAGGCGTTTAAATAGACCCGAAACTGATTTATTTCTAATTTATATTATTACGACCTAAAGGGGCTCCAATTTTCTAATATATTATAATTTGTTTTTAGTCATCAAGCGGAATTTTTATTTATTTACCTACATAATTAATAAGATTAACACCATTCATTGTATTAATTAATTTAAAATATGTAGTCAGTCAAGCATCTCGCTCGCAGAACCTCAAGTACTCTGCTAATATCTTCGCCCATTCATCCGCAAACAAATCACATTCAGGATTGATGTCCAGCAGAGCATTAAGCGTGGTATTGGTAAGAAAGCACTTGACACCAAACGACATCTTGGCATCACAAATAGCGCATGTTTTGGTTTCTACAATATTAAATTCTATGTTTTATACTAATATGTAAAGCTGAAGAAATTGTTTGTTTTAACGCCCTAATGTCAGGAACTCCTGATTCGAATTGAAAAATTCTTGTAGTGTTAGATAGTACATTTATTGAGGAAGGCCATACAGTACTTTTTATCCCAGGAAAATAAATACCAGGACTTTTATCCGGGAAAACATTTTTCTCGCGATGAAGCCGTGAGCAGTACTAGTCAGCAGTAAGTCGATACAAAAATAGAAAATAAAACTCACCTGCAAAAATGTATAGTCCAATCTGTGCAAAGCGTCACAATATATCACCAGCAGATTGCTAGATCTTCTAACATCGACTGCATTTCCAACACCATTGGCAAGTTCGTGATTCAGTGTCGCTTCATTACCATTCGCGGTTACGTCATTTTGAGTAACTCCATCGGGTATTATTGTTAGTGTTTCTAACGTAGCCACTGGAGGCACTTTGTTATCACTGTCTTTCAACCCAACTACCTTGGATCTCACTCTTTCGGCCCCAGCGAAGTTAAAGTTTCCTACTAAATTTATAGCGTAATGTGGAGGTAGGATTCCGTCCTGCAAACATAAATAATACAGTAGAATTTTGAAATAAGTTTTTGGAGGTACAACTATTACTCTTCATTTTCTAAAGATTTAAGGTTTTATCGTAAAAAATGGATATTTTGTATTCAATAAATATTCTATTGATATTAAAGTCAATAGCTAGAAGCAAAATGAAAAACAAGAGATATGTGATTTAGATATAACGGACATTATTTTAGCTACATCTTAATTCCGTATCTTTGTTTAATGATAAATACAAAAACAGACGATATCACAAGACGTAAAAACCATATGCGCAAAATTACTGTCATATATTGTTGCATTATCTTCTAAGCTAATAATAGTTCATACCAACATATACTCGTAGTGGCCACATCGTTGTCACTGAAATATGATATGATACCACAAGGAGATTATTATTCTCCTTCGAAGAAATAATTGGCCGCTTCTGATATAATCATGCGACATTCATCTAGTAGGACAAAGTTTACGATAGCGTAGACTAGTTTCGACTTGTTGCGTAACTGGGATAAGATACACAAATTGTTTTCCGCAATTTTGTCAGCAACTCCGGAATATTCATCGCCATTAATTATTGATCCTATAAATATTGAAAAGCTGGCTAAACTTGCATATTTGAGAAATACTTCTAGAGTTTTCTAGTGTTTTTACATTATTTCTCTTCAATCTAACATAATAATTACGAGTCCACGTTTGTAATCTTAGCAATTATGATCTTAATCAGTAATTGTAATCACAATCGTTTACAATCAAACCAATAATTATTTACTAAGAAGTAAGATCCCAAATACCTCCAAACAATCAGTTTATGATTGAATAAAACGTTTCGCAAATCCAAAAAAATATATTTTTATACTATATACCTACTTCAACCCGCACCGGTCTAGCGTGGTGGACAATCTTCCCTCAATCGAACCTTCGTTTTTGGAGACGGTCCATACCCTGTATTAAGACCTTAATAGACTCAACTAGTTACTACTACTGCTACTACTATAATAACATACTTACATCAACATAGTTAATATCCAACGGAGGTCGTGAGTTGTAGTACAGTAGCAGCAACATATCAATCGCCACGCCGCAGATGAGCCCCACCTCGATGCTCAGCGCGAGGCAGCACGCGAACGTACCGATCAGTGGAATGAGATCCAACCCTGCGGACGGACACGAGGCTTACATAATATTATGATTTAGAATTTAGAAATTTAGACTGCCTCGGTGGCGTAGTGGTACTACGGTACGATTGCAAAGCTGAGGTCTCGGGTTCGAATCCCGGGTCGGGCAAAGTGATATTGGATTTTCTATTCATTATCAGCCCGGAGTCAGGAATTTGTGCCCGATATGGCGATAGGCTCGCCCCCTATCACATCGTGGGACGGAATATACAAGGCGAAACGTGGGTGTTCTGGTAGCACCTCTGCCTACCCCGTCTGGGAAAAAGGCGTGTGTTTATGTATGTATGTATGTATGATTTAGAATGCATAAAGGAGTTATGATTAAATGTATGTGATTATTAATTTATTAGGTAGTGCGTAGTTAATGTATCTAACATTGTGTTTGTAGTATTATAGGTACTTGAATCTAGTACAAGAACATAATATACAATTAAAGGTGCATAACAATTTGACATTTATGACATGATCAAGAATGATTAACAATCTCGTATGTGTTGATCTATCAAATATTTTTAACCCGTTTCATTTGCGATATTTAGTCAAATATGTAATAATGATGGTTTTATATAAGTAATAAATCAAAGACTAATAAATAAATTATTTGAGGCAATAAAGGTTTCAATTGTATAACAATTCGTGTCCGAAATGAGTACATTAAAACGTTGATAACGTGCGAATAAGTGAGTAATGGCAGCTGCCCGCCCCGCCGGTTGTTTTGACGACAGCACCCTAATAAACTGAAGATCAGCTCCTTTACCGAAGTAATAACAATAACTTTCAGCATAGTTGTAAAGGTCGAGTCCAAATCCTATAGGAATAATTTGATGAGACGCCCCTTTCCGTCGGCGGCCGTCCGTGATGAAATAACTGAATTACTCATTATAATCTTTAGTGAGATTATACAGGGAAGGTTAAGTACCAGCCTGAATATCAAATTCGTTTTGATGGAATAACATAGTAGGCAAATATTTGAGCTCCGCTTAAGTAGCTTCTTATGTGGCAAGTGCTCCAGTGATATGAGGTCACGGCACTCGTGTGAATTTTAGTGTTTTTCAAATATTCAGTGCCGGTTGAAAAATCACAACAACAATTGTTCACTACTTTTTACATCTACGTTCCAATGTGCTATATTACAACGCACGCTGTTTACATAGTACTAGGTATATCCTTAAAATGTGTGTTGTGAATAATCCATTTTAGATATTGAAATAGTATTGATGGTACAACACAAGGCTTGGTTTAAATCTCCATTTTAGAATTAATTTCATAATTTATATATATATATATATGGCACATAAAACGGAGTTATTCTAAAACCTCATGTCTTCTATGCAACCAAAACGAAATTTCACGCACAAAACTCTTTAAACATTGGTCAATGCATTATGTTGGAAGCAGTAAAAGTTGCGTCTGGCAGTGTGCCTGCTGTATAATGTATATTGTGTATACTTACTGTTGGTGTTCCACAGTTTCTTGAGTATATCAGTGTCGACCATATGCAGCACGGCGCAGACTATGACGGCGGCGAGCGCGGCGCGCGGGATGAAGTAGAAATACGGCGTCAGCAGTGCCAGGGTTAGAAGCACTATAATACCTGTTGGTGTTTTAATTTAGTGAGATAATTAAAAGTTCTATTTTTAAATAGAAAGGCCGCCGTGTAGAATGTTTGAATTACAATGCTTATGCTTACAACAGTTTATATTGCATTGTTGTAAATGTTTTTGAATTATTACGTGCCATCAAATGACCTACTTCTTCTTTTTTTTGGACTGTGCTATAAAAAAAGAAAATACGCTATAATTTTTGTAATAAATAAAAATCAAGATCAATTTTAAATTAAGCAGGCTTGTCTTCGTATAAAATGTTTTACACAAGTGTATTCAAAGAAGTATAATATTTTAAAATTCACAATCGTATTTTAAATGAAGCTCATCTATACACACATTATTTAAGACTGTGTAAGTTTAGAAAACAGCCAAACTCGGGCCGTGGACGCGCAACTTTCACATTTTGTATAAAATTCTGAATATATAGGACAAGTCTGCGCGAAGTATACGAGTATATTTGAAATTGTAAAACCTCCACGGAAACTTAACTGTGACGGTAAACTACGATGTAAACTTTTAGATTTATGAAGTTGGTACAACATAGCCGCGCGCCGCACCGCACGTGCCACCAATGATTTATACACTGGATTTACATTTGTCTTAGTACAAATTTTACCTAGTTCTGTTAAAACTAATACCCGGATTAAAACGCGCCGATTTCGAACGTCGCTAAAGAGGGCCCATAAATCAGGGTTGCCGTTCGTCTAGATTTAATTCGATCAAGTTTTAAACGGTCTCGGAAACGTCCGAGATATATCAAACTGTCGAAACTTCAACATTATCATGATTGGACGGTAGATTTAACGCGAAAACACTTTATGAAGATTTTCTTACAAAAATGTGCCGCCGTTACACGCTCCCATTGTTAATATTGAATTTCCGAAAAGCTATTGAAATTCAATGGTGCCGAGTAAATATTCATTGGGATGATCTTTGAATAATGCAAATACCAAACAGCTGAACTTTGCTGACGGAATGCGACACACGATCTTTTATAAAGCCCTAAAAATCAGGGCTGCGAAATAGCCCTATCAATATCGCATATTTTTTTTGATATGAGGATTAAATGTATGCGCATTCAATTAAATGATTAAAACCTTTTCAAAAAATCAATAAACATCCTTTGTTTTATTAATCCTCAATTAATAAAAAATATCTTACAATTATAGTATTTTAAACTCGTTACACTCGAATTGCAACACTCAAAAAAAACCTACACAACCTACAAATGAACCTTTGGAAAATGTAACTGACATTTTTAATATCCCGCACCCGCATCCCTAATTGAAGGCAATCTCGACTGCGTGGCGCGAGTAATCAATTCAGTAGATACGTTCAAGTTTTAATCACATTTTTATAGAGGACGGCAGTTACCCACCCTCAGCTTATACCTACGAATCGTTACGATATTACAATCCGTCCGGGCGCCTGAATTATCACCAGAACTCTATTACACTTGGTACTGAATATGTTTAGCTGAGTTTATTTGAGAATAATACAAAGTACTCGTAGTTTTAATATAAATATTTTTGAAAAACCGCAAGTGCATTAGTAAAAGATAAATATCGCTATATAAATGTTATATAGACTTAACAAGGTGTATACCTATATTTTCATACATGGATCCAGGATCCATACATGGATCCAGGTGTTCGTAATATCTTATTTTCCTTTATAAGACTTTTAAGCGGAAAATCTGACAATGCTGCCAAAAACAGCTTTATCGCGGTGGATGCCAGGTTCCGTTTTCCAAATCAGTCTTCCCCATTCCAACCGATTTGGGGGCCTATAAGACCCAATGGTCTGATAGAGAGTTAATACTCTCTTGTCTTTCTTGTCGACATCAAACTAGCGGCCCCTGTCCGAACTGAAGACCACAGCCAACCTATGTGATGTTTAAACAAATATTTCAAATTACTCCTGTGGATATCGTAATGCAAAGTTTTACATATACAAAATAAAGTTAGGTATATATAAGACAGCACACATATGAATTTTATTTATTAATAAAGGAAAGCCGAGTGCATGTATCACGGACTAAAGACGTGGAAATGCGCTAAGAGAGAGCCGATACTCCAAAGTATCAAATATTCAGATGTTTTATGTTCAACGGAGCAAAAGTTCAAAACTATCTATTTGAATAAGTAATACCTAAGACTCGGATACATCGGAAAGCTGTTAAGTATGAACTTGATGCATAGAGTTCCAGATGTGACCCAGTAACTTAATTTTTGTGTGGTGTAAGTCGTATTCTATAAGTTTTCAACATAAAAGTCATACTATGATGCGATTGCTTAAAGGTAATGTTGTTATTTTTAATGAAAATACCGAAAACCACAAATAATTAAGAATTAAGTTATTATAGCAATCAAAGAAAAGAACCAAATGTTTGAATGTCAATATTAATTTCCGTTTGAAACTTTATAATTTAAATTGCAAATTGCAAATGTTATTAAAGAATGATAACAATTGTCAATAAGCTTCTTATAGTCCAACACAAATTAATGTTGAATAACTCCAACAATAACATTGAACGAAAGCATTGAATACCGAACAATAGTCGACCAAGTGGCCACCGTTACAATCGCTGTTAACAAATTGTTACAAAGTAAACAAAGAAGTGGTAAACGGGAAATGAACGAAGCGCCCGCGCTAACTCAATTAAATCAATTAATTGAGAACCGTCCAAATATGAAGATGTTACTCGTGAACAAACTTGTTCATTTTCAACTAGCACGCGGAATCGTATTGAAAAGTTCGCAACGTGTAGTTATATCTACATTGGTTGCAACTTTAGTTTTTGTAGCTGTTAGTTTGAAAACACAAATATTGCATCTGAGAAACTGTATAATTATATCTGGAGTGGTGGACGTTTGGTAACGAAGGTGGTCGTGAAATCAATAGGATTTTTAATTACAAAAGATTCAAGAAGAGCCATATATGGCTATTTAATCAGACGTTATTCTAGGTGGTCCAAAGAAATACGTCTGTAGTAGGTACTAAGAAAATGACGACTAAAGAAAGAAATGAGCACGACGGCTGCCAAAATCACGCCCACTTCCTTTATTACTTCTCGCTAGACTCAAAGGACCAATAGACATTTTATCAAAACTCTTTTGTAAAACTATGCCAAATAAAAAAGTGAAGATGGCCAAAGATTTTCAACGCTCGATGGATAGTACGAAAGGCTTTTCATTAATCTTTAAGTTTAAATTAGAATGATTTACCAACTGGAAAAAAATACGCAGCTTTAACAAAAGCAATTTTAATTAACAAAACTTCATCATAAAATACACGGGGATAATAGACAATATAACGTTTACCAACAGTTTAGAAGCATCAAAATTTGTTCGGAAATAATTAATTTCGAGCGACTTGCGGAATAGATCTGTTTGAACGATTAAATCAGATGTTTAATATTAATATCGTTAACCCAACCAATTGGCTCTATTGACTCGTAACACTGTTTGAACATAGGTTCACGAGAACTTACAATGTTATCACTTTCAGGACCTTTATTTTTGACTGATGTACTGTTAGTATTTTCTTTTCAACATCAGTAAAGTTATGCCAATTACAAAATTTTCGCGTGTAAAAAGTTCTAACCCTATTACATTGTAGTCAAAGTATAATAGTCATAGTAAACGAAAAATTCAGTACAAACCACACAAAACTTAGAAATCCATTAGTGTGTTATATCGTAGTAATATAACTAAAAGGAAACAACATCTAAAGAGAAATTTATCACAATGTATCTCTTAACCGAACGCGCTCGAAGCTAGTATGAGTAATATCTAATCTTAAGACGCCACGTCAGGTCAACTTCTAAGATCTAAGACACCCACCTGTGTAAAAGCCGGCTGCCGGTGTCCTCACGCCAGACGCTTCGCTTACAGCGCTTCGTGTGAACGACCCGTTTACTGGGAACGATCGGAAAAAAGCGCT
This sequence comes from Theretra japonica, assembly GCA_033459515.1. Lineage (NCBI taxonomy): Eukaryota > Metazoa > Arthropoda > Insecta > Lepidoptera > Sphingidae > Theretra > Theretra japonica. The sequence continues at coordinate 9,194,051 of CM065943.1, forward strand.
GACTATGTTGCAAGCGCCTAAAGCGATGATCTCCTGAGTCGCGTCCAATGTTCTTCCTTTAGCTGAAAATATACGAGCTATTAACTTTGTTACATAGAGGCTTGTTTTAATCGCCGCGACCGTCGTCTTCAAGCGTATAATGGATTATTACGACTTATCTTCCAATTGTTGCGATATTTTAGAACCAGTATAAAATGTTGCCTCAAATAATAGTTGGTATTCCGTGACATTGTTGGCACGGCAGCGAGTTTTCGCTGCTTTTGATTTTATACGACACGGCGTTATAAGTGCAAATGTTTCTAAATTTCAAACGCAAACTTATTTTCTGGTTTGTATTAATAATAAATTATTAGAGTTGTAGACTGGAGATTGTCTAATGAATTTCATACGTCCATTAACACGCATTGAGTCACCGTGGCGGATTAAGCCGCAATCCCCAGACATATATGAGGTCAGGGTTAAGCCAAGAATGGGACGTGCGAAAGCCTGTCATATCACACATTATACAGGGTAGGTATGTGTTCACGTCAGACAACATTAAGGCCAATATCCAACATTCAACAGACACACCCTTCAAACTTGTCACCGTACAATAACAAAGAGACATAATCCCAAACAGTTTGGTGCACGAGTTTAATAAACTAAACGCTGGGAGTTGCGTTACAGAAATCATAAGAGACAGCGACATATTAAAGTTTATCCGTCACCACTAAACTCGTGAATTTACGTCGAAAGTACTTAAAAGTTTAACAAGAACTCTTGAAAGCTTTCGCATACGTTTTCACATTAGTGACATTAAATTTCTTGCTTGCTCTATTTTCACCTTTCTAAGTAATTTCAATAATGATCTATCTCTGAAGTCTGAAGACGATATAGGGTTGCCACGGATCGCGATTCCCCTGTACCGGAGTCGTATTATGTTATGTTGGAAACCGGATCGATGTATAGGATTAAATGTAAATTGTGTGCCTATGCCATAAATCTTGCGCATATCGAGCGATATATTGTAGCTCAGCGCAAGTATAAGTGCTAACGTTATATAAACTAATAATGTTTAGAATTTATGAAGCATATTCAAGCTTCTACATTTTTCTTACACAAACTTACGATACTGCAATTTTGCTTGTCTAAGCTTTATTAGATTACAAAGCAGAACGAATACAGCAGCCTTTAAACCCGCAACTTTTTTTATTACAAATGATTATAGAATTACAGCATTAAATGATCCATGTTCAACTTCCAAAACATTCATCTGTAAGTTTACTATAGTAATTGCTGCGTAGTAAATTTGAGGCTCCATTACAGATACATCGTGTCCTACACTTACTTAAGCATCTAAATCAACAGAACTTGTAACTTTAACTCGCTAAATTATCAATTATACAAGTTATACCAAGTTAACAATGGCCTGATCGAGTCACCAACTTGCGAGAAAATGTATACATAATCCTGGAATCTAAATTGTCCTTTAAAGTGTATACAGGGTATATCTAGACTGCGACCGAGAACGAAGCTAGATTAAACCAACGTTTTAGTGATTGCAGACACAACGCAAATAAAAATTTCTCCAAAAAAAGCGATAGATTTTTTTTCAACTTTTTAAAATATCATCTTGTTTTGTTGGTATATACCTAGTTTTTGCTAAAATTGTCAATTGAACCCTTGCGTACCATTGTGTCTTTAAAAATAGACCAAACAAATGTTTATTTGTGCGTGGATCTAACCAGCAATGTAAGTGCAGAACATCAAATAATTTTCTAATCGCCAATCGACCGTCAAACATGCGTACTAATTATTTTTCTTGTTCCTTACACTTACACCAAGCCTTTCCGAAATAGGCCTTTTAATCTGCCATTTAATATGGTAAATAGAATTAAAATACCGTCTGAATTCTATTACTATCTACTATAACTGAATATTGTAACACAATATTAGACTGCCTCGGTAGCGTAGGTGTACTACGGTTTGATTACATTGCTGAGTTCTCGGGTTCGAATCCCGGGTTGGGGAAAGTGATATTGGATTTTGCTATTCATTATTAGCCCGGAGGCATAGGCAACCAATGTAAATGTGAGTGTCCTGGTTGATACCAGAACTTCTACCTACTCCTTCAGGGAAAAGTCGTGAGTTTATATATGTAAGTAACACAATCACAGAGATTTTCACAAAAAACACTCAAAAGAATTGAGCGAAAGAGCCTGAATTGAAAAAGTAAGCAATGTTTCAATGGATTAACTCGAGCACCTGGCGGTTGTGCTATCGCATTGCGCTATTTTACTTCCAAACTAAAACCGTTATATTCGAAAAAGCGATAACATACAAAGTAATGCTGTAATCCCACACAAAATCCTTTTTAATGACAGCTTAACGTTTCAACCAGTTGTTTAAGTTGGAAACTCTAACTCTATCTAAATAATGAGATTTTTTTTATCACAAAACTTGATTTTTTATTGGATATGTTGATGTATAATACATGTTTAAGTATATATGTTTATGTATATGTTTACATATTGGATATATTTACGTAATTACTGGATATAATGAGACTTAGCACCTTATGTCTCAGGATGGCGAGCTCAGTGGAATGCCAAGCATTGTTTGTAATTCATGGTGTTGTTTGGTTTTGCTACTGTCCATGAGCGGTCGTATCCCTTACCATCAGGCGAAACACATGCTCGTCTCGCCATTAATTGCAATAAAAAAAATCGTATCCAAAATTTATATGAACTACGTAGAGCTAGCATAATTCGTAATTATAATATCATAATTATTTTCTGTCCACACTCAGAAACATTGTTATAATAAAATATTCGAGGCAATATCAATTTAAATTAATAGTATGCAAATTAGTCGAACTAAAATGTAAATACTATTTGTAATCTTCTGAATAGATAAAGCATGTTATTTCATATAATTAATTAGCAATTTTATGAAAATGGACAATGAACTATAAAAAAATATAATAATGCATAATTAAACATTGAAACAATAGCTTTTTTTAAACCAAGGTCGGATCGACAAGGTCTAAGTCAAACACCATTATTTATTATTATTATAAAACACAACATAAAATATTATTTTAGGAATAAAATCGTATTGGCAAATAATAAAGATTTGAAATGGAAACGCAATGATATCTTGGAATATAGTGAAAATATCCTCTTGAAACACAGCAGCTTTGCGCGGAAATCTCAAAGGATTTTATTTAGGTTTACTGTTTTCGTCTAATGTAGATAGCGTGACACTGCGAGATTCTCGACGCAGACAGCTTACGACTAATCTGAGTAAGTCCGAATATATAAGACAGGGTAATAAAATAAATGTACTGCTTTATATGTAGAACACTTGATTTTGTGAAAATAAAAGTACGCAGAATATCTAGGAATATTCGTCAACGTTAAACGGGTAATAGTGTAGCTCTGACGCTACTGTAGGTTTATATGTCGACCTTCTAATTTCAAATCAAGGTTTTATTTCTACTACATAAGTTATTTATCTAACCTGGGAATATTTTGTGACGAATTCAAATTCAAATATACCAGGCTTCTGTTATTGTATATGAGAAAAAATATTATTAGCTGATGATGAGTTAAGAATACTTCTTTTTGTTATTATTTCTGAATAAGGTTTTTTGTTAATATTTGTGTACAATAAAGATTTGAATAAATAAGATTAAAAGGATCCGTTATACTGATAAATATATATATCTGGCCCCATATTAATTATTAGAACGTTTATTAGTCCATCTACCTTCCAACTTGAACCGGTTCAAAGAAAATTTCGCGATTGTAACATATACTAGTACTCGTAATACCAAAAGGGCACCAAAATATAGAATCATGAACTTCTAATTGCTTTAACGATAAATCTAAATTCTTCTAATACAAAAAAGTTATACTTACAGAAAGCCTTGGCGATGGCGACGTTGGATATGATTCCCACTAATGGGACGACTAGGAGACCGGAGCCAAGGTGGGAGAACATATCACCAGCAGAGTATGTGGTGTTGCCAACTGTCGTGTGAAAGACTGGCGCTTGTGGCGTTGGAAGACCAGGAGTTATGCTGCCTGTGGATTTGTAAACAATGTTGTATGTATACTATCATTTCACTGTTGTCTTTGTTTGAATACGAGAGGTCAGAAAAAAATCACTAACAAGTACCAGCAATGAAATGAATGAGAATGAAAGCAAACAAAACAATGAAAAAATATGCAATGCTGAGCGTAGTCCCTGGATTGCTACAGGTATAGAAGCAACTAACATACTTAAGATTTGTGTGAAAATTGGTCTGCATCCATGAATTTTCTATTTTTACCAGGTTTTCTGACAACTCTATGGGAGTATTTAAGGCAGAATTACGACCAGCGGAATAATTGATGCGATCCTCCAAAAAATATGTTTAATATACTGTGTATATATATATATACGGTATTGATCAATATGTAGAGAACTTGCGCTATTGTATTAAGATGCTTAAGTTTTCTTTACAAATGGCTGGTAAATCTTTACTAAATGTCAAAGTGAAGATCTCATTACTTGGTATCTATAAATTCGATGTATTTGCAATGAAATATGTTGCTGTGCGTCTGCTAACAAGTCGCGTAACAGATACCAATACATCACTTCGTATTAAAATCCCCTTATTTAGTCATATTTAGTCACAGATACTTATAAGGTACGAACATGTTTAGCTGCATAGCAAATCATATTCGCAGTAATATTTTCCCGTAAATATTAAGTAGTATACATTAGAAAAAAACTGTGTTTAATTGTCAAGTGGCTGAACTATGAATTATTAAGGCTTATATCCTCTCAATCGTACTAAAGGACCATGTTCAATCGTGGGACTATAATGAGTCATTAATATTATTATAGTAACCATAGACTTAGTAAAAGACACAGGTGAAGTTATTTATTATATTTCCCAACATAACCTTTTATCGTTCAAACATCACATTATTTTCCAAAATTATTCACTGTTTATTTTTATATATAAACAACTAACAAGATAAGCGAATTCCTGAAGATTACGCACCGGTTAGTATGAGAGGGTCTCCCTTATCTTCGTGCACCATGTATGCTAACACGGCGGCTAATACTACGACCACAGCGTTCCTCGACACTCCAATAAACCAGAAGGATCTCTGCAGCATTAATGTGCCTCGGCGATTTTTCTCGTCCCGCACTTCTTTGAATTGTATGTCTTTTAGCGCCTGAAATTAGAAATAAAATTAATATATTTTTGGAGCCGCAATTTTAGCTTGAACTGGTCATTATATGATTATGTTTATTGTTCAAGCCAACGATAATAATATAGTCTCGAATTATTTTAATAAGTCAGTAGTGCAAAATGTTTGCTGAACATGGGGTCAGCAATAGACAGCAGCTGAGGTTGATGATAATAATGTTATTATGAGAATTTAGACTGTGTAGTCTAAATTCTAAATTCCCTCAGCAATCTTCTAATTTCATGATTGTTTATTGTAAGTATCCGGACTTTAACTATTTTACGAGCTGGTTACCGAATTTACGCGACAAATAGCTACGCTTAAACTTACACTTCAGCTGCTCAGTTACCGGATAAAGAGACTAGAAATGTTTTAGAACTGGAGACTGCTAAACCGCACTATAAAGAACGGTATGTAAAACAAATGATTTAATTTCCTTCGCTTGAAGAATAGTTCTTGTACTGTCGTAGTGCATATCTTTCAACAAAATATGTGGCGTAGTTGATGAGAAATCGACTCTCAAATGAAAGGCTACAACTATACATAGCTATCATACAAGGCGCTTTTTATGTATGATCTCAACATGGTCACTTACCCCAAAGTCATTCTCTAAACATGGTGATAAAGACACTTTCCTACCGCATTAAGATATGGCAAAATAGTCAGTAATCAAAGAATTATTATTGCATTAACCCGAATGCTTAAACCTAGTCACAACTTTTTCGGATTACTGCAATAAATGATTTCATTTACCTGTGTATCTACAATGCATTACAATGACTGTATATAATATCATTGTTATTATTATTGCTCAAGGCAATATTGTAGATACATAATATATTTGTATATGTAAAAATGTAAGCGCATTACAAGACGTGACAATATTATATATCTTGATAGATTGCGTCGGAAGATTAGGCCAGGACTAGAGTACTAATTCGTAATTCCAACTTGTTGGTACAGGATTATTACAACGTAATCTCTAACAGCTGTGAAAATTAGTTCCAAAGTAAACTTGGGTACATCGGTCGGCGTATGACTTAAGTAAATTATGGGTTAATCGATGCCAGCGGTTTATTTCAACAAAGTTACTGACACTCAATACAAACTGAATAAATGAATGTGTATTTAACTCATTGTGAGTTAGGGCTATCAAAATAGTTGCTGTTTAAATACACTTAGCAACCTCGACACAGTTTGAATGTTTCTTGTATTTATTCTCACTAATATGCTATCTAATAGGTGTACATAAATTAGATACAAGAATTGGGTCCCTAATTAAGCCTGTTTTGTTCTTAAACGTATCCGAATTTCACAATAATGTGAATGATGAAATACTTTAAAAACCGTGCCGCTCTGATAAAATGCATACACAAAGAAAAATATTATCAGGAACACCGCAGTCAGGGCATCGTGAAAAAATAAAAATATAATTACACCAATAGTTATCATTAAGACATTAACAATTTATATAAAATCCTACACCCATCCCAACATCTATAAAGCGTGTTCATTATTTCGTCAACCACTAATTACCACGTGTTCTGCGGAGAACATAAACGACATCGTATCCCGAACCCTTGTAACGTGACATAAAAGAAGTTATGTATTCGTTATATTTTTTACAAACCTAACACGTCGTCACCTGCGTACCAGTCTCATTTACCCACAATTTTATGTGACCCTCGTATCCTTCCCGACCCAATATTGTTTAACTCATAAATTTTTGATTTATTTATGTATCGCCTTCCAACAACGCGACCTGTACAACATATTTAGAAGCATAACAAAGGCATGTTTTTATAGTATACATTGTGAAATGTGCACTATTCACTATCCTCATTTATGCAGTCGGTTAATAAGGATTAAATAGTATTTCCTATAACTAATAAGACACCTCGGTGGCATAGTGGTACTACGGTATGATTGCAAAGCTGAGGTGTCGGGTTCGAATCCCGAGTCGGGCAAAGTGATATTGGATTTTTCTATTCATTATCAGCCCGGAGTCAGGAATTTATGCCCGATATGGCGATAGGCTCGCCCCCTATCACATCGTGGGACGGAATATACAAGGCGAAACGTGGGTGTTCTGGTTGCACCTCTGCCTACCCTTTCTGGGAAAAAGGCGTGTGTTTATGTATGTAATGTAATAAGACACCACTGTTTCTTATTTTTTAAATTATTAGGTATTCCCGGTCATAATAGTTACTGCAATATCCATTAATTTCGCTTACATTTTGGTTATAACAGATTTGTCTGCAATGAAATGCGATATAAGTTATACCGCATGTTATTGTGCTATCCGTATAATACACCCAAAGCGTGAACAAAACACAAAACTTATACAAGAAAAGCGAAATTTGTTTTCTTTACATTTTGTATTGTGCATTACGTTGTAGGTGTTCTTTGTCCGCCCAAAGGAGTCGCATTTGATCAAATTGTGTTACCGAATTCGTCTTCTCCGTTCTTCTATTACACTACATTGTGTTGTGCGACAATCGAACTGTATTTACTTTGTAACGGAGTTTGCGAACTTGCGGAGTGTTTGGTCGCACTGTACAAGGACAGCGTCGCTTTGACACGAAATTAACAAATATACGGTCTAAGTAACTAGCTGGCTAACTTATCTCTCACGGAATCAATAAATTATCTAACAGAACATCATTGAACATTCATGAGCCATATAGTTATTTACAACGTTCTATTAGAGTCGGTTAGTATAGTTTGAAAGTTTTTGGGTAAATGATAAATTATATGCTTTATTTTGAGTATTATAAAAAAAACCGAAAGCAATTTACTTATAGGTATGGTGTCTATTCGTTATTCCACATTGATGAATGATTGGGCAACTTTTTAAAAATCTATGCTATTGGATGATTTCGCTTACAATATAGCTTTCAGCATGCGTGGCATCCAATATTTCGGAAATTTCTTTGTTTAAGTTCTATTACCGTAGTTGCTAGTTATGGTTCTATACATTTATTTTTTTACTTGGACTGATTACAATCTATTAAATTACTTCAGATTTTTATATCACGAAAGAATAACCTTGAATAAGTAGGTACGAATAACAAAACAATACAACGTAACAACATCCCAAGCCATGTAAAATGTTGAAGGATCATAAAAACGGAAAATTATTTTACAAAAAACAAAGGCAAATTATCTCTCAACAAACAAAAATTTTCTGTACAATAGATTACCTCAAGAACATTTACCTTCTTTACGCATTTTGCACAAACATTTATTTTATTAGTTCTAGCCTTTTAGGTGAAGGACGGCGGCGACGAAAATTCCAGCTTTGGAGATTAAAGTAAAATAATTAGCATTATATCTAATGGATTTTTCTGTGAACACTTGTGAAAAATTAGTAAGATTCCGGAAGGCAAATTCTCATACAAATACGAGATTTTAACTCTATTCATTAATTCAAATTATAAATTCGAAAAATGAACGGTTTATATTGTTTTGTGAAAAAAATATGTGGGTAAATCGTTTCTTATTTACTGTCCAGGAACGGTCAACAGTAAGCGAGTAACATAATAAGCTTATCTAATGTGATCCGGCATGCTTCTTGTTCTTTACGTCGTACTTTAATAAAACAGTATCATCTGGTAAAATCCAGTGAAGCCGAACAATAATATTGTCCACCGCTAGCACCACTTACCAATATACTCCCCGCTACTTAAATTACAAATTAAAGTTTGTTGTTTCTTTTCGACTTCTAAAGGGAATTTGAAAAGTTGCGGATGAAACCTTTAATTTTCTTGCTCAGTTAATTGCTATCAACGTGTCACGTCATTAGGGAAAGACGCCATTGCGTAAAAAGTTCAAACGGACGGAGCGGTGGAGTTTCAAACTTTTCAGTTATTTTTGACTTAAATTGAGCAACAATATTTAGATTTGGCCAATTTCCAAAGCAATCGGGATTATTTAATTTATTTTTCAGTTTCGTACCTTAAAGGATAAAGGCCTTCTTGTTGATGTTTTGACGTATTTTTTAAACCTTGTCGTGGGTTTTTAAAATTGTTGTACCGACAATCTGATGCATTTGATATCTGTTAAATTACGCGTAATTGATAATTTCAACGGCGCAAAACTCAACTATACCAACTTCAGATGTGATCAATTATTCCTATTAGCACGTAAGAGCAAAATTCTTAATTCGATATCATATATTTCAGGTATTTTTTCGGCTTTGTTTAAAAATTATATTTGCTCAGCAAATTCAGGATTTTTCCGGTGTACACGCAACAATATGATGGCCAGTTATTTTTATTTTGCAGGCTTTCAGTGACTTTTGTCAGCTTTTGAATACCATATATTTTTGTATGCAGTGGCGGTTCAGTGATTTATGGAACGTTAAAATATACAAGAGCACAATTTCATTCCCGACTGCGCCTTTTTTGCTGAAATATGTGGGCTGTTATTAGTTAACGTATATTTAATTCCGAGTCCTCAATGTGAAACTGAATTACTCGTATGATCCATCTTTCGTTTTACAATTTTTGCATATACTTTACGAAAACGAATGTGTCAAATATATGACCCTGTGTATAGAATTAAATATACATATCAACAGCAAGCTTTTAAAAATAGAATATAACATTCAAAATAATTATATTCTTTACTCTGCCATTATCATCTAAAACCTTACATACATAAACACATAAACATACGCCTTTTTCCCAGAAGGGGTAGGCAGAGGTGCTACCAGAACACCTACGTTTCGCCTTATATATTCTAATACCTAAAACCTTAATATCCGTCAAATTCGAAACAATTGTTTTCCCAAGCTTCATACACAAACAAAACTAAAACAAGTTAGGCGTTAACCAAAAGACAAATAAGTACTTACCTTCATTCCCATTAGTACGATGCAACACGCCAAGCTAAGCAGGGTATCTTGCATCCTTGTCTCTCCTATGTGCTCGAACAGTCCTTTCCACGTCGATATGAAGGTTTCTGCGCTAAATTTAAGCCCTAAAAGTCCTTTGATTTGAGAGGAGGCTATCGTGATCGCGGCGGCTGATGTGAAGCCAGATACCACTGGCAGAGATACAAACTCCACCAGGAATCCTGAAAAATTAAACGGGTTCTTAGCGTTTTAATATGGTGGTAAATTATTTGTGACCGCCCTGATTATAAGTATCTTACACAATGCTGGAATACTCATCGCAGTGACCCACGTAAATGTATCACGTTTCGGGTTTAGCTGAGTATATCCAGTCTCCAATCAGGCCAATTGTATAATTTTAATCATTGACTGCCTTGGTGGCATATTTCTACTATGATATGATTACAAAGCTGAGGTCTCGGGTTCGAATCCCAGGTCGGGCAAAGTGATGTTACATTTTTCTATTCATTATTCAGTCCGGAGTCAGGAATTTGTGCCCGATATGGTGATAGGCTCACATCATAGGACGGACCACATAAGGCGAAACGTCGGTGTCCTGGGTCCACCTCTGCCTACCCCTTCTGGGAAAAAGGCGCGATGTTCATGTATGTATGTATTTTAATCATGGCAGTACAAAAATTGACACGAACCAATATCAGTCATCATTTGTCTTGTTATTCTGTATCCAATTAAAAATTGGCAATTAATTACATTATTTTACAATAAGAATAGCTAATTACTTTTTCATGCCTCATAAAAATACATGCGTTAATTCCTGAGATAAAGAACGAGTTATTTCACGTATGTGGCACCAAAACGCAATAATAAAAGGGAAATAATAAATACGTACCGAGCTGCGCAATCCCAGCGAACATTTGGACTATGCCAGCAATGATGCAGAGCAACACGGCGAAATCTGCGTTAGTACCGCTTGTGTAGGTGAAAGTGAGGAGTGACAGTAACGCGGTAGGACCGATGTTGATCTGAGGGCAAGTGCCCATCACCGCGTACACGAACCCTCCGATGAACGACGCATATAAACCATACTGAAAACCAGAAAAACTATTTAAATGTAAAGTAACCAAGAAATCGCATAATGATAATTTCGTAGATCTTTAAAGAATTCATTAAAGTCTGACAATTATTGAGTGACATGGTTAGACACATTAATCCCTTTCAGGTAGAACATCACCAAGTATTTTTAATTGTCATTGCTTTTAATTTTTTTTAATAGGTACAAAACATCTGTAACTACGAATAAATCTTCAAACAGCGTGATAAGTTGAAAATCCGCCGTATTGAGAGGCTGATTTTATCTAAAATAGTATATACTGATTCAAGGATATTATTTCGTATATTACTCGTATGTACATAGATTCTGCCCGATTTTCCGAAGAAAATTACAAGGTCATTGCACTACCAACTGCAGTAGACTGTAGTTGTACTCGTACAATCACTCTGTCTCAATGTAATGTTGATTAGCGAGTGACATTGCATCTCTCTGTGGTCGCCACAATCATGCAGGCCATCCTAATTGCTAATGTAATAGGGCCCACATTTCCCTGGTATTTGTGCGTCATGATATATGCGGGTTGAAACTATTGATAGCTGGAACAAGCGCAATACCCTGAAATTGATATTTTTCGAAAAACTAATAAAGTCTGTGGTTTGCTGCACCAGGAAACGCCATAATAAAGTATATATTTTATAGCCTAAATATACTGAGCCACAATATGTACAGGAATATAAAAATACATATCGGAAAATGAACTCTAGAGTCGTATATTTTCCAAGGACAAAATGCACGAGGCATAATGATGGACTTAGTTGAAGAAACAAATGCTGCTCGGCGTTTGTACGAGTGATTATGTATTTCTGAAAACAATCTTAAGTTCTATTATAAATAAAAGTACACATGTCGATTGTATTGTTCCGTATATTTGCTATGTATACAACTTGTTTATTTTGATTAATAATTTTGCGTGTCGTTCAATGGAGCCTCAAGTCAGCTCCATTTTAATTTATTTTGTCTTTATTGCCCGCTATTAAAGAAACAATATACAGAAATAATGGAAAATCAACAATACAAAGCGCGGTCTTATTTATGTCTAGGCCAATTTATTTGGATTTGCTACATAGTAGAATCTGTTTAAAACCAAATAGGGTTGTAATGATTTCTTACTGCTTGTCTAAACGGCGTGAAATGCTTCGGAAATTCAAAGGATACTTAATAAATATGGTCGCTAGCCTAACGGCACTTTAGTCTGTAACATTAGGTTATAATGAGTAATAAAAAATATTTACATAGGACCTCCGTGCTCCATTTTGGAATGAACAATTTACCCTGAAAATGTCACGGTCGTTCAATAGCTTGCGTGAAATGAATGCAAACGACAGCATTTCTCACTTGTCTCTGAACTGAGGGCATGATTATTAATTATGTTATAAAACAGTGTCTGAGAGGTAGTGTCAATGACCCTGCCACTGGCGCTCTAATTTGACGTACTGAGTATTTCATGACAGAAGTGAATGGATAAGACGTTTAATATTACATACCGTGATGTCTCGACTGTAAGGGCTATCAATCTCGGTCTAAATTATTCATTTCATTAATCATTAATCTCGCTTAAAGTCGTGTTCTCAATATTCTCCAATTACCCAAAATTATGAATAAAAAATATTATTCTGAAATAAAAATCTCGTTTGTCTTAATGCCGAGAAATCGGATTATAATTTATTTTCTATTTTGCATAAATACTTCCTTATATTGTTGAGAGTTTAATTAGCTACTGAGATCAGCGGAGTAGGTAATTACTGTATTATATCGGTGCAATTGTCACCGCTTTGTACAGACAGAATCTAACGTATTTTTTATTTAACCTTGAATTTGATTGATTGCTATAGAAAGTAAATTTTCTTGTGACAAAGTAAACGGCAGAACGATATTTCCTTCGGACTTTAAGAAAATGTTATTAAGAAGGTACTTAATTAGTTTATATGTATTCCAGTTGAATTTATTGTACCTAATACTAAAAAGTTCGCGAAGGTTTAAAGTCATCCGTGCAGTGCATGCAAATTCAACATTAATGAAGGGCAAAGATAGAGTCTGGTAAGGTCTCAACGTATTAAAACAAGGACACAATTATTTTATTCGCGTTTTCTTACATGTATATATCGAGTGACCCAGAACTAGACGATAAACCAGTAACGGGAGATAGACCAAGCTATGATGACATAGCAACAAAAAGAAATAGTAGATGAATAGTCTATGATCAATAAATTATTGAAAAATTATTCTTTAAGGAATTTGATCATATTTCTTGAAGAATAGACAAGTTTTGATTTAACTGGGTGTGCAGTCCTTAGTTCCATCATTAAACATTGCAAAATGTAACTATAAATTATGGAAATTACTAGTCACAATGCTTCAAAGTGTTGGTCAAAATAGATTTTTAAATGTTTACAAGAATGGCTGTTTCTTGAAAACTATCGAGGATAGGACATTTCTTTTTTTTTGCTGTGCCGTCATAATTTGGTCTTTCTCCTGATGCTGGTTTATCATGTAATTCTGGAACACCCTGTGTATTTAGTAGTTTCAAATTAGGATTAGTGACAAGGCTATGTTACAAATAAATATTAGACGGGAAACTAGGACGTAAGCTAATCTTATTCTCTTCATGGTGTCACGGACACGTTATCTTAAGACGTTCCTAGGTTATGCATTAATTTGTCATTACTCAATGGCAAAAACTAGAAAAGATTAAAACTGTCGCTGAAATTTCAAGGCCTTCGAATAAAACACTGGTAGTGGGTTTCTCAGATGTGGGAGGCCGCCTGGGTACCATCGCATCGCATCTATTTCTTCCGCCAAACAGCAGTATAAATGCACTGTTTTCCGATTTGAAAGACACTGTAACCAGAGTAACTACTTAACATCTGATGTCTCAAGACGGCGAGCGCAGTGGAATACTAAGCATTGCTTTTTATTCATGGCGTTGTTTGGATTTGCTACGGTCCATGAGCGGTCGTAACGCTTACTATCAGGCAAATGGCATGCTTGTCTAGCCATGCAACGCAATAAAAAGTAAAATAAAATAGGTGACTTAATTGATCCATAGTAATTTTTTAAATTCAAATTGTACGCACCTTCCCAATATAGCATAGTCGTTTTTGAATTTGCATCTCTAATACACACAATTTAACTGTCACGTAGTATTCGTGCAGAACACTAGAGCATTTGCCAACGGACTAACTTACAATACTAGAGGGTGCAATACAAACTTGCTCTTCACTAGTCATAAACTAAACTCGCGTTTTATAGAGAACTCGAATCATAGTAGATATTACTTCATGAAATATACATCACGTTTCTGCACAGAAAATTGTTATATAACGTAAATTTCTAATATATACATAAGCATCGCGCATTTTTTCCAGAATGACTTGAGCAGAGGTGCAACCAGGACATCCACGTTTCGCCTAATGTGATCCGTCCCTTGATGTGATAGGGAGCCTATCGCCATATCGAGCACAAATTCCCGACTCCGGGCTGATAAGGAATAGAAAAATCCAATATCACTTTGTCTGTTCAAACCGTGTTCCGGAATTCAAACCCGAGACTAAGCTTTGTAATCTTACCATAGTACTACTACGCCACCGAGGCAGTCATAAAAACGCAAAATCAATGCGTCATTTGTATAAAATCATATCTGAGATATTAGTAGATATTATCGTAATATCATCATTGGCAACAAGAAGCTAACTGCTGAACATACGCTTTCCCCAAGGATTTGAATAGCGTCCTATTAAAAGCCGCTTGCATGCTTATGCCGTAGCTTCTTCCCGCAACCATCATTTGGTCGTTGCGCTTTTCCTAATTGGCACATATCATGACTAGATCATTTATTTCAAAATGAATAGATCAAAACAAAAAATATATGGTTTCCATATTATTTTGTGCATGTCAAATAAATAATGTCATCTTATTTTGCCATAAGACTTTGTTTTGTGCAACAATCAAAATAAGTAGACGAATTGCCACGTAGTAAGCTACTCTTTCCCTTGATACCTTCGAAATGGTACTTCTCCCCAAACATCCAGAGGTACCTTTAGCATACCAACCATATTCTCAACTCACGGGTTCGACGACTTGCGTTTTAAAAATTAAATAGTTCAAGTCACAATTTATGCCCCTGTTCACAAATTATATAATATAAATTAAATTAGTAAATAACCCGACTGGAAAAATATTGCTAGAGATTTCTAATTTTGTTACAATTAAACAAATGTTAATTAAACAAAATAGAATTTGAATTAAATTTATTCCGTTTTTAATTAACATATAAAACAATTTAATTATTAATTAAATTAGTTTTATTAATAATTATATTAATTAATTTAGTTTTATAATTATTAATTAATTTAGATGCTGATATCTTGCCCTAATTTGGATGTAAATGACAAATGTAAGGGTGATACGGTCAGTTTCTCACAATCCAAGGCCGCTCGCCAAGGTGTCTACGCGCGGAGTTACACAGTGCAATTACTAAGCATTATCAAGTGCAAGGAAATACTCCGTGTAATAGGAAAATAAACTGAGTGAACTGACAACTCAATTGTAAGGAAATAACAAGAATATTTTCTTTGGACCAGCAATTTGAGATCAATGTCAAGATCACGCAAATAGATAGGTTTAGGATTAGTATTATCACCGAGGCTGACATTAAAAGAGGCCTTTGTAAAGTAAATCATGGCTTTTGGGATCGTAAAAAACTTTAACGGCATAGACAGTTTTAAAACCTATTCTAGTTATCGAATGTTTTGTCTTCTTCGCTCAAACTGAATTCGAAAGTCGTTCGAAAGGAACAAAACATTCGATAACTAAAATGAGTTTTAAAACCGTCTATGAATAATGCCGTTATAGTTTACAGTTTATACAGATCTACTAAGCAAATTAGAATTAAAAAATTCTAAATATTGTAACACTATTCTTTTATAATATGGCCGCTAAACCAAACCATTCACGAGAAATGTTATTGCCAATTTAAAAACAAAATAGAAATGCACATTTTCGACATCAGGTACTGAAAAATTTACCAAATCCATTTACTTTAGTCTCGTTACAGGACGCTGTATTCACATTGCGAAAGAATTCAAGCCATATCCCGGCAAAGTACTGCACTGCGGTTTGAGTGTATTCGCTTATTGCCGCAGTTAAATGGCATAGAATACACAAAAATACACTGCGAATCCCTATTGACGTCACCAGACTTTAAAGGACACCTTCTTAATTAAAATTTAAAAATCTTTTACATTTTTAACGGGATGATTCATAAATATTCTTTGGAATCTACATATCTAAAGACTCTTTATTCGAAAAGGTAGACGACGGTTTTGCAGTGTTTATTTGTTGTATTTTTAGAGGTTACCAGTTTTGTAACCCAAATTTGTAGTGTTTGTGAAAACAAGTTTGCTTATGTTGTCACTCGGTTACTCATGTTAAAAAAATTGAAATATGAAATAAAATAATTCGTAGAATGACGGAGATGGATGCTAGATATTGAAAATTGTATTTCGTGGCCTGCATTTAAAGTTATGTCAAATTATATTAATTTATCCCTACTTTTTAAATATATTTCGTTTTATGTAAACCGTTAGAGTATAAAAAATGTGTCTGATGTGGACTGGACTCAAAAAAGTGTCTGCACCCGGGCGAAGCCAAACGGGCCGCTAGTATATTATAAATAATGAATTAACCACCAATCCCCGAACATATCGGGGATATTGAAACATAAATTGTTTCAAACATGAATTGTTTCAAAACATAATATTGAAACAATTATCCCACAAATATTTGACATATCAATTGCAGCGATTATACGTAAGTAATACATTACCTGCGGTTCGAATCCGGCAAGCGAGGCGTACGCTATTGACTGCGGTATCAGCGTGAGAGCCACCGTGATCCCGGCAATTAAGTCCCCGATCGCTGTCCTCAGGTCGTATGTCTTCGACCACCGCAGAATTGGGAAGACGCTCCCGACTAATCGCAGGGGATCTGGTAGCTTCATTATTTGTTCTGAAAACATTTAATGATACAGATTATTCTGTTTAGTTCGTTGTTTTTCGGTTTTGCGGAATTGTCTTTTGGGTTATACTTTGATGATAGAATACATCGTGCTGCAAACTCAATATTTGCTTAAAGAATTGATGTCTACAAGGTTGGTCAAAAATCTTAAGTCATTTTTTCCAGGCATGCATAAAAGCATATTGGACTGCATCCTAATAGATGTGGTATGTAGACTTCTATGATACGAGATTTCATTAGGTAATATTATGGGTAATACATTAGTATCCACCCGCATAACGACCACCGTACTCATTGGTGGAAAACCCGTAACAGTGACACACGTATCATGTCGGCATATTTATGTCAGTATGCAAAAGATAAAGAAAATGATATCTATACTCGGTGGATAGTCTATATGGACTGCACTGGACATATCAAAAGGCATTATAGTTCTTTTGTCGTGCCAATATAAAAATAAAACGTTGCACAGCTTGGACGTAATGACGAATGTATTGTAGCCCCAAATGGCGACGCGCAAAGAAAAGTTTACTAACTGTCGTCGGTCATCGTCCTTTTGACAGGCATGAGACATATTACACTTCGTACATATTATCTTACTTTATGAATAAAATACATATATTTCAATTTATTCCATTTTATACCTTTATCTTATTTTACTGTTTATTTTGTGTCAATTGTCAATTGTTCTTTGACGTCATAGTTACGTAATGCATTGTTATTAATGCGTTGTTAAACTTACAGATTAAAAACTAATTAGAACAATAACATATACTATTTAGATCATATTATTCCTTGTGAATTAAAATACAAAATAGTGCCTAAATCCGATTTACCAACCTACTTGCGTTACGGAATCACCAATAAAAAACATCTATTAAACAATTTATTCTAACAAAGCAATACAATTTGTAACATAATTTTGTATGTATGTACACAATAGCGAACACCGTTCCCATCTTCTTATGTGTCTCATTGTGAGGCTTTATACTCACGAACAATACAATGTCTCGTCTAATACCATTAAAAATAATATTTAATTCCAAATCATGTTTTTAATGCCTTGAAAATAATAAATTAAACAATTCCTTTTAAAATTATACACTGTCATAAATCTATGAAAAACTAGCTTATTCCGCGTTTTGTGTTCTTTGTTATCTTATTATCTTTGCTCTTGTGTTTAGTTATTTGTTTGACTTAAACAGGTGCCATCATGACTCATAGCTTAGCTAAGTCCCCAGTCACGGTGGTTAATATTTGGCAATGGTAACAGTTAGTAATAACAATTCTGCCAAACAATACAACTAAAAAACCGTGCACCGTGCACTACCGTGCACCGAGATTTTTGTGTGACCCACAAATACAAGAAGTTTAGAGACTAAGAAATCACAGATATATTTTAGTGTGAGAGAAGCGGGAGTTTGATTGCGAAGGTCTATACCAAACGCTACGCTGGCCTATTCTGGGTTAGCGAACTTCACACGCCTTATAAATCCTTGTAAAGACCTTTATGGTATGCAGG
Source organism: Theretra japonica (assembly GCA_033459515.1). Classification (NCBI taxonomy): domain Eukaryota; kingdom Metazoa; phylum Arthropoda; class Insecta; order Lepidoptera; family Sphingidae; genus Theretra; species Theretra japonica. The sequence continues at coordinate 9,212,785 of CM065943.1, forward strand.
CTTCCTCTCGGTGTTTTCCTCGCCGTTAAAATGCTTGGTAATTGACTGTCAATACACAAAATATGATTTTTCAACCTCTATACTATGACGCAACTCTTTAGACCCCATGCTTTTGTCCTAATACGTTAAATTAATAAAATAAACAAACACAAGTAACTGATTGTTTTAAACATGCTATCAAAATCAGATAAACTGTTGATTTAATTTACACATTATCGAATAAGCGTGAGATTATTATAACAATCGCAGATATGGAAAGTTTTAAAATATTCTTACTTAATTTTGTATTTCTGACCGTGATTAGCCATTGTATAAAAGAAATAAAAATGAGTGAGTCCAATTCAAATGAATTGACTACAATTTGAATTATTTACATAATACGTATTATAATATCGTAAATATTTAAAATGTAATATTAATCTCCAAGGTATACAAAGACAAAACGAAAGTAAAAAATGGAATTGTTTACTTAGAACTCGTAATATGAACGTGTTCTATATGAAATCAATGTAATACATGTTCAAAACATACATTACTATTACTTAATTTTAATAACCAACAAATATCATTTTTTTCCAAACATCACATTTTGGGTTTCCACAGGAAGTCCACTACTAAATATAGGCCTCCCCCAATGATCTCCACATTGACCTGTTGGAAGCGACTTGCATCCAGCGACTTCCTGCAACCTTAACTTTAATTACCCCCCAATATGAAGACATGTAGTGCGTGGTGGCCTGTTGGTAACGGACCAGATTCGGCTGCCTACATGTTCACGGTGGTCGAGGATTCAAATCCCAGGGCACACCTCTGACTTTTCGGAGTTATGTGTGTATTGATAGTCAATCACGACGCACTTTAACGGTGAAGGAAAACATCGTGAGGAAACCTGCATGCCGCAGCGATTTTAAAGAATTTGTACGGTATGTAAGTCCGCCAACCCGCACTAGGCCAGCGTGGTGGACTATATGGCCTAACCACTCTCAATCGATTCTCTCGGTTGTAGAGTAGGCCCGTGCCCAGCAGTGGGACGTATATGGGCTGATAAAAAAAAATGAAGACATAACAAATTGAGCCTTTACCTAAGAGCAAATACAAGCTCATGTTTCCTCTTCAATTCGATAGTAATTTTAGAGGGACAGGCATACACAAAGACCCGAAATATATTCAAATCCCTTGTGGAATACATATGTGCTAAATGATATTACAAAATGCACCATCTTCAGCTACAGCTAACCATATCTAACAACACCAATAGAAACAAATGTAACTCGCGCCTTTTTTAGATTTAACATAAGCAACATTTTATTTTACGTGATAACAATTCTTTAAGTTGAAGTCGAGAGGAAAAGTAAACTCTTATCTTTATTGCTTTTTTCTGAAAATCCATAAAACCTTGCTCTATAAATACGTTTATTATTAATCTCTTTGAAGAACTCCTTCAAACAATACCTATAACCTTAAACGGCATTTAAACTAGTCCGATTGTAACATATTAGCTGCAGGTAGAAATTTATTACAATATATTTGCATAAGGTAGACACGAGCTGTATATTAATGTTCTCTCAGTTTACAAAGTTATAAAAATCAACAGTATACAACTGCTGTTTTGTATTTAAATTTATTAACGTTTTGTATAAACATCTTCCCATCATTGTCAGAGTCGACGCTTTTTCTAAAAGGCGTTGGAAATGCACAGGAATTTTCCCTTCGCATGTAAATTTCGGTACAATGACTAAAGATTTATAAGAATACATTGCACACCGTCCCGTACTAACAAAGATGTCAATAAAATTCGAACAAAGTAATGTTCAATTTCCTTTCTACTTCCAATACTACTCCAAGATTTTCAAGTAGAGATTACTCTATGCAAAAAAGCGATGCGTATTTACGCTTACGTATATAACTTTGTGTATATCAAAAAGATTCTCAATCCGAATGTGTCTAATCTAAACGCTAAAGTAAGCGTGTAAGGTCGAAGCTGTTAAAACGTTTAAGATTTACCACAAAATTAGCTCTCGCTTCCTTATGATCTTGTTATAAAATTGTATCGTAGTATATTGTCCTTACGTAGATATGCATTTGCATTGTTATGATTTATAATTTTATTGAGTAATGGGATTAAGGAAATAAAGAATATCTATAGGTCAGATATAGCATTAATTGTTTTAGAATACATTGTACAGTACAAGAAAGTCTTCTAAACTTCATATATGTACCGGCAATTATAGTTAAGTACATACATAGATCAGAGGTTAGGCAGAGTTGCTACTATTGACACCCAGTTACCGAGCTTATTTAGATCCCAAAATATGCCAGAAACAAATCATATTCCCAGGCAATTATTTTTTTTATTCAAAGGTTTTGTTACAGACGATTGAATTTCCCATCCTAGGATTTGAACTAAGGGCATTACAGTTCACAGTCCATACGCTGACACTAGACCTATGAGGCTTTAATTTGCGTGGTTTTTACGTACACATTTGCGTACACTACAAAATTTATTTTGTGATAATTGTATATTATAAAATAAATTTTGCCAAGTGATAAATAATTCTTCTTGGCCATATTTAACGTAATAGGTATAATTGCTAACGTTTAGTCATGTTGCTCGCAGAAGAGCAAATAGCAAAGTAAAGTAAACACTTCGATTTACTTTGGGTTTTGTTTATTTAATCAATATTGATGTCCAAAACTCACAATGAATCATTTCATCAGGTTTGTCGTAGGTGTTTCTGTGGGATTGTTTCTCAATTAGGAATTTTAACTACCTATACACCCTGTCTTTGATTAGATATAATCATTAAAACTAAAAAAAGATTTCTCCAAATCGTTTCAGGCGTCTTCGAGTAATCGTTGAACATACATAAAAAAAGAGATTCCACCGTATTGAGAATCTCCTCCTTTTTTCGAAGTCGGTTAATTAATGCCCGATTGCATTCCTAAAGCAGAAAACATTTATGCGAGTTGCAGGCCAATAAACAATAGGACATACGTTATCTCCATACAAAGTTCAACACAATATTAGATCCCCGTCGCATTATTATGGGTTGATGGTACTTTGTCAGATGTCAGCATGTGCACAATAACTGTAGCTCATAAGTTCCATTGTAATTGTATGGATGATTTAAAAATACGTACCTACTGGACAAAGAAATCCGGATTTTTATATGTCTAAATTTATGAGATTGTGAACAATTTGAGGTGTACTCTTTCATACCTGTATCTTTATCAGCCGATAAACGTCCCACTGCAGAGCACGTGTCTCCTCTACAATCGAGAGTACGATTGAGTCTGGTTAAGCCATATAGTCCACCACGGTGGCCTAGTGCGGGTTGACTTTTACATACCATAGAAATTTATACAAATCGCTGTGGTATGCAGGTTTCCTCACGATGTTTTCCTTTACGGTTATCTCTCATACCTCATCGTTCGTTACTCTTTCATTTAATATCATCATAAACCAAGGAGAGCTAGAAACTGGCGTAGAAAAGCTAAATGTCAATTTCGATCCTGCACCGAGACAAATGTTTTTATATTCTACAAAATATTTAAGTTGAAGCCTTATAGATAGAACATAACTTCGTATTTTTTATATGGCTTGAGGCTCATATAGTGCTGTGATATATATACGCACTGATGACTGTTGATGAATAACATTTGAAACATAAACTTCATTTGAATTAACTAAGTAGACCTTTTTGCTACATAATAAGAAACTATTGTATAGCCGACAATTATACGTATTTACTCATAGAATATACGCGTAGTTACATAATAATTAAGTGCCACTTCATTGTCGAGTAATTAAAGGGTGATAAGATTCTTATTGTACATTAATTAATGTCGGTTCTCGGATGTATGAACACAAAATAGCTACCATACTATCATAACCAAACCAATACCAGTAAAACAACGTTGAAATAATTCGCTGTAATTTGTGAACATGTTTTAATTTTAAAAAAAGATACAATAACAACAACAACATATTTAATCGTACCACTCTCAATCATACTCTCGATTGTAGAGGAGGCCCGTACCCTGCAGTGGGTCGTATATGGGCTGATATAATACAATACAAAAAAAAATCGTATTTAATAATTTATCTAGGCTAAAAGTGGGGATAATATTCGTAAACCTATTATGTTTAATAGATATTATGATCTGTAGTTTATTCGTAACGCCATTTTGCGTCACAGTGCTAACTCAAAATGAAGTCTTATTAACATGAGCGCATTAAGGGGAATACCTGGTAAATAAACCAATACTTGTCTTATATATTGGATTACAACAAAGAATACTGTGTTCTATCGCGAATACGTTCGAATATTAATTTAAACGAATAAAATAAATGTAATAATCGTGATCATAACTGGTTCATTGTGTCTGATTTTAACTAAATACAATAATATTAAATTTAATATATACAATATTAATAATTTAAACGAATGAATTGCACGTTGGGTACTCAACTTTACTATCACAAAATTTTATCCATAAAAATAATTCACTACAATTCAGTCTTTATATTGTTTAAAGCGTCATAAAATATATTTATTTAACATGCATATAGGAATACATAATCTTAAAAAAAGAAGATAATAATAGAATAATTAAATAAAATAACTTTATTAATATTGCATTGACAATCATACCGAAGCCGGAAATTGTGATGGACGGAAGTAGAATGTAGCAAGCTGATTATGAATACATTAAGATGACGATGATGAAAGGTTAAGGATATTTTCAATTTATTTGATAGATTTGCAATAATTTTGCAAAACATTTATAAACTGATATCCCCTCATTAAATAATATTCTAAAGAAATTGAAAACAAATTCTAAAAATAATATCATTAATAATTAAAAGAACATTTGTATTACGTAAGCCGATATTGAGTTCAAATGTGCCTACTACTTAGCCTTATGAATAATAAACAGAAAGATAAATATGTATATTCCAGATACTCTACAATACCTAACAGAATTGAACAAACTACGTATATTTATATTAGCTTATATATAACAAACATCAATTGGACAAAGCCTTGTTTTGCGCCGATTTTGCCCACCGCATCGCTCGCGTTAATGTCTTCTACCTTTTCCAATTAATGAAATTAACGGTAGATACTAAACATCATTTATATAAAAATGAAAAGGTATTTTTCTATGCTTCGGAAATAAAACTGTTCAATGAAAAGTTACCATATATTGTACCCTTTTTGAACCCATGATAACATGAGTATAAAATTTATGAAAGTCGACCGAATAGGTAAGGCGTGAAAGTTTAACAAACCTATGACATTCGCATGTTTAATATGTAGGAAAACTTGTACATCAATTGTGCATAGAGATTGCCGGATGCCCAAACCCCTTTTCTTTTCCCATCCTTTTTCCTTAAAATTGGGCCAGCTAAACATCCCTGATCCAGCGTTGTATATGTTCATGGGCGGCAGTGATAAGTTACCATCAGGTGACCTGTTTGCTCGTTAGCCGTACCTATGATATAAAAAAATGCTCGCCTAATACAGGTCAATAAGTGTGAAGATGTTATAAGTTGCACTTTTAAACCCCTGAATAGTGAAAAAACTTGATGAGTCCTGCCGTTGTCAAAAGGCAATAAAGCAAGGTTTTCGGCTGTTCATGCTCTCCAAAACGCTGAGAAATTTACACTAAATTTGATCATCGCCTTTTGTAGAAACCGTCAGAGCCACATCATAGAAGTAGTGTTATAATAATGGGTTCCAGCAACAATTTTCTAGTAACCTTTTAAAACAAAACTAATCTAAATCTAGGCAAGATTTAGATCTCCACAGGTACAAATGGTATGCAAAATTACGATCCGACGTGGCTTAAAAAGAATAAAAAATATATAATTATGTAATTTAATATACTCCGATAAACCATCACTTAAATAATAAAAATGTGTTTTTAATGCACGAAAATCAAAAACTATTTTCCCTAAAACGTCTAAGTAACTAAGTCAAACGAATAAAATAATAATTGCTCTTTATAAAACAAATTCAAATATACAAATAAAATTCGCCCTAATTTCCTCCAACATCCTTCCACTACGTATCGACACAATGGCAACCAACTCTATGCAACCAATACACAATATCTTTCAATAGACAGGATCTAGTTGTAAAATGGGCCATCTCCATTACGATGAAACCAATTTACCAATGCGGGACTTATTTATCATTTAGCTGAAATATTTCTAATACGTAACTGCCTTATAAAAAAATTATTCAATTAATGTTAAAATAATAATCCTTGGTAATTAGTTAAATGCACAAAATTCAAATATATACACTGATCAACACTTACTTTTAAAAATTTCTTGTGGGTAGAAAATAAAATTTAATTTAATTTTACCACATCACAATATGTGCGTCAACGTACAATCCATGACTATAAAATTATACACATAAACATTGTAATCGAAAATGTACAAAATCACAGTATTCACCACATTCCGCCAAATAAAATATTAGTTCGGTTTATTTTCCCGCGTTTTTGTGGCCGCAGTGCGCATGCGTTAACTTTTTTACTGGCACATTCGACGGCGCCGCTATTCAAACTGCTTGGTGGCGAACTACAATCATCGCGCAATCTGCGTATTTCCCTGTCACGCTACGTGAGTTTATTTACCAGTGTGACATATTTCGACGTGGTTCTCAATGTATTCAACTTATTAGCTGTTATGAAATCGTAAAGCAAATCGATATTAGTTAGGTTCTTTGGATTCAATTAGATACTTATATAAATAGACGAATATTTCGCATTTGAAAAAAGTCGTAGGAAGCCGCTGCATGCTGGCTGTTTTCAACGGGTCTATGTGCCGATCCATGGGGAAGGCCTATGTTCAGCAGTGGGCTTCCTGTGGCTGAAGAGAGAGAGAAAAATATTGATAGGTAGAGTTGGAAATATATTTTTTGTTCGACAGACATGCTAAATTCTAATCTGTTTAAACTGAACTGATTTTTAAAATGAAACAACATAACAAACGTATTAGTTGTTGATTTTTTAAAAGTAAACTGACTTTCTTCTATTTTGTGCTATCCTTTCATAGTCAAGTAACTTTATACCTACTATGTAAATGCGCTACCGAGTATCTAGTACTATCATACATAGGTTGGCAATTTACTCTATTTGACTGGGACCTTGGGATGGAAATGAATTCGGGAAAGAGGATGCGTTGATCGTATCTATCTACCCTTTTGGAGACACAGATTTGGCGTATGTGTCTATGAAAGCTGTTGAATATTTTCATATCTGGACAAAACAAAATGCATATACTACCCTGGCTGTATGCATATCAATAATATTTTTTATTTCGAACAGGCCGACATTTCTTCAAACAATTTGTGGCGGAATTTCATAAACACGATGCGTCAAAACTTCGTAGATACGTAAACGGATGTCTATCAATATCATTTGTTTGATAAATTAAACAGTGCTCGATCAAGGTACGGTTTTTTCAATTATTCCACGTTTCTTATGTGTTGCAATTCATTTATTTCGCGGTCAAATGGCTTTTGTAATCATTGTCGTGTTTTTTGTTAGACGGAGTCTGCACAAAAACTGTTCCAAGTACTTCAATTACCACCAACCTATTTATAAATTAAGAGAAAACGCTAAAGGAATGAATGTTGTACAGTTTCAAACAAATCTATTTATGTTAAAAAAAATCTTTCGATATGCAGTCACATGTTAATTGAACGCGTAATTGTAAATTAAAATAAATTGTATTTCGTAAAGTAATTACCCAAATTGAGTAATTTTAGACTAATGTATTCCAATAAAATAGCTTTTTGTTAAATTATATTTGTGTTGCTTAGTGTGGCTTAACGAGTTTAAGTTCTGACCGTCGATCATAACGCTTTGCTGGTCCCTCAGATTGTGGAAGAAAAAGATGGGAAAAGAAAGGAGTATCGCGCTTCCAGGAAAATGAATCACGAATTAAAACCGTCGCGTCACATCGTTTTTTTTAAATAGTGACATAACATTCCGCTTGAGTCGACTTATTTCTATATTAGTTTTGTACTAACAAATATCTTGGCTGTACCAATAAATTACTGAGCTGTATTTATACCTCTTTAATGGGTTTTAAATAATATAATATATGACTGTCATAACAGTGGCGCCTGGATACGTTTAACTAATAAATACCCCGGGTTTTCGCGAAGGCCAATTGTAATAACTGATACTGTTTGTTAAAGTCAATATTTTCCATAGCAGACGTCCACAATAAGGTTCTAAGGAAACCAAATTAGCAGTGTAATAAAAAATATAATACGTAACCTAAAAGAATATGTAATTTATTTTATCAACGTAGGATTTTACGATAGCTTGCCTTTAGAATGATTTTGCTCTTATTCCACGTAATTGAATTGTTAACTAATCACGACATTTGACGCATCACTCACAAGTCGAAAACGAAGTAATCAGTAATTTATTTTGGAATATTGTTACAACTAAGTATATCAACTATATACTCATGTATATGTATAAGGAATTAATACCTAGATAGTGCACGTGTAAATATTTATATTATACTGTATTGTAAATGAATATTAATAATTTGTAAGTAATTGACACGTGCTGTAGGTACATTGAACTGATGAAGGCACAGACGAGCTTTGTGGTTTAACTGTCTCGTTTCGTTTCGTGATTGAGATTACCGAAAAAATACCTAAATAATAAATAAATACATCTAACAGTCACATACATAGTCCTGACTCCTCATTAAGATCAATTAAGTATTGTGTCGTGGGTATCAGAAGCTATGAGACATTTTTCGGTCTCACAAACACCCAGGCCCGAGACAAATACTCGTAGGCCTCACAAACATTTGTCTCGGTGCGGGATCGAACCCGTGGCCTTTTGTTTCACAGGCGACGTCTAACTAACGTCCACGGAGACTGTTATGCCTAAACTCATTTTCTCCTTCCGTACTTTTTCGTTCTCTCTTATTTTTGGAGGCCAGCGACGCACCTGAGATCCAAATGCTGTAAAATTTAATGGACGGCAGTAATCATTCACCCAAATGTGTGCCATTTACTCGTTTGCCGTACGTATGCAACAAAACACGGACAGTGTTTATAATCGAGAAGCGAAATATTCATAATACAGAATAAATTAGAGGATTTCTGGTAAAGGCGCATTTGCAAGCGCCGCCTTTTGACACCAAATAAAATTAAAAATGAAACTTTCATGTTTTAGTGACTTCAGGCAAAATGCAGCTAAATCTTTCACAAGAAAAGCAATTTTTTTTTGTAATATTAAGTATCATCACGTTTGAGTGTTAAAAAAATCCTAAAATAATGATTTAAACTCTAGCATACCATTACGTTTTCAAAAATAAAGGGTTTACATTATTATTTTAGAAAATGCCATGTATTCATCACCCAAACACGACGGTTGGTAAAAAATTACACAAAAAATCGTCGCTTATTTTACCAAAATTTTCGTTGCATTGTGTCTGAAATCTCTAAAACTACAGCCTGGCTTCGTTTTTGGTTGCAGTCTTGATATACCCTGTATAGTAAAATATCGTCATGATCAAACAATGGTTCTATTGGACAGAGTAAGTCTAGTACAGGTAATTCAAAACAAGTTTATTTGAGGAAAACTTTTTCCTGTTAAGGTTTGTTTTGTAATAAAAATTCCGCATGCGTATACCTGTGACCTTCAACAACGACTATATACTATATAAATCCGAACGAAGATTGAACGCGAAAATTCAACACGGATTCCACATGCATTGCCGCTGCACCAACCAACAGTCCTGGCCTCAGGGTATAAAGTCTTATACCAAAGGCAACAGAAACACCGGGAACCTTTCTTTTCAACATCCAGATCCCAAACAAATATTTACAGAGATTTAGTTAGCATTTAATTTAGTGCAGAGATCGAACCTGCGGCCTTTTGTCTCACAGCCGATGTATTCACCATATAGACTATCAAACACAAATGGAAAAAGTATAAAAATGGTACGCTTTGGTTGTTAACTACTTATTCAAATATGATAAATGTAAAAGTTTACTTGTTGATTTTCCTGCTTTCACAAAGCAACGAGACTAAATGATTATTTGCACAAAAAATAACTAAATAAGCTGTTTCGATTCTTGGAAATATACATTAAATTTGGGAGAGACTGCTAAAAGCACGGTATTTATAACTAGGAAAGCGAAGTTAAAACCTATTTTAAAATAAATATGTAGAGTCATGAAACTTTCACCCAGCGGATAACACTCCTACTGGCCTTGCGTTAGCACATTTATTTCTGTATTATGGTGCGATAAGGTGATAGACTGCATTGCACCTAATGTTATCATCACTGCTAGCATAGCTGCTTGACTGCACCTAGGTGCAGTGCTATCTTTTTTTATTGCATAAGTCCGGCAAACGAGCAAACAGGTACCCTGATGGTAAGTGATCATTGCCATAAACATCCATAACGCTGGATCATGGATGTGTTGCCGGCCCAATTAGGAGGGGAGCGGGAAGGAAAAAGGATGATAAGAGGAAAGGGGTATTGGGCACCCGGCTATCTCACTCACCGAACGAAACGCGAAAGCTGTTGCTTCACGTTGATTTCCTATGAGACAGTGGTACCGCCCCGGATAAGCCTGCCTATTCATGTTGAGTCACGACTGTCAACAGCGTAGCTCTACCACTTACTAAATACCTACATAGAGTATCACTTGCTAGACATGATTATTTCAAACCATTCACCTCAATTACGACCACTTTTTAACATAGATACATATTTTTATTAATTTAACTTAGTCTTCATTTTCACGGCTTGAAATATACAGTATTCAAAAAGCCACAAGAGCTACAAGTCGATATATCCCCGAGAGGTAGGCAGAGCTGTTACTAGTGCCACCGACAATTAGTCGAGCTTATTTGCCTACCAAGATGTGATAAGAGACAGGTATTTCGCCGTTCCATAAATGTAAAGGCTCACACAAAGTGGAGTGCCTCACCTGTATATCGAATCCAAACCCCACGAATTAAAATATATCTTCTAATACTAAACGACTGGCCCCTAGATTACGTCAAGGTCTGGTCCACATCGTTTGAAAATGTTTTAGAAATGTCGTAATACCATATTTTCTGTGCCTCTACGACAAATATTTATGGTAAATGTAATTCACATTACGTCATATTAAGGTAAAATTAAAGAATCTATAGATGGGTGCGCGGTAACCTATGAATGGCGTTGCGGTTGAAGCGCTTAGTGATGGGGGTTTGATCTCGCACCAATATTTATTAATATTATGTAACTTTAGAGGACAATAAAGAGTATAAATAAATAAATAAATAATAATATTTATATTCAGACATTAATCGAACTGATTTGAGATTTTTAGTTTGTCGTGCTAATATGTTGTGCTGTTTATGTTGATAATGTATAATGCTAGTTGTAAGTTTTCCTTAATAAATAAAATAAAAATAAAATAAAATAAAAATATGACTACGACTATAAATACCAACGATGTGGAGGAAAACATAGTATGCGGCGAAAATAAAAAATCGTGATGCTGTTTTGTAATTGTTTCATAGTAACACTAGATTTTGCAACAGAAACTAGTCTTTAGTCACTTAAGAACTAGGTACATATCAATATTTTATACTAACGCTGTACAGTTAAGTATAGAATTATTCCTTCACTCAAAATATTAATATTGGGAACTGAACATTCCTACAATATTTGTCGAGGTTACCCTGAAACTGAATGTAGGAGGAATTGATATTCACACGGAGGCTCCGCAAGTGTGTCGGACTTAATGATAACTTCCTTCCAAGGGATGCTATTGTTATTATTATTGAGCCGTAAGAAACTCGCATCGTCTTTCCTGGATCCGTTCTTATACAAGTAGTTTTAATTAGATAGAACATTTTCGTAGCATATATGTATTAATAATGACATAATAGATAGTTTAATGTACTGGGTAGAATAGGGAGAAATTTGCAAAAGAACATAATATACAAATATCCTTAAAACACTGCAACAATTACACAATAAAAAAAATATAACAACCGCCTACTTGCATATCGTTGTAATATTTTTAATTGTCCTGATGGATAATTTACTTAACGATACATATTGAATTCATACATTTCCTTCACATATATGTATTAGTAGTTTAATTATCTGTATTAAAAAAAAATACAATTTAAATTATATTACTGAATGTTTCAGATCTGAGTGCTTTGAAGAGTTAGAGTGAGTGCCGGAGTGAGTATTCCCAACTATTATCGCAACTTAGAGATCCTCTGGCGTATCACTAGAGTTTTAGGGGTAAAAAACAAAAATCGGCGCACCCATATTAAAAACCAGCTTTGAAAAACATAATATAATCACCTGATAATAACCATAGTAAGGTAACTAGGTAAGTAAAAGTCCAAGAGGTGTGCGTTAACGTTTCACCCTTCGCCACATCTTATTTGATAGGCTGTAGCGTCGATGTCTTTCTCTCTACAACTAACACTTTTCTGCAATATACAAGTTACTGAAAGTGATTCAATGCATTCAGAACTGAGAAGATATCTGGCAATGAGGCATGTCTTGTAAACATTTAAATGCATATAATCATTTTTATGACATAGTATTAGACTCGTACCTGTGTACATGTTTATAATCGCACGCCTTGGCCTATATAAAATTGTTCCGGTTCACCTCAATCTCTTAATTGCGCTTATAAGACTTGTATTTGGCACACATATCGTTTATGATAAAGGTCATCTTTAAAATAATGTGTACAAATCAAACTGTTTTGGTACAAACACAATTTTAGTTGACAGAACATAGATGCATCTTCATTTTAAATGAGATTTTCTTGAGCAAATATTGTACCTATATCCAAATATATTTTACTAACCATAAATCTCTAAATAATAATGTATTATCTGCAAAATTACGCAAGACATTTTAAATAATATGTTTGTAATCATTTGTAATACATTGATAAGTGTTTTTAACTTTTTGCTGATGGAAAAAATCTCCCGTTTGGATAGAAACGGCCTCATTACTCGATAAGTACATTGTACTCATCACGCAATGGGGAATCCCCAAATCTTGAAATAAAAACATCCTACAAAAACTTATATTACCTATTACGCGAATCTATCTTTGTACCTACGCGTCGATTTTACCATATAGCGTTTACGAACGGTTCATAATTATAATTAGACACTACCAAATGTCTAAAAAGAGATTTTATCAATAATATTCTCGGTTAATTTTCACAGCGTCATCAAGAAGGTAAACGTCCGTCTCTCATAAAGCAAAAGCTAAAAACGGAATTCTTATTAATATGACGATAAATGTACAATAGAAATCGTGCTCAACAACTACAAACTTTAAAATAGCAATCCATAATTTTGTACAAACACAAAAAGTAGATACGAAAACATATTTTTTATTCTAAATAAAACTGTTCGCTTTTAGTTCTTTTTTTGTAAATAATATTGGCACGTTAATACGTTGTGTAGGCTATTCGTTTTAAAACTGTAACAGAGTAAAATATATCTCATAATTCACAAGACTTGGTTATAAACGGTCGTGGCGTCTTTTAATCTGGAACGCATTTTGCTTTTATTTGCAGTTTTCCTTATTTCCCCCGTGGTGAAGCAAGGGCTGAATGAAAGAGAGGTTAGAGCGCATAGCCGTTCGGAATCCGCAATGAGGTGAACAATGGATCATCCGGATATTGCCTGTCAACCGAGCTACCTACACGAGAACCACTAAACGATACTAGGTCAGCCACTGGATCGCGGGAAATGTTTCCATTTAAGATTAACTTAAAACAACACGTGATGTCCATGTACACTTTTATCCCATATTTCATTTTTAAATGTTTAATGCTAAGAGTAAGTGTTTTATCAAAATATTTTTGGTGCGGTAAACATATTATGATATCTACTTTATAACTAGGTATTTAACTAAACTATTATTTGACCCAGCAATCAGCACATTTTAAGTAACAAAACAAATCTTAAAATTTTCGCAATGGATTTGGATTGTTAAAATTTTCATTAAATTTTATTATAAGACTTTATCGAATTATCGTTCGTATGACGTATGAGATTATTCTGAGAACCGGCAAAATGAATAATAAGTATATTGATTTTAATCATCAATAAACATAGCATTTGACATGCAGTTCTTAAAGCAACGACTAGTACATATTTTATAAAAACATATGATAAAAATAAAAATATAAACAACATTTTGTATACGCCAAACTGCGTACAAAGAGATATGAATCAGTATCGAGACGTTACGGAGACTGACATAAATAAATGATCCAGGACGCCGAGGACAATCCTAGGGGAAAGGGTCATCTGAAACGCTTCAAGAATTCACAATGGACGACCTCAAATATTTATTATTTATTATGTTGTAGTAACACCGCATCTACACAACTCGTTAACTGCTAGGCCGAAAATGCTTTAATGTTTATAAATGTTGCTGTTTAAAATGTAGTTTACAAATATAATTTTGTGAAATGAATTTGGCACTATTTTGGTTTGACGTTTACTGTTTACATAATAAATTCATAATTACTAAATTGTTTACGTTAATAGTAGGGGAGACGTGGAAGATCGATCTTCACCCATCTGATAACCAGGTGATACATATTTTTTATTAAATATTGTTGATGAACAAACATGCCTATGATAACTTGCCAAATGAAAAGTGTTTAAGGCTACCTGGCAAGCAGATGAACAGGTAAGTCAATATAGGTAACTACACCGAACTAAAAACTAATCTAAATTGGTATTATAAGTAAGATTATTTAATTACAAAACTAATCGTATAGGCTTGTCTAGAAAAATAAAAAAATATTTAAAAAAATAGACATGAACACTTTCCGATAAGAAAGTTATCATACGCATGTTTGTTCATCAATAATATTTAATAAAAAATAAGTGTCTTCTGGTTATGAGAAGGGTGAAGGTGATGGACCTTCAGGGGCTTTTAGACCATGATGGGTTTAAAATTAATAAACTAACATTCTCTCATTCTGATTATCTTCACGCACAGTAAATCTAATGCTGATAATAGGATTCCTTTAATAATTTCCCATGACATGCGGCAAGCGGTCTCCACTGAATAGATACCGCAATCATCATAAGGTTGTTCGTCTATCTTCGTGGTTGAAGTCCGACGCTATGCCGTCGATAGGTGCGTGGCCTTCGCGCAGGTAATCAAGTAGCAAGTTTATAATCTCTCATAATATTTCAAGATCATGACACATTTAAGTAGTTAGGCCGCTAGCAGTATCAGCCACAAATTGAAACGCTGCAGTAAGACCTTGTTTTCTCTCTTCCATGAGTAAGACTATTACTTTACGTCGGTTGCCTTTATAGATGATGATATTGTAGTTTCAACTGAAAATTATATCAATTGCTGTAAAATAAAAATGATGGAAACCAATGTAAATAATTTATTAATTTTCAGAGGTATTCAATTTCCATGTGTGAATATAAACTATTATCATGAAATAAAGTACATGCAACGGTCACTGCATGGACAAAAATTAATCAAGCGCAAATTGTATTACAAAAGGCAATGGACAATGGCTGGTTACGGTCGGCACTCGGTACCTAAAACTTTTGTTATACCCACACCGGACATAAAGGCATTATATTCTCAATTACACTACAATGTAAAATCCAAGTTTCGAATAAACACAATTCATTTAGTGAAAATAAGTTTTATATTCAAATTTAAAATATTTTACACATTATGACCCATATCATTACAGGATGGCTCTGTATTATCTCAACTCAGAGCCTGAAAGAAACAGAGATTGGTAGTAAAATTATTCCTCGTAAACAAAGCGATGTTATCAAACACCTTCGAAGTTAACATAGATACAGATAAAATATCATATTATCACGGTATTCCAATGGACGGTTCCTAAAACGATGATGACAACTCATCTGATATTCCCTAAGTTCATTGCAGTCCACATTTTGTACTTCATGTACTGGAGAAGCCTATCTCTCGAATAGAGACTGATTCATACAGACATGCACAAAACCGGATAAGTACATAAAAGCTTAACCCGAAATGCGACACATACATATATGTGGGGCATAATGCCGTGTTTTCCACTAAAATGTATCGTAGGTACATGAAGATATGAATATTCTACGACTGGAGACATAAGATATTAAACAAAGGTTAGCCAAAACCCAGTGCATTGCGCATATTTACAACTTGGTTCGTAATTATAATTAGATCCTTCCAATTGAGTAATAAGTGATTTGACAAATAATTTTCTCGTAGTTTTCAGAACGTCATCAAAAAGGTAAACGTCCGTTTTAGGCAGAATCTAAAAATGGAATTCCTAAGTCACATATTTGCAGCGAAATAAATTGTGCATATACTTATGTTATTATCGAGAGGAATATCAAGTTATTAAGTTTTAAATGATAAACATAATTTTATGATAGGAAGTAGAGTGAGGGCCGAAGGTTATTCGTTAATTTTATGGTTCATACTGGCCGGATAGTGAATAGTGTAATCTATTCAACTAATTCTGCTGTTATGTACATACATATTGTCGACGATCCTTATTCTACTTGGCCCGCGTTTATCTAACCATCACTTGTAAGTCCAGTCACTCTGCCGCGGTCGTGTAAAAAAAACATAAGGTCACTTCTGCATACTCCAAGAGGGTTGGCAAAAATGTCACCATTCCCACCCATAGTTCGCAGAGCTTATAACCGTCAGAGAAGTGATAGGGGCAAATTCATCACTTTTCCCGGCACAAGTCATAATCCCGGGCAACCTACATAAATGTAAACTAAACACTTTCACAATAGATCGTCCAATCCAGAGATCCATACCAGGATCTCGCAATTCAACGCCTACACGGCCTGCTATTACACCATTGACGCGATGCTATTATACACAGTCAGGTCATAAGTATTGTCACACAGTAAAAACTCTTCTTTTAGAATGCTGGCCACAAAAAAGTTTATTGAATTCGAATTTGGAATTGTTCATGAAAATAAAAATGTATACCTTTTTAGAATTTTACTCATTTTTAAATATGGAGTGGACGCTTAAAGACGACCGTGTTGCAGTTGTTGCGTTGCATCGTTGCGGTTACGCGCCAATACAAATTTTTGACATACTGTAAAATTTTAATATAACAAAAAAATCGTTTATCGTACCATCAAACGATACAATGAAGACTCTAGTGTAGATGACAGGTCAAGAAGTGGTCGTCTCGGTCTGTTAGAACTCCAGCAGTGATAAAAGCTGTGAAGGCGCGAATTCAAAGAAATCCCAACCGTAAGAAGAAATTTATTTATTTATTTATTTATTTTGAAATTGTTGGCCCTTCGGACGGGGTTAAGCAGAACCACGGTGAAAAGGGTGTTAAATGAAGACTTAGGGCTTCGGGCATATCGAAGAAAAACAGGACATTGTTTGAATGCTCGTCTAATGGACCTAAGACTGAAGAGATGCCGCGCTTTGTTGAAGCGGTACGCGGGAAAAAAATATCGGGAAATTCTTTTTTCGGATGAAAATTTTTTACCGTAGAACAAACAAAATGATAAGGTGTACGCACACAGTAGTGAAGAAGCGAGCAACCGTATTCCGCGTGTCCAACAAGGTCATAACAGCTCATAGAGCGAAGAGAAGAGAAGAAGAGCACACAAGACTGGCTGGCGGCGCGTGAAATCGACTTCATCCGGCACGAAGACTGGCCCTCCTCCAGTCCAGATTTGAATCCGTTAGATTACAAGATATTGCAACACTTGGAGGAAAAGGCGTGCTCAAAGCCTCTTCCCAATTTGGAGTCACTCAAGACATCCTTGATTAAGGCAGCCGCCGATATTGACATGGACCTCGTTCGTGCTGCGATAGACGACTGGCCGCGCAGATTGAAGGCCTGTATTCAAAATCACGGAGGTCATTTTGAATAAACTTTAGTGTCATAAGAATCTATGTTTTGTTAAGTTCATTTTGGTATATAAATGGTTAGATAATGAATAAACTGGTTCCAATTATTTTATATTAAACATGTGACAGAATTTATGATCTGACTAGGTATAATGTTGATTTATTTTTTGTTGTGCTAACTTTTTACCTTATTATAAATTAATTTGAATACTTGCCGCCTGTCTCACACCAACCCATCTCAACAACAAGGAAAACAGATCTATAATTATTCCTAATACGTCAGTGCTTTTTACCGCATAGCAAATAGCCACATATATTAATTTTTTTAAGTTTTTACTACTAAATATTGTTAAGAGGTGTCGATAACGAGGAAAACTGTAACCACAGCTTAAGTTGTGTCGAAATAAGAAGCAGTTGTAGGCAGTATTCTACTGTGCTAGATTACGATATAAATACCGACTCAGACTTAAAGAAGGAAAACGGTAGCCCTACTATTACATAATATCCTTTGCAATGTAGAGCTTGAAGTATTATAAAAAAATATCTTTTTGAAAAATAACACTGAACAAGACGTAAGCATTATGCAGAAATAAGAAGGCATGTACCTATATGCGCTAATTTTTAATCGGACTTCAAAGGAGATTATTTTCCAAATTAAATCATATGCGTAAGGTAAAAACGTTCGTGAGACATATACATATTGTTGCTATATTTACATATTGAATATACAATGAAGCCAACAAAATAATAAGGTACATACATCAACAATAAATGGGAATTTAATTCCAACAGGAATTTATCATTAACTGATTTCAATGTTTTTATTCAAACTAAAGTTCGGCTGCATTCAATGAAGGCTAAAATAATCAAATGTTCATAACTTTAACTACGAACCGGAAATAACAGGGACAAATAACTAGGTAAAGGCAGTTATTTGGTACATCAGCAATGCACTTTTAAAAACCTCTTCCTTTTTTTGAAGAGAAACGGCAAAACCATTTTTCATAAACTATGAAATGATTAGTTAATTTAAAAACTGGTTCTTGAGAATTGATGATTAGATAGATATATGATATATCACAACTCTATAGATTATAGAATAAAAAGAAACTCATTAGATAACCTAAAAACTTTACCTACTGGAAGTGAAATAATTAATCGCAATAAACTATACGTTTTCCTTGTTTCCACACCGCTGCTTAAGAACAAATTACGACATGATTAACCCAGTGCGTAGCGGCTTGTTGGTATCGGACCAGACGCGGCTGCCTACATGTCTACGGTGGTCGCGGGTTCAAATCCCAGGGCACACCTCTGACTTTTCGGAGTCATGTGTGTATTGATAGTTAATCACCACGCACTATAACGGTGAAGGAAAACATCGTAGGAAACCTGTAGCGATTTGTATAAATTTCTATTTTATGTGAAAGTCCGCCAACCCGCACTAGGCCAGCGTGGTGGGCTATATGGCCTAACCACTCTCAATCGTACTCTCGATTGTAGAGGAGGCCCGTGCCCTGCAGTAGGTCGTATATATGGGCTGATACAAAAAAAAAACAATAAACAGAACCAGTAGTGAAATTCCACAGTTCTGTTAAGGCGCATCACATTAACTTGCCTCTACATTAAAAGGAAGTAAGTTTCCTTTCGTGATTGACCTAAATATATTTACGAAGGTTGTGATAATACTCATGCTATGAATACTTCATTGTTTATATTTTATTCAATCAAAAACACATAACGGTTACAATATAGCATAATAATCATGTTTTGTAACCGACATAGCATTAAAATAGACCATTGCATTAATCCTCAACATAGCAGCTGAGAGATCCTTATCATTCACCATTGTTCCTAATTGCACCGGAAGAACTCATTCTAAGGAAGAGATTAAGGAAACACAACCTGCACTTATAAAATATTTTATTTATCACAGAAAAAATGCCGTTTAATTGCAATTTTACAAAAATGGCCCCCATCCGAAGTACATCTGGCAGAGGTTGTCGATACTCGTCGCTTCTGCTATTAGATGTTCCACTTGACCCTCTGGGGACAGCGAGAGCGACAATTGCTTCGTTTTTGTTTTCACCTGCAAAATCAAATATAAAATTGGTCAGTAATGTAGAAACATTACTAATATTCAAAAGAATACGAGTATACAGTATGTAACATAATTAAATTGCGTCATTTTCATGCTCTACTAATTAAAACAGTTATATTGATTTTTCTAAGAATAATTAAATTATTTTATAAATCATTTTACCAAAAAATGTTGTACCATTTTTTAATAACAACCACAGTTTCAAGAACGCAAATAATTACATAGCAATCAAAATAGTGTAACCTTCGACAAGGAGTCTCTCGCCAGTCGACAAAATTATGTCGGCTTGCTCAAAGCCGGATATACACAGGCTGTACCGGAAACGCGATACACTTGCGTGCACCATCTTGTACGATGGTCACAGTACGGTCGGATACGAAAAACCTTCCAGTAGTATTTTCTAACAGCCTTATTCATAGTCAGTTTTAAAACCTATTTTAGTTATCAAATGTTTTGTCCCTTTCGAAAGACTTTTGAATTCAGTTTGAGCGAAGAAGACAAAACATTCGATATCTAAAATAGGTTTTAAAACTGTCTATCAATAAGGCCGTAAATGTATAGTAATGTGCTTCTACAATGATACAAAGTCATACATGTCTTTGTTTTCTATTATGTCATGGCTACCATAATGTTACGGATTGTTTTGTATCTTAAATGAAAACATATTGTATTTGTTATGTATTGTTCTCAAAACATTATCTATTACCACAACACGTTCAGAATAATATTAACGTATTATTATGACTACACTAAAATTTAGTTTACAATGTACCTCTAGGATATGACTATTGTATTAGCCCTGAAGACGGTTACGTGGGAAAACAATTGCAAATGTTACAATTATCCTGTCTTCACTACAGTTTTTCATTATCATAGTCAAGTCAAAATAGCGTTACTTGTATCACATGACTTATTAAAATAAAAATATTACATATATAAACTCCCGCCTTTTTCCGAGAAGGGGTAGGCAGAGGTGCTACCAGGACACCCACGTTCCGTCTTGTATGTTCCGTTCCGCGATAAGGGACGAGCCTATCGCCATATCGGGCACAAATTCCCGACCCGGGATTCGAACCCGAGACTTCAACTTTGCAATCATACCGAAGTACAACTGCGCCACCGAGGCAGTCAAATAAAAATATAACATTTATATAAACTTATGTATTTTTTCCGCGTCATATTTCCAAGAACTGTAAACCACAATGTGGCAAAAACACTTTTGACATTGTTGCAAGTTGCAAACATGTCCTGTTTTTTTATTCGTAAACCCAAATGTAACTAGTACTTTTCAAGGCAATCCAATGAACCTTACAGACTGGCTGTTATTACCGCAAACCAAGAATAAAATCTATTAATAATAAGAAACAACAATAGCTGTGAAGGCCTTTACTTTTCACAATAAAACCCCGTTGAGGAAG
Source organism: Theretra japonica (assembly GCA_033459515.1). Taxonomy (NCBI): domain Eukaryota; kingdom Metazoa; phylum Arthropoda; class Insecta; order Lepidoptera; family Sphingidae; genus Theretra; species Theretra japonica. The sequence goes on from CM065943.1 coordinate 9,234,248, forward strand.
TGCATGAGAATAAATAGTTATAAAATTACTATTACAATTGTAATTATTGAAAACTCATGATACGGAAATACGTGATTTAGTTATTGTGGAGGGTTAAGATTCCGCATTGTGTTTGGACTGTCTAGATAAAATTGAACCATGACAACGAACGAAATTAATAAAAAAATACAACCAACGGTCACATAAATAGTCCTGACCCCACACTAAGATCGAGTATCATGTCGCGGGTATCAGAAATTATGAGTCTTTTTTGTCTCACAAATATCCAGACCCGAAACAAATACCTGTGGATCACACAAATATTTGTCACGGTGCGGGGATCGAACCCGCGGCTTCACGTTTCACAACCGGCGTGAAACCAACTGTGCCACAAAGGCTGTCAAATATTAAAATTGCGAGCGAAATGTAGATCAAGTATAATAAACCGCTATAACAGCTATAAATCATTTTTTATGATTGTGCACGTGTTGCACGCATTATCGATAATTTAAATGCCGTTATAGAATAGTGATATAGGGGTATAAAGAATTAATATCGAGTTTTAGGGTCTCTGGTATGAAAATATTGAGAGTTCAGTGTTTTTATAATTACTATAACATTATTAACCGTTTAATACAAATAATAGTAGTGAGTGCGTAATTTGCAAATGTTTCAATTGATCATGGAAATCATCGCTCATCCCTATTCTTACAATAAATTAATTGTGCGTTTGAAACGATGGTTAATGGCTAGGTTATGATTTGAATGATAACGTTCAAGCTACTTTTCGTGACAGATGGCGCTACTTGTATTCTCAAATGAATTACTCAACACATGATGAAAATCATATTAGTGTTTTTGTCTAAATCTGTAGACGACAAAGTCTGTTGGATATGCCTAATGCCACCATACTTGATATGTATGTATGTACTGTGTGCTATGTAGTTATGTCTTGTGTAGTCTTTTGTTATGATGAGTGTAATTGCCGGAGTCTCAATTTGCTGGTAGAACAATATTCCTATCATCATCAGTAGCTTATGCTATCCACTGCTGGCGTTGGCCACCTCCAGTGTGCACCTATTCACATTATTTTCGGTTTATTTGTATTTTTTTGTGATTCGCATTCGGAACAGTGTGGGCGGCGGCACAATTGTGTCGACGGGTAAGACAAGCGTAATGTTCGTACCATTCCGTTGAGTCGTTGTCGTATGTGGTGCAGGTTGTGCAGCGCCTGCTCGTTGGTGCGCTCGGCGGCGTCGGCGGCGCGCGCGCGGCCCCACGACACCAGCGGGTCGTACACGAACGGCTCGATCACCGACATCAGCGCCGCCGTCTGCGCACGCAGCGCGCGCATCACCGACTCACTGCTCTTCCTGCGACAAACATGAGTGGGGACATCATCATCATCATCATCTTGACAGCCCCCGTGACACATTTGGCTAGACACCGACTGTGAAACGAGAGGCAGCGGGTTTGATCCCCGAGACAAATGTTTGTATGAACCACAAGTTTGTTTCGGGTCTGGGTGTTTGTGAGACCGAAAAGTCTCTCGTACTTTCTGATACTCACGACACAGCACTCGATATTAGTGTGGGGTCAGGACTATGTATGTGACTGTTCGGTGTATTTATTATCTGTTAAGGTATTGTATTGGAATGGGCGTCCCTACCAGGGGTGCAGGAAAGAAGTATATGCGCAGGAGACAAAAACAGCTACCACTATTATTTATTCGCAGCGTCTCCTCTTTTATAATGTCCCAATAAGATCATCACCGTCATCACTATCACACATATATAATTACTAATATTGCTGTGACTGAGATGGGAAAATAGCTAATACAATATAGATATTCCCAGAATCAATGAATGTCATGTCAATAATAATTCTCCGTAAATCCATTGATTAACATCATCTGCCTTGCAGATTTCCTTTTCCTTTTTTCACAGCCGCCTACAAACTCCTCAAACATTTACCAGATCATCTATCAGGTCAACAACCACATCGTTTATACATATCATAGCGACTTGCAAGAATATCTATGGTATGTAAATTCCGCCAACCCGCACTAGGTCAAGCCCATAATCTGTACACTCCTAACTAAGCTTTTGTTCACTTCATTGGTATAAAATTATTAACTACCTGAACATTCCCTCGTGTTTCAAAGGCCCCATAGCAGCTTCCATGTTGTGCGTCAAACGGAACGGCACCCTCTCAGGCCATTGAAATGCCTCCCCTCTATTGAACAGGCAATTGAAGTCCACATGGACGGTGTCCCCGTTTGTGGAGTCGAATGATATGTTCTCGCCGTGACGGTCGCCGAGACCTACAAATTGACAAAATAATGGAGATTATAAATGTATTGAGCAATAATATCATAGAGTTTATATTATGTTTATGTTATAAAAAACAGTATTTATATTACTAAAAAATGAGTTATTAAAAACTAATGGGAGTAAAAATAAAAATAAGACAGTTGATGTTACTGGGGGAGTTTTTGTGGCGTTTGTTCTGTGTAGCTTTCTAACAGGTACCGAAGCGATGGTAGTATTAATCAAATTAATGATTCTTTGATGAAGATTTAATGATTTAATGATTTTATAAATAACTCAGAATATTTTGATTTTGACAACTTCAATTATTTATACTATAGCCACCAGACCAACAAACCAATTAATTATCTTACCCAAAATATATCCAACCATCGACATGACAGCCGACGTTCTGATGTATGCGGACCTAGCTTGGTACCACCCGTAAGGGTCGGAGAACACTCGTCTGAACCACTCTTGTAGTACGGGCGGGTGTCGAGGTAGGAGCTGTTCTACATATATCCGTCTCTTTTTCTCTAGCGGGTCGGTACTGCTGCACATGAGCTCCTTTAGCTCTCTGTTAGTTGTCTGAATGCCTGGGATATAAAACAGTCAAATTAGAGTTGACACGGCATTTTCTTACAAGGTTTGTTTTCAAGCTTGCTGAAAAATATTTTAGTGGCGGCCTAACCACTCTCAATCGTACTCTCGGTTGTAGAGGAGGCCACTGGGACGTTTATGGGCTGATACAGATAAAGTCTAGCCATCCTTCTCACTTTATTAACTTCTAATAATTACCTTTCTGCTTATAAACATGTAGCAGCGCGGGCCTGAGTCCCACGAGGCTGGGCACCCACTCGATGAGTCCGCACTCCTCGTTGAGCGGCAGCACGCTGTAGGTGCGGATGTAGAGTCTGCGGCGCCGCGTGTCGGCCGCGTCCTGCAGGAAGCGGTTCACGACGCCGTTGAACTCCATCAGGCGGTAGTCCTTGCGCAGGTCGTCGCGGGGCTTTAACATTATTATGTAGCTTTTGCCGTCTGATCCTGCGATAAATATTAATTGAATTTTTAGGTATTTATTCGTATGTCGTGGTATTGCCCTAGTTAGGGTTAAGGTCCGCCTGATCAAACTTTGGCACTTACCTAACCGTTCCTTAATGGTTAAGTCGCTGTGGCTTGAAAGCAGTTCATGCTACATACTTCACACAAACCCGCACTAGGCCAGCGTAATGTACTATGTATATTATGGTCTAACCACTCTCCATTGTAGAGGAGGCCCATGCCCTGAAGTGGGTCACATATGAGCTGATACAGTACAGTACTTTACACAAAAGCACAAATCATAATATACATATTGTTAATGGGGTTCCTCAATTTAATCGACAAAATATTATGTTAACCAAAACAATGAAAATTAAAATATAATTAAAATTATACATAAAATTACTGTAATATAAATTATGAAAATAAAGCATTTGATAAATATTAAATATATCACAAAATTCTACTAGAACATTTTTACATGAACACATATTTAAAAAAAAACATAAAAATATTACCCAGTAAGGTAACTTTTCTAGGCTTCTGCAACGACGGCAATATGCTGACAGCTTCTTTGATGCTGGCGATGTACACTGGCGGTTGTGGAGGGATGTTGAAGTCGATGCGCTCTTGTCGCGCCGCCTTGGACGGCAACACTATCTTGCAGAACTCTTGGAACGGCATCATTATGTGACTGAAGTCTTCACCTCTCAGAAGCCGTGGTAGAGTTGGAACTATTGCCGATACTGTGGTGCTCTGAAAATAGTTTTATATTGAAGCATTTCATAGCAGCAAAGAATACTAGTGCCAGAATTCCTAGTTTATTTTTCATGTTGGTTCTTATATCACCTCGCCTATATATTAAATCACCCTAACATACTGGCACAAAACCTTTGAATCAACAACGAGATCTGAAACGAATTAAACATAGAAAGCCTAAAACAAGACCTGTTTTGAAGCAGTAATCCCCTGAGAGCAAGCCACTGGACGTGCACATTCCACGCTTACATGCATATCCATCTATTGCTAAATGTCTCTGGATTGACAGATTACAGTAAAAAAATGTTGGTTCTCAGGATGTGATAACATGTTTGAATCTGTTCATATACATTCCACGCGAATCAATATCGTTAAAGTAAAACAAAAAATACATAATACACATTGACACAAAGAAAATGCAATAACAATGAACATAATGCGGATTTGTTTTTAATTTTGAAGCAATTAGTAATCGTTTTTTTTTCTTTCAAGCATTTTTCACAGTCCAATACTTTAAAAGAATTAAATATACATATATTGAAATTACGGTGAACATGTGAATCGCAATTGTTGCAATTATTCTAAACGTGACACTGTATTGTTTGCGAATATGAAACAATACAATAAAACGAGATTCAATATGCATACAGACAGGAAGCGTCTTCACTCTTCTCTATTGTTTACATTCATTAAAAAAACGTTTAAATAACTCGAGCGTTTTATTTTAATTACCGTATTAATTTTATTATTGAAAAATATAATTATTTTAATAGACGTATGTCAAGACGTAAGTCACCCACAAGGTCGCTGGAAGCAGGCTGCCTCCATCAGGTCACTGTGGAAATCATTGGGGGAGGCCTACGTTCAGCAGTGGACTTCCTTTGGCTAGTGGATAGATGTCAAGACGTATAATATAGATTCTTTATAAGAATAAACGTTTTGAATTCATTAACAAACTTTTGAGCAGAATGTTATTAAATGAGCCAATAGAATTATCAGTATTGTGTTTTGTATCTCAAAGCAGATTCTTTACATGTTTTTTGAAGGTTAGATCACGGCAAATAGACTATACTGTTTCCATTCGTTTATTTTATTTTTGACAGTTCACGCCTATAAAGTACGACATTACAGTAGAACAATATTTTGAAATAAAAGTAGATACTTTCTTGACGGGTAACGCCCACTTAGAGTTGTGCCATTCGTAACGAATGACCACAGATAACAAAAACGATTTTGAATAGAATCAATCAATCGGAATCATTTGAAATAAAATTACATTAAAATGCTAATGAAAACAGTTAAACGTAATATAGTACCCAATATTAGGATCGAATGTATTTGCTGCAAATTAATTAATATGAATAAAGGTATACAACATTACTATTGCCGACGGAAATGATAAGAATATTAACTTAACATGAGTAAATGGTTTATTTTAATATAATTATTAAATCAAGTAACTTAAATATCCCTGAAGTTTTATAAAACAATGCATGGAGCAAAAAATAAAATATGTATTAAATCGATTAAAACTTGTTCAAAAATAAAATCGTTTGTTATAAAAAATTGATTCGATAACGCATCAGGCCATCACTATTTGATTCAGTACTCGATGTGTCAAAAATAAAATAAACGAATGGAAACAGTATAGTAGGTACTTATACATAATTTATTTTTGTACGCACATTTATACAACTTTAACAAAACGTTAGTGTAAAATATTCATACACTTTTTTATTAAACCTAAACAAAGTTCTACGTTATTTACTCTTCTAATATATAATATCTATCTAAGTATTCTAGAATTTTTCCGATATTAGTTCTATTAAATATATTGCTACGTCTTGCTAAATACGTATGACGAACTCCCATTAGCATACTACCTAATCAATTATAAGCACCACAATTTTTTATCACCTACGTGTATAACATTCGTAAAGTAGAAGAGCAAATATTAATATGACAATGCGTAATCTAACAATTAGCACCATCGTGTTAAATCTAATCTGAAGGTTATTACGGGACCGTGGCAGCGGTCAACAATGTGTACCGAATTCTATTCTTTACTACACTTCCTTCTGCGAGCGGATAATAATGATTACTCGTTTATTCAAGGTTTTGTAGCTCATTTAAAAAAACATATTCTTGATATTGCGTTGCATCTAAATGATATAATTACAAGTTTCACGCTTTTCGACCCCCTTTTACCTAAATATGTCGTCCAATCTGGCTGATTTTTAAGTAGTCCTCTCTACTTTATAGTAAAGCAAAGACAAAGACTCAATGTATATCAGTCATACAGTTGATGTTAAAATTGCAAAGGAAGCTTACTTTTATACGAGTAGACCCGACTTCGCCCGAGTGCAGACACTTTTTGAGTCTAGTCCACATCAGACATACTTTGCCAAGCCAGAAAAAAAATCTAAACGATTCATCGCGAAATTCGTGTCGCTCTCTTACTTACGTTAACATGTCTGTCGATATCTTTATTGCACAGCTCGATGAGTTTCTCGGCGAGTATGGTGAAGTCTTTAATGAGTTTGTTAATAGCGGGTTGTTTAAGTCGCGAGTCCGCCAGCACTTCGCTACAACGCTTGATCCGCTGCGGGTAGCTCGACTTTATCACTGATAACATGTTCCATAGTGTGTGTTGAGGGTACGCCAGGATCAACTTCACTATTATCGCTTTTAATTGCTGGTATACCTGCCGAATATACATTTCGTGAAAAGGCTGTTTAAATTGGTATCGATATGACTCCAACACTCGTTTAGTATATAGCAAAATGTTTTGATTCTTTTGATTTCTATTTTTTTATTCTTGGAATGAAGACATGCATCTTTACTAATATCTTGGAAGTTTGTGGTTGGCGCCAAATACTTTCACAATATCGATATCCCACCATCAAAACGACTTTCTTATTTTACGTCTATCGAAGCCATAACAAAATTGATATCGATATCGATATTTTAGAACAGAATAAAATTCCTTCATTATCGTAATAAATACCTCTTTCACTGGATGACATATTCTGGATACAATCTGCGAGAATGCTGTCAAGTAAAGGTACAACGGCAGTCTCTCTGAATATGCTTGTATGATCTCCGTCATCTTAGCCAACATTCTGTATGAAGATGTGTCCGATACCGATACTTCCACGTCGAGCCTGCAAGAGGACACGCAATTTGACCTTTATAATATAATCGATGTGATTAATCTTTCGAAAAATCCACAAAGAGTCTTAGATTGTCTGAACCACCATAAGACACTCAGAAAAAGAAATGATAACATCTTATACATCATTAAGTGCAACTATGACATACACAAGTAAGCGATTAAAATTATAATTTATAAAATATCGATGCATGGATATAAATTATGAAGCATCGAAAACGATCTAAAATATTTTATCGATAATCGACCGTTGTCCTTAATAGCCGAAACCGTCGGAATCAATTAAAAATCCGTTCGCACGAGCGCACCATAAATATCGATACTTTCCATCTCTATTCCAATACAACACGTACCATAGAGACAGCATCCGCGGCATGCTCTGGTACAAGTACTTGTGTCCGTACTGCAGCGCTTTGCCGTAGCTGTTGAGAGCGTGAACCCGACGGGACATGTCCTCGCTTGTATTGGCAGAGTCTTTGTTGCTCACTTTCTCGTAATACGCTCCTAGGCACACCTGTGAAGAAATTGAATTATTAAATTAGGGGAAAACTACACTTGGTTGTCTTTTTAATTTATTCTTTATACGAATTCTATGGTGTGTGAAGTCTGCCAATCCGCACTAGGTAAGCGTTTTTGATTATGGACTAAACCTCTCAATCTTACTCTCAATTGTAAAAGAGGCCGGCGCCTTGCAGTAGGACGTAGTGTAGGCTGTATTCATTTATTTTTCTTGCACAGCAAAGAAAGCACTTTGTGATCATGCAGTTTTGAATAAACTAACAATATTACTGACAGATATCTGATATCTCTATCGATCCATTCTATCGTTTTTTGGTTGTTTGGAAGAGATCACTCATAGATAGGACCGCCAATTGTTCACTTAATTGTAAGGTTTCTATGTTTTATTTTTTATATACTTTGTGGTGTACAATAAACTGTTTGTGTAGTTTTATAGTATTTAAGTAAGTAATTAACTTAAATCAGATGTTATATTATTAAGGACAATATCAATTTACCAAGCTCTTTTCCCACTGGTTAAACACCTCTACAGACTCCTTATAATATCCGATATTCACATCGACATCCACATTCGTTGTTTCATCGTTGTATTTGGCTATCAGCAGCTTTGCTTTAGCGCATATTTTCCTAAAACAAAATATATACATTTTAGTATAAATTGTTTGAAAAAAATGTTTATTCTGTTTTACTTATCGCCAGCTATATGCATTTAAAAAAAAATACCAAAATTTCTCGAGACACATGTAGTACGTTTTTATACGCAACTCGTGTGCGGTTACCACACACCAAGCGTGTTCTTTACCTACAAACACCCCCATGCTACACTGAAGAGTTATTGGTAATTTTGAGCACCGCAATAATTACAGATTACAGATATAATTAATGAAAGCAAGACACAACATACTCCTTACCTCTGTTCATTAGTAAGTCGTTCTATAGCAGGATACGAGTCGTCTAATCCTCGACGAAGCGTAGTAAAAGCTTGTTCGTGTTGTCCACGTGCCCAGTACATCTTCGCCTTCTCTATGAACAACTCCTCAGGGTTGTACTCTTCAGCGTTTAGTATGTACATATACGCCTGGAAATAATACGAAACACAAAAAGCTTTATAAGTATTTTAAATTTCTTAAAGGCTTGCCACGTAAATCTAGAAAAGCATAAAAATCGATACAAATTAGTGGTTGGAGAAAAAAAAATCCATTGATAGCTTCTGTTGCGATTCTGCTAAAACCGTCGTCTCTGTTATGAGAGCTTGTAGTTCTGATTCCCGGTCCGAGACAAATATAACATGATCCAAAATATTTTTTCCAGGTCAGTGTTGTTATAAAGTTGAGGAAACATTGTGTTACCTGTTGGAATATTCCCGCTTTCCGAGCCTGTTTAGCACTTTGCAACCATAGATCGCCAATGCACGCTTTCAGACCATTTGCAGTGTTCTCGTGCGTCGGTTGAAGAAGTTCCTAAAATGAACAAAATGTGTATATTTACTTGATCATTCACTAATACACATGATATAGAAAACACCAAGCAACTTTAGCAGAATATTCTATTGCATTTTTTCTTTGTACTGAAACGGCTTTGTGAGTTGTGACTACACGCAATGTAAAGGGAACGCTGTCCAGATTACAGACTGTCGAGTGACGATTATCAAGTCAACATAATTATGCCGGCCTACTCAAAACCTCATGATTTATAGAGATTAAAACCGTCAATGTCACCTGTGTCTGCTGCAACAATATCCTTCTCTGTCGTAGCAATGGCTCGATGGTTCTGACGTCGGATTGTACTACAGATAAACGCCGACGCCACTCCTCTAGCAAACGATTTATTATTTGGAACCCTTCGCCATCTCTTAACCCTTTTAGTCTGAAAAATCATTTCCAAAATAATATTATAATGAGTATTAATAATAATTTATTGATTTAACTTCTTCAGTCAATTTAATAATTCGTTAAGTTGATAATTATAATTTAGTTACATATAAATTATGTTTTTTCGAGATTAAAATACATTTGAAAATATCGATAAAAAAATATCGACAATTCTAAATTCAATATTCAAGCCTATACTTTAGATACATACTTATTTAAAGCTTCTTCCGCATGTTGCGCCTCTGCAATCATATGCAATCCCAGTACACTTTGGTATCCACTTCGTAAAGCACTTTCTCCCTTGCTCTCCCCGTCCATTTGGGCCAGGAGTCTGATGGTGGCGTCTTTACACGACGTTGTAAAGGACTCGTGGTCGTTGTGGCGGTATGACACTAGTATGCGGCCCATTAGCAGGCCCCAGTTTTCTTTACAAGACGGCTGTAAGAAATTGAGAGGGTTTAAAAGAATCGAGCAAAAAAATCTAATTACCCTGTTTCTTCTGATAGCGGTTTTTGGATAAAAATATTTAATTATTGTAAAAATTGATGGATACGAAATGACACTAGTGTCCTCAATATTTAATTATTGTTTGTATCGAAAGGTTACGTTACGCTTAATCATAATTTTGGAAATCCATTTAGTAACTAGTAAGTTACAAATATATAAAAGTTGGTGGTAAGAGTAATATAAAAGGATGCAACATGCACGACGTGACGTCTTCTTCTAGAAGGTGCATGCGTGCGAAAGATAAAACGAGTGCCCCGCCGCACTATTAAAAATATTAATACCTCAGTCATTGTACAACAAATTTTGATACTTTTTTCGACTTCATGTTTTATAAGCGATATTTTTAGCAACTGTTAAATACTGCTCAAAATTAAACCTTGGACAAATCCCTGTTCTAGTCAATGTCAGAAACATTGTGTGTTTATCTGCTGGCACTAATTATATCAAATAACTTATTAAAATAATATTTCCAGTTGTTTATCGACCTACAAAGAAGTTAATCGATAAAAGTTAGTGTTGATTTTTTATCTTATAAAAGTAAATACTACTAACCACAGGGCGCTTAACCAACTCATCTAGTTGTTCGAAGCGTCCCAGCCTCCACAGAGGTTCAGCAGACAACTCCATCATGTCCTCAGAGTCGTGTTCACTGAGCAGCCGGTACGCCGTGAACGGCTGGTCTAGACCCAGGTAGCAGTCTATCATGCCCTAGAATACAAAATAAAGAAGTGTGGTAAAACTATGGATATCTAAGAAGATTGTTCAACCTAAGAAGCCATTTTCATCACATTAATAAAATGTGATGAAAATGGCTGGTCGATGTTGTGAATTGTGAATTGGGAAATAGACTAAACATATGAGATTTATTAAGTATTGTTAACATAAATGACCAACTACTAGGAACGCATGCTATTAACAATGTAATATACATAGATAGATATGTAGCAAGGTATAACTTTAAACTTTAAAATTCTTATAGAAAACTTGTAGGCGTGCATGTTTCCCTGCATCGTTTAAGCCTTAAAACTTAAAAAATCGATACTTGACATTTTGCACACACTTTGTTATATACTTTTAAAAAAAGTACAATATTATAATCATACTTGTAAACTATGTTTATCTAAGTTTCCTTCCTGCGCCAATCGTTCGTAGCAGAGTGCTGCGTCTTGCAGGCGCCCCGTCACCACTTGCGCCAATATCAACTCCTTCAACGACGGCTCAGATCTCTTCATTGAGAGAATTCCTATAAGAAAGTGTCGTAGAGATGTCAGTGGAATTGTCACTAGATTTACAGATATTCCCTAAAGTAAGATTATACGAAGACGAAAATAATAGTTATTATAATTTAGCTTTACAACATTTTAAGATATCCTTATCTGTAAGACTAATCGGACTAGAACGATTTAATTTGCTGAACATTGGCCTCGCTCAAAGATCTCTTCACTTACATGTTTGAAATGCATATGATTCCATCGATTTCCCTTATTAAATTTTCGAATTAGGAATACTACTACTAAATACTACCAAATTTCATACAAATTCAATAGCCAATTATTCTAAATCTTAAAGTCCCATACCTGCAACGGAATCGGGTTCATCCAACAGCGCATATATCTCTGCCAAGAAGGGCAGTTGTTCCTGCATGCCCTCCTTGTTCTCTTCCATGTACAGCTCTAGATACTGTAGAGCGCGCTCCAACTCGCCGCAAGCGAAGTTCCCGCGAGCGATAGTTAATTTATCGAACTTGTCTAGGAATGATGATATAGCCCTGGTAAGATATTAGAAAATTTTATTCATAAAGGAGGCACTAAAAGGTACTACGAAGGGTAATTATTATTATGGTAGTTATTATGGATTACTAATTACGGGCAGGGTCCACCGACCACCACCACCACAACTCTCGACTCTGAAATTTATAGCGCCAAATGGAGACAGCTCGTCCGAGAGAAAGTGATATAGAAGGGAGGTCACGACCCTTAATACTGAGGAATACGACGCAAGGAGGAGAAGGGGCAGGGTTGACAGAAAACAGAGAGGCACGGCCTTATAGCCGTATTTTCTACGATGATTGAGATTGCTGGGGGCCGACTCTCAATGACCTTTTCCTCCTCCCATATTTTCTCTTTCCCTTTCCCCTCCCATTTTCAGAAGCTGACAACACATCTTCGATCCAAGGTAAGCTATTGGCTCGTTTTGCCGGGGCTATCTTATAAAATTGTAAGATAATATAATAAAACACTAACTTGTAATTTTCGTTATTTAAAGGCTGTTGCTGTGAATGACACCATTCCATTGTCCATCGGTTGAGAAAGTCCAGTAATGTGTATATCATTTTGCTGCATTTACTCTGAAACATAAAATTCCAAATGTATCATCTTAATGTGTACCTTTTACGTCTTTAAACTTTCATGGAATATTTTAATATCAAGAGGATTAAGGACTTGTTTCCCCTAAGTTAATTTTTCAGATCACTAAACGGTCTAAGGCACCTAGATCTTTCAACGCAGGAAACCAACATCATCAATGTGCATCACTTTACATGCGTAAAACAGTGTAACAATTACCTGATTGCCTTCTTCCGTCTGCACGGAGTTAATGGTCGGCGTCATTCTGATGTGACGCAACATTTTGAACTTGTTCCGTTCTATTGACGACGTTATTTCATTATCGAAGTTTTCTAATCCTGTATGAAATTAATTTTGTCATAATTAAAAGTATACGAATATATTTTTTTGTTAGTATAAAATAAACGAAAACTACAGTTTTCGGCGTATAAATATATATATATATATATATATATATATATATATATATATATATATATATATATATAATGTGTAATGTGATAGGGAGCGAGCTTATCGCCATATACGGCGCAAATTTCTGACTCCGGGCTTATAATGAATAAAAAAAAACAATGTCACATTGCCCGCCCCGGGTTCGAACCCCAAAACTCAGCGCTGAAATTGAACCGTAATACCACTGCGCCACCGAGGTAGTACATACATTGTAATTTGTAGTTTAACAAAAATATTTAAATTAATACGAATAATACCTATAACCGCCATAATTTCCTCCTGTATGTACTGCAGGTTGTTGTTGGACATGACAGCGTGCAGCAACACGTAGGGTAGGAAGAGGAACAGAGTTCTGACGTCACGCCGCATGCTGGGGTGCACCACGCGGAGCAACTCGCGCACTCGCTCGCACGACACCAGGCTGATCAGCTGACCTGCCCAGCTGAACATCATCATCGTTATTATCATCGTCTTCTTCATTATTATCATAATGATCATTATGATCACCGTCATCATTATCATCATCATAGTTATCACAATAATTATTCTTATCACTGTCATTATCTTCAGCCACGGAAAGTCCACTGAATATGCCATTATAATTTTATAGACTGATAGGATATTATTATTCGACTGGTTATTGAGTTAGTGACCGACAATACATGTAAAAGTTTATGACGGAATTAAAGATCGCATTCCGGATTCAGCCACGGCTAGTCATCTTTTTAATTAGATATACTAGACAACCAGACGGAAAACAGAACAATACGAATCTCTTGAAAAGAACAGTGTCAATATTTATTATCCACATTCATTCATCATCAGCCCGTTGCAGTCCGCTGCTGGACATAAGCCTCTCCCAAGGTACAACACAGAGTCCGGTCTGTTCCTTTATGCATTTAGTCACTGCCAGTCCTGATTATCTATATATATACATACATACATACATACATACATAAACACACGCCTTTTTCCCAGAAGGGGTAGGCAGAGGTGCTACCAGAACACCCACGTTTCGCCTTGTATATTCCGTCCCACGATGTGATAGGGGGCGAGCCTATCGCCATATCGGGCACAAATTCCTGACTCCGGGCTGATAATGAATAGAAAAATCCAATATCACTTGAGGCAGTCAGTCAGTCAGATCTATATTTATTATCATTATAATCTAAAATCTTACTTGTGAGCCCATTCCAAAAACGTAGTGGCGTAACTCGATCCAAACAACGGATGCGCTTTTTTCGCTTGCGACGGATAAGCTAGCGTATACCTGTTATACAAAAAGATAATAGATTTAAAAAGAGTTCAGACCTACATAATTTTTTTCTTCATTCAAATGTGCATGAAAAGTAAACAATAAATCACAATGATAACAAGTAGTTATCGCCATTTACTATCGACATTTTCAAGTTCAAACTGTTCGTTGAAGGTACTTGATTACAATTCAATTCTAATTAATTTTAGCCTATTTTATATACCCTCATCAATGAATAAAGTAATTAATCGTACAAAATGTAAAGAAATTGATACCTGGAACTGAGCAACGGAAACATAATCTGATGCATGTGCTCCGGGAAACTGTCCCATACCTCTTTCTTCTTCCCGTTTGGCGATATGTTGTAGATCTTCAATATCTCCTGTATTGTCAACGCATAACAATCCATGTTCTGAAAATAAAATCATAATATTTTGTATTTTAATAAGAGGAGAGGTGTCAAAGGTAAAGTATGTTTGGCCATACAATAAGATATAAATGTATCCATATGTTTAAAATACGTATATTTCACTTACTATAGTATCTTTTTCATACTGAAAAGCTCTTGTAAGCTCAATAAGCGCTGTGGTGGCGAAGCGATCGTCCTCTATAGTGAAAGCGAATGGGGACTTTTTAGACTGCACGTATCGTCGAGGCAAGTGTCCCGCTTCTATGGCCCCGAGCTGGCCCAAACAAGCACCACTCGCCGCGCTTACCAACGGATCCAGGTCTTTGCAACCTGCGTGGAAAATATTATAATTACAAAATGATATAATTGATACTATTTCGTTTCGTTTCCTTATATATATGTTACACTGCCAAGCACGAGTCTTTTCTACAAATGGAACAACTTAGACCATAGGCGACCAGGTTGACCTAGAGCGGGATGACGGATAATACTGCTACAATAACAGCAATAAACGTTTAACGGGTAGGTGCATTACTTTATGGCCTATAGGGCCTAATCACCCTAAATCGTACTCTCGATTGTAGAAGAGGCCCGTGCCCGGCAGTGGGACGTACATATATGGGTAGCTGATACAATACAAAAAGGTTCATTACAAGAACTTTGCTAAATAAAGGAGTCCACCCACTCACACACAACACCAAGATCGGAGACAAATATTTGTGGGTCACACGTTTTTCTCAGTGCGGGGATCGAATACCTGCTCTCTCTTCAAAACCGTCTTAACAAACTTCTCATACTGTCAATGGTATTGAATTAAAAAATAATAATAATAAAAACTTACCAAGCAGAAGCGAATCTATAAGTTCCACAACAGTGATATCAATCGTCTTCCCGCCAAATATGGCCTTGTGAATCTCAGATCTATCACTCTTCAACAATTTATTCAGATGATTGAACGCGTACACTTTGATTGTCGGTATATCTTGATCAAGATGCTGCAAGTACCACTTTATCTTGTCCAAAAACCCTTCGGGCTGTGTCCTGTTCACATGCCTTCTTATAACCAGTTTAATCTTCAACGATATTTGCGTATCTTCCAGGAAGAATAAATCTGATATGTGAGCACTTAATAAGTTCTCATTATTTATGACTAGATATTGGAATATCTTGTTGATCTCCTGTGGGGCGTGATCGAACTGCTGTAGTAATGATACCGCAACGCTTGACAACAAGGGACCCAGGCACATACTATGAATATTATGTATGAACGCACTCCATGCTTCGGCTAATATCTTCGGAAACTCTTTAGCCAAAGGAAGCGCTGACCTTAAGGTCGCGAGCACTTTATACCTCAACGGTGTAATATACTTAACTCCCATCAATTGTAGTATATCAGGAAAACTTTTCAACGCTTTCCTTTTTACTGATAACGCTACTTTTCCATTCACCAACTTGTGATCGAAATATGCCAAGACTCCCAAGAACTTAGGGTTTAAGAAGTCAGCTATTTGAGTAGTCGTCATGTTACTATTTGCACTGGGTGTGGAGACATCTGGATCGTGACACGCCAAATATCTACAGGCGTTCAACACTTTGTCCGGATTACAACAGTATTGAAGCAAGAACTCCGTTAATATCACTCTGAAATGCTTATTAATCAGAGTCGCTATCGACACTTTTGTCAACTTTTCGATAATTGTGTAACACTTCGACGAAACATCGTCTTTTTCATTCAAATAAACATGCACATAGATGTGAGGAAACCTTTCAATCAGAAAATCTGAGACCGAACACTGAACTAAGGATGCAATCTCTTCTATCATTGAGGGTACTTGCTTGATTTTTACAGCATAAGGTATTAGGTATGGTAGAAAGTGATGAACATCTTTTGAAATAAAATCCCGGTATCCAACGAATCCAAATGCTCTGACAACTTTTAAGAGAGATATTGCAAATTCTTTCCCATTGTACAAGCTGCACTCAACAAAAAGTCTACAGTAATCCTTTTTATATCTGTGATAAACTTGATTTGGTGTGTAACTATGTGCTTCACATACATCTCTAAGAAACACAACTGCCTTCGGTCCTAAGCAGCCATACGGGTGCATAATGAAGTAAACTAAAAGTTTTGTGACAGGTAAGACCGTTTTCTCATTTTCGCATAGGCCAAACTTTTTTATGAGATTCAATATATGGGTCTGCTGACCAACATCATTGCTTTGCAGGCTAGATTTAGTACATTGTACTAAAATTGTAATGCATAGGTTTACTGCAGTATCTTTGTTCACAGCCCACTCAGGGTCCCCTACCTGAAAAGGTTTAATAATAATGTAAAAATATCTAAAAAAAATACTTAGACATCACTATTAAGTATTAGTATAATTATTTATCCATGCCAAGCTTTTACCAAATCAATGAAAAACAAAAAAGTCTGATTATGTAAATGTAAAAAACTGTGTATACATTTCATGAATATCATCATCATCATCATGGTCATCAGACCTTTCACCATTTTTTAAAGCTAATGATGATGATGAACAATATAACCTACCAATAATATGGATACTCACTACGTCTGCATCCACATAGGGCTGCAACCCATCTAAAATGTGTTCACAATTCTGCTCATTAACAATTTCATTTGAAACACCATATTTAAACACATAGAAATGAAGGCTCAATCTGTTAAACATATTCCAATAACCACTATCTTCTACATTCACATACTGTTTGTGGTTTAGAAACTTTGCAAATAAATTCCTAAGACTTATGTATATTGTCTGCTTGTTGGGTGAAATTGTATCCAGATTTGTGCATAATTCGTAACTCTTCATTCGAACTTTGGCAAAGAAATTATCTTTACTTAAATTGTTTCTCTCTAAATTGTGGCATTTGGCACATACCACTGAAAGTGCCATATCTTTCGATTTAAATATACTATGCCCAATATTGTCTTTCGCAAGATGAAGTGATATCATGTTGAGGCTTAAGGACATGCAAGCAATAGCCGGCAAAACGTAAGTCACTTCATTCTGTATGTCTGAAGTCTTGGACAAAAATGCTGGCATAATTATATCACCTATGAGTTTGCTTGGTGTATACATTTTACATAACAAAAGCAATGGACACAACTGTAGTATCTGAAACAAGAAACGATAAATTCATTCCATTTCTGCCCTAAAATATATTCTCTGGAAAATTCTGATTGTAGATCCTTATTTCTGAAACTAACAGAAAAGTGAAGATAATTCTATCATCCTATGCAGGGTGAATTTTACAAGTGGGTGTGGATGGCCAAATCTGAAACTATGAGGACTAGAGAAAAATGCTGAATCATGAGCCCAATTTGATGAAAATTAAAACTGTGTGTACATAGTTTTGATACATGCCTAGTTTCGGATTTCATCCATGCCCAATTGAAAAATTCACCCTGTATACCTCGAAACCTAATGTTTTATTTGTAATTCTTAAATGGAATCATTAATTATTGTATGGTGCAATTGCTGACATAGAATTTGGTGAGGTCAGCAACACAGCCACTATCTATGCGTTTCTAAAGTAATTAAAGGTAACTTAAGAATGCATGGTGTGACTGCTTGGTATTTGCATACTTACTTCTTTGTAATTCTCAGTTTTGTTCCTGATCAAAGATTCAATAAAGTAATTGATAAATGTTAGATATGTCGGATCAAATTTTTCCTTCATAAGCACTTTTGCCACTAGTAAGTACTTCACAATCAATGATTTGGTGACATCACTACAATTCAACTCATTTGCTGAGAAATGTGGTTTGGTTTGAAGGCACATGAGATGTAATACTTTAGTACACTCACTTCGGGACATATTTATGTTCAAAACAATTGTTTGCAATAGTATATCCAATACTACTTTCACACAGTTGTGTTCATCCAGTAATACATGTTTCTTAATTTGTATTAATTTCATTATAGAATTCAAAATCCAAGTGGAATGTTCTTCCAGAAGATTTGATAATTTAATGATTTGATTATGATTCCCATTTAAATTAACATGTTGTAGTATATTGAGAGCACAGAGAGTCCTTTTAAGGTGGTGATTGATCAGAAACACATCAATTTTAACATCTTCACAACAGCTCAATGACTTGACAACTGATAATGCTTGATTGTAACACCAGCTATCTTTCCAACTATCTTGCTCTCTGTTACACTGTGAAACTATATTTTGGCAATAATATTCTGTGACTGCTTCAATTTCTTCGCCACTCATAGATTCAATACTCAACAGCTCTGTTGGGAATTGTAATTTTCTACTCAAAAAAAGGCACTGATATCTTAATTCTTTACTATATAGTTTACTGCTTCTTGAACTAAGAATTGTTGTACATATATTTAACAAAACTCCTTCATGTTCTTTGAGGATATTGTCTTCTATACTTTTGATAAAATTTGATACAAGGGCACAAAACTTTATTAAGTAAATGTTGTCAATTTCTCCTTTATCGTGGAACACATTAATGGACTGTACCATAGCCTCTATAAATAGGACTAGATCTTGATATATTTCAGGAAACAAATTTTTAAATTTATTTATACCATACTGATCAAAATTTTGGATTATGGTAGAAAAGAAATTCAGAGATATTAATTTGAGATCTGCATCACAGTGCTCAAGAAGATATAATGCCTGGTGGAATAAATTTTCATGCTCAGTTATGTTTTGACTTATTTTCAATGAGTTCATTGCTGTTATTTCTGACAGAACTTGGAGTGTTAAGTCTATCATAACCTTGCAGGTCTTTATATCTCTGACTTTTACATAGATGGGTTCCAAATCAAGCTGTACATCAGGCATAACTACATTTTCTGGTGTAAAATTCTCTAGAGTTGATTCTTCTTGTTCATCACTCTCTTTATAGTACTGTATTAGTTTATACAGTACAGTTAGGTATTCCAAATGAAGTTTGTTATAAAAAGAAGCATTGTTCACACACAATATGTTTAGTATTTTTAATTGTGCATCCTTGCTTGCAGTATGTATCCTTAAAATGAAATATAAATGATTAAATAATCAAACTAAAAAAAATGTTGTAAACAAAAATATTTACACATACCTGTTTAGTTTCTCCACTGACCACACATAAAATAATCGCCCCACTAACCAAGTGTTAAACGCACTATAGTAAGAATCTGGATACTTGGACGATCCCACTCTAGGCACAAGAACTTCCGAGAAATCTCTACAAAAAGTATTTTTTATACATAACAGCATCATCAGCTACAGGTTTATTTTGTTTGAAAGGCTCTTAAATTTTTTCGGACAATTGATTAATTATTGCTTAAAGCAAAATAATATTGAACAAAAATGCCATAAATTTGTCAAATAGGTACAAGACAATTATTGTTCTGATACATTTTATTCTTCGAGTCCTCCAATAATGATGGCAAATGAATTAATTATGTTTTAACACAGTGTTTCAAGTCATAATTTTAAGTCTCATACTATTATTTATTAATTATTATATTATTTATTAAATTTAACAATAATTAGCAGTTGCTTGTTACGATTATGTTTATCATTTAAAACACTACATACCCAGATAATTTTAAAATTGAAGTCAATAATCTCTCAAGACCGTCGACAGCATGATCCAAGTTATTAAATAGTACCATTGTGGGTGCATTAAACATTTGCCATACTGTAAATGGACCATCTTGGTTATCATCTTCCATTATATTTAGTGTGTTTTATTAAATCCTTATATACAAAAACGTTATTATTAAACTGCAGAAAAGGAGACTTTATTTTTCACAAAATATCTGACATTGACATATTTTTCTTTTTGATGTTTTTCCCGCGCCCCTCGTTTAAAATGCCCGATGTACACTCTCGACGGACGGCAAGATGCTCCGAAGAGTGGTCTATTACAGTATTACTATTCTCTATTCTTTGCTCTGGAGCATACAGACCACCAGTCAGGTCAGTGTCTGCACATGAAATTTTTAAAAGTTATCAGAATAATATGAACATTTCCAAATATTTTTCTACTGTAAATTAGAACGAAACGAAACATTGTGAAAAATGGGGAGAATCGAAATTCGGGGAAAAATATAAATAAATAAATTGTCTTGTTTTAACGTATGTTAATAACCAATATAAATACAGGTATATCCAGACTGCTACCGAATACGAAGCCAGGTGGTAGTATTCGTGACTTTAGATACAATTTAACTAAAAAATTCGCAAAATAAGACATAATTAGTTTTCTAACAACTCAAGGGTCGTAAACCGCGACTATATTCAATATTCTCATTCCGTCGCTATTCAGGACTCGCTATTCGCGACAGGTACCTACCGGACCACAGTACCGGACGCTTAGCCTTGCATAGCGTAGTTTAATTTTCAAAAAAAATAAAATATTCAATTACTGAGGATTATTGGAGCTTGTAACATTGATTTTATCCTTTTATATTCTTGATAAATTTGCTATATAATAAAGTAAACATCCCTACTGTAAAGCAAAATTCGCGGTAGGCTGCCATTTTAACACAGATCACTGCATTTTAACAAAAAGTGTCTAAAATTATTATTTATCGATAATTATAAATAAAATATAGTCAAAATAATTCCATTAATAACATGTTCAGTTTATTTCTATTGATCCCTGAGCTTAGAGTCATCTCGTTGTTCAGTAAAATTTCGAATTTCAATGAATATTCGAAAATTTTCGGGAAAGTTCCCATTTTTTCCGAAGAATTCCAAATGTAATTTAAAATTTACGATACCAGTTATGGATTAATAATAATTAGTGGATGAAATGTACAGAGGCACTCTCGGACCTACCGTACCTCACCAGAAAATATTTCCTACGTGGCGTAACTAGAGCATTCGGTAGAGAGTGTAGCGCAGGCGTTACAATATCGCCTGAAAAAAAAAACTTGTTCTAAGTCAAATTTTATTTTAAATCACTGGATTCAGGATTTAGGGTTAGGCCGGTCTAATTGGTCGGAACTTATGTCGTATAGACATTAGTTCGGAGTTCAGACGCCGCAGCCTGCAAGATCTTTTGGATATTACCTAATACCTACATAAACTCACCCCTTTATCCCAGAATCCTTTATCCTCCTGTAGTCCGTCCCACAATGAGATAGGGGGCGAGCCTATCGCCATATCGATCACAAATTCTTGACTCCGGGTTGATAATGAATAGAAAAATCCACTTTGCCTGACCCGGGATTCGAACCTGAGACCTCAGCGTTGAAATCGTACCTTAGTGGAACTGCGTCACCGAGGCAGTCATGTCAGTGTTTTGGATATTATGTATACATTGTCTAGAAAGGACACAGCGAACCTGTTAATTAGTAAAAAAACGGTACTATTTAGTTTGATCTTGTACCGCGCGGTTGATGGCTCCGCGCAGTCATGTAAACTTAGCCTTAGATTATGTATTATATCCATAATTGTGTATAACATGTGTTGTATATCCATAACGTGCTATGATAACGTGTATATCAGTGTATCATCTATGGTTTATATGGCGGCGTTGGTTGCATTTCAGGCGACTTTACAACACTGTACGGTCCGGTGTTGTCGCTATTTGGGTGATGTCCTAAATCGATGGTAGTACGATTGTCTAAAACGAAACTAGGTCCAGTCAATACATAATATGCGCCGTGCGCGCAATTACACAAATAAGTGAAATAATAATTATCATCAATTTTCAAACTTTTATTGGTATTATACATCATATAACTTATTGTAAAATATTATAACAAAAACAATTACCTCAGCAATGAAAAAATAAAACATAAGAATATTAGAATTTCTATTTTTTATATTAATGACTAAAGTATACTACGAAAGATAAAATATATTTTTATACATTTGCATTTACATAGATTACATGTCTACATCGAAATAAGTATCAACTACAGCAAATTAAATGTGATGATTTGCTCGCAATTTAAATCTCAAACGTCTTTAACATTTAATATTGACTAAAAGTACTTTAAATAAACTTTAAACATACATATGTGACAAGCAGATAGGTACACTTTTCTTATAAATGTTTCTTTAATAATGGACTAATCGAAACTTCTTTTTTACAAATAATAAACTAGTGATAGAATAAACTGGACAAAACCTTACTTCCATACATTTAAAGGCTGAGTAACTACAAAAAATGTTAATTTTAGAGCTAAATGCGATATTACATATATTTTGGTTCAACAACATTTCTGATCTGCCTAAGTGCTTTTTTAATAATATTGCATACAGTCTTTAATACATATTTCGCCATAATATAACAAACATTTCCTGTTATTTCGTATAATACACAGATCTTTTTATATTTTCGCTTTAATCAAAACTTATCAACTCTGCTGTGTTGTTGTTGTGTTCTGATTTAATGGGAGTCTGAGCTTGCTGTGTTTGGTTGAGAGGAGTTTGTTGTTGGTCTTGGGGCATGTTGTTGAAGTTTTGTGGCTGCATTTTTATTTGGTGACCAGGTATATTTTGTTGCATGGGTTGACCTTGTGTCATTCCTGGTTGCATTTGGTGAGTTGTGCCACCCATGGGTATTTGTCCTTGCATCTGTGGTACTTGCTGCTGATGCATTATATTGCCTTGCATCTGATGGCCTGGTTGTTGGCCAGGAATCATTTGTTGTCCTTGCCCTGGATGCATTTGCCCTTGATTCATTTGTTGTCCTTGGTTTAACATCTGTTGGCCTTGCTGTGGCGCATTCTGACCCTGAGGCGGCATTTGTTGTCCCGGCATCATCATTTGTTGGTTTGGTGGTTGCAATGGCTGACCCATCATGCCCATTGGCTGTCCATGGTGTGTCATGATTGGCGCTTGTTGAGATTGAGTCATATGTTGACCCTGCGTTTGGGGCATGTGGGATGGAGTATTTTGATTTGTTTGAGGAATGTGATTAGGGTGTGGCATGGCTTGTGGTTGGCCAGGTAAAGCCTGACCTTGCATCATTTGCTGGCCTGGTAATGGGAGGGGTTGACCTGAAGTAGGTATCTGAGACTGTTGTAAGTTTTGCGGCTGAGATCCAGGCTGCTGATTTTGCATGTTAATTGGATAACCTGGCATAGCTGCTGGCTGATTAGGGTTTGGCTGGTTACCTTGCATGGGCTGCATTCTCATGTTCTGCATTTGCATTCCAAGCATTGCATTACTTTGATTCATGAGTGGTTGGCCCATATTTTGTTGGCCAGTAGTCATAGCAGGCATCATTGCATTTTGCTGCTGGTTTGGAATGTTTTGTTTAGCCAAATGAGCAGTTTGACCATTTTGCTGCAGTTGTGGTTGTCCCGGCAGCCCATTGGCAATGTTTGGTGGAATCATCTGATGCATGCCGGGTTGGGTTGGCAAGCGCATTTGATGCATTTGTTGCATCATCATTTGTTGCTGAATGGGTAATTGTTGGCCAAGTGGTTGACGAATGTTTTGCTGGTTCATTGGAGGTTGCCCACCAACATTTGACTGGCCAATAGCTGCGACAGATGTAGACAAAGCAAAGTTATTCGACATTTGAGGCATTGATTGAGCCACTGTAGCCATTTGGTTAACATTCATGGGTGCATTGGCCTGTGAGACTTGCGCTTGTCCAGGCATAGGGAGTGAGCCATCGGTTGTCGCCTGTGGCATCATTTGATGAAATTGAGGATTGCCATATATGGGTTGGTTGGGATAGCCAGTTGGGAACTGAGGCATGGACACACTTGGCATGAAGTAGCCACTGTTAGCAGACATCATGTACTGGTGCTTTTGTTGTTCCTGTCTCATTTGCATTTCTCGCTCTTGTTCCTGTGAACAATAACTTCAATATAATGGTACTGAATTGTAAAAATTTTAAGTTTTACTAGGATTCGCGATTTGCTTATATCCTGGGGGGTTACTCTATGATCCGAAACGAAACTCGAATGTTCGGACGTCGCACGTAAAACTGTACGAATTTGCCTAGGTACTTCACAAAATACTCGAAGCCTATAACGTACGTTCTAACTAAAGACTTAGTTCAGAGTGAATGATAAGTATCATAGAGGAAAGTGTTGATTTTTGGAAGTGGAAAACTAACTTCCTTCAGACGTCGAAAGTTCGAACATTCGAGTTTCGTTTCGGATCATAGAGTAACCCCCTGTTTCGAATAAGCTTGTTCAACTGAGTAAACTAGTGATAGCCGTAATATATTCTCATCAGCTAATATCCTACATGAACCACATTGCATTTACTATCGTCATAGGCATCAGAGCAAACACTTTGCTATGTAGAAATAGAATAATCATGTTACCATACCTGTACGCGTTGTAGGGCAAGTTGCCTCTGGTATTGTAAGTATTCGTGCTTTTTCTTCCTCATGGCCTGCAGTTTGGCCGCCATTTGCATTTGTCTCTGTCGTTCAGCGGCCTCGGCGGCGGCGGCCAGCCGGGCGGCGTGCTCGGCTCTCAGCGTATCCAGCGCTGCGCGACTATCGCGGATTTGAGTCACTTTGTCCTGAAAATAACATTAGTGTAGGTATTAGGTATTGACAGTCTCTGTAGCGCAGTTGTATCTGACTGTTGGGTGTATATTTATTTATTGAATGTATTAAAATCAGCCTTTGTTTGCGTCAAATTACCATCGCTGTGACGTATTTCTTATGCTCGTAATTTAAGGATCTAGCATGTTAAAGGCATCCGGTATTTGTTTTAACGAATGATGTACCAAAACCATTTTCAACATGTAAAGTCCCATTGAAGCATTTTGTTATATGCGATTATTATTCAATATTTATAGCACTTCAGATGGTATAAAAAATGTTACCTGTAAACTTTCCAAGTAGACCCGTTTATCATCCTGCTGTTGGATATATTTTAAAAGGCGTGAATGCATGGCTGTTATGTTCATGAACAGCGTTTGAACTGCAGTGTCGTTGGCGATAGATCGTCCTCTGAAAATATATAAACAAAATTAACTTTAGTCATGGATAAATTTTCAGTATACCCGTGAAGCTATGGTAGTGTTGAATAACATACCGTGATGAGTTGCTCTTCATTCTGTTGACGAAAATCTCCACTTGCGATTTGAGTGATTCTACAAATTCGTCAATTTCTTTGTCTTCTGCGTCATCGTCTTGTGTTTTTCCGGTTGGTAACTTAGGGTAATCCTGTAACAATATGTGAACTGTGAGTTATTTCATACAGATTAACAGCCTTATTAATAGACAGATTTAAAATCTATTATAATTATAGAATGTTTTGTCCCTTTCGAACGACTTTAGAATTCCCTTTGAGCAAAGAAGACAAAACATTCGATAGCTATAATAAGTTTTAAATCTGTCTATGAATAAGATCGTAACTGTTTTGCGGTTTATTATGCATAATAATTTATTTTATTTTAAAGTCAATTTCATTCGGTAACTTAACTGCGACGCATATGTCCTATCGGCATGGATGGCAAATTCAATGTTTCGTCATTATAATCATTAATTAATTGGAATATTCCAGCTTTGTTGAAATAGGTTTTGTTTAAATAACATAATTTCTACATCTGCTATGTATCTCTAGAATTATTGATGGGAGTATCAAGTACATACTAGATAGCCTCTCGACTAAGGGCTATCAAATTATGCGCCGCGACGCCCTGGCACGCTTTAGCGAGTGAAGGGTACGCAATGCAGCAATTCTCTTCCTCTTAATACTATTTTTGCCTATACTATACATAACCAGTATAATTGTACCTTTCTATTTCGAACAACTGGATAGATTATTACCGAAATAGTAAACATTTATGTGAGCCACGAACAAACTACAAAATATAGGAAACCCTTACTCTTGAATCTGGATTCTCCATTCTCTCTAGAGTCTAGAGCAGCGGTACTCAATCTTTCTTTTATACGGGCCATAAACACGTTATAATCATGGTTTCGCGCACAAAGTTATGCATCTAGACTAATGCATCATCACGGTGGGGTTATCCGGTTACCGATCTTTTACTCGGCGAGCGTACAGTTTCTATATTTGCAAACCGCATGCGGGCCGAGGCTACAGGTTGAGTATAGCTGGTGTAGAGGGTATATAATAAAGTGCATTACATCAGCGGTATCATTGGAGGCGGTGCTGGCGGGCGCGGGCGCGGTGGGCGCGGCGGCCGAGCCCCCCGCCAGGCGCTGCTCCCAGTAGTTGCGGTCCAGGTAGCGAGACAGCTCCGAGTTGGCCGGCGTGCTGTGCTCCGGAGACGCGCTCACTGACGACGGAGTAGGGGACACTGGAATAGATCAATAACACATATCAATATAACACTCACACACAGTCGCCACCCCACGCTAATATGGTGTGTGTCGTGAGAATTAGAAAAAAATCTTTTTAGACAAGTAGGAAATCAATAATTCTGACTTACATTTTATACAATCTCCAGTTGCTTGTTCAGAAAATAAAACAACAAGACATTAATACACAATAGAATTGTTAAAAAAATATTGCAGTGGTTATAATACAAATAAGGTTACGATTGTGTCCAGACACCTTCAGAACAAATTGATGAATGCAGAATGAATAGAATGACAATACTTACAATAACAATTAGTATTAATATACATGTATGATTGTTAGTAACAAAACGTACATATAGATTTACCGGTGGGAAGATGGGGCGAGGGGTCTGGAGCGATGTGGGCTCGGGACTTGCGCTCCTTCTCCTTCTGTTCGGCTTCCGACTGGCTGAGAGCGAGCGCTAACTGCAACTCTTCTTCCTCTTGAAGTTCCTCGGCAGTTTTGCCACCTGGCCGCTTCTATTTAAAAGTAAATTTACTATTTAGAATATTGCATTTTTAGGAAAATGATTTTATTTGCTTGTATAAATTCGCAATGAAAATATTACAATGTATACGAAAGAAGAGCAGAGGCTACGGACATGTAAGCGAAGTGCCGGACGCTCGTCACAAGGTGGACGGACGACCTGGTTAAGGTTGCAGGAAGTCGCTGAATGCAAGCCACTTCCAACTGGTCGGTGTTGAGTTCCTTGGGGCTGGCCTATGTTATTAAATAATAATATGCATATTTTGCTTTATTAGGTTTAATTTGAGGTCGAGCAATATGCGCACTTGAAAGATTATGATTGTTTGGTAAATCGAGTATTGGCAGAGAATCGTGAATCGTGATAAGTATTGTACATTGATATCAAAAAAATAAGATGAAATTGTAGGCGTTGGCAACATGTCGCGTCGTAGAAGACAAGGGTGGACGCCAATTGCGCAAAGCAAATAAGCCTGGTAAATAATTGGAATTATCATGATTATAATTTATTTGTATTGAATTATCTATTTTTTCATAGTATTTATGATTCCCTGGAATATAAATGAACATTTCAAATGAAAACAAATAATAATTAAAATGTTTTTATTATACATTAATATATTATAGGCTAGTGGAAATTTGTAAAATTATCATAATTAAAGATAATCGAGTCCTAACTATTAGTATAACAAGATCAGATACATGTCAAAGTATTGTAAAGTAATGCTAAAATGTTAATAAGAAAAAGTACATTAATTGGAAACAATAGGAATTACAATAGATATTTATACATCTATATCATTAACACAATTATCATAATTCATATAATTATACAACTTTACACCTGAAAAGTATTTTCAGTATTATCACTATTCCAAATAATTATAATAAACCACACAAATATCATGTCACCATTTGCCAGGTGAAAGGGATTAATCTAAATGTCACAATTATATTCTTAGAAAGAACTAAGTGCCCTCAGCTTTATCTCAATATGCCAACATCAAAGTTTAAAGCATATGGAAATTATCAGGTCAAGATAATAAACCCAGTGAATGTTGGACTTTAAACAAATTTTGAGTCATTATTCCATTTATATTTATCTAGATTGTAACATTATGTAATATACGTTAGTACTTTTTGATTCTCCTAACAAATGTTGGAGTCTCAGGGACTGTAAGGGGTGCAGAAGACTTTTCCGGTATAAAAGGTTGAATTGCTGGGACTGGTTTGGCATGGTGTATTAATTTAGCTCTAATCTCAGCTTTTGCCCTTTCTTCTACTTCTTGTTGTTCCTTCTCCTTCATTAATCTAATCCTTTCCATCTCTTCTTCTTTCTCTTTCAATTGTTTTTCAAATCTCTCCCTTTCAGCAGCACGCTTTTCTGTGGTAAGTTCAAATGGGGCAGGCTTCACTTGTGTAAAATGTTGCAGAACTGGTTTAAAAGGTTCTTTATAAAGTACTACCGGTGGTTTAGCCTCAAAATGGAAATTATTTTCTTTATTTTCTGACGATGTTGCTGAAGAACTGCTTTTGGCAGTCACACAGCGCATTTGTTTTTTCACTGCACCAGGTAGAGGCTGGGCCTTGAACTGAGAGGCCTGTTTCCTTTCTTCCTCTATTTGACGTTTAATCTTCTCTTCCCTTCGTCGTCTCAATTCTTCATCGCGCTTCTCAAAGGAGAATGGCTCTGGTTTGACTGGTCCAAGTCTTTGAGGATGCTTATCTGCAGATTTTTGGACAATTGGTTTAATATTCTTATGTTGATCCACAGGCGCTGGCTTTTTGTAATGGAAATTGGGGCTCATTGGTGTGGTAAGGTGGACTAATGGTTTCACAAGCACTTGAGGTTTTTCTAATATATGTTTCGGTGCAGGCCTTGCTTTAAATTTTTGAGGAGGTGTTGTTGGTATAGGCTTTTTATGAACTTCGGTCAAGTGGAATGGCTCAGGTATAGTTAAAGGCTTCTTAGTCACCTCCGGCAAATGCCTTGGACCTTCTATGACAGATTTAGGTATAGGTTGTGCTTTAAGTTTAAACTTTCTGATCTCTTCTAATTCTCTCTCTTCTTTTTCTTTCTGTGACTCGATGTGTTGAGTCCGGGAACGCGCTTTGCACCGCAATGTAGGTGAAACTGGCACTGTCAAACCTGGCCGACCTGTACCTCCATGAGAGCGGAATGTCTGGGGCTTTGTTGAATGGAAACGTCCTGGTGTGTCACGTTGATAGTGATAAATAGCTTCGGCCATGGAAACAAACTTTGTCTTAGATAATTCTTGGAAGGTTCCAGTTGGTCGCCTACATTTCATATAACCGTCAGTGTCATTGAATTCCATCTTGACAAGGTCTTCGCGCAATCCGGCAATGTCGTTCATTGACATAGATTTTCTCATATATCCATATTCATTTCCAAACGAGTTATCTAAATGGTTATGGTCACCAAAGTCTTCTTCTATTGGAGTCACTGGTTCTTCTTTTATACCCATTTTACCGTTTGGTGTAAAATCACCGCGAAAGTTCGTCACATAATTTCTAGCCATATTAATGCAATATATTTTGAATAAACACAAAGTCAATCCAGTCAATTGTTATTGTGTCGAACGTTGTAAACCAATTTGAAAAGCTTTCAAACCGTTACACTAAACGCCATAGAGTATAAATAAAGAGACAAGTGTTGACAGCTCAAAAAATTTGGGGTGAATCAAACCAATCGTTCTTCGCGTACTTTTTTGTAAAAAAGTAAAAACAATATAAACTATGAATATTGTAATGTTCTTTTTGTAAAAAACCTATTTTAATATAATTATTGTTAGCGAAAGAAATATTTAACGCCCGCTTTGTCTGTGAAAACAATATAATACTAAATACTCGATTTTTTTAGAATGACTTGCGAGTTTCCGAACGCAATATTACCCTATATTCAAGTTACTCTATGGCAATATGTCAAATTCGATGTGACATTAATGGCGGATGCTAATTGACAACTTGAAACACGATGTTATTTACCCAAGCAAAGTAGAGGGTTTCGATATCAAGAGTGAAAATAGTCTACGATTAAAATACAGACACTTTCAGAAATTAAACATGGCACAAACATCGCTACCAAATCCCAATACATTATTGCCGCTCGAGTTGGTGGACAAGTGTATAGGTTCGCGAATTCACATCATTATGAAAAACGATAAAGAAATGGTGGGAACCTTACAAGGCTTCGATGATTTCGTGAATATGCTGCTAGATGACGTCACTGAATATGAATCGACGCCAGAAGGAAGGAAAATAACGAAGTTGGATCAAATTTTGTTAAACGGAAACAACATAGCTATGTTGGTGCCCGGAGGAGAGATGCCGGGTGAATCATACGACGGCCAGTGATTTTAGTTTAAATAAATTAACTTACGTAATTATAAGGGTAACAACTTGTTTTAATTAACATAACCTCATAACCTTTGGCTTTCCTATTCACATAAATTAGATAAATTCTTACGAAAACGAAAATATGTACATTATCAATTATTGATTTACACAAAAGAAATTAACTTTACTATTGTAATGGATATTCTTTTAGATTGAAGTCTAATAGGTATTTGTAAAGTAATGAATGTAACTGTATATAATTCCATATCTATGTATTATCATTTTCAATTCAGTATGATAATGTCACATAATAAGGGATTTAAGAACAAAAATAAAAAAATGGTAAGTAAACAATAAAAGCAAATAACATTAACAATAACAAGAATTAGAAAAATCAGACTGGTGATAAGCATGAGAAAGAATAAGTATAGCTGCTTAATATTTGATAATACACATCATTTAAGGCCTGAGACTGATACTCAGTAGATGAAAAAAATTGTGTCATAATATCTTGCAAATAATATAATTGGCTTATAATATGGTAGACATCTCAAGGTAGACTGGCAGAGAATGGCTATGGCATTAAATCTGCCTATATACATTGTGTGTATATGAAGTTAAATAAATTAATAAATATCGTTTCCCTTTTCTTAGAGATGCAAAAATAAAGACTGCCTCTACTTTTACATGCCAACAGGCCTGTCACTGGCAGTTTTATCATAAATTGTTTTGGCATCCCATATGTGAGAGGCAACTTGGATAGGTACCACTGCAATGTCTATTTCTTCCGCCAAACACCAGTGTAAATGCACTGTTGTATGACAGTTTGAAGGACATTGTAGCCAGAGTAACAACTGGACATGATGAGATTTAACATCTTATGTAACAGAATGGTGAGTGCAGTGGTATTCCAATAATTTAATTAATTTGTGCTGTTGTTTGTTTTTGTTACTGTCAATGAGCAGTTGTATCGTTTACCATCAAGCGCATGACATGCTTGTCTCCCCATTCATTTGCAATTAAAAAAAAATCATTTAGTAACCCTTAAACTATTAAGAAATACAAAAATATTTCAAAGAAACTATACCTGAGCCTGGGGAGGTCCATAATCATTGGCTGTGTCCACAATCTCCAATTTGGCAGATGATGACGGAGGCCGGCTGACTTTGTCATAGCAAGCATCACACACCCGTACCTATTTTAAACAAGATTTTATGAGGTATGTATGACTGCTAAAGTAAAATTCATATTGTTTCATTACAATAAAGATAAGAAGTAAATCTTGGTTTTATATCTACTCTATATTATCGCTTAGAACATGTTTTGACAATGATGTATATCTGTTAGGACAGGTGCTATACCAAATACATACTGAAGCCTGACTTTTCCTAACCAGTCACGTGTCATTATTTTAATTCTATTATTTAGTATATTAATGTATAATGTAAATAAGTTGTTATTTTAAGAATACTTAAAACAAAACAAAATAATTATGTCACTCACTTCTTTCTCGATTCCATACTTGGGCAAGGTTGATGTTTTTGAGCTGCATTGTTGGCAAAACACTTGGCCACATGCACGACAGTGGTGTCTTCTTACTATCAGCGAGAAAGCAACTCGGCATCTTAATGTAAATTAAAACACAATTATTAAAATGTAATACTTGTACAAAATATTATGTGAAACAAGAATAAAAGCAAAAATGTTAATTTCATAAACCAGGAAAACTCTCACAATAATCTTGTATGAATGTTGCTATTTATGAAAGTAATGTATTTAAAAATATTGTAACACAAACCTATGGCACACTTCGCCATCAGCCCATTCTGGTGCAGTATCAGCAGAAAACATCGCATCCGATTCTTTTAATGTTGGGAACTTGTATCCTTCGGCTTTCAAAATGTTCACAGTGTCCTATTTAACAAAACAAATTATATTCTCACAAAATTAATTCACATTTCCTTCAAAATCTGACACCGAATTATGATAACCTGCTTCAAGCACAAAGAAAATACTGTTGATGTTTTGTTTTGTCTCTGACAAATGATTCATACAATCTGTTGATAAGATGTGACGTGTACTGTGTACTTGGCGTGACGAATAAATACGATACCTGCGCTGCACACTGTCTACGTATTTAAAACGTGGGAATACGAAGTAAAAAACAATTAATTCAGAAAACAATAAATATTATTCAAGCAGATAAATTAAAATATAAATATTTAAAGAATTACTATCGACCGTTGACATTCGAGTTGAGGTAAACAGAACAATTCACTTTAATTTGCCACAGACCAGCTGATTAAACGACCGCTTACGTGTGTGCGTGCGTTGACGTTAATAACAGCAGCGCAGGCTGCATAAAATATAAACCTAGGATTTATGCGGTGGCGCAGTACGGATGTTTCACCGACATAATAATATGCGAATATAATATAACACAACTGGTAGACACATCTAATTAGATTATAAAAGTGACCAGATCAATAATGTGAAGTGGCAATGAAGTGTAACCTTGATGTGAACAAAAAAGTTCAACAACCTCGCTCTAACTATCCATGTTGGCTCTGTGAAAATCTCATTATGTATGTTTCTTTGATAAAAATCTACTGTTATCGCAACTAAACAGTTGGCATGCTTTCCAAGCGTTTTATTTAGTACATTATTCCCCGGTTGCGCTGTGAAAAGCATTTTTGCAATATCACTTTGGATTCTGTACAGGGGTAGACTGAAGAAGCGCTGGCTGGATGTCGTCAAGGAAGATATGAGAGTCAATGCCCTTATTATTGAGGATGCCGAAAACCGGGCGAAATGGAGACTCATTTGTAAGGTGGTCCCAGACAGTGACCATGATAATGCTAGGCAGAAGGATAATTGAGGATATTAAACAACTGAGTTTGGTCGCAAAAACCTTGATGGTCATCGCCAATCCTCTGTGAAGACTTTAACCTACTGTCGCATTCTATTAGAATTAATCATTGGTAGTGGTACATAAAGTTTTTTGTTGTTGATGTTTAGACATAATTAGTAATTTTCTATTCCAACATAACAGCAAAATATTATTTATTAGAGCATAATATTCCATTAATAATGCTAGCAAAAAATATACATGTACATATATTCATACCTGCACTGCTCTGTATTTTGGTGTGTTGCGGAAAGCAAATGCCCATGCTTGTATGAGTTCAAGGATCTTGTTTCTCAGATTTTCATGCTGGGTTGTCTTGACTAAGTCACGTAACATCTCACAGAATGCTTTTGATGTCACTTCATCATGTACACCAGAACCTTAACAAAGAAAAACGGATATTATTGGATGCTGTGTTTTATTAAAATTGCCTAAACATCTCCAGAGTCCAGTGATTGTTTCCATGGTTAATTATTTAAATCAATAGATATTATGCATATCTCATACTGATTAATATAAAACATCTTTTGTTAGGGGTACTGTATAAATACCTATCAGGAAGTACCTATCTAGATGCAAAGTATTTCTAATAGGTCACTCTGTAAATTCTTGGGGTAGGTCTAGGGCAAAGAATTTTCTAGGGCAGAAGTTGATGATGGTTTATGCAACATATATATTTTTAATCATTAAATTTTTCTAAAAGTCGTGTTTGATGACTTGCAGCTGGAAAGGCCTATTTCCAGCAGTGGACTACTGAAGTCAATTATATTTATTACTCATACTACTTATCTCCAGATATGAGGTTGCTATACACACTAATCTTATCTTTTTAGCATTATCAAATGTTTGACAAACTCTCAAAATTAATATAGTTTTTAAGGGATTTTTAATTTTTTGTTAAGATTTTAATCAGTAAAGCACTTTTAAAGAATATACACTCATTTATGTGTCTTAATCCCAGTGGATTAGCAAGTTGAAGTGGCAATGGGTGGGTCACATAGCATGGAGAACTGATGGCCGATGGGGCCAAAAAGTTCTTGAATGGAGGCCACAAAGCAGAAAGCTCTGCGTGGGACGGCCACCCACTAGGTGGTCAGATGACTTGTTAAAGGTTGCGGGACATCATTGGATGCAGGCTGCCTTAAACAGGTCACTGTGGAAATCATTGGGAGAGGCCTATGTTCAGGAGTGGACTTCCTTTGGCTGATGGATTGGATTGATTGGATATATTGCGTTAGGTTCAAAGATGTAATCTAATTTGTAACAGTAAAGGTTGTTATTAGTTGCAAAATAACACTTACCACAGTTTTTGACAATACTCTCGAGTGTCAGTAGTGCAAACATGGCCTGGTGTGGATTCTGCGAGTAAAGCTTCTTTTTGACTCCTGCCACTGCATATTTTGCCCTGAGTGTAAAAATAATTTTTAGTTATCAGAATAACACATGAAATAACAAACAATTTAGATTGCCATCATAATATAGGTATATTATTTGCCCCAAATCAATGTTTACATAATGCGTCCAAACATGCATGTATAAGAAATAAATATTTCTTTTAATAATTTTCTTAATTTAATTTCATATTATAAATAGTTCATTTGTAAATGATATCCACATAATTAGGGCCTGCATATTATGATAATGTTATTATTTTTGTTATTTAATTTTTATTACTTGTCAAGTGACTGAACAATACTGGATTTATAAATGAGTAAAGGTGAATCAATTGTAATATTATAAATGCAAATGTATGTTGGTATAGCATATATAATAACAGCCCAGAGAAGCTGGATCAGATCTCATGTACTATAAGTGTATTACAAGGGTTAACAATGAAAACTTTTCATAGTTTGTAGCATTTTCATTTAACAATAAAGGTGTAAAGTTATCAATAATTATTGGAAACAAGCAATCTGAAGAATGTTAATATTAAAATGAAGAAAGTTTCCACTATTAAAACAATCCTTAACTGCTGTGTATTAATTATATCTTAAACAAATGATTAGTGTAAACACATAGTTATCTCTATATTATTCAATAACTGGGATACATAGCAACTAATATTGTATATGTTTGTTAACAACACAATACAATCTCGATAATTAGTCTTTATGCCTTATCTGAACGTGATTCAAATATGAATATGCTGGAAGCACAGAGAAAGTTATGGAGGCCTAGTAGGTTTAGAAATAACAATAAACAAATACAATGAAGATATCGAAAATTACTTACGAGCAATCATTTTGCCTAATCAAATCACAAATTTGTAGAATTGTCGGCCAATCAGGGTCTAGACGCAGATTACTTGTGGCTTTATCTAGAACAAATTATTTCACCATTATTAGGAGAGAAACAGTCATTGACATTGTCAAACTGCGTTAATCATAGTATTACTAATCGATATATGGCAAAAACGTGTATTTTTTAACACCCATTTTGTTTTGGTTTTGTAAAAAGAGACTAGAAAGCAAAATGCTAATCGGAGAAAACTGCATCGCATAAAAATATAGTAGTCAATACGTGATAACATTCTTCCATCGTAATGTTTAGGTCCTAAGATAACAATAATATTTAAATTTACTTACCAAGTAACTTGTCAAAATTATTGCTTTTAAACATTTTGCCCTATTAGAATAATAAACTTTTGTTTTAGAAAATCAACAGAAATCAGTTTTAGGGACAGAAAAATGACAGTACAATTTTGTCAAATTGCTTTTTTTTGGGTGTTGGCAATAATAAACGTCATTGATACTATATCCAGGCGAATTACATGAACTGGTATTCTCTTCATATACACCGATTAGTACAGGGCTAGCGACATCTAGCAAAAAATTTTGCAGCTAGTAGTTCTCTATATTGTTAAAAGGTAGCTCTTTTTAGAAACCATAGATAATACAATATTTAGAAACTATTGCACAAAATTAAATTAATGAAGTTTTATCAATTTTCAGCTATAACCTGTTTAAATTTAAACATCATACAAAAGCGTTGGTTTCCAAGCTTTTCAAATTGATCGGTTGGTAATTGCGTGGTGGCCTGTTGGTAATGGACCGTAACGCGGCTGCCAACGTGCTCACGGTGGTCGCGGGTTCAAATCCGAAGGCACCTCTGACTTTTGGGAGTCATGTAAGTATTTATAGTTAATCACAATATCAGTGAAGGAAAACATCGTGAAAAGATGTTGCATACCGTAGCGATAGTGCGATTTTCTAAGGTATTTATAGTCCGGCAAACCGCAGTAGTCCAGCGTGATGGACTATATGACCTAATCCCTCTCAATCGTATTCTTGATTGTATAGGAGGCCCATGCCTTGCAGTGGGACGTATATGAGTTGATACACTGAACAGATAAATATGTTGGTTTTTGAGGATTTTCTGGTCACAATTCAAAGTATCCAAAAATATAATTTGCTGTTTTTTTCTATGATAGATAGCCAATCACTCTCATATTGCAGTAGTAAAATAAGGAACTGAGCAGTAATAGACTCACTAGCTAGTTTTTTTTATTAATGGGTAACACTAAATGCGATTAAATTGCTTCCTACGATTTCAGAATTCAGCAGTTTAAAACTAGTTTAAGGTTAAGGCCTGTTTTATTTCTTGATTTCTAACTGAACACCCTATTTTTGTCTATAAAAATATAAAATGTAAAGGTTTTTCGTTTAAAGAATTTACAATCTAACATGCCAATCGCTATATTTGCTAACCTTCAGATATTTCTCTATCAGGATTTCGTATCAGTCAACATTCTTATCTTTCTTCTTCATTACACACCGCAATCAAATCGCATGGTACCTAAAAGTAGTTCATAGAATTATAACTTCAAAGACGCATCGTGTTTTTACGCGTGACAATAATACACCAGTAAATATGTATTTTATATTTTGTGTCTGAGTGTGATACGTATTTATTACAAACATAACAATGACGCTTATGATAAACAGTGAAATATTATCAGGTTTTAAAAAACAATATGATATAAACAATAAAAAACTTTCTAAGTTTGAAGATAGTTTACAAAGGTGTAATAACGAGTTAACAGCACTCAAGATGTTCGTGACTACGCTACAACTACAGATGACTGCAATGCAGACGATGTACAGAGATTTAATGGAACTTCGACAATTAATTGTAATAGCTCATCCACACCTGCGAAAACCGAGGTAGAATTATCAGGTTACAATTTTAAGCCTTAGCAGTAAGGACCTATGATGGAATTATGGATCCATATCCAAAATTTCCTTTGTAAAACATCCTAAGTTTTTCTGCCGAACATAAAGGAGTGTTAATTCTGTAACTTTCGTCGAATTTCAGATAGTCTATCACAAAACCCCGTATATCTTCTCTGTAATCCACGACTGGAACGAATCTGCGTCCCCATAAAATTTCTTGGGCTACATAACTTGATTTTGCTTGAACCGGCCGGCCCGTTGATTCAATAACACCTTCAAAGACGATCAACAGCTCCAGCTTTGACTTTAGCATGTCATTAGCAGAAAGTGTATAGAACGGACTGAGCTCATTTATTGTATGAACTACAGACATAGGAAACATGAATGAGACATTCTCGCTTGAGTCAACTGATAAGTTCAGTTTGATTTGCTCATTCAAAACGTCACCAGACCTGACGCACCTAAGTAAATAGGCGTTGATGCTGACGTCGATAATCCTCGACTTCCTGGTATTTCCAATCCTGAAGATGAGGCACATGTTGCCGTCTCTCTGGTTGACGATGGCGTTTTTGGAAAAAATCAAAGTCTGAGCCCGATTCTTCGGTCTGGTTAATTTTGCGAAAACAATGCCGACTATGAAAGATTGGGTGATTGTACCAAGAATGCTTTCTATGCACATTGTCAGCCAAGCTGCAGGACATTCCAGGGTGATCGATCTGCTTCCGTAACCAACAGTGGTGTGAACTTCTACGCTGAAGAGGAATATGGATGTAAAACCATAAATTTCACGGATACAAGGCGACCAAGTAGAATTTGATGACCCTGGCAAATGTCCTTCGTCTAAATCACCATGGGCGTACATTATGATCCACCAAATCATTGAGAAGAGAAGCCATATAAACAAATAAGTTAATATGCAATAAATCAAAGTCCACCTCCATCGTGCTTCTATGAACGCCGTCACGATATCCGGAATCACATGATATCTGAAGATCTTCGACTTCTCCAAGTTAAAGTGTCCTGATTTGGAAACAACTCTTTCGTTCTTTTTTCTGCGACTTGAGCTTCGTCGACGCGTACGTCTATAATATAATCCTATTTAATATATTGTTTTTGTCATAAATATATTGAAATGTCTTAAATTGACCTTACCTGAGTAATTTTAATGATTTATCTGGTGCTAATGGTACAGCGGCTTTTCCAACATCGGGCAAATTATTTGCGTTCACTAGAAGTGACTCCGTGTCGTAAATTTGCATTATTTCGGGATCTCGAAAAGAAAATGTAAACAATTTTCAATTTATTTATGAAGAAAATATGACTTTATTACGCATTGTCTTATTAGTTACTGACAAACAAGTGTTTTCCGCTATGACTTGATACGTTAAACAATGATTAAATACTGTATTTGAGTGAGAGATAAAATTATCTCTATAATTATATAATTTTATATTACGTGTAAGAGGTTTTTGCATTTTAAGGGTAAGTTTTACTTTTGATGAATAATTGATAACATTTAAGCTGTAACAATAAAGAGTTTTGTAAAAATGTTTATTTTTTTGTTTACCTTATAATACAAACATTGTAGTTAATACGTGTTCCATATTGGTTTTACGTTAAATAAAATCAGAACATACTTCGGGTTTATCCGTCAAAACATTACTTAATTAATAATAAACAATACTTAATAAAATACTTAATATAATTATATCTAATATTCTCTTAAAAATAAAAAGTTACTTTTAATTCAGTTTTTTTTTTGCTTTGGCAACTAAGTTTTAAGGCTGAAAATTTGTTATATAAAATTAACCGCAACTTGTTTCGATTTTAAAAGAAAAAGAACTGTTTTATACGATTTAAAATCAATCATATAACTGTTGTAATGCGGACGTTTATTACTTGCCTTTAAGTTGCAGTACAAATAGATTTATCAGGTTTCAGTTAGTTTATAATATCCTGGTTATTCCTCACACATAATCACTGAAAACTTTATCTTTTATCACACATAATAACAGATTCTCTCCATAACTACTCGGTGTAATTATCAGTTATCTGCTTCAAAATGCTTGGCTCGATGTAGGTCTCGGCTTTAGTACTGACGTAATAATTAATGAATAACTACAATACATATACAAATAATTTTAAAGACCTTAGTTGGTAGCGGTCTGAAATATAGCACCATATGTCTAACCTTTATCGTCTTATCTATCCGCACTGTGGTGATCGTCCAACATTGCCTTCCTTATTTCATGATCTCTGCTCACTAACACAAGCTGGTTTACTCTACAGAAGACGCATTGCACAGAAAACAATATTACGAACGCGAGTATTACGCGGAGCGACGGGAAAAAGCTAGGTCATGGCATTAATTCATAAGCTCATAATACAGCGGACGGGGATGCTTCGGCAAGGCAGGAAAGAGCAGCGGCCATGACAGACGAAAGAGCATACACACACGCAGGGAGCGTAATTCGATAATCGGCGTGCTCTTGAACGAGCCCGCGCCGCTGTCAGACCATCTGTCATGTTGATAGACTTTGTCAATGAAGAGTGTAATAGCTGTTTATGAGGATACCCCGTTGCCGCATTGCGATGTGTTCTAGATCCTGCACCTGTGTAACATGATGTAGGTATGCAATATTAAAGCCTTGAATAGGTATCTTTGTTGTATATTTGCCCATTAATCATTCAACTTCTATTGAAATTTATTCTCGAGTGTAAGTAGCGCCTCTATCGGCGGTACAGAAAACTACAAAAACAAATATACAAGATGAAGAATGTATATTACAATTTGTAATTACAACCTTTTATATTGTTTGAAAAACTTTATTAAATCGTATTTTTATGATGAGTGCCAAATAATATTATTGCAATAAATATCTTATTAATCTATCAAATATCTTCTTAACAATTTGTAACTGATTGATGTCTGTACATGGATGATATTTGAGAAAACTTATATAAGGGGACTGTATGAACGTAATAGAACCCAAAACAATGATTTTTAAAATTTTTGTCCGGTTGCAGTTGTGCGCGGTCATCTCAGAAACGGCTAAAGGGATTTCGATGAAATTTGGTATGGAGATTGCTGACATCCTGGATTAACACTTAGGCCATTTTATCCCGAAAAATGTAATGTTTCCGTGGGATGAGGGAGGAATTCCTTGCGCCTTGATATTTTGGGCAGGTTATGTGTTTGGTCTCTACGCAACGTAAGTTCTACTCAGTATTCAGAGTTGGCATGATTAGGAGAAGCAATACATTTACTAATACTGTTTCGATATCAATAATTCACGAGGATTTTCTTTAATAAAAAAACGAGATAATTAGACTCGTACTAAAGAAAACAAATGAATTGTTGTTCTTACGTCCCTCTTGCACGCAACTCCGGAATCAGGCGGTTGTGAGACTATTTTCCGTCAAATAGCAGGATGTGTGACATCCTACATTCCTAGTTCCTTCAGGAAGTTGGCCGTTTCATGTCGACGTTCCAGGCTTGCGGATAGTCTAGGACCTTGTTCATTTTATATTATAAAAATAGTTTAAGTACTATATTTTATGCATATTGCATACAACATTTTTGATGTCCTTAATTATAAGGTTTTGAGTAAACACTGAGTAACCAATTAAGTGCACCGTCAATCAATATTATTCCTAAATACATTCCATTAATATTTCGTATATATTTTAACTTTCATTCCTATTATCATCAATGACGATAAGGATTATCATTACCATCATCATTTTCGTCATCCTCAGGAGCTATACTTGCTTTAGAAGATAAAGGTGTGGGGGCACCTTACAATTAATGTACGATAAATAGACCTTTTTGTTTTCTATAAGGCTTTTGATTTTTTTTATTTTCGTAATACCTATAAATATGTTTAAAATTATGTGCCGGCTGATGAAAGCTTACGCCCCTTGTGTTACTGTACTGTATCAGCCCATATACGTCGCACTCCAGGGCACGAGCCTCCTCTACAATTTAGATTCAAGAGTACGACTGAGAGTGGTTAGGCCATAGAGTCCACCACGCTGGTCTAGTGCTGGATGGCGGATTTTACATATCATAGAAATTATAAATTTACTTTTGTATTGTTATAGCGTAAATTTCACTCAAATCACTCTAAAACATAGCTAAAAAAAAATGTATGTGATAAAGCATAAGTTTGCTATATCACATAAATAACGTTTTAAATAAAGTTGTCTTGCTGTAGAAATTTCTTACACTGCTTCTACCGTTCCAGTGGCAATTGTTTCCAGTGGCAAGTGTTGACGATAATTTGCCAACAATGGTCAATTTGACAAATAAAATGACCAAGGGCCATAAATAGCACACATCCACGCGTTGTATCTTAATGGGCAAACAAAGGGTCAGTACCAACTTTGCCTTGGACCATTGTAACCTGGTTTCATTGTTCGCCAATCTGTGTTTTCTCAGACATATTAAAAGATAAGGACGTAGGCAAATTATTCACTCAATATGCGATAAGGTGACATATTTCATTTCTACCAGGCTATGCCGACATTACATTACATCAGACTTTAATACTAGTCAGAATGACTGGGAATTAAAACTCAGAACCTCACGATTCACGTCAGCAACTGAACTGGCCTCAAAGAATGAACTGCAATCAAAAAACTGCGCTGCAGTCCCGTCAATCAACGACAAGCAGGCAACATACATTTGAACATAAAAAAATATCTATGTCAATAATGCAATGCATTATTTATATGTAATTGGCTCATAATGACCGAGAACGGCCAAATGGATCGTGGGAAGACCTAAGGTGAGTGAGGTCGAAGTCTGAACACGTTATAAATCTTAATAAATTGTTATTTTCCAATTTTAATCTATAAATACTGTTTTTGGTTGTGAACTCAGGAGATTGCTAACGGTATGAATCTTTGCCTTTCAACCTTAGGGAAGCATTTAGCTTTAAAGAGCTACGGTAAGAGATTACAATTGCCAAAAAATGTAGAGATACTTTCTACCAACTATGGAGTCTCTGGTCATGTCACTAACGAAACGCAACCGCACAGATGTCACTAAGTAGCTTTGTCGTTTGTATGATTCATCATATCCATCATCATTATTTTTTATAAGAAGTGCAATGCTAAATATAGGTCTCCTTCAGGGCTTATCACATATTAAAAAACTAAATTAAATAAAATTTAAATTTCCTTTTATACTCACTACTGACTAGACTGTTTTAATGAGATGAATATAGCTTAATACTAAAGCTACCAATTATGTAAATAAAAAAATACCTATTTATACTGGTCATTGATAAATTCTTTCCAACTTATAATGAATGACTGACAAACGACAACCATCTCTCTCCGTCATTTAACTCATTAGTTTTACGAAAACGGAATGATTTAAACGGTCATATTTTTAGGTTAGAGTGTCCGAGTAAACTGTTACAAGTGCATCGTTACTGCTCATATTTTCTTCTGATCAATTGCATGCTTTATGTGGTAGTAATTAATTACAGCTGTAGATTCTTAAAGAATATACATGTGAGTTAATTTTTTTTGAGTATTATTTAAAAGCTGTTACTAACCCTAAGCACAATATATACTCTTACATCAATAGTCCTTGACATTTATATTTGTCCTTGATATCTTGATATCTTATAAATTTCACAACCAATTTCACGCGACAATCGTTTAACGCAAGTAAGTATTAGTAAGTGACGTAACTCTACCAGATTTTTCATAAATCTCAACTACCCTCATATTTCAAACATTTTTAGTTGCATAGCCTTTATACTTGAATGGGAAAATGAAGGGACACGTACAATTTTATGTAAAGACAAAAGGCGGCCGTCAATTGTTTCCAAACGCGTGGCCAGTTAACAAATAATCGCGAGTCACAATTGGCATAGGTACCCGGCGGACCACAGTCGGCGCACGCTTCGCAGTACCAGTGATCCTGGCGAGCGAAGCGCACACGCACCCACACGCTATGGGAATCAGCGTGTCCCAACCTGGAACAAAATAAACCTTCTTAAATAAATATCTATATAGTTATAGGTACTAAGTGATGTGTTTGTGTTGACGTTTTAGTGCTGCAATGTGCCCAGCAAGTGACTGTGGTGAGTATGTTTGTTTTGATACATTTTTTGTGTTTAGCCGGATAACAAATATTGTTTGTTGTTAAATGTTCGAAAAACGGATACAGATAAGAATATCCTCTGCAAATTCGGAGACGTGTTTTTAGACTTCAAAGAAATATATTTAAATTTGTATCGTAAATTGAGTAGTCGTGTAACGACTTTTATAGAAATAATACTGTTGTTTACAACATATGCTATCAAGTAAAAGGTAGTGTTATCAGTCTATTTATGATAGTAAACTTTCAATAACAAATCTGTATCAGCCCGTATACGTACCACTGCAGGGCACGGGCCTCCTCTACAATCGAGAGTACGATTGAGTGGTTAGGCCATA
Organism: Theretra japonica; assembly: GCA_033459515.1. Lineage (NCBI taxonomy): Eukaryota > Metazoa > Arthropoda > Insecta > Lepidoptera > Sphingidae > Theretra > Theretra japonica. The sequence continues at coordinate 9,278,524 of CM065943.1, forward strand.
TAGTCCACCACGCTGGCCTAGTGCGGGTTGGCGGACTTTGATATACCATAGAATTTTTTTATTAAGTTAAAAAGAATGTGATTGGATGAAATTGGCTGAACAGATTACACAATTATTAAAATCGGTCATCTTGCAACGAACGCGAATTGTGAACAAAGTATAGAATTTATTCGTTTAACATTTGTGGAATAAAATAGGTAATCTTACGTATAATAGTCACATGAAAATCAATGAGTCTAAGTAAATTACGATGATTTATGACAATTCATAGGTTCAAATTCTATCTACGGGTGTACATGCTACATTCTTTTCAATAACTGTGTTGCAATATACCGGCAATTGGCCAATTGGAATTCCAGACCTCTTTATTACCAAGAAATACTAATCTTTTCAAGATATCTTACGAGATACCTACATTGATTCCATTTACCGATAAGGCTACATATTCATACCAATTTTTATTTTCCTTTAATAATTTTTAAGACTGCCTCGGTGGCGTAGTGGTACTACGGTATGATTGCAAAGCTGAGGTCTCGGGTTCGAATCCCGGGTCGGGCAAGTGATATTGGATTTTTCTATTCATTATCAGCCCGGAGTCAGGAATTTGTGCCCGATATGGCGATAGGCTCGCCCCCTATCACTTCGTGGGACGGAATATACAAGGCGAAACGTGGGTGTTCTGGTAGCACCTCTGCCTACCCCTTCTGAGAAAAAGGCGTGTGTTTATGTATGTATGTATGTTTAATAATTTTTAACACACACAATTAAAATGTGGAAATAAACAGTAAAAATGCACCGAATATTAGCGGCCGTATTAGAATTATTTAGGGATTCAAAGATGATTAGAACCTATCAATTAACTGAAATTGTATACAATAAGGATTTCCAATACAAGAATGCAAATTGTCAAATATTAAGAGGACGAGAGTTAGTATAGAACTTGCAGTAAAAAAAATTATTTAGTTTGTTGTTTTTTATTGCGTTGAATGGCGAGATAAGCATGCCATTCGCCTGATGGTAATCACTAATCGATATGACCGCTTATAGACAGTAGCAAAACCAAACAATACCATGAATTACAAAGCAATGCTTGGCATTCCACGGCGCTCGCCATCCTAAGACATAAGATGTTAAGTCTCAATATGTCCAGTAGTTACTCTGGCTACAGAGCATTTACACTGCTGTTTGCCGGGACAAATAGACATTGCAATGGTGCACCCAGACGGCCTCGCACATATGACAGACCAACCATCATTAAACTTACGGAAATATTTTAATTTCTTTTTTCATGGTGCCAGTCTTTCATCGGGTGTTCATGATCCTATTACTTTGACTATTGATTAGTATTGGCTCTATTATAATATTGCTGTATTAGACCGATTTAAGGTGGATTCAAGAATCAAGGTGATGGACCAATTGCTTGTCATTAGGAAGCAATAATAAAACAAATAGGAATCTCAATGTTTCCTAAATGTACTCGTATGTGCACCATGGATGTCGCTCGTAGACCATAACCTGTTTTATTTTCTAACGATGTGTTCGTAAATGATTATTTTAGGATACAAAAGGTGGGTATACATTTTTAGGTCTATGCTTAGTTTGGTAGCAAATCCATTTTAGTTTTAGATACTGTCATGATTCACCAAATATTGAAAGCTATAATATTTCCTACTTTCTTGCTAATGAATTCATGTGTTTGTTTTCAAATGTCATGACTGAGTACTGGGCAGCAGTCAGTAGTTACACGTTTTCAGACCAGCGTCGAATGCCAACAGCCACTCATTTGAATTTCAAATGCAACGTACACACGATCATGACATATTGTTTATATCTTCGCAAACAATACACTGTGATAATGTTGATTTGTGTGATAGATTAAACATCTCATAGAATTTACATTGTAAATCATATTTGCGATTTACATCATCATCTTCGGTTCAGGAAGTCTTTTGCTGAACACTTGCGATATATATCAATAAATTAAATTCTGCATTTTGTATTAGAGTCATATTCTTAAACTTTTTTAGGATTATTATTAAATTTAAAGTGATTTTTATTGTGTCTAATAATAAGCGTATGGCAGCATAGCTGAGTTTCCGTTCTTAAGTATAAAAGAGCCTTGTGTCTCCTAGTGCTTCGAGGAACGGGTACTCGTCGCACTGTTTGGAGAATGTAGAAAGGTTTCATCTTGCCCAGCCCTTCTATTTTGCCCTCCCTTACCCTAACTGTAAATTGTGACAGTCTCTTTTATTTTAATTTATTTTTCACATTAATTAAACTTACGAAAGTAGGAGATCTAAAATGACAACCACATAAAATAAAAATAATATGCTAACGATAGTAATGTCAGATGCATTTGCCTCATCATAAAAATCTTTGTAAAGCGTTATCTCTAAGGAAAGGGATTTTTACACGAGAAAATCCTTTGATGCAATCTGCATTAAACTGATGTAGTAATGAGCCAAGTATTTTTCCTCAGCTTAAGTAGGCGCCGTGCAAACTTCCTCGATTGGATAATGTAGAAAGTTGATGGTCAATTCGATTGCGCATTTCGTTCATGTCTGACACACAACGCCTTTATTATACCACATAATCGCGTTTAAACTTAGCTAAGCACCAAGGTCTTATACTAAAGCCATTCTTAGATTTAAATGTTGGAATAATATTTTGAATTATTTGTGCATATCTTAAAAACTTGCTATTCAAGGTACCATACATTAGCACCCTTTATGAAGCCCTCTTAAATCTTTATTTTACACAGAAAAATAACAACATAGAAAAGAAAATATTTAGTTGATAAAATTTTAATACACAAATTCATAACACCTCGTCAGTCAGCAAACAGTGAAAAAAAATTGAGGAAAATCTATGAAGATTTTTTAGAAATATCTTATCAAGTCTGCCAACCTGCACCTAGTCACCTGGATAGACTAAGATTTGATTTATTTTTATCGTTAATCAGACTTGTGCCTAGAACATAGCCTATTCAATTATAAAGACTGTATTTAATTGAATCACACACTAACGTCTTTAATCATAGACAGTTTTAAAACCTATTTTAGTTATCGAATGTTTTGTCCCTTTCTAACGACTTTTGACTTAGTTTGAGTGAAGAAGACAAAACATTCTGTAACTAAAATAGGTTTTAAAACTATCTATGAATATGGCCGAATATCTTTAAATTTTAGATAATATGTTTGGTTTAAAAAATGAAATAGTTTCTAACGACTATCTAGAATTGAGGTTAATATAACTCATATAATGATTATTATTTCGATTTTTATAGCAAGCTTTTCTAATCTTAAATCATTATACGAAGAGGATACCTGGAAGACGTGAGCGCTTGAATTAGTATAACAAATCTCCTTACGGAATGTTCTTACTTGAATACTCATATAGGCTTTCCCTGTAGGTATCATTATTACTAATAATACACATAGCTTACGATCTCAGAAATAAAACATGTCTAATGAATGATTACTCTATAACTACCAATTGATAAAACGGTTAATAAAGTAGGTTTAATAAGGGTGCCTTATACAAGATATTTCGGTGATATTTTATACGTATTTGTAAACCAGAAATATGTGTTCCTAAAAAAGACATACAACAGAGAAGTAAAAATAATGTAAGACAACGACACTATAGGAAAGCAAACAAAAATAGATGAATAATTTCTAATCCTTCACTTAGTAAAAACAGAATAAATTTGCATAACCAAGAAGATGCAGATCTAGATCAGATGTGTAATCTAGAGTTGATGCATATGGAAGTACCGATGATTACAGTTGGAAGTAAGTAGGTGAGGTGTCGCGAGCCGGCGTGTTCCCGCCGTGACATCTAATTTTGTGTTGACTCACAGCGCTTCATTAAAGTGGGTAGATGGTCACATAGATAGAAATTCCTATTAATCATAGGTTTATTTGTATAGCTCCACTAGGAATGTAAATTACTTATAAGGACAGGACTTCTTGAAATTTGTTGAAGCGCCTGGCTAAATTAGCATCGATATTTAGGTGAAAATTGCCAATCATTTTAGCGTAGAATTCGATAGTAGATAATTTATAGATGTGGTTAAAAATCTGATTGTAAGTATGGATGTAAAAGTGTTGGAATAAAAAAGCACATTGCATTTGTTAACTCCTAATTATGATCACTAAAGACGACAGGTGCAGTCGCAGGAATAATTGCTAACAAAAATCGTAAGTAGGTCTTCGTTAGGCAAAGGCTTAGTCGTGCCAGCCTTGTCAAAAGCTTACTTGGTTTAGTTTGCAATGCAAAAAAATTACTCGTACAATTTAAAATCAACAATTTAAATAAATCAATCAAAAGAGAAATAGACCCTTATGGCTCTTCAAACATAAAATAATTTTGGTCAGTTGATAATTTAAAACATAAATGTTTTTTTATAGATAAATGTTAAACATGTTTGTCATTTTAGATTTTAGACATTATATTGTATTTTATTAAACAAAACATAACGCCCGGCACAAGAAAATCTAAAAGAGGTCATGCGCGAACTACCTTTAGTAAGTGTTACAAAACATTATTTAGTTCTGTATCCGATTCAATAGTCTTTAGAATTAATCCATGAACTATCTCAAAGGTAGCTACAATTCCAATATAAACTAAATATCATCTTCGTTAAGATAAGCCAATGAGGACAAATCAAATCAGAGGAGTAATGCGTGTTCTCGTAATCGGTGCGTGGTACTTGTGTCCGAATATAGACGCTTCCTGGCTCAATCGACGACGCGTTTTGTATGTTCAATGTCATCTGAGGGGTCGTTGGTTGGTAACACGCAAATTGCCACCACGATCTTGGATTGGTTATCCATATTACAGATGTTGAGAGATATAAAACTGAGTTGCTAAGTGCCACGGATGGGAGCATAGGACATGCTATTTCTGGTGCTACTGTTGTTATGAGATCTATGGATTGTTACATAATTTAGATATGGTATGGATTTGTTCTTGAATATGAGTTTCTGGGGATTCTGGTACAAACACGATTAATTAGTAACCATAATTGAATTGATTCTATGCTTCCCAATTGGTCTTCTATTATAAATTGATGTTTCATTTTTAATTTCATAATGTCCGCACAATTTCTACCTTGCACGATCGAAAGACTTACTAAATCATTAAAATCAATAAAAAAAATCTTCTTCCTCACAGCCGTCGTGTTTTCAAAGATCAACAAAGTTGTACTACAAGATGGGCGGGGTAACCGCAACATGTTCACATTCATAGATCCGTACGCACGAAGGTCGAGTACAATTACGCGTACACTGCAATTAACGAGGACTTGCGCTGGCCACTCCACTCGACACTTGATCAATTGCTCTGCGTTTATTATGTTTACGACCTCATTGCACTCGCTTGCAAGTGCATTATCGATACTAAGCATAATGTGTCAATGAAATTGTTAAGGTTAATGGCGCTATATTCTAGACTTATCGTAAGATCTGACAGCTTGACTCATTATGTGCAGAAATGTACACGTCGAGAGGGAATTTAAAGATTTATTGCTGTAAATAAGTAAGAAAAGCTGTTAATAGTAATTGATTTTGTTGAAGAAAATCAACAAATACTAGTTATTAAATTCTGATTTTTTACCAGTGACTTGATACCGAAAAATACGACGTCATAGTGAACCTTACTATTGAATCAAGATTGACACCTGAAGGAATTATTGCTACTACTTTGGTAGTATTTTTGTTCAATACCAGGATATCAAAATCTAAAATACCTTTGTGCTTGGGAGATAGGGTTTCGGTCCCGGCAGTAGTGAATTTAGGGTAGAGCGTAGTTGCGGTTAGGGCGCCATAATCTTAGGAGCACCTAGGCCTAATTTTTGAATCATTTTTGCATACGTTTGGGTTGTGATTGAGGGTGCCGGAGTAATCTCACCCAGCGAATCCTAACAATCTAACCAAGGGCAACCTAGCAATTTTACCCCCGGCGCCGGTAATTCTACGAGAGGCAATAACTCTTAGTAATTGATATCAGAAAAGTCGTTAACAAACTGAATGCGTGGCTTTATTTTCTAACACGAATGCAATAAAACTAGTTCGCCCATTAACGCACATTGCACTTTACTTAAATACGTATCTACGTATACGTACTTTTGTTCTGAGTAAATATTACAATGCTCAAAATAAACCAGTTTTCATAGGTAAATGTTGAACCAAATAGGATAACGTGGCCTTTGCAAGTTACGGTGTGGCGACTGATCTGATTAATAAAACATAATTTTTGATGTATCATGTAATACCTATCCTATAATCATTTTTTCCGTATCGTAGAGTCATAATGTATGTATATTCGTTAATATTAATCAGTTATAAATACTAAAATATAAACTTAGCAACAGTAATTTCGGGTCTTTGCTATTAAAAATCACATACATACATAACCACGCGCCTTTTTCCCAGAAGGGGTAGGCAGAGGTGCTACTAGAACACCCACGTTTCGCCTTGTATATTTCGTCCCACGATGTGATAGGGGGCGAGCCTATCGCCATATCAGGCACAAATTCCTGACTCCGGGCTAATAATGAATAGAAAAATCCAATATCACTTTGCCCGACCCGGGATTCGAACCCGAGACCTCAGCTTTGCAATCATACCGTAGTACCACTACGCCACTGAGGCAGTCGAGGTCGATTAAAAATCCAGGAAGCTTTTTTTATTGCATAGGTGCGGCAAACAAGCAAACAGGGCAGCTAATGGTAAGTGATCACTGCCGCCCATAAACATTCACAATACTTGGATCATAGATGTGTTGCCCGCCCATCAATTCGGGAGTGTAAAGAAAAAGGATGGCAAGTAGAAAGGGGTTTTGGGCATCCAGCAATGTCCCTGACTGAATGAAAAACGACAGCAAAGCTGTCACTTCACGTCGATATCCTGTAAGGCAGTTGTACCTCCCCAGGCGAGCCTGCCCATTCATGCTGATTGATGACCGACAACAGCGTGGCTCTACCACTTTTAATATATATTACGTAGTCACATATTCGGCACATTGTAATATCTGTAGGTATTTTGCTTGCATAGTTCTTCAACTGAATTAATATAGGAATTTGAGACATAGATCCGTCGACTACACTATGAATGTCCAGACGCTCTCCTTTTCTTGCGCGCTCCATCCTCAAATATCACTTACGAAATTTAGGATTTTTCAGATCTCCACAGTTGAATCTGATCGTATAATTTTAAAAATCATAAAATAAAAAGGTCACCACAAGCAAAGCCAGATTGATATTGTTACCGAGGTACTAAATAGTTTAAACAGGGCATATGGGCAGTTGCTAATGCGACAGACAAACCATAAATGGTTGAATCGCATCACATTGTTGGGTAATAATGGGCATTATCGTGATGCTCCATTATTACGCTTGTGTCGATCTTTTTTATTTAATAACAGGAAATTATGACAGCTCAAACAAGAGCATGGCGGCGATTCATTAATCGTACGCTCCTAAAATGGGGCAAACAAAACACGTATTTGTGAATGTAAAACTGCTGATTTACGGTCATCTTGTATTACACGAGTATTAGTTTTTATCACAATTATTGTTAATATATGAATTTTAGTGAAGCAATTTCACAATAAATAGACCACTACTAGTAATTAAATACATTATATTGCAAAAGAATATTAAAACACACGTCATGTTACCAAAGGCGCGCAGAAAGAGAGAGCAGCGCCCCCAGCGGTAAAATAAGGAAATATTTTTGGGCTGCGTTCATAAATTAACAGTTAGGTACAAACTTACTAATCGTAGACCCAAACTGGTCGTGACTACGCAATCTGATGAATGGGCTGGCGATATAACTCAAGAAAAAGCGATGTGAAGTAACAAGAAAATAATATAACTCCCGCTCATTTTGTATCCCATCAACAAAGCCTGACGACTCAATTTTAGTCATCAGATATTATATTTTATGTGTCAGAAGATGGTAAAACCGCTATCTCCGAGTGGACTGCGATTGGCGACGAAAAATAATAGAGCTTAGGAAACAATTATGTTCAAAAGTCCTAACATATTCCTAAGACAAGACCTAGAACATATTGTATTCTTTCGCAGCTTCTAATTTCAATACAAACGAGCCGACACGTACAGGCCACACGTGCGTATACTAGAGATAAGTGGGCAACTTACATTAACTTAAAAGGAGGAAGTTCACTCAAACTGGTACAGATTACCAGATTAAGGCTGCGAAGAGCGCTGGAATGGCATGATTGCCATGCTAGGGCTGTCGATATCTTATTTTTTTGTTGACGTCAACTGTCATGGAATTTTGTTATTTTATTCGCTTTTACCCATATTATTTGTATACCTTTGGAGGATTAATTCGAATAATATTTCTTCATATAAATATAATTAATGTTTTAGAAAGTTTTGACCAATAATTTAACAATGAAGATCTTGAAGACAGCCTCCATGGCGCAGTTGCTTAGACGCCGGCTGTGAAACGAGAGGCCGTGGGTTCGATCCCCGCACCGAGACAAATGTTTGTGTGAATCACAAGTATTTGTTTCGTGTCTGGGTGTTTGTGAGACCGAAAGATCTCTGGTAGTTCCTGACTACGACACAAGACTCGATCTTAGTGTGGGGTCAGGAGTATGTACGTGGCTGTTTTGTGTATTTATTTATTATTTATATATTTAGATGTTAACTAAGCCCCAGACAAGTAGTCTAATTCGAATTTGAAAACAATATTAATATGTAATTAATATAAAAATTACACTATAAAGATTGCCTTACTGTGTACAATGTGTATTGCATCCCTACAGTATGAATTATTAAATATTTTTGACATGTCATTATTTATCACGTTACTCGTGAAATAAAAACTCTGTAATGACCTTGACCACTTTAGTAAAGTATGTACGGCAACAGCAGGAAATTGGGACAAATGGAAAGAGTTGAGGGAGACCTTTGCCCAGCAATGGAACAATATAGGCTTATAACAAAATTACATGCGACGTATAGCAAAAAAATCACATACCGCAAATAGCAATATCCACGACGGTTAACAATTTACAAATGCTTCATGGTAGCCAAGTACCGTAGTGGCATACATAATGTCACACAAGGATAATCTAGATTTTTATCTGTTATTATATTTATAAGTACCCACTTCAACATGCTTTCAACATTGTTAAGTACTACATTATTGTTTCAATCGGTTATCGTTTTAATACACTGGTACGGCAAAGTTACAACACAGCATCTATTTTAAGCGATATTTGGGTAAAAGTTTCCCTGTAAATTTAATAATAGTAGTTATTAACTAGGCCTTTGAAGAAAGACATTAGCCTAAAATTTCGTTATATCTGAAATATATTTTCTAAAATATTTTATTGCTGTGAATAACAGTTCTCCATTAGGGAAGATCTATTTTAGCTAGATTTCAGTTAGATATCATATTCCATAAGTTTATTTAGACTACATAAAACTCTTTTTTTTTTTTGTATTGGTCCGACAAACGAAAAAGCAGATCAGCTGATGGCAAGTGATCACTGCCGCCCATGAACATCTACAACGTTGGATCATGAATGTGTTGTCGGCACAATTGGGAGCGGGGAGGTAAAGGGATGGGAAGAGGAATAGGGTATTGGGCATCCGGCATTCTCTTTAACCGAACGAAAATACACATAATTTGTCGTTGCAAGACCTAATGCTTGCATATTTCCCCATGATATTTTCTTTAATGCAAGGGATAATTAACACTCGATACACGTATCTTGGAAAAGTCAGGGGTGTTTGCCCTGTAATCGAACTTAAGACCTGATGCAACAGTCTACTTCATTCGTTTATCACCTGGTAATTTATGCAATTGAGCGATTATATAAAATGTTCATCAACACAACTTGCACATGGGCTGGATAATTGTACTAATTTCTTAATTCTTAATAACTTTAGATAATTCACAATTAATAATGCAATATTGACTGTTAATTAGTTTTATTAACGTCATAAAAATCTAATTAAATAAACAATCTATTGTTTGTAAATGCTTTGAACAGCGCCGATGGCACACGAATAAAGAACTACGAGACGATATGATTGGATACCACCGATTGTCCTGTCTATCGCTTATAGTGTTCAGAGGTGGCGACAATCACTTACCTTATACGTTAGGCGACCCGGTTAGCGACCTAGATATTCGTTTCCTTTACTATGGAAACGAAAACAAGAAGTTTCATGTTAATAACAATTCCTTATGGGGTTATTAAATTAGCTTAATAATTATTTTTTCTGTTAATAAGACATACCCATTAAATTTACGTAAAAAAATAATGCTTGTTATTACTTCTACAGAAAATCACAGTTAAATCAAAGACTCAAAGGAAATTATTATACTTTATGATCATCATAAGTGTCATTCTTGATACCTGTCTCCAGAAGGTTGCCTCCATTAAAGCGGACATTTAATACGCAGTGTATTTTAGTAACTTTTCACGGAACATACTCGTAATTAAATGAAACACTATACGGCATTCGTCACGTAGGAACTTCGTTCTTTTTTTTCCGTTTTTAAATTCATTCTTATTTTGAACGTGTGATAACCTTCAATTGGCTATACTACTTACATATAAAGTGTATTATTGACCATTAATATGCTTAAAAGTATTTGTTCGGCAGTGAATAATTATAATCTTGAACGTTCATCGAGTTTACTTGCTTTTGAAATTGTCGCCGCGACGTCTCAGGTCCCTGCCTCCTAAACATAGCATACCTTGACCATGCTTTGAACGTATCAGGCAAACCTTTTCTCTCGACGGAATTAGATTTTGTTAGATGTTATTTTTGTAATAGGTCCTTTGTTACCTGAAGTAAACAAATAAAATAAAAATTACTATGGAGTTTACAGGCCGTCAAAGAAACGATGTACATAGTAGGTAGTTCCACTTTCCATAGTAATTCATAAACATAATATTTTAGGTCTTATACTCAGTAATTCATGTTGTAGCATGCAGGGACCTTTATTGTTGAAACGATAAATAATGTGATTTAATCCGCTACTTCCGAAACCAACACTTTGCAATAAGACGTCCAAACTACAATTTTTTTTCCGAATCAATTGCACACTCCTATAAAATAGGACGCTAAGCTCTTCGATACAGGGTTATTAGCCTTTTGTTATACATATTGTACCTGAATTATGAACCAAGATAGTTGAACTATGATTATATAATACATTGAAACAAAGGATGTAATTTAGCTTCAATTACAGTAACTATGTAGCAATATAGCACAACACTCGGTGTAGGGGCATCGGCTTCTTAAGTGCAATACCACAAAGAATTAAAACATATTGCATAATAGTAGAAACTTAATACTCAAAAAACAAAATTCAGTTTCGTTACTACACTGGAACAAGGTAAGAGTATAGTCGATATAGAGACATAGAACTCTCCTTGACCTATGAAAATACTAAGATTTATCAATAATGAATTAAAGCAATAAAATTACAAATAAATTCAAGAACAAAAAACGATTATTATCATGAACTCCAACTTCTATGCAAGTATGCAGCATGTAGTAGAATAGTCGACGCGTGCGAGTTGCCCACGGTCTCAAAGCAATTTAACGACAATAAAGGAACGTCCCTATTAATTCCGCGTCATCTTTACACAATGCGTTGCAAACACGGAATAAAGATTGTTTTACGAGGTTTTCCGCAATAAGGAATCGCCAGTGGGCGGATGTAAAGAAAGATAAACACTTCCGACAACCGTCATCGGGGCGTTAACTGAGTAAAGTGAGATCGACCACATCCTAATGAGTGCAAGGACGACATGTGTCAAATAGAACTCAGAATTGAGCCATCTGGAAAACGGCTGAGATATCCTTCCTGCGAGTGTATTTAATGTTCTGTCGTACAAGGGTTGAGGTTAGGCAATTTCAAATAGTTTGAAATAGAGCGGTTACAACAGAGGTAAAGCTAATCAAATTATCCAATTTCCAATTAATTTTAGACGATAATATCACTTATAATTTAAAGGGATTTTTATATGTAGAATATTATTTATATTAAATTTGGTTATTACGTGCAAAATTAAAAAAAAACGCATACGAAAATGTTATTGATAAGAGGACAATCAATTTAGTAATGCTATTCGACAATAGATGGCGCTAATAGTATGTTCCGTAAAACTCGTCAAAAAGGTATTATTTCATTCGAAGATAAAAACTGCATCCTATAATGAGATTTATTTATTTTTATTTATTCGTTGGGAAACACTGTTGGTCATATTTGCTATCGTTAAAAAATAATTTCTCGTAAAAAATATTTTTTCGTATATTATCTAAATTGTTAATTAGTCCTTTATTTCTTTACAGATTTATTTAAATACATCAAACCCAAGTGATCTACACAATGACTTCAAACATAGCGATCGAAATGGCCCTCATGAGAGCAAGAGCAGTTTTGTGACATTTGTTAACACCTTAAAGATGAACGAGCCAGATTGTTCGTACGAGATGCGAGTCAGGAATGACGACGACAACGAAGGGAAAGCAAAACTGTCTGCCGGCAAGATATTCTATAGACCAGGTATTATAGAGGAGGAGACGGATGCGACGAGTGTTTTCGACAGCTCCGTGGTGGAAACTCCGATGCTGTGTAGTGCCAGTGGGTTCCTGAGGGCACCCAAGATACATGCTTCGAGCAGTCTTCATAGAATACCGACGTATAGCAGCTCTATAGGGCAGAGTACGGTCTACCGGCAAGATACCTGCAGGTGAGGTTTATAAATTAGTTTTAAGTGACACAAACAATCCAATCCATCAGCCAAAGGAAGTCCTCTGCTGAACATAGGCCTTTCCCAATGATTTCCACAGTAGCCTGTTGGAGGCAGCCTGCATCCAGCGAAAAATAAGTAATACTTTTCAGTGAGAATGTGAAGATTGAAAACCGTCTGATTGAGAGATCGCAATCAAAACAGATTTCTTAGATTTCTAGCGCCTATATTGTTTTTCCTGAAAAAGCAGTAGAGAAAAGAGTTAAGTAGGGAACGAAAAGGCTCGGGATAATGGCACACGCTGTCTTTGGATAACAAGTGTCGATCTATTGCTACGTTGGTTCACGCTGTTTGTAAAACGAGAGGCCAAGGGTTATAAATTTTTGTATGAACTAAAAGTATTTTTTTCGGGTGTGGATATTTGTGAGACGGACTATCTCTTGCCTCGGTGGCGTAGTTTTAATGCGATACGATTACAAAGCTGAGATCTCGGGTTCGAATTCCGGTTCGGGCAAAGTGATATTAGATTATTTTATTGAGAATTAGGCCGTTGTCAGGAATTTGCGCCCGATATGGCGGTAGCCGTTGGGCATACGCCCAAAGAAATACTTACTTACCTCTGATTTCCAGAATTTCTTTTAAGCGGTAATTTTAAAAAGATTATGAAACTATCACGAATACTAACTAATAGCAAAGGAAAACCCGTGAAAAATGCAAATAAACGGTCACTGTGTTCTTCCTGAAAAAATGTAGATAAGTTCAAAACATGCGTACAATCAGTGCGTAAACAATTAATTGCAATACATTTATCGTTCAGTAGGAACGCTTAAACGCGCGTCCGTCGTGAATCAATCCTTGAGACGCCTATCTAATCACAATAGATAAATTCTTTACTTATCACTTATAGTTTTGTAGAACTTATATTATTCGCATATCGGAGCTCTGTGCACCGCACTTGCCGCGCCTTAAATCAAGTCCGTGTTTTCCTACATATTGTGTTTAGTCTAAGAATATTTTCCGTGTTGAAAATGCCTTTTAGGACCATTTTAGTGATGTGATAAGATATCAGTGTTGACCAAGTTTGTTCTACTTTCGTGAAGTGACGAGTCTCGCGTTGTTCAAAGAAAACAATGGTCTCATCACGCTGTTTGATGTTCGATTAAATATTTGTGATTTATGCTAGGTCGTTGTAAATCGGAGTTACAAAAGATATTTGCATTTTGACATTTGGAGCAAGGTAAGGTTTTTCAAATAATTATTATTGAAATCGTATCCTCGGTCCTCGCGGGAGATTATAATTAGGTCAATAAATAATATTTTTTTAATTTTGATGACCCACACTAATAAGAGAGAAGAGAAATTACAAATTCAAAATTGTAACATATAAAACGTCATTAAAACCTACTTTTTTACGTAGTGTTTGAATAGACAGTTATTTTTATCAAAATAATTTTAGCTCGTATGGTTTAACTTCACGAAATTGTATATACAATTCATAAAATATCCTATTAAACTCAAAAAAAATTACCATTAACATATTTCTATAATACGACCATTTTTCTAAATTTAATTTCGCAAATATCAAAGGTATTCTAAAATCTCAGTAAAATAAAAGCGTGTAAAAAAGGTTATCAGTTCGTCTAGAACATTCTAGATAATCTTTGCGTTATCTTTTTACGTACCGGAAGTATCTGTTACGCAGAAATAAATAATTCGGAACGGAATATCCTGTAAATTATCTTTTCACAGAAAAAATGGCGGTGCAGTACAAACGTACTTGTTTTAAGGCGAATTCGCTTATTTAATAATAATATTTCGATGGAGGCTTCAAGTATGAAAATTATAAGACGAACTCGACGGTCCCATCATCTTTATAAATATCGCTTATTTATATAAAAACCACGAATTTTCCACGTGTTTTAGGTCGCTGTACTTCAACAATTTTCCATAGAAATCTAAGGATTAGGATTACGTCAACGACAATAAATTTAAGTTGACTCATAACATGTGAAATCTATGTCATACTCGTGTATAAACTAACGAACAGGTGAAGTTGTATTCAATTATAAAGTTAAATGAATTAGGAAAAAGGATTTATTAAGTTTATAAAAAATATCACTTTTCATTATAATGATTCACGAGATAAGGGCAGGATAACCCATTGTGTTATATAAAAAAAATCCAATGAATTGAGAACCCCCTCCTTTTTTGAAGTCGGTTAATGAGCGATAAACAAGCTTTCATTAAGAAAGAGCCACGTGGTAAAAAATGCAAGGGGAAACCGACTTTCGTTTTTTACGCTGTTGGAGGATCTCTGGGGAAATTCTCACGGCTTTGGTGCTAGAGCGTTCAAAGCATAAATCTTCGCTAAGCGTGTGTAGTCGAATATTTGATAGCCTGCATGGCGCAGTGGGCAAGACACCGGCTGTCAAACGAAAGACCTCGGTTTCGATACCCACACCGAGATAAATATTTGAGTGATGCACACGTACATGATCACTCAAACATTTTCTCAGTGTATACTGTATTAGCCCAGATACGTCCCACTGCAGGGCACGAGCCTCCTCTACAATCGAGAGTACGATTGAGAGTGGTTATGCCATATAGTCCACCACGCTGGCCTAGTGCGGGTTGGCGGACTTTACATACCGTATGATTTTTTTGCAAATCGTTATGGTATGCAAGGTTCCCTCATAATGTTTTCCTTCAATGTTATAGTGCGGTCTATACTCATACGTATTTGTTTTGGGTCTGTGTTTGAGAGATCGAAAAGTGTCTTGTAGTTTCTGATATCGATGACACAAGACTAGATCATAATGTGGCGTACGGATGGTGTGTTTGACTCTTGGGTTAAGAGTATTTACAATACAGAGGGAAGGCTGGTACTTCAAAAACGTAGATAAAATTAGTGGTGCCAGGCCATCTTTTTCTGCCCTCCTACTGGCTGACATATGACAAGTTGTCCAACATGCACGAATTATTTGAAAAACAAAGCTAAATAAAATAGTAGGGTTATTGAGTTCCACTCAAACTCGTTTAAGACGGTTAATAATTAAATATACTTTCGGTTATCAAACGAATTTATAGCAATTTGTTGTTAAATAACTAGTTATTTTTTATTAATATAGCAGAGCTATCAACATTACAAACCAAAAATCTACGTTTTTGAAGACGTAAACGAATGACAGCGCTGCCTCTATATTTTAATACTCTAAGATCTTGGGTGCTTTTATTTTTTTTTTCTTATATACACGGTTAAAAAGAGCCTAGAGCCGCCTGTAACAGTAATATTAAAAACAACTTTAAAGCACTTTGACTGCCTCGGTGGCGTAGTGGTACTACCGTATGATTGCAAAGCTGAGGTCTCGGGTTCGAATCCCGGGTCGGGCAAAGTGATATTGGTTTTTTCTATTCATTATTAGCCCGGAGTCAGGAATTTGTGCCCGATATGGCGATAGGCTCGCCCCCTATCACATCGTGGGACGGAATATACAAGGCGAAACGTGGGTGTTCTAGTAGCACCTCTGCCTACCCCTTCTGGGAAAAAGGCGTGTGGTTATGTATGTATGTAACTTTAAAGCACTTTAAAGTTTATAAGTGTTTTGGTTAACAACAAAACTTAAAACAAATGATTAAAAGTGATCTACTGTTTGTCTATACACATAAGAAGCAGGCGTGACAGTACTTATATAGTATAATGTTTCTCTATTGAATCTACAATCAACATCAATAATGCAATTGAAACGACTTGCAGTTGAGTAGAAGAAATATGGTATTCGTCTTCCGGTACAATTACGTCAGGTAGTTTTTCTTTTGTTTATGCCTTTACTAATGTTCCATAATGGTATTCATGTCTGCAACATATTTACGGTCGGAAAAACCACACAAGTAACTAAACCATGTGTTCTTAGTTCTTTCAACGTTTGTAGGGTCGGTTTGAACATCTGCTTGTACGCGAGATTGTTAGGGTTCAGTGAGCATGATTCTATGGGTCTTATTTGCAAATAACAGTAAAAAATTAAAGGATACGGCACCCATCTATACCATTGCTCTGCGCTTTCCACGTGTTTTAAAAAACGTTATTATTAGTAAGGAGTTCATACAGGGTTTATCAAGACTGTTACCGAAAACGAAGCCAGGTGGTAGGTTTAGTGACTACAGACACGATGCAACTAAAAATTTTACAAAAAAACGCGACCTTTTTTATTGTAGCGTTTCAAAAATCATTATGTTTGGGTCGTAAATCCATAGGTTTACTAAAATTATAATTTAAAGCCTTGCGTACTATAGCGTCTAAAAGTAAAAGGATTTACATTATGTTTTTAGGAAAATGTATGCATTTACTATCCAAATACGAAAAAAATACAATAAAATCGTAGTTTTTTTGCAAAAAATTTAGTTGTGTTGTGTCTAAAGTCGCTAAAACTGCCACGTGGCTTCGTTTTTGGTAGCAGTCTTGATATATCCTGTAGAATAGATTTTTATGCAGTTTATTACATTCATTTTATTTTAAATGAGTGGTCGGCATTGTTTTACCAGGAAAAAGCCGATAGTAACAAAAGGATTTAAGGCGGCCCACAAGAAAGAAAAAATAGTTGCTGTCTGTAAAATTTCCGTGATAACTCATAAGTTTATTCAAAGTAGTTTATTAAATATTTATAAATTTGAGATAAATGTACTAACTTTTATCATAAAAAGAAGTATAACTTCATACGTGCGTCATAAGTACACAGGTTTTTTTAACTGATCTATTGAAAAATTTATCTAACTGATTTTAATGTCTTTTTTTAATTGTAAAGCTAATTTTTCGATTCAAGGAACAAAAATTTGTCATTGAACTCTATTACTTACAGGTTTGTCGCATTATTCTAAACTGACTGTTGATAAGCAAAGGTATATTGAGAATGTCGAATTCTAATGCATGTGTTTTGTACCTTGATAACATGCATGATGTATTGAATCAAAATAGAACATGATAAATTACAACGTAATACGCACAATTTTTCAATCTCCCTTGGCAAGAAAGTCAATTTTATATTCCCTTTACATTCAATTTACTTTAATTTAATTTTTGATTTTGATTAATTAATTGTATCTTTGGTACTAAATTATATCGTTGTTGACCCCCGATACGGACTATATCCTGCTAACACTGAGTAAATTAAAGAGGATTGGAATTTCGAAAACCCGTACTACCAACTGAAGTTCCATTTAAGAATATATTTAATAGATAATTAATAATGCTCTTTATAACAAATTCCATACACTGATACATTATCTATTTAATTTAAATGATATTTTTGAATATCCTAATCCAAATCACTTTAATCCCCTCCTAATCGCAATTCATACCAAATGGCACGTTTTACTTTTCATTTATAGCAATTTGCAAATCTTTTGAGGCTTTCCATGAAGCCAAGTGACTTTATCTTATCATCAAAGATTATTATTTCAATCTGATCGTAAGTAAAATCAGTTTTAAATAGCCGCTGTTTCACAAGTAGACACAACTTTTTTGATTTGATTTTGTAAATATAGCATACAGTTTTAATATAATTTTGATATTAAAGCAGGATGCCCATTTTACTATGAAACTTCGCATCGGCGCGATGATTTTTGTCCATCGATGAACAAATCTATATTTTCAATAAAATTAAACATAATTGCGACCTAGGCCCGGAGTTCTTGAAGAAATGAACTTGAAGTCCAATAAAAAATATTTTTTTGTCTTCGTGAATGTATGAAATGTGAATGTATCTGTGTGAATGTGATGATAACTACTTTATTTTATAAATATCTGTCGCCCGGGATAAAACAGGAATACGTTTAGGGACAAACCATAAAAAATTCTAAAATTAATTTTAAGCAGTATCGGGGTCTACGATATTTTTTACCGATACCATAAATGGACGTTCTCCTTTGCCACTATTCCTAAAAAAACATATAAAATTGAGTTCATGTGGTGTTCCAATACCCCTCATTATGTTTACGAAGAGTACTATCTAGCAGTGCCACGGATGTATTTAATATGACCACAAATATGACAAATAAGTATTAATATTACAATGTAAATTTTAAAATCTTTTCTTTTTTTTTATTTAGTTCAATTACGATTCCATTTTTAAAAGTTAATATATCTTAATATATATAAATCTCGTGTCACAATGTTTGTCCTCAATGGACTCCTAAACTACTTAACCGATTATAATAAAATTTGCACACCATGTGCAGTTCGATCCAACTTGAGAGATAGGATAGTTTAAATCTCAAATTATAGTCGCAATTTTAATTTATTGCTAATTATTTGTCTGTTATTATTTGACAGTCACAATCATCTGTTAACTCCAAATGATTCAAACAGATGTCGATACCTTTCGACTGGGTTGAGTAAGTAATCAATAGATGGCGCTGCTATGGTAAATCTACGAACGTGTCATATAAGCTACATTTTAACAGTATAATTACCACGTGTTGTTGACGCTATAAAATTAATTAAATTTATTTTAAAGTTTTAGCAGGAATTTTGCAAAGTATTTGTGTTTGCGTATTTTTTTAATGATATTCGTCGTAGTTTCGTGTTTATATAAGGCCTTTCTACAAAATAAAAGCAATTCCAAAAAATTGCCAACATGCCTATTTAGGCATTAAGGGATGAAATGGGATAAAGTGGGACGAACGCGATGAGACCGGTAGATGGGAAATAATGGGACGGGATGTAACAGAAAGAAAAGGAGCCAGATGAGATGGGATGGGATACGATAGGAAAAGGGATAGTAGGTACTTAGGTTGAGTTCAGGAGTACAAAAGTTTGAACGGGAATAAGATATTTCTGGTGTGGAGTGGAGTCTAAACATCTAAGCACCCAGGCGAAGCTGGGCCGGGCCGCTAGTTTATTTTAGAATTGAAAATGTTTATCATATTTAAGTTTTCTTCACACACCTACTCGGTACTCCTACTTCCTTAAATTGAAGGAAAAAAAGAGTAAAAGACGATTGGTTAATTTCTCGGAGTTTATATTGAACGGATGCTTGGTTTCAATTGCTTTAATCCATTGAAAAGAAATATAAAATGTTTCAAAATACTACTAGACATTGAACTTTCGTCAACGAAGTACAAATTTAAATAAAAGTGGTATTTATCAAATAGCAATTTTCTAATGTTATCTATTATCATAATCAACAAACACAGACCACACGCTATTTAATCATCTTACGTAGATGTAAATTGCCAATGATGATGATGATGAATCATATTGGCGAAATCGTTTGCCTTAAATCATAACCAAGTCAAGCCTCCTGCGAATTAGTGCAATTAAAACAATCAAATACCTATATATATAATACATTATGCAATAATATTCATTATTGCGGGCTTTACTCTTATCTCATATCAACATTTACAAATAAGTTTTACAATTTTATTTGGGGCGCAACATTCTTGCCGCTGCAACTGGCTATTGACGAGGCACTACCGCTTACTAATTAGGAGTCGGGACTGTATCGTACGCAAATTTTTTATAGTGGGTGCTAGATTTTCATCGGTCATTGAATCAATCCAAAGTAGGTACGTCATCCTAGTACCGTTGGGAACTCGCACCCCAGTTCATTGTTCAGGCAAGCGTCTTAAGTGACGCTATTACAAAAATTATTACACAATCTATTTATTGGACGTGTGACAATACGCAAAAATCGCAGATTTAACCCATCCGCGGTCACCAAACCATATCGCGATGCAGCCGAGCGATCCAATCATGAGGCCAAATACACGCAAGAACCGACCCGATCGGTTTCTATAGGCGTGAGTTTCCTTCAAAAATGAACTTTACACTCTGTGCTATTTATGTTTTAATTAAAAAATTAGTATCTGGTGAAAAAATGACCAAAAATAAAAATGATACGCAGAAGTGGCGCAATCTGTTGGCGGGTTAGAAAATAAATAACTGTTCAACCCCATTACAGAAGTTAAGATTGACCTATAATGATATATCTCACGCACTTTATTTTCATTATTAATTCAGAAAGTCAGAAAGCGTTTAATAAATCTAAATGTACATGTAAGTATAAACATTTGTCTCGGTCCGGAGATCGAACTCGCGGTCTCTTGTTTCATAGTCGGCGTGTCAACAACTGCGCCGCGGAGGCTGTTACTTACAACCTACGACGGTAATGAACTGGCTTATCCCATGTCATTAGTTATCCATTGAAGTCCAAAATAACCGTACTACAAGCAAGCAGAAGCATACATAGAGATTTAGTTTTGTGATGCCAGACATTTTCACGCTATTGCAACAAAAATATAAAACTCAAATGTTATAAATCATAGTCCAGACTGTAATTTTTTCTTGTCGCTACTGGTTAGTGCCTGAGGAGCCAAGGGTTTGCGCTTTTTCGTGTGACGTCACCAACTTTTTGATGCTGGTGCGGAGTTATCATCGGTCATTGAGTCTCACATCCCATTCCAAAGTACATCATCGTAGTACCGTTGGGAACTCGCACGGCGCACGGCGCACCCCAGGTCACGGTTTAAACAAGCATCTTAAATGATGCTCTTCAAAAAATAGTTTGGGAGGGCAAGATTACGACATATACGAGATTAAACTCGAAACGTTGCAGATGTAACCCATCCGCGGTCACCAAACCATATCGCGATGCAGCCGAGCGATCCAATCATGAGGCCAAATATACGCAAATACAGATCTACTCGGTTCTTATAGGCGCGTGTTTTGTTCAAAAAGTTTTTTTGTTCCCTGTGCGATATATGTTTAAATTAATAAAAGAACCGTTTGTGATAAAATATCCAAAAACAAAAATTATACGCAGAAGTGGCGCCATCTGTTGGTGGATTGGTTGACTAATCATTTTTCAACCATTTTGACCCTGTTGCGGACGTTTAATTTGGTACTTTAGATCCTGCAAAAAATTTCGCCAAGCCTATAACTTAAATTTAAAAACTTTTCCAATTAGTCTATTCCTTTAATTATATAAGTGCACTTTAGGGAATCGACTGATTCTGCAGTGGCTGGAGGATATCATTGCTGCAGCCTACTTTTTGTATCTCATTTATTCTACTGAGAGTCCGTAACAGACTCGTCGACTTTTTGCGCCCCAATATCGGTCCTGGGTGACAGGACTTGCAGTGGTAGGTTCGCGATAGACTTTTGACATTTTCATTCTGTAATTCATACTAAATTTGTACAGAAAGTCAGTCTCCTTACGATCATTCAGACAGAGCGTGAGGGAAGCCGATGACTCGATGCATTGTACGCACGACATCACGTCACACAAGGTTGTCGAAGTGTAAACAAATTACAGCCTCGGGATCATAGTTAATCTAGCAATTCCACCAAAAACCTGTAAACATGATACGTGTCTTCTTAATCTTGATTAATCACGTCTAGAAAACCTTTCCACGTTTTCAGTAAATATCGCGCTGAGTTAATTTCTATTATCTTGTTAATAAATACATTTTGCTAAATACTTAGTGTAATTAATAAAAATACAAAGTATTTTTTAATACATATTTCTTAACGTTCTGTTTTCTTCGTTGAAACATTATCATTTAGTATGACCGACTTTAGTGCTTTGCTAAACTATGGCATATTACGTGAGTTGGATGTCAAAGTTAATATTATTATTTTGTGTTATTCAATATTATAAAAGAAGATTTTTTTTAAATTGTAAATACCGTTACTCTTGTTAAATAGGTAATTAAAACAAATCAAAAGATTTAAAATATTCAATAACTGGCAACATCAAATCATACCTTGTCCCCATTATGACTAATATTTCATTTAAAGCTTTTCATTTGTTTAACAATTCAAACACAGTTTGTAAAAGTTTATTGGAATACGGGGAATTACAATATTTGAGTGGTTTTTAAACCGTGTGTATTCTAAACATACACCATTTTTATGATGACTGATGTGTGACTCAAAAGGATATATGTTTTACGGTAAATATGTTTTTTTATGAAATAGAAGTTTGAATATATTTGCAATTAGATATTCGCTTTAAAGAACAAGAGATAAGAAATTCAATCAAGCTTTACTTTTATTACAGTTAAGCGCAATAGTCAGCAGCATTTTGCCAGTTGCATACGATTTTCATAAAAGTTTAAGAAATTATACTTCATTTTATTACATTAAAAGTATTCCTAGGTAAAACCCTTTAACTTTATGAAACAATAGTAAATATTGCAAAAATGAAATCGATTCGTTTCATTGAATTGTTCTAAACGAAATCCTTCATGCATAGGTACTTAAATTAACAATTTCCGATAAACTACTTCTACAAATTCATTGTCAAGGCTAAAATGATTCAAGTAAAACGTATGTAAGTGTGGTGGCCTGTTAGTAACGGACGAGACTGTGGTCCTGGGTTCAAAACCCAGGGCACACCTCTGACTTTTCCAAGTCTTGTGTGTATTGATCGTCAATCACCACGCATTATAACGATGAAGGAAAACATCGTGAGGAAACCTGCATACCATAGCGATTTGTACGATTTTCTATAGTATATAAAGTCCGCCAATCCGCACTAGGCCAGCGTGGTGGTCTATATGGCAAAACCCCCTCTCAATCGTACTCTGGATTGTAGAGGAGAATCATGCCCTATAGTGGGACGCATATGGGCTGACACAGTGCAGTACAATACGTATGGCCCAATTGTAGAACCTTTAAACTGTTCGACCTTTACATTAATTTTTAAGCGAAACAAATTATGTGATTCACATTTGTTTCTCTCGAGTCTGGGTGTTGGGGCACGGAAAAGTTTCTTGTATTTCTGATACCAACACTACCCTTGTACCTTAATGTGGAATCAGGACTATAGTGGGACTGTCCGACCTATTATAGAGCTTCCTACGAGTTCGGGTATTAGATTGAACATTATTTTTAACGACCTGGCTAAGGTTGCAGGAAGTCGCTGGATGCAGGGCACTTCCAGCAGGTCAATAGAGATCCTGGAGGCAGGCCTATGTTCAGCAGTGGACTTCCTGTGGCTGAAGATAGAGAGAGAGGGAGAGAAAGATTATTTGATTTTTATCTGATTTAGCTGAGGTTTTACCCTCTCTTCCATCATGGGATGGAAAAAATGCATTTCCGAACCTGGTGATTTATATTTTGGGTGCGTGCTTGTTTTTATATGTATGTATAAAACAGCCTCCGCAGGTTCTATTACATCATATAATACATATATTTGTGACGTTTATGTGTTTTAAAACCAAAGAGTCTCCTGTAGTTTCTAATCAACAAGGGTATCTTATTATCATGTGCGACTCTTGTGTATATTATATTATATCAGTATAGTATATACAATATGTATAATTATATTTACCAAAATACGTGTCTAGTAATGCATACTTGAGCGCGATCCATCAAAATGTGACTTGTATCGTCTCAGGGATTTCTTGGTAGACAGTAGATAGATACTCTTTAGATAGTAGATAACGTTTTTTTTTATTGTTCAATGACTTGGATACTCGCACGTAAAAACTCGTAGTGATGTATTGTGGATTACCGTTCAAGAGTATAATCCAGTATTACCGATTTAAAGAAAGCATTTTATCTTATTTGTGCTTCGAGCGTGAACAGTTCGTTCGCTTTAGCAACGCTGTCATGGTAATATCAACTTAAATACGAGGATTTTTACGAACCGGCACTTTATGACTGATTTTAGTCTTATTATATCTGCAAATAATGTTGTTATATGAACAAGTGTTGTAGAGGTTTTGTCGATATTTCACAACATTGTGGATAATGTGCATTCAATTTTTGCACGCGAATTATATATTTAAAATGTTCATTTTTCTGTAGGCTATTGATTTGTTATTGTATCCTTAATATGTATTATCGTGCATGCCTCGCAAAACTAATTGTTTGGTTTGCATGTCAGTACTGAAACATGGTCGGTTATTAGTAGTGTTTACGACATGTATTGTGGACTGTCCTTTTTAATAAATATAGTGTCAATTCTTAAGCAATATTATTATTTTATAAGTGGTAGAGCCACACTGTTGTCAGCCATGACTCAGCATGAATGGGCAGGCTCGTCCGGAGTGGTACCACTGTCTCACAGGACATCGACGTGAAGCGAAAGCTTTGCTGTCGCGTTTCGTTCGGTGAGTGAGACCGTTGGATGCTCCTTTCCGGTATCGGATCTGATGGGCCGGCAACACACCAATGATCCAAGTGTTGTGGATATTTATTGGCGGCAGTGATCACTTACCATCAGGTGACTTGCTTGCTCGTTTGCTGGAACTATGCCGAACAAAAAAATATTAACATCATTATGAGAAAATACACTTGACGCTGAACATATGCCCAAGTATTGAGCACGGGGCTCAATGATGGATAAAGGTTTTCGTTGAAGTCCACCGCGCTTCTTTGCCTGAGGGAATATGAAAATAAATGATATTATTTATTCATTGTTATAGGCACTTTAAGAATGTTTTAGTGAAATTCGGCACTGTTACAACACCAGGGTTGTGTGAATAACGCAAATCGTGTCTGATTGCTTTCATCAGACGTCATTTGTTTAAGTAGCCGACTTTACTTCACAGATGCAGATAATCTCTTATGACGACAAATTTAAAAAATGCTCTCTTTCTATTATCAGATTTCAATTTATTACAAAAAATAATGGCGAAAATATAATTATTGTAAAGAATTAGGTACTTTTATGAATATAGGCTTCACTTACAATCTTTTTCTTCTTTATTTTTTCCTGAGTTTAAGCTTAAATGTATGTAATGACAAAAAATACACTCGAATTGAAATCGGTTAAAAACGATTACATTCGTTAAAAGTACGATAGTCACATTTATAATGTTTAAAAATAAATATTGCATCCATAGTTTATTTATGTTTGCGAATCTTATCATATTTTAAATGATTTACTACCGCGCAATATAATCGAAGTTCCCCTGATAAAGAAATACTACGTAAGTACTTATTTTTCTGACAAACGTCATATAAGTAATTGAAAGTAAATATAAATAATTTTTTTTCATTATTTTCGTACTTTTTTCATTTACATGGCCTTTCTAATTGGCATAATGAAATCACAGCTGTGCATCTAATGGCATGTGCAGGTGAATCCTTATTTGTATGCACCGGCGGAAGTCTTATCTCTCAGTTCATAAGTCGACACATATCCGCTCGGATATCAGTCGATGTTCAGGCGGATACGATTATTCTGCCACCAGGTGCTTCCTGCGATGAGAAAGAGTAATAATTTCGCTGAATCTCACTCGGTCCTACCTCATTCTACGGCCATTAATTACGAACAGATTTTCAAATGCAAAGTAAAGGCTGCCAGAGACGTTCCAGTGCGTTTGCGCGAACGCTAGGTTGCAGTTGTACCAGTCTCGAATCAAAAATTGGAACGAAGTTTGCGCAGTTATTTGCCTTCACACGTTCCAGTATACTTGTGCAAACTTATACTTGCACAGTTATATTGTTACGTAGTTTCTTTATAAACCTATCGTCAATAAAGAAAAATCAAATTAAAAATATATCCTGGACACGTCACAAATGTCTCATCTCGTCAAGAATACAACAATCAGGTGCTTATTCTGAAATCACGACAAAAATGTCGCAGTATTTGCAAATTATAATGAGTCGTGCTGAAATATTTGCCGAGATGTGTAAATTATAACGCGTCAGTCAGTAAATACGATAAAATCATAATCGATAAATGTTTACGATGTTTTAACACTTTAAATGTTATAGATTAGTGCCGTATCTATGTTTTTGTGTTGTTTGCCCTTTGCAGTCGTAAAATGTCGATCATAACCATTATTAATTAGTATGTTATGGTATAACAATATTAAGTAATACAGTGTTAATGCGAGCCTGGAAGACCTCTCCTGCACTTTGGAACTGCTGTACTGTATCAGCCCATATGCGTCCCACTGCAGGGCACGGGCCTCCTCTACAATCGAGAGTACGATTGAGAGTGGTTAGGCCATATACTCGTTGTCCACGACACTGGCCTAGTGCGGGTTGGCGGACTTTTACATACCATAGAAATTTATACAAATCGTTATGGCATGCAGGTTTCTTCACGATGTTTTCCTTCACCGTTATAATGCGTGGTGATTGACTATCAATAAACATATGACTCCGAAAAGTCAGAGGTGTACCCTGGGATTTGAACCGGCGACCACCGCACTTGGGAACTAAACTTTCATTAAATATGATGGGTATGTAAGACTCCAGTGTAGTCGTTTGTTGAAATTGTGCTCCAAACTTGTATCTCATTTGCACTCAAAATTTTTAAAGCTATCAATCTAGTTGTGAATTAATATAATAGATTATTTTATATTATATTGTTGGAGCGATGACTTTTGTTGTGAAAGATTCTATCTCTCTCTCTCTTCAGCCACAGGAAGTCCACTGCTGAACATAGGTCTCCCTGAAGGATTCAGCAAAATACTATGAAGTTTGAATTACTCCGTTCTCATTACTATGTTACGATCGCCTCATTGGGCAATATTAAAATATTTCATTATTTACAAATAGGTACCTATATATAAATTTTAGTCGTCTAATATAGTGTTGCATTAAACGTTCTTGGATTCGATCACACACCTAGGGCAATGGTCTCACGTCAAAGAGTCAAACTAGCTGAACACTTTCATTCACAGGTATAAATATGCAAGCATCATATTATGATGTTCTAATTTTGTGTTGTTTTCTACTTGCTAATTGATTTGACTGGTAAGCAACATGTTATTGTGTGGAAATATACAAGATATGTAAGTATCTAGTCACGTTATAGTTTAAAGAGTTTTCAAGCACCGCAGTATCGCAATTTTATTACGGTTTGTTAGACTTCTCTTAATTAATTAACTTATTCGCCAATAACTATAACATTTACATTTCTACATTGTATAGACGCCAAGAACGACCTGCAGATAAACAGCATCATGGACAAACCTTTGTGGTTTATAAATGATAAAATACCTACTGATAATGTATATTTAGTTTCGCAATTATGATAAATAAAAGAAAAAAATATACCACAACCTATCAGCCCATATACGTCCCACTGCAGGGCACAGGCCTTATCTGCAATCGAGAGTACGATTGAGAGTCGTTGGACCATATAGTCCACCACGCTGGCCTAGTGCGTGTTGGCCACTAATATAACATTTATTCTGACGTTAGTTTATGTTATACTCGAAATATTTCTATTTTTGATAATGATACCTCCAAAATGTTACTTTTTAATATCTAATTACTTTAATGACTACCTTAAATGATTGAATGTGACGTCACTAGTTCATGTTCATAGATACGTCTTTCAGTAACATTCAGGCGGCCTTCGTTCGGAAAATGTTCGAGAGCAACAAATTAGTGCAGGACTCATATTAGCAACCAATTTACGTATTGTCAAATTAGCTATTTTTAATGAAAATGCTTGGGATGTGAGTGGCACATTAGTACCTATAGGATGTTTATTTAATGTAAACTGAGTGTGCCGGCATTACAGAACATACGACATTAAATGAAAAACCATGACAAATTTATTAGAAGTTTTCTTACGATATACACGTATGTATGTATGTATAAACAACATTCGTAAAAAACGCAGGTTATTGAACTTTAATTTTCAAAATAATGCTATGTATACACGGTATAACTTGATATACCCTATATACTGCTCCCTAAAACGAACCCAGGTGGAGTTTAAGTGACTACAGACACGATGCAACTAAATGTGTTGCAAAAAAAAGCACGGTTTTTTTATACACAATTTAAAGTCTGCTTACTATAGCATCTTTAAAAATAAAAGGGTGTATATAATATGTTTAGGAAAATGTATGTATTTACCACCCAAACACGACGATAGGAAACAAATAAAAAAAAAACGTCGCATTTTTATAAAAAAAATTTAGTTGCATTATGTCTAAAGGCACGAAAACTACCACCTGACTTCATTTTCCGTAGCGGTCTTGATTAACCTGTATATACGTATTATTAAATTGAGTTAATATATGCATGTTATAAAATTACCACTCAATTAATGAGAGGTCATGGTAACAATTGGAGAGAAGCAATTACGTTGCCGATCGTTCAGGCTCTTCGAAGAAGGGAGAATAAAAGATTATAGGAAATATCATGGTTTATATGTAGGCATATTTTTTCGCTTATGGTCGAAACGTAGCAACACAATTTTTCTTTCACGTAGGGTGCCACGAGACCCTGAAGAAACCTATCTATTCATATACTCTGATGAACTATCACAAGACTCTACCGGTCCAAAACTCAGATGTTACATGATAATGGCCCTTTTTTACAAAAAGTTTGGTATTAGCGTATATATTTACAACAAACCTCTTTAGATTCTGAAAATATGGTAAAACTATATTCTGATAAAATTATTACTAAAATCTTAGAGTTTACCGACATTATTTCCCTTGTGTGGTAATACTAGAACTTTAGAAATAGCACATAGGTTATCAACTCTTGACGTAGTTTATTACTTAGTTACATGCTCTCGGGAGCAAGAACATTTTGACTATAATTGCTATCAATCTAGCACAAAGCTTAATTATTATTGCTGTTTGGTCAAAGATAAGGATATTTGTAAGTACATATAAATGTTAAACCCCTAAAAATATATATCTATACCAATCTATAATTGAGATACCAAGCCATAATTTTATAAATTTACAATTTTTTGACTCCTAATGCAGGTAATATTGCGTGTTACTACGCCTTGCATTATATTTTTTTACCATCATCATCTTTAACGCTTTAACGTTTTCAACAGCAATCTGTTGGAAGGGGCTTGCATCCAGTGATTTCCTATAACAATCTATAAAATCGATTGTTTATCTCGCGGATGGACTAGCGCCTTTTCACACCTGAAAATATTCCTAGTAAAATTGCATTGTTAGTAAATGAAAAATATTGCTAATGATGTCACAATGCAAGCTAGTACAGAGTGACGTTCTTATTTATGTAAAACAACGCGTGTAAATCGGTACCAAACGACATGCAAACAACAATAAATTAATAGTAAAGATTTGTTCTGTACGTTAACTGTCTATTCATACACTACGTAGCAGTAGTTTGTGGTGAACAACAGTCCCGACAACGTCTACACATTTGTAATAATATAGTTAATTACGTTGATTTTTACGTATCGTGTACGAAAGCTGTCTGCCAGATAAATTTCCCGCTTAGATAAGGCTACACACTGTAGACGACGCAGCGTCAACGCAGGCACTAACTAAAATTTGTTTTCCGTAGCGAGCTGATAATTTCCGATATAGAATCTCGCAGTACAATTAAACAACATTTAGCGCGTTGTTGTGCCGGCGGACGAGCACGAGAGAGTCAGTCGTGACCGAGGCATTATCGCGCGCGATGCTTCAGGAGGCTTGAGTACGCGAGGGATGGTGGCGCAGACGGTCCGCTGCGAGTGAGGCGCGCGCACGACCACGCACCATGCACGTCGACCCCGAGTCGCCCTCCTGCCGGGAGGAGACGCAGCTCCTGCCCGACGACTGGCTCAAAGTCAAGACTGTTCCCGGCAATGGCAACCTCTCGCCTGGAGTGTACTACCCAACAGGCAGCAAGAGGTTGGTCGACGCCCGACACCCCGTGCCGTCGTCACCAACAGAAACCATACCGTACTGTCGCTTTTGTCCGTTGATTGGCTTTTCCGTTCATTAAGTGTCTAAATGTTTGTTACATATTACATCCTTCAGAAAGTCGTCATACGTAAGACGGTATTTACTTGTATTAACATTAACGAAGGTCGCCGCCGCAGTTGCGAGCGTGTACTACGTGTTCACACTTACAGGAACACAATGCATAAATACATAATGAGAATCATTGAAAATCGACCACTATAAGTGTTTGCGTGTTTGTTTACAGGAGTCGTTCACATCGACATGGTGTCACGCGGAGGACGAGGCGACGGGCCATACTCAAAAATGGGGAGTGCAATATTCTCAAATCGAGAATTTCTCAGCGGCGGCTGAAATTCCTGCAGGATATGTTCACGACGCTAGTGGATGCACAGTGGCGATGGACTTTATTAGTGTTTACGCTTTCCTTCATCCTGTCGTGGCTAGGCTTCGCTCTGATCTGGTGGCTCATAGCGTTCACACACGGCGACTTAGAGCCAGACCATCTCCCGAGCATGCAGGAGTCTTCTAATTGGAAACCTTGTGTGTTCAACATATACGACTTCACTTCGTGCTTCCTATTCAGTATTGAGACTCAACATACGATTGGTTACGGATCACGTACCACTACGGAGGAATGTCCAGAGGCAATATTTATCATGTGTCTGCAGAGTATCGTGGGAGTTATGATACAAGCGTTCATGGTGGGCATCGTTTTTGCTAAGATGACAAGGCCAAAGCACAGAACGCAGACGCTTCTGTTCTCGAAGTATGCCGTGGTGTGCCAAAGAGATGGCGAGCTGTGCCTGATGTTCCGAGTGGGTGATTTAAGAAAGTCTCACATAATAGGCGCTAGTGTAAGAGCTCAACTAATCCGATCTAGAAGAACCAAAGAAGGGGAAGTGTTGTCTCACTACCAAACTGAATTGGAGTTGAACGCGGATGGTTGCGACAGTAATTTGTTCTTCATCTGGCCCATCACTATGGTGCACCGAATAAATAGAGAGAGTCCTTTTTACGGCATATCGGCAGCGGATGTCCTGCAGGAGCGGTTCGAGATAGTGGTGATCCTGGAAGGAACGATCGAGTCGACGGGACAGACGACGCAGGCGCGCTCCAGTTACACGACTAGTGAGATAATGTGGGGACACAGGTTCGTGCCACTAGTGATGTATAATCGTGAGCGGCAGGGATACGAGGTGGATTATTCCAAATTCGACGAGACGACGCAGGTGGACACCCCGCTGTGCTCCGCCAAGGAGTTGGATGAGTTCTACGGCAGCCAGGCTGATCGCAGATCTATTGGTGAGTTCCTTTTTTAAATTACTCGTGGTGGCTGGTTTCATGTGGAGTTGGTTGGTTATGTGCTCCTTATCTGTTTTAACGCATAATACATGTTCTTTCTTCGGAACTATCAAGTAATTAGCTTGAAATTATATGTTTATTGTTAAAGTTATTTGTAAGTTAGATATTTTTTGTAAATTATGCAATTTTGGATGAAATAATAACAATATAATATAAATGCTGTGCTCTAATTAGTTATTACATGAGCATTGAACAGTAACATTTATCTAGGGTCAACATACGACCAGCAGTCTTGTTTTCTACTTGACACGATAATGTCTAATTTATTACCTAAATGATTATACACCGTAATGTATTGTGATTTTTTAACCTTTATTCACAATGAGTGCGTTGTAATAGATATTAAACAATTAGTATGATTTGTAATAAATCTTAGTAACAGCTATGACGCAAAGAACATTATGCATACTGTTTTACATACTTCGTATCGTTTGAAAATATTTTTCTTTGGCAAAGACGAATAACTCTAAAGAAAATATTAGTGAAACCTTATTAGTAAACGTTATCGATATAATATAAGTGTGAGTAGGCGATGCTTTAATTTATATGAAAATGGTAATGCACACGATCAGCGTATATTATTACTAATATTGCACGTGCATGTAACTTTTTTATAAGCCTTATCGATAATAATGTTTATTTAATATATTTATTCCGCCTAAATAACTGTGCATGCAGTATATTTACGTTGCATTTGTTGAGCAAATATTTAGAACGCGAAATAATTCTTGCCTTAAAAATACATTCCGTATCCATTTTTATCAAAAAGTCCTTTAATATTAGATTTTACGAAAATATCGATATTACATATTTTTTCAATATTGCACTATAACTTGGTAGGCAATCTTTCTCTGTTGTAGATTTTGTCACTCTTCAACATCTCATATTACTAATTCTTAAGCAAATACTGTGTGAAACCTAGTTTACTCTGTAAGATAGTAATCAATGATCCTATAACACAGCCCTGCTGCGTAGCTTCATGTATAACAATACCAGTATATTATGTACATACATATATATTCATCAGTTAGAGCGTTCTCGTGATCGCTTGTCAAGCATGTCACATTTTATGTACAGTGCAAACTAATATCTCCTCACTACATGCCTAAGGCTTATGTTAGATAAAATCTGACGTGTGTGATTTACTGCCTCTTCCGTTATATGTAATTGTGGTAGAAAGGATATACCTACAAATATTATTAAGTTTCAATCTTTATGTAAAGCATGAAAAAAGTATAGCCCATGTTTAACAATAAAGTTGGAACTTAAAGTCACAACAAAAAAAAAACATTTTTATTTGTTAATTTTGACTTTTTTACATTTGCCTGGCACTATATTTTTTATTTCCTATTAGTATGTCCCAATTAGACTTTTTATGACAATTGTGTGTGGTCAGGGTCCAGGGAATCAGTGTCTTATTTTCTTAATCCAGCTTCAACAAACTACTCCCTCCTTCTCGACAATGTCAAAGACGGGTCATGGTCATCGTAGAAATATAATTTAAATCTCCATTGGCTAAATGCCATGATATGTGTAGTGGTTAGTCCAAGAAAGAAGCACGTGTGTGTGGATTTTTGTCATATTGTGTAATCGCCATCCGGATAGAAACGAATTCCTTACTACAGGCACGTGTAAGAATTAGACTAATTAAGTTTTTGAATCCGGTGGTTTTAAATTCAAAATATTATGTTTCAGATAATATTGCACAAGATGTTTTTATACGTAAAACTACCGCTTAGGAACTCTATATGAAAAATGAAAAAAAAAAAGTTTCTCTTTCGTATATGTCCTTTTAATATTCCTTCATAAGTAAGCAACGTGATGATTAACTATGGATGTCTCATGATCAAACTAACTGCTGATTACCATTCGATTTTTATATATTTCCACCAGTGTTTCTTTGGCCAGCCTAATTCGATTAAAAAATCGTTGTAATGTTAGGAATATAATAATTGCCACAACAATCAGTATCGTTATTTTCTGAATCTCCGAACGCTAATTTATGCGTTGAGTGATTTCATGCCGCGGCAATTATTTAAAGAGCCACTCGTACGTGTTTTAACAATTATGATGTTCTCAAATATAACGCTAATAAACATTTAAGTAGGTGCTTTGACGTGTTAATTTGCATTTTTACTTAGAATACCGTGGTGATGATCCATTAAATATTTTTCAAATAGACCCAAGTCATAAGTTTACTTGTAAAATGACTAATTTCATATATATTTTCTACCCATTTTTTAACACATCGTCATCATTGTAAGCCAAACACAACACTTCTATGCATTACCTTAATTCTTTAAACATACTTGAACTATCACTTTTTTTCGAAAGAGTCGCAATGACGAGAAATATTTTGTAACAGTAATGACTGAAACTTTTACTAAACTTTAATTAAACAGAAAAATGTACTGGCGTGTATTATGAAGATTTATAAAGTAAAATAGCAGACATAAGTGATCTCTTTAATTTTAAGATAATCTTTGCTATTAAATTCGTATATCATTTAATGGCAAAGATTATCTCAAAAATTAAAGAGATCACTTATGTCTCCTATGTTATTTTATAATCTGTACAACATCGGTGCTGCTCCTTAATCATGTCACAGCACTATTATTGTCTATATTAGATAATTTCATCCATAAACAAGGGGTCCGGCCCTTACTTTATATCCTTTTACCATAATTTAATCTGAGATTGTCGCCTTGATCTTCGGTCTAGACATTCAATTGTGCTAACCTTATGAATGGTGGATGATTTGGTTAGGAGTTGACTATGCTGTTTATGGTGCTATTATTTATGTATATATTTAGTCATTGTATTAACAACACTTATATATTTTCAAGAACTATAGCAAAGGCTAAGTTCTATCTGCATAAGGATTTACATTAGCAAGCACCTCTTTTTCTCTTTGGTTCTTACACTAGTTCATATTCTAGTAATCCTCAGAATTTCAGCTTTGCTAAATTAACGTAGAGTTGGCAGCTCTAGAATCTGTGACTGTTTTATTTTCGACGTCACACGGAAGTGATTTAACCGATGACAAATAATGTCCCAAATGTTTCTTATCCGTTAACAGTTATCAAATCTCGACAGGATGTACCATTTTGCCAATTTGTTTCCCCCTTTTTGATACAGGATACATTTTGTTTGTCGATGACCTGAGATCAGTTTAAATAACGGTTCCATGTTCATACATCGTCCCATCACCTTCAATACTTTATGTGAAGAGACGTACGATTATTTTAATGGTTTCATTCTTTGCTTTAGCAGAAGTGATTTGAATAGCTGTTAGTTACTGCTCTTTGTTCATTTCTGTATTCGTTTACTTAAACCTCGAACACCGTAAGAATATTTTCATTGATCAACTTAAATAATTCTTGTTTTTATTATAATAATGTATCCGTAGATGTTATTATGTGATCTCGCATGTGCAAAACTTAATTTACACTTTATTTCTGTCATATATTACAGCGTATTATATTATTTAACTTGTAAATATGTAAAGACTAACACAACGCAAATGCAATAAAGGTATTATAAACACATTGTATAAATTATGTTGCAAAGCTTAGTTAAACCATACCTTTACACAATTTTTTTTTTGTTTCAAGTTCTAGTTACCTGCTATTTTTAAATTTCGTATTTCACTTTAATTTTTCAGTTTATTTAGAATTTACAAACCAAAGCTTTTTTTATAAGTACGTCGTGGTACGTTAAGCAATTCGATTATGATTTAATTTGTAATTAAAAAAACTGTTTTAAAGGATTTAACTTACGCTAAATAATTGAAATGTAGATAAATCATGCTTTGGAGCGAGAATTTTATAGACAGTGGAAACCATCGGTTATGCATTCCACTTATAGCGCACTGGTCCTCGTTGTTCTTATAAAAATAGATAAGGGTGTAATCGGTGATAATGTTAAGGATAAATAGGTGTTTTTGTGACTGTAACTATTGTTTAAAAATTGATAAGAGTTACCATTTCGCTGTAAATAATCAAATAGGTAGAACACATGTATCTAATATCTATGTCTTACAATATCTCATAAAAGCGTGTATGTTCATAGATTAGGTACGAGTGTGGTTTCATATTTTATCTTGTAGTTTAATATGGATTAGTCAGACGAATTTTTCTTGTCTTATCTTATAGAACCGATGTAATTGACCTTAAAAGACTATTCTCAAAACAGCTATTCATCATTTACAGCAGGATTTAACGCCTTGATGTTTGGTGTACTACACACATGCTATTTTAAGACATTATGGTATGATTAAAAAAGTGAAATTCCAAATTGACTTTATATGAAATATGAAAAAATAATGTCCGAAAAAGAAAAATCTAAGTTTGTAGTCAAATGTACTAACATATTCAATAAAATATTACGTATTGTAATTAGTTATTATATTTTTTATAATTTTCAGTGTATTGGTTATTATTGATATTAACACAAGCACTTGTATTATTGTTTGTAATTTAAATACTAATTAATGTTGTATAATTCAGACTAAACAATGTATTTGCATGTTTGCTTAAAAAAATGTATTTGTAATACTTTCATCAAGTAAAAGTAAAGTAATAGAGTGATATAAGTATTTGTTTTAAAGTAAAAGTAGTTAAAATTATAACATGTATCGAATAGTAGGTGAAATTGAACTCTATTGAATAACGAATTAGAAGATTACGTAGAACCTTTTTTTCTTCATTATTTTTCTTTACAAGACAACTGATTTTCAAGGAAGTTTAATCTTTAAATTTTCTGCCTTCTTTATTTAAAGTGTTGGCAATGTTGTAAATTATTTTTGGTTGTATTCAATTTCACAAAGTGTATTTTTTTTAGTCTACGAATACGTTTATATTAATTGCTCATCTTTGTGTTTTATTATGTGTTTCTTGTCTGTCATTGTGTAAATGTTTTTGTGATGTGATACAGAGAGCACGGAACACCAGCAAATGATCCTGAAGTTGCCAGACCGGACGCCCGCGGAGACCCAGGCCGACCACATGGATGGAGACTTCACTGTCACATTATAAATATTTATGCTCCTTTAATTTCCGAAAATATGAATAAATTGGGAGAGTTGGTCTTTTTTTTATGAAAGCAATTACAACTACGAAAATCTATTTTAAATATTTTTTCAGTAGAGTTGAACGGAATTTATGTTAACGCACGATAAACTAGCGCCATCTAGTAATTGTGTCTGTGGTTTGTTTCGTGTAGCCCTCTTTCCTTAGCCAACTCTCTCGCAATTACCCTAATACTTTTTGTATTGTAATGTAGATTTATGTACAAAACTCGTACAAATAGCTAGAATCCCCGCGTCACTAGTCAACGTATAGCATAAAGCGCAGAATCTCACGATAGAGTTATAGAATATCTCCCCGAGGTTGTGCGACAAACATTCCAATGTTATTTTAAATGAAAATCTATATAAGTGTATACAAATATTTTTAGTGATAAGTGAAAATTGCTTTGCAATGATTCTCCGCTTTAATGTTTATCAGTTTTGTGATAATTCTCTTTTCGTATATGTTAGATGTTATAAAGGAACTTGTTTAAGAGAGTTTAATGTAGGTCAATGCGCATATCATGTGATTTCGTTTTGTTGAGTTGTAAATATTGAATGAATAATTATTTATGTTGTGACGTTGATTTGTGTTTCATTTGTTTCCTTTAAGGCCGCCCGCATACTACGCCGTAGTGCCGTAGCGATCTTATTAAATGTAACTTGCTACAGAAGAGTGGTAGAGCGTAGTTTGCGGGCGGCCTCCTTTGCCTTTGTAATCATATTTCATTAGTGTTTGTTACGTCATTGTGATGGGGCTGTGTTGTGCTGTGACGTCATGACTTTGGTGTTTCCTAAGGCACGGATTATAGATTTACTGGTGAGTAGACAGGTTTACATTTTTTTTTTCGTTATCGAATATATAAAAAAACATTAACAAAAATATGTCTCCAATTGTTTAGTGGAAGCATGGATGCGCTGTATATGCGATCCTGCGTTCAATTCCTAGGTATATTACAACAGTTATCATAGGATTTTTTCTTTGAAAAGCATATTGCCCATAGTATAGGATAATACTATAAAAAGATTTCGAACAAACTTTAAATATAAATTCGAACAAACTATAAATAAAAATACCTTATCAAGAACCAAAAAATATTTAAAAAACTGTTTTCAACTAACCAAAATTATTTTCCGGATTAGAGAAAGATAAAGAAGAACAATAAAACGTATTTTACATTCCCGAAAACAAATATAGAGTTCGAAATTCGAATTAAATTTATCGATAATAACGAAATCAAGATAAATGACAACACAATCTGCATAATCGGCGTTCCACACAAGGTTATCAACATGAGTAATACAGAGACCAGGGCGTATGCTTTCCATTCTTTGAACAAAATGGAATGCATGACATTAAGTTTATTTTGTACCTGTCCTTATCACCTCCATGTGGATTTGTCCCAGTATATTATGGTATTAATTTCGTAAAGCAGTTTAAGAATTGTGATTTATGTCCATTACTTCGTGAAATATTCGAATGTCAAACAAAGTAACCGTCTAGTTATGGCACCCATAGAACTTACTTCTTTAATAGCCTGAAGTCACTGAACATGATTTTCTTTTTCAAGACGGAAAACCACGATAAAATCACGGAAATCATAGGACTTAACTGGATCGAAAAGAGATTAGTTTACAAAACATTCGAGGGTTTCTTTTTCAAGCAAACGAGCAGGCCCTTTACCTGATTAAATATTTTGATGGCTGCTAATGATCACTCAAACTCGATGCCGCACCAATAAACCATTTGATCGCAAAAGTAAAGTAGTAAAAGTAACTCATAATTATAATTTATTTAACTAAATTACAGGATACATAGGTACCGGGTCGCCACTGTCTGAAGACGTGATATACAGAACCTCACTGAACTCTCAAGGAACACCCAGTTCTCCCCTTCTCACCATATCCGACCGGCTTGTCGCCGACGCCATTAGACGAGCTAGCCTCACCAACCGACCAGTCACAGTCAAGTACCCTCCAGACTACTTCAACAGCCCCGAAGAACAGTCCTCATCATCAAGCGAAGAGGAAAAAGAAAAAAATAAAAAGATTTCCAAGAAAAACATAGATAAAGTTTAGTTAATACGTCTTTTAAAATGTGTAATGTTAAGACGAATTTATTCCTTAATTGTTGTAATAAAGTAATTATATTATATTGTGTAATAAAATGTGATAAAGATGGTTGTACAGTCAACTAGCGCCACCTATTGTTGAGTAGGAAAGCTATTGTGTAAGGAAAATGTGTCGCATGAAAAAATCTATATTATATTTATTTTAAAGTGAGTGAGTTTTTTTTATTCCAAGAATAATTTAGATACGTTACAATTATTAAAATCATACATTAGATAATTTAAAATGAACAAAGTATATACTAAATAGTATATAAACATTATATTATTATATTAGTATCGCCAAAACACATTCAAAAAGCTTTTAAACTTCCCGAATAAAAAAATACACACAGTAAATAGAACGAACCAAGAATCGTGCCATCGGCCTTAAGGTTCATAGCATATTTACACTGTTATGAATGAGGAAATAAATATTATATTAATGAATGTTGTAATAACTAGACGAGTCGTGAGTTTTTATAAAACTACGTGCATTACACCTGATGGTACATAACCAACACTGCTCGTGATCACCTACGCGCGCTGGAAATCATAAAGAAAACATTAGGTTATTTTTTTAAAGGTCTCTCCCTCTCTCTCCCTTTCTCTTTTTAGCTACAGGAAATCCACTGCTGAACATAGGCCTCACCCAATGATCTACACATTGATCTGTTGGAAGGTAAGGTAAGAGTAAGAGATATAGTATTTATAAAAAAATGTGGGTGTAGCACACGCGGCAAAATTTAACCTTCAGAAAGGTAGCTCACAAGAGAATGAGACAAATATAGAGTGCCTATCACAATCATAAGGTTAATTATTAAACGTTTTATTGTATTTATAAGGATTCGAAAAGTATTTATATTGTAATGCAAAATTGTTTTTCCATTTGTCCAATGATATATCGGAATCGCCTCTATAAACTTACTAGATTGTTGAGATAATTTTTAGTGAGGGGTATGTAACTGTGAGTGGATATATAATAGCGGCTAAATATCGGACTGTGGGTAGAATTCTCTACCTGCAGTAACCTCCTCCTTTTTTCGTCGTCCTAGTACTTTTTGTTATGTGAGAAACATTTCGCATATTGATAACATAGGTTTAACAAAATCGCCTTCTTTCTCTGTCGCTTTAGTACTTTTTGGGCTCTGAGAAATGTTGTGTATATGGATCACACAAGTTTTTTTATTGTAATGAAAGGTGAGACGAGCATGCCATTCGCCTGATGGTAAGCGATTCGACCGCTCATGGACAGTAGCAAAACAAAACAACACTATGAATTACAAACCAATGCTTGGCGTTCCACTGCGCTCGCTATCCTGAGACATACGGTATTAAGTCTCATTATTTCCATTAGCTACGCTGGCTACAATTTCCTTCAAACCGGAACACAACAATGCGTTTACACTGTTTGGCGGAAGAAATAGACATTGCGGTATTACCTACCCAGGCGGCCTCTCACATATCAGAGATCTACTACCAGGACGAATGAGTTTAACGAAACGTCTTTCCTTTCTCTGTTTTCCTAGTACTATTTGTGATTCTTTATGGTGTCACTTTTAGTTACATTTAATTTTGAAATCATAACGGTGCTAAAGTACTTTCACTTCAATAGCTATGATATATTTGTGCGAGGGAGAAAAAATATTATAATAAATGTTAAATATTATAGATTACCCTCTATCGACATGAAGTTAGTCTCAAGATTTTAAGACTAACGACC
Source organism: Theretra japonica (assembly GCA_033459515.1). NCBI lineage: Eukaryota > Metazoa > Arthropoda > Insecta > Lepidoptera > Sphingidae > Theretra > Theretra japonica. Next base: position 9,319,190 of record CM065943.1, read on the forward strand.
CTCTAAGTAGCTAAACACATTCTAGCGCAATGTTCGGCAGTAAAGCTGTTATCAACCGAATTCCGAGGTCGTTGGCTTATCAACAGGTAAATAAAACTCGTGTATTCATGAATTATATTTACTTTATGTGGTATAGTTTGTCAGTTTTGCCATAACAATGTGTCTGTGGCGCCCGCGCCGCGTCTAACCCCTGTCTAATCTTTGCTAAACTCCACCGGTTCTCAACCTTTATACAAAACAAACACAAATAGTCAATACAAAATATTTATTTTCAGATTGGCATTTACATTCGTCTATAGGGACAAAGATTGAGAATGGATGGCAGAGGCAAAGGAATGATACAATGTATTTCACGTGACGAACAAGTGCAGTTCGCTTGTACAACATTTTTAGGATATAAAATTATCAGACTATTTCGCAAGCATTAGTAACACTAACACTTATTTATATTCACTATATAAATATTAAATCTTAGTTCTACACATACATATGTGCTTTTTGTTAAGCCGACAATAATTTGAGTCCGCGCTTACATTAAGTACTTTGACGATACATATATTTATATGTATGAATAAATTTGTACATTTTTATATTAATATAAAGCAGGCACTAAGCTTGTACATCTCCTCAACACATTTTGGTCTAGTATACAAATAATTTTGGATCAAATCCAATAAGCGCATATTGAGATATCTTACTTAAATTGGTCTCATTTTTGGACTTTCGAGGATCAAAATTTTTATATATTTCGCTACACGTTTCGCCTCTAGTTTGACTTGTGACGAAACTAAAGATATCGCCTACAAAATTCGCGGAGACAGATAGGTTTTAAAGCTTCGACGCTGAGACTTACTTGTACAAACCAAACTTCGTTAGATTAATGAGTCAAAATCATGCTATCCCTTTCACATTGTACGTCATCGAAAGTGACAACATGATTTTAAATGCTCGATTCGTCTAAACAATATTTGGTTTGTAGAAGTAGGCCTTAGTCGGTGAGTTTACAGTCCCCGCCGTCTAGAATGACTAATATTAACTAAATAAATACTTGGTCTAAATACAACCCTATCTGGTACATTGATGTCGGTGAATGTAACAGAGGACAGTACACAAGCTGCTTATTAAATAGAACAAAATTCACACTTGATATATAAATATCTTTTATAAAATTTGGCACGAAAAACCTTTTAGATGAGGTTAATTTACAATATTACTCAAGAAGGGTTAATTTTTGTTTTATATATTTTTTTGATTTTCCTGTTAATACCTAGAACTGCACCGTTATTAAGATGCCGACATACTTTACAATAACGTTAGTTAGGATAAAACATATTTTTTTACAATTAAGAAAAATATATCAAAAACTATAATCAAATGCGAACTCCTGTTCTACTCAACAAGCAACGTGTTTACAGGACAAAATGTATGGAATTCACTACTCCAATTGGACATTCTCTAGGTCGCTACAGTTGAACCTGACGTGCGGCTTCACTTGATGAGCAGTGAGGTGGTGGGACACTGAGAGGTGATGAGAGTCTATGAGATGGTGAGAGACCGAGAGATGGTGAACGGATGGGTTGAGGTCTCTCAGTGGGCGTCAGGCGGGCTCCGAGTCGGCAGACGTCACAAGGATGGGGATCACTGGAGTCTTCTCTATGTAGTTCTCACTTGGAGACCTAGAAATAGGCAATTTTATATTGAATTTAAGAATAACACTAAACTTTGGGAGGCACTGATTATTTCGAAATTTTGTGACATATTGCAACAACACATTAGGATATAATTATAAAAGTAATATTTCCAAACAATTATAAGAAACCGTTAAGTTAAATATGCGGATTTTTAAGAAATGTAAATCTTCGTTATTAAAATATTAATCAATTACTAGGTTATTCAACCTTCCAAGTAAATTATGGCAATAAAACCGCACACTCACTTCTTCATTTTATTATGTTCTTCGATTCTATGATCATGGCCATTGCCCGCATGGCCGATGCCATTCGGGGTCAGACCATGAACCTTCTTCATGCTAGCGTGACTGTGGCTTCTATGCATATGATTATCCTTCACATGATTGGTTTCTACTTGGTTCTTGTGGTCTCCGTTCTCGACGGCTAAGTGCGTGTGGCTCTGGTTCCTGGACTTCTCATTGATGTGATGGATGAAGTTGTTCTGGGCCATGAGTCTGTTCTCACGGGCCCGGGCCTCAGGGATCTTGATCTCGATGTGTTCGTCCAGGGACATGGAGTCGACGGAGCTCAGGTCTAGTGTCTCGTTCGAGAAGGTCTTCGGGATGGTGCCAAGCATGCGGTCTGTAGAAGGTAGATTTGATGTAACATATTGTGAAGAATAAAATTAGCAGGCGTATCGCCTGATTGTAAGTAATCACCGCCACTAATTAGCAAATGAATGAATTTAAGTGAAAAGAATGTAAAAGAATACTCTTCATTTATTATGTAAGCTAAAAAAAATGCAGCCTTTTAACCAGTTAAAGCTCTCATCAAAATTTAAATAAGAACATTTATAAACAACTATTTGTTCAATATATAATTATTGCCATGAACGAAATGATATTACCATATGAAAAAATAAGACGTTATTTATCAATATAAGCATCTAACGGAAACATGAATACAAATACCAATCATTGTTATTAAAAAAATCAAGTATGTCTAAAAAAAAGACTCACCTAGTTTCTGAGAGGTTGATACAGTGGCTCGCAGTTCGTCGAGTTGTTTGGCTGAGCATAGCGGAGTGTCCACTTCATAAGTGTTGTTGAACCTTGTGTAGTCAACCTGGAAATAAATGTATTTATCTATGAACGAGTTGAAAACAAACTAAAATGTTATATCTATTATTTTCTATATCTATTACCTAGCAGTTTAATGGACTTTTCATTGTATAATACACCTTTGTTTTGATTATTTAACAAGAAAAATCTCATGAGCGTTAATGCTAATTTACGTATTATTTAATAAATTGTAAACTTCCACGCAAAATTCCTCTTTTATTCCACGATTTTTATTTTGAATTGCAAATTTTCAAAAAAATCCATATTAATTAAAAAAACATTCCATCAGTGCATACTATGCGTTGTCTTTAGTTAAGTTTAATAAGAAGGCTTATTAAGTAGAGGTGATACTGATAAGTTTAAAACGGAAAGCAGCATGGAAAGTTACTGCGATCGTGTTTTATCAAGACGACACGTATTTATAAACAAAATGATTTATTAATCTATTTTTTCTACGGACAGGAAAACAAATGTTCCACTGCACATTAACTGTTAGTAAACAATATTGATACAATTGTACGTCAAAAGATCGAATAAAAAATAATTCATAATTAAAGTTGAACGACCGATATATTGCCATTTAACATCAACTTCACGTCAATACTAATTTATTGTGAGATATTATTTGTGAATACTAAAATTCAAAGCTGTTAAATAATTGAGTTAGTTGTTTGAACTCTGACTGCATGAAAAATGTAGAATATTCCACTAGTTAAAAAATATGGTACAAAAGCTGATAAAAATAATAAAAAAATCTTCAAATTCTACGTCTTAAATGACAATTCCCACATAAAATTAGTACCATTGTATTTGATTACACGTAAGATATTTTAATTATACAAACTAACTCAAACGTAAATCTAAGCGCAGTAGCTTAGTACAACAAAGACATATCTGATTGAAATGTCCATACTTTTTTATGGCTGTGATGTCATCGATGCAAGTGACAGATAGCATGTGGTGATAAGCGAATGGGCCCGGTGTCAAGAGCATGGAGTAAACGTCTCTAAAACGTGCGCAATATGTCATATGCTTTGTACATTTGCCAATTTATGTTTTCAAGAATACATATTAGTACACCGGCGCTCGACTTCTTGTGGACTTTCCACCTCGCTATTGATCATGAATTACGAGGAATTGTGCATATTCATATATTTGGCAACACTTTTCTTTAATGATGATGGACGGTTAAGTTTTAATTGTAATTTGTAAAATGAATTTTGAATAGGAGAAAACTTAGTTTTTGAGAACAAAAAAGGGATTTTTTAGCAATACAGTATTAGCTGTAAAAGAAGCAGCAACGGTAAAAAGAAAGACAAAGGATTTTTTATTTTGCTTTTAAAGTCATGTTACTTGATAGAGTCATAAAAATGTTATTACCAATCTTAGTTGTAATTAGTAATGCTTCGACGACCGAAGCATTGACCATTTTATTGGTTTTATAACGGAAGGTTAAAATTAATTTAATTTAATGTTATTTTACGTTTAAAGATATTAAGCTGTATTGTTTACATCCATACTACTTCTCAGCACAAAAATTGGTAAAAAGTACAATTTCTAAAAAATACGTTATAAAATATCAAAAGGACCTTACCTCGTATTCCCCAGTATCCTTCCTAAACGACACCATGGTCTCGAAACGATGTCCCCAAAGAATCTCCGATGGCAGGAAGCTGCTTCGTGCCTGCGTGGTCATACCCGTCGACTCGATCACACCCTCTGCAATGTTTACAAAGGAAATTAAATTATACAGATATGAGATAACCCACAATAAAACCATCGAAGCGTGAATATAAACAGCGGTGTCAAGAAAACTTTTAAGATAACAGAGTATTTATACTGAGGTGGTGTAAGGTCAATCTGTGTCACCACAACATAACACTGATTAACGAATTGCTGCATTTTAAAAATGTTAATTGTTTTCGTGTATTTTTTAGATCTTTGAAACTTTGTTTTGAGGTGCCTTTGTGGTTTTAGCCTGCATAATATCCCCAAGTGTTAACTATTTTTATGATAAAATTGATTATTTTAAGGTTCTTTTTCTCTCAGATGAAGGACAAGGGCAGATTAGTAAACTCAGGGTATGATATCGCTGCCGCCCATGAATATTTAGAATTTTAAAGAGTTGCTCGCATAATATGAAATGCAGTAGCAAAGTTACTTCACATTGGAGAACATATAGATAGGGTACCAACCCGGTCAACACATATAATTCGGAATTCAAATAATGCTCGAAAACGACTTTTAGTGCGACTTAATCTTATTGATTTACATTTTCCATCCAATTCACAACGCTTAAAAACACCAATACATGCATGTATTAACATTACAGCTCGGAATTATAGCGCTTTCTATATGCAAAGTTCAGGGCAAACTACCAAAACACCCGCTCTGATTTGCCAAGAGATGAACACGACGCTGTAAGAAAACAACTGTATGAGAAATCAGGCTAATGCACGTGTTTGTACGAATAGGAGTTAATTGTGCTGGAAATTGTGGGATTATTACAACATCTGAAGGTAAATGCAGTGCTATTCAAATAGAGTATTCATCTGGAGATGGTCATCTCGTGGCAATTGACAAAATTATGCAGGAAGAACTTGAAATCGGTCATATACTTGTACGGGTTACCATAACGGGTATTCTATCATCGCGTATGGTAGTAGCTATGTAAGTGTATGAGAATATCATACTAGAAAATGGAAAAATGATGGTAAATAGAACATTTTGCGACGGAGTGGAGGCTAGTATTGTAACAGGCTAATCTAACGTTAATGGGGCTCAATTTGCTCTGATTGTTGACTGACGTGTTCGTGTTTGATATTATTTAAGCTTGGCTGACTTTTGGTTGTCATGTACAATTGTTTTAATTGATTTTACAGTGGCAGCGCTAATAATATCTAGTTCGGGAGTAGTAAATTTAACTTTGAAAACAAAATATTGTTTTCAATAATACGCAATAGCGTATGCGGCAGGAACTAATTCTATATCCGTATCAGCACCTCATCATCTTCATCTTCATCATCGACATTAGTCGTTTTAAGACAACGACTGGACTTCTTCATACTGTGTGTTGTATCCTTGGTTTGCTAGTTCAACATCTGCTAGCTAATTTATAAACCTAGCAGGAAATACTACAAATGCCAAAGCATTTGCTTTTGATTGTCTTGTGGGGACATAAGAATGTATTTGCAATGTTAATTTGCACATCGTTATTATCGACTTAGGAATTTTCAAGTTGAAGGTCAGGGTATATTTGATTTAATTATAATAATATAATATTTGAAATTCCAACATTCCGTATAAATTCAATGTTTGTGAACAATTTACATTTAAGAATATTTATTATAATTAGACAATATAAATTATTATAAATAGTAAAGTAAGAACAAATGTGTTTATATAAGTTATTCTCTTATAAAGTACAATATTTAGCTATTCTTTATTTATACAAACCAACTGTTTCAACGCTATAATTATTCAATTCTTATTCATTTAATGATTGTCCAGCAGGAATCACTCATTATCATAATATAAGACTGTACATTGTACAGTTTATTATATTCTATTGACTTATTTGATTTACTAGTATTTGCTAATATACATTTATATTATTGTTGCAGATTAATTTCTCAGCTAAGCATGGGCCCACAAAATATGGTTTTTAAAAGAGGGTTTACTACGTTGGCAAAATTCATCAAAATTTTATTCGAAACAGTAGCTATAAAGTTTCAAAAGCAACTCAAAAGCCGCAGACTTTGTTAACCATCGAGTACTAGAATCAGTGGTTTATGATAAGGAAAATATAAAGCACGATAACGGTGGCACAAGGTATGATAAGGATGCAATGAAGAGTACTACTATATTAAGTTGACTTTAGAAGATTTTTAGAGGTTCTCAAATTACATAAAACTGTAAAGTCTGCAGAAAAGGATAAGGAAATTGAGAAAGTGGAATAGTAAGATAATCATAATTACACTTACCCAACATAACAACGATCTCAAATCTCTCTCGGAGCATGTCAGAAGCGGAGAGGTTGTACAGCGGTGACTTCTCGTTGATTTTGTGGACGATGGTCATAGGCCAGATGAACATCAGCCTGTCCTCTTCACCATCGGCCCCTACTTTCAACTCCTGCTGGTAGAACGGCAACACCTCACCTTCTCTCGTAATCTATGGGAGTTAAATAGTTTATTATACTTAAACTCGTTGTAGTCATAACAATGTATTGAATATTAGTTAATAACCTTTTGACTAGAGATTTGAAAATAATGTCTATTTGTTTAAATATATAGTTTTTTAATACAGTGCTAAAGAATGAGCATCCAGTCACCTGATAGTAAATGAACCACTACATGTTAATGTCTTTGATCTAGAGAGATAGCAGGTGTGTTATCATTATTTTGAGGCTTACTAAAGCTAGGATTAGCTCTCATATAGCATAAAATACTCACTGTTATGTTACAATACTATACGTAGGATTATCACTCAATTTGCAGTAAAAATTGCCTACGGTACCTACAGCTACCAATAAAAAAATTGTATTTCTTATGTAGGCAATAAAATTTCAATTTTAAGATCTCTAGTCTTTTTAAAGCAATGGTTGTTAGGCACATATTATTAGCTATAATTCAACGGTTATTAAACACGGAACTTTACAACATAATATAACAATATGCACGTGGGTGTTGTTAATAAAAAAACAAAACATTGGTTAGTGGATATGAAGCAACGTGTTTTATAGTCCAACGCATGCGTTCCACTTAGGAAAGGAAAAATAAAATATCCGCAAAGCGTTTACTAAGAATCCATGCAATTTTATCTACTTGAATTGACCATTACTACGTGAACCGCTTAACCAAGTGATAATAAAGAAGGAAATGTCGGTCTTTGCATGCAATGTTGAATTTTCTCGACAATCCATCAAAATTTATGGTAATATAATGAACCATGAACACACTTGTTATTTTTATAACGTTCAATAAGACTTTATAAATGTTATTTACAGCGCTTCAATCAGCCATAATATTTTAAACGACGTCGTTGCTACTTATGGCGGGTCACGTGGAATCACAATGGTCAATTCATGTAGAACGTAACTGGAGTTACGACCAATAAAAATAATTGAAGATTGTATAAACAGAGAAAGCATATGTATGGAAAATAAACAGCATTACTACAATAACAAGCAAAGTTAAAATGTTAAGTCCATAGATGGGTCAGAACAAAAACAAAAATTAAAAATATGCTCACAAGCATTATTTATCAGATATTGGATGCACATTCAAATTTCAATACGATGCAATACAGTGTATTTACAATGCAATACCTTTTTACGAATGATCTGGGCGCGAACGTGCGCTTCCAAAATGTGCGACTTCCGAATGTCTCCGACGCGGAATAGGAGACAATATTCCCCGTCCCTCAAACAAATCACCGCGTTCCTGGAGAACAGGAGCGTGGTGTTACGCTTTTTGGCCCTCGCCAACTTCGCGAATATAAGACCCACCTATGGACAAGACAGAAAAAAACGTTTTGAAATAAATTCCAAAACCGTGGGTGTCCGGATCTAAAAGGTTGGGATACTTCTATTTCCTCCTAGATCCCGACACCCGCAAGTTAGAGAGTGGAGTCAGTGCGAACTCTAGTTAGACGGATTTTATGCGTGCTGACTGAAATCCCCAATCACTAACCAGTCTCCGTTTTGTCGAGATATAATACCTTGCGGCGGATAATCTGTGCTCTTATATGGGCTTCGACTATATGTGATTTCCTCATGTCTCCGACACGGAACATCAGGCATAGTTGGCCGTCTCGCAAGCAAATCACGGCGTTCCTTGAGTAGAGTAGAGTTTGGGCACGTTTTTTTGGTCTAGAAAGTTTTGCGAACACGATTCCCACCTAAAATTAAAAGTTTGTTTCCTTCACTACTGAACGCGAACAAAACATAAAATGGCGGATGATGAAAACGTAAAGTCGTACATTTTAAGGAGAAATACAAAACATCTATTGCAAACTCAATTCAGTTTGAGCTTGTTATTCTTAGGTTAATAACACTTTGCAAACATAGACAGTTTTCATGACTGCCTTTAATGTTATTCGCAAAAAAGAAATAATAAACCATGGAATGAGATCTTTTGCTTCGCAATTATTTTTCAGAGAACATCTGGCTGGATCTTATAGTACGTTACGTTAATACATTTGGCTCCTTTCCAAATGTATTTTCATATTAAATTATCATATTAGCTTTGAAGCAGGAAGGTTTTTCTGAGTAACGTATCATTCAAATCGCTTAACGTAAATATTGTATATTGTTTCTGTAACGTAACACTGCAATATTTTTGTGGGTACAAAATTACAAACAGTCCCTCTTTAGAGCTGTTAAGGCAATGCTATGGATAAAATTAATGGCGATATGACGGATAATAAACAGACCATTAGGCACAGCTACCGTGTCTAAATACGTCTGTAACCTTTAAAACCTTTCGGGCCTCTTAATTGGCCAACCCATAAACTGAACACTTGAAAAATTTATGTAATGTTCAACGTTTAGAAAATTGTTAATGTTTTATTTTACAATCTCAATCATGTTTTATGGGCTGTAAAACGTTAATCTGACATTGAATAAACATACATCAATTTGTTGCATTGCTTAATTGTTCAAACCATTACTCATAAAATATTGGGTGTTTTAAATGTACCATCATAATTTGCGAGTAATGTATGCGTTTCGTCACAATAGGTGCGTTCCAATATAATTACACACGACACTGAAACATGCCATATAAAAATAGATCTCACCATGAAAGCCTGAATAAAGACTCCGACAATACTTTGTATGCACATAACGAATATAGCCTCTGGACATTCTTCATTGGTTGTTCTGGACCCATAGCCGATTGTGTGTTGAGTTTCCACGGAGAAGAGGAAGCAGCCGGTGAAGGAATTGACGTTGTTGAGGCAGGGGATGAAGGTGGTGTTCTCGTTGGGCGGGGGTGGGGTGAGGTCTCCGTGGGTGAAGATGATGAGCCACCAGATGAGGGCGAACAGGAGCCAGGAGAGGATGAAGGAGAGCGCGAAGACTAGCAGCGTCCAGCGCCACTGCGCGTCTACGAGCGTGGTGAAGATGTCCTGAAGGTATCGGCGCCTGCGCTTGGCCACGTTCCATTGGACGACATTGCAGTCTCCGTGCTTGAAGATGACGCGCTTCCTCACGCGCCGCGCTGCGTAACGGGCTTGACGGTATCTGAAATATAAATAAAATAACATTTAATACATGAAATATGTTTAGTTATTTGTTCATGGTATATTTTTTCATGAAATGTTTTATATATCCGCCTCTTTATGCCCACTGATAATCGCAAAATTTCTCTACAATTGAAAGAGAGAGAGAGCTCAGGCTATTGATTTAGTTCTACCACGGCTTATAGTGGGATGGCGGACTTCACGTACCACAACATTTCTTATAATGATTCTATGGTAGGCAGGTATCCTTAAAATTGTTCCTTTTTCCGACAAAACCTGTGTTAATTGTTTTAGCAGTGACCCCGAAATTGTAGTGGAGTGTCCTAGGATGTGAATCCACGGCCATATCGGCAATTATTTAATGACCACTGATTTCCATAGAAATCCTTGAGGAAGACCTTAGGTGTAGGTAGCTTTATTAAAATAATATAAATAAACCTTGTAAAACATTTTATATGGCGAATATTAATTTAATATCATAATATACTGTAAACATTTGCGTTTTATGCATTTTTCGATAGCCTATGTCAAAATTGACGCTGATTGATGTGTTAAAGTAAACGAAGTAAAACATAAATGATTTAGGTATGTACTTTTTGAGGTAAAGTACTGTATGTTCAATTCATTTGTGTTAATATACGAACGGATAATATGACATCAGTATTCGATTTAATACAAATAGTCTCAAATTACGGTCTTTACGATAAATATTTGCGATTTTTTGTGTAAACATCGTTTGTTATGTTGAAGTGGTATCCGCCGCACCGACGTGCATGGTTTTGTTTGTACATACTGATATTTTATTAAAATATCGCGTTTTGTACTCGTATATTGAGCTTTAATATTGACTCATGCAGAAAACAACACATTTATTCTAAAAATCCTTTCTTAATGAGGTAGCTCAAAGCGACTATACTTGTGTGTTAAAACTTTGTAACAAATAGGTATTTAAATGAGTTCTGTGTAGGCGTTCCTGCATAGAACATAATTATTATACAAGTTTAGAGTGTTCTTGAAAATTTATGCAAAATTTTTCCATAAATAATCGAGGAAATAAGCGCAATTATGGACCAAGGTAAAAGTTACGTTTAAAGGAATAATGGTCCAATGTCATCTATTTTTAAAGATTGATATATAAAATTAGTTCGACCATTGTAAAACGATGTATCTTTAGCATAAGCTTACTGAGTAGCATATATTCATTGATTAATGTTTTTAATTAAAGGTAGATACGATTCCATTTTATTTAAAATTATTATGTAATTTATTTTTAAATTAAATGTAGTTATTTATGGAAGGGAATCAATACTAAGGAAAAAAAAAACATTAATTTGAGTTCCAAGCTTGTCAAGATATAAAACTTAATAAACCTTTGTACAATGCGAAGCAACTTAATTATATACAGTATTTACTAAGAAATAAGCTTTGTAAATTGTACCTGATGTTAGCACTCCGGGAAGCAAACAACATTTGCGTCAACACACATAAATTGCATTTACTTAGAATCAAATCCTGTTTCCAACGATCCATCTAACTACGATTAACAAAGTATTGTTTGTAAAAAAGCACACAACGATTATTACTTTATCAACAAGTCTACATCTTTGTTGAACTCATCTTCATTAAAGAACGAAGTAAACATCTTTTTTACTATTCATAAAATGTGAAGAGGTTTATGAGTCAAACGGCGACTACAGCCAATATCAGTGTACAGAGAATATGTGAGTTTGTAAAACACAGCCCTCAATATATTTCTATAAAGCTATTGTGATAATATAGGTGTTTCGCGATTGATAGATTAGCTATCAGTCCATACACTTACGGTGTAAACCATCACTTACTACCCCGAGTGACCACTCAGTGTTATCTGCGAAAGCTTTTTGTATTGAAATGTATTTTATCTGGTAGAAATTATAGCGACGTAGGACGGTCCTATATAATTCTCGATATTATTTAACTGGCTGACGTCATGCGTTAATTCATTCGTCTACGTCTTCGGGAATTTCAGGTGTCGAACGTCATCGCTTATGTCTATTATAATATCGGCTCTTATTTCAATACGCAGAAAACATCTATTCATACGTAGACGTGGAAGAATTTCCTGTTTTTTAGTATAAAAATATTCAATATTGATAGAGATATTTCTACGCTATGCCTACATAACTGACGTATATTTTTAATCCGCTTCCATGACAATCAAAATGCTAATACTTCAGCATGCCAAGCAATTAATTTTTCTCCGGATTGCGTCATTTCTGTCGGAGTAAAATGTACTGCAAATATAATTAATTCTGATAGAGGTCACTGCAAGACTTTGTTATCTACTTGTAACTATTCTTAGTCTGTTCGTGATACTGTTGCGAGGCGATTAGAGACTAGAAATGGCAAATATAACGATAAAGGAAGAAACTGAGCAACACAAAGAACAGTATGTTACAATAAGATTAATAAAATATCACGGAACGATTACAAAACTGAGGTCTCGGGTTGTGATATTCGATTTTTCTACTCATTATCAGCCCGAAGTCAGGAATTTGTGCCCAATAAGGCGATAGGCTCGCCCCCTTTCACAACGTGGGACGGGATACTCAAGGCTAAACTTGGGTGTCCTGGTTGCACCAGGAGAACCTCTGCCTACCCCTTCTGGGAAAAAGGCGTGAGTTTATGTATGTAATAAAATATGGTCACAAAAGTGGGATTACTTTTATCAAAGAGATTAGAACGGCACAACTGCACAAATCCCAAACTAAAAGCAAATAACAATAACAATATAGCGATCTGCAGACAGATGGTTCGACATACTCGTAATTTTAACCTTTATTAAAATTCGAAAAATAATTTTAAATTTTGAATTCACATGGCTATTGTAAGGATTGGGGTTTTTGGAAAAACCAGAAAAGTCACGTTCACAAGACTTTTTTGAAAAACAAAGCCGTTAGGAACACTACACCGATTTTATTTGCATATAAGTTGATGCAAACTGCTTCGTGCGAGATTAACAAAAACATCTAACAAGGATAAAACAACATTTCCACTTGGCAAATTTCAACTAAACCAACAACGTTATGTAAATAACTATAAGAATTGATAGTTTCTGAGAAGTAATGTTACCAGACGAGGAAAAAATACAGACGACAGGTGCCATACCTATCAATATTGTTAAGTAAAAAAAGGTTTTTCTGTCGAAGTAATGTAGTATAACAGAATGGAACTATTAGTCGATCCTATCAACCACGGTTAAGTATCATCACGATTAATAACATAATCCGTACATCACGTTTTAATACGGCTGATCGTGAATAGGTGGGTGCGGTTAAAGGTTTTCCATTAGCATTTTACAATTCAGCAGCGTCTATGCGATATTGTCACCATCATTGGTATATTCCTATTATTTATACATACAGAGTCAATTGGACCTACATCAGCCGTTATCTTCTAAATATGTATCTGTATCGAGAATCGAGAGTACGATTGAGAGTGGTTAGGCCATACAGTTCACCACGCAGGCCTAGTTGGCGGACTTTTACATACCGTAGTAATTAATACAAATCGCTATGGTGTGCAGTTTTCCTCACGATGTTTTCCTTCACCGTTATAGTGCATGGTGATTGACTATCAATACACACTTGACTCCGAAAAGTCAGAGGTGTACCCAGGGATTTGGACACACGACCACCGTGAACATGTAGGCAGCCGCGTCTGATCCGTTTCCAACAAGCCACCACGCACTCACGCACGCTTCTAAATATGGCCAACCATAAACCCTATGCAAAATCTCGTCTATGAATCGAATAATATCCCGCAACAAGTTTAACGAGAAAACATTCCCAAGTAATAGTATCTGGTGGTAGTTAAGTTTCTATCTTTGGCACAGAATATGGGAATAATCATTTCGCTTGTTTATTAGTGTATGCTTACAATAAAGAAGGGCCTTAATTATAATAAACATCAGTAAGGCTTAATTTATTTCTCAATTTTCAATCGAATTTATTCAACGCAAACCCATTGGGAAAAGCGAAAATAATAACTGTTCTAATAGTTCATAAATAAAGCGAAACAAAATACTTCCAATATGCAGACGAAAGCTGAGATTTTATACGCAATTTATTTAACTGGCGACGGTAAAGTATGCGGTGGAATGGCGCCTGCACTAAGCGAAGTATTTGTTAAGACTTAATCGAGTCGTAATATAAATCGCACGGGTAAATAGCGACAAGGAATGTCCACGACACAATTGAAGCTTATAATCAATTTATTATATGGCAAATTAATTCACGCACGCACTTAATTATATAAGCTGTCCATATTTACTGAGAAATATTTGCAGGAAGGGAAACCACAAGACATGTAAAACGTGTGGCAGTTTCTATTAGAGCGGATAAGCATATTTCGTTAAACAATTTATTATGGTTGGGATAATTTGATAGAATGAAGGTATTGCTAAATGGTTTTGAATATTGCAAGTACACGGAATGGTGTGAAACTTGGACAGTCTGTAATGAACATAATATATATTTTTTTCATTTAACCGAACATGACCTGAACGTTTCATTACATGATAAAGGAAATTATTATGAGAGCGCAGATGGTTATTGGATTTTGACTCCAACCGTAAAGAAGACTTCTCAAAAGACATAAAAAATTCTTTTGAGGATACAAATGTTATGGGAATAAAATATGTTCCAAATGGTCCTTTATTTGTGACTTAAGGCTAAAAAAAAGACTTCCAATCAAAAATCATCAACACAGCTATTATTGATTTAATTAAAATTAATCATTGCTGGAAGTAGAACTACGTAATAAATCATCAGGACTGCTATCTTCAAATTTCAAAAACCTGGGAAGTATAATTTGACAACACCAAAGTTCGTTGAACCTTATCCTTTACCTGCCGCTAAAGTACGTTTGTGAAATGCGTATGAAATGATATTTGACAATGGTCCATTTATATTGTAATTTCGGATGGCCAACTGCGTGAAAATATTCAACCGTTGACCGCCTACTTACACCGAATGACATCATAGAGCGGAGGCCGTCTGGATAAGTCACTTCAGATAAGAAAGAAAATGGCTTTCTGGAATAAAATCCATTAACGTTGCACGATGTGCCACTGATGGACCTTAATTTTATAATAAGCTGGAGTGCCTTTATTAGACGTAATAAAACTTCGTTACCAGATTCCAGATTCCTTAAAGTGGGCTACTTTAGGAAAACAGTCCCCGTCGGTTGTAAATTTCTCATAATATTGAGGGCAGTTAGGTTTTTCGTATCGCATTTTAGGTTAGTTGCAGATGAGCTAATGCTACAGACAGAATAAACCTCGTACAATCAGTTTCTGGTAATGAGAGTCAGAAAACCAAAAAATATTTGAGTTCGCTCATTAAAATTATCCTTTATTGGTTTAAGTATTCTTCATATTGGATACAAGATAGAGTTAGTGAAGCAGAGTATAAAGAATCAATAGGGCAGACCGGCATAAATATTTCCTTGTTTGAAAAACAACATTTTTCGACAAACAAAATGTTGTTTTGCTAACATTACATTTATAATCAGATGAAGCAAAACAAAGTGGCAAAATCCATGGTCAGTTTTATAACGTGTTTTCACAATCGCTTACTTGTGTGTTAAAGATTCCGAGAAATTATCGAATAGAAGTGAATTAGCGAATCTGCTGTTGCCAAATATTTCAAAATGTTTCTTGGAGGTGAGACACCATGTTTCCTACCCATTAATCCTATGACGTAGTTTATTTTAAAATATATTATTACAACACAAAACTATAGTATTATTACGCATTTAAAATTCAAAAAGAAGCAGGCAATCGATTTGAAAACGTTACTATCAACATCGCGATGACTTCATATTATCAGAATTATTTTTACAAACCTAAATGTTGAATACGCGTTGTCTGCCTCTCAGGCTGTCTAATAAAATCTATTTGAGATCTGGGAACTAATGCTGTAGCTAGTGTATAGATTTTTTGTGACTCACTTTTGTAGTTCTTCTCTCCACGCAGATTCTGATGAGTTGAGAGGTTTTCCCGTCATCAACATGGAAACTTGACTGATACATCTTTTTAGTCCCGACATTTTAGTCAGTATGGAATTCACTTTTTTAGTAGGTATTGTTACTGTCTTTTAATTCAACAACTCAAAATAATTCCCAAACTTGTCTTTGGTTTTATTTTTATAAATCTAAATCTGGAACTAGCGTATTCAGCGCCTCTGTTCAATAAATATTAAAACTATATAGTTATCACACAGCAAATACTCGTGGTTCCGAATGAAATGTATCGAATGCAGTTGCACAATGAGTTACAAAATCGTCTCCACTGAATCTTTCAGCAAAACATTTATGAGAGATTCACTAAACACTTCTTTGATATCAAACAGCAACACAACGAACTTCCGCAACATCATTTTTTACGACTACTAGCAAAAAACGAACACGGGGAATAGTGACAAATTTAATTACGACGCAAGGAAAATTGCGTGTCTTCCAATTAAGAACGAAATTTCCACTCGCACCGAATGCGAAGCGAATTGGTCCAATACTGAAACGGACGGATGTTTAATGAAACAGATGCGAAGATGTTCACAAACAAACACTATAGCGGCAGCGTCCCGTGCCAACGTTGCCAGTGGCGCCGCGGCGCGTCGCGACGTCGCCTAATCTATTTTTTGAATAAAAATCTGCGTGCGTTTTACTCTACTACTGCACATACTAGTTTACTTGTAGCTGCTAGTAAAAATTTGCGAGCAAACCTTGGATAAATATTTTGACTGCGGCTCCAGAGAATTAGCAATAATTAAAACGAAAGAAGATGTATTTAAATCAGACGTTTATTGCAAAATTTCATTTTAATTCGCTGCAATTTAATTAGGTGGCAATATGATTTTTTGTAGCTTCAGCGTCGCGGTGACGTAATTTATGGGAGGAGGTAGTCATGAGTAATCCTAAGTGCACCTACATACAGATACGTTATCCTCACGGGTTTTTTCAGTTTTTATCGAGTGTAATGTTTGTTTTAATGGAGTTAATCGTTGCGCTTACAAATTTAACATTTACTTAGCAACTTTAGAAACTCAAGGTTCAGCAAAATTTTATGTTTTTGTGTGTAATCGTGTAACGTGTATTAAATTTGAACATATCTATATCCTTTTTCGAGAATATTGCAAAGGCTTCTAAAAATAAACATTAACCGCAGCTACGTAAAGGATGCATTAAAATAATTTATAGGAATTAATAAATCATGAAGACTAACCACGTGACGAGAAAACGTGCCACGGTGTCCGGATGGTAACTCTACCTGCCTTTCGTAGAAGTGTTTCTTTACAAAAGAACAGAAGTTTTTGCGGTTATTACGTAAAACACCTGATAATATCATATTCTATTTTGATGTCACTTAGGTTTTTATGTATTGAAATTAATGAAGATGTTATATTTTAGTAAATTTATGAAAGTTAACAAAAAAAGCTAATGAAAAATATACAAAAAATGAAAGTATGTGAACGCTTTTTAATATGCAATTACACGTCCTTTAATAGTTCTAGTGGCAGTTTGAATGGGCTGTGAACTGTAATGTCTTGGGTCGAATCACAGTTGGGCATATTGACTTTGTATGAGATTGTTTTTTAAGTTATATGACTTGCGCGTGAACTTGGGGCAGGCATGGCTATAGACTTGTTCTCTACACCACCACATTTGGGATAAAACTTAAACTCGGTAAATTGTGGGTACCATAATTATCATTATTAACAGCCGAGTTGGTCATACATACGTGAATATATACGTATTAGCACGTAGAGTAATTATTAAAGTTATCTAAGAGCTCTACATTGAATATAAGTAACCTGCTATTTTATGGTGGTTATGGATGCATTTTTTTGTTTGAAATCTCGTACGGAAAAATAATATCTATTCATATGATTATGATTTATTACTGCTGCGAGCATAATAAGTAACTTCGGGTAACCGAGCATAAATAAATTGTTTACAAAGATCACGATCAATATGGGTGTGACAAACATGTTTACTGATTTAATAATTCGCGATTATCCTTATGCGTTGCTTTTCTATATTTTCTGATAAATTAATATCCGACCATTAGCTAAAATGTTACTTCAGTCGATTTTGAAGAGGTGGATTATTAAATTGTGTTGATTGACGAGAGATAACTACCTTTCGCCGCATTTCTGAATGGCACTGCAGTTACCATATGAGGCTTTTAGTCTCTTTGTAATGACAAAAAATAAATATTTAATAGGATCCCTGCCTTATTTCTGTCTGTGACGATTTACTTCGTATTTTCAGTAATGTAGAAAGTTGTGAATTTTACGTAATTAAAATGTTTCATTTCTCCTTTCGGTTTTGTAACAGTTGTCCATTTAGACTTGTAATTCATTGTTAATATAAATTGACTTTTGAATGTCTGGTCTGTTAAGTGAATTGGATTGAACGTGTTTTCGAAAAACCATTCAAAGTTATTGACGTGTCTAGTTCTTTCAATTGGTTTTTACTTCTTCCATTTACAGCTCAAAGCTGCTTGACTAGTGTTTTGTTATTATAATTACAAGGTTTTACAAGATTGTTGATCTCATTAGTTACACAGATTTCATGATTAGCACCTAAACTGGCTTCAATTTTTATTTGTATCTTCGGATGTTCGCTATGTATGTATACTTACAAAGCCAATACCGCTATCATACTGTTTACTTCAGCACGGAATTGGCGCCGAATCGTCTAATTTCGATATCAAAATCAAAACATATATGCATACATTTGTAGATATATTTGTTTTATTCGTGGACTTCGCACATTCCGTGTAAGTGTCCGACCTTGCACGTTAATGTAAAAGTTCGTTACCCGAATCAGACGGTCACCCTCTGACGTGAAGTCATTGCGTTGAAGAGAAACAGGTGTCGCTACTTTATTACTTCCAACACCCGTATATTCCATAAAATATGCCCGCATTTTGATTATTAACTACAAATGTCAAGGATTTAACTTATAAGCCATTAACATCAAAGAGGGGATTGATGTTAGAAATTCCGAATGATTTACGCTTTTAACTATGATTTTTACATAAGAAGAGATTTGAAGTAAAATAAGACAATTTAGCTTCTCTTGATGCTGGTGTGGGATTGGCAAGATTTATGAATGTAATTCTGTGCTATAAATTCCAACGGATAAATATAATTAAGCCTCGACAATTAATTGCAAGAGCTCCACGATTATAAATAAAACGCAAAGAATTTACACGACATTGTTTAAATTTTTGTTTAGCTTTTTTATTACGTAACACGCGTTTCGAATTGCTGTCTCATCTCATACCAGAAGTTTCCTCTGACTTAAAAGGAATTTCAAGTACATGCTTCCTGGAATACATTCCCTTAATGCTATTGCTACTATTATTACTGCAAAAATGACTTTAGCCTCTACGGTGGTGTTAGACGTACAGACCGTTAAAATAAGTTCAAATTTGATTATATTATTTCCATATATTTTAGATCCCATTTTATTCTCTTAAAGTCATGCTTAATTTATACAAATAGCGTGGAAAAACGAACAAATCGCAAATAACTGAATAAACATAGAGGCGGCGATGTTCCATACTTATGTATGTCACTACAGTGTGTGAAGGTAACACTGGAATATTGCCTTTTGTTATCTGTTTGTCGAAACAGTTAAATAACTAAGGCCGAATGAACGAATTTTGTTTGTTACAAGGTAAATTTTACGGAAGAACACACATCGATTTAGCACTAAATTTAGTGATAGTACTGAAAATTAGCGTGCATAGCGTTTTACGTTAAAAGTATACTGTGTTTTATATTAGTTACTAGACGTAGATAATCCATTATTGTAATAACTATTGTTTAAACTACTAACTAAATAGATGAATTGAAATTTACGGGTACGCGTTTGAAATCTGTGATACAAAGTAACTCTTTGATATATGTACGAGCAATATTATGATGATCACATAAAATGATGGTGCGTGTAAATGATTATCTATAAGCACGTCAAAATGAATAATAATTCTGTTCTACGACAAAGTGTTTGTGTTAGTAATCTTCATGTAATTTAATGCACGATCAATGTCCATTAGGGATGGTTGTACCATATCATTATAAGAGTAGATTGAATTTATGACATGTCTTATGAAATTTGTTTATTAATATTCATGGGCAGATCGTTCAAAGGTACGGTGTAATGCATTTTACTTGTGTGCCTTTTTAATAAGGAAAATAAAAACAATCGAACTACGTTAAAAAAATAAAAAATAAAGGCGATTTCGTTTTTTGTATATTTCTAGATCTTATACACATTATATAAAAAAATTAACATTTAACATTATATAAAAGTACCACTTTAACAATTCCTAAATTATCATTTGTTAAAAGTGTTATTTTAAGTTGTCATCGATTCAATAATTATACAGTTGCCAGTTGCTAGATTATATTTAGTTAGAACTTCCCATTGCTCTGACAATAGAACCGGCGACCTTACATCTTCGTTTCGCACGTTATTTTTGCTAATGCCAAACAGTTGAAGGAAACTTTGAAATCATTTTTAATTATGCATTGCTAATGCCAGAGAGATCAAAGTGCCATCGATCTATTGGAAAAACCTGACATCTAATTTATGCCTGATGCTAATATTATGCCATTTCATGGTGTTTCTATCTCTTTTGCTCATATGGCATTATAACACGGTTTTTTTATTGAACGAAATACACAAATCAAGCAGTTGTGCAATTTAGAGAAGCTAATAAGGATACAAATATGATATTTATTTATGACCGAATGAGCCCAGTTTTGGATAGGTGTGGCAAGTTATAGCTCAAAATAATTTTGTTGAAAACGTAATTACTGCAACGCGTTTGAGACATCTGGCAATAATTTCGTGGCTTAACACATATCTCTTTGGTGCCAAGATCATCTAAATGACTATGAATCTTATCTTAACTGGGTTGAGTATATATTCATCGAATTTGTAGTGATCATGCATCCACTATACTTTGTCTTGTTGAAGTGTTCTAGAGGGCTGTAAAGCGATCAACAATGTTTGGTTCACTATAATTAATAACAAGAAAAAACGGATTATATCCAATAATGTAATATACGTATTTCTTATACGTTTTGCAATTTTTTTTTGACGTTGTAAATTTTTCACGAACTCGGTTTTTATACTACTGACGGAGACCTGACTTTAGACCAGCTGAACTTCGTTCTCAATGAAATAAAACGGTTGCTGTTGCCAAGTCGCCGTGTCTGGTGACACGTGAGTCGGAAATAGCAGTTTATGATCTCACTATCGTTTTTCACCCAACTGAAATCGGCTACGGGTTCAAATAGTCTCGCTACTCACGACTAGATGGCATTGGGTTCTTGTATGTAATGAAGCCCTACCTCTAATTATTATCTACATAAAAAAATCAACAGACATGTTATGTATGTTTCTATGTGTATTCACACACAATTGACCGATAAGTTACCTACTGAAATTATAGGCCTTAATTAAAAACTCAAATTTATGAGAAGAATGAATAAGAAGCTTATTTCGGGGAATCACGATAAATGTTCATATTAAAAATAAAGAAAACCAGCTAATTTTATAAATTCGTGTAAGATTTTTTTTTAGTATCTTGTGATTTTGCGCAATATTCCCGTGAGTCATAAGATCATTTTATCAGTCACTTTTGTCTGGTGACGTACGTTGAACTATTCGTGTTCTATGGTTTTCCTTCCTGGTTACGATCAGTAACCAGCAACGACAGATGAGATCAGCTTCAAATTAAAATTAATTACAGTTCCACTAACTACGTTACGCTAGTGATCAATATAACAACGTTTATATTACATCAGAATAAAATTTGCAAAGTCGTACCAGGAAAGGTAGCCCTTGAGTTTCTTTTTATTTACCTGTTAGTTCTAAGCTATTCTGAAGCCAAATTTACTTTATGATTCCTGTATTGGGAATACACGTTAATATCACTAAATTCAGTTGTAGAGTAGAAACATAACCTAGCTTGAAGTCTGAAGACTAACGTTTAAAAGAAGGTAGCTGTTGAGGAAATTAATGCAGGCTTATATCCTTCCAAAGGCTGCCACGTAGTGTGAACTTGAACTTTCTCCCACATTCACATTGACAGATTAATGAGGAAAATGTCGCTTCGTCGCTCGACCGATAATGACTGCGTGGTTTATTTATATCGTTGCGGTACGTTCTTGCTACTGCTTCCAAAAAGTTTGAACGGCCTTCGCAAAATTTACGTACGCGAATTTTGGCGGCAAAATGGATTTAAATTTCAAATATCGATGACATTTGGTCTTCTTCTGTGATACTTTCGTTGGCATTGTTCCGGCCGCTGCCACGGTCAAGCTTTGGCGCATTGTTTTCTTCTCAATCTTGAGTTTTCACAATATTAACATCATTAATCTTTGTATATTCCGCGTAAATATAAATTACAGCTTGATTTATACCAGTCTCAAGTTAGGTATCATTAAATCCATAGGTTATTGGACGGATTTCTTATGGTCGGTTAGTGTAGAATTTCCAAGCGCACCCATGCATTTTTTATGGCAGTTTTTGCTTAGTGACATGATCGGTCATCTCCAGACTTAGGTATAAAGGACAAAAAAATCGAGAACGTTAACTTTTAGAGTTCGGTTAGGTCAACGTCCCTTTCAAACTGGTTCTCAATTTACACGTTTTATTTTCAAGAAATAAATATCGTATTGTAGAAAATTCGGTACAAAAACTCTAATTGTCAGGTTGCTGCTATGATTAAAATCGTTTGCTTTTGAGTAAAATCATTTGTTTCGGTGGAAAATTTTGTGAATATGAAGTGACGTAAAAATAAAAATATACTTTAATAGAATATGATTTTTACTATCTGTGAGTCCTTATTTTAACTCTTCTTTTGTCTAGTTAAAATTGTAAGCTTTCCTAATTAGATTATCGCCGTCATTTCAGCTTTCTATGATGGGCATAGACCATTTCAAGAACACGTTACCAAACCTTGTCTTTAGCTTGTCAAGTCACTGCCAACCGCCTACATGAATTGTCGCTCCATTTGGCTAATGAGCGTCAATATTGCTTAAACACAGTTTCTACTCTAGAACTATGTATTTCACAATATCGATCCAATCAAAATCGCAATAAAATGAGCCTAAATATGTATATCTCCACACAAATATCTCAAAACAAAGCTTTCTGCATATATTGTAAAACATTAATCCAAAGCTGTTGGAGGCGTTTTGGATAAAATGTTTGTGGTTAGTTTTGACTTTTGTATCAGTTAAATTTTCCTTTACTTTGGTTATAACTGGAAACCGGATTATTTACATTTGCATATTTGCGTATTCAATTGCATATTTTCTCCATTTTGAGCGATAATTGCATATTTTGCGTAAAATCTAGTTCATGCATATTTTCGCTATATTTACTGAATTTTTCGGTAAGTTATCCTCTTGATAAGTGTAAAGTTAAAACACTTTCTTTGCATCTTTGCATGCATATTTTGAGCTTTTTATGTTGCATATAATCCGGTCTCTACATAACATACATAAACACACGCCTTTTTCCCAGAAGGGGTAGGCAGAGGTGCTACCAGAACACCCACGTTTCGCCTTGTATATTCCGTCCCACGATGTGATAGGGGGCGAACCTATCGCCATATCGGGCACAAAATCCTGACTCCGGGCTGAAATAGAAAAATCCAATATCACTTTGCCCGACCTGGGATTCGAACCCGAGACCTCAGCTTTGCAATCATACCGTAGTACCACTACGCCACCGAGGCAGTCGGTCTCTAGTTATGACTATAACGACCACGTTTCCTGAGTTTGGGTGTTAATCATTAGAGACGTAATCCCTTCCTGGTTTCCCACTACGTCACTCAAAGTAACGTGATCAAGTTCATACAATGTCCTTGTCGAATAGAACCCGTACAGTACGTTAATAGGTACCTCAGCTAAATGTTAACACGTGATTTACATAGAACATAGTTAAACAAACTCAATGAGACATAGCGACCGTGACTCAGATGTTGCATAACAATCACCAGTCTACTGTTATGTTATCCAATATATTTATAGTCAAGCCAACTGCTCGACTTTACACTATTTGTCTGTCGAAAGTTTCCAAATTCTAAAGCCATCTACGCCCCGCCCACTTTCGCCCCCTTCCACATTGGTAATATAATGAGATCGTTAAAGATACTATTAAAATTCTAACAACAGATTTGTCTTTACAGTTTGTCGATATGGTATGACGTCATTTAGCATTCAATACGATTCGACTTGTATTTACAGTTGTAGAAAATTATTATACATTTTGGACAAGTTGGTTTTCTTTGTCGTGAAGTCTTTAAGTAATTTATTCTAATTCAAATATCTCTCAGATAACGTAACTATAATGACAATAATAGGAAAATAATGATTACCAATTTCCTTTTAATTGAGTCAACTATATTCATCCTACTGCGGGGCACAACCCTGCCCTAGTAATGAAGGTTTACACCGCACTGACGTCGTTTAATCTTAGATTTTATTAAGAAACGTGACGTCATTTATAACCCCGTACGTCATAATGCAGGTCACAGGCATCCCCTTACAATGAGTGGGCTGTTACAAAAGTAATTTCCATGATATGCGTGGATAATTAAACAATGTAAAATATCCGACTTTTACTACACACATTTTGAAATGTTTTGTTATTGTCTAACCTTTGGTAATTGTCTAGGAACTAAAAGCCTTCATGTCCATAAGAAATGTATAAAAAGAAACATTTTTTAGACTGGGGTCCAAAAACACGCAAGATTCCAGGAATTTTTCACCATTAATATATTTATTTAATTTGAATATACCTATCTGTTCTTTTGAATAACCTGATCATTTATTATGGATTACATTCCAATAAGTCGTTAATAAAATCAGTCACGAGCTGCGAATATCAGTTTAGTATGTTTCTAAGGAACAATGCCAATACTTAGAATGTAATAATCCAATCAGTAATTTTCAAGAACGACTTAGATATTCTACAACAGCCACTAAGCTACGTGATGTGGGCATGGACCACGCTCCAGTTACCACGACGCATGTCAGAATGTGGCTTAACAATTTATTGACTACATACTCATTAGATGTAATCGATCTGGAGTTTAGAGGTTCTTACATCGTAGGATTTATTTAGTTTGACACATTGTTCAATTTTTAAATCCTCAAATATCATTGGTGGTCAATAAATCCAAATTTCGAACGCTTACAGAGAAAGCTTGATTAGAGCCATAGACTATTTTTATTAAAGTGTGTACATTTAAGAATTTCAGTAAAATAATTCAAAGTACATTCTGCTTTGCAACACCCCAAAATAGCGCACTTTCTAGGCAAATTTAATTATTATATTGTACCTAAAATACCTATAATATACCACAAATAAACATACAGTTTAACATACTAAACAGAATGCATGTTATTCCCTGTTATTTTTCTTTTAAATTCACACCTTCTGTTTACCATTGACAAAGGAGGTTCTAAATGACTTGAAAACGAGTAAAATCAGCAGAGTTCTGTCTATGTTTGCTAAGTGTGACTAATCCTTCCTACACAAATATCCGGCACAGTCAAACAAGGGTATGTCGGTCACCGGTGGTCGCTTTCTACAAATACTAAACTAAATTCAAAATGTCAGTTTTCACTTTGCAAAAAAGTTCCACCGAAATTGGCATGTGATTATATTACTTACCTATTTGCATGTATGTATTTTTTTAAAATTTATTTAAACACACAATTTAGGTACATAGGTATTAGGTGTTTCTTGCGTACAGATTTTAACAGGAACTTTTGGAGGATGCTTGTATATTAGCGTAGACGTCTTACCTCGAAAAACGTTCGGGCAATTTGTAGAGCTACATTATTAAGATAATATTTTGCATTCGAATTTCAGCTTATTTATTTATTTATTTAATATTTATTGTACACAAAAAAAAGACATAACATATGAAAAAAAGTACAAAAGGCGTTCTTATCGCTTATGAGCGATCTCTACCAGACAACCTTTGTTAGTGTTGGAAGAGTCTAAATGTTTGTTAGGAAACAAGTTATGTGATCTTTTAAGCAGCGTATATGTACATATATTGAACGTGCAGCTAATAGGTATGTATATTGCGTAAGTTTCAAAGAAAAAAAACATCATAATTAATAAATATTTTAGGAGGAAACTAATATTTAATTAAATAAAATAGAATTATCCTTATTAGGTATAAAAATATGTTGATTTGTAATAAATATATTTCACGGTCATGTCACATAATATTTACAAATGCAAATACCTTTAGACGTCAAAAAACATCACATCTTTAACAAAAGTGTGGATATATTGCGCAGAAACTAATTTAAATTATTTAAATAAACCGTTTGTTCAAACACAGCGCCATTCATATTACACGAAATATACAATAAGTGTCGACAGGGCATCCCCAATATATCCATCAGTGATCGCAAATATCCTTTACGACCGTGTGGGGCTCGTCTGACTGTAATCGCTACTTACGATGAATGATTTTTCCGAAACAAAGAATTGTTGCTTTACTCCCGACTCGATGATTTATCTCCCAGCCAAATGCGTAAACAGATATAAACGTGCCGTAATTTTACGTGTAAAACATGTACACGTAAAATCATTAGTTTATAGTAGTCTATTATTATTGTTGAGTAATACTGCATAAAATAATTGAGTCGAAAAACTAGCAACTCAGTTTTCCTGCCAGAATGAGTAATTGCAATAAAAAAATAGATTTGCAAGATCATATATTAGCATTAATATGTAGGTGCCTAAATTCATTTCAAACACAAGTCGTAAAATTATTTTTTGCTTTTTATAATAACTGTCCTCTGAGAAAAAGTGCGGGTTCTCTTTATGAATCAGTTCATCAGATTTACGAGCCAGAAATACTGGCCTAATGCATATATTTGCTTTTCATAGTTCAATTGAATCGATTAGTCAGACACTCATCTCAGATACGGCTCTGTTATATGGCATATGTTATGTATTTCCACTATGATTCATTATGAAGTCATTGTTATGCGTTATTTTATTAATTCATATTGTCATTAAGCCCGCGATAACAACATTTCATCGTAACTCACGTGTTAATTTATACGTGACGTAAATATCATTGGTTTTGCCATAGCTGTAATGAAATACGAAAATACTTAACCTACAATCTGGTATTATTTAAGTATTAGTTACTACGGTTAGTTATAAGTAAAATGCTTGGTCATATTCATGTTTTAAATGCAATAATAAATTATTATTCGTCTGTGACGCGAATTACCAACCGGTCATTTGTTTTTATGCTATCATATTGTTTGATCCGCCTAATTATTAAAAAAAAGATACAAAACACGAGTGTCGTGTTTTATATTGATTTTTTGTGGTGTAAATTTCATCTGCCGCCTTACCTAATATAAATGGGGAGATTAGTCTGGATTCCACACTGTAAAATATATATTAGGACAAAATTATAATATTGGATAGGATGTAGAATGCTGAAAGAAAAAAATGGTTTTGTTTAGATTTGCCATGCAGCAAAAGCTATGTACGAGTATTAAAAATAGGCATTAGGTATCTGCAAGTCAATGTTGTTATAGAATTCCTTCAAGCCCGAATTGTTAATTGCAACACAGCTATTTGTGGTTTTCAAAACACAGAAATTCTTGTGGTGCACTTGACGCCACCATTACGATAAGCTAAATGTATACTTGGAACTCATTAATAGTTTAAAATTATCAGAAGTAAAACAATTGCGTTGTGAAGTTGTGCATTATTCTTTTTAACCGACTTCATACTTATTTATTCAGGTGAGAACGGCGGTGTCGAGAGCGTCATCGTTTCGTAATGATGCGTCATTCCCGCTTCAGTAAAGACCTTTCAACATATTCTGTGACGAAGTAAACAGAAAACAAAATGGTTTACTTGCTACCGATGCTAATTTTACGCAAGCTTGAAAGGCACTTTACAACAGACTGAACATTTCAAACGCAGACAATTTAAATATAAATTGTACAAATTAATACTCATTTTAGAAGCGTACATAATCGGCAACTCACGTATAAAGTACAATACGTGCCAAAGTTAAGAATTAACCTAACGTTTATAGGTTATGAAAACACGCGCGGACCACCCACGTGTCCATATATTTGGTGGCGCATGTGATAAGAACAGTGTATACCGCTCCTTCTGGCACAAATACCGAGTGGGCGCCCAAATGTATCATTAGGAGCGATTTAACACATAATTTTGATCAAGGAAGTGTCGCATTTCATCCAGGTTTAACGTTCTAAATATTACTTATTTAGGCGGCTTCCTTTGCGCGCTTCCGTCACGATTCAGCGTTGAAGAATGAAAATAAACAGCGCATGGAACGAGTAACCCGTTTAACATTCTAAAAGCTGTTGAAACTGAAATCGCGGTCAGGCATGCGTGAGCAGGGAGATAAGGCACACCAGGAACTGATTTAATTCTTACATATTTGCAATCGCCGTGTTTGTCGCGAACTCAATTTGTTTTATACTCTTTTTCAACATACGCTGGACTAGTTTATTGTAACGGTTACTCAAAACTGTTTCCGTCTCTAACACGACTGTTCCAATTGTTATCCTAACATGCAAATTGTTTGTGACATTTCTTTGACATGTCTATCACCTATTTAAGTGCTTAAGTGCTTAGAATGCGTTGTGCATACGCGATAATTTTTCGCTATTTTCCTTCCAATCAGGAAATTGCATCAAGCAATGCTAAAATAGCTCTAGGATTGACATTGTCTTCCTCGACGCGTTTATTTATTACTGTTAAAATTAATTTTCCCTTCGATAAACGCAAAGTTGCTTTTGAATTTTTCAGTACATTAATGCTGCGAGCATAACAAATCGCCAGACGTCATGCTGCTATGAATTAAATCATCAGTTCATTTTGAACAAAATCACCGGATAATGCCAATAAGTATGTGGCACAGTGGGGGGACTGTTCGTTTATCGGCTGCTAACATCGACGTGTGCGCCCACCACACAATGAAAAATTCACGCATACAAAAATAAATTCAATGTACTGATAGAGCATCACGTTCTGTGTAAAGGAAGTGAATGGCCTCGCGACGTTCTTGGTACAATCGTGCTGTGAATCCGTACATTCGCTCTAAAATGTGAGGAGACAATTTATTGGTTACGTTTTTTGGAGCAACCGCAGAATTGTGTGCAGGTCAATATATCTTCGATTGTAGAATAAGTACAGTGACTCCTTAATGTTTTTATTCTAATTTTACTGTCTGAAAATCTTGTTTGTAAACATTGGGAGTATTTTAATTCCAAACGATTAATTGGCTTGAACCCCGAATGCTGGGATATATGCAGTTCGACTAAACCGCTGAATTTTAATTGAAAAATATAAATTGTCTCGGGTGTTATATCGCCGTAGGTCGTATTTCACCAAATGAGACAAATATATACCTATTTATATCCTCCTGGTAAATTTATATGCATGGGAATAAAATATCGTAATAACTTTAAAACTGGCACATTAATTTACCATGCGTATCCTGTTTTGATATTCCTTTTAACCTGCAGCGATTTTTATGACCGATGATTTGTATTTGAATAAAAATCTGACTTGAAACTAAAAGGCTTTTAGTTGATCCAACCTAGAGTTTGTATTTATCAAAGTTAATTGCGTTTTCAATGTCAATGACATACTCTGTTCTGTACCAAACCTGCTTGTTTCCTGTAGGCACAGTCACTAGTACAAACACATCTTACGCGCATGATAGGCTTTGATGCTCTATCAGGTCGTTAATTTAAATATTTTATTACATTCCGCGTACTTGAACAGGAAACCCGCCATAAGTGTTGAAAACAAACTGATCAAGAAAATAATAGCTTTTTCTAGACTTTGCTGCTTTCAGACTTAAATTTATAAAACATGAAACAGTACATTAATATTATCTGCAGTGTGCAGGGCTGGTAGGCCAGTGACATTGACATACCAATATCGACCTCCTTCGAGGTACCGCTAGAGGAGCTTCAAGCTTCCCTCTTGACACATTAATAACAACCAAACTCTATGTCATTAAATAATTAAAATAAAAATGTTTTGAAACTAGGGTTGAGCTATGCAAAAGTATTACTTACACTTTTAGTCTGCCTACTAGAACGCATCAAACCATGACCGTATTATGAAAATGTCAGGCACGATAAAACAATGATTAAGAATAGAGACTACTATGCTATGGCGCTGACCGGTGACAAAAAGATCTATTGGGTGTTATTTCACAGTGCTTCATACAAAGGAAATATATTTATCTTCATAACACGATCGTGGTATAAAACGTTGTGATGACTCCTCGTCAGAACGTTTTATACCATGAGACGTCAATAACAATTACGAATTAATTAAGCGAATGTAATCAAAATGATCAGGTTTGTTTTTATTTTAAATATTGCATGTTGCACGACAATACTAATCATCAATAGACAACTAAAATGAATTTATTTTGCATACTGTATCTATTCGTTGTGTTTCGAACAGATTGTACAGATGATGTCACACGGTAAATATGAATCCGTATTGGGTTACCTATTGTCGAAAATTTTGTTTTGACCGACGATAATACTGTTTTAGATGACGTACTAAACTCGAATTCCGATACTTTTTATACAATTATTATTTATTATTCTTAATACAAAATAAAGAAAAAACTATTATTTATGAACCCAAACCAATAATTCTGACACCGGTTTATTCGTTAAAGAACTCATAAATCAAAAACGTTAAAGGCATTGGTGAGATAAAATGCATATTGATTTAAAAGGATATCGCATTCCGAAACGAATTGGCAATAAAAAGGACGAAGCGAATGAAGAATTGTCGATTGCTACATTTGGCCCTGAGGACGCACCGGCTCGTTATTGGCCTATTCATTGTCCAGGCATTGTTTCGGCTAATGTCTAGCCCGGCGCCGGGTTTCCTGCAAATCATTGCTATTCGTATAAGGACGTCCGCTTCCTCTGTGCACAATTTTGCATATGATGAGAAAGTACATCTTTTGTTAGGGCTCCACTGTCGTTTGTCAGCGGAAGAACCGATTTGGCGTTGACATAAGCCCCTATTAGTAATTAGACCACGATTGTAAAATAATAGTCAGAGCTATAAAACAAAAGAGTGATGCTAATGAAAACACGTAAGAAGCACAAGGTTATGAGAAAAGCAACTTTAGGTCAGCGTTTAATTTGTAAAGCAATGAAATGCGAAACCTTATGCATTTCAGAGCTCGAAGGTTGCGAATAAACGAGATAGCTATTCCATTATATAAGACGGTAATTACAGTGCAGCCGATAGAGAGCTAATAAACATGGCGACGAAGCCCTCGAGACACTTGTTCTTGACCTCTGCATTTTCTAATGAAAATTCCTACTCGAATCCTCTGGTACGCGAGGCCCAATACATAAATTAAAATGATTATTTAAGTTACTCGCTAATCAGTATGAACGAGGTCATAACAAGAATATATTAAAGTTTTCTATTTACATTTGTTTCGTTTTTTTAATCATGTTTCAGTTCATCAGCCCATTCATATGCGTTGGTATGGCATAGACTCGACCTTGTTACATCATGGGTCAGTGAGTGGCACTAATGATATACCTGCCTACACTTTCGGTGATAAAGTCGTGAGCTTTTGTGACATTTTCAGCAAGAAATGGGAAATACTTAAGGACTCACCTAAGGAGAAGGTTGAGGGAACTATCATTCCTGGTCGTTGGCACGTCCTTGACGCTAGAAGGTTCGCTCCGAACGCCTCGGAGGGAGAGTCGCAGTTGCCGCGGAATGGAACTGAGAAGGCCGTTGCTGCTGTTTCGACGCTGGTTGAGGCTCTTGGAGCGCGTCAGCTTGCTCGCTTCAAGGTCCACGACTTGAGGGTGCGGAGACACTTCCTCACCGCTCCTCGAAATTGTAGTACTCGACGCATTAGTCTTAATGATAGTGGGCACAGCAGTCTTCACTTCATCCAACAGTTTCTCCCAAGGCGATGCGAGGTCCTCCTCCGATATCGTCTCGAAACTCCTCGGACCGACCGACGACGAGGTCTTGTCAGACATATTGATTCACGAAAGGCTAGGGAACACGGAACGTAGCACTACAGACACCTACAGGGCACTTCGTCACTTTGGATTTTTAGTTTCTTGACAGCACTTCACTCTTATCATAATATCCATTTGTAAATCATAATGTTTGGGGTAAAAATGTTGACACTGAAACAAAAGAGAAATTCATGTCATTACGTAGTATTGCAATTGCCGTAAAGTGCGAAAATTTGCATACCTTGGAAAGTCAAATGTTCTGTCTATTATATACCAAATTTGCAAGAGCATTGTATAATTAATTTTTATTGTATTGTATAAGATAGTACGGACAGTTAGTGACCACTTAAGTCTTCACAGTTTTCTAAAAGCATTAAAAGAATAACAGCCTTTCTAATCTCCATTTGCAATGACTTACAATTGTTTGAAGAGAAAGGCGTATACTAACTACCCGAAGAAGAATTACTGGTAAAATGAGCCGGTCTTAATTACTAGGTACACAGATTATTAGGCTGTCTAACTGCCAATTAGATGGTGCCAAAATAAAACGCCTATTTACATTAAAAATTTCTCTCGTGAGTTCTCGTGTGGTCTCCGCTCAGATTATTATCATCAATTATTTTTTTACGCTTGCAAAATTATATGCTTAAGCAATATATAAAGAGGTTGTGAAAGTTGGTGGTACATATTTAATGAGCTAGCTATCACCCGATAGATCCGCAGTTATATCTAATAAACGCTTGTACACACATTTAACGATTACGAACTGTTTATTAGTTCTCCGCTTCTGTGAGCCAGCGTTTATATCCACTCTATGTTTTAATATCATCTAATAGTCGTATTTTATGATAGTAGGCGCCTATATCTGCAATATTTTAATCTTAACTGGATTACTAAATTACTATATTTATCTGAATAATGTCGGAGAAAATGTTATTCATCTTTCCAGTGAATACTTGTGTGGGCATTTCAAAAGTATTCGTGGAAATTTACAAAGAATTAATAAGGTGTGTTTAGTAGTGAATTATCATACAAATGACTAAAATATTGCCTTTGAGAAGTAACGAATTTGCCCCACGGCGTGTACGACGAATCGATTTAAAACACTTTATGAGTACGTTTTCTTGTGCGCATATTATAAAAGCACTTGTGATTTCACAATCTGTGTGAGTACGTATTAAATATAGGTTGAATATTTTCGTCCGTTCAGTACCCCCTGTTTACTAACCTCAGACGTAAACATTTATGCAATGTGAGTGTATGTGCGGCGCACTATCATAACAAAATAAGTTATCTATCTAGTAAATTGGGGTTTGCGCACTAAATATACGCGCTAAAATATTTTGATGCGTTAACAAAGATATTTTGGTGGGAACGTTACAGCGTCCAAAAGCCGACCGGAAAACGTTTTTAAAGAAACACAACACTTGTGGATCGGTCGAGACATTCTATCCAACCCGTCGCGACTTGTAGTATTTTAAAACGTAGCGTCTGCCAAATGTCCCGCGTACTACAAATGTAGGTCAATGCTCCAGTGAGCTACTGAGTCCCGCTGGGGCTGAATCATATGCTTTGCAATATTTGAATATGACGGGGAGATAACCTCAAAACCTGTGTTGAGGTAGCAAACAGGTCACGTGATAATATCGTGATTAACTCTACGTTTAAAAATAGAACATGTATCGCAAAATGTTAAAGATAATAGAGTTTAATTAAAATTATTCTCAGACTTTAAGCTGACGTCATAGACATTACGTATGAATTATTAGAATATGGAAATTAATTTGTAGGTACTTATTTAATCTTAGAATCAAGAGTCAATAGATATTTGAAGATGTGTTCTTAAAAACCCTTGTGTCTAAATGTAACATGCCTTATAAAATTCACATTATAACAATTTACGCTTATAGTCAAGAACAACGTAAATTAGAAGGAATGCAAATACTGCCATTAATAAAGAGTTAAGAATTAACGCTAATTATATGAAAGAAAATAATAGGCAGCACTAGTGTGTTTTACTGTTAAGGAATGTCAAACTATGCTTGGATTTCATTGGATCCTGTTTATACCTCACACAACTGGTTTCGTTTAAGGTAATTCAATTCATTTTTGTTGCAGACGCAAATGTTCTAAATTTTCTAAACAATTCTGTAACGTTTTACATTTTGGTAAACAGTACTGTTTATCTATTGAGTGTACGAAAACAAAACAGTGAAAATACGAAGTTTGCGGATTTTAAACATAAGTTACTTTTGGTAAGCACATATCATGAATACCTCCATAATATATGTGCATTTTAATGGTTTAAAATCGAAAATGATTAAATACTACAATTAAAATAATTAGCAACGGTAAGTAGGTAGGTATTTTAAAGAACAGAACCTGGGGACTTCTTAATCAGCAGAAACTATCCGCAGTAATAAGAAATGTAATAGTTTCAAGTAAATTATTTAATATTTGTGTTATAGTGGAAAAATAATTTATAAAGAAATATTCAAAATATTTACATTTTAATAGTTTAAAGCTACTTCGGATGGCTTTAATGTTTCAATTTAATTAAGTGACGGTTCTGCGGCGTCCATCTTCTGCACAAGAAGGCGTCACAAAGACGCCTTTAATCCAACCGTAATTATAGCCTACATTTAAAATAAGAATATTTGCCACATAATACTAAGCGAATGTCGAGTGGAATTATGTCACATTTTACAGTAATATGAAGTCAGTGAGTGGCGTATTTATAGAAGTATCGAGGCCGGTCCGTTCTAACACGCTGAGGTTTTATTAGCTGAATTGTTTAAATTATATTCGTTAAGAATAAAATAATTCGTAATTTTCCATCGCTTGATTTTTGAATAATTATTTCCAAGTATAGATGTGTTTGCACATAAGCGATGGCTTCCTTGTAATGCTTTCTGTTGTAAGTTCGCTTCAACTGAAAACAACGCATTTTCTCTCAAGGCTCGTGAAATTAATATCGAAGTTTTCCATTTCGTTTTAATTAAGTAAATAAGGCAACCTTTTACGGCAACTATCAATCGAATCACGTAAACTCCGGTGAGAGAGGATTAATCGATTACAATTATTTTTTGACGTCGTGTTAATTTTATGATACTTAAAAGAAAAACAGAAAAAATAGTGTAACGTGTTATACTGTATGAAACATTATATGGAGCGACCTCCAGTAAAATAGAGCGATGACCTGTAAAACATGTGAACGTCTAAATAATACCAACTGAAAATCGACCTTGCTGTGCATTTGTGGAAATATTATCCGGCGTTCTACTATTATTTGATGCCTGAAGTGAATTGAAATTTATACGAAAATGAGTATAACACCAAACAATTTAATTTTTATGGACGCCAAATATTGCAATATTAAAAAGGTACCATAATTATTCTAGTCTTCGTTTAAAATTTGTTAATACCTATTCTAATTACTGTGCTTTTTGTAATGAATACTAAAATTATTAATTTATTAAAATTAAATTTTCCTTAATACGTTTGAGTCTTTAGCCAAAATAGAATCATGTCATGATGATGTTAGTAATTTGAAAATAGGACGTTTCCTTATTACACGCTGTAATTCTGTATATTATATTATACGATACTACCTACGCGGTATTCCCAGGATACTTACGGTCTTATTTAAATACAGTTTATAAATCAATTTTAATTATCGTATGTTTTGTACCTTTCGAAAGACTTTTGAATTCAGCTTGAGCGAAGAAGACAAATCATTCTATACCTAAAATAGGTTTATAAACTGTTTATGAATAAGGCCATTATAATTTAATTATATATACGAGCCATTGTGCTCTTAACTGATCACAGGCCTCATCAACAATCGAGAAGTTAAATCTAAGTTCACCACGCTGGCTAAACTTCGATACATATGAAATAGTTTGTTATATTATAATATATAATACATCTTCAGATTCACTTAAGTTTCATATTTACTCTTAATATTTTAAAATCATAAATAAACTCTACAAAATCCGAACTCAATATAAATGGAAACAAAGCCAGTAGGTCGCAGGCAAGTGTCGATTGCCCTTTGTTTACCGTCTAATAACCAGTGAGACATGAAGGTGTAATTACCACCTACCATTACGACATTAACATGGCTATCGCTCGTTCACATCCAGATTGCTCATGTAAAACTATGCGCATGGACAATAAAAACGTGCTCAAACGCATCACTCACGTTATGATGCAAAACCATGGTCACATGTGCAGCTGTGGACCGTAATTTATGTAATGTTTTCTGCTAAGTTCTTACGGGCAGAGGTCAGAACAAAGAGGTTTCTAACTTTATTAAAAATACAATTATGGGGAAACATAATTAATTAAAAAGGTAAGCATGTTTATTTATAGATACTTAAAAACGGTCACCCTTATCAATAGACCCCAGATTTCCATTGGAACAAAAGGTTGGGCAATATTATGATGAATAATAATTACAAGAAAAACAGAGAACTAATAAAAAACCATACAAAAACCGACCGTCTTTTTTACTCAATTATATTGATGAAGAAGGTTTTACCACAGTCTATGACTTAAGATCGACTACCTCAAAACAAGTCAATAGGTAAGTTTTTGCTCGGCGCCCAAAATTTGTTACCCCTTTACCCCTCTCATTTCCCCATCGTCAAAATATCCGTATAAAAAGCGGCGTAATTAATATGAATGATTAATATTTAAGATTCTAAAGTATTGTTGACTGTTACGAAAAATGTTCCTATTACCGTTTGTTGTTTTTTGCTACTTATGGGTGAAGTAAGTTTAACAACATTTAAAAAAAATGGGAATTCCAAGTTTCATTACGAAAAATATTTTAATCAGTCGAATTTTTTGCAATATAATATTTGACTATTACTTCAATTGTACACTTTAGATTTAGTTGTGGATTTCCCAAAACGGCGGCATGATGGTTAGTTTTTCAAACATAGATACACGTCATCATTTATATAATATTTTATATCACTACCTAAGAATGCTGACGACATTTAATGTGTGACGGTTAACGGTAGTCAAAACGTGATTTCGCATGCGGCGATTGACCTAAAACATTTTTTCGCCAACACGACAGTCATCTCGTCACGTCCAAATATAATATTCAAATCGATTATTTAAAAGGCTCGTCAAAATATTCACCGCTGGCGTGAAAGTTGTGATTATTGC
This sequence comes from Theretra japonica, assembly GCA_033459515.1. Lineage (NCBI taxonomy): Eukaryota > Metazoa > Arthropoda > Insecta > Lepidoptera > Sphingidae > Theretra > Theretra japonica. The sequence continues at coordinate 9,356,546 of CM065943.1, forward strand.
AACGTTTCATTGAATATTTATTGCTCGTAAAATAGTTTTATTGCTTGATAAAAAAAAATACGATGTCACTTACTAGGAAACGTGGTGCGATTATAAAATAAATGTGCAGCCGTGGCGAATATTGATTAACTTTTTAAGCCTTTAACTTGCTAAACTATTCCTTTATTGTTAGTATTATATGTAAAGGACAAACACACTTGCGCGTGAGTATTTAGACCATAAACACGGAAGTCAATGGTCGGAGTTGTGTATGTTAATGTTAGGGCATAACACACGTGTGTTTATTGGCGCCCGCACTGAAATAAGGTTATTTCCGTAAGTTTGCGAAATGATTTCGCTGAAATATAAAGCAGATCATCGCTCCAGCTTAGCCCCCTCTTTGATGTTCAAATGAAGTCTAACCCGATTCTCTCGTTGCGATTATTTCACTAAAAGATTCTGATTCTAAATTAGTCCTTTTAACAAAATATAATCACATAAATTTCTCGCAAAGTACCTGGCTGTAGCTCCTACCTCTTTCCTTAGAATTCTGCGTCAGAAAGGACACAATATTTTACTGGAAAGGGTTTTCAGCATGCTATAATTGCGTGTTTAAATAAAAATATTAAATTGTAATGTTTGAGGAAACAGCTTTCTTCGAAATTAATGAATATTTTTAGAATAATGTTGGCACTGATATAGAGGAAAAACGTATGTGTTTCAATGGAAAAAAATAACTACAGCTGTAATTATGAGGTTATAATTGTTCTGCAGACAATTGTAAGATTACTAATATATTACAGTCTCATTATACCCATCTTTTGAAATCGATTTGCATTGTCCAACAGACAACAGACGCCAGTATGTATTATTCTTTAAGAAGTTTTAGTTCGTAAATAAAATATTATTGTATGGGTAGCAACGTCACTCAACATACAAATATAAGAAAACAAGGACGAATGCCACACATTAATTCAAGAAATATTTCATACTGAGCGGAAAGAAAATTAACTAGTTTATTACAAACGTCATTAATGAATATCCGCACGATGACATCATCAATCGTAAGAAATGACGAAACCAGTTTTACCATACACCTACACACAAAAAGTATACATTGTCATGGGTTGCTTATGAATATTTTCGTCAACGTAAAAACCTTATTTCTAAACGTCATGGCTGACTCATAGCTTACAAGAACTAATTTTCAAACCAAGAAGGTTAGCTTAAGTGAGTCATTTAAGTATTTTTAACACCATTGTCTAAGGACATGCATTTATTTATTCATAAAGATAAATACAACTCACGAAAGAAACAGGTATAAGAACTGCCTTTCAGTCTAGGTACTATGCTTTCTTTGTTGCTTCGACGATGCCCAGATCCAAAATATTATATTATATAATAAATATATGTTGATCACACAAACATTTGTTATACTCGTAGTGCCCGATGCGACTCGGATTCTTGTTAAACTTTTTTCCGCTCGAAACGCAACGGGAGCTGTGTAATGACATATCAATGCCATCATTTTTCATTACCCAGGGATCAATACCTCAAGTAATTAAAGGGCCTCGAGACGTTTCTAAATATAACGCAATCGGAGAACAGGTTTCAAACCGCTCAATTTCAATTTACGGCACAAATTACATTTGACCCGTTCCGTAGGTATCCTTTGGATACAAAATGAATTGAATTTTCAAAAACCTAAAATTATTGACAGTACTGTAGATGCTAAAGAAGTGTCTTTGGTCTAAACTAGTCAGGTGATTCAAAGTGAATGGAAAATGCGAGATAAATAAAGTCATGAAACAAAAAATATAGGCGACCATTGCAAGCAACTGTGACTTGTTTAATTATTTAATTAATAATAATAAAAAATATACTAAATATATTTTTTTAATAAGGTGACATCTAGTACATTGTAGTGATTATGATATACGTTCACCACTAGTTTCGTAATCAAGGTTTTGTTATCGCCTTTACCTAAAATCGTAATTCAGAATCATCGAACAGAATACGTGACTTCATGATATTCTTATAAAAACAATTAATATCAATATCGTCCGAGTCAGCATAAATTAAACTGAACACATCTCGAGAAGCAAGCACACAAATACATTGTACATTAAAATAATTATAATGTGAACTTTGAAACTGGGAAAGTCCGGCAAAAAAGCTGAATTAGCGTTATTGCTTGTTACTAAGACATCACTTGATATTTTGCTTACAAGCTGTAATATTTCACGCAATTGTGGAATCATTTACATCATTTGATCGTGCGTTATGATAAGCCTTTGGTACTCTTGTTGCTAATTGCTTCCATACTTAGTACACATATCTTTATTATTGCATTTGAATTTCGAAATCGAAAATTAAACGTTCATTAGGAGAAATTTGCATACTTGATACCTTGATATATGCAATTAGCCAAGTAGCTTTACAATCTATTAGACTAAATGTCTACCAGACCACTCTCAATCGTACTCTCGATTGTAGAGGAGGCCCGTGCCCTGCAGTGGGTCGTATATGGGCTGATACAATACAATACAATACAAAAATGTTTATAGTATCTCTTAACCCTAGACGGGACCCGTTATCAATATGACGAAGTATATGGGACATACATAGATAGTAATTTTGCAAGCGCTTTAACTTTCGTTTAGTGAATGAGAGTTTGGGACGGTGGTCGTTCTCGGTGGTTTGATTTTTGCATAGGCATAGCGGCCACCACATACGATTATAAAAAAACCGTCATAGTAACACACCCAAGTGTGTCGCATTTCGGGTTCACCCCATGATTATAAAGTTTATTTTATTATTCATTTATTTTATTATTCAGTGTAGAGTCAAAGGGAATTAAACATCAATAATTTGTGTGGAGTCCTGTCGTCTTGTGTATGTGTTTTGTGTTGTTATTGATCCACACCTGTACGGTACTGTACTGTATCAGCTCATATACGTCCCACTGTAGGGCACGGGCCTTCTCTACAATCGAGAGTACAATTTAGAGCGGTTTGGCCATATAGTCCACCATGCTGGTCTAGTGCGGGTTGGCGTACTTTTACGTACCATAGAAATTTTTCAGAATCGCTATCGTATGCAAGTTTCCTCACCATGTTTTCCTTCACCATTATAGTGCGTTGTGATTGACTGTCAATACACATATGACTCCGAAAAGTAAGAGGTGTGCCCTGGGATTTGAACCCGCGACCACCGTCAACATGCTGTAAAACTTTCTCGTGCAGGTACTAAACAATATTGGGTGCAATACCTATTTGGTATATATGACGTTTGTGGATGAGTTATGATTAAAAGCTAAGATGTAGATATGATGATAGCTCTTTTGGGATACAACGTTGCATACTAGGATAATTACTCTACAGACATGGACGTTTCACAATAATTACTTCCTGGTAAAGTGTAAACACTTATTAGCGGAGTTGTACCATCAATTTGCTCTAGGTATTTGTAGAACAAATGAAATTAATTAATGCCTCATCAAATTGACAAAGCGAGACCAAAACATTCAGAAGCGTAGCTAACATTCAAGTGCAAATTGCTTTAATAGTAATTTTATAGATTTTGATGGGCATGGAAGAAAACGCGGCTATGTAGAACTTAAATTAACTATGGGTATATAACTATGAGTAAGCTGTAAATCTCCATTTATGATTGAGCATGTTTAAATAACATTATACACATATAAATATTGACTTTATATTTAATGTTAACATCACGTGTCACGTGTTTCGAAATACATTATAATATAGTGTAGTCATTACAATGAGAACAACAGCATGAATAATTCCAACTGCATTTTCAGCGTGGCACCAAGCGAAACTAATTCAAATTGAAATTTATTGGTACAAGTATTCGTTTATCGTGACTCAACGGTGCAATTAAATCTCAACGACGTCAAAAGTTAGTCGCGTTTATTTTGCTGGCTAACACGAAAAACAAATACCTAGGCATTTCTGCCAAAACACAGATCGAAACAAAATTGGTCTACCAACAGCGCTGTAGCTACCCATACATGCAGTTTACCCGTGGCATCAGACGGGTCTAAGATATTATTGATAAATTCACATCCGTTGTTAATCTTTTTTGAAAGAGAAGACATCAGTCGTGTTCCTAATTTAATTATAATCCGTTGGTTTTGAGCATAAGCAATACGCAGATTAGTATCCACCAGGCATATCTGGCCTTTTCTCAGCATTGACATACATAATCATTTTGCCCTCAGACTATCAGAATCATCTATTGAGTAAATACGTACAGTGTATATATGTACAGTGTATAGTTAACTCATAACCCTCTCACAATACAAGCGGAATATTTTACATTTCGTAATACTTTTTGTCACCTCCATATTGCGTCCATTCGCACTATCTGCCTAGCGAAACAATGAAGGCGTAATGATAACTGACGACCTTGTTGAGCTAAATGAGTTCAATATCGACAGATTTATCGCAATTAAACAAGTATGTGTTCAAACAATGAACATAAGAGTTCTTATACACAACCGTATGTATACTTTCTTTCCCACAAAATAATAGAAAGAAAGAAAAACGATTTATTAGTCACAGACGCAACATGAATCTTAGATATTAAAAAAAAAGTATAGTAGTAGTAATAGACGAAGCGGTTCTTAAAGACGCATATTATTGGATTTATAGTTATCTTCGGATTTGTCTCTTGAATATATTTCCCTAAAATGTATATTTTTTCCGTGTTTCGGGGATTGTTTTAATTCTTTGAACGTATGTGATAATTCATAATTGTTTACCAACAAAATATTGAAGAATCTGCAAGAATTTTTCAGGCGTGTTTGTTAAACCAAACCGCATTATGACAACATGCTGTAAGTAGCCGTAACCGCTTTCAATAGTAGAAAAACCCTTGTTCGGTTGTGGCAAAAATAATAAATAATTATACATTATAATATTATTCACTGTACAAAAAATTTTCCCAGCATCATTACCACAAAGTTGAGTAAAATCAGCATTGTTAGTTATACTCGATAAACAAATACCTAAATTAAATTAACAAGGACGGGGTCAAGGGGATAACTGTTTACAAAAAACCATTTACAATGCAAAATGTACCTAATTGCAATACAAATAGAATTGAAAGGCAATTAACAAGTGAAATGAAGTTATTGAACTACACCACAAATGCTGTATTGCCAACGAAATAGTATTTGAATATTTGAATCATAGTTCTACTGCTTTCAGAGCAAATTCAAAAGTGTTTATTGACTGACGTTAAATGCAACATTTTGGCATGTGATCAAACGCTTATTCAGAGTTCTGAGTAAATTATAGCATGTAAAATTGATTATTTCCAACGAATTATACTAATTAGTAATTACACCCATGTGTAATAAAAACTTCCATAAGTTTTTTAAATCTGTATTTTCCAGCAACCTATACAAAGGCGCAATAGAGTCAATGTATCCGTAGACTCAGTTTGAAACTTCCCCATATTTTTAAATTCCTCAATTACCAGGACACAAAGGAACAAACTCCGTTTCTGATTAAAATGTTTATTATATGTTACGATAAAAAACAGATTTAAGTTAAGAACATGAGCGAATATCATAGGAGAGTGAACACTACTGTATTAGGGCCCACTCTGTAACAGTAAGAAGTTGTTAAGTAAATAAATAAAATTAAATCAAGAATACCTTTACTTATATACATCGAGAGATCACCGTAACATTAATTACACCATATTATTGAAGTATCTCGTAGTTCGTACATTTTTTTTCGGAAACAATCCACGAATTTAGTAGCTGACACGTTTTTATCAGATGTTTATACACGTTCAAATTGCGTCAAGAATCGTACAAACATTACTAGATTGTTTAGCACCGCACTAAATTGATTTAATTCCATATTTATTACTACTTCATGAAACATTTACTTAAATACAATATGTATTGTGAATACCGATAGAACCCAAAAACGGCAATGGCCAATAAGAGACGATGAACTCTGAAGGCGCTTGCATTAACTTTTATTTGAATAAGTGGCAATATTGAAATTATACGAGTATTCAACAAGGTAGAACGTCGGTTAAAATTAGCAATAATCTTAATATTGGTACTACGACGAAGAAAATGGAGGCTCCATCGGTGATAAGTAAAAAAAACATATATCCACCACTCTTAAGATAGTAAAAACATTGTCGGCTTGAGAAAATGTATTATACTTTAAAGAAAGATGGAGACTAAAAAAATTTGATCCAAATATCGCAGACTCCCAATGAAACGCAATATTAATATTGTTATTTTGCGTCAGTTTTCTAACAGTGATAGCACTCTTCGTCGAGTCGTCCCATTTCATTGTTATCTAAACTAGCTAGTGTGGTTTTACCACTTTAATAAAATCAACAATATTTTACACAGTGAATAAAAACCTGATGTTTTTATTTGCTATGAACATTCGAATTCAAATGATTTTAATAGTATCATTTTCCTCCCTAGCAACAAATGTGTAAGCAGAGTCCGATGATATCATTTGATGCAAGATTACAGTATTGTTATTTAATACATTGCCAGCGTGGAAAATGTACATAAATGTACGTACATACATTTATTGTGATACATAAATAATAACTACATCACATAAATTGCAAAGCTTTTCAATATAGGCATAATAAAATAATATTTGATTACTAACATAGTTATATTAAGTAGCTTAATAAATTGTGTCACTAACATTCTATGAAATTTGCTATTCTGAAATTAAATTATGATTTGATTTTAATATTCAAATGATTGGTTGTTTTATATTTTTCATTATTAATTCAAATTCTTTTCTGATTGGTAGTTTTTCCTTCGCAATGAATTGTATGACTTGCTATCTTTTTCTACAATTTATAGTGTCTAGTGTCAAGTATCCGGTATCGATAATATGTTTCCAACTATTGTTTCAACAACATTCTCCCTCCAACGAATGAATTCACCATTTAAAAAACCGTATTAACGGTTTTAAGTATTAACTTCGATGAAATTCAAAGTATCTATTAACAATTCTTAGATATCCAGTATAACGTTACGGTCGTACTTCTTCGAATTATAATTAGCAGTAACATCGATGGTATTGGTAGTAACTTGCATAATATATGCATTATCATACAAAACACTACACGATACACGACGATGTAATAGGTGCTAATTGCCATTAATGAAACATAATAGTTTTTGCTCACGACCCTCGTGAGGATTTCGAATCTGATAAAGTAGTCATTATTTCCTTTAACATTATAAGACAAAGTATTTAATTTGCTATAGATGTTAACGAAAATCTTACTGCGATATAATCTATCTATAAACTAAGAATAAAAGATGTTTCATCACTTGATGCTTCTAATTTGCCAACATCGTTCTTACGAGTACTAAGTTTTTTTTTTAAATTATAGGAACGTTATGACCAAAAAGCGCCTTATATTGGACTATATGCTAAATTATGTTCAGAGTTATGTTAAAAGTTGTTTTGAACAGCAATCTCGATTATAATTTGGCAGCTCGACGCATTTATACAGAATTTGCAGATCATAAAGGATGTGGGCGTTCGCTCTTCAACATTTTGTTAACGGAACCAATTGTTTGCGATTGTTGATGTTCCAACAATAACTGCTTTTATGTCGAAAATTACTGTGATTATGTCACGAGAGTTGAGTGATTAAATGGTTATTACCACGCGGACATAATATGATAAGAGACAAGCGTCATTTGGAGACCACGAAAGTCTCATTCAATTGTAATTTTTTTAACGTTTTTACAATCAATTGGTTTTTTATTTATCACTAAAATGGGACCATTGGTAAGATAGCGATTTATTATTAATTATTATTATATACATAAAGAGAGCGGTCAGAAAAAGTAGGCTATATATAAAGCTGTTTTAAGTTTAATAGTTTTAATATTGACATACGAGTATCTTAAATGGGACTGTTTAAAAATAATATCGCGATTGCTGCGCTGAATACAAATCATTAATGTTTTAAATAATTGATACACAGCATAATTTCCGTAAGTGATTATGATGATACAATCAAACATTAGTTTATTTTTTTCATCCCATTTCCGCCCACGAAGCTGCGCATGTGCTTAGATGATTCCAGTAGAACAATGTTCAAGATAAAAATCGACTTACATCACAGAAGTCCAATTATCACACACGGCAAAACAATAAAACCGCGTCCACTCAAATGCATTGATTTAACTTAACGATAAGCAGTTAAAACAAGTTGAGATCTCGCGATACGTAGTCCTGATTACTTCCACAAATCAGTCACAAGTAGTCATAGCACTCTACCGTTCGTAATACAAAGAGCTACTGGTAGAATGGTGACCGTCGCGGTAATTTTGCAACCATAACTAATTACGTTACAATGGCAAATATTAAAAGAACTACTTGTCAATCAATGTTCGCTCCTGTCGCACATTCATCGCGCAGGGTTTTATTTATAAACGCTCCACTGAGCGTCATTTCAGTTCACGCTTCTGTGTCATGGAAATGATTTGTTGATATTAGCTGTAATAATAGTTTTTAGGCTAGTTTTATAGGTTTGAACCATGTGATTTTTTTAAACATTTATTTTAATCTAATGGGTAAATTTGTAATATCGTCAGGAGGCGAGAGCTAATAGTCTTAACAAGTGGGAGGGAATGATCTGGTAGGTGGGTATCAGCTTTGGATTACACCAGAATGAATGACATGTTTTGTACGACTTTCGTAGTCACTACACTGCATCTAATAGTTAAACAGCACATAGAAAAGTATCAACATTATGGAAGTAGAGCGCTTAATAGAGCCATCCGACACACTTATGACAACCTGTTCAATTACATCTTCAATAAATCTTTGGTAAGGATAAGTTAAGTTATGGGATGAAGAGAACAATTTAAGACATCAACTGTTCCACAATTTGATAATGTGGTAAACATATAAACCATAGAACCTTGTTTTTTTTTGTACTGTATCAGCCCATATACGACCCACTGCAGGGCACGGGCCTACTCTACAATCGAGAGTACGACTGAGAGTGGTTAGGCCATATAGTCCACCACGCTGGCCTAGTGCGGGTTGGCGGACTTACACACCGTAGAATTTTTTTAAAATCGCTACGGTATGCAGGTTTCCTCACGATGTTTTCCTTCACCGTTAAACCTTACACCGTAGAACCTTGTTGATTTTACATAAAATGCTTCAAATCTCGTGTTGGACTGTAAATCGTAATTCAAAACCAAACAGGACTATTCGCCATATATGTTTCAAAGAACTAATCACTTTTTATTGTAGCATTGAACTTTAGAAACGGTCGTTTGGATTCTTGATATTTTTATTTGTAATATTTTCCTCAATGACATATAGAATATATTTTTTCTATTATTTTTGCCGAGAACCAGATAGGTCACGTAGTAGCAAAATAAAAATAATAGAACAATAATTTGATTGTAAACATAACAATGATTTGCGTCAAATGAATTTGCTTTGTACAAATCACTTGTCACTTGTTATGATTACTCGTGTTACTGCAAACATCGCAAATCAATAACCTTCGTTCTAATTCTCACATACCCGTGCAATAATTTACTATAGACTTAGACGTAAATATTGTAAACCTACTTTAAAGCCGTGTACTACGAACAATGTACATAAATTGTGGGGCAGACATCGCGGCTAAACAAACGTCGGGATACTAATTCCTACTCCGCAGACGACATAAATAATATACGGACAGAAGTAAATAGAACATCTTCTTTAATATTTAGGTTACAGTAAATTACTGGAATATTTGACAGCTTCCAAGGCGCAGTTGGTTAAGACGCTGGTTATGAAACAGGAGGCCACAAGTTCGATCTCCACATCGCCAACTGGTTATGTGATCGACAAGCGTTTGTTTCGAGTTTCAATATTATAACATAACGTTTGCTGTACTTTTTGTACTCACGAGACAAGATTTAAGTATATTTTAATTTGGGGTCAGCACTATCTCGGGGAGATTTGGTAAACAATTTTTATTTTATATTGAATACACAATTGAACATGACCAAGCTGATTAGCGTGCCTAAATTTATATTGAAATGGATCCCATCTTCAGCTATACGATTCCTGTTGATTATTTCTCGTGTAAACATGTAACCAAAGAGGAGGTAATAAATGCTTCAACGGATTGTTTAAATAAACATACTCAAGGTAAACTAACTAACAAAACTATACAAAACCCCATCCGAACCGGTATAAGTTAACATTGTATTTGACGTCGCGTTGGCAAACTTCAAAAGCAATAACCATCAAACTCGTGATACAAACTCTAATATTGCTTCCTGATAATATCCCTTATTTCTATGCAAGGGGCAATTGCAATAACGATTGATAAGGCCACTGCAGATTTGCGATACGACTATCAATTAATTGGGCATCAGAAACTCTACATGCCATTATAGTCACACTGCTGATGACAATAGGGCCTATTATTCGGAGAGATGGATTAAATATATAAAAATATAAGCATGGGCCACACAAAACGGTTCAGTTGCCAAACTCTGAAGATAACGACAAATCGATGAATCATGCCGAAAACCGGTACCATGACATTTTATATGTGGTCCAAAGTTCTCGGAAAATGCTGTCAAATCGAGAAGGTAAATTTATATATATTGCCGATTTGTGCGACAATCACGACCGGACGGTACGAAAATTTATATTTTAATCGATTAATATAACGTCATTTAGTTTCAAATAATAAGTTGTTGGAATATCCAACGTTCGCGACTATTCGTTATTGAAATACAATACTATGTTATTATGAATTTCAATAAAGGAAAATAATGTGCCATGTAGCATTATAGATTAAATTTATAGTTTTTGAGTAATATCCTTTGAACATGTATACGTTACTAGCGCCCCTCGCTACTGGTTATTTAAATATATAATGAGTTAATTTACCTTCATCAATGACGACTTTTATAACCCGATACACAACGGTAGGTATTTACAACATTATCACAAACATGAATTCAAATCAACGTAGTTTACTCTTGTGCTGCAAAATGCAGTGACTACAAACAAACCATATTATATTGTAGTTAGTTATCTTTCAGTTCAATCTTCATAATAATATGTCGATTTATCGGTATCTTCATTAATTAAAAGTAACGTGTTTACTACATACGCAAATTGTATAGATACAGCTGTTTCAAGTCATATTGATACGTTATGGTCGTTCGTTACAAATTTAGTTAAGCATGATACTGTTAATAACATTAGGGTACCTACGTAGATACACTAATAAAACTGTTATTAAAATACATATAAATGGAATGATTCAAATGATTTAGTATATTAAAAGAAATAACACTCACCTTCATATATGGACCTATCATAAAGAATTATTATTTAACGTTTCGCGAAATAAAATTTCACGAAACAAGTGAAAGCACAAAAAGTCGTATATAATAAAGTTTCACAGCAAAATATTATCACAGAATGTTAACGCGAGTGTGGCACTTTAAACATGCGGTTCGCGGTGTTAGTTCAATTTCACAATTTAGCACATGTTCCGCTTCAATTCAGAACAAAACGTCAATTTATAATTTAAAAAACTAATTTTATTTCTTTTTAGGCATATTTTAATTTTTAAAGACTAGTATTGGCTGGAAAGGAACTTGACGTTTTGAATTTAGAACGAACGTGTTCAAATTTGCGGCGGGAAATTTATTACAGCGCGCGCGACGCGAATGTCTACCGTGCGTTGTCCGAGCGGTGACTGGCTGAACGCTGCTAAATACCACACTTGTATATTCGCGACGTTAAAAAATAAATACGACGAGGTGTGATGATGGAAGGCCGGGGGACGGTTCACAGGAACTGTTATCTAACTGACGTATCCAATACGGGTTAATCAAGTGGCGCCATCGATTAGTCGATTCCTTTCACAATTCGTTCTTCCAATAATTGGAATTACTCTGATACCTGCCTCAAACTATTTGAATACTAATGCGCAAGGGAAATTAAGACTTTATGAACCAGTTAGAAATATAGTCCCATATTATTTAGGAAAATAATTTTCTTTTGAAACTTTTCTTCACACAATAATCTATGAATAAAATTTCTTTTAGACAAAATAATTAAATAGCTAAAATTCAAAATTATAATTAATTACATCAACAATTCTTTGAAATCCGTATTATTATGAACATCAAATCAAAAATACATTGAATATTTAATAACGTATTGGAATTATTCATTTTTACGTCAATACATAAATTACTTTGTAAAGCAGATGATGCATGCAGCACGCCGGCTAAGTGATGATATTAATACAAAATTACAAACAATAGAAAATACACTGAGATGACATATTTGAAATCTTTTCATTGGATTTTCTTTTGTCCATGTACAGGTCTTTTCACATTGTGGCTTACGCATTGCCAAATAGTTTGGTAATTACTAAACAGGAAATCTTTCCCATTTCATGACGCTTAGTATGTTTCACATCTGTTAAACTGTGTTAAGGAGCATTTTTTCAAGTGAAACAATGCAATTATTTTTCAGTAGAAATATCAAATCTAAAATTAATAAAAGGTAAAAAAAGATAAACGGTTATTTCTTATCATTAAGATAAGTGTTGAATATAATATTTACTTATGATATAATGATATGCATATTTATTTAATTTGCACATTTGAAAAATGTTGAATATCGTAATAAGCAAAATTAGGGCTTATGCGCTCTACATTTAAGCGCGCATTTACTGTGGCAAAGACCTTTTCCATCTAAAAGGTGTTTAGAATATTATTCTCCGCAAAATATATTTCATTGATCAGCTGCTCTGCGGTGATATTGTGATTTGACAAGATAAAACTTGAAATCGACAATCCGCTCTACATAACTCTTGCTTTATAATCATGATAAAATCTCCACGTGATGCATTACCATAAACTTTAAAACGTATCGGAATTAATCTACTCTGAAACACCAAGTTGTCAATATCAATTTATCACAACCTATAGAAGTCCAGTGGTACATTTAGGCCTCTACCAAATCAATTTAATCAGAAATATCAATTAACATTAAAAAAAACAAATTATAAAAATATTAGTATTCTAAGAAGTAAAAAGCCGTTTTGAATATGACTAATGGCTTTATTGGACAACGAAAATAAACTTTATATAACGGAGAACCGACATAGAATCAATGGCGTGTGGAAATCTTATGAAGGTCGAATGCCAACAACTAACAAGAAGCAAAAACTCCTCAATTTAATGAGTCCTCGGCGAAACAAAAAACTCACACAACGTAATCTCATCATTATGTACTCAGAGGCCCTCTGAATTTAGGTGCTATTTAATTATTTTTCATGGAAATAATATCTTTTTTTGACAAATTACTTCTGTAAATTACGATCATGACAGTCTTGTGAAGTATTTTGCGCATAATGGACATAAATGTTATTTTTGTATAAAGTCCGTGGACTACAGTAATTAGTGTTCAAAGTTATGCTAGTATAAAACCTAGGTAAATATTATGATTTCGGCACTAAATATCTAGTGAAGTGTCAGAAAAATGTTTGATGTTTTCATCTAACGAACGATGCAATGTTACCTGGTATGAAAAAAACTTTATAATCTTTACAATACTAATTACATGATGAAAGCAAAAATATGAATAAAGTTGTTAGTGGCTATTATAAGTGAATAAATGCTATTTTTAAGTATAACGGCATAAAAAGATTTCCCGTACCGGGAATCGAACCCGAGCCTCCTGGGTGAAAGCCAGGTATCCTAGCCACTAGACCATACGGGATGATGATAAAGTTGTCGAAATTATAAGTTTAACGAAACTATTATTGCAATATATAACAATAAAGACAATTCAAAATTATACATTTTAATAACACATTTAAACTCAGAAATAAATGAAAAATCTAAATACGATTTAATATAGACTTGTAGTAAATACTTCCTTATGCTAGTAGTAATGCCATCTATCGGTAATAATGAACATTCAATTCAAAACCATCAGACTATTCAACTCATTTACTACAGGCACCTAGTGGCATTGTTAAAAACCATTAATTCATTTTTATAGTAATAGATGTCGCACCGATGCAATACCAATCAACTAAAGTTTTCAGGTCGATCATAAAATACTTAACCATCGTTATTAGAAACACCTTTTGATCAATACGATTATGAAAATTTAGAAATTAAAGGAAGTAGATATTATTTTAATTTATTATTAGGTATAAATATTTGCCAACAAAATATACATAGGGAAAGTAATTTAAGGACACTGTGATGTACACCAATAATTGCTTCTTACGAGTATAACAAATTTGAAAACAATGACACGTAAAAGCTATTAAAGGTAACAAATTATATTGAAATCTATAATTTTTATGCTAATATTTTGATCTAAGGTCTATTGGCTTTAGTGATTTACTTTCGCGGGATTCAAATGAGTCATACAAGACTCCTTTTTTTTTGTCCTTTGTTTTTGTCTCTGGATAACTTTCTTGGTACGGAATCAAACTCTTAGCTTCTTGTTCCATGTTTATTTTATCCATACGCGTGAAATCCACCTGGAAACTAAAAGGGTTCTTTTATATTATAGGTACTGGCTTGGCAAGGTAAGTATACCACTCTTTAAGTTGAGCGAGATTCGAATTAATAATACTCTTGTGATCTACTGATTGTGAAAAGAACTCAAAACAACAATTCCATAATACCAGCCCGTCTACGTGAGAGATAAAGTTAAGTCCACCACGCCAACCCAGTGCGTTTAAGTGGACTCCAGACACCTACTTATACTAAATGTTTATGGAACACCCTCAAGTATGAAGAATTTTTAAAACATTTTCTTTAAACTTTAAAAAGCCTTAGAACTTAGAACCATTAACCTTAAGGCTTTAGTGATCATTAAAAATCTGTTGGCGTGTGCCGTGTAGCCAAATTTGGAACTACGATTACAATGTTAAAAACGCTTATAGTTTTAAACATTTTATTTGTACAAATAACAAGCATTTGTACTCGTAATCTAATGGTATTAATATCCAATGTAATCAAATGTGAAGAAGGAAAACCTATTCTTATTGTATATTTTGACAACAGTGCTTTCTGCAACGAAAGACCGTAGACGAGTCCTATACTTCACGTTTGCTCTGCCTCTATCACAGTCGGGTGTCCGTTCTTATTTGAGTTAAACTCCCAATGGGAATGTCATGATCTATCGTCCATACAACAGAGATTATTTCGGAGCATATGATAAAAACAACTTTATGTCATAACATTTTCATTTTATTACCTTAATAGTTTTCCTAGACGCCTCCTAATTTTCTTTAAGCCCTTCTCCTGTCTTTGCTTCGAGCGTCAAAAAAGCTTTATCTTCTAATTAAGAAAAAATGCTCTATTACCGTAGGAGGAGTGAGGCGTGGGCAATGGTCCGCGATATCGCGTTTCAAAGGAATTTAGAGCTTCGATAGTTTCAGGATCTCTTTTAACTGATATAAAGACGTATGATCGTTGTCACGACCAAAGTCACGATGATATACTTGTTCCACGATAATAGACTTCGTTAATTAAATAATAAATCTCATCAGTGGTCAGCCCCAAGAATTACTAACTAATTACATCTATTTAAAAAAATCTAATTTAGGTGAGAAGTGAAGTCAACCAGCTTTGTGTTGCGCTCTTTCGTCAGGCAAGATAGTCCATTTAGCTGATATTAGATATTTATTTATTTTACTTTAGACAACAAGATCTATAAATCTAAATATGAAGACAAAAACTTATTAATTAGCTATAACTAAGCTAACTACGAAATAGTAATGAGCCACACCGAGACCATCTCCGGTGTGGTAGTAGAGTCTGGTGTTATAACAAATAGTGATTAATTAACGAAATATCCTCATAAAGTTTAAAATTGATAACACGACCTGTGCATTCATATATTAACTTTTTTATACTGGCACGGCATAATTACTGCACTGCACCTGATGGTAAGCGCAAATGCCATCCAGACAGAGTATCGAATGGCATCAGACGGCGGTCCCATGCCATTCGATATAATTATGCCGGCCTGCTAAGATGGTTCTATATCATTAAATTATTTAATTCTTATATATACTATTCATTTAATTAAAATACTTAATGTTGCACATAAAGCACATAAATGCCCATTCCTGCATTTAAATCACTCCTGTGCGTCCAAAGGTTGTCTGTAAGAAATAGCACACTACGATAAAGCCACATACACAATACATTAAGTATTATTTTCTTTTCCACTGGGAACTTGTACAACAGAGAGTACAAATGAAAGAATATAAACAAATAAATTACTCATCAAAATGGTATCTAAAATACATAAAAATTAGATTCCGACGAATTGAGAACCTCTACGTTTTTTAAAGTCGGTTAATAAAATACACGTTCTTCAAAATTCGTTCAGTATCCTTTTAACACAACATTTATTTAATCATTGCTTATTACGAGTAGTAAAAGTATGAAGCGACCATTATCTCAGGTTGCTATGTGATTTAGATTCTATGTATAACTAGTTTTAAAAAACGAATTACGAGTTTCGGGTTTGAATCCCGGGTCGGACAAAGTGATGTTGAATTTTTCTGTTCGTTAAATAATTTATATGTCAGCCCGGAGTCAGGAATTTGTACCCAATATGACGATTGGCTCATCCCCTATCACCTCATGGGACGAAATGCACAAGGCAAAATTAGCGTGTCCTAGCGGCACCTCAGCCGACCCCTCCTGGGAAAAAGGCGTTATGTGAGTGTATTATTTGATGATATTCTCTCATTTGGAATGGCTTTAATTTCCACCAAAACTTAGTCATCCAATTATTCTTTAGACTCATCGCAATTGATTCACCACGTTAGTATCTTTGTAAGTAATATTAATTGCATTTTATTTCACCATCGGGAATCGTAAACAATGTGAATCACACATTAGGACTTTTGTCACTGAGTCATGCTTGTAAAAATATATATCTGTATCAGCCCATATACGTCCCACTGCAGGGCACAGGCCTCCTCTACAATCGGGAGTATGATTGAAAGTGGTTAGGTCATAATATAATCCACCACGCTGGCCTAGTGCGGGTTGGCGGGCGTTATGTACTTTAGAAATTTATACAAATCGCTATGTTATGCAGGTTTCCCCACGATGTTTCCCTTTACCATTATAGTGTGTGGTGATTGACTACCAATACACACATAACTCCGAAAAGTCAGAGGTATGCCGAACATGAAGGCACCCGCGTGGGGTCCGTTACCAACAGGCCACCACGCACTTGATATACTCGTATAGATAACAATAAATAACATTTAAATGTTAATTTACATAGGTACATACATAAGTTCACGCCACCACTGAAGGGGATATTTAGTGGAGACAGAGGTGCCACTGATGTCACAGGCAAATTACTTTTTTCTATTATTTTTTCTTTCTCTCTGGGGTTATTTCGACAGTAGTAATATGTGTCGATATCCTCCAATTCATACTCTTCTGATGAGAACAATTCAACGCAGTTGACAACAAAACCTTGGCCCCGCTGATTTGCCAAAGTATTATTATTTAATACTATAGCATGCACATGTTTTTAAAAAGTACATAAAATTATTTTTACTAAAAATTCATTTTCATTTTCAAACTTTACATTTAATGATATTTTTCTTTTACTTTTGTTCAAGTCTAGCCTGTTTGAGTTACGTAATTGTGCCAATTTATGTATGTTATCCGTTTCTATGTGACTTTGTATAAGTACTTTTTAAGTAACTTGTCGGTATGTTTCCTACTGTCCTGAAATGTTTTACAATTATAAAGTCGGACAGGGGCGAGGGAGGATGCAGGAGTTGCATTTCATCTATGTCCTCGTAAGCCTTATCTGGCTGTGATATTTAATTCGTGGGTACCGGCGTTGGTTGCAACTTAAGTTAGTCTTAAAAAACATAATATTTAAGTATAGTTAATAGGAAAGTGTAATTGTTTGTTACACCTTAAAACTAATTTTAAAATATCAATTTACAGGTTTATTAAAGAGTGATTCACCGTTCTAGGTAATCTAATAACTTGTAATTTATTTATTCACATGTTTATATAGTAGCATCATTAGACATGTAGGCATGCGAAGGTTACAGCGTTTAAAGTACACTCATAACGCCTCCTTACAATAATGTAGTAAAAATACAAAGATCATTAGTAAAACGCTGTACATACGCTTTGAAATGACTACTAAGTACAACCAAAGTGCCTATTGTTCTACGGTAATGCAACAAAACATTTTGTACGTAAACATTAACTTATATTTATCCTGTTTACCATGCTTAAGTATAAATCGTAAGTAGATGTGTATGTGTTACAATGTTTTTAAGCCATTATCCAACCCTCACGCGGGTTCGGCACGATTCAAGAATAATTTAGCTTATAATTTTATGACCGGTCGCCTGTCTAACATCGTCCCTTTAGGGATAGGGAATAGTTAGGTATCAGTCCACTTCAATTTTTACTCAGTGTGTTGGCAGCCACTGCTAGACGTAAGCCCTTTCTAGTAAGAATCAACTACCACCCTTAGACTACACACTACAGTTCGATAGACTAAAATATATTATGTATTTTTAATAATAGAGAACTTTTAGGTTTCCAGACAATTCTTTTTCGCCGTAAAGCAAGTCTTTTTAATAAGTACGCGCTCGTAACTTCACATAGTTAAACCTAGATATGTTTGCAAGATTGAAGAACATTGAACCAGTGAAATTACTGGGTATTAAGAGACTTAATTAAGTCTTGGGGAGGCGAGCACAGTGCAATGCCATGCAGTGCTTAGTAATTATGATGTCTGAGTGGTATTGCTCCTAGTTATGGGCAGGCGTAACGCTTATACATATATTTTGATCGGCAAAGCCATTTTCATTTATAAAAAAGCTTAAAACCACAACATAAAACCAAGCTGCGTTTCAATACCGAACATATATCAATTTGCGCTGAATTTCATTGGAGTATAAATAGGTAGTCATTAGTCGGTCAGTCTGGCTTGAAATATGCAAACGTTTCTCATATTGCCACTCATAATTTCGCGAATATCACAGCTGAAACAAGGTTTCGGCTGCCACGGTATTATTATGGAATAACCAGGTCATTTTCGTACGTCTATCGTGGGTTATTTGGGTAACGTTTCAAAATATTATATCGACACGCAACAGAGAGTTATCTTGGCTAATATTATAAGTGCGAAATTGTGTTTGCTACTTCGTCCTTCGTTCACACAACGGAGTGACGGATCGACATAATTTTTGGATAAAGTTTATTGGCCGGAAAATGTAGACCGTAAATTTGAGAAAGATTATATAAAGTGTGGTATTTTTAGAATCACGTAAGCATACATAACATTAGCCATTAAGAAGTGAATTTTTCAGTACTCGAAACACTAACCTGGATGCGCATAGTATAATGTAATCTAGTATGAACACTGCATTTTTCACCGAGTACCATGCACAGCTCATAAAGGAGTACGCGTTAATAATTCATTGAAGAAAATCACGTGCAAGCCTGGGTCGCGACTTGTGGAACTAAAGCAAAGTTGAAAATTATGCAGGCGACAACAAAACAACCAGTATAAGCTGTTTAAAGATTAAAATAAATAACAACGTTTGCTTTATTTATATTATTATGCAAGTTACTTAATAAATAAATAAACAAAACAATTTCTTAATTATTCAGTTTTGTGTCATTTAGTTACCAGGTCTAGGATCCGATATGGTACCCACAATACTGTATTTTTTCTAATCTAAAATTCATAGTATTTTTTGTTTATTAGTGGATCAATACTTTACTTCACTTAAAAGTATGTCTTAAAAGTCTTACTTTAAAGTCTAACTTCATTGGGGTATGTACCATCCACCACCATGTTAATATCGTTAGTATTTTAATTAATTTTTTTTATAATATTTATAATATATTTTCTCTGGCCTCTTTCTTTATTTTTACAATTTGTATATTATGTATTTCTAGTTAATTAATTTTTAATTAAACATTTATAAGTGAAAAACACACTGCATTTTGCAAATGCGTTGTTATTAAATATTATTATCTTGATAGAGGCATGTGCAGTGCATTAAACTTGTGTAAAAACATACAAGTCCTTGACGGTTACCTCGAATAATGAAAACAGAGGATGTAACATGTTTATCTGTAAATTCAACATCAAACCGGTTTTAAGAAAGTGAACAAACGTCACTTGCAAAATTATTACATTTTTACACACGAACTCACACCAACCAGCAAACGCGTTTAACATATCAATTGTTAGTTTCTACATCGATTGTCTGCAACCCTTTACTTCCCTTGTCGGGCCCTCGGACCCTCCGTCTGGCTCGGGGCGGTTTTATGACCTTGATACGCCCTTCCTACATCACATACCTATAGTACATGCAGTCTGCTGCATCTTGGTACTTATATTGAATAAACTTATAATGTTTAGAAAATATGTTGTGTTGTGATAAATGCAAGGGTGCGATTGTTTTATTTACGTGCGACAGTGATGTGTATCGGTGGTGAGGCGTGACGCGGGCCGCAGCTCGCACGCCGGCACTAGCACTCGCAGCGGCAGAGCTGCTCCGGCTCAGTGTGATCGCTCGCGCCGACCGCGCCACACGCCAGCGCTCCTCCGCCGCGACCACTATGCTCGCCCTGGCGCTGCTCGCCGCCGTCGCCGTCGCCGTCGCGGCCGCACAGAACGACACCTCGCCGCCCAAGCCGCCGGCGCTGCGCCGCGAACAGTTCCGCGTCATATACGAATGGAACGCCATAGATTTCGAATGGGCCTCCCCGGCAGACCGCGAGGCCTACCTCAATACGAGCCGATACATACCACAAAACGTCCTAATATCTGGAATAAACTTTTACGGCGAAAACCTGTTTTTGACGATGCCGAGGATGCTGGACGGAGTGCCGGCGACGCTCGCCACGATCCCCGTGCAGCAGAGCGACACTGCGCCCAAGCTCCGGCCCTTCCCTAGCTGGAGTGACAACGCCGTCGGCAACTGCTCCGCCCTGCAGTTCGTACAGAATGTGGAAATCGACAGGAACGGAATCATGTGGATCCTGGACAACGGCCGCGTCGGCACCCTGACGCAGAACCCCGACCCCAAGTGTCCGCCTTCGATCGTCCTCATCGACCTCAAGACCGGCAAATACGAAATGGAACGCATACCTTTCCCGAGTGAAATCCTCAATTCCAACACAACTTACCTGAATGACCTCGTTGTGGATAACAGGGACGGTGATTACGCATACATCACTGACAACAGCGCTGTGGATCCGGGTATCATCGTCTTCCGCCGCAGTGACAAAAAATCGTGGAAGCTTCGCGACACTAAGTCCATGACGTCTGTCCCGGACGCGACAGTTTTCCGCGTGAACGGCACCACCGTCAACCTTCCGGTGAACATCGACGGCATCGCCCTTGGACCGCAATTTTTCACTGAAGACGGACAAGTTGACAGGAAAGTTTACTACTGTCCGCTCTCAAGTTACCATTTGTACTCGATAAACGCTTCGGTTTTACGCAACGAGTCTTTGGCCCAAAACAGTGATGGAGCTTTGCGCCCCTACGTTGTCGATCTCGGAACAAAAGCCTCGCAGACCGATGGCATGAAGATGGACTCGAACGGCGTGCTGTACTACGGTCTGATCGGCAACTCAATCATCGCGGAATGGAACTCGAGCGTGGACTTCCACGTCGGCCAGCGAACAATCGCGCGCGATCCTAACTACATTCAATGGGTGGATCGATTTACTTTCGACGACAATGGCAACGTATACGTCGTTATAAATAGACTGTACAACTTCGTGAAGAATCAGGTGTCTGTAAGCGAAGTTAACTACAGGATTCTCAAGTCACACACGGGGTCGAAGAGCTACGTGTTCGGCGAGGAGCTCGTGCCGCCGACGGCCGTGCCGGGCGCCGCCGCCATCCCCACCGTGGCCACGTCGCTGGTGCTGCTCGCGCTCGCTCACCTGCTCGCTTAGTCCCAAGGAGTTTACGGGTCGCGGCCCTCCCGGCCTCGACCCTGAACACCAGTGCTAGTATACCGACGCTCGGACTGATGCGTAACATTACCAAAAATTATAAGTTACCTTGACCTGACGGTCCTCCAGTGATAAAGCGCGTGTAGATAAAGTTTGTATAATATATAGAATAGAGGTAGACTATAGAATAACTTAGCGATTATGGGCCGACCTTTCCTCGTGGGGGTCATGATACGTCGAAGACGAGTCAAGCCGGGTGTGCACGACAAAAGGTCGGGGACGTGTTGCCAAATGCCGCGAGTCAGCTCAACACTAAACATTCCATGTATTTCCATAAGATGAAGGTGCATCGCCGCACGATATTTATTAATCTAACATTGTAACGTGTAATATAAGTTTCATGAATTTTAATAAAGACGTACGCGTTTCTCTGACGTCAGCTCAGTTTAAAACGGCCAGAGACGTGAGTGGTATATTGAAAATATGTTATTTGTGTTAACTACACATTAGAAGCTAAGCTGTATAATATACATACATATTTTAACGATAATATAGTATGTTTGTAGTGTGCACGGAATTGAGTGTGTGTCTTTGAATAAACGTGTTTATCATACTACATATATTGTTTATAATTTTAATTTGCACCTTAAGAGCTACTTCGTGCTCGGAGCATTAAGCTTTGCCTCCGTACTATACACCTTGTTTTATCAACAAAACACATGATACGTTCGTTATCTTTGAACATGGCAAAATAGATGGAAAAGACGTGTAAAACTAAAATCTGCATCGCTACTATATAAATCACATATTCGAATTCATATTTACGAGCAATGATAACATATTATTACAAGATTGTGTTCTCTTAATGGAGAGTACGCAACTCAAAACTAATGGAAAATCAATTGACAACACATTCCTTACACTGTAGCAAAGTTCTACAATAAACAAACAAACAAATTAAAAAATTACAATGTGTGCATTACTCATAATTAATAAATCAAAGTAATAAAAGGTACATAGGGTCAGCGTAATTAAATGACTCCATTTTGCACGCAGAATTAATGTTTAACAAGTAGGTACGCACGAATACGGAATAACACTCATAGCAGTATTCCTTGTACAAGACCGCAGCCTTTATCCATTTAAGTATTACATTTATCAAGTATTTTTTTTATGTAGGCAATAACTAACTTTATAAGGCTTTAACAATTTATTATACTATACTTAAACTGCAATATTTAGGACCGGATATTACACTTGATGCATTTGCTCATCACTTTTTTATCACATTATTTTGTCTCAGATTAAGATTAGGTATTCATGTTTTATTCATATAAGAGTACAAACAACATACATACATACACAAACTCACGTTTTTTTTTCCAGAAAGGGTAGGCAGAGGTGCCACCATGTCGCACACATTTTGTCTTGTATGTTCCGTCCCACAATGTGATAGGGGGCGAACCTCCGGGCTGATAATGAATTGAAAAATCCATTATCACTTTACTCGACCCGGGATTCGAACCCGAGAGTTAATTTTATTTTTATTATATACAATGACAAGGCCAAATATCTATGCGTCATACAATTATACGAGTATTTATCCGTACAGGGATCGAACCTGCAACATACAGCGCAGGTTTGCTTCTTAGCCTGTACCCACTGCGCCAATTGCTTTTCGTAATAATTGCGTTTTCCATTAAGCATTCATGTTTATTTCTTTAAGTATTGAATGGTTAAATTATGTTTGATAGAGCTTGTCAAGCCAATATTATAGCAGACAAAAATAACAAAGGAATAAATAAAATTAAAAGGTTTATTTACTAATTGTCGACTAATTAAGTATTATATGTTTACATATTGCTTGAGTGCGTGGTGGCCTGTTGGTAACAGACAAGACTCGGTTGCCTACATGTTCACGGTGGTCGCGGGTTCAAATCCCAGGCCACACCTCTGTCTTTTCGGAGTTATGTGTGTATTGATAGTCAATCACCACGCACTTTAACGGTGAAGGAAAACATCGTGAGGAAACCTGCACACCATAGCGATTTTAAAGAATTACTATAGTATTTCTAATTCAAGAAGTCTCATTTGACATTTCATACTTTTATCATAAATAACTTTGTGAAGACGTAACTCACACAATTTCAATAAAACTTTCCGTAAAACCATAGAATTATGAAGCTATTCTTATTTTATTACAGGATTTACAATCCATAATAACTAAATTTAAATATAAATCCTTTAAATAAAGCAAAACAACCATTTTAAACAACATACTTTTTTACTAGACGTCATTACAAAGTCACGTCGTTAGGTCTTCCATGTGTAGAGTTGAGACTATGCAAACGGATTTGTATACGCATAATCGGTAAAAATATAGAAATAATCGAGCAATTTTAATCCAGTTGTTTTCTAATTTTAAAAAGTAAGTAATGTAAATACAATATATAAACCTAAGAAGGTTTATATATTCTCTTGAATTCTCTTGAATCAGCAATCGAAAAAGGCTTTCAATTGTATCCTTCGTATTATAAATTTGGCACGCACATATACAAGTTTTCCTTGGTATTTGTTAATTTATTCGATTAATTTATTTTATTTGTGTCAAATTTACTAAAGATAATCGTAAAAAGAGTTTTGGGAAATATTGATTTTTATATTTTCTTTCGAACTGCATAACTGAAAAAATTGCAGGTCGATACAGACGTCCGAAGTATACAAATATAGTAGAAGACCAAGATTCAGAAAAATAAGATTTCAACGCAGGATCTAGCAGGATTTCGTAGAAATTTAGGGTTTTATAGTGCGTTCCATACATCAAAAATCTAAATTATTTTTTAGCCAAAATTATAGGGTTAAACAAAAATGTACAAAGAATAAATATTGTAAGGAATGATAATATCGAACCGTTGGCGTCAAAATAAATTGGAAATTCCGAAAAAAATCGTGTCACAAAAAATTGCCATTTCGACTCAGTGGGCCGGGCCGCTAGTAATAAATAAATCATTGCTTTTGTTCCTTAATACTAAAGTGACTTATGCAATTGTGGATGTCTCATTAGGATAAAGATGTACATAAAAAAAAAACGAAATAATGTAAACTAAAAATATAAACTGTAATCGATTAAGAAATACAAACAAATAGTATCGATATCTCGTTAATAATCGGATATTGTACTAACCGATTTATTTGACATCATCCCTATTTCACAATTTTGAGATATGTCAAATGGAACTTTTAAAATTAGATAGATTATACGGTATGTAAGTCCGCCAACCCGCACTAGGCCAGCGTGGTGGACTATATGGCCTAACCACTCTCAATCGATTCTCTCGATTGTAGAGTAGGCCCGTGCCCAGCAGTGGGACGTATATGGGCTGATAAAAAAAAAGTTTACATATTTAAATACAGGCTAATATTTCTACTCCTATAATAAACACGTAACAAAAGTACAAACTTAGCTTAGATTGTTCAAAGCCTCTGCTGTTCTTAACAATAACACTATAAAAATCTTAAAATAATGGACATTACACGTGTATGACGCATTGTCCAATAACTCCGTTCAATTTAATTAACTATTTATAATCCAATTCCTAAAAGGACGAACGTCACACTCGTGTTATACTTATTTAAATAGGTGACATCAAAATATACAAATATACAATGTAATTTATGTTAAGTTCACAATCTCACTTAACTCTGCAAATTAATCGAATCATATGGAATAATAATATCAAATAATTAATATTTGCTGGTTGGAACTATTTTTATACTATTTTTAGCTTGAACCCATTGAAATTGAGAATTATCTGCGGCTCACTAAGCGAGTACACGTGGTATATAAAATTATAGTAATGCTTTACCGAAGCCCATTATACTTTCATGACAAAATTCGCAGGACAACATAAGTATCTTTGAATAAATTCACATAGGATGGTAACACCTAAATATTAAATTATAATATAATTAACACAAAGAAATTTTCTAAAATCTGAATTTTGTTGCCTACATAACTAATATGTAAGGCAAAAATAGAAAAGGGACATTGAGATAGGTAATATTGTTTGTATTGCAAATAATATAAGTCTACAAGGGAAATGTGTGCATCATGATTTATGTATCGTGTCTTTATATTTGGCACATCTGAAGGCTTTCTGATCTCACGCCGCAGTATTCTATACTCTGAATAACTATATGCTATGTATTGTAAAGAAATGAAGCAAATATAATCACTATCAGGTATGACATACATGACTGAAAAATCAGAGATGTGCCCGAGATTCGAACCAACTACCAACGTGTTGAGAGTGTCCAATCTTTTTCCAAGAGGCCACCACGCACTTCAACCATGTATTAAATTCTACACGCATATTAAATTCTAACATAGGTTTTTAATTCCTAACTTAATTTGATTACTCTACCTTTCTAGGATAGTTAATATTTTTGTTATGATAGTAATTGTAATCCTGGAAAAAAATATTACAAAACATACATACTTTGTACCTTACTAAAAACCTCCATTCTTCAAGTTAAAAATTCACACAAGGGTCAGCTATGCGGGGAGACGGGGCATGAAAGAGGGAAGCGTCATCAATGTAAACAAATAATACCCGGGGGAAGCTGGGCAGGGTCGCTATTGTACACATATAAATTGAATGAATCAGGACGGACTACCAACTAATTGATTTATTCGATGAGTCAAAGGTTTCTTGGAGTGTTTGCACAGGTAAAACTATGAGTTATTAGCCGACCTTTGCTTTATAAAGATAGGATGAGTAATTAAATTGTGCGAAGTTCAATATAACGTTTGGAAAATGCGTGACGTGGTTATTCCAATGTTATTAGTCTCATAATACACATTGAAATAAAACGAATTCTTACGGATTTTATCGCGAATTTGATTAAATTTTTACATTTTTTAATTTTCCGACGTTGCGATCACTTTACAGCTTTCGTGGTCGCGGTGACAAGTCGGGAAATAAAATAAACATTAAATCAAATTCGCGATAAAATCCGTAAGAATTCGTTTTATTTCAACTTATTAGTCTCATTAAAATTTGTATCATAATAACAATGATTCATGATTGAGGGGTTAGACTATAGCTCGTAGTTTGTATGATATAATAAATTAAAACGGTCTTTTGCCACATAATTAAGACAAATTAGTCATGTCAACAGGCTATCTCACCAATGATAAGGCAATCAGTCTTGTCATATCGACTTACACCATAATTCCGGGTTCCTGGACCGTTTTTAGGGAAACAGCATAAACATTTAAAGCTCTCGCAGTAGCGACGTTAAGGTACGACGTTAGTAGTGGTACGAGCGGCTGAAATGAAAGGGTGCCGCAGACCTAGTTTTTTGTTTTCTTTCTGTTTTTCCACTGATCTCGCCTAGGGCAGCGACATCGGTAAATGGGCACTAGTCTGTCAACAGGTTATATTATAATCTTTACGAGAGCATTGCGCTTATCATCAAGAGCAATGTACCGTGCTGTTATTTTGCTGTGATAATATAAAGTAAACGACAGGTTAAATAAAAAGGTTGATTTTAGAGTGGTGTACATAAGATCTGCTAACAAATTTAAGAAGAAATTTAGCAGTCCTATATCAACAACAATTAAACGGAGATCTCAATGACTTGAAGAGTTCACTAATAATAATATTAAAATAAACACACCCAACAGTCACATACATAGTTCTGACCCCACATTAAGATCAATTAATTCTTGTGTCGTGGGTATCAGATACTACGAGACTATCAGAGACTTTTCGGTCTCACAAACACCCAGACCCGAGACAAATACTTGTGGGCCTAACAAACATTTGTCTCGGTGCGGGGATCGAACGCGCGGCCTCTCGTTTCACAGTCGGGTCGAACCAACGGCTCTACGGAGACTGTCAATAACTTAGTAATTATCATGAGGTAGCGTATCATTATCCTCATATAAAAACAACGTACACTAATTATAATTATTGTAGAAATCATCAAAATATTTACCCAATAAAAATATATTGTTTTTTTAAACTACTAAACATGTGTAATCGTTTGACATTTGAGTTGAGTTAGCGTGAAGTGCCTTGTTATACTAAAGGTCGCACGTTCGACGCTTGTTTACAAGTACTCAGGTATTTTCTACAAATACTACTTTTTTATTTATAGTGCATTGGATCGTGACACAAGTCCTTGCTTTTTATAATTCGAAAAACCTCTTTTAAAATAGTATTAATGCCGTGTAGTTTCTAATCCCGTTTAATAGAGAAACGGAGTTGTATACACATGCCTGTATCCATAAAGGGTAGAGCACCAAAAGCACAAACTCTGGTGTTGGATAAATAAAGAAATTCATTCAGGACCAGAATGATTCCGTGATTTGCAAATGGAGGTCCATCAACCATCCTGAAAATAGAATTCTGAACGCCACAGTTCAGACGACACCTTCTGTCACTAAATTATTAATGCGGCTTGCAAAAGTAAATTGCTGAACGATTGACGCAAAGCAATTAGCTAACCAACTGCGGGTTGGCTTAGAACATTGCCGCTACTTGAAAAACCATTTGTGTGATATTAATTTGAATAGTACGAAGTAAAAAAGGATTACCCCATTTTTATTTTTAGTTTAGGTATTTTGTTGTCTTAACTTCTGCATATGAACGACACTTGTTTAAATTCTACTTCGCAATTCTATTTTATTTGATAATGTTATCGATTAAAATATAAGTAATAAATATAACGACACGTTTTAACAATAGAATTGCAAAATGTTGATATAACAAAAATCGATGTCCGTTCGTTCTGTATCTATACATTACTTAGCGTATAATTTATCGTACCTAGTTGTTCTAAGCAGCCCCGATAAGGATTATTCCCAAACAATATCATCAATTGACAATGACTAAAGGGCACTACTAAAGTTTTAGTGGCGACGTGGGGTTCTTCATTAAATTACCTGTAATGTCGATGTAAATGATGTTAAAATATTTAGATACATAATTTTTTATCATAATTCTAAAATCACCCTTATTCCTAAGTATGAAAATGCTACCAATCGCACCCAGGCAGAGGCGAACTTAGGCTGAACATGAAAATAAAAAAAGGCTTGCATGCATGGAGGATCTAATCAATCCGTCATTGAAAGCAGATATCTGCTCGTGATTTTCGATCGGTGCTAATTAACATCCACCTGGCGAGTCATAAGCCTGACATGTGTCAAATGCAAACAGGTTTTTTGGCGATGCGGAACTGTGCGGCCCATTTTCACTGTTTTTTTGTTCATTCTCATTAGATGAGATTAGTATAGAAAGTAATGAAAGTTTGTTATGCTGAATTCGGAGGAACAGTTGATAGCGTGTCGAATGTATTGCCGTGATGTTTACTGTTAATTAATAATAAATTCCATACGGTCGCATAAACCTGCAATAACTGTAGTAAATACCATTTTTTGCAAACGTGAAAATATTCTTAATACATATACATAAACATTACGCCTTTTTCCCAGATGGGGTAGGCAGAGGTACAATCAGGAGACCCACATTTCGCCTTGTGTATTCCGTCCCATGATGTGTTAAGGGGCGAGCCTATCGCCATATCAGGCACAAATTCCTGACTCCGGACTGATAATTAATAGAAAAATCCTTTATTACTTTGCCCGACCGGGTTACGAACCCCAGACCTCAGCTTTGTAAGCATACCGTAGTACAAATACGCCACCGAGGCCGTCTTATATTCTATTATTAACAAATATTCTTTATAGTATTGCAAAATTACGTAGCGAAAAATTTTAATGCTAGAGGTTCATCAGATTGTTTATGTTCTATTTCTAAATTAAATAGTTTAAGGAACCTCTAGAATTAGAGATACTAATACTTGCCTACAAGTAGTCATGGTACTCTCAATTTCCCAGTGTTGTAACATATTTTTTCTCATCATTGTAAACACAAGAAGGATCACACGGATGGTAACAACAGTAAATTAGTTACGCGTCGCTTGACCAAACTAAAACTTTTTAGTCTATTTTTTTTTTATTACATAGGTCCGGCAATCGAGCAAACAGATCACCTGATGGTTGGTGATCACTGCAGCCCGTGAACATCCACAACGTTTGGATCATGTATGTGTTACCTGCCCATAAAATTATGAGGAGAGCGGGAAAAGAAAGGATGGGGAGAGGAAAGGGTATTGGGTATCCGGCAATCTCTCTCACCGAACGAAACGCGACAACAAAGCTGTCGTCACATTGATTTCTTGTGAGAAACTATTTTATTTTACCTTAGTCTACTAAGGCCATAGAAGTCCTTATACAATAATCTAAGAAATCAACAATAGTACATGCTACCATAATTTATAAATACATAAAGATATAAATAGCTCA
The DNA here is from genome assembly GCA_033459515.1 of Theretra japonica. Taxonomy (NCBI): domain Eukaryota; kingdom Metazoa; phylum Arthropoda; class Insecta; order Lepidoptera; family Sphingidae; genus Theretra; species Theretra japonica. Next base: position 9,386,956 of record CM065943.1, read on the forward strand.
GTTGCGTCTGTATAACTAAAGTTTATGCAAAGTGCCACAATTCGCTTCCACTTAAAAAACGTTTCTTCAATTTTCCCGCTACTTATGTGGAATTTGCGAGTAGTTTAGAATAATGGCTTGCATTTCCTCGTCCCTTCTAGGCCAGTAATGCAGCGACATAGGAAGCTTGTCAAGGCGTTTTCCTACTATAAACGCAAAACTTCTTCCGACAACCTTCTTACACGCTGACCTAATTAAGAGCCAAATATGTAAACGACCACATAAACACAATGACACTGTTTATTATTTATTCTTTATTATTCTGGGTTGTTAAGTTTGCACTACACGTGATTATGAGTACAGTAGCATGCAGGCGGAATATCGTCTGAAGATATTTGCTTGACTTTTGCTATTCGATACTTTTGCTTTATACTAGGACGACAAAATAACTACAGGACACCTGATGGTAAGCACATTGGAATACAAATGGAATATTCCTCAGAATAATGGTTTCTTGAATTTACAAGAATGTTACACATTAAAATAAAACGATTTCTTCCGGTTTTTTTTGGTAAAAATTAAATTAAATTCAAAATTTAATTTAATTTTTAACATTTTTTTACAATCACCGAAGTTTCGATCACTTTACAGTTTTCGTGGTCACGGGGCGGACGAAACGAAACTACGGGAAATTAAAAAAAAAAGTAAAAATTAAATTTATTTCGCGATAGTAGAAGAATTCGTTTTATTTCAATATTCCTCAGAGTCAAATATTCCGCATAACACCATAGGAAGACAGGGGTTGCTGAAAATTAGTGCTGGTCGGTACTAAGTTGCGGATCAGTATAAGCTGATCCTATTGCATTAGAGGTTATTCTTAATTGTTTTATCCTTTGGAATTAATTTAAAGCATTCAATTGTTTTTATTTATATATTTATCTCTCGCTTCAAAATGATGTTGACTAACTTGGTACCGAAACCGAACTCAAATTAAATCCGAAAGGTGACTCTTGGATTCACATTTCACTATGATGGGTTTTCCGCCATCGTGTTGGATATCAATAACCTACCACCAGCTATAACGTTTCCGGCAACGCATCGAATGAAATGCAACAAAACTGTTACTATAAATCGGTTTTCTAGTGGTCCAGTCAACCAATTGATACGGAAGCTTAAAAGAGCTACAATATGGCTCTACCGCTTAAGCCATGATGCTAGTCTGATATTATTTTGAAAAATAATCGTTAATAGACACAAATCCTCGTGTGGTGTTACAACTGTTGAATTAAGCTTCGAAAATAGGTGAGATAAATTTGATATATAACAATCTTTACATTGACGTATATTTTTAACGTCGTCGATCTTCCAAAGGTCTTTTGTTAAATGTTCATATACGAGTAAGCTGTTTCGCCTTTTGGGGTACCGAGAGGTTTATTTTACAAAACATACTTACATAGGTACATAAACTCATGCGTCTATGCCAGAAGCGGTAGGCAGAGGTGCCACCAGGAAATCCACAATTCGCCTTGTATGTTCCGTGCCACAATGTGAGAGGGGACGAGCCTATCGCCACATCGGACACTATTTCCTGACTCCGAGCTGATAATGAACAACAAAATCCAATACCGACCCGGGATTCGAACCCGAGACCTCAGCTTTGTAATCTTACCGTAGTACAACTACGCCACCAAGGCAGTCAAAATCGTTAAAATACTGTTTTAATAAAAATCGTAGCTTAACAACTGAATAAAGCTTTTATTTGTTTTTATAAGCATTTCACATTAACGTTTCCTTAGAAAACAGGTCCGGATCACTTAACAAGGAATGCAAATAATTATTGCAGTTGTGACATCTATAATAATAGCAATACAATTAATAATCATAGCTATAGTGGTCCATAATGATGTTGCACCGAGACAAAGTAACAGTGGGACTATGGCAGATAGAGGAAGAGTAATAACTTTCAAAAGTAAAAATAACAAAACACTGTCGACAAAACTTTCCTGTTATACGAGTAGCTGCTATCGCAAAAATATATTTTAGATGCAACCTTATTTCTTCATTTCCGTCATCGAAAGCGACGAACCGTTCAACTTTTTTTGTTGTTGCCAGTACTATCCAAATACTTTAAGTAGGTCGATTATCGATAATAACGTTAACGGCAATCTTTCACTGATTTCAATTAACTTCATAGACAGTTAAATGAATTTTTTCTTATACGTGTTAAAATCACTACGGCACAATAATTGTAATGCATGAATTCTCAATTTCATTAATAAACGCATGTAGCTATAAGCAAGCCTAATAAATAATTACTCATGATGATTGTAATGTTTAACATGCCTTTAAAAATTGTTTCTTAAGCATTTATTTATTTATTTTAATTTAATAAAACGACATACACCAATTACATTAATCAAATTCTTAAATCTAATAATATCTAATACACTAAATCTAGACAAAATCAATAGGTTATGGAAGCATAGGTTGTAGAAGTTGTAAACTAGACAGATAAACGATTATCGATTTCAGTTTTTTATCACTAGCTTGTCTATTCATAAACTAATAACTATGCGAATAATTGAATAATTAAATCGAAGGTTCACAGGAGGTTATAGCTGGATAAAAACATGTACCTTGCCGGTACTGGATACATCTCGTCAACAAAAACATCGTGCGTAGGTTCTTACGAATTACAAAAACTCGTTTTCATTCAGTAATCATTAGCATTAATAACATTAATACATCAATGTAGATAGAGCACATGTCTTTGTTCTTTTTATATTTGGAGTTAGGTATATATCAATAATATTGTAATTATTTTAAGTGAACTGACCGACTGCCTCGGTGGCGTAGTGGTACTACGGTATGATTGCAAAGCTGAGGTCTCGGGTTCGAATCCCGGGTCGGGCAAAGTGATATTGGATTTTTCTATTCATTATCAGCCCGGAGTCAGGAATTTGTGCCCGATATGGCGATAGGCTTCGCCCCCTATCACATCGTGGGACGGAATATACAAGGCGAAACGTGGGTGTTCTGGTAGCACCTCTGCCTACCCCTTCAGGGAAAAAGGCGTGTGTTTATGTATGTATTTTAAGTGAAGTCATTTGAAAATGCTTTGACCATTGCTTTGACCTATATTTTGTATACCAGTGCTCGGCTATATACCTCGTTTAGGGAAACTTGTTTGACGACACTGTCATCTGAATTTAAGATAATGTACATATCGACGTTTATACAATGAGTTATAATTGTTTCTTATTTACAGCAAAATCTAATTATCAGATTCAGCCAGAATAAGTCCACTGGTGACTTGTAGTCCTTCCATGAACTTTTATATAAGAACCTAGGCTATACCGGTAGACTACACCCGACCTTGTATCTTTTATCTGGTGGATCATTTTGTACAACATTGTGGTTGGTCATCTTACACTGAGCTTGCCTCGTAGATTGAAGATAACACTTGAAAAAATCCAACAATTGACATCTACGGAATGTTAAAAGTATTTTGAAGAAGGTATAATGCAATAATAAACAACTGTTTTTTAATCCACACTTTTATAACTGTTTATACATAAATTATCGAGGTTAAATAAAACTAATTTGTTCGGGCCGTGAATTTTTTACTTCAGCTGGCATAGCAATCAATTCGATTGTCATACCATAACAGATCACTATTCAGCCTACTAAATATTATGTTCATCCGAGAACAATGACACATGACATCACCATAAGCATCTCTGGAGACAAATAAATAATAAAAAACATTTGGTTTCATCAAATGAAGTTAGTTTGTGTTATTCCAATAAGAGCAACACTAGAGTTTCTTTCCCGTTCTTCTGTAGTGAAAACCACTTTCCGAACCGGGTGGTAGAATAAAAAATTACTGAATATAAATGATATTTTTATCTTATTATTATGGGTTCAATAAATTATTTTCAGTGTTCATAATTATAGTGATTGCCACACTTTGACAATAAAAGAAACCATACTTCTATGGAGATTATAGCACGAATTTAACCATACATATACCAACACATTTTGGATCAATCCTATTGCACATACTTAGCATTTGCACATATTTAGCATGCATGTGCTATAAAAAAATACCTACGAATATATAAAATTGGCTTAAAGATGTATTATTGCACAATATGTGTAAGTTTACAGTTCTTTTAAGTAAAAATAACATTGCATTGATTTCTTAACTTGGCTATAAGTACTTGTATCTTCAAATTCGTACTCATATGGAGACGGATCAAGGTAAACGACGATTCGATTTATTTTACTTTTTATATTGAATGGTACTTGCAAAGGTGCATTTTACGACCATTGATGGCCATTATTGACCATTTATAATTCAATATCTTCAAAGTACCTTTTTGGTAAACAAATAATTATTTTTGACTTGTTTTTGGTATTGATCGTTTATACAGTACTCCAAACTTATGTTTTCTTGTGACCTATCCCACTAGATTGGTTGTTATGATATATCTTATGTTATAACCCTACTCTTGGTTCAGGCCTTTGACACCAAGCTCTTGTTACGCCCACATTCGCTCGTCTTCATTAAGCTGAGAAATCGTACACTGCACAATGCTGTGTAGTTAGTTAAGTGTCTTCTTTCTCTTCCAACCGGTTTATTAATTTACACTGCATTGTAATAAACATCACTCGCTGCGTTGATGCATTAATGCAAAATCCTTACTAATATTGTAAATCCGATAGTGAATCTGTGTGCTTGTTACGCGTCGACACCTTAACTACTAAACCGATTATCATAAAATTTTGCGTATACGTTGTCAGGGGTGCGGAAAATGATATAGGATAAGTTTAAACAAAAAGTTCTGTTTCCGATGGACAGAAAAATAACTTTAAAACATTAATCAGATATACAACTGGGTCCACTGACATGGACATGCAACATACTCGTACAACTTTAATTACAGAAATAATGACCTGATGTATTCCTCGATGAAAATCTGGTGTTTAATATAAATTTATTTAATTTATATTCTCAGTTACCTTATGCATGCAACCGGAACCGCGAGCAAAAATAGTAGCACAATAATTTATGCATAAAGAAGCAAGCAAGCGGTTCTATTGCGAGCTGCAAGTATCTCCGGCGTCTACGAAACTGCAGCCGTTTCATGTGTATTCTCTAGGGACTGGTATAGGCTTTTGAGTACGGAGAGGGTGAGGAATAGTTAATAGACAGGGGTTTGCATAGCAGCGTGGTTTTGTTTCAGCAGATATAAGAGACTTTGTATAGACGAGGCGTAGTAACAGCGCTTCAAGCGACTAAAAAGCTAATTGTAATATATTTATTACAAGCATGAACGTATTATATCAGTATAATACGACCATGATTAGAAGATATAGTTTTCGGTGGCTGCTATCCGGATGGTTACGAATATCCTACAACCAAAAAGTAATGGATCAATTTTCCATTAACACCAGCGCTCTTCAATATCGGCGATTGATGTCGATCTTTCCAACTGAGTCAATTACTTTTAAGTTTTCTCATGAAAGCAGTAATAAAGTCGTAATAAACGTGTTTATTTTTTACAAAACATATGAATTAGGTGCATAAAATCGTGTGGAATGTGGTCATCCGTATTTATAAACAAATGCGAGTATTTTTGTAGTGGTAAAACTTGTTTTCTAGAATGACCGAAATCAACAGTGGTTCCGATCGTTTCTTAATTATGCAATGTTTATCAGGCAGAAGCGATCAAATATTAATAGAGATTCGTATTCGAATGTGTAAAAAAATTACAAAACATTATATTATTGCAAATTCCTCACACTCAAGTATTCACAAATATTTATCTGGTTAAGGTTGCGAACATCCACGCCGTTCAGTGTGTAAAGACGATGAAGATGAATATTTAATATTTATTAATATTAATCATAATTAATGGATGAACAACTTTCATAGTTTTTGTTGCAACGATTATATTATTACTAACCGATGCATTAATCCGGGGTATCAGGTATATTTAATGGAATCTAGTATGGAGGTATCAGCTACCTCCATACTAAATGCAATTAAAATTGGTTCAGCCGTTTGAGCGGGAAGACTTCTTGATCATCCCACAGGAACACGATATTTTTTCGGAATAAAAAGAAGCCTATGAGTTAATTCAAGGTATCAGCTACCTCTATGGAAGTTTGAATCAAATTGGTCCAGCCGCTTGAGCGTGAAGAAGTATACACAAACTTTCGCTTTTATAATACTAGAAGGGCTAGAAGGAATGGATTTACCATATCGGTCCAACCAACGAACGAGCTATGAGCAATGATACTTAAAACTATGATACTTAATGTATTTAAATGTTAATATAATAATATTTCATATTGTCTCGAAATATATTGGCGCTCGCTAACAGTATGATGACTGAAAGAAATTATTAAAACATTTAAAAATGAAATATAGCTGTACTGTACTGTATGAGCCGAGATACGTCCCTGTGCAGAGCACGAGCCTCTTCTACAATCAAGAGTACGATTGAGAGGGGTTATGCCATGAACATAACACTAAGCTGTAATACTTAACCAATTTATCCTTTTTAGGCTTCCTAGATTTTCTTATACTTGCACTCTTTGTTGCAATACGCTTAAAAAAATTCGATGACATATTGTTGGTATAATTAGAGAAACATTGAGAAGTGCACAATGATTAGCGTGGTCATATGACAGTGATATCATCCCGTCCTACTATCTGAGAATACCAACCAGGTGATACTGCCCGCAACAAATAGTAATGATTTCATTGTTGATGAGGCATGAGGCTACAATTTGAATATTGATAACGGTGACATATCTTCCGTTAGGACTCGATCTGTATTGCATTGTGATCACGGCCTTGGTGACGTCATGAGGCGGATATAAATCAATTACAAAGACATGGATTCTCGTACATAAAACGGGTCTTTTCTTTTTCATCCTGCTTTAATCCTACTATTTCGTGGGGTCCGCGTAATCTGATTCCTTAGGGTATCTTGCAGAAGGATTTAGCTTACAACAAACCTGCCTGTCTGAGATTTACCCTCGTGGGAATTGGCAATGGTTAAACACTGGTCGGACTCCATGTATAGATAAGATCATATAAAACCGCTGGTTGAAAACTTTTCGTCTCTGCTCCATTTGTAAAAATTGCATACAAAGTAAAACCTGTTTTAGTAATCCTTCTAACTGTGTCGCGTTTTAGAATTAGCCGTTGTACATCCGGTCTTGAACATACCGGCAAAACAGCGTACGATCGATAACCATCTCTCCTCACCAGCCGATATTCTGTCTGGACAATTCTGCTCGTGTTCAAGTTTAACCTTACCGCTTCACCTTACCGTTGCAAAAATACTTTATTGTTTAAATATTATACATAGATACTGTTTAATAGGTCCACTACTATTTTAATTAACACAAAGGAATTTATTTTATCATTATTTGTTTCTGTAGTGAATCGAGTTTTATAACTGCGTATTTATTCAGTAATCACAGCAGATTATGAAGTGAGCGGTAGAGTCTCAATGTATTTATTTTTTTATCCTTAATAACCTCGCTTTACAGTGGTGATACCACTGTCTTTCAAAATACTGATATGAAGCAAATGCCGCTTTTGGCGTTTCGTATGGCGATAAAGATTATAGACGCGTGAAATATCCTGAACGAGCGTCAAAGCAACGATAAGCCAGAAGTTGTGAACTTTCATGACCGCCCGAGATCCCTATCAGGTGTTCCGCATGCTCGTTTTAGGCCACAGCTCAAAAATATCGAGTCTCAATTGATACATCAAGTGTGTATAGCTATGTCTTCGACGCGTCGTCGGTTATCGCACCTTTCTCATCTTTGCCGCTTACTCTCACTACCTTTGAATTCTTATTGAATTTCACTACAATAATTTCATTAATATCGTCTTAGATGTCTCTTGTTTTCTTTTTTTGGATGAAACGTTTTAATACATTCACGATCTCACGGATATTACATATTTTAGTGCGTCGTAGAAGGATGTATTTAAATTGCTTCATAACGACTTGCAACACCAATAATTCGGAACTTATACAATTTGTTGTAATATAAATTATGTTATTTGCATAATGCATATAGGAATACATAGATATGCTAAATAAATAAGCTAATACATGAAACATTTTCACAAGCCAACATATACATATAGTGTCATTTTGAAATAGTAACGTTTTCATGAAACATGTATAAATAATGTGAGTCAGTCAGTTTATGTTCGAGGAATAATATAAATACAGGTTATTTCATATTTGTCTAGTATATTTGTACTCATACCTAACAAATGAATAACAAATTAGCTAGACCAAACCTCCGGAAAATTAAAGTTCCTCGGGGATCTTGTAACCTTGTTTGTGCTAAGATATTTATTACTTTCACGGTCGCTTCAGAGATAACACCTCATACATATTATATAAGAATAACCTATATTGAAGTGTATTAGCAATGAACGAGGACACGGCATCTCGTTTGCACCACTTAGTACGGCCGGTGCTAAATAAACTCTCAAGACATTCCACTATCGGAGGCGTCCTTCCATGCGTGAAGGTTGAATCAAATCCGTTTTCCCTCATCTTAGAATCTTTTTTTTCTCGTAAACAACCTTGTTATTGCGGTTTGCTAACTTTGGTTTTATTTTTATAATGCTTAGCATATTCACGAATGTATTAAAAGCATGTTTTTTGTGTAGGTACATTGCTGACTTTACAAATAATATAGATAAAAAATGTGAAATTGTTCACGGTGGTCGCGGGTTCAAATCCCAGGGCACACCTCTGACTTTTCGGAGTCATGTGTGTATTGATAGTCAATCACCACGCACTTTAACGGTGAAGGAAATCATCGTGAGGAAACCTGCATACCGTAGTGATTTTAAAGAATTTCTACGGTATGTAAGTCCGCCAACCCGCACTAGGCCAGCGTGGTGGACTCTATGGCCTAACCACTCTCAATCGGTTCTCTCGATTATAGAATAGGCCCGTGCCCAGCAGTGGGACGTATATGGGCTGATAAAAAAAAAGTGAATAATATTTGAATACTTCATCATTGTTTTCAATTAGTATTCTCATTGATGCAAATATTGGAACGAAAAATTACATATTGATTACAAACAACAATCAATATTTAACATAAAAAAACTTTGCTTCATAATTGAATCTCATTAATTAATTCAATCATTTTTGCGCAGTACAGAATCATGGATAATGTGAAACTAGTTCAGAGGTTGTTTTTGTTGACAACGCATGTTTAACACAAACACACCTCATGAATATTCAATGAAATTTAGTTTCCTTGAATAGGCACGCTTCTTACTAAATTAATCTATAAAGGTTCACTAACTGAAATACTTATATAATTCTACAACCCAAAGTAAGTGAAATTGAATTTTACCATAAATTTACTATTATGAAATCGATAATTGTTATTGCAACTATCTCTTTCATTTCAAAGGTTCCGAAAACAGACCTAGGACAAACAAAAAAGTGCAAACGAATATAAATAAATTCTTATAAACCAGAACCGACATCCAATAAAGAGCAAAGTAGAAGATTGGTCAGCAGAAAGGCTACATTTAACACTGAACACACATTGAACTCGTAATCAGGAAGAGAAACTGAAATGATAATATTGAGGGTTTTTGTCGCTATTGACATTACGCATTTCTTCATCCTTTAGACTACGTACTACGACACCCTAACATATTTTTAGGTGTCGTCTAATACGTATGTGGCTAACAGACGTTGTTCTTAGATAGATCTAGTTATATGATTCAGCATCCCAAGAAGGAACATGCGATTTTATGCACCAATTTCATTACCCACTGCACCGTCTAATTACCGGCAAAATACTTTCTTATGGAGAGCATGAGAGACACGCTTAACAGAGCTTGTAAACTTCACGACTTTGATATTTTCAATACTAATTTTAACTTTGTGAAGAGGGTGCTGAGCCAGGACTTTTTTCTGGAACATAATGTATAATTAAGACCTAAATGTCTTGTATTTACTATTGTTGTATTAGTCGATAATTTGTATGACCTTAACTCACACTTGTGTTTTGTCATATACAGCTGTATATTAGTGAGGACCTTTAATTGGCTTATTTGTGTTTTTCTCATTTGTTTAATATAATGTAGTAGCTGTTGGTCTTCCGTGAAAAATAAAATAAAATACTATTCCATACCAAGAGCGGTATAGACATCCCGCAATCAATGGCTTGATAATCATTATGTAAGCTTCTCACTTGTCTTTTATTTTCCTTTAAAGTTGGGCCATGTACCAAAGATTTTAAACGTGTTGTGAATTTTTCCGCAAGTACTCATTACTTAATAGCCGCTCGTATGTTTAATGAAATGGGTTTCATGTCGTTAATAATAATGTCGTCTAAACAATCATAAGATATGTGATTTCATCAACATATATAAGTGGACACTTAATAATCAAATATGTTCGGTTTTTTAACGTCGTATATGGGTATAGAGAAAGATTTAGAATCGTGCGTGACAGCGATAGTTACGCGAACAGATTTCGTATTTACAAGTTTAATAAAATTTTAAGTGTGCATGTTATTGTAAAAATATATATTAATTTACTAACTAGGTTTTAGATATTGTTCGTTGTTTGTAGGAAGACATCTGGGCGATATCGAGCATTATTTTTTCTAGCGCTGCTAGCTTTTTTATCTAGCGTTACTCAGGCCACCAGGGAGTTTTATTCCCCTCAAGCTAACCACTGTAGAATTTATATGTGACAAGACAATATGAATCGTTGTCGAAATTAAACACTAACGTGAGAAACTTAAAATTAATCTTTCTAACTTGCCACTATTCTAGACAAGTTCATGTGTCCAGTAACCCGCATAAGGCCACTGAGACAGACTAAGGTCCAAATTCTTCCGCACTTTTTTTTTTATTTGATTCAAAAATGTATATGTATGTACATACTGTTGTACATCGTACTCGATGTGACCACGACTTGCAATAATAATGCAAAGGGAGAAAACATAACTAAGACGTCGATACATATAAGCTATCAAAGATATGTTCTACTCGTATAGCTACATATGACTTATAGTATAGGTGCCTAAAACAACTAAGTATCGAACTAATCTTTAAGGAAAACCTCGATGGAAAACTACTGACATTGAAATTATAATTTTGTTATGGGTTTCCATGATCATGTCTTAGTTTATGGCTAGTATAAGAATTAATATCAATCACGATATATACTAACTTGTACACTCATACATACATAAACTCACGCCTTTTTCCCTGAAGGGGTAGGCAGAAGTGCCACCAGGTACCCACGTTTCGCCTTGTATAAAACAATAAACCCATTAAACTAAGGGTTAATTATTACATCCCTTGTAATAGAGGTTTGTTTTTATATTTTATAAAAATAGAGCATTACACTTGGATCGCTCCTATGTGATGATTAAATTTTAATTCAAATTACAATTTTTTTATAAATTCTCTAAATACCATAAACAATAGATCATACCAATTTGTATCCGAGCGGATCGGACTTAGCCCACGCAGAAAAACAACGATAAACAGTCGCAACTTTGAACACTGACAGCTCACGTTTTCCGAGTACCTACAATTCATAAGCTTAACAATACGTCATTACAATTGGTGAGGCATTATGAGTAAGTTTCCGAACATTTACAGGGATTCCTATACAGAGACCTTGCGATGACGCTACACTTTTATTACAAGCATTCAAACTATGTTGGCATAGTTAATCTAAACGTTTGTTTATCTAGTATCTCAGCACAATTGACGAGCATCAGCGTTGTTGTGTTCATTGTTTTGTTTAGGCTTTGTTTTTATTCTTACGCGTGATAGAATAATGCTTTGTTCAAACAATGCTTTTCTTTTGTTTTTGCACGAGTCTACATACCTTATAGCAACTATCTGTTAATTGTACGCATTCTTCCCGTACACGACCTTATTGGTTTTTGTATTGTTATAAGATAATTCACCAAATAATTAATCTCTATTTACAATGCACAGGAATACCAGCATACTTTATTGCTCGCAATAATTACATTTAGGTTTATCACACGTCGTTTATAGATGCTGGTTGATGCCTGTGGACAATGGGAGCAGTTGGCAGAATAGACCTTTGGATTTCGTGAAAATTTTAATATCAAACTGATCGATTAACTGTACTCCTACTCCCACTTGAAAAGCTCGAGATAAATAATTCTTATGTGCATAGCCTATTGGTTTATTACAAGTAACCTTAACCAGATATATTCAATAAAATTGCATATGTAAACCAAATACAATCCCTAAATTTCAATAAAAAAATACTAACCGCTGTAATAAATATTCACAACAATACGTCCCTTGAGTCCACTACATTAAAAACACTCGCATTGTTTATGTTTTGTATGGGCGTGTAGGTGCCTAATCAATTGGTTTCTATTGAGCTACCAAAATGAATCGCCCCTACGTGGACGGAATAACGCAACCGTTAAAACACTAATCCATTGTACTGGTTTCCTGTTAAAAAAACTTTAATTAAATGGTTTTGCTCCGTCGACTGTTCGTCTCTGATCTAGTAATTGGCTTTTAATGACTTTTTTTTGTCTAGTTTAGTTTTGTCTTGGAAACGTCGAAAACAGTAAAAAACCTTCTAGACAGTTTTAACTAAATCGGAATTTAAATCGATATTGACTGTAGTATTCGGAGAAGAAAGATGATGTGATTTAAAAAAATCAAGGATGGACATAGTGTATTTATTTTAAAGCACCAATATTAAACGTAGCCTAGTTACAAAGATTGTTAAAGGGAAAACAAAAGAAAAAAATAAACGTTATATTAATTCATTGAGTTCGCAACTTACAATTAATAAATGACCGATTATATGGCTCACCAGCCTTCTATACAAAAAGTGTCTGTGAAATCAATATTATTGTTGTTTCAATGCCACATGAAGACTATTGTCATTTTTTGTTCTATTAAACGATTATTGTCGATGTCATCTTGACACAACCCTGATACCATCGAGGACAATGAGGTTATTTAGAACAATATTTAAGATTAATTATTTCTAGACATTATGAATTCATCATACCATGAACGATGACACAAATAAACTTACAATCGAGAATGGACCACGCGAAATGTGGAAGACTGAGTAGAAAGACGGACCGTAGTAACAGACTCAAGATAAATATAAAGAATTTATCATTTACACACAGGAAGCAGGTCGCTTTCAACAGATAACTCCGGTAATATTTCAGAGTAGCCTATCTTCAGCAATGCACAATGAAACATGAATCATTGCAACTACAAATGGCTTTAAAACAAAGAAAAAGAAAGAAAGAAAAAAAGAAGACAGTTGCTGTTGCTGTTGTTGCTGAGGGAGTTTCTTGCATCGTGTCTTCTTTACAGCTACAACACGTTCCGAAGCGGTGGTACCATTAATTAACGATTTAAAAGATCTTGTGCAAAACTATTCGAATAAAGAATATTTTTATTTGATTTAAGGTCTCAGGAAGTCGCTGGATGCACTTCCAACAGACGTGTGACGATCCATGGGGAAGGCCTATGTTTAGCAGTGGACTTTCTATGGCTGAAGAGAGAGAGAGAGAGATTTGATTAGAAAACTCATGGGAAAGGTAAGAGTTATTGACCGTCTATTACTCACATAGACTTAACTAAATATAAAAACAAAGATTTTTTACTACACATCGCACTCGATATTTCTACGCCGGCCTATTCCAACTATGATCTCGAAAACGATCTAGTGTATTGTTTTTACTCATAATAGTTGTTTAGGTGTTCCAATAATGGAAGACCTGTCCATTATTAAATATGAATTTATTGTCATTATTCATTATGTTTGTTCAGCTGAGCAGCGCTGTAGATGAAAATAATCAGCCGTAACGCTGTAAATAGTTTGTATGTAAATCATTTCAATTTATAAATCAGATATTTTGCTTGTGTAAATAAGATACCGTTATTGTTCTATTGCGCATTAAAGGCTGTGATGGTTTTGCTTGGCCGACTTGTGTGCCACATTAGCTGCACAGCTGAAGATCTGAAGGAGGCTGTAGGAATGTAGGCAGCCGTTCTATTATTGTTAAATCGAATTCCTTTTTGCACAAATCGTGTAACGTGGGAAAGTTGCTGTGTAGGCATTTGTTTACTTTATTTAAATTATTTGGTACCATAAGGAACGGAATTAGAGAACTCCCTAAAACAGAGAAGACGCATTTTTATATATCAATCTATTTCTTACATTAAAGTATATCCAGCATCTTCATATTGTAGCTTTGAAGAATACCATGTGCTCAGTTCAGCACTAATGGTAATTCATTATAACTTGCCAGTTTCAAACGTTATCAAATAGATACCATACGAAATAAGATGACGCATCCTTGGAACGTAGGTGTAACCAAAAAATATAAAGTTAAAGTCGGTAGTCATTTTTTCACGCACAAGGAAAGTGAATACATACCCGTAGAATATTTCTTACACCAACTGATATTAGAATAACAATTATGTTTACTGAATGCAAATCCAACAACCCACAACCCAACTCGCCGCATTTTTCCCTAAAACACTTAGCTTTTGAATAAATCGGCTTACTTAGCTACAAGTTACAACTACATTCGGATCGCGTCACTGTCCTGATAAAACAGCCAAATATTCATTAGCCAACCAGATTCATATAATATAATCGAGTTATGGCGAACCAGCATACATAGCCGATACGAAAGCGAAACAGTTAAAATGTTGAAATGTTCTGCCGGATATGTTACGCTACAGCGGTGATTTATTAATGTGTTATTAATAACGTGATTCCGATGTTTATTCTCACGCCTATAAAGGAGAATTCAATGAGCCGTTAATCTAATATTACCAGAAACAGTTTGTGAGTGACAATCGCCAATTATACCTTGATTCAATGAAGAGCAATAATCGTAAATCATGCGCTTTTGTTTTTAAATTATTTTTTTCAATGAGGGAAAGACTGATAACTCTCCTTCCGTTACCTCGAGAGAGGCCGAAAGTGATATGCCATGCCGTATCACTCCCTTGCAAGGCAGTGATACGGCGGGCTGCAGCCCGGCACGCAATATTCAAATAAATATAGGAAACAAAAAAATGGTGGCTAAATGTTTTGTAATCAGGCTGTTTCTTTGGACATCAATATTAGAATATTCTTATTTAATTTTCTTTGAGATAAACATAAGGAAATTAAGTATTATCGCATGATGATATTAAATGTAAGAATCGCAGAATTTCATTTTTAAATTCGGTCATTTTACATTAAACGAACGAAATATTAACAAAAACGTTTATTTATTGACATAGAAAACAGATTACGGTTTTTGTCACAGGTTTTAATAATTAATTTGTTACAAATTAAATTAATTTCATTTTAAATCCCAAACCATGCAACCAAATCAAATTATTGCAATTACCTACAGAAACTGTTGCGTGATTTTAATACCATTGAAACGTAATTGAATAAAAGCTATCTTTATTTTAACAAACGTATCATTATTTGAAGCCCACATACATACAGTAAACCACAATACAGAAAATTAATCGCTTTCCAAATCGATTACATAAGTTCGAAATAAAAATAATCGAAACACTTGGTTGCAAAATGCATGGCCGTTGAACCATAGAGGCGGTTTCTTTGAAACTATTACAAAACTGTTATATTTGACTGCTAGACTTTATTGTTAAAATATTAATTCTTTCTTACTTTCACTGATATTGATATCCAGAAACATCTGCTAGAGTTGTGAATGATTCAAACTTATGTAAACGATCAATACAGTTTCACTTTCATTGGTATCATAAACACGTTATGATGGATACATGCGTAAATGCGATGTTCA
The DNA here is from genome assembly GCA_033459515.1 of Theretra japonica. NCBI lineage: Eukaryota > Metazoa > Arthropoda > Insecta > Lepidoptera > Sphingidae > Theretra > Theretra japonica. The sequence goes on from CM065943.1 coordinate 9,402,829, forward strand.
TTAATTTACATTGCGAGAAAATGTAACGCAGGTGTCTTCATAAACACTGTATCAGACAATCTATTCAACATTAGAACTATTTTTTGTCTTTCTCGAATACCAATTTATGGAATGTGGATGAGTGTGACGAAATTGTATCGCATTTCAGTTTGATCTACAATAGCTACTTCAAAAAAAAACTTATTCTGTTGAAAAATAGTATGCTGAAAACCTAAGTAGGTACAAAAAATAAATAAACTGTTGAAATGTATTTCTTAAATTTTTTACCAAAAAACGCTTGTACAGAAAACATCCCCATGGCTTCAATAATCATACATACTCAGTTACAAAAGCTACAAGCGATGTTTTGTAACAGTTTTCCAAGCATTTCTTTTCATGCAGGCTGCCTTACATAAAGTCAGTGATCTAGTTGTCGTCAATAGCCGGTTAGCTGCGAATAATTCCGTTATATCACAAGGCGAAGACTAAATAGACTGTACTTTCAGTGTTAACACCGAACAATGACGTGAGTTGCGTGACGGTTTTCAACGGTTGATATGAAACGCGTAATAATTTACTTCTAGTGCCGTTGTTACCGTCAGCAAGGTACTTGTATATATTTCTTTTTTATTGATTTAACATTTTTATTTCTTGCCAGGACTATGCTAGTACAACATAACACAGGATAAGTACATAAACAATCGCTGGAGTATAAGAGAGACAAAAAGGACGTACGGACTACGGCAAGCTGGGGTTGGTCAATTTTGTTTGTTTCTAGACAGTGGACAAAATCTCAACGTTATCGGTTGCGCTGTATATGCACTACGTCCAACCGCAAAAATTTCACTTGTCGGATGTCGGATCTGGATTTTAATCCGAGACCGCATTATCTATTTATACTAATCGGATATCGTACCCGATCGAAACGGTATCCTCTTGTTTAATCTTACACGAAACTAGTGTTCTAAATCAGATGTTATAAAGTCCAAAAGTGTGAAGATTTAACAATTAAGTAGCTTCCGTTTTGATTCCACTTCTGCCTAGTAGGTGTACGCATGGCAAGTCACAAACATGCTTCATAATATTGTGCCTTTTTTAACAAATAAATTATACGGGAAAATATAAAAAAGAGCGTTATGACTGTGTTATGCTATGCTCCCGTAATATGTAAGTATGTTATTCTGCGTAGTTTCCTCTGCGTATCTCATTATGAAATTCTAATTAGTATTTAAACATATATATAAATGTATTTGCAGAAACATATGGTAGAGAGAAAGTACTTTAACTATATTTAACATAGTATATTGTGTTGTCAAGTACTATTTATCGTAGATTATGGAACTGTGCCAGACATGGCTAGCAAGAATGTGTTTGATACCACTATAATACAAAATAAGGTGTAGATGATGCTAATACTTTAAAGAGCATGTAACATTGCCTTAAGCATGCTATGTAGAACATTTTATTAGAAAACTTTTTTGTACAAATCTGAATTTGATTCCGATATAAACAGCAACCCGCCATAGGTACCTTAACGATGATTACGTAAAGAACTTCCGAATTCTAAATATGACTTGAACAGTTAATCATACAAAAAATATAGTTCTTAACATTATTGTATTATTCTTGGTATTATTTACAATAATTTACTATCGATAAAAGAACAATTAGTTTATCCAAGGAAAATATTCAGTGCTTACATGCTAGCCACGGCACGAAGGTATGCGCAAGATTCCAATCAGGAATTCAAGGGAAAATTCCAGTGTTCCTTGCAATCTACCGAAACACAAGCTAGGACGAAAGATACCTACAGTTGTCGCTTAGCTTTCGATTTGAGTATAGTGACGTCACTGAACTCAAATAATAAAATCAATAAAATATTATCACAATGTCTACTTTTAATCCGTTTTTAGCAAACATGAAGACTGTACAAACAACTTGTAAATTGGACCACATCGTTTTTACATGAATGAAGCATTTGACCCTCTTTAACTAGACTGTTTTTTGTTCGGATTACATATAATATTTTGTTACGTTCTACAACCTCGCCGCCATATATTGCGATGTCGCCATTTAAGGGGAAAATTGTTTGGATTATTTTACCATGAAGTTTATTTTTGATGCAATTTCTTCAAATCATTAAAATTGGACATCAAACATCTGTGGAAAAATTACAAGACTTAGAAAATAGAAAACAAATTGTTCTAACCAAGTATTCCTCACAACGACACCGATTTTAAAAAGTATTTTTCCTCATTTCAAATGATATGGTCTATTATCCCTACAAGTATACTCCTTTAATGAAATCCATTTGTTAAAAGATATCTAAAAAGATAAAATGTAAGGAGTAACAAATGGTTCGCAATTTAAGAACTCGTTACACCTTCGTGTCCGCAGGAGTAACGTTTAAATTGTGGCAAGGCATGGAGCACGCCACGTAACGCTTGGAAAAATCAATACCACACTTGAACCCTGCTTCCCATGACCTTTTAAAAAATACAGTTAATTTTTACGTTTCATAAATTACACAAGGAATTTAAGTGGTAAAGCCTTGCTGTAACTAGATTGCTTAAGAATTAACAAGTCGGAATTAATAGATTTTTTGTCGCGTTTCCTTGGTACTTGATCTTAATTTCATTCTTTGTCCATTTACAACGCCGACAATGCGAATAAGTTCATTAACTAAATGTGCTGTGCATTGCTTTGTAGGGATGGCTTTTGCCATAAAAATAGTTACAATTATAAACAACAAACAAGCACATTTGTTTAATATTTCTTACCACGTCTCTATGAAAATAGGTGCATATTTTAATCACCTATTCACGTATTCTTAACAGCAAAACAATTAGACAAATGTACACGCTTTATCTAAGTTAATGCATCCTCCAACCACGTGATCCAGTAAAAAGCAAGTTTAATGTGTTACAGCTCACGTGGCTAAAGTCGGTTTAAAATGTGATGAGTCTTTAAGACTAATTCGTAAACGGTAGGTTTGAAGCGTATTGTAACGTTTAACAAAAATGGCGACAGATCTCTGTCGTCAACGAGTTTTCATAATGCCTCTGTAGTCTAATAACACTGGCTGCGCTCCACGCCAATGGTGCTCAAAGTTCAATTACCCAAAGGTTTACACAAGTTCAGTAAAAACCTAACTTAAACATGTCTCGCGACAAAGGTTTCATGAAGGCAAACACAGTCAATCAAATTATGGATATATTATAGCTCAATTAGTCAAATTATTAGCATTAATTAGCATCTCAGCAGGCCGGCATAATTGTGTCAAATGGCATGGGACCGCCGTCTGATGCCATTCGATACTCTGTCTGGACGGCATTTGCGCTTAACATCAGGTGCAGTGCAGTCATCATGCCGTGCCAGAATAAAAAAAAATATATATATTATTTCATACGTAAATAGTCGGCAGTTAAAATATGAAAGCAAATTGCAGCGAAAAGGTCAACGAAATTGTAACAAATTACATTGATCTTTGCATGTCCAGTTTATTTTATTTTTATTTTGTAATTTATTCGCAACGGTCAACAACACTACTATTAAAGCAATGTAAAGCGGGAAGCGCTCATGAGAACACACACATGATGAATTAATTACCTACTTATAATAACATATTCCTTATTATAGTCATGATGTTGGCATAAACACAATATTACATTACAAAAAAAATCGTCACGTTTTTTAGCACAATTTTTAGTTGCATCGTGTCTGTAATGACTAAAACTACCACCTGGCTTCGTTTTCGGTAATAGTCTTGATTTACCCTGTATTAAAAATGTTAATCATTTTTGCCAGATTGAGTTAGCGCGCATTACGCGCTTACTGAACGTGAAAAGTCGAGCACTTTTCGCCTAATTTTTTTTAAATACTTGATTTTTCGCAATGACTCTACAACAAGCCACAAAATAAATATAACATTCAAAACACAGTAATCAATTTCGACAGTTTTTTATTTCGGAAATATATGCGACATCCGTATAAACGGTTTAAATTGAGAAACGATTTAAATCACCATTTGAAATTAGAAAGTTTGGCAAGCAGTGCTTAATACCTACTTATTGAACACCGTCCACTGAATACTTAACATTGAGAATCGGAAACCGTGAAGCGTGAAACTTCGGAATCGGAACCATGACAACCGTTCATTACACTAATACAAGAAAAAAAATGTGACCTCATAGCTTGCGAAAATATTTATAGAACACCATATTGTGGCGATTACTTTACAGAATGTTGTTAGATACTGTCCATCCATCCATCCATCAGCCAAAGGAAGTCCACTGCTGAACATAGGCCTCTCCTAATGATTTCCACAGTGACCTGTTGGAGGCAGCCTGCATCCAGCGACGTCCCGCGACCTTTACCAGGTCGTCTGACCACCTAGTGGGTGGACGTCCCACGCTGCGCCTTCCGCTTCGTGGCCTCCATTCGAGAACTTTTTGGCCCCATCGGCCATCAGTTCTCCGTGCTATGTTAGATACTGTATCAGCTGATAATAGCTCACTACTCAACTAATAAGAGTTCAAATTAAATAAATAAATACACTCGATAGTCACATACATAGTCCTGACCCCACACTAAGATCGAGTCGTGTGTCGTGGGTATCAGGAACTACGAGAGACTTTTCGGTCTCACAAACACCCAGACGAGAAACAAATATTTTTGGTTCGCACAAATATTTGTTTCGGTGCGAGGATCGAACCCGCGTCCTCTCGTTTCACAGCCGGCGTCCAACCAACTGCGCCACGGAGGCTGTCAAATACATCTGGTATGTGACGATCTTATTGGAATTTGTCGTTCAGATATTTAACATCAGTATTTTTATACTTATCTCGCAGGGAGATACCGAGCAATGAGCTTAGCTCTCCTCACGGGACAAATATTAATATCTCCATTATTTATTTTCACATCTTCTATACATATATTTATATGTTATAACTGAAAAATCAAACGCGTGCCTCAGGATTCGATACCACTCTCTTGTTATATCGCGTTCAGTTTGTTAACAAAGGCTACCACGCAATTTCTTTATTTATTTGTGTCAAATGTTTTTTAAATACTTAACATAAATAACTCATTAAGTAACGTAAAATGGTGCACGATTCTTCCATTCTTCACTTCAGCGGACCGTCCTTGCGATATCGCTAACTCATTGGACTATCTTGGTCACGTAATGTTTTTCTTTAACTTTTTTTAAACGGCGACAATTCACAAACATTGCTAAACACTTGTTCTCTTTGTAGTTAAAGTAAAAACAATATAATGCAACAATTTTGCGGGTACGTTCTGTTGATCAGGTATCCCAAATTGGGAGATTAGTTTATTGCACGTTGCTACTTAGAGTTCATTGCTCCCATTGAATTATTTAAATAATGAATTTCTTTTTGCCTGCCCCGGTGGCGTAGTTGTACTACGTTATGATTGCAAAGTTGAGGTCTCGGGTTCGAATCCCCGGGTCGGGCAAAGTGATATTAGATTTTTCTATTCATTGGTGATATGGCAATAGACTCGCCCCCTAACACATCATGGGACGGAATACATAAGGCAAAACGTAGGCTATACCTCTGCCTACCTCTTGTAGGAAAAAGGCGTGATGTACATGTATTCATATATGATAGACGGCTAGCCTAACGCCATATCTGGCACAAATTCCTGACTCGGCGCTTAAAATGAATAGAAAAATCTAATATCACTGGCCGACGCGGAATTCGAACCCGAGCCCTCAGCTTCTTAATCGTACAACTACGCCACCGAGGCAGTCTAAGGCTTAGCAATAGAAATATTGGATGGAATGGATAATAGAAAGTGATGGTTATCAATTTTGACAGCGAATCACTAACAGCACATAACAGTAAGGGACTTTTGTTATTACTTATTACTACACAGGTGATTCACTGATGATAGAAACACATGGCCTCCATGAGTTCGTAGGATGCAACTGTGTAGGATAGAATTATCTGACAGTTCATAACAATTACAACCGCCCACTAAAGCAATGCGAACATTAATTTCTCAAGTAATTGTCAGGTTGCATAAAAATAACGTACTTCACTACTTTGTTGCTGAATATAAATTATAGTTTATTTAATTTTTATCACACATTATTCTCGGGAAGATGTAAATAAAATGTGAAATTAATCGGTATTTATGATCGGTATAAAAATTAATGTTATTATACTTTGTCTATTAACCTATTGTTATGGGACCAACGGCCCAGGAATACTGTTAAACGAAATAAATGAAAGTGTATATAAAAAGTAAATCTGAAAGTGGTAGAGGCACGCTGTTGTTAGCCATGACTCAGCATGAATGGGCAGGCTCGTCCGGGGTGGTACCACTGTCTCACAGGAGATCGACGTGAAACTACAGCTTTGCTGTCGCGTTTCATTCGGTGAGTGAGAATGCCGGATGCCTAATACCTCTTTACTCTTCCCATCCTTTTTCCTTCCCGCTCCCCTCGCGATCTGATGGCCCGGCAACACACCCATAATTCAAGGGTTATGGATGTTCATGTGCGGCAGTGATCACTTACCATCATGTGACCTCCTTGCTCGTTTGCCGGACCTGTGGTATAAAAAGCAATGTTCTTTGAGAATTCCTGAAAATGGCTGCTAGATTAGCAAATAACTTCTTAAATGGCTACTAGAATAATTTATCTAATAGCATCAAAGTTGACCCTCCGTAGTTGTAAAATAAAAGCTTAATACTTACTCTATAGTTTTCGTTTTTCCCTTACTCATTGTTTCAATTATTTTTTAGAAGATATTGATTGTAAGTGTAATGCAGTTTATCTGTGACTACGCTATCCATCGACGAGAGATGGTTATTAGACTGCACCCGAAGCTCGACACACTGCGTGTGTTGACTGAGTTTGCACCATGGTGTATTGTCATCCCCGTCCGCGTGTATACGAATGTCCTACCACCAGCGCTGCATATAACAAAACCATTTTTTTCAGACTTTCGTTTCTAGCGTAACATGTTTTTGAAATAACTTCTGCTCTCTTTTTACACAAAGGGAAGCGCAAACAATATTTACGCAAAATCAAATTTTGGACAAACACTGGTATGGGTAAATCAGTTGCCAATCAATGCTGTTTCCAGACAGCATCAGACTAAACATTACATGTAATGCACTCACTTTGTCGAGACAGGATTATAAGCAATTATTTGAGACATTACAACAAATCATATTTCAGATTTCTCGATCCTTCTTTCGTGTATTTCTAATGAGTATTGTCAAAGGCGTGAGTCAGCTATCGTTGTCATGCAAATTGTTTGTAGATCATTATTGGTACAGATGCGTGTTGAATTCATACGATACATGATACATCGTGACGGCTTTGTATTAGAGTAAATAATAATTTATATGGGTTAGATGATCTTGTGGAGTATCACGCGCATTCCCTTCCACCTTTGAATACTATTCAGGACTGATCAATCGTCAGATAAAAGTTATCTACTAAATACAATAAATCATAAGTTAACTGAATATTAATGTGACATTATTGGATGATATTAGGTACCAATAATTACAGTTGCTATTTTTAAGTAGTTATAGTTCGAATATCGTTTATTATAACGAAAGAAAAATCTGCTGCAAAAGACGCGACAAAGATTAAACCCGAACAAAACTTCCGCACGAATAGTCCTACAGCTGTGACTCATACTACGTCTAGGATTTCCCGGGACTACCGCAGACTGCAGAGGATTCCACCGTATACTTTAACACCGTAAAATAATACGTAAACAGAAACCACGCAATGATCTTTGATTCATGAACATTTCCGCGTAATTTATTTACACGACGCTCGTGGGATGATAGATGGTCACCTTTAAGTGTCTTCTGTTTTGAAACGGAAGTCATCCGTTCAATAATTTATGGACAAACATACAAGCTGTTAGTTGGATTGCACACAATTAATGAAACAAGTATCGCTTGTTCTGTTATTGACATACATCGTATTGAATAATCGCGCGGTGACAATGCAGTTGGTCAATGCTGGATAATAAATATGAAAGTTTACTTGGTAGCTTAAGATTATTATTGGCTTCACTTGGAACACTATGATATTGCAATAGTAGTAGATAGTTGCAACCGTTTAACAGATTTAATGATGAGAAAACGATTTGTTACATTGTGGTACGATTTAATAAAATAAAAACATAAAACAGCAACTAATGGAATGTGCCCTATATAATAATCCAATCAATCCAATCCATCAGCCAAAGGAAGTCCACTGCTGAACATAGGCCTCTCCCAAAGATTTCCACAGTGGCCTGTTGTGACCTTTATAATAATAAATTTATAAAATGTCTATCTAATCCTATCACACTCTAAATTACATTATATCAATTATTTTTACAACATAAATTATACTACCTCAGCCAAGTACATGTTGGTTTTGTACCTACAACATACACATTCTCGGAATGTGATATTTCGCGTTTGTTCTAGGTGTATGTATATAAAAAGTGTGTCACCCCAGTGATGGTAGAACCGGTCGGACTCCGATGCCAGGTGACATATCACCGCCACGCTAACTACTTCTTACTTACTGATATCTAGCGAGACCTTGACACAGAAAAACCGTGACGTCATGAGATCCACGAATATTTGACCACGAATTCCTATTGTATTTGACCAATCGATCCTACTGTAATTGGTAAAAAAAAATTGCATTACTGTGACATAAAACAAATATTTGATTTAATAATCTCGGTAATCTTTAAGTGCACGCGTTCCCACACAAAGATAATAAATCATGTCACCAATTAAATTGCATTGTTTCCCTGAAGCCGGCTTTTTCTTACATTTTCATTTGTCATGTGACATTGCACACAATGGGTAAAATGTTTTTTAGTTTCGGTGAAATCAACTACAAGAAATGTATTTTTACATAAAAAAGGTTGATGTTAAGTTGTTCAGGTCGTATTGTCAACAACACGTTTATGTTTTTATTATAATATGCAATTTGATTAATATTTTATTGCCTGCGAACATATAATGAATATCTAAATATGTGCTCAACGGAGCATTGATCCACATTCACCGCGTCGATATCATTAATGGTGCTATTGTTCTAAAAAAACATTAACTTTTACGGCGTAAATGGTAATTTGGAATTTAACTGACTATTCAACGTATCGAAACCAATTTATGTACCTTACACACTAGGAATTGCTTAAAAAAGCTTACTTTCAATACACGCACATAAGTTACAAAGCAATGAGTCTTACTGTATAGTAAATGAATTAGTTTATTCGTTTATATTGTCCAAAATACATTTTCATGTAATAACAATATTTATCTACCATAGTAACTTCAGAAAAAACAAACGAATCGAATATATTTTAAAATTTTGAAACAAGGTGACTGATAACCAAATTAAACTATTTCTATTCGGGATTTAAGCACGCGTTGCCTTGTCGTTTGGCTATAAAAACTACCATGCTAACTAACTAATACAACCGATCAAGTACATCGCCTATACAACCTTACAAATTGCCGACCTTTGTGAGGTAGCATCGAGTGTAAGCACGTGAGAAATGGTGTGAAAATCAAAACTGTGATCCGTTAATATTTGTTTCAGAAAGTCTAGAAATGTGTTAAACTGAAATTGAATCAAGTTCTTCGTTTCAGACGCTATTCTACTAGCTATAATTCTTAGGTATAAATTTTATTGTACCTGACTTACCGATTGCTGAACTTCCGACTGCATAGATTAGCGACCAGGGACAATGCACATGTTTAGGGGGAATGCGTCAGCGTTGCTATTGCAGTTTCGGGATCAGAACAGGCTGAAAATCCTATTTTGGGCCAACAGGCTGAGAACTGGATCGTTTAACGTTATTTATTTTTAATACAAATGTAAAAAAATAACGGTGTTTTCATTTATTTTTTCAGAATCTACATCCTACCAGCTCCGAATCAACTCTACATTACAGTGCCAACTTACCCCCACTCGTGTTATTTTAGGGATTTATAAAATAAATATATATGAAGTTGTACATACATCGTTTGTACGTTTTCCTGTTTATGACGAAATCACTGCGTCACCTTTTCGAAGCATTGCGTGACTAGACAAGTGTTGATATAGTGTGCATTGCAAAAGAACCTCGGTACAAAAATATCAAACTGTAACCAAAGATTTATTTACGGCCAACCAATTCTTTTAGTTTTAGTGTCATGGAAGTAGATCAAAATAACTTTAGATCAAAGTGAGAAAACTTAGTAGCAGATCTTAGGAGTTTTATTAAGGTGTTCTATAAAGTTTATTAGTGAAACCAGTTTTGCAATATAAGGGCCTTCCCTTATAATAAATATAAATTTATGAGACACACGTTTGAATCAGTGTGCATGATAAAATCCTCGTTTTATTACATTTAATTATACCTGCTGCTATATTGGACTCGTAGCAGCATGTATGGGCAGGGAAATGCATGGTCGTGGGTTGAATTAAGTTGGGCCCTTTTTGTTATGCGAGTAGATAGATATAATTTATATAACTGGAACTAGTGAGGAAGACTCCCTCCCTAATGCATGCTGGGACGGAACAAAGATCAGCGAACTGTGGGTGACACTTGATATAAAGTTTGTGTGTATATAGACCAGTCTTCACGTATTCGCAAGTATTGTATTTCGCAATATTTTTATAATTTGATATTGGATTTTTCTATTCAATATTAGCCCGGAGTCAGGGATTTGTGCCCGATATGGCGATAGGCTCGCCCCCTATCACATCGTGGGACGGAATATACAAGGCGAAACGTGGGTGCTCTAGTAGCACCTCTGCCTACCCCTTCTGGGAAAAAGGCGTGTGGTTATGTATGTATGTATTTCGCAATTAAAAACGTACTTTTTGGTCAACTAAAACATATAGATAGATTTTCAGCAAAATATTACATGATTGGAATGTCAGTTTTAACTAGTTTTAAGCAAAAACTTCGATTCAGGATTTAGGAAGTGATTCTCCACAGAGGTAGGTTATACAGATTTACATAAATACAGCGCCATCTGTTGAACTCAATACACACTGCGAGCAGGGCCTCTGTTTAATTAGAAAATACGATGAACATGAAACAGATTTCTCTTATTTCCAATTCGTATTCCGTGGACGATAAATGAAAGGAAAGCAAGTCCGTAATGGATTTTCATATTCTTGCCATATTGAATGAAATTTTTTTGTTTCACTACTGATTGCGGTATATGCAGTACCAGCTGTAAGTACCTACCTATCTAACCAAAACTATTCTGAACTTACTGCGATAACATAACGAGTGTTAACACTTCTATAAGGAATACCATTCGACCACATTTGTATTGTCGCGAACCCATTTTAGAAACGAAATATGGTTTTTACTACAATGAGTTAGTATGTTCACAATGGTTGTAGTTTCAAATCTCAGAGCACATCTCTGACTTTTCGGAGTCAGGTATGTATTGAGAGCTGTCAATCACCACGCACTATAATGTTGAAGGAAAACATCGCGAGGAAACCTGCATACCATAGCGATTTGTAAAAAAATTAAGGTATGTAAACTCCACCAATCTTTACCAGGCCAGAGCAATACACAGGAGTATATAGCCTAACAGTTCCCAATCATACTTTCGATTGTAGAAAAGGCCCGTTCCTTGCATGGGCTGAAACAGTACACAGTAAGTATTAAGAAAACTTGGTGCTCTCTTTATTATAAACGAAGCTACTGCCCTGCGGTAGGACGTTAAGACGGTAAGAAGTGATAGAGCCACGCCGTTGACCAAGCCATGACTTAGCTTGAATGGGGAGGTTCGTCCGGGGCGGCGGTACCTAGATAGTACCGGAGCTAGATTTAGCTGATTTCATATCGATCTTTGATTATTTTTTCAACTTCCCGATGTTTCAAAGACTTGCAGCCTTAATGATAACGGGGCGTAAAGAGGACTATGTGACATAATACAATAACTAATATATTAGGCTGTGCCGTGTAATGAAGAGCAATAAGATTTCATATTACAATTGTGTAATTAAATCTTTGAACTTACAAAAAAACCGCCTGTAACAAATTAGAATCAATTTGTTAGTAGCCGCACTATTGGTCCATAGTATTATAATTTCAGTAGCTGTTATTTGCGCAACACGTTTCACCAACATCGGAAAAGGAAGGCGGACGCGTTACGGTCTGAAGAATAAAACAAGTGTTCGGGAAAATATATGCATGTAACTAGTTCTTTAGGTAATTCACTTGCGTGAGCTGAATTTAACACTTTATTACTTGAAATTACTTTCTGTTTACGGCGATATGCGGATACATAGCCGCAACGACATCCATCTTGTCCATTGTCTATGTCTTTAATCCATAATTATATTATTTTCTGGATTTTAGTTGAGTCTATCCAAGTCACTCACTGCTAAGTAACGACCCCTTTTTCCTGCCATTTGTAATGTAGGCCTGTCATCTTCCAATTCGGTTCGAATGCATCCATATAATCTTTTCACTTCTTTGTTATTTAATTGCTAAATATTGTATAATATTGTTAAAGTTTAATACATAATTAAAACCAAAAGTAAAAATAATAGATTTATAGACCACCTCTGCCATGGCTCAAACAAAGTACCAAGATCATAAAATATATATGGCAGAGGTTTGGGTGGTCGAGTTTCTAGGTACATAAGTATAATAATACAATTAGTAAAACCAACCATAATACAAACACGTTTAAGTAATGTAAGAGATAAGAAAAACAAAAATATAAATAAAGATATTTATGTATATTCATTTTCTTACAAAATTATTTACAACACCATTATTATGCACATATCCATTGTCATATAAAACATTACAATTGAGATAAATTAACATTTTAGGCGAATTTACAGCACATTACACTAAGCCGCTACACCTAACGCTACATCTAGTTACAGATCAATATTAGGCACCGTTCTGTAAACACAAACCACATATCCAATTACATTAACTCCATTATGTTCTAACTGCGCTTATACGACAACTTTACCTTCAAAGCCATATCAGTGACAAAGACTGATTCATTCGATGTCGACACATCATATCCAAATAAAATAGAGGACAGTGCAATGGAACAGATTGCAAGAGCGAAATTATTTACAAGTGGTGAAGAATTGAATAGAATAGAAACTACCAGGTAAAGATTACTGACTAAGAAATGAATGCCCGCCATATCTACTAATGATTCATAGCAAAACAAATGAAGGAATGTAAATCATTTCCAATAGAAAATAAACTATGGACCTGCTTTAGAATTCCAGTACATTTTAAGTAGAAATTCTATAGATTGAGATAATGTATCGGAATTTTAAAATTACTAATGTTTCCGGGTAATGTACATGTAACAAAACGGCGTAGGCATTGTGAGACGATGAATGACTAATGAGAGCTACCGAAATGCAATACAAATCGCTTTATACACGGGTATGTTCGCGGTTAACGCATTTAATATGAAAGTGTCGGCGTTTCACAACAGACCAATCACCGCTCAGTTTCTAGAAGACAAAATCCAAACCATTCAGCTTTAACAAATGCAACTGGAAATGTTCAGTATCGACCACTCTATACTATCTGTCGAGTAGAAACTGAGCGCCTTACAACCGCTATTTACAATCACTTAAGAAAGTAAAACCCCCCTTCCTCTACTACTAAATCTACCAACTATTTATACACGTATTACTTTACACTATCCAGCTGTATGTTACATTACAAATAAGATTAAAGTAATACTTTTCATTGAATACGATCTCGTCATTCATCAGTTGAACAAAACAGCGATCAACTTTAGATTTGTATAAACGCATTATTGTCTATGCAATGATAAGCATTCAATATAATATTAAAAATTCCAAATGTTTGTTTATGCCCGCGTGGCAAAATATTTTTAACTAAATTGGCAGTACAAGCAAACAATATTGTCGCAACGATGTTAGACCGTGAAAAAATTCATACGTACTTCATTGTTTTGTTCGAGTAAGCATTTCTACGGCTCATGCTCCAAATTAACAAATAAATAATGCCATAAAAGTACATTATTTTGATTTTTTTCAGTCTTACCATCGTTATATACATGGACAGTTATAAACAACCACGAAATGCTGCACATTCATGTAATTCATAATACGGCTTACTTTGACTCTTCGTATCATCCTTATGCTTAAAATGGACAATTATTTTGCAATCGATTGTAATATAACAATCTGTTTATCAAACCGATTCTTTTTTCTCTGTTGTACCAGAATATACGTAGAGATGGATTCATATTAACGCAACGTCGACGTACAAAATGGCAGAAAATTCACCCTTATGTGCACAACGTCGTGCAAATATTTCTATTGATAAAATAGACTGCGAATTCGCACGTAGTGTACGAAAATCGCGCATTCGCGAGCGACCAACTAATTTTATCTGGATGTAATAGAAAAATGTGCACTACACTTTGGAAATAAGAGTTAAATTGCAACGCAAATTTTAGATTGACGCTTCGCTGCACTTTGGCTTGTGCTTGTTTAAATACCATTTAGGTATCAACTTCCCCAATTATTTGGAGCACAAGAATGATACAAAAAGTCAACAGAGTGAGAAACATCATATGTTTAGTCGCATGCACTATTGTGCTTTGCCGTAATTAATTCATAGCTGTAAATATCACATATTCATTGGAGTTTGTTTATTCACTAACGTTGTTATTTTCTATTTACTACAGATGGACGTGTATCTAAATTCAGTTGGCTATGGTCCGTTAATTCAAATACTTATACACAAATCAAATAAATAAAGAGAACTAATGATTGCGTTGTATCAATGAGAATTCGTCCCAGTTAAGGCGCTACTATCGGCGCATAGTTTCTGAGGGACAGCAGCTAATTTTCCTTGTGAGGAAACAAACAAGCGTTGCGTACCTACGTACCTAGCTCGTTCCCGACCACATGCAATCAATGACAGCCGTATCAATTGACCCCTTTCTTACCATTCGAATCGTTTACTTATGTCGAGTGTCTCGGTAAATTGATATTACACAATGCAATACAGTAAACTCACGACCTTGAAAATATCATTCTGTCATCGCCTCGTTCTTCGATTAATAATGAGAGTGAAAACTCCATCAATGCAAGAATTACTTTCTTGGTGAGTTTTTATTATTTTTTGTCCAATACGTTACGTAACTCGCGCACAAGTTTTGACCACGACGCATATGCGGGATCACACACACGTTGTGTTCTTCATACTATTTACGGCCGAGCCGCAACGGCGGACAGTATGTGGGTTTGCGTGATGAGTTTGGTGGGGGTGGTGTCTAAATCGCACACATTATATCCGTACAAAACTCGTTGGAGCTGTACTTGCAGCCAGCATGTAGACTTGCATGAGTTAAGCGATGATGGTGGGGTGGTGGTTAGTGGTCGGGCGCGTGGTGGTGGTGCTGCGCCTTCTTCTTCCGTTGCGCGAGCATGTCGTAGAAGGGGTTGTGTGAGATGGAGCGGCGCAGGCACGCGATCCACTCGTCGCGCTCCTCCATCGTGGCCGCCGACATCCTGCAACACACGTCAACATTATAAGTCGCTTCAGTGATATAATTGTAATTTATAAGTGAATCGATTACTATGTCAAGAAATATGTACACTGTGATTGAAGTTTCGAGTTAAAAAAAATTATATCACTTTTCGAGGACTCAAAATGACGATAGAATACAACTATCATGTCTTGGGCGGAAACTTGGCAGCGAACGGCAGACAACTCTAGTGGCACCTCTCCTTGCCTTCTTTTTCGGGGACATTATTAATGCTAATTTTATCATACAGTAAAAGTTATTTTTCATCATAAGAGTAGTTCTTATAGAATATTCAAACATCCTTGCTGTATTGCAAACTAATGCTATTTTCCAGGGGCGTGCGCTCCTTATAGGCAGAAATGCAGTGCTTTACTTGCCATTCACAGATATTTTAATAAAACGTTCATACGTTTTAGATGACTATAATTAATAGTAAATAAATGAATAAACAAAATGTAATAACTTAAAAACGCCTAATATTTTATTAATAGCAATTATTTGCAAGCACAAACAAAAAATAATGTGCCTAATCAACCAACTCCTGCCGTCGCGTCCCGCAGGAGATTTGTTCGCGTGTGCGTAGTAATTTTAGTGTCCGTGCACAGTGCGTAAACGCACACACTCATGAATCCGAAAGCCGCGACTCCAGCGGCAGGCTACGGGTGTTCGGCAGTTGTCGGGAGTAATCGGAAATGTTCGGGTCCTATAATCCGAGTAAAAATAATAGACGGAAATCTAATGAATCACGTATGCGCATTATGCATTTTTGTTTAGTAAGGTTTTAAGTATTTGTTTTGTGTTTCGCGGGGGCCATTTTGCCTTTTTTCATGTGATAAGCATTGTTTACTATTTTGTTTGCGCCAGTATATTTATAGTTTTCTTAAGAGATATTTCATTTTAACATTTGAAAGGGTCTACATTTAACAGTTTATTACTGAGTTTCTATAATAATTGTAGTGATTTGCTGTTACTAGTGCGTTTGTTGATTTTTTTTAAAATGTTATTTGATTGTGAGGTTTGTGTTGAAAATGTGTGTTTATTAAAAATTTAAAATAACAAGTTCTCACAATTGTCATTCAGTGAAAAGATTCAAATTGTGTCTAAAGGTAGGTGTGTACCCGAGTTACAACAATTACACCAGCAAAAAGGGAATGTAACTCGAAAGTTTCATGTTAAAAGTTATGAAACGTATAACTAGCTGTGTGGTTGTGTACACACGATTATATTATATTGTTTTCCTTGCATATTGTTTAGTAATGTCGCGTGGCTGTGGCTATACTAAACATCTATAAAAGAAAAAGTTTTTGTGACCGAGTACTCCGCGGCATACCCAGTGTCATAATCCTGTGCACGCCGCTGCTATTTTCACATAATATTGTTAAATAAAGCAACATAGATGGGATGAGGTGTAGTATCAAGTGTATAGTCATAGTGTGTACCTGTAGACGGTGTGCTTGCCCTCCACGACCTTCCCCTCGGAGTCGGTCTTGCAGGCCTTGATGAGGTCGGCGCCGCCGCACGCGTACAGCTCCAGGCAGTGCGGCCGCTGCCGGTCGCTCGCCGGGCGCACCTGCACCAGCGCAATACTATTTATAACTATTGTAATCATCGCTATTAATAATATAACACTCCGCTGTAAAGGAATCCCTTACAATAAAGTACACTACAGTAACAAAAAAAAGATATTGTAATAAAAAAAAAAACGAATGAACTGGATATTAGGACACCAAGTCTCCGGCGCGCAGTTGGTTAGACGCCACTTGTGAAACGAGAGTATTGTATAACATTTGTGACGCATTTATATTTTGATTGTATAAATATGCAAATAAAACACATTCCATATCTACTAAAATTATTATTAATTAAGGACGTAAGGTATGTAAAATCACTCGTTAACACGCTGTGGCTTTCTCTATAATTACAGCGTATAACCGATGTGCCAATATCAGCATAATATCCTATAATCTACGCCTCCACCCATATGTAATTGGTACAGTGCAAGCAACTGAACCGTGTCTGTATTTAAACTGTTAATGCATCACTGCTACTGATAATTATATAATGTTAATGAACCCCATTGTATAAACATATCGAGAGTTGACGTATTTTTTAATTGCCATTTTGTTAAAATAATAACAGATTTTCATATTGGCGCAACACTACACGCCCGACGGTGATGTTTAAAAAAATATAATTCAGAATGCTGGACAATACGTTCCATTTTTATATATGTAATTATTAATATTATTATTTTTCTGTGAACATATGGATTACAAAAAGCATTTCCTTTGCTTAAATAATGTTCCCGGCACGTGCCTCAAATGGTTTTTTTACGATCAATTTACTTGATTGGGCGTAAACCTCGAATAAGGTTGCAAATACGAAAACAATATATGAGTAAAAAAAACACGTTCTAGTTGAAGAATGAATATATTTCGCAATATTCGTAATCCGGACACCGACTCAACACTCTCTTAGAAACGACAAAACAATTAGAATCAATTAGAGTAATGAGTTTATATGAATCACAAATTAAAGTGTCTCACACAACGAAAAACAATTAGTCACCGCGATATCAATACAGGACAGGATACACTCGGACACACTGCGCATCGTGTTATATATTGTTACAAATTGAGATAAATGTTGGACTGTATAAACTTGCCTATTGAGTATAAAATATTACCTATTCAGTTTTATTAGTTACGTACACTCAATTATCATGCAGTTTAAAGGTGAAGAAAAACATCAAGAGGAAGATAGCATACGATGAAGATATTTATAAGAATTTATATGGTATGTGGAGTTCACAACCCGCATAGGTCAGCGTGGTACATTGTGTTCTAAGACCTCTCGATCAATCACACTCTTAATCGTAGAGAATTGCTTAACAGCAGACTTATATAGGCTGATTTAATGTTATTCATTGCAACGCACTATTATACGAAATATGGACTGTGTAAATAAAAATACGAATTCTCGTCGTAAATAATTAAAAAATCATAAATCATTAACACTGATAATTTTCATCCCAAATAAAATGTAATATTTGGGGAAACTGGAAAAAAAAACAAAAAATGAGAAATGACAGACATTATACATGAATTCAAGAAATTATTTAGATACGAAATTGGGTAATTTAAATACAGGTTACCTATGTAGAACCAAGTAACGATATATTATGTTTTATGCATAAAGTATGAAGTATTCATCATCATCATTATTGGCATGTGACATCTATGTGAGATGATCAAATAGCGTTTTATGTAGATGTTAGGATTGAAAGCTGCACCTACGATGAATATTAAATATCTATGAAAATTATAACATTACCATGACCATTATGTGTAACATATTCTGAAAAAATATGGGAGTATTGGGGCCACCTTTTTATTGCGGCATATTAATTCAGTCTTTTTTCTATCAAAATATGTACAATAAATGATACACACAATGTTCTTCATAAAACCGCATCAAATTGGTTAAGTGTTTCTTATTTAATATATTATAGGGTGAAATAATTTATTAATTGTAAAAATTCATTTCTTCAAAGAAAAAATATGTACATACAATATATAATATTATGACACATCAACCATTTTATTAACTAATGTACCGAAACCACAAATGTGTACGGGAAATAAAATAATGATATGAAGTCAAATGACGAAATATTTGTTTCCATGACCGTTTGCGAAAATATAAAATTATAATATTGGGTTTAAAGAGGAATGCCTATTTTTTATATATTATTAGCCCAAAAATCAATTATACATTCCGCTAGGGGTAATTTTAGGAAATTATACCAGCTTTTAAATAGTTACCATAATAATAAATACATTTTTCGTCATTTGCTTCAAATTATCTGGCCATGGCGTTCTCAATATTGGATTTAAATTCGGACATATTCGCTAGGATTTTTCTATTCTCTTTTGGGTCCAAAAAAGGACGATTCCCCTTTAGGACATAACCAAAATAGAATACGCTTCAAAAACAGGACAATTCAGGCAAATAGAGAAAACTGAGGCTACTTTACAATGGATTGTAAATGTAATGTGCAACTATTTAAAACTTAATGACGAAGCCTTATTTATCAGAAGTGATCTTGGAAATATCCCCCGCGACCGATTAATAGGAAAAAGTTGCAACCTTGATCGAATTGATTACGTCATCGATTTAAATAAAAATTCAATAAGCCAATTTCGGAAGTGGTAACACACAAAAGTTTCGGAAACGGATAGTTTCCTGGAAACATCAGCTTAAAACAGAAAGCCAATCCATCAGCCAAAGGAAGTCCACTGTTGAACATAGGCCTCTCCCTATGATTTCCACAGTGACTTGTTGTTAAAACAGAAAGCCTATTAGAAAATCAGAAGCCTCATTTACATTATGATGCATAGACAAAATCGACTGTCCCACTAAAGGAAAACGGCAGGCGGAAAATCTGTCTGTACTTTACTGTGTCAGCCTATACACTACTACAAGGCAACCTATGTCTATTTGAAAGAATTTCCAATCCAATTGGCGTCAAAATTCTATTGCAATCAGTCACAATTGACCTTCAATTTAATTAACGTATACTTATGTGAAGAGTGATTGAACTTGAATAGCACTGATCGTCTGCTGACACACTTACTTGTTCACGTAACGTTCAACAAACTTATCAAGAAATATATGGATATAAGTAATTCATTACATATTTAACACAACTATAATCAAAGGAAATGTATGGCACAAGTCAAATAATTTTAACCAGAAAAGTATGAAAAGGAAACGTATGTAAATTTGAACAATACAAAAATGGGAAAGAAGCTTAGTTTGTCTCTCGATAATATCTGCTTATCGCCGATGGATTATGGTTTAAGTATGTATGTATGTCATCGCAAAACAAAGTATTGTCATCGAAACCTAGATTTTAACAGCAGCCGTCAACAACGATGTAAATGGTGTACAAATACAATACACGCACATTCCCAACCCCACTCAAAGACACGTCTTATGCTTTACTTAGGGTACAAAGTTCGATGGAATTTTTTGTCACCTCATCTTTTCTTCGTGACAATTTTAATTACATAAATAATATTACTAAACTTCACCTAGGACTAATAAACTCAATCTTTTCGTTTTCAGTATCGTAGAACAAATTAACGACTAATGACAACGTTTGATATGATACACTTACGGAAATGTTTTCCAGTGGAATGATGCCTCTGGGCTCCTTGTCGGTCGTGTACTCGAAGTAGTACAGGCAGTTGTCGTTCAATATGAACCACCGTCTCTTCCACGACTTGTATCTGAAATAACAGAGTAAACAATTAGTATATTGACATTACATTTTATGATAAGGGGAATATAAGTCATTTACTTTCTCAACCGTAGAGGAAGCTTATGTTTAGATATTCAATGTACTTATACTAAAAATATTATCGAATTAATGGTACTCATATATGAACTAGTTTAGCCTAACACTACAGTTTTAGATAATGGCTTAAAATATACATATGTAAGTATACATATGAAGTTGAAACTTATCAATAAATAAATTAAAACAAACAATTGTCTTACGGTTCCTACAATAATCTTCATAATCACGAAGCAGTTCTTAGTAAAAACATTTAATTTGTTCGAAGGAAAATTCTTACTCGGTAAAATAAGCGTCAAAGTGAATTATCTAAGGTAGTCCGTATCTAAAGTAGAATCTTTAGCAACAGGTAAATATTTAATCGATTGGTGTCACACGTTTCTATGTTTTTAATCATTAATTTTTCTTAATCTTTGCCGATCAGATAGATCAGATCAGGTATACCTAGATTTTAATATCATAATATTTAAAATAATTCCAAAATAACCTAACGATAGAAGACTCAATAGAAAACGTTATAAATGATATTATATTCCATAAACAATTTATTAGCAATTATAATTATTCCATCAAGGATAATACCACAACAAATTTATATTCCGCAAACAAGTTAAGCTACGTGCTTTATCATAATATTGTACAATTGTACAAAGAGCTTGCGTATTGACAATATAATATAATATTCAGACGCCAGTATACGTAATCATTATTGACTCATCATTTCATACACCATAGAATGCTTATATTAAAAACATTTAATCAATAAACATCAATTGCGCATATTGTTACTTGGAACGCAGTGCATCCTCAAGGAAAACGATTTATTATTTGTATCCGATTACCTTTTAATAAACTAATTTATGACGTGGATTATGCATTTTAATTCAATAACAAATAAATTATCAAACAATATACTAATTGAATTGAAAGTTCTTATTGTTTCGAGTGACGAGAGATCTATCGCAAATCGAAACTGGACAGTTCAACACATACAATTAGGCAGTGTGGTCATAGTACCATGGCTATGTAAAAAAAATAATTAAAAAGTTGGCTAATGTACTCACCGTCCACCTTGCTTCCACAGCCAGCCCTCCTTGTCAGGATTGAAGAACGTATGCATCAGATCGTTACCGTCGTCCTCAGGAATCTTAAACGGCTCCGTCTTTATAGACTCGTACAATGACTGAAAACACAATTTTAAGGATATCAAACACCGGTACATGCAAATAACACCGGCCGGCAATGAAATAATAAGAAGGGTTTCAATCGTTCCATAGAAATCGAATGATTCATGTAATTGAATTAATGTAACTGCATTATTCAGCCGCGCAATTTATGCTATAAATAAATCTGTAAGGACGGTGCACATTATAAATGTGTTCAGGTAAACCTGCCGTAGGACTTAGCAGCATAACAAGATCAAGTAGCCGATGTGTTTAACAATTTAAATCCGTATATAATTTATTAATCGATTTTCTTACGGAGTAATAAGTATTAATTTTATTTCTAGAAAAAAAACTCCCGACTAATTTTCTATGCAAGTTGTTTTAACGAGAGAAAAAGTATAAAATCTGAGGTAAACACGAGAAAATCAAATGGGAATAACCATGCCAGTAGATAAATAATTATAGACTATCCAAAGCCAAAACAGGATATAATTCTTCGATAATGAGTTACTGTGCATTCGATGGTGGGCGTTTTCCGGCTGATGATGACACGCAGTTTTAAAATAACGTTTATTTTATTTAAAAATCAACATTCAGATGGTAGGTAACCTACAATGATAGCTGCTAAAAGGGGACGTTATAAAAATATATGAGTTTCACGATAATATTTTAGGGAAAGCAAATGTTATTTTAAAAGGATCAAGCCGTCGTGGTTTGCATTAACGGCTTGAGAGAGTAAGCCAATAAATATGTTTACAAGTAAGTTGATTAGATTAAGGCCAAGCGTCGGCTTCAAAACCTTCAATGAAGATGAATGACGAGCACAATAAAATATTTTGCAAAGTATTACTCACAAAGCAAACAAGTTGTTTACGCAGACACGAGAGGTCGACTGCGAGTTAACAACGATCGCGACGATTATCACTCGGTAGTTAGTTACATTGCAGATAACATTTCTCACGGGTTCACAATGTTTACACATGCATGTGCGTCAATGTGGGTTACACTACCAGATTACGGTTTATAACTGTACTTGAAAATAACTTTATATCTGCTCTACACAAATACATCGCTAATTTTATCAATTTCACGCAAATATATCGCTTATTTGTTGACTTACACCACTGTTTTACTTGCAGGAAAATTAATAAAAGACGATTGTTTTAATTTTAAAAAGGATATTTCCACTTCGCATATTTTAGTATCACAATAACTCATACATAATTTCTAATGTATAAGATGTTATTTATTTTAATATAATCGACCTTTATACGTCCTTTTAGAGGACGCAGACGGTTGTTTAAGTATAAAAGGGTAAACAGTGTGATATTATGAACTACAACTAAATGGAAATATATAAAAACAATGGAATTTAGAATCCTATAGTAATATTATACATGCTATGTTGCACACATTATAATAAAATTTGAACCTGATATCTACCTCGACGTCATCAGATTTTGCGTGGTCGCATGATTCTTACTTTGGCGATAAATATATTTATTTAGTATTTAACATACTACTAATGTGCTACAAAAACAACGTATGTTACATTTATCATATTCTCAAAGACCTGTCTAAATATTAACACAAAAGATCATTAGCAACTTTCATGATAAACATGTTATTTCCTCAAGCAATTTTTCATCTGAAATTTTATGATAAACATGAACGTTTCGGTGCCTTTGTTTGCATGTAGATTCTGTGCAAACATGACAATCCTATCAAAAAATTTACATAACTACATATGTAAACACATTATTTGTCATGCGGAAATCATCTCCCATGACATCATAACTATATGCTTACAAACGCATTACATCGTTTGATTTCCACACCCCCGCAGTCTTTCATAAATTACGACGTTCTTTTTCCTTAAACGTGTTGTGTTTTTGGGGCATATTTTCCGTAACACCGCCAACCGTCATTGCAACTCACCAAAATGGTGGGTTTGTATGGACCGTTTGTTTTTATCACCAGGATATAAAATTCCTTGAAGATCGTTTCGTTTCTACGTGCATAGTACCATCATTAGAAAGGTCTTTAGAAACCTTCTTATTATGTGAATAAGCCCGACTATTACACATAACGGTCGACATGCCTCGGAGATTAGTTTATAACGTGCAATAAGTACGCATATTTGTGTTATGCCGCATAAAATGTAGTAAATACTTGACTAGAAAACCATTTATAATTCCTATAAATCTAGTTATCTTTATAACGGTACCCGTTGATAAAAGCTTGGTGAATAAAACAAATTTGACAAAAACCTGTTTTACAATTACTATTATTGTATGTAACATAATAAAATATATTTTATAGTTTCTAAAAATCTTTTACCATTTGTCACTTAAAAACGTAATTTTGGCATTTCTGTTTAATCCCAGCTTTCATATTATTACATTAAAATTATTTTTAAATACTCTTATAAAACGGGCACAGCGCCTAAATCACAATCTTCACATGTGACCTACAAAAATGAGCACTAGTCTGGCTATAAATCTATATCTATCCGCCCACCAACATTGGACCAACGTGGTCGAATATGGCCCACAGTCCTAATGTAAAAGGTTCACATACGTTAGTACAAATATAGGACGGTAGTACAATGTGCACCGCAACTGGCAACGTGTTTGGTTAACTTTAGTACAATTGGCGATGACGAGTCGATAGTGATGAGTCACGGCTGAAGGGTTATACACGTCATGACCAATATGTTTATGAATATTCAACGTTCACTTTGACGGTTAGTCGGTGGCGAGTCTGGAGTCTAAATACCATCTCATGATAGGAAATATGTTGCTAAAATTCCGCGTGAAATGTTACATCTGGCCTTTGCTACGAAATGTAATACTAATTACGCCAATTGCGTCTTATTATTTTTTCTTAGGACTTGGACGGAATTCAATAACAAAATGGAACGAAATATTATATACTTATCTTTCTGGACCAAAAACCTAAGATTACATAAACATTGATGTCATTCGACCGTAGCAACATAAACAACAAACTCACCAAGAGCAATTCCTGCGGCAGGTCGCCACCGTTATTGATGCCTCTGTTCATAGCCACAAACTGTTCGGGCGCCGGCTTGTCCTTAACACTCGGGTTGTGCAGCGACGTATTCAACATTATAATGGCGAAGCTGAGCACGTAACACGTGTCGGCGTTCGTGAATATATCGGGGTTCAGCTGGCAGTATCTCTGTGCGAAACATTCCATCATGCGATCGATCTTCTGCGCCTCGCCCGGCAGACGGAAACTCCATAGAAATTGTCTGCAATAGGAATGGATGCGTTCAAGTTCTGTTGACATTTAATTCCAAGTAGCGAAGTAAACTAAAATTCAAACTGAATTTAGCCGCCATGCATCGCTAAAAATATTAGAGTTTAATATTTATGTTCAGTTGATGTATCAAAGAAATACGCTATGAAAGACTATTATCCGCAAATGGTGTAGGCAAATTGATATTTTTTATAAGTTAACAATCGCGAAACTTATTTATCACACAGGACACGTACAAAGTAATTATACTTCAAAGCCTCAGTGAGACAGAGAATTTAACGGACTCATTAGTGAAAGAAAAGTCTGCCGAGTAATTTTCTTGATTGAAATTTGCAATGGAAGACTAGTCCCCGCGCAAATTAAAAATGTTTGAAATATTTCTTATTAATTAGTTGTACTTATGATTGCGATAAGTAAAACCTGTGATAAAAGAAAACGTAGGAGTATTATGCAATTGTGACATTGAGTCGTGTACATCATGTCATTGTAGGTACGTGATGATAAATGCGAATAAATTTATCTGCAGCGGAATAAATGTATAAACAATTTGTGTGTAGAAGATTTTATTGGACTCAAGATCGACCTTTCCAGTTAGTTGTTATTGTCAGATTGTGTACTTTAATTGTAATTCCAGGTATAAGCCATGAGTTTTACTTTCACTGCATTTGTTCAATAATAATATTGAACACAATAAAGCCGATCTCAAACATCCAACATACATATAATTTAAATATTTATCTTGATTACACAGTATGTTCTGAGAAACTCGTATCACGTATGTTTTGAAATGTGTTCAGCTTACAGGCAAACAGTTAATTGATAGCATTTTTAAAATTATAAGTCACGACGTAAACAATTCTGTATTTATCACATACTGCGATAATAGTGTCTCATTATTATAATCGAATGAATAGGCACTAAATTTGTTTGTAAATATTTATGAATAACATATAAGTTTTAATTTCGTATCAATACAAAACAATATAAAATGTAATTTCGTCTAACTAAAAAGAAATAAAATACGGAAAGGATGACTTTATCCTGCAGTGGAATGAAAGGATGAAGAAATAAAAACAAACAACTATCGATCGTAGTAACCTACATTACCAGCACCTTGAAAGTCGTAATTGTTTTCGTCTGTACTTATTGCATACAATTAGAGACACTATTATATGTAAATGCAAAATGCATATTATTTTATATGCGAATGTCTGCAGAATATGTTTATGCTTATACATTAATGCGTTTTATGGCTTCCTATATGGGTTAAGGATACGAGGATATAAAATTTAAGGGACTCGCAATTCAGGTCGTAGAAAGAGTATGGCTGCATGTAGGATGGGGACCAACTGTCTTTAGTAGCAAATAAAAAGTTTGGTGTCATTTAAGAATTTAAATTTAAAAACTTTTAAATCAATACTCAAATTAATACAGAGTTTAATGCAAACTGTAAAATAGAAAAACAGTAGATACATTTCGTCGTGACTCGACAGACTTTCTGAGTTGTAGGTAGCAGCGTAGTTTTCTATCCACGGGGACTTCCATTAAGCTATGACTCAGATAATATTTTATATGCAATGGGAGCGCAAGGAAAGACGGGTTTTCGAACCAGCCACGTAATATTAAAACCTCGATCGAGTAGAGAATATAACCCTCTCCCGTAAACTTCCGAAGGCGTAAAGTCCCTTGGGAGGCGAGTACTAATTGCCACATAACAGTCTACGATCGACCATAAGATATATCGAGTTCATATTTCAAGCTACCGTAACGTTACCCTCGTCCTTCTTAAACCTTGTTATCCGTACCTTCGGAAGCGTCAGTGTACCTACTGTATAAAAGCGAATAGATTTAGTAATGTAATGAGACCTTCAAATCGGATTTGGCAATAAAAAGACATAAACTTAGGACGGCATATAGACATCAGTATAACGAAATTTCGTATTAGACGGAAAACCCAGCCTAAATTTCGGCGTCCTGAGCCTGATCACATTGTGTCCCGGAGAACCTTTTTCAATGGACTACCTATTGTCCATTGAATATATCACCTTACACTGACCTTATTGTAAATTAAATTTTAAGATGTAATGACAAATATAGCAGAGATATGACTGCCATAGAAACTACTACGCGAGATGTGTCTCCGTTGAGATTGGATGGTTTCGCTCACCTCAATGCCTGTACGAGTATTAAATCGGTGAAGTCATGGAGATCTACAAAGGCCCGTAAGACCGCCTCATTGAACTCCGACCGTTCCCCGAGGTAGTCGCCTATCGCAGTTTTACTGAGCCCTTCGCCTTTGTGAAGGAACTGCGCTACGTCCTCCGGCGTCCTCTGCAGCAACCCGTTTTCATATAGGTATTCAATACCTGTAACAACCAATAAATATTATGTTATGGATTTATTTGACAGATGACTAATACAAACAGTGATGACATTACTTTGGATGATTACTATATCCTTAATAGCTTTCTAATCAGATTGTATCATAGTGATATGATTAAATATACACTGTAATCATTTATTTAATATGATTTGGAACTAGCGATAAACTAATACAAAACAATTGTGTTACTAGCCTTCACTTTATGTAACAGATTAGCGTGACTCTGTTATTGATCTAGTACTCAAGTTTAATATAAACAAGCGCTTTCATAATACAAATACAAGTACATTCTCGTATGACGTCTATAAATGATTAGCTCCGCAGACACAAAGATAACAAAAGAACAAAACCGAAGCAATGAACCGTGAATCGCGAACTGCACATAGGTATTCAGATCACGCGTGCGGCTGTGAACAAAAAGTGAAAAAACTGTGGCTTACCGCCTCTCGCGAAAGCGTCTCTATTCTTAAATCAAGCTTTCTTGTTTTCACAATTCGACTCGACGATATAGCAAATAGTTTTTATGCGACAGTGTACATTGTGCCAGTTGTGTGGATATATTTCCAATATTATCCGGAGCGTGTTTTTGCGAAGCACTACAATACTAGTATATCTCGTTTGGCTGAATGTGCTGTATCATTCATTTTCTCGGCACGTGGGAGTTAGTAATGGGATAGCATATTGATCAAAGTCAATAGCGCAATTGTCACTTGAGATATATTGCCATTAAAAACTTAACTAGGAAAGTTAGTTACAGTTGTTAGTGGTAATATAGATGACGTAGTGTGGTGACAAAAAATCAAATGTTTACCCAATACAACGAAGCTAATCAATTCATATCAATTATGTTGAGTTAATTGAATATTAGAAAAAAAAATTATGAAGACTTTTCATGTATTGGAGTATTATTAATACCAGAATGTAATTAGATCTGACGCAGGACATTAATTATGATTTATATGCATATGAAAACTATACTGTAAGCAACTTTAACAAAACATATTAAAAATCGACGTTTACAGGAACACAAACAAATACCGTAAAACTAAAAATGAAAATATTTACGTCTTTTTGTTGTAAACAAACCTTTCATTCTTGCATTCTCATTTTCTACTCTACAAAAGCATGTCTACAAAAGTATACACATGTCTTTAATATTGCTTAAAGCGAAGTCACTCATAAAACGTGCATTTTGCAATTGTAATTGAGCTACATTTCAATGCCGTCTGCCGTTTGTACGAACAATCTGAAAGCTTAGACGAGTGGCACTCGGCGGCATGCTATGCGCTAGATGCTACATTCAAAACTCGGTCGGAACCAAGAGCTGACCGGGCCACGAGCCATCCACCTGCTTTGCGAGCTAAATGTCACTATTAAACAACGACAACTCGACCTTTGTGTAACACATTTAACTTTCAACCTAATGGACGGTCGAGATTTTTAATCTCACAAATGTTAAAGTTTAAACGATTTAAATTTGCTCCGTAATCTGGATGGATTTGCATGGAATGTATTCGAAAGATAGCGCTTTTGTTGGTTACATTTAAAATGTGTATTTAAATTGGTGCATTTATTTTCAGTGGAATATAATTTTGAATGGAATAAAAATTCTCGTTACAAGTGATGCAACTAGCCTTGATGGTAGTTGTTATTACTTAGTTACTACATATTTAATAAATAACTTTAATTCTTATTGCTTACGTTACAAGCGTAACAGATGTTTGATTGAATCAATAGTAATAAAACCACACAGCTCAATTATTCTATACGTGCCTCATATACTTTTATAGTATACCATTTAAATACGACCATCGCTAATTACACCATGTTGCTTTACAACAAAGTGGTAAAATTAAAAATATCATGCCTGTTCTTCGGAGGAGTAAGTAGAGCGAAGAGAGAACGTATTTCAGGTAAGGTTGTATATAATGCTCCAAGTGTAAACGTATGAGCATATCAGACATAGTTATGTAGAACCCATTTTTTAAAATACTCTAACTTAATTGATCAAAGGGAACATAGAACTTAATGATATGCAGCCCTTACACACTGCTACTAAGCCTATGTAGGGATAGGCTTACGATAAGGCTTATAATAAATTCCAAATACATTCGTAGATGTCAATAGCAGTAGTCATCAAGTTTGAATAACGTCACAGCAGCGTAAGTGTCCACGAAGAATACTAATCTACGTCTGCCAGTGACGTCACACGCCCACGCGCCTACCCCGAAATGTGATGATTAAAACTAGCATAGAATGCCAAAACCGTTACTCAACTGTTGGTAAATATATGATCACAAAGTTTTTTTAAATTTTATTTACAGAAAAAGATTTTATTCTTTGGAATACCAATGACGTTAACGTTCAGGTAATTTTACACTTCTTTGAAACACGCCTTACTTTCATCACATATTTTAATAAAAATTATTCTGTCAGTGAGATAACATGTTGTATGAAAATATGTAAGTCTATATTCTAACATAACAGTTGGAGGCAAGGTTACCAAACGCCTTTTCATTCTGTAATTACATAGTGGACTTCCTGTTTTTTACAGTCTTAGTCTTACTTATACAAAACAAAACGTAATATGTATTTACACTTGGACATCAAGTCATCAGATTTCCATTTTATTTCTTACTGGCCTTTTCAAAGCGAGGGTATAAAGACCACAATCGTTCATAATCGATTTCATCATTTCGTAAGCAAACGGCTTTCTTTCCGCGAGCTGAACCGATTGTCGCATGCAAAATCGATGGTAGCACCGTGACGGATGCCCGTTGCTATCGGGCGATGAGACATGCTAGGATTAGTGACGTCCCCACTATATACACAATATCGATTGTGTTAAATTTTTATGCTATCAGTATGAGTAATACTCGTGTTTTTCCTATCTCTTTGTAGATAAAATCAGACAATGTAAATATAGCTATTGACCCGTATTATAAATTGTAATACGTTTTGAATACGATGTAACCTGTTTTGGTGGTCGGCTGTAATTCTAGTATCCCATAAACATCGCGAAAGATAATTAAGAGCGTACTTGAAATCCCAAATGAGACAAATTATTCTTTGTAAGTCTATGTTTTGTGAACTTCTCCATTAGCCTGTTCAGAATACGCAAGAAACACTTTTTAATACACGGTTGTGTCTACTTTAAAACCTTATTAAAATGTATATTAACCATGCTTTTTCATTAGCCGTCTAAAAAACTAATTTAAAAAGCGTGATTGATAGCGTTTGCGCTAAGTAATGAAGTTTTTACACGTACTAGTTCGCCTTACCTCGCGTGATTATTAGACGTACAAGGAAACGGACATTAAAAAATAACTATAGAAAACACACGACAGTTTTCTTTACTAACATAAATTTTAAAAGGCAAGGTATGTTGTGGTAACTGGCAAGCCAACATTACCAAAGGCTTGCCAAAATACAAATTATTTCCAAAATGCTAGACTTAAAATCAAATTACCCATATACTTGAAAACGTTGCAAACTTTGAGTATTATGTATTTAGGAGGCTTAGCGCGGAGCAAGGATAAGCCGCGCCGTACGATTCAATGGAGCTATTCATTCCGGCGCACCTGTGTAAGTAGCGTGTGCTCTAATTTCCAAGGAGACATCATTAGTTGTATGTCGGGACTGTTGCGACTTTGGGCCCTTTATGTCTGTTAGTGAGAGTGGGCCCGCTCGAGTGTGAACCGGGTTGGAGTAGGCATTCAGACCTCGTTTCTCCCTACATCTAGTTCTAGGCTCGACGGAAAGCTAGCTAACGTTGTTGTCATCGAGTTGACCTAATTGGTTTGGAAAGAATTCGAAAAATCGTTATATGGTTTCTTTTGATTTTACGTGGGAATATTATAAATCCGAAAAATATCGTTATAATTCATAATTGCGTTTTAATTACGAGCAAAATGCTAATTTGGTTTAGGCACTTTTCTTTCTTTTGTGAATATTCAATTTATAAAATAGAATCTCTGATTCTGCACAGGTAAATCTTAATATTTTAAACATATACAAGTAAATATACTCGATAACTCTACTGTGTAGTAGAGTACACAAACATCATGAAATAAGTCCCCGAGTGGCATTTTTTCTGTTGTTTTGTAAAAAGTGTAATGTGTTGTGTGCCATGATATTGTACGAGTACTCCAAATAATTGACTACGTCCTCATTTTTATTAAATAATAACTTACAAATGTGACGACTTATTAAATTTAGGCATTAAAAAATGAATGTGACCTGAATATTTTTCATACTTATGCAGAATAGTAATAATACAAAATATTTAGAATCAACAAACATTGAATAAACTTGATTTTGCCTTGACCGTTATTGGGTGTGAAATGACTACTTGATATAGCTAAAATTGAGTATGCATGTTCGCATCTGTGTCCTATCATTGTACAATGTACATATTACAATCACATGACATAAATTCGTTTCGTCGAAGCCGATCTACGCGTTGAATGGCAAAGGGCTTGATTGTATCATAACTTCAATATTCCGTAAATATTGTAAGTAGCAAAGCAGAATTTCTATGAAGTAGACTGCTATCTACTGGTTACATTGAATCAGTTTCTTTTGGGGTTTCGCTAGCAGTATTTCTGTATTCGCAACTTTACTTCTGCACAATCACGTCTAGACGTGCGTTTTACTTGCATTCGTATCTGGATAACTTAGAAATTCAAACCGCGAGACTTTCAAGAATTTATTCGGTGGCGTGTTAATAACCTCTAGGTTTTGCTACAATCATTTTTAAATTGTGGGACTAGTAATTATATTAAAAACGTCTAATTTATATGGTATTCGTTGCGCAGGTGGGGTGCAGGAATAGAACAATTTGCCGTGTATGTCGTGGGAGCACCGCACCTGCCGCATTGGATGCCATGGTACCGAGAACTCTACTCGCCTCACGCCATCATTTTATTAAAATTCACTCGGCAAGCATTCTTTTAATTGGATAACATTCTTGTTCAGCCAACCGGAATGCCGGACATTCGTGTTACCAAGATTATACAAAACACTGCATGGGTCAGCTAAAACGTTACATAGTTGATATTACCGATGCAATTGTACACACGTGGCAACGAAATGTAAAGGAATTTCAACTATTTCTGTGCACAACAATTTCGTACATTTTTTTTTAACTTTTGTTCTGAACATTAATATGTTTAACTTATGTTATTCAAAAACGTTAATTCAGATTATTTTTCTAAAACCATAACGCTCTCTATAATATTGATGTAATGCGGAATCTTCGATGCGCTATTGAAAGGTTTTTAAATGGTTTAAACAAGCAATATCTAGTGTACTTGAACCAAATGCTCCAAGCAACTTCTATAGAAAGGGTATTGATTCCAAAGGCCCTTCAATAAAATCCGTAACCAATTAGTTAAGAGCGTGAACAATGAAGTATGCCGTTTACAGTTCCCTTGGTTCGTTAATAAAAATTGTTTCCTAGCTATTAAAGTTCAAAGACTCATAAAAACAATTATAGAGCTTACCTTTCTTGGGGTCCATGTTGAATTTCTTCCTGCCTATGCTCATCTGCTTGGCCTTGCTGTTCTGTTTGCATTCCTCCTGGCCATCAAGGGCCTCCAGCTCAGCCACCACTTCTCCCAGCTCATCTTTGAGTTGCTGTAAACAAACAAATTATTTATCTTACGGACAACATTCCGCGTTGCAAAGAAATGCAACAACTTGCAAAAGTTTCCGCTCAAACTGTTACTTTGCTGCCGATATTTGTGAAAATGGAATTGGAATTGAACTTCCAGATAAAGTTTAATGGCATTTACAATAATGTATGATTTTTTTATTGAATAAATATGGGGTTCTTTGCTCCATATTTGGAGTCCAAACTTCTTTCATAAAGTGAAGCCAAGACGGATATGATAAAAAATATGCGAAAATAACTCTGATTAATGTAACATTTTAAACAGTCATTAAATTTCCCTACCAGGCTTTATTAAATTACTCCGTGAATGAAAAACAGACGCAACGTTGACTATGCATTTATGTTGCTATATCGTTTCGTCTGACATGTTTAGAGGGGTGAAAAGGGGCGATGGTTTGTATTGAATGTGACAGCACATGACAAATGGAAAGGGAGGGTTCAAACCTTAACCCGACGCAATTAATTAATTTCAATGAAAATAAAATGTTTGCAAAGTAACCAACGTCCGCTGTAAGCACAACTCGGTCTAGATTTGAAAATCATCGGCATTGCTAGATTGAATAAATGGTCGGTCGGCAATGGCGCGTCACGATCGGCTCGGCGGCCACAAGGCGAACCACAACTCGCGACGCATTCTACAAAGCAGCTGCTAATGCTCTCCACCAGTGGAATGTTTGCTATCGACTTCAGAATGTAGTCCTACTTGATATCGCCAATAAAGGTTTCATAGCTTTTGCCTATTATATTAACATTGAATCCGCAGCGGATTGGAACTTGAATAATTTATTTAAAAAATAAATTGTGTCCTTCCAGACGCTTGAGAATTCTACCAGCTTTTAAAGTTATCATAGGACGACAAAATAAAATAATATTTCTTCATAAACTGTTACCCAACAACTATAGTGAAATTTCTATAAAAGCAAATGAACATGGTAAAGGTCACGTTTCAATTTCATGCAAGGACGTGAACAAATTACGCGTCAAAGTAATTTAATGAGTCCGTATTTGATTCACCAAAATCAACTAGGCAAACATAGACGGACGGTTCACAGTATTGATACAGCAGCTAACTGTATTTAATAAACAGCCGGCTCAAATAGGCCACTCGACTAGAGCAAATAATGATAAAATACATTGCTATAGAAAAAAACATATTAGGTCGATATTTTCATCCTATTGTTGTCCTTACATCACGCTTTATCTAAATGCCTGTATGTAATCTGCTTCATCAGCCTAACGATCCAATATTTGCCTAACTTGCCTCTTATCTGGCCAAGGATAATTAGTTTGGCAACATCAACAAAGTTAATGTAATTCTAGGAAAAAGTTATGCGTAGCGAGCACACAACCTTGTTCCCATGATGATAAAAGGTTATCGAGATGAAAATATTTTATTAGCCTTCGATCAAATTGCCTTTGAACCTTTTATATCTCTTGAGGCACAGTATATTTAACGTTTTGTCAGCAATAATAAATTAATTTGTTTTATATTAAGAATTCCATATGCAAGCAATGTATTTGTATTCCGCGTGTTTTATAATTAATGATATATCATCTATAAATAATCTACCTCGATTATTACCTTTGTGTAAGCCACAATGGTAGTAAATTTCACAGGCCATAATTTATATGAGTTAATAATGGAATCGCAACTACTCATTACGGGCACCGCAACGTACAAAATTGTGCCCAAATGAAAATCACAAAGACAAACGTACCGAGAACAATGACCGCACTGAATAACGTTTTGTTTGCTTTTGAAAAGTTTGCCGTTCTTTCAGAGCAGCGTTGTTCGGTTTCAGGGAACTATGTATTTTAATTCCGGATTTCGAGGCGCATTATTATTCATACACCTTGATACAAACACGAAAAGTGAAACTTTTTCAGCATTAACATTTATTCGGCGCGAGTGTTGTGATTTCCGATTTCAAAGGTTCTCGGTTTTCACATTAATTAACGGTGAGGTGAACAAAGCTTTGTGGAGCCCTCGGTGTATTAACCTCTCGTGAACAGCTACGCGCCGGTCGAGGTCTAGTGAATCTTTTTTATAATTAGGTAATAGGAGATCGTTATTCACATCCTCTGTTTCTTTAAGGGGCATTCAGTCGATGCCCGCTCCGTCGGGTTTAAATGAAAATTGAACATGCTTCGTATATCTTGCTTATAAAGCCGGTTGACTATTTTAAAGTTAATTAAAATTAAAGTAATGAAATAAATATTTTGGTTTTTAATCGATTGAATTACTTGATTATTTTCAAATTAGGTTAATGTTTACACGTTTCAAAACTGATATATCTTTGACACAATCCTAATGTTATTTAGTAAAGTTTAGCGAGTGCATACATGCTAGCAGGCCCTAATTACGAGGTTAGAGAGTAAATCCACACCGTGTACTGGTGCTCAGTGCTCACACAGAATAGGGCTACTGAATAAATAAGTGTACAAGCTCAAACAAGTACACAATGCCCGCCACGGTCTGGCTGCGTTAACATTATTTGCGGTCCGCTAACTATTCCCCGGGGAGACATGATACCAGCCTTCCTCGTCTAGACTATAAAATTATGCAAAAATTCCTACACATTTTCTTTAAAACCCCACTATTGCCCTCATAAATATGTCAGCGTGCACGCGTCCAGCGTTTTAAACGAACAAATAGATTTAATGGTGTTTTAATGGAAATATTTTTATTTATTGCCCGCGCAATGAAATAGAAATGAATATAAAAGTTCTTTACCGAATGTTTTTGCAATGTATCACGTGAAAACAACATAAACGGGAGTACGAACTGGAGTTAAAACACAAACATTTTAAACTCGACTCCCGGCCGGCACCTGTTTGTCAAAGTTATTACAATATAGGCTTACTTAAGGCTACAGTCCAACTTTGCTCACCCTCCGTGGAAAATTTACATTGTACGCGCCACACCTATAGAGGTTATCCAGACTTATAAATATATTACATAGCTTTCCGTGGTATTTGAATATGTAATTGAGGAGCTCCCCCAATTACATATTTAAATGGCATTTGAGATTTGCCAATGCATATGCGAGCGACGAGCGTCCATAGGCTCTTTGTCGCTTAATGTCGGGCGTCTAGACGGGTTTTTGCACTGGAAATGCACCATGTGTTTGAATTCCGATAAGAACGAACGGATTGCATTGCAGTGGCTTAGCTAAAGAAATGGTAGGTCATTTTTTCTTTCAAGCTTGATCTACGACGGTAATTAAACCCATCGCCGTTGAATCGTAACAAAAACAATGGTATGTTGTATGCGTTGTTATTCTTGTTGAATTCACTTTAATTAAATCATCCTCAGCGTAATCATCAGCTTAAATAGGTCACCACCTATTTAAGCTGATGATTACGCTGAGGATCAGAGGCTATATACACCTATATAGAATTCTTAACAGTACGAATCTCGATTTGTCGTGTCCTAAGCGATCTAAGATAATGTAGCTGTGTGCCGTACACTTATATTCGCATTGAAGTTAATTATATGTCCCTATTGTGGCATATTGTAAGCAATTTCCTGGTTACAGAACATTATTATACTGCAAAATCAGTACAAAAAGTCGATAAACGTGATTCGCAACGGTATGTCCGTTAAATACACTATCACAAATCAAATACGAAGTGGCAAACGCAACGCGGGAGTAATGTGTCTGCAGTGCGCTGTTTCAACATACGATTGTTCTATCTGCATGTGGTAATACGTAAATTGAAATGCAATCAATGGTCCATAGTGAACATTAAGTTGGTGTTCTTTAAAGTTTTAAACAAACCAATAGTTTCACGTCGTCTGTTAGTTGTGTGAATGATTTGTTTTAATTTTTATTTCTATAGAGATAAGACTTATTCTGACATGTAAATTGACTGCAATGCATCTGATAGTGCAGTGCAATTAGAGTATCCTCTGCGGAGAGATGGTTATCTCTTGCCGGTCGACACAATTTTGACGGCCTGTTTGAAACAGGATGTACACAGTGAACCCGAAACACGACACACTTGCATGGGTCACTATGACGGTTTCATAATAACAATTATATTTATGTTCCAGAAATAATGAAATTCTTTCTACACATGTGTTAGGCTCAAGGATAACTTAAAACTAGGTTACAAATTTAGAATTACATAACGTAAATAAAATTTAATTAAATCATATATTACCTTAATTAAAATATACGTGCAAATTTATTTTGTTCTGTAATTAAAGCGAATAATAATACCAATTTTGCCGTCACCATCATTCTTTCTATAAATTGTGTTCTTCTCCATTAGACTTAATACTACAAAAGGAACTTTCACCGATATCATGTTAACAAAAGTGAGCGCTGCTGGTACGAAACCGAAAGTCACCTAGGCAATTTCTGACAACGGCCTATATAGAACATTCATAAAATACTTTCTCTAACTTTAAATTTACTTTTATCAATCGGAAACATACAAAATGCTTCGAGGAAGAATACAAGAACAAACTTTTGCTTCAATGTTTGCACAATTATATTGCTTATTTAAGAATACAATATTTACTATAAATCTATTTAAACTATACAAAACGAAGTCTAGACACATCCTATACAGATAGGTAATACCATCCAATAGCAAAAACACCCAATCATTTTAAAATAGCATTTGTCGTTTGAATCCATTCAATGAAATGTCTACCGCAGGCATCATGGACAAATATTAACTACCGACATCCCGTCGTTCGATCAAAAAGTTTATCCCGTCTAGACGGATTCAGCGGATAACGGCCAATGCCCATGGGGGTTTGCGCTCCCTGCACCCCTTTGGTTTATCCAACACCACACCACATTCAATTGGACAGGAGTACATCTATGGTAATACGTGTATGGGAAAACCAAGCAATCTCTATTTGGTGCTTCATATATCAAACAATATATACATATTCATTAGAATAAAATGCCTGATGCATCATCTGACAGTTTGCCTTTGGGTTAAGGAAAAATGAAGCAAAGCAGGTGTATTTCACATACTTAACATGAAATACACATATAGTATTTAAACATACTTATACAATATTTGTCGACGACATAGCCTTTTATGTCTACCGGCTTAATAATGTAGTTTGACAGTCGACCGGGTTGTTACCAAAGATAAACAGAATTACAGAACACCAACGTGAGGTAATGGTCTGCCGTTGCGTCTCGTGAGGTCAGTAGTCAGTAAGATTACAGTGTCTCAGCAACTCTCAAAGAACTGCAACATTTGCACAAACCTTACATAAATTCTCTGCACCTAAACGGGAAACTCGTGGCGTATTTAATTTATTAATGTTTGTGCGAACAGTGGTCGAGTCGACACTTTACAGGAAGCTTTGTACCACAAATACAATTCATCTGTAATAATCGTAAACATAAAACAAAATTTTACAAATAAAACATTCTGTAATCATGAGATGGCACTTGCCAGGATATTTAAACAAACACCGTGTAAAGCAGGTCCAGCTGTGCTCGCCGCACACCCCTCTGTTATGGAGGCTCGTATAACTTTTAAAACAAACTACGTAAAGCTCATATACGGAGTCAGGCCGCAGAACGTACATTTACGTGCGGCACACAATTTTATTTTCATCGCAGGCATTTATTTTCACATACTGATGTCTCGCAGGCCATGATTTGTTGTAAAGCTCATTTGGATGCAGCGCGAGATGAGCCAGTAATAGTGGCCCATTAAAGCACGCGGCTCAAATGACTGGGGGACATGAATAACAGAGTATTGCGGCGAACGTAAAGAAAATGGCGTCAACATATGCCCTTACTATTGTGACAAAATACTCGCGATTTACACGCGCCACTGACTCACTATTATGGTGAGTCAAAGATGCAGTGCATTGAA
The DNA here is from genome assembly GCA_033459515.1 of Theretra japonica. Taxonomy (NCBI): domain Eukaryota; kingdom Metazoa; phylum Arthropoda; class Insecta; order Lepidoptera; family Sphingidae; genus Theretra; species Theretra japonica. The sequence goes on from CM065943.1 coordinate 9,442,107, forward strand.
TCGACAAAAGCGTGTTATTCAAAGTTGTTCAGTGAAATGAAACCAACATTCAAAATGAAAGAAAATTATGCAACAACATACCGCCAAACAAGGTGTTAGTTAATCGTTCATATTTACATATATTCAACATTACGGTAAGAGGTGGACGAGGTAGCAACAGATAAATATAAATTGAGCATAAATATCATCCGTACAAAACAACACACTTTGAATGCATTAATACCAAACGAACGGTTTTCTAAAATTACATAAACAACAACGTCAACACTATCAACGACAGATGATTCAAATATTATCTTGCCGGTTCACTGCACCATATCCGCTGTTATAAACAATTGATCTATGGAGTAAAAGTGCGACCCAACAGTAAAATTACATCATGTTTTGGTCACAGATGTACTTTCTACTATTTCAATAGAACGATGTAAAAAATGAGACTCCATAACGAGCGTGACGTTTTTTTCTAGTTTCAAGGCATCTCAGTTTTCGACGAGTCTATTCGATCAATGGTTAAATAATCCTCTATCGTATCAAGCAGTCTCGAGACCTGACAAAGGCAGCTCACAATCAAACCGGCTGAAAAGGGCTCGCATAACATAGGGTGAAAAGTCAAATCGAATCAATCATTGATATTTGCTGTTGATATTCCGTGAACGGTTTTTTGAACCTACCAAAGCTAAAAATACCGCGTTATTTAATCATCTCAGCGTAAACACGCCACATGTTACTTTAAAAACTAATGTAAGGAGAGCATCACCATAAATATAGCAGCAACTTGAAATCTTATATGACAGTTCAGAAGTTATGAAGATTTTGAAAGGAAAGAGACACATAAAATAACTAAATATAAAAAAAGCATTGTTCAATTGCTACAGAAATAAAATGACATAATTGACACTCAATAACGGTACAGATATTCACGTCGTAATAATATATTGTTCAAGTATTCAATCATAGTGTGAGGTGACGCGTGACCCACATTCTAAACCCCACAAAAGCTCTACACCAGCGACGCTGATCATTATACGAAAGGGTATTTTTTTATTGACATACAATTGAGTATATCAATTTTGAAATGATTGAAGCACATTGATTCATCATCCATTCGATATTCAACGTTCATGCATAAAATCTAGTCACACCGCCAATACACACTATGATCTCAGCACCGCCTAGTAATGTACTCAAATCACATTTCGCATCTAGCAATCTCAGAGGTATTCTTTGAGCAATCATCTTTATGAAATCTATTGAGTGTGGACTATAAATCTACATCAAGAGTAACGATGCAGCCAGCAATCAAGCAATTCAAACTGCAAAGCTCTATTTGCAATTCCATTGCCAATTGCTTTGGTTCGGTTTATTGGCTAACCACATTATAGACGGTTATTTAATTGACGTTACTATGGAATCCCTAATTAATTTACTCTTGGACGTAGGAAATGTATCAGTTAATGAAGTTTGGAGAGTTCTTCATGAAACATTGGCAGCACGTAATGAAAGCGAACACGCGAGTCCTTTGAGACTTTCCCCCATTAATTCACTTTCGCAGGCTCTAGACACAAGCCGAGTCCGGGTGATAATGTGAGCTGTTTACAAAAACTCTTCGAAAGCTGCAAAAAACATCGATGGGCGAAATATGTAGGACGTAGGCGTTTAAAAAACAAGATGTTTTAAGATGATGTTTACATTATTTCCCTAACCTTAGTTTAAGAACGTTTTGAATCTCTTATTATTAATGGGCCTTAAGGTGAAAAGCGTATTTCAATAGTATGTGACTACAAAATGTAATAAAAAATGTAAAATAACCATGGAAATAACCTGAATTGGCTATGGATACAAAAATCAAGGCAATTTTTCCAGAACCAATAATATCATCACGTATATTTAAGAGAAAACTAAAAGCAAGATCTTAAAATGCACATCGGTTCACATTAAACAACGAGCCGCAGACATTCGGCGCCACGTGAGTGTGCCAAATCACGTCAACAAACACTACGCAAACGACAGACAAACCTCCGAAACGGATGCGTGTTTATAAACTTTCCCTCGGTGTCCTGACTCCTGGCAACCACTGAAATACAATCCTCATTTAAAGCAACGACGCAAATAGAACATTACTAATCACGAAAAGTCACCATTACCGCTAAAAGCGGACTGTACACAATTAAATCAGTAACAGTGAGTTGAACGTAAGGTAGATGTCCTCAAAACAAAGCTTTTAGGGGAAACGTTATTTATATAGACAGAACTCAACCGTCTCACAATTCATCCTACATCAATGAAATATTGCCTAATGACTTAAGAATGTATGTGGACTAATGCGACCTATCCGCCAACAGCGTTACCAATGACATTTGTCTCACATGCGTTTATCTTGGCACAACACGATCCAGGAAGTCCGCAAGGTGCACGCGTGTCGTAAATATAGATAACAAATACCAATAAAACGTTTGGTATAAATACCAAGGATTTACAATAACCGATTCCAGGTCATTACTCAGCCCTTAACGGCGGCTCATCGACTAATGGGCCGGGCTAATGTGTGCCAGTCTATAAATAAAATAGGCTATTTTATAAGTGCTGCGGCTTTTACCGATAAATGTGGTACATTAACGCTCTCACGGTATATGAAGGGAACAAATTGATTATATTACATGTATAAAATGAATGATATTGGCTTATGTAATGGTTTGCTTTCACGACGCTACAAGGTTACCTTGCATAGTTAAAGCTAACAACGCGGTGTGGAGACGGGTAAGGTTTAATTTCGGCATAACATAATGGATTATACCACGGTACGTTAAGGTGCACGCCACTGAGGTGATTCGCCTTTGAACGAAATATGAACGGTGCCTGGCAGTCTTCCCAAAACCCACCAACAAATAATATTGCTCTATTGTGTTTGCATACAGGCGGCATGTGACCTTCACATTTACATGTAAAATTATTCGGAGATTTCTCAACACGCCCAAGAAGAAAATCATTTAACACAGCGTTTGACAGTGCCGAGTATGCGAAGACTAAATTTGTATCTTTCAAAACTATTTACAGACAGCATAATTATGTACTGTTATTGTTAGAAGTCGATGGCACTGGCCGCGAAATATTGGGAGGTTTAGCCAAAACACGTTCGTAATGTCACATACTTACTGCCAATACGCGCGCTAGTGAATTATAATATTTTAAAAACCAGTTAGTGACCACATTCCATACGGTCAATGAATAAAATAGTTTGTATATTTTGATGTTTACTTACACTTAATCTTGATCAATGTTATCAAACAATTTAATATAAAATCAAATCTTAAGCCACAGCCTTCAGACAATATGGCATTTAACCAAACCACTGAGTCTGACATTATATTTTGCTTATAACACGCCCTTTAGCAAATCGTTTATATTTTCGGCACTTTCTTGTGGCCTAGTGATATTTGACATCGCGATACGTCTGCCAACTCTACAATTGGACCTTCCATTTTTGTATGAACTGTGATCTTTGCCGGTCGCCTTGGAACGCATTGTTCTCTACAACTTAATATTATAAAGGCTTCCCAATAAATAATGAAAGTACTCAGAAATTAAAACAATAAATTGTTCAATACCACAACAGTTGCTAAGCGGTAGGAGTACAATACCAACACAATAACTTGGCTACAACAATGGATTTAATCTTCTATTTCTGTCTGCCCCATAAATCACAGCATATTATTTTCTTTCACAGAGCAGTGCGACGCATAAATATTAACCACCGTTGCAACGCAAGCGACGCTCAATTCACAAACAACTCGCGACGAACGTCCCCCAGCCGACTTGCGGCACACAATGAACGCGGGCAAGTGTGATTTGATAATTCCAAGACTTGTCAACGTATGCTTTTGCACAGTCCTAGTTCTGAATACAAATCAATTCGGTGAATCTAAACACGTCATCCACTAGAACGGCGATTTCTACACGTTGAAATATTTTCATCTATCACCAACAAGCTCTTAATGATTTAAATACTATTCATGATTATCATATTCAGGCGGTAATCGCTCCAATTAACATAGACATTAATCGATTGCTTATTGTGCAACTGCTTATGTTTTTCATGCAAATTATGCATATTTTGTTATACCTACAGTTTTGTAATTGTGCAATGATATGCACCATTATCTTAAATAACTACTACTAAGTAAGTAATGCTATTCCTTTGTAAACTTGGTTTTACCAGAATAGAAACTTAATCAACAACTTCGCCCTGAACACCCTAGATACAGTTCTCTAATAACATTCCTACCTAACCTGGCTTTGGCTAACTTATTAACATTGGAACTATATAACATACGTAACTTGTTTATTGAAGAACAGAGAAACTTCACTATTGAAAAATCTCGAATCACATAAAAAAGGTTTTCACACAAAGATTTACCAAGAATTAACGAAGATATTCACGGTCAACGCACAAATCTATAAGGAGCTAGCAATTATGTCTAAAAATTTTATAAACCTTGAAATAGTTGTAATGAACAGCGACCCCTAATTAACACCGCTAAAATGTTCCTGTGTTTTTATATTATAAACGTCAGTATAGCCGACGTGTTAGTTTATTTTACACCTGATGCGGTAATCGCTAAAGAATTCTCCAACAAACGACATCGTCATGCGAATGAAACTACCTGACGGCTGACCTTCGGGTGTGCCACTGTAAGCGACAAACAAGTGTTGCCGTACCTCCACTATTTTACCTGTACTGACAGTGATACAATTATTTTACGTTACATCGTTGCAAAATTTTGAATTTATACCAAAATAATGAAGTTCTTTAATATGTGGGTATAATGACTCAAGAAAAACCCGTGAACTTTGTAACACTAAACATAATATTTGCGGTGAATTATCGCGTCATTAAGCAGCAAATTGTCAATACAAAAACCACGAAGGACGAAGGGTAAACGTGTTTAGAATATTATCACGAGTGAACGTAACAATCAACTATGTATGTTTTGAAGGATATCGACATTTTATTTTTTTTACGCAAGCACAAGTGAAGTGTGGTGCTTCTGGCATTTATTACTTATCCCAAAACCCGAGCCGTCGTCATATGGGATCAATGTGTTCTTCTTAACGAACATCTTTGTTTTTAAATAAAGTACACAACATTTCCTGTGTTAAAATACACGCTCAAGTACAAAAATAATTCCGTGATTCATCGTTTGCGAATCGGAATGGAAACCAATTTTTAGTATATACTCAAGTGGCGCCTGTACGTATAAATACGCTATTAAATACGGAATACGCTGAGAAAATGGAACAAAATCTGCCGATACACATTACACACGCACATATCAAATCGCACAACATTCGCGATACAAACGGCGCGTTCGTAAAATAAATATAATTAACCTCGATAGGTAAAATTCAGATCCTGTTATTGGTTTCCGAGCGATATAAATTTATCGCCAAATTATTTTCACACGAAACCAAATAACCGATCGACGAATATTTTCGGGCTAAATTAAAGTCCGGATATTGTGGAGTAATCGTAAATAACCTGATATAACAAGATTATCAAATATAGTTTTCGTAACAGCGTACTGTACCTGTGTAATTCAAATGACAATAAATCAGTGTATCTATCAAGCCTTTAAAAAATGAATTTAAACCATATTCGGTTGTTACTTTATATTACAAAAACAGGCCCAAAAATGCTTTGAAAATGATATTTTATTTGCGTATGTGCATTGTGTGACATAAATTCATGCAGTATTAGAAATTTGTTAGTACAATATGTTCGCTCTTCATAAAGTGTACAATAGACCCATGTTGTGAAGTCGGTCACTCCCTATATTTATAACTGTACTATTAAAACATCTGTCCGCGGTGACGTATGCCGCGCTGATTGGATTGCTATACCTATTGACCTGTGACACTAGCGCTCCTCGGCGTCACATTCTTTCCCATACAATCTCTAACAGTACGTTGTAACACACAGGAAAAATACAAATACAACTATTGGATTTTATCCAATCAGCCAACGCCCGTAGATTTCAATTCTTACCAGTAAGATGTAAAAGTGGAAAACCGTACCTGAAACAGAAAACATAATCAATTTAAAATGGCGTCTGGCAAATCACGCAGATGTACATAAAAGCGTCAATAATTTAATAAACTACGCGCTACCGCGAACCTATTCATCTGACTCATACGAAACTCTCACTTTACCCATCGGCAAAACGGATGTTTTCATCACCAAACTGTTACTATGAAATTCTTGATAACTGCTCTCAACGAGAACATTTCGCGGGCCTTTGAAAATATTGAGCTTTTCCCCTCGACGTATTCTTATAGTAAATACTGCAGTTATTAATCATACTGCAGAGTTACTTGAAAGCGGTTTTTTCATTTTAACAACAGATATAAGCATAAAAGCAGCCCCGATGTAATCCAAGCACAAAAAGCAAAGCAACACACAATGGATTCATATTTCCGGTCCGCGGTCATGCAACGAGTGCCGAGCGAGTGGCAACTCCCAAAGATGTTCACTTTACATTTCGGCCGGACTCCAATGTCTGTGTATAAATTAAGGCCGTTTGTGAACTTGGCTTTAGGCCAAAGATGGAAAAACATTGAGACAATACAAACAATTTAACGCAACTCAAGCCTAGACTGGTGCGATTTATAGATATTATAAAAAAAATGTGTCTGGCCTACTTGTAAAAAAAAACGCTATAAAACCTTCACTATAGCACCTAATAATTTTGGTTAATTTATATTCACACGTAAAACTAATCAAGTCATAAAATGCGTCCTTCACAGAAAAAGCTACTGTCGTTTATATAAGCGATGCGATTACATCAACACCAGTGTGGTGAGAACCGCATAAAAATTTAAGACGAGCAAATTTATTTCAATTAAACGACTGAGTACAACTTCCTAACAAATAAAACTACTTCGTCCGTCGCCTTTATACTCTGATAACAAACGAGGGTCAAACAGGGATAGGAATAAAAAACACATTCGTCGAGGGAGCTAATGAGACGGGTGGCATGGGAGCAATGCTTTGCAGAACACATGCGAAACCGACGGACAACGCCCCCGTTGACACACACACATTACAAATTGAGATTTTTCAACTACCTGACTATGAAATCCTAAACAAATACCAGCGGCTATGGGCTGGACCGAAGAATACCAATTATGTTTCAGTCATGTTTGGAATATAAATGGTCGAATTAGTTTGGAACACAGACAAAGCTAAACTACAATAAATTAAAGATCATTTCTCTAATTTTCAAGGAATACAAAATAATTTAATTTTTGGAAGCATAAAATTATTTCATTTAAAATATTATGGTTAGTTATTTTAAAATAGTATGGATTAAAAAGGTTTTATTATGAAATCACTGGTTTTCACAAAATCGTAATAAATGAATGCTAGTTTTGTCCTAACTTTTAAAAAAATCCTTTAACCCCGTTATGAACTGTATAATTTCGCACCCGGTACAAATGATGATAGTGTCGCAACAGAATAATTGTAAGAAATACTCCTCTTTTTTGTTTCCTTATGTAACACCAACCAGTAATTAATGTAACCAGTGTCGGCATGGTTTATTGTTCCAGTTTCATGATGCTTTGTAAAATTTCAACACAGTCCATTATAGGAACAATCGCAGTGAAAACGATTCACACACAATTCCGCATCAAGCTACTGACAGCAATCGCTCCTCCTCTCTTTGATGCCTATCATGTTAACAATGTCTTGAGGCACAATGAACTAATAAACTTGAATGCATGTACTATGTAATGTGTTTAACATATAAATTGACTCATCATTTTGTTAATATCCTTATAGGTACACAATTTATGCATGGTTTTGCATGAAAAGTATATTGCCTGTCCAATCACGTTACCGTAAATTAATTTAAATATTTAACATTGTGAAATAATTTACACTGTCACCGAATCCGATTTAGAAACACCATAAGCAAAAGCTGTCGAGTGGAAGTCCATAACCTTGTTAAAAGTAGAAAAGTTCGTCTTTTAGAAATCCCTTTTATACTTATAGAAAATAAAATCTTAATTCCATCGCAACTCGTGCATTTGAAGCCAAATTGATCTTGTTATATTATTCCGAGGTTTGTTTTGCTTCAAGTAGCGTGATAAAGAAGCCATATGGCGGAACATGTGTAACTATCGATTTTTTTTACTGCGACCATGACCGTGATGCTTGAACTTCGACTATCGTGATACGTGAGGTTTAATTGACTTATGTTTAATGCAGTGAATTGCAATTGAAGTACTCGTAATGCTATGGAAATAAACTAACAGTCAGCCGCAGCACCCACGGATGGTTAGCGGTAAATATTGCCTACGAAGTACGAACACCTGCAGAACTTGAAGCACTGCTGTATTAATTAATGCAAATATTCAAGTTTTTCCAACTTCTACTATGTAATTAGGTTCTACGGTGAATTTTGGGACATAAGGACTATAAATTATAGTGTAATAAGCAGTAAGGGCTTCATAAATTAGTTGGTCATCATGCGAATCGTGATACTATTGTCCAAGAATGACGCGAAGACCTACGTTCATTTTTCATATTTTATGGATTCAATAAATTATTTCCAATGAAATATCTATATTTAGAGGAAATAATGGCAATTCACTCTGTTACCCTCAGAGAGTTATGTTGTCAGGCGTTGTAGCCATTTGGCAGCAGTTACTGTAGCGGCCGCTAAGCCACACCAGACATTTAGGGGCGCTTTGAAAATTCTATAATGGCTACTAATGTAATAAAATTCATTCGAGCATACTCCTACACTATACCAACGCGATCATTAGAGGGCACATAATGTGGAATTGGTAGAAGCTTAATAGTAAGACGGTTAGAAATATGTCGACAAATATTTTACCAATAAGAATTTTATGAAATAAAAGCAATTTATAACCATCTTTATATTTTCTGCACAGTGGCTGCACAACACAATTTCCTGTGACCTCTCTTCATATATGGCCAAAGAAATACACGTTGTTTAATTAGAAATGTTGGGATATAGTTCTATTTTCTAATATTGCTTGCAAGGAGTATTATCTAATTTAGTGACTATTATTTTCAGTATTTATGTAACCAGTGAAAAGCAAACACATTCAAAAAGGGAACTAAATAAGTTTACAGCACCTACAACATTTAGTTGAAAGCGCAATGCACCAAAATCAATCCACATAAAAACCATACACGATATATCAATTTACTAGGAAACATAATATTTAAAATGAGGGTTTTTATAATAGGTTGAGGAAAAATAAATCCATTATTTTTGCGTGAAATTCATGACTTTATTTAACATGTTTCGGATTGTCCGATTTGAGTCAAATGTGCACCGTTTGTTGTATATTTTTTAGCAATTTTAAAGGTAGGTTCATAAAGATCGGAAAATCCTAAACATGTTAAATTGAGTCATGAATTTCACGCAAAAATAATAGATTTCTTTTTCTCCAACCTATTATTACGTGTATCAGAAACATTTTGTACGAATTAAACTAAGCTAAACGCCTCATGAAAATATACTCTGTATATACTTATTTAAAAAAAACACTACATACGCTTACGGCATTTGAAAGAAGGTTTAAAAAACTTGGTAGATACTCAGCTTTTCTTTGATAAAGGAAAAAAATACAACATAATGAAGTTACTATTAATATAATTGAGAATGAATTTTCTATAAGTAACGCATAATAAAAATAAGACGTAATTCAGAAACAATAGTAAGTGCCATTTGGAGTAATTTTTCGACATGCACCCCTGAAAATGGTTTTCGCAATATTTTCTTAAAGGTCAAGGATTTAACGGCCGATTCAATGAGGCTATTAACGTACGGATAGCTTTTTTATTGAGCGTAACATACAAAATTAAACCGTGATGAACACTTAAAAAACATAATTTTACCTAATTTAAAAGCTATGAGGAAAAAGCATATCCTTCTGTTTAACACTATCACTTCGCAATTAAACCTTGTCATTTAGTGAAACTTTTACCAATAATTTATTTATTAAATAATACAATTTTTTTAGAACGTGGAGATGCAATTAGAGCTATAACCGATAAGAAATCCTATTAATAAATGTACAAAAACACAAATTGTACAAAAATAGATGAGTTCGGTGATCGTCCCTTCAGACTTCGCCCACTCGTTTGGTTCCCGATATATTTTCGTAATAGTACGCCCTTCGTGCGTACAAAGCTAATAAAGGAGTCTACGATAACCTTTATGAAATATATTGCTATTAAAATGTATCTCAACTGTACAATCTTCGTCGCAAAATATCAAAACCCTGCATGAATAAATATGAAAGGGTAGGCTCTCAATTACCAGACAAGACCTGGAAATTTTATTTGAAAAAAAAATATAATCCAGCGGCGGAGTTCATAGAATCGAAACCTTTTACGAAAAATGAGAGGGCAATTCAATCTTATGTATGGGGTGGTGGGAGCAAGCGCGGTTGTGACATGAAAGTAATTTGTTGATATTACGAGAGTGCCCATCCCCATGCACGCCCGCGGAGCGGGGGATCATTTACTCCGCGACGTACCAGCTACGTACACCCTCAATATCTATACATTATAAACTCTCTACATATAATAATATTATCTTATACTATAGCTTATTCTGAGAAAAAAACGTATCATTAAATACGTGCATGCGGGTTCTTTGTGTCATATGTTATATTAATATCATAAGGTTTAAACATAATGAAAACGTGTGTAAATAATCACCTATAGGCTATATACATCCAAGTTGGTAATGACTTTGTTAATAATAAGCGGGTCGTGAGATATTTGTATTTGAGTGACATGGGTGTACTACATGTGTCTAGAATGTCGGAACGATTAGAATTTCCGACAACTTATTTAACTGTCGGTCCTGATTGGTGGCACTACATGGAGCCAAGTCAGAAATTTTAATAATTACAACAAAACTAAACTTTAACCACAAGACAATTGATGACAATAATTATGAAAAAAAAAAGAATAAATTCTTAATTGTATAATCAGCATAGTGTATACTTATGCGATCACAATTTGTAAGCTATTGCACGTTTTATCTGTACTAAATCTCAATACTGTAACGAATGAATCTTGCCCCAATTCAATTTATCGACATCTATTACAAAAAGTTAATGATGTTTTAATGCGTGCAATAAAATTTACGTTGCCAACTATTTCCAGAGGCACTTTAAAGATGTTTACATAATTTAAATTCTCAACGCATCGCAGTTACATCTAACCGTACATACTTTCTGGAACACAGAGGTAGCTCTAAGAACGTGGCGGGTTACTGGACCAGTTCTTCCTTATACACACTAGCAGGTTACAAGAGAAATCACTTAGAAAACATTAAAAGAAACCTGACACGCAATGTCGGCAATTAGAGACGAACAAAATTGCTTATGTGAGCGAAGATGACCTCGATGACAGCAGACATTTATCTTCAAAGAAAAAAACAGTTAAACTCTCGACCCACTTGACAAATTGCTAAAATGTTGAACTTTAGAAAAAAAATCATAGAAAAATCTCAGTTAAGCGTTTGTCTCAAAGCGTTATATTGCGAAAGTTAGTTAAAACATTCTAAGCATAATTTTGTCGGGGCTAAAGCGGGAACGTTATTTATTCGCATAGCAGATATTATCCTACTTAATATGCAAGGACCATGTGCGGTAATCCGGAATATGGATCACCTCTCCCTCGAGGCGATTTGGCGTGATCGAGCAACAAACAAAGCCATTAATAATATTCATAGACAATGTTTGATTTACTGCATCTACGTTATTTTAACCACATAATCCAAGTCTCATAGACATCATAAACCGAAAATCTTCAAGAACACAGTATGTGTTTTGATTACATAATATCATTGTGTGCATTGACAATTAAAATGGTGTATTTCTAAGCAATTCTTTTATGCTTCTTCACAGCTCCAACATTAACTGTCTGAGTAAAAACAACCATTAAATTTTGTTTATTTTTAAAGAAACGAATAACAATACAGCAATTTCCGAATATGCATGAATCATAAAAATATAAACGCTATTTGAATATTCAGTAATTACTGGTAACCGTTGAAAATCTTAATTTGCACAATGACTCAACGCCGTGTTCAAGCGCTAACTTTAGTAAAATATGTTATATAAAGAAAGTTACAAAATCTATTTTTATTATGAACATAACCTTTCCTAAAATAAATCTCAAAATAAATATTACTTTGCTAAATATCAAGAGTTATATAATCTGAGGATTTGTATTTAGCTGGAACCAATAGGTTCTATTATTCAAAATAAAATGTAGTATTTATAATCTGTTACATAAAACAGTAATAATAAATATTGATAGTACATCGTATTTGTATAATAGTATAAACGATGTGATAATAAATGTATTAACATAATGAGAACAAGCAAATTCGATCAATGCAGATGGTTCAAATCGTAATGCAATACAAGTAAAACTAGTTGGACGAGTCAGTGACCGCGCTGCGTGCAGGTCGGCTGACCCCCTCTCCCCTCATCCCCTGCAAGGTCAAGGCACCCCTCTCTGCCTTGTCCTGGCGCATATTATTCCTGGAACGTCTCCATTCAGATAGCCGTCCGGTACGGTTATTTGTTGTTGACTCAAACTGCTTTTGTATGCAGCCCGTATCTTTTAACAAACCGTCTACAAGAATGGGATTTTGTAGCAATGTCTTATAAAATGCGCACGTATCAAGTTTTATTTGCCCACTGCTTTAGATGCTTGAGCATACATCATTTGAATAACAGTTCAATTCATCCTCGCAAACAATAATTAACCTTACACGTGACTCGTAACGCGTACCAAGAAACAAAGTCCGTCCATAGATTCCACAAGCTAAAAGAAATTGAGAAACGCAGACGTTTCAAAAAGTCTCTAACAACTTAAACTGCTAACTTTATTTAGCCTAAATAAACAATTCGAACTTCAGTGTCGGCCACCTTTCGAATCCAAACACCTACTGTAGTGGCACAAAGCTTGACCTAATAAATAAACAGAAATACTAGGGCAAGTAAGTAGATCACGAGAAAATTTGCACAGTCGTGACAATGTGTCAAATATAGCAGCGTGTCACGCATGGAAACTAATAAACCTCATTATCGCTCAGGTGACGCAAGAAATTCAATGGAACAGAATGGTAGAAGAATGTATCATTATATTTTTTGCGGAAACGTACAAATTAACAAATTGATGCTTGTGTAACGTTCTTGGGAAGCATGCCCGAGACCGCAATACGGATATATCTAATTCCAAGTGGTCCGACGGTTTGATCAATAGCAACTGAGAGACTAACGATATAATATGCAAGTCTATAAGGCTCGAGCCAAGCGGTAACGTTCAAGTACTGAATTGAATCCATGTAATTGAACCTCTTTCAGCTTCGCTACGAAGATTGTAATCATTATTTAATAAAAGTAAAGCCGTCAAATCAAACTATAAACCGTACGCAGAAACGCACTTAACTTTTTAATATCAAGAATTACTAACATCTTCCAATTATACATATATGGAGTTCCAGTTAGGAACGATATTAATGTTTACACATGAGAATTTACAGTACGCAACATCATACTAACCGCTAAACATAAAAATATGTATGTTTATGTTACTTTCCTCTTAAGGTAGAAGGGAATGAACTGAATAAATTCTTGCAATGATACATAATGAGTTCCTTGAATCGATTCATAATTCCTTAGTAACAAATACAAAATAATACGACGCAAAAATATTTTATTTAAATTAATCAGAGACCGGTTATTCAAACAGTTGGCAATTAACTAATGTCTTCAATTGTTTTAAATGCATTGCGTAATTACTTTATAACGATATTCCAGACATAATTAAGGGCGCCTCAGACCGTGAACGCAAATGAATGTTGATGGACACCATCAATTAACACTATGATTGTATATTGGAGGAGATACATTTTATACATGGTACATCAAAGCCCCAGACGTGAGTTTATTCAATGCGATCAAGAAAATTTTCCTCCTCGGTATTGACGTCATACACCTCATACGAATGCCGAGGTTGCAAGGAGAATGCTTTGAAGCAGAGAATGCATATTACATGCCTTTATTTGAAACCCAATAATATCACCTACTTCTGAATTTAAAAATTCTTCAACAAAATATGTTACGAGAGACGGTGGACATATACGACGTTTCTGTAGTTTATGTAGAATTCTTATTTAGAAACATGCGTAGTCCAGTTTCTGCAATAAGTCTTTATGAAACATAGCAAGTTTACGTATCTGTATATCTAAAAGTAACAATAAAAAGAGCAGAGAACACAAAGGTTGTAAAAACTAAGGCCGTGCATTCTCTAAGCGCGCTTGATGCAATATCGAGCGTTATAGAAAGGAACATACAATGTAATGCATAGCCGGATCTGCTTTACATTTTTTATTGCAACATGTCACTGAAAACCAACGCCTCCTGTCACAATGAGTGAGCTGCCACGTCATTAAATGTGCACAGGTGCACCTACATAATGTTAGCAGAATTATAAATCGAACAATAATAAAAATATATACGTCGTTAGCGAACCCTTTAATTACGGCAAGCTTGCATCAAATATAATCATCTCATTACAGAATACACTTACGTTATAAATGCTTCAAATAACAAACTTATACAATTTGATTCACAAATAATCAATAACTACATAGACTACTACAGAGCAAGGATTATAAGAATTTCATAATTTCATTTCATTTAAATAGGTCTTACTTCCGCTTTAATCCTACTGAGTTATGAATGCATATTCATATCCTGGTTCACGAAAACCTCGCAACTCATTAATCATTCACAGGGAAGCTGTGGTCATTGGAAAAGGGACGAGAATAAAACAATGGACAACAAATGCGTCATTTGAACCATAGCACACATAGTGAACGTGGCCAAGAGGTATATAGCGAATTTGATAAGAGATATATTTCAATATATTCAAGCACAGATATTATGATCTAAATAAACAATGAGACCAAGGGGCAGACTAGGCGCTTAGATATACACGGCCTTATTCATAGACAGATTTAAAACCTATTTTAGTAATCGAATGTTTGGTCCCTTTCAAACGAATTTAAAATTCAATTTGAGTGAAGAGGACAAAACAATCGCTAACTAAAATAGGTTTTAAATGTCTATGAATAAGGCCGCTAGAGTTTATACCTAACAACGTACATATCTGAGCCAAGCCGAGACACGATCGTACCAGTATCATAATGATATGCATCTTCGCTAAAATGATTCATCCTAGGATGTATCGAAGCAATAGGTTATCTTCGTTCTCAAGGTATGAACAGACACCAAGAAAAATGTCAAATAACAAAATATAGAAATATTCCACGCCTCGTGTTGACGACGAAAGACAATACGGCCATTGGGAATTGTAGCTACGAGTATAAAGTGTTAACACGATGGAAGCTACCTCGTCAAACAATATTGATCGTTACATCATATTACTACTACGCATTTCAATATAAAAATTATTATACCTCAAACTGTATAATCGACGACAAAAATGACACAATTTTTTACAATGCGCAATGTTGGCTTCATATTTTGTGCCTCTAATGTCTAAGTATGGGTAACGGTACATGAGTCAGGGCTAGGCATTGAGGAAATATTTTGCGTAAACATCACGAATGGACGGGCGAAACAAACCGTCGGCCAACAAAAGGCACATTTGCATTCGATAACTATGCGTACAAATGGAAACCACGCTATATTATACATACAAATAATGTGCCTCTGGGATGCCAATTTTTTTTAAGCCTAAAACATATTTCAAGCAATATGAATGTTCATAGCCTTGTACATGAAGTTAATGTTTTATACGATATGTCTTGTAGACAAAAAGGCATTACAAGCTCTCTCACAAACAACTTTTACTTTCTTATGTAAAATTGTGAAACGTAAATTAGTAAACATTCTACCTCACATGGTCATTCACCAATATTTGTAATAAGCGATATTCTGCCTCCGTCATCGCTCAACAATGCTTTGGGAAATCCGGACGATGTCATTAGAGCCTCGTTGCATTTAATGTGACCTCATCCGCAGTTAACAGTCAAATTTTAATACTTTAGTTGCTAAGCATCTACGTAATAACAAAAATAAATTTTCAATCTTACTTATCAACATCAATACACACATAACTCCGAAAAGTCAGAGGTGTGCCCTGGGATTTGAACCCGCGACCACCGTGAACATGTAGGCAGCCGAGTCTGGTCCGATACCACGAGGCCACCACGCACTTTTCGGAGTTATGTGTGTATTGATAATCAATCACCACGCACTTTAACGGTGAAGGAAAACATCGTGAGGAAACCTGCATACCGTAGCGGTTTTTAAAGAATTTCTACGGTATGTAAGTCCGCCAACCCGCACTAAGCCAGCGTGGTGGACTATATGGCCTAACCACTCTCAATCGTACTCTCGATTGTAGAGGAGGCCCGTGCCCTGCAGTGGGTTGTATATGGGCTGATACAATACTTATCAACATAGCCATGATTAAGCAAACATCGCAAAAAAATATTATTCTACAAATGACGCATGATGCACCCAAACATTTCCCAAACGAATTCATTTAACAATAATTTCACATTACGATCAAACGGACCAATTTAACATCGTAAAATTGAGCAGAGGAATTCAGAAAATTAATTTAGTTAATACAGTTATAGAGCGATTAGTGGATTCATCGTAAGTCGAGGACAATGCGTTACCCTCATAATAATTCACTGGCCATTACGGCCACCATTGTTCTCCCCAGATGTAAACTATTAAACCCAACATTAATTCTATGTGATAGTTATATCGTTTGTTTAAACGATTTCAAGCTGGACTCTACCCTTATCTTTTATTTGAGAATAACGTCACGTACAAAATAAACCAAAGATTTGCTACGTTAATCCTAAAATTACAGTTAATTAGTACAATTAAGTAGTAATTCACATCATGAAATTTGCTTTTTAGGTATATAATGACCCAGCAAGTTATATTACGCAAATAATTTTCATTTACTTGGCAATTTCACGTTTTTTACTTCCAGAGTAACATAGTGGCCAGTCTTAAAAGCATAAAAGAGTCGTCTCGGCTTCGGTTCACAAAACCCGACATGAAATAACAACTTTATGGTCGTGTTTTGTTCCAACACTTGTCAAACTGTCCCGCCCTCGGCTCCGACATTCGAACTTCTGCAAGCCAGGATCAACCACGGCACACATTTAAAGACCGAGCAATGAACATAGTCTCCGGGAATATGTTATGTTGTATTTAACTGGCCACGATTTAAATAAAATAACAAAACGAGTAGGCGATGATAATAAGTTATTCTCAACAACCTTTCCATGGACAAAACGGGACACTAAATGATGAAATAGATAGAAAGACCGAAAACTTCAAAATCCTTTTACAGCATAATCATTTCGATTAATTAATTACTTAGTCAGATGATTTCCACGTCCAATAATCCCAACACTCTCCCTCCCGTATCCTTTCTACCTTCAATTCTCTAGAAAAACGTGGCAGAAGCGATCCCTCAGGTATTGTTGATGTTCATGGGCGGCATTGGTCACTTTCCATCCGGTACGGCGCGGCATTTACTCGTGTGCCCATCGCAATTTATAAAAAAGGAAACTATAACTCGTTGACGTAGAAACTGGTACCGAATGACGTAGCGAACCTCTATTTGTGCGATAATTATCATTGGGTTATTTGTGACATACTTAACAATGACCAACATGAAAAATCCCACATAATTTAAATAATTATATTATATTATGGAAAAATGCTTCTAGAAAGGGGAACATTTTGTCAGATAAGCAAAAATATCCAATAAACAACATGAATCCACAAAACAAAACTAGGTAAATAGTATTATGTTACTTTGTCCACAAACATTGACCCCCCTCACGATAGTTTCCAAGCACGCACACGTTTAGAATTTTGGAGCAATAACCGCTAACAATGACAGCAAACACAGATATATAAACATAATATTAATGTGTCCTAATATTAATTTTGTGAGTCATTAATGAGACATTGATCTATGATAAGCGGCAATAAAAAGCAAAACCTACATTTAAGAATTCCGTCGCAGCACTCGGCTAATGACAACACTGAATTCTGTTATTCTCATAAAAAGCAGTGTGCATTTAGTATCAAACCATTTGTTACATTGTTGTTGTTTACATTCAGCGTAAGTGTGTGACACACAAAAGTAATTCGTGGAATATCTTTCAAGTACCCACCGTTATAATTTGTTTGTAGGAAGTGCAAACTGATAAAACTCGCTAAATAACTCATATCAGCGATAAAAATAAAAGTAGTACGTTATAAGTAAAAATAAAACAAACTTATTTACTCAACTTGGGTAATAGTTTGTGACTAATATAATTTGGCGGCAGATGGCGTTGCAAACAAAATTGGTAAATCTTGTGCACTCATCAATTTCCACGCAGCCGCAAAAAGCGTGTTCGATCCAGAACATTTGGATAATCGCCAAATGCGGTCTCCAGCGCAGTGTCGCGACGTACGTAGTAAGAAAATCTTTAAAAAAATACAGACCAGTCTCGTGACAGTGGTAAGGTCCCAAGCCGATCTGGTCTTCCCGCGCGGCGTTGAGCCATCCTTTCGACGACCCAACGAACCGTAACCGGCGGGAATGGGGGTCTCTTCACGCTTGCGACGTCCGGCGCCGCGTCTAAGTGACGAGAACCAGTTGGAGACAGATCCACGGCGCTCCTGTTCGGCCGCTCCCGGCCCGGCTTTGATAAACATTACTTCACTAGTGCCAGCGCTCGGCACGCATCACACACTCACACGCGCGGGTTTCCACCACACGAAAACACTAATATTAGTGAAGCTAACAGCCACGCGTTACCTATAAAGCCGACAAAAAGATTCAAAATAAAATTGCCAGGAGGAAACAATAAAGCAAATTAAGTGGAAAAGTGGATAAGTGAGCGTCGTCAGTTCGCCGCGGGCCCTACGTCGACATCGCTGAGTACCAAGTCAAAGCTACACAACAAATACGAATGCGTTGATGCAAAGTGCACAATAAGCGTCGTCGGTGACACACCTGATCGTAGTCGTCGTCGTAGGTGCGGGTTGCGCGAGCGCAACGTACCAGCAGGGGCCACCACAGCGCGCCGCACAGCAGCCGAACATGCAAACACATCGCGGGCCATACACTTCCCTCTAAGGAGCGCACTCGACTGAAGATAGTCGCGGGCGCCACCGATGTTTGGCACCGTGACAATTACAGACATATACCTACACTATGTACTACGTAGACAGTTCTTTATCTTTCTGCACGTCTGTGACAAGGTCGACCACGCGCACCTATTGCCATCACTATCGTTAACATCAATAACATAAAAACAAAAGTTTACGCCTATTATCATTATAAAAATACATAATGTGCTGACAGTACTGATATTTTTGAGTAAAGAGCAAGGAAAACCGAATGGGGGTGAAGTACATACTTTTTGCAACAACAATAGAATGATCTCTTAAAGTGACCATCATATTGCAAAAATGCTGCAAATGGACATTGTACTGAACTGTTATCAAATCCAGCAGTCGAACTGCGGAAGCGGCAAAGGAAATGTGATAAAGCCGAATAGCCAACTTTGTCCGGTTCGCAGGAATGCCATTCGATAACGAAATAAACTATTTAATATATATTCTATCAGACTTTTTGTTGTATGAACAGCATTTTTTTTTTAAATTACGTAATTAAAAAAAATAATAATAACGATAAATGATAAATCCTCATATCAATTAAAAAGATAATTTTGTACATGTGATTAATTTTAATGGCAAAAATCAGAAAATTGATATTTGTTTATCAAATTATCATCAAGATAAAGACACGAGACTCGACGACGTCAGCGCGCTCTGATCAAAAGGCTAATAAGCAGTGACTCTACAAACAATAAATTGTCTATGAGAGTATGTTGCACTAAATGGTACTCGACAAACCACGCTGCTTGCATTTACGACAACATGGTAACAATCATTTATCAGGGATATAGCGCTATTCTGTTTTTGTCCGGTATATCATTAAATAACAAAATTTCTCCTATTTATATAAATCAATAATCGTTTAGCATTTGATATAATAACGACATCCTCAAGTTTTTCCTGGTATGTAAATGAATTTATACATTTTTTCAATTAAAGGATGTTTCTGCATTTATTACAAATCAGACATATGGATTTTCCCATATACCGTAATTAAATAAAAAAAATATTCTTTCAATTGATGAATAGGGATTTTTTTTAATTCGCACTATACAATATAACTACGCGCAGATAACAATGAATTTAACGTAATAATCAGCGCAACACACTAAGCCGAAAATGTAGGTAAACATAAACAAAACATGAGAAAAGAAAAACCCTCGATGACCGACGACGTAGTCACAATGTTTCCACTTATCCACCTTATCGCGAAACTTACGGATAACGTTATCACTTAACACCAGCGCGCAAAAAATGAATGAAACTAATTGAGAAAAGTCACTGCACAGGTCATTACACACTGTATCTTTTGTTGGTGAAGTAAAATTCAATTGTGATAATAGCAATACACCGATAAGAGGAGAACTCGACGCGTCTCGCCGACAACGCGGTCGGTCTCACACTGGCTACTACAGTGTAGTAAAGCCAACCCGGGCCGAGCATTGACGGCTTACGTCAGAGAGGACCGCATACCGTATTGAATGAAACGTACCAAACAGTTGGAAGGGGTGCTTAAAGCTCGGCGTGGGTACGGCCAAATATTTGATAAATATTAGGGTGATATTTGGCAAAGCCACGACATACATTTTGGAACCGTTTGTGAGGATATTAGCGTTTATTTCATTGATTGCAAACGATGCTTTCGTTGTAATTTCCATATAACAGAATTGTATCGAAAAATTAAATAACTTGCAGCAAATTGCCGTTTTTTATTTCAGTTTAAATAATTTGGAAATATTCTTACACGCGCACCGCGTCGCCAGGACTCAAGACTATTCCGTGTGCGCTGAAGGGCCCTACCACGAAATAATTTTGGCCCTTTAGTGCTTCGAATCTCAGGACACAAACCTGACTTTCCGGAGTAATTTGTGTATTAACAGTAAATAAACCCGGCGCGATGATATACTAATGTCTCTATACTCAAGCAACTCAAAATGACTAAGAGGCTCTCTACCATCTGCCTCAAACGAGTGCTTGAGTTTTTGGTCATTAGCCAGGAAGACGAACCAAAACATAGATAAATTAATCACCGGCAAAGCAGAGGTTAAGACACGTGGACGCAACACAATACGGTGGTCTGAACAGTTCTGTACCACACTTGATACCACTGTATACGAAGCCATACAGGTTGCCAACAGTCAAGATCAATGGCGTGACATCATACGACGGAAGCTGGTGAGAGGAGGTCACGACCCTCAGAATTGCGGAGAACGAAGCAAGGAGTCGATAAACACGCATTTTAACAATGAAGTAAACCGAGGTCCCATGCATATCAAAGAGATCTTAATAAGATCTTTTATAGTATATGAAGTCCACCAACCCACTCGAGGCCAGCTCGGTGGACTATAGCCTCATACCTCACAATCGAACCTTCGACTGCAGAGGACTACCGTGATCAGCAGCGCGCGATCTGTTTAGATGACGCATAAGTAATTTAAATAAGACTTGCTACTACTATACAGCAAAATAAGTAATAATATGCCACTTCAGATAATTTTACCACTGATATGTAGGTAAGTGATATGCATGTATATTAGGAGTAAATTGCTAAGTATCATATTGTGTATATATAAATGATAAACAATTTGTTAATCTACATTTTTTTTTTTTGTTGGAGCTTGTTTTTTTTTTATATTCCAGACTTCCCTGTCTTCTTTTCATTGTGTTATATCCATCCAAAGGTTTTCTGTAAGAAATCCTCTACAGCGATAAGACCGCCATCTGTACTTTTTTCTTATTTTTTATTATTTTTGTATGTTTTTCCCTTCTGTGTGCAGTTAAAAATAAATAAAATAAATAAATGAATCAGAACAAAACCTAAATATATTTCATAATTTAAAATATATTGTCAATAAATTAACCTCAACCAAAACCCAGATAGCAAATTATTGATAATGATAAATGTTTACTAAACAATAGTGAGCCATACAAACCATTGTTGACAACCCAACAACCAATCAACAGCCCATTGCTCAAGAGCAGTTCTTAACCTTTTACTCATGAGGGACCATTTGAAAAAAAATCTGTCTAGCCATTGACCACCCGGAATGTTGATTGGATTGTTTGTATTTAATATAGTTGCTTGTTCAATTGTTTTATATTTATCGATAAATGAAACATGCATAAAATTATTTCAATGGTGGCCTTAGGATGGCTCTGCAGATCACTTGGGTTGCTTCCAGGGACCACTAGTGATCCGTGAACCAGTCGCCCTTCTGGGCATTTGTAGATGTAGTAATTTAAAGTTGTAAAAAGTGCTTATATATATTGTGAGAAAAATGTGGGCCATTAATTTTTACTTATGGGCCTTAAAATTAAAAGGTTATGTGTAAATATACTATTGTACATATGTGCATAAAAATCACGCCATTTTCCCAGAAGGGGTGCCCACCCCTTCCTAAGAGGTGCAACCAGGACACCCACATTTCACTATATATGTTTTGTCCCATGATATGATAGGCTGGCGAGCCTATCGCCATATCCGGCATAAATTCCTGACTCTGGGCTGATAATGAATAGAAAAATCCAGTATATATATTATCGTAGAATCAATATTTAACTACACAAATACAAAATTAAAACATGGTATTTGGTAAACACAATCTGTTAGTGTTATGAATAGTTAAAACATCAATAGCCACTTCCTTTGAGGTAAGTAGCATGCTAATTATAATACCGCCAACTGTTTTCAACACCATTGATGCTTGGTAAAAATTTGATGCAAGAATTATATGAGTAGGAAATATTTTTTTATAGTGTTCGGACATTATAAGTCAATATGTGTAATAAATCGTAATCCATTTTACCAAAAGCTTTGGTTGTGTGACGGTTAGATATTCCTGCCCAGAGATTTATAGCTCCCCATTCCTTAGTACAGGTTTGGCACCCATCGTTATCCTCCATATCCTCGTTTGTTGGTCAGCAGGGTGTACTGGGAGATGGTGAGGTTGGCTTGGGTCCTGAGAGATGTCAAAAAGCTAACCAAAAAAGTAAAGACCATTTGAATATTATGTTTGTTGCATTTGATTTGTAATAAGTTGTCCTACAGTACAATTACATAGTTGAGGTCTCAAGTTCGGAACGGATATTGGATTTTTCTATTCATTATCAGCCCGGAGTCAGGAATTTGTATAAATATATTGATAGGCGTGAGCCTATCGTCATATTGGGCATATTGGGCAGGGGATGACCCCCTATCACATTGTGGGACGGAACACTCAAGGCCAAAGTGAGTGTCCTGGTAGCACCTCTGCCTACCTCTTCTGAGAAAGAGATGTCAGTTTATGTATGTATGTAAACAATAAGAAATTCATTTCAGCCACAACTATTTGGCTTAATCTCATTTCATTGGGTAACTAATTAATATTACAGTAATTCAATTTCATCCCATACTTAGAATATTTTATGAATCAAATTGTATTAAAATCACAATATTTGTCCATTGCAATGCCCATAAATCTTGTTATTGGCTTGTGACACATCAATAACTTTTTTAAATAATCTTTACACCTAGAATTATTATAGTCTTAATATGTTACATATTACTGTAAGCTATTAAAGTTCCATAACTCTTAAAATGTTATCAAGTACTAGCCTTACATAGGTCTTCCTCAGAAAACTAGTTTTAAGAATATGATCTCTGCCTGTTCTTCAGGTTGGATGTTTGAAAATAAAGGTATTAGCCATTAATTATAACAATAATACATTCAAAACTATCTTTATCTTATTGGGCATTCTTGTTATGTAGTATGCCTACATTTAAAAAAATATAGAACATGCATATAAGAGAAGATTAGTAACTTATGCATCATCATTTATACCAAAAAAATATTTTAGTGGAACACTATTAACTACACAAAAGAAATAAGATGGGCCTCTAATGAGACTTTTTGTGGTCATCTATTTTTTCCAAAGCAATACTCATATGAGTGTGTTTGATGTGACATTGTATTAATTATACAATATAGATATTTGATACTCTTATATAGTATCAAAGTTCCTATATACTTACATATAAAAAAAGGGATATGCTTTTATTAGCTTGAATTAAAATTTTGCCTGGTTCACAGTTAGCTGTGAGGATATTACACACAATAGAAAACCGGTATGACTAAATTTCTATGCATACAAGGACATAGGTGTTTAAAGCACAACGTAAAGTAATTGCAAGATAACAGGTGAAGCCAACCCAGGAATATGATTGATTAGATTAGCATTACCTGAATCTCTAACAGCAATTCTGTTTTCCTACGACGTATGTCTATCAACGTCTTCTGCTGCTCAGGTGTCAACTCTGGAAATAGACGGTATCATTACCTTAGAGAACCACAAATATACTAGCCATTGAGGTCATCATAATTATAAAACAACTTGTTCTATGTGTACAAATAGCCAAACATGCTTCAATTACCGGTATGAGTGAAAGGATCACCATGATTACTCGCAGCATTGTTTCCTCCAAGGGACAAATTCTCAAATTCACTTATCATTTCTTGAAATATTTATAAAACAGTAAACAAAGTCTACATCGTTGTAAAATGTTGAGCGGCCATATTTATTTACACATATACAGAATCACAGATTAAAAATAATTTTACGCAATAGGTACTTTGCGCTCAACTACTCGTAGTACAACTGTGCCCTGTGGCAATAATGACTTCCAGGCTACAACAACTTCGTATTGTTTTCACCATTTAGGCGGTCGTTCGAAGCTTCATTCTTGCTAATTTTATTAATTATTACCGAAAGCTTCTATTCCAGGGTAAAGTTGCTCGCTGAGGGTAAAGATGCAAACTTGATGGTACATAATCAATGAGTTAATATACCTATATAAAATATATTCTCCCACCACTATAATAAATTACAATTGGTTTAGAGTTATGACAAAAATAGAAACGTATGCTGAATGAATTTAAATTATAAACTGGACAAAGCATAGACGTAGAGACAAAGTTACCCCAATCAACTATATCGCATATTATTACATTTCGAAATAGAAAGAATATATTGCAACTGGCAACCGTGAAGTCAGCTGCGCCTGAAGTTGCGTTGGATTCGTATTTTGTTCTCTAAGAACACGCCCCCAGACTCCAAGGCTTCTACAGCCATTTCAATTTGTTTTACAATCAAATTTCTGGCGACATCGTTGACCAAACTTGATATTTTTCTAGTTATATAATTCCATTTAAAATCAAGTATTTTTATCGTGTGCTGTATAATGTGTTTGCTGTAATTCTTCAGAATATAAATAAATTGAAATTTTGTCCACCCGGTGTATTTTACAAGCCTAAATAATGAATGATAATGGTTGTATACACTTGAATAATTTTAAAGCGGCTAAGGGTACAAAACCTTACAAAGTCGTGAATGCATTTTTCGTATCTTGCACATCCTTCGATGCTAGAAGATACAAGGTGAGTTTATGCGGTAATATATCAAACACTAACTAGTCAAGATTAGTGACCTTTTTCGCGACGCAAATTATCTTCCAGGCGACTCATGCAAATGACTTTTAGTAATGCGTGATCTAGGCTGCATTTAAAAATGTGTAGAGTGCCGAGGGTATTTTTCTTTTGTGTATAATGTGTTTTATAATCAGCTGATTAGTGATCTTTGACCTCCTAACAGCTGTTAGTTGTAGGTATGCGATTATCGCTACGCGGCGTCATTGAATCGTCCCTTTGAATTTTGTTTACATACAATTTTGTAGTGTGGTATTTAATCACAATAAATAAAGAAAATATTTTACGTATTTCTTCAACCACTATGACATTTAAACATACACATTACATAAATTTGTTTGATATTTTATGTGGAATATTTTATTATAGTAGCTACCCAGCTACTACGATATTATAATTATGTAATTGTAGATAATTAATACTGTAATGTTTTTTTGTATTTAGAATAATTGGTTTTTCATACAACAGCAGCTGTAATAAATATATATATATATATATATATATATATATATATATATATATAAGGAAAATATTTTCCTTCAGGCTACAACATGCGTGTGCTTTGCTTGCGGCAAGCCAGGCCCCCGTATGCACTCATGTCTCCACTGCATCTATTTTGGATGCTATGCTGGCCATATTCAAGAACACTCCAAATCAAAGAAGCATTTCTTGTACATTGACTTGAGCTATGGAAATGTATTCTGTGCTCAGTGCCAAGACTATATTTATGACAGGGAGCTAACAGAAATTGCCTTGAAAAATAGGGTGATGGAAGCTAAGTATGTATTATTAAATTTGAAATATCTGTTTAGTTTCAATGTGTACTTTGTTATTTACTAATAATAATAATGATGTGATGAGTCACTTCAACAGTGAAGGGAAACATCGTGAGGAAACCTGCATACCATAGCGTTTTTAAAGAATGTCTATGGTATGTATGTAAGTCTGCCAACCTGCACTAGACCAGTGTGGTGGACTATATGGCCTAACCACTCTCAATCGATTCTCTCGATTGTAGAGTAGGCCCGTATTTGCCCATCAGTGGGACGTATATGGGCTGATAAAAAAAAATTAGTCACATCCTTAACTTGGATTAATTACAAACTTTGTTTTGCATTCAGCATACACAAAAATCTAAGAATTGTTCTAAATAGTTTTAATTTACAGTATAAATATGTATTGCATGCTTATTAAAATATACCTATCACATAGCTTATGATACACAAAAAAATATATATTATAAATTGTGCAATCTACTTGGTTACAGGTCTCTGGGTGTTAGTGTGCCATATATACCATGGTTACCTAATAACAATGAGGCAATGGCTCTTAGACGCCTCCGAAAGCGAAGAGTCATCAGTCAACATACCACCATTGGCCTTCGAGGCTTGCAAAACCTAGGCTCTACCTGCTTTATGAATTGTATTGTTCAAGTGAGTTGGGTTTATATTAACTTCATCTCCACACTTTTACATGTTTCCTAAATCTTGGGATGGGTGTTTCAGTTTTAAATAAAATTCCTGTGCCCTGTTTTTGATAATAAAGATGTATTACAAATTTATGAGCTTTGCTTGTGTTTTTGGCAGCGGGACAAGTACAATTAGATGATTGCCTTACATGTAATCCTTGCAGGCTGTCCTCATGCTTAGAAGGTTGATATAGAACACTTGTGGAATCATTGTGTCTAATGTTACTCAAATGTAATTATAAACTTGGTGCAATAAAATTGTAACATTTCCAGACATTAATACACACTCCCTTGCTGCGAGATTACTTTTTGGCAGAGAAGCACAAGTGTAAATCACAAGGATCCGGCAAATGCCTTGTTTGCGAGGTTTCCAAGTTGTTTCAGGTAAATTACATGACTTGCAGTCTTATTTGTTTGTGTTTGCTTATAAATGCAGCATAATATTGTTGAATGTGTGTGTGTGTACCATCTAAAATTGTGATTTTTTGGCTAGTATTTTAGGTACGCTGCCAATATAAATGTTTAACAAAATTAATGCATGATAGACAGTTAGATAGGTTGCAGACAATCAATGCTAGAAAATTAACATAATTAGCTTTTCATCACCATTACAATTTCTTAGTACAAGAATATAATTAGTTATACTGCAAGTACTTTGTTACATTCCAGGAATTTTATTCCGGCGCAAAAACTCCGTTGACTCTACATCGCCTTCTGCATTTGATTTGGACACACGCGCGCCATCTGGCAGGATACGAGCAGCAAGACGCTCATGAATTCTTCATCGCGACTCTTGATGTAATCCACAGGTAAACGAGGTTATTTTTTACATAAATACATTGTAATCTTTGGTAGACTCATATTTTATTCAGGAAAATACAATTGCTGTAGATACAAACGTAGGTTTTATTGTTTGTCTAAGATTGAATGCATAAGGCCATCGTTTTTGTTATTCATATTTTGCGACTGTTTGAAGAAATAGTTTCAATAATAACACACTATAGACACTTATACTTCCCAACCCTGTATATCGGAATTTAAGAATTAGGTATTTATAAATTAATATTTGCAGACATTGTATGAATGGAGTCGAAGATGTAGAGAAAAAAGAAAATGGCCGATGCAATTGCATTATTGATCAAATATTCACAGGAGGCCTTCAAAGTGACGTGGTTTGCACATCTTGTTCAGGCGTCTCCACAACAATAGATCCGTTTTGGGACATCAGCCTTGACATAGCCGGCAACTCGCTCCAGACATGCTTGGAGCGGTTCACTCGCGCCGAGCACCTCGGCTCCGCCGCCAAGATCAAGTGCTCCAACTGCCGCGCCTACCGCGAGTCCACCAAGCAGTTGACGTTGGAAACGCTGCCCATAGTCGCCAGTTTTCATTTGAAACGTTTCGAGCACTCTTCCCAGATCGATCGCAAGATATCTACATTTATATCTTTCCCCGCCGAACTGGATTTAACACCGTTCCTTTCTTCACATCGTCGGGCAGTTGATGTTGGCGTGGCGGATAATAACAACGCGCCAGAAGGATTGTTTGAAGACAATCGGTATTCTCTGTTCGCTGTGGTGAATCACTTGGGTTCGCTGGACGCGGGCCACTACACCGCCTATGTGAGGCAGATGAAAGGCAGCTGGTTCAAGTGTGACGATCACATGATCACCCGCGCTTCCTTACGCGAAGTACTGGATAGTGAAGGGTGCGTATAATTATACCTATCCTATAATTATTTATAATCTGTATGTTATATTGAGTACTTACTTAATTGTTTTATTTCACAGGTACCTTCTCTTCTATCACAAGACGGTTTTGGAGTACGAATGTGACATGCCGTAAAATATTTCCAGATACTTGATCATCTCTAACTAATTATGGTTTATTATGTGTTAGATGGCTACGTCACCTAAAGATTCATTTTCAATACACAAAAATATAGTCTTTGGAACATGTTAAAATACAAAAGGCATGTTTTCTCGTGATATTAGTGAATAGATGTTTAGAAGTCTTAACGGTCATCTTATTCGATGTCTCCTCCCGAATCATTCACGAATTTGTTAGTATTAAGCTTTAATGTAGGTTATGAATGTTCATTGCCATGAAAATAGTGCAGAATTTTAAACGTAATGAAAAAATAATTCAGATATGTTTCTTAAATCCCAAAAAGCTTATTTATTGAAATCCATCAAATGTGAACAGCACAAAAATTTTATAAATTGTGGTACTTTCAGACATTTGTATTTATAAGCTCAGAATAGTTTAAGCATGAATTGGTTATAAAAACATATTTTAACTTTAATATCTACAAAAATATAAAAAAATCAAATGTATCAAATGAAAATGTAAGTATGATTATGAAGTATAATCTAATAAGTGTATCATTCCTAATATTATGATGTATTATGTTTGTGCATGTAATCTATTTAAATTATCTTATTGTGTCTACTGAACAAACATTTTAATCTACGTCGCGGTTTATCTCTCGTCGGCATTCTCATCAAGCCATGAATATTTGAAGATTTTGGCACTGTAAAAATTGCTTATTTACATCTTATGGGTTGAATATAATAAACGGTCATTAATCATTCGAATAATCGTTATGAATCTTCAGGCTGTCATGCGCTATTGTTTAATATTAAATTGTATACGATAAACATACAAATTCACACTCGTGTATACCTAGGTTGAAACTCGAGCAAATACGAATACGTTCTTTTTTTAATCTTGATACTTGAATCGTACTAATCAACGTAATACTAGAGTAACTTTGATAATATAGTCAGGTGCATTGTACCATACGATCGCATGTCGCGGTAACATGCCCTTTAATTGCGCAGTACCAAGACTTTTACCTTGAATCAAGAAGTCCTTGAAATAATGTTTTTCATGACAGATATAATATCCATTGATTAATTGAGCATTACTTGTCAATATTTTTAATAGGTCTTGCTGACTACTAAGGGCTTGAGCCTGCCTAATCATAGCGTGATGAGCGTAATAAATATTCACATATTCTATATTATTTACCCAAATAGATAAGTAAGTATATTAAATTTGGGTTTGAAAAATTAGAGAAGGTCGTTGTAACGTGATGTATATGACTAAGTATTAATTTTTGACGAGAAAATCACATTAGATGCCCTAGATATGTTAGGTGGTGGATCCAGGTTATCTGCGCACAAGGCAAAGCCTCATATGGTGTAATACAGCTCCAGTCTTGGAGCAAAAAAATCGCACTACTAAAAATACGCCTACAACATACACTAAAAAGACGTTTCTAATATTTAAGAAATTTCTTTGTTATGATTTATATTAATACATATTTGCTGAGTAGATACCACCACATTTTCGAGAACGTAAATGGAAATTGCAATTTCCTATAAATAAGTCGTGTGAACTGTAAAAATAAACACGTAACACGAAAATTGAATAACTGCTTTCTCTATGCATACCCTTGGTGGTTTTAAGTAGTCTGTAACTTATGAACTGAACTGACATTAGCTTTATGTGATACTTAATATTTATAACTTTATTACAATGTAGATCTATGTATTCCACCTACACCTCCTAAAATTAGTTTAAAGTTTTGTTTAATTACGCTTGTATGTGCTATAGAAATCAGTTTTGAAAAACAAAGTAGTTTTGTAAATGAGGATATTTGTAAATCGTATTTCACTATATTATATGCATAATCTTGCAAGTGCTTCTTGTACGATTAATCATAATTGTTAGGCATTTAAATATTTGTAATCATCATTATATGTTCAGAAATAATACATATGGAATAATCAATGCTTATTGATCAACGCTAGTGTAATTATTATGCATTTAATTATAATATAGTAATATGTATCCGAGCCTGATGAAGTTTATAAAATATCGGAAAATCCTAATATTGTCCTATTTCACTATGTTGAATTATTTTATATTGAGATCATTTAAACTTTAGCTATAGATGTAGATATGTGTTGTAGAAATTTAAATTGATAAAATAGCGATTGTCCAATCACTGGCCACTTGCTAAATAATATGTTCGTTTTAAATAAATGTATTAAAAGCTGTGTTGTTACATGCCTGTCAAAATTGTCGTTAAAACCTACAACACATTTGAACACATTCGCAGATATTTTTTTCTTACAAATGTATTAATACAGTATCTGTCGACACGAAACTAAAATTACTTTTAATACGACACAAATACGTTTATCATAGAGTTTTCAGTTAGAGGCATTAATGTAGAGTTAATGTTTTAATTATTCAAAGAGAACCTACCCTCATACTAATTGCATCTATGTATGTACATGTAAACTATCAATGTGAAAATAAAATATAAATGAAATAATATTGAATATTTTATTTACAGCCTTATCCAGAAAGTTTTCATATCAGGTTTTACTTAGAAATAATTTATTAAGGAATAAAAGTATCTACCCCGTCATTTACCCTAACGAGAGGCCGCGTGTTCGATCGCCGCATCAACACAAATGCTTGTGTAGCCCACAAATATTTGTGTCGGGTCTGGGTGTTTGTGAGACCGAAAAGTCTCTCGTAGCTTCTGATGCCCACGACACAAGACTTAATTGATTTTAATGTGGGGTCACATGTATGTACGTATGTGACTGTTGTCTGTATGTATTATTATTATTTAGAGGAGGTTGAAAATTGAAAGACTATGCCTAAGCATGTGTTGGGATAAGTCACGGGTAGAAGACACAGTAACTAGTTATTTATATGTTTAGCTTCGGATGGCATACCGGGCACCATAAATGTAGTTGTTTTATATTAAATCTATGCCGGGCACAGTAGCTAACTCACCCATTGAAAATCAAAGGCATTGATACTGAGAAAACTGACTTATTTCAGACATTTCGTTGGATGCTCTAAGAGTAAAACTGTGTTCAACTACTTAGTACCAGTCTACAACTTTACCAATGACCGATTTTAGTACGTCTCAGTTAGTCTCAGTGAAATATTTATTATACTAGAAGTAGAAGGAACACCAGGGACAAAGTTTTTGGTACAAAAAGAGCGGTACACATGCTGCCATTTCCACAGTTGTAGTATGCACAAATAAATCACCAGGTTAACTTATTAAAATCTTTAATAAAATTACAAAATAAAACGAATTTTTGCTTTGCAAAACAATGCAAAATATAAATGAGACAAAAAAAACTATGAATAAATAATGAAATTATTGTAGGGTACAATGTGTTACAATACATGGTATTTTTAAGTCATTTTATGACATTATCCGAGTATAATTATTATTTCGTTCATTACTAATAACAAATCAGCACCCTTGGCTCATTACGAAATGCTTCAGGGCCTAACTCTTCTATTATTTACTATCACATTACAATCAGACTACAATTTTGTTTGAATAGCCTTTTCCATGTCAGCCTTACAAATACAAATTATTTTTATTCGAGACATCAGATTATTTCGCGATCCATATACACAAATAATAATTAAAACATATAATATAGAATATTAAGTAAGAGACATGTTAAAAAGTAAACAGCTTATTTGTAAGATTGGAGTATAGCAAGTCTGCAATAACATCTAATTGTATAGATTTATTTTGTTTAATACTAAAGTAACACTTTCTAGTTGGAACATTTAGAATAACAACATGTAAAGCGAAATTTTGCCATTACGGTTGCGTGTTTTTTTCTGACCAACACTCCTACCTACACTACGAGCTCTTTAGCAGATCTATTTTAACGTTTTCACTTTTTGGTTGACTAGCGTGTGAACGTTATTCGAGACAAATTCTTTACAACCTGATCGTATCGGCGTTTATATTGATATCATATGGTAACAAGACTAATAATTATATGACTTCGATGTATATGTTGCAAACAAATACTAGACATATTTTAAAATGTAAGTACGCATTAGATTTTATATGCTTTTAAGCTATGCTAGTTAGTAAATTTTATTCAAACGTAATTATTTAAAATAATTAATATATTAATAATATATAAACAAATGATTTGAAATACAGGTAGCCCCGTAACGTCCTAAAAATATAATAATTTTAATAAATATGCTGAGTTTTTGGGTAAATGACAAATATCTACTTTAGTTAGGTTTGGCTGCACTAATTGTTAACGGAACAAGGATAGCCAGAGATAATAATTATTTTAAAATACTAATTTTTCTTGGAGGCGTGTGGAGTCGGAGCCTCGTCCAGCAAATTCTCGAGTTGTTTGACGTCGGTGACGGGCAGCGAGCACGCGTAGCGGCGGCACACGTACGCAGTCGGGACGTCGGAAGCTCTCACGCGATTTAGAACTGAAATATATATTAAAATATATTAATAAACTAAATGTAGTAAGACTATATTTTTAACGTACTTGTCCTTTTAAAATATATCATTTACGCTGTCAACTGCCGCATGCGCGGGAGTGTGTTTGAACGCAAAAGTTTTTGTTGAAATGCGCAGAGAAGCAAAATAAATAAATTGATAGTACAATACGATATCCATACTTGCTAACGCTGCGGAAATGTAAAATTTCTTCATTTCACAGTGTTTTTGAGCGTATATAAATTACAATGAATATACGTGCGTTTTTAACATCAGTATTTTATATTTTAGTAAGCACATGACTAAGAATAGATGATATAGGCAAAGTGAAGTTAGAACTCGCGTGTGACTCACGTATGTCGGACATACCGGCGGCGTCGGCGGCGGGGTCGGCCACGCACAGCACGCGGCCCGGCAGCAGCCGCGCTCGCACCGCGCGCACCAGCTCCAGCGTGCGCGGGTCCGAGCACCCGCCAGAGATCAGCACCTGCACACACACACACACACCACCGCGCCCCATTTATACTACAACCTTGCCCTAGCCAGCTCTATCCATCTCTCTCCATTTCTTTTTATCCATTCGATGGGCTTCCTCATCAGCCTACAGCAAGATAAACCAGTCGCGTTTAGTCTGACGATGAGATTGCTTCAGTCCCTACGTAATAGCTACCTTCTCATTTTCTTTCCAGTTTCAGTCTTTTACATTCCGGCAATGTAGCCATATACTACTTATCGTACGCGACGGTGATCATTTATTATCACGTAAGCTCGGCGTTAGGGTAAGGTGTGAATAGCATTTAGTAAAAATAATTTCCGAGTGCTGTTTGTTACTCTTGTTTATCGGCATGCGTGAAACCACGCAACAATGCTATGCTGTGTAGTGACCTACTCCACTGTCATTCTTCGCTAATAAAGTATACAGGTAATAACAAATAATAAATACAATTAACAAAAGCAATACCTAAGATGTATTAATTTAACCTACCTGTGTAGGCGAGTCATTATAGAACATCAACGCTGACATCATTTCTGGCAACGAAGTGGGGGAATCTTTGAGTCGTTTAGCGAACGCGATGAGTATTTTCTTAGCCATGTCCCTCTCTTGCTCTCCGCCCTCGGCTTTGGCACTCTTGTCCGCGTAAGCTGCGATACGCTGCAGGTTGTGGCACGACACGCTGTTGCCCGATGGTTCGGCGCCATCTTGATCTAAAATCATTATTACTTAGGTAATTAATAATTACAATGAGACGAACAATGGATAATTGTTTAAGATTGAAGATAGCTTAAACCGGTTTTAGATAGCTTTAAAGATTCCTGCACTATATCAGGTCTATTTACTTCGACCGTAAGTAGAGAACAAAGTATAGTCAACAAATTACATTGAGTTAAATCTTAACAGTAATCATATGAGAACTTGAACATTCAGATAACAAAATTGGGTTTAGTCAAAACAAAAAATTATTCAAATTGAATCTTACCTTCTTTCAATCTCAGGACAACAGTACTGTCCTCCGTAGAGCAAGTAAAATATCCTCCCTTATCAGAATCCCAAAACAATTCGTTTTGGGTTTGCTGAAGTTCACGCGCCCATTTCAGCCATTGTAAATCCAAAGATGCTTCGTACAGATCAAGCAGACCTTTTATCAAAAACGCGTAATCATCAAGGAATCCTTTGATCGGTTGTTCACTGCAATTCATACACGAATTTTAAATTATTCAGCTGAAACCTCTATTCAGTAGTGTTTTAAAGCGCGACTGGGTGACTGTCCGGGACGCCAGGGATTAAGAGCCGCCGCAGCCTTATTTTCATCTATTTAATTCTAAAAATGGTACAGGTTTGGATATATCTATATTTGCAAAAGCCTTTTTAAGTCTCCTCTGTAAATATTTTGCTATTAGGTACTTGCCACTTATCAAAATTGTCGAGTTTATTCTATTTAAAGTTTTTATGTAATCGAAAAATATACTCACGTTTGAGCAATTGATCCGTCGTCAGCGCGATAACATGAATGCAACAAAGTTTTGGTAGAAGGGTCATATAGATGATCTCTGATAAAATTAGCTGTTTTTATGGCATCTTCCACGTAATCCTTATCGCATAAACCTTGGCCAGCTTGTGCCAAACCAGAGAGCATCAAACCATTCCAAGAACATAATATTTTCGAATCCAAGTGAGGTCGCGGTCTTTTCTGCCTCTCGTCATATAAGATCTGTATACTTTCATTAAGGACTTCGTTAAGCTGACTGATGGTAATACCGAATTTCTTAGCAGTATCCTCCTTGCTGCCATAAATGATTAATACATTTTTGTTGGTAAGTTCATTATGAGGATCACTTTCTGGTGAAATATTTCCTTCTTCTTCAACATTAAAATAGTCGCAAATGATGTCCACATAGGAGATGGAATTAATTTTCTTGTCACTTAAAAGTGACTTTATTTCATTGTATTCCCACACGCAAAACGCGCCCTCCTTCTTGTGCGGCGCACCAAATGTAGGGTACGAGTCTGCGTCTTCGGCACTATAAAAACCACCAGACTCGTGTCTCAAATCTCTGTTCACATATTTCATGATGTCACGGACCACATCAGCGTAAAATTCATCTTTCGTAGCAAGAAAAGCGTCGGTATACGCAACTACCAATTGCCCTTGGTCATATAACATTTTTTCGAAGTGTGGAACATGCCAGTCATTGTCAACGGAATAACGGGCGAAGCCGCTGGACACGTGGTCGTGAATACCCCCGTTAGCAATCTTCGTCAGAGTATGCAAACACATATCCAAACATTTTTTCCCCTCAGGATGAGTTTTATCTCGAGCATAATAGTGAAACAGGAAGTTGAAAATGGAAGCTTGAGGGAATTTAGGAGCAGTTCCAAATCCTCCAAATTGGGGTTCATAGATAGACATGTATCTGCGTACACATTTGTCCCAAGTTCCTTCATCTGGTACAGATGACACTGCATCTGCCTCAGAGACAAGAGATATTTTCTGCAAGGCATCCATGATACTCATACTGGCTTCTAAAAATTGGTCACGGCTCTCTCTCCATTTCTTAGCAAGGCTCAGTAAAATAGTTTTAAAACCTGGTCTGCCCCAGCGATCTGTAGGAGGAAAGTATGTGCCCCCTGTTACGGGTTTTAAATCAGGTGTAAGGAAAACTGACATGGGCCAGCCACCACTACCTGTAGTTGCCATAACAAACAGCATGTATACTCGGTCAATATCAGGCCTCTCCTCTCTGTCTACCTTGATATTAACAAAATGCTCATTCATGACTTTGGCAACATCCTCATTTTCAAAAGATTCTTTTTCCATGACGTGACACCAATGGCAGGTGGAATATCCAACTGAGAGGAAAATAAGTTTATTTTCTCTCTTGGCTTTATCAATTGCTTCCTGGCACCACGGGTACCACTGTACGGGATTATGAGCATGTTGAAGTAAATATGGTGATTTTTCAGTAATTAACCGATTTGTGTGTTTTGGTTTTTCAGCTGCCGGTTGTTCAGTACCTGGGGTAGACATTATGATCTTATTGTCACTGATACTCCTTTTAAGCTGAAGAATAGTTAAATTGTTGTGACTAAAAGATGACACCCTGGAAACAGATTTAGTTGTATTAGTATGGTCCTCCATGAACTTTCATTGGTTAAATAATATAAACTGTATATAAATCATTGTTGAATTAATTACATAAGTATAATATTTGATTCTTGTTTTCTATAAGCTCTGGTACACCTTTCTTTCAAGTGTAAATTATTTTAATATATTTTTTTTTGTTTTTTATTACATCGGTCTGGCAGACGAGCAAACAGGTCACCTGATATATACATCCACAATGCCTGGACCATGAATTTGTTGCTGCCCCAATCGGGAGGGGTGCGGGAAGGAAAAATGATGGGAAGACGAAAGGAATATTGGGCATCCAGCAAGCTCACTCAGTAAACGAAAAGCAACAGCTGATACGTTGCATCACGCTGATTTCCTGTGAGACAGTGGTACTGCCCTGGATGAGCATGCCCATTCATGCTGAGTCATGAGTGACAACAGCGTGGCTCTACCACTTCCAAAATTTTATCCTTTTGATTATGTGTACTAACATATCAACAGATAAAAATATATTTATGTGTATCACCCCATAGATGTTCCACTGCAGAAAACGGAGTTCCTTTACAATACAGACCCTGATTCAGAGCAGTTCAGCCCAACAAAACAAGAAAAGTATGCAAACAAATGACAAAAATATAAACAGATACATATTATACTTGGCAATGGTAATAGCCTTGGATTGTAGCACTTCCATTAGGTGTACAAACAGGTAGGTATTATCTATTCACATTACATTCTCTCTACAAAGACGCCATTATTACTACAATAAAAAGATGATAAGTACATACTGTTAATTGAAATGTAATTTTAAAAATCTTAACATGTATTAATTCATACACGTGTATTATTGTATTTTTTTTATCAATATATTAATATTTCCCTGAAACAAAGCAAACTAGGAATGTAAACAACAACAAGGTCACATAACAGTATCAAAATTAACTTTTGATAAGATTATTTCCGTTTAAAAGATAGCGTATAACAATAAAAAACAATAACAAATATTATGTAAAAATTTGAATGTTTAATGTACTCACCGTTTCTGTAAGCCAATATCCCTATTAATACAAATCACGTTTGTAACAAGCGGTTCCTTAGCACTGTTTTGATTTAGATTAATGCTTTTAAATCTGTTATCACCCGTCGACAGCCGCCGCAAAAACAATACGGCACGGCCAGTAGGCATAATAGAATTATAAATAAAAAGTTCGGATATAATCACAACATTGATTTTCGCTTTATTTTGATTTATCCTTACATAATTTTTATTCGGCGAATTCCACGACGAAATTTATTTTGACATTAAAACTCAGTATTGCAAAGTATAAAAATACTGTGAAATGGGGCGAATAGAAATCGATGGGCGAATGGTAACGTAAAAGTGACGAAGTCAGAAAACATGAGACACACCAAATAAAAATAATCCTTAGTTACATTTCAAAATTAAAATTGTTTCCATCCACCCGTTTTTACGGTAATAAAAGAAGTTTCTAGTAAAATTTGGCTGTTATCAATTAAGAATAGAATAGAAATAATTTATTTATATCTTATTACAGACATAAAAAAATACTTCAATTATAACCTATGATAATATTAACAATCCTCCTCCTCCTTGCATCGTTTTCCTCATTTCTGAGGGTCGTGATCCCCTGAACATGGAGTAGTCTTTGTCTTGATCATGCTGCGCCACCTGTTCCTGTCTATGGCATCGTGGAGCGCAACATGAAGTTTAGTATTAGAGTCGAGCTGATTTGATCTGACCATCTGATGAGACATCAGCCTCTCGGACATTTGCCCTCGACTTTGCCAGTAATTATCAGTTGTTCAAGGTTCTCCGTCCTTTCTGGCTATATGACCACTCAAATTGTAGAAAGCCTGGATTTGACTTGGATTTCGCGTTGAATGGATACGTCAGTGCGGAATACAGTCCACAGTATCGGCCTTCTTTAAGGTCCATATTTCCGATCCATAGCTGAATATGGGTTAACCAATTTTACTTTTGTGTTCCTAGCAATGTTGCGGTCTTTCCATATTTTGTTTCATTGCATACGCCGTCTTATTTATTTTCCACAGGAGCTTGTGTTGCAGATGACAGAACCCAGATAATTAATTTCTTCTACTGCTTGGAGCGGTAATTTTAAGCAAAAGAGCAAATTAATTTCGTTATAGAATATTAAACATATTATAAACCCACATTTTATCACTACGAACGACACATTTTACACCTAAACAACTACGGTTTTGTAGTATATTACATATTATTTGTAATATTGACAAATTATTGTAGGCGCTTAGAATAATAAATCAAAATTACTCGTAAATATACGAAAGAAGCACGCCGCTTCGACGACTTGAACATTGTATATCATGTTTCAGGAACGCAATTAAGCAGGGAATAATGAAGCGAAAACTCCCAAGAAGTCGCTGTTAGGAAGTTTCAAGTCTTTGAGTGAAGTTGGTTTTCTTTCGTTTGTTGTTGATGCTGATGGACCTAATTACGATAGATTAATTCAAGTGATTCTCAGTAGGTAATGTTGCATAAAGAATTTGTTTTGGTTTAATTTATATGGCACCCTTATAAAATTGCTAATGGCATAGCAATTTTAGTGTCTTGAAATTTCATCTACAGATTCGCATATATTGTTTACGATGACTATTCGTAATTCTTATCCTTTTATTTTTAAATGTTTATACCAATAAAGTGAATATAATTTTAAATACAGTTTGGATGTAAAACCACTGAAGAAAACAACTAAATATTTGTACGTATACTACTCTTTATTGAAACATTATACATGTAGCATTAATGTAAAATTGCTCTTAGGTTTGAACAGGCGCTTATATGCTGATAAGTCAATGCGTCTCATGGTATGTAGTTGTACAGTGCATTCCAAGACAGAAGGAAACTATTCACTAATGAGAAATGGGTACCTCTCGAAAAAATATGCCGGTAAATCAAAATTGAGTACACAATTTTAAACAGGACAACTTTGATATTCGATTACTTGCGTTGGTCTTTATGAAGGATTATCGATAATTGTGTACGCTGGTGGCTACCCAAACGAATACGAATATCGTGCCACCTGCATGTAAACGAAACTAGTTCAAGTAGGTAATATCAAGATATGCTAAGTATACTATAATTGTACGTGGTCTTCTATCTTCAAATCTCTTGAAAATTATTTTGCACTACTTTTTTCCTATTCTTGGCTTAGTGTGCGAGTTCTCTAAGCGAAGTGAGCGGACCGGTCTACTCATCGGAAGCACGAGAGATAATCTAAGGACGATTAAATACTCCAGACAATACACCTTCTCAACGACACTGCAGTTCGCATCCGGTGCAGTGAAGTTACTTTGCTGAGCCATTTTATAAAAAAGCTTCACGACTTTCTTTGAGAAACTGTGCATTTATTCAGAGTAAAGAACACCTCGCTTTAGTTGTGCTCGTGCTCAGAAACTAATTCTGTGAACGAAAAGATATAACTAGTCGTTGCCCTATTACTGCGTAAGGAAGGAGAATGACTATAAAATACAATTAAATAGCTTGTTATTATTATATTGAGTACTACTTTATTTAATAGATGAACCATTGAACTATTACACCAATAAATTCTATTTGATTTAACAATCCACCCACAACGTTAAACGTTTTGCTACGAGCATACAAAATTCAGAACACGTTAGGTGGGCTGTTACTGGAGTTCATTTACACGTAAAATATAGAGCAGCAGTTGAATAGTAGTCATACTAAGGTACATAACAGGTAGTTCTGACCACATGTCCAATAAAACCGTTTGAAAAGCATTTCCATACATATTTCATGCCCTCTTGTGTTCCCAGTACCACGCATGCGCTGAAATCCGGACGCCATTCTCACTTTCACTGCCGCTAGTGTTTTGACGTACAATAAATACCCACCGCATTGCTAGGCCTAATGTGTTCTTGACACGAAACATAAAATTTTTGAAATGGAGTTTACCGTGAAGTTCCTTTTATGATAGCCATGTGGACGGTTAGAGAATTTGTTAAAGGTAAGTGTTTATTGGTTATGTTTGTGTCACGGTTTGTTTTCATTGGTTATAACGTAGATAAGTCATGTGGGGTCAATTTGAATTCAAGTTGACGTGGTGTAACTTTTTTATTGGAATATTATTGAATTATGACAGAAAGTGTTATGATTTTTTGTTAAATATTGCACTAAATACGTAAACGTATGCCGGTGTTTTTGCTTTTGGACGTAAGCTTTGTTGAAGTATTTATAATTTATTAGAACAAAAATAACACTAGTGTTATTATTACCTTTATTAAATGGCTACACGTGTATTAAGGGTTTTCAATCAAAATGTTATAAAACAAATTATTCTAATCAATCTAATGCATTGTATTCGAAAACTTAAGAAATTTCGCTCACGTGTTCGTCCAAGTCATGTTAGCGATGTAAGTGGGGTATGAAATTGCGGTGCGTTGCCATAGAAACGAGAAGAGGGTTGAAGCCCTCCTCGACTCACGTTTTTCGCCGTAGCTGATTGCCTATCTCACTGGTAACGAAATTAAATTATGAACTTCGCTGCGGGAAATAGTAAATAATATTCCGTCAACATGTTATGGCATTATTTTGTGTTTTTAAAGTAGATATTGATAATTTTGCCCAAATGATGACTTATGCATAGAATTTATTTACTTTAACAAAAGTTAGGAGACGTTTTGTTAATTATAATAAATTTAATATAGTCTTCATACAACTGTGATCTTTGCGTGTTACCATATGTTTCAAATTAAGTTATATTTTCGATCACTTTTTTATGACAAAATAGGTTCCTCTGGTTAGGAAGCGATTGCTACGAAATGTGCTTTTGCTTATTATAAGGGATTTAGAAGGGTGCTACCAAAAATAAAACATAACGACAAAATCAATAGTGAAATATCCAATATGGATAAGAGTGAGCACAACATCCGACTGCGTAATATAGTTCGGTCTCTACGTAATTACTTTATATTGTGAGTTTTCAGATGAAGGCAATAAAATGAACTCTATAATCACACATTGTTAAAATTGTAGATAGACTCGCTGATTCCACGATTGTTATCAAATTACATTTCAGTATTTTTATTGTTTGACTCTCAGAGATCAGTCAGTAGAAAAATTTAGAGTTCGAAATTGGTCCATATTATGTTTGCAGTGTGGACCATGAGAATGTAGATTTTAAGGATAATCATAATACTTTTGAGTATAGATTTTTTGTTTAAGTTTGTCTGAGAATGTCATATTCAAGGTAGTTAATTGGTTCGAATCCTAGTAAGCGTTATGTAGGGTCATTTGTTTTTTTATTTTGCCTTGGTCAAAGAACTGTATCTGATGATAACTGCAGTGACATCTATACTTGATATTTAGGATCCACTACTCACTAAGACGAGCCCAGTACAACTGTATTTCGACAGTATCGACAAAATGCCAGCCTACCTGTTTCTCTGCCCTAAGCCACAGCAATATGATTTGTCCCGAGCTTTTAGCTTCTACATTATTATGACGGGATGTCTGAGTGTAGCACGCGTACATATTAAAGTGTTCGTGACGTACCTACAATACGTGTGCATGCAAGCATGTTGATTAATGTATTTTCAAATGTATTACATATTCCAATCAGGCAAAAATATCAACTTCCGCAATTTGCCCGATATATTTTATTATGTAATAGATATGGATCTGTCAGGATTCAAATTACGGACGTGGCACGTATTAAACACGGACTTATTAATATTTATATGCAATACTAACTTCAGCCCCCGATTACGTGTGGGTTTATATTTATGTATATATTAATGTAGTAGAGCTACGCTACTACACTTAAACAGCATGAACCAAATCCACATCATATTTCGGACAAAACCGCCGTGTAACAAAATCTTAACTATGTGCTGCTTTTCATTCAGTGTAAAATATTGCTAGAGCCTTTACATTTTGCATTCCTTGGCGGCTCTACCATTCCTACAATTCCTTAGAAATTTAGGTTTTAAAAGGCGCTATTAATATCTAGCCTAGTTACAGGTATGTTTTTCGAGTACACTTAATATAATTAAGAAAAAAATATATAAATATTCTATAATGATGTGAGTTTTTTTTTGTACTAATAGCGTCTAATGTTATTCCACAAACTATACATTCAAAATAAATTATTTCTTCAATTTAACATTTTAAACTAGTAATAAATAAATTTCAAAAAAAAAAATTCAATTTATATAATTTTCTTGAAATTTAATTATGTACATTTATTTTTTTTCCTGAAAATTTCAAGTTTCCGTCGGATAATATTTTTCTTTATTATAATATTTGATGATATGCAGGGTAACAGCTAACGCTCTATGAACCGTGTCAGTGATGCGAAATACCCGAGCTATAAGGGTCCTGACGAGTGTAAACAGATATTTCCACCCCCTCAACAAGTTTTAGCTCATTTAGTACTAGCTAGTAGCTAGTACCCCTGTGGTTTTATTAAAAGCTTCATTTACTTAAGATTGCATACATTATGCTAGTACTTTTGATACTTTTAACTTGCCTTTTATAGAATTCTTGGTTGGATTTATTATGCCTGACTGTCTGAGACTGCCTCGGTGGCGTAGTTGTACTACGGTGTTATTTCAAAGCTGAGGTCTCGGGTTCGAATTCCGAGTCGGGCAAAGTGATACTGGATTTTTCTATTCATTATCAGCCCAGAGTCAGTAATTTGTGCCCGATATGGCGATAGGCTCGCCCCCTATCACATCGTGGGATGGAACATACAAGGCGAAATGTGCGTGTCCCGGTAGCACCTCTGCCTACCCCTTCTGGGAACAAGGCGTGAGTTTATGTATGTATGTATTTATTATGCACTTTAGAGACATAATTCAGTCGCCTAAATCATTTTGAAACATTTTTGTTTTAATATTAAAGAATAAAGGATTACCAACTTGGTAACAAGTGGTAGTGGGCCGGGCACATAGCTCGTAGAACTGATGACCGCTGGGGCCGAAAGGTTCTAGAGTGGAGGTCACGTACAAGCAAGCAAAGTGTCGGACGCCCACCCACAAGGTGGACGGACGACCTGGTTAAGGTCGCAGGAAGTCGCTGGATGCAAGCCGCTTCCAAGAGGTCTATGTGGCGATCTATGGGGGAGGCCTATGTTCAGCAGTGGTCTTCCTGTGGCTGAAGAGAGAGAGAGAGATTTAAAAA
Source organism: Theretra japonica (assembly GCA_033459515.1). Lineage (NCBI taxonomy): Eukaryota > Metazoa > Arthropoda > Insecta > Lepidoptera > Sphingidae > Theretra > Theretra japonica. Next base: position 9,486,475 of record CM065943.1, read on the forward strand.
TAAATAGCCATATATAACTTCTTAGTAAATTATATTCTACATTTTCAATACTGATCTTTTGATCCCGTAGAAATAAAAGCTAAGTTTTAGAACATAAAGTTACTCCAAATTATGTCGTATAGGATTACAATTATTTAGTTCTCAGATTCAAATTAGCTCCAATTAATTCCCTTCACGGTGACGCGGCGTGTCTAATTTCTACAAACATTTTCAAAGTCAAGTTAACACCTGGTTTGGCTAATGATTACGAAACAAAACTAGCACGGTAAGTTCCCATCGACAGCTGTGTTCACTACCATGAAAGTTCTAATCAAACATTAGAGTCAAGGTCGGCTGCACATAAATGGCATTGTTTTTTAAATCAGGTCAAGTGCGAATTGTGTATTCAAACATTAAAAGGGGGAATTTTGTATAGTTGAAGTTGTATGGTGCTAATTTGATTACATAATATGTATTTTTTATAACTTTTTATGTAAGCTTATGTAGTTATGTGCCAATGCGTAGAGCAAGTATCTCTCAGTGGCTGAGAGCGTGGTGCTTAGTCCAAAATGCGAAATAGTGCGGATCGTAAGACTAATGACCAGAACTTTTATAATACATACTGTCAACTAGAAGCTCAAGAAGTTATAGGGTAATAATATAATATTTCTATGCAGCAAGTACATCGTTGGATCAGCCAAAGGGTAGACATTTAGGTCTAATCTAATTTGCAGAAAGTCACTTCTAACGGGTGACGTGTAAAATCTTGGGGAAGGTTTGAAGGAAAGTCCATTCAGCAGTGGACTTCCTGAGACTGAGAATATCATATTATTATTTATTGCTTTCTTTCTCGTTGTTTCAGGTGTGTTGAAACGTTGAACGCGAGGAAAAACAACGTGCCTTATGATCTTCCTCCATTTTACCAATATCATTTTACTAAGTTCAGTCCAATGTTAGTGTAGCAAGACATCGTCCACATAACCTGGCACTTTGATCTGTCCAAACTAGAAATTACTCTTAGTATAGAAAGCACCAAGAAATACTAAATAGTAAAATTGTCACTGCCATTTTATATCTAACCATAAGAAATAGGATAACAGCATTGCGAAGAGAAACATTTTGCTAGAATTGCACAGAAAATATTTATCAGTTGCTTATCGTGGGTTGAGATGTGCCTGGGATTCGAGTTGTGAAGTAGCCGGTGCAGTAGAGTGGATGGTGTTGCCAACAAGATGTCAGTGTGGGTGGGCAGAGGCGGCGAGGAGCGCGCGCCGCCGCCCGCGCCCGCGCCCTCCACTCTCCTCTCGAACAACACCTCCATGGAGTCCGGGATCGAGGCTGGCGTGCTCCCCACGGTCACGGGATCCCTTGCTTCGGCCCGGGACTCGTTGGGGTCGCTGTCCCGCGCCGCGGAGCCGCTCTATGACACGGACCACACGGACCTCGGGTCGGAGTTGGACGAGGCGGAGATCCGAAGGGAGTTGATGCACGATGTAAGTTCTGCATACTGAATATACCTAGCTTTATTTCTACCCTCTAATTATCCAAAGCGTCGAAAAATTCTATAAAAATGTACTTATTAACCCACATTACGGTCCAACATTTTTCTTTTGTAATTCAGCGCAGTTTAAATTTGCGTTGTATTTTGTTTTGTTACAGAAATGGCGTCTCCTATTTGACCGAGTAAGTACAACTGTTTCGAATATTTCATTGTATGGAATTAATTGTTACAAAGAATGTAAATTTCTGTTGGATTGCAGTTTGGTTGTTTAATTAATGACAAACTCGACCAAAAAAAGGGAACAAAAAGTCTGTTGTATATATTGTATTGTAAAGCGAGTAGAATTCTAATATCAGTTTAAAACGCAGGCTATAAAATCATCGCCGGCAGTATATTGTCATGTAACGCATTAATTTTAAAATATCATAAATATGATGACATCTTAGCATAAACAACGTTCGTGTTAAATGTAAATTTTATAAAAAAATATAACTTTTACGATCCGGAAACAAATTTCACAGAATATACCTCGATTTTGACTTATTAAAATGTATAGAAGCTCAAGCTAAAATGTTTTTAACAACAAAGGCTGGCGGCAGCGCCAACGATCAAACGATGTGTGGTCACGTACCGTGCATAGAGATAATAAGAAGGAGAAGATAGGGGCGCTTGTGTATTTTTTGTGCCACTGTTTTTGGAAACGAATGAAAATGTCATAACCGAAGTACGCACAAGTGTGAACTGGTAGATGGCACGTGATTATGACAGTCGGGATGCTATGTTGAAATTATAATTAGGTGTTTATGGACGTGACTGTGTCGGAACGTCATCTGAATTAAACATGTAATCATATTGCAGTTCGACCCGGAAGGTTTCGGAGAGATACCGTGGCCTGATTTCTTGCACACACTTCAACACCCAGACTTCATAGCCCAAGTACCGAGCCACAAGCGCGAAGTGAGTTGTATTACATTTTAAAAACAATCTGTGCTCTAAAACTTCTTGGTAACAAGTTGAATTTTGTTGCAGATTCTATTAGACAAAGCCCGCAGCGCAACGAGCAATGCCATCACATTTCAAGAATTCATCAATGTGGTGAGTCAGTTCGAAATTTTGAGATAAAATTGATGTGTTTTTTTCCAGGCGGAACGATCGTACTCTATCTCCAAACTATTATTGCTGATGTCTGTCCAATTAAACCGATAAATTCGTTTTTATACGCGCACGTGTAATAAATACGACAATATATGCGTCACGAGGAGACGGGCGTCGGTCGCCCTTTGCCTTCGCAGTGGGTTAGGTTATGTCTCACCGCGTCGCCTCCCACAATACAAGACAACTAAATTAAGATGCAACGCCGATTACGCTTGACTCCCGCCCGTCCGAAAACCTCTCGAGTCACAAAAACACATTTCACACGAGTGACGTTTTCTCGTGACCACACAAGGCCAGTTTAACGCAAACTATATGGTTTAAAGATACGTAACCGCCGTCCAAAAAGGACCCCTTATCGGGTCCTACTGTCCGAGCAGAAGGTCGATAAGCTACGGCGCGATTTATTAGTTGGACATTTATTTCTGTATAGTTAAATATATTATCTTAAACGCGTATTAACACTGAGCACAGTCGTTTATTAGGAATTTATTTTTATTTTGATAACATCTTAAAAGGACGTCTATGCGTTTTGACTTTATCTTAAATATACTAATTTAAGTTTGATTACGATTAAGTTATATTTTGTGGATATAATTTATAACACTTAGTTTTAAAGTAAAGCATATTAATTTAACGTTATTATCACTTTGAATTAATAAAACTTTATGGATTTACGAGTTTTGTTAAATAATTAGATGATCTCGATGGGGCGACCCTCATACATTACTTTAATGCACGAATATGCCAGATACAAGTGTGGCCTCAATTAATTTATTCTCGGGAGGTAGGCGATATTTTTAACAATATTTGCATAAAAGAATCTTAAGAAGCACTTTAAGTCGACCTAATGTCGCCCGTGAATTATATCCCCTGCCTTTATTAATTAAGTTATTTGAGAGGGACCAGTTATAATTGTATAAGGTTATTGAGCTTAATGATCCGTGATAGTCATTTATCTCTTTTTTTAATACGCGATAATGGAAATTGTTATTGAATTTAATGTATGTAATACTGTAAGTGATAATTTTAAATATAATTTCAGGTAAGTATTTTCCTCATTATGAATGCTAATTCTTTATAAATTTACGCCACTATTTAAAGACATATCAAATAGTAAAGAGTAAATTGTTATAAAAACACTCCAGCTCTAATTATGATGCTTACAACTTCCACATTATAATTTTCAATAACCTACTATTACTTCCATTCATCATCACAGCCTTTGTCAATTGTTACTTTATTTGGTAAGCACGGCACTATTTAGCCCTGTGCAGTCTTATATCCACGTTAGATATAAATTATATAAAGAGAAGCTGTTGTTTCCTAACTACAATCGTCTGCAATAATTACATCATCAGGAAGACGGATATAGGATTGTAGTGCGTCTTGCGGGCGCCTCCTTAGCTCTAATGAGTCCTCATCTGTTGTTATTTTCGTTTCCGTCTTTCGACTCTTTCAATCGTTCGTTCTTTTGGACGTAGTTTAACGTTGATAAACGAGTATGGGCTATATTGGATCCATCTACTAAAGTTCATTTGGTGGAGCGAAATTACAAAGGTTTTTTTTTAAAAGAAAGACCATGTTTTAATTTTAAAATTTATAAAATAGGCTAAAGATTGGCAGTATGCACATTAAATTCTACTTGAATTCCCGTAAAAAATGTCTGCTAAATGACATTTATCCACAACGCGGTCTCAATATATCTGACTCTTCCTAGTAATTTTATGTGTAGCCCACTCTTTTTTCATATCGCTAGATTCGGTTCTGAGCCAACTGGATTCAGAATTGACTAGTAATTCCAAGGTTACTCCAGGCAGAACATAATTTTTTGGTTAACTTTTTATCACCATCTAACCACAGCTGAAAGCTATTTACATACATCTTTACAATTATTGCATTACAATAAAGATTTTAAATTACAAAACCAAACGCAGGGACGAGTATTTATTTTGTTGGCATCATTGCGTTTAGTTGTCACATTCGTTCCTTGGTTTCATCGGAATATGTTTCACTTACATTGTGCGGACGGCCGTAAATCAAAATTAAATTCGACATATAAAGAGACAACGAGGGACGGTGTAAGGTCGTGGGCGTCTGTGATGCGGCATCAGTGTTGCCAGGACATTCGTTTTTACAAGAGTTTTTGGAGTTGTGGAATGGTGCAAAATTTCCCTTATCACAGAAAGTATGTGTAAATAATGGTTATAATTTCATTTCACGGACGCTCGTTGTATTAATAGAAACGCAGTAATTTAGGCTAAATGACGCACTGCACCTCTTCCCAATTAAGAAAGTAAGTTGCGAATATGCACTATTAGATACTATTTACGAGTATAAGAGCGCTGGCGCATCAAACGTTTTAAATATTAACACAGACGCCGAATGTAAAACAAGAAAATCTATAGATAGAGTTTTCTAATGTCCAGTATAATCCAAGCGACATTTTAACTTTCTCCGATTCGTAGTACTCATCGCAAAGCAAAAATTTATATTCGTTATTTTTATAAATGCGTTTGTTTATTTTGTTATTCGAGTAATTTTATATTTTATAGCAGGTAACACTGCGCGGCATTCTTATGCTAATCCGAGCGAACCACATTCGAACGGGGTGGGCCAAATTGTTATTTATATTGTCACCTCGCGCTTTTTTATTGGGACCTACCAAAACTGAGCTAAATTACTGGCTGACTTCATTGTGCACATATCTCCTTATAAATTAAAGATTTTTTATTGTTATTTTCCGAAATATCAAACAAAATTTGGGTTTATTTTGACTTGGTGCAATAAGTTCTACAATTTTAGTGGCAGTTTAAATGAAACATGACAAAATATAAAGCTAAGTAAACTTGTGTGCAGAAACGGTATGTATTTGTGTAAGGCGAAAAAAGATCTAATAACGTTAAAAGCAAATCCAGAATAATGTTTCCGTTTACACTAGAAGACAGAAATAACTTAGTCATTTAGTAATGGCTATGGAACGGTCGATTTCCCTTTAAAAACCTAGTCATCCTTTGTTACAAAAATACTTTTACTTTGATGTAAAGAATGATTGATGTTTCGGCAGTGAGTGGAACAGAAGCTTTTATGGAAATCGCACTTGTTCCATGAAGCAATTTCCTAACAGGAAATTATTCGACGCATTTAAGTCGCTTGAGTTCTAACGCGAAACGGAGACACGTTTCTGTTCACAGGAAACTAATATACGTACTATAATCTCGTGTTCTGTCACACTATTATATTTGCTATCTTATTGTTTTACTTGCTATAATTAAATACATACTTATATAGTAAGTTTTTAAGCCTATAGCGAGTGATTGTTACGCAAAATGTTTGTATATTTTGCAGCAATATAGATGAATGTAAACAATATTTTGATAAGATAATTAACAGTCGAATGTTTGGAGGATATGGTGTTGGTATTAAAAGGCGACGGCTAAGCATTACCTGTGTTGAATAACAAAAAAGTTTTAAACGACGCCGCGGACCCTTAATCAATTTATGAGGCGCTAACTGGAACACGGAAAATGTATTAAAGCACAGTGTGGGAACGAGTCCTACGCCAAACATAGTTTCAGAACACTAATAATGTTAAATTGTTGCTTTTAACATTTTTTATACACCACACCTATTGATTTGTCTACATTTTTGTAAATATACCATTGGAAGAACTATTTAAATAACAGAAATTTTTATATGTAAAACGGTATTAAAGGAATTTATTATAATTTTGTTACATTACTACAACAATCATACGAGTATTTCGCGCTATTACATGTTGCGTGTCACAAACTGCATGCTAATAAAAGCTAAGCATAATTAAAAAGTTTACAAATTAGAACATGATGCGTTTCAAATTCACATTGGGAACAAAGACAATTACTTAATAAAACACACCTCAATCAAAATTAATTGCTTTACGCATTAATCTCTTTATCTGGCCACACCACGGCAACAAAACAACGCGTACGCTCCAGCCGAGGTAATGGAAGCAATCATTCCAGATAGGACGCCTCTAATGTGAGAAAAGGTAGACGTTCCGTTCGGATCGTTAATTTAATTTGAAATAATAAAAGTTATATCCATCATTTATCACTTTCGACAAATTTATTTTTAAATGCCCACTTTGACGTTCTTATCTGTGACTGGCCATTGGGGTGGGAGCAAAAAGAAAAGGTCTGTTATAAATAGGCGTAGGCGTGCCGCTGTCGGCGAGGCGTCAAGCCGTCATTAATACCAGCGGAGACACCGCGGACTAGCCCTCGCTGGACAGGAGGTTTATGGTCCAGAGTCCAGACTAGTGCACTACGCCTAGCGCACATGTTTACCAGAACAACTCAATTGAGCTTATCTTAACGGTTGCAGAAGGTTCCCACTATCGTTTATTTTGTGGATAATCATGGGAAACCATTTGCATCAGCACAGTAGCTATCGTCGTTTAAGTCTTATCAATAGCACGACATTCTCAATCTGCAGGGCCCTGATATATATTTTTTGTAAAATATTATACTACGTTTGACGAAAAGGTCTTGAGTGAGAGCTCATTTAGGACTAACTACACCGCTATTTTGCATTACAATATATTATGGAAATGAAGAAAGGGATCAATTTTATCTATGAATTTGCACAAAAGGACGACCAGTGATAATTCATGTTGATCGTAATAAGCGGACTTAAACTACCTTAAAAAAATATATTTTTATTAACAAAGCCGTACAGAACATGTAATTTGTCATAATACATAAAACAGACTCAATATCTCATTGTAAAGTAGTATTTAATATATACAAGGTCGTAGCAGTTCAAAGAGCTTTTTACGTGCATTTTATATTTTCAGCACACAATGTCACTTTATTATGTAAGTTTTAAAAGTGATAAAAAATCGATTTACTCCGGCGCGGCGGTGATATCACCATAACTAGCCATATTTATTATATTATTCCGTTTATGAACACAACAGTCTATCCAACAGCCGCATTAGTTTTTGCAAGAGTTTGGCAACGGAGTGGTATTCTTGGCCGGCGTCGAGCCATTCCTTTGTTGAACATGATTGATTCGTCTCCGAGATGCGACAAAAACGAGCGCTGTTTACATACGACGGCTCTTTTATTATGCTAACCAGGAAATAAACATGCGTTCGCAGTCTCTGCCATTCAAAAAAATGTTTATAGCAACTGGATTGTATGCGGAAAATTTGTGCCAGCGTTTACCATAAAGGGTCATATGATGTGATGTGCCATATTTTACACCGATTAACCTGAAATCTATGCTTATTAGTATTTTTTTTGGCAACATTTATAAAAACTTGGCGGCCAACATTTATAATATTTCTTGCTCAACAGTAAAGTCCAGGTATATTATTATACCCGTTTTGTTTTCAAATAATAACTATGAGGTTTTTTAAGTGGAGCTTTTGTATGCTTAATATAAATTAATTATTATTCAATTGCCAGCATCTGTTGTGACCTGCAGTCAAGGTTTAATTTCCTAACCATTACATTTCTGACTTGCATTTCCTCTTATGGGAACTCCGGCTCGATCTTCGATAATTCCTAAATACTGTAATAAAAAATAAATTAGAAAGATGTCACGGGTAAAAAATATCCTCGTGTGTACCTAATTCGTTAGCGAGTCCTGTCGCGCGGTGCATTCCATCGTCGAGTAAGTTTTCGTGTTCGGTGCGACTGTCCGTCCGTAACTCACGCGCTATCGGTGCCATCTAAATTGAGATTTTATTGACGATTACTGTTCTAGCGACGATATCGTTGCGATCTTGGCGCCCGACCCGGCACACCACGCCGCCCGCACCGCTTTGATCCGTCGCTTGATGAAGTGCTCACATTTTTACACTGAAACGATGTTCATTTTTCTTCTGGCCTGATAAAAGTAAAGGACTTTTAAAATTATGTATTTTGACCTTATTAGTAGAGTAATGTTTTTTACTGTTACTCTGTTTACATGGGTTATGTTACATGCGCGGCTCTATGCCCTATGTAGAGCACGGGACTACAAAGCAACTTATAAATTGAGTTTCAGAAACTACACTACACTTTTTGTTCCTACAAATCTAAACCCGTGACAAATATTTATTTGAATTGTAAATATCTAAAATGCCTAATCATTCCAATCTACGGTCTATTATTGATCACTCTGCATGCGCCTCGCGACCTGTCCTCGCACCGCATCTGCGAAACTCAAAAAACACAAGGAGTCACGATTAACACGACCATAATATTTCTTCCATCAATACTTTTTCTATCAATATTGTCGTTGAGAAAGTAGTACAATGGATAGTTAATGAATACTTTCAAATCAAATGACCAATACAAATGATTATCGAGATGACAAGTAGAATAAAAACTAGAAGCGATTGTTGGTTGACATTGATCCTGGACATAAATTTTTACAATATCGCCTATTGTTCTTTGCGGGCCGAGGAAGGGAATCTTATAACTCCGTTCACGAGCTTGTTATGATCAGGACATTTTTATCGACAAAATTCTGGAGTAACGTTTATCAATGTTATTGTATTATAGAAGAATATTTGTTCAGAGTTAGCCTTCGTGACAAAGTTATACGTGGTAGCGCCACAATGTTGTCCTTACCGTATAGTAGTAGTTGCGTTGGATTACTATACTGTAACAATGCTCCGATCTAGTGGTGTGGTTCAACTATTTCACAGTAAACTGTTGTGAAGTGATGACTTTGGTGTAGTATTTAGTTCATCAGTGAAACAGCCGAAGGTCTCATACCCTTCTATTCCTCCCTTCCGTTTCTCTTTCTATTCCGAGGATCCAGCAATGCAGTAATGATCTAAGTGTTGTAGATTTTCATGGGGTAATCACTTGCCATTTGATATCTGATAAGTAGGTTCTTAAATAAACCAAAAAATAAATAGCAATGAATCTCCAATTTACAAAGGTACTTCTATCCCAATAATTTCCATATTATTGATTTGCTAATGTCTGAGCACAACTACGAAACACGTCACTTGTGTTTCGCTCAAGCGCCTCTTTAGCCTGACGTCTTTACGCGCGCGCTGAAGAATAGCACTCCACATGCCCGCCGCAAGGAAGCACACTCGCGCAAAACATATTCCACTTAACGGCAGCTCGTTTCCTGTATCTTGCAAATTTCTAGACTTTAATATAAACGCGTTTGCAGAACATGTCTTTACAGAAATTGATTACGGGATGTTACGTATTCGATCCGTGATTTAGCATGTCATCAAAATGGGGTTTACTAGATTTGAGGTAAAAAAAAGCCACCATCCCTCCGAGTCGGTCCACGCCACACCCGGAGGGACAAATGATGATGGCGCTGGAAGGTGGCCGTGGCAAATCATCGCCGGGGGTTGATGGCTCGTATAATGTTAATAGTTTTTTCCAAGACCACACCGAGGCACATTTACAATAATTTCACGCGCGGCGAGTTCACACGCACCTGTGCCCTTAAACTCGGTTTGTTTACGTAGTTCCAACAAAGGGTTATAGCTTAAATGTCTATATTTAATGCCTGGTGTGACGAAATTAAAGCCATCAAATGTTTAAAATCATAAAACTTTTCCAAACTGAGCACGTCTTACGACACTCCTTCGTCCGCCGCGGCGCCTATTCTAACTGACGCCGCCGATCTTACATAATAGCATTTTATATTCTACATCCCAATGACATCACACGCACCTCCGCTTAAGTCCACTGCTTTAAATGTACATCTCAATAAACCTTCGACAATTAACTACTCACGCATCTGATCATGAAACATCAATGCTATCTAAGATCATCGGCGATTGATTGTTGGACTATAAAACAGCGAGGTCGCCATTAACTCACCGATGTGTTCGTAAATAGATAATTTTAAGTTGACAATGACATTCACATTTACGTCGGTGAATGAACCGGTGCGAATATGTGGAGGTGTCGATCGTAAAGATTCCAAAACGGGCCCCCTCGATGATGGCATGAGTCTGGTGACATCACCCGGTAACAACAATAAGCACTGCTCCAAATAGAAGCTCGCCGAACATACTCGCCCGCTACAAGTGGCATTTAAAATAAGAAATTGTAATCTAAAAAGGATAATAAAACAATTGGACAGTTAACCGGGAACAAGGCGCGTTGTGCGTGGAATGCCGCTCTCTATATTTAGCGAGCTCGTTTGCGTTGTGTCGAAATGAATAATATTATATGAGAGAACAGAAGTCAAGCGGCGCGCATAAATTAGCAGATAATCGAGCGGTATCACCTGTCGATGTGTACGCGCACGCGACTACCAGACGCGTTGTGGAGCGCGCACCGCCGCCGCACCGCCCTGCGCCCTGCGCGCGCCGCGACTCCCGCACTTGATTTACTGCGCGGTGCGCTGTCGTCGCCGTGATCCTGAAAGCACGTGTCTATTAACTGCAACGAGAACAAGGTTCGCACACGACTAAATAAACTTCGACGCTATCCGCATAGAGATGTTTTCAAGGGCCATTGAAGCTACTCTGCGATGTATTTACAGACTGTAAGGTGTAACGTGTATCCTGTATGTTATCGCGCGGTGGCCCGTGAAATGGTTCACGCGCGCGATGGAGAGATAAGACAAGGCCGATGCCAGACGCCCTCTGGACTAAATATTTACAGTGCGACTGTGAGGAAACATAAATAGTGTACGTCCGACAGCGTTCGTTAGTGTTGTTAATTGGATTCGTCATGTAGCTCCGAGCGATTGTAGCTAAGTAAACATTCCTTGCGATCCGCGCGCTGACATCCGCGGAACGAAGCGGCCGATGCTAAATGATCTCGATGCTGCTCTCTCTACAAGTTGTAATGCAGTTAAAATGAATATTCACTACATTTGTCATCATAAAATAATACTGCAACGTCTTCTCTAATTGCACTTTCACTTCGAATGAGTCTTTCATCCAAATGCTTTATTTTGCAACTGGGCATAGCTTTCTCATTTCATGTACGGGAAGGAGGGTAGTACACTGCGATTGCTGTGAATCATTGATGAATGGATTTTATTAGACAAGTGGCCAGTCTAATTAGAAATCTCAAATTACCCAACCATATTGCTTCGCGGTATTAGCATTCAAAGGGCTCCGTTGCTCTATCCCTGATAAAAAAAACTTTCGATATTCCAATATAGTGGAATAATTATGAATCTGATTTCTACAAACCGATTTGCAATCCGCCCCAGAAATAAAAACCGCTAATAAAATACTTATTAAAGTAAATTAATAACAATTACACATTTTAATAACATTACAATCAAGACATTCCATTGAAATGTTCTGCTCACGAATGCGAATTATCATGGCAACTATGCACATAGAAGCGTAGGGTAAACGCCCCTGCGATGGTCGCTAGAATGCACTTCACTTCCAGATAATAACAGGTGTGGTGGTTTTACTCACAATTAAACCGCAGTTCCCAGGGAATTAATTAAAAGGAGCAACCAACTCGTACCTTGATCCACGAAAGCCACATAGTGTTGGTTTAGCTTTAGAATACAATTAGTGACATGCGAACTTGCCCTGTAATCAGTTATGCCTGACTATTGTTGGTTCAAGAACTCAGACTATTTATTAAGGATATCGTGAGTTTGATCGTCTTGGTGTTTTTATTATTAAAATTGTATCGAAGACATGTAAAAGCATTTGTGCGGTGTGATAAACTCAGTGGCCCGTACCCGATGAGGTTGATGTCCGGCAGACAACAATTTAATAGATATAAACCGAATCACCCTGCAATATAGCTGATGATTTATATTGTGGCGTCACCATATATCCTAGGCAAAATAAATTAGGCAGACGATGATGAAGGGCTTTTTAAGATAGTTTCTTAAATTTACGCGAATGTTACACATTGGAATAAAACAAAATTTTACGGATTTTACCGCCAATTTGATTTAATATTTATATTTTTTAACTTCCCGCCGTTTCTATCACTTTACAGCTGGTCACGGGGTAGACAAAAAAAATGTAAAAAATAAAACAAATTCACGATAAAATCCGTAAAAAACAGTTTTATTCCAATGGGTTTTTGTGACTCAACGAAATTATAGTATATTTTCCATACTTATTTTGCATTAATTGTAACTTTAAACGTATCCTACGGACCCAGAAAGAACTACTGTCATCATTTACAAAGATATATTTAGCATCAAAAATGTGTTTCTTACACGAGTCAAAAATGCTATAAATTAAGTAATTACGTAATTTTGAAAGCAATAACTTTCCGGCTTATGGTTTTGTGGTATTTTTGTATAAATGTAGTAATTTCACAGTGCGCGGGCAAGTAATTAGTCAGTGCGAAGCCGACGTGAGAGTGGTGTCAGGCAGATAGCATCTAAAGCGTTGTTCGAGTCGGTACTCAGTACTCGGTGTAGCCTGTGGAGACGGGACGGTCACAGTGCATGCCTCTCGTGAGCGCCTCCCACAAGCTGCGCCACTTTCTTACGAGCCCACGTATCAGATCTGATATATCCAAACGATTGTCTTCATTATGTTTGTGAAAATATTCATTTTAGTTTAGCTGGGAAAAGTAAGTATGTAGTACGGAGAAGTTTTTGGGAATACATTTAATTTTGCAATTATTATACACATATACTAATTTACGAGTAGACGAAAATCGCCTTAATCTGTTTATTTTACTGGTTCTATTAAAAAACGTCTTTATGAAATAAATATAATTCTCTTTCTTCCGTAAAGTCATAGTAGTCATAAGTTCAATATTTTTTAAGCACATGTACACTTTGAGTTTTTTTTTTAAACGACGTAAATATGTATTGCTTATTTGTAAAACTCCACACAGTACTTACTTACTTCTGTATTCGTCTGATACAGTACACAGTAATTACTTACTTCTGTATTCGTCTGATTGGACCTTAAAACACGAATGTTTGTTCAAAAGTACAAATATGGCTACAAAGTGCATCGGTTCGGTATACGGATATGTAAACGTTACGAGTTCTGAGCGTTAAACACTTGGTGTGATGTTGTAAACACGAGTCTTAATTATCGCCACACCATTAAAAACATAAATAAATAGAAAATATTCTCGTTGCATTCGATTATTCCCGCGATTTAATATTCCGTTAAATTGCGCACAAAAGAAATTAACCTTACACAAAAGACATTGTTTTAATACATTAAGGCTTTGCCTGTTGCTTTGCTTTTATTCTGAGGCATTATGTTTTTACAAGCATTGAAAAAATATAAATCGTGTAATGAATTTGATTAAAAGTGCGTGGTATCGGACCGGACTCGACTGCCTACATGTTCACGGTGGTCGCGGGTTCAAATCCCAGGGCACACCTCTGACTTTTCGGAGTTATGTGTGTATTGATAGTCAATCACCACGCACTTTAACGGTGAAGGAAAACATCGTGAGGAAACCTGCATACCGTAGCGATTTTAAAAAATTCTACGGTGTGTAAGTCCGCCAACCCGCACTAGGCCAGCGTGGTGGACTATATGGCCTAACCACTCTCAATGGTACTCTCGATTGTAGAGGAGGCCCGTGCCCTGCAGTGGGTCGTATATGGGCTGATACAATACAATACAATGAATTTGATTGGAACTCAGCACAAACTACAAAACTTGACACCAGAAAAAATCGCCCGTTTAAGTTTACGTATTTTTGCTACCAGATCGCTCTACGGTGACCCTCATTTGATGTAAGCTGTTGTATTTATCTTATTTTTACTTAAGTGTTCGTTATTAAATTATTATTTGGCCGAACATCTACACGAACTGTGTTTAAAAGCAGAATACGAAAGTATTTACTAAACCAAATGATTACTTAAACATAACTTTAACTACTGCAAAAGCTGCTCCCGTATGTGAACTAACTGATTCGCAATTAGTGTACGTTTTTTGTAAAGCACATAAACAGACAGACAAAGCTGCCGGCGCTAGACGTGTATGCATGTTTGAGGTAGACATTAGCAACGGGCGCCCGACCCGCCCTCGCTTTCTCACGCCCACGACCGGCGCGGGCGGCGCGGGCGGCCCAACAGCGCCTTTCTTCTTTATTACTCACCATTCACTACTTTTGTTCTATTACATATGGTAATCATATAAACGCATTATTACTTTACTTGGATTTGTTAAATGTTGGTTCTTTTTTGATACCATGTTATTGGTAGCGAAAATGTATTTTTTATTTTGTGTTTTCATGCAATATCGAATTGGGATAAAATTGTCTGTGATATTGAAGTAAGTACGAGTATTGTAATGAAAACTACTACTGTAATTGCTACGCGAGACGTGAAACGACAGGCATTTGTGCTAAATTACGAATGCTTGATTCGAAGATGATGTATCATGAGAAGTAAATTTACAGTTAGATACACAACGAGTTGTAAATCATAGCTAATATTTATTAAGAAGCACGATCAATATTTCTTCCAATGTAATGTACCTACGACTGCACATGAACAATAGTATACAAGCCACTAGCATTATCCTTTCAAGTTACAAAACAAACTCGAGCAAGCGCGCTGGCTGCACACAAAGCGTAGTTAATCTTTTCCGTGCGTCGCTAATAGTACTTACATTACTTTCCAAACGTAAATCTGTGAATCACTTTTATGTCCGACCGGAACTGAAGTAAGTTTTACGCGCGAGTCCGCCGCCACACAAGACGTCTGCTTAATCCTCCGTTACCAAGAAAGTGTTAGAAATAAGCCACAGCGCTGCAGACCAATTCTTTACCCCATTGTTAGTGACCGCAAATGTAATGTTTACCTTACATTACGTTGACAGAAATAGATGTCTTTGTCGCCGGCTCGCAAAAGATTTAATAGTATTTCTGTAAAGGATTTACTGATAAATGGCGTGTCGTCCGTTTGTCACTAATCCGATAATTCTTTAGGACTGCGCTTCGAATGGAACGTACCAAAATACCGAAACGTAAATAGTCAAAAGTTTTATGTTGGTTTTATATTGTTTAATTACAGGCGTATCTGTTTTTGATATAATGACATCACGTCTGCGAGATTCGCGTCTCACGTGGGTAGACAATAGGTTATTAGCCGTGTAGGCAGGTGGGACCAAAATATGAACCTACGCGGTCACAGCAAATTGCGCTCGCGTCACCAACCTAGATCCCGTTTATCTTTTTTTAGTACCTAGTAATACAGACTAGCCCAACTTGTTAAGTTTTATGGGAGCGTCGTATATGTAATAAAACCTTATATTTTATTGTCTGTATCTATGTTTGTGTTTGATTTAACGTTATTGCTTTTATTTCGTGAATGAACATCTGTTTTAATTTATTCATTTGGCGGTTTATTTATGTCGTCGGTTGGTTATACCAGGATGCTATAAAAAGTGTCTAAAATTGAAAATTCTCATACATTAAGGCTGAGCGGTTACAAAATGCTTAAAGTAAATACACAATCGAGTTAAACAACAACAGTGCACAGGACACACAACACTCTAAGTACGAATAAAAGGAGCAAAACAAATGGTCAATTCATAAATGTTCGAAAAAGGGCATGTGTATTTATTACGAACATAAAGAGGTAAGACCGGTGACGCTGGAAGTGTCATCTTATTATCAACTCGCGGTCGGGGGCGCACCCGACGCTGCGCTTTGTCGGCGCACCCCGCTGCCACGCCACACCACTTACGTGAAAAATTACTACTACATTTGTATGAAATCTTCATTTTGATTTTATGTGCTGGTCTTCGATGCCTTATGTAAAAAAAATAGATGTGTTATTAGACGGAAGGCGAGACTGACTCTAGAGAATAATATTAATAATTTACAGTATTTTATGTTTAGTTTAGCAATAAAATCAGAAATAAAAAACTACATAATTAATTATTAAATTTCATTCAATTAAATTTCAAAATAATTAGTGTCACACCTCAAACGTGACGTAAATTAAAAAAATTGTTTATATGCAAAAACTAGGGATAAGTTTTAAAATAACATACAAGCTAAGTGAATAAACCCAGACAATTGTGCTCGCACACGAACGAAACGTGTTCATACGTAAGGACAATATATAATAATATACGTCTCAATAAGAGCCCGTGCCCGGGCGGTCCCGATGACCCATTAATATCAAGTCGGAGCTGTAAATAAAAAACCTCGCCCCGCCATGAACACCCATACAGATTTTTCCACTTTTTGTAACAATGACATATTTTTGTTGATTTCGAATCTACTATGGTTTGGTAGCGATTGAATGTTGCTGGCATAATGGATATACATATTGGTGGTGATTATTGTTTTATATTTTCTATGATTTATTTATTGTGTCAATTTGCAGATTTTATACGTACTTACGTACGTATACTTTTGTAAATGTCGTTTGAAAGCGTGACGACTGATGAAATCTAGATCGAAATTTCGACTGCTCTAGCGAAACAAATTTTGGCCTAATTGGTACCTATATAGTCGATCCACTTCTATTTTGTAGAAAGCTAAACTAATGTTGGATGTAACAATATTTCTTTTTGTGATCTAAACATATAGTTATACCATGTACGAATAAAATAAAAATATTGGTTAAGTCTTGGTACACAGGGTTCCTCACAGAGTTTTCTTTCAACAATGTCAATATAGTTCTTAAACGGCACGTCTATAACTTCTAAGTTATAACAGTGATTGGCATGTGCCTTAGGCTTGAAGTTGCGACCACAAGTTCGGCAGTACACTTCACACACAATGAATAATGATCGTTCTATTTTCTCGACTTAAAACAGTCACTTCAAATATTAATGACGCGAAAGCTTTGCTTATTGCATCTCTACTTTTTCCCATTGCTATTATCAATAATTTATCAATCATATTTCTGCCTTAACCCAGTATTGTGAATTTTCAGTATTATCTAATAGTCCGTGTCATGTTTGGTGTGAAACCAAGTGTTATGAGATTGAAAAATCGTGCCGCAGTTAATCAGTGTATCGACACAATTCCGATGAAGTCGTCAACGTTACGAAATCGATTCGTCATCGATCAGTAGATGTGATCTACCGTCGTGACAGCAGGTGCGGTACTATGTCGTTTGCACAAGATAACTAACGTAGAGCAGCACCAGGAACTACAGCAGATTGCGCGCTAAAAGGATAACCGAAAGACCAATAGATAATGAATATGTAGGTAAACTTTAAAAAACGAAGCCCGTTTGACAATGATGCTTAGAAAAATACAAATAAAAAATATATTGGTATAATTGTACATAAACCTCTAGAAGGGTAAAAAATAATTTATATTCTAATAAACCGGATTTAAAACAATGTTTAATATCACTTGCATTTTAGATATAATGAGACCTAACATCTTATGTCTCAAGATGGCAAGCGCAGTGGAATGCCAAGCATTGCTTTGTAATTCACGGTGTTGATTTGTTTTGCTACTGTCCATGAGCGGTCGTATCGCTTACTATCAGGCGAATGGCATGCTCGTCTGACCATTATTCGTAATAAAAAAAATACAGATACATAACTTAATCAGGTTATTGTACACGAAATTCAAGGCTGTTTGTTTCTCCCGAGTCTTCTGTACCCTCGCTTGATTGTTCCTGGCTTCGGATCAGTAGCGATCAACAACTGGATCGATTATTTACAAATAATTCGACATCTCGACCGCTAGCGGTAGTCCGGTCACGTCTGGGAAAAAACGATCATAAAAATCGTGCGGAAAGCTGTGATCGATTTTGTTCTGTTGTTAGGCAATGTTATTAAAATTTTCTCAATACTTCACGAGCTTTTAACGTTAAATAGACAATATGAATGTTTCCTGGCGCTCGCATAACTATGGGACGAATAAAAAGAAGTGAAATAACTTATTCACGGCGCATAAGCAATGCAAAAGCCCTTGCCTCGCTGATAAATCACAAAACAGTCAGATAGCGCCTCTAGAGAAGTGTTCCGTTTGTTTATCGATGAATTTTAATCATTTTATTTATTATTTTACGTGAGGGTTTTAAAACTACGAGTCATTTAGATTATCAGATACTTTCCAGCGAAGTATATCAACACAAAAATATGAATTCATGGTCAATCTTTACAACTATTTGTTTCCATGGCGATCTATACTCAAAACATTGAGGGGAACTTTTAGCATTGACGACTACTTTTTTTATAGCAGGTTGTATAAAATAAAAGCTACCAAAGGGTACCGGTATCCAACATGGTTATGACCATCATGGATCATCATTAGATAGTGAACCATCTTAGTCTACTAGCTATTAGTAGAATTTAAACTGCTCTGAAATTCTTGACAAAAGTTTTAAAGCCCGGAAGATTTATTAAACCAGAATTTTTAACACTGTTGTTAAAGTGAGTCCTAATTATTAATAGCAAATACATATGTACGGGTTTTATGTTTTTATAATGTAAAACTGAAACTATAAATGTCAGAAATGTGTAATGGGGTCGAAAATGTGACCTATGTACTCACAGTTCGAATTAAGCGTAACTAAGCTATTGTTAACTTCGATTAAAAATATGTAATTGCATAAAATGTTTGCTCTGAAGTCTTTGTAATATAATACGGGGATTTTTTATTCCTAATACTCGATAAACAAAGTCAAATATTGCACATGTGCGGTGGCAAATCCCATTTATAATAAGTTAATTTTCGAAAGGCTCGTAAACCGATTATTTCTAACAAGGTGGTCTGCGAGTGTCGACGTTGCATCGCCGTCCCGTTCCCTCGCCGCCACAAATAAATTGTCTCCTTTGTAAAACGTGACGATATAGCATAAACACAAACACACACACACACCCACTCACACGCACAATATCGCTCAGATTGCCACCTTTATCCCATCTACATAAGTGTTTTAAAGGAATCTTGATGGCTATTTGTTATTCTCGTCAAGTTTTTCCGCCATTTTTGTGAATATTATTGTTTTATTTTTACAACTCAGAAAAACGAACAGTACATTATTATTTTAAACCGTATACCTATACAATTATATAATTCTTTAAACATTGCTATTTAATTCATAATTTATTGCATATTAAATGCCTGCGTATTGTATTTTTTCATACTGTTATTTTTGCATAACATATTTTTAAAGACGTATTTTTTTACATTTCCAGTCAATGTAATTACGAGGCTATGTTAAATATCTCGCTAAGTGAAAGTAGCAAGGGTTTGATTGCCATTTACATTTCGAGCGGAGTACCATGAGTGCTATTCCTGTCTTGTCCCGGGATAGCGGTTCTCGGAATGCGGCGGAAGTCCCGGGCGGATCCCGCGAGCCACCTCCTTATTAATGGCCTGTTTAGACGAGCTCCTTTGTTACTCGCTCACGTCCTGCCACTTTAACGTACGGACAGACAACTGCACCGGTGTACGTCATCCGATGCCGGGTTACTTTGATCGGGGATGTAATGCACCAGAATTCACTGCGTCAGGGACAGTGTACAATCGTTATTGTCGCGCTCGTAAACAATACAGACAAGGTGAGCTTTGGCATATTTGTTCTCAGTTTCAAATAGTTTAAATTGACACATCCTGTTGTCAGATTTCCTGGCGTTGGTCCTGTAAGGTGTTTAAATCAGTTACGAGCGGTTAACTCTCCCTTTGATGTTTGATCGTGTTTTAAAGGGATATTTGTAGCTTATCAATTTGTTTCTGTGGATGCGAGTTCGTTTGAGGGGTCGTCTAGTGAAGTTTAGGAGGATGTGCATTCTGGAAATTCATTTGATTATTAAGATATGAGTCACGTACATTCTTTGGGTGGTGAGTCAAATGTGCGTCGGATCCGGCGACATTCGCAAGGTCGCGCTCTGTGCTATTGCCCCCTGCGCAACCTACGTCCTGCCTCGCGATACACAACTATTATAATTATACAACCATGGCATTGTCATAATTGTTATTTATTGGATTTTGGATTGCAATAACTAGCAAAGAGGACTGCAGCACTTATAATGCATTATGCATAATAATTTGCTCCTCATTGCAATATTGTCGTTGAATCAGATTTAGTTCTTACGGAGAATTTTGATATTTATCATGTGCCACGAGTAAATCAGTATGATATTTTTGTGTTGGCATATTGCTATATGCTGAATGAATATCCTGAAATAATAACCCCTAATAATAATTGTTATCGTGTACTCTTTTTATTCGCCCGTGCACACATGTCTTGAATACACCATCGCTTTTAATACCTCGTGGTAATGAAAATCGATATCCAAACATCGACATGAAAACAAACTGATGTTCTAAAAGCATCCGAACAACTCATTCATACCGTCGAACACGTGAAACATTTATTGACTGGGTCGGTTATTGTGCGGTTGTATTTTAATAACAAACAAAGTTTATTTGATAAACTCTAAAATAAAACTAGAGCGAATTTGAAAAACATGAAGATATTCCAGGAAAACAGAAATAGATGTAACTTTACATCGATTTCGCTATGTCGTGTCCGAGTGTCATTTATCAGTTTAATAAGGTAAGACCATGTTTCCACTATAGTTATTGAAGCGAAACTAGCTGCCTGTCCTAAAATGTCTAAACGAAAGTAGATACAAATATATACTCGTATATTGCACTGTCACGTGATATACATATGCGTTCAAAATGTCACCAGGAACTGGGTCAAATTTAACGTGTAAGATTTGATTACAGACAGCCAGACAAGGGGACAGATGAAACTAAACTAAGCTTGTAAAATGTTGGATAGCTGCCTGGCATATAGGTCAGTATTATCAATTTCATGACTCTGTAACGATAATTACTAAATTTTAGTTCGCGTATACACGCGTGCGCAACAATTGTCTCATAGATAAGTAGGTAATATAGACTGTTGTTCCGACACCATGTAAGGTTGGAAATAAAACAAATAATGTAGTTGATTTGTTTTGTGAGCGTCGGCGTCGCTTACCGCAACAATGCGGCATAGAGTAGATGATTGCTCAATTAGCAGGACCTCCTTAGTAGAGAGGACAAGCGACGGGATCACGTCACACTTTGGACTCTAAACCGATCACCATACGCATTTCTTTCTCTCGGCGAGTGAAGGTCGGCTGCTCACAAAAGGTGATTTCGAATCCGCGCCTTGTCATTAGAGTACAATCAAACATTATGTTTAGGAATTGCCGACAGCTTAACCTGGCTTTTTCATCCATTTGATAATTTGTTATTTGGGATTATAGGGTGTGCGCCGCTGGGAGTCTGAGACAAAGTAAACATTAGCACCGCGGCCAGGCGCGGCGCGGTATCAACAAACGTCGACGGGTGATAATTGACCATCATCAGGTTTTTTGCGTTTGTGCGGTAGGTTCGGAATATGTGCATAATGCGCTTCGTTTTTGTGACGCTAATGACGCGTTGCGAATCGTGAATTTTGGGAATAGATCTTCATTGTTGTTTAGATTACGGACAGGCGAAATGTGAACGTTTGTTTATTGCAGATCTACTTAAACATCAGCCTTAAAGTTGGCTAGTCGTAACAAAATCAATGAATAACATTTATTGACTTTTGTTGATTAGGTAAGTATTCACCAAATACAATATATAAAACTAAAGCATTTTTACTCAGACTATACACCAGGTATGTAAATAATAATGTGCACTTTCAACACGTTAGCAAAATAAAATCATTAAACCGTCGAATCTCCCACGAGCCATGAATGAAACTGTTACGGAGTAAACCGCGCGGCGGCTCTCAAATCGTTAATTAACACTAATTTAATTACTTTCACACAAAAACAATTGCTTTAAAACAACATAAAAGATAACACGATACATTTACTTAGGTTATTGACTTTGTAATATTATTAATTTCCGGACTTGCGCTAATACAATTTTTTCTCATATTTCATAATGAAGGTTTTTCCTGTTGCTACTTAATATTTTGATTTTAACATCATGGGTTACGCGTAATTCTAGTGGGAATATATATTAGGCTTTTATTATCTATTCCTTTACAATTATTTTTCTATAGCATAGGTTCGGCAAACGAGCAAGATCACCTGATGGTAAATGATCACTGCCGCCCATCAACATCCACATCGCTTGAATCATGGATGTGTTGCAGGCCCACCAGATCAGGATGGGAGTGGGAAGGAAAAAGGTTGGGAACTGGAAAGAGATATTGGGCATCCGGCAGTCTCACTCACCTAACGAAACGCAGCTGTCGCTTCACGTCGGGCTCCTGTGAGATAGTGGAACCACCCCGGACGTGCCTGCCCACACAACAACGTAATGTTCCACGAGATAGTTTCTACGATGTTTTTGCTGTACCTACAGACGTCAAATAGATTGTGACTAATGGTTTTGATCGCAATCCACTTTGTATCACCTGGTTGCGCGTGATGAAGACACTCATTGAATATGGATGCCCTTGTTATTTCCCAAGTGTTTACAAACACACCGAGTCCTTGAAAACACGAAACATAACCAAGCGTTGTGACAAACGTTATCAATACAATCTGTCTGCGTTATTTAAGGAGCTTGTTAAAAAGACATTGCGGGTCAGATGAAACGCGTTAAAAGATACGGTTCGATAACAATTTGCATAAAGCGAATGCTTCAGTGCTCTACTGGTTTACGGGGAAAATACGGTAAACGGTAATGCGACTTGTTAGTTCCGCCACATGCCGACGCTGGACGGTGGCGCGGCGGTCGACCACTCGACCATATTACGCGGCCGGCAGTCACGGTTGCCGACACTAACCACTGTTTGTTTGTTTGCGTTTTTTATTGCCGTCGCACACATTCTAGACATGTTTTGACATCTTTCCGAAAATATAAGTGGACATTTTAAGAGGCGGAAAACTGAAACTGGCGCAGCTCACATTCACTAATGCAGTCAATCTATTTGTGGGAAACACCAAATGTATAATTGCCATCAAATTCTTCTTGTTATGGCGGTGTATTTGTGTGGTTTTTCAAAAACAAATATTTTGTATTTGTGCATCAAATTATTTAAACCAATTACTAAAAATATGCGAATGGTTATTCGCGTGCTTCCTGAAATAAAATTAAAACAGCAGCCACGCGACACAATTTTTAAAAATAAGCTTTTATTGGCTACATTCTTGCGCTTTTGGCGTAGAAATATTTATATATTTCAGTATTATTTTCTGTTTCTCTCATTTCTCCTATACAAACCTAAATAACTGCCTCGGTGGCGTAGTTGTGTATGATTACAAAACTGAGGTCTCGGATTCTAATCCTGGGTCGGGCAAAGCGATATTGGATTTATATATTCATTATCAGCCCGGAGTCAGGAATTTGTGTCAAATATGGGGATAGGCTCGCCCCGTATCACATCCTGGGATGAAACAGACTAGGCGAAACGTGGGTGCCTGGTTACTATCAGGAGAACCTCTGCGTACCCCTTCAGGGAAAAAGGCGTGACTTTATGTATTTATGTATGTAAATCTAAATAAAGACTTGAAGAAACGAGCTTCGATATGTACGATTAACTTAAACACGAATGTTTATAGAATGTTAATCGCTCACACTGGTCACGTGTAGGAAATGAATGAGTGAGCAATACTAAAAAAACTCTGTAAACGCAAATAATTCTCCAATTCCTTGTTGAATGCCAGGAAAGTCTAGGAAAGTGAATGGAACTGTATGCAAATACGTTCACACGAGATGGCAAGTCAGATATGAGCGACATCCACCGCAAGGCTAGTAATCTTCTTTTTCTGCCTTCCCACACCCCACACTTATGTCAGCATTGCACGACTTTAAAGCCATCTTGCAGAATCATTTGTTTAATACTACAACTGACTACTGGCTTGACATTAACTCTTATAGGAGTAAGCCATTTTGTCTACCACGATGGTCGAATGCAGTCTTCAACTCTGGCCTACTACAGTACACTTATCGTAAACCAAGAAAAACCATAAGAAAGATAACTGTCGACATAGCATGCTTTGCCGCTTCACGGTCCAGCTCGAGTTGCAAGAAATATAACAGAACCAATGTTAGGAAATACTTTCTACACACGAAATTACTGGTTGGAAAACATTGTTTCTAATAAGATGCATAAATCTCTTTGCTTCGCTGATTCCAACACTTGGTATGTCTAGACGAAAGACTAATAAATACAGTGAAAATGTAAGTAGATGAAAAGTAAAACCCATTACTAAGTTACGAACGTTCAATTAAATAGCTATCAAGCTTTTTGTGCCTTCGATAGCTTCCTTTTTTCCAATTTCGGTAACTTGGTATATAAGCAATTGCCCCACTATTTATGCGATACCCATTTGGTCATTGCCTTTTTGACACTTTTTCTCTATAGGTTCACGAGAAGCAACGGTTCAATGTTTACCTATCAACATACTAAACAGTAAATTGAAATTTCATTGTAAGACGTTTGCGATTTTTTAAACTTATTCCTTTCTTATTTGGGATCGGGATGACATAATTCCAATATATGTCATCTGGAAGGTATTTAATCGGTTACTAAAAGTAAATATTCCAAAAGCGGGATCGAATCTTGATCCCAATGGTCTCTAAAGCTCATACATTTGTATTAGACCAATGAAACACGAAAATGTTCTTATTGTACTACTTGTATTGATGCGAACTAACAGAATCACAATATCATTTATAAAGTTTGTACATTCAAATTCGACCGAACGGCGAACAATATAAACATTCCGACATAATGTAAACAACTTGCCCTATATATGAAGGATAAAAAAAGTATTTCGGACCCAATTGCCCAAATAACGCAGCTGATGTGATTGTCGTTGTTAACATTGCGAAATTGTTAACATTACAAATTCCACACAAATGAGGAGCCGGATCTAGGATCTCCTTACCTGCGGCTTCCGAACGCAGAAAAAATGAATCACAAAAAGCATTATGCTTCGTCCCTTCACATCGACAGCGTCGAATCGTGTGGAAAAAATGAAGATTATTGGTATTTAGTGCAGAAACGCGTACAATTGACGAAGAATGCAGATTGTGACACGACAAAGAGACGGCTAAATACGAGTAGTTTGGTTGTGGATACTTCGATTGACTATCGACCCGATAATCAACATTTAACGAATTCTAGGAATATGGGTCAGTGTTAGATCACCTCTGTTAGTAGTGAATTGAAGACAGGATGCAGGCAATGAGATTCTACCGGTCTAGTTGGTCTACCTACGCAATTACTACTCGCATTAATAAAGATTCCAGTCTATTCAATATGTGTAGGTTTGTTTACTTGGAAGAACGATATTCACAAATATACCTACCTAAATATACTTTTCAGTGTTTTCGTTGGCGTAGGGCATGTTTATTACATATTTCTTTTTTATTGTGTGAGTGTAATTTTGTTAGATATGTGTATTATAATATTACATACTAGCCACTTTTCCGTTCAGCTACCAAAAATGTAAACACGGATGCCATTACTTGTTTTGATTAGATTTTGTGGGTCGTGGGTCCAAAGCCGAGTTATTAGTTTAGAAGTTCTATTATTTCCTTTTCTTCTAATGTCAAGTAATGGTATCAAAATAGTTGTCCATATCACTATAGTAGTATCATTCTAGATACATCATACATGATAATTGTTTATTATTAGCACAACTTCTAGTAAAAATGTGTTGTTTTATTTAATATGTAGTCGTTATTAATTTACTCCAAAAAGAGCGAAAGACTTGTCAAATTATCTTCTTAAACATAAGTATGTAGGATGTTATGTCGTACAACATTTAAATATATCTATTAAAAAATGATTAACATGACATTGATTCTTTGTCGTTTTTTACGTTGAGCAGTGAAACAAAGTATCGCGAGCAGTAATTCATACAGTGAATTTGTATGCAGTGCGTATTCGCGACGACACAAAAAGAAACGATCGCTTGTGCGACAATGAGGAAATGCTTCGCGTGAGTCGCTCGATGACACGCGGCCGTCGCGACAAACTGACTACACATGTCCACCAGTGTACATTGTACTGCTAACTACATCGTAATATTAACAACATGGATTGGATGTTTATCAGGAATTGTTTTTGTGACTAATTAAGTAATTTTTCGTTAATGTTTGGAAATACATTTATGTTTTTAAACGGTTATCACGTAGTTGTAAAACGTTAAATAGATAATATGTGTATAATGATGGTTCGACAGTTTGTTACAATTGGATAAGTAAGAAATACTTTCTGACCAAATATTAGAAGTACCTCTTAAAATACTTCCTAAAAAGGATGCCAAGGACCTTGAACCGTGGGTTTTAATGATATTTTTCCAGCACTACAATCTTTTTTTCAATCTTGACTTGATATGTAAAGTCATACAGTTCATATTTCATTAATTTTAATACTACATTTTTACAATCTATACCATTGAAAGAGCGACAAAAATAAAGCAGTTAACTGAGTGAAATCGCGTTACACATTTCTTTCCATAAAACACGTAACAGAATCAGGTGGAAAATCAATTTCTCATCAGAGGTTAATGTTCAATTGACGCTGTTCCGGCGTCGACACCGCGGCGCCGCCCGCACATTACAACTCGCAGACACGCCGATATTATATTTATTGTCCGTTTATCACTTTTCCATTATGTATAAAAAAGTTACGATAGATCAGTTCGACGTGCCTATGTCGCTTGGGCGCAGTGACATCATTACATTGACATCGTAACTCTGAAATAAAATGTTGTACAATGTACATAGAATACCATGTGGAATGCTATGGGAAATGTGAAGCTGGATAGTATCACGATACAAAGTATAGCTTTACCATAGTAATAGTCAAAGTTACTCGATGAAAACGGACTTAACTACAGCTAAAATATATAGAAATGAAACCAACATGACAGTTGTAGTTATTCACTACAACAGAATTGCAATCTGCATGCGTAATATTTCCGAATAATATAAAATTTGTGTTGTTAGAATATCACAGTGAGTCTTGATACGAGGCAGCCGAAAGCATGTATCTTGCTAATGGATATTTAATGCGATGTGTAATATAAAGTGGAGTAAACGGCTGTTAACAATGTAAGATACTGGATGCTGCAGGCAATTTATATTTACATTTGCTCTATATACTAAGGTTGTACGACGTTTATATGTATAGGTAATATGTGTGGCAGTTCATGCTTGATTATTTATACTTATCGATATTTTGATCATGATTTGTCATGTTTTCGCAATGATTTAGGTAGATTGTAGGTACATAAGTATAACTGTGAGCATTGAAATTGGCTAGCATAGGTATGACATCTCAATCTTTGTCTATCTCGTAAATTTATTTAGTTTAGTTATTAATGCCAACTACAAGCAACATTTTCCTCTAGTACGATCCTAAATCCCAGTGCGATGTAGCCTTGTAACACAGCAAAAAAGTCAGCGCAAGCATGACTGTATTAAAAATAAAAAACTATCCATTGGTAAGTGACGCATGTACGCGATATTATGTAAAGTGGCAGCGACGAGGCGCCGGCGTGTGTTTATTGGATAATGAGGCAATCCCGCCGAGCACCGTCGCAATCAATTGAATGATTGCCGCGTCGTCATAGCTACGAGCCGTACTACGTAGCGACGCCGACTACTACCTTTAAGCCTTGCGCACACGGAACAATTTCAATCCACGATAGTGCCAATATTTTTACTTGGTCACTTGGTCCCTACAACGCACCTGGTGGTGAATGTTGTCCAGATAGAGTATTCACCCACGCGACATAGTTGTCTCCCCCGGTCGACATAATTTTGCCGGCCTGATTGTGTCAGGATAAACCCGGGACGCAACACACATACACAGGTCAGTATTATGGGTCCTTAACCATTGTGTCCGGTAGTCGCAAACCGAATGGATGCGAATATCCTACCTCCAGTTGCGATCACCGAAACTCGGAACTAAAATTGCCACGATTGCACAATTTCTCAAAATTGAATGTATCAGTCCATATACGTCTCACTCTCTACAATCCAGAGAATGAGTAACAGGGATTAAGAAATATAGTCCACCACGCTGACCTAGTGTGGGTAGGCGGACTTAACATACCAAAGAAAATCTTACAAATCGCTATGATATGCAGGTTTCTTCACGATACTTGTATAAAAATCTTAAAAACAGCTAGCATGTTACCAGTTTCCGCAACAGAAATCTCAAAGTTGCTGCGTGTGGAGAGCGCCTTACTGCTTACAACGTCTTGTTCAGACACTTTATTATGTTATAATCATGGAAATATATGTAAACAACGGGAGACTAACTAGGCGATTGTGATTGCCGTACATGTTCCCAGGTAACGTGTTTTGTAAAATTTCGTGGTTATGTAATTAAATATCTAAAACAAAACGGTGGGACTCCCGTGGATATCACAAGTAAAGTACGCGAGTCCGATTTGATATTCCCGTACTGAATAGAGATAATTGGCGTATTCAGTTGTATCAGTAGTCAATGTTCAATTGCTTCATCACTTCGTTATGAAGTAGGTTAGTTCTTTTGAAGATCCCGTCACGGATATAATAATGTTAAGAATAAAATTATTTTATGAGCTGTGGGAGTTATGAGATTCAAAACTATCTCTTAATTTATAATATCAAAAACGCGGGACTCGCATATTTTAGGGTCGTATTAGCATTTATCATTCTTTTTTCGTTTTTCATAATCATGATAGTTTCGACTTAGCATCTGGGGTAATTGACATAAATAATGAAACATAATTAAAAAGTTGCATTTAATTAAACGAGAAAAATAATTTACCACCATCAAATGGCAGGTTTTCATCGTAATTAAGGCTTGATTGCATAATTTTACGTTTTCAAGTGACGACGACAACGCATCATTTCCCTCTACTCCAATTAACTTAAAAACTCCACGTACAATTTTATTCCGCGTTGATTAAAAAATTAAATATAATTTCCACTACGCCACGGTGTGTGGGTCCACGTGAACCAGCCCAATTAAAGCCGAGTGTTAATTAATGCATTAGTGGCAAACCCACCGACGTCATTATACTCCTGAGAAAAATCACGGTACTTGTACACATAACTGTATTTAGAATTTTGGATTTACGTACGTAAATACATCACGCAGGCACGATTCGTTTTTCGTTTTTGGCAAATTTCAGTCTGGTAGAATTAAACTTGTTGCCACTCTGTAGAAGAAAGGATTCCTTCTCTAATACTGTGAAAACCATAGAAACGATTTTTTAACGAAACAATTACCAGAAGCTTTTTACGAGTATCATGGCAAAATTTAAGATGAATATGATTTTTCGACATAAAGACAGTGTTATTGTCTAAGTGATATGCCATGAAAAATAAGATGTTCCTGAAAATACTCTAAATTATTTGCAAATGTAAAAAGTTTCGGGTTTTCCCAAACAGCTATAAAATTACCGTTCTGTCTTTTGATCTAATTAGGCATGAAAAAGTACGTTCAATCATGCGATACGTAACAAAACAATAAGTAATGGGTGAGTTATCTCTGTAACACAAATAGGAAAATAAAAGTGTTGATCACAATGATTAACTACGAATAAAAGAGGTAAATCTATTATCATTTACTTTTGCACAAATAACAGGATAACTGATACTTAACAGCGCGAAGTTATGTACCTACTCTTTTTTAGAAAAGTGGACTGTTATAAATATAACAACTAAATTATTTCTTAGCTTAAATTACAACTAGCGAATCTGTGCAAAGGCATGGAGAGACCAAAATTCAAGGTCATTAATGCGATTGATTTTGTGGAGTAATTCAAATCCAAACTTCCCTAAAAATATAATAATTTACTACATAGAGAGCACTAAAATTTGCTGCACATTTAGTATATATTAACAATGGTCATACAAAATTTATTTCCCATAAAAATCAAACACGAAGTGTTGACCTACCACGGTTTCTTTTTTGTCGCGCAGGTTTTCCCATAGGGCTTGAAAACTAGCCGTCGACACGTCGCCGTGTTTGTCGGGAGCGGCAAACTGGCAACGCAAACAACTAGTGGTCAAATCCTTTAAGTAGCCACCGGGTCAATATTTTTGTTAATAATTTAAACGTATAGGTTCCCACGGCGCGTGGGTGCTCGGCAGATCGACGGCGGCCGCTCGCCCTAATACAGATCACTCTGTTTGAACTCTACTCACTTGTTACACGCTCCACTGTTTTAAATATTTGTACGCAACTCATGTTCCGCTTGTTTTCCGTTTCAACTCGATCGTATTAACAGACATTGCCTCACAAGCTTTAACCGTGTTCCTGATAATACAAAAATATTTCTTCTACTATGAAATCGGGAAGAGAGTTTACACCAGGTACGTGCAGTAATTGAAGCAAGAAGTTAATCAATGAACAAATCGACAATGCAACAGCTAACAAAAGATAATTAAGACGTGACGCAATATAATGTTTGCTAAACGAAAAACAAAACAAAGAACTTGGAAAAACTGCTAATGCGATAAGCACACACTTGCATAGCTGTCAAGATTGCTGTTTATTGAGATGGTGTTAAGTAAACAAAAATTTTATTTTTACAATAAATAGTGAAATAGTTTACTACAACCTTTCTATTTAAAGCATTAACGTGTATTTGTTACCGTGGGAAATGGCTCCGAAGCGAAGAATCGGATGAAACCAAGTTTAAAAAAATACCAGTAATATTCTATAGTGTTTTTTAATTTACCTAGTGTGTTTAGCTATACGACAATGTAATGAAATCATTTGATCAAAACGTTTACTAGACCTTTGGCGTCATCAATTGAATGATCTTTGATTTTTTAACTTCTCACATCCACTAACTCTGCGAAGATCGTCGCTGCACCTAATCTGAGGGCGTTCCATATAACTATATTTAAATTCACATAATTAAGTAGCAATAAAAAAAAACAAAAAGATTGAATTTCTCTGCTGCTGAATATACGCCGCGAGACGAGCTAAACTTAGTGGTTATGTTTTAATCCACAAATAAACATGGATATAGTTCAGCAGAAACGATACGTTGGTGTGAAATTGTGAAACACCGCGGCGCCTCGCATGCGGTGAGAATTGCAAATATGGTGGCATTCTCAACGATTTGTTCCATGTCGGTTTCGTTTAGCAAAGTACACACTCATACCATATTAACACAGATAATTTTCTTGACATTGATTCCATTTTTATTTTGTTATTCCTCTACCTACGCTATACCGCGTTAATTTGCAGCATTATTACATTCTGCAGAACTTAATGCATAGTATAATTTTCTGGAGGACTTTTGTAAGTCAATTAATAAAATTAAACAACTTGTTTGATTCTTTTTATATGCAAGTTCGCTAAATGAGCAAACGGCTCATATAAACTTTCATATAACTAATAGCCACATACCGTATGAGTATTTTTGATCTATTTACAATATATATTACACACATATCGATGGGGAAAAGGGAGGAGAGAGAAAGAAAGATAAGATATATATTTTTTCTTAAACTGAGAATTTCAAAGTACTAAAGTTTATTTAGAAAAACCGGTAAATGTGTGACTTTTGTCCTCCTAAAACCGTAATTTTAGGCTCATTGCTTTTGTTATGGAATCACATTAGCGTGTCGAAATTATGCAATGTAAATCGGAATTGTGTTAAGTGCATTGTTTGATGTGGTAACGGTTGGGGCACAAACTGATGCAAGGCTACTATTGTTTAAACGAGACGGACGATGTGCCAAATGTAGAGCACTAATATGAGAACTGTAAACACTGGAAGGTTGTCTGTATAAATGGGAATTTTCATTTTAATGCACGACAGAAGAATATATACTCGTATGTGTATTTATGTAATGTATATGTAAGTTTATTATATATTATTATAAAAGCACCGTCCGTATTAACTAATTGTTTCCTCTCCTAGCACGGTTGTGGAACTGGAAGAGATCGCTCTCAGCGAGAAGACTGCTGATTTTTTCCTTTTTTAATTTTATTTTATAAGTAATATCTTGTTTATATATATAAATAAAGTGTTTATTATTATATTTGAAATCAAGCTAACAAAGAATCGAATACCTACGTATTTTATACGTATTTATTAACTACACAATCCATGTAGTATGTACTTACGTATATGATATTCTAGAATGCTTCCTGCAGTTGATTGGCCTATTTAATATTTTGTTGAGTATTCCGATTCCTGATTGATTCAATTGGTTCTCCTAATAAGATATTGCTCAAATAATAATATAATTTAAAGTTAAACTGATATCAATATATTAAACTTTTTTGTGAGAACTTATTTTTATTATCATAATAATATCAAATCATACACACCTCTAAATAAAACGAAGAGCGCAGAAATAACAAGTTGTTAAAACTAGATTATAATGACTTCCGCGATGGACGCTACAATGGTGCACTTGAAAAGCTGTGAATGGGCGAGTAACAAAGGGAGCGACGCACCAAAACAATAACAATACGGGAACGGTACGGGGGAGAGGGGGAAGGACAACGAGAAGGGTACGGAGGAGGGGGGTCGTCCCCGACGGTACGGCCGCGTCGTGCAAGCGCGTGCGCAGCATACGCAAGTGTTGCCAATCGTTTAACACCACCACTGATCTATAAATCGAAGCGCAAATTGAGTACGTGTATGACACGTCAATGTGACCGATTTACTTAAAAGAATTATAACTGAAGTATACTATATACATGTTAATCGTAATGTTGACAAGCTGTTGTATTTTCGAGTAATTCTTGATTGTTATGAGAAATATCAAATAGGCGGTTTATGTTTCAGCTTCGTAATTTATATATTCAAGGAAAATCTTTTATTGTTTATCATTGTATTTTACGAAAACGAATAAAGTTTGACGGGCTTGAATTTCATGTTAGTGTGTTTTATAACGATAAAAGTGGTAGAGTTAAGCTGTAGCGAGTCCCCCCAATCAAAGTGATGATCTTCATCCAGCTTGATTATTAGTTTTATTTGGCTTAACTTATGATCGGTAGAAAAAACTGCAGCGAGCGTCGCCAACAGCTTGAATGGGCTGCCTTGACCAAGACAATATCGCTGTTTTACAAAAAACGACGTAACATAGTTGCTTTGAGATCGGGTTTCATTCTCATTGAGAGTCAATTTCGCGACCTTACACAGTGCCGGTTTTAGCACCGCCGGCGCCCTAGGACGAGATTCTTGGGCCTCTGGATCCTGGATCTGGTTGAATTAATTGGGAAATCTGGATGAAATTGCTACAGCGCCCCTTTTTTATCTTAAACCATATGGAAAAATAAAAATTCTCTCATTTCCTAGCCTGCTCTAACGTCGCTATTGATTCTATGGGTGGTCTGGTTAACTATAATCAGTATTTAGTGATCATTTTACCTTAACGAGCCCTATCTTAGCTTGAGTTTCTATGTAAGAGTACATTTCGGGAAAATATTAGAATTTGTACACCGCACACATTATTAGTCAATTCCTCGTTTAACGTGCTTAATCATTGGTGGCTTGGTGACTAGCCATCAATAGTCCAATGAATTGTTATGAATATTAATTTAAATATATCGAAGAAAATCGGCTTAAATATTAAATTGATAACAATAAATAAATCGGAATGTATGCAGGCCGCAACAGGAAGCCCGGTGAGGGTCGGGCGGACACGAGTGACGTATTCAGTGCGCTCACTTCACCTGCCGACAGTAAATACTACCGCAATGCACCCGCCACAGAATAAAACATCGCAGGTACTAGTAATTACAATTCGAACTATCAGTGATTCATGCATTTCATCGAAAGCATGAGGGAATCAATGCGGCTATGTGAATTGGTGACGTAAGCGTGGCTCGATTCATCTTTCGGTTAATACGAGCAAAGACAAAGGGTTGCATAAACTAATTTTAGTGATAATTTTAATTTTGACAAGTGCGTCGCCCTGCATTTGAGATTACAAATGTATGAGATTGACACTTTCAAAGTCAAAGTTATGGGCAAAGTTATTCAATGCAACTAAGCCTTAATGTAAGAGTGTCGTAAATGAGGACTACAATGCCTATTGCACCTGGTAGTATCTTAGTGCAGTACAATTCAAATAAATTATGTACCAACAACTAATTGGAAGTATTTAAATACCTCTCGTCGGTACAAACAATTATCCGTTCTGCTAGAAATTGGATATTCACAGATTGAATCCAAAATTCGATACTCCTAAGGCAGTCTCGTAGTAATTCAGAGGTAATGAGAAGAACTCCATATTTTTGGAAAAAATACATGAAACAGAAACAGAAGAATATAACTACCAAGTTGTGGTTACAGAAAAAAAAGTTTGAAAACATGGCTTTTGGATCCAACTTTATTTTCATGACAAAATAGCACGTTTTAATCAGATTAAGCCCGTCAAAATCAAATGCAACCCACAGGGCTAGCGCGTATGTGTGACGTATCCATTGCGCTGTTCAACTAACGTCAGTCCCCAGTGTAGGCAGCAACTGCCGCAATGCACCGCCGTTATTCACATACTTCCGTACATGCACATCGTAATGTAACTTTTAATAAGGAAATGGAGTGGGTGGTACCGCAAACAAACAGATGATATGGGCAAAGTGAAATTTGAAATTTGGGAATTACTAATTGTAATCACACGT
Organism: Theretra japonica; assembly: GCA_033459515.1. Taxonomy (NCBI): domain Eukaryota; kingdom Metazoa; phylum Arthropoda; class Insecta; order Lepidoptera; family Sphingidae; genus Theretra; species Theretra japonica. The sequence continues at coordinate 9,521,576 of CM065943.1, forward strand.
GTGCAATCCTACTTTTAACGTTTCAATATTTGAAGTTAGTTCTTCGTGCTTGCGATGTATTTAGGCTATTTCAACTTAAAAAGCTTGTAAAATAAACATGCTTATTTTTTAAATTGTGTAAGCGGCTAAGGTTGCCACTGGTGTTATAGCTTTTTAACATAAAATTACCCTCTAATTCATGTGCTCTCTCTCCGTTCGTTTTGTTTAATATAGGATGCAACTATTGTGTGGTAAATCTATATTTAAACTGGCAACGTTAATTTCTTAAGTAACATCAATTACTTTCTTCCTGTCGTAATTTTATTGATGACGAGATTAAATCGTTTTTGGTATTCATTCCCCAGATCAAGTTTGACCAGGAAAATAAAATAAAAAAAGAATCAAATGTACATTGAAATTAATTTTAAACATCATATTTGAATAATCTTACGTAATAAAATTGCCATAAAAACTTCATTACCGCTAAAAGTAACTTAGTTCGTGGGAAAATAATTATTATTGTTAAAACCTGTATAAAAGAATGAACCTCTCTGCAAAAGGAAATACTCTTTGGTATCAATAACATTTAGCTGAATTGAAAAAGCATCGAGGCGGCGCCCGTACGTGCTCGCAATGCATGATACGCGGATAGCAAAGGATTGACTCCATTCATTACTCCGCCAGGACAATGACATTGTGATAACACCCTTAAAGTTTCATTTTCATGTTTGCTTTTCACAAGCCCATAGAACAACGAAACGTAACGGGGTGTCCCGGTGTTGTTTACAATGGACACAGAACGTGAGAATGTTGGTTTAAAACAACTTTACCCCGGCAGCGTCCTACGTGCCCCCACAAAGGCAACGCACCAAATTTAACGTTTTATGCGTAGGCGGTGTACAAAAGGTGTCATAAACAATGAATATCTATTGGCTATTGGGCATTGGCTATTGCCCCAGAGCCGACTGCCGCCACGGCGATACCCTAAGCTGCCCAACCTGCATACAATCACGTAACAATATTCAGGGGAGAAAATGCAATTGTTACGTTTTGTGGCTTACCCGTGGGAAACTATTCGGCCTTACATATTTAGCAGTTATAATTGCCGGATGTGTTTATGTAAATTATCCTTGATGAATTCATACATCTAAAATGTTTATTAAAACTTTGTTGTAATTTAATTATTCAAAAGTAAATTGTATGGACGAAAAAAATTACATTTAAGTATCGCAAAAAATATTCCAAAATTTTATTGTGAGACCTGTTTGATGATTGCGTATGTTAACATAGTTATGACATTAGTAATTATTTATGTGTGATTCCATTTCTAATTCAAGTTTGTAATCGTAACATAGAGTACATAAAAATGAAGCAGCCATACGGCGCAAATGACAATTACTATTACGTGGTGTGGAGTGATGACGTAGTGATCAATGGTGGTCCGGCGCGGCGTCCGCCGGACACGTGGCTTCCGTCGCTATTGTCCCGGCGCTGCATTAACCTCAGCCACTGCCGCTGCACTTCCGAGAATAGTAATGAGTTAATTTAACGCGGGTCATACTTTACAGCGGTTACATAGGGAGTATCGAGCCTGGCCGATGTACTACAGTGGACTTCTTGTGGCTGAATGGAGAAAGAAAGAGTGAAATCTAATCCTACTTCTCTACTATTGTGAATCCTGTAAGCCAAGGTTATGTACAGCATAATGAGCATCGAAGCACGGCGCTTCTTGCTGCGAAATTAGTATGTCTTTAATTTGAAATTGAGCTTTTAGAGACTATCCCGCCCTCACACCCACCACTGTAACTTCTGTAAGCCAGGATCAACAGTTGCACGCATTGTAATGCCACCGAGCAGTATGTAGAGTAAGTAAGTAAGATGTAAGTATGTAGAGCCGTTGTAACATAATTAAAAATTTAACAGAAAATGCCAAAGCAACTGAGTTCATTAATGTACAAGAGGCTAGAGGCTAGTCTTAGATATGAACTAAAGAGTCTAACATACGATTTCACTTTCACTGAAAGTAGAATCAATTGCTTAGAGTGCATAAAAATATCCCTCGGAGACTCTACATTGTGTTTGCGCCATGAACTACATATTATACAGAAGTGGAAATTACCGATTTAAACCAAATAGTGACGTACATATTTTGAATACTTACTGTCAAGTAAATTATCCACCTTGTGTTTTATACTCACGATGCGTTGCATATCTAAAAACTCCGATAGCATATTTAATTTATTCATAGATATGATTCTATATCTCTACATGGCTACAAATTGACATCTCACGGTCGTTAAAAAGATTAAAAATATTAATTCACAATCAACCAGGTTTAAAATACTATAATATAGTATGAACACGAAAGGGGAAGATCGATAAATGCTAATCGGGCCTTAACAGTTGTTAAGACGCTCGTAAAGACTGCTTAATTGCTGGTATCAACGGTTAAGCGAAATGCTCAATATCAAGGCTAAGTTATATATGTTCTAACTAATTTGTACGCGTGTACGTGTTCTGTAATTATTATGATAAACTGCTTTCAATAATAATTATATCCACTGTTAGGAAATAAGTTCCTTCATCATTATCAGCCCGTTGCAGTCCACTGCTGGACATATGCCTCCCCCAAGGTATGCCACAGAGCCCGGTCTGCTGCTTTATGCATCCAGTCGCTGCTGAGCCGCTTGTGCAAGTCGGCCTGCCATCTAGCCAGAGAACGTTCCACGCTAGGTTTGCTAATAGGTTGTTCAGAATATGCTAATTGATTGTTCTACGACATTTGTACTCATCTGGATAGCAAGTAGCGACCATTGTAGACGATGGTGAAAAACTTATTATAGTGACCCGCGCAAGTAAGTCGTCTTTCGGGTTTAGGCTGTGTATAGGTACATCCGGTTTTAAGCTGGCCGGCATAATTGTGCCAGCTAACTTAACGAGAGTTTTACATCGGAGGCATTGTAGATACATCGACGTGAACTTTAAGAAAATTAAACTGATGTAATATTTAACCATTACAATAACTGTGCATTTAAACAAAGATATTTGGCCGTTGTAAAAGTCATTGTCATTTTTTGCATTCATTTCCTCTCCTAACACCTCGATTCAACAGGGGACACTTTTGTAATTTACGAAACTTTGTATTAACGTGGGAACTTCCGACGCGATAACAATTATGGATTTTTTAAAGTCGGAACCGTGCTTCTCTTTTGCAACTTGTAGAATTGTCCCGGAGAGAAATGAATTCTGATGAATTATTTTATTTAAAATTAAATATTCAAGAACTTTTCAACAGTCTTAGTGGGCTGTGGAATAAACATGGGAACAATAATTTAAGTCACATTAATTAGATAAGGATTAGTACACGTCAGGATCGCACAAAGTGGGGATCTTTAGTCTCTGCCTACACGGGCTGTGGTATACATGCGTAACGTTTATATATGTATGTTAATTGATTAAGCGAGGAGGAAATCCAAACTAAAAAAAACCGAACTGACTTTCTTTGCGTTATTAATATCAATTAATTCGCCATAAATTATTTTCTCTACAATGCAATAACTGCCAATATATTACGTATATAAGTGTGTTTACGGGTAGTTCGCGGTGGCGCTCAGGTCCCGAGGGTAGGCAGGTGCGGCCGCACGTGCAACGCAGCTTTAGTCCTCATCTCTATCGTGGATTAACCCACGTTTCACTTTAACTAGAATTATGAATATTAGAAACTCACGTCAGCTGACATGATTTTTTATTTCGTCTCAGTAAAGCACTCTTTGCACAGTTTTAGGAACACTAAATATTACATGACATCTTATCGTCGCAATACCCTCATTGCCTAAAGCCGAGTTCTAACTTGTTGTTGGTTACCAGTTATAATCAGGACTGAAACTTGGCCTCTCACTAATTGTAGTTTATGGGTTGTATTTGTCTTTATAGTGGTACCTGCTAAATGTGGGATATTAATAATAATAATAAATACACCCAACAGTCACATACATAGTCCTTACCCCACACTAAGATCGACTCTTGCGTCATGGGTATCAGGAACTACGAGAGACATTTCCGTCTCACTAACACCCAGACCCGAAACAAATACCTGTGAATCTCACAAACATTTGTCTCGGTGCGGGGATCGAAACCGCGGCCTCTCGTTTCACAGCCGGCGTCTAACCAACTACGCCACGGAGACTGTAAATTTATTATAATTTAAAACTATAGCATGATGACAGTAAGAGGCGCTAGAGCATACTGACGCAGCGCTAAGCATCTGTTCAGTGTGTCAAAGCCTTATTATAATATATTTAAAATATACGCTGTCATCGCCGCTTACTGATAGTACGAGTACTCGTAGATGCTATTTTAGTATATTTTTATGAAACATTTTTTGCATATATGTACGTATAAATTAAAAAAGTATGTGGAATGCGTCATATTTGACTGTCAATTAACGGCGCCTTTTTCGATAATAAATATTTTAAAGTATAATGCAATACCTGACCATGTGCGGACGTGTTAATGAGTTGATGTTAGAACTTCACATAATATTATTTTATGCCTTTTACGGACGCCCAAAAATCCAGTCTTGACTATTACGGCTCAATACTCTCAAATGACCGGAAAACAATGCTTAGAACTTTCAATGTATGGGTACTTATTCGGACTTTTTGTGGTAGCTAGTGATATACATCTAAAATAAAAGTCTTGCATTATATCAAACACAGAATGTGCTATTAAAATATAACGTTCAATTAATACAATCACAAAATTAAGGAAATATAAAAAAATTGTAAAAAAAATTAATAAAAAATGCAAAATTGTTAATTTTTTTCCCATTCTGAACACATTACACTAAGATTTCCACACACTTAACTCGTAATAAAGTTAACTAAAATGTAATTCGTTTTAATTACATTCTTATTCCCAAAGCAAATAATTGTAACTGTAAGTGTTATGGCATTTTTTGTACCACTGGAATATTATGATTTAACGCTTCGATGGCCATGTCAAAAGCACAATAATGCTCTCATTTTGTCGCGTTATTACCGGAATGATGCGGCGACCACAGACTATGCAAAATAATTGGCTACCTAGATCACAATCTAGTATTACACAAGCGTATTATTGTCTCAATTCCTGGAATTTAGAGTTTATATTTTTTAGTCTAGACTGCAATAGCTTGAGTTGCCATTACTCTTTAAACTATTCATAACTTCGCACCTTACGTCGGATTATGTCGACAAGATGGCATAAGCCACCTCTGTAAATTTAAATTCTTGGCAGTGCTTTGTCACGCGAGTGTCGAGCACCTGAGGTCGGCACAATGCTGCACGTCTTCATAACAAAATTATGAGGCATATCATAAAATTAGAATTCGGCCTTATAAGAGTATTTCGTCATCACTTTTCTCATCGCCGATCTAATGTTAATTGATCTAAAGACTAAATTAGATTTTCAGGGGCAGTTGTCTTAGCCAACAAACTACAATAGCCTTCATATTGTGTTTTCTGTAGCCTTAACGTACTATTACTACCTAAAAACCTAAATCACGATATATTTTATACAAAATAGTTTGCGAACGACTCAGATGGTAGCATTATTACAATATACCGTAATATGCACAGTGAGTGCACATAGTCACGGTGCCAAACAACTAGACCACGCCACACAATAGTCAACAAGTCGCGCACCACAATAAAATTATTTAATCTGTGGTACTGCGCTGTCAGTGTCGCCGACACTTGACACCACAATGTAAACCGGTCCTAATTTTATACAATTTCCTTAATTACAGCAAGTTACAAACGTGAAAGGAATAGTTTGTTTGCTCGCGTGCTCTCTAGTTAGTTATGTAAATACACGCGTCGCGCCACTCGCCAACACACATTTTACACTTTGTTCTTTCCCACGGGATTTACAATTAAATCATTTTTTTTAGTTCACCTATTCAGATTTTAACTCAATAGCCTAATAAAAGAACTAAAAAATCTGCAATGATGCCAATGTGATGTGGTCAGCCACTAGACATTGTTAGAAAAACAATTCCTTTCCAATCAGCCCTTTATGTAAAACTTTGTAAAACGATTAATTGAAGTACCTACACGAATATTGCTATTAACAAAAACAATAAATTAAGCCGGAATTTATCCACCCCTAACCGGCATGGCCTCCCTAAAATTAAGTGCCCTCGGGTAAAAGAACTGGTGACTACAATTGGGCGGAAACGGAAGGCGCGTGTTTCGCGATCTCTCGGCGAAATTCGGCCGGCAGCTGCGCGTGCGCTAAACAGCTGCTATCTAATAGGTCATTTCCGTTCTGTACACCGAGCAGTACGCACGTACAACTTGAGCTAGCATTACGCTATAACGCAACGCTGATGACTTCATACATTTTTATAGCCACGGTGTATACAAAAATGTTAGTGGAACTATCATTTTTTGAGAAAGCGTGCAGTTCACTTTATATATTGTTTCTTATTCTGCTTTACCTTCAGAAAGTCATGCTACTCGTATATCACAATATAAGCCAAACCTATTTATCTATTTTATATTTTATAATGTATCTAAGATAGAGCTCTAAACAAGAACGATGGGAAGGAGGGTAGATAATCATTTTCCCGGAAAGAGGGAATATTAGCTAATATATGCACGTACATATAATGTATCTATGATAATGATAACCTATTTACAGCCTCCGTGGCGCGTTTGTGTGAACCACAAGTATTTGTTTCGGGTGTAAGTGCTTATGAGATCGAAAAGTCTCTCGTAGTTCCAGATAGCCACGGTACAAGACTCGATCTTTGTGTGGGGTTAAGACAAGGCATGACTGGTGGGTGTTTTTATGATAAAAAAAATATGTTACTGTTGGACAAAATTGTCGCAACGTACAATATGTATTGCAGGTGATTCGGTTCTTATAATCACTCAGCCGCGCTGTCTTCACGCAGCTTGGCGCACTGATTGATTTTATTACGCAGGTGATCGTTCAGCGTCGGACATTAATTGTGCCACCCATTGCGCTGTTAATGCGGCTTAATTATCTATCATAATTATCTATCATATGACAGTAGCTGGCAGAAATTGCTTGACTTGTTCTTGTGGGCAAGAAGGTGCTCGAAATTACGCTATTGCATTTAATATTGTACAAGCTAGTCGAAAGTATGCTATTGCATATAATACGAGTATTGTACTAAATCATTGTTCCAGCATGGGGATTTAGAGAAATTGTATTTTTAAATCGTGAGGAATGAAAAATGTTTAGCAAAATAACACAGATACTTTCCTAATATATTCCTAAAATATATTCCTGTTTAAATGATGCAATTTTAATACGAGAATGTGATGCGTCTCTGTCTCCTAATCCACCAGAAATATGACAGTGTTATAATCTTAATATTAAATGATTTTCCGGGTTTTGTATAACCCAGCGAAATGGAAGAGAAAGTTAATTAAGAATGATTTAAATGGGCGATTAATATACGTGATGTTGGAAAAATGTTATTTCTGTTCAAACTGTTTATTTTTATTTGTTCCTTATGTTCATTCTAACGTAAACATATTCAAATATTTGCACATCAACACTTAGAGTATATTTAAAAAGCTATTTATAACATAAACACGAACCGGTGAGTTTATTTTTAGTCGCCGGCTGGGGAGACACCGAGCTTCCGTTCATTCATCACCTGGATTACAAAAAATCATCTCAAGACAGTTGATTGCGCGAGGGCAACGAAAAAAACGTCAAATGAGCAAATACGGCCCGTTTTTTACAAATTATGAAACCATAAAAATCGTGCGCGTCGCATTAGTTAACTGAAACGTATGAAAAAAACCGTTCCCCCGCGTTCAATTTCTTTGATTGTTTTCAGCGCAAACGGAAACAACATACAGATGTTACATTCGCTTTAAAAATAGATGTACGAGAGATCAAGAACACGTGGACTCTTTCATTTCGCTGTGTCAAACCCGTCTGTTCGCCGTTTAGCTGTTAATCCAGATTGTTCCTGCGAAGAGCGACTTTAATAATTTCCTTCGATGTACGGAGGAAAATAACAGGAAGCATCACTAACAACGGCGGGACGTTTAGCGGTTTCCTCAGTCGTGTGTTCAGCTAGCGGTCAATTTTATTTACTTGATAATGGCGCTACTATTCTTGGTTTTAATCGATGCCATATAAATTCTCGCCCTAATGAAGTCGTACGAGATATGCGTATTGTTATTTTAGACACTGTATAAACTATGCTTAAAATATATTTTGTCATTAATCCCTTAGCGATTGTTTCGCCTTCGATTCACTTCCTGTAATTTATTCTTAAAACAGGTGATACGGAATTGCTAGTCGAAATCTATAGCGGGTTTCCGTTTAAATGTATAAATAGTGCGTAATTTGATGACGTGCAGTCGTCTGGCTCGAGTGGTTCTCGTCCGTCGTCGCGGCTATGAAGCTCGTTGTGTCGCAGTTCACAAGCCACGCGCCGAATGCCTTCTTCCGCCGCCTGCTTCCGGCTCCATTGTGTTATCAGACGATAGTTTGTTTGCTCCCATTTATTAGAGTATTTATAAAGGAACCTACAAAAAGGCCTCTCGTAACGAGTGCCGTTTGGGTTTTTTTATTGCTTACACATTGTTGTGTGCAATATTTATTAATGGTTCCAATTTGTATACACAATAGCTATGTAGGTACTCAACGTCGATATCCACAAAAATAAAAAAAATGCTTTATAGGGACATATTTGCAAATAAAATAACACGTTAATAAGAACCGAAAAGATTGATAAAAGGTTTGCTAATTTAAGTAGCTATAAATGTTATCTTACGACTATCTGTTAAATTTGACACTGAATTTCTGTGAATTACATGAATTAGCGCGTCCAATGACAGTATAATAATAAGCGGCGTGTAATCTTATTACCCGGTTTGTCCCAAACATGTAAAACGAGATTAGTGTTAGCGCCATACATCCAGCGCGCTTTGTGTTCCGCGGCTAATGCCATTGTCCCACACAGGCTAGCGCCTAGCAAAACCACCTTATCTGTTACAGTTATCTGTGTGGTAAAGGTCTTGTCACATAGCTTACTACTAAGGATACTGATATGTTTTTTTTTTTTTCTTTAACTTAAACAAATGAACATCCATTGAGTCACGATTTTGGCACGCGTCCATTGCCGCAAAATACGCACAATTTTTGAACTTCCGAGCCGAAGATCCCTTGACTGGCTTTGAACTTGAGAATGAAAAGCGCTGAGTAAAAAATCTTTGTCCTAAACACAGCTATTGGACTTACGTTGAGATAATTTAAGATACTTTATATTATCGCAAGTATTTTTTGCATTTTAATAATTTTTGTCATTTTATTTCACTTGTAGTCGCTTCGTAAATTAATCCTGTGCTCTTGCTGTAGCGATGAATTGTTTGAAACAACTTTTATAATTTTATCCATATGAAGTAAAAAGCAAATCACATTAATTAGGAATATTTGTATTATTTGTAGTCGATGTAACCTTGATGCTTTATAAAATAAAGTTCACTGCATCGCTATAAGTGTGAAATCTCCCTAAAGAGGATAACAGATTAAGTAACATGATACAAGTTATTCACTTAGCTACTTAGTTTTATCTGTTTAGTTGAGATCTGGGCACCTCTAACAACTTTTATTTACAATAGTTTGTATAATAGTTTCTTTTATTAGTTGCAGAAAATACTCAACGATTCACACACTTCTTTTTAACTACTGTTTTTTTATTAGTTGATTTTAGGTACTTATTGTAAATTCCAAAATAGTACAAAAAATTTCAAAATATTTTGTTGGTTTATGCACTCGAAAAACCACGTGAAATAGATAGATACTATTAATTTAATAATAATGAATTCCGTGATCTCAATCCTTAATAAATATGTGAATAGTTTTAAATTTTAAGAAGCAGTTAGTAAGGAGATGCGTTTTATTTTTATATTTTAAATAAAGTGCTTACTAATATTAATCAATACATCCCTTTAAAAACCTCAAGATAATAGTTATGGTATTCCAAAATTCCGATCAGCCTATTATTAGATGGTAAATAACATGCCGGCCCGCGATCCATCACATTTCGACCCATTCCGATAACATCTGTTGGCAAGGTGTCTTTGTACAGTAACCATTCAATTATTCCACACACGTGCGCCTAAACACCAGCCAGTTCCGTGGATTACATTTTTTGTTATATAAAAGCTGTTTCGTATTTAATATAGTGTATTACTAACCTATAGTCGCCCACATGACGTAATAGCTTAAAGCTTTGTTACTGCGTTTTATTTTAGAGAGATTGCCAGAATCCATTTAACTAGTGGTAGCATGTTCGTATGGGTGTAAATAGTGACCATCATACACATTAGTGGTAAAGCTGTCACAATGACACACGAAAGGGTAAAACACTTCTGATACGGCCTAGATTTTTGTCGTGTTTCGAGCAGACCTACATAATGTTGATAAGCTAGAGATATATCTCTTGTTAGTCGATATTTTATTTGTATTATGGTGTTTAAGGTTTACGCGAATTTTACACATTCAAATAATAGGGGAAGTTAAAATGTAAAAATTAAATCAAATTCGCGATAAAATCCGTAAGAATTCGTTTGTTTGTTTGTTCTGTCTGCTCAGAAAGAAAGAAAGTTAGTTTTTACACTGGAGATTGAAAGAGAAATGTGTGTATATTCTACAGTTATTTGTGCCGGTCCACCTACTAAGATCGAACGTTACAGCACGTGAAGTAAATTAATGAAAAAGTTACCGGATATTCTGCAGATTAATATTGATGATGGATACCCCTTTTATAAACCCTAAACAGTATAATTCAATCTCGTAAATAGTGCTTAAAGCAACAATCACGTACTTGTATATATAGCGTATTCTTTATGGCTGTGGAGGATTAACTGTGCCATTTAATTAAGTGTACATCTCCTTTCGTCCAAGACAATAACGTTTAAGATAAATAAATGTTTTTCCCGCTCCGGAAATTAAAACTGCGTCCACTTGTCCCTGAGCTAGTAAATTACCCGTCACCCACTGTCCACTGATGTTGCGAAATGCATATAAATTACATCTTTGAATGGAGTCTCTTTAAAGTAAGACGACAAACATGAGTACAGATGTTTGTCGTCTCTTATCTCTCTTCCGTTGTTGTTTTTAAGAGAATATTTAAAGTGAAAAGATTGCCTTTCCTTCTTTCTTTCTATCTAACATCTATTATCCCAGCCTGAGCCAGAGTCAGCTTTCCGGCACAGTTTTTGCCAAGTCGCCTCCTAGTATCATTGGTTATAATAACATTGACTCTTACATATTCTTTGATGACATCAAACCAGCGATTTTATTTAAGACTGTTTGCACTTCCTAAGTACATATGTAATTCTACTTATTCCGTATACAATACAATTTGAAAAAAAGTAATTCGCAAATAAGAGTTCACTAGGCCAAAATGATTGAATGAGTCTAGTTGAATGCCCCGCTCGTGCAAGGATCAATGTGGTACATTAGCCGGGTGTTAATACGTTTTTTCTTAGACATGTGCAGTAGCACCGCTAATTTACAAGGAGGAAAGTGTTCACCTGGCGCTCGGACCCTTCTGCACTGATTTCACATGTGTGGCATAGAACCGACTGTTTAAATAGGTACCTACGCTATATGTAGAGCAAAATTGTTATGAACTTTTCTTAATTCACACCTGTGCCTTATTGAGGTAGGTATGAAATACAAAATATGGAATATAGATACTTGGTTTTAAAAGTTGATCGGTGTAGAACGCATTTTGATAGGACTGATAAATTATGTTAGGTGGTAAAAATTTTGAAACGTTTCTTGAAAATATTGTTAAGCCGTATATTCCAGTAGCAGTCATAGAGCCATGTCAGAAACCCTATGGTTTGCTTGAATTTCCGACACAAAGCTGTGCGCTAGTCTAATGAAATCCATCCGACTAGCAATCCGCATTAAGCCCCATTTACACGAGGAGAGTTTCTCGCCTCGACGATACGATAGTTGCATCGTGTAAGCATTTGTCAGAACACGATAGTCTATGGCAGTCATATCATGCGATAATCGCGTACGATTCCCGCCGCAAGAAACTCTCTCCGTGTAAATGGCGCTTTACGAGTAGTAACGCTTCGATAGCGTTGACAATTTACAACTCAAGCCCCTTGCATAAATAATATGGGGTGAAACACATATACAACAGTAGGACTATAAAAAAATATTTACGCTATTAATAAAACATTCCTAAAAGAAGTGTGGTACAAAAATGGTCCGACAATGAGAAGTCTTTGATTCCATATTGGTTTATTACTAAAATAGGTCTGAAAAACGAGCGTTTCGCTCACCTATGGAGATAAATCCTGTCGCATAGATTTAAGGAAGCAATATAGAAAACATAGTGTATATTATTTTACTTTTTGTACGCTTATCCTTTGAGGCCTTATTAATAAACTCGAATGAGCGAAGGATTAACTTTAGTCCAAAACTTTAAAAGTGACTCAATTATTTTGAATAGCGAGGTATTCACGACTTTATTAATAAACACGAAATTGCATAGAGGGCTAGACAACCATCGAATTGTAGTTACATTATTCAATATTATAGTCTTATTAATAGTCAAAATAATCAAGTAAATTTAAAAGCTTTGGACTAAAGTTAATCCTTCGCTCATTTCATTAATAAGGCCTTTGGTGTAAAAATACTTACATGGAATAACAATTCAATGTAAATAATGTAGTTATATACATTAAGATATTATGTAATAGATCGAGTAAATTATTCCTTGCGCTGCTATGATAATTTATACAAATATTGTGTATTGCGGAAGTGGAGCGGAAATCACAACAATAACATCACTCCGCCTCTACCAAAACATCGCAGTAAATACACTAAAACTGTGTTATTTATTAAATGTGTGTCAAATGGAACTTGGTGGGTCGTAGCCACAAATCTACGGAACGACATTAGAATTAGACTACCAAGGAAATAAATTATGGCGAGTTAGTTACTTAATGCCATTATCGAGAGTGGTTCTGTTTCGGCAAATGAGATGGTGGTTGTTAATTTGTTTACAGTGTCATTTTAAATGTTTTACTGCCTCGGTGGCGTAGTGGTACTACGGTATGATTGCAAAGCTGAGGTCTCGGGTTCGAATCCCAGGTCGGGCAAAGTGATATTGGATTTCTCTATTCATTATTAGCCCGGAGTCAGGAATTTGTGCCCGATATGGCGATAGGCTCGCCCCCTATCACATCGTGGGATGGAATATACAAGGCGAAACGTGGGTGTTCTGGTAGCACCTCTGCCTACCCCTTCTGGGAAAAAGGCGTGTGTTTATGTATGTATGTATGTTTAAATGTTTTAAATAAAACATGTCTTTCACATAACAGTTACTTTATGTTTTGACATTTTTACCAGCAAGTACAACAAGAGCATCATCTGGTGTAATAATATTTTTCATGTTTGTTGTTTATGTGGTAAAGCCAGGATGTTGTTTATGTGGTAGAGTTGTCAGTCAAGACTCAGCATGAATGGGCAGGCTCGTCCGGGGTGGTACCACTATCTCACAGGAATTCGTTCGGTGAGTGAAACTGCCGGATGCTCCCGTTCCTCTTCCCATCCTTTTTGCTTCTCGCTACCCTCCTACTTTTAAAGGCCACACACATCTATTATGTTATGGATGGTCATAGGCGACAGTGTTCACTACCCATCAGATGTTTGCTCGTTTGCCAGACCTGTGCAATAAAAAAAAGATCTTTATTTGTAGATGACACGTTCTATTCCATTTCATATCATAATAGCTATATCAAAGGATTCACAAACCTCTTCAAAACATCTTTACGGCAGTCAAGTCTATTTAAATGCATTTAATTCGTAATATGTACCAATTCATGTAATTGCAGTTCTTTTCATCGATTACACGGCACGGTACACTGCGGAGGCAAGATCACCCCAATTTTTTGTACAATGGACACAAAACACACAATCGTGTTCCTTGATAATTGCATTTAATTGGTCGTGTCGCATTCATATCGGTGATTTTTATTTGTAAAAACTCCTTTAGGCCGATGAACTTTCTTTCATAGCACATTTAAGGATTACTATTGTGTGATAGTTAAGGTTATTATAGGTGCTATAGTTGTGTACTGAATGATCAATCATGCTTCGTTAGTTATGTCGTGTTAAGTTAAAACGTAAACTCTCGTTGTATTTAATTATTTAATAATCAATATTTATTTCGAAAAAATTACTCATTTGCTATTAGTTATTCAATTGTTATGAAAAATGTGAAATTGTGACCAAATCTAAAACCACTTCAATCCATTATGCAATATAATATGCAGATATTAAATACAAAGTAATTGTTGTATTGGTTACTAATTATTTTTAGGGCGCTTTATTAGGTACAAAATCAACAAAATACATTATATATGTATAATTATTCAATCGAACACAGCGTATCTACACAGCGCATTTGATGTTAAACTATATTCGTAATTCGTAGCAGCGTTCCTTTTTACGAATGTATAATGCATGAGATGAGAATAAATGGCAAATGTATTCGGGGCGCGGTCAAAACCCGCCTAGGATAGTATTAACAAAATAAAACGCCACGCCGGAGCAATGCCGCGTAATGCAATATGAAGTGCTCAGACGCGGCGGCGCCGGGTTAGGCCCACTCACAAATTGACGATAGTTTTTTCTCGACGCTAAACAAACTTTGAAGAGCCGCTCTGGTTAGACGAAGCGTTATTTATGCTTACACTGACACAGTTCGCAAACTTTTACGAGAATTGGTTTAAAAAGTCATTACTCGAAAATCGACCGAACATGACGTCATCTGCGTTTTGTATGAGTAAGTAAAGCCGTTCCCGTATTGATTTTTATCGTTATCTTATGCAATTACATGAAAGTACTTTTAAGAAGCAATGAATGAATAATTTAGCGTAACATGAATGCACTTTGCGGTTCTAAAATCATAATTAAAAATCTGAAGCATCATAATTTAATAATGCAATCACATTTTTACCCCTAACACGATTACGCATCAAGCAATTGTCGTATCGCAAACCACTGTCTCTATTACTTTCCGCGCACCGAAACGAAAACACGTCGATATATCGTCGGTGGATGAAACCCGTCAAAAGCGGAAGACGTTGTCGCGACGTCCCTGCCGCGCGTACCGAATTTATTGCAATCCGATACGACGCTCGCGGGTCGCATGTCTGTACGCACGCGGCAGTCGGTAGTTGACACTAGCGGGGGAAACAACCGACTCCGTAATGGCCGCCATACACGTAACGATATAACTGCAATAACTGTGCAAGTCTGCGTTTCCACCAGTATCGTATGCGAAATTTGTATGGAGTTTGCGCAGTTATTTGCCCACACATGTTCCAGTATACTGGTGCAAACTCAGACTTACACAGTCATATCATTACGTGTGTAGCGGTTATTAAACGCTACTGTAACCACCAAAACTTTATGCAGGAGTAAGGAAATGCCAGAATTTTTCAGAATTTCCATAATTATGTTAATTAAAGCAAAACTTAAGCAATATTTTTCATGACACGGATATCGAAAATTTTAATCTAAAGGACGGTTTCAAGAAAACTGTCATCGTGGCCTTGCTCGCCAATATCTCAGTCACGTTATTATTGTTAGACTTAGTTTTATCATTGAAAGATATTATGGCATAATAATCATTACAAATTATAAAATAAAGTCGCTACCGGTGTCTGTACTCTTAGATCTTTTAAACTGTTTAACGGATTTTAATACAGTTTTCAGCAACAGACTGAGTGATTCAAGAATAATGTTTATATGTATAATGCATACATATTATACGAGTAGTACAGAAAAAATCTTAGATTTTTAATATGATGTTATAACAAACATATATTTGAGTGCTTCAATCGCAAACGAGATAAACCTTACGAGACAGATCAAGTTAATGTACTACGGAATTGAATATCTTAAAAAATCTTTAAAAAGTCCACGAGAGTATACATAGGCATAGCAGCTGTACGTTTACGTATATGGGCTGATACAGAGACACAGAGATAGACGGCCGCGTCGATATTCAAAATGCATAGTCGAAATTACTGAGGTAGCTAATGCATTGGGATATGACGAAATGTAAAGGCACGGGGTAAGACGGGATAGGATTCGACAATAAAGGACGGGACGGGAAGGGAAGGCAAGAGAAGGGACGGGACGAGACGAGACGAGACGGTACGGGAGCGGGATTGATTGGGTCATGGTGAGAAGAAAAGGGAGGGTAAGGACTTGCAATCTCGGCTTCTAAAAAACTAAATTCACTTCAATTACCTTCAATGAGAGCATTTAATGAAATTAAAAAAAACGCGCTAGTATTGTTTAAACGGCAAAAAATGCTCATTACTAAGTATTTATAATCTACAAAGTAGTTTAGGTTTTGTCATCTTTCGCTGTGTCTTAGTTTCGAGGCTGCCTGGTGCTTAGTCACCGTTCACTTAATTATGTTATAAAACAAATACCTATATAATACAAGAGTATTATTTCTGGTCTGCACAAGGCCAAATATTGATGTCATTTTTGGGAGTGTTATTCATTCTCGTTAACATGCGGTAACAATTTTTAATCGCCGTATTTGCACGAACTTATGATAAATAAATTTATTTTGTACAAAACATGTTTTAATTTAAAGTAACTAATTTTTAGCTCACTTCCAAATACCGGCAATGATGGCGACACCTAAGGACTCCTACATGTACATGATTTCACGTTGAAATCTCTAAATTGATTAACATAACACGCGCAACTAAATGAATTCATTAACCCGAAACTTTAAAAACGAAACCGCCAACTATTTATACTTCAGTTAAAAACGTACGCCATCTGCTCTGTACACCCCTGATTAAGTGATCTACAGTAATGTTTTCAGGAGCATTAAAGCCAAGTTAAATATTGCTTGTAGCTATGGTTTCGAAGGCAGGGGTCATTAAGTGAGGTCTTGCATGTTTGACACGCCACTTTTATCGCAGGTCACATTTTTATCTGATGTAATGGCGGGGGAGAATGGGAAAAGCGCGTGAGTAGGGCGCCGGTCATTCGCTTACACTGACCCAATTCGAACAGGCGACGAAAGGCATTCATATTTCATTTCATAATGAACGTAAAAATCTTTTACAGTAAACTTACTAAACGCCACAATATTTAACGCACACCAAATTCTATGAATTCTTAGTTTTATACAGCTTTTAAATGTTTTATTTATAGCAATACTATGAACAGTAGCAAGTACGCTTTGTGGTAAAATGTTAATGAATTGAATGAAAAGTAATTTCATACTCAATTCTCATAGTGAGATATGTAGGCTACGAAATAAATTTCGTGTGGCCCAATCTACTACATCGGTGCGCCTGTTAATTACTATGGCGGACTCATAAATATTTCAGATAAGTAGCTAGAGTGAAGTAAGTTGATAAAATATGCGGGCTCACAAATTTATTGTGTCCAAATTGAAATTAGTTTGTACATTTACATACTGTGTGCATAAGCCCGTGGTCCCTAGCATAGTGGTGCGCACTTACATTCAATTTGTACTCAATAATTTGTAAGTATGTAATTATTTACAAAATATACGTCATTAACATTTGAATTAGACGGCTAATATGATTCTATCAAATATGTTAATAGTAATACATATTAAATGAAATAATTGTACTAGATAGAAGGTGTAATTTTTTTTTAGTTTGATTATTGATTGAAATGCGACAGAAAATCTTCTAATTCACATCAGTTGTTTCTCCGTTCCCGCTGAAAACGAAACTGGCTACGACGAGGTTCTGGCGCTGACACGACATATCATCAGTCACTTCTGTTTTATCTGTGTCAGTAATACAAATATCAACACTCAAACACGACAGTTCGTTCAAAATGTTTCCGTCTTAAGATCATGACCGCAGCACTCAAATGCAAAATAATGAAAAGAGCATTGTTAAAACGCTATGGAACCTTTCAAAATATTAGTCGACTAGATGTTTGATGTGAATCCGGCGTCATAAACTTTCTTCGATTATGCGCTATTATTGTCAATTCGTTCTTATCTCGCGGAGAAAGCTTCCGATAAAGGAAAACGTGGGAGTGTTGCCAACGAAAGTATACAAAACGTCAACACTACAATACAGCCATTCAATTACGCACAACGTTTCTATTGGCATATTGTTCTTTCATATAATTAGCTGAACAATCATAATTGTACATTTCCAACAGTATGTATACCGACAGGCACACTACACAAGCGAAGCTATATCTTAGTGCGGCGAATTCATCTGTACGCTTTGAGCTGAAATTTAAATATTTATTAGTAACGCAGTTAAGCGCCCGAAACTGTTTGTGGTCGAATTATTAACTTATATTGTATGTATTAAAGTCAGCAGGGGTTTGGGTAAAATTGCTAGAACACATTGCGCAATAACGGTTAATTTAGTAGCCTAAATACTGAAAACACAATACACACAAACACACACCTTTTTCCCAGAAGGGGTAGGCAGAGGTGCTACCAGAACACCCACGTTTCGTCTTGTATATTCCGTACCACGATGTGATAGGGGGCGAACCTATCGCCATATCGGGCACAAATTCCTGACTCTGGGCTGATAATGAATAGAAAAATCCAATATCACTTTGCCCGACCCGGGATTCGAACCCGAGACCTACGCTTTGCAATCGTACCGTAGTACCACTACGCCACCGAGGCAGTCAACCAACCACATATTGTAACTCATAGTACTCGTATATATAATTTATAATTCTGGCCACATTAGCTCAGTACGTGTAGTAAATTCGGTCAATGAACGTAATTAATCGTATAACTACTCCGATCATACTCCAGGAAAATAAAATCAGGAGAAAAGAGAAGAATACGTAAAATGATAAATCATAAGCTAAGCTGAACATTCATGTAGACAAAAATAACACTAAATCCCTTCCACCACATTTCTCACAATATTATCAAACATTGCCCCTGTGTCTCTTCTATGAGGAAAATACATATCCATCATTAGCAACATAGCCATAGAATAACAAGTATTAAAAGAGACACTGTATTTTTAGCCAGCTGACATTCTATATTAAAACTGTCCAAATAGGTTAAGAGATAAAATTAAACATCTTCCCAAGACTTGTATGAAATTGACAAAAGCTAAAAAATATATTACCTTTATCAAATATTAAATCTTTTTTACTTTTGGGTAGTTGATTTTTTAAATTATGCTAGTGTTAATATTGAAAAGTGTATTAGTGACGAAACTCTGCAGTACGTTTAATATATTCTTTCGACATGTTCAATGATCCGAAACAATTCGCTAAGTAGCCGAGTGTGCTGCACTTACAATTATAAAGTGTCGAGGGTAAAAAGTGGCATCAGTTTAAATGCGGTTGTTGGTGAATGTCGATCGGCGCATTACAGTACAGGTGCGCGCGTACCCGCCCGACCGGACGGACGCGTGCGCACCGCGCCGCCCCGCAAGAAACATAATGCACTCTAAAGACCCCTTCTTGAATTATTCAATACCTTATCACATACTTTAATCACTGATTTTACTTATACATTACAATCATCCGTTTCAATTACCTTCGCTGTAAGACAATTACGAAAGTCGACAATACATCAACGGTTTAGCTTTTATGGACTTCAGCCAAAAACCTACTTAGCACGATAAAGATTACTCAGCTCATACACAAACCGATAATGTAATGCAATGTTCTTAGACAGCCGCCATAATGTCACATTAATATTTATTCGCCGGCGAGTCTGAAGAAAAGTCGCTTCTGTTTTCCGGTACAGTCTTGAACCGAGGTGTATAGCATTCCGTAAATAAAAACCGCTCGAGATGTCCACACATGTTAGATATTCCTCAGAGTTAATTGCTACTTCTTATGGGAACAAGGGCGACTAAGAAGCAACTAGCTTGACAATAAACGATTGCGGTCGTCAATGAGCGCTTAAATCTCACGGGGCATTGTTAATGTGCTTGCTTTATAGACAACCGTAAACGTATTTGATTAATGATATAGATAAGTCACGCTAGAACTTTATAAGGTGAATACAAGCGCGGCTTGAAGAAGCCTAGCTGAACGGCGTGAGAGCGCGGTATCAAGTCAGTACTCTGGTTGAAGTGGAGGTGAGTCAGCGCAGAATGCTGACGGCTGACGGCGCGGCGGCTCTGCAGTAGCGACGTGCGACGGGAAATTAGGTTAGCACTAGTGGCGCATAATTTGAGGGGTATTAGCAGTGAACTTTAGTTGCGGGAAAACAGTTGCCAATGTTAATTAACAGCTTTTGTGAGAACTTATTTAGTTCAGAGTATATTTTTATTAGACATGTAACATATATAGATGTTGAGATATTTTACTGCGGTATATACGCATTGTTAATAATAATTTTCACCAATTTAACGTGAGTTTTCCATAGTACCTCGTAGGAGAGAATAATGAATTACTTCTTTCTTGGGGTTTGATGAGTGCTTATTTTACATGATTGCATGTAATGTCTCTATCAATGCCCCTAGTAACTCCCGAATATGAATTTCCAATGATCATGACGTGTTTCGATGCAAGTACATCTGTCAAATGGCAACACTTAAAAAATTGCCGGATGCACTTATTCGTGTACAACGACACCACGACGGAGTCCGGAGCTGCCGCATTAATACCTGAATGAAACAAGAAGCTGTCCGCGCTCCGCGAGCCTCGCGCCGGCCACTCACATCCTGAACGAGTTTTTATTTTCACATTTCAGCATTCATTCGACGTATGACACAAGCATCATACATAAACTTACGTAATAGACATCGCACAAAAACTGTGGCATTGTTACAACAGTGTAACAGAACCGCTTTTGAAATATTGGATTTGTTATCTCGGTTTATTAAAGTTCTTGCAGCGTAACACTAGTCAAGCGTATAAATAAAGTTGGTACATATTTCATATTACACACGACACGATTCTCGATGTAGATCATGTCTGGGGAATACAATAGTTTGCATTTTTGATACGGCCTCGTTTTATTTGTGGTGAGAGTAGATTTTTCACTTAAGTGAATGATGGAATCATGAGACGTTGAAATGTATTAATTAATATTAATATTATTATAACATTTTTCTCGAAACTTTTTGACCTATTTGGAAAGTATCAACTTTAAAATTTCCCAAACCTTCGGGAATACCTATGATGTAAGTGCCGATAGGTTTTTCTGAAACCGGTTTGATCCTGTTATGTATTCTTCTGAGTAATAATGACGCAATTTAGTTCAAGATAAAACTGTGCAAATCTAAACTATAAAATATTATCTGAAAAATTGTTTGTTCCGTTTTAAACGTGACGTAGTGAACGCTGCCAAGTTTGTATTGGCGTGAAGTGTGACGGCATAACATAAACAAATTTTATCTCAGAAATATGAATAATTTACATTGAGACATACATAAATATAAGTGTGGTTACTATGAACTCTCACTTTCTCTCTTCAGCCACAGGAGGTCCACTGCTGATCATAGGCCTCCCCCAAGGATCTGCATATTGACCCGTTAGAAGTGGCCTTTTTTTTTTTTTTGTTGACGCGGGGAAACCGAGTTACCGGTATCGTCCCACCTTGGGGGAAAGTGGAGCGATTATGTTGGGTTCACCGGTCTAGGGCATACCAACCAAAACCCCGCGTGGCCCTCTTCGGCACAAATGGAACGGCCCCGGGGACCCGAAGCAAGAGCGCCTCAGCTTCTACCGGAACCGTTCCTGCACACTGCCGCCAACTTGCGGCTCTTACTGCTGCTGAGCATCTCGGGGTCGCATTGTATTTGTATACAAATGGCACTACGACAGTCCCCCACTGCGTGCCCGCGACCCCCAAATCCCCATTAGTCGCCTTTTACGACAGGCAGGGGGTACCGTGGCGGAATTCTTGAAACGCCCCCATACCACAGGGCGACCGTTAGAAGTGGCCTGCATCCAGCGACTTCCTGCAACCCTAACCAGGACGTCCGTCCACCTTGTCTCCTGGGGCACATAGCGCGAAGAACTAATGGCCTTTGGGGCCGAAAAGTTTTGGAGTGGAGGCTGAGTACTGTGAACTACGAATACAGTTAAAATATATTTAAGGTTTTCCCTTTATATAACGTACTCGTAGACCTAAAAGACGAGCTAGCGAATTATCTTATAATCATTACCGCTAAACCTAATAAAGTATAGATGAACAGAGAAAATTTGCTCTATTTGAAGCTTGAACCAAAGAAAAGAGGAAAGGAAGAAAGGCAAAAGTAGAAACTGGTAGTGTTTTAGTAATCTGACACACCAACTGAAACGCGACAGCAAATCTGTTAACAGTTTTATATGAGTCTCTATCACTTATCTGAATCTATAATACTCCCAACATAAAAGCCGTCAAAGAATTTTATCAAAAATAAATCAGTTCCCTACAAGCGAGTATTAAGTTTTCATCCTCGTTACGCTTTCTAAACATTATTTTGTACATGTTACGCTTTTACACAAGTAATTTTAATGATCATAATTAAGCGCCGTGTGTTTTAATTAAATGGACAGTACGAATTCGTATAAATAATTCATATTCTTAAAAGGCTTTTTGATTTTCACACGGCTCACAAAGCAGATTACGTTCATGTGTAGAGAATGGAGATAATATGAAAGTTCTATGTTGGTTGTTCTGCATGCGCATCATAGCTGCGGTTCTTTTCTACAGCAATGTTGCCGCACGTTATCAATTTCCATCTATGTACAAGTATAACTTGAGATTGTATTTTATTTACAAAAAAATGTTTCATATTGCATTTGTATACAGACGATTTGGCAATCTAGCTGATGTAAAGTGAACCATCGATTTATGAACTTTGGCAGTATTAGGACCATGCTATCGCTAGTCACTTACTTGCCGTCTTTCTCTCTCTTTCTCCCTCTCTCTTCAGCCACTAGAAGTTCACTGCTAAGCATAGGCCTCCTTCAAGGATCTCCACAATTACCTGACTTGCCGTTTAGAAATTAAAATTTTAAAGAACAGATCATAGCTCGGAAATCAAAGCCCGCAATTACTGATTACGAATAGGTATAATACTCATTCATAGAAATGAAGCTATTTCTCTTTTTGTACAAAAAATAGCTGTCTATCTAACAAGTTCCTCTAGTATTATCTCCGGACGACCTCCAGACTAAGACAAACCGGGATTTCCGAAAAGCCAGACGAATGCCCTCGCCAATCTTTATGATATAATCGCGGATAATTTGGCATAATGAGGCTCAAATTGTTCGAAATTTGCTATTGGTTTATTCAATTCTGACGGAAAATATTAAAAAAATATGGAATAAAAGAAATGAAATAAAGGTTACTGGTTCGGGTAAAATATTACCTATAGTGAGGTTCTATTCAAATTACTGTATAAAGATCATATTTAGATATTAAAATATCAATAATTAACAAGTTTTCGTTTAACAAACTACAGTCTCTATAACGTCAACCCTTTCGAGAAATATTCAATAATCAGTGCCAGGAAAATTATATTTTGGTACTCGTATTTTTGGCCTCTTTTGAATTGTCAACCCGAAGTTTTTCCTTTAGATCAAATGACTAATAACCTAAAATACAATGGAAGAAAGTCTTTAATCCTATGCGACTGATCTGATGCGTGTCAACCGACGCATACAGACACAGCGACATATAAGTATAAGGAAGTGAAACGCAACAATTGAGCATATGTCCCATCATTTGCTAAACTAACAATCCAGGTCCGAGCAGGAAGTGTCGGACAATCTTAAAACGGAGCCCACTCGTGGGAGCGCGTGTAAGTGCGTGTGAAATGCTCGCGACAATGCCTCGCGGACTGACGCGCATGACGCGTCGACGAACTGTCACAGGAGACAATGCCGGGTAGATTTTGTGTGTGGTGGCTTGCTGCTACAAGGCCCGATACTGCTGCCGAGATAGTAGTCGCGGATTCGAATTCCAGGGCACACATCTGACTTTCGGAGTCATGTATGTACATATGTATAGTCAAGTACGCACTTTATCGATGATGGGAAAACATTGCGATGAATCCTGTATATCACTGAGATTTTAACAAGATTTTCTGTGGTATAAGGAGTCCGCCAAACTGTACTAAGCTGGCGTGGTAGACTTTGGCCTCTGAATCAGGCTCTCGGTTGTACTGTGGTTCCGTGATCAGAAGTTTTCGGTTATGGGCTGCTACAGTACACTACTGAGTGCTGTACCTCAGTTACTTCACTACCTTGAAGTACTTTCGACTACATTGGGTACCTCATACGTACCACGTGTACTTCACAGTACCTCAGATACTTTAGGTACCTGAAAGTACCCCAGCGCTGCGCCGAGTGTCGCAACGCAATAATTATGTATACCGTTGCGTAGGACGCATGGGAACTGTGTCCTCTGTGCTCGATCACAATATGTAATTGTAACAATTTGAATCCGCTGCGATTTGGAAATGTTACATCACTGTTGCTAAGGCTCTGCCATGGGAATTTTTGACCACCTGCTACGTGTTTATTAATGATTTTGTATACTAATTTTGTATAGCATCTACTAGGTCGATATATGTAGGACAAGCGAATTAGTTAACAATTGACCTGACGATTAAAAGAAATACACACACAGTTGAAGATTGTGGTTCCATTACTGACTTTTGAGAATGATTTTGGAAATTAGGGTGTCTTTTTCCCAAGGTTATTATTTAGGTTATTCGATGTTATTGTTATTAAAATAAGTATTGCTCAAACACACTGAACTATGGCTTACAATATTACATAAAACATAAACATTTGACAATAATATCGCAACGATGAGTGCGTATTTTAATGGGTTTTCCTATTATAATCGTTTCATGACGCAAATACTGCGAAGGTCGCTGTTGTGTGGAAACTAGTACGTGAACTCTTTCTGAATTCATCGCCCATAATTTCCCCAGCGACTCTTGCATCAGTTACGTGCAATGTTTTCATATCATACGTACTTTTCCATTTAAATAAAAGCACAAAAAATAACATCAAAATAAATTCTAAATAAGATACGTATTGGTATATTTATGCCTGACCGCCTCGGTGACGCATTTGTACTGCGCTACGATTACAACGCTAAAATCTCGGATTTGAATCCCGGGTCGGGAAAACTGATTTTGAATTTTTTTATTCATTATCCGCGCGGAGTCGGGAAATTGTGCCCAATATGGCGTCGCTCCCCATCACATTGTGGGACGGAACACACAAGGCGAAACGTGGCTGTCCTGATAATACCTCTGCCTACCCCTTCTGGGAAAAAGACGAGAGTTTATGTATGTGTACATATTTATTTTCATGACGGACTGACAAGACAAAACTATTGAATAGTCTTCCAAATATTTGATTCCAGTAGGATTTCTCATTTTTTGTGGTTGCTCGTGGAACGCAAAAGAAACTTATTTAAATAAATAAGAAAGCATTAAGGCTTTATCAATACGGTGTAAGATTTCGCCACTGTTGTCCGCCTACGACTCAAATGAACTGGTATGAGCTTACACACTGCCTACTGCGTGCTGCTCATACATCACAATGGAGTCTTGTTAGCGCGCGACGTGACGAGGCGAATCATATCGTACCTATGACACCTCGTTTTATTAAAATTAACATCAGGTAACTTTAAAGAAATATGATTAAAGTACTGGGAATCTGCAAAAAATGTAAAAATCTCTGTTCTGAATTTTTTTTTTGGTTAGTTGTTTCGCCTCATATTATGTTTTTTATAGTATAGAAATGGTAGAGAATGAACGAAGTGATAATGAGCACCCGAAAACTGGCACAATACCTAGGGAAATGGAGATGCGGTACTTTTCTTTCTCGGGGGTAAAGAACCTCAAGCTTCCTTCCCGCTTGTTGAAGCGTTCCAAACCATTAAAGCACCAGTATAAACTGGCTACAGTATGACTCTACCATTTATAAAGTGTTGTTTCTTCGGTAAGAGTGCATGTGATGTGGTTTTGGTTTTAGAATACCACCTTTTCTTTACGCAGCTTAATCTACAAATGGATTTTACCAAACTAATGACCATTGTAAATGTCAAGTCGACCATAGACATGAGAACTAGAGAAACTACCATTTTAGTGTATGAGTACACGCGACAACACTAATATAAAACAAATACACGCTAATAGTACGAGTAGCTATCTGTAATCCATTTGCGAAAGCGTAGTATTTATCGATGTTACACTAAAGCAAGCGCCGAAATACAATAACAGTCACCTCCGGGTCAGAGTCCCCGTGAGAAGTATTATGATTAAGAGCCTTGTAACATATTCACAAACATATCATTAACATTTATCTAGCTTTTGTTCAACCGATACGAACTGTGATACAGCTGCGGATTTCATAACAGTCGTGGCCAATAAAATAGTGCTGTTCTAATGGTCAAATACCATTAGATTAGGTGTGTTCGTGTGACATTTCCAGTGCACCAGACACAAGTGTAGATTATCGCAAGACAAAATTCTTCAACTAGTCAAGCAGACATTTTGCAATAAGAAATGAGAAGCGGTCAAAGGTTGCGTTCCCAATATCTTATAGGCTAGCGTTCTAAACAAAGGTCCGAATTAAAGGCATGAAGTGCCGCTTGCAGTTCCGCATTGCAACATTATTGCATCAAATGCCAAACACCACTCGCTTTTATGATATCAC
Organism: Theretra japonica; assembly: GCA_033459515.1. Lineage (NCBI taxonomy): Eukaryota > Metazoa > Arthropoda > Insecta > Lepidoptera > Sphingidae > Theretra > Theretra japonica. The sequence goes on from CM065943.1 coordinate 9,548,261, forward strand.
TTCGCACTGGCACGCCAATTAAATATTCTTTATTTAAAAATCCAATCTGTTAATTTATTGGTGAATTAGTAAATGTTTGTAAAAATAGAAAGCATTCGTACAATGTGACGGCGGGAACATTAACGTGCCATAATAAAATTCTTCTTGCCAAAATACAATGGGCAACGGTCCCGCCTCTGCACTAATTTGACAACGTTTGCCGCATCATAGCGTGTCGCACGCCACTGTTCGACGGCAGCCGCCCGTGGCCCGCGCCGCGACCAAATCTATTACCTTCATGTTATGGATTTTGTTCTGAAAAGTCTCGCACGAAACACCGATGTCAAACACTATTTGCATATTCCATTAGTTACAAACTTATATCTGTTATACGCTCGCGCACTGGCTCGTTTATTAGTATATCTACTTTGAAAGTCTTTCAGCAACTTTGATGTGAAATGAATGAGAGTTTTAGCTAGAAATGTTCATGAGGCAAATTAGTATCTCATTATTTTTGCTGTATACTAAACACTTTATGACAAACGAAAGGATTTAATGCGTTTTACTCAGAATGACTACTCGAAGTTACCGTGAATCAAACACGTCAATGTTTATGGATGAATAAACACAGTCCAATCATATAAATCCGCGTGAACTTCTAACCGCGTTTCCGAAGAATTTACGCAGAATAAATAAATACAAGTTATTCTCATTGCGAAGAAGGGAGCGACGCGTCGTATAAATTTATCCGCCCGTGGCCCACAACTCCTCACAATGAAATCACGCGCCGTAAGAGTTCCGTATCAACTGACAACTGTGGATAGATACAGGGTACGAGTATTAACATTATTGGCTAATGGCTATATAATGATTGTAAATAGTATTCAGATTTTTAGGAAATAAATAAAATAAGTGCGTGGTGGCCTGTTGGTAACGGTCCAGACGCGACTGCTAACATGTTCACGGTGGTCGCGGGATCAAATGCCAAGGCACACCATTGAAATTTAAAGTCAACCACCACGCATTATAACGGTGTAGGAAAACATCGTGAGGAAATCTGCATACCATAGCGATTAGAGCGTATGTAAAAAGTACGCCAACCCGCACTAGGCCAGCGTAGTGGACTGTAGGGCCTAACCACTCTTAATTGTATTCTCGATTGTAGAGGAGGCCCGTGCCCTGCAGTGGGACGTATATGGGTTGGTAGAGAAATAAAAACTGTGTCACGATTCTTTAGCGATCAGGCGAACTTTGGTTCGAAATGTTAGAAAACGAATATAACATATATTTTGAAATATGAAAATACTGATTTTAAATGAAAGGTTTAAAAGCTGCACGCCTATGAAAATTATCGTAAAATATTATAACACGTGCCTTCAAATAAAAGAAACGTAAAAGTACAGTCACAAATCACATAATCTCGACCTGTCTCAATATGGCAATATGTTTAGTGCGAGCGAGTCCTTAGAACCGTCGAGACGCAGCAAAGAGAAGAGTTTGAACGCGACGGCCGACGCGGATGTCGCCAGATTTAGCCCAGGAGCGCGCCGCAGGACTCGGCGCGAATCCTAGACCGGCCCTCATGTTAGTAATACATGACATTATATCTGCGCTACATTAAGAGAGCAATACACTTAAAAATATACCTGAATAAACAATGAATAATTCAATTCAATACGCCTAATAAGATTTTGTTGGATCAATAATTGTAAACTTTTTCCGTAAACTTATTATTTTTGAGAGGGATTTAATTGCCTTGGAAAGTAAATAGAAAGCCTTGGAGGACGCTCCTATTCAGCAGTGAACTTCCTGTGTCGGAAGAAGAAGAATTCTAAACTAAACAGTGACAACAGAATATGGATCATTAAAATAGTGTTAAATATCCTTGACACTAACATTGACGACAAACAAGCTATAAATAGTATTAACAAAATTTTTAAAACAACGGCGCTTACGGCTTTGAATAACAAAGTGAGTTTTTACAAGTATGTGACAACGCACGCGGGTTGTGGAATGCCGTTGTGGTGCAGACTGCACACTGCACAAACACGCTGCACGTTGCACACTGCACACTACTGCTCAGTGCTCACTGCACGGCGCAGCAAAGGGTAGTCCTTGAACCCGGCGCGCGTGCGACTAGCGGGCCGGCCTTGTGACCTATTAGTGGCCTTGCAGATGTGGCCGCGCTGCGCGTGTCGTCTGCAGGTGCCCTAACGCAATTAACTTCATTCCTCTGTCACTCGCTTTCTAATTACGTTTGTTCACTTTATTCCCCTGTGATAGCTTGGATTTTCACTTAAACAGGGCTAAATGAGAGAACATGATTTAATATTATACAATGTTAAAAATTAGTTCATATTTCTTATTGATTTTTATGTCTAGAATGTTTAAAGCGTGACTGGTCACTGGTATGTTTGCAAACAATTTAGTCATAAGAATCTGCAATGAGCGGTGTTCCCCAGATATAAATCCTGTTGCTAATGGTATGCGGTATAAATAAACTCACTCTAGATACATTTCGTATTTGCATATCCGGTTGGTGGCAACCTTGCTTTTGTTAACAATTAATCGTAAGCAACTGTTATCTGGTGTACGACCTTTTCTGTCATAATGTTGTTATATAGGCACCTATCTTTATCCGTTTTGCTTTCTGTTTGCAATTTAAACGCATACTAAAATAAATCAATAAATAATAAATACACCCAATCACATACATAGTCCTGACCCACACCAAGATCGAATCTTGTGTCGGGGGTATCAGGAACTACCAGAGACTTTTCGGTCTCACAAACACCCAAACCCGACAAATACCTGTAGTTTATTACCTAATCTCTTACAAAACTTTTAAAACATTTATAGTAATTTAATTTTAATTTATGTCATCGTCTAAGCATTACTGGACCTCACTCAGAGTTTGTTGAGGCTATTTTTAAATTTGATATAACTTGTGAAGTATGCATATATTTTAACGACAAGAATTTAATGAATGCAACTTAATAATATATTCTCTTCTTTATTTTTTTCTAAAGTGTTTGTTGCGACAGTTGAATCTGCTTTACTGCAATTAAATCTGGTAATTCTTCGTTTGCAAGTCGCAAAGTTCTTAATTGTAAATACTTGGTTGGAAAAACGAACTTAAGGCTTCATTATTTACCAGCATGTATACATAATACGTATGTATACATATACGGCGCCACTAAAGTAATAAGGCGATGAACTTGAAACTTTCCACTATCTTTTTTTCATAAAGAACTCTTTGTAAACGATAATCATAACACAAAGATTATCGATACACAGTGACACTTGACGATATGTAAACACAAACAATGTATGACGCGCGACTTCACTTGAAACTTTCAATAGATAGCGCGCGTGTCTGTCCGAAGGAGGCACAGGCTACGTTCTATGTATTTAAAATGACAACACAAACATATTCCTGCCATTCGTAATGTAGGACTTTCGTAGTGACTAGATACGGAAATATGTGTTTAGACGGCAGATATAAAATTGTGTACGACCGTCGGCTGTGGTTCAAACAAGAAGTGTTTGCAAGAGATAGGAGTTATCGCCTGGGAACGTCAAACAGGCGGGCCCGCGTGCCACTGCCTCCCGACACTTGCACAAGCACAACGCAATCACTGTACCCACTACCCAAGGAACCTAACGCCTGGTAATCAGGCCACCGATTACTTACCAATACACTCAATGCTATTTTAACACCACTATAAAATACTATTTATTACTCAAATAAATTCAAATCAAACTGCTGTTTTCAATTGTTTCTTTTGATGTTAGTATTTCGATTTTGTTTGAAACAACGATAAACACAAATTATGTTGCGTGTGTAAAGTTTGTTGAGGTGTTTGCGAATATTGTTGTTTGTATATTTTTTCGTCCCGAATTGAATTTTTGGACGATTTATGTGTACTATAAATAACTCCATATTCAGAAACCGTAGCAATAAATCACTTTTCAAAACGGAACTGACTGCTCACGAATATCTTTGAAGAAATTCGGAAAAGAATTAGGATTGATTTATTAGTTCAACTTAGTTTTAATCATCATCAAAGTCATCAAGAATATAAATATTTTATCCTTAATTTGATAAGTTACAACTATTGCATCCGATACAAAAAATAATAAAATATCAAAGAATTTTTTTGTCCTTTGATGCAGACCTTGAAGTATTTTGGTGTCACTATCTTTAGAGTCATTCATTCACAATTTTATACATTAGCTGTCTTTTTCTTATCACGTACAAAAGAGAGGAAGCACATGAGGGAATAAAGTTTTACTTAGAGAATATAATAGCACCGCACCGGTCGTGGAATTAATTTAATGAGACTCGGAACTAGACGCTTGGTGTGCCCATTGCGCACTGTTGTCATTCTGTCCGCTTAGGTATATATGTATATGTACGTCCGGCGCCATAGTTTAAAAATTTCCTATACAAATGTAATATTGTTCTTCTGACATCCTTTGGCGGATGCAACATACCTTCGAGACACTAAAATTTAACTTATGGCCATGACCAATGTCAATTTGATAAGGGCAATTGCAGCCTAATTTTAACTGGTATTGGCGCAAGATTATTTGAATATATTATAGGGCCGTAAGGTTTGATGTTTGCGACCACAAACTAGATACTTGACCTGAACGACCTAATAGGCCGCTTCCTACATACCGCTGTGCAGATTATCAATAGTCTAAAAAATAATTCAAGCGTAAAGGAAGCTCTCATTAGAGAGAGTTACAAACCTTTATTTGCTCTCTAAGTTAATGTTCGTTGTAAAGTTTGTTCATTGAAAAATCCCATCCTGATAATCTGGTGTCGTCAGTCGGCATCGACGTTCCACCGGCCGGAATTTAGTGTTGCCAACTAAGGACATGCCCTAAATTGTTGGGTAAACTATTTAATTAATACCTATTTACTCAACAATTACGATATTATTGTTGATATTAGATTTTCTCTTTCTATTACCAACGTGTTATGGATTATGAAATTTAATATTAAAAAATATTCATAGGCTACAATAATTGCTGTTTCCGGATTGCATATATCTGAAATATGTATTATGAATTCAAAAATAGACGATAATGACGCATTGTCTTCAGGCTTATTAGTAGCATGTCCAAACGAACCATGACCTATCGTGTTTTATACCAACACGACGATCAGTGATAATCTTAATTGACATTTCCTCTGTACGCCCTTATAAATAAAAGACGTGTACACATGAAATCAACTGTATTTTTCATAGTATATTAATATTTCGTTCGATCCTCCTATAGATTTAGAACAGCGCGGCGTATGCATTCTAATTGCGCGTAAGGGTTGTTGCATTGTGGTGAGTGAATTGTTCAATTTGGAAATTTTCGTATAAATTGCCCGCATTTAGGAAAAAGATAAGCTCGGCTGCCACTTGTATCAACCAATACATATATATAAGCGTCTGATTAATAATACAAAATATGAACATTATCGCATATGAATAAGTACCTATGACACAAATATTAGAGTTTATTGGAGCGTTCGAAAGTTAATCGGCAACACTGCTGGAATGCAACAATCGTACAGGTGCGGTGCGCGCACACCTGCCGCCTTGTTTGCCGGCCATGCGTGCGTACCGCGGTAATTCGCAGACCCGGTCTCCACGCATTACATACGATATCATCGCTTATTCAACACAAAGTAAACAGAATTACTTTTATTACGTTATAAACAATGTTTTAGTGGACCAATTGCGAGGAAAAATAATCGCGCAATGTTCCTGTTTTTTAAATTATGTTTAACTTTCGTCGGCAGTGAAGAAACATATAAAAGATGCGATGTTTCTCAAAAAGTTTGATGTACGGTAGGCATGTTACAGGCAAACTAATAGAGAAGCTACCTGTTGGAAAGAATTCTTAATTTACTGCTAGTTCGCACACTCACAACTCCATAGGAATCATCTTTAATTAATCAGTCTACCATAAACATGGTCATTGGACATCTCTAATTGATACAACCTAAATAATGTGGACCCATATTGAAATTAAAGTTTGAAACTGATGTTCGTACACTCATAATATCATATGCCAATATGTGTGAGGCATACTTAAGTATAGTTGTCAATGTACAGCTCGCCCCGATTCGAACATCTCTGCACCGTTATTCCTGGAGATGGGGCATTTTCTTTTTGGTTTTGTTTCCCGCAAAACGAATGTCGTTTAAACAGAATACGTACAGATTTCTTAGTTACAACAACAATATATGTTGTTCTAGGTTGAAATTCACAATATAAATACAAAAGTAAAGATATTCGTTGCTTTGAAATATGTAGCAGTTCTTTAATAAATAGATTTCACTTATTTAACTAACGGATTTATATTAAAAGTTCAAACCAAACAATAAGAAAATTAAAAATAAATTATTCTAACAGGATCAAAAATATTATCAATAAAAATATAATATTTTAGACAATCTACAATCCTGAATATTAAAAATATATCACAATCGCGTTGCTCGCTGCAAAAGAGCTTTCAACATTCGACCAGCCATTTTATTGTGAACTCTCCGTACTGTGGTTTTCTGAACCGCATTGAGAGCTTCAACAACGCGCAATATATTCTTGAATGCCGATTAATAACCAAATGACAGTAATTGTCAAACCAAAACGAAGCCTATGGTAGCTATAATGGACTGGTAATTGGTCTGGTGCGTATATAAATGGCTAGTAGGCACTAGTCATTATCAATATATTATTATGCAATATATAAAAGATGACGTAGATACTATTTTTTACATATAACTAAAACTAAATTCAGAATATGCCGGGAAGACATTTACTGATTTAAAATTAGAAATAAGTAACTTCTGTTGCATAGTTTGATACAAAAAAAAATAATAAATGTAAATAAAATAAACTACAATAGGATTTCTTATAGTGACAAATGACAACCACCGTTATACGTAAAACCTACCGAAACGACTGCAATACAATGCCTAAAATATTTTCCAGCGTATATGGTTATTGCACAGTTAATACAAACAGTACGAATTAAACAAAAGTGGGACGCAAATCAAAATCCATTCGGCGCGTATAATAGCGAGCTTGCGGTATATATTGCAGAGATGAGCCGCTATGGCGGAGGCGGGCAAACTCAGACGACCCATATACAACGCCTTTGTGGATTGCTGACCGGATATGAGCCGAGACACGTCATTCAATGACCACACACACACATATGACAAATCAATCTTCGAAATATGTAGGCCGAACTTCGCCACTGGCGCAATGACACAGTTCTATCTCTTGAGATGTGTCAGACAATCGATTTGCATGAAATTGTATATGAGCAATCATTAGTGGCAATTAGCTACTCATTTGTTTTAGGTGTCTAATTAATGACAAACGATTAGAATGTGTTGCCTAGTTCATATGAAACTCGTCACTGTACCTGATGAAATTCTGTTATTGTTTTAAGGAAAATATCCATTTAAGATTTATTTCACAAAGTACTACTGGCGAAGCAGCAGCTACAAATAATTAACATCATTTTTAGGCATTAGTACCTCTACACAAATGCTACGGAACCAAACCACTTTCTTTTTTTGTACATGTGTGCCCGTCTAACTCATTTTTAAAACGAACATCAATTCCGTTAGTAAGATTTTAAATTTAATATAATCTATGAGAACTCAAACAATACCTAGTAGGAGATTTGAAAAAAAAAACGCTGATTTCTATTGACGTCAAATATTATCATTCAATCCACATTATGAACGCTTTTGGCCTTGTTGCCTATTTTAAAACAAATATTTCGTGAAATTCGATGCAGAAAATTGTGAATTAACGGTTACATTCGGACGCAACGCACAAAAAAATGGAGATACCAGTTCAAAATCTAAACTAAGTATGACGTTTAATTATACGCTTAAAGACAATCTTTAAACAAATTCTTTCTTTGGCGGACCACTTCAAACGAAACGACGTTCATCTCTCTGCGGCGAATAATCGCCACCGAACAGGGCTGTGCCAGCTCGCTTTAATATATTATACCGGACCAATAAAACGGATCAAAGCGTCAGTAAATTCGAATTTATTAACCTTCCAAACATTTTAAACATTTTGAAATTGAATAATAATTGGTGTTGTTATTTCTAATTGATGAGAGTTTAAAATGTCACTAGGTATTTAATGCTTGCGGAAACTCTTATGAAAATATTCTAATGTGTTTCCACGTAGAGTTTATCAAAGTGAACTACATAATTCTTTGTATTAATTTGTAGAAATGCTATATTTAAGTGCTAACTTTATAAAATATAGTAGGTAGTGACATTTTTGATTATGTCTTTCGCTCATTAATATCTACCGTTCTAGATAGCAAAATGTTGGAATATAATCAGGTCCTTTCCTTCACGATAAGTCTCCTTAGATTTACTGACACACATACATACATAAACTCACGCCTTTTATCTAGAAGGGTAGGCAGAGGTTTTCGTGGTAGTAACCAGGACACCCACGTTTACGTTGTACTGACACAGATTAGAGAAAACTTTTATATAACCTTCATGGAAAGGTAATAATTCAGTTGTAGTTATAGAATAATAAAGTTACTCAATTTGGCAAACACAAGTGCACTGACTTGGATGTAGTTATGCTTCGCGCCGCGGTCGTTTAAGGCGACTTGGCAGCCCTGCGCGTATTGTGATTCCGTCTCGGAAACCGCAAGCATTCCTGCCGCTTAACTCGTTAAGGTGTATCTAGACGGAGCAATTCGTGGTCTACTTGCGGTACTCGTTTTCTTTTCACTTATCGAAATATAAATGTATGCTCAAACGGTTTTATTGATCGATTACCCATCACATTATATAAAAAATATTCGCTGTGTGAATACATTATGGAAGAGTTAAGAGTTTTATCGACAGACGAAAGACCCGGCTATTATGCAAAATAATAAATTTTAATAATAGAATAGGTTTTTATATGTGATAGTTGCTAGTTATGCATAGTCAAGTAGTGACCGGCGCCGGCGCCCGCGGCGTGAGAATCGCATTTATCGACAACCCGACCGTGACAGGTTTGACTCAGGAACTCGCACGCAAAAAACTGTCACGGGAATGTCCAAATCGATTTCCAATGACTGCGATCGTCGCAACACTCAAATTATTCCAAACAAAACTCCACTTGGGCATTATCGATATTCGATGAAAAAGGTGTAAAAAAGTTGAGAGGCTAATGTTGTGCGGTGAGGCGAAATGCGGTGTCGGTGAATTTGAAGCGAGTATAATAAGGTCGGCGGTGGTGGCGCCTGCATGATGCGCGGCGTGGCGGTAGTGTTGCGCCGGCACTTAAGTTAGGGTTAAGGTGATTAAAAGTGGCTGAGTGGCGCGTGCCCCGCGGCTACTCGCCGGCCGCCCGCCAGCCGCCCGCCAGCCCGCGCGTATATCACATTCCAATATAAATTAGTTTTCGACGCGGACGCCGCCGTATGTGCCGAAAAAATCCCCACGTAACCCGAAACAAAAGCTGCTATTTAATATGGGAAGAAATTTAACGAACTCTTAAGCAATTAATATCATCACTAGTTCCATTTCTCAAGTTAAATGTTCATTGAATCAAATGATACTTAGTAAAATCATAATTTGCGCAAAGAGAAGAATAATTAAAATAAAATTATTGAAACCTTACTTGAAAAGTATTTCATGTTTACTTTTTATATGCATAAATACAACGGAATGCTCTCTATTACAATACAAAAGCATGTAATAAAAACACCTGAATACGAGTATGCAATTCGCAGGGATCATTAATTTAGTCGCATTCGAATTTACGATTGGTAATTGAGGAGTGCATTTCAAGTGGCCGCCGCTTGCGGTCGCTGCGCCGGCGGAGCTGTGCGGCGCGGCGATGCGGCGGACGGCGCACGCGATGCGTCGCTTTTAGTATTTAGCGAAAGGCCCTGCTGAAACTGAGCGCAATTTCTCAGTTTCGCCCGCGGCCATCGCCAAATTACAACATACGCGCCGTCGGCGTAATTGCGAGCGCTCGGGACGCGTGTGGGAACACCGACCGATTTATTAAGATTTAATCGCGCCCAATTAAAATACGCACTTTATTATTACAGAACACAAAAACCGTATGTAAATTATTGGTCGAGTTACGATCATTGTGGCACGAGTGCCGCCGCCCGCCGCTACGGCAGCTACGAGTCGTAGCGCGTAGTGCGCGATAAGCTCCACACAAAAAACACTATGTTTTCAGTCGACATAGTTGAAGTATTCATTGTGTTTGACAAAAAGAGTTATAGGTGTACTTGTGTAAGATAGTTTTTGTTGTGGTTGTATATTACGGGTCGGGTGTATAGGTATCAGAGGTACAAGGTTTGTGTAAGTAAAGAGTGAGATCGCGACGATATCGACTTCCCACGATTGCGCGGACCTCCCCGGCGCGCATACATTACCACAGCACGCATTGTCGTCTGCGCTGCGAGGCCGCCGCGCGCCGCCACACGCCGCCCCGTGCCGCGCTCTGTGCCCACACGCACGGCTAGCCCTCGCACTGCACTCCGTACTCAGAGCTCTGTACCATCTCTACTTGATTAACATTCAACATTAATTTTATTGCAAGACGTTTTGAACACACCTGGATACATTAACATCGCCATCGTATATCAACTATTGTGATTACTTATGTCTAAATAATAATTAACGAATTGTTTAAAACCAAAATTCTGATGTCTAAAAACAGATTCCATGAACAAAAGTGTGCGTAATCAATATTATTTAGGCAAGCTCTATATATATTCCATGAATGAAAAGACCCAGCAAGAACACGTAAAGAATCCTGTATGTGCACGCAACAATGTGAGCATTGTGCTTTCTATCCAAACAAGGTTAATGGAAACGGTCAACACCTCGGTCTTTATTAGTGTTGATGGTAGAAGAGGAACGCGGGGCGCATCCCGATTGCTCCAAAATCAGTATTAGCATGTTAATGAAGGGGCGTGCCTGCGTTCCGGCGCGCTTGCCGCGTGCGGTACCACACAAATCACGTCCCCTGTCTCCCACGCGGCACCTCCGCGCCTCCCTAGCGACCGTGATACATGCGCTTTTTAATTACCAATTACCTACACCATATATTTTAAGTATCACCCTATAAATCGATCGAAATATGGACCAAGTGGTGACCTTAATGCTTAAGATCGATTGAAAACATTTTTATAGCACTTTTTCGTACAATATGAAGTGAGATCGTACAGATATTATGCGCAATTAAACATAAGATAAGGTGGTGTACATAAAACAAAAACATTTTCAAATTAATAGGTCAATATACTTAAAACGCGTTCAAAATTGTAAGCGATATTAATCTAAAGGTGAAGGATGATCAATAATCGGTGCGGCATTAGAACGAAGCAGGAGCAGGTATGGTAGCTGAATTAACATAGTAACGAAGGGGCGTGTCGGCCGGTAACTCACGCCCCGCACAAAATAAATAATTTTACCTCGGGAATGCGGCCGGATAATGAACCACGGAATGCCGACCAGCGTCCCGGAGATTTGAGATTCAAACGCGATGACAACCTTTATGAGAGGATCTTCTTTATGAAGTGTTTCCAATAAGTTTTTACAAATCACCGGGACTAAGTTATGGCGGTTTGAATGATCCTTCGGATGTTTGTGGTAATTATAGTAAAAATTTTAAAGTTATTTTTATCTAGATTTATGTTGATAATTTTAGTGATAAAAATTAAAAAAAAAAACACAAGTAAACATTTATATTTTGGTCTATTGGCTACTAAAAAAATACATTGGACAAAAATCAAAACACTTTAATGTCCGAAATGGAACAAATCAAATTGTTAAAGCTCTCGCGCGCTCGCTCCATACAATGTGTGTTTTTGCGGACGCGACCTTAATCCGTATAAAGATTAAAGTCAAGATTCTCGGACGTCCTTTGAACCTTGAAGCAATCTATATCATCCTCTAATTTACACTTGCCGGCCAATTAAGTACTCCAATCAAAAATGTACAGGATTTGTTTTACATACCTACTCATTTGATGAAGAATTTTAAGTGGATCAAATTATAATTTGGAGTGTGCGAGATTGGGCAGTGGGTAAGGGAGTAAGCGTCAAATGAACCTTTTATATTTATACAATAAAAATTACACCCGAAAACAATTTTTGCACTGATCTCTGGAAAAAAATCCTATAATAAAATATAATAAAAGGCGTTTGTGTATTTCATCTCAAATTTATCAGAGCCTTAAAATAATATATCTCGAGTCCCCTGACTAAGTAGCGTTTCACTATAGGGCATAAGGGAATGAAATAAAGGTAGTATGACTGAGTATCGTGCGCCGGTCCAACAAGCTGTGCGAGGATCAGGCGTGCGGTGGGTGGCATCGACATTTGTCACTGCAGTAGTGGAGCCACATAGGAACAGAGTACACTGATAGGAACCACCAAGTCAGCTGTGGACACTGCCTTATACTGTTCAATTGTGTTATGGCTAAAGTAAATACTCTAGTATTTTACCTTAAAATAAGTTCTTCTTAAATAGATATCTAAGTAGCGTGTCAGTTTTAAGGCATAAGGGAATGAAATAAAGTTGGTATGAATGTGTGTCGTGTCGGTGTAGTGAGCTGCGCGAGGGTCGTGCGTGCGGTGGGTGGCATCGACATTTGTCACTGCAGGCGAGGAGCTACGTAGGAACAGAGCACACTAACAGGAACCGTCAAGGCAGTTGTGGATTCTTACCTCGCTTGTTCGACTGAAGTAAATCATATAGTTTTAAAAGTCAATAAAGTAACTGCTAATGTAAGCAAGTAACTAAATAACTAACTATCCTAATGAGATTGTTAAAACTTTCTTAACATTAAATCATTATAACAGGAAATTATAAGTTTCTATAAGTTTCTAAATTTACAACTCCATAAAATAATTAAATGGCAGATAGTAGAGACGTTACGCGTGTCAATATAATTTTATATTGAAAATCGATAATATGATTAACTTTCTTACAAGTATTTTTTTTTTGCTAATCATTTATAATTTTAAGTATTCTGAAACAATCTAGTTTAGCACTAAATACCCGATCCATAATACCTTTAATTACACTCGCAGTAACAACAATATAAGCCGTTTAAGTAAATAACAATATAAATACATGCGTGCATATGTTAGTGTCTCCACCAAGACAGTTGAATTAACCTGTTTTTATGCCGTATCCACAATTCATAGATGTGAGATTGAAAATGGAGCTCGCGGTGGCCACTATCGCGGCAAGAATCGAGTACTCTATGCAAATGCAGTTTTTGCCAGCGACCAATTGAGCAGCACAGCCGAACCATCTCCGCTGGGTGGCCGAGCCCGCGCGCATTCCGACACAAATTGAACAAATATACAATAGAAAATAAACACTTACTCCAATATTACTGCTGTTGCGAATATTTTATTTACCGTAAGTTTATTCCGCTGTAAACCGTGTTTTGTGACAAAGGCTCTACCTATAAGTTTCCGAAAGTTTTGGATATTAGAATAGAAATAGAGATATTAGGTTTTGGCCAAATAATATGCAGAGGTAAACAGGATTAACAAAGATTTAATACTCGTATGCAAATAATATACAGTTCACAGACAGTGTCAAGAGAGGAACGGAAGTAACAACTAATAGACAACTAGCATAGACAATGTTTGTTTAATATCGGCAAATCCGCACTTAGTCGATAAACCACAATATTACTAACATTGGATTTAGGGTCTATTGCATTAAGCAGCAGGGAATGGGTTTTTAGGTTAAAGTTAGGTTCCTAAAGATTCTATAGAGTTGGTATTGTCTTACAGAACGCATAACAGACAATACGCATTGTTACTCGCTATCTTTTTTCCAAAACAAGCAATTTAACCACAATCGTAGATTTACACGAAATTGCCCAAAGTGTTTATTATAATTGCATGTATTCACTATTCACACTTTGACATATTACTTGCGTAACAAACCACTAAGTAGTAAAAAACTGTTTAAACTTATTAATTTCATTAGTATTTAATATTCTTGATTGAAGACCTCCTGTATCGTGAACGCATTATGGAGAAGATGCATCGCATATTATGCATATATTCATGCACAAAATGATTGTTCTATATGTACAATAAATGTCACTAATTGTATAGAGGCACAACAAAACAGCTCCACCCAGCAATAACGAGTTTACATATTATAATATTCAAAATTGCTCTCAACGACTGAGTCATCCACACTCGGGACCATATATTCAATTTTCCTTAATATACAGTTCCAATGCGAAGGACGAATAATATATTATTCGAATTGACGAAACGAAAATTGGTTCCACACTTATTTATTGTCAAGGTTTATTGGGGAATGATTAATGTGAAATACGTGTTAATTTTCTATATTCCTAATCGTATTTATGCCGCAATAGACGTATTGATTACGTATGAACATATTTGTTATGAGGTTAGAGTCTCCCTGTACCCAAGTGCAGCGATTTTACAGATTTAGCACGTTTAGAATTGTAAAGACCAGAATAAAAATTATATTGATGCAGTTTGTCTCTCGGTATACATTATACTGCTTTTGTCTTCTTTTTTCACACCATTTCTCATTAAATCTCAAAAATGGTTAATGCAACTACCACTTCAAGTTTTCTGGGTGTTTCATACGCAACGAGAATGTCATAATATCACGCATGTTGCTGACTCTCTCGTGAGATCTACGATAAAAAATAAACATGTATTGAGTCGTCTCAGTGAGACCGAACATTAAGTGAATATTTTTTGCGTGCTCTGTGCGACACGACGATAAATTAGATGCGTTGAAATGTTTGTGTTGTGGCGTGGCGGGCGCTGTCGCCGACGCCGCACGCGCATACATTAGCGCACAATGCCGCGGGGGGCGCCCATTGTGTCCTCACTCCTCGCCCTCACAACACACGACACCACACACAACACCGTCTCATCCCGTGCTCCTGATGAGCCAACCTGCAATTATAACGAACATCGGCCCGCTGGGTTGTAATTCAACAAGCTATCCCAAGTGATTGGTAAAACAATCGAGCTGGTGACTGTAATTGAAAGTAATGTAAACGAGGTGATCTAAAACGATCGATTTTTGTGACTAGTTTTCAACTAATTTTACACTGAATAGTTTAAGTTATTTTTGATCAGCGTCACTTATAGTCCTTTTGTTTAATTGGCCACATACGATATAAGTAACAATAAACCTAATTTACCTGTTGTAATGTTATTGATTAAGTCATGTATTATCTATTACAAGTATGTACATTGTACAATGCACATAATTTTTAATAGGGTAGAGAAATAAGGGACAGTTTAAATAAAAGTATACATAGTTACGAGTGCAAGGTTGTTACGAGTAACTATAATTACAGTATACACCTGTAAAATCTTATCACCTGAAACAAAGCCTATGTTGTCTTAAATATCTTGAATACAAATATGTTTTTATGTTTAAATAAATAAACTATAATCTTATCTGACCAATGCCCCTACATTAATTTACGATAAAAATACTTTTTATATAACCTCCTGTCCATCGCATGTTAATGTGTCTGTGACAATGAGTTTATGGATGGCGGCGCTAGCACAATAATTTAGTTTCGGTAGTGCTATGCCAACTAATGAGCAAATAATTGGGCGGCAGGTGCAGCGCAGACCGAGGGCTGCACGCTATGCGCACACGCCAAACGCACCGCACCGCCGCCGAAACACAACTGTTACTACCAGTTACCACAGATTATAACAATTACTTTCATGTAGACTGTACTTACTAATCGGACATAGTGCAGCAGTCTTTTGTTTTATGGTTTATGAAACACCCTTTGCCTTCCCAACAAATGGGAGAAGGTTTTAAAAAAAAAAAAAAGGTTTATGAAACAGCGTAGATATTTTATTTGCATAGAATTACTAGATTTAGTATATTTGAAATAAAATATTTAAGGATATTATAATGATTGCGAGAAAAGTGGAGGTCAATAGTCGCTACCTGACCCTTTGGGATGCAAGCGTTATGCGGATTACTGTGGTCCCAGCACTGGTGTTTTGTGTTATGTTCATATTGATTCATAAAACAACCTAATAAAAATTAAACCTGCATTGAATCTATTGATTTAATCAACTAAATTGCGATACAATTCGTCCGGCTTGGTAAAAAATATAATTGCTCACTATGTTACCTCTTCCTGTTTAGCGGCGTAAAAAACGCTCAGCGTGTTGCAACACTTGTATGTTTTCAAGACGTATCGATTGACGGCGGCCTTTCCAAATGCATGAGCAAGTAACAGCTGCTTGATGAGCCTGTAGCGAGTTGGTATGCGCTTGCATTTTTCAGGTTTACTGTATATGAAATAATTTTCATATATTTTTACTTTGATAAATTAAGATGAATAATATTTATTACTTCGTAAATTGAGAATACTTTTTTACATCGGATTGTGATATACGCATCTTTAGGCGTACATTGAATATCCCGGTTTTTATTACCAATGCCTAATAATATTTTCTGTCTTTTATTAATAATTATTTTAGCCGATCAATGATATAAAACCTATATCACTATTGTTGTTTAACAAAACATTGGCCCCTTACTTAATTTCTCACACCTACATTTACCAAAATCATATTTAAAAATATTGAGTATCATAGTAAATTCAGTCGAATTTGATATTTGGTCGTCATTAATTTAAGCATTGTGTAGATGCATAGGTCCATTTACATAGCCCCTCAACAAGCTGTTACAGCAAAAGAAACTGTTTTTTATGGACCACCTGGCTCGCCACCCGCGCCATCCTAACACACAAAAAGCCCGAGAAAAAACGTCATAATATTTGAATATTATTATAAAAAACAATTAAGGGTGCCGCACGTCACCTGTCGCGGGCACGAGATACGCATTTGCATAGAGAAACCTATTTTTAAGGCTGCTGACATAGAGCTAGTGCGAGCGTGTAGGAAACTACTCGGAAGTAGGCTCTAGCCAGTAGCCTACATCTACCTAAATTTGTTATTTGCTTTGTTAGTCAGTTTTATAAAGAAATGCTGAAACGCGGTGAATATGTTAGAAAATTAAATAAAAAAAGCTTATCGTAATAAGGATATTTTAATTATTTTTTTTCACTGATGATTTATTGTTTGTTATCCCAATGGTTTAAAATTGAATTTTTAAGTTAAGATAGTCAACAAAATTTTATTTTATTTTCTATAATCTTATTTTACGATTAATTATTTTTAATTATCTGTCTCATCGCTTATTATATCGCTGTTCTTCAACGATCGTGCCATCACCCTTACGAAGATTTGACGACACTATATTTTTTACAAAACACCTTTTGTCATAGACAACACACGGTCTATCTGCGGACTCATTGCGATTTTATCTATGAAATAAAAGTTTCTTTGTTATATCACTTTCATTTTTGTTTGTAGATCGTTTAAAACGACCGATACAGATGCTCTTGTAAGTAATCAGATTATCTTTTAGAGGCTTCTGTCGTGTGCTTCAGGTTGTTGGTGACAATGATACTATGTGACGTAGGTAATGTAACCTTTTGGTTTTTACGATAAATAGATAAAAGAATGTTGTAGATATTCGTGTGACCCGATAAGTTTTATTGAAAAAAACAGGAACATAAATATATTTTATAACTATAGTAGTATATACTGAAAAAATAAGTAAGATACCATATCTACTACTCATAGTACTAAAACTGAAAAATAAACAAGCGTATAAAAGTCAGGACAGAGTCTATAACCCTTGCCATGGAGCGTGGACTACCTTGTACGAGTACCTATGCTTATGTTGTTCAATTACAATAAAGTGATGAATACACATAAACATGAAGTTCAAATAATGGAACGGCAAAAACAAACCAACAGCCACATTAACACGTTATTGTCTCTTCTAAATCGGCTAATCATCGAGTTGTCAGAGTGAATGTAAACGCCTGGCCATTGTCGGCCGAACAATCTCGTGTTATGGATGCCCCCTCGCTGACTAACTCAGAACTAGACGGACCCATTCATTTGTCATTTGTTTTGTACGAGTATATGTATTGTTTAGATGTAGAAATGTCGCACCAAGTTGAATGGGGATGAATCAACCGTTTTTGTAAACTGTGCACATCTAATGTGCTCATGATAGGTAAAGATTATTATGTGAAACCTTTTCTGGTATAGTTCACCGGAAATAAGGTTCAGACAGTGTATATCAAATAATAAAATTATATGGTTAATAAAAATAGTTAATAAAGCTAGTCCATGGAGCGCTCCTAAAGTTATCACGAAAAGTAGAGTATGTGAAATCAATAGACATAGAAAATAAATTTGAAAGAGCACGAAGCAGGTAAAGTTGTCTAGTTTTATAGATTGCATGAGCGCTTAATACGTTATGCGCCCGAGTTGCATAACGTTCATAAAAAATAGTTTCCTTAAGCTGCACTGCAACCGCCGCGCGCGCCGCAAATTCCGCGGTTTGCCACTGAAAATTATGCCGCAAGTTTAAAAACATCATAAAACGTTTCCGCTCTAATATTCAATTAACAACGTTATTCATATAAAAATAAAAACTATAATGCATCAGCTGCGGTTTAATGGAGGCGTTATTATACGATATTTAGGGATAAGCAGGTGCGGCGGCCGCTTTGAAATCTGTGATGACCACCGATCTGCGCATTGATACAAATTGCCTCGTTATATACTTACTCAGTCGTTTGATATCGCCTATACCAGCGAGCGGCCAAATTACGTATCGGTACGTTTGTTTATCGTAACCATTTGTATAGCAACGCATATTGACGTGATTTTGTTGATCCAACAATGACGTAGGTACACTCACAAATACATGGAAATGTGTATAGAAAAAAGAATGATGTCGATGGTAGTATGAACGTGGCTGGAATGGCGTGGTTACAAAAAGTTATAAAAATAATGCTGAGCAAAAACTAATTGTGCTTGAAGGTCAAACGAAAAAATACCTAAGTACTTGATTTTATTAGTCCTTTTATGTTAGTTTATTAGGTATAAAATTTTCCTTCACACTGAAATAAAAAAATAACAAATATATATTTGCATATTATGGTTAAAACTTAGAGTATATGGCTAACGAAATCAAATCATGTGTCTAATCCAAGTAAAAAGTTTTTATCTATCACATGTACGTCATACAATCAACACTAATATATTCAAACGCTATCAAGGTTGATCTACAGCACACAATTGCTGAGTTGCTCATAATTTATGATAAGGTAAATTAACAGGTCTTATAACACGAAAATCGTTTAGCAGACGTTGACATAGAGTCGCGTCGCCCCGAGCGCCGCGTCACGCGAACCTCGCCGACCATCGAACACATCCAGTCGATAAACTATCGTCTTATATCATTTCAAATTGTTTAAAGATATTATTTTTATTTACTCTTTTCCCGCTCTAGCTTGAACTCGACCATAGAATGGATTTATTTAAAATGTCTGGCGGTAACTTGTACGTGGTTTCAAAAATGTTTAGTCTCATTAAGATGCATAATATAACAATTTCAAAACGAAAACAAGTAATTTTTCTTTTCGTGTAGAGTAAAATTAATTTAAATTATAATTGTTACTTCCAAGGTTGTTAGTTACTAGTAAATTGTAATTAAACCGACAGCAACTGTTTCACCATGTTACATATCATATTTGTTTAAAGGAAAACTGCAAATAAGTTATTAATAAATAGGTATAGACCAATGCAGGAATATCTTTATAAAATAGATATGATCGATGTAAAAGCTCGCTTAAAATATAAAATAATCCAGAAAATTCGTGCGTTATCAACGGTTAAGACAAGATTAGTTATTATATTATCTGTATTTTCTCTATGGCATGCCGTGTGAGTGTAACAGACTTCTTAAACATAGTCCTTTGTTAAAATTTTATTAAAACTCCAAACCTGACTCTATAAATATCTACTTCCTTTTGCATGAATTTCTAAATGGTTATAATAATTTATAAATATATATAAATAAATGGTTATAGAGCAGGGTTTCTCAAACAGTGGCGTCCCTGGAGCGTCGCAGCGTTCTATCAGTCAGCCAAAAATAAAGTATTTATGTTTATTTTTGGGTTTAATTATGATTGATTAGAAAAAATATGGACTTATATTTAATTTGAAAAAATATTGATTTATATTTAATTAGAATTTAAAAAAATAGACTTATCTTTAATTACAGTTTTTCTGATAACCTGTTGTTAGGCTAGTATTAAATCTGGGAGGTATTTTTAGCCCAATGACGGGAGGTGTGATGTGAGTGTGTCGTAAAAAAATGGCTGATTCTCCAGGACGTTGCATTAAAAATAAGTTTGGGAAGCCCTGGTATAGAACGATTTGAGTGCACGTTAAGTTAAAGGTGATGCCACATTATGGAAATTAGAGTGATGGCTAGCGCGTGTGGATGGTGCATTGTGGCCGGTAGCGCGCCGGCCACCGCCGCGGGCGCTCGTGCCATTCTCGTTCCAATTTCGAATGCAAATTTTGTTTTCCCAAAACAGAACGGTCGCACAACACAAGGAAGTCTAAAGAAGGCTCATTAGCAATAACTAAAACATAGAACTACGAATTTGGATAAACATCACGTCTTCATTGGAAAAATAAATTTTACATTACTTTAAGCTCATCACATTACTTTTCACAACATGCTGTGAATATATTAGGTATAATTGTTTGAAAAGTTGTTACCATAAAATTTTAATTGGAATTCACAAATATTATGTTTAATAAAATCATGCATTTTACAAACACAGACAATATATGGTATGCAGAGGGGCTACTTATGCCACCTATAATTCACCTAGCTTTTCTTATCCATACATGAGATAGCTAACAGAGGGAACCGTTATGATGTATACGCTTTATATGTGTCCTAATGGTTTGTTTAAAATAACAAAGTCCTTGTTTTAAATAGGAAAAATACATTACGCAATGTTCGTACTACAAGATAATTTAAAAGTTCTATATTAATGTTAGCCTTCTGTGGGTAATGGTAGCTGTGATATCGGATACTTTACAAGTCCACATACTTGTATCCAAAACATGACAGGATTTTGACCGCTTGCGTGTTCGAACATTGCACTGGCCGATACCCTCAGGATATTATTCGGCGAACTTCCCCTTTCAAAGATTACCTCGATAAAACGAGCAAGAAGTATAATGAGTGCTGATTGGGGAGGTTTCGACACAAATAACAACATAAACTACGCTCAAATGTTACTTTCCTTTTAGGGGTTCTCTACTAGATGTCATTTGCCCTTTGAAATGATTTATTTTATCACCGAAATTGTCTCAAGACTGCTACTTGAGTAACGGGAGTCATTGACCCCTACGGGACCTTCCTTTATAGCGTGGCTAAGTAAAACACGTGTAGTATTGAAGTTTCCAAAAAAATATTAACTTAAAAATGTACGTAGTTAACGTGTGCTCGAAATGCTTCAAATTATTTCAGTCACTCAAAATTACTTACACGCATTTAAGCCCTATCAAGCTACCTAATCAAAAGTTTTGAGTAAATTGTTGTGAGGCAAATTATTCAAACTATTCCACCACTAATTTGGGGACTTACATAACTTTTGTTAAAACTATTCGCTATTTCGAACGTTCGTACAAGCTTTAACAATGGTAATTACTGAAAAATTACCAAAATAGGTATTAAGTTTAGTGCTTCGTTTCCATTCGGCTGTAAACTAGGCTAATGTATAGCTAATGGCCTCTAGAGAAGCTAACGAAACGTACACCCACCAGGCGATAAAATAATTGAGTCCAACCCGTAGGTCACGCACCCCTACAACCCCCTATTAAACGGACTCGTAAATAATTTCCAACCCTGTAATTTAATACTAAAAGGTTTTATTGTTGGTTTAAAAATTTTACGTGAAATTAATTTAATATTTTAATCTACCTACTGCTTAACATAAATTAAATATGGTAATTTAAATAGAAGTTAATATCACGAACGATTTGAGCGATACAGTGCTTGTACCGTGTTCACTTAGGGTTTGTCGTCTATTTGTATTCAGCGCTAATTAGTTTTTTACTTTTATTTTGTTTTTATTCTTTATTGAAATCAAAGTTACATTAAGTTAGTAAGAAATAGTTTTTACCTAGTCATTACACGAAAGCAAAATTGATTTCCGGAGCGTTAACTACTAAATGGTCTATGTTCGGAAGTGGAGTTCATGTCTAGGAGTAATACGAGTACATAAACTAAAGATTTCATCTTGATGTCAACTCTGAATATCTATCACCGGAATGAATTATTTTTGTAAGTAATCCAGTTCATATTTCACGCATTTCATGTATCCAAACACAGCGGCCGTCTCGCCGAAATAAAGACATACATCACCGTCGGTAAATGCATCGCGAAGTGCTGCGAGTACGCTGCCAGACGTTTTTTTCATACACGACATGAGCAGCGGTCATTATTCACTACATAAAGCGCTGCAGTTTTTTCAGCTCGAGTTCACTATACGTTAGACACGTGCTATCTTTTTTAGTCATTACTACGGGTGTAACGTGGTGTAATTTGTATGAATCACCTTCGAGTATGCATAATGATTCACTTGTCTTCGCACCGCAATCGTACAGGTGCCGTGAGATTGTTTCTCAGTGTTACGTAACAAGGGTATGTGATGATGCATGAAGCGCCGGCGTTAGACACCACGCGTCTAAGAAACTTTATTTATTGACGCCATATCTAGGACAGTTATGTATTTCTATCCGGGGCAGACATAATCGCATTCATTCTTATCGTTTTATGAAGCTATGCTTCGATAGAATATTCTAATTTCGAATCAGCCCGGATTGCGACTACCATACACAATAATGGAAAACCCGTCACAGTGAGCCATACAAGTGTGTCAGGTTCCGGGTTCCGTTTATGCAGTGTGTACCATGTACAAAATATGTCCGGTTTCGAGCATGCCGACATAGTTGTATCGTGAGTGTAGACATAGTATAATGCAATCCAGGTAGAGCATATTTTGCAGAGGAATATGTACTCTTTTTAGACTCCATTGCATTTATCATCAGGTGCGATATGATCATTTTCATGGCAATATAAAAAAAGCAAAATTAAAGCAAGTTTCGTTAGTCCAGTAACGCAGTGGTATACAAATTACCCATTACATTTACTTTTTCTGCACGTAACGTTACTCAGCTAAATTTCGACAACAAGCCTAAAACATTGAATACCTAATGTGACGTTTACAAGTTGGTACGCAAAATAACGTACGCGAACTTTGATTTGTACACAATACACATGAACAAAATCTCCCGCAGAAATAATGACAAGAAATCAAATGCCTTTATCAATGGAAAGCGGAGATCCAAAATTTAGATTATATTATATAGGTTCTGTATCATACATGCATGTATATATGTAGTTATATGTAATTATGTTTTAAATACAATGTAAAGAGGTATAACAATGTACCATATGGCCACCTAGTATGTAACATACTATGTATAGATTGCAAGAGCACGGACGCGTCGGAACCCCTAATAATTACCGTTTCCAGATTGACTGGACTAAATTAGGGATCGTTTACTTTCCAAATCGTTGTAATTGCCGCCCTCGCCGTCCGCATTACATGTGATGGTACGAGTAGTATCGATCACGAGTCGATACGGCAGGCCCAATTTGTCGGCGCTACTAAATCACGACACAAAAGCGCCGCCTGATCTAAATCGATTTGTCCAAATTATGTGAGCGGCCCGTTGCTATCCTCTTTAAATATTGACCGCTTCTGAAGAACACCTGTGCATTCGCCAATACGGCCGGGGCTCAATAGCGGGCCTATTAAACATAAGGCAAAATTTTATATGAATTATATATGAACAATAGACGCCGAAAAATAATATAAAACTAGCATTAGCGATAGTCATACAACTTATTATCGGCCGAAATACACGTAAAAAAGAACTTTAATATTGTCATATGTGTATGTTAATAACAATTTAATTAAGTAATTAACAATAATTAGTTGTATCGCATGGTAAATTAAACATTTGTGTCATGTTAATCAATATCGTATTAATATTCATTAAAAAAGTTTATCATAAAGTAGTAAGCTTTTAACCATCAATGTCGTTTCCTTCCTGACTGGGGGAACTGTCTGAGGGGAACAAGGTGGTTCCCGCTTGTATCAGCCGGAATGACTGGCTGTTTTGAGTAGATTAACAAATTTCCGATAATACCCCGGGTTGCGCTCCCGGGACGCCATATGTCGGGGTCGTTACCTAATGCTGCAAACGCTTTACCTGCATCTATACCGTGTGGTAAAATTGTTACAAATATTAGATGCTGATGTAACATGTTACTGTTTTATATTTAACTTACTTTTCTAATTGGCAAATATCGATATTAAATAAATAGGTAAAAACACTTCTTTGGAACTGGTAGAGCTACGCTGTTATCTGTCGTGACTCAGCATGAATGGGCAAGCGATGAACAGTGATATCCGGGGCGGTATCACTGTTCCACTGGAAATCGACATAAAGCCACAGCTTAGCTGTCGCGTTTCGTTCGGTGAGTGAGATTACCGGATGCCCAATACCCCTTTCCTCTTCCCATCGTTTTTCCTTCCAACTCCCCTCCCAATTGGGCCGGCAACACATCCATACGTTGTGGATGTTCATGGGCTGCAGTGATCACTTACCATAAGGTGACCTGTTGGCTCGTTTGCCGGACCTATGCAATAAAAAAAAAGCGACCGCCGACCTATAATAGCAAAGACTGCTTCTCGTATATACCATATTAATGAAAGCCTACCGCTATAAGCGTGCCAAATATATTGTTAATATAGTTTACATATTTAACGAAAATTTATCTAAATATTTATTAATCTACTTATTTACAAAAAATAGATTTTTTATAAAAAATCCCGAACAGTCATAATGTTTCGAGTATGTATTATTTATATTGTTCCACAATCGTAACGAGGTCCCCAGCCTATTAGGTCTATATATGAAAATTAGGAGTTAGGTGTTAAACACATTACCAAAGCCACCTCGCCAAATGGTGTTCATAATGGGCAACGATTTGTACCGGCGCCATCTTGCGAATAAATATTGGTCGAATTAGCGGCCCCCTAGCGTCCACCTGCCATTGTTGCTAATAATGCTAATAGCCCATGTGTTGATGTATTAAAAAAACGTTAATAAAGCGTGAAATGTCATTACATCAGGGATCAAAGATGTGCCGAACCATCTGTTTATTTTTTTTTAGCTTGTTGGCTTGGTAGCCAATTATGTGCCCTATGGTTTAACATAAACTTTTAAGTTGAGTATTTGCGTTACTAATTGTAATTGTAATGCCAGTAATTACCTACTACCTAAAAGTTATTATGATTGACCTAAAATAGACAATATTTTCTAGATTACGGTGAATCTTAAAATAAGATTGACCAAATGTAAGCAGGAGCATAATCCTCAGCCAATCGTAAAATTTTGCGGAACGTTGAATTTCCTTTTTGTTAATTACTCCTTTGTTCAAAGAATAAATCGAACGTAGCTGAAACATCTGTTTCGGATTATTACAAATAGTATTTAGAAACACGGCGAACAGGTGTGCAAGATAATAACGAAACAATAACAATGACACTCCGAAATTACTACGGGTACGTGAGAAAAGTAGAAAATATCCTTTGTAATTGGGTAGTTAGGAAACTATCCGCCACATCTGGCGTCTTTATTGTGCTGTATAGAATTCCCCTAATTTACTATTGGCCTTTGTTTTGCAAAGCTGCGTACTTACCGCATCGGTATCTAGTGAACGGGTAAAAAGTAAAGTTGATAATTGATTAGGTAAACGTAATACACAATAATTATGTACATATTAGATTTGAATGTATCTCTATATTTTAATTGGGTATATGCCAAATTAATTATAGCGTTATATTACTGTTTAGATAAAATATAACTATGCGGATATTATTTATTTAAGTAATCATGAAATTATTGATTATATTTCTTAAATTAATTTTATCAGTTAAAGCACCTATTCAGAAACCATTGTGTCAAGGATCTCCGCAATCAAATACTCATTATTAGATATATAATATCCATTTACATATAAAACATTGATTTTCTTTATTGGAAAATAATTATTTTTAAACTTAATTTTCGAATGTTTTAGTAGTTTTGATTGATCCTGATTTAGAGTACAATCGTATGGTTACACCTGTGGTTACATCAGTGTTTCCTCATGTTTACATTCTTATACAGATGTAAGTCTTTACAAATACAGTGCAACCATCATATTATCCTCTGTTCGTCCAAATATTAAGCAGAGACCTTCTCAGACGGCTACGATTGCGAATTTAGGCCTTAGTGTATGCCACACTGACCCAGCACGGTTTAGAGGCCTTTACTTACCTATAAAATTATAGTTCAGTAACCTTATAAAATTTGCTACTCATAGTGTTTTCATTCCTCAACATGACCGACTACCAGGAAAACTCATGTATTTTCAAGAAGTCAAAAATATGTGCCGTGAAGTAATATACATCCAATCACTAATTCAGTCGGGCTCGCTAACAACTAGGGTACCGATCACTGTGAAATTAATTATAGTCTTCACAGAAAAATAATATTTCATAAAATTGTTAACAATCACATATAGGTATAGTAAAAAAGTATGCCAAGTACATATTATATAGATATTTTTTAAAAGCTTCTTTTTTTTTAGGTCTATCAAACAATGAGGCAGCACGCTAAAAAATGAACCTACACTTAGCTATTTTTTTTCCTGTAAAGCACCCTATACAACTAAAGTCATTTCTTAAATTAAAATGGTACCTAATAATACACTTTAGCCTTGTTTATTAGACAAGCACTACGCCATAGTCTGCTTCATAAAAAAATATAGTTCAGTGATTCAGTCTGGAGTGGAAAACTAGAAATCAATCATCATTTCAGTCGGAAACGGAACCACCCACTCGAACAATGATCATGTCAGCCACCACTCCTGCCCTAGCGGCAAAAAAGCGTCTCTGTATTCGACAACTCGACGAAAATGAATGTCGGACGCATGAACCGAATGTCGGGCGAGAAACAAAACGTAACGTCAGTCTGTGGGTAGCGCTCGAGGGAGAAGTGTGTGTCGTCGCGTTCTCCGCGCACAGCTGATCGCGCTCGCGTCTTTACTAACGATATTATAAACTCTGACAAATTCAACACATCTACCTCAAACATTCAAAACATGGTGATTCTAAATATGTTTTAAATATATTTTATTCATTGTATGGACTATATAAGTTATTTGCAGTGTCAGTTAAAGACTTCATTATAACGATGGGTAAGTTAGCAATTTCTGTTTTTCCTGGTTTTCATGCGTGTGTAAATAAATAATATTGTGTTATAATTTATTGCAAAGTATTCCAAAGCGTCATAAACCAATAAATATTTATTTAAAATAAATATCTTACATCTTAAGAGAGGTTATGTTTACAAAAGTGCAAAACAAAAATATGTCATTCGAGTTCAATAATTATAATTCTTTATAAAGATGAAAGAACAAAGAAGAAACATATTCTTAATATCTTAATTAAGAAGCCGTAAGGGTCAAATCACAAATTGTTATCTGCGATCTATGGCATACCGGCCGGCGTTAATTTAGAATGCCTAGGTCCAAATAATACCTACCTACTTATACGTACGTGATTGATTTTAATTGACAGTTCCATTTGATTAGCACATGAGCCGACTGGTGTAAAGGACTCGGAACGAGCTTCAACATAAAAACTACACGCATATTGTATATTTTCCTTTAGCATTTTTTTAACTTCTAAATCATTTTATACTTACATAAACTAACGCTTTTTGCCCAGAAGGGGTATCGGCAGAGGTGCTACCAGGACATCCACGTTTCGCCTTATATGTTTCGTCCCATGATGTGATACGCCTATCGTCATATCGAGTATAAATTCCCGACTCCAGGCTGATAATGAATAGAAAAATCCAATGTCACTTTGCCCGACCCGGGATTCGACCCCGAGACCTCTGCTTTGTAACCATACCGTAGTATAACTACGCCACCGAGCCAGTCAACTTATTTTATAGTTCTTAAAAAAATGAATTTCTTAATACAAATCTGACTATGAGAAATAAAACAATTTGACCATATACAATTTTGGAGCAGACATCGTAGGTGGTAGAAACCTGCCTACACGTGGGCGAGACTTTTGCAATAATATTTATTGTTTTTGTTCTAGACTATTTAAAATAATTGTCTCTAGTCATTTTTTATTGCTCCAGTTTCATTTCGTTTTATAGCTTGACATAACTACAAATAATAAAGATTAATCAAACTGGGTACGTGCATTTAAATTTCTATGGTGTCAAAGAAGCATTCAGTTTATTAAAACATGATAATTAATAAGTCTTGGTTGAAAATTATTTTTCTACGCGATATGAATACCTACTCGAAATTAGAGTATGAATCAATGTTAACTGCATATTGATAAGGCTGTATAAATCATTTATCACTATTTAAAAAAATGTGTACGCAATAAACATTGCAGACCGTTCCATTATAATATGCATAATTAGAATTCATTTCACCTGCCCGGTACTCACGAGCACGCGCATAATCGCCTGGGAAACAATCTAATTTGGATTTATGCTCTATTTTTATTCAAATTAAATTGTTTTATAACAGTAATAACTTAATAACATAACTTAGCAATTCACCGTTTAATTAAGCATATCTAAACATTTGCACGCTAAAATAGGTTTTAAATTTTTTGTTAGCCTTACTTATATTGTTAGTTTTTTGTTTCTGCTACGTAAAACTAAGCTATTTACGTATAATACAAGGAACGAAGTATAATATCTAGGTAGGTACTACTTACATATGCAATGCAAGGTCTTGAGTAAAATTAGTAGCACGAAATCAATAACGGTTAGCAAAAATCGTAACTTGCGCAATCCAGTTATAACATTTTCACACGCGATTTTTAACAACTTTTTAATAGATAAAGATTAATCACGAACTGTTGGCAGCCTAAATAATCCAGTTACTCATTACAATCCATATGTTACGCGCTCGTAATCCCCACTGGCTTGACTCATTGTCAGATTTCATCATTTCATTTACATAGTTGACTGGAGTCGTCTCATGCAGCTTTGTATGATAGATCAATATGTTGTGCAAGGACATTGTCATGCGGCGAATTTCATAACAAATTAAATTGTTACGATCAATATCTGTTGAAAATAATATTAATCTATAAGCATACTAGACCGGTGAGATTAACACATTATCACAATATAGTTTCATCGATGACTTGTAGTGACATGTCTCGACTGGCAGCCAGAATATTACGCCGCGCCGCATCGCATTCCCAAGGGCGTTCTGTACGTGAATTGAAATTTATGAATTAAATTAAATATTAACGTATATTTTATTATAAATATCGGCACGCAAACTAATGGGGCTAACGATATGCTTCAAGTTGCAAACGAGGCTTACAAGACAAACTTCACACGTTAATGTATACAAAAAGCCATACGATATTACCAAACTGATTTATAAACAAACTATGAATAGGTAACGTCACAGTGTGAATTATGCTTTATATTTAATCTGCAACCAACGTTTCCTATGTAAGTACTAAAATAAATTTCCTTGTTTCCGCAATTAAATTATATGGAGCTTATGAATTTAAACCAACTCACCAAATCATAATAAATCATTGACATAAATAGTTTTTAAATCAATGTAATCAACGCTTATCATTAATTCCAAATGACATATATTTAGGACTTACATATATTCGTTTTACAAGCCACAGCGTAACTTCACGTTAACTAGGAGCAAATCCCTCCATTCTTGCATGTGCGTAATATTTTAATTTGTATAAATACAACGTACTATTAGGTTTTGCTGGTGAACAATCAAAACGTGTGCAAGTTAATTCCACACACGGCCAAACATGCTTTCACATCGCCATCAAACGTGCATGCTCGTCAACCATTTAACCAAGTATGAACGCACCTTAACAATACAGACTAACAATGAAGAATCTAATATAATTAATATAAGGACGTAATTTATATTCTATAATACTGTTACCACTTAAATAACCTTTTATAAAATTAATATTTAGTAACAAACCCATATTCCAACATATGAAACGCACTAGCTTCTGATAATTAACTAAAAATAATTATTTGAAAGTAATTTATAAAATATAAATAATGTTCAATACGGGGTAATATACATATACCTTTGCCAAAAGCGATGACCCGTACACTACCCATAGCGGAATAGGAAGCTACTGGGGTAAGCTTTGACAAAGACGCCACTTTTAAAGTCCCCTTTTCCGAAGTAAATATGTGTAACATTTACTTTAAGCATTAATTATTTAAAAGAATAATCTTTGAACAATCATCATCATTTCTAGCCAAAAGAATTCTACTGCGGTACATATGCATATTATGACCGCTATACACAATAATATTTAGAACAATAAATAGGATTAAATAATATTACAATCGGAATGTCTCAACTTAAAATCTATACTTAAAATATCATGTGCTATACCAGTACTCAATGCATCGGTTATCTTAATTTTTCCGAGCTCTGCAACCGAAAATAAAGCAATGTATTAAAGATTTACTATCAATAATATGTTAAACATTATTGATATTGTGTTATGTCGATGCCGTGG
The DNA here is from genome assembly GCA_033459515.1 of Theretra japonica. NCBI lineage: Eukaryota > Metazoa > Arthropoda > Insecta > Lepidoptera > Sphingidae > Theretra > Theretra japonica. The sequence goes on from CM065943.1 coordinate 9,578,968, forward strand.
AGGTATTTCCAAAGCCGCCTAGCCGGAAGTCCAGCAGGAAATCGCGGCGGTCCGGCGCGCGGTGGCACTAGCCTCCGATACTCGCGGAGTTATCGACATGTTTACAATCGACTTATTGACTAGGTATCGATGTATTGTTGATACGGATGCATGACAGGATCTAGTAGGGATCCTGTATCGATTGAACTCGACGCGATTAAAGCTAGATTTTGATTTAGGTATTTATATTGGTAATTAGTGGCTTAAGGCCATAAATGTATTTTAGAGCTTTAAATTTTTTTTAAATATTAAGTGAATAATTTTAAGGTTTAACAATTTACACTTATGCTTGAATATAATAGGTACAGATATATTAATGTAGCGAATTTTGTACCCAATACAGCATTGTCATCAATAGGTTATTTCATACGCCTATACTTAAAGCAAGCTCAGTCTTGTAAGTAGGTAACATAAATAATGCTGGTTACATATACATATTAAACGTTGCATTCACATTCCATAATAGATACATCAACTTCCCGCTTGCAAAATGATAGGTGTACTTTCACGGCTTTGTAATAATGGAAAGAGAATATGTACAAGAGATTAGAACATAATGGTGCGGAGGTGGATGCGTGGGAACGCTCCCAGAGTTCACGTGCTGCCGCCGGCCCGCGACTCCACCAGCCACGCACCAAAACACATTCATATGCAGCTTACAGTACTTACACAAAGCCGCGCCGACAACGCGCCAATTCTTTTACGCTAATTATCTAGAAAGCACCCACGGTGGCTCAATTTAGATCCTATCTCTCCATACTGCTCGCTTTATTGTTATTTCTAGCTTCCTCGCAAACACTAAACGCATTTACAGCACCGGCTCCGTCATGACTGATGGTCGAACATCCTACAACCTTATAACTTTGTATTGTTAGATTAAACTTATTTATTCGAGTCACACAAATATACATATTTATAAGATCCATATTGAATAATACGAGTGAATGAACTTTATAAGAAAATCAATTATGCTTCCATTCATAAAGCCACGGCGATTCTATGCACGTGTAGGTGTACGTAAGTCGCCGAATAATTCTGCATCCATTTTGTAATTGATTGCATTATTACTCACAATATAAATAACGACAATTCAACTGCGGAAATCAGAATGCTTTACGTCATTATTATTTCGACAAGTTTTTACTTGAATTGAAGGCTATTTTGCGAACCCAATCCCAGTACATTAATATGTAAATGTAATGAATCCATGACTACTATAAAAAACTCGTCGAAGTCACATGTATTATGACGGTAACACTCTAGTAAGGCTCTAAGAATAGGTTTTGGCCGTCTAAAACTACAAAAAATGCTATAAATTATTAAAGGCACTAAATTTGTCTTAAAACCCTTTGCTTGACGAACGGACACGGCAACAAGCGGCAAGCTATTGTAGTGTAGGATAGGGTCGGCGCGGCGGCGCAGCGGCGCGTCCGGCCTAGCGTGTGCGTAGTGACGCGTGCGCGGACGGCAATAGCGCCTAGTTAGTGGTTCCGGATACGTATCGGACGTGTCGGATGTCGGCGTGAGTCAGCCGGCGCCCACGCCGCGCCCACCGACCTCCTACACCCTGCAGACAACTCTACACCCAGGGAACTCGTGCCTCGTGCTCCTTCAATACTTAATCACATCAAGGTGCATGATACGATATAATGTCGATTATGCACGATGCTAAATTAACTAAATTTAGGATAGCTTAATGCAGTATTGCCTTTGGTATTTCCGCTTCTGAATTAATTTATGATAATTTTTGAACTAGGAAAACACTTATATGTATAGGTACTGATTTTAGTATTTTATTCCTTGAAAATAATTCACTTACATGATGTTAAATATTAAAATGGTTACATTGGTAAAAATCGAATATTTATTGATAAGGATACATTACACATATATGACTTTTTATTCATATGCATATTTATATGTATAATAAATAAATGAAACCTTTTCTCTGTAAAAGAAACCTAATGTTTACATGTTCGGTCATTGTCCGCTGCATACGAAACATGACAAAAAATTGCAGCTACCTCGGCGGCAACAATTGCATAGATTTCATTTTGACACTAGATGTGGCAGCGGCGTGCATTTGCGTTTATGTTATATTTTATATTATAACTCACTAATTAAATTGGTGAAGTTATACTTCCGTACATTCTTTTAACTGTTAAACTCTCCGCGTGTGAAAAACATAACAGTTTATAAAAGCTTGTAAAAAACTTGTAACATCACGGACACTCACAAATTATGCGTGTTTAAACCATCCATTAAAGTTCACAAACGAAACGAATGTGTGAAAAGTTACATTTCTATGCAGGGAACGTATTAACGCGCAGAAACAAGAAGCTTTAAGAGAAAGTGTCGCTATCACAGTTTACTACGAAAGGAATGCGATACAATTATAGAACAATGACTAAGATCAACATAAATTTTCCCGCGATCGGAACCGATCGCATTGGTCATTTTAATGAAGCATTATGTTTCGGCGTAAATATCTCACGGGGCGAGGCGCGTTGATTAATTCAGCATGACAACAGTGAACGACACCGCGACAATAAGAACATCCAAACACAAGCAATGTCTTCTAAATTAACATGGACGTTGTTGCCGGGACAGATTTAGCTGTGTCTGCGGCGCGTCTAGGCTATTTGTATTTTGGCATTGGACATTTCGCAGTCTCGTGGGAAACGGAGTTGAACGACTGCGGAGACAATGCGGTTCTGTGCTATCTCGACCAGTCGTTCACCGCGCACCACCGCCCACCCGCGCCGCCACCGCCTCGCGACCTTACCACTCACCATCGCCGCCGCACCACTTGCCACTTGCCACTAGCCTGCCGCTTACCTACTGCACACTGCATACTGCATACCATGCACCCGACGCGGCAGTGAGCGGAGCCCCTCACGAGCAGAAAGACATCATCTAGTAATTCGTATGGTTCGCGATGATTTATTCATTGTCCTCATAATTAATGATTGATGTCTTACATTAGAGAAATGCGCGAAATGGCTAATTGTTTTGTGCTCTATGAATGATGTGATACACACAAGAATTTCAATTATACATTTTAGTCTGAAATTAAGACAACCATTGGAGTATTTAGCAATGTTGACCCACGTATTAGTATTCAATACAGGGCCTTGGACACTTCATGTAGGAATCTGCATCTGTTTACATATCTCGACTGGAGTCAAACTGACGCCGCCGTCGATTAATAGTTTTAGACTTTAGTTTATTTAATTGTTATCTGCGATATTTATATTCAACTTAAAATAATTATAGGGGTAACAATAATAAGCGTAAAACGGTAATACGTGGCTATCAAAAACCTAAAATTATGTATGTAAATCGACGTTACTTATTAGCAGTGACGTCAAGATATCCCGTTACGGGCATTATAGGCCTGTTAGGTCATATTGGGTGTTTGAAAAGAAGGCATGTGTCTCAAGGGCAGTGTCGGGGTTGGTGGTGGCGGCGCGGGGTCGATATGCGCTGGACGCGCGCCAGCCGCCGCCGCCGCCACACATAAATACACCCTCGCGCGAGTAAAGAGGAAGCTCTACCACCCAAGCAACTTACTATTAATCACATTTACAAACTACATTACTTGAAGGTAGTCTATACATCATTTCCAAACACATCATTCATCATGCAGTATTTTTCCCTTTCTGTTAAATGATTTTACAAAAAAAAAATACTGTGCTTATAACAAAAATGTCAATATCAGAAAACTGCGCTACGACAACTTGCACGTCGCTTGTTAAGATGAGGCGTATTAAGCAATAAAGATATCCATAAATAAGTATAAAAAATGTAACAGATACAAAATAATAATAGTTGCAAATATCGGTTATTCTGTGAAATTCGTCTCGTATTGTGATTATCAAACATAATTAAAATATTATTTTCCATGAAATGTAATGCGACATTTGTTCAATAATAATTTATTAAAACAAAATACAAACTTTAAGTCTGTACCTTAACAAAATTACCACGTCAAAGAATTAACTGACTGCCACTGGACGGTGCGGCGCGGCGGAGCGGCTGGACGAGGGAAACACGCGTGTTTTATTGTGTTCCCGGAACTGATTCCACGCATAATTCACTAAATTAATATTGGAAAATACCCACAGCTCTGACATTTTTATTAGACACGAAAAATTGAATAAAAAACTTTAATTAACATGGATAATGCAACTAGGAAGCCAATTGACTCAGAAATGTACTGTCCTAAATGCAATATACGCAAGATATATTATTATTGTTTCTAGAAAGTCTGGCACCAATGTAAAGCAATAAAATTTAAAATAAAACAATCCGCCACTCAGTGTTCTATTTTCTAGACAACAACAAAAAAAACGATTTTCATCCTACCCACTTTCTATTTTCCGGAGTTTCCACAAGGGAAACTTGTATTCGGCGTGCGATATGTAATGTAGTGTAATGTGGTGCAAACTCGAGATATAAATATGTTCAAACGTAAATATTAGTGTTGTTTTGTTACAGATGAGTGGAAAACGCACGCGCAGCTATAGGTGTGCGGTACATCACCGGGACCGAGAGATAAGTTCCGAAAACGACTTTCATCTTCTTCTAGAGGATCCCACATTATTCGCCAGGTAAAAACAAATAATAGCAACCCCCCTTAAATAAAATACTCAAACAAAAAGGTTTTATCCAAACCTTGTGGCGTCTCTCTCATCTTCCGGTATCATTGATCTTTTAACAGCATTTGATCCTAAATTTTAGTTAAATGTAGCAAAAATGTAATCGACATCAAAATTTAAGTGTAACCAAAATTTTCTAGTGAACAATACTGTGAATTTAAAATAGATTATTGATTGCCGTAATATATTTTTAATGTTCAATTGTCGTGTCACACTGACATGTGGTGTGCTTTCGTACAATAAAATCGTTAATAAATTGTCTTTATAAAGGCCAAGAATACAGTGAAACCGAGTTAATTGATTGCCCGCGTATGACGTACTTATAAAATAGAAGTAGGTACGTAATACCTCCAATCGATTTGGATTATAACCAATATACGATTGCCAGCAACGGCTCTATTAAACTTATTATTATATTATTTTGTGAAGTTCCATGGCTTCTTTTCACTAAAGTTATAAAGCATATTCATTGAGAACTCTTCAGTAATAAAGATAACTATTTTGATAATGGTTATAGTGATAGCCTTGTCAATATACCAACACGAAACTGAGCTTGCGTAAGGTGTTGTGATAACAAACTTATTAATCTAAACCGTGGTGGTTGCAGGATGGTGCACCTCGTAGCGATGGAGATGCTCCCGGAGGAGCGGGACCGCAAGTACTACCAGGAGCGGTATACGTGCTGTCCGCCACCGTTCTTCATCATCTGCGTCACCTTACTAGAGGTAGGCATTTCACAACTATTGACCCCATACATCGTTATATAACACTTACAAAAAATCCTAAGATTACAAAAAAAGTGTAGCGAAATAATGTTAGTTAGTTTAATTTTATATTTCCTGCTTTATAAATAAGGAAATAATGTTTGATTTTCATTTTTCACGTAGATCTGTACTGGTGCGGTGTTATTTTCATAAAATGCACATGGCATATCACAAAAAAACGCATTGTCATCATCACTTTCTACGCGCCTAGTACCGCTTGAATGCCCGCTCCAGTTACTACGGTTAATTAAAATTTGTAATAGCGGATTTCACATCCGTGCAAACAAGCGGTTTACGTGAATCTCGGCAATCGGTGCGTCCGTCCGCGCGCGCTGCATGCCCAGTGCCCACACACCACACACACGGCATACTCGCGGCTCGTCCTCGCGCCGCGCCGGCCCGCGCTCGTCACAATATGCCGGCTCCCCGCGAGCCGCGAGCGCGGTTGCCGCACGAGCCGCTTACGCACGCCAGCTTTCTTGCTAACGGTTTTCCCTCAATGAATAATGCACTAAAACGTCATTAATTGCGCAAATTATTCGCTATTCATTCTGATTTTATTTTAAAACCGCAACAATACCACAAAAACAATGTTGGGATGCGTGCTTACAACTCTGCCTTGCAGCAAACGAATACTACATTATATCACGGCAGAATCATTATTGGTAGGATAAATTAACATGGTTTTTCCAGTTGGGCGTGTTCGCGTGGTACTCTTGGGGAGCGGGCGGCATGGCGGCTGCGGCGGGCCCCGTGCCAGTGGACTCTCCGCTCGTATACCGGCCCGACCGCCGCCGTGAACTGTGGCGTTTTCTCACCTACAGCGTGGTGCACGCAGGTTGGCTGCACCTCGCCTTCAACCTGCTCGTGCAGCTAGCCGTGAGTACCCATCCTATCTCTTTGCACCGGTCCATATGTATTGACTCTAATCTACATTCCTACTTTTCGTTTATCTTCTTTACGCATTTGTATCGCCACTAAACACCGAGATGCTCAATATGGTTATGTTGGGCAGGTGGGGCTGCCTCTGGAGATGGTGCACGGTGCGCTGCGCTGCGCGGCGGTGTACCTGGCGGGCGTGCTGGGCGGCTCGCTGGCGGCGTCGGTGCTGGACCCCGACGTGTGCCTGGCGGGCGCGTCGGGCGGAGTGTACGCGCTGCTTGCCGCGCATCTCGCCAACGCTCTGCTCAACTTCCACGCCATGCGCTACGGCGCCGTGAGGCTCGTGGCCGCGCTCGCAGTCGCCTCCTGCGACGTTGGCTTCGCCGTGCACGCCAGATATACCAAGGTATGTTGTCGGTCACACACCGCACACCCGCAGCTGATTCAATTTGTTCGTTGTATTTGATATAGTAGTCCATGAAGCGCTTGTAGTGACGTGGTGTGGTGTGTTGTGGCGCAGGAGGTGCCGCCGGTGTCGTACGCGGCGCACGTGGCGGGCGCGCTGGCGGGGCTGACGATCGGTCTGCTGGTGCTGAAGCACGCGCAGCAGCGGCTGTGGGAGCGGCTGCTGTGGTGGGCGGCGCTGGGCGCGTACGCGGCGTGCACGTTGTTCGCCGTGCTCTACAACATCTTCAGCGGGCCCGTGGACGAGCTGCACTACATGCCGCCCGACCCGCCGCCCGACGCCGGCTTCTGACCGACCGTCCACCCTCGCCATCCGACCGCTTAGTTTTAGGCTTTAGACGTGTAAAGTTGATTCGACCGTTTCGCCCTCACGGCAGTCGAAGATTCGACGCCTCCGATTTTATTTAAACAAAGTCGCTTGTAGTCTTCTGTACACGTCATAAATGCTCCCGTTCGTTATGTTTTGTTTGCGAGTCAAACATGTTTACATTAAAGCCTAAACCTCTAAGTTTACGGAAACGGTGCGTCCCAACCACAAAACGCCTAGTCAATTTCCTTAGTGTGATTCGCTATAAGTAGTATTAAAATTGGGGAGGTCTGTTAGTGGCCGAATACGAGAATGGTGCCTACTTCTATGGCATATTGTTTACAATTTTGTAAGATGTTTGTACGAGAACTTGTCCATGTTATATTGTTCAATATATCGCGACCTCCTCGCTACACTTTAATTGTTAAGTAGTCTTAATTGTATTGAATAGGTGAACTATTTTTGTACCTACTGTCAGCGTCCGTAGTGTATAGGATGAAGGCGTTACCGCGACACAACCGCAGTAGTGTTCCCGCGCGGACCGGGCGGCGTCATTACACGCAGTACAGTGTATACTATATTCAATATTCAATAATCATTAACCAGCTTCTAAACCCGAGCCACTGAGTATGGTCACGTCGCCCGGCGTAGTTGTGCCCGACACACCAAAGATTAGACATAAAATGGCGTCCATGCACGAAAGATACAAAACCTTCCCACTGTTTCAAATGTTATCAAATCTGATTTCATATAATTTTAATATGTTTGCTCAGAACAAAATATATTAGCCTCAATCATTAATTTTGTCTGATTGTTATGTAAGTGTAAATTGCTCAATTGCATTGATTATTTTAATCAGTAATGATTATGCTCAAAAGTGAGTTTTTATTTTTTTATTTTATGGGATCAATTGATTGCTATTTTAATTATATTAATTTGTGTAATGTGAATTCGTCCATTTCCACTAGAATCATTCGCATTTTATCTATTTACTAAAATGGAACTGTAACCAGTGTTTCTTACTACTTACTAGTAGGTATAGTTTTATTAATAATGTGCCTGATTCCTATTATTGTAAATTTGATTGTATACTTTAATTCTAATCAAATGTCTCAAAACGACTGAATGTATAAATTATTGCCGAGTGTTTTTCGTTTAATTTATTTTAAAATTGTTTAAGTGTGAATTATAATTATGTGATTATATGATTGAAAATAAGAATATAATTAAAAATTTGGAAAGCTATTGGAGTTTTTGTTCATTAAATTAATAGAGAACTTGTGGACTATAACAAAACATTTAATTGTAACAAACAAGCACATACATAATTATTACCCATTCAACACAACTTATAACAAAAAATATAACAACCTTGCATAACAAATATACAATCTATTACATTAATTGACAGCTTATTAAGTAAACACGCTATTTGGTACGGCTTTATAGCACACTCGATGTGAGTTTCTGCTTTTTTGTATCTCTTGAAGCAGAATTGGTAACGAATAATACTGTTAAGTATTTAAATGTCATGAATTAGGTTAAAAGTAGGTTCTGAACAGGCCGACAGTGGCGCGAACCCAGAGCGGAGTTTCTCTCTTTTGTAATTGTGCACTACACTCTGAAGCGTGGGCATGCAGCATCAGTGACTCTTGTCGAAGTCTTTCCTATAAACAAAAACAATGATTTTAAGTACATTGTATCAAAGTACATAAAAAAATAATTTTAATTGATCAATTCCTGCGCTGAAGGCTTGAGCCTAGATATTGGGTGGAGTGCGCGATCTGTGGCTTGGCTCACAATGATGATAAAAGCCCAATATTAAGAATATGTTAGCTTTATGTATCCGTTCTTACTTGCAAGTCTGGTGACATAGTGAAAATCATTGCTTGCGCTTCAAGATCTCGTCTGACCGAGCGCTCACCTAAATTCGCTGAACCAACTATAGTCGCCCATGGTACACCACTTCCTGGCGGATAATACCTAAAACAGAAATATAATTTGGAAAATGGCCATAAAATACATTTAAAAACAGTTAATAAAACCTAGATATTTACCATAAACCTTTAGCATGAAAGGTCCATCCAGGACGCTCATATTCCATCATCCTAACTCTGCTTGCTTGATTTGAATCAACAACCCTTTGCCAAAACCTGCAACAAATCATTAAATTATTATGATTGTGCATAGCTGTTCTATGATCTTCTATGTTAATGAGTAATATACTTACTTCCTAGCTATTAGTGAATATGCATGAGGTATGCCACCAGCAGGCCCAGCAGCTCCAAGGAATCCATTCGCCTGAAAATAGAAATCATGAAGAGTCCAGTGTCTTCTATACATTAATATACAATATATTGTAATCATAATAACTTTGCTTCAAAACATCAGATTTCTTGTTAAATATCTAAAGTATAGCAATGTTTTAATGTACATTATTGGTTACGATAAATATAGAATGAAAAATGAACAGCCTCCGTGACGCAATTGGTTGGACGCCGGCTGTGAAACGAGATGCCACGGGATCTATCCTCCACCGATACAAATGTTTGTGTGAAACACAAGTTGTTTTTAGGTTTGGGCTTGGGGTGTTTGTGAGACTGAAAAGTGTCTCGTAGTTCCTGATACCCACAACATAAGATTCAATCTTAGTGTGGGGTCAGGACTATGTATGTGACAGTTGGGTGTTGTTTTATGAATCAACTAGGCCAGTGTGGTGAATTATATTATGATAGATCATAGATGGGTTAGAACCCATCTCAATCATTCTCTCGATAGTAGAAGAGGCCTGTGCTCTGCAGTGGGTATGTGCATATGATTTGATACAATACAACAATAACAAAATATTTATTTATTACTTACATTAGGATGAGCCATTAATAAACTAATATTGGCCTTGCAGTCCTTCAACAAAGTCTCTGCATACTGATTAGTCAAGTTGAAATAGCCTGTAGCTAACTGCAAATATGAGCTTTTGGGAGCTGTCTGGAGTAATTTTCTAGTGACCATCTCATCTTGAGTTATGTTGAATTCCCCCATTTGTATTAAAGGGAATATCCAAGTATCTTCTCTATCATCTGCAATAAAATATGATTTTAAAAGTAAGGAGCAAACATGGATTTATATATCAAGAAATGTGTTTACAGACAGAAATAATATAAAAATGGGTAATCGGTTCAAAACTATTTTCTCTCTCCCTCTCTCTTCCAAGCTATGAATCCCACATGGTGATGGCAGCAGCATTTTTCGTTTTTCTTCTCCACTTCGCTCTGTCCTTAATGGCGTCCTTGGAAACCTGACATTCTCCCATTAAACATTATTTTCTAAAGGTTTAATATTTTGAGTTGAGAATGTGTAAACTACACTAGTTAGTAATATACTATGGATATGACAAAAATGTTACAGAAATCTACTGACCAGCACTACTGCATGATAACATTTTCTGTGTCTGTTTGTGTTTCCATTTGTCTATGTGACTAGCTATATTTTTGTTGAGTTCTTGGATCATCTGTGTCTTATCATGTTTGGTATTAATAATGTCATTTCCCAAGCATTCTTTACTGTAATTACTAACTTCATCTGAAAGATTTCAAAAATGTGTCACCTGAAAAATCTAACACAAAATCATTACAATGAGAAGTTTACAATAAGACTAGATAGACAGTAAGGTCCCATTTACATGGGGAAAGTTTCTCGTTTCGAATATGTGATTATCGTAATGATATAAAAAGGTCACATAGTGTAAACATTATTGGAACATGATAATCTATTGCGTGAAGTATCTATCAAAATGCGTGGTGGCCTGTTGGTAATGGACCAAACTCGGCTGCCTACATGTTCACTGTGGTTGCGGGTTCAAATCCCAGGGCACACCTCTGACTTTTCGAAGTTATGTGTGTATTGATAGTCAATCACCATGCACTATATCGGTGAAGGAAAGCATAGTGAGAAAACCTGCATACCATAGCGATTTTAAAGAATTTCTACGGTATGTAAGTCGGCCAACCTGCACTAGGCCAGCGTGGTGGACTATATGGCCTAACCAATCTCAATCGATTCTCTCGATTGTAGAGTAGGCCCGTGCCCAGCAGTGGGACGTATATGGGCTGATAAAAAAAAACTATTGCAGTTATGCCATGCGATAATCACATACAGTTCTCGCCTGGTGAAACTCTTCCCATGTAAGTAGAGCTTTAGTATAATTTTTTGCATAAAATGTTTCAGAAGTATCTAACATCATAAAGTAGATTTTCAAAAGTAAAGCAAATAAAAATATTTTAACAAAGCACCATCAATTTATTAAGAGAACCTACTTGCCTCACAAAAGCTCAAAAAAATATATACAACTTACTCAGCCATCATACCTATGATTTCACTATAAAAATTTGCTAGATCTGCATCATGTATTTCAATGTACCGGTCTTGTCTTTGTTGAAAGTAGTCATTGGAACAGTTTGCGCCACTGAGAAGCACAGAATCATCTGCTATGTACAACTTCATATGCTGAAGTCCCACTAACTCATTGTACCGAGACGGAAGCACTTTAGACCACACACCTTTCAGTCGTGGGGTTTGGTACAAACTTATTCTACATTGTTCTGAAGCGTCATTGATTAAAGCCTGGAGCAAGGTCACTGAGTTTTCTATCCCTCGCGTCCCTCTTTGATTATCTAGCAGCACACTGAGCCTCAAATCACTTTTACTCAATACATTCTCCTTAGTAACCTCTAAAAGTCGCTTTTCTAAATTTCCTGTGCCAATATACAGGCTGGCTATAGATATCCTACGCTTGGCGTTCCAAAATCTGTCGCATAAAGTATCATAAAACTTCTTAGGGTCACTTATTATGTTAATTTTAGAGGCATTCACAGGAAAACAAGGAGCATGATTATAAATCCAATTAAAACATTGGAACTCGGCTGGCTTAAAGCGCAATGGTATGTTCGCGTTGATTAACATTGTCTTTATTCATTTGTATTATAGATAAAGGATATAATCACGGATTTACGACTTCTTTAACATATTATTAGGGGTTCATTAAAAACCTATCAAGGATAAATTGACTGTCAGCTGTCCACTGAGTACTGTCAGCTTTTCAAATGTCAAGTGTCAACTGTCAACTACCAGCAGTGATTCAATTTTTTCTTTCTGTTATGGCTTCGCATGGTTTGTGCCCATATAGCCTAGTCCTCACGTAATATTTTTTGTCAAAGGAGCATACCCAAAATTGGCCTTAAAATTGCCGACTTCACCGTTTTAATCATAGGTATAAATATAAAATCATACCGTAGATTATCGAGAATAATTGCATTATTCGTTTATTGAAATGCTAACAACGCGTTTCAGGCGTATAAATAATATTAACCGCAAACGTGTATTTACAGCTTACAAAATCTGAGCACAGAAAAGGGGTAGATTGTATTGTTGTGTAGGAATGACAGAGAGAAACAAATAGGTACGCTTCGTGTACCGTTTTCTATTTTTTCCACAAACTAATTTGTTCGAGGTTATAGCTTGGCAAAAAAAAATTTAGAATAAATAGCATCACTTTAAGGTTCGGATTTTATTTTGATTCTTAATATTATTTAAATAATGATAATTAAATAACAAAAGTTATTATTAAACTTTCTAACTGAAAATATTGAAATATTTTCTATTTTTATAAAAACGTGAACTTCAATGCAAGATTTAAATAAAATTCACAAATGTTGAAGATGTGACAGTACTGCCAGGTGATATAAAGGATTAGTTCAGTTTTCACACTTTTTTTCTAATATGTACACACATTTTTTTCGAGGTACCCTTTTTTAATGTCCTAATGGCCGCTTTTAACGTGTTATTACGTATAAATATCATATGGCAATTACTTTCATAAATAAAAGAAATCACTTAAAAAAATAGTTTTAATTTTCCACCGTTTACGGTTATTTAATATGGAACTTATTTGATTACATTTTATTACGCAGTACACTGTTAGCATGTAATCATATCAAGAAATATAAGGTTCCTCTAATACTTCACCATGTTCTATGCCATACAATATTTTATTATTTCTCACATATGCCCACGACATTCTTTTTGAACTGAAATGAACACCTACATCACCATTCTTCGATAGCGTGATAGCACCAGCCGTATTGTTCAAACGAGTAGTCATGGCTGAAATAAAATATTTAATTAGAATAAAACAAAACAAAGTATTTTTTGCCATGTTAAACAAAATGAAATATTAATTTACCCTCCACTGCTTTTTTCGTAGCGGTATTTGCATCAATATCAGCTTCCATGAGTTTGATAATGCTGTGAGCCAAACAATATTTTAATATTGACTCTCCATGACCTGCAACAGTGTAGTTTACCCTATGAATTAATCGGTAGACCTTACATAAACACGAAAAAAATAATTTTACGAAAATATACGACAGATTTTCATTAAAAACACGCAAATAAAAAGAGTTTTCAATATTCCCGCTAAAACGTTCCAAGCAGTCACGTGACTATAATCTACGTAACCGATCGGGTCTAGAATCTCGCGTTCTATCAAAATAAACTGATTTTAACTGAGTTCTTACGATATAACTACGTCCTTTGATGAATTATGTCTCCATTGTGGTGAAAATCGAAAAATATTAACAAGGTTGTTACAAATTATCGCGAGAAATAGTTTACCGATGATACTTCCAACTTGTGCCGCCCGATCCGTGACGTCAGCGAGCTGCGATCACATTTTTAGTCACGTGATAATGGGTAATGAATAATACAATTTAAAATATTTTTATTTAATTTATGACGCACAATTAGGTTCTCCAATTATTATAATAGGTTTTAAAATACTGCCTTTAATAGGTAAAAAATAAATTTATACGAATTTGTAACATGAGTCATCATCTCTAATGCAAAGCTGAGGTCTCGGGTTCGAATCCCAGGTCGGGGCAAAACGATATTGGATTTTTCCATTCATCATTGGACCGGAGTCAGGAATTTGTGCCCGATATGGCGATAGTCCCGCCCCCTATCACATCATTGAACGTCATGGTGGCGCCTCTGCCTACCCCTTCTGGGAAAAGGTGTGAGTTTATTTATATATGCATGAATTTACCTAATAATTTATTGAGTTTTCATAAAACTCGTTATACGACCCGCAAATTGGTAATGCGGAGGGACATTGTCACATTAACGTCCATGTGACGACAGCCGCTTGGTGTTTTAGAGCCATTATACACGGCGACTGAGTCGCCGGGTGAGCGACGGATAGAAATGCATCCATTAAAACATTATTTTATTAAGTTGATTAATTATTTTCCTTTTACTTTTACATAAATATGGTAACAAAAACACATAATATTAAAACTTAACAACAAGAGCATAGTCCGAACAATTCAGACATGCTACTGATGGATGATAGCTAAGTACTGATGGTGCTCCGCTCATGCTCGGCTTCTCTAGCGTAAACCCAGCTTAACGTTGCTTGTCTCGAGCTACGTCACTGTGACGTCACCATCATGGCCACCAGGCGTATTAGCAATTTGCGCTACTACAATTTACAAAGTACAGTCAAACGTATACGTATATTTGTTACTTGGCGATACGGAATTATAGACCATTTACAAACATTTAACGTTGCCCTATAGGAGATTAACTCTTTTTAAAAATTGTATTTAAAAAATTAAGGTACCTGTAGTAGAAACTCCACCAATATTATCATCGGCGTAGGTTCCGCTGCCGATCTGAGGCGTGTCCCCGATCCGGCCGACTGCCTTGCCACTCATACCGCCTGTGCTAGTGGCGACGGCAACGTGTCCCTTACTGTCAATAGCAACAGCTCCTACTGTCCCTACACCTCCCTGAAACATTATTATGGATAACTAATACGCTGCAATACATTGAATATAATCCAGGATGGGATTCCCATCAAATTCCCACTTTAAAGGCCGGCAATACATCTCTATGCCCTATAGTTTTGTAGATGTTCTTCTGGAACACTGATCAGTAACTATCGTGTGAATAATATGCTTTGCATTGCCCCCTTTAGCATTAAAAAACTGAAAAAGTGGTACATTATAAATTGTCTGCAAAAGTTTCGAATCTGTCCTTGCCATGAAAATACTTACACTTCATAAGTGTTTAAAGACTGAGAATTAATATGCATTTACATATGTAATATACCAAAACTAATAATATGGAATGGGGTCGCCTCTGTAGCAGGTGATTAAATATTAATTAATATTATGTTATGGTTATGTACCTCATCTCGAACGCCTATTTCAGTCCTTCCAAATTCACCGTGTTTTAAGAAACTCTTTAGAGCTTCTTTAGCATTCTCACTTATTAAAGACTCCGCAGGTATTGTTTGGAAACCCTGAAATTCCATATAAATTTAACTACAAACTTGCATTGATATATTATTTTATGTAAGATAAATCAATTATTGCCTAAATACTTTTGTAACTAAGATATCAGCAGCGATTCTGATATTGAGTTGGACGCGCGCCCTTATATGGTCGTAAAGATGTTGCATAACGTCGGGAATACATTAACAAGGTTTTAAAACATTCAGCATCCTTGTAGCAGCACAATATGTGTAATGGTTATTAAAGATTAAAGGGCATTAGTATGCATTGTTATTCTAATATGGATATTTTAGTAGTAAGATGCATATTTATAAGAGGCTATACTAAATAATTGCGCCTTCGCTCGCTTTCTATGTGTAATAAATACAAATATAGCACCAAGGGAATAAATAACAGTACCTAAGTCACTGATAAGCATTTATTAGCTCACCTTATCTAAAGCGAATAATTTCGCGCCTTCTCCACCGAGTAGGGAATGTGGCGACTCTGTCAATACTTTGTGCGCGATACTAATAGGATGAGCGAAGTCCTTTACAAGCGTGACGGCGCCCACTTCGAGATTTACTCCGCTCATAATGCTAGCTTCCATTTCCACTTCGCCACGCAGGTTCAACACGGACCCGTAGCCTTGAAAGAGCATTTATGATTTATGGGCTATTCCGTTCATTTCAGTTTTTATGTGTATTTTAATTATATGCTTCGAAACTACTGGTATTCATGTAAATAGAAGATAATAAATAATCCCTAAAAGTCAACTGGACATCAAACAAAATTATGCTCACCGGCATTAAAATTTTCATCTTTTTCCATGGAAACAACAGCAGCTTCTACGGCGTTAAGTGCGCTGCCGCCCTTTTGGAGCACTTGGTATCCCGCCTTTACAGCCACTCTGACGCCATCTAATTTAC
The DNA here is from genome assembly GCA_033459515.1 of Theretra japonica. Lineage (NCBI taxonomy): Eukaryota > Metazoa > Arthropoda > Insecta > Lepidoptera > Sphingidae > Theretra > Theretra japonica. Next base: position 9,595,345 of record CM065943.1, read on the forward strand.
CCTGAACTCGGCTTTGAGGGATATCCCCAGCACCACCATGGACTATTATAATTGGTTCCATTGTCTAAACAAACAAACAAGTGTTAATGTCGCTTACAAATTACAATGTAGTAACAAAGAGAGCATGTATCTATACTGATATCACCTCACTTATCAGTGTTGAAATAAATTAACACACACAATTTCTACATGTACATATTTATGAATTTATGATAATGATATGAATATGGCTAGATTAAACATAAAAACAGAGGCACAATAAAGTAAGATTACTCGAGGGTCTCCCGGGGTAAAATCTAGAATCGTTTTGCACAATTTGAGGAGTAAAAGTGGTTAAAGGTGGTAGGGATTGGGTTTCTGATTACACGTTTTCACTGTTATTAGAAGGTAATGCATAGTTTTTGAGACCCTGATTCTAGACACCGCCCGGCATTACGCCATAATGGCCAAATCCGAAACTATGAGGGATAACGAAAAATGCTGAAAGGAGTCACGAGCCCGATTTTAACTAAAACTAAAACTACATACTTGAATCTTCTACTGAACTTCAATATACCTAGCGAGGAATCGAACCCAATGATTTTGAAAAAAAAATGCCATATTAATACACTATTCGATAGTGTCGCTAATTAGAATCATATTCTGGGAAGTAATTATATACGGGAAACTTAAGTTGTTATTCAACTATTAGGAACAGTGTTTCTCTCTTATCTGTTTCAATTTATTTAAAGTACAAGCATCCTTTTTATTCAAAAACTATCCTTGCCTTGAAACATAGCGCTTTTTGAGCAACTAATTTAAATATTCTCCATACACTATATCTAAACAATATAGGCATTTGTCAAATTTAGTAAAATACCATGTATATATTAAACAATTCATACCAATATGCATATAAACAACAATAATAATTAATTGACGAAAACATTTTCATAAAATAACAAACGACAAAAATGTCCTTGAATCACAGTTCACAGTTAATAAATACAGATTATGCACAATGAATGCACATTTGTCATGGACGAAGACATTTGTGCGTAGACATAACATACTATGGACAAATTGATATATTTTGTCGCATTCACACAGGAAGAAGAAGAACTTATGCCGATGGCATTATAAGAAACGAGACAAACTGATAGTATATATTGTTTCACTGCGCGTGCCAGAACTTTTTAGTTTAGCCTCTTTTTTGGCTAAATGGATTTTGACATTTGAGAAAATGCCGTGCATTTGTTGTTCTTTCAATTTATCTCATCGGAAAGGCAAAGGTCGGAGAGATTACGTGTTGTTAAAATTAACATCTTACGCGAATTTTGTGATAAAAGTTGTTATTTAAGTAATCATATTTGAACTAAAATTATATCGCAATAGTTTTTACAAGAAATTCTAGCCCGGTGTAGCATTGTTGGTTATAACGTGATAGTGAAAAGTAAAAGACCAAATTTGTCTTTTCATTCGTAAGGGCGCTTCTAATGTTGCAAGCCATTTGAAAATTATAGACTCCACAAAAATGGGAATTGTTATATCTATAACAATTGAAGTAACTCTTTTAGCCCGCAGTCGGCAGTCTGATAAATAATTTAAATGAAAAAAGAAAACTGTCAATACATACATCAAAGTTATTTTCCCAACAGTGAATTGAAGATTGAAAAATTTGCCTTCGATGGTAAATCTACAGGTAAATCCATTAAGTCGGCAACATTCTATGACGTTTCCAATTTTTTCCGCGCGCAGACTTACGGGGCGAGCGGTCTAAACATACGATACATAGATTTAGTCTATCATGTCTATGTATATATCCCATGGACTTATTATCTAAACAGGGCTGCACTCTGATCGAAAAAACGAGCCGAGCAATAGATGTTGCGTGGAGGATTGTGTCCCGCTCCCATAGGGTGTCGATAACTTTGGGAAAAATAGAAAATTAATAGAACTGGCTGATATAGTAAATTATAATATTGTAATAAATAATCAAACACACACACACACACACAATAACATACATAGTCCTGACCCCACAATAAGATCAAGTCTTGTGTCGTGGGTATCAAGTACTACAAGACGGTCCCACAAATACCCAGATCCGACAAAAATACCTGTGGATCACTGTGGACACAAACATTTGTCTCGGTGCGGGCATCGAACCCACGGCTTTACGTTTGACAGCCAGCATCCCACCAACTCCGCCATGGAGGCTGATAAAATTAATAAGTCGAATTATGCAGATTTTGTGATATGACAAAAAATATTATCTAAGCGTCTTAAGAAATGTATATTTATGTACTTATTGCAAATAACTAAACATAGTATGCATTGGTTTTTGAAATAGTAGTCGGAAGAGGGTATCCTATTAATGATTTAATAGTTATAACATTATTTTTATTATACTCATGCTATGATAGCTTAACATACCCAGGGGCAAATTGCGGACAAAGGCTGGTACTTCTATAATTAAAATGTATATAATCTGCATTTTTAAAATATTAAACACATATACATCACGTCTTTCTCTCAGAAAAGGAAAGGAAAAATCCAGTATCACTTTGCCCGACTCCGGATTAGAAGGCAAGACCTTAGCATTGTACCGTATTATAACTGCGCCACCGAGGTAATTATTTATTATTAAATGTATTATGACAGAGCGGGACAAATTCATAGTTTATATAGACTAGACTCTAGAGGGTTTTGTTTTGCAAGATTACTTTTCATATGATCAAAATAAAACATCATGCACTAAAATAAATAATGGTTTATTAAAATTATACAAAGCTAAATAATATCAATATCATTGATATGAATTCTAACCAATTTATTATTGAGGTGAAAAGCCATGGTTCCAAAAAAAAAGCATTAATGTCGCCGCCTTTTTGTGTATATGACATTTGTATGTATATTATGTTTGTGTATTTATATGTTTAATTAGTATTAGTTACATTGTATTCTTTATTCTCTACACTGCCCTCTTTCTCCTTATCTTAAATCCATCACATGGTTGTCTGTAAGACATTGCGTAGAGCGATAAGACTGCCACTTGTACTTTTTTTTATTTCTGAACTAATATTGTGTTTCATTCTTGTGTACAATAAAGGCTAAATAAATTTTACATGTGTCAGTGCTTACAAAAATTTATCCGAAATGACATGTTACAGAGTTACTAGTACTATTATTATGAATTCTACTAATTAAGCACTATCCTTCATTTTTAATGTCATTTAAACGTTTGTGGACCAATAAATAAAGTTAAATAACAATATATTTGTTACTGCATAAATTCTATGTTAATTTCTTTATAGAACTAGGTACCATATGACGCATGTAAAATAATCTACCAGTGAATTTTTTTTTTATCTGGCAAGCAAATGACATCTCCATGTACACATGTAATTTAAGAAAATAAGCGACATTTGTCGCTCCCATGTAGGCTACTACAGGCTTTGCCCTGTGGTCCAGGCGTGCAAGAATTCTGTCACGGTATCCCCTACTCGTCGTAAGAGGCGACCTAACGGGGTCATCGGACTCACTGGGAACACTGCGGGAGCTGTGGACCCTCACGTGTAACAACTATGAAGCGAACAATAGAGCCCTTCCCCGGGGTAACAAAAGGGGAGCTAAGCTTTTCCTCTTGAACACAAAAAAAGGTACTACAGGCTACTCGGCTATCGGTGTTTTGTCCTGTGGTGCATCTCGCTCTAATGTATGAGTGAAATCATTATCTCTCTTTCACATTGCCAATCTATGTTAATGGTCAATATCAATGCTGCATTTTTCTTGTTAGTCTGTGGTATGCATCCATGTTTGTATTGATAATGTCATCCGTCTAATTCGTTCATTCCATTCGGTCAATCATTAAAGAAAAATGAAAAATGGTGGCTCAAAAGTTTATGTGCAAATTATGTGATGTAAAATAAATTTAAAACCGAAGATTTAGCCCGATGATCAACCACTAACATTATAAAATGTCGACACCAATGGCTAACCGTAAATACGGTGCTCAAAAAATACGCTTAACGAGTGAGTAAGGCGGTTATAGAGACCTCTTTCCGGGAGTTGTGTGAATATTTTGCTTCTGGGTATCACATTCCATGTAATTAACGTTCACAATTATTTCTCTTTCAGTCCTTTATGCAAGGAATTTGGTCCGAAGAGATCTTTTTCGTAAGTGATATTTATTTTTTAAATTAGTATATTCCAAATTCAATGTAACGAAAGTGTTCTCCAAGGTGAGATTAACATGACGTGCAACCGAATCGAAACATCGTTCCAAATGTGAATATTAAATTATAATGTGTTTATATTTCTTAATTACATAATTCTTGCAGGTTTGCCAGACCCATTCGCGAAAATCTCAGTGGACGGAAGTGGTCAAGTTTACTCAACCAACACAGTGAAAGCAACTCTTGATCCAAAATGGAATACACATTATGATTTGTACCTCACTAAAGGGGATGGAATTACCATTAGGTAAGAGATTGCACCATACATACACAGTGTTATTTCAATCATCAATTAATTCAATAAAAAATATACATTTTACACTCATTTTGTTTATTAAAATAATTTGACAGGGATTTCCCAAACATGTGATATAGTTTATTATTATAAAAATTACATTTGTATCAACATCATGTGAATATAGTTTCCACAATACATAGCCTATAATATCCTAAACATTGCATTTATCTGAAAGGCCTCAAGATAAGATTTCGCTCAAATACAATAATATAGTGATAATAAATATCCTATAAGGTCGAGAGGATACTGTGACCTAAATCTACAACAGTAGTGTAATTGTAACTTTCTAACCATGTTTTACTTGTATGAGATGTGACCCAAATAAAAACATTAATTTGAATGTTACTAGATAATTAACAAACAGCGGAGGGTTACTCATTCTGTGGTTATGTAGGACACTAATTGAGTTGAGTGAGAACTGCATCCGTCTTCAAATATGTTTACTGCTTTGCAAATTAATAATGTTATGACATCACATAGCTGTCGTAGCCTTTTATAAATTGGAAGCAAGTTTCAAGTGTTTCACTTTTATTTATAACATGTGAACAAAAAAATATTTACTTATTTGAACAAATATATTACAGTGTATGGAATCAACGTAAAGTGCACAAGAGACAAGGTTCTGGATTTCTTGGGTGTGTCCGCATACTACCATCCACTGTGCACAAATTAAAAGACACCGGATGTAAGTGAATATTGTATATTTTACTAGACTTTTAAATGATCTATCAAATTTATTATTAAGTTGAAAGTGGCACATTTGGTAAATAAGAGAGTTTCCTTGATTGCCCCAAAGTAGTAGATATTGAAATTCAGGAGTATTATTTCAATATATTTTCAAACTTTAGAAACAGACAACCATAGAGTTTGCAGAAATGCTATTATGTTTTGAGTATACCCAATCGGATAATATTTTCAGGGCAACTGTATGTTATTCTTACAAAATTTGTACTGTTATTAGCTTAGCTTAATAAGACTTATCAATATAATAATGCTAAAAATGGCCAGTGAATTGTCAAGTCATCAATATGCTGACATGCATAGATAAGATTTGCCATTATATTTAGATATTTCTTGTGGTACAGCCAACATATTATACATATATACTCGTGGCAATGGATGGACTCCTAATTTTCACACATATTAAAGTTTACTATAAATATCAACCAGGAAGCGATTTTTTATATAGACTTATTTTTCCTTCTTAATTTTATTCCTAGAGGTCAAGCATGACATAAAATATACCACTTAATTTTAAAAAGTATTTTTCAAATCCAAGGAATACTTAAAATTGGGGCATTCAATCAAACTTGTCAGCTTTTTTTTATTGCAATGAATGGTGACACGAGCATGCCATTCGCCTGAAGGGGAGCGATACAACAACTCATGGACAGTAGCAAAACCAAACAACCATGAATTACTAAGCAATGATTGGCATTGCACTGCGCTTTCCATCCTGACACAACATCATCATCAGCCCTTCCGCATCCACTGCTGGACATAGGCCTCTCTTATGGCACACACTGGGCTTGAGATATAAGATGTTAAATCTCATTATGTCCATTAGTTACTCTATCTACAATGTCATTCAAACCGGAACACAACAGTACATTTACACTGTTTGGCACGAGAAATAGCCATTGCATTGGTCCACCACTAATACTACCTACCACCAATAATATTATCATAGTTATTGTAATGAAAAATATCTGTAGATGCTTATGAGTTTCGAACATTGTTTCGGTTAGTCTAGTGTTTGCCATTATATGATTCTATTGTGTAATGTGTATTGTTGGTAACTTTACCAAGGACAAATTGTTTTATGTGTTCTGCATTTTAATTGAAGCCTACAGTTACACTTGCAGGCAGTTATTTGCTTTGTTTTCTGCTTTCACATTGCTGTGCCTTTGTTATCATACCTAACAAATGACATAAACATGCACTTTTGAGAAAAAAATGTTTGCTAATTATAAAGTGCTTATGTAACATTCATTGTTGTTTTGGCCTTTGTTTATGTGATATTCTCATTTCAAAGAATTTTCTGTACACCACTTCAAATACAAGCTAATGGTAACATAATTAAGGATTTAAAAAAAATGTAAATTAACAATTATTTAAAATATTTAGAATACATTCAGATAGCAGTATGTAACCTTAATACTTTGTAAAGTGATATACCTACACGGTAATCCCACCGAATATTGTGTCGTAAAAGTTCACGCAAATTTTCACACCATTCAGGGATTCGTATAAATGATTATGATCAAACAACAGTCATATTGATGCGAGAAATATTTGATGAAATCCTAGAGTGTTTTGGTTTGTAAAATAAATGTAATATATTTGTATCCTACAGATCAGTGCCTAGAGTTGTGTGAAGATGGGTCCGGGGAGACGTGTGGTGTGCGCGGGCAGGTCATCATCTCGCTGCTGTCGCGGGACGGAGCGCGCGGCGAGCCCGCCTCCGCGGCAGGCGAGGGCTCCCCTCTCGCTGTGGTCGGGCCGGCGGGCGAAGTCCGGGCGCCAAGGGACCCGCCTATTAGCCCCAATTCATCTCACCTGCCATTGCCACCACATTGGGAAGAAAGATTTACATCCAGTGGAAGGTCATTTTTACCAAATGTTTATTTTCCTTTGGGTTTTAGAACTGGGAATGCCACATATTTAGATTATTATACTTAATTAAATAGAATATGAATGTAGATAAATAATGTATATATCCTATTTAATGTAGACTGCCTCGGTGGCGTAGTTGTACTACGATACAATTACAATGCTGAGGTCTCGGATTCAAATCCTGGGTGGGGCTAAATGATATTGGATTTTTCTATTCATTTGATAATGAATAACAAAATCCAATATCATTTATTACACCTGGAGTCAAGAATTTGTGCCCGATTTGGCGAAAGGCTACGCCACCTATCACATCGTAAGACGGAACACGTGAGGCGTGACGCGGGTGTCTTGGTTGCACCTCTGTCTATCCCTATGGGGAAGGAAGCTTCATGTTTATGTATGGTATTTTTTACATTATTTCTAATTCTAGAACATGTTTTCGCTATAGCTACACGATCTGTTTTTCTAGAACCTTTATTATAACATACGAATGATCACTTGTACTTGCAGGCCGTACTACGTGAACCACCTGTCGCGGCGCACGCAGTGGGAGCGGCCCACGCACGAGGAGTCTCGCTCGCCCTCGCCACCCGTGTCGCCCGCGCCCGCCGCCTCCGCCGCCAACTCGCCGCACACTCCCTCCTCGCCCGCCACCACTGCGTCCGACACTGACGAACACACCACTTCCATATCATTGAGGTGGGTACTTCGGTACTTAAATAACTATTGTAGATTATTGGTTGAAAAAAAATGGAAATAAGAATTTCATTTATGGTTATAAAATAATATTGATTTCAATCTATAGCGATGGAATTTAAATTTTAATAGCAGTTGCAGCATTATTATGCTACGGATCTTGCAGCCGACGAAGGCCTTTTAGCAACCGTATCTGTGCCTAAGGCAATGTACAGCGCTAGACTAGTTCTAAACATGGAGCATGCCGCACGACACCCTTATTTTGTTTTTCCTCATTGGTACAAGAAGGGCCCCTCACTATAGTGTTTTATGGACCCATGTTGCCCTAATCTGGTAGTACAACATAAGATCATTGTAATGTATGCCAACTGCTACCAATGTTTTATTAATCAAAGTAAATAATAAGAAATTGTAATGTCAGACCCGAGCCTCAGCCTCAGACCGCGGTGCGTCGGCAGCCCGGTCCGGGATCCACGCCCGCGAGCCCCACCACACCGACCACGCCTATGACTCCCACCACACCGATATCTGCTACCGACCTCCCGCCGGGATATGGTATGACTTCTTTTGTTAATAAACACCAGTGCCACATAACCTTAATATATCGCTTTTTTGCATTGCTGTAATTACGAATATATGTATACGCATGAACACTTGACACTCTGTATCATTTAGTTCCTTTAAATACCACCGTAATGAGAAATCACGTACGGAATAAAATCGTGACCTATCAAAGCGTTTATAAGTACCAGCATTATATTCTTAATCCTAATCCTAAATAAATAATGAAATCAAATAGAAGGCCAGCTGCTGTTAAACTCGAGTTGTATTTTAAGACAATAAAAAAATGACAGGAATGTTTAGGAATGTCGATTAGAATGTAGTAGTAATGTGTGAATGTGTTGCAGAGATGCGCACGACGCTGCAGGGGCAGGTGTACTTCTACAACGCGGCGACGGGCGCGTCCACGTGGCACGACCCGCGCGTGCCGCCGCACCTGCGCCACTCGGCCGCGGCGGCGGGCCCGCTGCCGCCCGGCTGGGAGATGCGCCACGCGCCCTCCGGCAGACCCTACTTCGTCGACCACAACAACAGGACCACGCAGTTCACCGACCCGCGGCTAGCCTTATCCGCCAGATTTGTGAGATATTTCATTTATTTATTACTAGGGATCGCCCAGCGGTTCAAATTCGACCGTAATTATCTGTACACTGTATGTGCCTTGGTCTAAGAGCCGCTGATATATTTTTTTATCAATTATTATAGATGAACAAACATGCTTATGTACATATGTACATTGATACTAGTTAGATAAATAGGCACAAAACTTGAAATCCAGAGAAAATTTCTTCGCGGCGCACCAGGGCGCACACTTATGTAGCAATTAAAATATAAATGAATTTGCAATATGTATTCACTGAAATATTAGGTTTCTGTACTTCACCTGCATATAATGTACTGTACTATAATGTAATGTGTCTGTGCCATTTCATGCTTCTCCGTATGCGTGATTTCGTAAAACTGCATACAAAGATTTTCCATCACGTATTAATATTATATAGATACATTTTTTCTTAAACAATAACTAAAAGATTTCAGAAATTACTGAAAGAGTTTACAGACTGAATTAATATGTCCTTAGTAGTATTTTTATCCTAACTAATATATCAAATGCAATACGAGATTTTTTTACCACGCCTTTACTACTCTAACGATCATAATTAAATTTGGTGTGAGCAGCAATAAATACTCCCTGATGAAGCCCAATGAGACCATCAAAATCTCCGCAAATGATTGATATGATTTTTTAACTAAACCCCAAATGACTGTGTAGACGACTTCGGACGCGCCTGCCCCGCCGCCCGCGAGCGCGGCGCCGAACCCCGCGGCGGCCGCCCCCGCCCCCGCGCCCGCGCCCGAGCCCGCCGACGCCGACGCGCTGCCCAAGTACAAGCGCGACCTCGCCGCCAAGGCACGCGTGTTGCGCGCCGAGCTACAAGCACTGCAGCCACAGACCGGACATTGTAGAATCGAAGTAAGGCCATCAATTTTATAATCATAGTGCCAGTTACACTGATGTGAGTGCATTGCAATCCCAATAAAGTATCCACCGGCCTAAGACGGCTATCTCTCGCCGGTCGACACAGTTATACTACTAGTCTGGTCCAAATCGGATATACACAGATTGAACCTGAAACGCGACACACTTACTTGTCTCACTATGCAGGGCTTTCAACATAATTTCGATTTCCATCAATGATTTTTATGTTTTTAACGAACTGCACTATGAAATTAAGTAAATATTTTAAATGAAAATATTACAGGTGTCACGTAATGAGATACTAGAAGAATCTTACCGACTTGTTATGAAACTCAGAGGCAAGGAACTTCGAAAACGTTTACTAGTTAAGTTTCGAGGTGAAGAGGGATTGGACTATGGAGGTGTGGCGCGAGAGTGGCTGCATCTATTAGGAAGAGAACTATTTAATCCGCACTATGGCTTGTTTCAATACGCGAATGCCGGGGATGATAGGTATGCTTTACAAATCAATCCGGACTCTGGGGTGAGTGAAACTTTTTTTATTCTTTGTTATCAATAGATAACCTCATTTATTAATGCGTTAATACTCCAATACATAATTATCATTGCGATTTCATTTTTTTAAATTTTCCTGGCAGGTAAACCCGGAACATCTGTCATATTTTCATTTCGCTGGACGCATCCTTGGAGTGGCCCTGTTTCATGGACATCAGCTGGACGCGGCTTTCACTGCACCCTTTTATAAGCAGCTTCTAGGAAGACCAATCACCTTGAGGGATATAAGAGACGTCGATCCCGAATTACATCGTTCACTGTCATGGATGCTGTCAGTTTATACTATAAATAGTCAAATTATAATCAAGACGAACAGTTACATTTATAAAAAAGCAATAATATTATGTTCAATTCTTATTTTTTTATTTCCAGGGAAAACAGTATTCAGGGCGTAATAGACACGACATTTTCGGTGGAGTGTTCGTCGTTCGGCGCGGTGCGCAGCGTGGAGCTGCGGCCCGGCGGCGCCGCCGAGGCCGTGACGGACTGCAACAAGCGCGAGTACGTGCGCCTGTACGTGGCGCACCGCTTCACGCGCGGCGCCGAGCGGCAGTGGCTGGCGCTGCAGCGCGGGCTCGCCGACCTCATCCCGCCGCAGCTGCTGCGGCCGCTGTCGCCGCGCGACCTGCAGCCGCTGCTGGCGGGCCGCGCCGACCTCGACCCGGCCGACTGGCGCCGCCACACGCGCCTCAAGCACGTGCCGCCCGACGCGCCCATCGTGCAGTGGTTCTGGGAGATCGTGGAGGAGTTCGACGCGGAGATGCGCGCGCGCCTGCTGCAGTTCGTGACGGGGTCGCGGCGCGTGCCGCTGGCGGGCTTCCGCGCGTTGCAGGGCTCCACGGGTGCGGCGGCTCCGCGTCTTTTCACTCTGCACCTGGTGGCCGACGCATCGCCAGATTCTCTTCCGAAAGCTCACACGTGTTTTAACCGTTTAGACTTGCCGCCATACCCCAGCAAGGAGCGCTTGCATGACAAACTGAAGCAGGCGGTGCTCGAGACGGCCGGTTTCGCAGTTGAATGATTTACAAGGTGACCAACAAAAAAATTGACCTTTATTACCGCCTCGCGGTCGTTCGCTGACCGAATTTATCGATGAGAGACTAAATATCGAAATGTGTTCAGTTTTAGTTTTAAATTGTTTCGAGCTCGATTTTACCTAGAGGATATTGTAGGGTTTGTTGAAATGCTTTAAATATACATAGATGTTATACTCCATGGACTTATACCTTATGAATTGATACAAATGCAACATGAGTTGTGTTTAAAGAGCAGCTTTTGTAAGAAGACTGGGAAATGATGTGATGAACATTATTATTATATACAAGCACTCATTTTAGTTGTTTCCAATTTTTACTGGTAGTATGCTGGGCTGATTAGGCCAGAAATCTCAGTTCTATATACTCTTTGCTATTGGTGTTGGTAACACATACATAACTATGGTAGAATGTTAAAGTAACCTACTCGAACACATGCAATAGCACATCATAATGTTAGCTTTAAATATTTATTACTCAACAAATATATTTTCAAACACCCATGTCTAAAAGTGAATATATTAAAATTATATTTAAAATCAGTTATTTCATCAATGAATGGATCAATAACTTAGTTGATACTTCTGATTACTAATTAAATATTGTCTTTATATTTAAGCCATAAATGTCAAATGAATCGAGAAAACTGACGGCCTCATTCATAGACACTTTTAAAACTTATTTTATTTTCAATTAAGTTTGAGCGAAGAAGACAAAACATTCTATAACTAAAATAGGTTTTAAAACTGTCTATGTATAAGGCCATAATAGTCTAGTGTTTCACATTAAATTGTCATAATATTGAAATGTGTATTGTAAAACATGTTATATAAACAAGAATTATTTAGCATGCTGCACAATTTTACTATGACTGTATATTATTCCAGTGAAGTAGTCTTCATCAAATTTGGTTGTTATATTTTATTTAACAGCATAATAATTTAGCACATTTTATCATATGTACAAAATAGTCTAATAGGAAGTCATATACTTTAGCATATATTTGTAGATAATTTTATTATTCAGTACAAAACAAAAGTGGTCAATTTACACATTTATATGCAAATTTATAGTTATTTTGCTCTTTTTCATTAATTTACGTAGGCGATTGCTCATAATACTGGTGCCTTATTATTTAAAACATGATATTGACATAAATGGTATAAGCAATGACAAATTTAGATATTGTACTGTTGCGTTTTTATTATTTATGACTGATATCACATTATTAATGAACTTTTATTTATAAGGATTCTTCCAGTTCTTTATAAAATGTATATTGTAATTGTAAGAGACAAGCTGTAATTTGTATGCATAAGTATACAAACACAGTGGGAGCGGCGCGGGCAGCGGGAGCGGATGCGCGTAGAGCGGAAAACGCATATTCTTGCTCGTGAACACAGTACTTCGCAGGGCGTCTCAGCGTAAACGAGTTTTATTATCATGTCTGAATTTTTAGAAACAAATTATTTTAATATTAGCAGTAGGAATATTCGTTTTTCGCTCTCCTCGCATCCGCTCCCGCTGCCCGCGCCGCTCCAACTGTGTTTGTACACTAAGAAGGTGATATGTCGAATTATATTTATTAGTGCTGTAAAAAGTATAATACTGTATTTGCATGTTTCAACTGTATAACTTATACTTTAAAGTGGTTAAACATCATTTATAATATTGTTCTAATCTTATTATTTTAAAAGACTTTCACATTGTATTCCGTTCGAAATAAAGTTGAAATGTGCAGCAAGGATAAGTGCCTTTTAGCTCATCAAGGAATAGGGTTGTAACTCATGTTACGACTATTTAGTGATATAAAACTATTTATTAGTGATAATGAACTTATATTTAAAAGTATAAAATAAAGTATTTTTGCACAATACTACGCTATTTATTTATTAATTTACAAGCTGTTTTGAAAAAGTCTGGTCCTATAACAGTAGGTTATTAATTCACAAATACATAAAAAACAGCCTAATTTTATGCTGCTAATAAGCCTAATATATTGCTGTTTTGTAGATTAAAGAGAAATATAACCGTTGTACCACAGATGAACCAGGTAAGCGCCAAGGCTCCTCGCCAGGTAAGTGTGCGCACGACGGAGGGCGCTTCTAATGTTGCAAGCTATATGAAAATTATAAACTCCAGAAAAAATAGGCATTGTGGTACTTATAGTGTTTAATAAATGTGTGTGAGGCACACAAGTATTTGTCTTGGGTCTGGGGGTTTGTAAGACCGAAAAGTCTCTCGTAGTGTCTGATACCCACGACACAAGACTTAATTAATCTTAATGTGGGGTCAGGACTATGTATGTGGCTGTTAGGTGTATTTGTTATAGTAATTGGAGTGAAGTCGAAAACAAGTTATAAGATGCGGTTGAAGAGCGGTAGAACATTCAAGGTCTTCCGGACGTAACCTTGAATGTTTTATTGCTCATCTGCCGTGTCATAGAATTTGTTTTCGGCTTTAATCTTTTAACACGCAGTAGGCAGGCAGTGATATAATTTTAATGCTTGGAATCATAATAATTGAAGGATAGATAAAATATGTTCGAAAAGAGGACAAACGTTCCAAGTACACTGGCAGAAGCACAAATAGTGCATAGCCATGAATAGAAAAAAAAAAACGTTCCAACAACGAGAACCAAGGAGTCTGTCTCTGTCGTACAGCTGCTGTCAGACGTTATAAAACGAAACGGATATAGTAATTACGTCGCTCTTTTTATTTCCACATTTCTAACTCATTGTTATTGGACATTGGTTTATAAAAATATTTACAGTTTAATAAATAACTCTAAAAGAGGGAAAAATTTACAACTTTTTTGTGATTATGACGAGTGTTCATAAAAAAATTCAAAATTGAATTTTTTCGATATGTTTCCATTTTGAATTTCGAACGAAACGAAATATTCTGAAAAAAGGAATGAATCGAAAATCAGGGAAGTCGTCTTATTTTAACGTATTATAAGAACCAATTTAACTTTATTTTATTTATAAATAATGAATTACGACTCTTTCTTCGAAATTATAGCCATTACATTTCATCCCTACCATTTCTTTGGACTTTACAATTAAATGTATGTCTACTTTAATAGCATCTTTAACAATGATATAAAAGAATAAAGTTGATTTTCCTGTTTAAAAGCTCCAATAAAGTTAAATAACTAAACTTTTCCATTATTTTTCCATTTGATTTTTTTTTTCTGAAAATGTCTGAAGAATACAGGTTATATCAACCTGCAACCAAAAACGAAGCTAGGCGGTAGTTGTAGTGAGTACAGACACAATGCAAATAACAATTTCTCAAAAACAGCGACAGGCTTTTTTTGCACGGTACACCATACAGGAACATAGATTTCATGAATAACAATAAAATATAAACAAATGGATTTGTTTTGTGTTGCGATTACTCAATGTTTCAATTAACAGATGGCGCTGGTAACAGATAGTCTGAGTGACAACTTCCTATAACAACTAACAAGTTTAATCTTTAGCCGCATTCGCCATTCGCTTCAACTTCACACTCTATTTACAGCAATTCATTTATTGCTCTTTAATTTTGAATCGCTGCTCACGCTTTTTCTCGCAGGCAGTAATCAGTTTAAATGTTTACCTGCTTCGGCTGCCAGTGAGCTAGTGCAGTGCGCGGGTTGTAGTACCGCATCGTGTTAGTCTTAATTGTGTAGTGCTTGATTTTGAGATTCAGTCACCATGCCGACGAATGCTGTGTATCAGCCTACGACAGTGACTTACGAACAACAACCAAACGACCAGCGATGGAACTGCCCCATCAGCTACTTCTCACGGCGTGTGACAAGTAGTCTGAATCGGGCAGTTTGTTTACGCATTGGTCTGTGCTTATTAGGGAGCACTCTTTGCGTCATTGGTAAGTGGTGAATGAAAATATTTGATTAGTTATTTAGTCCATTGTGTATGACCATGGAACCTTTGTAAATGTTGTGACGCTACCTTCTAAATCACTTTGAATACGCGTTTTTCGATAAATGTTGTAAAACAACATATCCAATTAGAATAAAGCTTGTTAAGATATAAAGTTAACTGTGGTAAGAATCCTGCTTATAAAGAACAATTATGCCGTTTACTTATAAGACTCATGTGAGAATTTCTCTACATCTTTTCTATATTGGACTACAATATACTCAAAACTGGATACATTTAACATTTATAACTGACTTTAATAGGATGTTTCCTCTGTTATACTTTGAGTTTTAATTATGCACATAATTTTCCATAACTTTCCCACATATATTTTGTTGAATATATTAAAAATACATAATTTTGAGATAATTTTTTGTCTTATTAGAATTCATATGTTAGTTTTTTTTTATTTTCTGTGTAGTTCTTGGAGTATCACATGCAAATTAACTTTATGACAACAAATCAAATATTTTAAAGCAATTAACCTAATTCCTTTTATGTACCTGTGCACAAATTAGATCTAATGGTAATGGAGAAGATTTAAGAAATAGACTAATTGTGTGTGATGATATTGTTGTTTTTCTATTGTATTTTAAAACTTAACAAATAACTGAATATAAAAATATCAGATCTTACATTGAAAACAATATCATCATGTTGAATGATGAAGTTACCTGCTTATTTGTTGTTGATATGGAAAGTAACATTTAATTAACAGGTATGAATTATTTTGCTGTAATATTTAAAAATCAGAATATGAGTGTGAATGAGCTTTCCCTCTGAAGCCATTAAAGTGCAACTAGAACTATAATCCTTCCTGTTTATCTACTTATGACTCAATACATTGTAATTCAGACACTGTAACAACTTACAATCAATTATATAAAAATCTACAATTAGTATTGTTTAGTGCCAAAATAATTATACAATATTTATTATGCAATAATTGACTGTTGTCACAAATTGCCATATTAAGTATGTGAAACTTCTTCACCATCTTTTGTCCATTACAAAAAAAAATTGCATTAACTATCTTTATAATTTCCTTACCCTATAGTATTATACATAATACTATCATATTATCATAAAATATGAGGAAGATAAGTTGTGAAGAATGCATCTAGTTAAGATAACAAGATTTTATAATATTATGTATACAAAAAAATCCTCATAATAATATGATAAACATATAAACCATTTACCTAATACATCATTATCATAAGTACCATATCAAAAATATTAATTTATTCTCTTAGATAGTTTACAAGTATTAGAAGCACCTATTGTATTTTAATTCTAAATTATTATTCTAATTTTACCATTGTTCAGGCTCTTACAGCAGCATATTCATGTGGAATGGCACAAAGTAAATTGTGTTAACTGCACTGTCAGAATAAACTAAAAGGACTAAGACCAAAAATGAAAAAAAAAATCCTATACCTCACTATGAATAGGCATGTGTCTTACTGCAGTTACCTTTTGTAGGGCAACATAGTGCAACAATGTTATTGATCGTTACCACATCTTACGCAACATAATTTAACATAATATAATAACACAGCAACATGTACTAACAATAAATTTCATTTTGTCATCAGATGTTGCTGAGTAACTTTTGGTAATGTTGCTTAACAAAAAGTAACTGCATGATTAGTAAAATGTTAATAAAAAGTATTAGTTTTTTTGTTATGGCCATTTTTGTTCATATAACTTTATCTATTTTAATAATGTTTTGGAATTCTATTTGTTTTTCAAAGCATTATAAGGAAACATACAGTTTATGCTTTACATATTATTTCTTATTCCTTACAGTTCAAAGTAAAAACATCTGATTTAACACTGTAGTACACTTAGCTCATTTAAGTACTTTGTACCTTGATGTAAATTTTAATAATACACATATATTTTTGAAAGCAAGCAGTAAAGTGCATCCATGCATCGAGCATTTAAATAAAACACATAACATCCAAGGATGTGTACAAGAAAACTTGAGCATGGATTATAAATTAGGTTGAATTTCATTTGCAGTAAGTAAAGTATAATAATAAATACCAAAACTCTGTGTAGTATATATTTTATTAATCAGAAACATTTCATTAATAATTGCATCATAATTAACTCTTTTCGGCACAGATTTTTATTACTAATGATAAGATCGTAATTTTGATAAAAATATAATATTTAGGCATACTATAAACCATATCTGTTGATTTTTTTTACTACATAGACCTGGGGGGTGTGTTATGAGGTGGTTACCTTAGGTGACCACTATGAAATAAATATACAAAAATTTATAAGTAAATAAGTATTTATTATGAATCACAAAACTGAGATCAAAATCAAATTAGGAACATAAAAATTAAAAAGATGCATGGTGATCTTTAAAACAAGTTTTACCCTCTCTATAGCATAGTGGTACTTTGCATACTTCGCAGCTCCATATGGTGCGCACAGGCATATTTTTCGTGCTACATACACAGCAACGTCTTGATGTACCCCTTATAGCCAGGTGGTTGGCTAAAGCAGTCCTGATTGAGCGTGGCACTTCAGGTTTGTGCTTTTTGATGGCAACGCAGACAGGAGAAGCAGGTTTGCTAGAAGTGCGATACAACAACTTTTTGTTATTCACATAAGAAGGTGCCAACATATCTTGGTAGACATGTCGCCTAAAATCTTTCAGGCACAATTCTTCTAAACAAGAATTTGGATCCTTTTGAAGGCCTCTATAAATGATAAAAGCATTGACCACTGTGCAATCAAGAAAATGAAAGAATATGCGATGCCACCATTTCTTTGATTTCCGATCTATTGCGTAACTCCCTTTCAGCTGATCAAATTTATCCACGAAATTCATATCTCATTATAATCTTTCAATGCTAAAGGACATGGTTTTTCCATCCGTTCTCCAGTTTTTTCAATTCTAGTTACATGAACCATATTTCGGGGATCGTGAAAGTTGGTCAAGATATGAACACAACGTTTATCTTTCCATTTCATATAGGACACCATCTGATTGTCGCTAACTCTATAATCAAAATCTCCGCGCTTCAATTGCCTGTCAGTTTTTAAAGTAGGAAGATATTTACGATTATAATTAACAGTGCCACAAGCATAAATGTTTTTTTGTCTCAAATAAACCTGCAATTCGTAACTGTTGAAATAATTGTCGAAATATACCCTATGGTGCCTACCCTCCAATCCCTCGCAGAATCTCTTCACAACTTTTCCCCCCATGTTAGTCTCCACCTTCTCTCCAACCTTCCCAGTATATATTTCAGTATCTAAACAATAGCAAGTAGAAGCACATTTTGTCCACACCTTATAGCCCCTTTTTACCGGTTTTTTAGGCATATATTGCTTCAAAGAGCTACGACCTTTAAATTTTATCATAGATTCGTCAATAGCAAATTTTTCTGTATGGTGGTAATTTGTTTTGTAAGCGTTTCGAATAATTTCTATATATGGTCGGATCTTGTACAGTTTATCAAAATTAGGATCGTTTCGTGAAGGCTGCAGATTATTGTCATTTAGATGTAAATTACCGAGGATCCACGAGAAGCGATTGAGTGGCATAAAAGATGATATAAAGTCATCGCGCAAGTCAGGTGAAGATGACCAATGGTCTCTGTAACTCGGAGTCTTTTTTATACCCATCACTAAATTCAGAGCAATAAATACCGACATCTCATCTGTGGTGACAGGCTTATACACGTTTCCTTTTTGTTCAGCATATAAGTTTGTGTGAAATGTTATGTGCTGCAGAAGATCGTTTGTCCATAGCAATTGAAAAATTCGAAGAGGAGTCAACTGTTGACGGGCAGCTAGACTAGATATATCGTCAGGCAAATGGACAGAAGGAGTATAGTTATCAGGTTCTAAAATGGAGTAAGATTTCTTCCATTTTGGCCATCTAACAATAGTAGGAACTCGCGGCGAATCAGCAGCAGCAACAGCGGCGGGCTGCCTACGCTGAAGCAGCTCTGCTAATGGAATTTCATCCTCAGACTCAAACTCTTCGTCAGATGACATTGTATTCTCACCTAGCACCATCTCTTGCGGAACCACTTCTTCATTCTCAGGCTGGTCTTCAGCATCCGAGTCATCTCCACCAGCACAGCTATCAGGATCAGAAGGTATATTTTCGAATATTAATGCCCTTTCAATTTCCCGGTCGGATAACTTCTTCTTTGGCATCTCCTTTAAAAAACAGGAAAGTTAAGTAATATTTCTAATACACTAAGTTTTTCCATAAAAAATATACACATGACGAACGGTGGTTACCGCTGCTAACCACTTTGAATAAGTGAATTTATTACAAAAAGTATGGATCCTGAAGTTTAATTCTGCACTACATTTAATTGAATAGGTATATTGAACAAAACAACACAATAAATAACTTATAAATCATAATATTTACTTACCACAAAAAAAAACATTCACTTTCACTCCAAACTTAAAAAACGGTAATTTCGATTAAAGTTTTAGTACGTTAGAAAACCGTGGGGCTAGTTGTTTTCGATCGGAGTCTTACCGTTTGAGTTTACTAAAACCATCGTAGTACGCGCGATTTTCGTAAAATGGCGCTGTTCTAGATTACGAGCCAAACTATAGGTGGTTATCCCTAGTAACCACTATGAAGAAAAGAGTTAAACAATACAAGCAATCTACCAACATAACCCCATATCTTAAAAGTATAATTTATAGTGAGTCATTACTGCAAATTGCAATGTATGTTTTATCAACTAATTATAATTAATTGTATCTTTGCAACCTAAAATTGTACACATTTTTTGGTTATTCTTAGGAAAGCCCTACAACTCTTCAAAGCTAAACACAATTTATATAATTTTAACAAATGTAGTGGTATTTCTTGCGATCATGTACCACGAACTTTTGTTCGCCCTTGATTATTAAATTATACACTAACAATCAACTTCTGTGAAATACTTGTTAGTACATACGGTCTACGGAACGTATAATATTAAGCGGCTAATAACAAAACAGTTGCGTTATGCAATACTAGAGCAGTCATAGTAAATTCGAGGAATAGATTTGCATTGTGAGTAGTCTTATAGCGTGTGTTGAATATAACGCTGATCTGGTTGCGTTGAGAAGGCAGTTTGTATTCAGGTGGTGCACGGTAGCGAAGATAAGGCCAGTCAATTGCGCGTATTGACGTACAATGAACAGTAATTCGTATAAGGTATCGGGTGTCCGGTGTGAGCGGGCGGCGCTTGCGGCCGGTGACTCATCCGGTGGCTGCGTGCTGCGTGATCCGATCACGACACGCCATAGACACACACGAGAGTAGACTCGCTTCGTCTCGCCGTGCCGGTGACATACACTCATTCACCTCAAGTCTCAACTGATGTAGAAACATTGGTACAGGTTTCAGTTGCGTTATGTACACGATAAATGCGTCACAGAACATGTTGCGTCGAGCCGCGAGCTTCAACGTAATATTGAAACTAGCGTAAAACCGCTGACGCACAGTTCCGAATGTTGGCTTGATACATCTATCGGAAATACGTAATAACCTTTATCCCACTAATAGAAGTCCTAAAAATATGTTTGTAACCAGTTAACCAGGTAGTAATTCCTAACAAGGTCTATTTCAAAGGTCCGGTGATGCTGAGCATAAATAAATGTATTGTAATAAAAAACCACATTGTTCATTTTTATATATGCTATGTGAAACACTATATAATATACAGTGATACTGCGTTCATACAACAAAGTAATTCAAAAAGCTCGTCTATAAATACTATTACACGATATATCAGTTTCAGAAAACGTTACATAGCATTGTACTTAACCGAGAGTACTCAATGCGATTGAAAAGTTGAACGAGTGGTGGTTACTTAAAGTTTCCAGTTCTGAGAGAGGCGTACAGCTACAGATGGTTAATGGAACTGGCAACGCAGGCGAAGGTCGACAAACTCGCCCGAACCTCACACACTCGTGTGTTGCCACGTTTCCGTATTCACTTCCACTTTAGTCCTTCGTGACAAGACTTAGAAGAAAATGACTATCATGCGCCGTTCTTTGACTTAGTTATGTAACTTGACAATAAATAATATTACAACCGAGTTCCGAGAGGTCTTACATAAAACTTTCTTCACCAACAGAGAACGAGTCTAAAGTTCTCGACTACATAATAGCTTGGCATTGACGAAAAGCAATAAAACTTGTTAATCGTGACGAAATAATGTGCAAAGCTTATTAAACATGTAAAAAAAATACATTCGGCCAAATAAAATACCAACAATTTATTGATTTCAACCGCCGACTTACAAAGGGTTAGTATGAAAACCTTCGATTCTGTTTAATAGAGGTCTTTCAATTCAGCCTTTAGCGTGTTATTCAACGAGCACTCAAGTTCTAACGGGGAGGCTTTTTTTAAATCAATGAAGTTGAATGGAAAATTGAATGATTCGTTCCATTGAATACGAAAGGCATGAAAGTGTATTAAGTGCTTATAGATTTACGTGTGGGTGTTTATTGTTCCATTTGCTCCTCGGCGAGTGAAAGCGGCGTTGGTCTAACGAATTGCTAATGCAGTGTTGTGTGCTACCCACTGCCTTAACCCACTGCTATAGTGCTACCGTTGCAGTGGCCCATTTTCGTAATACTCCAGACGCCGCCGTGTACTTGCGGCCGGTCAAACCGGCCGCCGACCGCGTGAACTTGATTTTAATTTTCTGAGTAGTTTTGTTGCAACTTGCATTATTATTGCCGTTTTGTCATTTAAAGTGATATCGAATTCCTCAGAAAGACTGATACCTGGTGTTGTCTACTGTGACTTTTTCACAATCTATGATAAATCTATGTATAGTAAAACGGAATTGTGGTATTAATTTAGCCTCATTTGGTTTAATTTAAGATTCCACCCTGTGCATGGACGAAGCGTTATATTTTTACCGCTAGGCGAAATGGGTTGAACTATTCGTATTGTTTTTTAAACCTACAAAGTGTGAATTTCTTCTGCTTTAACACTAAGTAGTGGAAGAACGCCTAGACCCCATATTTCCTCATTATAACCAGGTATCCAAACTTATACTACAGTTTGAAAACGATGGTTTATAGATAAGTATTGATGGCATAGGCGATCTTTATAAATTTGATTAATATTTTAGCTTATTGGAAGGTTGAAATATTCAGGTTTTGAAGACTGGATTTCTATGACGTCAATGTTCAACAGGAAATGATTTAATACTGGTTATAACGATTTTTAATATGCAGAATGTAAATAAATCAATCTACTTATAGTATCACGTTCAATTATAAAATTGATGGACGTGACAAAATTTACAAAAAACCGGATATAGGGTAGTTACCTTCCCCTTTAAATTTTTTAACGCAAGCCGCTAACTGTTTTCATCCGTTTGGAGTAACAATGCGTAGGACGTCCGCCCACGTATTAACTAATCTCTATCTAATTATTATTCAACGTTTAAAGCAGTACAATCAAAACAGTTACACGCTCTAAAAGAATCATTTTATATTTTTTCCTACTCGCATTGTTTTGTTTGGTACATGTATACGGTATACCACATTTGATACTGTAAAAGTTTGGAAGAAAAACCTTAGTAATTGTTTTACAAGACCATACAAAATAATTTATCAAAAATAATTTGTTTGTCTTTTCCACAGATCAGATCTCAGACATGTCTAGCAATCTAAATTGCTCACTCACAATGTCCATGTCAAAAGTTCTTCATTTCTTATGACTAAGATGTGATCACATATTTTTAAATTGCAATGTTTAGGTGCCATTACCTTGTTAACGAGCAAAAAATTATACACAAAACTTGATATTCAGATTGGATGTATTCCGATATTATCTTTCCAGCTGTTTATATTGCAGATGTCGTGAAATTGGCCACCTTTACGATTCTGGATATTAATTTGTACATCATCGACAAAGGTTGAGCCAGGCGCAGTGGCTTTATTCGAAGGATTACTAAATGCTAATGCTATTTATAAAACTTGTGAAACCATTGCATGTTTTGTTATATACTTTGTTTTTACACAAACGAAATTTTTACGAAAGTTAGAGTAGGGTTTGGGTTTGGTGAGTTTCCGCAACAATAAAAGAACTTAATGAGACAGCTTTCGTGTCACTTGCAAATGAAATCGTTGTACCTTGCGTTGATAGACAAAGAAATTACCTTGATTTCCCTTTTTCGTATTACCACTTTTAAAATGTAATTTTCGAATGAAATGACATTTTGCATGATTTCATCACTAAAATCAGTACCTAATGCAAATTTTTGCCTGTGCCATCGGTGGATGTGATATATAGACATGGACTAACTGAATGGAATTGAATACATATTATAGACGTATCGAACTGTTCTCATGAGGAAATTAGATTATTTAAAATCTAGGTATTAGATAATCTCCATTTGCAACGAACGACAGTACATAATTATGCACCTGTCATAATAATTGTAAAAGTTAATAACAAGTGTGCAATAAATTGATTAGAATTGATATGAATTTGATCTTAATGATTATAAATACATATTAGTAATACAAGAGACTTATTGTAGTATTTTTTGCGTAAATATATGAGTATATTATGTCGATAGAAATAATATGTAATTAAATGATATTACACGAACTACAAATTATTATTTTAACCTTGTGATAGACAAATTATAACATTCTTGCGTTATATGGGCACTGTAAACGCTTTAACAGCGATCTAATGGCAGCTAATATAGTTTGCCAGTTTTAAAACTTAGTTTTATAACAGCATTCTACTTCTATATTTTTGTTTATATTTGAACGAACAGTTTATATTTCAATTTTAAAAAAAGCATTCATTTTTCCACACAATAGGTCGAATGTAAAGCGTGTCGATTTACAAAGCGTTACATAGAAGTGCTTAGTGCAGTCATTACAATAAATATTAATGACTTCCCGCGAAGCATTTAAACAGCCTAAATTACATATTTCATTTAACGCGTAAATTTATATTCGTCCTGGCATTAACTGGTGCGTGTTGATTGTTCCACATTTTGTGTCGTCAAACCGGAACAATATTTAAATGTTTCCTGCTGCAGTCATTGTTGTCCGACTTCCTCAGTCTCAATGGAGGTAGATGCACGAGTGATATGCGGTTTCCAATTATTGCTCGTCACTGCATGTCAAACAACATTGCGCTATAGTCGGAGCTAATATTTTCATGTATAATTGTAGATTAACCTTTAGCCACAATTGATAATGAATCAAGAATATAAATCTAATTGGGAAAATTTAAACATAATTTGAACATAAAATAATTGATATATAGATTATATTTAGGTGAAATTATAGTCACTACAAAGACTATCATTTAGCTCGATTTATCTCATTTTGTCTCAGTCGATGCTACCGTCCACGTTTTATTTTTTCTCTAACTCGCTGTAATTACAGCGTTTTTAGTTGTAACATTATTGTTTTTTCAAAGAAATCGAATAACATCAAGCCGGCGTATTAGAATCAAATAGTTCCCCCTCTCCAGTCATAGTTTTGCTGGAGTAATATCACTACGAAACACAATAGACATAATTTTCTTTTAATTTCATACCGGTTGAAAGTCATACGCAACACACAATCGATGTGAAAAGCATACAGTGTTTCCGAAATTCGTTCCGCTGTTACTTCATGCGTTAATTAACTTCTTGGAATCCTGCCGATTACTAATATTGAACCGAGGCCAAAATTTTACAGTCTCATTGTCATCACCCAAGAGAAAAGCTGCTAATAACCTCATTTTATTTTAATATACTCTCACATCATTTCTCAATTGTTCGTTCTCTGTGGTGTGGTTTAATTTAATGTATACTTAAGATATGTTGGGGATAATTGGTCCTTTGGTACCTATTTAGCCTCATTTGGAACTTGGACGATTTATCAAAAGCTGCTACCTCCGCGCAGAGTCGTCAAGGTGAATCGGTTCGTTATGGACCACGGCTATTACATGCTCTATACATATATGTCTCGCTTGTGTTATAGTATAAGTTACTTTTATTATCGGGACTGTTCCATTTGTTTTACTTGACTAGTCTATTTGGAACTTCGTTATTAAAGGAACTTCTAGTTGCAAAATACAGTTTTATACTCACTAGTCATCTAGTAATTTTATATGTTAGAATAGTTTTTAAAACATTTATTGTTTTTTTTTCTAATCAAGAAAAAATACTTTATGTTCTTTGTTTGTTCATTTTTGTTTACAAATGTGAATTCACCTGTACCCATCGATTAAATATTTTTTAATAGTCTTACAACTAGTCAAATCTTCTTACCAGTCCTTAATATTTGTTGTAATGTATCCAAGCTACTAGGATCTATGTAGGTCAACGTTGAATAGTATATTCAAGATTTTAATAATTAACAAGAATCCATTTTATTGCTATATTTGAATATGAACTCACTTCGCGACCATAGTAACATCTGTTCGTATCTGAGTCGTAACAAAGAAACAGGTTTCCGAAAGATAACGTTCGCGTATTACGAATCATTAGAAGCTATGATAGAGCTCTGTTTTGCTATTAACACCGTGTTAGCATATTGCATTTTATATTCATGACGTAACAGATACTATTAGTCATACATATATGCAGAACAGATCGGAAGTACAAAATTATACAATCAACTTCTAAGAAATACAGCAACCGATATTCTTAGAACATGTATTAATAAACTCGTCGGAAATAATTAACATAAATATTACACCTATCTACCATAAGTAGTTTAATGTGCACAAAGAAAAGCGACTTACAAATGAGACAAGCTAGAACTTGACGGGTTTAATAAAGTTTTTATAAGAATAATATATCAAAGTCTTGATAGTCTATGTATAATGTAACACGACAAATGCCCATAAAAATGTTTGTAACATAAATCAAGACAAACCTTCGATTGACTTGATCTTGACCGCATAACGTCTGCTGGCACTGTTGTATGCCTTAACATACGTGACGGAATTGTTCTCTTCATAATATATACGTTCAAATAATTTCTCAAGTAACAAAGATTTTAAAATCACGTTTTTGTTAAACATCCGTGACGCCAAGTCATTAAAAGAGGCCGTTAGCTTCAACTTTTGAATATTTACGCGACTCTGACCGCAGTTATATTTTTGTGTCGGCAAACTCGATGTTCTTAATTATCCTCCTTTATAAAGTACTGACAAGTTTTATATACATTCATTCATTTAAAATGATTTTGTGGTACATAGCTCGTTATCGCATAAAACCGGACGTTATAAATTTGAAATTAATTAACAAAATGCTAATGATAATCTAAAATGAGGTAATTGTAGACCATAAAACACATTTATTTCCAGGACAACGTTCACTAAAGGGACAGCTGCACGATTTAATTCAATCGTTTATGTTTTATACTGCCATCGTATATTTTTATTCTAGACATAAACTTTAGTATCTTTGCATGATATTCGTATAACAATAAAGCCTCTATTTTAAAGTGGCTTAAAAATGGCACGGAAAAGAGGAAGATACTATACGGTGTCATTTGTCTTGTCGTATGTCGGAAGAATGCGCTCCCATATGAAAGATTAATGGATTAACCCCTGATGGTATCTTGTGAAAGGTCGAGTTTTCAATTACCGCCCTACTTTAGGGGTGTGGTAGGAGGTATATTTCCTCTTAACGTATAAAGACTAAACTAGAGTCGCGTATGTATAGTGTTTCCTAGTAAATTGACACTTCTATCTCAATATAAAAGTTTACTATTGGTGAAATGTTTTTGTAAATACATAATATACCTAAATTTCTGTAGGCCCAACGATTGATCTTAATTTCCCGTCTATTGTCCCTTACTTTTCAATGACTTATTTACTTTTACCAACCCATTTTTAACGACCCCAAATGTGTTATAAATCTGTGATCCTTCGTTATCAGTTATATTTATTATCACATGGGTGGCAGTGATCGCTTACCATAACTTGAGCTGTTTATGCATTTGTCATTCTGTCCTATGAAGAAATAAATAATTTCTGTCAGCAATTATGATATAGATAAATTAGTGAGACATTTGTTCGCAGGCTTAGCGCTGTTGATCGCAGGCGGTGTGCAGTACTCGAACACGCCCGCGCCGGCCACTCCCGACAGCGGCGACGGAGGACTCGGCACGCTCATCGCTGGAGGAGTGTTGCTCTTTGTGGGACTGATCTTTGCTAGTAAGTCTTCATTTATTCTTCCTCCTCACAATGCAAGTAACAAAGTCATAAATCAAATTAAAAAAAAATACAAATGAATTGAATGAAACTAGTAAGGAATGAGAGTCTTCGGAAGGTTTTTGTGGCCTTATCGCATTAGCATTCACATTTCACATGTACCAACGCAAGAAAAGTAAAGCTGTAAAACTTCGCTTGAGGAAGTATGGCTTATTGTATCGCGTGCTACCTGAAAATCGAAGGTTAAAGAACTGTAATTAAACTAAAAATAACAAAGTTCAAGTTCCTTTTTATCGTGTTCGTCTACTTTGAACGTAAATATATAATTCATACGGTAAACATAAAGGTCGAGTACCAGATTGTGGGTTTACTACTGTAGTATCTACTGATATTTTCTAAAAATACTTTTCGTTACTTTTCACATTAAATCTTACAGCATAACTAATGAGTATGATAAATGTTATTCTTCCTCAATTATTTTGGCATTAATCACTTTCATAAAATACTGAAATATAAACAAAACAATTAAATCTCAGAAAAATCTTTTCGGTTCGACATGGAGTTGAGTAAGCGTGGGATAACAGCTGGGTGAAGAAGAAGAAATATTTATCTATTTAAAATAGTTTTATGGTGTAATATAATATCCAATATGTACATTATGTACTGCAGTAGTATATGAAATTTACTCCTACCCACGTCCACCAAACATTTGGTTTTTTATCTTCAAATAGTTTCGTTAAATAAAATTATTTTGAACTTTAATGGCCACCATGACACACGACCATTGTGTGTATGTTGATTTTTTTTACTCAAATTTAAATAATATACGCCGCGCTTTATGAATGTAGGGCTTATTTGAATTTCTAATGGAATTCAGAGCTCGAAATTACATGCATTTAGTGAATTTCTGAATTAATGTGGCCTTGTGCCATGTCCATATTTTAAGGTGTGTTTGTAAGGCAATAGCGATTCTTTGATAGGCAGCGGAAATTACATTACCGCGCATGGGCGTAGTATTCAAATTGTATATGTTAATGCTGTATAAAATGCAAACGATTTGCATTTACGAGTAGCTAATACGGAATGAAGTACTTATGAACAAAAATAGACGTTCAAGAAGTGACGTGAGTCAGTCGAATGAGGGTCGGAAGAGGCGGCCGAAAGGGTAGCGATCGACATATAAACGATCAAAACAGTGTATCACCAACGTATACGGTATATCCGGGTCGATTTCTCATTTCTCTTTGCTCATTGTTATTTTTGAAAAACGCTCAACTTCTATGACATTTTAAATAATATAAAAATAAGAATCCAGTCTGCTCACATTAAAGGCTTAAGTTGGCTTGTGACCTTTTACCTGTCCGAACAATCCACGAATACCTATTCGAATGTTAGCAATGTTTTATTCCGCGCAAATAAAAAGTCTTACGCAGAGAAAATAGCTATAGAAAACAAACCAAGTATAATAAATATTTAACAATGGTATTAATAAATCTTTTGAGAATGTATCTAACTGACCTGGTATATTTCCTGTGGGTTTAAAATCTGGGTAAAGTATACGCTAGAGATGACGAGAAGCCATTACCGGCGACACATTGTGACTGCACCTACATTTTTCATTTCTTTCTCGTTTAAACAAAGAGCGTTCGTGAAGAACAAAGAATTTTTGATACGACCCTCGCAATTTTCGTTTCGTCACTCTGCAAATAATACTGCGAGCATGCATTTTCCCGGAAAATCCAAGGTGATTCATTTCGCTTTTCTTTGTCTTTAGAGAAAGTTATTATTCCAGTAAACATTATGAAAATAAATAATTGAGCAAATACTAGCAATTCTGTGCAAAGTATTATTTATAGACATTTCTTTTGATATGGTCTAATTATTATACTTGGATTACGTTATTAAATTGTTTATTATATACGAATCTTGAATGCCATTAAAATATTGGAGATTGTTTTTAGACAGCCTCCGCGGCAGGATTGGTTTAGAGGTGGCTTTGAGATGCCGCAGGTTAGCGCCGAGACAAATCTTTGTATTGACTACTGATATGGGTTTCGGGTTTGGGTGTTGTGCAGCAGTTTACAAAACCCGCAACACAAAGTTTGTGACTATTGGGTGTATTTATTATTTATTAATTTCACGGAATACAGTACAATAAACATGATTATTTATAGTATTGATGAAATTATTAAGAAAGTGCATATTGTTGCCAAACTGTCCTAGACCACCACGTGTTGGATTATGGCCGAACCCCTCTAAATTGAAGTCTGGGTTGTTCACGGAGTCGAAGTCATGTGCTCAGCGGTGGTCGATTATGGGCTGAAACAGACAGTACAGTATAACATTTTTTTGCAGTCGTAGGAGTGTGGGCCTGGTCGTCGCGGCTGGGCGGCGGTAAGGAGGCGCCGGCCAGCGGTGCCGCGGCGCTGACGGCGCTCAACCCCTCCACCGACCCGCTGGTGGCCGCGCAGTACGCGCCCGTACGCGACGCGCCGCCCGCGCCTGACGACGAGATGCGCAACCTCATGGACAACAAGGAATGGTGAGTACCAACCACACAGGCACACATCACTGGTGGTTTTTGGTCAAGTACCAACCAGTTCAAAGAAAAACTGAGGCCTAGTGGCACAATTTCGACTGGTCATGCCTGCGCTATGTTCTTTACATTGCCACCTCATATTATGGTGTTATTACTACCGATATTGTCTTGGTTATTTGATACAATTGAGCCTAAGTAGTGTCAACCTGGGTGAAACTAAATAGAGAAATACGTCTTATTCGTCCAGAAGTAATTAAGAACGTGGAAGGAGAAAGTTAGGCAATCGATGTAATCAGCATTGTCAATATTTTCATCGTCGTCAAACTAATAGTATGCATTTTTACAATTGCCTTTATTTATCTTTACCCAAGTTAACCATTTCATAAAATCAATTTGCCAGTTTTTTGAGGTGGTACGGCCAAATTTCCGAAACGGTACTTTCTTCTTATAAAGTGAATCGGAGCGAATCTACTATGTCATACGCCATACCTGCATCCGATCTCTCACATCTTTTAAAATATTACTCACGGGATTGTTTATAAAGTGTTCTGTTTAATTTATTTAGTTAGTTATATTGGTTCAGGTAATCTGAAAAGCTACTTTGGAAGTATGTTAAGTTGTGAATCAAGCTAATACGAGTATGACACAATAAAAATCATTTTTATAATAAATGCTTTCCTTAACTTCAAACATGTGGTGGAAACTTCCCAATTAGCAAAATAATAATTTTGTAAAAAAATACAAAATAATGGGACTTTTAAATGCAAAATGTTATTTTAGTACGGACTTCATTTAAATCTAGTATAAAATAATACGACTTATTAGTTTAATACTCGTACTTATATTATTTTTTTCAACTTCACACAACATAGAGGCCGTTTCTCGTTAGCTATGTATTGCCCGACTGGTATTAAACATATGTACACTATAGTTTTAGATGTTGCAATTTTCTACTGTCTTCGTGAATTAACTCAGACGCTACAATATCATCATGGCTCAATACGCATAAGGTACCTCTTTACCCAACATTCGTACATATATCACGCTCCTGTAGTCAATTATCCTCCACATACCTGCCCAAGATGACCCACATCTTTCCAGACTTGATGTAATTTGATGTCCTGCGGTACATAACATGTACCTTGTGTGTAAATATTAAGCAACAGTTTTTCACTTTGGAGCTTTGATAGGCATTAAAAATAATTGTAGCCGATATATTTTTCTGTGTGTCTGTGTACTTCCTCAAATAATTTACAGTAGCCAATAGAATTTTTAAAAGATATCCCATTTTTAGCATTGTCGGTAAAACTGTTAATCTTTTTATTAAAGTGAGTAAGTACTTTCTCATAACAATAACTTTAAGACTTGCTAATGACGTTTACAAACCGTAACAAATTAACACATACCACTGGGTGATAAACGGGTGAGTGTAATAGTTTTTAGACTCTAGTTGATAATGTGGCAGTAACGGCGCGAACGTGAGCACTGAATAAACGGAATCAATGCCAAAGTACATTGATACAAACATGTCAATTAGTTTCTGAATTGCGTGTTCTACATTAGACAATTCTGACACGATAAATACAAACATGAACAGTAACATATTGGAAGAGACACGCTTTTTAGTTTATTTTAGAAAATACTTAGACGTTCATAAAGGGAAGTAATATGATTGAAATCGCTATTTTATGAAGTGGGCCTTCATAAAATTCAACTAATCACGACAACATCTAGCCAAATATGTTCCGGTCACCTTTTTATAGCTTAAAATAATAAATGGGCATTAGCATAGATTTGTAATAATTTTAGATCAATTCTTGAGTTTTAACTTTAAGTACAATATCCATTGTGCAGTGGTCAGGTATAATGCCAAGTGAGTCCTTCAAGTACAATACTCACATGATGATGCATAGTGCAGCTGTATCTATAGCAAATTGTTATTCAAAGGCTCGCTCCAATGAAGCAGTTGTTAAAATGTTTACTTGTATCATAATGGCACATGATGAGCGTTGTGCCACAGGTGTAACGTTGGAGGCTTTGTTATGTCTTGTTTGCTTAACTGCGCCGTGATAAGGCTCCTATTACATGATTTCCGCGACCCACGTGACTTTGTATACTTTAGAGTTCAACAATGAAGTCGTCAACGCTTTATTACAATGGCCTGACTAAGCTCCGTTAATGGCCGTGGCAATTTTTATCTTTAACCTTTTACCGCGGACGTGATAAAGCGGATTAGATGGTTTCGAATGAAAGTTCGCCTCGAAAGTAATCGAAGGGGTCCGCCCACGTTCCGATGCGATCGATTTACATTGTGGGCGATATTGTATTGTAATCTATGGTACAGATTTCTTTAGAACTACATATCATTTGATAGGTATTTAGCGTGGTGTTGCTCAAATAGTTTATCGGCTCTTTAGGCTTGTAGATGAAATCGATTGTACACTGGGTGCTCTCAGCACATTACACATTTAGGTTAAACGAGTCTATGGTCGTCCACTGCTACACAAAGGCCAAAAAAATCAATCTTCCACGTCCCGAGTAGTACGTATTAATTATATTTATATTCAACCTACCGCCGTTCACTGCTGGACGTAGGCCTCCGTATTAATTAGTAAGGTATTAATCATACCTTCTGTATTTTAGCCGCAGTCCGGGCAGATATGAGCATCCTAATGCCAGTCAACAAAATATACATAGCGTTTTCTCGTTAGAAAAATTATAATTTTCATATTCATTTGACCACTTGCGATTTCGATGTCACGAAAAATCGTTACCGGTTTTTGTCCTAATTTCACATACTAATAAATATCGCTTAGGAAACAGCGGTAACGCAGACGTGTTAATTAATAAGTCATAACCCGTGACTATAACATTTAACGTGTTTTCCTCTCACGTCGGTAGATACTAACGCAATGAATTATATTTTCAGCTTGAGCAGTGCAGAAGAGAGCGACAAGATGCTGGATGGCAGACCGTCTGTGGCGTAAGAAAATATATTCGATATTATTCCTTTACGAGCTTAGGCTAGTCCTCTATGTCCCTCTATATTGTGAAACGCGTACAAGTGGTATTTTTGATACATTTCCATCGACGTCTATGTAACATAGAAATTATTTTATGGTAAGTCACTTGCTTGCAATTATGTGTTTGTGTAAAACATAATGTATCTTTAATGCCACACTAACGTGTCGTGTCCATAAATTTAAGATTGCATTTTGTGGTACAAATAGAAGTCCTGCTTGGGAAAGTGTCTCACGGAGGATGGCGATGGTTATTCGAAAATAATGCGTGCTTGATTGTGTGATATATTTTGTATTTATGATGCACTTCATTATGCCCGAGCCTTAATATTTTCGATTTATCTGAATGTTTGTTTCATTTGCTACTTTAGATGAGAGTAAGCACAATAGTGTATAAATACTTAACCACATTTAAATGTAAGAGAATTTTTAACAAGTATTCTTGTATGAAGTGTTCAGATAACCTTATTTATCATATGACTTATGTGTACGGTAGAAATATATTCAACAAATCATGTATGCCATGTGTATAAATCCTAGGTGTTAAACACTCATCGCAATGTATGAAGCTTTGGTAAGAATTGTCTTAATTGATATCGAATAATTAGTAAAAGACAAGTGGCCAAATTAACGTCCAGAATTATACTGTTAAATGTGGATAGCTGTGTAAGATATGAAATATCAAAATTCGCCGAAAATGATACAAGTGTTTGTGAAATCTTATTCCATCGAAGATTATAATATATTTTTTTATAATCATTGAATCTTGTGCATTGGTTTTGAAACAAACTTTCCATAGTGTTTAGTTGTTTAAGTGAACGTGCAAAAGACGATATTTTAAATTTTATTTATGGTAAATAGATTTCCATTACGTGGTACATATTATTATAATATTATGTATTATTGGTTATCGTATGGGTATTTTGTTTTGTTGACACCGTCCTTATTAGAGTTAAGATGTATTGTGTGTTGTGGGCAAGGTTTGCTAAAGAATACGCGTCGGATGGAACGGATTCTAAAATGACATTTGATTTGCATAATTTTACATATTAGGTGTAATTGCATCAGCTTAGCGGTTTAGTCCGTAGTAGTCCGTCGATGTTACGCCGCGCCGTATTGATTATATTCTTTTTCAATTTATTTGTAAACAGTCGACGTATATCATAAAGTACTTAACGCATACTTAAGGCAGCTGTATTTTCATATAATCTGCCTCTTGGTGAGCGATTCAGATGTATTTACTTGGATTATAATTATTTTATATTAATACCTTTGATATTAATTTTAACGCTCTCTCGTCATTGGAAACGAATTAGTATTAAAATAACATCACAAATAATAATTTATAATTTGATTTGTACCTAAAAGCGCTCATGATATACATTTTTTTAATTAATCCATGTAATGTATCTTAGGTAACCTACAGTAAGATAGATAGGCAGGGTAATGTCTCGCGGGACATTTAGCGAATGAACATTTGAAAGTATTGTCATGTTGTAATCCGTAAATATGATGGTTGACAGATTAATATTGGTTGTAGCATAAGCGTGTATATCAACGTATGTGAAGGACTTTTATTTATTTTTATGGTCCGAGTATGGTATGCTATAAGCCATATTATATTTGTAGAATTTCGGCATCTAACTTAATTAATTTATATGACTGTATCTAAATATTTAATGTGTGTATTCTGTCTCTTTCGACTTTTTAGTACTAATTTCTGCAATGTATTAGCATATCTGCCTATTTTGTATTTTAGTATAGGTCTCAGTTTTATTTTCTCTGTGGACCTTATAAAATATTCCATTTATATTCATAGCCTTAATGATTTATCAATCGGCTTCTCTTATTAATTTGTTATTAAAAAGGTGCAGTTAGTATTATATACTATATAAATTGCAATTATATGTGTCTCTAAGATAACTGGTTTGAGTGCAATATGTGAACCTCACATTATATACTGGATGAAATTCTGCATACATTTTATTTATTTTATCAATATGTACAATATTGTATTATGTACTTAGTATTAATAATCTCAGAATATTTCAGTAAAATAAAAATTCCAGAGTTAATTGTTTTTTTTTTCGTTACTTTATATAATTCATAAATTATAACTTGTATGTGTATACGAATTTTACTGTAAATTGAAAGAGTATTTAAAAATAGCATAATGAAATCAAACATTTTATTGTATATAATAACAAAATCATGGTATCAGTTGTCATTTGAATATTAATTGTAAATACAAAAGCGTAATCTTAAAGCTAGTCAGTCTCTGTTGGTGCGGCGCCACCACGGCACTCCCGTCACGTCTTCGTCGGAGCACAGGTTCACTGTGGGCCTGCAACACGCCCTACTCTATTACTTACAGTACTCTGAGGTATCGGTATAGTATAGATCAAGACCCCTATCATATTTTATGACTGAAGTTTAATACTCATGTAAAACAATTTATTCGATATTAGAACGAATAAGTAATAGCTTGGAAAATAAATTCCGGGATCTAAACAAATCCAACCCTAGATAAATATCTTGCGTAAATACGCAAATTAATTCATAAATTTTACTTTTTTTTTTATCGATGATGACAATGAATAACAAATAGTAATTCAGTACGATTTAGTCTCACCAAC
Organism: Theretra japonica; assembly: GCA_033459515.1. Lineage (NCBI taxonomy): Eukaryota > Metazoa > Arthropoda > Insecta > Lepidoptera > Sphingidae > Theretra > Theretra japonica. Next base: position 9,631,119 of record CM065943.1, read on the forward strand.
AACATCCTTTGGTTCCCAGTTTAAACCTAGTGAGTTTTGAGTAATAATAAGTATCGTTTTTTCAATTTACCTGTACACTTGTGTGTGAGGTAATGTGGACGCCATTAATGGGCAAGCTGTGGCTGGAGGCTCCTGTGAACATGTCAACATAAAGCGTAAGTAAAGAAAGTCATACTATCGGTCACACATATGCCTTCATCCCGTATTGAAGTATGTCTGGTGTGTGGCAGTCCACCATCCGTGGGTATTTAAAATCTACATGATATTATTCAGTCTCACAAAACCCAGAAACAAAGCTGAAACAACTGTTTTTCAATCATAATGCATTATCATCAGGCATAGAACCTATTACATCACAATTCAGTATTCCATCCTCTAAAATAAATTCTGGTCTGTGGGTATCATGGCAATAACCTGTGTGGGTGCAATACAATAAGTTCTAATCTATAACACTAGGTACCTGTATGGACTGCATGGGTATGTGCATGTTGGCGCGCAGCTTGCGCTGGCGGATCTCGCGCCGCACGCAGCACTGCACGCCCAGCAACACGCAACACACGCACGACGACAGACAACCTGCACCCAGCATTTATATCGTTATCATTTATATACGAGCTCGATCATCTACTGTACCTACACGCTCACGGATATTAAATAAAACTGATTAAAGTACACTAATTGATTAGGATAATAAGAAAATAAATATATCCATATTATGTCTACAAAGAGAACGCCCATCCATGGTATTGATAAAAAATATATTTGACCCCAACACTGTTAGTGCTTAAAATTCATTATAGCATTTTTTATGGTTTGTCCTTAAACGTTTTTCTGTTTTATCCCAGGCCATCGATTTTTATAAAATAAAGTAATTATCATCACAGAGCCGAAGACAAAAAAAAAATTGTTTATTGGACTAAGTTTATTTCTACAAGGACTCCGGTCCTGGTCCGCAATGATGTTTATTTCTATTGAAAATATATATTTTTCCCTATACAAAAAAGTAAGTTTCATCGAGGGACAAAAATCATCACACCAATACCAAGTTTCATAGTAAAATGGACATTCTCCTTTGGAAATGAGTGTTGTACATTTAAGTAGATCTTTAAAAGGATTTTTTTTTTCTAACTAAGAAACTTAAGAGAACAAATAAATATCTTACCTATGTACACTAATACGCCGAGATCACCATTACGATTAGTGCGTCTCAATACAATACCAGCTATACATAGAGATATTCCAGTTAATATGCCTACTACAAATATAACCTGAAACAATCAATACAATAAATACCACAAATACTAATACCATTACAGCATATAGAACAACACAACATTCTAAAGAAATGATAGTGGCTAGATACATTCCAAAGGAACTGATATTATGCAGGTGACCAGTCCTAAAAATCACAAACTACATCTTCTCTCAACTTGAATAATAATTATGAACCTTTCCTAACCTATGTATCTGGCATAACTGAAGATAGGAGAATGCACTTGAGTCTTTCCCAACCACAAGGAACAATTCTAATTTATCTAATGCTCAGTTGCCACAAAACAGTTGTGACTTGTGCGGCTCAGTAAAATATAATGTTCTCTAGTGACTGAACTTCTACTGATACTATGTATGAATTTGGTTTATCATATGGTAAAACTTGCAACTCACTTGTAAAATATAGTAACAAACATATTCAAATCCTGGGCAATGGCCTCCACAGGCCCCAATAATAGGCACTTCAGGGCTGACTGAAGGTACTGGAGGGACTGGCGATCTACTAACAGCGTGCAGATGGGGCTCTGGTTCGCACAGCGGCAATGAGAATGCTGAAGCACATTGTGGGAAAGTATATGCTTCGGACGGCGATCCCCGCATAGGAACTTTCTCACCCCTCTTATAACTACACCATGTTGAGGTACCATATGGTGACTGGTATACAGGTGATGGAGGACCATAGTCTTTTATAGTACCATTGTAGTAATGTGGCATCTGAAACCAATAATATGTAGTATAGATAATAAACTAAAGGATGCTTCTAAAGGGTTGCTTTGAAAATCAACATCTTTTTCTGCCTTCTGGCTGGTGACAATGATATAACATTAATATAGCTTATATTGAAAAGACAGAATGTCATAAAATGTGTAATGTTTAACTATTTAATGAATATTATTTAATTTAAAAGGCCCAACTGGTGTAAACGAGATGGGACTTTAATAAAAATATTTTAGCTTCATAATGGTATAATACATTGATTTTAAATATTGTCCCAGGTTACATCTACATCGATGCGTTTTTATGACTTGATTAGTAATAAAAACGTATTGATGTTACACGGGGTACGTAAAACATTTGGTTTTTTTTTGGGACGCACTTTCATGTTTTTTTTTAAATCGGACTGAATAAATATGACTAAACGTAGGTGAGATGTAAATGCAAATCCATTTGTTACATAAATACGTACATGATAGGCATTGTCAGATGTAGAACTATCTGTGCCAGTGACTTGGTACACCGGCGTGTTGATATCCTCCGCCCACGGGAACTTCGCTCTTTGTTCTGTAGCACACGCAAACTGTTGCTCACTCCTTGGTACTACAGTCGTTTGGTAAGGGTGCACGCTACGCGGTGACAATTGTTGCTTGAACATTTTGTGAACTTGTTACCTAAATGTAAATATTTTAATTCAACAATCACTAAAAACAGGTCATAGTAAAATCACCACATAAACCTAAGTACCTCGTAGTTCATACCTCATTGTGGATAAAATACTTGACACTTAATCAAATAAATAAATTTCACAATCTGTAATAACACTAAACTTTAGCCAACTTAATGTTTTCTAAATAAATTAAATATTGTCACCAATTGAACACAAGCAACGCGCCATGTTTACTCGAAACTCTATTGTCTATACCAGATGAAAGCATAGAGTAACTAATTACTACCACAGACTAATAAACAAGGAATAGAATGAGAGAATAGACCACATAATATTGATTCAAAAGCAAAAAAAAAACATTATTTACAGAGCTGATATTCTCGTTATCTTAAAAATTATTAGTTTTTAATTTTTCTAAACAGAATGGCAGAAGACATTCTATGTAAATTCATTCAATCATGAACATTGTTCATTCAACTATCTTTCATGTTTCAATCAATTTCATTCCATTGTTTTTTAGCGAACCAGATTTTCACAGTTTTAAGAATTTGTTAGATGATAATTTTGTATAATAAATCATTCAAGGCAGGGTGAATACTAGCAAGGAAAAGAAAATACAGAAGCTATTTACTCAACATAAAAAATAAGGAAGTTGTAAGTAGGAAATGAAGAAAATTATTTTTCTTGAAAGCGTCTACATGAAAGACTTCAGTGTAAAATCAAAATAGCGTTTACTTTAAAAAAATCAGCATGAAAGTAAATTTGCGGTGATTGTGAAAGAAGCTATGATAGTTATTATAAGTGCGGAGGGCATCATGAATGAAGATAGTGACAAATTGGGTCCCACAAGCAATAATTTTTGCAAGGATTATATTCGCGGATGCTGTTCGCGAGATAATTGTAGATATGTACACGAGATACCACCAAAACATTTCTTAAAAGATATGTTTCGTTTCTGTCATGATTTTCAAAACAAAGGCTGTTATAGAATCAATTGCAAGTTCATACACAGCACAGTTGAAGATGAGGAGCATTTTTATACCTCCGGCGTGTTTCCTCGTGACTCGCGCGTTACGCCCCTCTGTCAGGCATACATACACGGATCTTGCCCCACCAAGGACTGTAAATTCTTTCATCCAGCTGATGTTGCCACCGAAGGGGTATCCGTTCATACCGTCCCACCTCCACAATTTAATCGCCCACCTCCAGCAATAAGAGATGATGATTCTCCACCAGAAGCTAAATTCAGAAGGTTTGCTTTTGAAGAATATGAGGAATCCTGTTCGATTCCAATAGTTGATAAACAACAGGTCATAACCACACCAAATATGTGCCTCAACTGTGAGTCTTTAGACCACAAAATAAAAATATTGCATGATAACATAATTGTATTGCTAAAGAAAATAGGTGATTTAAATGAGAAGAATGTTCAACTTACGTCAATGAATGAATTTTTACTGGAGCAAACAGCTTCATCAATTAGGACAGATCAGTCCTGTGTAATAACTTCCAGGCATGGCACTTCAGCCCCTGTCTCCTTAGCAACAGTCAGTGTGACACCAGTTGTAAGTTTGGCAGGTGCTTTGCCTACTCTGGTGCCAGCAGCAGCAACACCTAATTTAGCTTTAGCTCCAGCTGCATCTCGAGCTCAACTACTCACTCCAGCACCTCAAATACTGACTGTTAGTACTACCCAACAGCTTGTTGGTAATTCTGGAGCACTAATTGTTACTAGTGCTGGGGCACAGCAATTGATGCAAGTCAGTGATTCTGGAACTCTCATGGGAGGTGGACAAACTGTAGTGGCAGTACCTGCACAATTGACATTGGCACCTCCTACTCAACAGCTGATGTCTAATGCATCACAGACTGCTGTGCAACAGCTGGTCCAACAGTCTGCTCTACAGCCCCAACTAGCTGCACAACATCAAGCCCCACAGTATGCTACTCAACAATCAGTGCAACACTTGGCTGCAGCTCAGCAGTCTGCTCAGCACCTGGCTCAGCAATCTGCCCAACATTTGGCTGCCCAACAATCGGCCCAACACCTAGCAGCTCAACAGTCTGCTCAACATTTGGCTGCTCAACAGTCGGCACAACATTTGGCGGCACAGCAAAATGCCCAACATTTAGCAGCTCAGCAAAATGCGCAACATTTAGCAGCTCAGCAGTCTGCTCAACATTTGGCTGCAGCTGCACAACAATCAGCTCAACAACTTGCTGCAGCTGCTCAGCAATCTGCTCAGCAAATTGTAGCACAGCAGTCAGCTCAGCAACTGGCTGCCCAACAATCACAACAACAATTGGTGCCTTCAGCACAACAGCTTGTGCATCAAACATCTACTCAGCAAATAACCATCTCAAGCACGAGTCAACCAATGGCATTGCCTAATTCTCAAGCACAGCCTATTACATTCCCTATTATATCACAAAGCATATTGCCACACTGAAACTTATTATATATCTTAAGTTTTGTTTTGCTTTTTGGAATGTGATTACGATATAGAATTAAGCACCATTAGGATTTTAAGTCGTATACATGCTTTTATTAAGCAATAACATTTATTTGAATTTAACAGTAATCTAGCTAATATTCAGATGAAGAATCTACATTTACAAAGCTTATGTTATGTAATGTGTAAGATTGTAGAAGAAGTAATGATGTTTGAAACAGTATTTTTATGAGGTTTTAAGTAGTTTTAAATAAATAAGCATATTTTAACACATTGTGAAAATTTGACTTTTGATTTAAAATAATTGTCATAAAATGTAGGAACATTGCATCATATATAACATTTGGAAGAAAATATGAATATGAAGTATGCATAAATTGTTCTGATGACATGAAGTAAGGTTTTTGTGGAATAAAAGAAGCAATAACAGTTATAATGATTTAATTTTTGCTCTGCAGAAGACCATGCTTAGCATATTCACCTTATGATATTGCTGGTGATAAGAGTTAATCCATATAAACCCATGACTATTCCTAGACTGTAATGTTATACATAAATTACCACCTATATCAAAACAGTGAATGTGTTAAGATAATAGAATTTAAAAACAAATTATGAATTTGTATATTCATGAGACATTGAATTCGTTTTTGATTAGTTATTTATTGGGAGAAAGCATGCTCATTAGACTCAATTTAATAGACTGAAGTGTAACAAAGTTATAAATTCTGGGTAAGCATATAATACAATATATATAACAGTTGTGCATGTATACAATGCCTGTTATTAGTATGGAATTGGGTATTTCTGGCAAGATGTAACATTAATTACCATACAATAATTACGTCACTTACAATATAATGTTTTTTGATTGATAAGTTGCAAAACATGTTATAATAGAAAATAATCTTTGTTTTATATAGACATAGAGTGAGCATCTTTTAATATCATGTTTTCAGTGATCTGCCTCTATGTGCTATTAGACAAATTAGGTAATTTATTTTTACTATTAAAAGGATTGTTCCATAAAAGTTGAGTTTAATATTGTACATTCTGTCTCCTATTCATGTTTATTTATATCATTGGTTTGTTGGATTGGGCACGTTTTTTTCGTATTTTCTTATTTCTCCTGTCCGTCCCAAAGCGAAGTCTCCCGCATTATCGAAAGCTATAGTTGTTACATTTGAAGGCGCATTTTCTACATACTTTAGTCGTCCGGTGTCATTTTCGTGTAAATAACCCAATTTTTTGTTGGCAACGAAGAGTGTGTTTTTATAGTATGATATTTGAACCATGTCACTGGTAGTTAAGTTGCCGATCCAAATGGGCGTTACTGAAGTCGACTTCAACAGATATAATTTATCATTTTTTATGAAATAAAAATTATTTTTATCATCTATTTCCAAGTCTTTTAAAGAGTCTAGAGTCTTAAATGGTATTTTATTCTTGCCATCGAGGAGGTAAAGTTTCTGTGTGCCGTCTTCATTTTCTGTGAAGTATAAGTTGCCGTCTTTATCTGCATAAAGCATGTTTACATTGATTGAAGTCTCGGCGTACAGTACAGCACACTGACCCGCATAATCATATACGTATATTCCTCTTTGTGTTGCGAAGTACATTTTCCCGTTCTTCTTATCAGACGCAACTGAATAGCTTACGTCTGCAGGCAATCCTAGAAAAAACAATTACAAATTGAAATGTTTAATTAAAAAAAAATATTGTGGTTTAGTGATGAAATATGAACTTAGCATGAGGTATTGGATTCGATTCTTGGTCAGAAAACTGAGTAATTAATAAATACACCCAAACATTTCGATAGATTTGACCCCACAATAAGATAAATTCTTGCGTCGTGGGTATCGGAGGCTATGAGTTATTTTTCGTGTCAGTTCAGTTCTTGTTATTTGGCTTTTGCGGTGTTGCCATACCCCAATTCTGCCAGTGTCACGTATTAATACCAGCCGAAACAGAATTTCCCGTTGTTAGCTTGAAAAATTACATAATATAAATGAGACAAAGTATATTATACATAATTATTAGTATATCAATATTAATTCTAAATGTTAAAAACAAGTAAAAATTACGAAAAATGAGGTGAAATTTATTTAAAGATATTAAGTAAAATAAAATATAATAAACTTACAATTTAATACTATTAACCCTTATACATTTACACAAGAGGTGTATAAATGGGGAAAAGGTGAGACTAAGTAGGGTTTTCATGTTAGTGGGTCGAGGGATTTCGGGAGGAAGAATGTCATATAGGGAAAGAATTAAATTGGGACAGTTGAAAAAAATGTGGTCAAGATTACCCTCGTCCAGACCGCATTCACATAGGGAATGATCCCGCACTCTGATTTTAGCCAGGTGAACTGGAGTGCAACAATGATTAAGGCGAATTCTGCAGACTGTAGACGAAACAGATTTATCAATTGTTTGAAACACTGAAAACCAAGGTTTTGATGGAATGTCTGGTTGGATGCTACCGTAAAATTTTCCTTTTCTTTTTCTTGTTATCTGCCATTCTTTATTCCAAGCGACCATCATAGAATGTTTCATGTTAGAGCAGATATCGAGAGGATTAATTTTAAAATGATCTAAAATACCAATGTTAATGGCCTGTTATTTTTCGTGTCTCGACCAACACGAGAACCGAGACAAATAAACGCGTGTCACACAAGTATTTACCTTGATGCGTGAATCGAACCCGTGGCCTCTCGTTTCACAGCCAGCGTCTAACCAACTGCGCCATGGAGACTTTCAAACACATGGTCAACACACATATGCTTTTTAACACACACATGCAAACACAAGGAACACAAGGTCTGGTGTATATTCACGAGGGGCGTGGCATCAGTAACATTAGTGCTATCCATGAGTTGCCGAGCTTATTTTTGTGCTAAGAGAAATAAAGAATACACCCGCCAGTCACGTACAAACTCCTGACCCCACACTAAGATGCAGTGGTACAGTGATTAAAGAGACTATGAGAGACTTTTCGGTCTCACAAACACCCAGACCCGAAACAAATAGCTGTGGATCTCACAAATATTTGTTTCGGTGCGAGTATCGAACCCGCGGCCTGTCGTCTCACAACCGGCGTGTATCCAACTGCGCCACAGAGGATGCCATATTAGATTACATTTTACATAATATTAGAACAGATCAAAGTCTTACCTGGTACATTCTCGGGAGTAGAAGATTTATTGCTCAACAGCAATATGTTAAAAGCATATCCGTTTTCTTTCCTTTGGTTTTGTACGAAAAACAAATTACCATACACATCGTAATGAGCATCAGTTGGATTTTTATCCCCAAGGTCATAGGTTTGCGCGAGATGATAATCTTCGCTGTTAATTTTTAAATCGGATGGACAGCTGTCTTTGCGCAAGTCGAATGCAAAGCACATATTATGCGCTAGAAGCATATATGCTATCAATGTTAGCCACATATTGTTATGAATTCCGACTATTTAAAATAATAAGAATACCGCGTCTGACAAAGTCTAGGTTGCTTCTGTGTGGAACACAGCATCACCCTCGAATAAAAGTTTATGTTATTAATTTATTCTGTATAATGATTCTATTCCCCTCGTAATAATCTATAAAGGTGCTAATAAACAAATAAATTAAAAAGCGTTAACGTTATCAAAAGTGTTGTAATTACTTTTATGTATTACAAGATAAAATTACATTGTAAGTTATTTACTGTTCAACATTTATTTGTAATGTAGCATCTAATTAATAATATAATATTGCGGTCATTATATATATAAAATATTCAACCCATGTTGTAGGTATCCATAAATCAGCTCCTGACAAGTGGAAAGTTTTAAGAATGACTAGCTTCTGCCCGCAAACTTCGACCGCGTGATTAACTTTTATTGAGACTTCCCGTCCCGTTCCGTTATAGCCCGCCCTTTCCTATCTCATTCTCACTCAAGTTATGTAATCCAGTCCCATCCCATCCCTTTGAGTATAAAAAAGTAACAAATAAAGCGGAATTCCTTCCTCATCCCACGGGAACACTAAATTTTTCGGGATAAAATGAAAATAAAGAAAAGCAGTAGGTATAGAGGACGGCTTTGAGTTTTATTATAAATAAAACAGTACGGGAAATAATATGCTGCTGATGTGGGCTGGATTGTTCTATTCATTAACAGCCCGGAGTCAGGAATTTGTGCCCTATATGGCGATAGGTTCGCCCTCTATCACGTCGTGGACGGAACCTACAACGCGTAATGTGAGTGTCTTGGGAGCACCTTTGCCTCTACCCCTTCTGGGAAAATGGTGGGAGTTTATGTATGTATGTAATTCACAACAATAATACCTATTATGTATATACGACTTCTTCCAAAAGGGTTTCCAGGATTCGGTTCAGAAATAGCACTAACGCCCTAAATATTTTATTTTGGGATCTAATTGCCAGTAAATAATTATTTTCAATACATAATTGTTTTTAATAATTAAAACTACAACTTAAGTATTTAATACATTGAACAAACTTGTTAAGTTCAGCATGGTGGGTATTAACTCTATGCTATTCTAATAAGTAGGATCACAGTCAGTCATATTGTTCTCGTTGTGTTCTTCAATCTGATACTGCAAATATGATGGAAGCCGACCCTGTCTTTCACCTTTGATTTTGTGTATTTTCCACCTGTGGCCTTGCAGTATCTTCCTGGAATTGTACAAAAATGTTGTAATACTAATATCTAGTGAAAAGTACCAATTTTCTTAAATCGTTTGAAATAAGGTAAGTTTCGAAGGTTAAAACCCAAATCTACTTTTTAAAGATACGATTTAAATTTAATTGATCTATTTAGTAATTACAATACAATACATTGCTGCGTTTCCACTGAAGCCGAGATGAGAAACGCGGAGCTAAGATCAGTAGAAATAGACCAATCATATTGGACATTTAAGTAATGACCTGTTTGGATTGGTCGATCAACACGTCAAAGATATTTTTAATCGACTTCAAAAAAAGGAGATTATCAATTCAATGTGTATGTATGTAATTTTGTCGGAATTGCACGATTTTTGGATATGTTGGTCTATAACAGCGTCTGAACACGTGTGCCAAATTTCATAAATGTATGTATGTTTGTATGTTTGTCTACGCATATCTCGAAAAGTATAAGTCGGATTTCAAAAGTTCTTTTTGCTTTGGATTAGGCATAGTCCAACTTAGGAGCTGTATAAGGTTCATAGAAATCGGTTCGGTAGTTTTTGAGATAGAGCAGGGGTGCCCAACCTTTTTCAAGCCGCGGAGCACATACATGTTTACTACTTTGTCTCGGCACCCTAATCTATGTAGCTGGTTGAAATGTAAAATCATACTAGTTAGATAAATAGACACAAAATTTGAAATTCAGAGAGAGAATTTCTTCGCGGCGCCCTCTTTTACTCGTACTTTCCACGATGCGGCGCGACGCACCACTTCTGGACACCATGAGATGAAGAGTACAATTTGTATCATTCACTAGGAAAACGTAAGAAATTAGGTTAAATTACTGCTATACAAAATTTTAAAAATGAAGAAATAAAAAACAATTGAAAAAAATTAAACCGACTTCAAAAGTGTAATAAAATGAAAGAAATAAAACGAATCCTTTATAAAACAATAATATCTAAATATCCAAAAAATTTTTTTTGAGGTCGGTGCCAGCTTGCCTACTATACGGGTAAAACCGTGAGGCGTAGCTGATCGGCTGGCACCGACCTCGAAACAAAAATGTTTGGATATTTAAATATTATTGTTTTATAAAAGATTAGTTTTATTTCTTTCATTTTATTACACTTTTGAAGTCGGTTTAATTCTTTTCAAATATTTTTTATTATAATTTATTTTTCCTTGTTATTTATTTACGCGTGTAATTAATTTAAAGTATTGTGTACTCCTTTAAGAGCTTTATGGATCAGAATGGAACTGTATCCAAGAATGGTATTAGTTGTAATAATGTGTATACTGTTGGAGAACCCTAATTCAATAAATAAATAAAGGGGTCTATTATGATTGGTCGATTTTTAGATACCTCTGATCGTGTCCGGATTAGTCGGAAGTGGATACGCAGCCAAAATTAATTACCTAGTACATAAAAGTAGCTTGTTAAATGTGACATGATCTACCTATAGATATTTATGTACTTACTTGGTGTTGAACTTTTTGTAGCAGACATCACATTCGACTGTGCCTTGTCTCAGGTGAATGTCTTTGATATGCCTCTTCATGTCGTGTTGGTACGAAAATGCTTTGTCGCAATAATTACACTGCAAAGATGACATTTAATTTAATTTATTTACATCATGTTTCTTTAGCCAATAAGGGGTTTGAATCTCATGTTTAAAAATGAAAGGGATTTTGTTGACTGTACCGTAATCAACTTTTTTTTTCACACATACAATGGGCATTTTTACGCAAAATTTTTGGACGCCATTCGGACCTAGACCTCTCTTTTTTTGGAATCCTGATATTAACGGCAGAGATTACCAATTATTTCGAAAATTGGCATTCGTAGTTACTTATTATGTTTATTCAACTGCCTAATAGTAAGTCCTTACCTTATGTGGCCTAGCAGTACTATGAACATGTCGCATATGCTTGGCAAGATTGCTCGACGTCGTTGTCGCTTTAGGACACTGTGTGCATTTAAATGGTTTATCAACCAAGTGAGATCTTTTATGGACTTTTAATAGATCCATAGTTCGTCCTTGGTACGGACACACATCGCATTTAAAAGGAAACACATTGTCATGAATGCCCCTGAAATAAAAATAAAAAAATTACAAACATTAACAAAATTATGGAGAATTTAGTAAATATGTAAGTACTTATTTAATATTTAATCTGCAATATTCTTGCGTTTTATTAGCATCAATCACAAACAATTAATACTTATCAATTCATAATAAAAATTAACTAGTTGTAATAAAGTGACAATGTACTTGTTTGTCCCAAGAATAAAGATTAAATAATAATGCAAACTACATACATACATATGCACTAACAGGCTTGCATTTGAATATGCAATCTTCCCACAGATGTCGCATAGAAACTTTCTTTTAGTTACTTCCTTGGACGGCTTCGAATTTGAGTCAGTATTTTCCAGACTACATTTAGATAAGTGATTGTTATATGATGCCTGAAAAATTCGAATTGTTACATAGTGTGTACTAAACTGTTGGAATAATGGCATAAAGCGAGCAGCTTAAGCTGGTTTTAAATAGATTAACTGGTGCTAGGTTGGGAAGGCCCGATGTGACTGCACACATATATTGTGGGTTTTGTGAGAATAGTACATCTGAGCCACATGGGTGCAGGTTGTTAACTCAGTCAATATCTTAAAAGAAATTGAACCCAAAACTACTCTCATCAGATTTAACAAAGTAAAGGACTGGTAATGAGTTCTATTACGGAAATATTACAATATTATGCTAAGACTTCAATTTAAACTAAATAAATGGACTAACCAGATCATAAAACTGTTTGTTGCAAGTGGAACAACTCCACAGCTCTGAGTTATCTTCTGAGAACACGGGTGAGGGTATGTTGTATGATTCATCACTGTCTCCTTGAACTCTGGTGTCCTCATAAGTGCTAAAATCTGCATGGCATTCTGAAACACATATAAGCAAAAAAATATTTATTATATTATGATTATGAGTTTGTAAAATATATTTTCATTGCATATATTATATGCAGCTTTGACTTATCATTTACATGTCTGCAAATATTTTTGTCTAAAATACCAGGCTATCAATGTTATAGATTTAAATATATTGTGCTATAATATGTTATAGTAACAGTATCATTACAATTTTAAAACAATATAAGTTGTTTTAAAACATCAAATAAGTAATATTTATATGTTACATCAAATAAGTAATATATAAATATTACTTATTTCATCCATCAGCCAAAGGAAGTCCACTGCTGAACATAGGCCTCTCCTAATGATTTCCACAGTGACCTATTGGAGGCAGCCTGCATCCAGCGACGTCCCGCGACCTTTACCAGGTCGTCTGACTACCTAGTGGGTGGACGTCCCACGCTGCGCTTTCCGCTTCGTGGCCTCCATTCGAGAACTTTTTGGCCCCATCGGCCATAAAGTATTATTTATTTGATGTAACTATATTACCTTTTTTAATAGAGATATCCACCCATAATTTGTTACTCCTTTGACACATTTCTCTGAAGACAATACATCCATTCAACAGGTCTAAGCAATTTTGGCACATATGTTTAGAAAAATTGTCTGATTTATTCATCTAAAATAAAACCAAACAAAATTATATAATAATTATTTTAAGTATAGTTATAATTTATGATGGCATGCTTGCATAAAAACTGAAATAAATAAAATGTTTAGTGTCTAGTTTGTAGAATTAATGTTAAGTTAATAGAACTGCAATTAGAATAATAATAATTCAGTACTTAGATTTACTTCTGCAAATTATTCAATTGGTGAAATAGATTTTTTTGTTAAAGTTTGGAAACTAACTTATGATAAATTGGTAGCCTAGCTAAAATTAAATTTTCGTAATATTCACTAATATTATGTATTGATACAATTATTTTCCCACCACACAATCTTAGCCTTATTGTGAGAAGAAGTCATTCATAGATTATGTAAATATAATTTTTGAAAATTACTTTTTTAGGAACTTTGATGAGTAAAGTATAGCAATTTGATCTGATTCAACATAAACAAGGGTATATATTTTGTAGTTGTTTATTAAATTATAATTTCTTACTGTTATTCCAGAAAAGTGTTGTATTTCTTCAGGTATGTTTGGATGAGAAAAGTTGTCAAATATTGGTATGTCTCCTTTTTCCTCATTGCAAATTCTACACATATTTATATTAAATTTCTTCGTTGGGTGACTGTGAAATGAATATACAGTAAATAACAAATACCAAAACTTTTTTCCTTATATTACCTATAATTTGAATTTAATGTTGAGTTCATATAAAATGAATACTGCACGTAGTTCATATTAAAGATATGTTAAATTAAACTCGATAAATTTGTCCATTTAGTGCTTTTTCAAGTTAGGAAATAAACTTAATTGATTGTTAAACCTTTTCTTTATTTTCCGTTTCTTCTTTTTCTTATTCTTTTGTAGAGCGTTAGCGAATAACATGGATTTCAGTAATAAAAGAGAAGTCATAGCAAGTACAGTTTCCAATCAGGAAAAATTGCTAAACACTAATTTCACAACATACCACACGATATCACAACAAAAATAATATATTTTTATTATTTGCTACTTTGGGCATCTTCTTCTATGTTTGGTGATTATTAATATGCTATCTCTTTTCCGTGCAATATTTATATCTATAGTTAACAAAGAGACATGGAACGTAGGGGAGCACCATCTTTGACAAATGTCACTCTGAATCATAAACAATAAAATATTTATTTCTTAGGGAAAAGGCTAAAGTGAAGGAACATTCTGCCTACTATTAAGCAAATAACCTTATAATTGAATAGTAATTTTAATTTTATTTAAATGAAATTATTGTTGATTTCATGCCTTAACTATTTTCAATGGTTTTTAAACTACACTTAGTTGTTCTAATGAACTGGCTAATACATTACTGCTGTGATGTAAACATTGCAGTAATGGATTATGAAAGAGAGTCAATATGAATATGTAGCATCGTAGGCTGAGTGGTAGGCGCCGTCGTCGTATAAAGATGTTACATTCACGAATCATAAAAAGATACTCAATCTGTATACAAAATTTTGGTCAGGGATGCTCCTATCTAGTGGTCATGGCCTGTCTTAGAATAGGTGCTACGAGTAGGCGACCTCAGCCCCCCGAGCTACGGCAGTCACTACCAACCTTACCTTCCGTGACTGCAGTATCCACTCCTACAGGCCATATTTTCCTTTCCCATAATATCCTCTATCCACAATCTCTATTTCCTTTCCCCGGTTGATGACGGGCAGCAGTGTCATCAACTCGAGTCCCCTCCTGCGCTCGCCAACCCGCCTGCCATGCGGGGCGTGTATCGGCATAAACCTCGTAATGTTAAACAAATCCAGGACCAGGCCCCCAGTCCCCGGCAGCCCCGCTATTCCTAGCTACTGTAGCGGCCATGGTTAGGCGGGGCAGATGGTGCTAAGAATCCCCGGGTTGGCCCCGGCTACCACCCCCGACGACGACTGGCCTTGGTAACACATAACATACGCACGATGAGGACAGACGAGAAGATTGTCGAATTGGAAGAAGAATTGAGTGGGTTACACTGGGACATTCTGGGGTTGTCGGAAGTCCGAAGAATCGGGGAGGACACGATAACCCTGAAGTTCGGTAACCTGCTATTCTACCGGGGCGACGACCAACAGTCCCGAGGAGGTGTCGGATTTCTCGCCCACAGGTCTCTCATAAACAACATCGTATCCCAAAACTAAAACTGTATACTTGGATTTTTGAGAAATCAGTATACATAGCGAGGAATCGAACCCAATGTTAAAAAAACACATGCTGTATTATTACACCATTTGATAGTATAGCTGTGTAAAACTCGGAGAAATTCTTTTTTTCGGAAAAAATTCCGAAAAAAATTTAAATGGGAAAATTCATTATTTATTTTATTGGAACTTTTAAATCGTAAAATTGACTTTATTCTTTTATAATAAAGTAAACATACATTTATTTGTATTACTGTCAAGTCCAAATTTAAAGTAAGGTACATGTAATGACTGTCCTTTGGAAGAAAGAGTCTTAAATCATTATTTATAAATAAAATTGTTTCCGAATTTCCGAATTTTCCAAATATCAAACCTGAAAACATTCATTTTGTCGGAAAATTATGACCCAGACATCGTTTGGCAGCATGATTTCTGGCCTTAGCCAGTTCCTTCCGGAACGAATTAAAAATGAATAATCAATGGTGTTGTCAAAAGACAAAGTCAAAAGATTGTTTTGTGGATTGTTTTTAATTACAATATAGACGATTGTTTTGTATTATTCGTATAGATAAAAGCTTGGAAATTCGAGTACATTACATTTTTGTATAATGGCGGTGTATGTAACCAAATCAATGCTCTCTAAATTTAATAAAATGAGATATTCAACTTTACCAGCTGAGATGAAAGAAAGCAACAATAGTGATCAATGGCAGCGGCTTATGGAAGGGTACTATTTGTTATTTCCAGCTAAATTACTTTCTGAAAGTTATTATCGACAGGGTATAGATGATGCAACTTCCTTTAATAATATTCGTGAAACATACAAAGGACAAATACTGCATGAATCTTTATTTTACTTGATTCTAAAGTTTCGGACCTGGGAACATAAAATTTTATAAATGTAAAGTAAAAGTACCCTAAGTAGGAAGTTTTGTACCCATCAGCTTTGTTGTTTTCAGCTCCATGCTTCTATCTAAGGAGATGATTTGCAGAGTTTGTGCCCGAAGTGGATGCACTCCAATAACAGACAAAATAAATGAGTTAGACATCATAAGTGCTATAAGAAGTGTCACAAGTGTTTCTGTGAGTTCAATAGTGGTTTTTGCATTGCTCATAATTTGCTCAATACATAAAGATAAAGGTCACAGGAGGTCATTGGATGCGATCTTCTTCTGAACATATGTTTTTTATTGGTAGGAGGTCTGTCATATGTAAAAGGCCGCTTGGGTAGCTACTACTGCAATGTCTATTTCTTTTGCTAAACAACAGTGTATATTTGCAATGTATGTTGTGTTACAGTTTAAAGAATATTGTACTCAGAGTAACTACTGAACATAATGAGACTTAACATCTTATGGCTTAGAATGGTGAGCGTAGTGGAATGTCAAGCGTTGTCTTGTAATTCATGGTGTTGTTTGGTATTGCCACTGTCAATAAGTGGTCATATTGCTGACCATCACGCAATGGCATGCTTGTCTCGCCATTAATGGCAAATAAGAAAATTATATGTTATTATCAAGATATAGAATACCATTTAGTTTTTAAATAACATTAAAATATTTTATTATGTTGCACTATATACATAACAGCTAAAAAATGACAAGATTTTATTATAAATTAATAAAATATATTAACCATAAATTATATTATGTTGCGTGTATATATTTTTATGCAGATAATTTTAACAGGCCATTGTCATGTATTCTTGGAGGAGGCCTATGTGTTGAAGTTATAGTCCTGTTATTTTTTTCTAGAGTTATTCACTTTATTGTATGTTTATTCACATTAATGAGCTAAAAATGCTTGACTTTTATTATAAAAATTTAGAAACCATCACTGCACTATATTTATTAATTATAATTTCAGATAGAAATAGATGATTCTCTGCCGAAATACATATGTACTGATTGTCTCGAAACTTTGAAGGTAGCTTTGAATTTTAAGTTAAATTGTGAAGCATCAGACAAGAAGTTCAGGAAGCTTATTCATCCTATAGGTAAGTTAATTTTATAACTTAATATAGCCTAACCCCTCTTAATCAAACTCTCGATTTTAGAGGAGGCCCATGATGAACAGTGGGATGTATATGGGCTGGATACTTACTTTAAATTAATATAAAATTTATTTGCTTTGATGTATATATAAAAAAAATGTGTATAGTTGGTATTTAGAGTTCTATACATTCTTGTCTATTATTTTTCAATTATCAGCTAACAATTTAATTATGAGCAGTAGTAGTAAGTACCAACTAGTATTACAAACTCATACCGAGGTGATAATGTATGATGCAATGTTCCTCACCACCTGAAAATTATATAAAAATATATACTTTTAAATATATAAAAATACAAGCTTTAATATTTCTTTCAGATGATTTAAATTATAATTCATATCCATATTTCAAACATGATTTCCAATCAATATTGCACAAGATGAAAATGAAGAGACTTAGAATTGAGGAGGAGATAGAGAAAAGAAGGCAGAAGAAGGAGAAATTGCTGTTAAAGAAACTGCCTAAAGTGAAGCAATTCAAGTGCTCCCCTTGTGAATTGGTATTTCCTAATAAGGCAAGTAACTATTGTTTGAATATAAGAACAGAAGTGGTCGATTGGTTCGACACCGGCTGTGAAACGAGAGGCTGCACATTCAATCCCCTCACTGAGACAAATGTTTCTGAGGCTCACAAGTATTTGTCTCGGGTCTGGGTGTTTGTGAGGCCGAAGTCTCTCATAGATACGGATACCCACGACACAAGACTTAATTTATCTCAATTTGGGGTCAGAACTATAAATGTGACTATTTGGGTGTATTTATTTATTTAAGAATTTATGTATGTTTTTTTTTTATTTTACATAATTTGTTTTTTTTGTATTCTGTGGAGATATCCAATATATCATTTTATGAATAGGCTCTTGGTGTTTTGTGCAGTGGTCAAAGGACCAGCCAGGTGTTAAACACAAATAAGTGACAACAGATTTTTAGTTACACATTTAATTAACAATAATTTATAACAGTTCTATTAATTAACATGGAGTTTAACATGAATTTATTTGCTACAGGAGAAGTTGATAGCTCACAGGCGCGAACGTCAATGCCGGCAACCGATTCACAAGCAAGGGGTCTCACATAAATGCAACACATGCGGCAAGGAATTCCCTATTGTCGCCAGGCTAAAGAATCATATGTAAGTTGTTTTTGAACTTTTGTATAGAATAAATAGGCCTAACCACTCTCAATCGTACTCTCGATTGTAGAGGAGGCTCGTGCCCTGCAGTGGGTCGTGTATGGGCTGATACAGTACAGTACAGTATAGAATAAATATTGAATCGCTATTTTCCCGGCGGAATGTCAGAACTACATAAATACACTCCTGCTGCAAGCTGGCTGAAAAACCTGGAGATAGAAGTTTGATCAACTCAGGATGAATGCTATACGCAATGATTATGATTAAAGAAACATTTATATTGACTATAAATACTCAAAGTATAAAAATCTGTGTTTGTTTTAATACTACAGCAATCTGTCATATTATGTGACTCTTGTACATATGTCTGTAGCTTATGAAACAACATAGCTATATTATACATCAGTATTTCATAAATTATTTAAACTACTTGCAAGCTCAGTTTAGGACTGATAACTGTAGAATATTGATTGACTCAACAAGTGTCAAATGTAACCTCATGTCACCACTCCATACAATGTATCTTGTTGTCAGGTTGGTGCACACAAACACATTCAACTTTTTCTGCGACCTGTGTCCGTACAAGTGCAAGTACAAGTACTATCTGGTGATGCACATGCGCACACACACCGGTGAGAAACCGTACAAGTGTCTTCAGTGCAATGCTACATTTGTCAACCCGTCCAATCTCAATAAACACAAACTAACACACCAGGAGAAACAGTTTAAGGTAAAGACTTAGACTTACTAATGATTTTTCATATTAGGCTGCGTCCCCACTGAAGTTGAGATAGGCAGAGTGAAGCAGAGATGTGTAGGAGTCTACCAATGTAATGTGTTGGATATCTCTGAAAATTAAGTATCTAATCAAATATATTTCTTTACCAAAGAATTTTATAATTTTATGTTTTTTTAGATATAATGAATTCATGTGATTGTGCGATTTATACACATCTTAGTTTGGCTAGGCTGCGTTTCAGTGGAAATGCTTATATAACTTAATACTTAATGAGTTACTTAACTTAATACTTAACTTAATGAGTCTCGGAATTATTATGTTATATGTACTATTGGAAAGGACAAAAGTACGTATATCTGTAATTACAAATTTAAATATAAAGCCTAAATAAAATATAAATATAAGGCCTATATTTATTTGGCTTTTACAATCGTCTTTAAACCGCTGTAGTTTACTCGTTTCCCTGCGTGCTAATATTGTCCAAGTAACATAAAATAACGATGGTGTGTCTATTTTAGTGTATGCTGTGCGAGAAAGCGTTCCGAACGAATAAATTACTGCGAGAGCACCACGAGGCGAAGCACATGAATATTAAACACGCTTGTCATTACTGCGGAAGAGATTTCTGTTATAAGTGAGTATGTTATGCTATACTTATAGATTAGTCTTACCTTGAACCCCAAAGATAATTGTGTTATGAATTCAAATTGCTTGATCAAACACAATAGTAGTGAAGGCATTTTCGCAAAACAAATGTATGTTTATCTGATAGTCGATACTATAGTAACGACTTGGATACGATATTAAATAACTTGAAACCAAAAATATTATTTTGAAATATATTTAACTTCTTAATAATCCTTCCGTAAAAATTTGTCATTATTTTATTACTGACCGCAATAGTTTATTAAAAATTGCTTAACGTAAATCATTGACATCTTATTTCCATAGATCGGACCTGCGCAAACACGAGATCCGTCACCACAATCGTATAAAGCGGGACTACATAGGCGGCGAGCCTACTTACAAGCAAGTCGAGAGGATGCAAAAGGTTCAAGAGAAGAACGAAGTAATAGAGCAATGGCAGGCTGAAGAGTTTGCCGTGAATAATTCCATGCCCATAGTACAGGCGACGTATATAGACCAGCCGAAGGAATTTCTGCAGACCAACCACGCTATATACTTCTCGGATGTGTCTGGCCTTATACAACAGCAGCCGCAGATGGGTATGTTATACGTTTTATTTATTTGAGTAATTTCTCTCTCACTTTCCCTTAGTAACTGTGTTACAATGACCATACAACACATATAAATTTACGTATGCGCATAAGTACACACGTACACATACACGTACACGCACACGCACACGTACGAACGTACGGACGTAAGTTCTGCGTGAAAAACGTATGGTAATTTTAATGAACCTAAAAATCTTTCACCATATTGTAATGGATGTTTAACTGTGATTTTCGTTACAACAAAAATTCATTAGGTTAGGTATTAGGTGTTTATTAGTGTTCTGAAGCCGAAACTGTAACGTCTGAATGTATTCACTAATGTTAAATAATTGTGGCGTTTAAAGCTTTGTTTCTCTTTTTGCAGTCCAACAACAAACTGTGGAGATTACACTGTAAGTAAAATTTATTTCATACAATATGATCTATTTGTATATTTTTCCTTAATGTTGAAAACTTCATTACACTTTAATTTAATTGATAATGAGAATTGAGAACGTTTGAAAAACAGAAGATATAAAATTATAATTCGTATCCGCCCGGATAGCGACTCTTAAGATTGATGGAAAATGAAAATTAAAATAATTTATTGAATCCATTAAAATGTTCAACATTATTTAGATTCAGTCATATTTTTCGGTTGGTTCGGAAAGCGGTTTTCACTAGAGAAAAACGGGCAAGAAAATCTAGTATATTTCACGATTTTGTGCTAGAGTGATGTAGGTTTGATATTAGTAAGATTTAATTATATAAATTCAAGACCTTTCGTGGCTCAAGACATCAAAAAGTTAAGTAGCAAGTAAAACAGTTACGGCTTTAATCATAGAAAGTTTTATAAATCTATTTTAGTTGTCGATTGTTTTGTCCCTATCTAACGACTTTTGAATTCAGTTTGAGTGAAAACAGTTCAGTTTGAGAGACAAAAAAGTAAACGGTTAAAATAGGTTTTAAAACTGCCTATAATGAAGGCCGTTAGTCTTAGCGCTTGTTGGCCAATAACAGCTATTATGGAGTGTCAAAAATATTATAAATGGATTGATAATTCCGATATCAGACTAGCTAATTCCTATTCAAGATTTATATATCCAACAAAATTTTATAATATCAATGACAAACAGTAAGACATAATATGCAGTGTATACGCTAGACAAATAGGTGTTATTTACCAAGTTAATATCAAAGGATTAACCAGGCTTCTGTCTGCAGCTTTAATAATAATGCCGAGAAGCGACGAAGTAAAATATGTAATTATTTTCAGGCCCGAACTAACTCTGAAGAAGGACGAGGTAAAATTATACGAAGCTCAGCAACAAATCGGCTATTTTTAAGCAACGAGGTTGAATAAATTATGTAATCTGTACTCGTGTTAAATTCGTGGCCTGAAACGGAAACTAACTGAGCCCTCTTCGGTTATTTATGTGTTAAACTTTATGCAATTTAATGTTTTACTTGGCTTAGTTTCTTGTTTGTTCATGATGTAGAATGATTCATTGAAGTGATTTAGTTAACAGTGGTATGGCGTTAGTACCTCCATTTATTCTCTATTATCTATATTTTGGCTTTTAAACAAATAAATGACTTATTGACTCAAACGAAGAAGAAGAATTATTTATTAGTTAATGGCTAGATGGAGATCAATTAGAGAAAATATTTTTATATGAAAAGCTCATTTGAATGTTAATAGTTGTAAGTAATCCGAAATAAATGTGTTGTACCATGTCATTTTCAGTCCGCATTTGATGTATAATTTTATTATAGTGAAATATATGCCTTTGTTTATTAAATCTTGTAAATAAATAGATATACCTAGTGCTATTAATATACAATTTTAAATATATGTCTAGTTTTATTTTAGTTATTCCTACATGAGTAAGAGAAATCTTCTTAATCCGATCATGTCATAATTACATTTCATATTGTTTCGTTTTCTGTTTTTTTGATAAACAATGTGTATTTACGTCACTTGCACAAATTGACGATTTCTATTGATTTTGGTTTGATTTTTAAGGAATAATATCATATCTGCGTATTAGTAGTACAAGGAAATGTGCAACGTCATACATGTAGCACGTGATAAAAATATAGAACAACCATTTATTGGCTATAATACACTGATTTTAGAGCCCTCCATTTGGCTGTTAAATAGAATATAATATAAATAAAGAGGTCATATTCTAAATACTCCTAAACATAGTGTAATGAAAACGCTGTCGAGAATAGTACTCAAGTTTCACGTAAATTGTAAAACCCTTCACAACTGCAGTTTTGCGACCCCACAATATTATATCGTCGACACATAAATTGCAGCTACGGTTGGCCGGTAAAGTGTAAACTTAATTACGCCATTTTGTTTACAAAGGTGCGTTTACATAGGCAGTTTCCATTCAAAACAGCGTTATATGCTAACTTATTTAATAAAGCCACCGGGTAAATGGCGCAAGCCTTTATTTTAAACAGTGTGCTAAAATGATGATGAAGTTTCTTTATAAACTTGGTCATAATGTGATACATTAACGTCGCTTTTTATTGCCTTAACCGTCCCTAACGCGGAAATGTTGCACCAAAATTGTTGTTATACAATGTTTCTCCTCCAGTTATTTCACTAACAAGGGATTTTTTTAAATTATAACAATTATTAAAGATTATTAACTATTTAGAAGTAGATCCCTGCTACCTATTGGTAGATTTAAGTATCTTTTACAGATGTTTATGAGCACGGAAGGATCTAATTGTAGTACTAAAAATGTAACCTATATAATAAGCAAACCATATGATTTATTTTTGATGCGAAAAATTATTATTGGTGCAACATATAAATATAAAAAACTAATTATCCTAACCTGGTTTTTTTTTTTTAATAAGTGACGAAAATCTATAGGAGTTTATTAATTTAATACGCACGGTGTAAGTTTTTTTTTAATAACTCCATTAAATAATATATATGCAAGGAACGTACAAATAGACGTAATGTATCTACTGTACAATTCCTTTAAAAACGTCAGTGAACGCATTACGGAAAGGTTCAGCCACCCGAGCGGGAATAAACAGCTCTTTGCGTTTGCTACGAGAAGGGATTCCAAATGTATTGGTTGAAATTTATCTCATTTACTCACGGATTCCATGGGACTCGATTTCGTCACGTTCTTTCCATTTGGCATTATACCGTGTTGCTAGGGTACTTATTGTGTAATGAGATGTATTATAACTATTTGATGAGCAGGTGTCTGGTAGCGAATCTGTTACGTAGGACTGAAAAATTGGCTGTAAAAGTTGGAACTCTAAGTACACAGTCGACTTTGAGATTTTACTTATGAATTTTTAGTTTATTATCTCTTACATTAGCAGCAAATAAAGTGATCGTGTTTAAGTCTGCATATCTGAAAGTTAACCCGAAAATTTTAAAGATAAATACAGAGGCATGTGAAGCCATCCAACCCTTACTAGGCCAGGTATGTTGTATGGTTATTGGTTTAGGCCTAAACCCCTTAATCTTAGTGGACGTATACGAATTGATATTACTATACATGTATTCCGAGACAGTTGCGAATACATCACGACTGCCTGACGATAAGCACGGGGTGCGTATTCAACTAAACGCGTCATAATAAATTACAGAGGCCATCTGTTAGCGTCGCCGGTCGACATCTTTTTTATTACTCCCTTAGTTTATTATGAGTGACTTGTGGCCCGCCATCAAGACGCCCAGTGAATTTTAGAGATTGTTTTTTGATTAACTATAAAAGGGCAGCCGCAATAAATGTTTATTTTGTTTCGTTAATGTGCTGGGAGAGTTTGGGAGAAACGCTCTTAAAATGGTTAATGTCGAGTTCGGACTGGCAAATTGGTGCGAAATTAGCATATAAATATATTTTTACGGGAATTATAGTATAAATAAAAGCCTAAAGTATATACTTATTTAACCGAGCCATTCTGTTTTAATATTGCACTGAACAAAAGCGAGACAGTTATTAAAACAAACACCTAGTTCTGCACAGTGTCATTGTTGTTACACACTGCAATAAAAACGTGAATAGAAAGTTCTAGATTGTTGCGTATGTAGGTCACGCAGGGAGTTATATTTATTGTTGAAAAAATAGCTTCTATTTGCAACGAACTTGGTGTTGCGGCCAATAATGGAATTATCTAGTCAGCGGAGCGGTAAAACTCTGGGGACATCGGACTCAGCAGATAACTTGTTTGCGGGACCGTTCGCAGTATTAAACAAGGTCTTGAAATTGAGTTTTCTGTACTATACATCTGGGCCACACTGAGACTGTTATTTCATTTATTTTCACTTGATTCAAACAAAGCTCTTCAGACACTAAACTAAATTGGTTTTATTTTGACACAGATAATCCGCAAATGCACGAAGAAAGAATGAAAAAAATAAAGTCATAAAGAGCGGTAATTCATTCTGAACATTTATCCAACATATTGTTTCAATTTGGAAATACTATAAAGCATTTCTAGCTTCTTAACTAACCCCAAACTCATATATTTCTATGCAAAACCGCAAGGTGATTATTTTAATTAGGTGTTAGAGTTTCCTCGAAGTCAATTCGCGTGCCCTTAATTACTGTCTAGAACCGTCGAATGTTCCATTTGCGAGAATATACCTACCAATATGTATCTGTTAACGAGCTCTAAAATCGATCGATTGTAAAAGGTAATTATCAAAGACGGCGTTAATTTCGCAGTCAAGTAATTGGGAACATCGTGGTGCCGTATATCATATCGTAGACGTGTGTGTGTTAGTGAAATGTTTGTGGAAGAAATAAGATCTATTTACATATTTTCAATACAATTAATAATGACCTTCCTGATGTAATAATGACAAGTAAACATATTATACATTGAGATAATAGGTATTTCTCCATATTGTTGATATCTAGTATATTTATAAAACAAGATTTGTTTGGAGATTCAGAATTTTGAGCAAATAATGTTAACAAAATTACGTGCAGTGCATGTCAGAATGTAATAACAACATGTCTTTTAAAATCGATTGAATTTTGAATATTCGTACAATTTAATTCAACAATAAGAGAATAATTTATACAAATGTATTAAAAAAAAACTACTACATTCTTACGTATACTTTCCGAAGTATGTATATGGTTTCGTTAGAAACAAGAAGACGATGTCGGATATTTTATTTTAGTCTCTTTTATCTTCGATAAGTAAAAAACACGAACATGTCTCATTTTCTTACTTGTGATAGTTAAAACCTTTGGTAACCAGTCAAAGAAATGACACTTTGTCCAAATGAAATAACATCAAACTGCACGAATTTAAAAGGTTTTTTGCTTTGTGATTTGTTACGTGAACAAAAATATATTCACAGTTTACTTGTTAAATGTAAAAGCCGATATTTGCAATATCACAGAGCAGCACAGCGGTCATCTAGAGGCGCGGCCCCCGGGATTAGCCGGCGAGCGAATAAAAGGCTTAACGTATTTCACAGTTCCTTTATCAGCAAGTCGGCTTTTTGGGTCTCTGACGTCAAAACCGATGCTTTGCATCTCCAGTCGCGCGGGGAATATTAATCGGCTTTTCTCGATGCGGTGCCCAACTACAAACAAGAAGGCTTTAGAATTTATGTGCAAGATAATTTTCTTTGTAAGACGTGGATTGAAAATGTATGTGAAAGTGATAGCATATTATTTATATTCTCCTTTGTACTCTTGATGGGTATAATTTACTGCGTTGTAACGAGTGGGTTTGTATCTAAGGTGTAAATACGATTTGTTGTAAAAGTGATAGCATGAGTTCTTCTGTGTCTTGA
This sequence comes from Theretra japonica, assembly GCA_033459515.1. Taxonomy (NCBI): domain Eukaryota; kingdom Metazoa; phylum Arthropoda; class Insecta; order Lepidoptera; family Sphingidae; genus Theretra; species Theretra japonica. The sequence goes on from CM065943.1 coordinate 9,657,594, forward strand.
AAATATCTCAATAATCTATCAACCGAAAATATTAGTCGTAGAGAAGTAGCCTTCAAAGCTTTTAGATTAATAGAAAAGTTTCACAGTGCTCTAACTTCTATTTCGATAAAATTTAACCTTTTATTTAACCTTAGTACGACAGGTGGACTATCTGGCCATAAATAATCAAGCTGCTTTTACATTACTCTATGCCATTTGAACGGTACGATTGTTTTATTTTATGTTCTTGATATAATATTTCGTACATACAAACACACATAAGCTGACGCCTTTATCTTCGTAGGAATAAGTACATTTTTTATCCACACTTCGGTATGTTTAATTTCGTGCCAAATGTGATAGGCGGGAGTCTATCGCTATGCCAATATAATTCGTAAAGGTATTATATTAGGTATTTTATTATTATATATGTCGGAGAAACACCATTCTTCTCGACATCATCATTAGTGGTCACAGGTCTAGTGGGCGCCATGTGGGTTATATGCGAGCACAAAACACAGTATTCACTGTCACACAATTTTATTTTACAAAAGGCACAAACATAATCAATTTAAAACAATTTAAATACTTTAAATAGGTAATGTCAATAATGACAACTAAAGAGCAGCGGGTTCGCGACACCAGCCTTACTTCACCAAAAGCCTAGCTCAGAATGATCCACCTCGATCGATCCTCCTTTCCACTACTACTCAATACTTTTTACACAACAATTACAATAAAACGTGGTGAAAAATAAGATGGCGCCTCGACCCCGCTCCAGGCACATCCTCTGCTCTGATTAAAATAAAATAAACTGAATCATAAAAAAATATTAACAAAATAGTTTCAAAATAATTAAATGATCTCGCATAGTACAACCAGCAATCAACTCTGTATCCGTTTACTTCCTCCGACATATATATATATATAATAATAATATATATATATATATATATATATATATATTTTATGTGCGTGGTGGCCTCGTGGTATCGGACCAGACTCGGCTGCCTACATGTTCACGGTGGTCGCGGGTTCAAATCCCAGGGCACACCTCTGACTTTTCGGAGTTATGTGTGTATTGATATTATCTATTATTTTCTAGTAAATAATTGACATCTAAACACACGTCGAGTATAAATCTTCTTCATCTCCTTGGTGTTATCTTTGCCGACAGTGGAATCCGGTTATCTTGAGCATAAAAGTCATTTGAAAATTAAAAACATAACATAAAGGATTAAAACGAATTTGAAAGTATAATGCTCATTTGCAATTCAAACGAATACTTTCTAAACCTGAAGTCTTGGATGATGACTATTGCAATTTCTATGCAGAAGCTTTCTTAGGCAATTAAGAATCTGCTTAAAGTAGGTCAAATCTTAAATATATTATTTTACTTTTACTTATTAGCTAATAATCTGAGGCGAAATGTATAAACCGAAATTAACTAAAGTTTGAAGTCAACTAAACAGGGATTGATTAAATAAACGAACCGTGAACAAAGTAGATGAAAGTCACCTTAGCAGTTTTATTGTAAGAAATTTAGGTAAGCCATGACCGTAGTGATTACTTACTCTATGGCCATGTCGGGTATATTGTAACGTTGAAAACAGTATTAAGTTTTCAGTGAAATAAGCCTTTTATTAGATCATTTTTATATTTGAAAGCTTTTTTGGTACTGTGAACTGTCTAATTTAGATAAAGATAAAGGGTATCTACTTCCTAATATAGAAATTAACGCCCACGTATGAAAATTTTAATAGCAAGGACACTGCGTTGTCAGTATCTATAAACACCCTAAAGATTTTATAACTAAAGGCCCGATAAATGAGCATCTGGCTCCCTTAATGTGATATATATCTCTTAATTTGGTAATAAGTGATCACCGCCGTCTACAAACCTCACACTTGAAACTCGCGACGCCAGCCCTTGCAAATGGATAAGGAAAACGACTTCTAAAATTACAATCAGCCAGATTAGGTTTATTGAGTTTCTGGCCCTCCCACATAGAGATGGAAAGCGACAACAAATTAAGTTGCTTTGATATATGACCGTTTCGATGTATTCATTCTGTAGTCTAAATTGATAACATTGAAGCTCTAAAATTTGTAAAATCATTGCGCTTAGATTTAGCAATATGATATTTTTTTCTTATTAAGATTATTTATTTACATTCCAAATCCAAATTAACAATAGGTTAAGTTTTATTTACAACTATACCTACGGTGTGTGTTTTTTTTTGCTTGTATGTAGAGGAAGCCTAAATCAAACATCTGAAATAGATAATTGTTCCTACAACTTTGTTGTAGGTTTGAATAAAATAAAAACTCTACTACATTTGTTTTTATATACATACGAAACACGTACATATTATTAAAAAGCAAAAGTAACGTAATGTGAAAATCTATTTTGCCGAACAGTTCTGTAATCTGTATAGTTTCATTACGTGACCTACCCGACCGAGAAAAGGCAAAGTGGCTGACACACACAGTTACAACGCGTAAACACTTCATTTTAGCTTTCAGTGAGCGTTTTTGCTATTTGTTTTCTGGCGGAAAAATTTAGAAAAGGCTTCATGAAGTCACCTTGAGGTGATGTATTACAATAGATAACGCCAGCCCTGGATTTATTTTGTACTCGCGGCTAATTCGGATTAAATGACCTTCTTCTTGGGATTCTTTAGGCCGATGTAGTTATAGATATGGTGGAGACAGATTGTGTATGGAAGTAAACGTTAGAACAGCCGAGTGAGTGTATAGGATCGGAATAAGCCCACCTCTCAACAACAGAGCACGCGCTGACCGAAGATAGGTAATTCATTTATATTCTGCAGTATTTTGGCTATACAGTTACGCAGGTCTGTGTTAATCTTGTTATTTTGCTTCATATAAAATCATGTTCAAATAATATGTTGCAAGTTGCTTGTACCGGTTTAAAACTAGAAGAAGTATATGAGTGAAAAAGCAAATTCATACTCATTTGTAAAAAAATTATGTGACAATAATTATTACATATACAGTTTGTGCAACAATTTACGAGTGATATGAATAACGAAACTAGATATAACAATGTTAACCTATATGATGTGATTCGTACTTGTTAGACTTTTATAATTAAAAAGGTAGTGGTTAGTGGTTACTCTATTTTCTTAACTCTCAGAGTTAAGTTAAAATATTCACTCAACTGAATAATTCTATGAAAACAAAATGAGTTCATGAATTCATTTTAAAAATAATAAACTTTTTGCCGCATTGAGTATTAGCAAAGTTTTAAAAGTTTAAATATCATTTTGAATAAACATTAGCGACTCACGTAAACTACCAAGACAGAAACATTGATTCTCACAAAATAATATAATTATACGGACAAAGGTCAAAAAATTACGTATTGTTAAACATTGCATCCAGGAATAGAGTAATTGCTTCGGAATGGTTCGTTAGGCAGTAGGCCCCATGCCCTGAATTAATTTTTATCAGCCATTTGCGTGATCTGCATGTATATTAGGTAAATATGCAGCTCCGACCAACCTAAACGTTTTGAGAGTTCATATTCAACTCGATTTATTTCCATTACCAAGCTTGTGTCTGTTTTATTGTGGTTTCAAAGGGCTTGTGTTAACATGGAAATTAATATTTGAATATGAAAAATGTTGAAATGTCTTTGTAAAGAGAAATTCTAGGAACACACACGTTTTCACAGAAAATTAAAGATAGATCTGTTGCTTTTATAACGTTGGAGAGTTCCGAGAACTAACTTCATCCGAGATTTTTTATTAGTATTTTGTTATGTTTGATAATTTTTTAACGTTTCTCAACACAGGAGTTTCATGACCTTTCTTCTCTTATAATATGTATGTATGTTTTACGAACAAGGTTGTACAGAAAAACGTAACTAAAATTAAATGATGTACCTGTAACATTGTACAGAATCAATAAATTATTTTCATCTTCCACTATGATTATTGTTGCGAAGAGATTTTTTCAGCCGATTAGAAGAAGTATTATTCGTTGAAACTTCGAACGTTAATATTGCTCGGGGCGGGCGCGGTTGGCTCTCTCCCAATGTTTTCGAGAGCCACGTACGTTCCAATTATTTAATGCATTCACCTGCAATATTTTCTCAACTTTAATAAGGTCTTTTCCGAGTTTAACCGCTTAGCATATTTCGAGAATATTCTCTTAAGCCACAGTAAGTTGCAGTTTTATCATGATTTAAAAAAATAAAACCAGTTTTAAATTTAAAATAGAGTAACAGCTTGCATTTTATACATACATAAACTCACGCCTTTTTTTCCAGAAGGGGTAGGCAGAGGCGCCAGCATGACATCCACATTTCGCCTTGTATGTTCCGTCCCAGGATGTGATAGGGGGCCTATCGCCATATCGGGCACAAATTCCAGACTTCGGACTGATAATTAATTGAAAAATCCAATATTACTTTGCCCGATGCGGTATTCGAACCGGAGACCTCAGCTTAGCAATCGTACCGTAGTACAACTACGCCACCAAGGCAGTCGAATGTTAAATTATTTTAAAGTGGATATTGATTAATGCATAACACTCATGTAGGTTTATATTGGTAATCACTAATTAACAATGTCTCTTGCCACGCGTACGAGCCTATTCCCTACAGGCGTATTGGATTTACAGCTTTGGAAACAAGTTCAGTTACAAATGAAACCATTAATATTCTGTGCAGATAAACTAGTAATGTGATAGCGGTTCTAATGATTTACTATTTAGTATACACGTACATGTTGTTTGCGGTATTTTGTCATCGTTAAATCTCGATTGTGTGTGAAATTCAATATCCAGTTGATCATATATTGTGGCGCGGCACAAACGGTTCCATTTGCGTCTGTGTTTCGAACGTTGGCCCCCACACACAATAGAATATTTATCTATGAAATGCATATCACGTAGCTAGCTTTTAGTTGTACATTATTTCGGGAAGCAATTGATCAGAGTAGTATATTCGTGCGCTGTGCAGACAGTATATTGCATTATCGCCTAGGTACATACTTTACATACCGCCTTGTCCTCATTGTGCTTAAATATTGACGGCAGTTCTAACAATACAGTTCGAATTGATAATCTCCTTTTTTTGAATTTGAATTATCAATAGCGATTCAGTCGCGGACGGTCAAACCCTAATGGATGTCTAAATCAAAATTAACGGTATAGACAGAAAGGAATCGAGGGTGGTTCTCGCCCAGGGATAAATTCACCCGCCCCTAATTCTCGCGACAGCCGCCGAGGGGTTTTTATTCGGTGCGGCGGATCACGGACATATATTTTATTTAGGGACCCGACCTATTGCCTAGGAACAATAAAAATAAGCACTGAAAGTTTGTGAAAGATGGTAGCCCCGTTTTTCTTTTTCGGTCACTACAAATTGTGGAAAGAACCTGATTTTTACATTACGTATCTATATGTCGGGGCGATTTTATGTAAAGTAACAATGTTAAACAAAATAATTGTTAAAACAATTGTAAATAATAAATAAATAAATAAATAACTCCTAAGCAATCCACGGGTGGTTGTAGAAGTAATTTTATTAAAGAAGACCCGGTTGTGGTTCTACTTCCCTACCCACAGTTAGATAAGAGGGGGGGCATGACAGTTTGCAATATAAACCGTCTCCGGACCGAGGACGGAGCATTCCGTAGATAATACACTATATAGGAAAGAGCAATCTACGTTCAGTATTCCGCAGTAAGGCATCGGCGTACTCTTGTGGGCATACTCATGTTGGCTTTAAAAGTAACAAGTTGTCGAATATATTCGGATAAGTCGTTTAGCTGTTAATTGGAAAGTGTAGTGATAGCAATAATTAATTAATAAACGAATATAGACCGGCGCCGTTGTCACTGGTCTGGTTCAAAATAATTAACACGTCATGATTTTCGACAGGCACATACAAAAAAATCAAGTGATTTGAATGTAGGATAACAGAGCCACGATGACAGAAGCCTAACTCTTTAAACTAGCTATACTAAACCTGCGGCCCGCGGGCTGCATGCGGGTTGCAAATATATTGAAAATAATTTTAAATTTCGCGACATTCATAGAAACTGTGCGCTCGCCGAGTAAAAAATCGGTAACCGGACAACCCAACCGCGATGACATGCATGACTAAAACGTGACGAAAACGTGCTTGTGGCCTGTATAAACGAAAGTTAGCACCGTAGAAGGTGAGTACCGCTGCTTTAAACAAGTAATGAGTTTTTAAGAAGAAAGAACTTGATGCCGCATTATGTTACTGAATGCCAAAAAAACCATAACCACTTCCCACTTTCTTCCTGTCCCCGTCCGTTCCCAAAAGTGACACCAATATTAAAAGGGTATATTAATATATGTTATATAAACCCATACTTTTATGGAAATATGGACAGCGGCGATTCGTTTGTTGAATCTACGTTTTTAAAAAATCAACTGTGTTATGGGTGATTGAAAGTGTTCTGAATTAAGTTCCAAAATAAATTAACTAGCATTTTAACCTCCTAATTCCCAAGAATAAAAAATCAACAGATCCTTTCATGATAAATAATTGAGTCAGTTAAAACCTGTTCTAGATGAAAATAAAGAAAAATCCTGCAGAAATTGGTATTCCAGATTTCATTTTCGTTATCATACTATTTTTGCTTTTCCGTTGACGGACAAATCGGCAAATAGCTTGAATCAACTTCGTTTATTTGCCCTTCCTGCGGCGGATATCTAGGTTGCGGAGAAATAAAATATTGAACGCCTGTCCAACTCTACCTAATAAGATTTGGTTGAAAATTATGCCTGTCGAATGACTTTGCATGTTGATGTTTTTTTATTGCATAGGTCCGGTAGACGAGGAAATGACTAATTTCTTTCGCATTTTAGGGCAATAGAGAGCTTTTATAATTGAAAAATTGGAAATATGTACGAGTAAATATTAACCACATACTGTTTATATCAAAACACATTTCTTATAATTTTGCATTTTTTGTTCTTATATAAATCAATTTTCTTTATCTTTTCTTTCTTTTACAACACTTCTCATTAAAATTATTTGTTCGTGCGTGGTAAAACATAAATGTTACACACAATGCAAAATTAAAAGAAATAGCAATTAACCAACTCAATTAAATTATAAAATTAACCATGCATGTAGATCATACGATGCTTAATACGGTAATAAACTGGAGCGATATAAATAAGATTGAGGCATCAGTAGGAGACTGCTCCCACTTACTGTCTGCAAGACAACGTCGAGCGCATGTTTATTGCCTCATAAACCAGCCGTGTGTGACTTGAATTAGACATTTGTGGTCTTGCCACGCTTTGCTTTACTCCTGAATTTTAGATGGATTGTTACTACCGAAGATTTGTAACCTTTCACCTACATTATATATATTTTTGGGATCGCTATAAATTCCCATTTAATGTCGGTGTTTTTGTTAGCTGGATTCTCGCTCATCGCGCCATAAAAAAGTCAAAATTTATTTTAATTTCTCCCTCTCTATTTTGAGCCACAAGAAGTCCACTGTTGAATATAGGCCTCCCGCAATAAATAACTTTAATTTGAATACGTGAAATTAAATGTTTTTTTAAAGTGTAGGGTTTATTTACATTTAGAACACATTCGCTGGTAAATGATAAGTAAAAAAGTATGTGTGAGCAAACGCAAAATGATATCATTTACCGATGATAATTATTTTTATCGAAATGGTTGAGATATCTTGAATCTACCCGTGTTTCAACCGCGTTTGTTTATTTATAGTAAGTATTTATTGTTGTGAGGCATCAAACATTTACTCTATTCTTTCCAATGTTTTTTATTCAGATATTATTTTATATCCTTACAATTTCTGAATTTAGTCGCACGTGATACGAATATGATAAAACTTACAAAGTGTGTTTTACCTGCAAATGTTTGAAAACTGAATACAGTTATAAAGTTGCTCTTCGTCGTTGAGTAGGTAAAGTAAAACGCGTTATTTTCTTTTCAACTTTATCGCAATTACCTTTTCTTTTGTGTTCATGATTAGCTTTTCTTTCTGATTTTCATTGTAATATAATTAGCAATAACCATTTGCCCGTAAGGCTGCATTTTGTTAATGCCGCTTTTCCTCGGTACATGGCCGCAATTTGGATGCGCTTCTTAATGAGTCAATATTTAAAATATAAAACTGACCCATATCTGTCAGGTGCAGAATAATTTTTATACTTTGAACAAGCATTGAGAGGAACCGGCGTGTAAAATCTGCCGACACTGTCGGTTGTTACTGACGTATGCAAATGAGTGATGACTTTTTATAATACTCGTACTCCCGTCGGTTTATTTGCATCTCCGCAGTATTAGAAAATTTATGACGCACGTATGCCCGGATGTTTGATGTTCATCAAATACAAAATTGCATCTACGTAACGTCACTACGCCGTAGCTTGTAGCCTTCGTAGCAATGTTCTTTCGTAGCAGGTGAAAGCAGCAATACGTTCATAATATTCCTAACTCTTTTTTGATAATACTAACTGAATGCTATCATCGGTTAGTATTCAAACTAATTTCAATGGCTTACTGAAAGAGCCATTTTAATTGAAAACCGCGTTCTATATAATCTTCTTAAATGCACGAGGAAGCCGGGAGTCTCAATACTAAGTAACGCTGCCCTTGCAACGGTCACTTCTCTTGCCTATGTTTCACAGAAAATCGAAATGTAATGGTTGGCTAAAACTCTTGGCCAGTGGGATTCCCTAGCCACTTCAATCTATGCTTCCCTGCCGGCACGAGGCGCCAATGCAATTACAATCTCTTTGGCGCTGCACAGAAACACAGCAAGGGGTAATTTACTACATAGACGAACAAAAAGAACAAATCTTTATAATAAAGATGGAGTTTAGATAAAAGAAAAAATAGAATAACAAACATCATATGTTTAAAATATGTGTTATGACCAAATAAACTCCTTATATGTTTATTTGGCCCATGAATTCTAGTATCGGTTTCTCCATACCATCACAGATAAAACCGTTTATGTGGTTGGTAATGATCTTTCAATCTTCATATGGCTATAAAGCGAGCAGTAAAGATTTCCACTGCTCGCGAGATTTACGATCACCTTCAGGTGTACTCCAGTACTCTGTACTGCTTTTAGACAAATCACATCGTTACTTTTAATCTTCTTACGTAACTTTGGTTTCCTTGTTTTTTCACATCGTCCCTCGCCCTGTAGAGGGAGGCAGATATGTAACCATCGCCACGTAGTTATCTGAGCTTACTGTCATCCCAAGATATGATGGGCGAGTCTAACCCTATACAAAATTTCCAGTTCCGGAAAAGCCCGAAATTCATCCAAATATGGGATTTTTTATACAGTAGAAATAAAAAAAAATGATACTTCCCACCTAGGGAATCAAAAACAGAAGCGTTAAAGTGTTAATAAAAAATATTTATTTATTGCTTTAACCGACACTTTCATTATACTTGATGGTAGGCATGATAACATTAATTAACGTTCAGAGAATCGGGCTTGCAGTTTGCAGGCACACCTAAAATATTTAATATTATTAAAAAATACAGCCATTAGATATTATATATTCTTACTTTATAAATTCTTAAAGGATGCATTTTCTCATTTATTTTACATGAAAAATTACAGATTAAAATACAGATTATTGTGATGAGACATATGTTTTTAAACGATTTGGATTGATAGTGAATTTGTCGTATTTAAATAATATATATTTTCACCACCCAGAATAAGTTTAAGTGAGGTTAGGGCGTTTTCATTCAGCACTAAAAATGTCCGTACCGTAGTTTAGCTAAATGATGTCAGTGGGACGCGTTTCGATTTGTTTCTATTTTGGCCAAGCAGCCACAGTATAAACGGACAGTTTCAGTTGCGTTTGCGTAAATAACCAGAGCCGAGTGGTTAATTGCATCCTGTCACAGCTGTAGCACGTACTCTGTAATTGTTTTTCTGATCTTATTTGAACAACTTTAATACATAATGGTGGCACACTTACATATAGTCCTTTACGATGTATGGGATCTTATTTACGATATATGTAATAGTGTTTGTTTCCTTTCTAAATAACTTTTGTAATTAAATTTGTTCTCAAATAGTGCATTATTTTTTAAAATTATTAATTAAGTGTTTTGTGTGTATTGACAGTCAATCACCACGCACTCTAACGGTGAAGGAAAACATCGTGAAGAAACCTGCATACCGTAGCGATTTTAAAGAATTTCTACGGTATGTAAGTCCGCCAACCCGCACTAGGCCAGCGTGGTGGACTATATGGCCTAGCCCAGGGGTGGCGAACCTTTCGTCTATTAACGTGCCATTTTTATAGAGAAATCTTTAATAAGATTATAGACGTGCCGCCAAATAATTTTGATATCATTATTATAGAAAAAAATACCGATACTACAATAACAAACGAGCGCGGTAGGTATATGTTTCCTTGTTTTGAGAAAATTTTCATAATAAGAGTTTTTTCTTATTAGTGCATAATGAATTTTGTGATCGATGGCGTGCCCGAAATATTATATCGTGTGCTATTGATGGCACGCGTGCCATTGGTTCGCCATCCCTGGCCTAGCCACTCTCAATCGATTCTCTCGATTGTAGAGTAGGCCCGAACCCAGCAGTGGCACGTATATGGGCTGATAAAAAAAAAAAGTGTTTTTTCACTATGTGAACATGTCGCCCAAAAATGCATTATTTGCAAAGGGGTTTTTATAAACATGGTACACGGATATGGTAAAGTACTACGTGGTAGGGATAATAATTGAAAATGAAAATTAAACCTGGTGTTGTTGTAAAGTGGACACTGTTTACACTTGTTTAAAACGTGGATATCTTCTTCTCTCCTATAAAAACCGACGTCTGTATACATACGTGTTCTATGGACTCTAATTCAGAGGACAATATAGGAAAGCAAGTAGAGGACGGTGTGGTACTTAGGTTGAGTTTCAACAGGCTGTAATTAACCTAAGAAATAAGATGTTTCTAGTGTGGACTGAGGAGACTATTTCAAAAATCTCTGCACCCGAGTAGAGCCGAACTGGCCCGCTTAATAAAATAAAATGAAATGAATACTAATTGGCGAAGAAAAATAATTGTGAGGTCTTTCAACAATAATTTGTTGAGGGTATTTGGATTTTGTGGCTGGTTTCAGCGTATATAAACACTCCAGTGGTGTAATGTAGTTCAGTCGTTATCGAGACTCCGACGCTGTCGGTCGTCGTTGAGACTCTTACTGTATCGGTTATTCGCGGTGTTTTAAATTCATTTCAAAATATAAATTGAAATCATTATTATCGATAAAATACTTAGACTACGTCATTCTTGCAAAGTTTGATTTCAACGTCATGGAATCGGTCAGATGTACCTACACCGAGTGACTTTCAGCCAGACTACCAGACTACCATCCACAACGCAGTTTTCACCTGGCATCGGGTAAGTCATTTATTATTTTGGACAACTTATAAATATCTTATATCTTTAAATGAGCAATTCTTGTATATATATATATATATAATTGGAATCTCGGAATCGGCTCCAACGATTTACATGAAATTTTGTATATAGGGGGTTTTGGGGGCGATAAATCGATCTAGCTAGGAATCATTTTTAGAAAATGTCATTTTATTCGTGTTTTATCGATCGTTTTTAAACTGAAAAATATGACTCTTGCTGACATCTATTGGCGAATAATAATACAATTTTTTGTGAGTAAGTTATTTTAGAAAATGTCATTTTATTCGTGTTTTATCGATCGTTTTAAACTGAAAAATATGACTTCCTGACATCTATTGGCGAATAATAATACTATTTTTTGTGAGCAATAAAGTTATTCCAGCAGATGGCATTGTTAAGTAACACGAAGTCAATGAGTGTTTGCTTTGAGGTTAGACTAAGAAAATCAATATGCCTGTACAGCCGCGTGCAAATAAAACTGAGTTATTAGATCTTTCTATCAAACGATGCTCTTTATGGTCTGTTTTTAAGACTTTTAAACTAGAAGAAAATATGCGCGTTGATATAGAGCAACGTCAATTTGCTGATTATTTACTAAAATTAGGCAACGGCGGACTGACTTTAAATGCTATGGAAGAAATTGAATTGCCACAGAATATCATTTCAAGCAACAATCTTATTGATGAAGTATTTGGTAACTGCTTAGCCAATGAAAATTATGAGGGGATGAAAGATAGAGCAATACTCGCGCCTCTTAACAAAGATGTTGAAAAAATTTATGATGATATAGTTGCTAAACTTCCCGGAGAGTACAAAACTTACTATAGCCATGACTTAATGAAAGATCAACCTGAAGGAGCAGTTGAATTTACAACAGAATTTCTCAATAGTGTCAACATTTCAGACTTGCCACCACACGAACTAAAATTGAAAAATAAATGCGTTAATAATGTTGTTGCGTAATTTAGACGTGTCAGAAGGACTATGCAATGGTGTGAGACTCATGGTCACAAGTCTGTGCAATCACATAATAAAGGCAAAAATTGTTACTGGTGAACAATCCGGCAAAGAAGTACATATACCAAGGATAACCTTAGACTCATCAAAAGGACAACTGGGATGCACCATGCAGCGTCACCAATTTTCCGTTAGATCTGCATTTGCCATGACTGTTCACAAATCCCAAGGGCAAACTTTCGAATCCGTTGGGGTTGACTTAAAGTCAAGTCCGGTCTTCATGCATGGCATGTTATATGTGGCATTTTCTAGAGTTAAGCGACCAACTACGTTAAAAGTCAATCTTTCAAATGAAAATCCTCGACATACCCGCAATATAGTATGGAAAGAAGTATTAGATTAAAATCTGATTTCAAAATTAAAACTGTGATGACATAAATATATATATATATATCTATATATATATACACTTGCGTAATTGATTAATAAACTGTAAAAAATTAAGTATTTGTTTCTAATATAATATCAAACTAATTGCAAACATGATTTTTTTCTTTAAATAACCAGTTCATATTTTTTTATTATTCTGACGGTAAGATCGAAAAATATTATTCATATTTCATCATTTTATTAGTATGTAATTCGTACTTAAATATAATTTCCAAAAAACACAATTTATAAAAAAAAAAAACGAGCAAAGCTCGGTCATCCAGGTACTAAACAGCTTTAATGAACGAACTAGGCTCGAAGCATTGTGGATATTTTTGGCGTATATTAAATATTTTAGTCCCCAGATTGTACGTATATATATTTTTAAGAAAGTAGTTCGCTAACTGAGCATTGCCTAAAATTAAAGCTCTCTTAAGTTCTTTAGCGGATTAGCAAATTTAAGTGGCAATGGGTGGGGCACATAGCACAGAGAACTGATGGCCGATGGGGCAAAAAAGTTCTCGAATGGAGGCCACGAAGCGGAAAGCGCAGCGTGGGACGTCCACCCACTAGATGGTCTCTAGCAAGAGACCTTTAAAATTAAGCTGATTATCATTAATAAAAATTGAACATAATTGGATATATGGGTTCTTTAAAGAAAAAATGTAACAATAAATTTTGTCAATATAATGCCCATATAACACCGATCAAGCCATCTGATTTGCCAATCTTTGAGGATGAAGAGAAATGCTGACGGAGAGAAAATGAAAGTATCCGGCACTCTCAAATTGGACATACTTACTTCAAGTATTTGTTATATAGTTGCGTGAAAACACAAATAAGATAAAACTTTTCTACTTTCTGACTCATGATTATGTCCTCTATTCTTTATATCGTACATGTTTGTTCGTGAAATTCATACAATAGCAAAACATGTTTTCCTCCAAACACTTTTATTTACGATTGTAATACGGTGATATATTTACGGTACAAAGCAGCGGCGATCTTTTTATTCGTCTCTTCTTGAATGTAGATTTAGAATTGTGTAAGCCAATTTTTATTTATTATTTACAAGCATTATATTCTATAGTTGAAATGTATTCTTCGCATGAATTAAGCTATGCGTGACATTTTTATATCTTTCGCCAGTAAATTGTAAACAAACAAATGTATAATGGTTTCTTAGATTTACGCAAATGTAACACATTGAAATAAAACGGATTGTTACGGAATTTATCTCGAATTTGATTTAATTTTTTAATGTAACAGTCGCTGAGTGGATGACTAATACCTCGGTCCATCCCGTGACCATGAAAGCTGTAATGTGATCGAAAAGTCGGGAAGTTAAAAAATGTAACAATTAAATCAAATTCGCGATAAAAAATGTATTTTAACAACAGCCACAACTCAACACCAAGGAAAAGTGTTAGTTACACAAAAATATTTTTTTGTCGTAAAAGAAATGTTGGATTTAAAACTCCAATTCAAAATAATTGAGAGCAGAAGTTGAAATATTCGGCGTGTCCCCCTAAGTATTAAAGAGTGATAAATGGCAATGCGAATTCGCATGAAATTCCTGTTGATTTATGATTACGCCGAGCAAAGATCGAGAGTTATGTTGCTAACGGAGTATGGACCAGCGGTGATTTAATGTTTATTAGATAAGGCCGACGTACAATGTCTTGTGGATAACACTGCTTAACTCATCAGCATATTAATGCGGTTTTGTGAGATTCGGGATATGGATATTTATGGGTAAATCTGAATAGCAAAGTACAGATAAATTCAACTTTATTAAATAAATTTACTTTTGAGGTCGATGGAAAGCTTGCAAGTGCATCTACAAGTTTTCAGGTTTTCAAGGTGAAAGCCCGTTGATGTGAATTTGTATTATAGATAGAATGCTATGAATGATAAATGCTCGGTCTGATAAGTAGGTACAGAACATTGTGGATCTATACTTCATATGAAGTATATATAGCTATATAGCAAGCCTGAAGGCTAGGGTCTGTGATGAAATAATAATACATTGAGGCTGTTAGGATGATGATTAAAAATAAATAATCGAATTTTCAGATCTTTATGTAAATTAACCAACTAATATAGCAATATACAGTATTGTACCTACCAAACACGTTAATTAATAACGGCTCTTAAATATTTAATCCTTAATGATCCAGTCTTTTAAAATGCTAATTGGTGAATGTTATAAGGTTGTTATGCATCTTGTTTGATTTATAGTATTGCTTAGGTCTTACTGCAGCATTAAGCTGAATGCGGGGAACCTCTGTTAGCGTAGAAATAAAATTGTATTGTTTTTATACTTCTCTCTTTGTGATTTATTGTGCCAGTAATAAACTTTATTTTCTTTATTTAAGCTAATTAAAATGCATGACATAAATTCATAATGATCGGAGCGCTTTGTCGATACACTTGAGTCGGCACTCGCTCTCGGCGGTTAGTTGTTAATGCGGAACTACTGTAGCCACGACAATCCGTCCGCTTGTGGTGCTTACTTATGCAAAATACACAATCAGAACAATGAACTATCGGATCTACTTTTTAATGAATTTTTGGCGCTTGACTTTAAGTAAGAGTTGGTTTAAGTATTAAAGGTACTTACAATTTTATAGATTAATCAAAATTTTAATTTCATTTCAATTGTTGTGGTATATGCATCAGAATGTAACAGTAGCTAAGAATGGTATTAGTTGTAATAATGTGTATACTGTTGAAGAAACTTAATTCAATAAATGAATAAATAAATAAATAAATTTATTCCGCAATTGAGAAATATGTCGTTTGTCCCATTTTGGTCATTTAATTAAGGCACCAGTATAAGTCATAGTGACATATACTACAAACTCTGTGTAATGTGTAATTCATTTATTCTTTCTTAAGCAATCACAATTCTGATATATTCTCGCCATACCTCATTGAGCCTGCATCTTGTGTTTTAGCTCTAATCTTTTAAAGAATGTAGGTAGGATATTGAGCAATATTACATCATATCATGCCGGTTTAAGATAATATATTCTACCAAAATAGAAGTGTATCCAAAAGCAATTTTCGTATTAACAATCTATCAAGTTAGTTTATTGTACATTACATCTCTTTATATTTATTCCGCCGTGTATTCGTAGTTACGCTACACGACATTTGTTAGGCTTGGCAGATACAGTTTTACCGTAACACAACAGTTCCGCCCGCATGAGTTATGATCTAAGGGCTAATGGTAGTGCCATCCATATTGGCCGCCAAGCAGACTCTTTGAATGCCAAACAGTAACTTTCGAACTTGGCAATCTCCGCAAGTTTGGCTCTTGGGCAACATAAATTCTTATCTGCCACGTAATTAAGCGGCTATAATTTGTGTTAAACTCCGCATGATGTATGTAACTGGGTGTATTATTGGCATTATCGGTTGTAATAGAGAAATGACAAGGGCAGATGTATTGTTAAAGATTTAAGTACGGGTTTAAATGTTGTGGTAGATACGACGTTTTAGTTGTGATAAAGGTAGTCATTTCACGCAATTGTATAATCGTGGAAAATAAAATAAATTCCTTCGCGTATTTTGTCGGGAAAACGCAATACGTATCTTTCCTGCTTTGGCTTCGATATGAAAAGCCGTTGGGGCAGTGTAGTATTTCATAAAGCGCAAAAGTGCCGATTCAAAAGTCAACAACAATAACTCCAAAAATTCGCCGAAATGATATTCGAAAGACTTATGAATGACGTGTTCCAAGCGACATATGTACATATGTACGTATTGTTTGAGGAACTGCGATTGCTTTTTAATAATAACCCATACAACTGTTATTGCAAAATTCAACCAAAGAAAAAAATATTGTATTAATTTCCTGATGGTAATTTTCCAGTTTTCAAATTAAATTAATGAATAGTACAAGATGCTAATATGTATTAACGGAAATGTATATAATTCCTGAATCTATACATTTCCTAAATAGCGGTTGGTAATGTAGTACATTTTGGATCTCAATGAGTACAAACGCTAACGAATACGGAAGTCTAGACAAAGGGATACTTGGGTTAGGTTTGGATTTAGGTAAGTTTTACAAGAACAAAAGTGGATAAAATTTAAAAATGTATACATTAATAAGTTTATTTAATGCTGGAAATAAACTAACCTAACCTAACCTAACGATTGTTTCATGGCGGTCGGATATTCTGATTCTAAGTTACCACTGCATTTTATTCACTTTATTCACAGAAGCATACATTTTTTATGTATTGTAGAAATTACATTATACATTTCCCAGGAAATGTTTGTATTATACATATATTCAAATTGACATTTTACACATTTCCAAAACATACTCGGAATTGTATACAATTTCCTAGGAATTGAATATGATTCCTAGTTTTCATACCTTTCCGGTAACATATAAAAATATTTTACAGCAATATAAATTATACGGTCACTGCTTTAGCAATTTATTTGTTAAAATAAGTTCGCGTTAAAAATGTATTACTTTTATTAAATTCCCTCAGACCGCGTTCCTACCCATAGAATATTTTAAATAAGAACACGAAAAGTAATATTAAATAACGTTCAGCTTGAAGATTTTTTAATGCTTAAATGTACTATGATGTGTACATATAATATTAGTGTATATATATATGTAAATTATCATAATTATCAAGTAAATCAAGTGTTGACCGTAGGTGGTCTCCTACAAAGATTTCCTTCGCAACCTAACGGAAGCGGCTTGCATACAATATCTTGATAGAATGTAACATTTCTAAATAGAATAAAGAATAAAATAAATATAGAAGAAACAACTCTGAATAAATATTTGTGGAATTTCGCAAACTCGCGTTGACTCTGTTATTTATGTTTTGATATTATGTTGCTTCAACCATCTTCCGCATCTGTGTTTGAGACGGATAACAGGCGAACGTGTTCGCGGTAAAGCTTTGTGCAATGTTATTCTTTATTCTGAAATAACGAGATAAAACATCAATGCTATGGGAATGAAAATGTTTTAAAAATTGCTGGAAACGTACGTAAAATAATGCAGAAATTCCTTTTTGTATAACGAACCTACATGAAACAGAATAATTAGAAAATGATGTTACGGACGTTTTATTGTTAAATGGAAAATATTTTTAATTCTACATAAAAGTAAGCGCTGTACAAACGTAAACTTTTCCTTGAGTCATTTGTGAACTCCATTTGTTTTATTTTTTGTTCTCTCACAGGAGATCGACGTAAAGCAACAGTTTTGCTGTCGCGGTTCGTTGGGCGAGTGAGATTGCCGGATACTAAATACCCCTTTCCTCTTCCCATGCTTTTTCCTTCCCGCTATCCTCCCGATTTGATGGGCAACACATCCATGATCCAACCATTGTGAATGTTCATGGGAGGCAGTGATCACTTATCATCAGGTGATCTGTTTGCTCGTTTGCCGGATTAGCGCAATAAAAAAATCCGGTCTTGTCCGTAAGTAAAAAAAATATATTGATAGTTAGGTACAATTTTTGTTGAGTGGCAATATAAGCCAATGTATGTATATGAGAATATCCATCAAATCGTTCCCTGTTGTCAAATGCATCAGTCGTTAAGCCATGCAAGAAACCTTACGTGAATTCTGGCAATAAGCCAATCGGAATTAAATCATTTCGGAGAATCCTTCTGCCCCAATTAATACGCAACATGGAATATAAAGGTACATTATTTTCTGGTTTAATTAAAATGAACGTTAATTAAGTACAAATAAGTGCAAGCTTGCATATCGGAGAGAACAAAAGGTTTACTGCTTCGTAGAAGTTAACAGTGCCGTCGGCAGCGCGTCGGTGCAAACACTATTACAATTAACATAAAGCCCCTTTGAACTCCTGCCCATTGAGAATTTATGCAGTGTTTTCCCGTTTTGCGCTCGCACACGCTCGAAATCAAAATGCTTTTACAACTTATAGTCTGATGACAGCTGTGAAAAACTAAGTTTCGGTTGAGTTGCTGTGAATTATGATGGATAATAAATATTAAATTCATTTGAATGATACCGATGAAAGTACCTGTGAAAATGGATTACCGGTTTAATTTTTCCATCAATAATGACAATGGTGCTTATATTTAGACACGTTCAAATATGAGAATGACGAGGGTTGACAACGCAATTATCGCGACAGGCAAAGCTTATAATGGATATCAACAAAAATCCATTTTTGTACGTGTGGGTTCTATTGTTTGTTTTAATTGAGTAATGAATGTATTGCTGGTTACTCGATGTGTATGTATAAAAGAATAACAGAACATATAATGTGATACGTGCTATATTTGCCTGCCTCGGTGGCGTAGTGGTACTACAGTATGATTGCAAAGCTGAGGTCTCGGGTTCGATTCCCAGGTTGGGCAAAGTGATATTGTATTTTTCTATTCATTATCAGCCCGAAGTCAGGAATTTGTGCCCGATATGGCGATAGGCTCGCCCCCTATCACATCGTGGGACGGAATATATAAGGCGAAACGTGGGTGTTTTGGTAGCACCTCTGCCTACTCCTTCTGGGAAAAAGGCGTGTGTTTATGTATGTATGTATGTGCTATATTTCACGTATGGATTCGTTAAGTGCATTGTTACGACATTGAGAGTTCAACTTTACGAGTATTAATCTCGAGGATGTAAAACTTCATGACGATACACTGTGTGACGAATCAAATATATTACAAAATCATTTACTAATACATATAATGCCTTTAATATTATATCAAAAACTACGAGAGACTTTTCTGTCTCATAAACACCCAGACCCGAAATAAATACCTGTGGATCACATAAAAATTTGTCTTGGTGCGGGGATCGAACCTGCGCCCACTTGTTTCACAGGTGGCGCCAACCAGCTGCGCCCCGGAGTCTTGAAATATGATAGATCATTAAAAATATTTTAACTCGTAACGATCGTACTATAACGGGAGGGTACACATCGTGAGGAAGCCTGCATAACATAGCGATTTGAAAGAATTTCTATGGCATGTGAAGTTCACCTTTCCGCACTAGGCCAGCGTGGTGGACTATCTATATGAAATGAAATAAAAAAAAATAACCCATAAAATGTCTTACATTATTTAGATTCAATCACTTTTTTTTTTCTACCACCCGGTTCCACAAGGCTATTTTTGCCAGAGAAGAACGAGCAAGAGACTCTAGCGTTGCTCTTTTTAAAACAAGTTTACAATACATTGATTTTAGGGGAGTCGCAGCTTATTTGAATTTAGAGCAGTTCATTAAATTATTTATGATAATAATTGATTAATAATAATATTGGTTAAGTTATTTTGCACGGCTGAGTTAAGTGAAGTCGCCTGGAACTCGAAATCTATACACTTTTCGGCCAAAGCAATGAATAGTAACAGTATACGACCAAACTACACTCAATTGTACTCTCGATGATAGAGAAGGTCCGCGTCCTGCAGTGGGACGTATATAGAAGTGTTGTACTACACTTACCTAACTTTAAATAAAGTTACAAGTTATATGTGTTCAGTAAAGTAGTTCAAGCAATAATAGGGTCAGTAGATTGCTATTTATACTGCGGTATAAGGAGCTCGATAGTGAACGAGGGAGGGATGCAGTTTTATATATTGTATTATTATTATGTATTATAACATATAGTTCTATTTAATTGCAATGTTTTAAAAAAAGACAGAAAGCATATGTTATTGAAATGTGTCTATTTATAAAAAAACGTTCATTTGAAATACACGATCGAAATCAATCACAATCGGTTGTAAAGGTCCCTTTTTGAATAAATTTTATTATTTAATTCTAACTTATTGAATTGAGGTTTCTAACTTTATTCAATATGTGCAAATGAGGTTAACCACTGCGCTCAATTTCAATATTGGTATAGGAAAACCCTACAAAAAGACAGCCATAAAACTTTAGTCATTAGAATGATGTATTATTTTTACGCGTTTTAAATAAATGTCATGAGGATTCTTACAATGATCTTTAAACGCAAAGAAACACAGATTTAAGTCTACCTACCAGTCTGACTCCAGCGTAGTGAAACAAGGATTAAAACTTTAAAATCCTATGAGGTTTTTGCCTAATAGAAAGGTTTCGTCTAGATGATTGATGTTAGGGTATTATGTCAGATTCTGAGTAGGCCGGCATAATTGTATTGACAGGCGAGGGGTAGCCGTCTTTCTCACATCACCAAGCATCAGGTGCAATACAGTCACTTGACCAATTAAAAAAATAAAAATAAAACAAGAAGTAATTCTATGTTGTAGCCAATAAACGAATCTGGGGACTAATCGTGCAGCATTGGTTGTGACATGGGTATTGGTATAAACTAATAAAGCCGATGTTCCGATATGATTGAATTGTGCCGCGCGCCCGAGGCGACACGTACGTCGGATTAACGCACGGTACACATTTATCTTGCTCCAGTTCCCATCGCGCATGTCGTACATTTTGTACAAGTCATTTTCCCGTAGTAATACAGGTCATTATAGAGGGTATATTAAGACTGCTACCGAAAACGAAGCCAGGTGGTAGTTTTAGTGACTACAGACACGATGCAATTAAAAAGTTTGCGAAAAAAGGCGACGATTTTTTTTAATGTTTTATATCATTTTGTTTGGCTGATAAATCCATAGGTTTTGCTTAAATTATAATTTAAATCCTATCGTACTATAGCGTCTTTAAAAAAAGGGGGTACATTTTTTTTTTAGGAAAATGTATATATTTACCACCTAAATACGATAATAGGAAGAAAAAGATGTCGCTTTTTTTGCAAAAAAATTAATTGCATTGTCTAAAGTCACTAAAAATACAGCAGTCTTGATATACTCTGTATATACTCCCATTAGTAAAATAATCATACATATATACATTATGGGACGTGTAAGTATTGTTTATATAATGAAACGGCATAAACAAATCAAAACTTGGTAAAAAATAATCATTATACTAACAATTGTTACGAAATTATAAACTTTGTGCAAGTTGTTTTGAAATTTTGCGCTCTTATTCATTTCCTATGATACGTGTTAAAATACATAATTATATGAATTGAGTAGTCTTACGGGAAACAAAGTCGAGGCACGGTTTACTTATTACGTTAATAGGATTCCTTCAGTTTACAATTTTACTATGGAACTTTGACTTAGAATATTGAGTTAACGTCAAGAAGTTTAACGTGTCGACTATGACTAATTGTTTAGACAAGTAGTAAAATATATGTAAGTTTCGCCCTAAGGAAATTATAATCAAATTCAAGCCTAAGCCCCCCCAACTACAAAAACAAAATTATTCCTTAATATTAATTCCTTAATACGTTAGTTCGCAATAATAATTATTCCTTCATATTAGTTAGTTAGTTCGCAATAGTATCGAGACTGCCTAGGTGGCGTAGTTGTATTACGGTACGATTACAAAACCGAGGTGTCGGGTTCGAATCCGGGTCGAGCAAAGTGATATTGGATTTTCGTATGCATAATTATTAGCCCGGAATCAGGAATTTGTGCCCGATATGGCGATAGGCTCGCCCCCTATCACACCGTGGGACGAAACGCACAAGGCGAAACGTAGGTGGCCTGGTTGCACCTTTGCCTACCCCTTCTGGGATAAGGGCGTGATGTTTATGTATGTATGTATCTAACTATAAAATCTGCGCTTCAGCTACGTAATCATTACTTTGTTAATTTTTGAACTCGCTGGAATATAGTAATTAAAAAAAATTACATTTTTATTATTACAAGCCAGTTTCCATTCCTTTTAACTACAGCAATAAGAATATCTTGAACTCGTTGAAAATGTTGAGTTATTCAAGAACTAGCGCGCAATTTCTTAATTATTTTTTACACGACCTATTGGTTTTTTAATCGGATTATACACATTATTTTATTTAAATAAGTATAGGGTAAACTAAAATTGAAATTACATTGCTAGGAACTTCAAGTTATAGTCCAGAACGTAAGTTGTCGTAGAGGTTTTAAAGACTGACAGTTATATTAGTTTGGACTTGACACATCAATTCAACGCCTAGCGAGTTGTATTAATCAATTATACCTTAATGGATTTACGGTATATCGATTAGCAATTAGATTTAAATAGTAAAACATTGTGATTTATGGAAGGATCTTGCGGAGGTCTTCTAGCATAAGAACAGTTCGGCGTACCGCGTAATGCACATAGACCGTATATTTATATTTATACCTTAAGCTGTAGTTACGGATACCATTTATACGACTAAGAATAACACTACAAATAATACTACAACGCTTAATCTCAACAATTTCTCAGAAACACAGCACCGTAGGTCGCTTCAAAGCTTTAAATGGGAGTCAACAAAGCTTGTTTCGTATGTACTTTAAACATTAGAATATCATACGGGAGTGTTTCAGGCGCAGGCATTAATAACACACGTGGAAGTAGCTGACACGAACTTGTGGCGGCTCTACCGTATACACGGTTAAATTTGCACCAAGCAACTTTGCAACTTTCGACATGCAAGTCAAACGTGAGGGCGGCAGAGCGAACGGAATCGGCCTCTGCACAGAATCGGCTTATTTATTTATAGAAGTATACTCTAAATAGTCTTTAACTTAATGCATTTCATCTTATTTCTGTTTTGTTGAATGAATAAAGTTTTGACAGGGTGTTAAAATATGAACTCTGTGTATACAACCTCTTTTATGCAGCACTTTGCTAGCTTAGCAATGCGATTGCGTTAAAGATGGCGGTAAGTGAAATATACTTGAGTATTTGGGTGAAGTAAGCTCGTGTTTGATTGGTAGTTTTTTCATGAGACAATTTTTTTTTGTTAAATATACTACATGCATTTAATACTATATAGTCATTTTGAAAGCGAATCCTTGAAAATATTTTATTAAAATCAAAATTTTTACGTGTCACCAAAAGAATTATTATTGTGGTGAATTTTGTCCTTGTCATCATATCATCACATTAATTTTTCATTTTACATTCGTCGGCAGTTGACAGGCAGAAGATCGCCGAAGGGTTAATTTACCGGGAACGCTATGTACACAATCGCACTAAAAGCTTTGTGGTATCGCTGCTGAAATATTATCCGCTCCATTAAGTTGTGTAAAGTGGCGACGGCTGCCAAACAACATGCGTCTTCTTGATTTGTTTGGGTTCTCTGTGTCTAAGTATATTCATCTAATTACGAACTTGAATACGTAAAATAGAACGGATTTTAATGCCGTGGTCAACGTCCCCATGTAAAATATAAGTAGATAATGAAATAAAACTTCTTGGAAACTGCCAGTGAACGTGGAATAAACCAATAAATTAAAAGAACGAATACGATTCTTTGGTAGCATAATATAAAAAAAGGTTATATTAAATTAAGTTTTAGTACTGATTAAAACTAAATAAGTAATAATATAAAATAAGTATAGCTGCTTCTTTTCTACGTTGATAGCGACGAACAAAATTCTGAAGTTAAATAAGTTTTACTTATTAATTGTAATTCATACAGAAAATCGTTTTGAACAGTAAATAATACTAAGGAATTGTTCCACCACGAGTAATATTTCACGCAGGGTTAAACTAACAACTCAATTTTCATTTACGTCATTGCCTTCAGTGGAAAATACCTAAACAAGTACAAGTGCGAGTAGGCCGTTTTGCGAACATTTGCGAAATGTGTTGAGGCCTTTACTACAGTTTTATGAGGCACATGCGCACTAAATAAACGTTTGGAAGTCGGCAGGGTGTCATCAAAATATATTTATAGTTATTTATGTGTTTGCACAAATAAAATGTTGGACTATTTTTGGCAATCTCTCTAATTGTGCATCCAACCGATTTTATGTTTTGAAATTGTTCATGCGAGTTCGGGATTGTGTGTTGGTGCGAAACAGGTATTTTGGTCATAAATTATACGAACTCAAATGTGTACGATGTGAGGTAAATGGATGATAAATTCTGTTTAAACAACATGCATATCGAATGAACTTGGCGAAATATTGTTGGCCATTTGGACAGCTGCACAATCATGATTAGAACTGTCTGAATATCCAATATCGCTGTAAATACATAAACTCATTTGGTACATGTAAATTAGGCTATTCTCAGTTGAACACGGGTGACTAACACTCAACTTTGTTTGATGATAGTAGGTACCTAAGTTTCATGAAGCCTACCATAAAAATGATTCTACAGAACTGGGAAATAACAAACGTAACGGGGAGTATTGATAAGACAAATGTTCCTTAACAAAAACAGTTGAAGTAACATCGGACAAAAAGTTAAATGGAATGAAAACAAAAAAATATATCTTGGTGAGTTGATGTGAAATTATTGGATTGGTTTCCTCAGGAAAAGACCGTTCAACTACGAAGTAACATTTTCATTTCCATCAACTTTTTGTGTCCGACTGGACATTCGCCTTGAAGCTTTATATATATCGTACTTAGTTCTAATTGTGTGTTGATATATTCGACCAGAAAAAATATATTATGAGAATAGTTTTCAATTCAAATCAGTTCGGAGAAGTAATCGGTTTTATTTAAAATTGACAATTCGTTCCCCATTGTGTTGAGAATTTGCATGCAGCAGTGATCATATTGCAATGCTGACAAATATCTTATAGTACTTGTGCATTTTTATAATAAATTTTCTAGTTATGAGAAGCAAATGTAAAAAATTAACGCTTAACTTATTCATTATAATGAAGAAGTCATTTACATCATTATTTTTCCTACACCATTATTGGCCTAAATAGCTCAGTTGGGAGAGCGTTAGACTGAAGGTCTAAAGGTCCTCGGTTCAATCGGTTTCGGCATTCTGACTGACATTTTTAAATTACGTTTCTACGATATATAATTCACCAAAACCCCATTTGATAGTTTTGAGTGTTTAATTTCGGTAGACTTATATTTAGAATTCCTTTCATGACAATTTTTCTCAAACTTCGAAAGGTAGAGATGTAACTAATTTAATCAGTCGTCAGGTAGTTGTTTTAATTTCATAGTATGGTGAAATGTTGGATATTACATATTTTTTATTAGAATTCTTATCCTATTACTCGTATTTGCAATTGTATAAGTAGACCTCTACTATAAATATCTATTGCGTATAATTTTGATTTTATCGAAAATTCTCTAAGGCGCCTGAAACCAACTGAATAAGACATTTTTTTCAAATATTCGGGTCGGTATAAAAATTACACTCGTCGTATTATTCGATTTTAATTTATCAATTGTCAGCTTTATGCTCTGGTAGTCTTCATGCCGGGATTTAATTTAAAGCTCCGGCGGTCCGCTTTATGTGTTTTTTAATTAAAATATATTTGGCATGGGATGGTAATAAAACACGCGACAATTGAAATTAGGGTCAAAATTAGTCATCTTATAATCGAAATGTAAATGGAATACATAAAGACAGTTGAAAACAATTTCTAAAACAACGACTAAAGTTTTGTAATCCATCACAAAGGTGAAATAAAGTTGAGAACATTTCAATGGTACACTAGTAAAATAATAAAAGAAACGAAAGTAAATAGCATGGAAAGTGTTTTAATGCCATCACTAAATCTCATTCAAAGTGGCTATTAAGATACGCTTCCAAAAAAGATTGATGGAGGGACTAAATAATTTAAATGCTTGATTCAATCGTTTCAAAAGATTTTTCTAACACGTGAAAAGGTCTAATAAATTTATTTTCTACATTTCATAAGTGATCTAGTTAGGAGTTTCGCCAGAGCCCATCATGCATAGTCTAACATAAATTGTCTGTCTAGTACACATAGGCCAATTACGAGGAAATGTAATTACAATCAATTTGTGGTGTTTGAGGGACCAAATGAATCAATTTGGTTCCTTCTAAATTATATTTAAATTTATTAGTTAACACTTATTGAATAACTGTGGTAAATTATAGTGTTTGTTGGCACATACTACAGTTAAATGAAAGTGCGTTCATAATTTATTTTATAGCTGTTCTATAAAATATTTAGGTAGATTATATCAGTGCAAAATTTATGAATATTGTCAGTGTGTTTAAATAGAAATAAAATCCAATTGAATATCTCAGATGTTGGTTACCCAAACCCGTTTAGTGCTTAATTTGGATAGGTACGTTTAATTAATTCCTGTCAAATTAGCGAAGCGTTTATTTTATACAGTGTTCTCTTGAACATTAAATAATTTCCACTTAATAAAATTGAATGGTTTACGCAAAAAATACAAAGATTCATGTGCGTGACAGAAAAAATATTGCAAACGTATTTTCAGAGAAGTGACAAAGGGCGATTTATTGGACGAGTAGATGACCTGAGGTAGGTGTAAAGGTCGCGAAGAAACTAACATTCAATTCAGCAAAAATAAAGGTCTATATTGCGTTGCGAATGTCTTGTTGGCAAAAATGAACTAATAATATGAGAATGGTTTAATAAATTTCTATTAATATTTCGTATGTAATTACTATCACGTCTGTCCAGTTTATAAAGCACGTGCAATATCGTAATTAGTTTCTAATGTAGATGTAATTTTCAATCGGACAGGCAATTAGTCTGATACTGACACGTATCCAAATTAATTATAACGTGACAAAGCAACCCGTGCGTGCTCTTCTAATTGCATTAAGATCAAAAATATATCTGAAATGTACTCAAGCAGAGATATCGATGTATCTTACTGAAGACATTTTTGTTTTTTGGGTTTTTAAATAAATTGAGAAAAAACAAATAAAGCCACGCTGTTGTCTGTGATAACTCAGCGTTAAGGGCAGGCTCATTCGGGGTGGTACCACTGTCTCACAGGAAATCGACGTGAGGCGACAGTTTGGCTGTCGCGTTTCGTTCGGTGAGTGAGATTGTTGGATGCTCAATACCCCTTTCCTCTTCCCATTCTGTTTCCTCTTCGCTCTCCTCCCAATTGGGCCGGCAACATATCCATGATCCAGCGTTGTAGATGTTCATGGGCGACAGTGATCACTTACCATGAGGTGACCTCTTTGCTCGTTTGCCGAACCTATGCAATAAAAAAATGTATAAAAAAACAAGAACAGCTGCTGTTGAGCTGATTGAAGAGTTAAGCTGCTTAAATCGAGCGCGATATTGATACATTTTTGGAATTGCTTTTATATTATAGATAGACCCTATATAAACTCGAAAAATATTTTTTTATGAAAATATACAGTAAACTTTAATTAAAAAATTATGATGGCACAGAGATTTACTTAGATGATTTTCTACTTCACAGGTTAGAAATTACGGAGTCGAGTTCTACTTGTATGTCTGTGTTTGGTATGTGTCGTGTAATATTAGGATGGGCAGAGAATTGTGGAACGAACCGCGAACACCTCGCTCGCTTCATCAATTACTGTTATTAATCTCTCCAAGTACGCTCGTCGGCTACAAGTACACTTTATTTGTCCTTCATTATGGAATATACTATGTATACATATATCTAGCCGTTTGTGTATGCGAAGATATTTGTACATAATGGAGTAAATGAGTCGAAGATCTGACTATACAATCAGTTAGCCTTGTAGAAAATATCATATAATATGTATGTTCTAGATATCCGACTGAGCTCTAGCAAAAGTTGATTGCCGCCTCTCGGATGCATGATATTCAATACGAATATGAAATTGAAATAAGCAGTACCGTGAGCTTATGTGACTGTCCTTTTAAATCGAGGTCGCGTGCATTCATGTGTTCCCGGGATATATTGCGAAATTATTGGCGTTTTGCAAATACCACCTCCAAGTTTGATGGCATTCTGTTGTTTATAATTAAATACCTCTTAGAGGAATGCATGATAATAGTCCAATAGCACATTGTTATTGATGAAATTGTAAACGATATCATCATAATCACTTTCGGCCTCAGAAAGTCCACTGCTTATCAAAATCTCCACAGGGCCATCTGGCAACCATTTTAAGTCGTCTATCCAGAAGATAAATTTAAAATCCAAAAACTCTGCATGCATTTTAAACTCTTTATGTCAAATACTTTCTATAGTGACAAGCACCCATATAAATAACAAGTTTAGTCGGAGTCTAGGAACGTGTTAGTATCAGAAAGTTTTATTTTGCATTTGACGGCCGTCAAAGGAATTTGCAATGCATGAGGACGGTTGCTGCCGAGAACTTGCCATGTGTTGCATACTTCCGATGTTCTCACTTTAAATTCAGCATTAGTCGGAAATACACTGCAATAATGAGGTAAAAATCTTATGATGTTTTATTAATTTGTGTTATGTTATTATTATTGTTTGTGGCAATGGGCGGGGCACATAGCACGGAGAACTGATGGCCTATGGGGTCAAAAAGTTCTCGAATGGAGGCCACGAAGCGGAAAGCGCAGCGTGGGACGTCCACCCACTAGGTGGTCAGACGACCTGGTCAAGTTCGCGGGACGTCGCTGGATGCAGTTTGCGCCCAACAGGTCACCGTGGAAATCATTGGGAGAGGCCTATGTTCAGTAGTGGACTTCCTTTGGCTAATGGATGGATGGATGGATGTTATTCACTTATTAAATTGCCGTTAAATTACACCATGCATGTGGTGATTTATAAACAGAAGAACAATATGTTATATAACTAGGTAATTTATTTA
Organism: Theretra japonica; assembly: GCA_033459515.1. Taxonomy (NCBI): domain Eukaryota; kingdom Metazoa; phylum Arthropoda; class Insecta; order Lepidoptera; family Sphingidae; genus Theretra; species Theretra japonica. The sequence goes on from CM065943.1 coordinate 9,686,981, forward strand.
TACTGTAGATAATCATCTACAGTATACATCAATCGATGATAACAATATTTCATTTTCTTACAATAATACACACCTCAGAAAGCTGAGAAACGTGTAAAATTATTAAATTCAACAGTTAAAGGATTAGTTGTTTACAACTTTCAAAATTATATGGAGAAGCCCCGGGTCTCGGCTCTATATTATTTTAGGCGTTGCCAAGCCACCGTTCCGCATCACATACGCTTTCAGTAATAATTTGTTTGCAGTTGGAGTGACGACGGTATTGTGGTTAACTTTACAAAGTTAAACTTTGAGTTGCGGATAAACCGGCCTAGAGACTTGAATCCAACAATACTCAAATCAAACATAATGGTAGATTGATCACTTGATGTAGGGGAAACAATTTAAGTCATTAGGCACTCGAGATGGGAGTCGTAAAAAGAAAGTGACGGTTATTAAGCTTGATTCTTCTTGGACGGTTGTTATCTTTTACAAATGATGAAATGTTTTTGTTGTTGGGTTGGATTTTAGTTGTATATATTTTATGTTCTGGGTTGGAATGGAGTTAATAACTTTTATAGGATTTTTGTGGTATTATTTACACTAAATTATGAATAATTAATTTCTTGGCAGACAAGCTGAAGACAGGGTGAAATGGCGTAACGAACAACGAAGGTCTATATCCAGCAGTGGACTATAAAAGCCTGATGATGATATAATCATGAATTGATTGGTATTAGACTCTATGGAAGGCATATTTATGTTGATTATGTAATAGTCACGAAATATAAGTAAAGTTTTTATTTAATATAGATTATTTGTATACAGTAAAAGAGTAAAAAACATAGATAAATTTCATAAAACCTTTATCGGATTAACCCAATGTAAATCCCTATACCGAAGATGGCGACAAAGAAAAAATTGCGTGAATTATTGTTCAGTGTTCTTTTTTGTTATTCTTTGTTACAATTATTATTCAATTCCCTTTCTGTAAAATCTTTGTCAATTTTATGTCTCTTTGGAAATCTGAACAAAAACTTTCGTTCGTTTTTTGGTAATGCAATTTGTGCCTGTTTTTGTTCGCTTGTGGAATTGGGACTTTTTCACACAGTGGGGACGTCACAGTGCGTTACAAAGCTGTTTGATTGATGTACACACACTCGGATTTCTAGAGTAGAAAACAGAAAAAATACCACTCCTGAGTTTAATAAACTGATTTTTGTAACTGGATTTACTATTTTTTTGAACGTTATTTCGTGGAAACTTATTACTATTTTCTTATTAAGTTTTCAGGTCGCTGCTTGATGGAATTAGAATATTTTCATTACTTGAGGAGTCACGACGCCATGAACTAATAAACAAATTAACATTTCTGGCAGTCTCTATCTTTGCATATTTAATACATTTTAACTATTCGGCTGAATAGAAACATTACTTCAGTTAGACAGTTCGACTTTGTTAGCATTGGTAATAAACTAGTTTGATCGAAAAAGTTTCTTGAAAAACACGCAACTGATATTGGCGAAGTCCATTTCGTACAAGACTCGATAGTCTGTGAAAATGTATTTATGTTAGTGGGCTGGTCGAGACTGAGTCAATCCTTTGAATAGCTTTATCAACTTTGGTTATGTTTTCTTATGTAACTAATGTAATTTTAGTAATTCTTGGCAAAACATAGTTATGAACTTTTTGTTTTTTTTTATTGCATAGGATCGGCAAACGGGCAAACAGGTCACCTGATGGTAAGTGATCACTGTCGCTCATGAGCATCCACAACGCTGTATCATGGATGTGTCGCCGGCCCAATTGGGAGGGGAACGGGAAGAGAAAAAAGATGGGAAGAGGAAAGGGGTATTGGGCATCCGGCAATCTCATTCTGAATATGGCGATGTATGCATAGTTTTCTTATATTGTATGGACTAGTTTTAGATACACAAGTTATCGTCAAGTCTTTCCTTGGTTACATTCATATAAATGACGATACAGTGAAGCTATTTCATGTTCCTATGAGATATTTCATCAAACTTCCCTAATAAATTAAGGTTGAACGGAAAATCGCTTTCACGGTTTTTCTTACGAATAAATCTTCATCTACAACGTAATATTCAACATTACTGTTAAAGGAAGAAACGTGTGAAAACAAGTAAGCCATCAATCACTCAACAGTCAAATTCGTCGAAGACAGGCTCACTAAGTAATGAAGCAGGGGCGATGTCTCCTAAATTATAGAGCATCCACACTGCCGACCAACCTTCCAATTTCAAACTTGCGTTCACACTTATTTAGAATTAGTTTATATCGATCAAATGGCCAACTTAAGATTGGAATAAATTATGCCGGACAGATTGCGCACCGGCGAACTGCGGCGTACACCGAACTTCTTTGATTCACGCTATTTATTACCGATGTCATATAATTCGCGCCAATTTCCACGAACGACTATTTGAACTTTCTTCGCCACATGAAAGTTGGTCGAGCGGTTGGCAAGTTGGTAGATCGTGTTGATATGGCTTTACGGAGGAGGTAAAGGCGTTAATGATGAGAGGTATAATGGAGCGGGCGGGGAGCTGTTTGCATTTGCTAATACGTGCGGGTACGCCTATAGATTTCCATTGCTTGCTATTAGTGGATACTGGATACCATGAATAGGTATTGGATTTAGATTTACATAGATCACATGTTTCGCTCAAAGGAACGGTCGAGTGTAGCTAGATTATATATGTGTGCATGTAGGTATGTATGTAGCCTATCGTACTTTCTGGTGGGGTGCATACCGGACTAAGACTTGATTGATCTTGATGTGGTAGGACTTTGTGTGTTAGAACTGTGTAATATATATTATATTTAGAAATTGTCTGCCAAAATTATGCACAGGTAGCGTTGAATTTATACTAAGAATGATTAAGTAACATGTGATGTGGGTATCAGAATCTCGGATGGATTTGTATTTCTACAGCAGCTGGATATGCAACAATAGTTGTTTATTACTTAAACAACGTCTTTGGGTGGAGAAACGACCCTAGTTGTCTCCATCAAAAGTCCATTTCTCGCCCACTGCGTGGAGGATGTTTTTTGCATGAAACAAGCAATTTATCTATTTACAAAACAAGTTTTGTCTGTTCTTACTATTATTATTTTATCTTATTCTTTATCATAATAATATAATCACTATATACATACTTAATAACCATGATATTTCCAGGGTAATATATTTTGGAATGTGGGTCATAATTCAGCCGCCGTTTGACTATTCTCTTTCTGACGTAAGTTCGCCTATTACTCTTGGATGTCATAAGATAAGGGATACGATAGAAATATATTAGTATTGATAATGTGAGTAGTCTCTTTAATATGCATTACGTTACTTCGTAATACTAGTATGACCTTTCGTAGAATTTCCATTTCCAATTTGTCAACCACCCTTTGTTATTCAACGAATTTCTATTCAATACATTATCAATACTACTTACATACATACATAATCGTCACGCCTGTATCCCATAGGGGTAGGCGGCGACTATAGATCGCCACTTTGCTTGATCCTGACGTACTACTTTCGGTTCATCCACTTTCAACAAGCTCTTCATGCATGCTCGTCGGTTCAAGGTGCTCTTGACCTCACCCTTCTTGAAGGTATCACAGATTTGGATGGTGTAGGTTCGGTGAGGTCGACCCCTACCTACTCTTCCATTCACCCTCGCCTTGTATATTTGCTTGCTTAGTCTTCTTTCATCCATCCTCTCTACATGACCAAACCATCGTAACATTCCTTTGTCAATTCTCGTCACTACATCCTCTTTCACTCCACATGTTTTCATTACCACGCTATTCCGTACTATCACGCAAGCTCACGCTACACATTCCCCTTAGTGACCTCATCTCCACTGCCCTAATTTTACTTTCATGTTTCTTCTGCCATACCCAACTTTCACTACCATACACGAGCGTTAGTACTAAAACTCCTCCATGGACAGCCAGTCGAGCCTTTTTAGAGACCTTTCGACTCCCCATGAAGGAGTGTAGCGCATCATTCACTCGATTTCCTGCATTCACTCGTCTTTCAATTTTTTGTATTGTATCAGCCCATATACGACCCACTGCAGGGCACGGGCCTCCTCTACAATCGAGAGTACGATTGAGAGTGGTTAGGCCATATAGCCCACCACGCTGGCCTAGTGCGGGTTGGCGGACTTACATACCGTAGAATTTTTTTAAAATCGCTACGGTATGCAGGTTTCCTCACGATGTTTTCCTTCACCGTTAAAGTGCGTGGTGATTGACTATCAATACACACATAACTCCGAAAAGTCAGAGGTGTGCCCTGGGATTTGAACCCGCGACCACCGTGAACATGTAGGCAGCCGAGTCTGGTCCGATACCACGAGGCCACCACGCACTTTAACGCACGCACGTCTTTCAATACTTCATTGTAATTAATGTATAGCGTCTGTATAATATATTCATACATTCTGAGTAAGTACTTCCGAAGTTTTGTGGGGTGCTATAATTGTATAACGAAAAATAATTGTCGGTTGCCATTCGATACTCTGATTGAACAGTATGGCTCTTAGAATTATGTGAAGTACAGCCAATTTGACGAGATAGATGAAAAAGTTATCATATAATTAGCTCAGTCTAGAGTGCATGTACTGTAGTAAGCGTGTGCTATGAGGATGCCAATTAAATTGTGTTGTCAATTACGCGTGTATTTTTTATTATAAAAATAGTTTGAAATTGTGCTTTATGATTTTTTATGTTATTTCAATTCTTTTCTATCAATTGTATTCATTAGGTATGCATTAACTATTATCTATGTTCTTTTTTTAATATAACCTAAAATTCATATTTCCAAAAGATTGCCATGTTTCCTTCGTCGTATCGAAAGGAAATGGTGTTATTTGAAACTAAAATTGTATCTAAGAGCTTCGAAACTTTTTATTAAAGTAAAAGTTATCACAACTTAGTTGAGGTCGTCAAGTTTCAAAAAACATTGTTATTTCTTTTGAGTTCTAACAAAAAGGCTTTGGTTTTTTCTTATATTTTTTGAAAGAGTAGATGACTACAGCTTCAAAAATGTATAAGATAAAATAATCATGAGATAATTTTACTCTCTTTTTAGTACTTTAAAGCGCCATTTCCACGAGAAGAGTTTCTCGTGGCGAGAATCGTATACAATTATCGCATGACATAACCGCCATAAGATTATTGTGTTCTGACAATGTTTACACGATGCAACTTTTTTATATCCTTACGATAATCGTCTCTTCGAGGCGAGAAACTCTCCCCGTGTAAATAGGGCTTTAATCACCCTGTTATGTATAGGTTCATACGATTATAAACTAAAGCATAAATATCATAGACTTAAAATCGAACATCTCCTTAAATATTATTTATCTCCTAGTGAAGAGGTCGAATTTGGCACCCCATGTGTACATAAAAGATATGCATATAATATATACGTATTTATTTAGCGACCTAATACAACGCGCGAAAAGTTAATTGATTCTTTTATAAAATTAGTTAATACTTAGCTAATACTCAGGACGCTTGGATTTTATATCGGGTCAGGACTGAAAATACTGCATAAGGGAGAGCGCAAGGCTCGCCATATATCGACTGCCGTAAGTAGTAATTATATCAGCCATCTTAATTGCTTCTTTTATACTGGACATGAGACAGACTATTTATTTATTAAGCACATGTACATCATATATTTATACACTCTCAATGTTTGATCTGACCTAGGATAAATTATATAACATATATAACATTTGCTAGGGGATTACTATTTAGAAATTATAAGTAAATTCTAGATGGAGTAAAATTGTCACCTCTCCGGTTTTATTTTGACACTTCACATTACATCCAAAATGTATTTGCATGGGTCATGAATTTTCCATTGTTGTGTACGGTGCGTATCCGGACCGACAAGAATATCATACCACGACTTGCTTCTGTATGTTTTTTTAAGTCCAAGAGACAATACTGTAAGAAATGTTTGTGTTTCTTAGACAAGAACCAATAGAACTGTTCAAACAAGCCAAGCAAATATACTCGAACTGCAGCCTTTGTGTATCGGGACTCAAGTAATGTGAGCTAATATGCTTTCCGGCGATATGCTTCCAATATACATGACAACACGAACAAACATCCTAGTGGCTTGTATAGAAACTTGTGGTGTTATATACTAGTATAGTAATATATAATTGTGTCGAATGGCATGGGACCGCCGTCTGATGCCATTCGATACTCTGTCTGGAAGGCATTTGCGCCTACCATCAGGTGCAGAGTAGTCATTATGCCGTGCCAGTGTAAAAAAAAATTGTAAGTCCAAGGAACAGCTTCAGGAAACTTAGCAGGTTTTCGATCATCTTGAGATCGTCTATTGAATATCCATACTGAGCAGTGAGCTATCCACGTTTTCCTTAGAGACAGCTTCGCTTTATAAAACTATCAGGTTTTTGCAATCTTCCTGTGGTCGTTATTTGAATATTAAAGCTATCCGACTAAGCTAACATTTTCAATGGACTTTGTATGCGGAACCTATAAATAGATTCAATAGCGTAAGCCGATATCAAGGATTATGCGCAAACATGTATAACTGAAAGGGTAACCAGAGATGGTAAAAGCAAAAAATCTATACTGCGTAACATGATTTTCGTTTACTTATGTTATAGAGGACGAGGTTGGCGTGCGTGACGCCCTAATGGACGCAAATCCGATCCCGGGTAAATAATAAATCGAAAAATATAATATAGAACAGTTTTAGTACAGATATTATGCCTTAAGGCATTTTATTTGCGTTGCCAGATGGCTAGACGACTTGCACAAGAGGGCCGGCAGCGACTGGATGCATAAAGCAGCAGACCGGGCTCTGTGGTGTACCTTGGGAGAGGCCTATGTCCAGCAGTGGATTGCAGCGGGCTGATGATGATGATGATGGTGATTTGCGTTGCAGTGAGAGGAATAAGTCAGTATCCTCATTATTGAAAAAAAGAATGGAGGAAATTAATACATTTCGTAACGTAATATTTCAAGCCAAGTAATTAGTGGTAGTCTTTTGCTAAGATAGTATTATACACCAAGGACATGCGATCGGCCTTGTAGCAGACGTTAGGTCACGTAGGGAGCTTATAGCTGACTTAAAGATACCCACATTAGAATGGTCAATACTATAATAAATTCCATTTGAGTACCATATTGCGTTAGCTTAGTACATTGGCTTTGGTCCAACACCTTTTCATGTATATAATTAAGAAAGAGGCTTGTGTTGGGCAAGACGATATATTATGTATATTGGTATGAACAGATATAAATAATTAAATAGTGAATGCGGCATAAGTGCGTGGTTTCCTAATTTCGATCTGCCGAGATGTTGTTCGCTTATATGACATCTATGGAGCGCTTCTAATTCTTAAGTCATATGAGTACTGATATTTGATAACCAATTATGACTCACTTTAGCGGCGGAGGAAAACGGCGTAAGATAATAACATAATAAAAGTTTCTATGATATCTGGTTATAAAATAAGAGAATTTCTACGGTATTTGAAGTCCTCCAACTCAAATATAACTTTCCTATATATTGTATTATCTATGCATATAACTGTCGGGTTTAGGCCATAGTTGGTCTAACCTAGATCAATTAGAATCTCGATTATACAGAAGTCCTGTTTTTAGCAGCTTGTCACTATGGCCTGATTCAGTTTACAGAACGCAGCATATTGCATTGTAATACAAAAGGTTTGCGAATAAGAGCGGAATTTACTTGCAAGCTGTTTTCTGTGCATAATGTACATACTCATCAATCACGACTGCAATCGTCTCCGCCGCCTGAAGTTATTCCGAGCTGTTTTCCTTGCACATACATCAGTTATGTTTGATAAAAAGACGCGAATAAAAGTAGTTTATTTTTGTACATTCACAGCACACGAATAAAGGATTAATGAACCTTATAAGCCGAACCGTCTCGTGTTGAATAAACTAGCGTGGAGTTTAAGAAGTCGGAATCGAATGTACCGTCACTTGGTGTGAGTACCAAGTTTGGGTTTTCTTGTATTGATGTTCGGGTCAGTTATATCTTTTTATTATAAGGTTTGATTAAATCAAAGTATAGTATATGTAGTTCTTCATCCTGGATTTAGTGCAGTGCGTGTAAAATAGATATGATTAATGATAACGAAATAATGTAAAGGCTAACATACCAAAAGGCACATTCGCACTATAATTCATGCAAAAGTGTTTACGTATTTTAAAATAATTTCATATTTCACTTTGTTATCATGACTAATTTTTTAACGTTTGTTTATATTAAATTGATTTTTATTCGGGGAAGGCAATTAATTAATATTGGCAAATTTATATTTGTATAATACGATTTTTGCAATATTGTCAGTACAAAAATACAACTTTTACAGTATGAAACGGAAACAAATTAATACAGAATTCCTTTAATTGCTCAATCAAATAACATTTCGAATGGGCAATTAATTGTTTTAAAATTATTCCTAAAATGTTCATTTTATTCCGATAGCTCAGATTGTGCTGGCCGCTCAACAAGGGAATGCTTGGAGCGCGAAAGTTTTATAAACTCACCAACATTTCCGTATTTTAATTAATTTAAATGTTTAAAATTTCACAGCGCACGTTTGGTGGCTTTGTGGTTGTTACACGTACTTCGATACCATCTCGTTGGTGAGCTGGCTCATGCTTTAAACCTACGACATTTATGGAAACTTTTCATCATATAGTCAATATGTGCCAATGGTTATTGCAAAAGCGTACAGAAAAGAACTAAGAAGCTATTACATGGAAGTGGGGTTCGTGATCAGCTTGGCTGGTATCGGAGCGTTGGCTCTAATGTCGGTGGAATGGAATGGAAATTAATGAATGAAATGAAGAAATGAAAATTAAACGTTTTAGCGGGGTTTTAGTATAATGATGGACCCCATATCTGATATCCATATTTTTTTGTATCAGCCCGTATACGTTCCACTGCAGGGCACGTGCCTCCTCTACAATCGAGAGTACGCTTGAGAGAGGTTATGCTATATAGTCCACCACGCTGGCCTGGTGCGGTTTGGCGGACTTTTACATACCATAGAAATTTATACAAATCGCTATGGTATGCAGGTTTCCTCACGATGTTTTCTTTCACCGTTATACTGTTATCCATACCTCAGCCCAACCATTGGTATATGTATAGGCTAACATGGACCATAAGTTTGGCATATCAAACTTTTTTGTCGTGATCATTGTATAAGGGTAGTAAAGATGTTGGTGTCATGTAGTACGCGCCGTGTATATTTCAACATGCCTATTTTGCGTTTGAATTTAGTTTCTCGCTGCCAGCTCATTAGCGTGAATGCCGTGGCTTACGTTAATGAGCTGTACTTTTTAGGGTTCGTTATAAACTCCTGATACTTCATTATATGTGGGGATACAACTAGTAATTAACGTGTATTATTAGATAATATCATAAACTTGCACAGATTTGGCTTCTTTTTGTTCAATTCTGTTTTTTTTGTATCGCGATGCCCCTATCTCTTTCTCTCGGTTGAAAATTAAAAGGCACTTCGTTTGGTGTCCTATAAAAAGCTTTGTCGGATAATCCTATTGAGTATTCTAGTTTTATGCTGCGCTGGTTTTTGTCGAAGGGAATAGTGTGGCAAAAATAGCTCCGTCTCTTATCATACCGTACATTGATGAAACTTTTTCTCGAAATTGAGGCAAGCTCCTTAATTGTTCATTTAATACTGTGACGGCAAAATGTCCTTGCGCTTTAAGGTAAGTTCAGTATTGTACAGATTTATTCAATTATGCCAGGCGTCTTGAAACTAGACGTGAGCTGGTTCAATGTGGGACAAGACACTCTTATGGGTTAATATTATGCGTTCTACTGTTATACATGAGTTCGATATCCGCTATCTGGGCGTTTACGAATAATAATTTACTCATGTGAATTTCTATGGTACTCTTTCTATGGTATTTAAAGTCAAACCGACAGCCCGCACTAAGCCAGCGTGGTGGACTATATGGTCTAACCCCTCTTAATCGTATCTACTCTCGATTGTAGAGGGGGCTTGTGCCCTGCAGTGGGACATATCTGTGCTAATACAGTAAAGTACTGTTCATGTGAATGGTAGCTCTACCTAGTAAGGTCATAAATATATTAATCTCTACGCCGCGTTGTGTGCACATCCTGCTCGGAGCTACCAGATACCAGTATGAGTCATAACTGCTATAAGGCTATGATTATATTTTATTTAACTTTCTTTCTGTGTACTTTCACGGCAGTAACTGGGTCACTTTTTAATCATGGCCGCTCTCTGAATATTGAACATTCTGTTAAGAAAAAGAACGTCTTGAAACTCAAAGATCCGGCACCGTGCTACGTACGGTGCAAGTCGTATTTTCTTCTTTATTTTCTAGCGCGACGATAAAATGTGTTCATCGCCTCACTGCGGTCTAGTAATAGCGTTTATAGCCACATTAGACGGCAACGGTGTATAAAAGATGAACCGGCCCAAGGTGCAATACTCAGCTCGAACAACCCAATTTGAGATGGGTTTTGAAAATGATTTGACAGCTTATCATATCATGTGGCATACAATGCGTGGAGAATAGAAATTTAACGTAATAGCTCCTTCTGTCGTAATGTTTTCGAATAAAATGTCTTTCTAATCAGTGGCAATTTAGAATTCTCGTTAAATACAGCAACTGAGGAAATGTGCGTCAATATATCACATTATCTCAGCGAGCCGATCTCAAAGAAATTTTACGCGGAGGCGGCTTCGGGTTTCAGTAAAATTTAAATTGGATATGTTTTATCATTCCTCCGATCCTGATTCTGGAAGATATATTTCCATTCCCATGGGAAATTCAGTAGCAAACATGCTTTTCAACAGATTTACATATTTATAAGCTGTAACGAATCTATAATATAATATTTCTGATACTACTAGCTGTGTGTCCGATGGGATTTTCCATCGTCCACATTTTAGAACTAATGTTCTTGAGTTATTTATGAACTCAACAACATTAAAATTAAAAGGATTTATTCCTTTTATGGTTTGCACTAACGCATTAATGTAAGGAAATTAGCATTTAACGGTTCTAGACCCACCCCTTAAGGATGCAAGTTTTCTGTAATTATTTGTACTTTTGTTATATTTCACAGCTGTATTTTGTTTTTTTTTGTGACAAATTCTAGATATTATGTCCTAAGTTCGCGTACTCGTACATAATTGTACCAGTACGAGCTTAATAGCTGCTGATATAGCCGTAATTGTGATCGAACGTCACGTACCGTTAAGTACATTTTATTATCATTTATATAGAAGATTTGATAGTGACCTACATCTTAGTTTTCCAATATATTGGATGCTATTGTGTAATATGTCTTTCTCATCTTGTGACGCCTTTAGTTCCGAACTTCTCCGTAGAAATAAAATAAGTATTTATCTTCAAAACATGGAACGTGGGCAGAACACATAAGTGGACCTGAACGAGAATTTCTCATTTCTTTATGAAATAATACTTGTTATATTTATCATCGAATACTTTAATTAATTATTTTAATTAGACAATGTCGTGGCAATAAATAAATTAATTAACGCGCTCTCACGCAAAATGGATGAAAAAATATTCATTGAATGCGACATATTTATTATTACACCGAATTGGACTGTACGAAATATTCAATTACTCGCCAAACGATTTTGTAGTAAAAAGCATGGGCTTAATAAAATTTACCAAGTAATCTGCAACATGCATCGTAACTACTCGTATATGTGGAGCAAAAATATTGAGTAAGGTAGGTACCTATTTATATGACGATTAGGTAATCGTCATATAAATAGACTTTAGTGGGATAAGATATTTTGGGTGTGTGCGGCAAACTACAAATATTAATACTGAATTAACTTTATTACCAAAATGACAATTAAGGTTTGTATTATAAGAGTAATTCATGTATCCTGTAAACCACATATTTTCACGTATTGATGCAAATATTCTTTCTTATTCTATGATGATTTCTTACTGATATTTTCTTACTTATGCTATGCTCCAGGGTAGATATCTATCAACTCATATTGCTAAGTTCTTGCATTTTAACTACACGATGTACATCCAGAAACCCGCTCAGTAGTGCTACAAGACGCATTAACACTTTATATCTCTTCATATTAAAAAGTTGTCTCCAGTCCGCGCCATCGTCGTTAGGCGACGAGTGACACGATATTAAATCAACTTTGTAGCGGCAACGTGCAATTTGCAGAACTCACAGCAAGTTTGTTGGAGGGGAGCCAACTCCATGAAACAAACAGTTGCTCACTGAAATACCTGAAATGAGATTTAAACTTCATTGCGTCCGCCTCTTTACGAAGCGATGCCTTCAAATTTGATTATCAAGGCAGCCAAGACACCTCATTACACAGTAAAATTTGCCTCTAACAGGTCATTCAAACATTCTATTAACTCAAAGTGGAAAATGAGTTCACCTGTGGAATACCGTGACATTTTATTGGCACCGTGCCAATAATCGCTCGGTAGACTGGTCCATGTACGAAACAATTATCTCGTAAGCTGACCTGGAAATAACTTCGCGCAGCTATTGCAGGCCTGACACTAAAGTCATCTCGAATCGGCCGCTCGTTGTAACTTTTGCTTGGCAATCTCAAGCAACTTTCTAGCCAGTGTCGTGGAGTCAGAACTATGCAAAATTTACGTTGATTGTCTCGTAATGAAAGGCAAACGGCAAGATAACTTAAACATTACTTCACAGCTATAAAACATACGTTATTTACGCGAATTTTACACATTGAAATAAAACGAATTCTTACGGATTTTATCGCGAATTTAACCCATACATGATATTTGTTTTTGTTATTATATTCGCTGTTTTGATTAGTCATTTTTTTAAATATTTGTTGCGCATTCCTAATTATAGTTTAAATAAGACAAACGTTTTGAATAAAACATTACGTAAGCGGTATCAAACATAGTATGATGAGTTTGTTATTGAGTTATAAGTACGTCATTGGTTTGATGTTATTGCTTCGTTATTTTATAAATATTGGTAGATTAGGTATGCACTATATATAATTATGTATGTTTAAAAACTTATTTTACACATTATTAAATAATTTTCATTGAGGCTTCAAATTATGCAAACATCTCTTTTATCTTGCACATTGAAGTAAAAAAATACAATGTCAAGTTAACTTCCTTATATTCGCGCAACCCTTAGGCAACCTCTTCCTGCTTTTTATCTTCGTTTTCTTTAATTAACTTTTTTGTTATATCCTTATTTTATATTCCTTGTTATGAATCACCTTCCAGAGGATATTTTTTTGATGTTATGGAACTAATTTCGTGCGCAATAAAGCAGAGATTATACATAAATTATGCATCTTACGATATACATTTTCCTTTTACATTCCCTCGTATTCGGTATTATAAATGCCTTGTATGCTTTATACATATGTATATGGCATGCTTCTTAGAAATTCCGAGTTACATATCTCCAAGGAACGCTTGAGACATCCAAGTCTAGTAGAAACCATTTACGTTAACATGTTATTTAAATAATGTGTTTGAATAATTCACAAGAACTATTGTATTTCAATTGTACTTGTTATTTTTAGAAGTTTAGAATTTTATTAAAGCCCGTAAAATCCAAATTATCGTAAGATAATCTATTATGATAGTTACCTATTGTATAGGCGTTATGGACCATTTTATTACAAAGGAGATTTGTCAATACTTTTGTATTTATGTGTCTTGATTTATGTAATTAATCGGACACATGTGTGTATTGATAGTCAAGAACTATTCATTTAAACAGTACTTTAATAGGTAGGATTATAAAGCTAAACTCGCGGGCTCGAATCCGGGGTCGGGCAAAGAGATATTGGATTTCTCTATTCATTATACGCCCGGAGTTAAGAATTGGTGCCCGACATGGCTATAGGCTCGCCCCCTATCAAATCGTGGGACGGAGCACACAAGGCGAATCATGAGTGTCCTGGTTGCTACCAGGGGAACTTCTGCCTACGCCCTGGAAAAAGGCGTAGGTTTATAAGTTTTTCCACAATGCAACCAAAATTTTTGCATCGTGTCTGTAGTCTAAAACTACCACCCGGCTTCGTTTTCGGTAGCAGTCTTGATATACCCTGTATATGTATACATAATCGTTATACTTGTATGTAGTAGATCATTGTTTATAACGGTGTTATAAACTCCATAATCGTAGCAATAAAGTATATACGTTTGTAGTTTTGAGGATTAGTACAATACAACATACTGTAGAGGCATTGTGTGCTTAATCAACGGAGTTCGCGCCAGTGAAAACATTTCGTCTTCAGTTGCGTTCGGTGGCAGTCGGCGTCGACACAAAGAACCTTTGGCCAGTATTAAGCGCACTGCTCAAAGGAAAATTCGTAGACTATTATTTTCAAACGTTTCACCTACAGAGGATGGGGTTAGTGTTTTGAATGTTTATGTTGTTTTGTATGTAGTTTAAGTGTTTAACAGTTAATTTTATAGTATGTGATTAGGACCAAATATCGATCTATGATTTTATGTACGGGCACGGCTAAGTAACCGCACTATTACCTCAAGTGTATGGTGTGTGTAATGTGGTTATATACATACTATATAGTATATACTATACCTGTGGTTTAAGTAGAGTATCGATCGGCGAGAAATTACCAGATTTTTCACAAAACTAGTATTCTATCAGCCCTCGCAAGATGAAAGGAAAATAGAGTAAAAGATCAAAGAAGGATGTAAGGATTATTTAGCCTCCAGAAATATCAGTAACAGAAAAAATGTGTCACACATTTGTTACCTCACGTTGATTTTCTGATAGAGCCAACCCATAGCCAGTCTGAGATTTTATTCACTGTATTTCTCTTTACTGCCAAAAGCTTAAATTACTCGTACCGGAGTATTATGACATACGTTCAAAATTAATGAGCTATTGAATACAAGTGGTATACTTTTCATACATTATTAATGAGCCATGCAGACGGATTAAACTACGTACTGATGTGAAATTTTATAATATTTTATGGTACTATAGTGCGCACAGGATTTGTGAAATATTTTATACTATTTTTAAAGAGCAAGTATATCAAAATAATGCTTTGTAAAGCCATAACTTCGTTGAAAGCAGCAAGGCCACAAAAGCAACGGCTTCGTATTTTCTGAAGTCACGTGTTTAGAATTATTTCTCAGTAGTTTCAAAGGTGAAGAAAAACGTAAGTAAAATTGACTATGTTCAAGTTTTCCACTAGTATTTGGAGGGTTTTGAAAGACAAGTGATTACTTGTCTTAATCATAGATGAAGATTGCGCCTAGCCGTAGTAAAGTATAATATGATTAAGATATTGGTTTCTTAGATTTAAGCGAATGTTACACATTGAAATAAAACTTTTTCTTTGGATTAATTTTAAAAAATTTTAACTTCCCAAAGTTTCAATCACTTTACAGCTTTTGTAGTCACGGGGCGGTTCGCCAACCAAAACGTGATAAAATTCGTAAAAAAAATTTTTATATCAATTTTTAACATTTTATACTCGTAAAATGTATGTTCTGTTAAAACATGACTTAATCTCGACGTAATTATATTCAACTAGATTATATGTAACAAATTATCTTTTCGTAATTGCTTAAGCAAATTTTCAAAGACGTCGCCCGAAATTTCCTGAAATATCTTAATATTTGACTTGTCTTAGCAATTTGTTTCTTGTATAAGAATTTCGTTTTACCGTAGTAACTATAACCTATAAGTCGTGTTTTTACCTATTAATTGTTATAATGGTATAATTTCGCGAAAACAAAATTACTTTTCGACCTGATTACCATATTACATTTAAATTTACGTCGTGCAAATTGCATTCCAAATAAAATTATATCACCATTACAACTATTAAAATATTTATTCGTTGAATATCAATAAACTACTAAACTGATTTCAATTAGATATTCCGCGCAACAAAACCAATTAATAATATTTGATTAATCAAATATTGACTGTACGCTTTGATCTTTCCGCGTGGGTGCACATTTCGTGGTAATCTGCATTTATTGGTCCAAAATTTAATAAATACTGGAGCAAATGTAAATAATCACAAAGCTATGCAGAATTTACCGTCAGTACTAACTTGCTAATCGAAATTTGCAATGTGCGGTCGCGTTACAATTCGGTCGGGGATAAAGAGTTAACGGGCCATGTGCCACGAGCTCGATTATATGGCCCGCTTGTTTATGTACAGTGTACATTATTACATAATCACCCGCATAAATTACAATTAAGCAAGTTTACACTGTCTGAACAATGCATAGATATCTTTAATGTGGCTTTTTTGCATTTTTAACTGTGTTATTTGCATGGATCGCCCTGGGACCATTTAAAGGTAATGTGCTGCTTTTAATGTTAAATTTAAACATGAATTCTATTTAAGAAGTACGGTTTCGGCATCTATCATAGAAAATGGCTGAGAGCACTTATACAATAGCGACATGTAGACCAAATAGAACAACAAAATCACTTTATTTCTAATTTGGTCCTGATTTTAAGGGCCGGCAACACATCTATGAACCAAGTTGTAGATGGTCATGGGCGACAGTGATCACTTACCATCAGAAGACTTGTTTGCTCGTTTGCCGGACCTATGCATTAAAAAAAAATATTTAACACTTAAAAAAAAAATATAAGTTCTAATAAATATGTCTGAAAATATATATTTAAAATAGATAATCCAGCACACTTCATCAAATATGATTTAGTTATCAATTCAAGTATTATTTCGCTAAAACGTTAAAGATTTTTCAATTATATAATACGATCTTTATCAATTTCGACTAAAGATCCATCCAGCTGGATGTGAAGTGAAAGAATTATGAAAAATGATTTATCTCAGACTTTTGGCACAGTCTAGCGTTAATCATGTCTTCGAAAGAGACTAAGTCATAACTAATCCTAAGTCAGTTTTAAAAGGTCTACCTATACAAGGGCTTATGTTCAAAGTGCTCTAAATAAATTAACTGAAATCGAAGTCTTATTTCGTTAAGGCTTTTCTCTTATAAATAACTATTAAAATTGAGAAGGCCCACGCCACAGAAATCTTTATAATTATATTTTTGTTAATGAATATTATAAGTACCACGTCAATTACTATTGAGCCCCAAGCCGAGGATTAATTCATTGAAAGCTTTTCTTGTATATTTTTCTCCTTTATTTATTTCTGACGTCGAAACTTTTTACCACGCTGTCTGCTTGAAATGTTGTTTCTAATTAATGGAAACAGCAAACAAGCTTTGTAGCTACTACTTGTGAAATAATTGATGAAAATTGCAAACAGCCGCCGTCGTTTGTTTCCTTTTTCTTTTGTTTTCACTGTGATCAAAAAACTGAAGTGTAAGAAGTAGCCGCTTTGCGGTCTCCTAGCGTACATTTATATCAATTTCCATTGTACGAGTAGGTAATGAGGGTGTTTATTTTATTTAGGTTAAAAAAGAGCAATAAAGAACATCACGGTCTTGGAAAGTTAAGTTTTATGTACTGCAATGAATGATCTTGATGAAATTAAAAAGAAATGTAATGAATAAAATCATGAAAAAGAATAATATTTTTTGTCGGCCCTCGTGACGGTGGTGACTATATGCCGGCTGTAAAATAAGAGGCAGTGACTTTGATTCCATCGTTTGTGTGCTCCACAAATATATGTTTCGGGTCTGAGTGCTTGTTACACTGAAAAGTCTCTCGTAATTACCACCCACACCATATGACTTGTATCTTAGTAGGAGTCAGCGCTATGTATCTGATCGGCGTATTTATTTATTTTTGGACCTTAAAGATCGTTTATTCCGAAAACAGATTGAATTTGTGTCCAGTATGTCTAAATCATGGTGGGTATGACAGCCTCTGGGGCACAATTGGTTAAACGCTGCCTGTGGAACGAGAGGCTGCGATCGAGGTGTTCGATCCATGGTATTAGATACAATTTGAAGATTAAAATTAATCAAAATCAACAAATCTTAGATAAATAGTTCGCTTGTAAAGTTTTGAATTTATTTTTTAGGAATATTTTAAAATATCGTTTGTAGATTTAAATAATTTGTTAACATTTCTGTGTATTTCAATTCGGTGAACTGGGTGAAATTATGCAATGCAGTAAATTAATAAATTTTATGATGCTATTTAAATTTCCGAGAAGCATCCTTTTGTTATATTCAACCCGGCCATCGGTTTAAATTTCCATTACTGAATGAAAATATTTCATCCAAATTATTAAAAACATACCTTTGATATGAGTTTCAAAATATTT
The DNA here is from genome assembly GCA_033459515.1 of Theretra japonica. Classification (NCBI taxonomy): domain Eukaryota; kingdom Metazoa; phylum Arthropoda; class Insecta; order Lepidoptera; family Sphingidae; genus Theretra; species Theretra japonica. The sequence continues at coordinate 9,705,298 of CM065943.1, forward strand.
AATTAATAAATTTTACGTTACGTCTAACAATAAACAGCAAAATAACGCCATAAAAGGAATCCTGATATTTAATCATTATGAATACATTACTTACATCTACGATTATCAATAGCGAAACCACATAACATAATTCTAATGATATTTTTAAAATTATACAAACTTGTCACTCAACACAACCGCAGTGTTCTAAATATTTAAGGGTTTAAATTCCATTTTATGTTACACGTTACAGCAGTCCGCAAGCCGTATTTACACTAATTGGATAGATTACTTGAGAAGATAGCGTGAGATGCTGGCTCCATCGCACCGTGGGATTGGGGTTAATGGTTTCATTACTAAGGATACTTGGATCTCTAGTAGTGCACGACTAAGAAGACGGTTCAAGGGTATAGGTTCTGGTGAAAGAATAGAAGGCATTACTCAGTATTCCCGTCACGACTAGCCTGTTACAATACCAAAGCACCGTAAAACAGATGCGGTATCAACGTATCACAGAAAGAGTGGCTATTGTTAGGTTCAATATAATATTTTGTAGTCGATTATAGAATACGGTTGGTTGTATATTATATGTTTTTTTAAAGACGATGTAAGTGACGGTTGACAAGAATGTAATTTTAGAAAAGTGAGTTTTTTTGTCCTCGATTGGTTATTGAAGAGTTTGATCTATTAAATCAAACAGTAAGATCTAGCAATATTTATTTAAAGAGTTTCCCTACACTATGCATTAACTGATGCTAACAATGCAAGATTGGTCTATATTCTAACTTAAAAATCACGTCTTTGATACCACTGAAGCTTAAGAACTCACCATTTACTATCAGTGTGTAAAATTACATACATAAATACATCACGCCTTTATTCCAGAATATCATCAGGGGTATCAGAGGTGCAACCAGGATACCCATGTTTCGCCTTCTACGTTCCGTCCCACGGTGTGATAGAAGACGAGTCTATCGCCATATTGGGTACAAATTCCCGACTCCGTTGATAATTAATTGAAAAATCCAATATAAAATCCAGTGTCAAATTAAGGGTTAAATATAATAGCGCCAATTGTGCTTAGCTTCGCAATATATTTGCTTTGTATTTAGTTCGGTTCGCTTTGATGTCGGATTTCGTTTGGTCGGCTTTGCTGTCATATTTGGTCTAGTTGGTTTGGCTGTGGCATTCAATTCGGTTGATGACGATGACAAAGACCGAATAATTCAATGAACGCTTGCCCTCCATCCTTTAGGTTGGCTGCTATTTCTAAGTTCTAAGTTGTGAACTGCGGTGCTAGCTTCCCATAACGTGAGAGGCTGTTATATTATCCTATCAGATATGACTAAGTGACCAGGCATACCTGAGAAACGCATATAAGATAATTCTATGTGTCCTGAGCGCCTTTAATTCTAGATAAACAAGCAGTAATGAAGTTCTTTAAAGGTGTTGCATAATTGAGCTTTACAACGATTTAAAAGCAATTAAATTTTCTACCGCGCTCCAATTAATCCCTCATAAGAGGATAAATTATGTAGCCCAGTGGAATATAATCAATAGTTGGTAAACTAGCCGCTCAACTCGTTAGCACGAAACACATTATAGTTTGTGTAAAGTGCACATACACGGAATACAAATGCACTGGCTGACTGTTATGTTTTTCAACAATCCGGATTTAAGCCCCGTAATCTCCAATGTTTGCGATAAAATTTGTTGACTATTATTTGAGATTATTTAAATTAGTAAAAATGTGAGGTTTTTGGTTTGAAAAATCTGGCATGATTTGCACAAGACAGGAATTTATGTCTGGTCTCGCGATAAGTTCGCCTCCTTTCTCATTATGGAATTAAAATAAGCTAGGCTAATGGTGGAATTCTTTAATACTAATACTCTTGAGCTCTTATTGTCTTCAGCTGATGCATAAAAATCAGATTACTAATAACTCGTTATCTAAGGGAAATATGAAGCATCAGGTTATTATATCATCATAAGGTTTTTATTGTGATATGTTGGTCACCATTTTTTTAATACAACCAAGGAGGCAAACAAGCATACGGCCCGCCGATTATACTACCGGTGCAAATTTATTTTATTGCAATAAAAGTTCAGGGAGTTAAAAGTTTTTATGAACGTAGTAGTTGTTATTTCAACAATCCCGTTAAACTGACACGATTATGTAATCGATGCCTGCCCAGGCTGCTGAATACCGAGATCACAATAGGCATACTTTATTGCTAAAGAATCAGACCCTTTATGCTTTGGAGCCTGTGTTGTTCCATCTGTTGTGGTTGAAATGTAAGCAGTTTAGCCGTATCATAAACATTTTCAACTATTTCGTTACTTTTACAGGCTGTGAACCGCACCCTAAATAAAACTTACACACTAACTTACACTTAACTAACTTACACTTAAAATAATGCCTAGTGAATTTTGTATATAATACTTGCATATATAAAGTAATAATCGAATATTAATATTTTATCAGGCTAAGTAATGACGATTAAATGTAAATTTTATTTATTTACATAACAAGCGATAAAGCTTTACCAGAACGTCGCCAGCATATTCAAATAACACGATTCATATTATTCTAATAGAAATTCCGTCCCCGAAAAAATCTCAAGACATTTCTGTTGTAATAAAGTGCTCTTTTCAATATCGCTCGTATAACAGGGCCTAAAATTATAAATTCAGCTTTAAAGGCTCGATTTACCGTCATTTGATGTAGTCCCCGAGTTCAGGTTTAATTTGTTAAATGAAAATGGCCGGAATAATGTATAACCGCAGTTTATCACGTCGGACCTTCATTTTTCTTTCCTCCGTATTACTCCACGACAATTTTTTAGACATAAAAACCTGACGGAGAGCGGTATTGACATCTTTAGTGAAGGGAGAGTAATTGCTGCAATGTATAACACGCAGTCATTTTACAACAGATTTCATTATGGAATCTTTAGTTTGGAAAGCTATATATTTTATTCGTTCAGATTATCACACTATACAATGCCAATTGGGAAAACGATCCACATCACGATTTAGAGGGCACGCGAATTTTACTGGCTGAAGAATATGATAATTATGTTCCCAAAATTAGCTTCCTAAAATATTTAATACCTAGTTTAATTTTGAAATGCCAAAATGCTCGTTTGGCCATTAAAATAATGACATTCGCCCACACAGAGGGTTTGTACTTTGGAACACAGCGCTAAGCTAAATCGAAACTCGAAACGTATGTATAAAATTTGCTATAATAATTTTGGTGCTTTGTAAGTCTGGTATCAAAACAGGTACGGATGTTCGTTGAAACCTACCATGTTGTTTTTCGCACCGTATGGCAAACTAGCTTAGGTGGCACCAATTCTATTCACAGTCATTATTTGCAATGTAATACAATTTTTTTTTTTTGCGAATACTATTTTTTCATTCTGTTACACTGCATGCTGTATTTTGTTGTTTCTGTGACAATGTATGTATGTATATTTCTCTTTTTTTTTCTTTTTGACTTTCTTTCTCACATACGAGTATATTATTATTTTTCTTGTAGCTACTGAAAAGCATTGTTGTACCGCATACTGTTGATTGTTCAAAGGTACGTTAATTAAGAACAAAGTTATTTAAACAGTGCGAGCTCAAAGGAACTTAAGTGGAAAAATGTCTCGCATTCAAATGTTCTTTCCTTGAACAAAGTCGTGTATTGTGGTTATGAATAAAAAATAGGTACATGTTTAAAACCTTCATACATACTAAGTAAAATGTTACTTTATATGCATCAAAATTTACATGTTGGGAGCTTGTATAATTGTATTTGATGGCATAATTCTCCGCACAAAGTATCAAACGTTTGCTTTTAGTGAGCGGAAATGGTACTTTTCGCGGTGTATAGTATCCCCGCTGCAAGTTTGTCTGTATCCCGTTCCGCCGAGTCTCGGCTCAAACGCTGTGCTCGCACTTATATGCCTTTCATCAGCATCTACTCTAAATAAACTTTGTCTTGTATATAATTACCCGTTGCCGTCTCACCTGCAACTATTAATAGGCAGCGGGTTTCTCACTAATATTTGAAAGCTGTCGTGTATTTGTAGCAATGTCTTTTGATATAGGGATGGCTGAAAATTGGCGCTGTTCGGTACTAAGTTGCGGATCAGAATAAGTTGAGTCATTTACTATTGCACTAAGTATAGTCAATTCTTAATCGTTTTGTCTTTTGAAAGTAATTTGAAGCAGTAAATTGATTTTTGTTTGTTTGATATATTTTAAGATTAGAGGAAGTCGCTTCCAACAGGTCGATGTGGAGATCCTTGGTGGCCTATTTTTAGCAGTGGACTTACTGTGAGAAAAACTGCTGAATAGAAGAAGATTTGTTATTTTTATGTAACTTTTGCGAAACACTCTCCTCGTGTCGTCACCCTGCAATAAAGCGTGGTCAATTCAATGTGATTTTTATTAATGTAGCAGAAATGTTTGTTAGTCGGCGGATAGACGTGTAATTTGACGTTTGTGGTGATGATGTCCTATGTGCATCCTGTTCACTAAGGGCCTTATTAATAAACTCGGAAGAACGAAGGATTAGCTTTAGTCCAACGCTTTAAAATTGACTCGATTATTTTGTCTACTAATTTGGCTATACTATTGAATAATGTATCTACAATACGATGGTTGCCTAGCCCTCAATGCAATTCCGTGGTTATTAACAAAGTCGTGAATACCTCGCTATTTAAAATAATCGAGCTAATTCTAAAGCCTTGGACTAAAGTTAATCCTTCGCTCACCCTAGTTTATTAATAAGGCCTGAAATGTAAAACTCTCGCATTATTAATTATAGTAAAATATTCTATTACATTCACAGACCATCTAAATGGCATACTTTACTATTACAGAGCCACCAACTTATCTGTTCAGGTGGCCATAATTGGAACTAAACCAGTGTTATCAGATATACGGTAATTACTGCAGATGCACATTATTTTTTTTACCAAAACACTGCCAACGATAATGTTATATTACCGTGTCGTTTCTACCGTACTTTATAACTGTGTACATAATTCTCTAATTTACTTAGAGTAATCTCTAAATCTAATTCAAGATTTTTTTAAAGTGGCAATACTCAATTTCTCACTAGCGACGATTCCGAACTTCCGACTGAACAGATAACATGGTGGCTCTATACATAAATATGGAATTTTAGTATAATTCAAAACACACCTCATATTTTATTCTGTTTTCTTTGAGGGCCCTGTAGCTGCGTGTTATTTTATGTCGAGTTGCAGAGCAAACTGCACAGCTACCGCAGCGCAACATAGGCGACTTTAAAGGCCCGTAGCTTCCGAATAAACCTTTGTATCTACGAATTCCGAAAATAGACCTGATGCTGAATACATCCCAAAGGCAAATATTTATAAAGGAAATATTGCTATGTACATCCGATTCGGAGACAAATGTACAACAACTTCTACATACCAATGTCTAACTTCACTATTTTATTTTTTACGCTACGTAAACAGATTTGTAGGTCATTCCACAATGAGTTTAATTTAACTCAGAAAATTATTTTAATATCACGTATAAGAAGTTTTAATATTCTCATGATAGTGGTTATTAATTGAAGCAGTTATATTTAGCGCCGTACATCCGTCAGTTAATTTTAAACCGCTGCCTCGCGTGTAATGGGGTAAGCCAGAATCGGTTTCGCAGGCGGAAGATTGCCCTTCCGATGACTCTGAGCGTAGGTATAGCGCGGTGTACCGAAGTAGTGGTGTAGCGGCGTAGCAGCGTAGTGACGTAGCGGTTTACCGGCGTAGCGGCGGCTTGTCGCGGCCCGTAGCTTCCGTTCGATACGAATGCATTTACAGTACGCTCACTCACTAATGTACTGATTACATTTACGTTTGGGTTTGCTCTCGTGCAATCGTTTGAGTTTTCTTTAAAGGTGTTTTAATTGCTTTTAGCAACATGGTTCATGATGTATGTGTTTTTAAAAGTTCTCGTGTAGGTGTGGACGTTATGAAAATTTATTATGGTGTTATTTTATTTGACGATTAAGAAACATTGGGAAGTATATTCAATTTTATCATTATTATTTTCAACAAAAGGATGTTAATTACTGAAGATAGGCCTTCCGCAAAGTAGGAATAACGGATTATTTTATAACGTGTATTCCCATTGTTGTATCTCGCCCTAATATAATATGATCATGAAATGTAAGCAATAAACTAAGTGCACAGAATATTATATTATACATAGTAGGAAAGTTTAGTTTCAGTGTATTAAATTACCGTCATATGTTTGTTGGCATGCAAGAACGTATATAAGATGCTGTCCTAATATAGCATTACGATGATATATGTATCTTGTTATGAAATTTTCAACAAGCTAGACTTATACTGTTGCTTGTAGTTTTTTAACACTATACAAATTGTGTATAGGTGGACTTAATGCCTGATATTTCTAAAATGTTGACATGTTTATTTCAAATTAAAAAATAATTTCATATTGTATATCTGATAACAATTTAATTTAAATAATGAGACGTTGCGTTAAATTTTATAAATCATTTAATAAAATAGAAAAAACAGATAAAAAAATACTTTTAAAAATGTCATAATATTAATTTCAGATAAATATTTCGAGAACTCAAAAGAATCAAGTGAAATGGCAGTCAGATAAAGATTAGGACACGCTGTAGTTTGCGAAGTTGAAAAGATTGCGAAATTGAGTTCCACGAGGTCCATTGGGGGTTGTTTCGTCGCGTACTTTATTAACTCAACGCGATTCGCAAAAGATTAAGAAGATTTTATATTCTGTCACATAATGTAAGTATGAATAATATTATCGGCCGAAATTACTCGAAGAGAAATAGATTTTTTACCGAGAATGATGAGTGGAACAGATCGCTTCCTCGGGTAAGCGTCACACCTACCATAAACACTAAAAAGACCACTCACACCAAGTAATGTATAATAAGTAAGCACTGTTTGGCACTACACCACGCTCGGCACTTCGAGACATGAAGACTGAGGTGTAAAGTCCCTCAAAGCCCAATAATCATTGGCTACAATGCCCATCAAACCGGAACAAAAACTTCGTCTACGCTACTGTCTCGCTTTGGACTTACAACCTAGTAAACTGTAATGTACTGTACCTGGCGCCCTAAAAAGTTCTTGCTTCACTCTACCATACTGTATATTTTATTTTTATACGACAGGTCAAACAGTTCACCTGATGGTAAGTGATCACTGCCGCCCATGAACATCCACAACGCTGGATCATGGATGTGTTGCCGACCCAATTGGGAGGAGAATGGGAAGGAAATAGGATGGGAAGAGGAAAGGGGTATTGGGCATCCGGCAATCTCACTCATCGAACTAAACGCGACAGCGAAGCTGCCCTTCACGTCGATTTTCTGTGAGACAGTGGTATCACCCCGGATAGACCTGTCCATTCATGCTGAGTCATGACTCATGACCGACAACAGCGCGGCTCTACCACTACCAAAATTGTTCATACTATGGTCAGTGGTGACTGTAAGGTTGAATACGATATTTCGCTAAATGCAGATCTAATTAAAGTATAATACTTTTTGAAATTACAAAGGAAATATCTTTTAAGAAAGTAATTTAAACAAGAAAACTTAATTCAAAACCACACTTCAGCTGCAATATTTTTCTCGGCCCAGAAAAAGTGCTGCCGGGTTAGTTACACTTTTAATTAAATTTTGTTGCCCTGGAATTAAGACCGCGCGCCTCTCCAGTCCAAACATATTAATTAAGCGGTTGTACCTGGTTAGTGGTCACGTTAGAATTTAAAAAGGAATTTATTTTTTATCGGTAATTATGGATAATTAATTTGTATTAAGATTTTAATGACGTCATAGCATACAGGGCACACCTCTAACTTTTCGGAGTCATGTGTGTATTGATAGTCAATCACCACGCACTATAACGGTGAAGGAAAAAATCGTGAGGAATCCTGCATACCATAGGGATTTGTATAAATTTCTATGGTATGTAAAAGTCCGCCAACCCGCATTAGGCCAGCGTGGTGGACTATATGGCCTAACCACTCTCAATCGTACTCTCGATTGTAGAGGAGGCCCGTGCCCTGCAGTGGGTCGTATATGGGCTGATACAATACATAGCATACAGATTTGGAGTCTAAATTGTAAATATAATATAGTCATTTGAAAAGTATCCGTTTATTATAAAAAATCTTTAGGTAATGATTTCGTTACAGTCGGCAATACTTTCTGTTTGAAATAATATGAAATCTATCGAGAAAAACTTGTAAATTGTTAGCCGTTCGTACTTTTATCGTAGCAATTAAAACTTTCCTCTGAACCGCCGGGGAGAGTGTGAACTAAATCGGTTTTACACTTTTACTTTAAACAAAAGTTACTGAATTTTATCAATCAATAATTATATATATTCATTTTAAAATAATAATTATTGTGCAACTCATATCATTGTGCACCTTCAACCATTAGCAATACAAAATGTCAATGATTTCCAAACTTAAGATAAACCCGAAAAACAAGTTATGATAATTACAATTGCTTTCACTTTAACAAGAAAAGTAAAAAGGAGAGTGGTACCAATATAATGGCCATTTAACTACTTCATTTTTTTATTGCTTAGGTCTGGCAAATGGGCAAACGGCTCATTTGAGGGTAAGTGATTACCACTACCCGTAAACCCCTACTAACTTAGGATTTTACAAGGGACAAAGGCTAACATTTTTTGTTAAAACAACTATTCATAATGGATTTTAATTTTTACAGAATACTTTCGTCTATTATTTATTCACCACAAATAAGAGAAGTAAGAGTGCATGTACGTAATATATTGGACGTAGGTACGGGATGACCTGACAGCAAACCACTGACCCGGCACCACCCCTCCTCTATTCAGTTCTTGGAACGATACAATTTGTATAGCGTCGAGCATGGACATGCGTGTACACGACATTCAATATTCTATGTTTGTATCTCGATATTTGCAACTACGAAACTGAGGTGAGATTAGATTTTAGAACCTGATATATAAACATATGAACATTGTTTGTGGATACAAGGATATAAGGTAATGGCCGCCACACACGTAACGATATATCTGTGCAAGTCTAAGTTTGCACCAGTCTCGAATCGAAAATTTGTATGAAGTTTGCGCAGTTATTTGCCCAGACACGTTCCAGTATCAGTATACTGGAACGTGGTAGTTTACACCAGTGTGTAAACTCAGACTCAGAAAACCATAAGGGTTGAGACTACTGATCTTTATACCAACAAATCCTTTTCACTTCTTATTCTTAAATCGATCTCATGATGAGCATGATTTGTACCTTCTTTGTTTCTAAAATCAGTGTTGTTGCCACTAGAAGTAATACAAGATTTTATAATTAAATAGTGCCTGAATAAATAAATATTCATATATTTTGTCAAGAAAGAAATCTGATTTATTCATAAGTATAGACATAGTTTAATAACTTAGAAGAATCGAAAATGCATACTAGCGTATAAGGTACTGATTTAACCGACTGTACGAAACAAAATTCTAAAAATAATAAACAATGTAATAAAAAAACAGTCGTTTACGTTTAATCTGCCATAGTTTCGGTCTAGTATTTTTTATAAAAAAAAAAATCTAATAGAGGGTAGTTGTAATTATCTTGTGTCATCTTGTTGTATTAATAGTTCAGTTTCCCGTGCACACTTGGTTAAGCAAGACGCGTGCTCCGTTGGTGCGCTAGAATTTTGACAAATTTAATTTTTTTTGTGGATAATATTGTGACAGTGATTTTGAGAGCTAAAAAGAACACAATTGTCGTCGGCGTCGACCAGCTTGTGGAACGAGATTCTGGTGAGTTATATATGTACTTTGTAATTATTTTATATTATTATTTTATTTATTAAATAGAATGGTTACAGACACTACTTACACAATTTAAAATGTTCCCGATATCATATAACATTATTAATTTAAATAGATTATAATTTATTTTCATACTTCGCGCTCGCAAAACCTCAGACACTTTAACATTAATAATCGTTTGTCACTCGTGGTTTTTGGTCCAGGGTCTGTTTAACAATTTGAGAATACGAGGCAGTGGAGACTTTACTCTAACAACTGTTCTATTTGGTGCTACTGAGGGAAGAGAATAATTCCAAGTTCGGCAATAATTGTCTATAACGAAAATGCGAACGATCTCATTATGTAATTCCGGCGAATTAATTTTATTGTGGATAATTTTGTAGACTATTAAGATGATGATATCATAATCTATCCTTTGTTACTGTACCCACCTATGCTTCATTTCAAATAGCTGATTGTATTTTGGTTGATATTTTCTATTTTTCAAAGAATTTATTCCTTGGTAACTGAATTTAGACAATTACGATGATTTTGAGACCAGCCTTTGTTCAGCCGTTTTGCGCTTAGCTTTCCTTTACTTACTCATTTTTGATTATATGATGATTCAAAGGTAAAGAAATAGATAAACAAACATACTATATGTGTCGATATCATTAGCTTTCCTATTTTACACTCGTGTTCAAACACGTCTATGATCTGAAATAGGTTTAGCCCCGTGCCGCGATTTATGTCATAAAATAGCCAACAAAGCCTGCTTTAAATTCTCCTCGAGGCTTGAAAATATCGGCTATGACTGGCCAGTGGTCCAAATCCGTTCATCTATCAATCCGCATTGCACCATTATCTCACTTGATGGACTATGGACTATACTCAATAAATTCAAAAGGTAAACCCGCATGTAGCAGAATTTTCATTCATAATATTGTTTTATAGGAGAAAAAAAAATCAAATTAAATATTTTTATGTTATTGGTGTTCTATGTGGTAGAGCCGCGCTGTTATCAGTCATGACTTATCATGAATGGGCGGGCTCGTCCGGGGTGGTACCATTGTCTCATAGGAAATCGTATGGCCAATACCCCTTTCCTCTTGCCATCCTTTTTCATTATCGCTCCCCTCCTGACTTTAATGGCCGGCAACACATCTATGAACCAAGCGTTGTGGATGGTCATGGGCGGCTGTGATATATAGCATCAGGTATATATCACATATATACAGATACCATCAGGTAATTTGTTTGCTCGTTTGCCGGACCTATGCAATAAAAAAATATATTGGGATACATACTCGTAGTACGTACTATTGAAGTGTATTTGATAAATTGCACGTATTTAAGATTTATATTTTTTTGCTGTCAAAACTAGGCAATTATTAAATACCGTTTCCATATAAATGATTTTATACGTATTTTTTATTAAAATCGAGGTCGCTTGAATCTTTTATCAAACAGTAACGTAGGGAACTTAAAATATTTTACGTCAGCCGGGGATATCGGTACTTCCACATGAAATGATTCAGCCATCAAATAAAGTATGGTGCACGCTTGGAGAATGACCGGCTCTTACTAAGGGAAATTGCCATTTTATGCCATTTTTTCCCAGCTTATAATCGTAACTTTAATGTTCCCAAGAGTTAACCATTCAAACATTATTCTGATATATGATTTTAAAAAAGGATTGCACGAAAATATTCACAACTAATACAAATATTATAAATGCACTTATTTATTAACATAGAGATTATTGTCATCATTATTTATTATATTACATAATTTATTGCGTCCCCATTTAAACACAAATTACAATAAAATTATAGACATTTCAATGTAATCAAGTTCCTATTAAGGTCTACTGGTTCATTGGTTGAGACACAGTAAATATTAATTGAGGCCACCGGCTTAAAACATCCTAATTCTTTAGACACGACAAGCTGAACTTGTTGCCGACCGGGATATTAATCACTTACAACTGTTGTATTAAGACGGGAATGAATCGAAGTGTCTAAAGCTTTTATACTTGTTGAGTCGATGACTTGATTGTGAAATAAAAAGAAATTTAGTTCGATAGCCTTCATGATGCAGAAGGTGAGAAGTCTGTTGTGAATCGAGAAGCCGCAAAATATTAAAAAAGGTGCATTGGAACTGACCACACGGTTGTATATAAAACTCATGTCTGTATCAGCTCATATACGTCACACTGCTGGGGACGGGCCTACTCTACAATCGAGAGAATCGATTGATTGGTTAGGCCATATAGTAGTCCAAGCTGGCCTAGTGCGGGTTGGCAGACTTACATACCGCAGAAATTCTTTCAAATCACTACGGTATGCAGGTTTCCTCACGATGTTTTCCTTCACCGTTAAAGTGCATGGTGATTGACTATCAATACACACATAACTCCGAAAAGTCAGAGGTGTGCCCTGGGATTTGAACCCGCGACCACCGTGAAAACTCATATAATATGTAGCAAATAATGATTTCAAATAAAAGTTTAATGTTATCGGAATGCAGTGTAATTTATAGTGATGCGAGGAACGACGGACGGCAAAAACTCAAGCATAAAATTCAAAAGAAATAAATTTAAAAAATAAAGATATAGCAGCTTCTCGGAAATGATAAAATATCGGCCACTAAGATATTCTGATATTGGTAAGTTCTTGTTTTATTCCCAGTTTTACAGCTAAAAGGTTTCTTTAAAATATTTTCAGTGTTGAGTGTACAGACACTAGACAGCTCTCTACAGTTTTATTATCGTATAGATATCTTCGCCGCGCAGGAACGAAGTACTTTTGTCTACAACAATAGTAGAAATTCCACCAGAATCGTCGGAATCGTTTCAACATAATAGAACATTTAAAATCCATTATTTTATCATGTTAAGTGAATTTTCGCTTTCCAAGCTTTTGTAGGTATTAAAACGAAAGATAACAATCAACTGCTTAGCATAATAATTTTATTGTATTTCTTAAATTAACTACATATTAATTTATTTAATTTTCATGAGGAGTTAACCAGTTTTTATAGAATTAAGGAACTATTATTACTAGAAAATATATCCAGAAAATTTGCAGCCAGTAAGAAATTTCTAATGCATTCATTTATAAGCCTAAGACCCCGAGGCAAGCGTTATACTATTAGGAAACTAAATTAATAGTAAGATTGCGCGGTACGCCGGTATCAAAGAGCACCGAGCCACTGAATTATTTCAATTTCGAACAATTTAAATTCTGTGCGCACTTCAGTCGCTACGCGCTGTTACCTACGTAACGTGAAAATATGATAACTTTCAACGTAACTGTTATTACAATTGTATGTTACATATTGAACAATGAATTATGAAATAGTATTGTTTATTTATTATGGTTAAATATTTTAATATGCTGTTTAATGTCTATATTAATCCGAATACTACAACGTAATAATAAATACGGTAACGTAATACTGTCTATATTACAACGGTATTTGAGTTATTAACAACAATTAGGACAATATGTAACTTATGAAGCGACGCGACGATGGGTTGTACATATTATGTATATAGATCAGAATTCAGTTTGCATACATAAATATACATAAACACACGCCTTTTTCCCAGAAGGGGTAGGCAGAGGTGCTACCAGAACACCCACGTTTCGCTTTGTCTATTCCGTCCTACGATGTGATAGGGGTCAAAGCCTGTCGCCATATTGGGCACAAATTCCTGACTCCGGACTGATAATGAAAAGAAACATCCAATATCACTTTGCCCGACCCGGGATTCGAACCCGAGACCTCAGCTTTGCAATCGTACCGTAGTACCACTACGCCACCAAGGCAGTCGAATTCAGTTTGGTTATCGAATTACATGAGTCTACATTTAGACCTGCAATCATTCGACTGGGTACGCTGATATCGTCAAGATTTTAATATCAGAATTATTAAGCCATTCATATATTTCTGACTTGATTTATTGAATTGATGTCAATGCCAAACTAGGACAGCATTTGATAATAAACTTTACCGGGCCATGTCCAAGAACTGAATATTCTCATATATTGTGACTTATCCATACTATTAATTAAGCATTTAATGCCAAGTGTACTAAGACTCCTTATGTTTGTCAGCTAAACAAACTAGTTATTAATACAAAATTATGCTCTGTGAAAAGCCTCTATAGGACAATAGACTAGTAAATCTAAATTATTCATTCGGTCAGCGACCCGCACGGAACTAAACTATAGAATCATGTAATGTGGACCGCTCAGCTTAGCAGTGAACCGTAAAAGGGTTAATTTTGTCATCCTTTTATTATTATAAATCTTATTCAGTTGCGTGAACAAGCATTTGTGAGGGTTAGTACAATAGAAAATACTGCTATGAGTTTCTTAATACTCGTAATTCTTAAGTGTAGAATGTCGGAAATATATTTATTTTATATATTTATTTAATGGAATAGTACACTTTAGAAGCCGTTTGAGGTACGCTTTGTTTCCAATAAGCTGCTGAGAAAGAGAAGATGTTTATGTTCAGTATGGATTTGCTAATGAAGATAATTTTGATTATTTAAATAATTTTACATACAAGATGCGAAAGCTTTCGTACATATTGGACCTCGTTATGTTGAAAATATTTTCTATGTGTATTTATGTTACTAAATAATACTATGTAAATTGTTGTTCAGTGTGTCTGCATGTATATTTGTTAAATTCAGTACCGAATCTATTTGTTTTTTTTTATAACTATTAATACGCCTTTCATATTCAATGAGATAATTTGAATGCTGTTGGATTATAATATTTAAAAAAATATCTGTCGAGCTTGTATTATGGATATATCTTTACTTAATAATAAACAACGAACAATGTATTATGGAACAAAGCCGTGATATGCATTGTATGTTCAAATTGGCCTTCAAATATGTATTAACATAAATCAATTTACATTTTTATCTGACGAGGCATCTGGCGGAGATAACAAGGCTCCGCTTCAAGGCAATTACAGCTAACTGTTGTAAACAACCCTGTAAGGTATCGCTACACATTCGCTTAACTTTCCGTATCGTCGAACAAATTACTACGGCTTAGAAAAAACTATACGCTTTGCCTCTACTAAAGTTCGTACTCACTAGAATATTTGAGCAGATATTTAACTTGAATTTTAGATAGGCAATCACAGGGTTAACGTAAAAATAAACATTTATTTTACATTTAAATTGTGGCTTAGATTTTTTCAGTCCCATTTGTATTTTAAATTAGGTATGTGTGAATATGCTTTGTAAATAAAATTCGTCTATGGTCTGTAAGCCTTGAGATCTTTGGTTTCATTCGTAAGCTAGGCGAACCATTTCGTGTTTGTTTTTCGGTTTGAAAAGTCTCTATGGGTTGCCCAAGCCTAAAATTTGTGGCTTGCATGACGGTAAACTTTATGTTCATTCACACATCTTGCGAGTATAGTAAGCTCGGCAAGCTCTGTGTGGCACAAGTGAAACTCCTTTTTATTCCTTCGACGACAGAGATGTTATCTGTGATTATATATATATATATATATATATATATATATAATATATTTATCATTTCGTTTATCCCATAATCTTTGTCTTTTATATTATTTATTTATACTCTTTATTGTACTATCAAGTTAGATAGGAAAGTTAGTTATATACCACATAAACGCAATACAGCAAGCGATTGATATAAAATGTTTTAATAAAAATCTTTTAGCACAGGCTGACCTAGTTATTACATTTTCCTCCTATACAAAAATCTCTTTTAAATAAATATTACAATGATTTTTGCGCGTAATATTATAAAATGGAACGAACCAATATTCCGACTCATAAAATATTGTTTAAAAACCCTGGAAGGTATAAATATATTTATAAAATGATGATTCGATTAAGCTTCATTGATATTATGTACCCACTCCGTCCCATTTTCCGCACTGGCAGTCAAAGCAAACCATTATACCTAAATAATCTTCCATCGTTTCCACTCAATTGTTCCTTAGTAGTTAGGCTTTTAAATGATTACTACTCTCGCATCTAGAGAACAATGGTTCAACAAATTGGAATCATTGCTGTTAAGTTTGTTAATTCTTGCAGTATTTATTGAGCGGAATTGAAGGCGGTTTGAAATCTGCCATTCCAAGAATTCTAATTGTTACCGATATATTTGTATTTCTATTATACAACGACAGGCCGTTCAATTTGCAATCACATCGGCAAAACACAAACGAAATCGTTTTATTATTGCATGTCCAGGCTTTTGGTATCGATTCATATTTTACGCAATATGTTTGTTTAATTTCATTTGGCAGTACGCAAGCGAGTGTTGATAAAAGTGGAGACGAATACTAGTGGGGAGAGGCCGTCAGTTGCAATTACTTTATGACGTACAAAGTAAGAGCCCGTGTAACTGGATATGCATACGTCAATATGCCTATATCCATGAAAGGTAAGGCAGGGTTACAATGAGTGCACAAATATTTCATATATGTTAAAAACGTGGCTTGCCGTGTACTATAAGTATTATAGTAAATATTGGGATAGTGTCAGTTTTTAATTTTTATTAAAATATATTTTAGGTAGAAATCATAGTCATATGTATCAAGTATCCCAGCCTAGTGCATCTTGTTCCATAGATTGATGGCTTCTACGTTGCTAATTAATTTATAATATCTTAAATCCAGTCGGCACACCAGTTTCAAGAAAATACACGATCTCATACACGAAAGGGACCGTCCATTGAGTTGTTAACGCACCCGGCCGTAATCGTTTTTTTACTCCCGGTCGTCTATTTTACGGTTCGTGCGAAATTGCTTAAAAGTAGGTCCGCAATGCGAAATTAAGGCTGAAATATACAAATACAAACAAGTGAGAAAAAAAATTTGTAAAAACAAAATACTCGTAACACTATATCCGTATATTCCTAGTTTTGGTTTTAAATCCGTCTTGTAAATTTTTTATGCACACAAACAATCGCAGTCAGATATTCTAAATGACTGTACAAGTATTGAAATAAATCTTTCGACTTTATACGTTAGTCTACTTTACGACGCTCGGGCAGGGTTGTGAGCGAATTTTATTCTTAAAAAACCGGTAACTGGAATCGCAAATTTTTCCGTCGCAGAATATTTTACCCAATCAATCAAATATTTTTGTATGCAAACTTTATTACACTTGTGATACTTCTTCAAAACTTGTGTAATTCAATAAAACTGTGCTATGTCTGTACAATCTGGACTATATGGCCTAAACCCTCTCAATCGTACTCTTGATTGTAGAGGAGGCCCGTGCCCTGCAGTGGGACGTATAGGTATGGGCTGAAACAGTACAGTACGTATATAGAAAATAATATGTATTTGCCTTACATAGCAAGATTAATGCAGTGTAACAATTTAAATGCACTGCTTACGAGTCATTTTAATAATCCAATTTGCAAGCTTGTCATAATTTGCTAAGGAAATATGCTAGTTCAACCGCTGAAGAATAACAAGCGAAAAATAGTCTACGAACACTGACGACAGGCGAGAATGTATTGCTTGCGAGTCCTGTTTGGAAAATATCAAGTATCCGTATGCCTAGGTAATTGAATGCGGTCCACCTTAAGAAATACACGTGAGTGAGCGCCGAAACCCTCGTCAAGGTTGTCAGACACTGGACGAGGGCTTAGAATTAATAGGCACGTGTCGCCGCCACCACATACTTCATAATTATTGTCCCAGTACAAGATTAATTAAAATTCTGTAGGCCGGTCACGTCTGCGGACGGTTGGCGTGGTCCCAAGTGCGAAAATTCAGAAAAAAAGAACTTGGACAATAACTACGCCAAATAATTTAATATTAAAAACGTTAAGTAAATATCTTATGTGCTTCATACTGCGGCGGCATATTTAATGAGTTATCTTTATCTTTGTTAGCCAGCACAAAGCTTATTAAGTAAGACGTAAATGTCAGTGTTTGGTTAGTTACAATAATTATTCTTGGTTAATTACATAAAATATGCATAAGTTCCAGTTGAAAACGTCTTCATTGTGTGAAAACTTAGTTCAAGTATTCGCGGTAAAGTAGCGTACATTAAATATGATATAAAAACTATTTTCTTTAATTATTTGTATAAAAAAATATAATGACAAGACTGTATTTAGTGAAACAAATAAAAATTACATTTAATATTTTTATGAAAATACGGATGCTAAAATCCATCATACTATATTATTGCTTCTATTTTAAAAGGATAAATACTTGTTCTGAAATATATTTCTTTTTCTTTTCTAAAAATCATAGAACATTATCGCGTTTTCCTCAAATTGTGTAGACATTTATGGGCGGCGGGAATTACTTTCCATCGAATTATCCGTTTGTTCGTTTTCTTTTGGCATAAAATAGAATACAAAAAATATAACCTTCAAATTTTCACAAACAACATTTATAATCATAAGACAACTTTCAATGGCATTTTAAATGCGAAAACACGAAAGTTTACATAAAATCAATCTTTATATTTTATTTACCTATAAAATTAAAACATTTGCATATATTAGAAAAGGGGCTGGCAATAACAATTTGAATGGAGCAAATCTACAATAACGAGTATTAGCGGCTTGCCAGGCGCACGCCGCGCCGTCTAAAATGTAATAGATACATATATTAATCAACCGACTTTACCAAATAGAATGGATAAGCCGTCTAGCGTGGAGAGATTTTGGTACTTTATTGCCCTTTGTATGCCTACAGAGCAAATCTTAGCTTGCAATACAAGGGTCGAGGCTGTAGTGGAGGGATTTAGACAAGAGCCACGTTCAGAGGCGGAATTTTAAAGCCTCGGTTTACCGAATGTTGCAAATTCTAAACAACCAATGTATTTTCAACGAGCTCTTACTACGAAAAATGGATAAAGCGCCCCATCTATTTATCGATATCACCTATTGTCGTTTGTACATTGTCAAAGCGTTGTTATTCTGCTTGGCGAAGCAAGGCTCTTATAGATGCAAGGAAGTAAAAGTATTTCGAAGTGAATTTTACTGCGTACAGAGACTCCGGAGATACTGTAAGTTTCAATGAGTTTTGTAAGCATGTCACTAAAGCTTCTCGCAGTTACCGGTTTATGGGAATCCACATATCAATCATTGAATTCCATACATCAGTTTATTCATAGGAAATATATATAAATTGTCACAATAAGATATTTACTGATGTAGATAGAGATGTTGTACTGATGTACACCTGCACTGGTGTACCCCTGAAAATATTCCCCATAGATGCTGGTGACATTTAACGTAGCATTGTGCACACTCTTTATGAAGACGTGTATTTTAGTGGTTTTTAGTTTCCAGATAAGTAGTGAAAGAAAGGAATAAAAGAAACAAAAACCTTTATTGTTAGCCCAATATGACAATAATAAAGATCACAAAAAAAGAACAATAATAATTAATTTGCAAATATTGCGCTAAAAATGTAGTTTTATTTATAATAAAACATTATATTATCTAATGCAATTAATAAAAAATGAAAATACATCAATTAAATAAACAAATAACCTTATCAAATTGTAGCTAAACAAAATACCTCAACATTTTATTTAAAGAAAAGCAGCACAATGCATTGAATATTAATTTTCATCGTTTATACGTAGTTGGGTTGGCAAAGTCACCCGGACTAAATCCGGTGTTGAACTTAAAGGAACCACATAAAAAGATTTTATTTTCGCGCTTCTTTGCATTGCTTTGTGTAAGGGTTGACAGCTAGCACCTAATAAAATATATGGGAATATGAAACAAGGGACGATACAAAAAAAAACAACCACGTTTCAACGAGCAAACAAAAATGTTCGGATTTTAAATTATGACATGAAACTTGTTTTATTTCTTTTGTACAAGAAAAGGTTTTTGTTATTCAGTTTTTATTGACAAACATGGAAATAAAAAATCATACCTAGTCTGCTGTTCTTTGAGAGAATATAGAGGATATTTTTATGTTAATGTTAAATAGGTATGAAATGCTGATTCCGTGTAGACGCCAATTCTGTGGAAATCGAATTAAGAGCTGTCAAGAGAAATCTTATTTAACCTTTCACCTTTAAAGATCTGATATTTGATACATAGTCCTTAATTTGTTACCTTGCTGTATATTTTCGAGAGCGATGAAGGTGAGTTCGCTGACATATTCTAAAATAATGCGCCACACTTCGGCACATGATCGATGTTTATACATTCCGATGCCTTGTTTTAAATATTTCATAGATATGTTAAGTACTAAACAGGCGTAAATCTTCGCTTCAGTTCAGGAATGGAATCCTGTGAGCCTTTCGATTTGGCGTCAGGCCAAGCCATAAATCTAACATAAAATTAGATTTTTATTACTTTTACCCGGTCTTCACTCGCAACAATTTATTCATTGGTACTAACCATGGCGTAAACAGTAATTGTGTGGTTAAAAAAAATAATCGGACGGTATTGAATTTTTGATTACGCCAAAGTTTTTTTACACAATAAAAAAATTGACTACGAAAATGTACTTTCCCCAAGTATGTACTTTCCTTAATTTATTTTTTTATTTCAAAGGTTAAAGACGAGGAAGAATTCACGACGAAATAGAAAGTAATTTCTAATTTCGAGGATGGTAATTCAATAGAGTGATTCTCGGCATAGCTTCAATTCCGTTCCCGATGGAATCGCTCAACAGCCAAGGACAGTCAACTGGAATTCCACAATGGGTAACAGACATTCAGAGACCATTTAGAAGCGGACCGGCATACTACTGGCTACTGAGCACACACGCACAGCTAACTCTGTTTGTGCAGCAAACGTGCATTGTGGAATACGGACTAATCTAAAAATATTTGAATAGCGGCCATTTATAAAATGTTCTCAGGCAACTTGTTCGTTTTCAATGAGTTAATTTAGATACTTTTGATGTAGATACTAGTACGAGGTTGTTAGATATGGAAGTTTCTAGCCCTTAAGAAGATTTTCTATCCTGAAAAAGTCAAAGTATTAAGCCAAATATTTAGATGTGTAATGTATATGAAATATTGG
This sequence comes from Theretra japonica, assembly GCA_033459515.1. Classification (NCBI taxonomy): domain Eukaryota; kingdom Metazoa; phylum Arthropoda; class Insecta; order Lepidoptera; family Sphingidae; genus Theretra; species Theretra japonica. The sequence continues at coordinate 9,726,149 of CM065943.1, forward strand.
AATCCGATAATAAAGTCTAGGACATACGAATGTTAATTTATTTTAAGGCCTTGTGCCTAAGCATACGACAAATGTCTGTATAGTTGTTGCTTTATTTGTTGATGCCATGTTAATTAAATATTTAATTAGATAACGTTCTTGTCTTTAAGACTCCTAGAGTAAACTCACATGATTAATGATATAAAAAATATGTTATTTAGTAACTATATGTTTTCATTTTTTATAAAAGGGATTGGGGCCACCTTTTAAGCTTAGAATGCTCGTGCCAGGAATAATTATCTTATAAGGCTAAATAAAGCCATCAGATTTTAATTCAAGTAGCGTGTGGCGACGGGTCTCGTCACGGCGTACCGTCTGATAAAACTTTCATGAAGTGGTCAGAGCAAACTAGATTGTCGCCTGTCGCAGCTAGAACTCAGTCGCAATTTGTTTTGCTACACTTTTATCTGCCCGCAGGGATTTTATGTGTTCGCATTATGGGCCTGGTGATGTACTGCGGCTTTCCACCTTTGCATAGAATAGAAATACGCAGAGTCGTAATGGCCGATATGATGTGCCTTGCAGTCAAATTGGCGGCATTTTTATTTGGATCCAATTTTTCCAGTTGTTGAAAAACGCGGATCGTGATTAACGTAAACTGAAACTATGTTTTATTACAAAGTGTTTCATTAACACGCCGGCTTGACTCGGGAGTTGGGTTGAGTCCACTTTACGTGCCTCTATTCTTAGAAAGCCAACGTGGTTTTATTACATATAAAACATGTACAAAACGAAATAGTGTGTTGCTTCTATTTAGGGAGATGCGAGTTTAACCACCAGGCGAGCGACCGGCACGTCTTATCGTTCTTATTAAGTAAAGAAAAACAAAACAACAGCATATTAATCCATATGTCTGTCCATCCATCCATCTGGTATCTCTACAAATGGTCGTCTCTATGTTTGTTTCTCTGGCTTGGTTTATAAAGCACATAGTAGTAAAGTTTGGCCTTATTGATTTTACATGTAGGTAGCCGTCATCTGACGGCCGACAGGCGCGTGGAATTGAGATCGCATTGGTTGCATCCTCACTTATTCATAGCTTGCTCTTCGCTAGAATTACCAACGTAACTCAGACATATATATGTATATGGGTCCCATTTTGAACAAAATTAGCAGTCAAAAACGGCAATGGCTTAACAAAAATCAAGAATTTAATAAAGTATTAAATCATAATTAAAATTGGGCAGGTTGCACCATTACCTATTTTCTATGAATTACAGTATCACTTGTGTTTCACATCGTGAAGAGATGATAGTAAAAGGATGTCAAGATTAAAACTGGTACGCACGTCTTGAATACAGTACGAATGAATCGTCTTAAACGTGAGAACTTGTCATACTGAAAATAGACGTGAAGAGACACTTTTCTTGTCACTTGGTGTTTGTAAGAATCAAAAGCGCAATAATTCCTGCCCTCCCCGACTCGCAGACTTCATTCTCATTTCCAAGTAATGAATCTTTGATGTGCAAGTTATTGTAGATGTTTGCTGGAATATATATTACGTATTAATCATTTTTATAATATTCTCTTAAAAAACTTTATATCTATATGCGAGTATGTAGCAATGAACAATATGTGTAAACCGTATATTTTTTCATCGCATGAGGTTATTGTGGCTCCGTTCCCATTTCGCATTCAATAATCCCCTCAACCAAAATTCATTTGCTCAATATGCGGGCGTGGCGGCTCCCACTAAGTAATGCACTTTGTGGCCTCCCAACAACAACGAACTTCACATACGTAACTTTTACATCAGCTAGAAATGGAGTGAAAGGCTTAATTATGTTACAAGTAAAAGGGTTTCACCCCAAACTATCCAGTCTTACGGTATTATTAGCCAATATGTAAAGCATTGGGTTCCATAACTTTCTCAAATAAACCCCTTAATGCTGAGGTTAAGCCTGTCCTTGATTCAATGGATGTCGGCCAGAGAGACGAGTCAGCGCAATAAAGCCTTTACGCTAGTTCACTTGAATAGTAACTAGGGATTTTGTTGTGTGCCATGAACAAAGAAAAGTGCAAACCTCTTTCCTACGCAATCTCCTTTATTGGAACAATTTTGAGCTCTTTTAAAGAAAAGTTAACGCATGTGGTATTATTGTTGCCTTACTCGAAGTGGAATGGGTGGTAAGAGGGATTTTCAGAGAAAGAAACTGTATTATGGAACAAATATCCAGAGTTCCAAGAATCTCGGAGGAAGCTGTTTAAAACTCCCTCGTTGCACGTGCACAAGAGCAACTTTTACTCCCAAGCGCCATACATTTTCCGCATTGTTTGCAGAGATTTAAAAATTCTTAAACGTACCTTGGCCACTCATGTGGGAATTAAAAACTCAAGTAAGCTTGTACATTCATGGGCATTTAATCCTTCCAACGTTATTTTTCAACGTATATTTAGGTACATATTTTTTGAGCTTGTCGCTTCTGCAAACAATATTCTACACGCTATACAAATATGATTATAAAAATAAAACCGCTTAAATAAAAATGATGCATTATTTTACTCAGACGTACTTGTCTTTGAAGTAAATATTTGTATCGCTCCCAAAAAAGCTACATTGTTCGTTATCTCAATGTGGAAATTAGCTGCTATTGTCTTGAAAATATGCCGCGTTGTGTTTCATATATTTTATTTTCCTCCTTTATATATGTTTTATAACTGCAAGATTTTCATTAATGAACATTATTTATTTCAACGGCTAGGTTTATGTGAAAAATTCATATATTTTCCCCCGTGCGAATATATTGGCGTATGAGATAATAATATAATGTAAAAGGTTTTTTTGCCATCGAATTTCCTTGTGTTTAGCTTGAGATTTTTTCATTAAACTACACTGTGTTTAAGGTAAGGTATATCTTCAATATCCATTGTACTAGATACCTTGAAAGTAGTAGAGCCACGTTGTTGCCAGCCATGACTGAGCATGAATGGGCAGGTTCGTCCTTGGAGGAATCACTGTCTCGCAGGAGATCGACGTGAAGCGACAGCTGCTGTCGCATTTCGTTCGGTGAGTGAGACTGTCGGATGCCCTATACCCCTTTTCTCTTCCAATCCTTTTACCTTTCCGTTCCCCTGCGGATCTGAGAGGCCAGCAACACATCCACGATCCAAGCGTTGTAGATGTTCATGGGCGGCAGTGATCACTTACCATCAGGCGAGCTGCTTGCTCGTTGGCCGGACCTATGCTATAAAATAAAATCACGTAATATTTTCGAATGTAATATTTTTTCACAATAACAGTATACCTGTAGATACTATTATTTGTACCTACAAATATCTATTAAAAGACACCAAAACAGTACTTCAAAGCCTGAGTTCACGTTGTGCCATGGTATATATAAGTCGGAATGAAATGATGCACGGGACAAAGGCCCTCGCTGTTTTCACTAGGCTATTCTTCCTAGCCCGCGTTCAAACTCATTGATAACTTGAAATAATACACAATTTCTTATAAGATACTACACATAAAGATTGTATTTAAGTAGAAAATAGGTAAGAGGGATGGATAGTACACAATAAGACAGTTTTTTTGCGTAAAGATAAAATAATGCTACTGTACGTACTTAAAAAGTATTTAAAATTATTAAATTTAGCGACTTGTGTTAAAACAAGCGTAACAAAATGAGGCATTCAATTTCTCAATGAGCGAGCAGATTCATTAGCAATCAAGTCAATAGAGCACGGAACATTGCTTTCCTTTCTAGAAGTGCCGCGCTACGGTCATTAAATGTTAAAGTTACAAGGGTGAAAACATGAGAGTATCTGAATCCGGCTTGCGTGGGGCGAGGCGGGGCAGTGTCGGGAGCAACCGGGAGTCGCCGGGAGAGCAGTGCGCTCCCGGACCGCGGCCCGCCTGGACAGCTCCCGCCGGCTCCGCGCGCGCTCCGCCCGCGATCTAACTTGTACAACAATCGCACAATGAGAACAAACCAGATCGCTGCGTTTGACGCCGAATCGAATATGTGAAGTGTCCCATTTGTGTCCGCTGTGCCGAGTGTTTCGATTGTTTTCGTGTTTGCGATGACCGCTGCTGATTAAGATTACTTTGGCTTGCACTTTCCGGTTTTAGTTATGCAGGTAATTAGTGTTTAAGATTTTAAAAATATTAAAATTTAAATTGCGACCTAATTTCAATTATAAACAATATGCTATAAATATGAGAAACAACATACAGAAAACGCTACAAATGTACATTTCAATTCAAATTTAATGATTTCTTTAACGCAGTAGATACGTATATTTTTTTATCACTTAATTATTTAGACCTATATTTTATGAAACTAATTGAATCAGAGAAGTTACTATATATTTTTATTATATATCTATAAAGATCTGATATTCAGGAACATATGGGAGTAATAAAAAACAGAATCCACTGATTGATTCCTTCCCGGTCACGAATAATTCACGCACAACGGTAAAACGTTTATGTGACGGTAGTATCATACAATACGGAATGAAATTTATTGACAAATTTTATTAGCCTTTCAATTATACCCCTTGATTAATTGTTTGCAAAATGTATTAGGATACTTATGTGTACATATTTATGCGAGCGATTATTAGATAGAAATTCACACAACGCAACGGTAAATTCTAAAGGTCAGAGAGGTCTATGACCTGAAATCGACCCCAAGATTTTAAACATTATCTTAGACCTTATGCGTCCCTTAATAATAATCTGTTATTTTCCAATATCTTGCACTCTCAATTGCACTTAAAGTTTATTTTGAGTTTAAGAAAATATCAGATGTAACATCATTATCAATATTTTCAGCCCTTATCCACTTACTGCTGGGCACAGACCTCGTTCATCTTTATCACCTTTTCCTGGTGTACCATCTTAAGACTTAATGTATGATCTGCAGTAATTTTCATAATAATTATTAAAATTGTTAACACTATTTGTACAACTATTTTATCTGTTACGGAATCAAACCTATTACGCAAATATACATACATACATAAACTCACGCCGTTTTCCCAAAAGGGGTAGGCAGAGGTGCTACCAGGACACCTACATTTCGCCTTGTATGTTCCCTCCCACGATGTGTTACTATCGCCATTTTGGGCACAAATTCCTAACTTCAGGCTGATATTGAATAGAAAAATCCAATATTACTTTTACGCAAATGTATAGCAAAAAATGCTATAAATGACGGATATACCTAAACATCAACCAATTATACCTCTTATGTTAAGCGATGAAGTGATGCTCTGTTCCAGCGTTTTATAATATTCTACGTATACCGCATGTCATCATTAGTACTACTTTACTCAAATGCTAGACAGAAGCTTCTTCAAGAGGCCTCTACAAGTCCGACCTTCGTTTCATCTTAAAGAGCAGCGCTACTTACTATATAGCTATATCTATTGCCCTATTTGATCATTTAGTGAACCATTGTCTGTTTTTCCTGTAACGTTGCGTATATTACACAAACTTTGCACATTACTTACGGAGTAAAGAGGAATGCCAAATTTCCATACATCATTGGGCCCGAATTGGTAAAAATTGAAAAGGTAGTGTTATTTCTTAGGGGATTATTTCAGTTTAAAATATTCTTCATTTATAATTCATTGACGATTGCCTTGTCGAGATATTTTGATGTTGAATAGAGCTGATTCTATAGATTTTTTTTTTATATGTCCTGAACTTGTCTTTTAATCTCTGAAAATGGTATTTTTCCTCTACTTATAACAATCTAGCACATATTTGTCCCACTGCAGGGCATGGGCCTCTTCTCCAATGGAGAGTGCGATTGAGAGGAGTGAGTTCATAGTCTACGTTAACTTAATGCGGGTTGACGAACTTCTCATAACATAAAAAGTCTTACAAATCGCTAACGTATGCAGGATTCTTCACGATGTTTTCCTCCGCCGTTTCTACTTACATATATTACTTCCAATCTAATGGAAAAATTTCTCAATAATGCTAATAGTAAAATACATAAAAGTTAAATTATATACAAAGAGTATTTATAATATAGAGGGAGCGCTGGTACTTCAAAAACGTAGATATAAATTGTGGTACCGCCTTTTTCTGCCCTCTTATTGGCTAACATATGACAGGATGTCCAACATGCACAAATAATTTGAAAAATAAAAATAAAAATGTACTTTATGGATATTAAATTCTGCTCAAACTCGTTATAGACGGATAAAAACTAAATTTACTTTCAGTTACCCACGGAATTTAAAGCAATTTGTGCTAAAATAATTAGTTCAATTTTCACTAATGTAGTAGCGCTACCAACATTACGAACAAAAAAAATGTGTGTTTTTGAAGACGCAAATGTATGACATCGCTCCCTCTATATTATAAATACTCTAAGACTATATATTTGAGTGGAGCGTATTGGCTTTGCATTTCTTTTTTTTTCTCCAAGATTGACACAATTTACTTTTTAATTTACGTTTTAATCAAAACTATAATATTCCGGTTTTTACGCGTTGTATTTTCATGAATTATACAATATTAAAGTTTGTTATTTTAGTTCATTATGATCGAATAATATGGTCGGTTTGTCTATACTAACATATATACGTATTTATTCCCAATTTTCTCTTGTCTGATTCTGATCCTAAGTAAATCTAAGGTCCAACTTTCTGCGTAATATCATAAGAATAAAAAGGTTTTAAAGGTTAAAAACCTTTTTATTACCCCAATGAAATTCAATTTTCTCGATCCATAAACAGAAATGACATTAAAGCACATTCCCATATTTATTTGTAAAACAATATCCGCGCGGAACAAACATCTCATCGCAATATAATTTCAGAACCAGTAAATTTTAATGGTATTATAAAAGGACGGGAAATACAAAAATAAAACAGTTTCTTTCTTCTTTCTACCTAAAATATTTACGTTGTCGTCAAACACAATCACAAATAATACCGATCCATAGGAGCTTTGTCAGCGATCAAAAATCAACCGGGGAATTTTATGATAAGATATTGCGCCTGTCTTTCGAACATTTTCCTTCAATATCGTGGTTTCTGAATATCTTGTTAGTTCCTTCACTCGCTTCTTTAATACTTGATATAAAATGGCGTTTCCAAATGGTTAAATATCAACCCTCGACTGTAATGCTTACTGACTGTCAGGAGAATTTTCCTGCTACGTGGGCCGGTGATATCTCTATCACTTTGATAAATTCTATTTATATCTTGCCGGGTATATTTTACAGAAATTCAAAAATATTTATTGGAAGACACATTCGTCATACGTTTTCTCGTAGTGTATTATTATCGTATTTCATATTATCGAAACAAAGATGCCGCTTACGATTTTTTTCAAAAAATTCAGACTCAATTTTTGCCCATGTACTCGTAAGTCCGAAAATGACTACCGTGTTGAAGCGCGTCCAATCTCTTCGGCTAACTAGCTCCCTACACTTTGACAAGCGGCGAACAAAGCGACGCCTGAACTGCGAACGTTTTAGTACGAAGTGTTTACGAGGATTTGAAACGCCGTCAACAGCTCGCCCAATTACTTTACTCCACACTGAATACCTTCAGATTGATACTCATACATATATCCGCGGACACCGTGCTACAATCAATGAAAAAAACAATAGCACGTAGATTGATTTACCCGATTTTAATGGGACTCGCTGATTGATCGATCAACCCGTTCCAATTTAACGCATTTCTTTTTTATACCAGGCGGCAGATGCGTCATTTGATGGATAACTATAACCGCAACCACAACACCATCGGTAAATGCATTGTCACCCGTAGAATTATTAAACCTAACCCAACCACATTGAGGTCAATAAAACTCAGAACTCTTCGTCTAGGCGTTGACAGTAGTAGATAGTGAGAATTACTGAAGCCAGGCTCTACTAAATTATCATCGTTTCATATTTCTTATCATCAATAGTATTATAATATACTGTTAATTTTCACTGTTAAAAACCAAAGAAATCGTGCGCCAAGCAAAACAATTTTGCGATGTTGTGAATTTGAATAAATGACATAAAATGAAAATTCGATAATTAATAAATCAATTTACTATTACGAAATAATCCTTTTTGTCAATTCATGATCGGTCGTATATTTTTAAAACAAGAACTGGATCATTGATACCTATATGTTTGCTGAGTAAATTATTTCTTTATAACTTGATTAAACAAAGTATGTTAATTAAACGAAGGCAATACGTAATCTACTTTATGCAAAGTGGCATAATTCCCATGTTCCCAACAGATAAGAGCTCTTATGATTAGGAGCAAACTTAATTATTCTACAGGTACGAGAAATTCATTGAATTAATGATAATGCTGTTATACTTGTACACCTTCAACATCTTATAACTTGATTTCAGTTTTAGCCGAGAGAATATTAATTTAAGACACGGGAAGTCTTACAGATTTCGCTGGGAATAAATTAATCATCCGAATAATAAAAAAAGAATACTGGACAAGAATGCCTTCGTTTAAAGGTTATGTAAGCACAATATATTACATGGAATAAAATAAAACAAGCTACATTTAGATGTCAGCGTGGTATAATGAATCATTTCGGATGAAAGCGTACGCCGGATAACTGCACATCATGCTTTATTTCTCACAATAATCATCATATAACTCAGTTTGTAGCACGAAATTCGTGGCACTTCTGAGCAATAAAGAAAAACAAATTTCGTATACGCTTTAATCACTTTTAGAATATAGACTCGGAAATTTACGCGTTGAGAACGTCAACCGTGTTAGATCCTCCATAAAGTTATTTTTTACTAAATCCACACTTTTGTTCTCACATCTGCCTATTGCACACTCATCTTCCGTCAATAATTATTAAGATTCAATCCCAACCACAAAATTGAAAGGCACTGGTCTAACAATTCGTAGTATCAATTTGGCAGATTAAGGTTCCAACCCTTTCCACAAGACGTGGAGCAATCCGACCCCGAACTCAATAGGCTGTAAGAAATATACAGGCTATTACGTCATCACGTAGAGGCCCAGCCAATTTGACTAGTGATTATTATATAGGCACATTTGACTCTAGCCTAATGGTACTAGGAAAGGTCTGATTTCATAAAAGCCTTTCCTCAGGTATCCCTTTCTTAATTAAGGGTACTTTTATCCCGTCGAATGTTGCCTAGAGTAAGGATTTCCATATTTTTCATTATATCTTTTCCCCTCAAGAAATTGGTCCTAAATATCAAAATGATTCTAAGAAATGTTTCCCAATGTAGCTCAATTAAAGGCTTAGGAAGTTTTCTTAAACAGCCAATAGACAATTTTGAATGTACTTAAATTGTATTTCACTTAGTTGAGCCGTTCCCTTGTGACCAAAGTTAGAATTGATTATAAATCAGAAATTAATGTAAAGTTTTCATTGAATAATTAATTTGTTTGTTTGAGTTGTGAGCCTTTGCCGGCAGTTAATGTCTCATGCAACGCTTACTTATGTACAAACTGATTTTATTTATATTTGCTGAAACGCAATCTTCTTTGAATAAAGCTCAGTTTAGTTTTTTTTATTTTGCACTATAATGTATTATTACATGATATATAGTTATAGGATATATAGTTAATGCGTTTAGATCTTATTTATAAACGGAAAACATGTTATAAAATATACAAATAGATCTCTTCTCGTGTCATCTGATAAATCCAGAATAGTTTTAAGAATGTGACACATAACTTAAGCTTTTATTTATAAAGAAAGTAATTATTTAAAAAACACTACAATAAACTTGAATTTTATGAAATTTTATTACCCTCAGAGAACAACTCCGCATAGTATTTTTATCTAAGCCAACCCAGCCGAATAAGTTTACGCCGACTGCAATTTTTATCCCGAATCCTTAGTGAGAGTTCCATTGTTTTTACGGTATGCCTCCATTCGTTACGTCCGTATCACCTAGCCCGCAGCCTGTCACCGTTCGCATACATTTGTCACGTTTTTCCCTTTCACACAAATAAAATCCGCTTTTAAAAGAACTAGGCCTGGGAATAACATCGGCGTATTAATACCGCGTCCTACTCACACGTTCCTTTGTGGGTATTGTTCCTTTGTCTAAACTCTGAACCGTTAATCCTTCACGCTAATTTAATTTTACAGAAATTAATAAGGCACTATTAATGTGCTTTACGTACTTGAATAGCAAAGGCCAAGTGCTGGTGGTAAGGTAATGTAGATATTGTTATCGGCCCTATAGCGCCCATCGCGTGTAATAACGGAAATTTCATTATAGTTGTGGACCCCCGCATGTATGTCGTGATTCGGTATCCACCAGGCCTGCATAATTGTTTCAACCAACGAGAGATAAAATTATACATTGCAGTCACTTTGTTATGGCAGGATAAAAAGGTAATTTGAAATACAGACAAATGCACGTCAAATATTTCAGCAACTAAAATTCGATTGAGAATAAATTGCTCCACTTTACATTACGTTATCAGAAATAGGTCCAATTTAGGAAAAAGCTTTGTTGTACGTCAGCCAATAGCACCTGTGGCCCGAATAATTTGTAAACAATACCGACATCAACGGACAACTACTATACATTTTTAATACGTTATGTGTCGATAGCGCTTAAACGAATTAAGGACAAAAAGTAACTGGTTGAATTGCTTTTTATTATTAAAATACCATATGTTTTAATTGGCACCCATATCTACAGTAATTGAATAAAGTATAAATGTGTGTCAACACAAATATATTATATTTAATATGCACTTGAATTTTTTTATCGTTTTTCATCCTTGTGTCCTACTTATTGTTGTGCCTCTGTTCAACTTATTCAACTATACTGTGTGAACAATATCAAACTTTAAGTGTATGCTATAAAATATTCTATTATTTTCACTATATGGTGACTGCCTCGGTGGCGCAGTTGTACTACGATACGATTACAAATCTGAGGTCGCGGGTTCGAATCCCGGGTCGGGCAAAGTGATATTGGATTTCTCTAATCATTATCAGCTCGGAGTCAGGAATTTGTGCCCGATATGGCGATTGGCTCTCCCCCTATCACATCCTGGGACGGAAAATACGAGGCGAAACATGGGTGTCCTGGTGGCACCTCTGCCCACCCCTTCTGGGAAAAAGACGTGGTCACTGACATTTGTTTATACTCTGTCAGGACGGTCATTGAGAAATCTTATTGTAAATGCAGTATGTTCAGTCTTAGTGTGGTTATACTCGTATGTATAAGCTCTAAAGTGGATGTACTCCGCTTGATCTCAGATTACGGACACACTAGTTTGACTACATGTGTACATCGTGAAGTTTTGCTTGATTCAGATTGCTTTATACCTACAGGGTGATATTGACATATGGTATTTAATTTAAACCACACGTTCCTAGCCACACCAGGTAAAATTGTACCAAGTTCAAAAACTGCCTGGTAGTTTTGTCAAAAATTTTAGTTTCCAAGGCCTTTGATCAACCCTATGGATCAATCCATATAGGCACGATTCTTTTTACAGCTCAGGTAAGTTCCCGAACCGATTTGAAGTTCAGCTAAGCGGTAAAAATACTTGTATCTATATGGGATGGCCAAAAATAGTGAAAACTAAAATCACGATTTTTTGACAAATATTTTTTTCAAAATTTGTACAATGTCACTTGGGGTGATGAGAAACATGTGGGTTAAATTAAGTAACATGGTCAATATATCCCTGTATATGCATACATAATATTATATAACATGTCTGATACCATGTGTATTTACTCGTATAGGAATAGGAAAGGTAAAACAGAACTGTGACAAAAGCCGCTCAGTGCGAAGGAATGGCTATTGTTACGTTATCAGATGACAAGATAAGCCGCGCGTCGTCAGCTCGTCAGCACAATGCTATCTGCGCTGATGCCATTCTATTACGACTAAATGAATTTCTTCGCGAATTACTTTCTTCGCCGAGTAATTTAAAACAAGCGCTTTGTGAGTTAAAGCAGCCTCCCCTGACATTGTCCTGAACTTAATTTTAAATTCGAAATACTTTTTGTCTTAGCGTAATTCGTGAAAATCATGTTAAAAAATAAATAAATGTGAATACATCAAAAGTCACATACATAATTCAGACCCCACATTAAGATCAATCAAGTCTTGTGTCGTGGGAATCAGAAACCACGGGAGACTTATCAGTCGGCGTCTAACCAACTAGGCTACGGAGGCTGTTCTAGATCATTTATTATAATAAGGTATTTTTTATTGGGTGGGAAATACGACACTGTTGTTTTTACGAAACGAATTTTGTTCTAATCAATATACCGAGTACCTCCAGACTTCGACCAAAAACGAAACCAGGTGGTACTTTTAGTGACTTCAGATAAAATGCATCTAAAAATTTTTCAAACAAAGAAACTATTTTTTTTTGTAATTTTTTACCTATCGCCGTGTTTGGGTAGTAATTACATACATAGTTTTTTCTAAAATAATAATGTGCACCCTCTTATTTTTAAAGACGCAATAGTACATAAGGGATTAAATAATTATTTTATTAAATAGTATGTATTTACCATCAAAATACGATGGTACTTAAATATTACAAAAAAGAACGTCGCTTTTCTTCATATGCCAATTTCCTCTCTATGATTTCTACAGAAGAAGCAAATAAAGAAGTTATATATAATACACATATGAAAATTCATACAACATGCCCTTTGTGAAAACCGAAAAACTTTGTCTCTTCCATTTATATGCCAAGTACATTTCGATATTATTCAACCAATACACCGAGTTTAAATAAAAATGTTGTTTTTGTTCTTTTTTGTGATGTGCAAACGGTATTAGCATACCCATTGGTACCATGCACGACCGCTAACCCAGATATTTGAATAGCACCCATCAAAGGCTTACACGGAACGTATAAATGCTATAAATTCGTGTATAAAATAGGCCACATTTCGATACGGTATCGTTCTGGCGTTTGATCCCTTACAAATATGCAGATTTGAATAGTGTGTTATAATACCGTGTGACAGCCTACACACGACACAATTTTCATGCTGTTTACAAACGAGCAACTGTTGTTTCTTGTTTCAATTTCACTCTCTATGCAAATCAACTTTCGGAGCATGTCATCCGACGCGAACCCACATACATTAAACATTTAAACTGTGGCAACATTGCAGACGCCCATCAACTATAGCTCCTTTTTCTTGGCTATTTCGCTACGTTCCTAAAACATTGGCTTGAGAGATGCGAGTTGCTGAAGCGGAGCGGAGAAGACAAACTTTCGACTCGGTAAACTGAGTACCTGCTAAGTAATTACCTATGTCCTATATAAACAAAGTAGTTTGTTTAGGAAGAAGCTACTGTCTTGATTCACGTTGTCAAGTTAAATATTATTATTGCGTATCTTGGTACAGGTAGAAAACTGAGTCCTCAATGACGTCTAAATAATTTATTATTAATCCTCCTTTCAATCAAAATCATTTAAAGATAGTACAGTTCATAATATTGCTGTATCATATCCTCAATATTTATATTTCCATATATACATATATATGTAGGTACACAAAACATGCAAAACAAAAGCCAGTCCCAAAAACACATCGGCAAAGTAGGTTGATATATATCAAGATGCAGATTAAAAGATATAAAACTGCAAAGCTTCGTCATTGTACTAGGTGCCAGACTAAATTTGGGACGCAACAGAGCGAAAATAACCCTAATACTCGTTGGATACGTTGGATAAGCACTCGGAATATAAACTGTGCCGTGTATGAACAGTGTACGAAAAGTTATCCCGCTGTTTGAGTGCACATGCAAAATTTTTGTCCGAATGAGAGCTCATCGCAGCAACGCTCGCATTCTAGAACACCGGCAGGAAAGCCACAGATTATTTCCTGTACATTCAATTTCAGTGTATAGCTATATAGTTCAAGTCTCTCTTTAAAAATGCCTTTCGTAGTGAAGATAAATTTGTGGTATTAAACGAAATGATGGTAGGTAATTAATTACTTTTATTTTGTGCTCCGAAAGATAAAAGGCATTCGAACGTAATTACTGCAAACCATAACTTAATAAACACAGCTGTTCGATACGAGTAATAAGTAGGTATTATTAATGTTTCTTGAACACGTTATGAAAAATAATTAATAATTTTATATTAATGTAATACTTAGCTTTTTAATACTGTGCTCGTAGTATGTTTATCGCAATGGGTCTTCTTTCTGACTCCGCATACCAATTTAATTTAATTACAATTTACTATTATGACACAACATTACATTATTGGATGTCGTCAAGGAAGATAGGAGGGTCAATGGCCTTACTATGGAGGATACCGAAGATCGGGCGAAATGGAGGAGAATTAGCCAGAAGGCGGACCCTGGCACCGACCGGGATAACGCCAGGTAGAAGAAGATAACCGCATAACTTATCCTCGTGGTAACTCTTTCTCTCTCTCTCTTCAGCCCCAGCAAGTCCACTGCTGAACATAGACCGACGTGTTAACTACTATGGAATAAACTGTAAAGTAATACCTTAGTATTGTTTCATTGGAGTTGTTTATCAGCAACACAAACTTATATTAAATACTATGCCATTATGAGTATCGATCCTGGAGATTGACTTTAACGAGCTTACTAATGGTAGGCCAACTGAGATTGAAATTTATTTTGCTCCAAAATGATGTCTTAGATTTACGCGAATGTTACACATTGAAAAAAAACTATTTTGTACGGATTTTATCGCGATTTTGTTATTTATTTATTAAACTTCATACAATAAAGCAGCGACCTGCTGTGATAGACTCCTGGCACTGAGGTACATGAGCGGCAGTGAACGTTTACCATCAAGCGGGCCTCGTGCTCATGTCCCTGCAAAAGGCCATAAAAAATAACACTGACAAAACGTATCTACACTGCACCTTATAGTGACAGTGCGCTTAAGATTTATCTCCGGTCGATACAATTATGCCGGCATGCTCGAGAACGAACAAAGACATACTATAGCCTAAATCAGAACAGGTACTACTTATGTGAATCACTGTAATGTACTTTCTATATTCTGTTCATACAAACTCTTAAGTTAGGTATGTTGACGCCAAGAATTCCAATACAATCAATGGATTTTTCTAAACTTTCTTTGAAACATTTCACAGGCCCTATTCATATTATATTCCATGTTGTCAATGTAACACAATGCTTTCGAGCTGCTTCGCATATTACTACGCTTTTTATTTGGAAAATTAAAAAAACGTTTTAATAAAACTTGCTTCGGATACTCAAATGAAAAGGACCACTTTTTATACAAAATATTTTAAAACGAAATACATTTTATATTCGTTTTGGTATGTTGTTAAGAATACGTTAATGCAATTAAAAATATTTTTACACATGCAAATAGCATGCTAGGAGGTAGCATAAAATTAAGTTACGATAACTTAATTTGCAACATCTCAGTTTAGAGACGAGTTAAGACAAGCAGGAAGTTCATTTCCTACTTGGCCATTAAGTCTCCGGCACGTAGCATACTTGTTTTATAAAGAAAATCTGTCAAGGAAGTTGCACAACCACTTAATATTTCCTATTACCTGTCTATAAATATGTTCAAGAGGATGTGAAGGGGCAGCTCTACGACGCAGCAACACTTAGTTTTAATCACGTAAATATACTACTACATCTTACTTTATAATCATTTTATTGGAAAAATTAAATAAAAATAATATTGTCGCTTTTAAATTTGTTTAAAATAAGATTTTTGCAAGTATAGTAGGTATCTACAATACAGTATATTAATTGGCAACATTTATAGCTTGAACGTCTCGACCGCTATAATAGTTTGTCAAACTGACGTTGGCTTTTAAAATATACCCTATTTAAAATTGCATTAAGGCTCTTATTACATTGACGTTGACAGTTGAAATATACCCTATGTACACTGACATTAAGTTGACATTACATTGACAAACCTCTAGAGGTAGGGACGTTCGACTAGGTACATTTAAAAAACAAATATAATTTCACTACACACTTGCAGTACATTAAACATATATTTTTCCTAACACTAAACAGAGGTATAAATACTCCTATAAGTTTAGTATAAAAGAAAACTTTATTGCTCTGTTTACTAAACTTGAATGAGATTTCGATATAGTTCCCTACATTCAACAATAATGGCAGATATAAATTATTGCGTATTACTATATTTGCCCCAACTAAAGCTGAATAACAACAATGTTTTTGCTAAACCAGGCCGACTTTCTAGATGTCGCACAGTCAAGTTCATACCAAGTAAAGGTCAAAAGAGTGACAGAAGGTCAAAGAAGATTCAGAACAACGACCTATCAACAAATTAGATTAATTGTCACAAGCATTAAACTCATTAATGACATCAAATTGAGTATGAGAAGGCGTGTTCTAATCTCTTTAGTACTTTCACAGCGTAACGAGTGTTTGGAACTTTGTGACTAATTGAGGATTTGTTCTCGTCGTATTTCACTATAAAAGGGTTCGTGATTCAATAGTAGTATTTTCGTCATATTCGTCATATATTAGTCATTTTCGTGATACTATTGAACGTGTTACTACTTACTTGGCTACCAATCCAGAACGGAGAGCCGCCAATTTAGGGAGCGAAATTATAGATCTCCGGAATCCCGGTCGCTGAAGGCAGATTGAAATATCGTTTTCATTTGTTGCTTTTAAGCTATAAAGTATAAAACAATTATAACGCTATTTTATTCTGGGGGTGACTTGAATATTCTCATGTGCGAAAACTATCTCATTAACAATGTCTTTCCACACTTAGTTATGCATTTGTATTATATCATGACTTGGAATGCTTCCTAAAAATAATGAATAAATTACTAATTTTATTTAAAATAGTCACATATCAAACATAAATTAAAAAGGAATTGGCCTAGGTATGCAATATGTATAGGATTTTCGTGCTAAGAACCAATCCATTTATTATCCAAACTTGCCTTGTAAATAATGCAATTATATAAAATGATAATTGAGTTCAATCATATTTTCTGTTCACCAAAGGGAAAGAAATGTATCGATATGTTAATGAGAAACGACTATACGTATTTTATATAAAACAATGATCATTAAGGAGCAATATTTTATTTTAACACAACTTTTAGCTGCAATACAAATAGTGTTAATTAACAAAACGATTTTGTTTTCGATACAATAGCACCCGGGTATACATAATATATTTGCCAGAGAGAATAACATCGGGCCTCGCGTGTTTATGTCTCCGCTGGGGTTTGCCTAAGCTCTGCAGAACACTCGTAGGCACTTGATTTTCTTTTATATTCCTCATCCTGTCCACATTGCAAAGCTTTGCTGCTGTATGCAGAGTCTTTTATATAACTTCATACGCACTGGTACATTTTATTTTATTTTAGCTGCTACAATATAACTATTACGAAAGATAATTTAAAATAGATTTAATTTATAACAATAGTAATGCATAGATAGGAGATAGAATGTTTTACACGTCGATTACGGTAACTGCGTATTATTATAACTATTATTCATCCACATTATCCGTTGTAAAATATTCAATTACTTCTAGAATTTTATTATACACCAATTTTACCACATTTCTACCATATAAATAATCTAGGTGGTTAAATGTGGGATGGGGCACCACATAAAATCCAACTTCGTTTGGTATTTTACTACGTAGTATATTGACATCGGTAATGTTGGATAGCCAATCATTATTGGAGTGAAATATGTATATAGGTGCTGTGATATTTTCTACAGGATATGAGGGTGGGGTTTTTGTACCGTAAATTTCCATATTCTTGTCATCGCCGTGGTCGTATTTTTGGAATTTACCTGAGTTAATTTCTTGTGAGTAGTGTACAAATTGTTTCATAGATGCACTACTTGGAGTATGCCCTAATACTACAGGAAGTGTTTCTATATTGATTTGATCATAACTGAATCCAGCAATGAGAAATAATATATTAATGCACAACGGAAATGCAATAGAACACAATGCACCCGCAAATATTTCAATAAATTCATTACTTGGTAAAAATTCATATTGCCCAAGTGAATATGCTCCTTCTGCATACTTATCATGAAACGGCACTAATGCTCTAAAAACTACGCTTTTTATATGACTCGTCCATGCAACTGTTCCGAGGGATATCATTACAGAAACCTTCTCATTGTATTCCTTCAGTTCAGATGTCATCACAAAAAAAGAAGTGGTTCCTTGCGAAAACCCACAATATACCACTTTACTTTGATTTGTAGCATTTAATGTGTAGTCAATCATGGCAGGCAGATCGTAGACACCGATTTCATGCCAACTGAAGTTCCAGAATTCTTCGGAGTCAATAGATAATGTTTTATGATTTCTTGAATGTTTAGTACCTCTTGCATTTCCCATCCAAACGTCGTAACCTTTAGCAGCAAGAATGAAAGCGAGACCTGTATCATTACCAGCTGTCACAAAGTCGTCGCAACTGTTTAAAAACCCATGCATGAGGAACACTGGTTTGCCGGCGCCAGGAATTCTTAGAAGCGAAAGAAGATAGCCGTCTTCGGTTTCCACTATGTGATTTTCACATTTATAGCCGTACTTCTCTATCAGTTGGAAAATGCTTAGGTGTGCATCTTCATTTGTAAGTGCAGAAATAGTATAGGATGTAATATCTTCAACAGTAAGACCTTCGGTTAAATCTGGTACATCTTGCAGAGATTGAATTATATCTGGCAATGCACTTAAAATAACCATTGCACTAGTTATAGTGCTATTGATATTTGTTACAGTATCTTCAATTTCATATGACACAGAACTTTCTACACTTGATAACGAGTCTATTAAAGTACTAATCAATGATCTTTTTGATAGCTTGTGGGCGTTTCCGAAATATATTTCAGACACTAATATTACAATAGTAAACAAAAATATTTTTTCTGTATAAAATAATTCCATCTTTGCCAAAATATGTATAAAATTACTGTCGGTTGACGATCACCACAGCATCTGTTTTAAAATTTTTGCTTGTCTTTATATACTCCTTGAGCGTTGTTTGAGCAGTAATTAATAAAGACTTATTATTATACTAGGGACCGGCCCGGCTTCGCCTATAGTTTATTCGCAGATAGTTTTTGAGTCAAGTCCACATCAACAACATATTATATCTCATACTGTTTTTTTTTATATTTAAACTCAATGGACCTGCTGTCCTCTGTTCTGACTTTTCCGTCCCGTCCCGTTTTATCCCGCTTTGTCCCGTCTAATTCTGTCCTTTCCTGTCCCATCATATCCCTTTGAGTTTAGAAAAGTAATAAATATAATTGAATTTTTGCTCATCCCACGGGAACACTACATTTACCGGGATAAAAAGAAGCCTATGTCTCATTCCAGCGTCAGCTAACTCCTTACAAAGAGTAGAAATCCGTTAAGACGTTCCTAAGATTAGCGTGAACCAGAGGTAAATTAGAGGAGGCCCGTGCCCTGCAGTAGGAGGTATATGGGCTGATACAATACAATACAATACATGTGACAGTTTTGTCTATTTTTATTCATTTTAGTATAGGTTGATTTCATTTAAGACTAAATACCATTCTAGTACGTAATTATTCTTAGCCAGTTTACACATTCATAACATTTGACATTCTCCTCATCATGTTACACACTTAGTACCTGATATTCACGACTAAATGGCGTATTTCTGAGACATTTCTGTTGTAATTTAAAGGAGCACAACTTAAGCTAAATTCTTTGAATTTAATTTGTTCACTCTGAGTACGGCTCTTATACTGTGTTAATTAATTCTTCTTATGTGTAAAGTCATCGCAACTAAAGCTGAGTTTCGTTTAACTGCTCAATTTTTTGTAACTACCAGTTTCCCCGCAATTCTCGAGAGTTGAAATTAATGATATCTTGTAGGAACTCAAATCTATTACGGTGTATTTGTCTCGGCTCGGAATTTTACAAAAATAAAAAGCAATTTTACATAATTATTACAGATTTCATTAAGTTTTATTGGTGAAGTATATTACCGACATTTGGTTTTTAGTGTATTTAGTACCCTTGGGACGCAAATTTAACAAATTCAGATTTAAGTAAAATAATTTGTGCGAGCACGAATTACGAGCTAATTAGTAAAGCACGCACTTCATAAATTAATTATAAATAAAACGAAGGGTTTGAAGCCCTTCATTTATTACTCATTAACAATATTGTTACCGCCGTAGATTTTGTATATAAACGTGTTTCTTAACCTACCGTGCCGGAATATTTGCTCTCTGATCTGATTGGCGGAGGCGAGCTTATCGCCAAATTGGATGCAAGTTTCATTTCGGGGCTTGATTTGTCCGGGGGCTCCAGAATTCTCACTTAAACTCCACTGGAGATAAGTTTATTTTTTGAAAAACTAAAAAACACGTTTCCCACTTTGAGGATAGAAACCATGGCTTGAAATCAACACAAACAACTTTTATATCAAAAAGTCTCGTTTTGAAAATATGTTTATCATGCATATAATTTTCGTGCAATACTCATTCCCCGAGTAATGCTATAGTGACTAGGAAATAGGGTATCTATAGGTTTCCGGACCCGACCGTTTATTAACCGGCTACGCTATGAACAGATGAGTTTCATTTCGGGCTAGTTGTGTTGACCGTGGACCTACGAATATTATATTACCGTATAATCACTTGGCGACTATTGTATTAGGATATGGAATGTCGGGTACATTATGGTAAATTCATATTATGTTTATATGTTGCTAAAGGCACTTACCCACACGTCTTTTAAAAATCCGTCACAGTATAATAGACGCAAGTGATTTAATTCCTTTTGAATTAAGCTTTATGTACTATGAAGGGCTAGGGACAACCATTTTCGCGCAGATGGAAACATTGTTGGATTGCATTGCATTCAAAATGGTCAATGCAGCGCAATCTAAATAAATAATAGTTTAACAAACTTAAAAACACGCTTTAGTAAAAGACCCAACGAAAAAAGTAAAAATAATTGATAATGTATTTACGATTATAAAATGGAGTAAAAATACATTCACGTTATGGTTTAAAAGCTAGGGTAGTTGAGGATAAGTAATTGTTATAAGCAACCCACGCTTTGTAACAATAAAATAAATTTATTTTGACTCCAATCTTAAACTTATTTTTCCAATTATTTTTACTTTTTTAGATAGTTCTTTATGAAAGGATACAGAGGCGATCAAATTACCCACTTTCTTTTCCAAAAATAATACATTTCTGAAGCGTTTGGTTAAGATAATGTGACATACTTAAATTTAAATTATTGTGTTGTCATCGGTCCTTGATAAATATGCAAAATTTCAAGTCAACCCGACGTTTTGAAGTGCTCGAAAATCAACTACAAAGATTCTGTGACATATAGACATACAGCCGGAGCTAATAAAAACGTGTTAAAAGTAGTGCAGCTGTTTACCTGCAATTTGTCGTGGCATTACCTAAATTACTAGTACATTTGAAATAATCATAAAATTATCAAGTTTATTTTGTCTAAACGTCAATAATCGTCAAAACATGATTTTATGCGTTTTGTTTGGTAAAGTGTAGAGTGTACAGTTTATAACAAAGGTGTGAAACAAGCGAGAATGTTTTATTGGAGGTTTCCGTAGTGATTTATACTTATTGCAGTATCGCTACTAAGTAGCACCGCGTATAATTTACTTCACCTTCATTACCTACACATGTGTGAGCAGGACTACGGTTCTCTACTTGAACTTTATAATCATATATATATATATATAATCACTTTTATATATATAATAACTTTTAATACATGACAGCTGCGGGCTACGTAATATGTATTATTTACAAATCAATAATAAACAAACAAGCTGAACTTATACGACAATTAAGTGAATGTGAAATGTTGGAAATGAAGATCAAAGCCAGGACTTCCCAGTTATAGCCCATACTTACTGTCACTAAAACGTTGATGCCCTCGAGATCAGGCATTTACCGGTATTAATAAAGTATTCCTACGTCAAGGCATTTGAAATGAATTTTTAAACAATAGCTACTTTTGATATTTTCATACACAAGTAGGTAGAAATTCCAGCCATGCCCGTTGTCCGCAAAACCACGCTGCCTGCGAATAAGTGGAATTTCACCTCAAGTGCGGTGTTCCCACGGACCTCGGCCCTTCAGCGGCCCTTTGCTTTGAATAGTCGCTTTTTGTTTTATGCACCCAACAAATACATTTTAACGTAACTGAACACGCTTTAAAATATAAGAGAAAATATTCATAGCATTTAAATCAATGTATCTGTATTTACATTTCGAATAATCTTTTACATAATCTAATGCATAAAAGTACGCTCGAGTTGTCACAAATGATTTTGCTAACGACGCTTTAATAATACATTTTTAACTTATTTATAAAACAGTCGCAGATTCATTTTTAACGCATTAATATTTAAAAGATAAATTCGACGATAATAAATACACTCGACCCGACTTGGTGCAGTATCTACAAGAAAATAAACATCAAAAACTCTTATTTATCCAACGACGCTCGACATCACAATTTCTGCACATTTTCCCGCAATATCGCGAGTTTCTTTGACAATATTTTTAATTTTCGTTGCAGTGTAGAACCACCCCACATCCAGTAATTCCGTAAAGCTTGAGCGACCAACTTAATCCAAAGTAAGTAAAGTTTATCAAAGTTAGTTAATCGCTTGGACTTTCCTAAAACAATGCCCCCCAAAGTTGTGCCGCCGTATAAAAAGGACGTTAAAGTTTTAAGCTTAGGTACCTACCTTCCCGGCTCTTGTTAGCTACATAACACCTTTTACTTTTACATAAGTGTCGCCCTTGCCGACTCGCCCTGTCGTAAATTTTGCTCTTTTACTTCTCAATTAAATTGTAAAGGTATTTGACTTTTTGTG
The DNA here is from genome assembly GCA_033459515.1 of Theretra japonica. Lineage (NCBI taxonomy): Eukaryota > Metazoa > Arthropoda > Insecta > Lepidoptera > Sphingidae > Theretra > Theretra japonica. Next base: position 9,749,023 of record CM065943.1, read on the forward strand.
CCTTCGCTTCCTTGTAACGTCGCTGCGCATTACTACTCGTATTACCTACATCCAACAATATAATTATGACGGGAATATTGGCTTTATTATTAAATTCTTCGACATTCACGAATCAGACAACCCTTAGTTGAGGTGTTGTAACTCAAAACAACAAATATTTGATGAGATGACAGCCTCCGTAGCGCAGTTGGTTAGACGACATTTGTGAAACGAGAGGCCGCGGGTTCGAACCCCGCACCGAGACAATTATTTGTGTGAACCACAGGTATTTGTTTCGGGTCTGGGTGTTTGTGAGTCCGAAAAGTCTCTCGTACCCACGACACAAGACTCGATCTTAGTGTGGGGTCAGGACTATGTATGTGACTGTTGGGTGTATTTATTTATTTATTTCTCAATATTTTTTTGTACAAGATACATAACAATTGAGGAATAAGAATATATATATTTATATAAATTATATTTGCTATAAATTGTCGTCTACAAACGTTATTTCAAATCTTACTATTTTATGCGGCTATTGATTTTCATCCATAACCGAATTTAAAGTCTAATATGTTACACATGTATAAAAACTTGACAAACATATTCAAGATGTTCAAAATTTTTTTCATATAAAGGCGTGGGTTATAATACACCTATATTACCTGTAATACCTACATTGTATACCAATATGCATCAAATTGCGCATTATCATCGAATACTTACATCGCAACACATTATACTAAATTGAAATTAATTAATGAATAAAAAATATTTACAGACATTAATTGCGGATAAGAAACAAGAATAAATTACTGCTATTTATTGGCACTCGTTGTGAAGAACTCTGTGATCCATTGAACTTGGCCGCCACAGAAAAACAAGTAATCGTCGCCCATTAATCATTCCTAGTTAGGGCCAAGTGCCAACCGAGACAGACTTGTTTTTGCTGGGCCAAGTATTAATAAATTCAGTAGATATTTTCCTATCCATAATATCTTGTCTATCTATGAAGTATGAATGTCGGCAGTGACGCTTCATTTGAGCTGGAAGTGATCTACAAATAATTTTAGTCTTATTCATACACACATACTTGCGTCATTTCATTTCTACATTATACAGGGAGTAGGTAATTTCTTACATAAAATTTTGTTCTTTTGTATAGTGACTTCAAAATGTTTTTAACATACCTTATGGCAAAAAATGCTGTCCAAATATTTACAATGGTTAACACAATTTGTTCGTCCGTGGTCGACACGACTACAATTTTAATGCAAGTATATGTATTTGAACAACATTTTATATGCATCAGATGACATCATTACCTATTCGAGAAAGTTACGTAAATTATTAATTTTATGTTACATTTTCTGAAAGGTGGTTAACATAACTAATTGGACTGAAGGGATAAACCTATTACAAACTGGGGGGTTACTCTATGGTGTGAAACGAAACTCGAATGTTCCGACGTACGAATGTGCCTAGATGCTCCACAAAATGTTCGAATCCTCTATCGTACGTCTTAAAAACTTAGTTCGGAGCGAATGACAAATATCATAGAGAATAGTCTTGATTTTTGAAAGTGGAAAACATTTATCTTACTTCAGACGTCGAAATCCGAACATTCGAGTTTCGTTTCGGATCATAGAGAAACCCCCCTGTATTGTCATCATTATCATTTCAGCAGAATTCTGCTGCAGCTCACAGACCTCCCTCAAGGATTTCTACAGGGATCTAATCTACCACATGATCGACCGATCTAATAAAGTTTGCAGGAAGTCGATGCGGGCTGTTTCCGAAAGATTATATCAAGCACACATTCATAATAAGTTAAATACAAAGTAATTTCAAGGAATATAATGTAGCCTACCCTAGACTACTAACTACTATTACATCACATTAAAACAATATGACACACAGTAGACCCTTGTGCATCCTAGAAAGTCGTAACCCGCAGTAGGCCAGCGTGTACTATATGGCCTAAGCCCTCTCAATCATACTCTCGGTTGTAGCGCCCGTGCCAGTCAGGGACGTATATGGGCTGAAATAATACAATATACAATGAAATTCTGTTAGTCATAAATAGACTGTCCCAGATCTATTTTACACCGCATCTGTTAGTTTTAGCCAGTGTTATATATTGGAGAATGATATTTGATTTGAAAACTCTATCCCCTTCCATCAAACGGTATTGATCTAGTCATTGTATGGCAGACAATTGGTCTAAGCACTTCAATGCAGCGTGGAGCACGCTCTTCAATGTAATTCATAGCGAGTAGCTAGTGTTGCCAATATTCATTTAACTCTCGGATATTATTTATGAACACATACTTAACATACATAAACTCACGCCTTTTCTTCCCCGACGGGGTAGGCAGAGGTACAACCAGGACACCCACGTTTCGCCTTTTTTTTCTGTCCCACGATGTGATTGGGGGCGAACCTATCGCTATATCTGCGCAAATTCCTGATTCCAGGCTGATAATAAGTAGAAAAATCCTATATCACTTTGCCTGACCCGAGATTCGAACCGAGACTTCAGCTTTGTAATCTTACCGTAGTACAAATGCACCATCCCACCGATTATTTATGAGTATTTATTCAATAAACATATAACACCCCTGTAAGATGTCACATGACTGTTGATGGGTAATGTTGATAGAAAGGTCGGAAATAGTAGTGTCATCCCATGATATGAGAATTTCTTTATTATACTATAAGTGCTGTGCAGTCGAAAAGGAATATACGTCGGTGGGACAGGCTTCTTCTCACCTGTCGACGCAAATACGTAGGCTTATTATAAATCAGATACACTCAGACTAAGCCTTTCATCACACACTTTTGAAGCTGAGCATAACTATAAAGAGAATAATATGCATACATTCTCTAAATAATTAAATTGGCCTCCCAACGTCTAGCAATATATGTATATATGTATACATAAGGTGTATAATCTGTTCATCTTCACATATATTTTTAAAATACTGTTAAATTTTCTTTAATCCACATTCAGAATAAAATATTTTAAGCCTACATATTGATTTCCTGTATTTTTCCACAATAAGTTGGCAACTGTGACATTACGTTAGTCCTTGTTACTTCTGCATTGTGGCTTTATACTGCATTTGATTGCGTATTGTCAACAAATATAGTAGATACAGAATTGGAAGTTTGATTCAATGGAATCCGACATACTAAGGTTGTTGATCTCGTTATGTTTTTTAGAAAATGAAAATTGTTACTTAAAAATGAAATTGATCTAACATGTTTGCATAGACTAATCGCTGTTTTTGAAAGAAATAATATTGCGAGTAAATAGTCATACAGTTTAAAAAAATATAGAGATTTAATTTAAAAAATTGTCCTAAGCTGACTCTACTAGTGTGATTTACTCTCTTTCACTTAATATACCTATACCTAAAGTAACAAACCTTGTATAGATACCATTATCAATGTAAATTAGTGCACACTTATAAAATGTACGCTCTTTATTGCTCACAAAAAAAAACCACCAAAAATGGATAACAATTATTGTTTTATTCATCAAACTTCGATAAAACTCCGTATTTATATACTCGTAAGTTTGAGGTATAATAAAAATATAGACAATTCAGTATCATTATACGAGAAATCCGGATAAATGTAACATTAATAACACCAAACGAAACTCTAAATAAAATATATCCTTTTGAACGAAACAGAGAGAATAAAACAGCCGTTTATTAAAAAGTCCATGTGAAAACATTTGGTTTATGAAGCGGCGAAAAGTTAAGTGTTATCACAGAGTACTGAGGTCGCCCCTTATAAATACGAGTACGAACGTTTGCAGATATTTTCGTTCTTTTAATACGAGTATATTTTTTCATGTTCGATATTACTGCCGAGGGATACACGTCATATACGACGTGGATTATTTATATATGGATTTTTGCTAGCCTGTAATGTAATATGATTTCGCAAATTCACGCTACATTTTGAACTGTGATGGCTCAGCGGGGAGTAAATCCAATTTTAACCCTGGAGAGCATGATTCAGACACGTTAAGGCGTTGCAAGTTCACTTTATTCTACTTTTGAACATCGCTGTTAGTCTATTTTAATAATCATTAACTACACAGACGTACATATGTAGGTAGCTATATGTCAGTTAATATCCGACGTGGAAGCTATGTTAATGGATAAGATAATGGAGTTGGGAAATTAAAGTTGAAAATCAGCGCGGTGGCTTACACAATTTGTGGGAACCTACTTTTGCAAAAATAGACTAGACGGCTTTAATTGAAAATCCTTGTTTTTGTTAATAACGTTAAATAAACACAACAAACATTAAGCAAACTATTAGCTAGAAACTAATTTTGTATTAGAATAAATTGTTCGCACAGTACACGCAAAGGCAACAGACTCATTAATGCATGTATGTGCATATGTTACCGCCGCATTGTAACGCTAAGGGTCAGCAGATGAATGAATAAATGAAGTGCTAAAACACCAAGCCTACAAGGTCCCGGCGTGGCTTCACAGCTTCAAGAGCTCAACATGTTGACTGCACACGAGAGGGCTCGAGATTTTAGCCGCTTCCAATCGCAGATTTACAACCGGAATACACAAAGTGGAGTGTAAGTGCGTACTTGTGGTAAAAAAATGTATTTAAAGTGCTCTATTACATCTCTATAAAAAATATTAATTCAAAAAACATACCTACGCTTTAAAAAACATACGCTTTAAATAAAATAATAAGAAGTGGGTTTTCATCAACCGTAGTAGTTATACCGGAAAATTTTATTTATCATACGCTTGTATAAAGTTACAAATATTTCTGTTAACGATGCACCAGGCATATAAGGAAATTCTGTATTTCAATATCTCTTCGACAAAAATTGAAATTCAAATCGGCTACTGGTTGCTACACTGAACTTTATTTCTAGAAAAACGTGCCTTATGTGCCACGTCCGAGAAAAACCCATCTTCATGTCAAGATTAATTGAAAACGGTTTCGCCTTTTCAGCGCTTGAGTAACAAATAAATATGCTAAGAGGTTTATCGATTCCTTGCCCAGATTTTGCATAGGTTATTTGATTCAACAGCGTTTATTTGTAGAAACCACACTAGAAGCGAAGTTAAGTTATTGTAAGCATATACGCTTTGTAAAAAAAATATGATCAAAAGTCAATAAGCCGAATCTGGAATGTGAATAATCACACTACACATAAACTGTGTATGGTGATTAAAATTTAAAAAAATAGGTTTCAGAAAACAAAGGTTAAATCAAAACAAACACGCGTCTAGGACAAAAGATCTGACAAAAGGCGCGTTTTACGAGCAAAATTTTCCTAATTGACATCATCAATTTTCAGTAGGCAAGAGACACTCCGCGCAATCTCATGGAGAACAAGAATGAAAGAACCCCTTTGCCCTTAATATTTACTCAAATTTCATCTTGGAGTTTGTAAAACAAACACAAAGTTTGATCATTAATGTCACGGCATATTCAGAACGTCGCCGGGTACAATATTAATTGTCGTTTGAATATGTGCTGTGTACACACGTAAGCTGAAATATGTTGATTTTATTTTAATACCAACGTTTTTACCTCACAGCGGAATATTTCTCGTATAAAATATATTTTACGTAAACTTACATCGTTTTCCGTGAAGTGTTGTACGTGGGTGAATCCCGGATGCATTATGAGCACACTTGCCGTCATTATTCGTTCCACAACGTGACAAATGTGAATATACCTGCTGCTGACAGACACATGATTTATTTATGTTCTTCGTTTTACAGTGTTCTTTATTTCAAACGTTGTTTCGTATGAGTTAAAAAGCGCTTTATGGTAAAGCGATCTAGCTCTAGCATTTATTGCTAGAAAATTTTTGCAATTTGTCATGTATCTGTAAAACATTTTATTTATATTAAAAACGGGCTTCGCTATATAAAATAAAGACTTCACGTTTTGTCTATTTACACCTCTACGAAATAAAATGGGAAGCTTATTTTATTTTATTTCGAACAATAGACATTACAAATATTGTAAAATCGTACAAAATAATTGGCAAAGATGGAGCCGTACACCAATATCCACGATTTAATGGCATTGTTATGAAAATCAAGCTTTCACGATGGTATTACGGTAACTATTTTAGTAACATCGTGTTCCATTGCGCACGTTCTTACGAGGTAATGACATAGCTCAGCTACAAACCGAGACACGTACATAGCCGACGCCTTCGGATCGCGCTCGCCGCGTGATCCGCTTTGCTAATTAACAAGCGAGTTTCCCGGATACCACTCTCGGAAAGATACAGCATACTTGAACAGCAAATAGTCACTTGTATTTCGATGTAAGATGTAATAAATTGCAAGACAAAGGATTATCCGGATAAACATTTGACATTTTGCCAAGATGGGAATATCGTCTAAAAAATACGGAAGATAAGTGGGAGGATCCATAAGTTTTTCTGTCGCAATTCTTTTTCTGCCATGGACGACTGGACGCAAACATTTGATTTGTTTTTAAATACATTTACATTTCTCTGATATTATTTCATTGTTATCTTGGTTATAATACTTTCCCACATATGTACTTAACAGTAAAGCGGTTGGAATAATCCTTTTCATTATGTTTGTTTCTTTTCATGTTTACTTAATTTTGTTTGTCTTCGTCAACTTAACCACAAATTTATCAACTAATTGGCAGTGTAATTTTCACAAACCGACAGTAAAATAACGGAGCGCAATTTGCACTTTCACAGATCTAGCTGGAATATGGCGCTCGCGAGGACAATTATTGTCGCCCGAAGTTGACATTTCAAGTTATTTATATAACTACAATTAGTGGCACATTTATTTATCCTCTTAAGTATCACAAAACATTAAAATATGTTAATATCATCAACATCATCATCATCGTCATTTTTAACCACTTTTCATAATCAGGCCTTCTATAGCGATCTGAAAACGACCTGCATCTAGCTATTCCCTACAACTTCTATTGAACAATTTAGTGAATAATTATTAGAAAAATAAGAAATTGTGCTTTAATTCCAAATCTATATTTTGATTAAAATAAAACTGAAACCGAAAACATTATCAGTAATAACTAACAGCGCATGTTCAGAGTACTTTAGTAGCTAAGAAAACCTTAAAAAGGTAGGTTATATTATACAAATGGCTTGGAATTCGAGATTTATTTACGAGAAGTCGAAGAGCAGAAAAAGCAAACTATGTTGACCGCATTGAGAAATTCTCGCAATTTGTTCTAGAAAATAGTTTTAAGGGCAATATAAATAGCTATTCCATTGAGCAATCCGATCAATAATCCAATTCAACGCTCCCAGACGCTCAGCGAGAACAACAACTTTCCTTTGATGCTAATTTGTAGCGATTTGCTTATTTTGCGCATTGTTAAACTTTACAGCGAGATTCACACGTTATTGATTAGTCCTCTATTACGCCCCGACCGGGAACTAACCCAATATTTTTGCTTTCAGGTGTGGGGACGGCGATAAAGGAGAAATAGTGCCGTCGATGTAACTAAAGAGAGTTCCAAATTCGCATTTCGATTCTTACAACCAGACCAATGATGGCGATACCGAGTGAGTCTATTTGAAATATGTTTTCAATTAACCTTCAGAACTCTAATAAATATTTAAATAGCGAACGTTTCAGTAAACGTTATAAAATCGAGAGATTGAACACAAAATGCAAACATTCATTTGTTTATTTATATGAATAAATAAACGTACAAAAATAATAACATTGATGAAAATCGCTTGAGTAATCGCGAAATTGGCTTTTTAGCAACAGGAACGGAATTTGAACGTAATAATCACTTTTTCAATCTTCCGTTACGTCATGTTGTATGATGAGCTTTTTCTGTTACGTGTACAATATTTATCCAAAAAAAATATTACACGTAACAGGCTTTACAGCTCAAAATTTACGTCCAATGTGATATCCAAAAGATAAAAATCGCGCTGACCTTCTGTTACATCTCATTTGAATATTTTTTTGCAAACGTTTCTATTTCGCTGTCTGGAAAGTTGATGATGAATGTTGCTGTTTTTTATTCAATTATGGAAGTTGATTTTCAAAAGTCATACTTTTTTAAGCTGCAAATTATATTCAACACCGATTTGCAAATGTTTCTGAAATTCCCACATTTAAACACGCCGGGTATACACTAGCTGACACCACTACATTCCAGTACACTAAAAGTCTATATAGTCTCATATATTAATTTGAATTTATTGATAATTGTTAATGTGCAGGACGAATATGGCTGCGCTCCGGTGTAGTGGTGCTTGTGATGCCGGGGTTCACCTACGCCCGGGTGGCTGGCAAGATGGGCGGTTACTCCAACAAGATGGGAGGTCGGTTACCACTTAATTTACTCTACTAACTACTACATTACACCTTAACTAGTAACCACTAAAAACCTACTCTCTCAAGCGAGGAGGCGTTTAACAACTTTTAACCCTTTCTCGGAGTTTTGGATAAAAATAACCACATTGAAAACGAAATATTACTTAAACGCTTGCGAACTTCGGTTTACAATTTCCAACTTTGAATAACAAAGTGATGGATGTTTGAAATCGGTACATTGTACAATGGAAGTTGTTCGACGCGCTGTTATGTAAATAATTTCTTTGTGAAAAATGCTACCACTAAGCATACGAAGTAATTGAATTGTGTGTGCGGGGTGTATGTTTACCTTCCCGTCTGTAATTCAATTTATAACAACGCCTTATAAGCGAGCGTTTCGGAGCTGTACACGCGAGTTACCTTTATTATATACATCGTCTCAGTCATGTCTAATAATTTTTAATCCTGACGCAATATGTCCGTATAAATAATAGGTTTTGGTATCTGTATATTCCTTAACTTAACATTTAAATAAACATAAAGGACGTATGCACATGTATAGATATGTTATATGTTAACGAAATATTAAAAATGTTCGAATACTAATTATGCTGCCAAGTTTTCTTAAATATGGAGTAACAGTACCTATACAAATATGGAGAAAGAGAGATTATCTTTAGTTATAGGTAAGTACGTCCTCACAAAAAGCAACGTGAAAATACTTTATTTATTTGAATAAGTCACGACAATGAGAAAACGAGTCTTTTGAGTTTCACATTCTTTATTGCTACATTATACAATGTAACGACTAACAGAAAACAAAAGACTAAAATAAAAAGACATTTTGCGTCGAAATCTACATTAATGCGGGAGAAAGATTGAATTACTAAGCGAAATACAATTTGCCAACATTTCTCTAACGAGTACCTTTAAGCGTCTGAATCTAAATGGAATATAATTTCAAATGTTTTTGAATATTTGGAAAGCTATTTTAAATTACGGATAAAGTAGTTAACACATTATTCAAGTTGGACATAAGAAAACGTTCTAATTTAATTGAACGGATGATAATCCTGTTTGATATACGGAAACAATATTCACCCTCTGGTACCGGTCTAAAAAAAGATCCATTAATGGAATTAACGTTTAATTTTCAGATCCTTTTAACGCGGCCTACGTTTCGACAATCCAAACTTGAATTTGAAATCGAATTTAGCTGTTAATATATACGTTTTAGAACAATGGTAAGTTGGCTAATCAAGATCGTCGATCTTAACCCAAATCTATTGAGGCGTGCCGGCGAGATTAATTAACAAACAGCCGATTCATAGTAAAATAGCATTTCCGCATTTCAATATTTAGATAGAGCAATCGGGTTTCTTCGGCTAAGAAAACAAGAATTAATATGAAAGCTCTTCGAAATTTAACTTTTTTATTGTTTGACTGATCCATTTATAGACAACTAGCGGCCCGACCCGACTTTGCTCAGTTGCAGACACTTTTTGAGTACAACCCACATCAGTCACATATTATTTCGCGTATTGTTTTATATTTATACTCAACGTGACTACAGCTCTTTATACTGCTTTTCGAGTTTCATCCCGATACGTCTCAACCTGTTCCATGCCTCAAGGCATGTAATCTTATTCTCTTATATCCCATGTGGTCCGTCCTATATTATATCCCAAACTAGGGTTGAGTTTGAAATACTCGTAGTAGCAAATACAACATATTTGAATTTCATTCTCATCCCACGCGAAATCTAAATTTTCGGCATAAAAAGTAGCCTATGTGTTAATCAAGGGTATCAGCTACCTCCATACCAAATTTCATCTAAATTGGTCTAGTCGTTTGAGCGTGAAGAAGTAACAAACACACAAACTACTCCTACTCCTACTAATAATATAAAGGCGAACCTTTATAAAGGAAATAATAAGTAGGATAAGAATATAGGTTAGGTTGCACAAACCTAACTCTTACGTTCGTAGACACTTACGCTGTTATTTCTCCTTATATTATAGAATCGACTAATATGTTTTATGCTTTACAGTAAAAGCAAAATAATTTAATCAATTATAATTAATAATAGTTTAAATATCCGGAACAACAGAATATTATACGAAAACCATATCGGATTAGGAATAAAAACGGCTACATCTTTTTTTTTTATATATTTAACCATAAGTAATTACATGAAACATTTTGAATTTGGACTAAGGAATATATTTATATACATAGCAGTGGCTGATTTGGTGGAGCAGCGAGACTGTCACCCTCAGGTATATCTTAAGCTTACAAAAATAGATTTCCTGAGTCGTATCCGCAATCCGTATTTCAAGCGCAAAATTTATTTGACTTTCCGACGACTGGAGTACCAAGCGGAATTTACGGCTTAAGTAGACATTGTTCTTCAAACAATCTAATAAATGCAAACAACGCGACCGGCACAGCGAGACATTGTTTTACTATTCACTGCACTGGACAACATTTTAGTGTTTCATAACAGCATTGATCTGGGGCGAATAGGGAATACGAAAACTGAAATATATATTTTTTTAAGGAACTGTTATAGCCAGTGTTGGGTCATTAAACTTTTCCGAAAAAAATCACGATGAAACGTTTCAATTTTTCAGCAAAATATGAAAAAAATCCGAATTCAATCAAATTTGAATTTCGAACGAAACGAAACATTCTGGAGAATGGGGTGAACCAAAAATCGGGGAAAAATAGAAATAAACTAGTCGTCTTATTTTAACGTATTTTATTATCCAATCTAAATAATATTTTTTTTAGAAAGAATTATTTAAGACTCTTTCTTCCAAATGATAGCCATTTAATCCCTATCTTAAATTTGGACTTTACAAATAAATGTGTGTTTAATAAAGCAAGTTTAACTGTAATACAAAAGAATAAAATCGATTTTCCAATTTAAACGCTCCAATAAAAAATAATTGAATTTTTCCATTTGGAATTTTCGGAAAATTTCCCGAAAAATAGAATATTTCGGAAAATCATAAAATATTACTAGTTATATGATTTGTGATTTGGCCAGCAAATTACAAATATACCCTTTTTGAAATAAGGAAATGGATGCATAAGTAATAAAATTATGTAAAATATTGAGTAAAACAAAAAAAAAATAGTATCGGAACACTTAACGTATACGGGTAAAGTTATACAAAAATTATATTTTATATTAATTATATTATAATAATTATTATATAAATTATATTTATATTAATTATATTTTATATTCATAATATTTAAATAATAACTCACTAACGAACTAAAAACCAAACTTAATAAAATTGTTCGTTCGTAATTCCTCTTTCAATTCATTTTTCGATTGATTTACTACTACGCCTATTTGGGTTTCCTAAAACGTTATTTCAAAGAAACCGATTGAACCTCAATACATAGTTTATTAAACAATTAAATAAATAGAAAGGCAAGAGTAAAATAATGATTGAGAGAAGAGCAAATAATTTATATTTCACATGAAAAGAAACACTTAGTTCTGAATACCAGTCTAAAGTTGAAGCGCTTTTCTCGCTCAACTTTCAATCAACGTTAGTTAGAAAGTAAAAGGCTTTTTATGTTTATAAAGCCATGCTTACTCCCAATAACTTAATTTTATTTTACAAACTTTGTGAACCAAGTTTATAAAGTAATAAAATGAAACCGACACGGGTCCATACTTTTTATTTCAAGCGACTTGCTGAAGTCCTCGTATAACGCAGCTCTTCTCTAATTAAAATATTTAATTTGGACAAACATTTTTACATTTTACACAAAGAAAATTGTACAGTGAAGGTATGAAAAATGTGATTTTTATAATAAGAATTCCCTGTGGTTGTTTCATCATGTGCGCGGATGAAATGGAATAAAGACGGCTTACAACAGAATTACTCATCGAATGTGGGTAGCTGGCGACACCCGAAGAAAACTTACATTGATCATAAAGATTATCTTCTCCGAAAAGGATAACTCGAGAATCAGGAGCACCCTTTACCGAAGAGCATACGTGAAAAGGGCAAAGGCTGTTCGGTAGCCTCCACCCCCATGGGATGAATTTGATCCGTACATGTACTTATGCTTATCTTAATATAGTTTACCTAACAAATGAAATTTCAATATCACGTTCTAAAAATAATACGAGTATTTGTCCTTTAAATTATAATTAGTTTAAACGTAGAGCAGTGGAATGAAATAAATGTCATCTAACAACCCATTAGAGAGCTATCTCATTATCAGTAGATTAACGCGAGGCAGCAATATTTATGATAATTAATGTGGCCCACAGGGATAACAATTCAACAGGGGCTCTTGCTGTTAGAATTTACTTTAAGTACGCACTTTATGTAGTTAATAGCGTCATATGACCTTCTTAATTTTATGGATTGATATATAACAAGGCATATTGGCGAAAATACTACGCTTGATACTTGACTGGAATCAACTATTCTTGGTGGACAAAATATCTGAACACTTTAACTTAATCTTTAAATTTAAGAGATTATTAAAATTTAAAGAGACGCTATCTATGTATCACAGCGAGGTCCATTTAATTTGCTAGTTTACTGGTTACATATATATGTACTAGTTTACTAATATCTAGAGATAAAATAAATTGACTGGTAATATTAAACACTTGATGTTTATTGTAAGTATTTAATTTAAGTACCTTGGCGGGCGTTTATACCGCTCGATTATATACTTTATATCCGCTGAGGGTGAATTTCTGGTATGCACCCTGTGACAGCATTTCTTACTATACTGAATAAAATGCTGCGACCCGCGTTATTGAAAACTTTTTATTGCATGCAATGAAGGATGTGTACTGAACGTATTCTATACATTTATACATAATATGTAATCTCCCCCAATAAGATTTGGTCAACGTTTCGGGGGTGAATTGGCTAACACACCATATATTTTACTGTGCTCTGGACAAAAGTTTTAAAAGCGACATATTTAATAAATCCTCAACCATATAATTTTACAATTTTACCAGAAATATATTCAGAGTGCTCTTTGAATATTACCTCTGCTTAATCATTAAAATTTAATACCCGCGAAGAAGTCGTAGTTGCAACAATCGTCTCAACTTAAAACTTTGCCAAGAAGTTTAAAAACCAACTCCACTTTGCATTATTATACCGGTCTTACTTCTTAATTATCGGAATCTAGTCATTTATAGATCATAAAAGTGGATGGAGATAATATAATATAATAAAACGGTGCATATGTATGTCATATTTCATATCCAACTACGGATGGACGGTGTTTCTCCTCACTTTTTACAGTCTTACCACTGACACATCTCGGGTTGATGGCACATAAAAGTTCTGATAGCATGTATCTTAAGGGATGTTACTAAAAGCGACCTTTTGAGCAAGCCGCCTACGGTCCTACTCTTTCTTTATTTTCCATTAAGACGTGTAAACATTATGTGTTTTCCTTATGTTACAAACCCGTGCAATAAGCTAGAATCATGAACACCCGGACTATACAACCGGATATAATTAAAACAACATGTTTAATTAACGAACATAATGATATTTTATTACGTTGAAAATGAAGCTCAACCATTTACAATGCAGCATTGTTACAATTTTCATACGGATTATTTTAGGAATGAGATAATATACTAGGTAATTAACCAAATTTTAATGTAACAACGTCATAGATGTGCATATACGAGTATTTTCTTTTATATTACTTGCGCAAAAAATATTTGTGAACATTCTGCTACATATAAAATCTAAAAATTTCCAAAGCGATCTGTTAAACGCGACATCTAGCATAGATTGGCATAGCTATACCTACCTACCAACTAGCACATTTTTTATAACGAGAATATTTTTATAAGTAATATAAATATAAACACACAATAGGCAGAATAACACATACAGAATAATAAAAACGGTATTTAAATAAATGTGTCCTAAATCGGATCGTGCAGGATATAAATCGTTAGTAATTTATCTGCTTAATGATTTGGGACGTTAGTTCTCATGGGAAGTGACACACTTACAAAATCTCGTACGCATGTGCTAAATATACATACAGGGTATATCAAGACTGCGATCGAAAACGAAGACAGGTGGTAGTGTTAGTGATTACACACACAATGCAACTTAAAAATTCTCAAACATTTCGACATTTGTTTAATATCGTCGTATTTGGATGGTAAATCTCTAGGTCTCGCTAAAATTATAATTTAAACCCTTGCATACCATTTTGTCTTTAAAAGTAAAAAGGTTTTCATTATTATTTTGGGAAAACGATGTATTTACTACTCAAATACGACGATAAGTAAAAACTAAAACAAAAATATTGTGGCTTTTTTTGCGAAATGTTTAGTTGCATTGTATCTGAAATCACTATACTACCACCCGGTAGCAGTCTGGATATACCCTGTAAACAAAAAGAAATACTGAGAACTAAATTTACTAATATCCAACTAAACTGAGAAGTACCGTTTGACGTTTCATACTTTTGAACTTTGTACAGGCGCAACTCCGTAAAACCATAGAATGATGTTATGAAAAATGATATTGAAATTGTGTGAATTGCGCCTGTACAAAGTAGTTTAAACTTGAATTGAATTATATATTTATAATCCAACTATTAACACATTAATATTATCAACTACTTACAGTTCATATTAATTTAAACAATGTTTGCATTCATGACAAAATAATTAATACGCATTTCGCATTGTTAATTAACTAGAGAACTAGAATTATTTTACCGAACTTAAAAATAGACTATTCCATTACTCTATATCTACCCAATAAGTTTAGAATAATTAGCACTATTTGTGTTGTAAAATAAAACGAAACCTATTAAAATATATAGTTTGGTAAGGAATACAAACATAGGTTTCGCTGGGCAATCCCAAACTCTATCACAACTTTGCAAGGTTCCACAGTAAGTTAGAGCACCGCAATCTACACCTTCTAATAGTACGGGAGAGCCGGCAGAATTGTCAATTGAGTTTGATAAGTTCCTGCGGTATTTAGCCAGTTCAATTCTCCAGTCTCCCCAGCTATAATTAGTTTGTAAGACACGCTTTTCAAAGGAACAAAGCTGGAAGCTGAACTCGATTCGAGAACTAGTTTCCTAGTGCTTTGTTTTAATATTGCCATCCATTTTAAATATTATTGTAATGCTAACAAATACATGACATAAATAGTATTAGCAATTTGGTCGGACAATACAAATTGGCAGGAAGACGATTGATGCAAACCGCAAATGACCGGTCGCGCCGGATACTAATGATGGAGGCCTGTATTCAGTAATGCATATACAATTATTCAATACTAACAATTGATTTGGAATATATTAATTATCACATTATTCGCGTATTAATTCGGGATATCGTACGCGTGGATGACAAAGTTGTCCCTCAGGCACTGTTCCATATTCAGGAGCAAGAGTAACCCTATATGTTAATTCGGGGCACAAACTACATCAGGGCAAACCTGTCTGTTAATGTTATGATAGTCGTGATACAGGATCAAGAAGCCAACTGTGAAACAAGAGGCCGCCGGCGGCAGAGTCAGACAACTTCACCGAAATTAGACTTTCTATAGATTTTATTTATCTAGTCATTGTCGAACGGAATATCAATCTAGATGAACGCAAAAATAATATCTTATTTTTTTATATTATTAATTCACATCTTAACAATGGCATAAAGGTACTTGCTTTCCATAGACATTTCTTATAAATACAGTAGAGAAATATTATTTTCAAATTTACTCTACTATGATTACCTAAACATCTCCAAATATTAGTAAAAATGTTAAAAACAGAAACAGTTACACGAAATACCAAATACAAAAATGCACAACAAAATTATGCACTCATTACAGAATTTATCAGAAAACTGGGTTTAAAGCGTTGCGAATTTCGGCAAGCGCAACAACATTGGTAAGTGGATTAATTACAGACATTAACATAAACTGTATTTCACAGGGAAATCCACGAGCGGCATCAACGAAGAGATCATATGGATCAGCATAAGTATGGCGATCGCTATCGCCGTGCTCATCGCTATCGCACTCTGCTACATCTTGAAGGAGAAGTGTACCAAACGACAGTCGTATCGACAACAGTCATGACGATACAAGGAGGAGTTTGCGAGACACGCGCTCTCAGACTCCCTCGCTGACTTAGACTTCGCATTACCCGCGTACACGCTCTACCCACAGTATTCCCCCGACGGCAAGGAATACTATTACAACTTCCATCGCTTCACCTACATAAAGGACCAATGCAAGCTACCACCAAGAGACTACCCCGTTAAGGGCAAAGAAGACATCTACATCAACGCGTAAAATATATCACTCATGAATTTGCTTTTATATTACATTACGAGTGTCTAAATTACATGTTTTACATTAACATTATTATATTATAGAACTAATGAAATAATTGTAACTAAATCATTGAATGTGAAGATCAACAAATATTACTTAAGTAGGTATAATTAAATAAAAACCATCCATCACTAGAATATTCTCAAATTAATGTAGTGTAAACGAAAAGATTTAAATCATCAAAGACGATGGAATTGAAATCCACTTGACTGTGATAGAAAGTTTTGGCGTGTCGTACTAAGCATATTTGTCGTAAACCAACTTAGCCGCGATCAAAATAAGCTGCGCGAACTGAGCTTCTAAAGACATTAGCTGCCGATCCGCTGGGCTCGCTAGAAACAACGTTAATTGCCAATATCCATGTAACACGAACGCGACCGCCACTTATCACCGGACAGATTACACACAACACTTTATACTTATTTATTAGAACATATTTATCAAAGCAACGTATCCCGTATTCCCGTATGAAATATGCGCTGCGATAAAATACAATCGCCGTGTACGTTGCGAGTGGCGGTTGAGCGCCATAGTTGCGTCACAATAAGAAATAACTACTAAGTACTGACTACTGCTACCTCGTCCTCGCTTCAAGGCTTATTTCATTTTCCACTGCAGACACACACCTTTGTAAACGTTCCTTTCCAAATCCTTTCAAAGCCGCTCTTTGTTATGAAACATTTCATTTTGCTTTGAATATGCATTTTAAAATACCACGTTTTATTGTATAAATAATTCAACGTTGTACTCGTAATGTTAAGTCGTATAAAATAATCGCTTACCGTTGTAATTATTGTAATTAAATGTATTTATAACATACCAATTGTATTCTTAAGGAATACAGGAATTTTATATAAAAATGTGTAAATAAATAAATGTAAATTAAACTTAAATAATAAATACGTGCTATATGTACAAAAGTGTGGTCTCGTAGGAAACATCTTTAAATGTATGTGTGTAATTAAAACTAAATATAATATAAACGAATATTACACGGTAATAATGTAATTAAACGAGTAAAGACCAAACAGATCTAAGCGATCTAACATTTCATGTGATTAACCATTTTTTTAGACCGAAATAAAGTTACGGGCAAAAATTGTATTTCATTTCCGCATACTTAGTACATTAATTAATTAAATTACGGTTCATCGTATTTGAGTTATTATATATTTTAATTTCACAGTAACTTACATTTTACTACAACGAGTGTAATTATAAAGTTAATTTAAAACGACCTTAATACAATAGAGTGGAATATAATTATATCCAGCATCATTGGATTAAAAATAATTTTATTGTATTTTCCGTAGCCTTGTTTTAATTTAATGAAACGACCACAA
The DNA here is from genome assembly GCA_033459515.1 of Theretra japonica. Lineage (NCBI taxonomy): Eukaryota > Metazoa > Arthropoda > Insecta > Lepidoptera > Sphingidae > Theretra > Theretra japonica. Next base: position 9,767,098 of record CM065943.1, read on the forward strand.
ATTCACCACAGAGCGGTGTACAACAACATTCATTTACATATTTCACGTAAAATTGACGTAGTACGCGCTGAAAACACAAACCAACATTTTTAGAATACCTTTTAATATTATATTAATTTAAAAGTCCATTCATTCATATTACTCATGTACAGTAAAAATATTTTCATCCTCGTGGTATTTTACAAGATCGAACAAGATATAGGGCTGAGAAATGTGTAAAGGCTGTGATTATTCGCATTCTTATGAATGCGAAACAAATTGTATTTGTTTGTTTATTTATCAGTCATGTAAGCAATTATATAGCTCTTATGACAAGACAATACACATAGTACTTAATTTCTACTATTAAATATTTGTTGTAATGTTATTAATATTAAATTTACTTATTTTTCCGTAGTCATAAAGTAAAAATATTACTCACTAAAATTAAATGATATTTTTTTTACCAAATTTTTAAGGTGCTTTTTGACAGATTGTATCTTGGAGAAAATTGATCATTAAGAAATTTGAAACCAAAAATCGGAAGCCAGAAATGTCTTTTTTTTCAAATCTGCGCTCTATTTCTTTATTGCATGCCCGATTATTCAACGATTTCTTGGTTTCAGACTGGCAAAAACACCTTACAAATTTGATAAAAAAAATCCTTTAATTTTTGTGAGTAGTGCATTTATTATTATTTTATGTTTTTTTACTATGAATATTATTAAAACAGTGCGTAGCGGTTTAATGTTACCACCGTACCCAACGCGGTCCTGCGCGAGAAGACCCGACAAAACAAACTCAGTGGGCTTCTATTACCACTGGAAACTAGGTAAGTGAAATATGACCACATTAGACTAGAACAGTAAACTAAAAGGTCAACTTCAAAAGGAGAAGATCAAGCAGATAACTGAATTTAAAATGATAAAGGAAATCATTGTGCAACGTAGCTGAAATGCCTTCAATTATAATGGGTGCTTTCACAAAACTTAGTTTTAATAATTGATTTAAAGGCTTTAACGTTAGGTCTTCCATATGATTACCGCATAAAATAAATACTTATTCTGTGGGGAAATGCATGTACAATGATGATGTATAATACTAGTACATATTTGCATTGTAAACTGCACCGCATTGTCGCACAAGCTGTGTTGTATTCTGTGTTTACGTAGGGCGGCGCGGCGTTCCGAACACTGCCCACGGGCCACTGGCGACAGGTGACAACGTCGGTCAATCACTGAGCAAACGTGTTAACAGATTACAACATTTAGAACTATTGGTAAACCACCTATATAACCTGTACGAGTATACTCGTAGTGCTTGCAATAATTTGTTATTATTTATTACAGAGATGTAATTGCTAAAGAAGCTCTGGTATAAATCCAACTTAATATAAATGGTAATCATTTATATACGTGAATACTAGGAAATAGTAACATCATATAATAAACCAAATAAGATTAAATACTAATTTGTCGATATTAATACTTCAACTTAGAGTGTTTATAATGTAGTAGGAGCGCTGTCATAAAGGAGAAGGCGCAAACATGTGTGGACTCCAGCCTATTGACCAATAACGACGAGCTATATGTCATTGCAAAGGTCTTTTCAGATGCTACAACTTCTTTTATTGCAACAAAATCCAAATCGCTGTATTTAAAAAAATACAGCTACTTAAATACATAACGAAAATCACACGAAAGTGCCTCGGCATAGTGAGCAATAACAACAAGCGATACGTCGTTAGAAAGGTCTTTTGAAATGCTAAAACTTCTTCTACGGCGACAAGTCTCAATTCGGTGTGTGAAAAAAAATATCGCTGCGTTAAGGTAACGCAAGGATGAAAATATGTATATAGACTCGTAGCCTATTGACCAATAACGACGAGAGATATGTCATTCGAAAGCTCTCTGCTTTTTCTACAACTTCTTCTTTGGCAAGAAATCCCGATTCGCTGTATGAAAGAAAATATTTCGACATAAAGATATTTGAAGGGTCATATGTATGGACTCCAGCCTACCGGCCAATAACGACGAGCTATATGTCATTGCAAAGGTCTTTTCAGATGCTACAACTTCTTTTATTGCAACAAAACCCAAATCGCTGTATTAAAAAAAATACAGCTACTTAAAGTCATAACGAAAATCACACGAAAGTGCCTCGGCATAGTGAGCAATAACAACAAGCGATACGTCGTTAGAAAGGTCTTTTGAAATGCTAAAACTTCTTCTACGGCGACAAGTCTCAATTCGGTGTGTGAAAAAAAATATCGCTGCGTTAAGGTAACGCAAGGATGAAAATATGTATAGAGACTCGTAGCCTATTGACCAATAACGACGAGAGATATGTCATTCGAAAGCTCTCTGCTTTTTCTACAACTTCTTCTTTGGCAAGAAATCCCGATTCGCTGTATGAAAGAAAATATTTCGACATAAAGATATTTGAAGGGTCATATGTATGGACTCCAGCCTACCGGCCAATAACGACGAGCTATATGTCATTGCAAAGGTCTTTCCAGATGCTACAACTTCTTCTATGGCAACAAATCCTGCATCGCTGGGGTGAAGCGATTGACCGGCGTGGCGAGGCTCTTGCTGTGAGCCTCGACATAGCCAAGGCGTTTGATAGGGTCTGGCACCGTGGTCTTCTCTCCAAGCTTCCGGCATACGGTCTGCCCGGCAACTTGTGTTCGTGGATTTCTGGCTTTCTGCATGGGCGTAGAATGCGTGTTGTCGTTGACGGACACGCTTCGGCGCTCATGTCGGTAAATGCCGGAGTTCCACAGGGCTCGGTACTGTCGCCCACCCTGTTTATTCTGCATATCAATGATATGTTGTCGCTCGGCAACATTCATTGCTATGCAGATGACAGCACGGTTCATGGGCGATACTGCTATGGGCCCCCAGGTTGCCGTGACGGCACTGTGAGCGGGCGCGAAGATCTTGTCATTGAGCTCAACCGGTCCTTGGATCTCATTTCTACATGGGGTTCCAGGAATATGGTTGAGTTCAATGCCAGGAAAACCCAGGTGTGTGCGTTCACGTGCAAAAAATCCCCGTTCTCTCCCCTCCCCAATCTTCAGGGTATTCCCCTCTCAATGCGGAATGACCTGAGTATCCTTGGTGTGGATATCCGCTGTGATCTTAATCCAAGGAATCACATCGAGGGCGTAATATCTGCCACATCGCGCAGGGTCGGAATCCTGAACAAGGTGCGTCGGTTTTTCACGCCCGGTCAACTATACCGCTTGTATAAAGCGCAGGTTCGGCCGGGTATGGAATACTGTTCGCACCTCTGGGATGGATCCGCCCAGTATTTACTCGATGCCTTGGATGGCTTGCAGCGGCGGGCCATCCGCATTGTAAATGATGCAGACGTTACGAGCAACTTAGAGTCGCTACAGTTGCGGAGGGATGTTGCCTCTCTAAGCGTGTTCTACCGTCTGTATCACGGTGAATGCTCTGAGGAATTGTTTAGTTTGATCCCCTCCTCTCCTTTCCTTAACAGAACCACGCGTGCTGGCTTGCGAAGCCACAGCTTGACGGTTCAAACCATCTCGGCGCGAACAAAAAAGTTCGCAAATTCTTTTTTGTGCCGCACTGTGAAGCTGTGGAATTGTTTGCCGTCACACGTGTTCCCTCCTTCCTATAATCCTGGGTCCTTCCGCCGTAGTGTGAAGAAGCATCTCAGCAGGCCGGCATAATTGTGTCGAATGGCATGGGACCGCCGTCTGATGCCATTCGATACTCTGTCTGGACGGCATTTGCGCTTAACATCAGGTGCAGTGCAGTCATCATGCCGTGCCAGAATAAAAAAAAAAAAAAAAAAAAAAAAAAAAAAAAAAAAACCCAAATCGCTGTATTAAAAAAAATACAGCTACTTAAAGTCATAACGAAAATCACACGAAAGGGCATCGGCATAGTGAGCAATAACAACAAGCGATACGTCGTTAGAAAGGTCTTTTGAAATGCTAAAACTTCTACGGCGACAAGTCTCAATTCGGTGTGTGAAAAAAAAATCGCTGCGTAAAGGTAACGCAAGGCTGAAAATATGTATATGGACTCGTAGCCTATTGACCAATAAAGACGAGAGTTATGTCATTCGAAAGCTCTCTTCTTTTTCTACAACTTCTTCTTTGGCAAGAAATCCCGATTCGCTGTATGAAAAAATATATTTCGACATAAAGATATTTGGAGGGTCATATGTATGGACTCCAGCCTATTAACCTATAACGATGAGCGATATGTCATTGGAAACGTCTTTTCAGATGCTACAATTTCTTCTACGTTAACAAAACACAAATCGCTGCATTAAAAATTAACTGTGCCTCTCGCATTGCAGAAGCCCATAACTGAGGGTGACTTCTCACTATTATGCAAGTCGCTAGCTCATCCTTTCGGTCTTATAACATCCAGATCCGATACAAATATTTGTCTCGGTGCGGTAATCGAACCTGATACCTTTATAGCCGGTAGTCGCGTCATGATGACTGTCAATATATGTCTACATTTCGTCGCATGCAATGGTACTCTTGATGTTATTCTCATAATTTCCAATCATGAAGTCAAAATCCAAGTTCCGAGAAATGTAATCATAACTAAAAAGTCTGTTACTGTGTTTATCGTTCGATATCTTGCAAGATTCAGAAAACTGTGCTGTAACACAATCCATAAATATGTATTTCCTGCACTTGTAATACCGCCCACCGTTTGAAAATGTAATTGTTAATTAATTACGCAAGACAAGAACTTTAGTTCGTATAAGTACCATGTTTATGTATTTTTTGATAAAGACAAACTATTCTTGCAATATGAGTATATAAAGAAATGCAGTTATTGTTATGTCGAAATATATTTTTTCATACAGCGAATCGGGATTTCTTGCCAAAGAAGAAGTTGTAGAAAAAGAAGAGAGCTTTCGAATGACATATCTCTCGTCGTTATTGGTCAATAGGCTACGAGTCCATATACATATTTTCATCCTTGCGTTACCTTTACGCAGCGATTTTTTTTTTCACACACCGAATTGAGACTTGTCGCCGTAGAAGAAGTTTTAGCATTTCAAAAGACCTTTCCAACGACGTATCGCTTGTTGTTATTGCTCACTATGCCGATGCCCTTTCGTGTGATTTTCGTTATGACTTTAAGTAGCTGTATTTTTTTTAATACAGCGATTTGGGTTTTGTTACCATAGAAGAAGTTGTAGCATCTGGAAAGACCTTTGCAATGACATATAGCTCGTCGTTATTGGCCGGTAGGCTGGAGTCCATACATATGACCCTCTAAATATCTTTATGTCGAAATATTTTCTTTCATACAGCGAATCGGGATTTCTTGCCATACAAGAAGTTGTAAAAAAAGAAAAGAGCTTTCGAATGACATATCTCTCGTCGTTATTGGTCAATAGACTAAAGTTCATACATGTGTGTGTCCCTCGCGATATCTTTATGTCGAAGTATATTTTTTCATACAGCGAATCGGGTTTTCTTGCCGAAGAAGAAATTGAAGAAAAAGAAGAGAGCTTTCGAATGACATATCTCTCGTCCTTATTGGTCAATAGGCTACGAGTCCATGTACATATTTTCATCCTTGCGTTACCTTTACGCAGCGATTTTTTTTTCACACACCGAATTGAGACTTGTTGCCATAGAAGAAGTTCTAGCATTTCAAAAGACCTTTCCAACGACGTATCGCTTGTTGTTATTGCTCACTATGCCGATGCCCTTTCGTGTGATTTTCTTTATGTCTTTAAGTAGCTGTATTTTTTTTTAATACAGATATTTGGGTTTTGTTACCATAGAAGAAGTTGTAGCATCTGGAAAGACCTTTGCAATGACATATAGCTCGTCGTTATTGGCCGGTAGGCTGGAGTCCATACATATGACCCTTCAAATATCTTTATGTCGAAATATTTTCTTTCATACAGCGAATCGGGATTTCTTGCCAAAGAAGAAGTTGTAGAAAAAGCAGAGAGCTTTCGAATGACATATCTCTCGTCGTTATTGGTCAATAGGCTACGAGTCTATATACATATTTTCATCCTTGCGTTACCTTAACGCAGCGATATTTTTTTTCACACACCGAATTGACACTTGTCGCCTTAGAAGAAGTTTTAGCATTTCAAAAGACTTTTCCAACGAGGTATCGCTTATTGTTATTGCTCACTATGCCGAGGCCCTTTCGTGTGATTTTGGTTATGTCTTTAAGTAGCTGTATTTTTTTTAATACAGCGATTTGGATTTTGTTGCCATAGAAGAAGTTGTAGCATCTGGAAAGACCTTTGCAATGACATATAGGTCGTCGTTATTGGCCGGTAGGCTGGGATGCTCCTTCTCCTTTGCGTCTTCAAAAATGTAGATATTTTCTTGTTTGTAATTTTGGCAGCCCTGTTATATTTGTGAAAATTGAACTAATTATTATTCAACAAATTAAACTGAAATTAAATTTAATTGTTATCCGTCTAAAACGAGTTTGAATGAAATTTAATAGCCCTAAACATTTTTTTTATTATTGTTTTTTCGTGTATTCGTGCGTCAGCAGTAGCACTTCAATTAAGTTATCAAATGTAAGCCAATAGGAAGGCAGAAAAAGGTGGCCCGGCACCACCAATTTTATCTACGTATTTGAAGTACCAGCACTCCCTCTATATTATAAATACTCTAAGTACTTCAAATAACATTTCCATTATGAAAAAAGTAATTTCCCTTGAATAACAACCGTAATTTCTTTGACATTTTAACTCCTTTGTAGGTACCAAAAATTGATTTTACTCTACACTGTCTGTACAAAATAATCTTCTTAATGTAATATTTTTTCGTCACAAGGCGACGTCGACTTACAGCCTCAAATAGGCTTCCTTTGGTGCTTTACGTCACAGTTTAGGTGGGCGATGTTTTAAGACGACGAAAACACGAAGGAACAGCGTCATTACCAAAAAGGAAAAGGAAATGTGTTTGTGCAAATTTTATGGCAGACAAACGTTAATTTAATGGAGATTAGAGGTTTAAAACATTTTGTCTCCATGCACGGATACTAACGTAAAAAGTGTTTTTTAATATGTGAACACAGGTATATAGCTTTGTAACTACGTTCTTTGTTAAGAAACGCAGACGTACATTTTTACACACAACAAAACAAATGTAAAACAACAACGATACGACATTCAGTAATAAAAAACCAAATGTCTCTCTACGTTTCATAGAATACTATTATATTAAATACTTTTTTTATTCCGTTATACCTTTCCTCCAGTTTCAATGCAAATGACACTTTTTGAAATACGAGTTCATTTCCAAATGAGTTTGAAATCGGAAACAAGGACGAAAATTAAAATCTCACGCTTGAATAACGTAAGACAATTTCCTAATTTCAGTTTCTTGATAAAAGAGAATAAGATATCGAGGGCTCAAAGAATTTTTAAAACAACGCTACAAAGCTATATCTTTTTTATTTACTCTTAAAATAGAACAGCGTAGCCCAAGTCACGTTTTATTGAAAATACCTTTTCGTATCGAGTTATTAATATATTTTTTTCATTTTAGCACCGTTCAGAGTAGGCAGGGAATTATGCCTAAAACAACTGAAAAAATATTTCCGGTGAAGTTTTTTTCCCAGTAAGGAGCAGGTATCTATTAAAATAAAATTTATTAACAGCCGGTAATGTTTAACTAAATAATATTTTGATAGTATTCTATATTATAACTATTACGTTATGCTTTGATTCATAATTGAAAGTACTGACTCGTTTAATAAGTAATTTACCAATAGCAGTAATTTACGCTCGTTAGAACTTACCAGTGTATTCACTACTATACCCTTTTTGTAAGATATATTTTAAACAGCGTTTACAGTAGTTATTATCCAGGATGGGACGAAGCATAAGGAAATATTGCTGAGTATTTTTAACGAAAGTTGGAGGCATATTACCGTGTGCAATTTACAAGTTATATAACACAAAAAATACATGTGAACCAAGATTGTAGAGGAAAAGTAGGACGTAATTTCCTTCGACATGATACGCTCGGTAAAACTGGTATGCAAACTAGGGGACAAAAGATTATTTTTATAATGTTAAGAGATATGAAACTCTAGTCCGATCACGGACGTAGGAAACAAAGCTTTGTTTTGTATTGTATTGTATCAGCCCATATACGACCCACTGCAGGGCACGGGCCTCCTCTACAATCGAGAGTACGATTGAGAGTGGTTAGGCCATATAGTCCACCACGCTGGCCTAGTGCGGGTTGACGGACTTACACACCGTAGAATTTTTTTAAAATCGCTACGGTATGCAGGTTTCCTCACGATGTTTTCCTTCACCGTTAAAGTGCGTGGTGATTGACTATCAATACACACATAACTCCGAAAAGTCAGAGGTGTGCCCTGGGATTTGAACCCGCGACCACCGTGAACATGTAGGCAGCCGAGTCTGGTCCGATACCACGAGGCCACCAAGCACAAAGCTTTGCTTTATGGCAAACTTACATATATGTTCCAAGCGATATCTAAATTGATTCTTCAGCAAATTCCGAGAGTCGTAACAAAAGTCAGTTAAAACTAGTTTTATTGATAAGCATACGGAAAAATATACTCGAATTGCTGCTGCATTCGGTATAGGAAGACATTATTATGCAGAGGAGTTAACGGCTAATAAAATTTAATGGTCTTTCTACAATTTCCATTATGCAAATTAGTATTTTTAACCAGGAGTCAAGTAATAGCGTAAATTTAAATAACGCCTTAATAGCGCAATTCCAGTAGATATATGTTTGTATTGAACAATACCTACTACAATACGTGCCAAATATCCGCAACAATAACTAATTATGAAATGAAATGAAAACATAAGAAGCATTTTCTTATCTCAAATATATCCAGTTAAGAAATACTTAACTTTTCGCTAAGGCATCAAACAACTGACATTTTAATGGTTAACTAAAATATATTTACTGATACGTTGCAACACAACATTCAGTTAAATCCCTACATGAGACTTAATGAAAAATATCTGGGTCAAAAATAGTTGTACATACGCATACAAATACAATGTTACAAGAACAATGTTCGCAAGGAAAGGAATGTTAGCATGTAGTCTGCAGCGTTTGCGTGCTACAACAGCACGATTCTATGAAGAGCTGGTGTATTGTATTCGAGTTGAACGGGAAGTCAATGAGGGTAAGCACGGAAGTGGGTCAGTCAGTCTTGCCGCGATATATGTTTTGTTTCAGTTTCACACGCAAGGATTCTGGCCGCCTGTTACATTTTGTATGGAGGATTTGAGATGAGGGTCCCGAATCCCGAGGTGCCTTAATCACACGATTTATAGGCTTTAGAAGACACCTTGTTGTTTTTATTTATTTTCACTGATTATTTTCTATTTCTTAGCATGTGTATGTTACATTTCTCAGTGGCTTTTTTATTGCAGTGAATGGCGAGACGAGCATGCCATTCGCCTGATGTTAATCGATGCAACCGCTCATGGACATTAGCAAAACCAAACACCATGAATTACAAAGCAATGCTTGGCATTCCACTCCGCTTGTCCTCCTGAGACATAAGATGTTAAATCTAATTACGTTATGTTTTTTTAATATAATAAATAGGTGCCGACCTACATAGAAACTTAATAAATATTTACTTTTTGACGATCCATTAGCCCACCTACTGATTTTATTTTTAATTGCTAAAAGTGTGGTTCGATCAATGTCTGTAATTTGGTTTGGGTCTAGCGGTCTGTATATTTTGTAAATGTGGGATTATTATTTTTTTCAATTATTTGTTTTTGTACATGTACGTGTTATATACATAAGTGATAAGCCACCTATTGTAAAACTATAACAAATGTATACATAAACAATAATACATGTCAATCCATTTACTTTTCTTTGAAAATTATTCTCAAGTAAGATTTTCTTTTCAAAAGTTTCAATGAAACAAATCAACATTTTAATGTAGTTTTTGCATTGACTACACAAATAAAGTAATGATCTCTTTTCAATAGCAGCTTGAAGTAGGGCAATATTTCTTAACGCTAAAGGTCAGGAACGAAGCAAATCCCAGCGTTTTCATTGAGGAACGCTGGCTGATTCCTAATACGAGTATTGGAAATATTTAACATAGAAACTACTATATTTCTTGGATTAAAGAACTTCACACTATAGAAAAATATGATTTTGGAAATGTTTCAATGGCATGTAGTATTACGGCTTTACATACATGTACAGTTTAAGTGAGTTAACAGGTCAGTGAAAGGTCAAAGCATTAGTGCCCAATTGTAATGGTGACAACACAGAAATATTACCAACATTGCCGGCTTTTAACGGCGAATCAAGAAAAGCGCTAAATATCGAGCTCATTAACCGAGGAAAATGCACCTGAAGACGAAAGAAGAAGAAATACATTTTATTGAAGGCGCAAACCTACATAGGTAGGTAATAAAATAACAAAATATACATTAAATAATAACATGACAAAAATACTATTATGCAACAATATTATGTGGCTGAACCATTGCGCCGACAATGGGTCTCCCATCAGCTTTATGCTGCACCTGAACTATTTGTTGTTACAAATGTTCTAATTATACTTATTATACAGGACAATCTGTTCAATTTATGTTTTAGCCGCAATTGGCTAGGAATTATTAGCTAGAAACCGACCAAGGATATTGGTATCATTTATAATTAATATTATTAGTTTTAGCATGCAATTTCGTACCCTGTCTTGCAATTTATTCCGATACTAAGATTGCTGAACACAAATGTGTTATTTTGTTTTAAAATTGCTTATTTTTAGAATACATCTTAGAAATGATAATAAACAAAAACGGCAATATCGTATCCGAAAAAATAAAATCATATTTGACATACTAGTATTTATAATTTTTCATTCTTTAAAATAAGTTGTGTACTTCTTATTGCATCAATTTTATATTGTTCAATTATTATGATTTTACGTTGTCAATGTGTACGATGTCACTGTTAGCTTGGTATAAAAATAAAACGAAAACAAGAGTTATCCCGGTTCAGCGGTACATACGGGGTGTATGCCGGTCCGGCCCTTCCAGATGACTGCGCTTTGAGTGTTATTGTGAAAACTACGGATAAAATAGGAATGTCAGCTAGAATTCGAAGATCGAATCAAAAGCATAACAAAACCAGCGCAAAAATTCAAGTCACGTTTCCCACATGGCGGAACACTAAGCTTTCTTTTTCGTCAGTGATAGTTTTATTCTCTTGCTTCACTAGTGTAGAATGGTAGAACTACTATAATATTCTCTTTGATCGCTTCTATTTTGATTTAAAACAACCCTTTGGAATATAATCTGTTTTTATAAAGTAGTCACAGCTGGTAAATTGAAGCCACTTTGATGTAAGAATTACATTTACTATTTTTATGCTTCAAACCCCAACTTCAAATAGAAGTTAATGTCTTATGTACCGATTTAAATATCTCGGTAAATAAGAAACTCTTAAGACAACTGCATACGCGAGATTAGCTTAAGCTTTGCAATTGTGTTTGCAATACACATGACAAGGGACATGCTCACAATACAACCTCTCATCAGGACAGTGACAAATAGGCAGCTTACAGAGTTTGAGTTCGGTGTACAAGTAAATCTCACAACACCATCTGTCTTCCTCACAGAGCAGAAATAAATGGATGAAAATATTTTCACTACACTTTTCTCGGTTGTGAACCAGCACTTGATTCTACAGTGATCCATATGAATGGATGTTGCAGCTTACCGATGAAACTTTGATCATAACGAGTGAAATATTGAAGCAGTCCAATGACAATTTTCAAGCCTGTCTGTACCTTGGCAATAAATAACAGTTAATATTTACGTTTTTACATATTTTGCAGGGGTTCAAATATTTGAAACAAGTCGCACATTGCTCAAAACTAGCGCATTCTTTTTCTTCTCACCTTCTTTCAACTTACCGCCATACCAGCCGAAGCCAAGATCGCTTTTCTGCTCAGCTTTTCCCATTTTGCCGAATCTTTATCGTCATGTAAGTTAAAACCCTTGGCCCTCATAAATTGCTTGATAAGCCAGCTGTTTTTTGCTTAACTTCGGAATCTTGGCCCATCAAAGACGAGGCCTAGGCATTAAAGGCTAATAAAACTAAATAAATATTATGCAATTATAATCCTACAACAATAGGCAATAGGCAATCCTACTATAGAGCCTCGTCGTGAATTTCTTACTGCGGACCATTTGTTACAATCAATGCAAATATTATCCATGTACACATAATTTCGAATGAATAGAAAAATGTGAGTGAAAATTATGAGGTTTCGACAGATTTCGGCCTTGTTCATTCCCCATTTGTTTGTTAAGCTTGCCATCGTTATGAGGCTAGTAAATATGCAAGCATAATTTCCTTCGTCAAATTTGCGAAACTAGATACTTTTCCTTACTCGAATAGCCTGAACCAAAGATTTTCATGACGTAACACAATTTCCTAGAATATTAAATAAAGTTAGAAATCTTTCTGCCTTACTTAACGAATATTAATCCGAGACAAATCTGTTTTCTCGGATAACGGTGTAGCGTTTAGATGAATGCCCTGGCTGTTATTGTTACTGTTGCTCAGAAAAACCAGGTCAATGTTTATTGCATCTAGTGCCTCGGTTGTACAATTACTCGCCGACTAGGCTAATAAACTTTCAACAATTGATTTTGTAGCACCAATTAAAGTGTCTATAAGTTTCCTTAATCGTTCTGTTTGTATATAGTATTTTCCTTGTTTTTTTTTTCGTTTTCTACTTTATTAATGAAAAGTTACACGCTACAAGTACAAAGGGAAACTGAGTTAAATACATCATAGCCGTAATCTCCTAATCAAATTTTATATGTGACCTAAAGGTCATTGTATTTTATGTTAAAAATGATTTCAAATAGGAACGCCTCATTTTATTACCCAAATAATTCTTAAATAGTTGGACTGCGTAGTACTATTTTTGAGGATGGTCGACGTAGACAGCTCTTCATGTACCAACATCGCAGCAACTACGACCACTCTGTCAAGAGTGCTCGAGTAAGAATGAGAAGTACTATTTTCAAATTCACTGTCAAACTTTTAATAGCATTTACTCACAAGTTGGATCTTTTCTGCTTAACAGGGTCCTAATAATAGTCTCTTGCAATAACGGTGTGTGATTCGAGTTATTCATCATTTTTAAGAATTGGCCTTGTTCATATACCTCTGCCTCAAAAATGATTGAAGAGTTGTACGATTAGTAAAACTCGCCGAAAAAATCAATCTTTTGTTTTAATGGTTTCTTAGTCCGCCCCGTAACCCCGAAAACTGTAAAGTGATCGAAACGTCGAGAAGTTAAAAAATGTATTTTTTTTATGAAATTCGCGATAAAATCCGTAAGAATTTGTTTTATTTCAATCTTTTGTTTTGTTTAAGCAATGGAAACAGAACAAAGCCAATTTATATTCATCTTCTTTCTATACACTAACGGCCCGACCCGGCTTTGCTCGGGTGCAGAGATTTCTTAAATCATCTTCATACCAGAAACATCTTATTTACCATGTTAGCTTTTGTATACTTAAACTTAACTTAGGTACCTCTTTACTTCTTTAGGTCCTCGTTATTTCCTTTCCTATCTGACACGCAAAGGGTATAGGGACATTAATATACACACATCTGTTCTTACAGTAGAAAAGAAGATATCCCCCTTATAAACAACACTGTTGTAAACAATGGCCATGCTTTATAAAAAAAAATTGTTCTTTTTCAATTATTTCCCGTAGGATGTACTACCCGTACCGTCCCCTTGTCTGTACTGTATCACGCATGCACTTCTTCGCAAATAAAGCATTATTTCATATTTCCGAACAAAGATTACCATAAAAAATGTTATGGTGAGCCTACCTAAAAAGTTAGATACATGCCACCGCGGACTTATTTTAGATGTTCTTAAGAGGAACAATTACGATATATATACTTTTACTGTTCACGCAGCGTATGCAATGGAAGCCTTCAAAAGGAATAATTTTTCCCCATTCATGCAACATTTTCCATTGAATCTTTGCTCCTATTAGTCATAGCCTGTAGCCTTTCTCGATAAATGGATTATGCAACAACAAAGAGAACTCGAACCAGTAGATCTTGAAATTAGCACGCTCAAACAATCTCTTCAGCTTTTTTAATAGTATAGATATAGATTTATGAAATGTATCTGTATACAAACAAATAAAACCTGCATTCTGCCATAGTCTATCGTTTAATTACAGATGACGTAGGTAATAGAACAATTTAAAAAAACTGCAAATAATTTATTTATAATGTCTTATTACGGCATCAACGATCCAATATATATATTTTTAATTTCGTTGCTGAAAACAATACTGATGTTATTTAAATTTGTCCCCCAGCATACCTAAAAGGTATAATTTGAAAAAAGGAATGTCCTTTCTGAAAACGGAAAATGTTAATTAACTTTTTTTTTCTTTTTTTTTTTAACTATAACTTGTTATAGATTTTGAACCGATTTTGATTTTGATACCGTATCCATAATAAAGGCTTATGTAGGGCCGTTTGAATTGTTTTTATTTTATGGGTACATTATTATAATATTATAATACAAACTTGTCTTGACTGCCTCGGTGGCGCAGTTGTACTACGGCATGATTGCAAAGCTAAGGTCTCGGGTTCGAATCCCGGATCGGGCAATAATATTTGATTTTTCTATTCATTATCAGCCTGGAGTCAGGAATTTGTGCCCGATATTGCGATAAACTCGCCTCCTATCACATCGTGGGACCGAACACACAAGGCGGAATTTGGGTGTCCTGGTTGCACCTCTGCCTACAAGTTCTGAGAAAACGACGTGAGTTTATGTATGTATATAGATTCTAATTATTTTAATAAATCAATATTTAAATTTTGTTTTACGCCCATATATATACAAAATTAAGTCGCCATTCATTATTGTTCAAACAACGCTCAAGGAGAATATAAAAGACATGCAAAAACATTAAAACAAATGTTATGGCAATTTTTGACCGACAGTAAACTCACAAGTTTGCAAAAATGGAAATATTTTATCGAGAAAAAATATTTTTGTTTATTATTGCAATATTTTCTAGGCCAGCGTGGTGGACTATATGGCCTAACCACTCTCAATCGTACTCTCGATTGTAGAGGAGGCCCGTGCCCTGCAGTGGGTCGTATATGGGCTGATACAATACAATACAATTGCAATATTTGTGACTCAAATATATTTCTCTAATCCCCAACTACTAAAAAGATCATTGACGAATAAAAAAAAAGACTCGTTATCAAGTGCAGAGAGTTCTGTGTCAAGTGAAACGGAAGGTAATATACCAAACATCAATAGTATTGTGACTAATGAAAAGACAATTTTTAACGCACTGCCAGATATAATTGAATCTCTGCAAGATGTACTAGATTTAACCGAAGAGCTTACTGCTAAAGATATTATATCTTATACTATTTCTTCGCTTTTAAATGAAGATGCACATTTAAGTGTATTAAAATTAATAGAGAAGTACGGCTATAAATATGAAAATCACACCGTGGAAACCGAAGACGGCTATCTTCTTTCGCTTGTAAGAATTCCTGGCGCCGGCAAACCAGTGTTC
This sequence comes from Theretra japonica, assembly GCA_033459515.1. Classification (NCBI taxonomy): domain Eukaryota; kingdom Metazoa; phylum Arthropoda; class Insecta; order Lepidoptera; family Sphingidae; genus Theretra; species Theretra japonica. The sequence goes on from CM065943.1 coordinate 9,782,698, forward strand.
CTCATGCATGGGTTTTTAAATAGTTGCGACGACTTTGTGACGCCTGGAAATGATACAGGTCTCGCTTTCATTCTTGCCGCTAAAGGTTACGACGTTTGGATGGGAAATGCAAGAGGTACTAAACATTCAAGAAATCATAAAACATTATCTATTGACTCTGAAGAATTCTGGAACTTCAGTTGGCATGAAATCGGTGTCTACGATCTGCCTGCCATGATTGACTACACATTAAATGCTACTAATCAAAGTGAATTGGTGTATATTGGGCATTCGCAAGGAACCACTTCTTTTTTTGTGATGACATCTGAACGGCCCGACTACAATGAGAAGATTTCTGTAATGATATCCCTCGCAACAGTTGCATGGATGAGTCATATAAAAAGCGTAGTTTTTAGAGCATTAGTATCGTTTCATGATAACCATGCAGAACTAGATTATCTACTTGGGCAATATGAATTTTTACCAAGTAATGAATTTATTGAAATATTTGCGGGTGCATTGTGTTCTATTGCATTGCCGTTGTGCATTAATATATTATTTCTCATTGCTGGATTCAGTTATGATCAAATCAATATAGAAACACTTCCTGTAGTATTAGGGCGTACTCCAAGTAGTGCATCTATGAAACAATTTGTACACTACTCACAAGAAATTAACTCAGGTAAATTCCAAAAATACGACCACGGTGATGACAAGAATATGGAAATTTACGGTACAAAAACCCCACCCTTATATCCTGTAGAAAATATCACAGCACCTATATACATATTTCACTCCAATAATGATTGGCTATCCAACATTACCGATGTCAATATACTACGTAGTAAAATACCAAACGAAGTTGGATTTTATGTGGTGCCCCATCCCACATTTAACCACCTAGATTATTTATATAGTAAAAATGTAGTAGAATTAGTTTATAATGAAGTTCTAGACGTCATTGAAGAATATACTACGGATGACGTAGACGTAGACGTAGATAATGTGTAATGTAAAACTGATAATCACAAACATCGAACGTATGTACAATCTTTGCATTATTCTTGTTATTGCATACATTCCTTTTAATACCAAAATTCCTTAATATAAATTAAAAAAGTAATTTCTTTAGATTTATTAATTAATTATAATAATATCGAATGTATAATGGGACGATTTTTATTGTATACCGCAGACATGTATAGATGCATGATGTACCATTATCAATGCTTACTATTAATAATGGTAAAACTTCAAAAAATAATTCCATTACTAAAATTCATTGTTGATAACGAGAAGTGACTATATAAATTATTACATGTATTACTCAGTATTGAGTAATCTAAATGTATTTAACACCCATATTATAATGAAGGACAAGTACAAGGCTATATAAATATATTAACCAAACATATTGACAACCTGTTTAACATTCATCACTTCTTTTGTCATAATAATTATAAACAGCATTCAATTTAGTTACATAGTACGTTACACGTACACGAACCAGGTCGTATTTTAGGTACTTTACTCGTAAATGCGCAAATATATACAATTTATTGTGTTACCTACTTACTTCTTCGATATTTTATTCAAGCATTAGCTTGACTTGAACAAAAGTACACTTATTTATAGTACTGTATCAGCCCAGATACGTCCCACTGTAAGGCACGAGCCTCCTCTACAATCGGGAGGTATGATAAAGAGGGTTAGGCCATATAGTCTACCACGCTGGCCTAGTGCGGGTTGGCAGACTTTTACATACCATAGAAATTTATACAAATCGCTAAAGTATGCAGGTTTCCTCACAATGTTTTCCGTCACCGTTATAGTGCGTGGTGATTGACATCAATACACACATGACACCGAAAAGTCCGAGGTGTGCCCTGGTATTTGAACCCGCGACCACCGTGAACATATTGGCAGCCGCATCTGGTCCTTTTACCAACAGGCCACCACGCACTTTATAGTGCCTGTAACATAAGCCTCTTCCTCTTTACTGTTTCAGTAAAATAAAGTTTTAGTATATAGGAATTATTATTATTCAGTACCTACTAAAACAGTCATGGAAAAACCTTATGTTCGATGGCTAGTTTCTACCAGCAAGCCAAATTTCCAGAAGAATAAAATAAGAACTTACAGTTTAGAATTTGCGAACGCTATAATATAATTCGTACCTATATGAATACTAACCAAGTCAGATTTTAATATATTTTATTTTTTTCTATTTATTGGACAACCAACAGCTTACATACAACACAATAGGTTAATATTATCTTAAGTTATAAGAAAAAAATATATTTTAACCTGATTTAAATATTTTATGTTGTTATAAATATATTTAGGACTGATCATTATACTTTAACCCATTTAGATCTCATTTCTTTGGTAGTTAAGTCAACAACCAAGGCATATATCATACTATTGAACTTGGCTCTCATTTCACCATCATGTTTTTGATGGGATCTTTTAATGCTTGATTTAATAAAATTGGGTGGCAGTTGCAAACAAACTAATTCATTCTAGAACATTTACTTTTTTAATTATAGTAGATAGAAACAACAAAACAGTATACAGTTTACCAAAACTCTACTACCGCTACTGTATGTAAAAATTCAGAGCTCATCATTTGTCATCAGGTGATCCGCTTGATGATAAGAATACTATAAAAACCATTTATTGAAGTAAGAAAGTTAAAAAGTAGTTATTACAAAACCGATGGACATTAAAAACACATATCAACTGGCCTGCTGTATATCTACAAAATAATGAATACCATTGGAACGCATGTCCCCTTCATTATCATCATATTCAGTCTTAGGAACTTGGTGAACATGGTACCAAACCATGTAATTAAATAACAACCTATTAGAAGTTTCACAATTTATGCATAAATTATACTTAATCTAGAATTCCGAAAGAACCAATTTTATTGTTTCCGGTAATAGAATAGCGAGACACATTACTTTGGGGACGGAATTACATTGATAAAAAATAGGTGTTGATATCAGTAATGGACAAATACTTAGGTACTAAGTTTTGATAACGCGGAGTAATTTTATAAGGCAAATTTATACCAGGTGAATTTAATTTAAGGTTGTTCAGAGGATGGATCCTTTAGTTATATGTCCGATAGTTATGCGACCCCGGATTGCTTTAGCTACTAGTGTCACAAGACCTTTACTTCCGTGACATTAGTATCCCTAAACTATTTTCCTTCCATTTTTAATCTTAACATTCCTTCCCTTCCCTAACTAGCTGAAAGCGGTATATCCCAGCTTCAACACAGCATAGCTAAATCCCTCTGACTGTTGATAGGCAGCAGTATCAACGGTGCAAGAGCTGTGCCCCTGCGATCGCCACACACTTGTGCAGCGTGGCGATTATAGGCAGAAACCTAAAATATTGCGCAGGAAAATTAAAAGGCGCTCAGCTACCGGTAGCCCTGCTAGTTCTGGCAGTAGGCCCCCCATCAAAACTGACCTGGCAACGTATAACGACAGAAGTCTACGGCTTGATGAACATCTAGCGCAGTTGGAGGCAGAACTGGAAACCATAAGTCAGCATTTTCTGGGGCTACGCATAGTCCGTAGAAAAGGGGAGGACACCATTACTCTTGACTCAGGCCACTTTATGTACAACTGCGACAACGATTTGCGAAAGTTCGCTGGCAGATGCTAGATGCGACAAGTCGAAGACAAGGTAAAATTGCGCAATTTGGAGGAGGCCTATGTACAGCATTGTACATTAGTATAGACTTATGATGATGATGGTGATTATGGAATTTAGTACGTTTTTAATCATCCAGGTTTTCTATCAAATACATTATTAATAAATAATAATTGCAATGGAAAAAACAATCAGCTGATTAAATACCGCATATTAAAATTTAAAATACTATCTTCATTCGTGTAGTAACTGTCGCTGTGTTGATTTTTTTTTCACCGTTCGTTAGTTCTAAATAACAAACAAGCAATTTTAATCTTGCTATAAAAGCCTGAGCCAAATAATACAGGTCGCGAGATTTATAATTAAATTACCTATAAGTTATGTGAAACTAAGTATATAGGAAGTAAATTCACTACTAGAAATAAACGAGATAAATGTTGAATCAGCATTTATCTCCGAACATATCTTTACAAAATCTACAAAAACAAATCAACATAGTAATATAATTAAACACAATAGTAAAAATATATGTGGAAAATCGATCCTTATCGCTAAAGGCGGTTTCTTCCGAACAATGTCAAGGGTATTGTAAAAACGAGTTAAACGAAAATAATATACTTATGTAGATATGGAATGAAACGAAAACCAAATAATATAATCATGCACTCGTTACTATTTTCAAATACACTAAAGATAAGCGAGCGCAAGATTTCAAAAGGAGAAATAATCAGTTCATAAAGTGTAGAAGTTGAAATTATTTTATATTGGTATTCATTTAAATTAAGAAATGCAAAGTACCTAATATTAGACTTTAATTTTGAGCTCGTAATGCATACATTGACAAGTGCTAATGATAACAACTGTTAAAGACAATTTTTACCGATTAAAATCAATTACGACCTAATGTGGGCCAATGTCATCTTATCACCTCCTATAATACAATAATTATAAAAACATGAGCACAAAAATTGTATAAGGTTCTATTGAAAAAAAAACGACGTTAGCAAAACTATGTTTTTTATTGCTTATCTCATAAGTGTGATAAGTCCAACAAACAAGCAAACAGCTCATATGGTAGTAAGTAATTACCACAGTCTATGAACATCTACGACACCTGGATCGTAGATACGTTGCCAACCTTTTAAAATAGTAGGGGAAAATAAAATTTAAAGGACAAGAATAGGCAAAGATATTAGACCTCTAGCAACTTCACTCACCGAATAAATCAAAAGAGCAAATCCATCGACTCTCAACCGTACCAGCCGGACCGAATTGTGATCCTAGAGAACTACAGAGTGGTTCTGCCACTTTTGGCGCCAAAAAATAAAACTATGCTTTCCAATTAATAATTAGTCAAGTGATTTAAATATATTACATGTTTGTATGTCCCATTACCCATTGTATTTCTAAAATTGAGTATATATATTATACACGGTGTTTGTGGTAATTGAAAACATAATAAAGATAATGTAAAAACGTAAAATAAAGCCATGAATATTAAATGATTTAACCCTCCCAAATACACCATATAAATTATCAAATTTATGGTACGTGTATACTTAACTTGTACCCTAATTTTTTATCCATAGGTAGACACTAAGGAAATGATAACAATTCAAAACTATTTATTACATAGAAAATACATCCATCCATCCATCCATCAGCCAAAGGAAGTCCACTGCTGAACATAGGCCTCTCCCAATGATTTCCATAGTGACCTGTTGGAGGCAGCCTGCATCCAGCGACGTCCCGCGACCTTTACCAGGTCGTCTGACCACCTAGTGGGTGGACGTCCCACGCTGCGCTTTCCGCTTCGTGGCCTCCATTCGAGAACTTTTTGGCCCCATCGGCCATCAGTTCTCCGTGCTATGTGCCCCGCCCATTGCCACTTCAACTTGCTAATCCGCTGGGCTATGTCGGTTACTTTAGTTCTCCTACGGATCTCCTCATTTCTGATTCGATCTCGTAGGGAAACCCCGAGCATAGCCCTCTCCATAGCTCGTTGAGTGACTTTGAGCCTCCTGATAAGGCCCATAGTAAGAGGCCACGTCTCGGTGCCGTATGTCATCACTGGTAACACACAACTATCGAAGACTTTCGATTTGAGGCACTGAGGTATTTTGGACGAGAAGACGTCGCGTAGTTTCCCGAACGCTGCCCAACCGAGTTGGATTCGACGATTGACCTCTCTCTCAAAGTTGGACCTGCCTAACCGGACCACTTGTCCTAAATAGACATATTCGTCTACAACTTCGAGAGTCGAGCCCCCAACTCCGATGGGGGTGGGCACAACATGGACATTCGACATTATCTTCGTTTTGTCCATGTTCATTTTAAGACCCACCTGTTGGGAGACTCGATTGAGGTCTTCGAGCATAGTGCTAAGGTCTTCCAGCGATTCTGCCAAGACTACAATATCGTCGGCAAATCGAAGGTGAGTGATATACTCGCCGTTGATGTTGATGCCGAATCCTTTCCACTGCAAGAGCTTGAAGGCGTCTTCCAGCGCGGCAGTAAACAGTTTCGGAGATATGACATCCCCCTGTCTTACGCCTCTCTGTAGTGGAATAGCCTTCGTGCTCTGATCTTGTACTCGGACCGACATGGTGGCGTTGTTGTATATACACTTCAACACTTCGATGTACCGATAGTCAATGTGGCACCGCTGAAGAGACTGTAGCACAGCCCAGGTCTCGATCGAATCAAAGGCTTTCTCATAGTCCACAAACGCTAAACAAAGCGGCAAGTTATATTCCTCGGTTTTTTGTATAACTTGCCGAAGCGTATGAATGTGGTCTATGGTACTAAAGCCTTTTCGGAACCCGGCTTGTTCGGGAGGCTGGAAGTCATCAAACCTGCGTTCGAGACGATTTGTGATGACCCTCGAAAACAGCTTATAAACATGGCTCAGGAGCGAGATGGGCCTGTAGTTCTTCAGCAAAGTGTTATCACCTTTTTTGAAGAACAGTACCACCACGCTCCTGCTCCATGCCTCTGGCGTTGAGCCCTCGAGGAGAACGGAATTGAAGAGCTTCTGAAGGACTTTCAGCATCGGCATACCGCCCGCTTTCAGAAGCTCTGAAGTGATTCCGTCCTCACCCGGCGCCTTGTTGTTCTTAAGCTGTTTCAGGGCCATCTCAATCTCACACAGGTTGATGTCCGGGATATCATCGCTAAAGTGTCGGATCAACTCGGCTCTCGGGTCTTCGGCCGAGCTAACAGTAGGTTCGGCAACCGAGGTGTAAAGCTGTCCGTAGAACCTCTCGATCTCCCTTAATACCTCTGCCCTCGTCGACATTACGCTGCCGCCGTCCGTCTTCAGCCTAGACAACTGGCTTTGCCCAATAGACAAGTCTCTTGCAAACACTTTGGAGCCTCCGTTCCGCTCAATTGTCTCTTTTATGCTCACAGTATTGTGAGCACGGACATCGTGTCGCAAGGACTTCCAGATCCGTCTATTGAGCCGCCTATATGCTTCGGCGTCATCGGAAGACTGCAGCGCCATAGATCGACGTTCGGCCATGAGGTCTAGAGTGTGGATCGAGAGTTTTTGGGGTCTATCTCTACGGCGAGGTCTAAAATACTTAGATCCCACCGTATGGACAGCTTCTACCAAACCGCTGTTTAGCTCGTCCACTGCAAGGTTTTCTTTGAGACAATCAAAGCGATTTGCCAGCTCAAGTTGAAAGCTCTCGGGGTTTTGGATATGGGCGCGAGTAGGTCGGAGCGTAGATTTCATCAAGCGACGCCTTTCTAACTGGACATTGATGTTCAATGTGCCTCTAACCATTCGGTGATCGCTGCCGGTTTTCACCCTGTTGATCACAGAGACATCACTGAACATCCGTCTATTCGTCGTCAAGATGAAATCTATCTCGTTTCTCGTAGAACCGTCAGGACTCAGCCAGGTCCATTTCCTGTGAGGCGGCTTCTGGAAGAAAGAGTTCATCGCAAAGAGTCCCTCTTTCTCCAGAAAGTCGGCCAGCCTCTGACCCCTGAGGTTCCGTTGCCCATGTCCAAATTGCCCCACTTTCAGCTCTGCATCGCTTCTCATGCCCAACTTTGCGTTGAAGTCCCCCATAACAACATTGAAGTAGGTTTTGGAAGTATGTATGGCCCGACTTATGTCCTCATACATCTCCTCTACTTCTTCATCTGGATGTGTCGAGGTCGGCGCGTATACCTGTATGACCTTCAGCGAATATCTTTTTGATATTCTGAGTATAAGGTACACTACCCTGCTCGACACACTTTCGATGGATACGATGTTGTTTATGAGAGACCTGTGGACGAGAAATCCGACACCTCCTCGGGACTGTTGGTCGTCCCCCCGGTAGAAAAGCAGGTTACCGGACTTCAGGGTTATCGTGTCCTCCCCGATTCTTCGGACTTCCGACAACCCCAGAATGTCCCAGTGTAACCCACTTAATTCTTCTTCCAGTTCGACAATCTTCTCGTCCGTCCTCATCGTGCGTATGTTGTGTGTTACCAGGGCCAGTCGTCGTCGGGGGTGGTAGCCGGGGCCAACCCGGGGATTCTTAGCACCCCCTGCCCCGCCGTAACCATGGCCGCTACCGTAGCCAGGAATAGCGGGGCAGGTCAGGGATGCTCCTATCAGGTCAGGGATGCTCCTATCAGGTCAGGGATGCTCCTATCAGGTCAGGGATGCTCCTATCAGGTCAGGGATGCTCCTATCTAGTGGTCATGGCCTGTCCTAGAATAGGTGCTACGAGTACGCGACCTCGGCCTCCCGAGCTACGGCAGTCACTACCAACCTTACCCTCCGTGACTGCAGTAGAAAATACAGTTTTATAAATATAGAAGTTTATGTAAGAACGTATAACAACGATGTTTGTAAAAAACCTTCATAAGAATAGTTCAGTTATCTCATACCTGGATACATTAAGATGTAATGGTAGTTAATAAATAAAAACAGCGAAATCGACAAATTATTTTTAAAAAACACAAATCGAAACCTGGCAATCAAAGTAACATTCCCATTGTATATATTGTCTACGATCTTATGGCGTCCGAATAGGTTGTTGTCATGCTGTTGTCAAAATATTAGGAGCAGTTTTTCTCTTTTCATATTTTATTATATTGGACATATTAATACGATTAGATTACGAGTACAAATACTTGTGGTTTATATGTAGTGTATAATATGAAAACATATCTCAAACAATGCGTAAAATATATATTTCTTAAATTTTAATTGTAGTTCCAAATTACGCCACATGCTAATAGAATTAAGACGAAGTATAGTATCTGACTTTCGTGGTCGTGTTGACCATCTGACGCATTTCGAATTTTGACAAAGAGATAGCGCTGTCCTAAATTATACTTAAATTCGGTCGAGTTGTATTTGCATCATGCAAACAAGATATCAACGCAATACAAGGACTTTGAAGGTTATCCTGTTCCATAGAAAAGATAAACCGGAAAAATATTAATTTAGAAACGTTTCTGCTGTTGTTGGGTTAACATTAATTCAAACAAGCTGGTATAAATTACCGCACATAAAAGTACACGAAGAGCACATAAAGTTAAAACTTTACATTATGGAGGTGCATAAGAAAATGTTAATGTTATTGGTTTTTATATTTACCAACGTAATAGACGACAGCATAACAATCCGAATAAACGATGACAATAACATGACTAGATTGACGAATATGGTCAGATCGATTGGCTCTGTCAATTTAATCGAGAACGCTTTACATTTCAAACCCTCTGACTATTTGAAGTACTTTTCCGGATTGAAGAACGAAGATCTTTACTTAAACGCATCGCAATTGATAAGAAAATATGGTTACCCAGTGGAAACGCATTACGTCACGACCTCCGATGGATACATATTAACATTATTTAGGATTCCATGTGGCGGCCCGCCGGCGTTTTTATTTCATGGCCTGCTATTGAGTGCGGATGACTATTTGATAGCGGGGCCAGATAGTGCAATAGCTTATCAGCTAGCTAAGGATGGCTACGACGTCTGGTTGGGAAACGCACGTGGCAACAAATATTCAAGATCTCATCAAAATCTTAACCCCGATAAAGACCCCAAATATTGGGACTTTAGCTACAGTGAAATAGGAGAAATTGATCTTCCGACGATGTTGGACTACGTGCTGGAAGTAACTGGATATCCAAAATTAATCTACATCGGTCATTCACAAGGTACAGCTACATTTCTTGTAATGTGCTGTGAAAAACCAGAATACAACGATAAAATTTCTATAATGATTGCTTTGAGCATTGTAGCTTATATATCTAATGTGAAAAGCCCTGTGTTTAGAGCTCTAGCTTATTTTGATGACGAAGAATACTTTTTGTATAAATATTTGGGTTTTCCAAACGAAATATTGCCGAACAACCAATTAACACGAGCACTTGCAGCTGTCGTTTGTGGTAAAGCAGCACTTGCAACAATTATTTGCTCTAATATCTGTTTTCTCTTTTTTGGATTCGATTATGCTCAGTTAAATATAACGAACCAACCAAACATTGCACAACATGCACCAGCTGGTGGATCTACTAAGCAGCTTATTCATTATTTTCAAGAAGTAAATTCAGGCAACTATCAAAAATTTGATTATGGCGAAGCAAAGAATCTCGAAATATACGGAAACAAAACTGCGCCATTCTATTACCTCGACAGAGTAACTGCACCTATTTTTATATTCTACAGTGATAATGACTGGCTTGTAGATGTCAAAGATGCGCGTAAAACACGGAGTCAATTACCTAATGTTATTGAATTTTATAGAGTCCCTTACGCCAAATTCAACCATCTAGATTATCTGTGGGGTTTAGATACCAAGACACTAGTATATTACAAAATTAGAGATGTACTAAGACAACAAAATCTTACCAGCACTTCGACCGTTTGCACATTAAGGACGTAAAACATTTAGCATTTAAAGAAAATATTGAAACATTTTGCGGTGATAAAGGCTTTTTATATCAGTAGATTAACGTAACGGTTTGCTAAGATTTTTATCGTGTTTGAAATCCGCCAAACCTCACTACGCCAGCGTACTTGACTAGGGCCTAACCTCTTACAAGAACCATGACCTACAGTGGGGCAAGATTTGTTTAAATATTTTAATCATAAAGCAAATATTTAAAAGTGTTAAATATCTTAAAATAAAAGTCATATTCACTATCTTACTGCTTTATTTCGGTTTATTTGTTTATTGATTATATTGTCGCCAATTATATTAATAAAGGATTCCTACTTATATGAAAGTCTAGGCTGTAAGTTTATTTATTTATTCATTTAAGCTTTATTGTACAACTGTGACACAGAAAAAAGACTTATAAAAGACGGTGTTATGGCTCGAGGCGATCTCTTACGGCCGATTTCTATAAACTATCTATCTTTAACAAGAGATTTCATTAGATATTTCGGTGCATTTTATGTTTCAGTTAACAAAGATAGAAATATATCTTTGTTAGAGATATGGTGCATATATTTATAGATAGCTAGGCAAGATAAATGTACACGTCTATCTTTGTTTATTGAAGCATTTACTTGTATCGACATAGTAATAGTAGCTATTTTAAGCTCTTGTAAAGATAGATAGTATATAGAGACCGGTTGTTACAGACAAGCAGCCATAGGATGGATAAGAGAAAACGACAAATTTGGGTTACCGAAAAATGAGGTAAAGACGAAATGCCACTTAAAAAAATACATACATAAATATATATACATACATTCCAACATATATGCAACAATATCAAAACATTATAGTAACATAACAAAACTTATACAATAAATAATAAATTAGTATTATATAATACATGCAATGTCTGCAGTTACTTTGTGAAAGATAATGCTTATTTGTATTTACACACATCAGTATTAGGTATACATAAGCTCATGGGTTCTATTAGACGTTCTATTAGTACCATCCAAAGTTCGACGTGCTTATTTTCACCACAAGATGTAAAGAGGCAAATCTATCGTCATACGGGACACAATCTCTTATCTAAGGTGACTTTTAAAATTTTGCAAACCAAAAATCTCACACAAAGTGAAACACCCAATCGAGGAATTGAACCCCAATACGTAACGATGCATAGACAAGAACTAGAATACACACCTATGACAGTAGACAGTAGACACACAGTCAATTCGTATGAAGAGAGGGGAATTAAATTTGTCCCTGTATAATCTTTTTAATATTCGAAAAAAAATTGCGTGTTTCTATTGTCTTGAGCGATCAAGGTTTTATTGTAAAGTAGGTAATCATCAAACATTTCCGTGCTAATTTGCAATAAATAGAGTATTCATTGCAATAAATAATAGGAAAAAACACAAAACTGTAATTGTAGTAACGACTTGACAACTATCAAAAGATGTTTCCTTGGCATCCGGACACTTGGTAGTTCTTTCATCATGACATACACATTATTTACAATTTCTATGGTATGTAAAAGTCCGCAAACCCGCATTAGGCCAGCGTGGTGGCCTATATGGCCTAACCACTCTCAATCGTACTCTCGATTGTAGAGGAGGCCCGTGCCCTGCAGTGGGTCGTATATGGGCTGATACAATACAATACAATACACATTAGAGCTGATAACTTCCGAAGCCCCCCGATCGGAACTTCTTAATAGCTGATCGTGTGATGCCTATGTCAGAGGCATGCGCAGACAATCTTTCAGCTTGTATAAAATGACGAAAGTCTGGCGGCCACGGACCTTTGTTCTATTGTAAAGTTTGATTATAATCAGTCCACAGGTCTTCCCAAAATCTGTATTATTCATTACTGTTGCCTGAAGACGCGACGCACATAAGATGAATGGCGAAGCAATCAAAGACGCAGCTCTCACATATTTTTATTTATTTACAAGTCTTCCAGAAATATTTTTTGAACTTACCTAAGTTGTAGAGTCTTGCTGTAAATCGCTAAGACCACAGCGGGTGGTACGATTGTCTTACGGTAAGCAGCTCCGATTTTGAATTTCGTTCAATGAGTATGAATGCCAAAAACAGCTGACACTGGGATATTCATGTCCACTACCCAAGGTAACGATCACCATCGTATACTGGGGGAAATTTATTACTTACACGAGTAATGAAACAGGCAAGTGTGGCGCGTTTTGGGTTCAGCCTTTGTGTATTCAGTTTCAGGACGCCATAATTAGGTCGAGTATACCTACTCCTACCCATGTTCAATATAGTTACTCTGTTATCAAATAAAGTTTGCGTAGATACCATAATCGGGCTTATAATACGGGAGTGCCACTGCCCGACTGCCTCTACTACGTAGTTGTAATACGGTATGACTACAACGCTGAGGTTTCGGGTTCGAATCCCGTCCGAATTCCGAATCGTAGGTACTCGAAGTAATATGTTGTTAGTATGGAATTTGGACTGGATTCAAAAACTATCTGCGACCGGACGAAGCCGGGCCGAGCCACTAGTCCATAATAAACAGTCTGTTAAACACAGTCTGTTATTGTCACAATCGATTCAAACATACTGAATACTGACTACTTACTACTTTACAACTGAGTGAATGTATTACTTATTCAAGTGAATTTGAACGCGAGACACTTGTGTCAAAGCTGCCAATGCCAATAATTTAAAAAAATACCGTGCTGCGTGACTGGAAACGTCAAGTTAAGCGGCCATAGAGTTCATATTGGGTTATCGTTATTGATAAATTTAACTATGTTTGCGCAAATAAAAACATATTCATTATTTATTCGTGAAGAGCGTCAGTAATAATGCACGACAAAATGTTAAAGACGCTAGTTAAAACTGGTATTTACGCAGCGACACGAAATTATGTAACAATTTCGTCACAATGTTATGGAACATCCATAAAACCTGTGCACGGAAAACTCCGCTTTAAGGTAAGGCAACAACTTGTGATTAACAAACCGTTTTTTATTTGGTTATCGTGGCAGTGTTATTGGTTCTAGTGTCGTAATTTATACCATGCTTTCGAAAGTTTAGGTTAAAATTTATACAATAATTTATGAAAGTTTATTCTACTCGAAACAATTTGCAATGTAAGTACCCTAATGCTATAATGAAGAAAAATTATTTTCAAATATTTAAAACAAAACGCACGTTTAAATACGAAATAATAATGTAGCAATTGTGTGATAAAGTTTTATAATCAACTTTTGTTTTTGATTGCGTTGCCCGCTTATCAACGTAAGGTCAGCGATTCTGTATTATATTATTGAACGCTTGGCATTGACTAGTTCAGTCAATATTTTTGCACAAGCGACTTTGGAAGCAAACTAGCTAAAAATAATATTAAATTTTTAGCCAATAAGTTTTGTGCGAAACCTGAGTACCACACCAACCATGAGTAGCCAACTGTTAACTGGAAACCTTTGGGACACTGATCCTGAATTGTTTGAGATTATTAAAAAAGAGAAAGCCCGGCAACAAGCGGGCCTGGAGATGATTGCTTCTGAAAACTTCACATCTGTGCCCGTGTTACAATGTCTGAGCACATGCCTTCATAACAAGTATTCTGAGGGCATGCCGAACCAAAGGTGAGCTGTATATAATTTTAAACGTTGTACGAGTATTATATTGATTTTTAGAAAGAGAAATAAAACAATATTTTCCATTAATTTAAGTAAAATAATTACAATTAGTATGTGAAACTAAAGCAAATATATTTAAGTGCCTATTCACTTATTGAGTTCAGTTTACAATTTAATATTTTAAATGTTTTTACTACATTTATTGAACCTACAGATCAACATTTACAATATATTATCAACAATATCAGTGTAATGATATTTCTATTGGAATGGAATAATGTTCCTAACTATCTTCATATGAACAATCATTGTGCAATGTGCATACATTGATTATGTTAAGAATTGGTAAATATCTCCAGTACTCAGAATTTATCCAAACTCGCATTATCTTGCAGATACTATGGAGGCAATGAATATATTGATGAAATAGAACTACTGGCACAGAAAAGGTCATTGGAAGCATACAGATTAAATCCTGAGGAGTGGGGTGTTAATGTCCAACCTTATTCAGGTATACTTTAGTTTAAGCATTGTTATAGGTAACACAATTACTTCTGCACTAAAGGTATAATTCAGAGAAACAGCCTTGCTGGCATTTAAATTGTTTATGATAGATCAGCAATTTGCCTAGAGTTAACATCTGACAATTTGTTTTGTGCTGACCCTATTTTTAACAACTTAAAATATCACAACTGTCTCAATGTCAAAACAATTGTATTTGATGTAGTTTTTTTATCCTCCACTCATTGTTCGATAATAAACTAAATACATTTTATTACACCCATACACTTTATAGTTACACAAAAAAATCATATTCATGACACTATAATTGAAGAATATGTAGAAGACCCATAGAAATCTCTAGATATCATATTTTTCAAAACCTGGTAGAAATTATTATATTGCCTATCAATATTAATTAAGATGACAACATAACTACTTTATATACTTCATTTTAAACTGCAATAAATTTTATTATTGTTTAAAGGTTCACCTGCAAACTTCGCCGTCTACACTGGCATAGTTGAACCTCATGGCAGGATCATGGGTTTAGACTTGCCTGATGGTGGACATTTGACCCATGGATTCTTCACAGCTACCAAGAAGATTTCTGCCACATCAATATTCTTCGAAAGCATGCCTTATAAAGTGAGTAATCTTTTGCAATTCGGATATTAGATTTCAAATATGACCATACCTACCATGAAAAAAGTGTAATTTTCTTTAGTGTTAAATATATCTTTAGCATGCTGTAAACCCTAAATTTTATGTATGAAATGGTTAATAACTAATCTGATTCGCAAGTTATAACCCATTCATTATTTTCGAAAGTACAGAAATCACCTTTATGCCAATACTGCATGTGACAATGTTTCGTCATAATATATTTCCAATTCAATTTTATTATCACCCAGAGTCAGACATTAAATATCGTGATGTTTGATATAGACTATCTGCAATCACGTGCTTATCGTCAATGCATTTTGGACCTTACTATCGTGCCTTAAGATTTATAAATCAATATTCATTTTTGAAATATGCAGCAACGCTATGGTGTAATGACAAGGTTCCGGTTTAAGAATAACCTTTAGCAAAGGGTAGATTCTGAAGATTTTACTTGAACTACGTATTCGAAATTATTTTTATTTAATTATTAAACTAGCAACCCTGTTTTGTAAGGATAGGATTATTACACGGATTAAATTAAACAAGTAAATGTTATAGATAACTTAACAATACAGATCCTAGAATTACATTGAGAAGTAGTTTAAACTCTACTTATTCACCAAAACCAATTCGACGAGCACAAACTACAAATAGGTACATATTTTTTCCATTTAATTATTAGATAGGTACCTATACGAAAATATGTATTTTACCACTTCTTATAAAATGCTTAATAAAATAAGGTAGATAGGTTTACGTTTGCTCAAAAGGATCGTATTCGTCAACAACATCACACACCTCAACTTTAAGTCTTGAGACCGCCTCCATGGCTTGGTGGCGGGATCGAACCCCACAACAAGAAATGTTTGTCTGAGTCACAAATATTTGTATCGACTCTTGGTGTTTTAAGACCAAAACGTTCGTCGTAACTCTTGTACTTTCTGATATCCATGATACAATCTTTAGTGTCTTAACGTGAAGTCAGCACTATGTGTGTGATTATTGGATCTATCAATTTATCTAAACGTGGATATTGATTTATCTTAAAATAGAAAAGTTTAGGTTTGGTACAGCTAGCAATCGAACCTGAAAGTATAGTATACACCCAAAATAGTTACAATGGATAGGATAATTAAACTATCATTAGCATTACCGACCACTATGGCAATCGGGCTGTATATATAAGTAGATGAAATGAACACTCAATAGAATACGATTAAAATAACTTTATATCGGAGTATGTTGATGTAACCGAGCGCGCTGTTGACCTAACTAGTGTAAACATTTTCACTAATTTACATATCTAAGAAACAAACTGATATAATTTATGAGTCTTTCTTTAACCACGTCACATAAAATCAAATATGTAATCGGTCATCACAGTCAATTTTAATACATGTAAAAAAATATTCCTTACTATTAATGAATTTAATTTATGAATGGATAAGAAAGATATAAAGTGACAAAAGTACAAAATAATAAACTTTTTAATTGTTCAAAAAACTACAAAAAAATTAAAACACGTACAACAATAAAACAGGTTTATGTATCTAGTAATCTCATTTATCTGGAACAATTATTCTCATAATGAGCGTCGTTTGTGCGAACTCAAACGTAATTTATAACTTAAATCGCTATTACTAAATTTGAAATGCTTATAATCAGCGCAACGGCAGTATTATTCTTTGCAATGCCTATTGTTCTCGTATTGCTGTGGTTAATAAGGTGTGTTATGCCAATCAATTTCCTTTGTGTAACACAAGCAATGACAATTTCCACTACCGTCAATAATCTACATATCAACTGAATATATATTATCGTAAAAAAGGCGAGAACCGGTGCCGTGAGACCAAATTTAATATAGGCGAAGATAAGTCCCTACCCCCTCCAGTATTGCATTCTAGGCACCTTGTTTTAATCGTCTAGTGCCTACAATCGTACTTATGCTGTACCGCTTCTGAGAATATGCATGTCTGATTGTTTTCTCTAGGTGGATCCCATATCAGGCCTGATAGACTACGACAAACTGGCTGAAACTGCGAAACTCTTCAAACCTCGTCTAATTATTGCGGGCATGAGCTGTTACTCGCGTTGTCTGGACTACAAGAGGTTCCGTGAAATCGCCGATGCGAATGGAGCTTACCTTATGGCTGATATGGCCCATATTTCTGGACTGGTTGCTGCAGGTAAACCTCAATATATGTGTTATTTCAAATAAGTAGGTATTCTCATGGCGACACTAGTTTAACTTTTAAACATTTTAAATTGCGTAACAATTTATGTGTTGCTTAACAATATTATTCCATACAAATATTTGATGTAACTTTTAAGTATGACTACGTCATCGTATTATATCTGTTAATATATTAATCATAATACGTACGTATCGCTTAACAAATATGTTTACTATTGGGTATCAATCTTGTAAGCAAAACAAGATAAATGTCGATTTAGGTCAAGAATTCACAAACGTAATAGTTATTTGTTACACTCACTTACATCATTTTAAATTGTTTTGAATATGAATACGCAATAAATCACAAAATAAATACTAATTATAAATGAATAAGATTTTAATTTACTTACAATGATACTATTAATTTTAATAATATATAATAATAATATTTAATAATTAATAATGAAATATCAACATCTCCAATGTGCAATATATGCAACCACTTTAATACGTGCACGTTTATCTCTTCATTTGTTATTAATTTACTTGCTTTTAAATGACACATTATTAATAAATCAGATAACTCGTACAAACAGGACACCGATATGGGGAACGAAATCGAATTCATAGTTTACGAACAATGTAGTAGGGTTTGTACATGGAAATGACAATACGTTTTAATTACTATTTGATGTGACACCTAACAAGTAACAATCATATCAGAGCCATAACTTTATTTGGCCTCTAAACTGTATACTAGTATTTTCTATTAAAACAATATATCTAATCGCTTTACAATATAGCATATATAAACAAATAACAATTACATTGCAGGCGTGATCCCATCTCCGTTCGAGTACTGCGACATCGTAACAACAACAACGCACAAGACCCTGCGAGGGCCGAGAGCCGGGGTCATATTCTTCCGCAAGGGCGTGCGCTCCGTCAAGGCCAACGGCACCAAGGTGTTGTACGACCTGGAGGGCAAGATCAACCAGGCCGTGTTCCCTGGCCTTCAGGGAGGACCACACAACCACGCCATCGCAGCTATAGCCACAGCCATGAAGCAAGCCACGTCGCCAGAGTTCGTTGAATATCAAAAACAAGTATGTATTTTTTTTATATATTTGGTAATACCGCGAACGATCATAGGAAGTGATTACCACCGCCCATGAACATTAAAACGACCTAACCCCTCTCAATCGTAATCTCGATTGTAGAGGTCGAGCCCTACATCGGGACAAAGATGAACATTACAGCACCTCGATGATAGGTGCGTTGCAAGTCACTTGATTTTCTCAAATTGAAAAGAGAAAGAAAAGAATGGAAGGAGAAAAGGAGTATTGCGCGTCTAACATCAGAATTCATGTTCGTTAATCTAATGTATGTATGTCGATAAGAATATAGAGAAATTTCTAAAGTTAAACGATATTCATGACAAAAATACTAGAAATAATCTAGTCAGTCATAAGACCAAGCTCCGCAAAATCAGCAACTGCTGTATAATCAATGTATTCTAAACTTGTTTTGAAAAGAGCAAAGCTAGAGTTTCTTGCTCGTTCTCTGGTGAAAACAGCCTTATAAACCAAGTGGTAAAGAAATAAGTGGCTGAATCTAAATAATGGATAACATTTTAAAGATTCAATAAAGTATTTTCATTTCATTTCATTTAAACAATTTCACTCACCGAACAAGAAACGACAGTAGAGCCATTGCTTCACTTCGGTTTTTTATTTGACATTGGTTCCCGGTCGAACCGGCCCAATCCTATGTAGTGCAAGGTTATGATCAATGGCTCTACAATGTCTGTACTGATAAGCTCATACTAATGATAAGCTTTTGTTAAGGTTACGGCTCTCCGTGACCTGTATGCACCTTAAATATTATCTATTTTACATTGATTTAAACAGTTTCAACAACTAGTAAGAGTGATCACTACTCTTAAGTAAAATAATCACACTGATAAAAAGATAATGTGCTATTAATAAAACAATACCACTAACGGCCTTATTCATAGATCGTTTTAAAACCTATTTTAGTTATCAAATATTTTGTCCCTTTCGAACGACTTTTGAATTAAGTTTGAGTGAAGAAGACAAAACATTCGATAGCTAAAATAGATTTTAAAACTGTCTATGAATATGACAGTAAGTGTATATCGCTCGTAAAATTGTATTTTACATTAAAATACCAAAATTATTACGAAATTATATGATTTTAAAATGTCATAGAAACAAATATTTGGCTTTGAACTCGTAACATACTCAAGGCTACTCGTTATCCATAAGGCCAACATAATATTCTTAAATACCCCGTGATAACGTAAATAGAATTATAAACATGTATACTAATTATACAAACAATGTTGTTTTGTATAGTATTATCACTTATCAGTGATTTAGTTACCTAAATATGTGTTAAATTTTATAATAATGAGTGTATCTGCTGAACGGTTAATGAGCATAAAATGTAATTGTGCGAGACAAATTTATTTAACAACGCCATAGCGATGATAAAAACATAATATTATGTTCCATATGATTGAAGTATAGATAAGGAGATTTCAGATATTTTTCGAATTCCATACCTCTTTGTTTGTACTACATATGTTAATCTAATAAAAATATTTACTTGCAAATAAATTAGGAGATCTAGAGAGACATGTATACGAAAAAAAATTACGACCTTGCATATTCTTAGCCCCTTCACGTGGAGCTCCTTATAAATAAATGCCGCACATATTTTTCTTCGCGATATACCCTACAAACTTTTGGTCTTATTCATAGACAGATTTAAAACTTATGTTTATTATGGAATATTCTGTCCCATTCGAACGATTTTAGAATTCAGTTTGACCGAAGAAGACAAAACACTCCCTAACATATATTTTTAAAACTGTCTATTAATAAAGCCGTTAGCGTATAATATAGAGGGAGCGCTGTCATACATTTGCGTCTTCAAAGACGTACATATTTATTTTTTCGTAATGTTGGTAGCAATTTATATCTGCGTTTTTGAATTACCAGTGCTCCCCCTATATTATAAATACTCTACGCCTACAAATAAATCTCACTGATTGTTTGGAACAACCTACAAATAATGGTGGTTGTTTTGCAGGTGATAAAGAACGCGCAGCGCTTGTGCGCGGGGCTGATGGGGCGCGGGTACGCGGTGGCGACGGGCGGCACGGACGTGCACCTGGTGCTGGTGGACGTGCGCGGCGCGGGGCTCACGGGCGCGCCGGCCGAGCGCGTGCTGGAGCTGTGCAGCATCGCCTGCAACAAGAACACCGTGCCCGGCGACAAGAGCGCGCTGCTGCCCAGCGGGATCAGACTCGGTACACATTCTCTTTTTACTACCGCACAGGTGCTTTTTGGCGGAGAAATCGTTTTTGCGACAATTTTCATGACTGTGTTATAGTGTGATATTATTTAGCCTATAGTCTTCCTCGTTATATAGACTATTCAGCACCAAAATAAATTTTCAATAATTCACATCAGTAGTTCCTGAGATTAGCGCGTTCAAACAAACTCTTCAGATTTATATAAATGAAGTTGAAGAGTTTGTTAATACTAATATTAATATAGATTGCATTGATTGAAGCTAGAGCATACGCATTAATACTCAAAGATGTCTATAATTAATAGTGTAAACCACTCCTGATCTCCCGATCTCTTATTAACGGGCGGCTTTCGACGCTTTAGTCTATGTGGAGGAGCACTTGGCGATCGGATGAGGAATAGCATGTTAAGTGAATGTTGTAAGATGAAGAATGATATGATGACTATGATTAAATAAGTTATGCTGATGTGGCATGTGGATTGGTGAAATACTGCTTACAAAATAGTAATGTGATTGAATGTGCTGGAATACTAATCTTTTCCAAATATAGCAAGGAGTATGCTTAACTGGCAGATGTTTATAAATATTGGAATAAATGTGACAAAACCAACAGAGCTATGTTAGAATCGTTGCTTGCTGCATTCTATGGTATCTGCCTACTCCAAGACCAAACGATAAAGCCGCGAGTACATATACTCATGTGTATGCCAAGATTTTTTATAAATACAAAAACTTATTTGATAATAATTACCAACCAATATAGTGATAATAAATGTTTTTAATTTCTGATAATACCCAATTAAATTATTTTATAAATATCTTGATATCAGGTACTCCCGCACTCACAACTCGAGGACTGAAAGAAGACGACATGGACAAAGTAGTAAACTACATTGACAGAGCTCTCAAAATTGCCCAAGAAGTTACAAAGGAATCGGGCCCGAAACTGGCAGACTTCAACAAAACAATTGAATCAAGCTCGAAGTTCCAAGCCAAGATAGCAGAATTGAAGGAAGAAATAGAAAACTACAGTAGATCATTCCCCTTGCCCGGTTTCGAAAAATACTAGTTATAAGAACTAAAACTATTTTATAGCTTTTAATACAATGCATTTCTATTTTTATATTGTTACATCTAACAATTTGGCTATGTCTCGAAATAATCAAGACTTGACTATATATTGATAATTAGTATTTACGAATTAAATGTAAGAATCTCTTGTTAAAATATACCATTTTACATTAAAAACGGAATTGTTATTTTTAATTACTATAGTTTTAAAATATGAAGGAGGCCTAGTTTCACTAAAGGGATAAATCAAGCTATAAACCTGAATAGATTCGGTGAAAAAAATTCCGCCTGCCTATGGTAAACTTTTTCGGAAAGATTTTCATATTTATTTTGAAATGGATATCAGTAATTCGCTATTATATCTCTATAGGATATGATTTATCTCTTTGACTATGCAAAATAGGTATAATGCCTCCTACACAACCGCCGGTAAAGCCGTATAAACAGGCCGGCGGGTGGCACGGAAAGCCGGCGGCTTATTATGTATAATGATAACTAGCATTTTACACAACAACTGAAACGATGCTCTGCGGAAAATGCCGCCGTATATATTATATATTTATTTTTTGATTCATAGCTACACACAAACAAGAAAAACACAAAGATCATACAAACTAAGAAAAAAGTACAGATGGCGGTCTTATCGCTCTAGGCAATTTCTTATAGACAACCTTTGGATGGGCATAAGAAAAGGGAACTGTGCGTGTGCGGTATTGTAACAGGTTTTGCGGCAAATGTCGTCCTGGTATTGCCGCCGGCATACGAGCGCGGTAAAAATTCGCCAGCATATTGTATGGCAATATGTAGGAACCTTTATGTATCAATCACATTTATAAAAAGAGGGATACCATACCTTATTACTGTCTCGGTCACTCCTACACAAACACACTATCTTCCCTTTCGCTGCTTTGGTTTTCTGCATGCCTGGTAGGTACGCGCGCCGTGCGGACACATTGTGTTTACAATATCCGCTCCAGTGTTTATTATTATTACTTCAATGATTTGAAATACTTGTAATAAAACGAATAAATGATCGAACCAACTAAAGAGATACATATTATGTAGCTTCATATTTCCAGCAAGCTACTCCCACCATGGATGTAATCAATCTATCAGCCAAAGAAAGTCCACTGCTGAACATAGGCTCTCCTAATGATGGACGTAATAAACAAACGTATTATGTAATAATATGTCCATGACTCCCACTTGGTACCTATTGCTTAGTTTAGTCAAAGAACATTTCTGCCTCACCTTAAATTTCTAAAAAATATGGTGGATGAAAGGGTCTATAGCCACGACGTAAAATATTTAGTCTGTCAATTTCATTCATTCACTCTCGTGCACAAATTCATTCACTATTTTCATGAGAATTGGGTTGTTTTTGTGTCCTTAGTGCAATTAAAGCGTAATTGATATTGCAATTAATACCGAAATAGAACTTTATTTGAGTATTTTGAATTACATCCTGGCGGAAAAATTAATAATAGTTGTGTGAAAACATTAAAAACCGACCGACCTTGCGTGCGCAAACGTATGTTATTTTGGTTGGCAGATTGAAGAAAAAGTGGATTATTTCTTGTTGTGATAGACTATTTAGTAAGACTTTTATTCGCGGGATGTTATGGAATCAAGAAATAGTGTGAATTAATGGATTATCCTGGAGACTGACATTCGGCAGTAGTATGTTCGCTTTTGCGTGTGGTAAATACCACCTGGAGATCAGGCGAGAGTTCCCGTGTTCATCATGACTATGTTCCCTTCGTCTGGAACAGGGGCAGCGCCACAACAAGCGACTGGACAGGTCGCACAAAATGGGAGCACCACATTGCCAAGATCCCACCATCACAGGACAGGTAAACTTGAAAACTTTCACGGAAACGCATTTACGCACCTTAAATTCGAGCGAAAGTATATTTTTCATCATACATACACTATTCTATTCACTTCAATAAACTATGCAATATGTAACTTCAATTGATTATGCATGAAATATGTTTTAATTTGAATACAAAAGCTTAAGTTTTAATCTAACAATTGTATAGCTATCTTCTTTGAATATCAACATGGTTTACCTTTGTTTACTCTGGCATACATAAATGGTTCATGCAAATTGTTGTACATAGCAAAAATATAAATCGTATTTATGATAACTACTTCATTTATAAATAGTTTTAGTATTTAAATTCCCAAAAAAGCATAAAATATAAATATTTAGACATCTATACAAAACTTAATAAATACTTAATCATCAAATATGATTGTTTATGCAATATAATATATTTTTATGATTAACAGCCCTTATTCACAAGATATTTAAGTCTTGGATTTGTGAACTTATTTGAATGTGATAATGAATAACAGTAACTGAATGAAAACAATTGATACATGAATGACATCACCTGTGTCTTGACTGCATTGGGAAGTTCTATTAAATTTTAGTTGTAAAAGTGACTCAGTTTCTATGCACACAATACTTCAGGTTTTCACATTTATATTATGATGTTCCAATACAACATAATTAGAGATATTTTTCATAATAAATGAAATTCCAGGAAAGCTTATAAGTACATCAATAAGTTACATTTATTACTTATGACATAAGTAAGAATATTGTTTTCTACTATTGAAATTGTTTGAAAATGATATCTTGTTAAATATGTGCATTCCCTTTCTAATATGCATTATCCTAATGTTGGTATGTTTCGCTGCTCTGTATGATAAATTTGAGTGTTATCTTATTATTATATGATAATACAGGACATTCTAGATATTCTTAACTCTTTAGATTGCCTTAAGATAATAACGAAAGTCTATATAGTCTTCAGCTACTGGTAAACTCTAAACATAAGTCTCCCGCAAGAATTTCTGCAAAGACATGCACATAGTTAAGTCTTGTATTACATTCATATTTTTCCACAAAAAAATTGCATTTAGCAAGACGCCAGACATAAATTCACACATGGAATCATAATTAACATCAATATTCTTAACCATTAATTATCATTTCTGTGATATCTGGTTGATTAAACACAACACAGCCTATAACAGTAGGTATTACATTGAAATGAAAAATTCTTACACTAACATTCATATTCCCTGTTAAATGTCAACTTCGTCATAAGAATAAGCCAGCGTCTGTTAGCTATTATACTATAAATTACTATCTAACGTACAAGTTATGCATAACCAATTAGTTAAATTTTATTCTAATATAGTACAATATTATAATATGATGGATAAACAAATGCCAGATCTATATAAGGTTGTCTAAAGAAAATAGTACCTAGAACAAGTTAAAAGCATATTCAGTTTTCTCCTTCCTCTAGTATTTAATTGCTTAGTGATTAATTTGTTAAAATAATATATTGGATGTAGTGAATGGTTGACATTCAATAAGGGTTCTTTGTACAGGACGGCCCCCAACTGCTCCCAAATCATATGACTATCTGCTAAAAGTGCTCCTAGTCGGCGACTCTGATGTTGGCAAACAGGAGATCCTACAAGATTTGGAAGACGGCTCTGCCGATTCGCCATTTTGTAGTGGCAGTGGTAAGTGATTTTGTCATTTTCATTTAGAACATTTTCATCTTTTGTCTGTATAATTTTCTAATAATTTCCTTGGATCCCACAGTATTTAAAACATGATTTTAAATATGAGTTAGCTCACTTTGTATAAAAAAGCATAGCTGATTATTTCATTCTAAAGAATAGGCAGTATGTTTATTTAGAAAACAGTTGTTTTAGCAATTAATTTGTCTATTAGCCTTTTGGAGTATTTATTCAGAATAATACATATAAAGCTACATAATGGTAAAGAAATTGATATTTGATAATTGATGTATTGCTATTATTTTATTATAATAGTTGTGTACTAGTTTAAAATTTACAACACTTATTTTTTTGCTTTGCAGCATACAAAACAACAACAATTTTGTTAGACGGCAAAAGAGTGAAACTCCAACTGTGGGACACCTCTGGACAAGGGAGATTTTGCACCATAATCCGTTCCTATTCAAGGGGTGCACAGGGGATCCTACTTGTATATGATATTACCAATAAGTGGTCTTTCGACAGTATTGACAGGTGGCTTGAGGAAGTTGAAAAGGTGAATATTTATCCTATAACTTTTTAGGTAATATTAAATTGAATTTTGAAAAGAAACATATTTGAGCAGAATAATCTTAAAAATAGTTGCTATTTTACAAAATCAATAGCCTTGGTGCAACTTGGATAAATAGAGCATCATCATTTTATTTCTAAAACTAAATATTACGATTAATGAAATCGTAAATAAATAAATAGCTTTGGTGCAACATAGATAAAAACAGCACATATTTCATTTTTTTTATTTAAATACTACCATCTTGTTCCAGCACGCTCCAGGAGTGCCAAAAGTATTAGTCGGGAACCGCTTGCACCTCGCCTTTAAACGGCAAGTCCTAGAGCGTGATGCGGAATTGTATGCGGCGAAAAATCACATGGCGTTCTTCGAAGTCAGTCCACTGTGCGACTTCAATATCCGAGAAAGTTTCTGCGAGCTGTCACGCATGGCGCTGCACAGGAACGGAATGGAAAGGCTCTGGCGAAGCAACAAAGGTAAATTATTATTATT
Source organism: Theretra japonica (assembly GCA_033459515.1). Taxonomy (NCBI): domain Eukaryota; kingdom Metazoa; phylum Arthropoda; class Insecta; order Lepidoptera; family Sphingidae; genus Theretra; species Theretra japonica. The sequence goes on from CM065943.1 coordinate 9,809,238, forward strand.
TAAAGGAAGAAATCTATATGTCTTGCACATACATGCGCTCACGTAAAGTATCTATGTAGAATTAGAACTGATGCAAAGGTGGCAAAAGTGCCTCCACAGCCAATCTCATTGGCCATCTATATTGAAAATATTCTATTAGACATTGCCTATTGTGGGAATTTATAAAATTCCATCTCTACATGACATACACTAAAACTAGAACTTCCCCACATTTTTGATAACAGTGGTAAAACTTGGCATCAATTTCATCCTCTAGTTATTGTAAATAGCATAAAAGAGCGAATATAGTAATAGTATGTGTAACTGCGTGTGCAGTGCTGAGCCTGCAGGAGCTGTGTTGCCGCGCCATCGTGGCTCGCACGTCGGTGTACGGGCTGGAGCGCCTGCCGCTGCCCGCGCCGCTCAAGTCGCACCTCAAGTCCTACGCCATCTCCGCCGCGCCCGCCCGCGCGCGCGCGCGCCACCACAAGCACCCGCACCACGCGCGCCTCAACTGCACCGGCCGCAACTCCTGCAACATCGCCTGAGCCACTCTGCTCTATCACCCCTCCCCCTCACTATATTATACTCCCGAGAATACGATACATTATTTTTTTATTACTGTAACGAAGTAACAGTATCTACAATCGAACTAAAACGAATTTTGTGAATCCATTCAGAATTAAGTTAGAATGTTTCTAAATAAAGGAGGTAAAGGAAAAGAATGCATACAAAATTGTGTTGATGTCACTAACTTTTGTGTATTCCAGTGCGGGCGTGCGAAAGAGACAGTTCGATATTTCCAATGCGCTCCCTCTTATGCCCACGTATAATTGTCTCTTTTTACCACCAGTTTTAGTTATCTTGTGATACAAATGTTACGTGAAAAACTATGAATAAAATTAAACAGGCCAGCACTACATTGCTATCCTTTCTTACCTGGAGTATTATTGATCATTTAAAAGTCTGGATAATTTAACCGAGCTTTGACTAATTAGACAAAACTACATAGGTTTCCATGTAGTATATAAATTCGTTTATATATAGTGTGGCTGGACGGACGGCGCGCGACTAATGTGCCAGAGTATACCGGCACTGCACTGACTCGAAATGAATTGGAAATTTGTAAATTGTAAAATAAAATATAATATTGTAATGTTATTTTTAAATACTTATAATCCTTCGTAACTATTTAGAGATGTAAAATTGAAAATTATTAATCACGTAAACTTATTTCAATGACATGTATCTAGCAACCAGTTCGAATTTGTTGTTTCTATTCTTCATTTTATTGCTTGCTTAACGTTATTGTAATCGAAAGACAACAACAAGTAATTCCTACAGTACCGACAAATGTTAAAACTGCCATTATAATATTATTCCGTATGTTGCAGACAGTAAGACGTTCCTCGATATTAATTAGCATTGTAAGGATTGATTTGAGCATAGCTATTCACTAGCTGCATAACTGCCCAAGTACTGAATTATCCTAACACAAAATACAGGCTGTAACTGACAACGGATTTGTGACTAGCTATTAGAATAGAATAAGGTATTGTTACTTAACTGATATGATGTGAATTAAGTGTTATTTAATTATAATATTATGATTGTCAATATTTTGTGGCGTTGCGACTGGCGTCCCAGTCGTCTGTGTGAACTGTACGAACTTTGACTTTGTTCTAACAAACATTATTATATTGTGCCTAGTGTCATCATTAGTAACCTGATTATACAAGGAGAGTGCCATGAAACAACTTCTGGCATCTTGAAAACAGATCCCTTTTCTCTGCATGTATTGTTCCAAATTTTCTTACGATTTAAGTGTAATTAATCGATTATTTATTATTTTCATGTACTCATTATAAGAAAATTTACAAAATATATTTTTTGCTTCACCCTTGCATATTTTAGAGTGATTTTATTTTGCACCCGTAGATATGCATCGGTCTTGATATGTAGCTTTGAAATTGTACAATCACTTATTGTCCACTACTATAAGGTGAAATTTAGTTTGTAAGTTCTTGTAATGTGTAAATACTTTGGCTATATTTGTAATTATTCAATGAGCTCATTGCATACCAAAAGTTCAGTCTAAATTGTCTTAAAGTATTGGCTATTTTCAGATATATATTATTTACAATAAGTTATTGTTTAGGGTATTAGTGAAAGTAGCTCGCACATCTGATATAATGTATATTTTCTATATGGTTGTGTATGTTTTAGCATGTGATGGAATATACATAGTGTACGCTGCATTTAATTTTTCTGTTTGATATCGTCATCGCATTGACACAATATGTTATCAGCACTCAACGATGTGACTTACTGAAATCGTGTCAATAGCATTAATTTGGTTCATTCCGTCCCTAGAAAATAACTGAACTGACGTTTATTATTCATGGTAATAGTAACCATCATCATCACTCGTCTCTCGCTCACCATCACCATCACTCCTCATGTACGACTCTCGACACTCGACAGTATCATATTTATTTTTCACTATGTTATCCGTATTAACCAATGATTATTTACATTTTGGTGTCTTGGTATGAATTTAACACATATATTTATTATCAATAGTTAATATATTTGTAAATATTGTGTTACCTACGCGTTAATTTCCATATTATGTATTGTGATAAATTTTTAGTTTACAGTTAGCGCATAATCCAAATACAACTAATGCCAGCTAAAAGTTTGGGTTAGGTCGATACAGTCATAACTTTATTACTACACATTATAGTAAGTTGTGAAATTAAACTAATTTATAATTATGACCATTTTTTATTCATACTGCCTGTCCTTGAGTCTCCTATACTACGAAGTGGTAACATCGGAAACGAAGCTTTACCAAAACAAACCAAATAGAACCATGCGCTTTACGCAGGGCTAGTAAAAATAAATCAATAGAGAAAAACATGCGCGCTGTAACGTACCGTGTTTCATTCTGGCCTGTGTTCAAACAATGTGTGCAATTCATACTGGTCATTCTTTAGCAGCATAGTGATTCAAATGTTTGATAGAACCAAGCAATGTAATCTATCACACAAAATGATGATTCGCCTAAACAATTTTTTGTACGTTTTCAATTTACGACAAGGCACAATTCTTATTGCCGTCCATCAAATCGTGAGTACTGCCGATGTGATGCGCAATACCTTGCCCGCTAAAATATGCAAGTGAACTGATTATAGAAAAATTATCCGCAGGCATTATCTTCGTTTATTTTGATAATATTACTGGTGGGAGTTTCACATGTGGATGATATGCTGACCATGCTGCGCAATGATATGGAAGACGATGCCGAGAGACGAGGACTCTACGAAGTGGTTTATGGACAACAAGTTGCATTTCACGTAGGAGAAGTGAGCACTAACAATCAACGTAATTTCGCTAAAGCCCAACATCTCGCTACAGGTACCTATACGCCTATTCCTGCAACACAATATATCAAAGTTTTGTTTCACAGATATGTAATGTGGCCTCGAAGACTCAGTGAGTATGGGTTTTGTGATTTGTCAGTGCCTGACTAAACCTGCACGAGCCCAACAGTACCAGTACTTAAAAAGTAACGAAGGGCTCTTGGTTTGTTGGGCCTTAAATTTGACATGAAAAAAAATGAGAGTGCTACGGTACTGAGAGAATGATTGTGATATATCAATGTTTTTTGTAGGCATTAAGTTTTCTTTGGAATAATCATTTTGTCCACCCACTTCATTAACCTACTTTTCCGAAGAAAATTCTTTCCCCTCAGTTCTCACTTTTAAAGTTTTAAGATGTAAATGCTAGCAAACTATGTGTTGTTCTGTACGGGTCTTCTCTACAACCGAGAACTCGTTATCTAGCAAAGCTCTATGATCATAAAACTCATTAAACACCGTAGAAAGATTAAAATTTGTGTTGAATGTTCCAGTGACAGTAGTGTTTCTGTATTCGAGCACGATGCTGACGGCCATGTACCTGTTGTGCTGCATCTCGCTGCTGCACGGGGCAGTGAAGTACAAGCGCGAGTACATGCTGCCGTGGATAATGGCGGCCTGTATCGGGGTCGTGCTGCTGATCATTGCGATCGTCATCGGCGACGGATACCCCTGCGTCGTTAATCTCTTCGGGGGACACAATCTTTACCGTCAGTATTTGGAATACTATTTATGACCAATGCTTCCTGACTTTCCTATCCTTAGTTTATTAATTGTCTTTGTACCTTTCGATCCCAGTGTCGTATTTGGGTCGAATTATTCTTGTAGTAAGTCGACTTGATGTAATTGGTATGGAATATGGATATACAATCCTGAATTGTTTTATATCTTTATCTCCTTTCTCTCAAGTCTCGACCCTCGTTGATGCAGCTTGAAATGCCCCCAAAACTATAAATGTCAATGATAATTTCTTACCATCGTGTACACCATTTTATGACCATTTTTCTCGTGTTCGTGACCTACACTTATTTTAATATCAAATGCCAGCTTTATATTATGACGTAACGGAACCCTCCCTTTCGAACTTTAGATAAGACATACCTACCAAAAATGTATATTGAATCACAAACTATTAAAAGGTTGGACGAAGACTTGATGGCAGTCACTGCCAATAGGTGCCAGTGGAAATTTTTGGACCTAAATTCAGCACTTAACTTCCTATAGCTGAAGATAATAATGATCAACATATGCTTTCAGACTTCGGCTGTGGTTTATTCGTCCTAACATTCATTTACGCAATCTGCGCGGTGAGTAGTTTCGCGCTGGAGACGGGTAGTGGGCGCTGCGGGCGGAGCAGCCGCTCGGCGGACGAGCGCGGCGAGCGACTGCTGCTGCTGGACCACGCCGCGCACTCCAGCCTGCTGTCCGCCGCGCAACTCAACAAGCTGTCGCACGGCACGCGCACGCAGTTCGTGTGAACCACGCTTTGCATACTCTACACCTTCAACTCATGCTGCTGTCCCACCGGCGTTAATGCTAATTTTATTACTAGGGTCAAAATAGGTACGCCTTAATTAATTAAGTAGTTAAAAAAAGGCAATGAGAGAGTGGCTACAGTGAGTTTCCTTATCTAAAACGATTGATGAATCAAAAACTGTTATCCGAGTTGTCGCCATTAACACTGCCACATCTCAATTAAAGTGATTAATATTGGCCAGAACTGTAGTCATTGATAGCTCATAAAATAGCGCGTAAGTGCGCAGGTGGATAAGTGGCACTTGTGACCTGTTTTCGATTTACAGCCACTACCGCCTAAATTGCTAGTTTTGTTGTTATAGTTAGCCCTTAGTTTTTGTGTCAATTTTTTTAAATATGATAGCATTGTTAGTATATAGGCGCATAGCCATTGTAAGAAAGCGAATGACAGAACAACGGTATTGGTAGCAAGTTCTTATCTACTAATTGCAAAAGTGTTATAATGTTTAATGATAACGCACAAATTATTATTTGTTCATCAAGTTACTTAGATATATTTATTGGGTTGTAATTTATGCACAAAAATGTATTAATATTATAGTTTAAGTATTAGAGTAGTAAAAAACTGGGCGTAAATTGTACCTGCTATATACTTACCACATCAAACGGACTGCTTGATAATGTTCAATTTTGCTTTCACTTAAATGCCTAACAAGTTTGTTATTATTTTACGTCCATTTATCATATTAGGCAATGTTTTGCTAAGATCACTGGTGCATAATAAATTATTATTGTGATATATTTTTATAATATTTAAGTTTAAACAGAATTTCTATATGTACAAAGGATAATTTTTAAGAAAGAAAATATGTACTATTTCTGCTTTGGAGTTATTGAAATTAAAGTAAATTATTTTCAAAAATGTGCAGAAAGTAAGGACATTTTACTTGAGGATAGTTGGATAGCTATTATGAAGCAACAAATATTCAAATGCTGATGCAAAAATAAATTCTTTTATTAAAACAAGTCTTTCCATTTATTTTATATGTACTTAGATGTATTGTTTACCTTAAACTACTATATAAACTCGATTTATTATCTAACAATGATAAAGATACTTCCAATTGACTAATTGCTTAACTTATTGGCTTATGAGAACATTCTTAAAAAGTAATGCATATTTAATTATTAACCCCACCTCCCATTTTCTAATGGTCTTTGAATACCTTTAAAGCCCCTTGCTAAAATAAACTTTTCTGATGAATCAGATCGACTAGCATTTGGTTTTAAAATTTTTATATTTTTATAAAATTTGGCCAAATCCATTTCTAGGATTGGCACTTCTTTGCCATCCCATACTTTGAAAAGCAGGCTACCATCCATCTTGGTGACTAGTGCAGCAAACCTCAGAGCCATATAACAGAGGCCTAAGATTCTGTCTTTGTCAAGTTCTTTAACCCCAGTTGCGCTGGGTGCCATGTCTGACAACACTATGTCCACCTTTTTTCCATCCAGAGATGCTACAACTTTGTCATGTGCTTCAATTGTGGAGAAATCAACATTACTCATAATCGTAGCTCCCTGAAAAATAAAAACGAATATATAGTAACACCATAATGCCATATAAGACAGCATCAGCTACAATTTTAATATAATTATATTAATGTTTCACAGAAAAACATTCATTTAACACATGAACTGTGATTGTTTTGAAGCCATACTGAGCACATTTCAGGTGTGTTATTTCCATACAAATGACAATTGAGCTGCATATGCCAATTCTTTATATTTTTTCAATGTGATCAATGGGCTAAAAATAAATGAGAAAAATATTTCATTACCTACAATTAAAAAAAACTTAGTATACATAGTACATGCGGTTGTGCATAAACAAGTTCTAACATTTGCTCATACTAGCATTATCCAAACAAGTTAGCCCATTCATTTATCATTAAATATGTTACTTTAATGTTTCTGTCAACAATAATCACTCCCTATTATCTAATTGAATGCTCGTTAAACATCTAAAGAATTTATAAATCATATTAGGTATGAAAGGAGAATGCCCATTGACGGTATCGGTAAAAAATATTGCTGCTCCCAATACCGATACTGCTTAAAATTCATTATAGCATTTTTTATGGTTTCTCCTTAAACATTTTCCTGTTTTATCCAGGGCAACAGGTTTTTTATAAAATGAAGTAATTATCATCACACAGAGCTGAAGACAAAACAATAAGTTCTAGTTCATTTCTTCAAGAATTCTAGGCCTGGGTCGCAATTAGGTTTATGGTTAATGATAATATACATTTTTCCTTACACAAAAAAATAGGTTTCATCAAGGGACAAAAATGTTCGCACCAATACCAAGTTTCATAGTAAAATGGGCATTCTCCTTTACAAAAGTAATTATATGAACTAAGGATATACCTTCTCTGATAAAAATTATAAGATCTCTATCTCAGTTGCGTTTTTTCCTAACAACAGGGTTTTCTATCTTTGGAAGACCCTATGTTTAATTATGTGCATCTGTAATTCTATAATCAATAGCATTTTCTAATTCTTTGACAAATAAAATTATTTTTAAAACTGTCCACTACCAACTTAATAAAAAAGGAGGTTTAATTTCAGTGCCATTTTTCAATAGAGAGTGTAGTTACCTCAATGGGAAATATTTGTAATTTGTCTATAGACAATACGGTTCCTTTAGGTTTGGTGGGATCTGCGCCATCAGCGTTAGTTTTCTGCACTGCCACTTGAGTCCATGAGCCAGGTGATGCCCCCAGGTCAATCACAGTTAAACCAGGTCTGAGAATGTTGGTTTTCTCATTCATTTCTATTAATTTAAACGCACTGCGACATCTAAAATAATAAATTCGCTATTATTCATTTTTTCTACTAACATTTTTATAAATATAATTAAACATGACCACATCAACAAATTCTAGTTAAAATTTCATTATTGCCGACATACTTTCTCATAACTCTATTATTATAAAGGTAACAAAGGTTCTAATAGAACAATATGAAACACACCTGTAATTATATATCTTTGCTTTTTCAACATATGGGTCTACTCTCTGACGGCTCAACCATTGCTGGGAACTTTTAAGTCTTTTGAGACAATTTACCACAAAACACATTCTAGAAAAATTTAATTGTTTGTACGCGACCGTGCGCGATTGTAGCATTGTCTTAATACTCATATGGTTAAAGAATAATAAACTTATCCCCAATAATATGCTAATAATGACAAAGCGTAATAACACAAACAAAGGATTATTTTAAGGGATATGTCAGAACTCAGATGTTAGCTTTCAAAATTCTTGACAGTTGACATTTTTGACAAGTTCATTGTTTTTTTTTTTCGATTGAGATTGTAACATTTTTTATTTCTTCGGTAATGCCCGCCACGCACTAACGATATAACTGTGCAAGTCTGAGTTTGCACCAGTATACTGGAACGTGAGTGGGCAAACAACTGCACAAACTTTATACAAATTTTCAGTTCGAGACTGGTGCAAACTCAGACTTGCACAGTTATATCGGTACGTGTGTGGCGGCCATAAGGAGGAGGCTAAAGCGTAGTACACACCAAAGCCGCCGGGCCGCTACCGCCGGCATAAGTCGGCGATATTTTGTCATCAGGCTATTCAGCGGCTTCAGTCATTGCATGTCGGCAAACTTTGACGGCTACATGGCACCTCGGCTCGATATATTATGGAAAATTTTATAACGTTGACGAGCAGTGCGGTTACGTTGTAGAAATGTCATGTCGATTGGCAACACGTGCAGGCGCTTGCCGCCGACATGATGCTTTTCATAAAGGCCGCCGGGTTGTATCGCCGGGCAGGCGGAAAAAAACATGTACGTTTACAGTGGAACGCAATGATCAAATAATTAATTATTGGTGGATCGCAACTAAAGTGTCAACCTTTGCCTTTCCGATGGGAGAAATTGAAAAAACAACAACATCAACTGTCAATGCCAACTGTCATGGCAATGGAAACAAATTCATTTTGGCGGTTCAATTAATGTTTTTAGAATTGTTTGTCTTAGTTGTATTATAACTGTAAAGATTATATTTAAAATATATATAAAACTTGTTTATTCTGAATACTGCAAATGTGTGTGGATAAGACATTTCCTCTGTTGAAAATAGGCCTCCCACAAAGGTTACCACAACTATCTGTTGGTTTGCATCGGGTGTCTAGCGACCGAGCCCCTGCGATCTTAGCAAGTAGTGGCTCAAAACACAGATAAAGTAATCACTAAGTGGTCTAAAGTGGATTTTCAATGGCTCAGAACAATGATAACGAATTATATAAAAGATGAATTTATTATTAAGAGGTGCTTATAACTTTAACCGTAGATGTGTTTACACATTTATCAAGAATAAATATTACATTTTAACCTCAGAACGATATAAATCTGATGCAATGAAGTTTTTAAATGTTGCTGAGAAAAATGATGCCGCGAAAAACATCGCGTTACATTTATCAAGAGGCACCTCAAGGCGGGTGAGTAGTTTGCTTGATATTTCAGAATTAAGTTAGTAGGAGTAGGCGGTATATATCCTGACGTAAATAATATAATTAATTAAGCCTAATTCACAAATATTACCAATAAATCAAAAATAATTTTACTAAATAAAAATAACAACTTTACAGCGTGAAGGATTATCAAAGTTCAATAAGATATATGAGTTTGACTCAGAAGTGATGGGTCGCCAGGCCCAGATGGTGATGACTTCTGTGTCAGGTCATCTCCTGGCATTAGATTTTGTTCACTCACACAAAAGTTGGAAAGCTTGTGACCCTGTGGCTTTGTTCAGTGCAGAAGTCATCAAATACTGCCCACAGGATTTTCAAAAGATAAAAGTAAGTTACTTCATTTCATTTTTTGAAATACTTACATGAGATAGGGAAGGGAAGGGATGGCTAGGAGCCAAGAGGCCTTTGCCATGCAGTGGGATAGTATAGGCTAGGAAAAAAAACATTACATTTTGAGTAAATTGTTTATAGCTTAACAAATTGATAAAATATCTTATTGAATACTATAGCTTTTTATTGACTTCTTATATTATTGTAAAGGAATTATTTTATTTTCATTCAAGTTAGTTAAGTCCCTTACAAGTTTGTTTAAATTTGGAAAGTGGATTTTTATGATGTGGCCTACCACCCATAGTGGACTTCTTGAGGATGGCGATGAAACCTCCAGTTATGATGTTATATACTAGAAAATATTGTGTATGAATCCTTTTTGCTCTCTCTTTAGGCTACCTTAGAAAGGGAAGTCCGAAGTTGCAATGGCCTTATAATTTGGACAGATTGTGACAGAGAAGGGGAAAACATTGGTTTTGAAATCATAGAAGTGTGTACTGCTGTCAAGAGAAACCTTGAGATTTATCGTGCTAAGTTCTCAGAGATTACGTCCATATCAGTTATAAGAGCACTTCAAAACTTGGAGAGGCCTAACAAGAATATCAGTGATGCGGTAGACGTCAGACAAGAACTTGATTTACGAATAGGTAGGTAAAAACATACTGAAATCTTTATCTAATTATCATGCTATACAATATTCTAAAATAAATTAAATACATTTGATAGTTATTCTAGAACTCTTTACATGATATTGTACTAATATTGAAAAAACTGAAGAAAAAGAAACAAAATATTCTGTCAATCATACCTATAACTTTTCTGTGATAACTTTAATATCTTAAGATGTGTTATTCATTTTCAATAGGAGCTGCATTTACCAGATTTCAAACTCTCAGATTACAAAGAGTATTTCCAAGCAAATTAGCTGATAGTTTAATAAGTTATGGATCCTGTCAGTTTCCTACACTAGGTTTTGTAGTTGAACGGTACAGAGCGGTAGAGAATTTTGTCTCAGAAACATTTTGGAAGCTGAAAGGTTTGTATATTTTTATATTATTTTGTGGGTAAGAAAACATCTGATTTTAATTAACAAATATTTTAGTAATTGAAAACATATCTCATTTTAAAAGTTTTTATAAACTAATATTAAACTTTTTTTTTAATGGAATCATAAACCAATTCTAATTTAAATTCATTGCACAACACGTGTTTTAATTTCCGATTTATAATGCTGTAAAATAATTTGAAATTATGCATTTATTTATTTTATTTTCAGTCAACCACACTTTGAATAACTTGAGCGTCGAGTTTGCATGGGAAAGAGTGCGACTTTTCGACGAAGAAGCGTGTCAGGTTTTACACGATATATGTTTAGAAAATCCTCGAGCTACAGTGCGTGATGTGAAAACTAAGCCGAAATCTAAATGGAGACCGCTTCCTTTGGACACAGTGGTAAGTTATACTAGCTACGGAACAAAATTTATTTTTTCCTGATTCGTGTCACAATCAAGATGGCCTAATGTAAGTTTTCATTATTACGTATCTGCGTGTAGAACACTGGCGTGTGATTGTCGCCTATCATGTGATTACATAACATTGTGCCATTAAAAAATAACGTGCATACATTTCAATATGATCATTATAACAAAATACCAAATTTTCATCTGTTTCATTGATTTACAATAAAAAGGATAGGCCCTGATTGTAAAAATCGTGTTAAAATAATATTTAATTAACTTAATCTAATAGATTTCATCCTAACGGTACAAAGCATTATTATCTTTATTTTTTATAAACTTTCTGTCATAATACAAACAAGAATTTTCAAAATCGTTGCGAGCGAAGACTGATTTCAGTAACGCTCCACTGGAGACGCACTGGAGTGCCGCACCACTCACGTCGAAGCACTTTACGCGCTTTCCGCCCTGTCCATATATTTAGATCAACTATCTCTTTCCAATATTTTACTTTGTCAAATTATTATTATATTTTTCGCAATATTTAGTGGTATTCTAACCGCCATCACCTACTCTCATTTATTGAAACCTTACAAATTAAAGACATGTGTATTGTGTGTATTTATCAATATTGTATATTTTAAGGAATTAGAAAAACTAGCATCAAGAAATCTGAAAATAAACGCAAAAGAGACAATGCGCATTGCTGAGAATCTGTACACGCAGGGTCTGATCAGTTACCCGCGTACGGAAACCAACGAGTTTCCTAAAGAGATGAACTTGGCGACGCTGGTGGGACATCACACTGGGGACCCTAATTGGGGCGGATTCGCTCAGGGCATACTGGATAGCGGAGGGCCGACCCCGCGACAAGGAAATAAGAGTGACAAAGCCCATCCCCCTATTCATCCCACCAAGTACACTAATGGTATGATTTTCCGACAGTTGTAATTATTATTAGTTTTACGTTAGACTTAAGATTGATTGTGCCTGATAATTATTTTATAGTTGGGAAATAATCACTAAGCGATAAGACTTATAATATATACAACCTAACACATTGTTGATGACATATGGCATACCTTTATTTAGTGCTATGTTTTACAATATATGTTATGCTGTATTCACATGTTTAAAACGGATTTGGTTTTTACTCGACTTATATGCTGCAAAGTTACATTAATCATAAATTACCTCCGTATCTTCAAGGTTTATCAGGCAACGAGCAGCGGCTATACGAGTTCATAGTGCGTTCGTTCCTGGCGTGCTGTTCGAAGGACGCTCAAGGTCAGGAGACCACGGTCGCCATCGATGTGGCTGGAGAGACCTTCACTGCCAGCGGCCTCATGATCACCGCCAGGAACTATCTCGAAGTCTATCCCTATGACAAGTGGTCGTCCAAGGAGATACATGTGTATGAGGTGTGAGAATACTTTATTGTGATTAATTTTAAACGTGGGGGTTATTGCAAGGGGTTTATTAACTATTATTCAAGAAACAAAAAAATGTGTTACCAAATATTAAAACGTATTTTTAATGCCTTGTTTAGTAGAGAGACCAACATAAATTGCAATATTTAATAATTTAAAGAAATAATGTAGGAAATATGTATTCAATATTTTAAAATCATTTAATGTACTCCTTAAACAACCATTTTTTTTTTGTTACAGAGAGGACAAGTTTTTGATCCTACCAGCATTGACATGGTCACTGGCGCGACATCGCCACCCAACTTATTAACTGAAGCCGATCTCATAACATTGATGGAAAAACATGGCATCGGTAAGTATAGACTCGAATATAATCACGACTCTCCTGCAAAAAGGAGAAGCGGGCGAGGGAGGGGGGGGGGGGGTAATAACTCATTGTAAGTTTGTAACGTACAACAACAAATGACGCACAGTCGTGTTTTCTATCCTCATGTTAGTCACCTTTCCACTGGAATGTCGCGTGCAAACAGTCTACGTAGCGCAATTGGATAAAAACCAGCAGTTACGTCGTAGCCTTATACCGAAACAAATATAATTATATTGTTCTAAATTTAGCTTTGATCCACACTGTTTGCGTGTTAGAAGGAAGAATAGTCTTTTACACTTATACAACACAGAACTGTTAAATAAATAAATAAATACACCCAACAGGCACATACATAGTCCTGACCCCACACTAAGATCGAGTCTTGTGTCGTAGGTATCAGGAGCTATGAGAGACTTTTCGGTTTCACAAACACCCAGATTCGAAACAAATACTTGTGGTTCACACAAACATTTGTTTTCGATGCGAGGATCGAGCCCGCGTCCAACCAATTATGCCACGGAGGCTGTCTGTTCCTCTTCACATGCTGTCGATTTTTGACTAAATGTCCATGTCTTTGGGCTATTTGTTTAATTAACTTGCATGTTACAGGGACGGATGCAACGCACGCCGAACACATAGAAACTATCAAAAGCCGTTCGTACGTCGCGTTGGTTGATGCCATACATTTCGTGCCCGGTCTGTTAGGCATGGGTTTAGTTGAGGGTTACGACGCTATGGGACTAAATATATCCAAACCACATTTAAGAGCACAGTTAGAAGCGGATTTAAAAGCTATTTCTGAAGGGAGAAAACAACCTAACGCGGTCCTAGCAGAACAGGTATGTAATGTTGTCTGTTATTTAAAACACCAATAAGTCAGACCGCATGTTGAATGTTCTTTTCATTTCTTTTATAAGCATTGATAGGACTTACAGCAATGTTGTCTTTAAACAAAATGACTTCATTCGGGACTATGTCCTAAATTCCTAAAGCCTATAGATTTATAGACACAATTATCTACTTGTCTTTATCTGCTTCAGAAAACACAGATTTTCCGCAATAATCCTTCAAATTACTTACTTGATCATGAGACACATTTTTTATATGATTGGTTATTAAATGTGTAGATAGCAAAATATAAAGAAGTGTACCTAACAGCGACGGCAGAGGCGAACAAAATCGACGCGGCTCTAGGACAGCGGTTCAACGAAGCACCTGTAGATGTGCCTCACACTACCGACACATTCACCGCTAGCGCGCCACCAGGTGAGTGAAAAAAACACTGTTTTATTGGTATCAAATAATATTTAGACTAAATACAGGATGAAGGGCTCAATCATTTATTCATTGTTACGCGCAATGAGATGTCCACACGTTGCGAATATTTTTCCACCTTTTTTTCAGTTACTTATCAAAATAACATATTTCAATTTTATTATTTCGTTTAATATTACATATTGTACATTATACTCGTGTTTGATCTAGACTTCACACCAATTTTTATTCTAGCATTCAAATGTCCTAAATGCGGGTACCAAATGACTGTAAGACAGAAGAAGAATAATCCGGAAGAGTATTACATAGGCTGTAGTGCGTACCCTAATTGCAAAAATGCTGTGTGGCTTCCAAGCCTCGTCAAAAACGTGCAAGTACTACCAGATTCTTGTGCTGAGGTAACTTATACGTCCCATATTTCATTGTAACTTTGATTACTTGTTTATTATGTAATAATCCCCGCTTTGTCATATTATTATTAAATATTTTGTAATTTTTTGTTAAACATGTTGGTGATTTTTTCAGTGCGGTTCCGACTACAAATTACTGAAATTAGAATGGCGCAATAATTCAATAAGTCACCTATACCCTTCTCCACACACGACATGCCTGGGAGGATGCGACAAAACCCTTCTAGACTTGCTTCAAATACCCATATCCAGCGTAAAAACAACATCCACAACACAACAGAATCAACAACAAACAACACAGCAAAACATCAGACCTCAGGTGGACAATCCAAGTAATACAACAAACCAAAGTCGATCAAGGGTAAATCAAGTATTTTCAACACAGAACCAAGTACCTAATAGAAACCAAGGTCTTGCAAATTCGACCCAGGCATCTAATAATGGAAACCAAGGTCTTGCTAATACAAACCAAGCAAGAGTGAACCAAGTCAGTGCAAGAACAACCAGTGTACCAAATGTGAATCATAATTCTAATAATCCGCCCAGATTGATGTCTCCACCTACCTTAAATAGACCTGCAACTAATGTGAGAATGCCGACACCGTCTAGTGGTGACGATGCAGATAATAATAATGTCTACTGCAATTGCAACCAACCGGCTATTCTGTTGACAGTGAGGAAACAGACACCCAATTATGGTATGTGATATGTTTCAGTAATACACAGTACTTAGGAAAAAGTTTGTAAACTCTAAATCAATACAAGATTATAATATTTTTACTAAATAGGTATTCTGATTTTATAGTAAATCTGATGATTAAAATTGGAGTCAACATTTGCAGAAAAGCTTTTAATTTCCAGTGCTTAATGATCAAAATATTCTTTTTTTTTTGTCATTTGTTATCCGTCAATACATATTATCAATAATATTTGTAATTGCTGATATTTACATTGTTTTTTAGGTAAAAAGTTCTATAAATGTCAGCAAGATAAAAACAGTGGCGGTTGTGATTTCTTCCTTTGGGCACCTGAATCAGCCGACGTACAACACAATTTGCATACTCCACCCCCTTCTACGTCAACATGGGGCGCTAGTTCCCAAGCCAACAGTTATAACGCAGACAGAACGACGAATGCAGCTTCTGATGGATCAGACGATGTTCAGTGTAACTGCGGCCTGCCTTGCAAAAAGTATGAAATAGTCTTTAGTATGTATTTTCTAGTTGATTTATGACGATGAATTTTGATTTTCGTCTTGTTTGACTTATGTTCTATGCAGGGCCAGGGTGTGGTAATTTGTATAAGATTTTAATACGAAAATCTTTTTGACCAAAAACTTTTTATTATTTGGCAAAAAGGCAAAAGAAAACTTTCTCTTTATTTGGTTTATTTTCATAAAAATAAAGAGGATCTTATTTTTTTCTTATATTAAACTAGTATTAGTGTCTTGAATGACTTTTTTAATTTTAGGTTTACTGTTCATAAGGAAGGACCAAACAAAGGACGAATGTTCTACAAATGCCCCAAAGAGTTCAACGCCAAATGTAGTTTCTTTTTATGGGCCGATGAAAATACTTCAGGGTCAGGTATGTATAATTTTCTTTATTGAAAAAAAAAATGTACCTACAAAAATTAGTTTAGACGTGCATGGAATTTTGGAAAGAGATATGCATGGAATTGTGGATTGTGATTGTGACATTGTTTATGTTCTAAAATAAAATCAACGCAACAACCCTAAAAAAAAGGATCCACAGACTTGTCACTTTATAATTCTAAAACGATCCTAGGTGGCGCTAGCGGCGCGTCGTCATACCAGGGAAGTAGCGCAGGGCGCGGGGGGCGCGGCCGCGGTGCGGGGGATGCACAAAGACGGGGGGTCGTAGCCAACCCCTCGCGAACAAGGAAGTGTGGAATCTGTCATCAGCAAGGACATACCAGTACGCGATGTCCACAACTTAATGATTAGAACAACAAATTTTTAATGTAATGTGGAAGCATTGACTGCAGCGTCAAAACAATTTATACTCACCAGTATCATTCGGATGCATTTTTCAAATAACAGAACAGGAAAAAAATCACTAGTGCCCTAGTGCACTAGTATTCATAGATAGTTTTGAAACTTATTTTAGTTATATGTAGAATGTTTTGTCTTCTTCGCTCAAATTGAATTAAAAAGTCGTTTGCAAGGGATAAAACATTCGATAACCAAAATAGGTTATAAAACTGTCTATAAATAAGGCCGTAAGTGAGTAGTAACTGCACACGGCACATGTGTTGCACACAAACAAACTTATGTGCACTGCAGTTAGTTTTATTATAATATTGTCATAGTTTTATTATACATACAGTATGAATAAACGAGGAGGCCCTGAGGTTCATTTTCTGATCGGATCATCCGATGTCAGATTTCTTTTTATATTTTAGTGAGTTTCATTTCGTTGGTATTCAATTTAGGGCCTCTGCCATTAAGTCTTGCTATCTTATGGAGCAGAAATGAATCGTTACGTATGTGCCTATACATAGAGGTATCGATATAAGTGTACATTATTGTAAATTGAACCACTTACTGTGATCGTAGTTTAAATTTGATTACGTAAGTACAAGCATTTAAGAAACGTGATGTTTTTTTTTTATTTAACCCCAATAAAAGATTCATTCGACATTAAAGTACAGAAACATTCCACAATATTTATTTTTTGTTAAAGGAACATTCAACATACCATATTACTAGGCTTAAGAATGAAAAGTCGATTGTTTCCGTTACCGTTTATTCAACTTCTGAGACACATGCATGGGCATCAATCCTTTTTGCTCAGTAAAAAATATCACAAAACTACATTACCATTTCTGCTTCTTACTTTTCTGTTTTATATTTCCTAAGCTTTGTGCCCTTTGCATGTCTGCTTGTTGTTCCGCCTCCACAGTTTTGTCGGTCATCATGTCCAGCAATATTTCGAATTTTAGTCTCAGCATATTGTTTTCTTCTTCGAGTTTTTCCAACTCATTTTTTAAACGAATATTCTCTTTGTGAGCTACACCCGCTTTACCAGAAGCTGAAAATCGTATGTATGTTATGTAGGAAAACTAGTTTGCGATTCAAATTATACTCCTTTAAATAACAGCGTGGGACGTCCACCCACTAGGTGATCAGACGACCTGGTAAAGGTCGCGGGACGTCGCTGGATGCAGGCTGCCTCCAACAGGTCACTGTGGAAATCATTAGGAGAGGCCTATGTTCAGCAGTGGACTTCCTTTGGCTGATGGATGGATGGATGATGATGAAATAACATAAGTGTTATGTATAAAACTATAAACATATCGCGAAGGATTGTATTACTTTGTATTTCATCATTATGGATAATAACGTCTTTATTTGGGCTATACTTCTAGCACATACATTTTGCCAACCAAAAACTTACATATGACTATTAAAATATAACTTACAATATTACCTGGTATCCACTGTCCTTCTTCAAATGACACTTCAAAATCCCCTAACTTAATTTTCAACGGCGCGAGGTCCAGGGATAATTCTTTTGAGGCATAGTCGCTTCCTAGCTCATTTTTCAAAACAGAAGTATCTTGTTTCCTTACAGGAATAGTTTTTGGTGTGAACTTACTACTAAACAAAGGCATTTTGCGTTCTTGAATTATAACTGGGGCAACGCCACTGTCGTTACTACTTGTTGCTATGGCAACGGTGATACCACAATGCACAACAAAATCTATCTTTCATCTAGGAGTTCGTATGGGCAAATCAAATAAATGCGGGTGAAGAAAATAAAACATTTCTGATAATTATTATTGAAAGGAAGGATTTAGGACGAGTACTGGCAGTAATATCCACAGTTTATATCTTTCTCGGCTTCCTAATTGTAAAAAATAAACAGACACGTTTATATTATTATCATTTTTATTATTTTAATACTGGTATTCGAGATAAATTTCCGAAAAGTTAACAAAAACATTAAATTGTATAAAACAATATAAAAATCACCAAAATATAGTAATAAATAATATTATTATTGCTTGCAAATACGGATTGTACAAAATAAACATTAAAGTACAACTTTATGTTTTCAGTCTAAATAACATCACAGTTGGAATTATTACGATTAGTGATCCTAACGTGTAAGTGATGACTGCGCCAAAGCACCAGTAAACTGCAACGAGACAACAACAAAACAATTAGTATATTCCCAAAGATTTTAGTAGCTGATAAGCGCATTAATTTCAATACTTTTTTTGAATATTATATGACTGCCTCGGTGGCGTAGTTGTACTACGGTATGATTACAAAGATGAGTGAAAGAGAGTGCTCGGGTTCGAATCCCGGGTCGGGCAGTGATATTGGATATTTCTATTCATTATCAGCCCGGAGTCAGGAATTTGTGCCCGATATGGCGATAGGCTCGCCCCCTATCACATCATGGGACGGAACAGACAGAGCAAACCGTGGGTGTCTGGTTACTACCAGGAACGCCTCTGTCTACCCCTTCTGGGAAAAAGACGTGAGCTTATGTTTGTATGGAATATAATAATTCTAACAGAAATATAATATGTAAGTACCTAATTCTAGCTATCTATATGTCATTGAAAACCTAAGGATTCACCTGATTTGTTATCGTACCTTTCAATACCGCTAAGGAAGTAACATTACCCTTGAAGTAGATAAACTATTAATTATTCTTTATATTACGAAGTTATACATAGCAAATAAATACTGTAGAACATTGTAAGTCAAACGATTCTCATTGTCTACAATTCTTACTAACACCTATCACTACATAATAATTTACAAAATACAATATACAGGGTGTAATAAGACTGCGACCGAAAACGAAGCCCGGTGGTAGATTTAGTCATTACAAACACAATGCAACTAATTTCTCAAAAAAGCTATTTCTTGCATTTTTTTTAAATAACATCGCGGTTAGGTAGTAAATACCTAGTTTTTGCTAAAATTATAATTTAAAACATTACGCACCGTTGTATCTTTAAAAATATATACATTGGATATACCCTGCATATCTTAATCTATGTATTTTGCAAAGAGAGTTTTCGAATCAAATTCATTTCACCGTCTTTTTCAGAATGTTCCTGTGATCATCTATCTATTTTAGAATGAAATGAATAAATATTCTTGACTGGTATCTATGGATCGATTTGGAAATTATTTTTAACCCACATTTATTTTTAAATTATTTTGATAGGGGTTTATTTCCGGAACGATCGTCATCGATTATGAGATCCTTATTAATTTGGGCGGCAAGTAAGCCTCTTACACACATGATTTCCTTATACGTAGTGGCTAGTAAAGTAGGTAGTGTTGCGTACCGGAGGAGGCGAGCAGCGGTCCGGCGGCGCGCGCCAGCGCCCCCAGCGAGCGCAGCGTGCCCAGCACCGCGCCGCGCGCGCCGCCCGGCGCCTGCCCCGCCGCCATCGACGTCATGCACGACACCGCGAACGCCGTCGCTACGCACATCACACATACATCATGTTACCTGTACCATCCTGATCAATAATAGATAACCAATATACCAATAGGGTGTCCAAGTAAATGGAGCATCTGCTTAGATAGGTACACTACCTATACTATTAGGTACTTGAATGCATCTCAATGATTGGACCTTACAAATGACTGGTAGACACTCACCAACAAATAAAAACAAGGTTATCTGTTCATAAATCACGCGATATGTAAACAATATCGCTTAGTATACATGGAAAGGCAATAAATAAATACACCCAACAGCCTGTGAACCCCCAACCCATACATTGTCCTGACCCCACACTAAGATCGAGTCTTGTATTATGGGTATCAGCAACTACAAGAGAACTTTCGGTCTTACTGACTCCTAGACCAAATACTTGTGATTCACACAAACACTTGTCTCGGTGCGGAGATCGAACCCGCGGCTTCTCGTTTCACAGCCGGCGTCTAACCAAATGTGCCAAGGAGGCTGTCACTGTCATAACACGTCACACTCCACATGACATATTAACATCTCCTTGATAACCAATGAATAACTGCTCATCATCATTACGTATGCTACTGGATTATTAATCCAATTGCCTTGTCAATTGTCATACATGCGCGAATTTACACGTCTGGTTGACAGTCATGCATGGTGCATAAAATTGATAATGTAAGACGAGAATAAAGAGATAATATGTTAACCGTGCTCAAAACCTGCGGATTATAATCAGGATCGCAACTGGTGTCCAAAAACGTTGTGGTGAAATCACGGATCAAGTCTGATTACAAGACGCGTCCAAACTCACGTCAAGGATCAAGTCTGATAATTATGAGACGGATCCAAAAAGGGAATCTTTGCATGAGTAGCTAAGTACACAAAAAGTTTTCACAAGAAAATTAGGGCAGCTTTTATATAAGTTTTTTTTACTTTTTAATATTATTTCTTACCACGATAATCGTGGTAATAAAATACACTATCTACTCGTGTGGAATAATACTGCCAGCGTATGATACCTGCACACGCGCTGCTCACAAAACAAAAATTGTGCGGGCACCGCAGTAAACATATTAAACAATTCTGATAAAAATGGACTTGTACTTTTTCTATTTTCTGTCCAGGATATAACTATAGTGAGTAATGGCTAACAGATATGGTGTCTCAACAAGGAAATAGGGCTTCATAATAATGAAGCCCTATTTCCTTAATATAATACGGTGGCCCTCTTACTGCTGTTTATATGCAGTAATGCGGCTTCTTGCTAGATAATAAAAATATTGTTGTGTGAACTAATGTTTTGTGTGGGTGTGTACAAAATATGATGTAAATCGATTACATACAATAGGTTTCATATGACATAATATTGGTGCCTAGCTAGAACACTATAATGGTGTGAAATGGATTATTCTAAACTTATATTAGCATAGAACTTATACAACTAAAACATAAAGCCAATGGCATTTTAACATCAGAGAAAAGTAAATCTGATAGCAGTCTACGTTTCCAACTAGTTAAATAATCTAATAAAGTCTATTATAACAAAAACATTTTTTTCTTTATTGATATAGCTATCTGAAGGACGCAAAGTACATTTTAATTATTGGTAAGACATAAAAATGAATCATCAAAAGGCGAATGAGTTTATGAGCGATAACAAATACATTAAACACAACAGGATACGGTTATTTAGTTATTTAAAACATACCAGTATAAGTATATCTTTGCAATTATTGATACATGTAAATAAGAATCAATACAATAGAACACGGAAGTTAAAGTAGTCACAATCACTAATGTTTTTGTAGCCACAAAAAAAAACATTTTTTGCGAACATCAAGTACAATAATAGCAGGAATAGCATACAATAAGTGTTTGCAATAGCTAGATATAATAATAATATGCATTATATCGGCTCAAGAAAAAAATATATGTTACGTATAAGGAAATCATAAATCCCGTGCTACAATGAAAAAGGGGAAGACAAAGGGAGTTTATTTAGAAGGGCCTAATTACTAATATTAACTTAACTTAACTAAACAGACTTAATAAATTAATCTGCCAAACTAGCTAGCAAAACCTTAGTTCAGAGATGTAAAAATGGATTTAACTATAAAACAAAAATACTTAAGGAAAAACAACTCCTATAATTATTGATTCAGTATTATTAATTAGATTCTATCTTCTATAGCCACTCATTGCTGGCCTCGAACGGATGACAGTAACATTAGACAAGGTGAACTGGTCTTAAAGCTGTTCTAGCCAAATTTCTACATATAGTGTGCTTATATTAGGTCACAAACTTTAAAAGGTTACGCAAACAATGATTAGAATTGCATACATTTATCAAGTGTCATTATAAATACCCTTTAACAAAATCCTTATCTATTTCAAAGTATGTTGTTTGATACTTTTTAGGAGGTAATATATTTATTTTGAAAATAACTAATATTGGATTTTCGAATACTAGGATTTCTACAGTGAGTGACTTGTTTAAAAAAATAAGTCAAATACCACTCAGCGTGCCTCAATCAGTTATCTTTATTCAAATATCTATGGAAACCGGTATAATTTGCTATAAAAACAGCAAGTCAATAAAGCCACCAAGTTCAATATTGATTAATAATTCATGAGGCGATCATCGTGCACATAGAAACCTACCGAAGATTAATTTCCTGGTACACATACATCCAGCACTTTTTAACCTTTTCACAAATGTGTAATTTATATAAATGATATATGTATTTTCAAAAATTACTTTTTAAACTCTGCTAGCTGAAATCAAAGTTTTATGTTAATGCATTAAGCCTTAAAGAATAAATTAGAGCGGACAACTCGAACATCTGTGCACATAGGGCATGTATCAACCAGGACCGCAGCACTGTGTGGAGCTAGCCTGTATTGTATCGCTTTATAATCTCCCATGGCTTAGCACGGGGTTCCTTTACGAGAGATCGATTGAAAGAGCTTAGAGCCCTAGACCACACTCCCCCACGCCACCTTAGTTGGTGGTCTACACATATAAAAAATGAAGCTGCGTAGTTAAAAGAGTATATAGGTACTCACAGAGCGCGTAGAGCACGAGTCCGGTCCAGAGCCAGGCCCAGGGGGTGAGTAGTGGGGGGTGGTGCATGGCGGCGGCTGCGATGCACATGAAGGACAGTGGCGTGAGAGCCAGCGACCCCCGCGCCGCCACCTCCGCGCCGCGCGCGCCCAGCCGCCGCGCCGCGCCGCCTTGCAGCACCGCCATTATCACACCTGCACCACGTCACACAACTCTCTTACCATCTTACCACCACGCACTCACATCAAATGCTGCTCCTTAAACACTCATGATTCACAATTCACCCATAGTCAATGCAGAGGCATAGATGGGATAATAGGCAGAACTTTCTTGCGCAATACAAACATGCAATCAATTAATTAATTCTGTATTTCCCCTTTCAAATGAAATATCCATAACATTAACATATGAGAAAATTCAATTATAGCCGTATAAAACACTTGATTAAATAGAATGTATGTTAATTCCCAATATGTATAACACCAATAGGATATCTTGACGTGTACCAATGTCACACATGCAATTTACACGAGATCAGATAATAATAATTGAAACCAAAATCCTTCAGTCATCACTTACCTATGACTAGGAACATTTTCCCCTGCTGCATGGCGGTGTACTCAAACGTATGATGCGTTAAGAACGTGATAGTGAACTCCAAGCCGGAGTATATGAACAGATACAAGAAGTAGGTTAGTCCGAGCTTGGACAAAACTCTACTCTGTCGTGGAGACAGATTCTCAACTGCGGTGAACTTTAATAGATGCCATGGCGACACAAAGTCCACTGTCTTCATCAAGCTGAATGAAAGCGGTGCCCTTTTATCCTAAAACAAATCAAAGAAATATAAACGGTTCCATATTTAACGCGCGTATTCGACATTTAACGGGGTTCGGAAATGAGGTCGACTGTAAATCGACAAGATCTAAGTTCAAGGTTAAGAGTGGAAAGACCACAGGCCACCAGAGTTTTTGGAAAGACTACCTACTCGAGTCACCTGATTTTTAATGTAGGGTCAGGATTGTGGCATTACTGGATAGATTTATTTGTAACTACTTCCGTGTATCAAATCCTACGGGGATGGGTAATGTGAGCACTATTCAGGTTTATGGAGTGTCCGTTCACCTAAGCTATAAATAGTTTAGTGTTTTCAACCTTACTACACATATTTCGTTGTGTGAAATATATATTTCAGAAGCATTTGAATTCTCTTGTACTTCTATTTAATTTTAAATTAAATGACAGATTAGTATAATCAATTGTGGATATAAATTAAATGTCACGTGTATACTGGTTATTAATAAAATTAAGCATGTTTACCAGTACAATATCTGAATGTTATTTCATGTTATTGCGCAAGCCTAATAAACGTTGAAGGATATTTATATATGGATACAAATATATGAATTTTAATTAAGCATTAGCAACTGTTTTTTGCACGTGCCACAATATTTTAAAAACCAGACAAGACGAAAAAAACACAGACAAACTATATTTTTTCTTTCCGCATAAAATACTTTTAGTTTAATCACAGCGAACTTAACTTAAATCCCTTTTACAAAATGAAATATATGCCTCCTTAATGAAAAAAGTAACCGATTTTTTGTTTACACATTAAGCATACTTCTTGTGTAATGTTTCCTTACTACGCAATTTGCATTGAGCGAGTACCATCCGAAACGTGGCCGTCCATTTATGGAATTATTTATTACGCGAGTTCGGCTCGGCTTTTAGTAATGTTAATGAGTTGTTAATTTAAGCATAAAATAATAACTTTTATGATGTGTCTCGATATTTCTGTCAGGTTTTAAATTAACTATGCACCTACGTTGTTTCTAGCTAGGAAGGCCAAGATGCAATAAAGTACGTATACCTAACGAGTAACACTAGGCTATGCAGCGTGTTTTACCGTGCGTAATGAAAATATTGCATAGTCCTATGAAACAAGTGTATTGATAATCAATCACCACGCACTTTAACGGTGAAGGAAAACATCGTGAGGAAACCTGCATACCGTAGCGATTTTAAAGAATTTCTACGGTATGTAAGTCCGCCAACCCGCAATAGGCCAGCGTGGTGGACTATATGGCCTAACCACTCTCAATCGTACTCTCGATTGTAGAGGAGGCCCGTGCCCTGCAGTGGGTCGTATATGGGCTGATACAATACAATGAAACAATTTAGACTGTGATTTTAAAAACTAAAGCAGCTTATATGGTCTCTAATCTCTATTATAGATTATCCTTTCAAGCGTTTTATTTATTCACAAGGCATTCGACAGATCTGCGATGTAGGTAAGCTTAAAGGGAAAAGTTAGTTGGATCACGGTAGGAGACGACGCGAATGATTCACTCCCATCATGCGTTAGTCATCGGTGTTAGTAATATTACAAAGGCATAATGTGGTAAAAAAAATACCAATAAGCAAATATAAGCAAAATCGATAACTTACCTTGGGCAGCGTTTCTGGTATGAAAAATAACACTAGGAATATGTTGGCAAGAGACAGGAATACAGCGTAGTGTGCCGGCCGTTCCCCCCAGGGGCCTGTCGAGAGATCGCTTGTTTTTGCGAACCACGCGCCAGCCAATGGTCCTATTATAAATGCTATCGAAAATGCCAGTCCTATAAGAGCCTGAAAGAGACAACCAATTAAAATATCTTTAGGTTACAAGCATATTGTGAGAAAAGTTTCATTGTATTGAAGCCACAAGCAAGGACAGTTACTAACACTCCAGTAAAGGAAAATTATAAGTCATCATAATTTCTGAGTAACCGGACATTATGTTAGAACGTTTAGTGACCTCAGAAATATTAATTGTTTTGTACTAGCTGTACCTAAGCCTAATATATCCTATGGGCCTTATTAATAAACTCTGATAAGCGAAGGATTAACTTTAGTCCAAGGCTTTAGAATTGGCTAGATTATTTTGAATAGTCTATAGTAATGTGAATATTTTGACTGCCTCGGTGGCGTAGTGGTACTACGGTATGATTGCAAAGCTGAGGTCTCGGGTTCGAATCCCGGGTCGGGCAAAGTGATATTGGATTTTTCTATTCATTATCAGCCCGGAGTCAGGAATTTGTACCCGATATGGCGATAGGCTCGCCCCCTATCACATCGTGGGACGGAATATACAAGGCGAAACGTGGGTGTTCTGGTAGCACCTCTGCCTACCCCTTCTGGGAAAAAGGCGTGTGGTTATGTATGTATGTATGTAGTGAGGTATTCACGACTTTATATAAACACGGAATTGCATAGAGGGCTAGGCAGCCATCGTATTGTAGTTATATTATTCAATATTATAGTCAAAATAATCAAGTAAATTTTAAAGCCTTGGACTAAAGTGAATCCTTCGCTCATCCGAGTTTATTAATAAGGCCCTATATGTATAAATAAAATAAAAGCTAAGAATTAATTGGTGATCTTAAAGCTAAATCAAGTGATTTAGCGTGAAGAAATGTTCTCATTTAATCAATTCCAAGTATTTTAAATGTAAATGCGAGAATTGCTACAAATTTTAATTTTGTTTAAACAAAGATAAGTACAAAATTATCTTTTGTGACTTGAGACACCTCACCGGGGAGAGTTTCTCGTCTCGTAGATGCGATTATCGTAAGGATATAAAAAAGTTGCAGCGTGTAAACATTTATCAGAACACGATAATCTATGACGGCTATGAGCGATGAGATAATGGCATACGATTTTCCCCGCAAAAAACTCTCTCCGTGTATGTAAATGGGGCTTTACACTGTAGTTAAACTTTGTATGTAAGCAATGTTAATACTATTAATAAACACGCTAGAAAACAATAAACAACTGAACTTTAAAAATATTTTGGCAAAAAGTCTCTTGACGTGAGGATCGCTTTCTATTAATTTGTGCTAGTGATTGACTTGACCTATTTACTTTACGTCCCAGCACGTGTCAATGAACTAAACTGTTGCGCACATTCGCCGCGCATCTCGCAGTCGACGGCCGGCGCATGCAACACAAAGGAAAAGGGCGGAGATTGTAAGTAGAGGACGTAGTTTTCAAGGACCATCAGTTTTTAATTGGTGCGTTACGCACGGTGAATTTACGGTCCGTAAATAGTATATATTTGATCAATAAATTCGGCAAAATTTAAGGTCATGTGTATAAATAAATCCTTTGTTTATTATTATCTTATCACGACAATGCAACAATGTTGATCACGTTGGTCTATAAGTTAGTTCAACAATACTTAAGTATACACCATCATGAAAACATAATATATATTTTCTTACCATTCCCTTGGCTCTGGACTTTTCATCAGATGCATCTGTAACAACTGCCATGCTGAGGCTCACATTAGCCTTGCTCAGACCACCAATGAACCGAGCCATCACAAACAAACTGAAGGTACTTGCACTGCTCCATAGTCCATGTGATATTGTTATACCAGTCTATTAAAAAAATATAAAATAAAAAATCAATTTTATTGGAATAAAACTCGTAACTTTTTAGTGAATTATGTTATTACTTTGATTCAATTTATTGAAAAATGATTTGTTTGTTAAAAAAATAATCTTATTAAATCAAATCCATGTTATGGATTTTAAGTACATATAATTAATAATATTAAATCTAAATAAACAAACTTTTGAATAATTGATGAATGATAATATACATGTTGAATGCCAAGGCTGTTGTCATATATTTTTGAATATTCAAATAAGGTCACTGATGTTTATCTGGCAGAAAATTTAAATATGCTAGCTTTTTTCAGTTTCATCTACTGTGTTTATACGAAATATATACAAAAGTGCCTTTCATTGGCTCTGAAATATAATGAAACTGGACTGGGATACTCATTAAATATACATATCATAAAAACATTAAAATTAGGACCAAAATTTATATTTCAAACAAAAATAATGGATCTTAATTCACAATATAGCCTAATCAATTCACAAAGAACTAAGTATTTAATGATATTTTGGTGTTGAAATGTTGGGTTTTTTGGCCTGTTATCAGCACATTATAATTAATTAATTCACCAACATGATAAAACAATTTGCAATTGAACTGAAATACATATTCAATACAGGAAGGTTTAATTTCTACAGCAACCTTGAGAACACTTGAATAAATGCAGGTTTCAGTACTTGTGGCCAATACTGAGTTTGATTAGTGGCATGTGGAAGGTATTGTATTTACTGAAATTTTACATAAAACATATTTCACTGGGATTTATTACGGAAAGAAGTACTTTTTATTACTACTTTAAAAAAAAATTGTTGACTGTCATTTATTATATAAACAAAAAAAAAATGAAAATAAATTTATGATAGTTTAAAATATTATTCAGTATCAATTCATAAGATATAGTTCAATCCTCTATCAGACCTATTGAGATACAATACTTCTAGTGGAATTTATCATGATCTAGTTTTGATAAGATCTAGATAGCTTGATAAAAATGTCAATTTAATCTCAAACAATTTAGTATTTCAATAACAAATGATTTTATTGAACATTTCTGTGTTAAAAAAATTTTAGTGCAATTGAATGAGGTAATATTTTAATATTTATAATAGACCTTTTCCAATATTTGCTTTATTGGAAATAATAAACATTCATAAAAATATGGAAATATAAGCTTTACTTAAATAAATAAACTTACCAAACATAAAAGCAACATGGGTTTTCTTCCATATGCATCGGAAAGGCTGCCAACTATGGGACTTGTTAAAAACTGTAGAAAACTGTACATAGAGCCAAGGGCCCCTCCAAACAACACAGACGCAAAACGATCAGGTACTCCGGTTAGCTTCTGAAACCCTTGAACTGCTTTCAATAATGACGCGTACAAACTGTTTCCATGACCCTCTTCTCTGTTATAATAGTCAAGTAATGATGGTAGAAGCGGCAAAATCATCGTAAAGGCAAGAAGATCCAATAATAACGACACAAAAATAAGTGCGATGATTTTTGAATTCGATTTGCCTAAACTTTTCATTTCGATTTTTTTTTCCACTTCTTCTTCGAAAACTTCTTTAACAGATTTCCCTAGCCTTTGCTTAATAGCCCCATTAACTTCTTCGTGATCCTAAAACAAGAGTAAACTGTTTATTATGATGTTAAAAAAAATATTATTTAAGCATATGTTGTACACCAACAAAATATTTATTTATGAATGAGGAACGATAAGATTCGTACCATTATATAAAGTTTATTAACTATTTTATTAATAACCACGGAATACGACGAGCCATCAAGCTATGTAACAATTAAATACTGAATTAAAAATAAAATAAATAAACTTTCACTTTTATGATTCGTTTCGTCTGCGCAGCAGTGTCAATGTTGCCAGGAAATAATAAGGTCGTTGAAAAAATTACACAGACTATTTTAGTCGATTTTTGTAACACAGCCAAGCAGTCATCTACGCTAAATCCAAGATCACGGTCGCATATCAACTTCAACGCAGTTTATAAAAGTTGACCATAAATATTCTGTTCGTGTAGAACTACATTAAAAAAAAAATTGCTCGGGTCGCGCATATACATGCGATTAAATGCTATATTCCTTAACGCGTTAAATGTTAAACCCTAAATACATTTAACATACTATGAAAGTAGCTATAATTGTAGCTGTCAGGTAAATTCATGAAATTAATGCATCGCAATAAAGCCAAAATGTGTTAGGACCTTGTTTATAAAAATTTTACTAGTTGTCGTTTTAAATTCGTCTATTATGTTTTTCATTATGTTTGGACTATTATGTTATTAAAAAATTAGATTTGCATTATTACACCAGTTACAATTTAGTACTGACTTTAATACTTCACAAATTATTATATAGCTATCATAAATACGCGTTGTGTTCATCGTCCTGGAGACAATTAGAAAGTATCATAAATGTAATTTCTTATTCGTATTTAATTTTTGTAATTTATGTTGATGAACCTTAATAAATAAAAATAAAAAGCATTATAATCGTAAAAAAGAAACATTTTCATTTGTCGGTGTCACTTTCTTGTACTATACTAAATGCAAATAAATAATTAATAATTATTTATTTGCATTTAGTATAGCACTACGCCACCGACTGCCTCGGTGGCGTAGTGGTACTACGGTACGATTGCAAAGCTGAGGTCGCGGGTTCGAATCCCGGGTCGGGCAAAGTGATATTGGATTTTTCTATTCATTATCAGCCCGGAGTCAGGAATTTGTGCCCGATATGGCGATAGGCTCGCCCCCTATCACATCGTGGGACGGAATATACAAGGCGAAACGTGGGTGTTCTGGTAGCACCTCTGCCAACCCCTTCTGGGAAAAAGGCGTGTGTTTATGTATGTATGTAAATAATTAATAATAATATTACAAAAGTTTATAAAAAAAATGAAATACTTTTTACACTATTCAACAAAATGTTCAGTTTTTGTAATCTTCCTTTACGGCTGTTTTCTATGTTTTTTAAATCAAGTTTAACAGCTCCCATAATAAATGTTAATTGAATTAACATTACATTACATTAAATAAGATTTTTACAATTGATGAAAATACGCATAACTTTCACGTCAAGGTAAATGAAATTATCACGCAATGCGACGTGCGTCCCCATACGCGGCTTTGAGTCGACTAAATAGCAATTGATATAAATTTAGCCATAATAATCAATTAAAATAAGCAATAATAAGAAGTCGAAAAATAACGTGAAATTAATTGCTAACTGTTATATTAATCAAACCGGTGCTACGAGTCGCGCGTTGACGTCCATCATCCATGCGCGTTGATGTTGGTTTGGCTATGGTCATGACGCCATTTTGATTTGCGTCTAATGTTTTGCCTTCCATAGTATTAAGTGTGCGAGTATTAACGACTTTTTACATTATTAAAGAGGAAAATGGGAGAAGATAAAGGTAATCCATCACAAAAAAAAATTGTACACCTTTTTTCTCATACAATTTGGTTTAACTTTCCAACTCATCTTCTAGTGGAGCGTCGTCGCCGATCACGTTCGAGAGAAAGACGTCGTTCTAGGTCCCGTTCAAGAGATCGTCGAGAAAAGAGAAGAAGCAGATCGAGGTCTCCAAACAAACGTTCCCGTAGGAGAAAACCTTCATTGTACTGGGATGTGCCGCCGCCGGGCTTTGAGCATATCACGCCGCTTCAGTATAAGGCGATGCAAGCAGCCGGGCAGATACCGGCTAACATCGTTGCAGATACCCCGCAGGCGGCCGTGCCGGTCGTCGGCTCCACCATAACACGTCAAGCGCGTCGCTTATACGTCGGAAACATACCATTTGGTGTGACGGAAGAAGAAACCATGGAGTTTTTCAACCAACAAATGCACCTCTCTGGTTTGGCGCAAGCCGCCGGTAATCCAGTACTAGCGTGTCAAATTAATTTGGACAAAAATTTTGCATTCCTTGAATTTAGGTCAATAGATGAAACCACACAAGCTATGGCATTTGATGGTATTAACTTTAAGGGCCAAAGTTTGAAGATTCGTCGGCCTCATGATTATCAGCCCATGCCAGGAACTGAAAATCCCGCTATAAATGTGCCAGGCAAGTTGGAATTATTTACATTTTTATCTCTTTTAATCTATTTTGAGATTTAATAATTCATCCCAAAGATAAAATGAATTGTTAGATACATATACAAAAACCTTATTTTATAGGCACAAGTCCGTTCTACCAAAATCATAACTATCAGACTTTCTGAACACAATGGACTGGAAGAAGATATTCTCTCAAATTGACTTGTTGATGTCATAAATTGACACATCTCACAAGGCTAATATTTAAATAGACTATGCAATCTGAATATTTCTTGCTAAATATATTATGAAAATAAGTAGTATGTTATCCCAAGAAATAATGTATTTACAGTTTACATAAGTCCAGTTACTGTGCATGTGTGCCCACTGTGGTACAGTTTTGGTAAATTCTTGCTGGATACATATCAGCCATATGTCTACTGCTAAGTAGAAAACTCCTCTTCAATTGAGAATTTATAGATCATTTCCCACAAAGTTATTGTGAATAGGGTATTTGACTATAATACATTTTGATATTGTGTTTAAACACAATTACCATCAAAATAAAACTTTTCTGTGAAAACAGTATTAATGTAGCTTGTAAAATGAAACAAATATAAGTATTTTAAACAAGAGCATAGTTGGGATATTACCATCTCTTTCATACCCGTACACTGCAATGAATATTAAAAATAATTTGTGTCCCTTTTCTCTTACTACCTCTATAAGGTTTAAAATATTTCTAACTTGATTAAGTCTGAAAAGATTTACAAAAATCTTTGTTTGCTAGATTTTGGATCTCAAATATATCCTATTTGTTGACTTTACATAGCAAAGACATTCTTGTAAAATCTATGTTTTGAAACAGCAATTTTCTTGAATAATTTGGATGATGAGAAAAATCTTCAATAAATATTTCATCTAGTCAATGTATTACAATAATGAAAATCATTAGAGTATTCAGTATTGTATTAGCAAGCTATACACAACAAAATATTATATCCTATTTGATGGTATAGCCACTGGATTTTTCTTTACTACATACATTCTTTTATGATTTTCAAAATAATTTTATTAATCCAAAATTTCAGTAATAGTTTCATGAGGTCTTGTCTGCTCTACTTTATAATAAAAGATATCATATTTAATTGTTTAAATTTATTAATTGTATTTTTTTTTCATTAGCTGGCGTCATCAGCACTGTTGTTCCAGATTCACCACACAAGATATTTATTGGTGGATTACCTAACTATTTGAATGAGGATCAAGTAAGTGCTTACATTAGTATTAATATTGTGGATTTTTTTCCTCAATGAAACACTAGGTTAATGATAAGTTTAATTAAAATAACTATGAACATAAAATGAGAGGCCTACTGCCTCCTATTAAAATATTGTTTTTGAGTATTAAAATCAAAAAATATTTTAAACTAGTGTTTCAGAGAGTTAATTACAAAATTTTGTTTAAAGTATATATTGTTGAATAAACTACACAAATTATATTTTTCACAAGATTTCTTGGCTTATGTGATAAATTTAAACAAATGCAACACATTATTTACTATTGAGATCAGCAATTTAAAAGAACCTGATAAAAACTTTGTGTTTTGAGCACACATGATTTTGTTCAGGAAATCCAACAATTCGTCATGGAGAACTATCAATTGCTCCTTATTTGAAAATCTTATGAAATTCTTTTACACATGTGTGAGCCACATGTTATGAAATTCATATTGATTTTAAAATTGTATTTTGCAGGTTGTACCCAAACAGTCTGATGAATACATCATAACCCTACACCTATAAATCCCTATTCTAATAATAACACGGTTCCAATAAGCATAAAACAAAATTTTAGGAGCAAAAGAGAACACAAATTTCCGAATAAACTTTAAAGCAAATCAATAATTAGCATATCACATCAACATGAGCCTTTATTCTGACTAGCACATGGAGTTGAAGACATTATTAGTTCCCATTAGGTAGGATAGTTGCCGCAGCTATTTCAGGGCGAGATTCAACAGTTGACAGGGCTCAGGGCTTCGGTGGCGCCAGCACAATGCCGCGATATATTTTTGGTCAGTTTCAGGTATTTTCAGGTACCCATAGCGGGGACGAGCGTGCAATCAACACGCTCGAAACTTTCTGAAACAACTCACTGATATAGTTTGCTTTTTGCCCCTCCCTAGCATAGATTTGGCACATTCGCGGCCCGCGTGTCACTGTTGTCTCTCATTCTCACCTATACGTCTTGTACTTGAACGAGACGTCGGCACTTCAAGGCAAGTCTCCTCCATTCACATCTGATTCTATCATGCGGCTAGACACAGGTCAGATAACATTAATTTATGTATTTGCTGCATTTTGCTGAGCAAATTTTATGGGAACAATAGAACTTGTGTGCAATAGACAACTGCATTATACTATATCTATAATGATGTTTATTCAACTTATAGTAGGTCTTATT
The DNA here is from genome assembly GCA_033459515.1 of Theretra japonica. Lineage (NCBI taxonomy): Eukaryota > Metazoa > Arthropoda > Insecta > Lepidoptera > Sphingidae > Theretra > Theretra japonica. Next base: position 9,843,452 of record CM065943.1, read on the forward strand.
TATTTTGTGCTAATTAATTTATGATGTATAGGTAAAAGAACTGCTGATGTCATTTGGACAGCTGCGAGCTTTCAATTTGGTGAAAGACTCATCTACAGGCTTGAGTAAAGGATATGCCTTTGCTGAATATGTGGACATTTCAATGACAGACCAGGTAAGTTGATAATACAAATGTATTGAAATATGTATTTAAACCTTTTCATTTTATGGCTTATAATATTCTTACTTTTAATAGGCAATAGCCGGTCTGAATGGAATGCAGTTGGGTGACAAGAAGCTGATTGTTCAACGAGCCAGTATTGGTGCTAAGAATTCTACCTTAGGTAAAGACAGTAATTATAATAGATGGTATCTCTTGCGAAGGTTTTATCTGGTTGATCAAAAATATTATTATATTTTTGGTAGCTATGACTGGAGCGGCGCCGGTGCAGCTGCAGGTGGCGGGGCTGACGCTGGCGGGCGCCGGGCCGCCGACCGAGGTGTTGTGTCTCTTGAACATGGTCACGCCCGAAGAGCTGCGTGATGAAGAGGAGTATGAAGACATCTTAGAAGATATCAAGTATGATTCTTCCACCTAATTTTCGTTAATGCAAATATCCATTTTGATAGAACATGATATTGATAACAGGACATATTACTTTTCAGAGAGGAATGCAACAAATATGGTTGTGTGCGGAGTATAGAAATTCCAAGACCTATAGAAGGTGTTGAAGTACCTGGATGTGGAAAGGTGATGTTAAAATTTGATATTAAACCTAAGAAATACCCACACCACTTGACAGTATCAAATATACTTTCTATCTTGCAGGTATTCGTCGAGTTCAACAGCATTGCTGATTGCCAGAAGGCACAGCAAACACTAACAGGACGTAAATTCAGCAACAGGGTGGTGGTCACCTCCTATTTCGATCCTGACAAGTATCATCGCAGAGAATTCTAAATATTAACGCAAATTTCTATCGCGCACGTAATAAATTTTTCGTTCGTAAAAACAATCTAATAATATTTAAATGACATGACGTTCTTTTATAGTGGATGAATTCGAAAAATATGTCCTATTGTCTTAATTATATTATAACAGCTGGAAATAAAACAAAATGTATTTCAAAATGTCTTTAATTAACATATTGCTTTACATAACGAAAGAAAGATGTCTATACGTACCTAAAAGTTTGTGTAAAAGTATAATTTCGAAATGTAATGTTAAACTGTTACAATATTGCTAGGGCTCTACATGCGTTTCGATTAATGAACGAGTTTGTGTAAATGCGCCACAATTACATCGTTAGATTTTTGTCTATGACGAACCCTTTGAAGCTTCGAAAATCCCGAGATTTATCGCCTTACTTAACAGCATTATCACGTAAAGTTTTAGCCACATCTGTGTGATGTATTAATAATGTAAATAGACGCTTTAGAGCGCAGGTGGAGCATTAGCATATACGCAACTTGTATTATAATAACTTATCCTTAAAAAACTTAGATCATTCCTAAACGTCTTGCTGCATTGCAGGTCGATAAGTGTTTAGCGTGCCCGATTCCGAAGAAAGTACTATCTTTCTCATCACCACATAGAGTACACCGCCGATTATCAACATTCCAATACCAGCCATCAAACTAATCGCCCAGGCAGGTACCGCATTGCCACCTGAAATTAAAAACAATGTTTATTTGCGGACTAAGTTTGCGGAATTAAAAATAATCTAATCGTATCACAAATTTAAAATTGGAATTACAAGACTGGCTGAGGCTGAGGAGGCTACTGAGGCAGTAACAGTTTTTACACTACCAACTCTTTGAAGATGCGCCACTGTCGTTTCCTTATTCCTTCACGATTTTGAGCTACAGAAACTACATTCTTAAACATAGGCCTACTCCAAGTGTCACTTTGGAGGCTGCTACTTATACTCGTCATGTTTGGCTAGTAGTTTGACGGACAGGATTCGTTTCTCGCATTGATTATGTAATAGCTCGCCATCAGCCTGTCATTTGACTCACTGTGGCGCTTATTACGCCTTCGGTCGCCAGAACGTTGTCCGTTCCATCAAGCTATACCTCGAGTAGATCTGAAGTTGGTTTGAACACCGCAGAGTATTGATGGCAGCTCCTTACACCTATTGATTACAGTAAGAACCCCGCGCCGTCATTAGGACTTTTAAAATTGATACAGGGAGCTGCGGCAAGGTTTTTATTAATAACAGTGCAGAAATGTCTATTTACTTACGGTAATAAGTACGTGTCATTACACGTCTTCCTCTCAGAATCTTTCGCCTGGCTTCGGTTTCTTGTGTAAGTGTGCTCAAGATTACTGAAAAATTGCGAAAAAATATAAAAACTAGTATTTATACAAATATTTTTACTTCATAGGCGTAAAAACAATGTGGCTGTTCATTTAGTTAATACCGATATTTTGGTTTTGATGTGAGAGGTCGCCGTTTCGATCCCCACAGCGGCAAGTGATACAAATATCGTCAACCAACCATATATAACCAATATTTAAGACGATACAAATATCGTCTTAAATATTGGTTTTAGAGTCTGGGCAATATGAGACCAAAGTTTCTTATAAATTCTGATACCCACGACACAAGACTTGCTATCTTATTGTAAGGTCTGTACTATATGTGTCACTATTAAGTGCATATTATAAGTATGTGTGCGTGTCAACATTTACATGGTATAATTCGCATATTTTTTCAATAACTAAGTTCAATCACAAACCCTGAAACCACATTAAACCCACATTATTGCTAATTTCGCCAATAAGTAGTGATACTTTTAAACAACAACGTAACAGTCATACCGTGCTTGTTAATCATAGCAATAAATATATTGATAAATCAACAAAAAAGCAAGCACAGTCATTTTAACGAAACGACACGATTTATTGTTCTATTATCGTTATTTTAATAACTGTGTGAGATGTATATTATTACACACATGTAAGGTTAAAACACTTATCTGTATTCCGACACATTTCTATCATACATACAATTTTAATATGTTGCAATGCAAGTTCAATGGAGACTTACCGAGAATAACTGCAAAATAGAACAACAGTGGCTTATTTTGCGCCATTTTAATTCTTTCACTCACTTTTTAATCTAAACCAAATTAAAAACACAAAAGAATGCTATCCGATGACACACTAAATTCAATAGCATAGGTGTGTTCCTTTGCGCGGAGCTCTTATCAGGTTTAGATAAGATAAATTGATTACTAATGCGTAGATATGAGTCCATAGTGTATATTACACGATGTCCTGAATAACAATGAGTAGTAGACGGCGGAATCTTAACTTCCTAGAAAATAGGATGTTCCTAAGTGTGAATGGTTCGACGAATGTACGATGGTTCGCATACATACATAACCACACGCCTTTTTCCCAGAAGGGGTAGGCAGAGGTGCTACTAGAACACCCACGTTTCGCCTTGTATATTCCGTCCCACGATGTGATAGGGGGCGAGCCTATCGCCATATCGGGCACAAATTCCTGACTCCGGGCTAATAATGAATAGAAAAATCCAATATCATGTGGTTCGCATGTACTCGTAATATAGATAAGGCTGCCTTCATTCATACCAAACTCGGTGGATTATTTATATGGTACTATAACAACAGTCACAGGCACCACATATGGGCTGAGAACCGTGTGGTTATGTGTTCCATTCCGGGAAATCTATGTACTTTGTGTATTAAGTTTATAAATTGTCAGTTACTCGTGCAGAAATTTGCGCTCCTTTATCGGTTTCCCTTATCACAAATTGCAACAGAAATAAGCTGGGCGAGCTTTGGGCGGAAGTCGTGAAACTCTTGACTACATCTTCTGGGATTACAGACTAGAGCTTAAATATATGTGTAGCCGGTTATAATAAGATGGCACATCACTGTGATTAAATATCATCATCAACTGTTCGGTTGTTAATTTGTAGTGATTTTTTCAGTCACATAAATCTGGCATATCGTACTATGGAATAGACTGATAATGCAGTTAATTTCACAGAAGTTAATTTACTTCATTAATTCAACCGCCTCGGTGGCGTAGTTGTACTATGGTATGATTGCAAGGCTGAGGTCTCGGGTTCGAATCCCGGGTCGGGCAAAATGATATAGGATTTTTTTATTCATTAACAGCCCGGAGTCAGGAATTTGATATGGCGATAGGCTCGCCCCCCAGTTGTACCTCTGCCTAGTCCTTCTGGGAAAAAGGTGTGAGTTTATGTATGTATGTATGTAGGTAGGTAGGTATCTGGTATAGTAAAAAAATATTATTTCCTAAATAATTTATTTAATTGTACTACAACTAATAACGATAAATTTTTCGGCACTGTTAATTACCATATAGCTAACCACTGCTATTACTTATCCTTAAAAATATCTTTTATGTTTGCGTCTGTTAATACTTGCGATGTTACTGAATCAGGGTTCTTTGCAACGAGTTTCGGTGTTTCAACCTGGCGTTCGCTAGCTACCGCTGCTACAGACTTTTCTATTATCTCATTTTCCGGTAGGCCTTCCGATTGCAACTTTTGATATTGCTGTATAAGTCGCTTGGTTTGTGTCTCAGTAGTCTGACTGAGAAGACTCACTGCTCCCAATCCATGACCGTTCGAATGAAATTTCCTAAAAAAAAATACCTTTAATTAGAAATACGTCGCACTCTACAATTGCGTTAATTAAGACATTCGTAGGTTCACTTACGCTCTAATAGCATCTTCTTTGTAAAGGATTGGTCTAATTGGCTTGATTTCAGGTTTAGGTCTTGCAAACTTTGGTTCTGTATAGGGTGGGAAAGCTCTATACACGTCAAACCATAGAGGTCTATCATCAGGCTTCATAGCGCCTCTAGTAAGAAGCCCTTCTACCCTGTAAAGAAATAATATGAATTTAAAGAAACTTAGCTAAAACGTAACAAGTTTTATAGGGTAAACCGTAAATGTATCATTGTTGAATGAAAGAAATGCTCCCCTGCATTCCAATCCAGCAGTCAGCACGCTTATAAGTACTGAGTACCTACTGGTGTCTGGCGATTGACGGAATTCTTCTCAAATCTTATGCTAGCATACCAAGTGATACCCCAGGGTGATGGTCAAGCGGGTCATGGACGGTATCGGAAGTGATAGCCCGACGCTGATTCATTGCCTTCTTGATGGAAGGGGCTGGGGCACGAATATTTCACTCTAAGAGCTAAAATGTGTTATGGGCATCCACGACATATGTACATATACGAGGCCACACAGTCTGTCCTCAAATCGAAACTGAAAGAGACTTTCTGAACGCGCGGCACCCTCTCAATTTGATCAGTGACTCATGTCGCGTTTAGTTCACCTTTGTAATGGACAGTGAATAATGCGGAGTGCGGAACAATGCGGATTTATTACGACTGCCTCGGTGGCGTAGTGGTACTACGGTATGATTGCAAAGCTGAGGTTTCGGGTTCGAATCCCGGGTCGAGCAAAGTGATATTGGATTTTTCTATTCATTATCAGCCCGGAGTCAGGAATTTGTGCCTGATATGGCGATAGGCCCGCCCCCTATCACATCGTGGAACATAACACACAAGGCAAAACGTGGGTGCTCTGGTTGCACCTTTGCCTACCCCATCTGGGATACATTAGTGATGTTTATGTATGCAACCACAATGTGCGAAAATATTTTATTTTGTTATTAAATCAAGTACCACTATAGGGTAGGTCAACGGCATATTAGAATTTACATTACAGGGAACACCCCATTTAACACAGTAAGAAATTAAACAGAAAATAGGAAAAAAAAATTTATTGAAGCAGTACATATAATTAATATTATAACTAACACCTCTGTTAACATCATATATTTATTAAAAATAATTAAATCTCTAAACAGCAAGTAACTATCAAAATCCAAGCATTTTTATAAAAATTCTCTAAATATTTATAATACTGTACCATATGACATTGCGGATTGGATGTAAATAGGTACATAGACATAGACAATGAAAATTGTGAGTTTCCCTATCCCTTTATCCCTTATATCCCTTTAAAGTTGAAATTTTAAAATATTATACCAAGAATGAACACATGCTGCTAGTAACAGTTATTTTTAAAATAACCAATAGAAATAAGTTATTTAACAGTGTTAATAATTATATTGACATCTTCAAATTAACTTAAATAGTTACAAATTAAAAGTCATTTTGCATTGCATGAAAAATTGTTCGTTTCATTGCTTCCCAACCACTGCGTTTTGTCTCCATCACTAGTTTCTGTTGTAAATTTTTTATATCATCTTCTAATTCATTAGCTAATTGATCTGTTTCAGCTTTTTGTTCAGCTTGCATATTTTCACATCTGCAAATATATCATATTGAAATATAGATTTAAACATTTTACTTAAAATTATATATGTAAGTAAATGAAATTACTGTTTCTTAAAAGTATCATGGATTTCCTTCAATGCTTTAAGTTTTTGTTTGTGTGCTATTGTTGCCTGTTGGATACATTTCATAAGAGCGCCCGTTAATTGTTCTAGTTTTTGTTCATTTTCTTTCATAACACTGTGATCAGCTTCTAGTTGTGAGGTAAGTTCTGATAAACACTTGAGCAAAGTTTCATTGTTTTGACTCCTAAAAACATCAACAAGTTTTATATGAAATATTAAACATTGTATTATATATTTTTCCAATAAATTATTGTTAAATTAAATCAAACATACCTGGCAATCAACTGTTGGTCCATTACTTCTATTACTTTCCGACGAGATTGTTTTCCAGCCTCAATATTGGCTTCTATTTTCTTCTTTTTGCCGCTGACTTGAATCAAATTCGAAATATCTTCTTCTTCAGTTGTATTAATTTTGGTCCGTTTTTGAGTTTTCTTAGGTATAGGCGAATTTTTAAGAAATTGAGAACCATTCATCAGTTCATTAATATCTTCTGATATGAATTTGGATTTTGTACATTTTTTTAATGAAGCCATAGCAGAAGAATTACTATATTTTTTAATTAAATAGCAGTGTCGTTATTTTCCGTATTACTTTTCCGGTTTCCCGCCTAAAGCTATAAAGCATTAACTTTATGCATGGAACATTTTGGCGCCGAACACGGTTTTAATTCCTAATTTAAATTTAAAAATACCATAAACTGTGTATTTTTTCTTTAGAATAAAAGGAAATGTACAATGATGAAATAACATACTGACCTTGTGTAAATAGTGCCAATCCTTTCTAACCTACTGCTCGCCATAATTTAATATTTCAAATAAGTAATACAAATAAAATATTTATGTAGTATTTATTTTATCTTAAAAATATCATAAGAGTGAGGTTATTTTTAGTTAAAATTTTGTCAATTGACAATTCATCAAATGTTGCCATCTAAAAATACACATAAGTTGCAGAAAGCGTCGGGATGCAAGTCGCTTCATTATAAGCAGTGTTGCCAACTTAGTGGATTTTCCACTAAACCTGGTGGTTTGGACCCCCCTCTAAGTGGGAAAAAATAGCGTTTAGTGGTTAGTGGATTTTCTAGTGGTTTGGGAGTTGTCGAAAATTATTGAAAAAATTATATCAATACACTATTATTTCCAATGCATATTTGTTGTTTTTTATTTATTTTAAATATGATTTCATACATTGTATTTAATTATAATATATCCTAATACATATTTAACGGATATATTAAGAATAATATAGACACAAGGCCTAAAATCAGCTGGGAAATGTTGCATGACTGCGTCAGTAGTGTAGTTGTATTATGGTATGATTGCAAAGCTGAGGTCTCGGGTTCAAATCCCGAGTCGGGCAAAGTGGTAATGATTTTTTCAATCCATTATCAACCCGGATTTAGGAATTTGTGGCCAATATGGCGATAGGCTCACCCTCCATCACATTGACACATCTCCAAGGCAAAATGTGGGTGTCATGGTGACGCCTCTGCCTACCCCTTCTGGGAAAAAGACGTAAATGTATGTATTTACGTATGTAAAAAGTAAAAAAAACTCCCGCCAATTTTCATTAGTGGATTTCTGGTGGTTTTTTATGTTGAATCTGGTGGGGAGCCAGTTTAACTGTTGGCAACACTGATTATAAGCTTCCAACAAGCCAATATGGAAATTCTTGGGGAAAGCCTATGTTTGATGATGGACTTTCTGTGGCTGGAGATAAGTTAGAAGGACCAGTGGGTAGAAGGATTTACGCAAACAAGCTATCCCTTTAAAGCTTTGTTCTCCAATAAAACTTTGGCCCATTGACTCAATTGAGAATATGTATTTTTTTATGCTGGCACGGCATAATAACTGCATTGCACACTGTGATTGCACCTAATGGTAAGCGCAAATGCCGCCCAGACAGAGTATCGAATGGCATCAGACGGCGGTCTCAAGCCATTCGACACCTGCTAAGATGCTTCTTCTCTTTACACTACGGCGGAAGGACCCAGGATTAGAGGAAGGAGGGCAGATAAATTATTATCTGCTGTACCTCATTTTATTGTTTTACGAATCTCTGTCTGTTAAAAGATGATTGTTAGGGTCGGAGAAGCTAAGATTAGATTTTTGTAAATAAATACCTAGTTTATGTTTTTGTCGTCATTGTAGGGAAAATTGTTTGCCGATACTCGCCACACTTGGCAGGCGGATTGGTTAGCGCAGGACGTAGCGTCTCGTGCTAATGACGCTGCCGCCCGTCATTAGCCTGTTATTTCGTTGTATTTTTTTTCGGATAGGTATCATACCATCTGTCGGTCGCCAGAGTCTTGTCCGAAAGGTTCTGGAGTGGAGGCCACGTACATGCAAGCAAAGTGTTGGATGCCCGCCTAAAAGGTGGATGGACAATCTGGTTAAGGTTGCAGAAAGTTGCTGGATGTAAGCCGCTGGATGTAACAGGTTGATGTGGATATCATCGAGGGAGGCCTATGTTCAAGAGTGGACTGCCTGTGGCTGAAGGGAGAGAGGTGGATAGAATAAATACTGCTAGTATGCATCCCAATTTTCATTACGGGGCACAAGCCTCCTCAATAGTTGAGACCTAAGGAATTTGAGGTGTATTCCACAACACTCTCATGATGCTATCAACAACTGTAATTAAATAAACAATTTGTAAGAAACCCTTTATTTTCTAAATAAAAGTGGTCAAAAATAAACTCATTCAAGGCTTTCTTCTTCCAACTTAAATACATACTCTTAACATTGCTTAATATACACTAATTATTATTTACAACTTATTTATAATAGAACCTCCAATTTCATATACATGAAACGCATATTTACGACAAACAAATTGTCTATCTTTACAAATGCAAAGAAACCCTTCCGGTGGTGGGTTTAGTCCATCTCATTTCGAATAAAAAAATCAATGTGGCAGGATTGATAAATATTTTATCCTTTCATCTATTTATCTTAATACTTTTGAAGATGTTTGAGATTCGGTCGTGAGCGTGTGCTATGACTGTGAGCGATGCTTTCTGAAACACCGCTTGTCGGCTTGTCGAGTCAAAATGTCCGAGACGAATTTTCTGTGAGTGAATACACGAAGAATATCTTCACGGGCCTCCTGCACGCCTTCACACACGATTTTACTTCTCTGGATGTTACCCTGTTATGAAATATAAACATTATAAATTTATACTGATTGTAAAATCACAAATATTTATATTATTTAGTTAAATCAACAGTACAGAATATGACAATGGCATCAGGTATAACGAATTTGACACTATTGTTATCTTTTAATTATTTAACAAATCAAAACAGTTTTTTTGCAGGAATTTAAACACATACACATAAGTCTGAAGTAAGCACGCTATATAGTAACTGCCATTTTCTTTATAAGCAACTGCAAGGCAATGTATAGACATAGTAAGAACAAAGGGGTGATAATTATATTTGAGTGATGATTAATTTTTGGAAATGGTAGAGCCACGCCGGTGCCAGCCATGACTGGGCATGAATGGGCTGGCCGTCTGGGGCGATACCACAGTCTCACAGAAGGCCCACGTGAAGCGAGAGATTTTCTGACGAGTTTCGTTCGCTGAATGAGATTCCCGAATGCGAAAAAATTTTAAAAAAATTATAAATTATTTTCAGAAATACCCCTTTCCCCTTCCTATATTTTTTCCTTTCCGCTTTCCTCCCAATTTGTTGGGCCGGCAACACATCTATGATCCAGTGTTGTGTATGTGTTCATGGGCTACAGTGATCACCTACCATCTGGCAACCTATAAGTGTAAGTATAGATGAGTTGTGTAGTGTGTACCTTGAGCAGTTCGAGTATGGCGTGTTCGTGCGGCTGCAGCGCGGCGAGTGCGCGCGGCGGCGCGGCGTCCAGCGCACGCAGCAGCGCCGACAGCTGCGACCCCACGTCCGACTCCAGCGACACCTGCACCACGCCACGTGTACTCGCATCATACATCACTATTCACTACAAGCACTATAGCTCTGCTAATCACGGTCAATTCGACGCACACACACGTTGTTGCTTTTTGCCGGTCGCCTCGTTAATATAATATTTAAAACGATCCCGTTGGCAGATAATTATCTACAAAAAGGTTTTGTAAAACCTATTTAAAAATAAGATATGTTAGTTTCTAGTTCACATTTCATCATTTTCACAGCATACTTAATTGAAGCTCCGATACACTTTATTTTGCGTTCAGGTTAATTGTTATGTGTTCTCAAAAAAAATGTGTATAGTAGACACTCGGTTATCCGACAAATATTTTGCAGGGCGGTGTACGACTATAGGATTTTCCGAAATAAACAGGCCCCCTATCATCCGGACCTTTTGAAATAGAGTAAAGATCGTGTATGTGTATCGACAAAAAAACAGATCCTAATATTTTGGCAACAACGTATTCGCATGCCAAAAGACCATAGACAATCCAACAAATTGCTAATAAAAAGGGGTGAGGTTCTATCTGAGATATAAATCACGAAGAATCAAATAGTTTAGTTTGGAGTCACGTTATGAATTTTAGACTAGGCCGGAGCTCCACTGTACCAGGTCGTCCATCTGCGCGGTGAGGTGGTGCACCTTCCAGCCGTCGGCGCTGGTGAGCACGTGCCTCTGGCTGGCGATGGCGACGATGTCTCGCGCGCGCGGCTCGCGGCGGCGCACGTCGGCGGGCCGCACGAAGTGCATCGCCGTGCTGCGCCAGTCGCACACGTAGCTCGAGCTCAGCAGCGGCCCTGCGACGAACACCAGTTATTATAATCATACGATGCAGGATGTATAGTCTATACATATTTATATGTAATGTATATTTACAATATTACCAAACAAATCGATATAATACAGAAATCATCAATTTTTCAGTTGTTCTATTCTTTAAAATTTGTTTGAGGTAAATATTTATTTCATAGTATACCAAAATTATGTAAGTTGCAGATTAATAAATGCATATGAATATTAAAAAATATATACTCACGTTTTGGCGCTTTAATAGTAACAGATTGCGGCGACGGCGGTGAATCTTCGGGTTGATAATCGCATTGTCTCACCTCATTGATAAGGCTGTAAACATATAAAAGTCACGAAAATAGAAATAATTCCACTTAGTTATTAACATAACATGAAACACAAGGACTCCTCATATACACCTCGTCTTTTCGGGTACAACATGTGTGCGGATATAAAACGCCGTGTGAATTTCCACACGTAATAGTCCTCAGACAAATTGGTTTATAGTTCGTTATATTGCCGCGGTAGTGAATGTGTGAAGCAACACACTTACGTTTGTTTTCTAGGCTTTTTCCGGGGCGATAGTTCCGGGTCGAGCGGCATGGGCGGCGGGTCGGGCTCGGTGTCGGGCGCGGGCGACGAGGACGCGGAGATGGTGGTGGAGCCCGAGCCGCCCTCGCCCGCCGGCACGTCCTCCCACCCCGTGCTGCCGATGCGGACGAACGTCACGCCCGGACTCTTTGTGGGAGACCTGTTTATCATACTTATCATTTATAGACATTAGACATATACTAGGTTCGACCACCGCATCAAGATAAATATTTGTGTGGTCCGCAGGTATTTGTTTGGGTCTGGGTGCTTGTGAGACCAAAAAGTCTCGTTGACTGCCTCGGTGGCGTAGTTGTACTACAGTAAAATTACAACGCCGAGGTCTCGGGTTCGGATCCTGGGTACGGCAGTGATATTGGATTTTTCTATTCGTTATCAGTCGGTAGTCAGAAATTTGTGACGGATATGGCGATAGCGCCTATCATATCGTACGGAACATACAAGACAAAACGTGGGTGTCTTGGTAGCACCTCTTACCAACCTTCCTGGGAAGAAGGCGTGATTTGTGTATGTATGTAAAAAGTCTCTCGTAGTTCCTGATACCCACGACACAAGAGTCAATCTTGTGTGGAGTCAGGACTATGTATGTGACTGTTAAGTATATTTATTTATTTAATGTTTATAAACTTACGAATATACAAGCATGTTTCATGCAAAATAATATATTACTTAAGTGGCAATGTATACTATGTGCTTATACTGTAATTGGCAGAAATAGCAATTGATGTTTAAGTGAGTTTTTAGTAATAACAAAAATAATTACCCATCTACATCTCGTTTTCTTAATATGGACGGTCTGGGTAGTACTGGTGTAGAGGATATCGACACTGATGACGCACGGGACTCTTGTAATGGTAGTCCGGTGTTCACTATACTTACTGTGGACAAAAATATAGTTCTTGAGATTAGTTTCTGTAGTTACAAGCTTATGTATGTATGTATGTGTACGAGCTAACACGTACAATTACCATACTTTGCTGCGTCAGCAGTTTACGCCAATATTACCTATCAAGTTCAATTCGCAAATTCAATCGATGGTGTTAGTTCGCGCGTGCTCATAATGTTATATCTATCATTTAACAAATAAGGTTTCTATAATATATAAATTTTATAATTTATCACGGCCTATAATTTTATGAACATGTTACGAGGGCTATCAGTGGTGATGGTGGTACTGACGCTGTGCGGTGGCGGTGGTGGCGGCGTGCTGGTAGGAGGCGAGCGGGCGGTGCGCGTGCGGCGCCAGTGCGTGCGCGAGCGCGGCGGGCGCGGGCGGCGCGCGCGGCACCTCGTAGTACAGCTGCGCCGGCGCACTGTTGCCCACCACGCCGCGCACGCCCACGCTCGCCACGCCTACCACCTGCGGACGGAAACAACTCTCTGGTCAACTACTTTCATTATAAAATGAACCAACTAACTAACAATATCGTTATTTTAAAAATTTATATACTTTGTGTTATATTTGAAGTATAAAGTGAAAAACATGGGTTAATTCATATTATCAAACTTAAAGTAAAACATCACGTGTAAATATTGATATTAAAAATAACTTAAAAAAATATTATCTTTTGCAAAATGTATAGTCTAGAAATTTTAGATTCTAGAGTCTATAATGATAAATATTCTGATGTTCGATTGTGTGGACTTTACCTTTGCGGGTTGATAGTTTCTTTGCAAGAGTGGTAAAGGTCGTGGCGCAGAAGTGGCGGGCGCCGGTGTGGGCGTCGGAGTGCGCGGCGCCACTCCGCGTACTGTGCCAGATATCACACCACTCGCTAAACGAATTAATAACGTTAGAATTTGATTAAGTTAAAGGTACTTAAAAATAAAGAAACATTAGTTATGCACGTTGTGCCATTTTTAACACAGCAAGAGAATTTTAGTTTCCAAGATATTTTTGTGTTTATATAATAGACAGGTACAATTAAAAAAGAAATGAGTGTGCTTTAGACCACAAGACTAAAGTAAAACTTCTTTAGCCCCATCTACATATGCATGTAGGTACCACCGCAATGTCTATTTTTTCTGCCAAACAGCAGTGTAAGCGCATTGTTGTGTTCCGGTTTGAAGGACATTGTAGCCAGCGTACCTCCCGGACATAATGAGATTTAACACCTTATGTTTCAGGATGGCGAGCGCAGTGGAATGCCAAGCATTGCTTTGTAAGTCATGGTGTTGTTCGGTTTTGCTACTGTCCAGTCCTATGACTTACCATCAGTCGAATGGCATGCTCATCTCGCCATTCATTGCAATAATAGAAATAAAAAAAGTAGTTTGTGTAAATACTAACAAGTGAGCACGGAGGTGGTGGGCAGCGTGAGTATGGCGGAGTGCGGCGGGGGCGCGGGCGCGTGCGTGGCGGGCGGTGAGGCGCGCGGGGGGGCGCCGCGCGCGCCGTACACCAGCGCACCGCGCCCCGAGCGCGCGCCGCTCGACCACGCGCCGCCTGCACGTACACACAACTCACAGTTTCATCACACACCATGGTAAACCGCATTTTGTCAGATTAGGTGGACCCAATAAGTTCTCAAAATTAAAAACAACAATTTAAATATACAGGGTGGAATCGCTTAGCGTTTTGAAAATTGCATAGTGTATTGTGTGTGAGAAATTAACCTTATATACAAGATTAAACATTGAATACTACTTAGTTTACAATGGTTCAAGATATCCCCAAAATACATATTAAACTTAATCACCCTACACATAAAAGTGCAACGTACCGATAAATACACGGCGGCGCGCATTTATGAGTCATGCCGCGCCACAGATGACTAGCGAGGAGTGACCTTGAACCTACTTCGCGTCTATTTATCGGTATTATTATTCTTAATGTTACCATACATCATTTGGATTCATGTAAGCACATGTAATTATTGGTAGGTTGTTAAGATTTGCATTTTAACATATTATTTTCATAACGTACCTATCTTAAAAAAGCTGGATTTGTTTTTATTTAAACCTTTGAATACATTAACCAAGACGTATTTATTAAATCTACTAAGTTACAACGCGTATGTGGTGATATGGATGCATGTTCCTGGACCGAAGTACCTTCCATATCAAATAGTGGCTGACGCCAAATCGACGAGCCGCTTGTCGTGTACTCCTCCTTGGATCTCTTTCAAAAAACTCCAGTATATCGTCTTCCAAACGAACGTTTCGTAGTGGAAGGCCACGGATTCTTGCATGACTAGGAAGTCTGAACTGTCCATGGTCGAGCAACCTCTGATAAGTATTTAAAATAAGTCTTGTGCTGGGAACTCGTGAATTCAAGATCCCATTCCTGCGCAAAGACTGCAGATGTTCTGGATCTGCATACATACTTCTTGCACGATCCAAGTTTTTATTGGATCGGACATAGCATTTCATCATTGCCACATACTCAAGTTTCGTGTAATCACTCATTTACCGCAAAAACTAACCAAAAAACTATCGTACGTCGTCACTTAGTGCCGAATTTCGCGCGACTGGGGAAGTGGCGACATCCCTGGAAGCGGGAGCGGGCGGCGGGACGCGTTGTACTTGCGCTTGCGGCGCGGCGGCTTCATCAAAGGACAGTTTTATTACCTAGAAATTTCTACTCGGATTCAAATTGTATAAAGTAGGGTAACAATGATGTGTATTTGTAGAGATATTTTTATTTATTTTCATCTCTCTCTGAAAAACGTTTCTTTATGAATAACTAATTATAAATTAATAACTAGTGGCGGTAAATTAATTTTACACTACATAAAAAAAAAAAACAAAAAAAATTAAAATAAGTATGCCAAAGGGTTCTAAGTCATGTACTTGCCATACACATTTTTTTTCGTGACGTTAAGCGATTGCACCCAGTATAATATTGGAAAACCATTTTACTTAAAAGACAACAAAGATTGCTGGCCTGCTTTCAGGTATTAAAAACTCAAATGACCTTTCTAATTTTGGTCACGCGATGCCTATATTACATTAAATATCGTAATGGAATACGTGCTAACGAATGCATTTGAACCGAGTGGATTAACTGCATGAACGAAGTGAAAGGAAATCTTGTTTCGGGTATCTGAATTCGTGTACACAAAACGATGACATCGGACGAAATTACTGAGAAGGGTGTACTGGTGACGATCGTTTATATTTGGTCGCTACCGCGTATTAGATAGTTTATTGAATCGCTTCAATATTTTTTTCTCCCTGCCTTTATTTCACAGCATACTTATTTGACCTCAAGGAACCATTAATTTTCAAGCATACTACGCAAATAGTTTGGCTTATAATCTTTATGATCCTCTGCCTACCTGACATCAATAATTTGCAGGCTTTTAAAGAAACTGAAGGTTGTTATTAACGTAATGTAACATAAATACATTACGTTAATAACAACTGGACGAATGGACGAAGTAGTTAATTATAGACGGTTAGATTCCATGGTGCCATTGGATACACGACACTACACATATGCCTACACTTGACTTATATATACTTCAAAGGCATGTATATTTTTAAATTCCTGACTTACGTGTGTGTACTAGTAGCTCCTGGGACATGGACTTTAAAACTTTAATAACCACAGCTCACTATCTGCTGATTTATTAATTAAATTAATTTCATGACAAATCACTTTCAAAATTACTATGGTGCAGAGACATATTATATTTTTGACTGTAATGCGTGAGCAGTTATTACACGTCAGGTGCTTATCTTTTTAGCAATGGGTTTAATAATTTATTATAAAGGTTTTGTATTCAATATATTATGAGGAACATACCTTGTGCGCCTCCAATTGGTTGTGAAGCAGGTGGAGCCACTGGTCTCACAGCGAGAGACGCTCCGGCGGCAAGCCCCCGCGGCACGTGGCTCGTCACTCCAACACCCACACTCTTACTCACGAGCACACCGCCTGCCGTGCTCACATTCACACTCGACAACTGCACAGCTGCTTAAATGGACAAATCAAATAATATGTAATGCAAATAACTTTACAATTAGAATACAAATATATTTATATAATCTCAGCTGACTGTACAAATATATTTTGTGTTATAATTGTTTTGCAATTTGTTTGTTTTGTGTTAATATTAGTGTTGCAACTGATACTTGGTTTGATATTTAATGCTATTTATTTTTTTAATAGAAAAGATAGTATCACATTCTTAATTCTGTCAAAAATACTGTCACTGAGATTTGCCAATAAGACCATAAAATTTTTACATATTTGCATAAACTCACGCTTCTTTTTCCCAGAAGGGGTAGGCAGAGGTGCCACCATGACACCAACATTAAGCCTTACATGTTCCGTCCTTCGATGTGATATAGCCTATCGCCATATCAGGCACAAATTTCTTACTCCAAGATGATAATGAATTGAAAAATCGATTATTACTTTGCCCAACCTGGGATTTGAATCTGAGACTTCAGCTTTCCTATCGTCCCGTTGTACAACTAAGCCACTGAGGCAGTCAATTGTTGAGTTTCTAATTATCATAATCGCCCTAGTCGTGATTATGGACTTAAAAATGATTAAAAAATAATGTTAGGTAAATTACATAGACATTAACTAAGCAATTGAAAAAATTATACTGATCTGATCATTTTTAAAAGTATTTGTTGCTAGCTTACCTGGCCTGTTGTTGTGATGTTGCAAAGGTGGCAGAACTCGGACAGTCTGAGGCAATGTTCTCATAGACGAATTGACCACTATGTTCCCACCACCACTGACCAATTGTCCAGCAACATTTAGCACCTGAGTGCCGCTCACAGACGATGCAACACTTGTTTGGCAGTTAACGGTATTACTTGAGCTTGATACAGGGGCTGACAGCTGAGTCCCTTGGCTTATTATCTGAGTAGCAGGGCTGATTATTTGCCCGCTGGGTGTGATGAGTTGTGACTGAGATATAATTTGTGAACTTTGCCCAATTATCTGTGGACCTTGGCTGACAATTTGAGTTCCCTGCAATATTGGTGATCCGCTTACAATCATTTGAGGCTGAAAGTTGTATACAAACATGTTTTTGAATAGTTATAAATTGTCTTTTGTTAATACTTCTGTTATACTTTAATTGAATGTGGCACAAAGCTTAAATTTAACAAAGTTTCTTACATATTTTTCGATTTTACTTTCATTGATGTATTTTTGGACTTTTTGTTACTAATTTCTCAAATATTCATTTTTCAAAATCCTTTTCACCAATACACTAACGGCCTATATACCGTTCAAACAATTGTAGAATTCAGTTTGAACAAAGAAGACAAAACATTTGATTACTAAAATAGGTTTGAAATCTGTCTATGAATAAGACCGATAAAGTATAGTCATATAAGTAACAATTCTATTATAATTATTATACATTACTTAAGTAAAACAAATATGAAATGTATATGATGTTGTAACTTAAACAGCAATCATTTTTGTACTGTTATCAATATATTGATCCTAGTAGGTAAGGGCATTATCTAATTTTTCTAGTTAGAAATAAATAATAAATTGTAACCTATTATGTTACAAATAGATACATATAGGTATAACAAAAAGACAAGAGGCATATTTTAGATTAGGCTTGAAGGAAAATCACACGAGAATAACGAGTTATAGTAATAGATTGGTGGCTCACCTGTGACGCGACGCTTGGAGAAATGATTTGAGCGAGACCTGGACGCATCAACCCGGAGCCTGGAGCTGCATGCCCTAATAACTGGTTGCTACTAGAATTCTTAGACTGGCCCGGAATCAGAGCCATTTTTACTTCAGTGTTGGATACACTTTTGACGATAGTTATTTTTTGGGGCGCTAAATCTATAGGATACATTTTGCCAGTCGTGACCGACCTATCACCGTCTAAATTATTACTCATTCTGACTGTATGTCTTTTTCAAACAATCATCATGAAGAGTATCCACACTTATGACTATTTTAAATTGTTTCTCAGAAGAAAAACAGCAATATGTTGCAAGCAATAAATGTTCCCGTAAAAATAGTTTATGAACAAATTGACAGTAGACATGACAATTGGTGTTGCGAGTGCGACTAGAATGTAAAATGTCAAATAAAATAATAAATGTTGTTGTTGAAAGTTTGAAAATGGATAGTTTTGTAATAACTATTAATTATCTCACAAATGTATCTATTTAGCTAAATTGATAGATATTCTTCCAACATGAAGACTCTGGAGTCTGAAACTTAGTGATCTTGTTCTAAAAAGAAAGGAATAGTAAATTACAAATTCCTTTGAACAACTTTTTCTTGTTAGTCTGTGATGCAACTGGCAATACTGAACATTTACCAAGCATAGATAATAGACGAATATCAATCATGGTTTAATGCATTCTAATTCCTGTTTAATTTCTTTTTATCTTATAATGGTATTTTTCTTAGTCTCTAAAGAAACTTATATTATTTAATACTCACAAAAAGCTAAGGTTTACTATAAAATATATATTATGTGAAAAACCGAACAAATACGATAAATAAAAAATTGTTTGCATTGTTTATGGTGAACCATGGCGGAGCGAATTGGTGACTGTGATTTTTTGGAAGACGATATACAAAAATTTAACAATGAAAGGCGGAGCAGTAAGCAGTGGGTGAAGCTTAACGTTGGCGGGACATATTTTCTGACAACCAAGACAACTTTATCAAGGGACCCTAATTCATTTTTATATCGATTAGTACAAGAAGACAGTGATTTGATTTCGGACAGGGTTGGTGTTAATTTTCATTGTCTTTTTGTATGCTAATGAGTTTCGCCTTTTATGTGGAATTAACGAATTTATTAATATTGTTTTAGGACGAAACAGGCGCTTATCTAATAGACAGAGACCCGACATACTTCTCACCAGTACTCAACTACCTTCGTCACGGCAAATTGGTCATCAACAATGACATCGCCGAGGAGGGAGTATTGGAGGAGGCGGAGTTTTATAATATAACCGAGCTCATAAGATTAGTTAAAGAAAGAATATGCCTTAGAGAGCGACGGCCGCTGAAAGACTCTAAGAAACATGTATACAGAGTTCTCCAGTTCCATGAAGAAGAGTTAACACAGATGGTGTCCACCATGTCGGATGGTTGGAAGTTTGAACAGTTGATTAACATTGGGTCACAGTATAACTATGGCAATGATGAACATGCTGAATTCCTTTGTGTAGTGAGCCGAGAGTGTGGCAGTTCCCTAAACAGTAATGATATAGAGCCCACGGACCGTGCAAAGGTGCTTCAACAAAAAGGCTCACGGATGTGAGTTTAGTATACAACATGTATTTACATATGATTTTTGAGACTGTTAGCTCTGTGTGTGAAATGTGTACATATTTTGTAGAGTGTAAACAGTCTGGCAATCTTCATTTCAATGATATGTATTTAAAGTTCTCTTAGGTCAGCTTATGCAATATTGTTTGAGAGCAGTCAATTGAGCAGTAACTGGTATCTTGAGTCTTCTATATTGGAAAGTGTGAAATTTTGGACTAATACTCAGTATGATATAGTTAGGAGAAAGTAATAGAACTTTTGTATAATTTTGTTATAGTAATTTTGAGCCTTTAGTGAAATGTTGATTATACTTGACAGGCATGAAAACAGAATAAGTCCTAAGGACAGTGTGCTATTCTTTCCTGTTGTGTGATATGGACGCTACAAATTTAAGTCAATATAAAAGCTGGGCTGATTGTGATTTCCAGTTGTGTATGCAAGTTTTCCACACAAGTACTTCATAATATAGATTCCTTATAAATGAAATATTTTGTAAATATAAAGTGTAATAATTCCTTGGATCAGTAATAATCAATTCCAGATATTATGCTCATGAAATGTAATAATAGAAACTTATGATTCCAACAGTTGTTTTATTTCCTTTTAGGGTATTATGTATATGCCGCTACCAACAGAGCTTCATAGCATATTTATTACTGACTACCACAAAAAATTTAATGGTATGTGAAATGGAATAACCCATTCCAAGCCAGCACAAGGACTAAGGGTTATTTACATAAAAATATGGTTTGGCAGTGGGCCAGTTTAATTTATATATAGATTATATTATATGAATTAGTGGAGTAATACATTCTCAATATTGTTGATACCTTTATTTCTTGAATAAGTAAACAATTGACTGAAAACATAATTTATGATTTGACACGCCTTTGCTTAATATTAGTTTTCAAGTTAATTTCATAACTACACAATATATAAATCTTTAACACGAAGGTTTTTATTAAAAAAATAAACATTAGCACTATTTAAAACTTAATTAATTACACAATTTTTATTATAAAATATTGCATTTAACTGCATTAAATACAAGTTAACAAGACGACCGTCTGATAGTCTTTATAGATAACATTGTTATTATCAAAATACAGAAAATTTTCACACAATTTTAAGGCAATAGGGGGTTTATTGTTGTGTAAAATTAAAATCTAATTGCATTATTATCAATAGTGTCAATATCTCATGCCTAGCACCAATCTGCCATGTATGTGAAGTCTTGGAACAACTTATGGTCTGTGGCACTGAGTGGTCGCGGCTCTTTTGGTGGTGTGAGTACAGCAGCTTCAGATGTGAACTCACTGTCAAAGTTACTCACATCCTCCAGGTTCTTAATTGTTGGCACAAATGGCGGTTTCACCTTACGAAGCAATAACTGCTCCCAGTCTACGTTACGGAAGAATGCCTGCTTCTTCACGTCCTCTGCGTCTCTTTCTGAAGAACCCAAACGTCTCTCAGGGTTTTTTCTAAGTAAACGGCGCATTAGGGCTATAGCTTCCAAAGACAATGTTCTAGGGTAACGCACCTCATCATTGACAATCGAGTCAAAAACTTCTCCTTCATCTTCGCCAGGGAATGGCGATTCGCCAACCAGCATTTCGAATATTAGGACACCCAGGCCCCACCAATCAACAGCTCGAGTGTAAGATGTTTCAGTTAAAACTTCGGGGGCGAGAAATTCGGGAGTGCCACAAAAAGTGCCGGTACGGTCACCCCATCCCATACCTTCCTTACAAAGCCCGAAATCAGCTATCTTAACATAACCCTCAGTATCTAAAAGTAAGTTGTCTAATTTTAAGTCTCTATAAATAATATTATTTTCATGTAAATACTGTAGGCCTAATACTACACAAGCTGCATAAAATACTGCCCGTGGTTCAGTGAACACATCGGCGTGTATATGCATCATAAGATCGCCACCAGCAGCATACTCCATGACAAAGCAAACATGCTGATCTGTCTGGAAACAAGCAAATAGATTCACCAAAAACGGATGTCTTATTGCATTAGCAACTTCAAATATTCTTTTTTCAGACAGCAATGAATCTACTTCATCTCTTGCTATTATATCACCTTTTTTTAAAGCTTTTATTGCGAAATATTCATTTGTCGGTCTATATTGGGCAAGTATTACTTTTCCAAAGTGGCCTCTTCCAAGGACACTCAACAATCTGAAGCTTTCCATTGACATTTCTCCCGACTGCCTTCTAGAATCCTGTTCTTTCCCAATGGTCTCTATAACTGACGAAGATCGGGATGAGGATAATCGCATGTTACTTGTAATTTCAACAATTTGATCTTCATTGCTGGAATACTCAAGAAGTAATTTCGGTGATGGAGATGGAGGATATTCCACCAAAGGAGTGTCACAAGATGGTGTCTGTGGTTCTTTTGTGACATAATTATCTTTTGTATAAGAGTCTTCCAAAAATGCAAAGGCTTCTTGGAGTTCTTTTTCCATTCTGAGTGTGGAAACATTAGGAGGGGGTTGGAGAGGTAAAGTTGGCTTTGGTGGGGGGGTACTAGGAATTTGTGGCGTTGTTGGTGTGGAAGGAAGGCCAAGGGGTCGCACTCCTGCCATTCCCCCAAGTGTGACATTTGGATTTTCTATTTCTCTGTTATCAACAGACGCTGATTCAAAACTGTGTTGTTGTGGGGGAGTTATGTGAGCAGTTTGAATGTTTTGTATAGAAGGTGAAGAGCGTTTTAACAGTCTACCTAGCACAACAGCAGGAATATGCATTTCTCCATAAGATGGTCTGGGTATATTTTTTCCTTGTTGTTTGAAAATCTTTCTCTGGCGTTGAAGTTTTGGTTTCCTGGATATTATTGGATTCAAAAACTTTATCTCTGCAAACAGAAGCCCTTGTGGTTCAAGTTCCAAAGCCATACCATGACGAATATCATCAATGAATTCTTCCAATCTTAAGAATTTCACAGCACATAACCCTCGCCAATCTTTCCAATGAATTCCAATTTCTAGTTCTCTTGATTTATCCAATTTGATAGTAAATCTGAAATGGAGCGTAAAAAAGGTTTTATATTAGGACTAGAGTTTTTTACATCCATAGTTGATAATAACCATAAGTATATTAAATTTTTTAAACATCCTCATATTAATATTTTTATATGTATATTCTAATTAATTATTTATGTAATAATATATTTTCAAAATATGTAAATTATTATACTGAAATTAAACGAGGTTATCTCATTCATTTTTGTTATTACACAAAATTCCTAAATAAGGCCTGAAATATTTTTGGTTGCCAAACAAGTATAAGTTTCCTTATTTGATGAAAAGATACATTTAAGTGGTTTTTTTTTATAAAAAAAGTGTTTTATAAATGAATGTAGTCAATGAATGGTTTTGTTTGTACTTTGCAGATAGTAGGTTAGTTTGTGTAGTATAATGGAAGCATAAAAACAAATAAATGTATGGTTTATTTAATTAATGTCTTTGATGATGTAAAAGCAAACATTTTACTAAAAGTATTATAATATAGTTTAAATGCTTGACAACAATTCTGCTGTTGGTTACAATTTTACTCACAATGTAAATATGTGCCTATTAAGATAGATAAGATAATGAATAATGTTAAAGGAATCATAAAGATTAATATTCAAGGAAGCAGATATATTGGATAAGTGCAATTAAGTTTTTTTTTTTATTATTATATAATCCTCTTCATTGATTTCCCCTATCAAGTGTGTCAAAGTAAGTCTACAGTACTTTATATACAAATACATAAATACAAAGCCAAATATATAAATGTAAGTGTTCAAAGTGCTGGGATTTTATATTTAACTAGCAGACCTGACAGAGATTGTCCTGTACACATGTCATTAATTAGAAAATTTCAAACTTATTTTAATAAGCTGTAACAATCTGGATAGTTTTAATAAAAATTAAAATAAAAAAAAGCCTTGGACCAAATTGTGAATCTAAACCATTGTCAAACAGGAGTTCAGTGACATACACACACACAAGAAATATATATATATATATATATATATATAAACATGTCTCACCTTTGATCCCATGCTTGTTGTGAGCACGGCCTCCAGCTTGTCTGGGCCACTGTGTGGTTGTCAAGCTTTAATACTGCCATTATTTCATTGCTAGTGTCTTCTTTAATGCTGTATGTATATTTCATAGAATTACGTATAGTTACTCCTTTAACAAAAGACTTCAAGTCTGACGGGCTGGCTAATGGATCCCTACGACTGCGCCCTGGTACATCTTCCAAGAGATCTTGGCATCCCATTAATCGGACTTCCAGTGTACCAGTCACCTGTACACACGGACTGATCAAGGGAGCAGGTGATAAGAACTGAGTTCTTGATCCACTACCACCTGACAAACTCACATAGCCAGGACTGGATCCAGTGCTGCGTAATTCATGGCCAAGTTCTACAAATGCAGCACTTTCTGTAGGCAGCTCCTGTCTGCGCATGTCAAGTGATCTACGCAGTAAATCCAACTTCTGTGTGGATTCCAATAAATTTGTCTGAGCTTCTTGCAAAGCTTTTTTATCAGTCACTTTTTTATCACTCTGCAAAAGTCTTATGGCATTTTTAGAACCTTCCACTACAGCTGCCTCAATACGGAGACGGTTCCTCAGTTCTGCTATTCTTTCATCTAACAATGCATCAACACCTGTTGCATCTGTGCCTCTGCCATCACCATTTGATCCAGCATTGTCACCTTTTTGTTGCTTTGTCAATTTGGATATACGCAACTTGAGATATTCTATTTTGTCTTTTGAGTCTGCAAGCATCTGATGAGCTTCAGCTAAGAGCTTTTTGTCTCTTGACTGGTTGCTGCTGCTGATACTTTGTATCATGTTCTCGGCACCTTGCTTCACTTTCAGTTCGATGTTTAGCTGCTTTTCCAGAGATGCAAGTTTTCTATCAGTAGTGGCTTCACCCAGTTGCCGCTGCTGTTGGGCCGCCTCCGATGCCAAGATGATCTCTTCATCGTAGGATAAGTCCTCTGGCGAAGTGGGAGTAGACTGACCACGGGACAGAAGGAGCTGGGATTCCAGCTCTTGTAAATCTGATTTCAACTCATTGAGTTTTATATTGGCTTTCTTAACGATATTGGCAACGTCGGAAAGTGACCGCCTGTCTGTGGCCACCTCGCGCAATTTCTCAGCACCTTCTTTTATTTTGAGTTCTTTACGTATCTCTCTACGTATGACATCCTTGAGCTCCTCTAACTTAGTCGGCAAAGCTATTTCTGGAATACACTCCGTCTTTATTCCGTACTTGACACCAAGCTCGTGCAGAACAGGGTGTCGAATATAATCACTGTGATAATAACCTGGGTCTGCCATAATTGAGGATGCACAGTCTAACGTCAGTTAACCATAATTATGTGGGAAAATATCACTGCTATTGCTTCTAGATCACAAAAGGTTGGGCCAGATGCAATATTTGTTAGTACTAAGAGTTGTTGAGACCAAATACGAAAACATTATGTTAAAACCTCAACTTCAAAGCAAAAATTGAATGAATCACAAAACAAAACAATTTACACAAGTCGGTCGTTCAACGAAACCAACGAAACGACGAAACCCTACCATTAAACCATAGATTACAGAAAGATATGATGGCCATGGACTAAAATAAAAAACTAATAATTATTGGTTACATTTTACAAGCTTTATTAAGGCTTTAAAAGAGACTTACGTTTTACAAATAATTTTTTTTTTGGTTATCAATACAGGAAATAGTATGTTTTTGTGGAAATTATATTTTTGAAATGCTGTAAAAATGCGCGAGTATGTTTGTTTTGCTTCTTACTTTAAATGTTATTTTAGTTTAAACTTTTATGTATGATATACCAAAACAATGGTATTATTTCATTTTAGTTAACGTAAAAAATTCTTGGTTCAATATCTAATATCCAACCATTAACTATTAAGCAAAAAGCCATGTTAGTAGTGCTTTGAAACGTGAATGTATTAACGCTAAGTTGCCATCAACCATATAGTGACTTTATGGCTGTACGAACTGCACTACCTTTTCCTATTTTTGATGTAGATAGACGATATTACAATTGGTTTGTTATCTGTAAAATCCACTATTGTCGAAGTTTACAACTTTCACTTCTTATTGTAAAAGGAAATTATTGGCAATAGTGTACCAAATAATTTCCACTTATATTTTGATCCTGTTAAAAACTACCAATTAACTAGTATATTAGATTTTAATTCATAGAATTTACTGGAAAGTAGACGATCTGTCAAAAGCGCTTGTCGCCGAAGAAATACTTATCATCCACCTGTCATATTTGTAAGATCTAGGACATTATTTTAATGGAAGAATAATGCCAGTTAAAGTAGACATTACACCACCTCCTCCAGCAAATTCAAAACAGCCTGGTGTAACAAAATCTCTATTGTACAACGGGTCAAAATTTCAAGGGCACCAAAAAAGCAAAGGAAATTCATATGAGGTCGAAGTGGTTTTACAGGTTAGTAGCAAAAACAAAGTACGCATTATCATCATATTTTAAATTTACCATACCTAATTCTTTTGTGTATACTAAAATCTCATTCAAACAACATTTTTGTATCAACTCATGTTTAAAACATTTTGATATCATCGGAATTTTACCATTTACGCTGGTTTCTCTAAAATGTAGATTAGAACAATGTATTTGTTACTCGATAATTTTATTTTATAGCATGTCGACGAGGAGAATTCATACCTTTGTGGGTATTTAAAGATAAAAGGTTTAACTGAAGAATTTCCTACATTGACAACATTTTTTGATGGAGAAATTATATCAGCAAAATATCCCTTCCTCACAAGAAAATGGGATGCTGATGAAGATGTTGACAGGAAACATTGGGTGAGTGTACTTACATACTGCAATTATCTTATGTTTCAAATTGACAGTGCTTTGAATAACATTTGATTTGTTTTTAGAGTAAATTCGACTTGTTTGTACCATATTTAAAGACTTTCAATTCAGACTCTTTTGATTATGAGTCCCTTGCAAAGGCTGATTATGTATTTATGAGGTGGAAAGAACACTTTTTAGTCCCAGACCATACAATAAAAGACATAAATGGTGCATCGTTTGCTGGATTTTATTACATATGCTTTCACAAGTCTGCGGCCACAATAGAAGGTTATTATTACCATCGGAGCTCTGAATGGTGAGTTTAAAAACAATTAAATTTGTAAATATACATTCCCCAATTTCCAAAAAATAATGCTACACTTTAGAAAATATAACAACTGACTCATACCTGTGATATTGTTGTAAATAAACTATTATAGACATTTTCAAAATCTATTTGGTAATAACTGCTCTTCACCAATTTTTCAATATTAAGCTATACATCAAATCCTTATTAAATTATTTGTACCATTATTTATTGGGAGTGCAGTATAAATGTTAATCACATTTTTAAGAAAATATTTTTATGACATTTGATGTTTTGTTTGTTTGCTTTTTATTAATAGACATTCTGATGACTTACTGTATATTTTGATTACTCATACTTCAATTTTTTTTTTGTGTGGAGTGAGGAATGAGACACCTATATACTACATTTAGTATTTATTTATTTGCATTAAAATTAAAAATTGCTTGAAAAAATATAGTTTTGCCTAAAATTATAGTAGGTTAATCTTTTTGTTTTGCCCAAAAGTATGTTTTTTATATTTGGGTTTATAAATATAGCTAGATGTTTCTTCAAATATTATTTATCGCTGGTAATAAATTCAGTGGTAAATGGGATCTCAATTTGTAGAGGGTGTAATTAAATATTTTTAAATAACTGCACACATTTGCTACATAAAAAAACATGCACATACAATATAATACCTACTTTTGTGCAAATTATTCACTTAATGTATAATTGCATTATGTGAATTTTTTTAAATTAAAATATTTGGATTTATTTTTTTACTTATTATGTAATAGTTTTTGTTTCATAACTTTAAAAATAAAACAATTCATATTTTTAGTGTAATAATTGCATTATTTTTGTTGGACATGTATTTCTTAATTTTTAATATAAGAATATTTAATAAGATTTGTGTTCATAGCAACAGTAACAGTATTGTCTGCAAATTGTTCTTAACTTTTTTCATCATTTGCATAAAAAATCTATTTCATTACTATAATGTGAAAAGTATTTATCATCATTGTTTATAACACACAGAATGTTTATCTAAGAGAGAACAAATTAATGTGGTTGTGGAAATGTACTCAACATGTTTTTTTGTATTTCTGGCAAAAATAATTAGATCTGATCTAAAGACAATATATTTTATCTGTGTGACTCTAGCTGGTAATTTGCACTTCTACAGTGCAGTTAAAGCAAGTAGAACAACTTTGTAATACATTACTGAAGTTTGCTTGGGGCTTGTAACACACTTTCCCTTGCTCATGTTTGTTAATATCAAATGTGTAATTATTTTGAAAAAGCTTTATTACTTATTCCAATGTTACTGTACTAAGTCCCTTTATATTGTGGTTCTATGATACAGAACATTGTTTAGTAAATTTGAATGATATTAATTTTCAGGTATCAATCTCTGACTTTAAGCCATGTTCCCGAACACAGCATTCAAATTTATGAATTCAGATGAAATAACTGAGTGGAAACTTTTAAACATGGATTGATAATTGTGTCCGCTAGTACTTACTTGTTCGAAACGTCGTATCTTCAGTTGATGTAAAATATTGCCAATGTTAAGTTTCTTCAGTAATTTAAGACAAAGATGTCGTGGTTAAAACTATTCATTTTCTCTTGAATGGAGCAAAACCCAGAGATATGATTTAACTTGCTGTTTGTGAACAATATTGTCATGATCTGTTCTTGCATATACTTTATTCAATAATGCTGTTTAATAACTAAAAAAATTGTTACATTTGTGTGTGTGTAATTTCTTAATACCTTTCCTTTTGGACAGGTTTGAAGCGTGCATTATTAGCAATTGTGTATAAAGTTTCCCTATAAAGTTACATAAAATATTGTGATAGTTTGTACAAATTTCTCGCGAGTACGTATTGTTTGACTGCTATCATTATGATTAATATTTTTTTTAGAATATACATTATGAAAATGTTATTTTTTATCTGCTGTATATATGTTAAACTGAAGTATGTGCAAGTACAGGCAATCACGATTTTTGACAAGATAGATTTGGTTCTATACCATATTACTTGTAGGAATTATTGATTCAAATAATGTTATTATTGATAAATTTAAAAATGTTTTTTTTTCAATAAAATGTCATGCATCAACAACTTGAGTTTTAATTTATGCTGAGTGAAATAAAACGAGTTTTGTTTACATTTCATTTTTAATGTAACACATTCAATTATTTACAATAAAATACTGGCATTGATAATTTAATAATCTTGTGTTTCTTGAGATTTCAGTTAAGCGAAGATTTAGCAATACTTCACAGGTAGTTCGAATAGTATAATTTTTCATAACATGATATTCTACGTGACTAAATTCTTAAAATATTTGTACAATAGTTTTCTTGATATATTTTCATTATATAGAAATTATTCTTACAGAGACATACATTTATAAAAAGCATGTTAAACAGTACAAAATCGGCATATTTTTAAAAATGATAATGAGATTTCGTCCGCAATCACGCCGTTTTGTACTTTTAGTAATTATTAGAAATAGTACAACACATGGTTAGTGGACAAATTTTAAATTTCTTATCGGTATACGTTATACTACCCATTTAGTTTAAAATACACTGGTTTAAAATATTCATGTTACATTCACGTGAAAACGTCGCATATCACCGTTAAAATTGGCTAAATTTTAATAATTTCCTTATAGACATAGAAGATACACAGTTTCTTACATTCACTAAAGTTTTGAATATAGATGGTATTTTGTTTTACGATCTAAGCATATCCAAAGTGGCAACATAAGTACTTTCGAATATATTATGGTGATAAACGTTTGATTCAAACTTTTACCGTTTAAATTAATCAATTGAAAATACTAGTAACTATTTATTGATTAGAAAAATATATTTAACTCGTC
Source organism: Theretra japonica (assembly GCA_033459515.1). Lineage (NCBI taxonomy): Eukaryota > Metazoa > Arthropoda > Insecta > Lepidoptera > Sphingidae > Theretra > Theretra japonica. The sequence continues at coordinate 9,873,506 of CM065943.1, forward strand.
TATCATCTACGTAGTTCCGAAAGTTTATTATGAATACAACTAATAACTTAAACTAAGCTTTGGTGGGATCGTTAATGTGTAATAGTTCGGTAATGCAGGTATCCAGCCCTTACAAAAGCATAACAATGCATTCACCAAGTCTTTATGCACTCGACAGCTCAATCCTCTTGAATAGTGAGATTTAGTAAACAATATTCCATTTCTCTAAAATTAATAACAAGGCAAGTTTAAACCGGCTCTACAAGCCAATTGCGAAATATATACGAGGATTTAACAACAAGTTTTAAGGTGGGTTTTGAGTGTCCGATGTTGCATTTGGTTATTTTTTCAACTAATAATATATATTTCTACTAACTATATCTACACACATCATAAACAAATAATAAGTTGAATTCACAGAGTACTTAATAATCATAATATAATATGATATTTAGAAGAGTCCACGGCAATCCAGTGCCAATTTACTGCAATACCTAAACAAATAATTATTTTGAAGAACTAACATGGATGTTACTACATTGACAAAACCATAAATTTATATAAAAATATACATCGAATAAATATAAATCAGTGATTATTTAAAACAATTTTACATTAACATAATATAAAACAACGATAATACTATGTGAACAATTTTAGCTGCAATAATAAAACACTTAAATTAAAAGATATTTACACAACTTAAAACATCTAGCAAAAAATTAACTATGACTGTATTATTTGGCTTTGAAATAAATAACCTAGTATTTTGAAAGCTATGGATATAAATGTTATATCTAATAAAACCAGAGCAAGTAAATTGAAATTAGAATTTGAAAACATTTTTATCACATTATCAAATATTCTGGTCATATGGATATAAAGGGAGTTAGAGTTGAGATTATTGTTTTTTTTTTCTAATACTTCTAACATTTATTTAAGTTGATTTGTATTTTTTCTCATTTTTCCCATAGCTTTCAGTATACGTCGTCGGGTAACATCGAATTGTCTAATACGTCAGAAACAAGCTATCTCTTGGCTGTGCCTTCACTACTAAACCAGTGCCTCAATCCGAGAAGGCTGTAGAGGTCTTGGTTGTTTGTGTGAGATCGCAGGGGACTGGCGTGATGTTGAGCTACTCTGTGAATATACCTCTTGAGTTGTTCAGGATATGCATTTTGCGCTCCAGGATAAACGCCGTAGTAAGGATAGCTGTGGGGTCGGAAATTGTGTGGGTATGAATGATGGTGACGTCGAGGGTTCTCATGAGTATTATAAACTCCACCGATTTTATTTTGTCCGGGCCAGTAGTCTTGTAAATGGCGGAATGGATATCCGGGCGGAGGAGACTGCATGCGTTGACTTTGCCAAGGATACCTGTATATAATTCCATTGTTGTCCAAATCGCCATACGATGGCAATTTCGTTTTGAGATTGGAATCTTGTGGAACGTTAGGTGACACGGACTCCATTGCCTCCGGTGGTTTCGGCTTATTTCGACGATGTTGAAGTTTAGTCCGAGTTCCCAATACGCTGTCGTCTTTTAAAACGGCTTTCTTTTGATCTTTGGCAAAGTTATCGTCAGTAGTAACTTCCGCGTAACGGCTTATCAATTTTATAGCTTCACCAATGTCCGAATAATCGTTTTCTGGGTTAAGTTTAGATTGATCTCCATCTTTTTTAAGTACATGAGACGATATGTTAATTTTACCCTCTGTTGAATTTTTGTTTCCAGTATTATTCAATGATGGTGTATTGCTCTGTTCTGGTAGTGGTTCGACGGTTTGCTTCTTTATGGCTTGTTCAGCTTCTTGATTTTGATGTTCGGTGTTATAGACAACTGGGTCAACATTAACATGTCCGTATACAAATTCTTTTTGACCTTCATCTGTTGTAGAATTTAGAGACTCAATGTCTGTTATATTCATCGGACTGTCACGTTTAGGTTTTTCTGGATAATGTAAGTTAGTAAGTACATTATGATTCAACACACCTGCTCCTTCTGATAAAGCTGTGTCGTTACGAGAATTTTGAAGTTTTAGTATTTCTAATTCAGCTTCTACACTGGCGTCACCATTTGGTTTATTTGTATCTTTCTTGTCAATATTAGCGTAGTTTCCTTGTTGATCTTGAGCCTGGAATTGATCAATGTTTCTTTATTATTGGTATGTCAGGCAAAATTAATTATTATATTGTATATTTTATATCGGTGATATCCTCAACAAGGGTCAGGTCAAAAGTACCCTGAACCGACGAGCATGCATGAAGAGATTGATGAAAGTGGATGAAGCGAAAGTAGTATGTCAGGATCGAATAAAGTGGCGATCCATAGTCTCTACCTACCCCTATGAGATACAGGCGTGATATTATGTATGTATGTATCTTTTCAAAACTGTTTAGAATAACACACATTATTTTTTTACCTAACAAAATCTTGAAAATAGTTATGTATGAAAAGTAGCACTTGGCGTTCTATAGTTTATGCCTACCCCAATGAAAAAATTGGAGTGAGTTCATGTATGTATGAAAATAGGTAACAAGATAACAGTGACTCTTACCTGTCCAGATGGCTCCTGGCCCTGGAACGGCGCCGCTTGAGGATCTAAGCCGATGGGTATAGATAGTTGCAATGGGCCGGGTTCGTCGTCGCCGTAGTCGTACAACACGTTGTCGCCGCTAGGAGCCGAGGTGAACAGTGCATTCAATTGCTCCAGCAGAATGCGCTCGTGTTCGTCTTTATTGACTGTCACCACCTATAAAACAAGATAGATCCTTATGAGTTATTGATTTATAATCAAACATTTTAGTTTAGAGAAATATTTGATCATATTGTCAAATTACCTGAACGCAACCATTTCTATCAAGACGTTGTCCTTTTGGGCAGACAAAGGGCGTTATAAACAGCGATTTAGTCGTGATTCTTCTTGGTGGAGCATTTTGGTTGCCGCTCTCAGGACTTTGCAGCCAGGATTTCCAGGCGAGTTCGGCGGCTTGCCGGTCGAGGGTGCGAGGCGGGGCGCGGGTGGTGGCCACCGGTATTGCCGTCTCCGTAGTTGTCACCTCGACCTCTGCCGCCTTAACTAGTGTGCACGCCACCAGCAGTAAAATCGTCCACGTGTGCCACATCGCAAACACCTGACGACAAATAAAAATACATTATCTATTTGATTGTCTTAAAAGTTGAATCTGTAATGAGTTTGTTTTAATGAAAGGACCTGTATTGCTTAAACGACTAACTAAGGTTTAATATGTATACAGTTAATATCGGTGCGTGGTGGCTTGTTGGTAACGGACCAGACGCGGCTGCCTACATGTTCACGGTGGTCGCGGGTTCAAATCTCAGGGCACACCTCTGACTTTTCGGAGTCATGTGTGTATTGATAGTCAGTCACCACGCACTATATCGTGAGGAAACCTGCTTACCATAGCGATTTGTATACATTTCTATGGTATGTAAAAGTTCGCCAACCCGCGCTAGCGTGGTGGACTATATGGCCTAACCACTCTCAATCGTACTCTCGATTGTAGAGGAGGCCCGTGCCCTGCAGTGGGGCGTATATGGGCTGAAACAGTTTACGGTAACGAATAATATTGTTGAATGAAAACCTATCGAATTTCGAACTGAAGAATAGAAGTTTATTCGCAAATGAATCCAGAAACAGTGATGTCAAGTGGATCAAGGTTTGGCCTCATCTATTAGTTCAATAGCTGTAGCGCTCTTCGACCGTTTATTCATCGGAAGACTACATCCATTTCATGCCGGTCGTACCTTTAACAGACATTATTATTTTCGAAGACTTCTAAAACGCGGCTAATGAATGCTTGTTATAATTCTTTTACTAGTTTGACAGGAATTAAAATGTGAATAAAATGGTGATCTAAATTCTTCTATGTCTGGCCTTGAAGCCCTTTATCATTTGAGAAAGTGAAAGCGAGTTAATCATAGGCTTTATATGTAGACGCCGTGTTCGCTTTTTACTCGCTTTTGAATTACATTCTTCATTTTAAATATTGAGTGGTTCAATAATGAATGTCACATTAAGAATATCGATATTTTTTGGTCTCTTTTAAAGTAATATTGCAAAGAGAGATGTAGATATAATAAGCAGCTAATCTAACATTTACGCAAGATATAAATTGCGAACAAGTGGCACGCAGTATTTTAAATTTTGTTTTCGTAGCAGTTAAATAATGAGAGAGCTAACGAAATGACCTGGTACATTTGAAAGATCAACATGTAAAATGGTTTGTTTATTTAACACAAACGTATGCTTTTTAAATTTCGAAATAAACAATATTGCGTGATGATCATCGAAAAAATCGCAAATTTGTTAGTTACAATGGTGCGAAGCTTTATAGTTCCGTTGTGTTAGAGCTTTGTTAGTTATCTTTTGACTGATAGATAATGTAATATATATTTATTTATCAAAAAAATACGAACAATATCAAGTAGGAAATTAGAAGAAAAACCTATCTACTTATTATATCATATTAGCTGACGTTAATAATATGACAGTTTTTATTTGCTAATCAAAATACAAAATACTCTACGTCTCTACCTATCGTGGTGCACCTGCAAACATTAGCAATTCTAATCAGTGTTTATTAATTATAATATACATAGGTAGGTACACATAAAATTTGTATGGCTACAGGTGCAATGAGTTTGCTTATATTTACTTCTAGAACTTAAATTAGAAAAATGTTATTATGTGACTATAACTTCAAAAAGATGTGGCGAGCACCGAAATTCCCTTGACCCTAGTTACGGATGAAACGGCTATGGTGGCAGTGTGTACACTCGAGTAAATAATTTAGTGCGCAAAACAAGGGCAATGGCTGTTGACCCCGTCGCGATCTATCGGCAGCATCTGGCAATGATCTCGCTTCAGGCGCCGCACGCGCACGCGGAAGCGCCTCGCGGGAATTGACCGTGTTTCAATGGGTGCTTGATTGAAGCTTATTTCACCGCACTCACTTGCGTGAAAAGGATTAGAAAGTGGCTTCGGGTCTGGTGAATGTTGTCCGGTCGGGATTTTCACCCTTGCGCCCTGCGGTGTGAAGAAACGTCGCGAACCGTTCTCATGGGCTTATGATGCCTTAATATTCTTGAGACCGCGTCTGACCTAATGAGATCATTCTGTTTACATAAAACAGACACGTCGGGTATTCCGTTCCGATGTATTATTATCTGCGCGTACCAAATCCTCGAATGTTGAACCCTACCTTGACATGTATGCGAGAACGAGACGAGAGTGTCGCGGAACAGAGGTGTGCCGGCGCAGGGTTGCACACAAATAGCTTTCCAGTCAATTCGACTCGAGTGCTTCTCAGAATATTCGATGCGTCCGAGAATCCGCTGCAGCCGACGTAGCTGACGCGAGCACCGACGATTCAAACCTTTATAAATGCATTCAGCATCTTTGCATCGTTAATTGCATATGTTGCTTATTATAAACCATTACGTGTGGCCAAAAATGTCTGCGTTGTATTGAGAAATTAAAATTCTATTTCATATATTTATCCTTTTTAGTGCTGTTTTATGCGTTTGTATTTATAGCCAGAATTATATCTACTTTTTTGGGTAATCTTAGTGTCCTACACTCTAAAGTACCTACCAATATGTTATATATATCTATGTTACAATAGTAATTATTTCGAAATAATGATTTAGAGTAAAATAATACCTCTGTAAGATTACACTACTAAGTTTATTACGGAAACCCACACAAGTGTGATGATAAACAAAAAAATATCAATTAACAATCACGCATAGTACTGAGATATTGTTGTAAGATATCACAATTTTTACATAGATACAAGCTTATCTATAGTAGTTGTTACTCGTAAATAATTTACGTAATCGAGTGTAACTATGTTGGTGTATTTTGCGGAAATGCGTGACTTATTACATCTAGAGCCACGTGTACGGCTCGGTGTGATGACCATTACAGTCTATTGTGTGGTAATGGCATCGGCTGCGGCGTCGAGAAAGTGTTGTCGCTAAATACGCGGCCACGATGTCGTTCTTATTTGCATATTAGGTAACTGCTGATCCATGCGTCGTGAACAGGATTCCGAGTTCCGACTCGCGAGAGAAAGACCTAAGTTTGTCCGCCAATTAACGCGCAGTTGCTACAGGCAAGGCATTCCACACACATGTATGATATTGAAAAGTATCTACACATATGCGATTATTATTCCGATATTAATAGTAATACTTCGACTCGTCGATTGTAATCTTACACGATATTTACCTACTTTACAGCACGTGCTAATTATAATAGTTTTCAATTACAAAATTTCCATCTAATTCGTGTAAAACAAATTTTCTTTTATAATTATGCAAATATTGTTAATTAGTAAGCATCAGCTAGAGAAAGTTTATGAAACTATGAAACTACTTAGGTACACTGTGAACTCGTTGGTATTTGAACTTTTTATCCCTAATCATTGTCAGTCTGATGTGTTACAAGTAAACTCATTTCTATTGTCTTGTGGTCATTAAAGGAAGTAATATATTGGTCACTAAAATGACCGTTATAATTACCTACATCAGTGTCAACTTTTACTAGGTTCCTTGTCACGATTTTAGTCGCCTGACTTACGACAATTGGGTTATGCATTAACGTCCGTGTAGCGTAAAGGACAATAAGCTATTGAGATAAATTCGATAGAACAAATTGAAATGTAACATGCATTGAAACTTTTGTTTGGTTTCAAACCATTTTATAAAAATCTCGGTAGTCACTAATGTACTATAATTTATCGTCAGATATTAAGTACTTAAACAAACAATTACCGAAGTGAAACATAAAAATTTCTCCTTTAATCTTATTTCGACAATATTTTCATGGTTTCTTCCGCATAGACTCCTTAACGTATTCTATAATAAACACATGTTAAGTGGTTAAAATTTGTGAGTTAGCACTGGCTAATCGCGGATTATGAGCCGTGAACTTGTTCATATGTTATTCCACTTCGATGTATGTAACTAATTGCGATTCGGTTTTACAAGCATTTCTGTCAAGTAGTGGGCAAGTGTGTCGCAGAGAGCAGTGGCTGACCTACTGACTCCAGTGATTAACATGTCGCACGACATTTCACTATCATTCCTATATCTCGAATGCTTTTCGAATGCCACAAGGTTAGCTAGTGCGTCTATGTTATCTTAACTATCTCACGGCGTTCCGATTGCACATCCAAATAGCAGCAATAAGCATACCTGTCCTAATTTCTCGGTTTTAATTAGGCATACGAATGCGTCTGTGATTAGTGTCGAGTTAGCCTATTTTCCTGTTAAATTATTTATAGTGTAAATGTCTCGAGTCTAGTGTATGAACTGTAATAGCAACTATATTTTTATATTAGCATAAAGATGAAAATAATATTTAACATAGTATAACGTGTGTGGATTGAAACTGCATCTTTTGTAGTGAATTCCCTTTTAGGTTTTAAACAACGCATAATATTTACGTATACAATTAAATAAATAGTTTTAACAATTTGTTCGATTAACTCAATACAATGAATTTAATCTACAAGCACTCCAGTTTTAATGCATCCTCTTCATTGTCCCATTTTAGTGAAACAGTATAGTGCAATTAAATGTTTATTGGTGGCACTAACCGTATACAGGGCTATTTGTGGTATTTGTGTACCTTTATGTGTAGTCATTAATCAAACGTTTTATGTTATTATGTCGCAAATACTTGAGACAAATATAACACCATAAAATTATTAATTATGTTTCACGGTGTAGTTTTAATTAAAACAAGTAATGGGCTTGTGTATTTTGTACAATTAAAAGTATAGTGCCTGCCTCGGTGGCGTAGTTGTACTACGGTATGATTACAAAGCTGAGGTCACGGGTGCGAATCCTGGGTCGGGCAAAGTGATATTGGATTTTTTGTCAATTATCAGCCCGGAGTCAGGAATTTGGGCCCGATATGGCGATAGCCTCTCCCCCTATCACATAGTGGGATGGAACACACAAGGCGGTACGTGGGTGTTTTGCTTGGACCTCTGCCTACCCCTTCGGGGATAAAGGTGTAATTTTATGTATGTATGTATGTAAAAGTATAGTCTATGTTGTATTTAGACATTTTTATCGTGGACATCATGTAAAGCTTTTCGTTTTTTTTTTCATAGAACTTCAGTGCCCGTATTTTTAGAGTTTTATTTAAGCAAACCTTTAATTCAAGTAATACCTACTGTTGCTTTTCCATATGAATGTTCTATATTTGGACCCAAACAGATTTGGTTAACCCTCCAAGTGCAGACGCGCATGTGGGACATCCGGTAAATTGTGTTTATTTATAAAGACGTCCTAATTACCTTTTATTCTGTTTGTATGCTTTTACCGAAAGCGCTGTGTTGAGGATAAGTACGCATTATTAATAAGTCGATCTATTCATTGCAATATTGAATCATGCTGGGGCCATTAGTCTATAGGGTTAGTCTTATATAGGATATAAGTGTAATTTTATGTAATACAATCTAAAATTAACTTTAAATATTTGGACTATAATTAAAAAGGGTATCAAGGGTCGAATATTGCATTTTGATTCAATCTTGAGTTTATATTGTATGCTACTTCCGTGTAAAAAAGATTATTTATTAATTACGCGGACAAAGAATAAAATAGTGTAATTCAATATAGTTCTGGATGTTATCACGCAGACATGAACCTCACGGCAAAGGAGTCCTATAAAAACAAGTTTCAGAAAAAAACGTGTGATTTATCTTGTCGACGGGCAAGTCAAACAGGAAATCGGTATCGCATTTCTAAGGGCCCGTTTTTCGCTCTAATTAGATAAATATTCTAAACCCATTGGTGGTTTGTGGCGAGCGTGCGAAATGTATTCAGCGTACCGTCACGGATGCGTTTGGAATATAATCTGTGTATTTTTGGAAGGGAAACAGACTGCTTTGACGGAAGCCGGCGACATCTTGCTCGTGAATAACAATATATTACGCGCGGATTCACGGCCGCGACGCGACGCGCCGCCGAGTGCCGACGCACCGCCAAGTGCTCACGCACCGAACTCATTTTGGCTTTTACTTAATTTGTTCAGTATGTTGTATTTAAATGTGCATGACTCATGTTGCTATAATTAGCTGTAAGTTTTTATCTTCTTTATTGAGTCGTAAATTTTTGCGACTATCTTTCATTTTGAAATGTTATTCTTTCGCATTGTTATCTTTGTTAACAACAGTCGTCTTTCCGATGGTATCTAATGAGACAATTTTTTTAAACATAACTTTAGTACATTGAGAGTTAAAAGGCTGAAGATATTGTAAGTTGGCATTTTTGCTACTTTTAAGATAATTTAGATGATCATTTGCAGTTCTAGTTGTTATTTGTATATGGTCGATAAGTAGGTACAAGTATTGTAAACGTGAATGGAAGTTTAAAAGTAAACAAGATCAGAGCTGCATGTAGCGTTCGACATATTTTATCTCAGCGGGTGTTAAACTGCTTTATTCCGCCATATTTGGAATCATCTCTTTTTGGAATCAGCGACTGTGTTGTTCACTTATCGACAATGTTGTGTATAATTATTTTAATTGTAGCACCTTTTGTGTCAATTCAATGAACGGATAAAAATAGTTTAGTATTTTTTTAAAGTAGGTACCTAGGTACTATTTGTAGTCTAGTATCTACCTAAGACTGATGAATATAGATTTATTCTCTACAATATTCTATGTGCTCCTTCTAAGTCTTTTGTCTTTATGAACGTAACTTACTAGTGAATAAGTTTTTGCAACCTATTTGTTAGATACAATAGAGTTTAGGTTTAGCCCGTAAGAAATATTTTCAAGATTCCGTTAAGTTGTAAATACTCAGTATTTATTGCTATGCCATCATGAGAGAAACGCGATTTTTTTACGTGTTGTTAGCTGTACGTATATATTGCTTTAAGTACATTAACTTATGTCATATATACTTATGTCATATTTAACAAAACATATGTTTTACATGCATATTAGCCTCGGTCTGTCGGAGACACGGCCTTTTCATTCACAATCATCTTGACGATCGCTACGCTATAAATAAACATGATGAAAGCGAATAAAAAGGAAGCTATTCTTTAAAGTGTAATCCAATGTTTGGGAAATAGGTTAAGGTCAATAAATGCAACGTTTATCCACGTTAAAGAAATGCATTGGTCCAATGGAGAGAGGATGCTCACCTTGAAGGCAGGCGGGCGTCGACGTGCGTCGGTTACATTATCACGCGCCGCCGCTCTCGCCTCGCGTCGCCCTGCAACCAGGAAACCAACCTTTATTCAAACTATCTCAACGCAGTACACACTAATTCAAATATTCACAATCAAAATTAGCGCCCGAATTTAAAATCGTCATATAAACGTTTTCTATCTAATAGGTGACCCTGTCACAACTAGAGAATTTTATTGATACGGCGATAATTTTGAAATTCCTTATTTTGTATTTTATTAACAAATAAAATTATTGAACAATAAAATTGTGTATGACGATTGAAAAATCGGGCAGTATACATATTAAAAACAATTAAACATGTAGTTTCAGAGCCTTTTAACGCCAGCATTATTCATGAAACATATTTCAATTAGCATCATTTTAACGAATGAAACAGGTACATCCGACATATTAATGTTTGTTACTACTCGTATAAATCATTTGTTACGTTGTACATTTCAAATACAATTTAACGCTTATTTAGAATAATTTCATGTTGAAAATTTATGAACGTTTAAAAACTGAAATTTCGTGTGGCGGACAGTATTTAGAATAATGGAGCAATTATTTTCTAGTATAACTGATATACTCGTATTCAATTTATGCAGGACATAAAAATAATGGATACTGTTTATCTGGTAATTTATGGAGCATTGGTATTCTAAGGTATTTTGACACTAATATATTCCTAGCTCGCTTAATTAATTTGATGTACGAGAGTCGAGAAATCGCAACAATGACTATAATTGTTTTGGGAAAAGTATTGTTAATTTATGGACCTTAAGTGTGTTTCATGACTCGTGCTGACACTTGTGGGTAGCTGATTGTAAATTCAGGTAAATTGATACAAGAAATAAGTTAATACCTAAACGCTTAATATAGCAAATATAGTTTTCAAATAAATATAGTTAACAAAATTGTGTTATCTGAGTAAATAGTGTTGTTATTGTAATGCAGAGGGGTTAATTTGGATTAGTTTTATATTAATTCTGGTTATAGTAAGATGTAAAATTTGGAATAACTATCAGTGTCAATAAAAGTTCCGTTTGTGTCAAATACTTAAATGTGAAGAAAAACCACTTTGGAGAAAAACTAGCTATTATTAAATAGGTAGAGTCGCTCCGTTTGTGTAAAATACCTAAATGTGAACACTTTGGAGAAAAACTAGCTATCATTGAATACGTAGAGTCGTTAAGCTCTGGCGTTGCAATTTGTTACTTTCTTTATTATTTACTGAGACCGCAGCCATCACAGTTCCTGTCTGCGTCCCAGAGACATGGTTCGCCTGAGACGCGCTTTCTATCAATATGTCTGTGATGTATGAGCCTCGGCAGTCGGTGCGTGCGCAGGCGCCGTGCGGGCACACAGACCCAACGAAAGTGGACCGGCGACCCACGCGATTTATAAGTAGGTGTAGGAAACTAGCAGGCCCTTCTTAATTTTGACTTATTGCACTCTATTACGATGCAATTTAAACTTCGTTAAACTTGCTCGTTTTGTGCAACGAGCTTGCCTATCATTACGAAGTGGTAGAGCTATAAATATTGATAGAGATATTTGGTTTATGCTATTTCGGCGAAGACGGTAAACTATCAAGGTTTTTGGAACCGATATTAAGATATAATGTATTTTAAACAACTAAAATCATGGGTATATTTTTTGCGCAGTCGTATGTACTTATAAAACTAAGACACAAAAAAGTCATGTAGGTATATTCCATTTGTAACATTGTCTGTTGCATAATGATCTTAATCATCTTCAGCGGCAGGAAGTCAACGGCAGAATAGAGGCCTCCCCAAAGACCTTTACAGCGACCTGTTGGAAGCGGCCTGCTTCTAGCGACTTCCTGCAGCCCATCTCAAGCCATTTTTCTACATTGTGTAATAACTGGTTATTTTATCATAAAGTAAAACTTTAGACTCAGATTTGTTCAACAGGATATTAAGAAATAAAATACATCGAATATAAATGTAGAAGTGTAAAATTATGTTATTCGATTATCTGCGGTTAACAAAGTGAAGGTTGTTGGTTTGTAAATGTTAGTATGCAAATTTATTAATTGTAGGTATTTTTACGTTCTTCAAGAATTGTTGATTTATTAAAAAGGCAGAGTATTGATTTTTATTTAAAGTCGTATTCAGCTTTTGTGTTGAAGTAAAAATTATTTTATTTTATTCAAATACACGAGTTCGTTGTGGTTTGCTTTGTTCGCAATATCGAAGTGATCAAAGAGATCTTTTGAATGTAATTCTGCAATATCAAAAAGATGCTCAAAGGCACACGTCTATATTACGAAACACAAAAGAATATCGGCGTACAAAGAGATTAGCCGTCAGGTAGCAGACAATGAGAATGTCAATATTGGTGCGCGTGGCGGCAAACAGTGGACGACTGGAACGATCGACTCCCGAGAATCCGACCGCGATCCATTCTTTAACCGCTTGTTATACCGGCCCGATTGTTTCAGGAACAAAGACCGCTTTTCTTAAAGCTTTCATAGAACTGGTTTTATATGTTACCTGTCCTCAACTATACCTTACAAGTTAAATATATTAAATTGATTTATTAAAAAACATGTCTGCTGCTCGAGAGTGGCATGTAGGTCAGTTAAAGCGACTCCGGAGTTTTACCGCGGCCTTGTTTATTTATGAAATTAATAGTTTGGTAATGCAAGTACCAGTATGTTATTATGTAATATGTAAAAATGATTTGAACAATCAAGTATTTAATTTTAACGTGAAAGTTAATAGGAACCTTTAATCTGAGGTTATGCTCATCCACATAAAAGATGCAATTAACCTTAATGATTTGTAAAATGTTTTACTGACGCATAATGCAATACCGCGCATAAAAAATCCCTTGAATAATTCACGTGTGTATAATAACAGTACAATCATTCTCAGTCATGAAGCGTGAAAGCAAAACATTGATGCGGTTTGTTTCTAAACATTGTGTGCAAATTTGTGTCGATAAAACCAAATACGACTACTCGTACACCGCTTGTTTATGCGTTTTGCGGCAATATTATTTATTGTTCTTGTAGCATTCAATGCATCGCTTGTAATAAAGTTGTGCCCATCACTTCGGTGTTCTCAGAGCGGCGTCGTGACTGGATGAAGGCGATTGCCGACCGCGCACTGCTCTTGGCATTGAAAATATCCACACAGCTTGCACAAGAACCATAAAAGTTAGGAAAACTCGTCAACGAGATCGAAGCGCCCCATGCAGCGCGGGAATTCTAATACTGTTAATATACCACCGAGAAAGGTATTGCATTCATATAAAGAAACATGATGCTGATAAATATCTGGCAAGTTAATCACGTTTGTTTACAGTATGGCAACATTTTGCAACACGTTCTCTGGTATGTAATCAAAACACGCGCCATGCCAAGGAAACATCCTAAACCTAGCGATGTGGTCAAGTTTGTGCCTATCAACTGGCTTAATATTTTCGTTTCTAGAACTTTGAAAAACAAGCTGCTTTTGTAATAATTATCTTCCTTATTTGTTACTATTTGTCATTGACATAGCTGAGATGGTTCTCAGATTCATCATTACAATTAGTCTTTGGTATAGTTGATATTAAAGATACCTATCTACTTAGAATTATTTTTTCAATAGAGTAAATACACGGATATTTTCATATTATTATTCGGCGTAAATCATAATATAGTTGGAAAATTTTATGGTGATAACATAGATTTTACCAATTAATAAACTTGTTTATTTAATAATGTAATGCTAGCGATACAACGTGATGTTTTAAAACCGCGTCAACGAGAGGAACTGTATGGGTGGCGCGTAGATACGAAATTAGTTATATACAACAAACTTAATTGAATGATAAGATGGGACAAAAGGTTAATTGATAATGTAAGAAGCATCGAATAAATCAAGAAAAATATATGTGCCATTTGATGAAATAAGGTATTCATTCAAACTGCAACGCTGCAGCGATGGACATGGAAACATCAACCTTCAAGTAATTAGTGATTTAGATAACGTCAACTCTAAAATATAGAAATAAGTATCGCATTCAGATGGTTCATGGTTGGAATTCAGATGGTTTGCAGTGTTTACGATACAGTATACTAGTAGTTAATCATATAAAAGCTTCAGCGGTAAGAATCGTGCTCTGCGTATTAGATGAGCTAAGCGTAGTGGTACGAAGTCTAATCGTCGTGCCCTGAGAATTCCGCATGACCCGTGTATTATTGTTGTGATATCACTTGTACATCCTTGGTCATTGTATTTGTAATTATCTCTTTATTTTTCCACTCGATAAGAAACGTACTCGTAGTATTCACTGCAACTCTAATATACGAGTATGAAATTGAATAAGATATTTGCGTTAAATTCTTACAAAAAGTCAATATTTTAAGTAATTTTATGATATTGTTCATAAAAAGATTTCATAAAGTTTTATTTTATCGTGCGAAATGGTAAGAGCGATGTTAAATATTTTATTGAGTGGTATAAGGTATCGTTAAAAAATTCACGGTTGATTGTTATGGTACTGTTATTTTCGCAATGTCGGATTTAATTTTTATTACCTTAGCTTGGATGTACGTGTTAGTGTATGTGAGGTTTAGGACCTTAACATTTTAGTTTCCTTTCAAAAGTGAAGTAAATGTTGGGAACGGGGTCATCGGTGCACATAAAAGCGTGAATCCTGCTTGAGCTCACTTAAGGACACCGCATAAAGGCTGGATATGGGGCTGCAAATGATGTGTTGCTGTTAACATGTTTACATTTACAGTCCGCGTAATGTTGGAGTTTGTGAACTTTGCAAAAAGGTTAACATAACGCGCCGCACTTTAATCTAACATTCTCTAATCAAGGTGAGGCATGTCTCGATATAACTACATAATCATGTAGGCGAAGTGTGCAATTTATTGTCGTCCCTGCGACATTAATTGCAGTTGCAACTGTGCATCGTTTGTAAAACATATTGCGTAGGTTTTTCATGATTACATACATACGTTACTTAACTAATTTACATAAAGGTACTTCGTATAACGCTTTGTGTTAGCCGCTGTTATTGACATAAATTATTTATTTGCAAATATATCTCACTGTTGGATATCATAAACGGGATTTTCCCTCTTAAAAATTCTACCCAAATATATGATAATTTCAAAGATAGTTTGGTTTTTCAGTAACAAAATCATTAGACATGTTCCACTGGCTAGATTCTAATAAGGTTTTTTATTAAGTAAATTTATCATTCATTGACGAGTTGAAGCCATATCCTAAGAATAGAAATGTAACCGTGTTAATTAATTTCTTTATCAGCGCATACTTGAAGTGTATGTGCACGTAAGTGTAAGAGCTAAATTATTCATAAGGTTGAGAAAAGCGGCGTCTAATTACTTTCAAGTCTGATATTTATGTGGGAAAGCTCACACAGAATTGAGTGTCGTACTTAGTCAAGCTAAGTAGGTGAATGTAGTTAAAAGGCGGATAGCGATGAAAGATTTTTAAATCGTGTTGATATTTTATAAAAGCAGTGTTTTATATTAAAGCTGTCCCGGCGTTGCGACAAAGCTATTGCTCATGAATTAAACATTATTTTTCTACATAATTCTAAAAAGATAAGTAGGCATTCCGCTGTGTATTCGAATCGCATTCGATCGGGCCCTGTGTTTACATTGCAAAGTGTAGTACTAGAGCTAAAACTAGTCAGTTAACTATTCATGAAAGTTGCTCCCGGCTGAGACAAGAATGCCAGTTGGCGCCACTTCGGTGCCGCTAAGTAGGTGTATACTCAGATACAACCGCTAATGTTTACTTTTTAGAATAACGTATAAAGAAAACTCGAAACGCAACGGCAACCGACTCCGCATGCGTTCAATTAATGCTTGTTGTTAAAACTATTTGTAATTAAAGCTTTCACGTGCCCTTATTACTTTTGTTTGTTTTTTAAACTAGGTACACATGTAACACTTGCTGTGAAAGAAAACATGGTGCGTAGTGTGTGTAATTGAAAAAAAGATTTATGTTTTTTATTTTGAACTTCATAAGAGCTATAGGTAAAACCTAGTTGGAGATGAAACAGATTGCCAGGGAAGAAGGTTCCAGGTTCGAAACCATTGAATAAATTTATTATGAAGTTACATTTGCTCGGTCGCTATATCTGAAGTAGGTACTAGGAAATTGAATCCTTTTTAATTTCCTCCATTTCTGCCGATCTTTGGTATCGTCAGTTAACTATTCATTAGAAATTTGCACGCGTATTCATATTAAATGTTCCCTCGGTTTAACGATAAGAAAAAAACTTCAGGAAGCAAGTGCATACTTGACAGGTTACAACTTCATAAAATTCCGTAATTAACCCTTGGATGTGAACTTTCGTAAGTATAAAAGTGAGATTCCGACAAGAAATCCGTCTATTCCATCTCGTACTTCATGTAAAGCATCTTTATATTAAAGATGCCGAAATGTTTTACTAAGGAAATTGTCGCCATAACCGTAAAAACACAAGATTAAGTAGGTAAAACCTGTAAAGTTCATTTACTACAGATGTCACCTCTCACGTACGACAGTTAAGCCTTTGTTTAGGATTTTAGTTTTTTGTTTACAACCACGTTTGTAACATAAAAATGGCTAATTAGATCCGTGCGCGTGATAACGGGTTAAAGGCTGGATTATACAGAACATAGAAGTCTAATCAATTATTGAATAGTGTAATTTCTTGCGAAATTGTATTAAAGGTTAGTTAAGTGACACTACTAAATTAGTATTTTTGGGAAAGAAAGAGTAAAATTACCATTTATAAATATAGCGGAAAGTGGACAAAGCTCGGTAC
This sequence comes from Theretra japonica, assembly GCA_033459515.1. Classification (NCBI taxonomy): domain Eukaryota; kingdom Metazoa; phylum Arthropoda; class Insecta; order Lepidoptera; family Sphingidae; genus Theretra; species Theretra japonica. The sequence continues at coordinate 9,890,519 of CM065943.1, forward strand.
TGAGGTACAAACTCTTTCACATAAATCTGAATCCAGAAGAATAGATCAGTAAAACAGAGGGTGTAAACATTAATTGCTATCCATCAAAGTGTATTGTGTAAGTGTAAGATTTATTAGTATTTAGGTAAAACGTAACCAGCTAAATGATCTAGAGTTTTGGCAGCCTCTACATGCGATTAAAATGAAATATAATGTTATTCGTTGATAAATAGCTGTAACACAATCAACGTTTTGAAAGAAGATAATCTATTGATATGTAAACAAACGAGTAGATATATGTCAATACACTGGAGTGTTTCACAGAATGAAAGATCAAACAAAAAACACATACCGACTTGTGAATGATATTATGCAGGCGGTACAATGTTAAAATAACTGTTTATGTGCCGCAGCGTTTGGTTGTAATTGTTTTGATAAAAATCATCGTGCAATTATATCGTAATTTTCGGGTGTTGTATTTTAAATTGTTCTATGCATTTTAAATTATTGTGATACATTGTTCTATTACAGATCTTATCTGCGTTAGAATATTATTATAAATTTTAAGTTATCAAGGATGAAAATGGTTTGGTTTTGATGTTAATAATGGGCTTCTAAGTTTGAACCACAAAAAAATTGATGAATAAATTTTCTTCTCTAAAGTAGTTGTAGCTACAACCTGTAACAGCGACGGCTTTCGCCCTTAAAAGCACGAAAGGTGTCAAAAATAAAATATATTTTCCGCGAGACATAATATTCCATGGCGTGTTAACTGTTAGGACATAGATCACGTTGGCCGCGTCGACACGCCATAAGAGGCGTGGCGGGCCTCCGAGTGGTTCACTTTTACTCGCAGACAATGCGTTATGTCACCCGGTTATTGTCGCCGATGGTTCGTTGCGAAATATTATCGAGAGCTATGAATAAATTAGGCTGTTTAACAGCATAGATCTTACTATGTCAATCATCATTTTGAATGTTGAATGTTCCGGACTTTAACGGGACTTTTGAACGTTGAAAATGTTGCAATATGAAATATAGTTGGAGAGAATTATAATTGCCTATTATTTGATTTTTTTTGAAACTAATTTATCATTGAAAGTGACTTCAGTAGTTATTTAAACATAGGTGACACGCATTGATATTAGTATTAAACATAAAACAACAAAGTCACTAAAGCACATTGAACAGTCAACGATTAGCCGGTCATTCACCTGCACTCTCTACATAAATGTGATTTTGATTTTTAATACATCTGAACATTACCAAAAAGTATAAATTAATTTCATTAATGGCGCATATTGAGAGTGTAAAAGCGTGACTAAATAATAAAGGTGAATATACAATTGTTAAACAGTAGCCAGTCTTCACTTTCGTCTGCAATGATAAATGAGGCGATTAACAATTCCGGCCGCGGGTAGGAGTCACGTCGCAGCTTCCGCATTACTCCGGCCGTCCCTTGACGAATGCGCGCGGTACAAGTGTGCACGCCGCTTTACTTTCTATTCTTTGCAACATATAATGAGTGCACTGTAACGTAATTATATTTGTTGCTGATTTTAATTTTAAATTTCTCAAATTGTACTTATTACGCGTGGGCGCTCGATGTCCACTTTCACTCGTGCGGTTTTTATAGCGTTTTGTTTTATGGTTTGCGAAATGGCCGCGTGTTTACAAAAAGATAATGATTACGTGTTAAATACGGTAGGAAGAGTCTTAATATCGTTCGATTAGTAGACACTGTATACACATATATTATTTGCCAATCAGTATTCATCGGTGTGATTGGACTTCCTTCCGTGTTTTGCTTCGGTTTTATGTCGTGTATGTGGTCATTCCTATGATGTACGATATGTGTTTTCGTAGAATTCTACGCAGTTGATATTAAAATTTTTCAATATTTTAAATTAATTTCGATTTTAAAGTACCTAACCCGATATAATACGTTATGATTTGTGTCAATTCATTTAAATATAATTGAATATACAACGTGTTATTAAGTGGCGAAAACATGATATTTAATTAAGAGTTATGGAGTATGCGCTACCTTTGTTTACTAAAATTCTATATATTTTATTTGTAAAATCGTTACCTACATATTTTGATATTCACAACGGTTAGTTGGAAGTGTCGAGTAAATTGTATGAATAGAATTATAAATTGTAGTGTAAGTTTGAAGCATTCGCGATACATATGCATGATGTTCCTTTGAATTATTACTCATGTGAGAAAATTTATTTATAGTTATTGAATTATTAAGTTGACAGTTTCACTTTGCTTGCCGAGACGTCTCGTCGTGTAATGATTCCCATGAGCATTTTAGATGGTTTTGAAATTCCTTTATGTATGATTCTTAGAATATTACATTGTTGGAATATTTATAACAAATAAATAAATATTATGTAGGTAATGTATGAATATGTAGGTAATTTATTTTCGAAATATTTTTTTCAGTTTTAATTTCTGAATGGAAATTATTATTCCTTATTTAAATATTTTGGTATAAAAAATATTTTGCGTTCATGTAGAATAATCGATTTAATATAGAAAATAATATATGTATTTTGGTTTAAATAACAACAAATGTAGTAGTAGCCAAAAGTAGCCTTCATACTTGTAAAATTTAAGATGTATAAACGTATGTTATATGAAAAAAATGCTTTCGATTTGAGTTGTTACATTTGACGTTCCAGTCATATAGCCTCACGAGAGTTTTACAAGAACATTCACGTTCAAATAAAAACTTTAACGTTTGAAATGTTGATGTTTGCGTGAGAACAGGAAACATGCGTGCCCGCGCAAATAAACGGTGTCAAAAACGCAATGTTGCTTTAGCGGTATCGCATTAACCACCAGGTGCGAAGTGATGATGGGTGGCAACTAAATACCTAATTATACTAATATAAATGCTAAGGTGTGTTTGTTTGTCCTTGTTTCATACGGTAATTTTTGGACGGAGATAGCTTGTGGACGGAGAGATACAAGGCTGTTTTTTTATTCTGAATGCACGAATCATATTCTTAGTTATTTAGGAAACCAAATGAATGCGGGTTTTATTATCAATAAAGCCTTAATATATTTATATTATATATATTTTTTTGCATAGGTCCGGCGAACGAGCAAACAGGTCACCTGATGGTAAGTGATCACTGCCACCCATAAACATCCACAACGCTGGATCATGGATGTGTTGCCGGTCCAATTGGAAAGGGAGCGGGAAGGAAAAAGGGTGGGAAGAGGAAAGGAGCATCCGGCAATCTCACTCAGCGAACGAAAGCGATAACTGAGCTGTCGCTTCACGTCGATTTCCTACGAGACAGTGGTACCGTTCCCGGATGAGCCTGCCCATTAATGCTGAGTCGTGACTGACAAAAGCGTGGCTCTACCACTGCCAACAACAATTATTGCAAATGAAGTTGGTAATATAATCTCTATAAACATAACAAATGCATTATATCGCAATCCTCATTTCTAAGCAATATTAACAAGCCGAAATATATAAACAAAAACACAGGCGCATAAATAGCACGTTATTTCCTAATTTCCTAGCATTATAGTACTAACAGTTAAAATAGGTGCGATCATCTCTATAGAGATAGCAACCGGATAAGGCGATACAATCTGCGGCGCTGTCAATCAACACGGCGAGTGCCACTGAGACGCGCGCACGGCGCAGCTGCACGGCACGCGAGCTGCGGCTAAACGCTGGCCATTACACCAGACATTATTATAGTTTCATAACATCGTGTGTTTACAATGCTATGATTGGTTTACACAAGATCATTTTAGTACCGTCAATGTTGACTACTATTTATTTTCTTTTTTATAATTTAGAGTGCTTTTTATTTACTTTCATATTTGAAATTTTAATGCTATTGCAATGGTTTTTGATATTGGTTGGTGTGCCGGTAAAGTTCGGAAGTAATGTAATATAATTTTCGAATTGTGCTGAAGTAAACATGGTAGAACTTACCCTTGTTAATGAAATGAAGACACAAGGATTATTTTCTTACAAAATATGATGAAAACCATTGTATATAGATATCAATGTAGTTAAACAAAACACGGTATACTAGACTTATTTAGAAAGTACAATAAATAATAATATACAGCTAACTATTTAAGTAATATCTTTTTCCTATAATTTGTAATAAATGTACAAAAGAAATACAATGCGTAAAACAATGATTAATGATGATTAGTCAACAGACCATACAAATCAATAACAGCATTAGTAATAGAGTTGGGAAAACGCAATGTTGCTCCACGTATAATAGTCATAAGTGAAATTATTTCTTAGAAAGTCAAATGACATGTGATAGGAACTGTCACTAGGACGTATCACATGACAAACTGGTTTGTTGTACATTACGATATAATTTATCTGCAGTATTGAGTAACAATAGGTAATCGGTCATGTACGAGTAGTATCGGGCAATATTTCGCATTACTGACTTGATTGTTAGTTTGCACCAACTCGCAATGTCCACTGCGGCTTTATTGTAGATTGGAAATAATTTATTCATATTTACTTGTTACGCACTGTTACAATTTGTAACGCGTTTTTCTAATTCATCCAATATTACTTTTCTGGTTAATTGTCCTTGGCATTTTACGTGATACGTTACGTGGCTATGTATGATCATATCTTTTACGCGTATTTAACGCTTTTTTTTGAGCAATATGAAACAATCTTGCTATTTGATTGTTTTTTATTTTGAGTTAGCTTTGTCTGAATATGGCATGGACACTAAAACTCTAACAGAACCCTTCTAACAAAGTGTTATAAAAGTAGAAAAATACAAGTACGAATATTGTTTTCTACATAATTATGTAAAATAATTAAAACAACTTGATGATAACTTACTGCATAAGTTTTGACACTCGCCTGTTTCTCTACTTATAAAACAAGTAAACAATTTCGAACTAAAACTTCACACTATGCGATATTTCATATGGACGCATAAATTGTAGTACGGTTCCGAGATTGCGTTACGTCTACGCAACAAGAGCTTAATTGTTAAAGTACTGACACAGTTTCCTTAATAATATTTGTAAACGTTCTCATTAATTAAGGCGCACCTAATGAAAATTTTATAGTTGCAACTTGCAGCGCTTGAAGTAGACGATAGAATATAATAATTATTATTGTTGGTTTCGAATTGCTATTTAAGCCCAAGCCTTTTTAATGTTCCCCGAAAAAACTATTTATAAACTTATAAATACATAATCAAATAATTTTATTACTAATATTACATATTTTGTTATAAAATACTAATCAATTAACTCACAAGATAAAGACTATAAAAATGTTTGGAAAGGGTAAATCACTTTGCACTTTGCTTTCATTTACGATATGTTAATTGTAGTATAATCGTCGCTACACGCACGGGTCATCAAGATTTAATGTGTGTTCAGTTATCAAAACAATTATTGGTGTTATTGTTTTATCTTATATTCAAATAAGACAACAGGAAAATGGTTTAGCTGTGAACTACGTGACTAAGGGCCGCACAGATTTAGGGCGCAGGTGATTAAGCCAATGTGTACCTACCTACTACCTGTATTTCGTAAACCAGTAAAGGCACAGATTAAAATAATTATGATTATACAAACAATTACCTCCATACATGATAGCTTACAACACAGAGAACAGTAACAGTATGCTAAGTGTAACATTCCTTTATATCATTGTGAAGCACGATTTCTAAATAAGACGATTGTATGTAATGTTATAATAAAAAGTCTTATTGCGATTACAATTCTACCTACGAATTATCAAGACTTATCTTGATATTCTGTTTATATATTGGAACATGGCTCAACATTTTTACTTTCTGTAGGTTCCCAAACATGCCGGGTGTTCGAAATGTGCAAACTATGATCCACTGCTGTATTTCCTTAAATTTTCAGAATTGTATTTATATTGCATATTACATATTAACCTCAGATGAAATTAAATTATAAGTAACTAAGTTTAAAATTGTAACATACATATTATATCACAGCGTTAAATCATACCTTGTAAGTTTGTACACCGGGACTTGACTGATGGCGTGTTTTGAGTTGTGGTCTGCGTAAATATACCTTACTGTTACGTTATAACACGGTTGACATGTCCACGGTGCCAGAACAAAATTGGATAAGCACTTAAGATACCAGTAGGCGTCACGTCTCGAGATATGTTAATGAATGTAGTTGATAAAAATATTACTTGTGGCTTAAAATGTTAGTGGACATAAACGTGTCAAGGGCTAGTATCCGTGTTTGGTTGCATTTCATTATAAAATGCATTTTAATGAGAGGAAAATTAGGAATTTGGTTGCTTTACCATTACGTTATCTTTACTGTGATATAAGGAACCAATGCGCAGTAGATTGTCATTGATACTTGTTTACTAAGGTATTTATATTTTACATACTAAAAGCGTAATTAAAATTGACGATGCTGGACAAGCAGCTGCCAAATCGAAATGCATTTGGGTTAGTCACATTTATCGCCTGATTGACGAGTAATTTGCGTAAACCACCACACAGTGAGTTTTCAGTAGGAATTAATGAACTTGAGCGGGCGATATATTGGTGACAAAATATTGCAAATGGACGTACGACGTTACGTAATGAGGGAAGATCTTTGCTCAAAAATGGGACATACTTGACTGAAAATGAAAATTAGCATCATCATCATATTTACAGGACTGCCTCGGTGGCGTAGTGGTACTACGGTATGATTGCAAAGCTGAGGTCTCGGGTTCGAATCCCGGGTCGGGCAAAGTGATATTGGATTTTTCTATTCATTATGAGCCCGGAGTCAGGAATTTATGCCCGATATGGCGATAGGCTCGCCCCCTATCACATCGTGGGACGGAATATACAAGGCGAAACGTGGGTGTTCTAGTAGCACCTCTGCCTACCCCTTCTGGGAAAAAGGCGTGTGGTTATGTGGTTATATATGTATGTATTATATTTAACCAAAAAGTACCACTGTTGAAATTGTGTTATAAAATCTCTTGAGCTATGAACCTTGCTAAAATGCTGTGGGTTCACGATGAGAATCACGATTAAGGATTCAGGATGACTTTCGTCGTCGTGCTAAGCAGAGACGTAAATGCTGTATACTATTATCATGAAGTCATTACAACTTTGACGCAAATTCTACTAAGATTTGTGTTTTTGGCAAGAGTCCATTATAATAAGACAGTCATTCAGACTTATAACTGCGGAATAACGTTGTAATTTGAAAGATTTATTGTTGTCCATTGATTTATGCGTTACTGATAACATCAACTGGATTTATAACACACGTGGCGCCCATATTTCTAGTTTATCGCGATAATATCGTACATAATGACGCGAGATAAATGAAACTGCTTATTTTACGAGTATTTAATTAACCAATTGGTTTAGGACTTTGGTGGAGGGGACTACGATTACCAAAGTATATTTAATGTCAGAAATGTTGATAAATCCTCTGTCTACTCCTTTGGAAAAAAGGCGTGAGTTTATGTATGTATGTTGATAAATGAGGATTTATCAACGGGTATGATTTTTTTTCTGTTTTTAAGAGGAATTAACGTTGCCGGAAGAAATAAATAAGTATTAAACTATGGGGCATGCTAGGTATTTTAGGTACACAATTTAGTAGGTACGTCTTTTCTCAACAAACGGAGTCTTGTAGTTATTAACCCCTGGTTCAACCAACTATTCCAACAACCGCTTTATGATTTATTATTGAGCAGGTATTAATTATATTTCTGCTTTTGGAAATAGGATTGGTTGTATTCAATTTAAATACGTATTTTTTAATATTGATTCAAGATAGATATTCTATACTTCACGCAGTCTACATGCTACCTAATCAATTTCTTATGGAGCAGTCGATATTGATGGCTTACTAAAACGAAGGAAATATTGCATAAAACGAAGAGATTATAATAGAAAGGCAAGTCTATTAACTGGACTAATTAACTGGAAAACGGTTCAGGTGCTATTTTCACCTCGTAAGAAAATAATAGTGTGTCGTTGTTTTTGTTAAATGTATAGGTAATCATGACAAAATCAACCTTTAACGCCCACGACATTCCCGTCAGGTTGTATCTTATTAAGGTCAATGCAATAGATATATGTACTCGTATGTAAGTAATATTTTACAAAAATGATTATTGCTTTGCCTTATAATAATAGGTAAAAAAATCCTATATTTCCTGTTGCTGGCCGAACCGCACGTTTATCCAATGTATAATTTTAAATATATAGCTTTCGATTACCAAGTAACCTTAAATTTTTCCGCTGTCTGTGGTTGGATTTTTCCAAGGCGAGGATGACTAACATGTAGTAATTTTTAACGTCAATACACTATTAGAAAATGTTTAGCAATCGATGTAAAATAATTATTTCTAAAAGGAAAGGAACGTTACGTCCAAGGATATGCTCTACTTAAGGTTCAGTTGCACTAGGATTACAAAATAAAATACTTTACGTATTAGTACGTCAGTATTAAAGAGAAACGTCATAGTAACTGATAAGTTATATACTCAGTCCTTATCGCAACATCTGTTTACGCTTCCGTACAGTTCCACTGGAACGATCCAAACATTTCAAATAGTTCCGTGATTGTACTAAAGGGTGTTGTACAATTGTATGGATAACTGACATTTTCCTGTGACTTCGCTTGTTGCTCGCCCTCGCCCTAGCTAATGTATGAAGGGTCCAAATTGAATACAACAGATTTGAATATTTTAAATCAATGTGTCAGTAGATATTGTCATTCGTTCTATATATTTTTTTGTTACAAAATATATATTGCTTTGATTTTTTTATTATGATAAATAAAATAATAAATAATATTCTAGCTTTTAGGCGATTAAACGACAATTGTCTAAAAGCCTAGAATGAAGCAGTAGGTATTTCTCACACTTTCTGTGTGTTCTAAATTCATATGCATAAAAAAACATTCGTCAAAATTGTTCGTTTTCTCCGCGAGGCATTATCAATAGTCTCGGACGGAACAGTGTTATTACGAAAATTCGCTCGAGCATATTTGACAAAAGGGAAAGCACGGAATCGAATAGGCATCTGTGCCATTGTTTGTTAGCACTTTTACCTCCGTGAAACACGTTGGCCATTGTCGTTCGATTCCTTGCTCTTTTCTGGCCATTCAGACAATAGAGCTGATTGTTTGCCATCACAATTTGATGGACAATTAGTAAGCAGCCGATCGTGAGGTATATTATGTGATGCGGCTCCTTCGTGCCATACCCGGCATAACGGACTCCTCGACAAAATGGCGCCATTCATTACAATTTATATTCAAAAAGTATTTATTCGTCGGGCATGGTTATGTTGAACGAAATGCTCGTTAGCGGACATTTTGAAAGCCAAATATTTATATTTAGTATGATAGCAATGTTTATTTGTTACTCAATTACGCTCATTATTGTGGAACATTTGAAAACAATTTGTTAATAGACCTAATCTGTACGAAAAATAAGTTTAACTTGAATGATTCTCTACGGTTAGAGTCCAAAATAGAATTGCGCTCGAGATATTTGTCACAATCTTCTATTTTGCTACTGGTTTGTGTGTTAATATTGGCATTTCGCCCATAACGGTAAACGATGCAACTGCGAGTTTCAAACATTAACTAAATTATATTACTGACGATAAAAAAGGTATTGGTAACAAAAGCATGGATTGGTATTCCGTAGGCAAATAATTAGGCATGTAATTATAGTCTGACATAGCGGTTAATTGCTAAGTCAACCAAGAACAGCCTTCGTGCGAAGCTACAACAATTGAGGAGTGGGTGCCCAGTTTTGTTTAGCCGTTCTCATGCGTTTTAAATAGTAACTAGCTATCAATATTCTGTATGCCAATTCAATTCACTTTATGTTTAAATATGTAGACAAAAAATACAACGTTGGTTTTACTAATAAACACATTTTGGTAAAATTTTATAGACAAGCATTTTAGGAATATTAACAAATACAAATGAATATTAAAAGTAAATATAAATCATGTGGTTTGCCACCCCTACGTCGACCGCGGCTAACGATATAATTGTTTTTAGTGGTTGTTTACAATCCAAATGTTACGAGCTCTGCATTCCAACACGATACAAATTAGCTTCCATATTTATTCTGACATCTGTATTTGACATTTCAGTAAGCCTGCTGCTGGCAGTGATTTATAAGCCATAGGGCTCGGCCACTTTTCATGTTTCCTTAAACGGCCAACTAGACAGAGAGATATCAAATATGTCACATTCGATCCCCGTGCCTTTATCATCGAAGTCCTTTATATTGTTAATGTTCGGGACGGCCGTACGTAAAAGACTTTCAAGGCGAAGCGTCCTCCGCTAGTCATACTTATTGACAATTGACAAATCCGTGTGCGGAAAAGCGGACCGGCATACTACCTATAGAATATTCATTTGATTGATGGACGTGACTTGACGAGGGTGCTTGTCAATGAGTCTGATGCTAAGCGGACAACGCCAATGATTGATTTCTGTTATTGTTGGAGGCCGGTTCTGGTAGCGACATGGAGAGACAAGTGGTTTTTACATGTCGACGACCTTAAAGGCACAGAAATAGAAAAAAGAGGATAGCGCTATTGCCAGTACTTGAGGCGTGAAGAGTGTATAAGACAATGCGAAAATGTATTATTACCTTTTGCCCATGGCTCTATCTGTCTTTTGTTATGACGTTAAGTTTTAGAAGTGAGATAATGACTTTGACGCATTACATCAGTATCCATAATTTTTTTTAACATCTGTTAAGCAAGCATGTTTTTATTTGATCAACTGTGCCTTTACTTTTGCGTTTGTAAATCAGTTAAATGAATTTTATTTCGCAAACGCTGCGTTACTTATCTTATTGGCAGGTATTAATTGCTTATACCATGCTGAACGACGTTCCTTAAGTTTATCTGCGTAATTATTCGTTTTGTTTTAGTGGGGATACACGATATGTTGTAAGTTATTTATAAGGGGACGTGTGCCGGTGATTTTGTGAATGGCTTCCTGCAGAGTAATGACATAACATCACCCGGTTTTGTATCACTTGCGTGTTTGAATGTGGCAGAAATTGTATAATATTGTCTTCCGTAAACACATTGCGCGGAAAATCCGGAACTGGGTCAGTATTATTAATTGGGCCAACAGTTTAACACGATCAGGTACCTCCTGAATACCATGAAATGAATATATTCAGTTCTAATGAAAACGTGCGCTCTATTACATATTGCGAGAAGCGAAATGCGATGCCATTGTTAACACAGTCGACCACCGGCCGGATATTTGCAATTGCAAATTGAACTATCGATTAATTTCAATACACAAGTTCCGATGTTTTCGATTACTCAGCGCTATATGTCACGAACTTTTTACGGTTAATAGCTTAGGAAATTGAATTATTTGTCACTATGGTATGGACTGAACGTGGGTGTTTTTAAAAAAATTAGCACTATTTTACTGTGGCTTGTGAGAATTGACGATTTAAAAATGATACGTGTGGAATTTCTTGGCTTAACTAAGAATTCAGGTACGAGTTTGTTCCTAATCTGTAATAAACTATAATTGTGAGGACAGACTACAAATTATGTTCAGAGGATGCCGATGTGAGTGTGCATTAATGAAAGCAATAATAACTTCAAGATGACATTACATTATTGCCAAAACATAAGCAACAAAGTCAATCTAGAGAATACTTCAAAGGACTCTTATGAAGCAATAACAAGGTAGGTTAGTTTTATCATCTCAGGTGCCAATTAAGGTGTATTCACCCCAGTTGAGATGCTTTCCTGTCTCCCTGGCAGCCATTACTGCAGGGGAAGAGATGGGGGAAAACTGAGAAATTTCGCCTGAGGGAGCCTGCACACTCGTCTGTAACGGATTGCAATTTGTTTTGTTAAGCTGTGTTGGTCATTGGTAAACTACCGGATTGGATGACACGCGTACTGCTTAGATGAAGAAGCCAGAAAATATGCTGTTTCGTATAGTTCTATTAGTTAAGATCTATTGTTATGTTTTTTGTTCCTGATATGACTTCATGTCAAAATATATATGAAGTGAATATCATACGTACCAATAAATAAGTTTTTGTTGTATATCTTTGTAGCTTCGATGTTAATTAATAACGCTATTATGCGTTACATTTATGCCAAAATATTAATTGCCAATTTGCATCACTTCACTAGCTTTGAATATAATTATAGAATTTACTATTTCAGTAAACAATTTAACTTTAATTAAATTAAGCTGGTTATATTTACATTCAGACTTTTTATAAGATTTATTTTATTATATTGCTATAAAGCGGATAAAATGGTCTACGATCATTCGTGAGATGTCCACATAAAAATATCGTTGTAGTCGAAGTAGCTCTGTAGTTGTAGGTATAGGTGTGTAGGACTGTCTAGGAGGGTTCGTTCCGGGAAAGGGAATGGGCGGTTGAACTCAACACGTCAATGAATATTTGATACCACTCGCCGACACACGCTGTTCATAGCTTTGTTGTAAACCGTAATATCATAAAATGGTTGACGAGATAATTTATAAGGTGCACCCTGGAGATAAAAAAATATATGTAAAAGTAAAAGTTTTCGTTAATAAAAAATATATTAGTTTATGAAATCATTCTGATTGTTTCCTCAAAATGTAGCTCTTTATTTAGTCTATTTAGTATGTCTTTGAACTTGAAATTCGATTTTGAGGCCAGTTTTCTAGAAAAAAACAGTACCATTAAACAATGCCGTTACAGTTTGTTAGGCTGCGACTTTTAATTGGATTTTTACGTAACGGCTTGTAGAATGAGTTTTGCATTTTAAATGTACGAGGCACGGACAACCTACAAAAATCAGGCAGCAGATAAATTAAAAATTGTGTTCTTAAAAACCGAAATCTCCAGTTACTCAATGCAGCAGAAATATTTTAAAACCTTCCGATGAATAACGTTCTCTGTGCCGCCGTAAAATTAAATTAGATACGTTTAAAATCAATTTTACTGCCGCCGAGCTTGTGTGTGAATGAGAAGATATTTTGCATTGAAATCCATTCTCTGAGAGAATTGAGCCAACAACATAAAATCGAAGACAGCATGAAATGGGGCTTAAACCGGGTATTTACGTACTTGATTACCTTTTAAACGAGCCGAGTGATATATTAATCACACATATAAACATATATATATATATTTAAAAGGTAATCAATATATATATATATATATATATATATATCTCTATCTCTCTCTCTCTCTATGGAATAAATCATTTCCGAATATAATTCCGTACCTATAAAATTTTAAATGCTCGTTAATTATACTTTATGCAGACGTGAAGTGCCCGTGGGCTGGCGAAATTAAGCGCTACACTTAATTTCAGTTAAGAGACTGCTATTATGATTTAAAACATTTTTGTGGTGATGCTGAGTTTAAACTGATTGTATAGGTAAATAGAGTAGCGACTAGACAATTGCGTTTGCAACAGTATTATCGGCGGATCGAGAGGCTTCTTCCTATTTGTAGTTCGTAGTAACTATGTTATACAACAGCATTAAGTTAGCAGTGAACCCGCGCAGGTAAAATTAGAGAGTATATTTTGCTAATATTTTCTTTAAAAAGCTGCTTGTACGCGGCCTTTTAACTTTATAGAAAATAATTTAGGATATGTTCGTAGTTAGCAATGTACTTGCCAGTTTAGACACATAAAAGGCTTCTCTGGAAATTATCATTACGTTACATCAATATATTACGAGGTCGCTGCACGGCGTCTAAGATATTTACACAATTATCAGACAAGATGTATGTGATTTTTAACACATGTCCTAATTTATTTTCTTAATGACAGAGATATTAAGTATTCTGTGCATCGACATTAATCCGACATTTACTTGTGTAACTCAATAAAAGCGTTGTGTAAAAAGATTCAAGCTTTGAGATGTCAAATAAAAATCTAACTCATTAATTGGGTTCAAAAGTATTTATTGAGATAAGTGTTTCAAGTTACTGAACAGGTTTCCTGGCGAATTAGAGTTGGTTGTTATAGCGCCTGGTGCCACCTATCGACCGATCTTACTTTCTATAAAAGGAAATCGAAATTATCTTACTACATGAAGCATTCCGTTTCTCTCAGTAGTTGAGATTATTATTGAATCCTCGCTCACTCAGTTTTACTTTTATTACGTTTTGGTTTACAAATCCGTAGGACGGTAATGTATCGGGTTGAGTTCAATATCCTGCGTGCTTTTGTATTTAATCATATACTTGTATTCGAGGTAAGTTGAAAATATATTATCTTTATTTATATTCTTTTGACAATCCTTGAATTTATAGTGGCACATACAGTGCACGATTTTACCGAGCGTGTAGTAGGTACCCGTTCTCTTTAGGCGAATGAAATCAGTTTTAAGAGTTTTCCGTGTGATGGGAGTGCGTCCCTTCCATCACGCTGAGTGCCACATCCGATTATATTAGGATCATGCTCAATTGGCCGCTCTCACCCGTCAGCGACTCAATCATCCAAACGAGTACCAACTGCTCCATTTACGGGGTTCATTGTTTTGAACATGACCTGACGGACTGAAATATCCATCTTTATTGAGTTGTCTCCGTGGCAGGTCAGAGCCACGAAATTCGATTTCCTGTTTCTATTAGCGAACCGGCGGCCACGATACGTCTAGTTTTATCGAATCGATGCACATAAAGGAGGGACGCCAGAAATTGTTTCAGTAAACTTTGACCGCAAACACTCTCAAATCTCACTTTGTTTGCCGACAAAGGTTCTTAAAAGGTTCGACGACCCCGCGTAAAATGCGGTACGTGAAAAAACTGCCGGTGACGAGTAATGGTGGACAGTAATTCATTCGGAACAAAGGAAGGGAGCGAACGTTTCAATGGACACAAAGCACGGTTAATTGCAATGTATCTAGTTTGCCTTAGATGGAGTCAGTTCTTCGCCTGCAGCGATATAAATAGCGAGGCGGACCGGGCCACAGATGTAAAGTGGACACCAGTTTTAGAAGTGTTTGCTTCTATTCCGAACAAGTGTAAATAAATCTAGCGAGTGACTTTCCTTTCTGTCGGCCGTGTCGCCTTGTCCTGTCGCTTGACGGCCTGACTGCGAGCACTCGAGCACACGAGCACACAAGCATACGAGCACAGTGCACGGAGCACCGAGCAGTCGCACCTATCACGTGGCTATCATTCATGATTTAAATAAGCTGCTTACACGTCGGTAAGCGGAAATAAAATTAATACACGCCGCACTATGTTAATTATTTCATGTCAATGCTCAACATTACTTACTTGATGATGCTATGAATGTGTTTCAATTATTAATATGTATTTTTCTTCTCATTTATCATGTTTTTTTCAAACTCAAAACGGGTCATGTTTATCACTGTTGGCAACACGTATTTACACTGATTATAATGAATAAAAAATGGCATGTGCCTCATATTGTGATTGTTAATGTATCCACAAAAATTAATAAAAGTATACGTATTTACGCATTTTACACCAGTAAAGTTTATTCAAGGATGCAGCAATGAAAGTAGTCTGACTGGCAGTGGTTCAAATGTATACTTAATTAAATAACTGTTCAGTCGCAACTAAACATATGAGATCACTCATTAATGTCATCGTCATTAAGTGATAACCTTTGGTAATATTAATTATGTTTGAAATTCGGTTTGTTCGGCGATCAACATTTGTACATTAATTACAATTGTGTCAATATGTACTTGGTGAAATGAGGCTTTGGGACAAAGTCATTGTTGCATTAGTTATCTTATCCACATATGCATAAATCACTGAATAAGGTCAATGACATTGTTTATATATGAAAATTAAAATTGAACGGTCGCCTTGTGTTTTTGTAATTTGTATAAGTTATGAACCGTGAAGTTTTCGATTGGATTATTACGTCGCGTAATCCATTTTGTGTGACTTTTCTGATTTGGCAATATGCTTGTGCTTAATCCCAATCACATATTGGGACAGAAATAAGCTCGGTGAAGTAGCACTAAAAAACCGTCTGCGTAGTGCTTACTCTTTCAAGATACAGGCATGAACTTATTTTAGTAAGAAGTTAAGAAAGTGCAAATATATCCTACTTTTCGCGATAATACGCGGCGAGATATCAGCATTTGTGAACAATAACCTTGTGACTTGTGATTCATTGTGAATTCAAGTGTGTGAATTGCTTAAAGTTATAAAGCGGGTAACCGTCTATAAATCTCCGGGGGAAATCTATTTAAGTAAATCAAAGGAAACGATCCGAAACTAAGAATAGATATTATCCTCCCATCTGGTGGATAACCACGAGTGCCGCGAGTCGCGACGCGAGTACGCGGTGCGACGCAGTGGAATTCTGCGGGGTCTGCCGCCCACCCAAGCGTAACCCAAGAGTTAAGTTTCAAGTAATATTCAATTGCACCGAGCCATGAGACACAATGCGTAAAGGGTAGGCAGGTAGCCACGTGTCCTCACTCTGTGGTCACGTTTCTATGTGTCGGTGAATTCCTTACGCATCGGGACAATTTTTCCCACGGCCTTACGTTCTACTGAGTGCTAACCAACGCGAACAACTAGCCTAAATATAATGTTCTCTTGCTCTCAATAAGCGTGCTAGAAAGAGATAAAAGCTATATCTCCCCACAATGCCTAATTTAACATGTGAAGTTTACTGCAATAGATATTGTGTTCGGGCACATGACCGCTGTTGAAGTAATTGTATTGTGAGTAATGGTTTTCTTAATGTCATTAATTCTGAGCGCACGGAATGATATAACACACACGGGTGCGCGCATACACAATTTGATGCAACGTAATAAGCGTGGCGCAAGCCGGTGGCGATGGCGAACCAAAACAAATGGACGCGACACCGTTACACCACTTCGCAGAATTAAATAAAGTAAAAAAGACAGTAAGCAACGGTAATCTTTGTTCGTGGCCTAAGGTCGAAACCCCGACTCCACGGACAAGCAGCAAGACGGTAAGCCACCGCGGACACGCCAGATGTAACACTCAGATAGTTCGATCGTAATTAAAACTAAGCCGCGACTGAACGCTAGGCAGAGTCAACGGCCGAATGCATAACGTAACAACGCAACAGATTTTATCTCGGCTAACACAAGTGCCAAATGCGAAGTGAGTAAAAAATAAGTGGCAAAAAGTCTCCTGAGTGGTGCCGTGTGTGCTTTAAAAGGATAATAAATAACCGAAGTCGGTCGAGCGTCACCTTTAATGCACCCACATGGCACAGTTCTCCTCGGCGAAACCGTTCGCCTGCTTCTAAACAATATTATAAATGTGAGTGCGGTGTGCGGTGTGCGGCGGCATTAATAACGCGTTTACTGCACACAGCGGCACAAACAATTACAATTAGACCATGGGTTCACTTAAGACGTACAGTAATTAGTCACAGCAATTTAAAACTAGGGCGGACGAAAGGACTTCCCGATGATTCGTCAGCTCCACGTACGCGCTCGGCTTGAGCGTGCAAGTATATCGAGCGACGCGTTCCACATCAGAATTGGATCAGGTCGGCGCCAGTCCCAAAGGACTGGTATTGACGCCGTCGATGGCAAAAACTCGATACGCGGAAGCCATCTCGATTCTATAAAACATAAGAAAAGGCAAGTTTCTCTTCCAGGAATTCTTGAAGCACGGTAACCATTAACGTAAACAACAAAGCTGGAAAAAATAAGCGGTAACGTTGCTATTGTGTGTCCGCGCGGCGAAGACGGAAGGCGGGAGTCGTGGGAGTGAGCGCGGGAGCGACCTGCTCCGCCGCGGGAAACTTCGCTCCGTGGCCTGTTCACATCGCCGGCAAAAACTAATCAGTACCGATTCAAACGCGCTGCACAATATTCACATGATTCAATGATATGTCAGCCGACGATCAAATTTAATCGTTGATATTAGTTGTGATTAAATGTGTTTTCACTTTAGGCGCATACCTAAAGTCCCTAGTACTTTGATGTTCGGTAACTTACGAGGTCTTTGCGAACACATCCACAAAACGATCAAAATATTTATTGCACTTATAACGATGCGCAATTCATAAGATGCAACTCGCATTCAGCTAAGTGTGATATTGCATAAACAACACGATTTCATTTCGCAAATAATAATTATGCACACCCGTTGTGGACATCAAAGTCGTCGCCTACAATAAAGTAGGGGGTTTACGGCTCCAAGAATGAGAGTGATCATACTTAAAGTATTAACTTACAATGTGAGTGATCCTAAATTGGATTTCACCTCGCATAGTAGTTAAAGTTGTTGATCATCGATGAGGTGTGTTTGTGTGTCGGGCAGGTGCGTGATTTCGCCGGAGTGGCGGCGCCTGCGGGCTGTGCCACTCGCGGCAATGTCAATGTGAACATCACTATAACACGGCCTTGTTGGCTTTATACCATTTGCATCATTGTGCCACTCAATACCACATGTTCATATTTTTTGTCACGATGCAAAATTTATTTGTATATCCATTTATTGACTTTTAATTATTCGTGCGGTTGTTATTTTATTTAAAAATGCTTCAACAAAATCAATATGTTCCGGGTGTTGTGTTATTAAGTTTTAATTTTTGCCGAGTCATCGTTTATTTTATTCTTGTAGTTATCTTTCACTTATTTGAACGTCATGTTCATGTTCTGGGTATAACAACTGGTTTCGATAATTTCGAATTCAATATGTTAATGCGCAATTATCCGTTATCGTGGCTGTTTCAGCGCTGCGAGGCTTTTTGGCTACTACAAAATATCACAATTTAAAAGTAGGCAAAAATTTGTCTTAAAAATACTGTGCTACTACATAAGTAGTCTTCACTAATTTTACGAAGAAGTAATTTAATTAAAACACACACTCAATCGATAATAATGAAGTGAAATGACAATAACTAATTTCGTATTTTTTTGTCATCGTATAAATTTATTCCAATAACTCAATTCAAATTCAAGTTTTTGAAAATAATTATAATTTATTTATTTAAACTTTTTATACAATATGTTGTAAAATGGCGGACTTTAATCGATGTTTAAACCACTGAGTTCTAATTTAGAACTTGTATTGCCAAAACAATATTAGTATTGGAAGATTATTGAATGTTACGAGGCTGAAATATCATCCGCAAGAATGTGTGGAACGCATGCAAAGTTTACATTACTGTCTGCATTGTGTCCACAAGAAATGAGCTGAGCGACGACGAAACATACGTATTTAGGAGTTGTATACACAACATCTAAAGGTTGCATGTTCATTTGTACACATCAAAGGAAAACGAGATCAAAGCATGTGCATTTATTAAATCCAAACCACTTTAGTGACAGATCCTAATAGAGTCAGTCATAATTATACATTAACCTTTAGACTCAAGTTGTTTATAATAACTGTTCATTACACTTTAAAGTTAAGAGTACATTATCGGCTCATTTATTTTGACTTCAGTATCAAAATGCCTAATAATTTAATTCAAAATGTAATAAGAAGTCAACATGTTAAGTATACCACTTAGGTTAATGTATCAGGAAACATAAATTCATAGAATTATTTTGTTTATGTTATGCTCTCTTCCTATTATGTCTTTTATATGTAACTATTCCCAATATGTTATTACCTAAATTAATATTATCAAAGTATGTATGGCAAGATATTACATCCACGGCCATTATTATTCAGTCTGGTTTCAAAAGGCTGGATCTTATAGAAAAGCTTTATTGAATGGAGATGAATAGAGGGAGACTCAATGTAACCATGTGATGAGCTGGATTATACTAAGCTTATGAAATACCTTACTGAGCTTATAATATTATGTACTTTTAAAAATAAAATGATCTTTGGTTGTTGAGTGAGCCACACAATTCAACAATCGCTCCTTGAATGTTCATTTACATAAAACTATAGAAATGTCATTAACACAGCTGGTTGCGTTATGATAAACTGCACAAAGAACTTAAAGGATTTGCGTAAACCGGTAGAATAAAGTAAACAAAGATACAGTACGGATAATTTATGTTAATGCTGCTTGTTCGTACATAGAGTAAAATGGGTTTAATGTTAGTTTAAAATAAAAACATGTTGCTTTCGAGAAATGTTCCTTTGAAAAAGTTTCTTCATAAACTACGGTATAGTCAAAGACAATCAAGTTGTAATTTTCTACGCCATGCGTGTGACCAAAGAGATTTTTAAAGCATGTTAAAATTTTTATTACAATTTTTAATGTTAATTGGCAAAAATTATGACATTTCTAGACTGGGGTACGCAGTAACGGGGACGTGTGCTCCAGTTAGTCTACTTCGCGTTAGACGTGTCTGGCCACCGTCAAATGAATTTGCCGGACAGTGTGAAAGAGGTCAACGAAAAGTACAAACTTGACTTTTGTACGCTATTGTTATTTTTAAACGAGCGACTTTCGACAATGCGTAATGCCGATTGTCATCGTATTTAGCCGCCGATTGTTTTTTATTTGATCAAATTCTCACTCGATTGTTAATATCAATAAACAAACTAGAACGTTAGCGCCTGGGATATACGCGCACGCGATCAATTGTACTCGAAGCAATGATTTCATTTATCCCATTAATATAATAAATCGGAATGCGTGTTCTGTTTATTTGTTGCTCAATCTCGCCGTCACGATGTAAATGATTGAGATGAAACTTTGCATATGGGTACCATTCCTCTATATATCATATGTGATTCAGAGCTCCGCAATATGGGGGATATTCCAAGACGTAATGTAAATCAATTTTGAATTTAGCTGATACCTTTTCCTATGCTAAATGTTGAATGTAGGCAATAGTTCGCTTATCGAATTTGGAAAAGGTCATGAGTGCTTAGAACGGGCGCACTAGTCGCGATTCTGACTTGTAAAATACTGTAAAGGTCACTAACGGGACTGCTGCCGAGTGTTACTATTATGACAGGCAAGAGATTTGTGCCAATCGGGAGATATGGACCGAAGAGGTCAAAAATATATTAACAATACCTGTATTTAATTCATGCATAAAGGAAATCAAATAAATGATTTTGGGTTTGGTAATTCATTTAATTAGTATTACACAACAACAACGGAATATGTTGTCATTTATAAAATCTTCATACCGTTGCAATAACACTTATTCGAAATCGAGGATTTTTAAGAGCACAGAACTGAACTCAGTGATAAGTTCATGAACCTTTATTCGATAACAAGATTGCATAAATAACATGTTAATGTGTAAAAAACGTGATGAATACAAAAACATGAGCATGTGCGCGCCAAAAGGTCCTGCACAATGAGTGAAGGGACAACAAGCGACGATAACTCCGCTCATAATATTTACACTAATCGTAATCTCGGCCACTAATGTTGACTCGTCCATCTAATATCAGTGGAAATACAAAGTTTGTATCCTCCATAGCAATTGCTTAATAACTTAACGTTGTAAGCTCGCCGTCGGTTCTAAGGTTTTAGACATTGGTGCCTATTTTTCGTCGCTTGTAAAAGATTTCAACGCAAGTTGTAGAGCGATTTGGTTTGTGACGCCGTAAATCTGTTGATTCTCATAGTTTTTCATAACATATTGTGAGTTTGTTTTCACAGTGTGTGTTTGTTTTGATAGTTCTATACATATTGTATATGCGTGTTTATTGTATTGAGATATCGCAATCTGTTCGAAGTAGGTAGATTGATTTTTATATGCGAACTAAGGACAAATTGCGTACATTTATAATATATTGCTGTTATTTCGTAAACAAACGTAATTAAATGATGCTGGTTATTAAGTTAAATTAATTAGGTGATTGCGAATATAATAGATAGCTTTATCGGGAACGTATTTAGCAAATGTAGATCGGACAAAGCCATCTAGGATGCTAAATTACATGATCGATACAAACGATTAAAGCAGAAAATCAATTAGCGACGAGTGACGACTAATTAATGAATGTGAGCAAATAATAACCGATAAAGTAGCCTCTTTGACCCAATACAAACAGTGACATAGAAACTGTTTCGAATGCAGCAAGCCGCGCGACCTTCGTTCAGTAAAATGCGGTTCGCGATCTCCTCTCGCGGTATAAATCAGCTGGACGAGGTTCCTACATAAATAAATTAAAATTCAACGCGTACTCACCGTAAACAGACGGCCGTATTGAAAATAAACCGTACACCTCCAATGTGCTGGTCACAAAACAAAATAAACAACACAAAAACCAAAACTGTCAAGCGTGAAATGAAAGTGTACGCGACAAACGAACGTACGATATGTCAAAAACACCACTTTGTAACACGTCGTTGGAACTGTGTCGGACGAGAGAAGTTTCGCTGCGGGGAGCGAACGCGGGTGCGTGTTGTGCGCTCGGTGGTCTCGAGTCGAATGCTCGGTTGCTCACTGGCGACTCGATGCAGCGCTTCGAGCTCCGCGAGCTGGCTCGTGTCGCGCGACTCCGTCCGTGTCGACTCTCGGCTCCCGTGCCGCGATATACTAAAAGAAAATTGCATCTTAATATGCATATAATCGGGGATCTGGCGGCATCCGGTGAGCAGAATCACCAACGCTACCATTGTCTGGCATATTTACATTTATTGACATGTTAATAGTCATGCTTTGGTTTTTGTATGGGTGAAATTACTGCTTTAGTTTCAAAAATTGTTTGAATGCTCAAGTGGGGTTGTCATATTTGAGTCGAGGAATGATTGGTATGCGTTTCATATATTTTCAAAAAAAAAAATTAAAATTGTAGATTGTGGTAATAATATTTAGTAAACCCATCATATAAGGAAAAAAATATCGTATATTATTCTGTTGTAAGTTATTAGCAATGTCATAAGTTAGTTTACATTTTACGCTAGGGATTTAGGGCTATAAAATTTGTTTATCTGGGTCACATTTTTTGAAGAATCAATATTATTATTGGTAATTATCAATAGTAGCGAAACAGTCGCTAGGCTGATTCATGCGTTCGGATATTATATATACACATTATACACATTGAGTTATTGTAAGAGGCCGCAAGCTCTGTATGGCAATAATCAACCGGAATATTGATTTGGTTACTTCTAGAACATACATGTATAAAGGGGTCCATAAACTAGGCATTTTTAACGCTGAAAATTTCATATCTTAGGCTTTAGGAATAATGCGGTGTGTGATTTTAGTGACAACATCTATTTTAATTACTACGGCTCATGATCAAAACACCTTTGCTTATGAATATCTAATTTTCGGGCTATTATTAAAAATAAACGCGTTCGGCATTATGTATTCATAGTAAATAAATTGAATAATTCATTGCAATTTTTTGTACACACCTGCATACTATTAAGCAAATTCGATAAACATGGTAATAATATAAATACGATATTTTTATTCCGAACATGAATTCTTTAAGATAATAACCAATTTTTTATTTGTATAATTGTTTCGGAATGCAATTTTACAAGGCGAGTAGCAGATATCGTGTGATGGGAGAAAGTTTGGAATGCTAAAATTATTTGTTTTGCATAAGGAGAAAGATTAACCCCTCGGGGAGTACTATGCACCTTATACAGGCTGTGGATTATACTTATAATATTTTATTACTATACAAAAATATCGCGACTAGTTAAGTCTGGATACCATTGAGACCTTTACAAAAAATTCTACATTATACATGACATCTGCCAACCCGCAACAAGCAAGCGTAGTGCCCAAACTCCTAATCAACTTTTGATCGGACAAGTTTTGTGCTGTACAGTGAGCGCACCGGTGAGCGTATAAGGCTTGATATATTTCTATATATTTTTTTTATGAAAATATAAACTAAGTTACTCAATTGCAAACGCTTCCCGAGGGATCTCTCGCGGCGAAACATAATGTTGTAGTCATTGCTCTACTTTGTCAGGAAAGCTTTAAAAACCGTCCCTTGTGATCCAGAGGCTTATCTCAAAGGGAATACATGCAGGATGCGAGCTGTGCGGTGTTTATGTATATTTAAATATGTGGAATACGTAATATATAGTCTCAATTTGGCATATTGTTCTATCTTTGTAACGTAAAAATATATAATTCGCAATATTTTTGATAAAATGTAATCTTAACATAAAAACACATTCAAATGTTAATCGGTAGATATGATAAAGCGAGGAATGTAAAGCGGAGAACTGTTGGCTCATGGCTGATGGGGTCGAAAAGTTCTAGAGTGGAGGCCGCGTACTGGCAAGCGCAGCATCCGATGTACACCCACGCAGATAGCACAGAATCTAGGAAATCGCTGGGTGCATGCCATTCACCACACATCACTCCCCAATTCACAGATCGGTGTAGAAATACTTAGGGAGGCCCATGTTCAGTCCTGGTTGAATTTAAGTAACTTTGTAAATGTCAAAGTGTTAAATGGAAATTTAAGCATTATCGTGTTGATTTTAAGAAATTGGTCTTTATGTATTTTCTTACCACATAACTGACGGTCCTTCTTATGGTAAGTAATTATTACCTTTATTCATGTGCATCTATATTGCTGGGCCTACATTGTAAAATGTATGTCTAATTTATCTGAAAATTATGATTTAAATATACAATTTTATATGAATTGTGTGATTGACTA
This sequence comes from Theretra japonica, assembly GCA_033459515.1. Taxonomy (NCBI): domain Eukaryota; kingdom Metazoa; phylum Arthropoda; class Insecta; order Lepidoptera; family Sphingidae; genus Theretra; species Theretra japonica. Next base: position 9,915,069 of record CM065943.1, read on the forward strand.
TGCAATACAAAAATGATATAGAAATTGATGAGTTTTTTTTACTTTTCAGAGGAAAATAAACGGGGTTTGCATTTAAACGTCTTAAATCCGATAAGATGTAACCTTGTGCCTTATTGCGATAATTCGCAACGCGATAACGTTCTTTATGCCAGGATTTTCCCAGTTAAAGGAAAATGAACTAACTTCTGCGTTATGTTTAATTATTTATAGTATTTAAAAGTTACATAATTGGTCCAGTGATAGCGAATGTAGGTTGTGAACCGTTTGGCCCTGAGGTCAGCCTCTCTTTGTAAGTTTTACGTTGCGAAAATATAATTTTCTCAGTATTAGGTAATTCCGGTTCATAAATATGAGTATAATCCTTCCGAAACATGTGTAAAAGTCCTGGTTCACAAGTGGAAGAGCCTTGCGGTAGCTCATTAAAAATACAGTACAAATGGGTCCGCCCAACCGGCTAGTACCATTGTTTCAAAAAAACTGTCGTGATATAACAGCTTCCTTGTGAAATGAAATTGGTTTATTGGTCATGTAATCAATTAAATGGCTTTTATCATAAGTCAATTCATAATATTGAATATCTATAAAACGATAGATATATGTATTTAACGTAAACCAATTTCATTTAATATTGTAATTGGATTACGATGGTCTTCTTGTTTATTATTTATAACTATTTTATGAGAACTATTTATAAGAAAACATTTTATTGAAGGAAATACATTACTCGTATTTTCGTTAATCATCTGAGTGGACCATAAGTACCTATTACTAAAACGACACGGGGTGATTTAATGTTGTGGCGTTTCGTTGAGGGAGTGAAAGACACTGTTGAAGACCTAGAAGCTGCTGGCTGGATATAGAAAACCTTCTACATCAAGACATTATATATATTATATATTCATACATTATATATATTCTAACCTTACAAAGTTTCCTATATGTTGATATAGTCGTACTGTGGCTACAGCGAGCTCTACTACTTACAATGAGGATAGCAATTTTGTTTCTCAGTAAAAGTAACAATATGATTTCAAACTTGAGTATAATCGAAGTCAGACTTAGTTTTGTTGCCAAAAGGCACGTGTAAAGTGTCTACCCTTCACTGGAGTTGTTAAATTGTAGTGGCATAAGATGGTGTACACGTAAATGCCATTTACAGAGCTTTACGACACATTAAGGGAATTACCTCGTATCCATAATTCCCGATGCAATTAACTAACATTATCGATAGTGATTTCATTGATAATGAGGATCGGTTTTAGTATATAAGGCGACTCATCGTTTTCAAGTATTGTATTATATGGATACTAATGGTAATTCAGTCTAATGTACTGCATAATAGTTTATTTTTTAAAAGGGGTATTTGTAAGAAATATAAATTGTATAAAATTTTATTAAAACAACTTGATTTTTTTTTAATTTTTTATTTCATTTGGTACACAAAGAGCATAATATATTAGATCGCTTATTTTAGAGTAAGTAGTATACATTTTAATATTTAAATGAATATGTCCATGATAGGCGTACACAGCTTTGGCCTAAATAAACAATAACCACTTGATTATGTGGTAATGTTAAACAATGAAAAATAAATTAAATAAAACTACAATAATCAAACAAAAAATAATGAAAGTACAATTATTACTCTTCTATACTATCAATTTATATAAATAAGAACATAAAGAACATTGGCAATGAACAGACCTTTTTTTACACCAGAATATATTGTTTTATGTGTACTTGTTAGAAATGTATTTGTCTTTCTCTTCATTTATTGGTTTTTTCTAGTATATGTCTTTATACCATTCTTGCATGGGGTGTTTATGCGTGTTGCTGTTTCTGGTACATTATTTTACGAGTCAACCGACAGCCGTTTACCCGACATGAACTCTTATAATAATAAATTAATCTTTATATGCACATCCGTTTTATATTATATCATTATCCTTGACCCAGAGACTTGTGACGAACGGAACACCATAAATTAATTTCGTCACATGTTGTACATTTTTTAACAAAGAGTAATCGATGCGGTAACAAAATGATTGTTATGTTCAGTTGCGTGTGAAAGTGACAATATCGCGTTAGCAATTTTTTTCTTTACGATCATACATAAAAATACATTTTTGGGAACGAAAGCTGGGGTCATTTGTTTTACGTTATTACACATCAGAGTTTTATTTGGCCCATAAAATTGACCGCGACGTGACTTATATTTGTGGTGTAGAAGATATCAAAGAGAAAGGTGACGACGTATGTATATCATCAAGCATGTTTATTTAATGTGCGGGTTTTTCTTCCTCCACATGTAGTGAAATAAGATAATTATTATTAATTACTTTAGCTTAAGATTTGTTTTGCGTCGTGTAGGGGCAAATTTTGGAAGAGCCGAAGCCTGTATAAAAGTTGTGTACCCTATTATTATTTTTTAAATTATGCTTTATTGCGAAGGCCCGGCAAACGAATAAATAGGTCTGATGGTAAATGATTACTGCCGCCCATGACCATCCACAGCGCTTGGTTCATAGATGTGTTGCCGGCCCGTAAAATCAGAAGGTGAGCGGGAAGGAAAAAGGATGGGAAGAGGAAAGGAGTATTGGGTTTCCCTCAATCTCACTCACCGAACGAAACACTACAGCAAAGCTGTTGCTTCACATCGATTTCCAGTGAAATAGTGGTATCACCCCGGACGAGCCTGCCCATTCATGTTGAGTCATGACTGGTAACAGCGTGACCACCACATATTTATCCTGGAAATCGCACCTTATTGAGGTATTATTGCAAAGTCAACCTCTTATTGGCTGCGTCAAGGCGTCAATGGGTTCAATGCTCATATTTACGAAACGCTTAGGAGTATCTTTAGGCCTGGTTGATTTAAAGTGTAGGTTACATTTAAAAACAGCTGTTTTTTTTTTCAAGAAGAAGCTCACACTCAGTCGTTTTTAAGAGGCAGTTTGCAAAGGGCGATGAACCACACTTTCAGTTACGTGTAAAAGGGCGCAATTAAGCGCCTGTTAAGGACGAACGATTGAAACAGATTTGTAAGCAGAAATTGTAGAGCTGAAAAAAGTTTTAATTAATGCAGATGTGAAAAAAATGTGTTAAAAAAATTACGCGTACGTATAACGTAACAGACGTGCGTCAGTTACAAAATTGAGTAATTAAAAATTTGTTCAACGTTATTTAATACAAAGTGTAATGGAAGAGCTAACTTTAGATACAAGGACTTTAGAGTGCATTTATGGAGTGTAAGTAGCACATACCTATCAAATACACAGTTGTTTAGAATGAGTCTATATTAACCTCTTTTTTCGTTGATAACATTACAAGAATAAAACAAGACATTCCTCTGTGGGTGTCTATACGTTATTACATATAGCGAAAACATTAAATCCGTTTTTAAGTTTGTTGAGTGCATGGATTAATGTGGTATTTGGCATAGTTAAATGTATATAGAGTGGAAGGACGATAATTAAAATGTTTACAGGCGTTACAAATAATTTAAATTAATTAAAACAAAACATTCATTGTTTACATTCATTCTGCCAATGACAAATACATAAACGTCCACCGGTTATTGCTACACAAGTGGCATAATAGTACAAAGTCAAAATAGTTATGCTTAAGCAATTATTAAAGAGGACTATGCTTCTTCAAGTTGAAAGAAGTCGCTGGATGCCGTCCAACAGGTCAATGTGGAGATCTTTGAGGGAGGCCTAGCTTCGGCAGTGGACTTTCTGTGGCTGAAGAGAGAGAATGAGAAAGATGCTTCGACACAATTTTCTAAATGACTTTCGACCTTTAAAAACCCAAGGAATCCCAGTCGAATTTCGACCACTATGGGAGAACTATTTATGGATAAATCTTGTAATATTGCAGTCAAACTAACTACCATTTATACATTTATGAATACAAAGTTTAAAACAACTGAGATAAGAACACAAATTAACAACAGTAAGTTAATTTTTAACTCAAAATGCATTTCTTAATTCGACTAACCAACGCCACAAAACATTAGAAAAACGTTTCTTATGTAACGGGTAACTTCTAAGTACCGTAAATACATTAGCCGACAAACAAGTGCATAATTACGTGCTTCTAATTTATTGTTCACTCTGCACTCTACTATAAAGAACTTATTTAGCAAACCATTTTAAACTTGTATTATACTGTCCCACCTTCCTGCACCGAGAAAACTTTTTAATCAACATCTTTCGTACATCTGCACTCATGAATAATAAGTATCTACATTTTAACAAACAATACAATGTTCCTTGTGTATTTTAAGTAATTTCTAATAGCCAGTATGGAAAGGAAGTTGTTTCAACAATGTTTTTGAGATTTTTTACTACTATCTCTTTATTAATTATACTTTCGTAACAATATGAGCACGTAGCTATGAAAAGGTGAATAACAAAACAAAGTGGCTACATTACACATAATAGTGGTGCGACCCAGATAGAGTATCAGAAAGAGACATGGTTGTCTTAAATTAATTCACACTTTTGCGTTGACTTTGGAATCAAATACAGACAGGTTACACCCGAAACACGACGCACTTGCATGGGTCGTTATACCGACTTTATCACCTTTGTGTACACTATCCGGATGGAAACGAATATCTCATCTCCAGCAAATTTTGACTAGTGGTGATTTTCGTTATCAGACCATAGTATATTCGATGTAGGCCTGTCCAATTGCCCGCCACTGAGCATGATCTTTGGCTCCTTTCGCCCATTCAATTGTCATGTTGTACATTAATTCAACTGGTATACACTGGTGCCTCATGTGAATCACGGCAATGAGTCACTGTGACGGTTCTTTACCGTGCACATTTTTTATTCCATCTGGGTGCTAAGATTATATCTTTGCCAATTGTAGCCAATATTCTACTCTTTGATCTAAAGATATTGTTCATTAATTGTGAACCGTGATTTTTTTTGTCCGATTTCATGGTCGCGCAATCCATAAAATATGATTTTTTTTAGTTAAAAAGATAAGAAAAACCCATGAATAATTATTAACTAGTGTCCGGCACTGCAATCGGCTCGGCTTTTATTATGTTTTGAGTTGGAAAGAAGCTCCAAGATTAAATATCACTATAGCTTTGCGAATTTTATCGGAGGTTGCCTATGTATGTTCTATACAATTTTTTGGTTTTAAAATCTTCAAAGGAAAAGGTTAATTGATATAATACTACGTATACAGCACAAATCTACAGAGTTGAATATGCGATGGAGTTCATTACCTTAATGGGTGATTGTTCCCCGTGTAATGATGATTATTCCCAGGGCACAGTCATTATCCCGGAATAAAACCTCTTATGTTACTCCGTTACACAAAATGTATGCAGCAGATGCTTGCGTTCTTTTTAATATAAAAGATACACGAGTATCGGAAATTATAACAGATATATGTACATTTAACTCTGCAATAGTCGTGTTACTATTTTATAAGGCTCTATAGAGTCTACTCTACAAAAACATAAAAGCTCTACATTCTAAAGAGCTAAGTTATGAAAAACTTTTTAAATGCCTCCACAGCATTTATTTATTTGAGGTATTAGTGCTGTTTAAGAACATGAAACACATTTGTGAATAGCAAGGAAAATTAATCTTTTAAGTCGTAATTATCAACTAAAGAAGCATCAGTTTTACTTGCGTTTAATTCTGATTTCTCTCATAGAAGTTCGCTTCACCCTTTGCTGTTTAAGTCTTTTCATGCGCATAAGGGAGTAAAGTAAAAAAGTTTGTGTGAGGGTTGTCAGTTTATGATATTTGACATACGTATTTTTGATGAGGGAGAGGGAAACTTACCGGTACTCAATAGCCGACAAACGAGACGTGAGTGACGTGAGGGAGGGATCCCCTTTATTTTAATTTTATGTGCTATTATTAGCTTTGATATCATATGTATAGGTAGACAGATTGATATGCTTCATCGTACTTAACTGAATTAAGGAACAAATAGTACAGAAAACCTTACTAATTAGAGATTTGGCGTTCTTTTCAATATAAGACATCCATAAGTTGTGGTCGTCATGTATTTATCATATTTGATATTTTGACAATTCCTTGTCTTATTTAATTTCGTTGTGGACTAAGAAGCACCTAGTTCCCCTACGAGTTGCTGAGCGTTTTCACTTGGTTTCAATGCTTTCTGTGCAGATGTCCGATTGTGGCTAGTAGGAGTTACAGTGGTGTGGTAGTGAGCGGGATAGTGTTAGTCATGTTAAAAATATTTAAAACATACGTTAAATTTGTTGTCACGGGTCTCTTTATTTCCTTGTAGAATATATTACCACTCTTAATCGTACTCTCGATTGTAGAGTAGGCCCTGCCCTGCAGTGGGCCGGATATGGGCTGATACAATACAATACAATAAATTTTATCTGGGGATGGTAACTTAGCTAAAATACCCAATAAACTAAAGACTGCTAAAGTTATAATGGGACTCTAAATGAAGAGTCTACAAAATTGGGAGCAAAAATCTAAATTAATTGAATGTCTCAGCAAGCACGAATCAACTTTGTCAAACCAGCAATTACGATTATCGTCATTGTTGGTTTGACAAAGTTTACAATCATTAATCTACATCGGAAAACTTATGTGTGATTTGAAAATTTTGACATTGGTCCGGCGAACAGACTAATTAATTGTATACGACCGCAAAACCGCAGTCGCTACTGCGGTGTACTAACGTCAAAGTTTCTCATACAATATGGGAGGAGACTTGTTCCCACTATTAGCAAATTGGCCGATACTGAAAATTTATACACCAAATTAGTCAATGTCCATTTGAGATATAGATGTTGGGAAGTAATTTAGTAATTTCCAAAGTTCGTTTTTTAAGGCCTTGTTTTAGTTAATACCTTCTATTGTGGTTGAATAATACAGTAAATTGATTTTTTGTAACTTACGAAACTCAATAAAATATTAAAAAAATGCTTTGTCAAGACTAGGATATTATTAGCCTAGGATTTAAATGGGCTTTTTTTCCATCTACTTCTATCTTCTATTTGAGGCCTTTTAATTAAAGGAATTTTAATTAAAGGAGTTTTAAGAAAATTTAAATTACGACAAGTAATTTCCAACTTATGGATTGAGTTTAACAAATAAGTGTTAACAGTTCATGAACGGGTTCATACATCAACGAGGTTTTTTAACAGGGGATAAATACGTAGTGAAAATGATAAATAAGTAAGTAAATAGAGTCCATATTGTCCTGACCCTACATTAAGACACAAGTCAGATATTACGAGAAATGTATATTTACAACACGTATAGGTGGGGATAATGTTTTAAGGATATATTTTTTGTATTGAGACTTTACTTTGATCTCACTCTTTTTATAAATTCGCATTAATATTGGTCGTAAACAGCATGCCCCATTTTATCCCATGTATTTTTAATCTGATTGTCGTTTGTCAACGTCGGACTTACTGCCTTGCGCGGTTCATAATAACGTTTTACAATCATTTTAACTGTGTACAACGTTAACAAACGTCATATGAAATTCCAATATTTAAATACTTCTCAATAAGTTTTTGTGTTGTTTAATAACGACTGATACTCACTAGTATATGGTTTGGGTGTGGTTCTGTCGTCATCGATGTAATGTCAGGTTACGGTTAATTATTTATTTTATTTTATTCTTAACACTTTGTACAAATTGAGTATATCTGGAATAAATGCTTGAGGCATAATAGGTTATCATGGATATGTATATGTACTTGAATGTCATCTCGATATATTTACTGCATGAGTATAAATTATTTTGATAGTCTTATTGGTGTTGACGTATCCTAGTTCGGTAGTTTTTTTATAAATTCGCATAACTAAGCGGCTTTTCCGATAATGAGTAATAATTACCTTACCACAGTCATGTACGCTGGAGGCGTTAATGCGTGTTCTGCCATTGAAAAAGGACGTGGAAAAGGGGAGAAAAAAAAGGTATGGATTATTGGACCGTCCGGAATTAAGTCATTTCGGGATTTAGGTACTAGCGGAATTCGTGTTCCTTTTTCGAATTATAATGTAGGTCCCGAATGAAATTATAAGAAATATTCTATCTCATGCAATAATAAAACTGCTTAAATTATAATTTATATTGTGAGTAGCTAAAACATATAATGGACAGAGGAACTATTTTGTAAGAAAATCAATATTACCATAAAGCACGATATCTCCTTCACGGAGCCGATGGTAAATATCGTAGAAACTTGCAGACGAAGGGCTATGTAAATTTAAAATGATATGTGCGTTTCAGCGGCAATAATTTGAGTTGGGTAGAAAGTGAGTGTTTCGCCTTGTAATGCGACATGCTGCTCCGGCCAGATGTCACGATTCCGCTTTCATCCATCACGGCCGATTCAGCCTTTTGTAAATAAATGCTATAGTTTCTCTAATTTTGTCACTGCAATAGCATTTGTTATTAACGTACATGCGTGTAAGTGAATGGAACTTTCATACGAGCAAAATTAGTTATGTGCATTTTAACAGTTTTTGTGGCGCTGTTAGTAATTCTGTCAACTGTCAAACGTGAAGCTGTGTTTGATCTATGCACTGGGATAAATGTATTTGTCATTCGTTGATTTTCAGTTTCACATTATACGAAAATATTGGTGACAATTTTATTATATGTTTAGAAATGACATGCACAAGCTACTTCTTTTCCACATTGCTAGCTTAAGACATACACAGAAATAAGCATACATATTTAGTATGTCAATATTTTTATGTGTGCAAAACTTACTCAAATTTTCATTACTCCAAATTCGACGTCTACACTATCACCACAAGTGTCCCAAAACAGGTTTAAAGTATTCCCTTTATGGAACGGCTCGTGGACTACGATGCTATAAGAATTTTACGGTAGCATGTATAAGCAAGCTTGCATACCTCCAGGGATTTGAACCTTCAAACGAGAAAGCTTAGATTAGCCGCGCGGTTCACACGCGGCCGACATAAATACACAATCTAATAAATGGTGTTCGGATGTCCCTTTGACGTGGAGTTGTGGTTATTATAGTAACAGCTCGCTTTGTAATTAGACTGAGTAAGCAAATGTCAGCCTGCGGCGGTTGGCTAATATTACGCAATATGATGATTTGGAAAATTTCGCGCCTAGAAAACATGAAATTGCTTGTGCTCGGCTACTTTTTATTTGAGTAATTTTAATGTTTTTTTTTTTTTTTTTTTTTTTTTTTTTTTCAGTTATCGCCAAGATCGCTTTCGGTCCGCACGGGTCTTGGTGCGCTATTGTTACAATTAATTAAATCGGTTACGGCTCGAAACACGTGTTGGAGCGAGCATCGATTGCATTAGTTGCGCAAATTATGAACCTTATATGTGATGGCGGACGATATTATTTTGAGTGATAATGACGACGGAGATTACACCAGTAAACAAGTTGAAGATAACGATATGCAGTGGAATTGTGATGACGGTACACATTTAGATGAAAGAAATAATACAACAAGAAATAGCAAACGTGGAAGGGAACAAACGAGTAGTGAAATTTGGCAGAAAGTACAAAGAAAAATGAAAAAACCAGCTCGCCAAAACCGAGGAGAGGTGTTTAATTTTGAAGGAGAAAGTATCCAGGTTCGAGTGACAAGTAAAGAAAAATTTCCCAAGCAGTTTGGATTGGCAAAAATTTTGACATCACATGATATCGCTGATGTACTTAAAGTAAAATACGTCAATCCGTACAAAATTATCATTGATTTTAAAACTGAGCTCAGTGTAGATCAATTCATGGCATGCGAAGATATAAAAAAATTGGGATGGAGCTGTCACAAAACTTGGGAGGTAGGTACCTCATACGGGGTGGTAAAAGACATCGATATCGACTTGTCGGAAAATGATTTTATTATGAATGTCATGAGCTCAGCAGACATTTTAAATGTCAAAAGGCTTAACCGAAAAAGCGAAAAGGGTTGGTGTCCTAGCGAAGCAATGAAAATTGGTTTTATTGGGCCAAGTTTACCGTCACATATATACCTCTTTGAATTACGTATTAAAGTTGAACCTTTTGTGTTTCCGGTAACTCAATGCTCAAGTTGTTGGAGGTTTGGCCACACGAAGAAAATGTGCCCATCATATAAAATTATCTGCCCTAAGTGTACAAATTTTCATGCAAACTGTGAGATAGAGGCCTCCTTATATAAATGTGTCAATTGCAAGGGGAATCATATGGCGCTATCCAAGACATGTCCTATTTATATAAAAGAAAAGAAGATTAGAAGTATTATGACCGAATTTAATGTTAGCTATCGTAAAGCAGTCTCAATATATGTTCCACCATCACCGCGTCCTTCGAGTAATCTTGAATGTATCCAAGAATTCGATGGCGACTCGCCTACCCGTTCTACTAGACAACCTGAAGCACAGCAAGAAGATACTAATTGCAATGTTTTCACATCAGCGGAGGAATCAACTTATGCGAATGCAACTAATAAAACTACAAAAAATAGAAATAGAAGACCTAAAAATGACAGAAATAGAATAAGTTCCGCAGTACCTACGGAAATAGAAGAGGACACTTGTCATCATTTGGACGAGGAACTCCACTCACAACCTAAAGGTTCCAATTCACCCAAGTCTCTACAAAATCTGCTCGATAGACTCAAAGATATTTTATTTCTGAAGCATTATAGTTTGGACGATAAAATAAGAAATTCTATTAAAATTATTCTAGATTATGTTATATTCACCATTTTCAATTTTGTATCTGATATATCTGTTGTAAAAACATTGTCGAATTTAATCAATAATGGGTAGTAACAATATACGTTTCTCATTGAATATTTTACAATGGAATGCACGTAGTATTAAACCTAAATTACAAGCATTGGGACAGTTGCTGATCCAAGAGAAAATTCATATCGCGGCTATCTCGGAAACATGGCTAGATTCGAACACTTCTTTAAACATTTCAGAATATAATGTATATCGACAAGACCGTGATCGTTCATATGGAGGCGTAGCCATTTTTATGCATAAGACTATTAAATCTCAATTATATGTAATCCCAAACTTTTCTTTTAGTTTCGAAGTAATATGTGTTAAAATTGATAACTGTATTGATATTGAAAATATAATTTGTATTTATTGTCCAACTTCCGTCCATGTTCAAAATTCAGAGTGGGATTGTCTGTTTTCCATATTTACACAAAAAACTATAATTCTTGGAGACTTTAATGGTCATCACGCAAGTTGGTCATATAAAATAGATACACGAGGAAACCAAATTTTCCAAGCCATTATGGACAGCAATTTTATTGTACTTAACGATGGTACACCTACTCGATTTCAACTTGTGGATGGAGTTTTGCGAGAATCGTCTCCGGACATATCTCTTGTGTCTCCAGATTTAGCATCTCATATGGATTGGTCGGTAACAAAAGAATCGCTTGGCAGTGATCATCTTATCATTAAACTGTCATCTGTCGTAAATACCGTAATAAATATTCGTAAAAAAAGAAATTTTAAAAAAGCTAATTGGGATTCTTACCAGTCTTACTTACAACAATCTTTTGATGACCTACATTTTTCTAATGACATTCAAGTTGCATACGATCTGTTTCTCAAATACATAAATAAAGCAGCAAACCTTTATATTCCGCTACTAAAAGTTTGTGTAATGCCTGAGAGTAAATTTAAACCGAAACCTTATTGGAATTCCGAGCTATCAAGAGCAGTAGCACTACGAAGGTTAGCGTTATCAACTTTTAGGAGAAATCCAACACCAGGAAATCACAAAATATTACTAGACAATATACGTAAAACACAAAAATTACTACGTAATTCAATTAATAAAAGTTGGCAAGCATTTGTCTCTGCCATTGATGAATCCACTTCCTCGTCTGAAATGTGGAAAAAAATGAAATGGCTTAAAGGTAAAAGACATGTTAGAAATATAACTATTGACGAAAATACAGTCAGTCTTCTCCTTCATGATTTATGTCCAGATTATGTTATACAACCAGACCCTGCAGTTTCTTCGTCTAACGTCATTCTAGAAAAATGTATATTACTTAATGAATTGGATAATAACATTAAAGCTAAGGACACAGCACCCGGCGATGATGAAATTACATTTTCCATGATGAAGAATCTACCACTCAATGCTAAAGTTTATCTCGTGAAGCTTTATAATAACATTCTTCAGTCAGGCATCGTTCCCTTACAGTGGCGCAATATTTGTGTCATTCCTATTCCGAAACCAGGTCGTGATCCTAAATCTGTTTCATCTCTACGTCCTATATCATTAATATCATGTATCTGCAAAATATTTCATTCAATTTTAAATAAAAGACTTGAATGGTTCCTAGAAAATAAGAATGTGTTCTCGCAAAATACCCTAGGTTTTAGGAAGACAAAGTCGAGCGTGGAATGCCTCACTCAATTAATTACGCACATTCAGCTTGGTTTTACAAATAATTCGTCAACAGTTGGTTGCTTTCTAGACATCGATAACGCATACAATAACGTTGATCTTTCCACTCTTATTAAGTATATGGATCGTCTGGATGTAGGATCTAAAATTTGTCTATATGTCTGGAATTTTCTCAAACAGAGACACATTTCTATAAAAATCGATTCCTTTTGTCTGACAAGAGCTACAAGTAGAGGTTTGGCTCAAGGGGATCCACTTTCACCGTTATTATTTAATATCGTTTCTATGGATATTTGCAAAATGATCGATCGAGTTATGATTTGCCAATATGCCGATGACTTTGTTTTATATTCAACTAACAGTAAATTCGCCGATTCAGTTGTCCAGCTTCAAACTTCATTAAATATTGTGTCCAATATATTCTTCAATCTGGGACTCAATGTGTCTAGTAGTAAAAGTAAAGTATGCGTATTTAAGAAGAGGGCTTTCAGAGGACCTATAGATCTTAAAATCAACAATGTAGCGTTAGAAGTTGTGGATAAAGTCAAATATTTGGGAATGTGGTTGGATTGTACGTTACGATGGGGACCACACATTAATGACATTCAACAGAAGTGCCTCAAATTTTTAAATCCATTAAAAGCTTTAGCATCTTCTGGATGGGGTATGCACCCTGTTCACTTAAGACGAATATACATAGCACTAATACGGAGTCGTATGGATTACGCTAGTTTTCTTTACAATACTAGTTCTTTGAGTAACTTAAAAAAGTTAGATAACATTCAAAATCAAGCACTCCGAGTTATAGGTGGTTTTATACGTAGCACTCCTATCCATGTAATGGAGAGTGAGTTAGCTTTAGCACCTTTAAAAATTAGAAGACGATATTTGGGATCTAAATTTTGGCTTAAAATGAAATCTATCGAATCCAATAATATTCTAAATACTATTAATAATTTACTCCAAAAGTGTAGAGAAAATAGTTGGCACCGTAATTCCATTCCTTTATTAGTCGAAATACACGAGACACTTCATGAAATACCTGTGTACATTAGTCACAGCCTTGAAATGTTTTCATTAGATATTTGGGTTAGCTGCATAAACGTGAACAAAGTAATTAAACTTAATCTACCATCAATTGACAAAGCAAAACGCAAATATGATTCAAAATTTTTAAAACAGTGTTTCAACCAATTATGTAATGAAAACTATAGCTCATTTCATAAAATATTTACGGATGGCTCGAAAAATTTCGGTAACAATGGGGCTGCAATATTCGATCACTCTTTGAATATAAGTATTAAATTCCAAATTATTCACAACTTATCGATAATGCATATAGAGTTATTGGCCATTGCTGAAGCTCTCTCATATATCGAATCTTTGCAACACGACAAGTTTGTTATTTTTACAGACTCGAGAAGTGGGTTGCAACATCTGGCTCGGTGTACCTCGACTTTTCGAGGAATACCGATAGCTTACACTATTTTGAAATTAATTTGCAATATTCAAAATCAAAACAAAGAGGTGATTTTACAGTGGATTCCCTCTCATTGTAATATCGAAGGAAATGAGAAGGTTGACAAGTTAGCAAATTTCGGTTGTTCTGAGGGTATACATTTAAATACCAAACCCTTTTATACTGAATTACTTCCGTTAGCCAGGAATATATGTTTTGATTTATGGAAATTATATTTCGATGCAAGATCTAGACAAGTAGGAATCTGGTATAAAACTATACAACCCGAGCCTATGTGTATTTCTTGGATCAGCAACTGTACACTAAATCGAATTGATACTGTACTAGCAATGCGTCTTCGTTCTGGACATGTACCCTTGAACAAATTTGCATATTTGATGGGCAAGGCCCCATCACCTCTTTGCTCCGAGTGCAATCAATTAGAAGATGTATTCCACATTGTAATGGAATGTGTTCGTAATGAGGAATTACGTATACATTACCAAAATATAATGGAAGGTATCGGTAGATGTAATAGCGTCTTAGCTAATCCGCTATCTACGGAAGCTAAAATAATTTACAAACTAGTTAAATTAGCATTAAGGCGGAGATGTTAGCATTTCTAGTGGCTGTATAGAGCGACGTAGTCTTAAGTTAGACTAAGCTCTTTAAATAAAGAAAAAAAAAAAAAAAATGTTTTTTTTTGCATTTTTTTTTGTGTAATATAATAACTCAGTGGTGCACCGGATAGCATTTGGCTTTCTATGTGATAATCCGAAGGTCTACAGCTATGTATTTTGGGTTTAGGTGTTTTTATTGCTAAATATATAGGTAGATGGTTCAGAAATTATAATGACATATATTATATTACTATTAATATTAGCTCGACAGGTACATATATTTTTTCGTAAATCATAACTTTTCACATTTATTCAGTAAAATGTAGTTCATCTTATTAATATTGGTAATTTGATATGTTGCTAACATGGAAGAGCTGTCAAATAATTTCTATAATTTTATGGTATAACGAAATTTTATAATATTTCACGTGTTGAAATCACTGGACACGTAATGCTTACGAAAACCAATTATAGTAATTAAAGTCAATTTTCCTTAGCTTATTTACATTTAAATTTATGTATATATTTAAACATAACCACGGCTGTAGAACTTCCAACCTTTTAGTATACTTCCATCTTTGTACCGACTGCATCAAGTTAAGGTTACGCAAAGGTAATTAATAAATTTACAATCACAGAATTTTACATTTTTAGCATGATTTATGTATGGAGGCACAGATATAGAAAATGAACATATCAGTACTAGCATAAATATATGGCCACTTTCTTGTTAATATCAGTGCAAGCTTGCTGACTATAAGCTATACTACATCACGCTACCAACTATGCGGATAGAACCGTGCAATTCTGACAAAATTACATACATACAGGTCGACGTGGCAATCTCCTATTTTTAAACTCGGTTAAAAAAGCTGTAGAACAATAACCTTCAGAAAACAAAAGGTACAAGTAAAGAGTTTAAAGAGTGAATGATGGTTATTTACAGACATGTAGACAATACTCGCACATCCGCTATCAACTACTCGCTTTACTTATATGACACTAAGACGCATGCAACAAGTTATCATGTGCATAAAGTACAATTTTTGCTAAAGCGCTCCTCAATCTTATCTTTAAGCTTTTAAAAACGGACCTACTTTTTATTTACACCGTTGTATAGATTACGATGAAATTTTGATACTAAAATATATTAATCACATGGAATTCAGGTTCAATGTACTTTAGTGATCAGTAAATTATGTCGTAATCATCATGACCTAGGCCAAATGGAAGCTCTTGTAACGTAGTAGAAGTAAAACATTTCTCAGTGTCGATGGAAATTATCTTTATATTTCCAAAACATCAGACTACTGTAGGTACTAAAGCATCCCTAAGTGCAAGCTGCTGAACACGGTTCTCTGTTTCTCTTGTACATGTATCCTATGTAATTCTGCAATGATCGTCGCTCCATTTATTATGAGGAGTTATATGTTATATTCGAAAATAATGGTAAAAATATTTAATGAAATATTTTTAAGTATATAGGTAATATGTAGTCGTAAAATAAAAGATCAGAGGTGGTGATTTTTGGTTAAACATTATTTGACCATGATTTTATTATTTATACTAGCAATTTCGATACTGATCGTTGTTTGTGTACTTTACAAAGAGGAAGATGAATTAAAATAGGCTATAAATTGTAAGTGTGCAACACCAAGACAGTTATATAAGCTGAATGAAACGGAATATATCATGCTTGATGAATTTTATTAAATTACACCATGGTGTGAAACGTGCCAGTATAATGCACAGTCTCAATTACCAAGGGCGAACTCGTAAACCTGTCAATTTGTCAGCGTCACCCTTCACACATGTTTGTACAAGGACTGTGATAAAACAGCTTAGGGAGAATATAACAAGCATTATCATACTGTAATGTCAAGGACTTGTGTACCTAATGGATTTTAAGAAATCCCCGCCGATTATCCATACGGTTTATTACCCCAACAATATAACGCTGATCTTCGTTACATGTTTAGAATTGAGTTTTCTAGATTATAACACTCATAAAGCATTTAGGTTATGCTTAGTGCCTAAAGATAATACGGTAAACAATGGCTGATTCAGAAACAAGGGTCCAGTAAATTATTTACTCGAAAAATTAACATAAGTTAGAAAAAAAAATAACCAAGGACACGAATGTTCATTCTTATCGTTTACATACACGTTGTCTCTAAACTAGTGGGACGATTAAAACTAAATGTCTATATTGAACACAGTGTCTATTTTCGCAATATACACTTCATTGACTTTTAATTTCCATATTGTATACACTCTCGAGCTGGTAACAGGAACAGACAAGGTCAATAAACATTGAGTGAAATGACACATTAATTTCCATAAAAGCTTCCATTTAACAAGCAGTAGGTAATGTTTGGGCGTTTTATTAAAATTTTACTTGAGATTATCAAGACATGTCTTTGAATACATTACAATAATAATGCCTTCTATTTATTACATTATAACTTTTATATCGATATTTATTTCTTAAAACTGCCTCGGTGGCGTAGTGGTACTACGGTATGATTGCAAAGCTGAGGTCTCGGGTTCGAATCCCGGGTCGGGCAAAGTGATATTGGATTTTTCTATTCATTATTAGCCCGGAGTCAGGAATTTGTGCCCGATATGGCGATAGGCTCGCCCCCTATCACATCGTGGGACGGAATATACAAGGCGAAACGTGAGTGTTCTAGTAGCACCTCTGCCTACCCCTTCTGGGAAAAAGGCGTGTGGTTATGTATGTATTTCTTAAAATTTAATAGCAAGCGATGAAATTGTTGGCGTCCTGTGTATTTATACATAGGGTTACATACAAGATTTACAGAAAGTACAAATATAAAATTGAGTCTCATCAAGCCACTCTTTCGGGAAAAGTTAGCGTATTGTTACATCACAATATTAAGTCTATGTAGGCGGAAATCATGTGTAGGTGGCAATAACTGAAGATGAAAAAATATTCTTGAATCGTGTTTCCTAGAAAAGCAATGAAGTGGAAAACTTTTTATACTTTGTGGCATAAGTTCAATAAGGAGGTGAATGAGTAGAACTTGGATGAACAAGGTGGGTGTATGGAACAACATCTCGATCGTTAGCAAGTTGATGTGGTTATCAAGTGGTTTTTGTTTAAAAGCCTTCTTGGAGCAGTTGGTTTAGACGTCGGGGAAACAAAAAACATCAGGTCCATTTTGCGCACCGAGGCAAATGATAATGAGATCCCCAAATATTTATTTCCATTCTGGGTATTGTTAGACCGAAAATTCAAGCGTAGTTTCTTATACCATGTCACAAAGTTTATATAAATTATAAATATGGGGTCAGAACTATGTGTGTCATTGTTACAAGTATTTATGTGACAGGCTCATGACCTTAATAGAACTACTTGTAGTATTTATATGACTCTTCAATTTCCAGAACGCCAGATCAGAGTTTAAGTATGAGGTAAAACTATGGTTGTAATTTCTCGATTTTATTTACCATTGAATGATTTACCTTAGACGGGGTACTGGCACTTAAAGTAAAAAGTGATGTAGATAATTAAGTGTCAATTAATATCAGTAATTGTAATATATAGCTAATTTGTTTATTCCCTGCCTCCTATACTTCCGAGTGCTTCCACTCCGATATGAAGAAGCAATTAGGCAGACTGTCATCACTGTTTTGCACGGAGAGAGATTAGAGTCTGTCCCCCAGCGGTCGTGGGGTGCATTCCATATATCGTCTCTTAGTCGAAGCTAGGATAAAATGCCGGGATAGAAAAATAAACGTGTCGTTATGATATAGTGGCAAGAAACACAAAGTAATAGATTTATCCATCCAGACACCGAATCTATTAAGACCTACAACTGTTCGGTCCAGTGAACTATCGTTTAAAGTATCGTATAGCTGTTCTAGATTCTGGAGGTTGAGCTCGCGGGCGTGAATCACTAACGAACATACACATTTGTGACAGACCAATTTATCAATTGAGGAAGTCCCAATAAGCAATGGCTTAGTTTCATATTTATATGAGCATTTGTGTTGTGAATATTTGGATAGCCATTGTATAAAAAGGTTGGTGTAATGATTAATTTTGAGGAAAAGGAAATATTTGAGGATTTCTTATTTTGAACTTAAGAAAAATGTAAAATCTTAAGCTGCAAAAATTTGATTTGATCTTACGTTTTCAGTTTTCAATTATATATTGAATTGTTATTGTAATAATTTCTATAACAAATTACCCAATATTAACATTTCTTTTTTTACTTAAATAAATTTGCCTGATTTCTACAGTAGGTTCTACGTGATTTATATTATTAATTGCCTGTATTAATTATAAATTTCAATTAAACTAGCAACAAATCTAACTGGAATATGAAAACAATGTTTAAATATATAGAGTTATTAAATTACGTTGGGGAATTATAAGTCATACGTCATCATTACGCAAGCTGAATTAATACATATACCTAGCAGCTTTACTAAAATCCACAATTGTTTTTGTTTTTATAAATACGACTCTATATGGTGTTTAATTTTAATTGTATTTGGTTTTTACAATGTTTGTAAAATGTATGTAAAATGATATAAAATCCAGCTCATATACGTTCCACTGCAAGACACTGGGGTCTTCGGCTGAAAGGACTTAAGCAGTAGTCCACAACACTAGCCCAGCGCAGATAAGTGAATTCCCATATCACAGAAATTCCTATTCCAGTTATGTGTGTATTGACAGTCAATCACCACGCACTACAACGGTGAAGGAAAACATCGTGAGGAAACCCGCATACCGTAGCGTTTCTAAAGAATTTCTACCCTATGAAAGTTTGCCAACCCAAACTAGGCTAGCGTGGTGGACTATATGGCCTACCCCCTCTCAATGGTACTCTTGAATGTAGAGGAGGCCGGTGCCCTGCAGTGGGACGTACATGGGCTGATACAGAAATTCCTATAATTCTTGTTTGGGTGTGCTACGAGTATATTGTTTATACCGTGTATTTCGATATAGTACGAGTATTTCCGCGTACAATAACGCACGACACTTTCGCTTTCCGAACTTTCATCAATACTTGTCTACGTCCCTGGCGGTTGCGGTTGTTTTTTATCCACTTTATTTTATCATCGAACATTACTTGGCTTAGAAAACGCGGAAGTCGTTTTTCTGATTACCTCTTTCAATTTCACTATTTTTTATGCTGGGGAAACTACTGGGTGCTTTATGTTATGTGCAGTCCGTGTTGAGTATTGACTAGTGATAGGCGATTTCTTAATTTGACATAATTATGCTGGCCTGTGAAATTCTTTATAATTCCTTTACAAGCACAAATACACAAACAAATATTTCAAAGCCAAAGAAATGATGGCTTCGAAGAAAAAATGTTTCCTCGGTCATCAGACATATATCGAATTAAAATTATCTTTTAAATAAACCTGTTTATATGTATCAGTCTATTTGTTCTTCATTAGTTGTTATTAGGAGCAGAGCAGTATGTTTCTGTACGGATTGTAATTTGTCGTTGGTTTATGATTTTTCCCGCCCACGTCGCTCGTGAAACGCGCACTGACATCGCAAGGGGACATTTTCTACTTTTTCTATTCAGTCTGCCGCATTTTACTTCATTATAACGAAGTGTACACTCTTGCATTCATATTTAAGCATTTTAATTTTTCGTGCATTTTGAGATCTCGCGTTTATAAAAGCCGGCACGTGGGTGGGCGTGGCGCATATATTAGTATTTGTTCAGTACTTTAAAAGTTCGGACCAGTGCCATGTTATTTTCCTTCTAAAAGGCTGCGAGTGCTTTATGCAAATTGCTTGGATGTGTAAATATGTGAAGTTATTAAATGCTTCTCGTGATATTTTTTCTTTTACGACTGCTCAACGTTACTTGGCGACTACGAGCGTTTACGCAATAAATACATACCGTATCTTTAAAGACGAGACGTCTTCTAACTGGCGCCTAAAGTTACGATCTTTCATTAAAACTCTTGCTTTATCTTAAATTTGCTTAACACATTACATATTTTTAATTTCACTTTCTTCATTTTTTCACCGCCTGTTCTGGGGCTTATTAAACAAACCAATACGTTACCGCACTAGCCATAAGGTTGACATTACGCATGCTCGTGTACCATGACTCATCAGTTTTGAATGTGTTAATATCACGCCAGTCAACTATAAGAAGTATTAAATTTCTATTATTCGACGGTGCACGTCTAAGCTTTATAGTTTATACGACAGTAATCTAAATACGTACTTATTCAGAATTTTATATGGCGCCAACATTACGATGGGCATTATTGGTCAGTATCGTATATCTCAATTAGTTTTATAGGATATAAACTGAAGTGAGAGTGTCTCCGATATTGTCGTGTCATAAATATGCACGTACAAGTGATTATTCGCTGTGTGGTGGCGAGTCGGTACTCAGTAGTCACAATAAAATGTTATTGCAATAAGATACAATGTGCGCTGCATGATTTAGGTTCAGCGCGTGAATTCAATCTGGTTGGACGGTTTTAATTCGTCGCAGAGTGTGGACGCTCTTGTCTACATGATAATAATTAACAATGCCATCACGTAAATACCATCCATTTGCTTATATTTATTTAATCGCTGGGTTTTTACTCACTAATAAATTTCGACTTTTAGTAAATGACTATGTGATTGATTGAGTGATCATTTATTAGTTAATATAATAGTTTATTTTGTTTTATTACATTATTTTAGATAAAGTTCGGAAACCAGCCGAAGTGACCCATGCAAGCGTATTGCGTTTTGGGTTCGCTCTTTGTGAGCGAGCCTTCATAATTGTGTCGATGGGTGAGAGTCCACCGCTACGGTGGATACTCTATCTGGAGGGCACCGTACTTATCTTTATGTGCATTATAATCTTTCAAATCACACAATTGTTGTCGTACCAGAATAATAATATGTTAAACAAATAATTCTTGTATGACAGAACTTTGTAATAAAGATATAAATAGCCGCTATTTGTCCAGTCTTATTTACTTACAATAAACTTGTTTACTGAAAGGCAATTTATGTGTTGATTATTCACATACAATGTTTTTATTCCTAAATATTTTTAAACATAATATCGTTATATTGCATTGCATTGCAATTTGTATTCATATTATAAAATATATTACTACCGTAATTGAAGCAAATATATTAGTTACTATTTAAAATTATGTTATTATATTTGTCGTCTCTCAGTGAAAGAAAAAGAAATGATGATGATCTTATAATTATTTAGATATATGTGAAGGTGTGTTCATCCGTTTATCTTTCATTCGCCTAGCCACGGAACAATAACTCGACATGCTTCTTGCGTAGATTTTTTAAAGGGCTTCAAAGTTACGTGTTGTATTTTACACAGGTTACAATTTACCCCCAAAATCAATTTCAGTTACATTGGGACAGCAAGCCTAAGTAGACAAAACCCCAGGTAAAAGCTAGCGAATACATTAAAAATTTCAGCTCCGACAGCTTATAAAAACATTTTAAAATATTATTATACACGAACGCGCCAGTTGGTAAAATCAGTTCGCGTTAAAGTTTTAATGGGGAGCACTCATTCCGGATGTTCCACTTACAAGAGCACTCGATTTTTATTGCGTTTCGTTCAGTGTCGCGCTATTTTATTTTACCTTTTATCAACTCATTCCCCATATTCACATTTGTATTTCAAGGAACGAGGAATTGGGAAATGTTCTATTGAGATTTATTGCATTTAGACGTGCACTGATATGTGGCCTTTTTATATTAATAAATTAATTATTAATGAAAGATTCTGGTCGTTCCATTTACCTTCGCCGTATTGATTTATTTTTTCCTATACGTAAATGTGAAAATATCCTTACACTGCTTATTAATTTTGATGGAAGAAAGAGGTACTAATATTTTATGAAATAACGTGACACAGTGGTGTAAGTGTGGTTGACAATAAATAATATTATAAGATTGATATTTTATATATTTTGTTTAGTAAATTCTTTCATGGCGTAGAATTTATTTGTTATAATTTATTAATCAAGCCATAATAATGGCCACTGTGTTACGTTATTTCATAAAACGTTTTTATGATGAGTATTTGATAGGATTATTATTTCAAACAAAGATTAAAAACAATAAATAACATTCAAAACTTAAACTATAAATCTACTAAAAGTATTTTTACAATTTTTCCTCCATAATCGCCTTCAGTATTATTTTATAGTCTACAAATTACATGGAGATTATGTAACGTTGTAAGCACATGAGTATCCTGTTTGCGGGATCTGTACCACAATATTGGTCTTCGTTCAACTTCTTAGAAACAATAATTGCAAGGAAGTTTACTTTGTAATAAATGTTTTGCATGGTTATGTAAGGAGCGTGTGTTCCACTCGTTTATATTCGAGGATTCGTATAATAAACGCAATCAAAATCTTTGAAAAATATATTAAGATAGAAATATAACATTTGTTTTTTACCTGTCTCTGTTTTCTGACTTGAATGTTATCCATTCTGCCTAGGCTGTTCCAACAATTTGTTTAAGCATTTTGCACACAGATATTAATTTCACTTCTTGTCCACACTCATACTTAATATGAGATTGACCTTTCCTCGCCAATACTTTCTAATCTACGCAACTCTGGGAAATGGGAATTTCATTATTTCCGTTAAATCTAATTAATGTGAATGCTAATTTTTTAATCATTACTATTCTTTTTTCAAAACTACGGCCCTGTATATGCCAGTATTATCGAAGTCATCGCCCTAAAAAGGTTTGAAACCATAAAACCTGCTTACACAAGCCTATGTTTGCAAAAAGTTTGTAATAGAGCAAGTATGGAATAACTTCCTCGTGGTCACGTGTTGTGTGCTCTACCGCTCGGCACGCGTGACAACGCACCGTGCCCGCACCATGCGTCTGCACACCCTACCCGTACATTGTTACTCGTAGTGATTCATTGATCAATAGTATCGAATATCGATATAATTATATATCAATAATCGATATATAATTCGATTATCGGGAAGTGGTTTTCCGAATTGCTCCTGAGTCACGAATGTCTGTGGTAAAGGTGTTTTTTTATTGGTTTGACAAAACGAATCGGCTGTTGATGATAAATGCAGTCCAGAAGGTATATCAATTAACGATTATGCTCATTTGCTCGTTAATGCTTAGACTAAAATAGCGTTACACTAAAAACTGGAAATTTCAAACTAAAAATACTGTATAGCACTTCTAATGGACCAACTCATTTACATTCAAATAAATAATATTACATCTGGAGTCTTGATACAAACAGAAGAATAGAGAACAATACAATGCTTCACGCAAATTGTATTTCCATAGAAGTTTCTTAGATGAATAATTCTTTTATTCCACAAAAATAGTCAACTGTCTCGTATCCCAAAGACCCAAGACAGCGGTTTAATAATATTATATCCAAGTTTTTTAATACTATACGAGTCTTATTGTGGCGATTGTAATTTTAAATATCGTACTTTAACGTGACGTCATAATATTCGTGGCAGTTGTAACTGTAAACGAGGTGGTAGTGACGTCATCACTATGTTGCTGGCTGTATGTTGTTGAAGACAGTCTCGGTGCGTCCGCAGTGCAAATGACTCCGTCACTTCCCTCGAGAGCCTCGAGAGTGACGTACTCAAGGAGGCGGCGAGGTTTGTATACAAAGTCATTAACTTTTAAACATTTAAAACTTTTAAAATATATTTTTTTCTTTGACTTTGTTTTGTAATCTAGACTGCTGGTGTTGCCGTTTGTTTCATAAAAAATTGGAGATCGCCATAGTCTTGAGCATAGGTAGAGACTTTGATAAATTTTTAATCAACAATTTTGATTAAATGTTTCTTTTTACTGCTGCTTTCACAATATATCACTGCTAAATATTTTTGAGAATACGATAACTATAATCTGTAATATAAATACCTTTATCTAACGTGCTAGTTAAAAGGCGAATCCACTTAACAACAAAAAAATAATATAAATATTTTATTATTTAATCGACATATCGAATCGATTGACATTTGATATTGTGAGTCCCGTCGCTAAGCCGACTCATTGTGAAGGCGTGGAGATCAGTATCTATGAGTCACTTCGGCGAGAGAATCCGGATGATTTGACTCATCGAGGCGGGGCCACTAATTAACATGCTTTTACTTGTTTATAAACACATGAAAGTTATTCTAAACAAAAGATCACACGCGATAATAAATCTGCCCGGGTAATATGTTTTTTATTTATATTTTAAAATACTGCCGTTCTAACTTTTGGCGTTGTTAATCTGTTTACCTATTTATTTTGTTTTATTAATTTTTTTGATTTATTAATTGGTCTTAATTTACGAAGGAACAAAGATATTCTTTTTTCTAATCCTCCCATCCTCCATGGCATACGGGTACGCGTTTTGTCTCACATCTTGGTGGGTAAATAAGCTCGGAGGAATGTAAGTGGTATTAGTGACACGTTTGCTTTACCATCTAGCCCCAAAGTTCGGCAAAGGACATAAGATCTTCAAAATATAAGTCAGTGTTCATGAGTGACGTTGGCCAGTTCTCTCGGGAAAATATACGCTAAAATAGAAATATGAAAGAAAAAAATACAGTGTTTCTGAGGGACATTAATGCCTTGTTTGCCATATAAATTGTTATAATAAAGTTGAATCAACAGCAATGCACTAACAATTCATGAATGTCTCGGTGCTCGCTTGTTATTAAGGTCTCGCAGAATGTTATAAGTTCCCTATAAAGGTGCACTGGTTGATATTTAAACAATCATTATTTCACGTTCGTATTTAGAACAATATCGATATGAAACTAAGTAGCTAGCCACGTGCAAAGTCTGACCTAAATCTAGAATTATGTGATATACAGGGTGTGGTTAATCAAGTTTGCGGTTCAATTTTGACATTTTGAATAATTACTGTGAGTCATGAATATTTAAAAATGACTATGTAGTTAGTAGATATTTAGACAATTTTCAAGGTGGTGGTAACTTCTTTTGTTAGTCATCTACAAACTGACCTATTCTTGAACTTAACTGGGGTCAGTTCAAAATATTTTCTACCCATTTTGTAAAATTATTTAGGATTTACGACAAACGGTTTGCCTGACGTCAATCTTTTTGGGAATTGTCGAAGGCTTTACTTTGCTATAATAAATAAGTTGGTATACTATACGTAACTTGGTAATTCTTAGGAGCTTTTAGGTACATAGATTTCCTTACTTTGTTTTCCTGTTTCCAATCATCGCAGAATTAACGATAACATTAAAAATATGTAATGATGATTTATAACGAATTCAAATGAAATCATCCCTTTTCGGCACAAAATATTTAGCTGGTTTAATTTATAGTTGTTTTGCATGAATAGCTTGTTAAAGTTTAATGCGTCGAATAAAATTAGTATGTAACAATTACTACGCAGAAGTGAATTGGATTTTACATATCACCAAATATGAACTAATGAGCAAACTATGTACAAAATAGTTTAAGCATATTATAATTGGTAGAGCTTCAACTTACTTATTTTCCTTTTCACTTGAATATTGGTACTGGAATTATTATGTAACCACCATTATTGTAAATAATAACATTCATAAATATTTTAAGTATATTATAGGTTAATATATCTATGGAACAATCTATCTATGGAATATCTATAGATATTTATTCTGTTATATGTATAGAATAGATAAATAAAACCTGATACGAATAAAATAATTTAATTACAAATAACTTCACTAAAAAGCAGTGATAACGGATGAAAATTCCGTCTAAATTCTGATTTTAGTATTTTTAGTTAATTAATTGATAATAATAATTGACACATAAACCCGATTAACGGTGACAATAAATGAAATGCGTTTGAATGAAATTAAAAAAGGTAGTAAAACAGAGTTGAATTTTCCTTTATAAAGGTGAATTAGTTCAATGTTTCCATTAATATTAATAATGTATGTATGTATGTGCATTTTGTTGAATATTCATAGTACTGTTACACATGTTACCGTAATGTTATGTAGTTTCAAGTTTATGGCCAGCATCGCGGCAATTACCTTCACCTCGGGGTCAGGACTATCTAACACGTTCATTAGCGGCTCATTCTCTCATTTCTGTGCCTCATACCTTCAAAACAGGCACTTATTTAGAGTTTTTAGGTCCTTTTTTATTAAATGTTTTCAAACATTCGGTATTGGACGAGAAATGGTATTCGAGAATCTTTTACTGACATAATTAATACTTAGGGTAAATACAAGTCAGAATTTATTTATTTATTTAACACTTTATTGTACACCAAATACATAAAAGTGGACAAAATTACAAAAAAAAATGTACAAGTGGCGGTCTTATTGCTCAAAGCAATTTCCGCCAGACAACCATGATGTGACGACCAGCATGTGTTTTAACTGTTTGGTTTTTTACGTGTATATAGTTTTTATAGTCATAGACTATACAAATGTTTCATTCCACAATGAAAGTCCCACAGGCGAGAAACAGTTATGTCCGTAACCAGCCGGATAGGGGGCGAGACTGTCGTTATATCTATAATATATATAATATTTAAACCGAAAACCTCACACATAATCGGCTTGGTAGTCGAACCTAAGACATTACTGTTTAAAGCCCATACATCTATCACTAAATTGGGCGTCTTAATTTCGTCACATCAATTAATTAATAGCAGTCAAATTCCTTGCTACATACCTGTATGAGCGCAATACTAATAACAGTGGAATGCACGTAACATATTAACATGTTGGCAACTGGGCACGAGCCCCGAGCTAAGCCTTACACGGGTCACGTGACTTAATGTTTGCTAAACATTTAGGAACGTGACAGCGGCGGCCGATACGTCGCCGTCCTTTCACGAGCGCGTTTTATTAATTGTTTTGGTTTCTTAACTCTTCCTTTTGTAAATTGTTTATTCTGTGGTACTAATTATCGGTGGAACAGTATTCTTTTACGCAGGGACAGCGGCCGTATATGATGGTGCAGACTCGACGATAACCACGATGCGATTCGATTTCAGTCTTAGTGTATCTGTTTTCGAGCAGTGTATCTTAATTGTATTGACCAGACAAAGATAGCATATCTGGTTGCTGGATACTCTACTAAGTATATATCAGGACAAAAACTTAGATCTATTCATATTTTGTTATATTATGTTAACGAAGGTTCACGAAGTTGAGTGGGCTCTGACCCAACTAAAAAAACCTGTCAAATTCGGGACTCGCCTTTTGGCCGTAAAGGGGGAATAAAAGTATATATTGCTGAAATATCATTTACTTACAATAAAATTGTTAAGTACTACAGGAATTATAATGTTAATATGAAAAGTGTATTTCTTTTCTATTTAAGATACTTTTAGTCGCAGTGAGCTTAATTTGTCCCATTTATTATGGTAATTATATACATATTTAGTTTTAATGCTGATCATAGCCGAAAATCCGTCTGCACTTGAGGAACTGAAGGTGAGGGGGACTTGTATCTATATTCTGTATCTTATCAGGGCCCACTTGATATCCGCTCGCGATCCATAGTATGGGAAATACTGTGTTAAGGTAATATATAAAGGTAGGGCGATGTTTTCGAGCTGTATATCCTAGGTAATGCCAGAAGTTGCTCCATATAGGCTAAGCACAAGTACGTCAAAAATCATTTAATAATTGTCTCAAAAATGTTTGATTTTAGGACTTGAAACTACCCATATAATATGTCCACCCCCTCATCACGGAAGCTGTAAAGTGATCGACGAAACGTCGGGAAGTTAAAAAATATAAAAATTAAATCAAATTTGCGATAAAATCTTTTTATTTGTACATTATAATATAATATTTGAGTGTGTTTAAGTGTTCACGTCGCCGCGTCCTTACCATTTAGGACTTTCTCTTTCAAGCCGCTTGTCAAACTCATAATAAGCACCTACGCATGCTGTAGACAACTAATTAAGTGTTAAATAGAAGTGTCTAGCTTATTAGTAATATAGGTTGCGTTGTAATTATAATACACCATAAAGACAAATCAAATAGCACATCAAATTATATGTGATGTTATTGATCTACACATACAAGGCAATTCAAAGGTTTTTTATGGTAATAAAAACATCTATATTGTTTGTGGTAGATGTTCATCTATCTATACGGATAGTAACCATTTTCATTGTATAGCCATAGTGATCTAAAAGTATGACGCCTTCAGAGATCACCCATTCTTTAATGGGAGCACGCCGGCATAGTCATGGCGACTGGCGTGAGCTATGAGATTTTTTACAGCTGATATTGTATGTCGAAGGCGGTGCATTGGCCATAGGGTGGTTGTAATCCATCTCTGCTACATGACCTTAGAAAGTATGTTTTTGGTGTGTTTTACAATGCAGAGATAAGTTTAATTTAAAAATATTTTTTTCAATTTGTAGGTTCATATTGGTGTTAGTTGTGATTACCGAGCCGTCACTCTTTCAAAGATTACAGCGGAGTAAGAAGACCTTTGGAGTGACGTACGGGGTTACGACACAACAAGTTTAAACGGGACCTAAGAAACATGTGAATTTCAAACTTTATTATATGTATATTATACGCCTCAATAAGTAATATCGAAGACCAAGACTATTATTGTCTCTGCACGTTGCAGCCTTACTGACTTATGAACTTACGTAAACAAATAAGTGGGTTAAGTCCATGGACTTGAAACAGACCCTTAAACTTTTTTTTAATAATAATATCTGAGCATCTTCATAACAGCCGAATTTCGCAAACTTCCCAAGTTGATGTATTAGTTGGAATGTTGGGAACTAATAAAGAGATGAGAACGTCTCAAGCAGGCCCTAGTCTGAGGTACGACCGGCCGTGGAACGTGACGTGACCACGTGACCAAATCAGTCGCAGGCTTCAGGCCGGATTAACTCCAGTACCATGGATAGTGTTTCTTTATCAATTATCAATATAGGCCAATACTTATAAAGATACGTTATATTGTATAAGGTAGATTTTACGGCCCTCGGTATATGCCTAGAAGTTAATTAATAATATAAACAATATTGTAAATAAAATTATAGTAATACGAGTATGTATGAGTGTGTATTAAAGAACAAAAACGTATCGTATGCATAAAATAACTGCACGCTAGTTGTTTAATTAAACTAATTAAAAGATAAAGTACCAGTAATATTACTGTGTTACTGTATACTAGATGCGCTCCATAAAACGTGTGCTATCTTATAAAATAATTCTTGTAATTATTCAAATAAATGGACGAACTTCTTTCGAAAGTTTTTGGTGGTGAGTGAAAGTGATTCCTTGTAATGTTCTGGCTTCACTCCAATTGATTAAATCTTTGCGATTTTTCCGTGTCGACACAACCAATTAAACAAAAATGTTTACCTATTTAATTCCAAGTGCGTTGCGGATTGATTGTTTCCTATGTAATTTTTAAATTTGATAGTTGATGTTTAAAATGGCGTCCAAGATTTTTAATCTTGACTACATTCCGATAAATCTATTATATTGCTAAAAGAATAATGTGTTAATGCTTCGCATCCGCTGCCTAATTACCTATGTAATGTTTTTCTCCAACTGCTATTTATCCGCGAAAATACATAGTTTCTCTGGTAGAAAACTGGAGCGCAAATAACAATTCTGAACACACGAAACCGTGAGTAAATGCTACTGTTACCAAGACAATGTTACAACGCAGTATTAAATTATTAATATCCCAAAAAATACGAAATTAAAACCACATAACTATAATTATTTCACGCAATTTTTCGTTCAACAAAATAATTAAACTTCATCGTGTAAATCCATGTATCAGGGGATTATAAAGCCGGCGCACCCTTCTGAATTTATTAATCGGATTACGCGCTTATTAAGCCGAGATCGTAATAAATCAACACGTGGAACAAATCCTGTCGCGAGGACACTTGTTGCTTAGAAGCTTAGTTGTTCGCGGGGGCGGACGATACAGATTTGTAAGTCAAGTGGCAACTTGTATGGGATGTTCGATTAATGTCAGGCTATGTATATTTACTATGTATATTACGATAATGATTTAGTCCTGTTTTAAGCGGATGTTTACGTTTGATATAGGTAATCTTTTACATTCACGAATTGAATTAATGTTTAAATCAACATTATATTGATCTAGGCATTGTGTAACACAATATTAATAGTACCTACACTAAATGTTAAAACTGGGAAATATATATTTTTTTAAATAAGTAGAAGGAAGAAACACGTAAAAATAAATCATATTTATCTTGAAATACTTGATACATTTTATTGATCTTGGAATTTTGTTACACGTTTAAATTTTTTCTTTAATCTGTTACGCTTGTGACAAGGATTAAATCGTTTCGAGACTTTTACACTCGTTGCAATCAAGTAACAATGTTTGAAATGTTATCTCTCGTCTCACGTTGATCATTTGTTCAGGAATTTAGCGAGTAAAAATCGACTTACATATGCAAATGGAGAGAATCAAAGACTTTGTTACAAAAGCGAAAGAGTAGGTTACAGACATTTTATATCTTTTCTTTGTGTTCTTAATTGCGCGAGATCGAGAGATTTTTATTCGGATAGCAGTTGTATTTGTAACGCAATCAGATACAATCCCGCTGGTATTTTCATGATTTTGGTAAAATAAAATATGTTTGTATTACACTTTGTTTTAAGTGTATTAAAGTGCGATGAAAGAAAATGAATTGGTATTTGGTTTCTATTCAAATCGTAGGCTTTGATTATTAAGAAGTAGTTACTAAATTTTTATTGATATTGATATTATGAAATGTTTGTCCAAAAATCTTAATACAGCAATTAGGTGACAGCTAAGGTTTTGGATGTCGCGTAGACTTTTACATATGTACGTACATACATAAACTCACGCCTTTTTACCTAGAAGGGGTAGGCAGAGGTTTTCCTGGTAGTAACAAGGACACCCACGCACTTCTATACATGGTAATTATTTTTTGCTTTATGTATGTTCCAAATATTTTTATATGTATCTAAGAAACATTATCTACAGAAAGTAAATCGGGAAAATGCCTTTGTGCCTGCATTACGACACAATGACGTGTCTCGGCTAATGACAGGTGGTCCTGCGTCCTGCATGACGCACGTCGATATACTTCGCTCCGTACACGGCGGTCGGCGAGCAATACCGATCCTAACAACGGTCTATAAATGGCAACTAATCGTTAAATATTCAGGGAAATGTATTTCCGCGATATCCTTGAAAAATGAAGTGTATTGGATATCATTGATTTATTGACGTTAACTTATAGAACTACGATAAGTAGTGGCTTTAATTATGCTAAAAATAATTTTGTTTTCATATTTCTTGGACTCAAAAAGTCTGATGTCTTTATTGATACCTCAATTTATTAAAGTTTTTGCTTGCTCGCACAACAAAAGAATTTTGCCTATATTTCGTACATACATTAAACGTAGAAAATGTTTGAGGATGTCTAGTGGTTTTGAAGGGAACTTGTAAAAATAACCAATAAATGCGCATCTTTAGACTGTTCCAGCAAAGTTCGCGAAATTCAATACATTAATATGGCAGTGAGAAAAAACACTGCCGTTTTGTACTTGTGGGAAACAGGCAAAAAACTGTAAACATTGTGAGCCAGACGGTTCGGGGCCATTTGTTGGGGCCGATTGCCAATAAAAACAATCGTCATGTGTTGATTACTATGTATCAGTATGTATCCGACCGTATCACTTCGCACAACAACATTAAAAACTATCCGAACGGTTAGTCTGTCGACGCTCGCCGTAATGTTTTATTATGATTCGAAAAAATAAATTATTCTTATGTAAATACTTACTTATTGCGGGTAATTTGATCTTGGAGAAGTGTTCTTTGTAGATTAAAGGCGTCTTTTTTTACAGGAAATGGTTTGGAGAGACGAAAAGAGGGTTAGCAACCGCGTATTACTGGTATAAGTATTCAGTGATTTTCCAGAGTAACTCAAGGAAAAGGGATAAACAGTCACATTCAGACGGCATTTCTAAAAATGGATTTTCGGAAAAATATAACACAGTTGCGAAACTCTAGCCTTTAGCACACCGAATATCAAATATATTTTTTTTTTACCTGGCTCGGCAAAGTGACTGCACTGCACTCGATGGTAACCTAGCATATATACATTCAGTATATCGACCGAAAGTAAAATATGTGAGTTTATAAGTTTCGGTTCATGAAAAAATATTGAAAAGAAAGCAACCGTCCAAAATGAAGAGATAAAAAGCTAAGAAATATACAAATTCTTAAACGACTATTCGTTCGGCAATCGGTCTGTTTCATTGCCAGTACTAATGTTTCCAAACTATCTATTAACGCGTAGATTTTCCAGATAATCTGACTCACGCGTTGAGGCGTTACAGGTATGTTTCCCGTTCGTTCGCGTCTCTTTTACGCTCGCCTAATGATACAAAGCCGACAAAAAAAGGATTTTAGAGTTCTGTCCGAAAGAAAATCCCTAAGTGTTCGCCTTTGTGCTTCGAAAATTCTCTTTGGGAGTAATTTTTGTTATAAAGCGAATTTGTGTATCCTTGAGTGGCGTTGATTTGTAGCGAAGTAACCTTTTGAAAATGCCGAGTAAGATACTGGCTGTAAATAAAATAATTTCGGACTCATGGGAAAGACTAGGTAATAAAAAACAGCAATTTTAACATTATTTATCACCGCATCCTAAAATCTTGAAATTACACGGCTTACCCTATGGCTGGCCACAGAATGTATAGAAGACCATTCAGCAAAATTATTTAAGAGTGACCTAAAGATGTTTAGGAAAATCACAAAACTGCATAAGTCATGAAGTTTACGGCTACGTATATTCACGAAGGGTCTTATTAATAAACTCGGATGAGCGAAGGTTAACTTTAGTCGAAGGCTTTAGAATTAAATCGATTATTTTGAATTGCCAGTTATTCAAGACTTTATTAGCAAAAACACGGAATTGCATAGGGGGCTAGGCAACCTTCGCATTGTAGTTACATTATTCAATATTATAGTCAAATTAATAGTCAAAATAATCGAGTCAAGTCTAAAGCCTTGGTCAAAAGTTAATACTTCGCTCATCAGAGTTTATTAATAAA
Source organism: Theretra japonica (assembly GCA_033459515.1). Lineage (NCBI taxonomy): Eukaryota > Metazoa > Arthropoda > Insecta > Lepidoptera > Sphingidae > Theretra > Theretra japonica. Next base: position 9,948,637 of record CM065943.1, read on the forward strand.
TCCCGAAAGGTTTACCGTTATTCTAGTGACAGTTCATAAAATTATAAGGCAACTGATTTTAGAACATGTATAAAGAAGCTATGTTATGGGATCAGGAAAAGTGGTAGAAAATAAAAGGTTAAATAAGAGGAATTAATACAAGCATGATTTATAAGAGTTATACATACTAGGATCTTATGCATAGTAGAATCCGTACGTGATAATTAATTGCTAAGAAAGGACTTTTGGGACAAAGGGAATTGAATAAGGGATGAAAGTTTGTATGGTAGTTGAAATTATTAACATGGAAATTGGCGTTAAGGGCTTCCGAAATATTGCCCATGGGAACTCCCAATCTGTATACGTCTATAAATAGCATGTAACATGAAAGGCTCTGTAGAAAATCAACGCTTATACTAGCTCTTATTGTCTGTATGGACCATTTTTGTAACTAGCACTTTTGATCTTAACGTTTATTTATTAATTTAAGTTTGGCTAAAGAGGGAGAGATTATTTTGATACATATTACGACGAAATTAATTCTTTATTTCTTGGATTTTTGATAGTTTAAAGACGTATACTGAACTCTAGTTGAAATGATAGAGTTTATTAACATTTTCGATTCATTTACTCTGAGTCACGACGCAGGAGCTGACCGCAAAGTGTTTAAAACTTGTTTTATCTGGGAGCAAGTTATTGTAAACGCCATTATAACGCCATAATACTCTGACTCATAATAGCCGCTGAGATTTACTACGAATCGTTACAAATTTCTTATAAATTCAATTTTCAAACATCATCATCTGCCACAGACAATTCAATATACACCGCTGTATTAAAGAAATTTAAAGAAACCAGTTAGAATCATATTTAGTTATTAACCGTCTAAAACGAGTTTAAGTGGAAATCAATAGTCCTAAACATTTTTCAAAAAAATTCGGTACCACTAATTATATCTACGTTTTTGATGTACCAGCGCTCTCTTTATATTATAAATACTCTAAGTATATAATGTACTCATAATGCGTGTGAAGGTCACTGGGGGTTTTTAGTTAGTATACTGGCGTAGGTTTTGTTAGGGCCCAGCCCGACCACAATCCGCATTGTGCCGGGCTGGAAGGCAAGAGATACTGACATACCCCTTTCAGCCTCCTCCGGGGTACCGAAAGGGGAGCTTAATAGCTTTTTCCTCTTGGACAAAAAAACCATATCATATACTAGCATGTTTTCGACATATTAAAAAACATCTAAATATTAATTCAAATATTCCGTATAATGGCTTACTAAAGCTATTTATGTTAAAAACTTTGTACCTCGTTATTGTACCGGTACAGAAGAGCCCGAAATCTACGCTAACTGCCGTGACTCATAAATCGTGGATTTCCAACATAAGTCATTAGTTAATTGGCCGCATTGTACCTGGACCAGATAACAGCGATCATTAATCTGCCCTGTAAAACTTCTGATTAATACATTTACAGATAGCGTAATTGCCTTTAATGTTGTGCGATTTACGAGGGACATTTTTAGACGTGTAGAAGTATATGATAGATTGTATATTTTTTGCAATTGATTATATCCATGTTATGTGATTGCGGTGGACGATTGTGCGATTATTGTGTTACGACATGGCCTAAAAATACTTTTAAGTCCTTGATTATATTATCAGCATAATCATATTGATAAAGAAGCTTAACAGTTTTAGAATTGACATTACCTATAATATTTTTTTCTGTGCGTATATCTCTTTAACTTTTTTGTTATATTCCTGTGGCGGAGCGGTTTGGCTTATAATTTTACTGACTTCGAAAGGGGACACAATTGCGTTAATCCACATGACGGATTTTCTATCATCGTATAAAGCGGTCGCTATCCGATCGGAAATGCACGCGATATGTAGTATGTACCTACTCGTAAGAGGGTATAAAACATCCATACATTCACATTACCCTGCCGAAAGACAACATCCTCCCTTTCTTGTCCTATTAACATAATTTCCTATAACAATATATTAATTTTTCCTCGAAACGTCTAGTATAAGTGTAAAAGGTTCTCGTATAAGTGATGCTATCAACCCGTATAAATACTTATTTGCCGTGCTTCCGGTGTTGGCTCCATTTGCAAGCCCGCTCCGGGCTTTCACTAAATTATCTCTCATCGGCTTCAACCTAGCCGTAATATGAGCTTATCCACGAATTAGGTCATCGTGAAATGTTTTTCCCGGTTATTTGTGTTCATTTCTGCAGTGTATACGATTTTAATACTACTTTAAAACTATGTACCTGCTTTATAATATGCATAAAACAAGATTTCACGACCATGTTCCCGGAGGTGAAAAATGTGTTAAAGAACCAGCCTTTCATTATATTGTGGCCGGATAGTGTGGCTCATCTCGAGCAACTCGTTTAAGTTTTATCAAATAGTTTTACATAAATAGTTTAGTTTTTATCAATACTCGCATTAATTAATGTATTGCTGAGTTTTGGAATTAAATCCATGACGTTAAAGTTATAAAAATCAAACGTACTTCTGTTAGACCAGAGAGCCTCTTCAAATTCACTTATGTGTCAAGAAAGCTTACCTATAATTCCTAGTCCTTTAAAACAGTATCATCGAATCAATAGCAGTCAAACTCTGGTCTAAAAGACCAGGTATGGAGATATCGTATCTACATTATCATCATTTTCAGAAACAGGATCACCTTTGCTGAACACAGAGGCCTAACAATAGGGTGGCAGAGTGCGCAAAATGTTACGGGCCCTGACTTGAGAAGCCCCGGCCTCGGCCCGAGAGGCCATACGCAGAAGAATAACCTAACATTTATTACCAAGAATATTAATAATCTAAAACAATTTCCTTATCTTTTGCTAGACTTTAGTCTTATAAAATGTGGCGTCCGTAAATTTTTCCCATTTCGGTATCTCGGAAGAGGCCCTACTCAGAGATAAACATAATATGTAGATCTCCCTCAAGGATTTCCACCACGACCTGTTGTAATTGATTCCAGCTAAAATACAGTAAATACAAGTATATTTCCTACATTAATTTATAGCCCGTGCAATGACTTGACCTTTGCCACAGGATATCAACAGTTGCTAACTAGAGTTTTCTAACATCCCGAGGTTTTTTACTAGAACTCAGATGACCTTTTCAAGACTTAGTTACGATGTTTCTTAGGAAAAGTACTGTACTAGACTGTAAATAGCTTGGCATTAATTTACAAAAATGAGTGTCTGATTAAATGATTATGTTAATGAATAGCCTAAAACGAGAGGACATGGAATCTTCAATAATCCTTAATAATTGTAATTTTGGATAGTAGCGAGAATGAAATATTAAAGAACTATTTTTCATGATAATTATCGCCTCACATCAGTTTTGTGTAGTCTTGAGGTTTCTTTAGATACATATTTTATCCGAATTAGTATCATTTTCTACCAGATTTCTAGTATTTAGACTTTGTCAATATCATGCCAAATTATCACACCCTCACACAATGTGTTCTGTTTACCTGTTTTAATAATTTCAATAACAATAATAAAATAAAATTATTCACAAACTATTTGTACAGAAAGCACTATATACGACCGATACGGCATACAAATATTTTAATTTTTAAAACACATTATAGATTTTACGGCGCTCCAAAATTCCATCGCAACATTCCTGCAACACAATGTGGTCGATTTCATTATACCGTGCAGTATGTGAGGAATGCACGACAGAATCTTACACGGGAACGGCTTGTTCAGGATTGCGTGGAGCAATTTATTACTCGACAATTACTGTCCTTACATCTCACTTGGCGATTTATATGAGCGGATTTCGTACTTGGAAGTTTAGGTGTCGTTTTAAGTAGATTTTCAGCAGTTTGCTGTAGGAATTCTTGGCGTAAGCCTTTGTTTTGCAGTGGAAATGCTGTAGTTGAAAATAATGATTATGAACATACATTATTTGCTGCCCATAGATATGAACAGTAGTTGAAGATTGTAAGTGTATTACCAGTCTAAAAAATGTATGGATGAAGATAGAAAGAAATGGGAAGGTGGGAACAAAAAAGACTTCTCACCGGTAATTTCGTTAATTATTTTAACCGCGGCAGCAAAACATATTATGCGCAGAAAAATAATAAATTAACAAAAGAAATCTCGATGTTTGTGGCATAATGTAGAGTTGCTGCCGGTGTTGTATATAAAGCTTTAGTTCTATGTTTAGCCATTCCAGTGTCTTTCACGCGCATTATTTTAAGATAATTAAAGAGAGAACTTTTAAAACAATTATGGTAATTAGTTAATACAAAATATTTAAATTTCATATTTCTGTCGGTGTTGATATTGTGTGTTCTAAAATTAGCTCGCTTTTTAATGTTTCCCTCGTGTATAATTTCATGCGAGCGTGTGCTATAATGCGTAAAGATTATGCCGTGTTATATAATACAAAACAAACTTTTATACACATTTTTGGTATGCAAATTTATCACTAAATTGTAACCTTGGGCCGTATGAAGACACGCAAACATTTTTGAATTTAAAAATGAAGTGGATAATGGCAAAGAGAGTGTAAGACTTGAAGGTAGGGTTCTGTTTCTATAGAATTTGTGAACAATATAGCGCGATACGATTGCGTAAGCAGTACATTCGATTCCAACAGGATTCTTCAAGTAATAAATGGTAAGTTTTGAGGTAATATCGTGTATTTTTCAAAGTAATTTTCAGAAGAATACGTCGATGATTTATTTTTATTCCTATTTTGCCTTAATGATGAATCCTGATCCTAATTCAAATATTTAAAAAACCAACACACTTTTGTTAGCTTTGAAATGTTTTGGACAAATTATTATTGTAGTACAAAATAATTCCACCATTGCTTTTTTTGCATAGGTCCGGCAAACGAACAAATATGAGATAAGTGATCAGTGCCGCCCATAACCATCCACAACGCTTGGTTCATTGATGTGTTGCCGGCCTTAAAATCAGGGTTATTAGACATTCGGCAATCTCACTAACTCACCGAACGAAATGCGATATCAAAGCTGTCGCTTCACGTCGCTTTCATGTGAGACAGTGGCCACCCAGGAAGAGTCTGCCCAATCATGATGAGCCATGACTGACACCAGCGCAGCTCTACCACATATATAACTTTTTCGGAATACCATCTCAAAAGCGGTATCATGATGGTTTTTACTTTGCGTTTCAGGTATAGAGCTCTAAAATCCATTGTTTTTGTTTATGGAATTTACGGTAGCGTATCAATAATGTGCGATTTCCGATCGCGTGCCGCTCTTAGGAACTGTTTTGAATACGAAATGGCCTTATTCCGGCGCGCTGTCGTGCAGGAAACGCTGTTCGTGCCCGATGTATGTCAAATTATGTTGATCAACAGCTCCAAGTGACAGCAGCGGTCGAATTTCCGCCGATTATCTGTTAATCTGGCTGATTGATTGATTGACTGGTTGAACGAATGATTAGTGTTTGATTTTTTTATTTCTAATCCCTGGCATGCTATTTATATTTAGAATTTTCCTTGCATGTGCCACGCTTAGAACATATAAAATATAGAGAGAGCGCTGTCACACATTATTTAGTTATTATCCGTTTAAAACATGTTTAAGTGGAATGCAATAGCACTAAAATATTTTTTAATAATGTTTGTTCTTCAAATAATTCGTGCATGTTGGACAACCTATCAAATGTTAGCCAATAGGAGGGCAGAAAAAGTTGGCACCATTTTTATCTATGTTTTTGAAGTACCAGCGCTCCCTCTATATTAAAAAAGTACTCTAAGCTACCACGGTAGCGTGTTTTCGTAATGGTATTTTCGCAATAGGATAAAAAATGCATGAATATTGTATGATTACAATTATTTTAAATTACAATTTTTTTTCTACTAATAGATCTAAACTGAAAGTGTTTAATTAGCTGTACGAGATGTCGGCGTTTGATGGAGGATGACTATTTGTGTAAAATTTATAGCCTTGCCTCGGAGTTATACGAGTAGCCAAGAATCTGAGTAAATACAAGACTTAAGACAATCAGCCCCATCGGTTGGCAGGCTCTTTATCATTTTGACTTATCATCATCATCTTCATCAGCCTATACTATCATTCTGAGTAATGTTACTCAAATCCACTTGCAGGTTAATGCGCATTCGGCCTGTAGCCTCGATTAAGCGCCTCGATTCAGAGACCTCTGACCTTTGCAGCGAGCTCCATGTTACGTTTTACCGCGAAAAGTTGGTTCATGGAAATATTGAAATAAAACGATTTCGACATTTCGGTTCAGTTCGTTCCGCGACCACGAAAGTGATCGAAACGTAGGGAAGTTAAAAATGTAAAAATTTAATCAAATTTGCGATAAAATCCGTAAGAATTCCTTTTATTTCAATGTGTAACATTCGCGTGTATTTCGGAAACCATTATTCATGGAAATACTTTTATAAAGTGCTATTATTACTCATTTATAAATATATTTAATATAATAAAATGTGACCTGAACGATCATTACGCTAACAAGGTGTTTGTTTGCTAGTTTTCATTTCTGCTGCAATTTGTTTTAAAATTACAGAATAGTTTATGAATCTTTGTAAAAACAGGTTACATTACTTTCAAATCCAAACATTGCGATGCGATCATCAGCAAAAGGCTGATCGAGTAATGACATCACCACACAAAATCAAAACATTCGGTGCAAAAACTGAATAAGACATTTACATTTGTATTAGCAATAATCAGTTGATTCTGTATGAAAGGACACTCGATACTTGGCATGTGTTCACTGCGTTAAACCCTACGCATTATCGAGCAGGAAGTACCGCAAGTAATCGCATTAGGATCTGGAGCGAACGAGATGGGTCGTGTAAGCAACGCAGTAGACGCCTTCCTGGCGAGCTTGCACTGCCGTGAGATCATTTTATTTGTATACAGCTTGGTTTTATCGAGTTACGCGGTAATCTGCATTCGTAAGTATGTGGCGTAGTCTAATTAGAAACGAACTAGATTTTTTATATTGTCGAAGTGATTATGATAGGGAGGGGTTAGACGCGGTAGACCTAGGCGTAGGTGGAGAGACGAAATCGACTGATTTCTTTAGGATTGGCCCCAAATCGCACAAGACCGCCAAATCTGGAAGGAAAGAGAGGAGTCCATTGCCCAGCAGTGGGACATTAACGGCTGATAATATTAATAAAAAAAGTGATTAGACTGACGGGAGAGAATTGTATCTTGTGAATTATGATTATTTTTATCCATTAGGATTATTGTGATACTTCGTTTTGAACCCATGTCAATAATAATTCCACGGGTATGATTAATTCATTTACTATTTAATTTAAATTGATTGAAGAACATATTGAGAAAACTTTTTTACGTGACCGTGTGTAAAATCTAATAATTTACATTAGATCAACATGGTGGGATAAGGCCTTATCTGTTGCTACTATAAGTAAATTTGTGCCTATAATTGAGATAGTTAATAATTTACAGGATTACGATTTTTAAGATATTGTAGATATTCCTGGGTGCGGCGATCGATACAAATCATTTGTTAACCTGCTGTCCGTCTGTCATTCTTATGGTTTAATAAACATGCTAACGATGCATTTCTACGTTTATGTAAACAACTAATTCGTGTTTAGGCTATAAAGTAAAATTTTGCAGAAGAGGAATGCCTAATTGTGTATTATTTGTATCAATCAATTCCTGTTTCTCAAAAATGCAATTGATTGATTTCAAATAATGTCTGTAAGTTTACGTAATTCCTAATAACATTTTCCAGTATCATCGATATAAAACGCTGAGATCATTCTACAGCGATGCGTTTACTGCGGGACATAAACGTATCGCTTTTTCTACAACGTACTAAACGGGAAATGGATTTCGATTTTTATTATATCATCTTCCCGTTTGTCATTGAAAACCGTTATTAAGTCACACCTATTAGAGACTATCCCGCCCATATAACCGCCACTGCAACTTTTTTATGCCATATGTCCGGTAAACGAGCAACCAGATTTCTTGATTGAAGTGATCATAGATGTGTTGCCGGCCCATCAAATCAGGAAGAAAAAGGGAAGGAAAAAGAATGGGAAGAGGTAAAGGGTATTGGGCTTCCGGCAATATCACTCACCGAACGAAACGCGACAGCAAAGCTGTGACTTCACGTCGGTCTCCTGTGAAACAGTGGTAAAGCCCCGGATGACCCTACCTACTCATGACTGGCAAGATCGTGGCTTCACCACATAGACTTCTGTCAGTCAGGCTTAACTGACTGTTAACAGACAAACAAAGAATTGACACGGAACACTGAAGCTCGACAAGTCCTTTAAGTTTGTCTTTGATCTGCAACTAAATTAATCAAAATAAAAACATAAAGGCGTTAAAAAAATATCTACTACTTTTCACTACAGAAATCGGGTATAAAACTATTGAGCTAAGAGGTATTCTCCAATATAAAGATATACAACTGAGTCCTGATGTAAATCACAGACAAATATTAAAGCATAGGTACTAATTGTATTGGTTTAGTAATTTGGAGCTAATTCAGTGCGCACGTCATGTGGAGGATTGAGGTAGTGTTCATCAACGCGGCTGATCGGCGGAGTGATAATTATAATTAATAGCCAGATGTGATGGATTGCGGAATCTGTCGCCGCGACGAGGCAACGCTCCCATCACTCGTAGATCTGCTAGGGAATACGTATTTGAAATACCAAATATTGAAATAAACCGCTATTTATGATAAATGTTATTAAAATAAACAAATAAAATTGCCTCTAATTCACTTTATCATCTATCACAAAAGTAAAATTAAAATGAGTTCTGGTTTCTTTCTAAGTGCTAATTACATTAATAAAATGAAATATTATGTAACGAAGATAATGTACATAGGCTTAAAGTAATATATTTAAAAAAACGACTACAATCACTTACATAATAAGTTCTGCCTACTTATATGTAGGTAAGTATTTTAGCTTTGTTTATATCGATAATAATTTTCTTACCGTTTTAAAGGGTTGTAGTAATAATCAAGTCCTTTATTACCAGAAATGGTTCGCAACGTTTCAATATCTGTAATTTAACAACTTGTCCAATAAACTCTGTTCATTTAGTAACCCGCATTGGGTCAGTATTGCAAACTAAAGCCCAACTTTCAGAACGTTACGAGAGCCTCCCAGAAGGCTGGGTGTTGCATCGGCTAATACGTATAGATAGATCTTGCCTTATGCTATGTAGCATTTATCAGCGATTCATAATCATTATTAATCTATGAAATTGGGTCTTTTATGTTTAATAGGTTGCGTTCAGTTTGTATGGATTAAGTGTATATATAAATAAATCACGCCGCGATATTTGTTCATCAAGTTACTGTACTTACAGTTTAGACGATGTATTAGGTGAATAAATAGTTGGCTTTTTTGTTCCATCCTTCGCTTAAAAGAGTCTGGTATGTTTAATTAATAACTGTCTAGAAATTGGTTCTTAAATTTTGTCCACAAAATGCAAAAGTCATGTAAAAACATAAGATTATGATCAGATTTTCATATTATCCCACCTACGCGCTGTTTCTTATGAGGTTCCAACAGCGCAGTTATCCACACCATTTTCATAAAGCGGACTATCAGCTGCTTTTCTCGCATATTGGTTTTTAATAACGAAGAATTTTTAATTTTAAAAGGTAAAAATATTCTTTTGTTAAAACAAACGGTGTGACATAAAATATTATGAGCTGAAAATGTATTAAGATAAAATTAATAGAAAACTTTTAATGTTTGAATTTTTTTTATGCTGCTGAGGATTAGCAAGCAAGAATGCAAGTAAAATTTTTTTTTGACCTGATGGTAAACCCAAATCCTATAAGAGTAGATGGGTTGCCATCCCTTTTCGGTTAATATTCCTATTTAATACGTTAGGTAACACTAAAGCTCTCCGACTGTTGAGGTTGTACATACTTACATACATAGACATCACGCCTTTTACACAGAAGGGATAGGCAGAGGCGCAACCAGGACACTCACGTTTCGCCTTACACTCGTATGTTCCGTCCCATGATGTGATAGGGGGCGAGCCTATCGCAGGTTGTAATCAGGATTTAAAAAATGCTCTGAATCAATCTTTTAGAAGCATATAATTAGTGATTAAAACAGCTAAATTGAACGTGAAAGTCTATAATAGTTTAAAACAGGCTCTGTTTAATGAGCCAGTATTTTATGTTAATATCGAGGTCGAAATCGAAGCATTATTTAATATTTACTATAGCGATACTTAAATTACCGATTCAAAACAACAGATTGTTATTACAAACCATTGCACCAAACATACATGAAATAAATTTATCATCGGTCGCAATTCAAAACAGTATACATACAATGTTTGTAATTCGATACAAAAATGTCGAACGTATAATTTTGATAAGCAGACCATGACTGACAAAGATATATACAGTCTGTTTAATTCTATTAAGGGTACTGCGACGGTCGACGGTGTTAGACCTCACATAAACATACAGATACTAAACAATGTACAAGACACAGAAATATGAACAATCAAGATAAGATTATATTAGATCAAGAACTAACAATGTGTGCGACCGATGTAATTTAAGTAAAAACTGAAAATAGGAAATTAACTATCTCAATTATTTCAGGTGTGAAATTAGTCTTTATACTTAGAATTGCCGAAACGCGATGCCGTTCAATAACTTTTATTTTGAACAAGGAAATATTGCAAATTACAAGGTTTGATAGTAGATGCAGTCGTTAGTTTGTTTTGACAGTTTCACATTGTTGGGTATAGCACGTAAGACCTGAGTGTGTCGAGTCACCGCTGTTAATAGTTGGCGAATGCTGAAAGAGGATAGCTTATTGCATTTTTTGTTGAACCCAACGGTCAACGGAACTTTCGGCTACATACCTACATAATATAAGCAAGATCTATCCCGTTATGTATTGTAAATGGCATTGTTTAGCATTTTATTAATAAGTAGGTAACAAGAACAGTCGCGGTCGTTGGGTCATCTTGTAACGTTGATCGATTTATTAGCTGCAAGGAATTGATGCCGAATTATTAGCTGCTCCAACGTGTATTTAGATGTACTATTGCGTGACAGTTGAAAAACAGCGATTTGAATACTCGACTGTAATGATACTCGTATTTCATTCATTGACTTTTTTGCTTTCTTTGATTACGTGATAAATAGCAGTGTTAGACGAAATATTTTATAAAATGTAAGTCTAGCTTTTTTTTGACTTGCTATGTAATCAGTAATCACTATGTTTCGCTTAGAGTTCATTTTCTTTTTCTTTTTATTTACAGATAATGAAAGCCCCGAATTGTTTAACATGTGATTACGATGTTGGTGCACACAGTATGACAATATTTATATTTGTTTGTATATTTTTTTCAGGTACATCATTAGTTTGTTTTCTTGTTTCACTTTCTTGCCTTGTCTACCCCCGTTTTCTTACTTCCATTCACTCCAGTCCGTCCAAAGGTTTTTTTTATCAGCCCATATACGTCCCACTGCTGGGCACGGGCCTACTCTACAATCGAGAGAATCGATTGAGAGTGGTTAGGCCATATAGTCCACCACGCTGGCCTAGTGCGGGTTGGCGGATTTACATACCGTAGAAATTCTTTAAAATCGCTACGGTATTCAGGTTTCCTCACGATGTTTTCCTTCAGCGTTAAAGTGCGTGGTGATTGACTATGAATACACATATAACTCCGAAAAGTCAGAGGTGTGCCCTGGGATTTGAACCCGCGACCACCGTGAACATGTAGGCAGCCGAGTCTGGTCCGTTACCAACAGGCCACCCGCACTTTATCCATCGCATCCAAAGGTTGTCTGGAAGATATCGCTGAGAGCGATATTTTCATTTTTTGATGTACAATAAAATGTGATAAATAAATAAAAAATATTTGAACATCGAACGTTTGTTACAAGCCTGTAGAAAACCTTTTAGCATTTCATTCAGTAAATCTTTCCCGCAACAAGTGAAATACAAACGCACAAGTCACGTTTACTACGATTGCATTTTTGCGACTGATTTGGTCTGACCACAACTCTCGGTCAACAGCTACGTAATCTATTAGCTGCCCACGTACGTGATGACGTATCATTAACTTGACGTAGTGGCTCCGTAATACCGGTAGGTGTCGATCATAGTGGCTGGAGTAAAGATTTGTACACAGTGACAATAGTTTTAATTATTTTGGGATGACTATTGAAATTGTTGTTTCATACATGAGTGTTTCTAAAGGAAAGGGAAGTTTTAATAGAAGATGGTATGATTTTAAGGATAATTTTGATCTAGATTATTGTATATGTATTTTCCTAATTTATCTGAACTAGAGTTAAGTGACTTGATCAGTGGGATAATCTAAGGTCTGAACCCCTCTTAGTCGTAAAGTACGCCCGTCGAGAGCCCTGTAATAGTAGTCATTTTACATATATTATTATTATAGAGCCGAATATACTATTATTATTATTTAAATAAAAGTAATGTATATTTATTGCAGATAGATTTAAATATGTGTCTGTCATATTTTGTCGCTTACATATTTTGAAAAGTTAGGTAGTTAGAATATTCCGTTTTTATAATATTATGGCAGGTAGAGCCTTTATATTACATATAATATACCGGCTCTACCTGCCGTATAACATATTATAGACTTAAATTTCTAAAATGCCATTAGCGGTTATTTTGGTTCCGTAAAATATAAAAAATCCTGGGGTTAAAGGATATGTTAATGTGGTTAAGCCTGTTGAGACGGAATTCAAACCTTAGTTCAATAAGACTCTACCTACCACACAAAAAATTAAAAAGACTCTAAACTTCCATTATGTAACTGCCCTAAAGACAGTACGATATTGCCGACCTTACCGCATCCAATATAGAAATAGTAACTACGAAGGTTATTACGATAGTGGGACTTATACGCACGCACGCTACTTCCGAATGTTGGTAGCTCAGCACAGAATAAAACGATATATACCACTAACTAAATATACCACATCTATTTACCTAAGATATTGAATATTACGAGTATACGAAAGCTTAGAAACTATCACAAGTATTGAATTGCTCAACCCCGTCGATGGGGCGAAGGATGAAATTACAAGAAATTTCCGCATAAATTCGGCACGCCATTAAAATTAAATTGTCTGTTGACACATACTCAGGTTAAACCGAGGTCAATAAGGCAAGCGTGCGTCATAGCATATTTGAAGTATCAGTTCCTTAAAATTTTGTGCATGTGTCAGCGTATTAAGAAATTACCGTTACATGTTCTTTTCCTTGCTAAACGAAAACTATGCTGACCACTTATGTATGATTTTCCTATGTCAACCTAATTCATGACTATCCTAAAAGGTGACCTAAGAAACTTTTAGTGTTCTAGATTGCGGAAATTCTTTGTGAAATAATTCTATGCAGTGGACTTCGTATGGCAATTGATCATTATGAAATAAAATTACAGGACGTATACATCCTTAGACAGACCTATATTCAGCAGTAGTCTTCCAGTACCAAAAGAAGAAAGTCCAAACTATAATTTAATTACCGCTAAGGCTGCATCCACACGACCTTCAAGCAGCAAATGGGTTATGTGATGAAGCAACGCGCGTCAAATCGGCGGCATTCCGGATTGTGCGCGCACCGTTACGGCACCCGGACACGGGTTGTGCAATGCAACGCACTCGCCGCTTATGTAATGGCTGTTGCATCGCCTTAAACCATACCCGATATTTGGGGACGAGATTGAGCGAATTTTCAATATCCGCGAAGCATCCGGTGATGGTAATCTAGTTAGATAATGAGTTAGCAGAAACAGAGCTTTAAAATTGGAGTGGAATCTGCGATATTTTTAAATCACAGTTCTAAGATTTTTTGTGGAGTTCCATTGTAAATATACTAACAAACAATACAGTTGATTTACTTGGCATTTTACAAAAAATATGTAAGAATCAAGGTTCTTCATATAATTCTGTATACTTTTCAAAGGAACGTGACTAGGAATGTACATAAGGATTCTCGTGTAAACTATTACAGATTTGCGATAAAAACGATCGAGAAATTGGAACATATTTTAAAGGACCCCAAGTTAGATTGCGATACCTAGCGACAATAGCTACGGTTAGTTCATAAATCTCCGTGTGTAGCAATCTCACGTTCAAATAAACTAAAAAAGATGTGCCTACTGGTAAAAGGAAGAAAATAAATAAAAGGTACTTTCTAAGAAATGAGGCGTATGATGCGATCGCGTGCGGTGATAGTGCGCACGCGCAATGGCGCCGTCGCGCGCGGCCTTGACAATGTCGCCCGGCCGCAAACCGCTTCACACGGTGTTGCTAGCTCTAACGTGCCTAATTTCGAGGAAAATATTTTTATGGTGAATGAGATGAGCTCGTCGCTCTTGTAATACCAGTAGCGAGGCTTTCGTCTGCCCATAGACCCGTATTTCACTGTTCACAAGTCAGATCTTGGTGGCATTGAGAAGATCATCATTTCTGATTGTAGAATAAAGATGTTCTTATTGTAGATTTCTTATTGTAAAATAGTGTATTTTGCTTACAATTAAATCTATTGCGATTTTCAATCCATATTTAAAATCATGGTGCATGCTTCTAGATTTTTCTCATCCAAACTTTTCCAGGTATTTCGCTGTTATAATTTCCGCTTCACCTAACATAAGGACTTACTACATTACGTTTGTCGAGCCGTTTTACGTTTGCTCCAATCTCCACTCTAGATCACTAATTGGCTTATGGACTTTTAAGTTGAATTGATTTTGATAATTGGTTTACAGAGTGAAAAATCTTTAAAGTGCGGCAAAACTGGGGCTCCTGGCAACGCCAACTCTGTATCTCATGTGGACCTTTCATTTCTTGTAACACTTCAAAATGTTCTATAATGACCCTTTAAATGAACATTCCGATGCTGACATTGGCGTTAAAGTGAGTACGATTGTGAAATTCTACATCGCTTTACATTCGGAATTTTTATTTGCCTATAATGCTTTGATAGAATGTTATATAACGGCCTTTTTGTATCCATTTGAGCAAGTTGTTTTACTTATCTTATTGCGTTCTAATTTCATGTTATGAATAAAGATTTCTGTTTGCCTTTTAAGCAAATCTACTCACTCTAATTTATGTTTGTAGAAATGTAGATGGTAACAATTGTTACAAATCGGGAATCAAACGCCGCTATATCTCGAAATTACTATATTTGTTACATTTATATTCATAAAATCGTAATACAAAAATACAATGAGCGCGTTTCATTTTTTTCTCTTTGGCGCAAAATGAGTACTTAAATGGCGGGAGTATTGTCATGAAGGTTTTAATATTGAGGTTCTATGCAAACAGGTTTTAGTATTAAGGTTTTATGCAAACACGCCCGTTACAGAGTATGGCATTAATTAATCATTATGAACAATATTCAGACAGTAATTTAAGAGACATAGTCACTATTTGTGTTATAACAATAATTAATTAACAATTATTAACACAATGTTGACGGATTTTGTAGTGCTAACGTAATTGCGTTACTACAATATTTAATCTTTGGGCTGGTTTATGTACAGCATTGGGCATAATATTGTTGACAAATATAGGTATTAGTTGTTCCAAATTCAACTTAAATGTTGCCAACCTGCTATTAGCTGTCTACCGACATAAGCTGAATGTAGATAGCATCCTGTTGATTTATCAGTGCTGTGTTACAAGATCTTGTGTATTCTCGACATACAAGCGTTGCTGTCGTGTCCAGCTTATCTGTGGAACAGATTCAAGCGCGAATTGTCCGCACCTTGCCTACATGGCTTGCCTGGTTTTCTGTCAGTATTACACACGAAGCGTGCTTTAAACATCCCGTTTTAAAAATCTTAGTAGGTATTAATGTGTTTTGGCGGCTAAAATAATTTGAGTACATTTTTTTTATCATGGGAAAATGGTGTGTAAATCGAAAAAAATTAAATAGTACGTAGAATTACGATTTTGTATGCCTAAAAATATCTAGTTACCCCAGCGTTCTCAAATGGTAATGTCAAGTACACAGTTACACCATTTTGCTGCAATAAACCTTACTAAATTTAAAATGTAGGCAAGTATATGAAATAAAAATGTAATCAGAATATAACCTAAGAGAGCCTAAAATTTTGTCGCTTCACATTAAGTAAGCTGTGTCAAATCTATAAACTTTGGCCCTTAAAACGCTTTTCAGAAGCTTGTTAATTCGTCGAAATTATCTTTCAAAACTTAACCTATTTCTTCAAGTCGCAGCATTAATCCGTAACGTTGTATCATAAGAAAGTAATGCGTCAATGAATCAAGGATTCAGTTATATCACTATAAGATTCCGAAATGGCATGTCAAGGTGATGCGTCGATTGACGCTGAATATTGTAAACGTTTTACAAGTAAATTGACTATTGTTAAAGTGGCATTTAGCTTTAGGAATTCGATTGATTCGTTTGCAAGGTATTTATATTGATATTTACTGTTTTTGGCAGGCGATTCTACCTCGGTCAATGTACGGATTAATAGAATGTATGATATAAGGTATGGAAAATAGTTATTAAATATTATATGTACGAGAATCTGTACTTTTATAACTTTTAACGATCTTTCAGATGCAAATATACTCTTGCAATACAAATATTCAAAATTTTATTAAATTTAATACACGTGTACCGTTTAGTTTTCTGGAATACAAAATTACAATATAATATCCATAATCATATCTGTCAAAAAAGAATCACCTTATTTTTTTGTTGGCGATTAAAAGAAGGAAACACTAAGAAACACATTTATAATGTTATTTGAGGTATTGTCTACGCATTTTTAATAGGGCGAAGTACGAGAAAATTATTCATAAATCAAGGATATTGAAGTCTGAATGACCAAGCTATTATAACAATGAATTAGTATCCATTGTTATAAAACATTTAGCTCACTACTCGTATATCATAAAATTAAAGCCAGAAGCTTAATGTTTAAGCAAATGAAGTTGATTGATGGCAAATTCGTGATCAATATTCGAGATATACGGACATATTATATACTAACGCAGTGCTGTATACTATATCGAGATAAAATTTTGAATTCAGTAAAACGAGGAATTAGTAATCGCATATTTAAGAGTCATCTTGACCTATTCCGTTTTGATCACGCTTTGTTCAAAACCTTAAAATATGCAAATATCTGTGAAATATTTAGCCGTGAAATACTCAAATACACGTTTTCGTATATCTAGGTTTCTAAGGTTTAATAAAACAACAGAAACTTAACTAACACGTAAAGAGTACATCCGTGAGAAGCTCAGTACGCGTGGTGTCGAAACTCCAGAAATGTCGCTTAAGGTGGCTTTGTCACGTTTTGAAAATACCATATAGCTGGGTTGGTAACAAAACTTGGACAGAAATTTATGAAGCATATATAACATATACATATACATAAACTCACGCCTTTTTCCAAGAAGGGGTAGGCAGAGGCTCTTCTGGTAGCAACCAAGACACCCACGTTTCGCCTTGTGTGTTTAGTCCTTCGATGTGAGAGGGGGCGAGCCATGTTGACGAAGCACATATTAACAGCTTTAAAAATGATAATTAAATAATTCAATGGGCCGATAGCCTAGTTTTTAATGGTTGTCAATGTTTTATCATTTGGATCGTAAAGAGAAATGTACCTATCAAAAGCCGTTGTTAAGATTTTATCGCATACCTAGCTTTGTTTTGTTACTCATTAAATTAAGACAAGCCATTAAACCACTGTATGCTGATATTTCACGATCTATATAGATTTGGAATTAATTGGTGTAGATGATCTAAAAGAAAATTTTACGAGGAAGATAAAATTTATGTCGACATCACTTTATTGCTTTTGAACAGAATTTTTAAATTATGTAAATTTTTACATTAAATCTGAGTTTAACTTCTTAGGCACATATAGCATTATTTTATACAACACTCATACTCCTACTGCTAGAGACTGTGTAATCTTTACAAAGTCTTATAGGAGTAATGTTTCGTTTGAACTTAACGGCTCTCATTTCAAAGGATTAAGGACAATCTTAAAACATTTCAGTATTCTTTTTACATTATAAAATATGCATTAGGGCTGTTAATACGTGTATAAGATTATCTGTAATGAAAAATTAAACACATACGCAAATTTTGATAATACGACTGAATAAATTCAATTACAATCGTTGCAAAAATTATTTTTAATTATATTTTAGTACAATTTGTTAATTAGCGAGATATCTGGATTTTCTTTCCAGTAAACCTCATTGG
The DNA here is from genome assembly GCA_033459515.1 of Theretra japonica. Taxonomy (NCBI): domain Eukaryota; kingdom Metazoa; phylum Arthropoda; class Insecta; order Lepidoptera; family Sphingidae; genus Theretra; species Theretra japonica. Next base: position 9,966,907 of record CM065943.1, read on the forward strand.
ATGTGGTAAGCCGCGTCTCTGAAGTCCAGTGGCACGCACCACTCGCGTGCTAGTAAACTCCAGCTAGCGTGAAATTAAAATGTTAATTCCCTTAACAACATGTTTGACAGCATTTGAAATAGACATTAACAGTACCACTTGCAATGAGATAAACGACATGTTTTGAACCAATCGCCAGGTGCAATAAACACTGGAAGTGCGAGTACACATCGGCAAGTACGGCAGATCAAACAAACCAAAGAAACAGTATACATTAAATGAAATAAGAGATGTATGTAAAAACCGTGTCTGGATGGGGCACAATAAATTTAAATTTGTGTTTGTATACTTTAATTCGTTACGCCTGATTGTTTTATTGGAGCTCCGCCAAACCGCTTCATATCACTACTACGCTATAATGTTTTTCATACACTCGAACGGTTGGGACTTTGAAGACCTGCTTTGAACCTTAGTGTAACAAGATCTTCGTAATAATATAACCGTTTCGTCCTAAATACGTCCCATTGTAGGGCACGAGTCTCTTCTACATTTGAAAGTATCTTCTTCTACATATGATTGAGAAGGGTTAGGCCGTATAGTCCACCACGCTGTACTAGTGTGGATTGGCGGACTTTTACATACCATAGAAATAATAACACAAACTAACTTTTTTATAAGGTAATATTTGTCGTATTAGTATCTATCACAGGGAAGATTGTCTATTTCATTATTGACAATACTCAGGTATCCCGAGAGAGGTCGAAAGTGTTGTATTACCACCAACCCTCCACCCTGGCATGCTTGTTAATTTTGTGGCCGAGCTATGAAGTTAAGAAATCCTACTCCGGCACACCGACTTTAGTTCCTCAGTGGCCGTAATCGCATGGTGATACTAATTATTCCAGGGTGATAGACGTCCTGATTTTCTTGCACATGACCAAACGGCGCAGTACTATTACTCTCCTTCTAGATAGGGGGGACAGATGTGCTCACTTGCTATTTTTTAAATTGCAATGAATGGCGAGACTAGCATGCCATTCGCCTGTTGGGAAGCCATGCGACTGCTCATGGACAGTGGCGATTCTACCGCTCATAGATAGTAGAGATACCAAACAACACTATAAGCACACAACACAATTACAAAGCAATGCTTGGTATTACTTTACCTGAATCCCAGTTTAAGATGTTATACCGTGGCCGACCTCTTACGCTCCTTAACCACATGCCTGTTAAGAAGGATTCGATGATTTTTTATTTGCAATACCTGGGTAGAGTACAATAATGTCTTCAACTCTTTCTATTTGTTGAGACTTCAGCTCCTTCAGGTTCCTCTGTCAATACTTGATTACTGAAGTTGCAGTCATAGGCGAATCGGCGGGAATGTTACCTGAGCTTATAGTTCGATTATTTGGCTATTATGCAAATCACATATTAACACTTAATAAAATTAATTAATTCGGCTAATACTGAATATGAAAACTGGGTCAATCCTATGGATGTTATACAATAAAATTATGTTCGTATTTTGCATTATTCAAAGTATTCGATTGTACTATTTCGCATGCGAGGGTGCCGACTGTAATAATAATTGAATGTAGACCAAACAGAAATCATAGAAAACCATAACATTGCAACGTTTCAACTTGGAAATTAGTTTGAAATGATTTTATTATAGACATTTCAGTAAAAGGACCGTTTAGTCATATAAAAAATATAATAATAAGCCAGTAATACTGTCCTTTGAAAATAGCGTTACTCTTTCTTGCAATTTTTTACTTTATAAGTGAGCTTTTCGTGCAATTGAGTTTTTTAAGCGATGGTTCCCCCAGAGATGTGACCTTTCTTGTTCTTCTAACTTTTATGTCATGATCGAGAATTAGGATTATATAGTAAAAAGCTTCAAGGAAGCCGCAACTTCATAAGCTCGCAGATGTAGTAAAACTTTCAAAGAAAAGCTTGCTTGAATATTTTCTAAGTAGGTGTAGAATATTATCTTAGTTTAAGTATATCGTGCTCCATATTGAGTACATAACATTTAATTTGATTAGGAAGGTTTGGTTACGGTGAAGGAAAACATCGTGAGGAAACCTGCATACTGTAGCGATTTTAAAAAAATTATAAGGTGTGTAAGTCCGCCAACCCGCACTAGGCCAGCGTGGTGGACTATATGGCCTAACCACTCTCAATCGTACTCTCGATTGTAGAGGAGGCCCGTGCTCTGCAGGGGGTCGTATATGGGCTGATACAATAATAATACAAAATTTGATTTAATCACGGTAGAATATAGATTAAACTGGCTTAAGAACATTCCACTGTTGGATTTTGCAGAAAATAATTAATCGATTTTATTAAGGCTGCCTCCAACAGGTCACTATGGAAATCATTGGGAGAGGCCTATGTTCAGCAGTAGACTTCCTTTAGCTAATGGATTGGATTTGATTGGATAAAGGTTTGATTCTTTCAAGCGTCAAGAGGTGGATTACTAATGACGGATCCGCAAGAGGACACAAAAAGGTATATAGTACGAACACTTAGTGGCAAATGAGGTTGAAATGTTCTCGAGTGGAAACCACGTACTGATTAGAGCAGCGCCGGACGAACGCCCACAAAGTGAACAGATAATAGTTAATATTGCTAGAGTCGCGGGACTAAAACCACTGTCCATAGGTCACTGTTGAAATCCTCGGTGAGAATTCTGTGAACGACGTTGATGATTGTGATGGTGAATCATCACTAACCACCCGAGAAAGCTAAAAAAATAATTAAGACGGAAAACACTTACGTGTGTAACTATTTTAGTTACATTATTTAGCTAAAGAGAATCGACATTTTCTGATTTCACCTTTCTGTAAATCCTATTTTTTTAGTCAACTAATTTTCCATCAGACGCGGTAGTCTCCGCTTTGCTCATAAAAGTTCTAATCAAAGGGTACAACTAGTTGAATCAATCCGAGTACACGTGCTCTCGCAGGGATCGTAGCCAATAGATGACGCATAAGCCGCAGACATGCTGTCCAGTACACATCGAAGATTGCCGACCTTCGCCCAGCATGCATCATTTCATCGACCCGAATGGGTTCCTGGAATTAAAATCACTTCACAACCGCTACGCAATGTAAATAAGGCGCAAATTCGTGTGGCGCCGCGTTCTGTAAATCAATCCGCTGTGCTCTACAGTAATGTATTGTTGTTTGGGAAATTCACTGATTGGAGTTTATCAAGTTTTTGCGTGTTTTAGTTTAGTGTTATTAGACGTGACGTTAAAGAAGCTTTCGATTATCTGTCTGTTTCTGACGTGGTTTTACATTTACTGCCATTTGTTGTAAATTTGCAATGAATCAAATTAATGTGTTTGGAGTCATTTTCTCATCGAGTACGAATGTTTTAGTTCTCTATACTCTTGGTGTCGCAGGTTAATTCTCTAGAAATTCGATCTGCTACCATATAATGAGGGTATACACATCGCACTCGTTACCATGTTCTTGCATTAACTTATCATCGCTTATACTTTAGAATATGGATCGACGCTTCTACTATTTCAAGCTCATTTTCCTATCTCAATTATTCTTTAGATAGGGGTGTTATCATATTCCGAAGCTATATTGTTACAAGGGAGTTTTTACAATAGCGGTAATACAAAAGATGAGTATGGCAGAGGTGGCGCGGATCCATTACATATCTCGTTTCTAATTCCATTTAAAACTGTTGCTCATATAATAAAAAGTGTATATGATGGAGTGTATACTGAGGAATAAGAACTAATTGCAGCAGAACGTAGCGATTCTTACTATTAAACGCGCAAAAAGAGCATAGACTTTTATTTACGTTGAAATTAAAACATCTCCCACGGGAGTGACATTGTGTTCCGAGACAAAGAGTAACATAAAGCCACAACAGATGAAAGGAAAAACAAATATTGTACTGAGTGCATGTTTTCATTTGTTAACGCGGAACATTGGTGACATTCTTTATCAATATGCCAGCAGATGGCGTTAGCGTCATAGTTTTTTTACTAATTTACTAATTACACCTAATTGTTTCATCTTAAAATGTTTTCGCAACGGGCGAAATAGCGTTTGCACTTACAATTTGCAAATTGGACTTAGTCTGAATCTTAATATCCTAATTAATGCAGTGACAATGTTCGGTACATTAGACTATTGAGGTAATGAGTCGGCTCAACTCTCTGAGAACTGAGACCGCTTTGCTTTCCTGTTGATTAATATTACTGGATGCCCAATATACGTTTCCTCCTCCCGTCCTTTTGTATTCCCTTTCCCCTTTGATTTTGAGAAGTCAGCAATGCACATAAGGCCCAAGTGTTATATGTTCATGTAGGGCGGTATTCAATTACCTTCAAGTAAGCTATTTGATCACTTGCCAGACCTACGAGACCTACGTTGTAAAAATTAAAATATACAACAAATTATTTCTTAATATAACGTTTTCTACAGCTAGCACATACTTATGCATACTATTATATAATTTTTATTTTTTATTTATCGGAAAACCGACAGCTTACATACAACACAATTGGTAAAAAAAAAAGAAATATATAGCCAATTACAGGTTTTCACGATTATGTGTACATAGTAAATAAGAGTAATACTAAAATAGTATATACGAGGGTATATACCTAATATAATATTTTTTGTACATTAGTATGGACTAGTGCGAGACGAATGAACGATGAGAGTTTCGTGCTTGCACTAAAATAAATCGTGAGAACATTCATAAATAATTCTAAAGCAAATATTTACGCCAACCGTTGCGTTGCCAATTACACATGACACAATGTTTGTAAACAAAGCTTTTGTATAAGTAGTTATATTTTGATTCTGTACGTCTGTTTGTCTAAATATTTCATATTTTATTTAGGACATCGTTTTATTGGTTTTGTGGCGCCGCGTTATTCAGGGTTCGATCTTCAAATACGGTAATTTTTTATGCATTTTATTTCGTGTATACGTCGCGTAAAAGAAACTGATGTAGGTAACTATAAAAAAAAATTTGCCACCGTAACCAATAACCATAGACAAACCTAAGCTAGACAATTCAATGAGCAGCTCAGGAATGTTAAAACACTTTTACAGACTTTTTTGTACTTTACGTATTTTTTTTTTAACTTTTTCACTCCTCGATGACTTTACATCTTTTTTCGTAGATTTTTTGGATTCAGAGACACAGTTGCGGCATTAGTCTCCTAACAACAAGTGTGCATTGTGAATACTCAAGTCCTGGCTTCGAATCCCAGGTCGGTAAATTTTCTTTGTGTATGATTTTATAATTTGGAAAATCATATGTCCATTGTTTGGTACTATTTTCTGTGCCCATCATGGTTTTGGACTCGTCTAAAATCTCTCTGTCTTCTTTTGCGAAGTTTGAACGATTTGGCTTACAGATAAGCGAACACTGATGTCACCTTGAAATACAACTAATTTGTACGGATATTATCGTGTTTTGGTGTAATTTTTTAACTTCCCGACGTTTCCTGATTTCACCTCTTTACCGTGATGTAGACGTGAGGTGTATGCAAATATATAATTACCGAGAAAGTAGAAACCTAATCCTTTTTCAAATATTTTAATTAATTTAACTATGCGGTTACGATCATTGATAATATTTATGCTTCCTGCTATTGAATTCAAAGTATATTACCCTTCGAGAAGATTATCGGAAGAGGAAATATCCGATCTGTTCGTGACGTGGTCTACGTATTGGCTGATTGTAACCACATCAAGTCTGCTCATGCATGCGCTAAATTATGATTGTCATTTCGAAATATTTTAATGAGCCGTTTCCTTATACTGATACGTTTTGTTTGAACACTCATTCGGTAATTTTGTATTTTATGTAGGGATGTGCTTATTGTTACTTAATAATTTTATTTTTACAGTTGACATAACCTATACATCGAATAGTTTTTAGTACCTGTAGTATGGCTCTTTCAAAATATAGCTTATAATGGTTTTCTAGACGGTATCTAACAGTACGGGGTGGCTTTTTTTATTTTAAACAAAAACAGTACTTATCACATATAATTTATAAATCAAATGTCGTTGGGATCTCCGTAAGACATAGTTTGATGCTTAAAACTTCTATTTGGGGTTACTATATAGCGCACCTAACAGGTTAAGACAATTTTTTTAATGATAAAATATGTCTTTCAAGTACACGTAGACTTAGATTGCACCAAAATCGCACGAACACATGGGGTCGAAACCTTTCTTCGATCTAAAAGCGGAGCATGGTAAGATAGAAACAAGTTTCACATGATTACGAATCGCTTATTGTTCACACTACGTGTTTTGTTTACATCCCCACTGACAGTATGCGCGTAACCGCAAGTTACTGGTAGTAACCACCTACATAAACTTCGTTGTTTTTTCACCAACAACCGCTCGGCAATAATTCGCGTGCGTCACACCTTAATCTGATTGACCGATCAAGAACTTCCACGCGTCGTGGCACTTCGATTAGATTTTGTTTTACTGCATACTTGTTTAGCATTGGCAGGGTGCCTGGCGAATCACAATCCAGGAACAACAGGGAATGTGCCTGCAACAATCAGTGTAACAATTACTGTTGTGTTAAGTAGGAAATTGATGGGAGAGTTGGCGTGAAAATATTCGGCTACGTCATAATGTGTTGTGAATCACGAAACGGATTTATTGCTTGGAAGTGTCTTAAAATGTTTGTTAATGATAATATTTATACTATTTACTTTTTGTGGGTAATTTGTTTTAGAGTTTAGTGTTAGGGATTGTTTGCGTAGTTGAATTGTGGTTGTTGGAAAAAATATATAAAAAATGTATTCCAAAGTTTTATTGTAAGACTGGATTTTCAATGGTCAATTTTAAATTTATGGTCGAATAAAGTTAGTACGAGCAAAATAAAAATGACAGTAGCATTCATAAAATTGTCCAATTGTGTTGCCTTTATATTCAGTTAAGTTATAATTTTCTTGATGGATAACTTTTATATTCTGACGATTGAAAAATCGGGCCTGAGTATAACAAGTAATTCTTATATATATTTTTAGGTGAACACTTACTTAATTTAGATAATAGAACGTTCAATTTCGATTTCACTTGCAAAAGCAAATGGCCCTGAATAACAAAGATTTATTTTTCAGTACAATCGGCATCGGAGACTCTAGCTGGTTTGCATCATATGGGAAGGAACAAGGGTTTCATACTGTGCTCACTCAGTTTGAAGGAGGCAATACAGCACAACTTATTGTAGTCAGTTAGTTAGCCTAACTGTTCTATTTATTTTTTGAAAAAAATAATATATATACAAAAAAAAATAATGTAAAAAACTGCTGAAATTATTTATTATGATTTTCTCAGCGAATCATATGTAAATGCGGCTGATGTTTTCTGAGAGAAGCCAAGTGTACCTAATGGGGTGTATAGAAATGCCTATGATCTCTGGTATTACAGGCCAATGATGTAAGATGATGATGATGGTGTTTTACAATACAATAGTCGCAAATTCAAATGTCTATACAGTTCATTTGCAAGGATTGCATTGCCGGCGTATTTGTAGCCGCTCGTGAACAAAAAGGTCTCTGTTGAATTATACAAGATACAAATCGATGTTGGCACGGATGGGGCATTTATACCGCGATTTGAATTCCGCGCCCGATTTGTGACCTCGTCATACAACTATGCACCCACAGCATAATTCTAAGCAATTGTAAACTTAAATGGGAACGATTTGCTGTTATTATACGGATGTCTTCATTTTGTGAATTGATTTAATGCATTGCACTAGCGCTTGTTTCAAAGTTATAGATCATGTCAAAACACGTTTACTAAATATTATTTTAAGAAAACTCCTAATTTTAATTAAATTACCGTTGCTATTATGAGTTGCTTCATTTTGGTAATCGATCAAACATCGGTTACAGGTCCAAATTGATATTTGGCAAAAAGTTGTCCATTAATGATCCTCTTTTTAACTGGTTATAATGACTGAGATCAGATGCTCTGCGTGAAGTGACACATGTAAACGCGTTAGTTCAAAATCGTGACACAATTTCGGATGCCCCGCGGTTTTCCTACAATTGTTTATACATTTCAAATGTTATGCGAGTTGTTGGAGACCTGCCTGTTGAACTCTTCGGCTTGAATGATAATGTTTAATATCGTTTGATATGGTTTATATCGTCAGTGCAGTGAGGATTGGCATGTAGCAGGGCGGAGCTCTCGGGCCATCAATACCGTGTTCGCAAATATTTTAATATTCAATTTACAAGCGATCGCGGTTAATTTCAATGCGCTTTTTTTTTATTTCTTTTAATTTTATTTTTTGTCAGTGGGTATTGGGTATAATGAGATTATATATATATATATATATAATATTGGGGTGACGAGCGCAACGATATGTCCAGCCGTGCATAATGAAAAGTTTTGAGTTGTGTTGCTTTGAGCAGGCGAAATGCTATTAAAAGAAAATATAAGAAAAACACTTTTATAATTAATTCGTGGCGTAATTATACTTAAATAGAGTTTAAATCAAGAGCTAACAAACAGAGACAGAAGTAAAATTGTCGAGAGAGAGGGTTCTCTCACTCAACTGCGGGCTGCGGCGGAGTCAGAAACACGGAAAACATTTCTTGAAAATTCGTTTTTACGCGTCGGTGCTCCTGTAAGGGCCTCGTATCCTTCACACGGCTGAGATATTCATGGAGCGAGCAATTCTAACCATAAGATTCTCCTTCAAAAACCGAGGCTTGGTTGGATAATTTCCCAAAAGGGCTGACCTCTTAGTAGCAGTGGGTCAGTAATTATGTCGAGATTTAGGAAATAAATATACAGTATAAAATTCTAACAAGTACTGGTGATATTTTTGATAAAAACTGTTATAAAAGATTACAAAAATATATTTTTTTATCCATTTTACTTAATTATTGTCATGCGACGTAAGGATATAATAATTACGTTTACCAGACAATAAGGGTAGTCCATTTTGGATGAATTCCAACGTATCAATCTAGGCGGGTCGTTAGTGAGTCAGTGACCTTAGATCACCTATAGGTTTTGTTGGCATTTTCGTTCAAAGAGCATACCATTGTGAGATTCTTGATTTCCTTAATTTCTCATGTTATTTTGTAGAAGGTTCGTTTGGAATTATTTTATTCAGTAATACTGTTTTATACGAGATCTTATTTTAAGTCACAGCAAATCCACCAAAACTATGTATTTCGCCAAGAATTTTCACAGCGGCCTGTTAATGCCAGCCTACACCCAGCGACTTCCTGTGCCCTTTAATAGATCCTCTGTCCACATAATTAACATATTGATGTAACTGATAATTTTTATATCTTCGGTGGCGCAGTTCTACTATGGTATGAATTAAAAGCTCAGGTCTCGGGTTCGGATCCCAGGTCAGGCAGTGATATTGGATTTTTCAATTTATTATCAGCCCGGAGTGAGGAACTTGTGCCCGATATGGTGATAGGTTCGCCCCCTATCACATCATGGGACGGAACACATAAGGCGAAACGTGGGTGTTCTGGTTGCTCCTCTACCTACCCCTTCTGGGAGAAAGGCGTGGTGTTTATGTATGTATAATTTAATATTTCATGTCGTATAGTGATCTTTTATTTTAATAAATTTATGGTATGTGAAGTACACCTATCCGGAATAGGTCGGTGTGGTGGACTTTGGCTTTAAACCTCAATTCTAGAGATTTAAAAAAAATAATTAAATAGGTAGTTATATTATAAGATATTAATTTGTTAGGGTCTTTCTCTTAACACAGCAATCGATTGCTAAAATTACGCTATCAAATATTGTAGAAGGGAAGGAAATGGTTAAGGCGGCAGTTTCCACGTCATAATATTTCGGTATAGCTTGAATTAGAACCAGGGATCGTTTCGTAAGCTGAATGTTTATTATAAAAATGTACATATAGCATATATGGATTATTTTTATCATAATATTTTTCCCTACATGGAAGATAAGTGCAAACAGTTTGTTTATTGAAATGAGCCGTTAGCTTTATCAACAATCAGCCGCGCCATTAAGCTGTGAAATAGCTTGCCGGCTCATGTGTTCTCGTCTTCCGACAATATTGGGTACTTTAAGCGAGCCGTAAACTGCAATAAACAGGCCGACATCATTATAATGAGTGTTCACATATGGTCCCCTCCCTTGACTAATCAAAGATTTAATTGAAATCTTTCATAGGATGGGCATATATGAACAAAACATGCGCGTTATAATTTAAGAATTGCTTCCAATGAACAGAAATTACCTTCTTCTTCTTCTTCTTTTTAAAAACATATGGCTCCCCCGTAGTTTCGGAGATTTTGCCAATGTCAAGTTTGTTGTTGTTGTGTCGATAATATTTACACGTAGAGAGGCTAAACTAATAGATTATGTTGGATGTCAAAAGAAATTACCTGAATATTGTTGTAACCGGCAATATCAGTAAGTTGTAGGCGGTGTTTTATGGGGGTATTATGTGAAATCACCTTCGTCGTTGAGCCTGTGTGAAAGATTAGCTCTTTTTGCGTACACCTAGAAAAAAAAATAGTAAATAAATAAACACACCCAACAGGCACATACATAGTCCTGACCCCACACTAAGATCGAGTCTTGTGTCCTGGGAATCAGAAGCTACAAGACACTTATCGGTCTCACACACACTCAGACCGAACACAAATATTTGTGGGTCTCACAAACATTTGTGTTAGTGCGGGGATCGAACCCGCGGCCTCTCGTTTCACAGTCGGCGTTTAACCAACTACGCCACGGAGGCTATTGAAAATGCATCAACAGAAGTAATCGAATTTATTTGAAGTTCGAATCGACATTGATCCTCTCATGGTTTGCACCACAATAACCTAAGCACCGACAATACGGGCAAGGTGAGGTAACCCGCCGAAAGGGCAACCTATTTGGATATAAAACGTGAACATCCCTGCATTCAGTACTCGGTCTTCGGCTCCGCTCGCAATCGACACGCTCCATCAGCGGACCTACGACTCTAGAATATGTCGAAACTGGTAAGGAATTGCTTCATAAAAACACGATACAAATGCTTTGTTAAACCATATGAGAAAACGTTTATGCAATTTTCTCATAGTGCGAATTGTTCGTTCTCGGCTTTGTACTTAATTGTTACATTTTCTATGAAATGTATGCCTTGGAGTTTTTGATCTGAATAAATTTGTCGGTTGTTTTAGCTCAAGATTAGTATTTTCAGTACCTATCTGTAAAACGAAAATATCGATTCCAATTCGTTGATATTTTACACTTAAGCACGAATACTGCATCGTTCTATCTTTGAATAGATATCCTTATATTTCACGACAACGAAATTCAGAAGAGTTTTTCATTACTTTAAATAAAATCTACTGGTAGCTGGTACATGATTCCAAGTGATTTATCTGAAATGGTAGATCCAGTGCGTAGTCACAGATAAACAGACCATGAATATATTTTCATCATTGGGGTATGGTGAAGTAGTAAGTTTCTTGATCAGAGTTGATTAAAAGTCTTACATATACACAGGGTTATATTAAAACATGAATGTATTAATGAAAAATGAAAGTTAATATTGCTCTAAATTCTCATCAGGCGCCAACCACAACCTGTTTTCTTTATCACCAAAGAGTTCTTTTACTTATAGACCTTATCAATGGCCGTGGCCTTCCTGGTGGCAGTGAGTGGGGAGCGCTTGGACCACCTGGTGCCGCAGGGCTACGCCCCAGCCAGCGCGAGCGCTTACAAAGGTCCCGCCGGCCCTAACTCGCAGCCTTTCAACTTCGAAAATGTCAACAACGGCGATGGAACGTATCGATTCAGGTGAGTATGTTTATGATACTGCACGTGACCTGACCGATTAGCCAATGGAAACGATTTAATGTCATTTATGAACTTGGGGATAAACTTTCGAGTTGTATTGGTGTGTTTATGTGTTATTGGTAATGTTCAATGTCGTATTTCTCTTTTAATGTTCATATTGCCTATTGGTAGATTTTTTTAACGTGTACGACGAAAGTTAAGCTATACGATTGTCAGAGTATAGACAGTTCCATTAGACAAACAAAATTGATCTCTTAAAAATCAATTTCCAATAGACTAGAGATGAGTATAAACTTCCTATCATCTCTATAGATTTATATTTAAAAGTTAATGATATATCAATATAAGTAAAACAAAAAAAGTAATTAAGTAACAAAAGAACATTGATACATCCTTTTATATCAATGTAATTCACCGTGACATTTACGATATTAATACAATTTTGGTTGTTTACGTGTTGATTACTATAACCCGCAAATATTAGCTAGATTTACATCACAGTGTTAATGAGGTCATCGCAAAATTAGTCTGTTTCGTACACTAACTACATTAGACCTATAATTAAGTTTTATGCAGAGTGCATAATTCGTACAAACGTTACAAAACTAACAAAAAATGCAACAACAAAGAAACATTTTTTCTTCATGTTGATCAACCTCAGTCAAGCTAATCAAATTAACAATTAAACTTTTCAACAGTCCAGATTGAATTGTTTTTATTATTGTGGACCTTTCGATGGCGGCTGAAATGTGTACAATCGTGATGAACAATGACACAATTGATTCTTTAAAATTAAGATATCAATATATGCAATAAAATTAAGATATCAACTCAATCCTAATAGATTCAGTTTGTGGTATGGGATTTTAATAGGACACAAGTTCTGTAAAAAATCCAAGCCCCGGTGTTCAGTGTTCGACAGCTTTATCCTAAGCATTACCCACATAGCGATCCAACTAAGACAACTCACCGTTTATTTTCCAGCTACGACACTCCAAACGGCATCTCAGCGCACGAGAGCGGTGCTCCCCGCGCGCCAGGACCTGAAGGGCCCGCCGTGACGGCAGAGGGGGGGTTCTCTTACCGCACCCCCGACGGCCAGCAGATCTCCCTCACCTACACCGCCGACGAGAACGGCTTCCACCCCGTCGGCGCGCACCTGCCCACGCCTCCGCCCATTCCCGAAGCCATCCAGCGGGCCATCGAGTACAACAAACAACATCCTTCCTCGTAAGCGATTTGTTTAGTTCTCAGCTGTTAAAAGATTAGAAGTATTTACTGCTGTCACTCTTCGCAATCAACCGGGAATGCATCTACACAGTTCTTTAACGAATTTGAAAACTACTCTGTTTTGTATATGTTCAGCTATCGACGATTTTAAAGGCTCAGGCTAGGTAATGGAAATCTGACGACTGAATAAATAAATGCACCCAACAGTCACATATGTCCTGATACTAATATCGAGTTTTATCAGAAACTACGGGAGACTTTTGCGTCTCATAACCTCTAGTTTCGACAAAAACACCAATGGATCACAAACTTTAGTCTCGGAGCAGTCATCGAAAATTCAGCCTCTCGTTTCACAGCCGGTCTCTAAACAACTGTGCCACAGAGGTTACAGATGATGATTATTGTTTATTCTATATTGTAAATGACCTTGGCATTTATGTTAATCTGCAAAGGAGATAAATGTAATAAAATAAATATACAAAAAAATATTAGAATCAGATTGAATTAAAAGTACGTTCCTATTCGATAATTATCGAAAGTTTCTTTTTTGTAAATTTCACTTTGTGCTAGGATAATTTAAACCTAAAGATAAATTTGGCTTTTCTAATTTTACCTTTTTTTCTTTTTCAGTGACAACGGCAACTACGGAAACGGAAATGGTAGAGGCAACGGTTACCACTACTAAAATGTACCATGTTGTTTTCGGTTTATGGATATGTATGCCGTACCTCATAATATACGCAAGGACTGTGATATCGAATTAATAATGAAAATATGTAGCCAACTATGATGTGAACCTGTAACATATAATTAAAAGTAACGCTACATACAAAATCTTTATGTATTATTATTAAAACCCCTTTATATGTTTTTTTTTTATCAGCCCATATACGTCCCACTGCTGGGCACGGGCCTTCTCTATAGTCGAAAGAATCGATTGAGAGTGGTTAGGCCATATAGTCCACGACGCTGGCCTAGTGCGGGTTGGCGGACTTACATACCGTAGAAATTCTTTAAAAATCGCTACGGCATGCAGGTTTCCTCACGATGTTTTCCTTCACTGTTAAAGTGCGTGGTGATTGACTATCAATACACACATAACTCCGAAAAGTCAGAGGTGCGCCCTGGGATTTGAACCCGCGACCACCGTGAACATGTAGGCAGCCGAGTCTGGTCCGTTACCAACAGGCCACCACGCACTTTATATGATAGTAAGTGAATATTTTAAGAGAGATTTCAAATTGATCAAGATTTGTCGTAAATGTTTTTCAATTAATTGGTAACATGGCTAGGTGAAACAGAAAAAACTGAACCGCAACGTAGTTCTATTGAACTGTATTGTTTCAGCATGATTCATTTGGGATACGTATTTATTTGGGTTTTTTGCATACTATGTAATTTTTTGGATATGAAAATCACCAACTGACTCCTAAGTATTATCCAGAAATCGTATGATCCCTTAATTAACTATGAATTATGGGGCGCATTTAGATTCTAGGTCAAGCTATGTACTATGAGTCTGTATTTTCTCTAGAAAATAGAAAGAAGGATTTGTTTTCGTTGAACAATAAAAAACGTACATATTATACTAAATAATAAATATAACTCTAATTTTATAATATGGAGGGCGAAAAACACAGACCCGTAGAAATTTCGTTAAATTTCGTCGCAATCTTTTTTTATGGGTGATTATTGGTTCTACTAAAAGGCTGATGAAAAACTCTCTTTATAGGTTGGCGTGGGATATGGGAAGGGACAGTCAACTTGAAGCATTATAGTAAATCATCATACTGCAAAAGCCCATTGAAACATTTGTAAGTAATATATTGTCGTCAACCGTCCGCCGGCTACGTAATGATCATATTAAAGAAAGAAGAATTTTCTAAATCCTGTAAAGAATACTTGAAGGACTCTTAAAGTAGCCTTATATATTTTTTATTTAATTTCTCCCTATTGTCAATGATGTGCATACTTAGACTTGTTTAAGACACGTTTAAGTGCTTACAAATAAATTTATTTTAACGTTTTGTGCTTGTAGATGTAATTATTATGACCAAAATATACGATTGAAAGTATTATTATGAATATTGATGTTAACAATATTACGAACTGTTACAGTTCAACTAGAAAATGCACATTCAACACATGGTAATAATTGTCTGGGAGTTAATATCATATTAAAGTCTGGTTAATAAGGCTGGATAATATAATATTATTATTCATAATTATTTTGTTTGTATTCTAATGACACTACATGGACCTATGAAAATGTAAAATATTCGTTTATTTGAGTATTATTTTCATATAGTTAGATTATTGTAAGGAATGTACATCAGTCTGTATGCAGAAGTCACGGACCTCTTTTATGTTGGTGATGGTATATAAGTCAGGGCTAGTTATATTTCACGACGTTGGCGTAGTGCGGGTTGATAGCCTTCAAAGAATTGCTGATAATCTCAGGTATGCAGGCTTTTCACGATGATTTTTTCATTGCTAAATATAAACAGAAAAAAATCTTATTTAGTTTCGTTTCTCTCATCATAAATTGTATATAAATTCATTTTTTTATTAAAATTGGTAACTTGTATACTTTATGAATTACCCACGTTATAATTTTGACTGTAAGCAATAACTAGAATGATGAATATTATATATATTTTACTAAATACATGCTCCGGTTAATAACAAAGTGACATCTAAAAGGATTGAATTAAGGCGTAGGTTATATATTCGTATTGTTTGAGACGATCCTCGTACAAAATATGAATAATAAGCATAAAGTGTGTTAATTATAAACTTTGTTATATACACATAAGACGAGAAAGTCGTAAGAAATTGTATGTGTTGTATGTAAGACTGCCTCGGTGGCGTAGTGGTACTACGGTATGATTGCAAAGCTGAGGTCTCGGGTTCGAATCCCGGGTCGGGCAAAGTGAAATTGGATTTTTCTATTCATTATCAGCCCGGAGTCAGGAATTTGTGCCCGATATGGCGATAGGCTCGCCCCCTATCACATCGTGGGACGGAATATTCAAGGCGAAACGTGGGTGTTCTAGTATCACCTCTGCCTACCCCTTCTGGGAAAAAGGCGTGTGTTTATGTATGTATGTATGTAGTATATACTTTATGAATAGCAAAACCTTTGGCTGCTATATTTTGTGTGCAGTCGCTACCCAACATGTAAGTAACAACGCTTACAAGTTGTCACATAAAAGCCCCTGGGTTTTGCTATAAATAGGACACTGAAAAATTAATAAAGGTATGCCATTATGAAGGTATCTTTTCTGTGTTGTCTTCAAAATGTTTATACTATAAGTTTGTCAAAACACGGCGTTATTCCGGACCTCTTATTAATAATTCAAAGGAGAATTTTGTCCCTTTTAAACTTTGTAACTTGGCTTTATTTTGGAATAAAGAATAAAAGAATGTTGATCAAGTAAACGCTTAAAGTAGGAAGGCGAATAGTCCTGAGTAAATATTGATTATTTGATAATTAATGCTTAATTATTATAGAAACAATTAATTAATTAATATTTATTAATAGGCTCATCCCCTATTACATCATGGGACGGGACACATAAGGCGAAACGTGGGCGTCCTGGTTGCACCGCTGCCTACCCCTTCTGGGAAAAGACTCTCTTATTAGAGAAAAGGAGGAGATGAGCAGACCGTTCGCATGATTGTAAGGTCCACGCTTGGTCATAAACAGAAGCAACACCATTCAGGGTTTATAAAACACTACAGGGAACTTAACTAAAATGCTCGTTATCCCAAGACTATGTGTGAAATCTATTTCATTAATCAGTAGTAGATTATTATACTCGACATGTTATTGTAGTGTACCATGCTAGTTTTGTACTATACAAAATAGGAACAGTTCGTGCTATTTATTTATAAAATAAATCACACAATTCAATCGCATAATTTGGGGTTAAAAAATCAAACATGTACGAGAAAAAAGTCCCAGTTGCGTCAGACAACTGCATGAGTTTCTTAATTTTCCAGTTTTTATCGGTTAAATATAAATATTACAATTTGCAATCAGACAACCTGATTGTTGGTGTATTATATATTATGACAAAGTTTCCAATAAAATAAGTGTTCTTTTGAAGGCTTTTATTTCATAAAGCTTGATATAAAAATATTAACAATTTCAAACAAAACTGTAATAAATAGATGGCAACTCAATAACCATTAACACGCCGTGCTAGTTCCGTGTCGCCGAGCTTTTTTCCTTAGTAGTGGTAAGCGTTGTGGCTGTGTCTACCACCGTGGTAGTAACCGTCTCCGCTGAAAAAAGAAATAAGGCTCATTTTGAAGTCCATTTTTATATTATAAACACGGCCTATGGGGCAAAATACGATGTATTAGGTAATGTAGATAGTAATAAAGGTTATATAGGGCGTTCTATAAATAGAGCGGGATCTAAACGCTTGATATTTTAGAGCAGAAGATAATATGATTTTTGTGGCTGAAGAGAGATAGAGAGATAATACGATTGTAGGTCCATGTGCATTTTCGATTATTTAGAGTCATCGTATATATATATTTGATTACACATTTATTGTTGGTAATGCGTCACTGCACAAATTAAATATTCTATACTAGTTTACTCCAAAATTAAAAATGCAAACTTATAAAATCATAAACATGAAAAAATCAACTCACGACGAAGGATTCTGCCTGTTGAACTCGATGGAGCGCAGGATAGCCTCGGGGATGGGGGGAGGGGTGGGAATGTGGGAACCGGTAGGATGGAAACCGTTCTCATCGGCGGTGTAGGACAGGTCGACTTGCTGGCCGTCGGGCGCGCGGTAGGAGAACCCTCCTTCAGCGGTTACAGCGGGACCTTCGGGTCCTGAAGCGCGCGGAGCTCCACTCTCGTGGGCAGCGATGCCGTTGCCAGTCTCATAGCTGAAATAAATATGCTTTTTTTATTCTGGCAAGGCGACCGGACTGCGCTGCACCTATTCAGAAAGTTCTATCTATGAATTCCAATGTTTTACTTGTTTGGATCTATGTGCGGTAGACTAAGTAGGTGTCTGGTGTAACAAGGTCTGCACAGGCTACAAAATTAGTTATTTTTAATTGTCGGCCAAGACACTACAGTAAACCCAATAGTGTTTGTATTATCAATAATGTACAATGGTGTATAATGGTTCACAAATTGTTCAGTTTTGTTTTCATACTTAACATATAATTACAACTAATTACTCTATTATTAAATAAGGTCGTGACTTTTATACTGTGGGAAACTGTAAGCAGTGTATAGCAAGGAATGCGTTAAAAGCGGAACTGTAGCCTCAGTTACAAAAACTTAAAGATCACATATTTGTTAACCAGTTTGGATGAAACAACATAATGTACTTTAATGTAAATAAACACTAGTAAACCTGATCTCAAATCACTCGCTTTTTAAAGTACGATGGAATTTTGGTAAAGCAGCACTTACAGTACGGCCGACGAGTCATGTCCGCCGTGAACATAGTCACAGAGCAATGTTTGCGCACGTAAACTCAGGAAGAAACTACTTAAATACAAAAATTGACGAATAAAAAGAGACTTGTTTAAAAGAACTAAATATGGTAAATGTTTTCATAAAATACCAAATTATAATAGCAACGACGAAACGAAACGAAATCCATGTGCGCGAACTTCAGGCCGGCCATAACTCGTCGGCTTTACTGTACATCCATATCTTATGTGATATTTTTTTTATCAAATGAGGAAAATCGGTAAACTATTGTTATTTTTGGTCCTCACAATCTTTATTTTGTCCTAGAATCATGAACTTTTTTGTAATCACAATTTAATAATGTGAAATACGGTTTTCATCCTAGAATCATGAACTTTTTTTTTAATTATAAGTTAATAATGTTGGAAAAACAACAAATTGGTTTAGCATCATGATTTCTAAAGTTCATGTTTAGAACCATTTTTAAAGCACAAAAAACAAAATGTCCAAAATATACCTGTATCTGTAAGTCCCATCGCCGTTGTTTACGTTGTCATATCGCAGGATGGGTATATGGGCGCCTCCATATGATCCGCTGTAGCCCGCCGCGCTGCTGTAAGCCGCGGCATTGCTATAACTCCCAGCCTGGGATGAGAAGAACTGGTGGCCTAAGTGACCGGCCCGGGCCAGAGACACTACGGCGAAGGCGACTGCGACCTGGAAACAACAGTGCTGGCTGAAATATTGTTTCTAGACGGGTTGAAGATATTGTCACAAGAGGTGTAATTGTTTATTCGTGTTCTGTGTTGCAATTGATTCTTAAGTACTGTTATGATTTTAGTAAATAGAACTTATGTACTAGTCCTATTGTATTCAATAAAATAGATATGATTTTTATTTTCTGTTTAGAAGTAGTCGTAGTTGTCGTTTCAAAGTCATGAGGATCTTAAAACTGTTAGATAATTTTACTTTACAATTTCAAAGACATGGAAAATAAAATGTCATTTTATCAACCAATTTGACAAAGATTTAGGTATCGTTATTCTATTTGATGTAATTGACGGAGCAAAACAATAGATTTATTTGAAATTAAGGATTTTTTTTCGTGTCTAAGGTATGTTGTAGATACCAATTATAAGGTCTTACTTATGTACACTGGTATCAATTCCAATGAGACGAGAGAAAACGTTTTCAAATCCTCTGTAGCAAAATAGATCACAAATATTTTGTAAACATACCTTTAAAGCTGACATGTTGTGTTGTTGAATACAAGGCTGTAGGCTGAATGATGCCTAATACATCATAAACTGTGTTTTTATATGGATTCAACCCACCATTCCGTCACCTTGCACCGATATTACAGGGCGTGTCCGAAGAGCATTGCATACCAAAGAGATCACCCCCCGAGGCGCCGACGATTGTTAGCAACCATACGAATTTGGCAAGTACACTTTGCGCCTTCAAAAAACGCAGACGCGCGTCAGACGGCCATTGTTGAAACTTGAAAGCATGAAGGTATGTGCTACAATTACAGGATTACTCATGCTAATTATTGGTTAAATGTAAGATTAGTTTATGGGTTAGTGATTTTTGTGTAATGGTTTCGTTTTAGTGTAATTTGGTAGTTGAATTGCGTAATTTGAGTTTTAGTGAGCTTTAGAGATGTTAGAAAAGTAGTGCTTTTTAGCAAGCGTTGTGTAAGGGAAGTAAGGCTTCGGATTTCATAAAATTTGTAACTAGTGGTTTAGAAATAATTAATATGATAGGAAGAATGTATATTTCTTTAAAAATCATATGGGGTTCGATCCTCCGCACGAAGACATTATGGTTTGTGTATGGTGAATAAGTTATAGTATAGTTGCATAATGCAATGCAATCAGATGAAACCCTAGTGTTATGCTAAAAAGGTCGTTGGGCATACTTCCAATTTAATTCAAAGAGCTTTAAAATTATTTTCAGTCGGTACTTCCAATATTTAAATATTCCTTAATTCCTGTTAAAAAATTTGCATTTATATCGTACAATATAAATTTACAAATGAGTTAAAGTGAAATTTATACCCAACGTATCGTATTTAAGCATTCTGTAAATTTTCGCAAAAACCCAATAATTTAAATTTACAGTTCCACATTACGCAGTTACCACAGATATTCACGACCAATTACCATCTCTCGTTCGCATTTCATACGTTATTGCGATAGTGTGTTATTTGCTGAAATTACATACAACGAGCTGTGTCCAAAGTGTGTGCAAATGCCCTGGTCGAGAAGGGTTTAGTCTTTCCCAAGCAATTGGTTAAGGTGTAAAGCATTTACTTACGGTGATACCCTATGACGGTATACCGCTCTAGGGCAAAGTATTGCAATTGCTTTTCACCAGTGCTATAATTTACTCATGCGGTTTGTTCCTGTCATTTATGCTGGGTATGTGATTTGTGTGGGAACATTTGTAAGGCTAACTTATCTACGAGGTCTTGGGCCAAGAACAAACGCAATAAGCATGCACCTTGAGCAAGAAAATTAGAATATTTTTTATTTGGGATTTTATCATTAGTATATATTAGGGAGTAGGAATCGACATTGAGAGTTGAAAAGATGTAATCATTCATTATAGGTTATGGAAGGTAAAGTTAGACGCTTGATCCGAAAATTGAACTTCACTCCGCTGTACTAGCGTACATGAGTGCGAGCGCGCTGCTTCGGATCAATGAGGGAAGCAAGCATATTTCGCGGATTTTGACTTTTTTATATTGGTATCTAGTGCATTGTAAGCAAAGTTACTACTATTGACTGGCTGGTAAATATAGTGCAGTTTAGATAGAGCGTTTTTAGACGAGAAACAACCATCTCACGGTACTGGACGCGAAACCGGATACACACAGGTCACAGGCTGAACCCTAAACGTGACACACTCGCGTGAGTCTCCGTGAAGATTATTAATGTGTTTAGACAATATTATCTGTCGTTAAGCAGTCATAATATCAATAACAGTATCAGCCCAATCGAGAGCACGATTGAGAGTGGTTAGAACACCACGCTGGCCTGGTGTGGGGTGGCACAATACAGATCATATAAGTCATAGAAACTTAAGTCATTATATAAATAGAGATGAAACCATATAGATGCCTATGAAAATGACATTCAGTGGCTTTCTGCAACCTATACAACTCATAACAATTACCTCTAAAATTAACCGAACGAGGTGGGTGCCTGTAGAATGTAACAGAATGATAAAGATCCACATTTTAACGAATCCTTGTGTTCGTCGTAAATCTATCCTGTTTCTATTTCATCTTACAAATGATCTGAAAGCAGTATTTGTTTATGATTGGTTGCTCTATTGTGGCGTTAAAAGGTTACAATCACACCGAGATCACGACTTGTATTATTCGTGTTAATTACTACAACAATACCTATCCTGTGATATTAAGAGAAAGACCTTAAGAAAGACTTTACTGGTACCTAAAATTATAGGGAGAAAATTAATAATCAAATACAGATAGTTGTTTCTTCACTTGGAAGTTCTTTATCCTTGTAGTATTTCTAAGCGGATTTTACAGTCTAATAATTCAATAAATTGCACCATGCATCGTAAATTTGACTGGTTATTATCGGATCATCAAATAGGTTATAATATTAGAGCAATAATTGCAAAATAGTTCAAAGGTGAACGTCATTCAACAGTTCGTGATATGTTTGGTAAATTTAAAGACATATTAACAAAGAACAATGCGGTGGTCTATTATTTCAAACTTGAAACTGAATATATTACTAACAACTTCTTTATAACCCTCAGACTTTCTGAGACTGGCAGGGTGAGTGGAACACTTTTGAGTTTTTTAAAAAAGACATGCTGTTTATTGGCCATAAAAAGAGTGCAAAAAGCAATGAGACTAGCCTGCATTTGACAAATGTGCAATGATTATCATCATCGCCATCAGTCTCTTGCAACTCACTGCTGGATATAGGCCTCTCCCAAGGTACGCCACAAAGCCCGGTCTGCTACTTTATACATCCAGTCGCTGCCGGTCCTCTTGTGTGCAATGTGCAATCTAAAATGCAGATATTTGCACTTAAATTGGATTTTAGGGATACAAGAAAAAAATAGCTTCCCTTCTTGTTCAGAGCCTTGTTATTCCAGCTGATAAAACAAAATGTCGTCTGAAAACCAAATGGACTACATTTTAATTTTAGCTTTCATCCTTGTTTTCTTATTTGTGTATTTAAAGGTCACTGCAAAAATTCCGGAAAATCTTCCAATTAGAATGGTTTATTCAGTTTTGCACAGTACGTTTATTAAAGTCGAAAAAATAATGAATCTCCCGAAGTATGTTGTCATGGAGTTTTTAATTGCGAATAGTATTTTCAAGTTACCAATTAAAGCAGCTTTTACCAGATGTCCAAAATATTAGATTGTTAAAAATGTATGCAATTTTAGGAATGTTTGTATCGTCATTAAGAAAAAATCATTAATAAAGATTTGTTTTACTTTTCATTTTCTCATTTACGTATGTATTCATTGCAGTATTTAATTCCCATATTGACAAGTCCCAGTCACATTTTACTGTGATTGCTGGAGATCAAGTTATCCAAGGGAGTATTTAAGCTAAAGCAAAAAAGTATTGAAGCAAATAAAAAATACTTAAATTTTACGGGCTGATCGTGATGAAATATTCAATGAAAAGAGTATTGACGTAGAAGAAATATCCCCGGAGCTACCGTTCCCGATACTGTTCGGCCACGTGTGTTGTGATCACTGAACCTCACTTCCCTCAGATAGTCAGCGGTGTACACGAAAATATGTTCGCTTTTATAACGTAACAGACAAATGCATAATAATAATTGAGACCTTTACTTGGTCATAATCTATGTTAAAAACAATCAGCATTCTTCTCGTCTTTTTGTCGGCTAGTCTTGGCTATTTTTCTCATCGATGGTTAAATTCAAATAAACGACCATCGTGGCGCAGTTGGTTAGACGCCGGCTGCGAAATGAGAATTTGCGGATTCGATCCCCGCACCGAGACAAATGATTGTGTTATCCACAAGTATTTGTTTGTAAGGAGGCACCCATAGTTTCAGATACTCACGACATTTATCCAAATGTCATGTATGTAACTGTTGGGTGTCTGTTTTATTGTAAAGCAATCATTTATCTCTTTATTAATATTAAAATATTCACCCAAATTATTTTTAAAACCACCTAATTTCGACAAAGTAAATAATCGTTGTATAATCTTGTTATTTATAAAGAAACTTTTAAAAGTCCGGATAAACGGTTGTTATCTTTACCCGTGTTTTAAATTTATGGATATTGGAATGCAAATTAAGGACAACATTATTTTCGTTTTATCATCATTTACGCCTCTATCTTAGGAAACAATTTTTGTATAAGAAGTAATTACGACTTTGGGTATTCATTTGATAGGTCATAGGATAATGTTTGACAATCGCATTAGCTTGGTGGGAAATTACATACTTACTGAATTGTATAATCGACATATAAGAGAGCTATTTTTTAACATTAAAAAAAGGAGGAGGTTCCCAATTCGACTGTATGTTTTTTTACATGAGACGAGAGTTATAAGTTTGTAATTTTATTTGTTCCAAATGGCTGTAAATTAAATTTTTAAGTCATATACGAGTATGGTAAAATTTGGGTGCTATTATAATACACTCACAGAAATTATAAGAATATTTTGCAGTTATTGAGCTGAAATTTTCAAACAAAGTTGTACCGTATGACCCTGATATCGATCCCGGGACCGGTTGACAGCTTCTGTGCGCGTCCACTATACCAGGGAACCGACAAAAATAAGTAAAAAAAAATTTTAACGGTTTCATTGAAAAAGAAAACATAATAATGATGTAGATAATGTACTAAAAGTTAAAAAATAGCTTGAAAGGTTCTAGGTAGCAAACATGATACCACTCTCCCCATCAATTTACGGCATTGATCAGACAAAAAATCGGTGGGCATAGCATAATGATATCTGCTACCTAGGACCTTCCGAATTATTGTTTAGTTTTTACTACCTCCATTAAAGTACATTATTATTATCTTTTTTTTGTGACGCAAAGAAAAAAACAAACAGAATAAGTTAAAAAAAAACCCGTTACAAGATGCGCGATTGTGTCAACAGTTGACAAATAGTGACAACTATATAGTGCTTACCTGCTCGGTAATATTTAGTTGTAAACTTTTATGTATATGTGCAGAGTGTATGTATGTAATAATCATGGGATGAATAACAAAAATGGAAACATAAAACAAACAACCAAAAGTAATGATAAACGCTCGTTTATATTTATAACTCATGCCTATTTACATTGTTAAATTACATTTAATTATAAATTAAGCTAAATAGTGCACGTTGCGTCGTGGTATCACAGTCCCAGTTTTCGTGAGGTCGTACAGTCATTATCGGCGATAAGACGGCATCCTAATTCTGCTTAAATCGTTGCCTAGTCGCATATAAAACCCGACGGTTGAGTACACAGTTCGAATAATCCCGACCCTATCTTTATTCAAACCTATAGACTTTATGAACCCAGTTTGAATGTCTTCGAATCTAAAGTAGTCGTTTCTTTTCACGTTTACGCTATAGTTATTATTTCTTAGTAATAAGGACGTCGGGTGGGCCAAGTCCGTATCTTAGGTCTAAGTTTTGAGGACTTTATTTGCGATTTTGCTAGGATTTAGCGAAATTAGGTTTTTGGAGTGAGATCAGTAGTGGTAGCCGTTGGAACCGCCATTGCCGCCGCTTCCACCGTTGTAGGCACCCTCGCTGTGGGACAAAAGTGATATTAGTTTTAAAAGTACTTATAGATCACTTATCTTAATATTACCTAATAGGTCTATTGACTAGGTTTGGAATTAGCAGTAAGGTTATAAAGAAAGTCTGTGATAGAAAAAAGTGAGATACATAGATCAAGCGTTAGTAAATTCTACTGATTGTCGGGTCTGGACAATTGGAATTTGAATTTGGAATTTTTATCCGTCCCGATGTCGAATCTAATATGATACGATCTAATATCGCATATCGCATCGCACATCTTCAAAATCCCTTTCAGATTCCGATCTCTAAATGACATGGGTATAAGCACACGATGTATCTAATGAAATAGGAAATGTTATAACTTATAATGTTCCCTGACAATCGTCGGTGTAATGTGCAGTTAGTTTAATTTAGTGTCACCGTGAGAGGTTCGCAGTTCAAGAAGTTTAACAGTTATAAAAGATCACTTCAGCTCCATCATAATTAAGACGATTATGAGAATGAAGCAAAC
Source organism: Theretra japonica (assembly GCA_033459515.1). Taxonomy (NCBI): domain Eukaryota; kingdom Metazoa; phylum Arthropoda; class Insecta; order Lepidoptera; family Sphingidae; genus Theretra; species Theretra japonica. The sequence goes on from CM065943.1 coordinate 9,992,681, forward strand.
GTTTTAGTGTACTTACGTTTCTAACATTTATAAATTTAACATTTTAGTCCTTTTACAATGAATGTTGGCGTTTTGGAATTTAGACAGACTTGGTAAATTATTTTATTGAGGACACTATTTTGTAAGAAATATAAAATTACTTGAAAAAAAAATAACATATTGAAAATATATGAAACAAAATGTAGAATAGACCATGGTAGACCAACTAGTAATATAAATAAAATAAGTAACTTAAATATTGAAATGTGGTTAACTATACATTTAAAACGGAATTCTAACAGTCTCTTTGGTTTTGCTTTGATTACCGACTTTGCTTTTGTTGGAATTATAAATTACTTCTCTTTGCTCATACATTTACCTACATCACGACTCTCAATTATAATAAACAATACTTACGAAGAAGGATTCTGTCTGTTGAACTCAATGGAGCGCAGGATCTCCTCAGGGATGGGGGGAGGGGTGGGGAGGTGAGGTCCAGAGGGGTGGAAGCCGTTCTCGTCGGCGGTGTAGGTGAGGGCGATCTGCTGGCCATCGGGAGTGCGGTAAGAGAAGGAACCCTCAGCAGTCACGGCGGGACCCTCAGGCCCTTGGGCACGAGGAGCGCCGCTCTCTTGGGCTGAGATACCGTTGCCAGTTTCGTAACTGAAAATATATTTTAAATTTTTTATCCTATGAAGGTGATTTAGCATGGTGCCTTTATACAATACGTCGAAGGAGTAATTTGTATTGGATTAGTTTAGCTAATACGCTAGACTTTAATATTAAGGTTTGTGATAAGTTCAAGAAGGACATCCTGATAGACCAAAGAATCCAAAAGAAAAACCAAAAATGTGGTGAATATTTAGATGTTATTAGATTAGTTTAGAGTTCAAATTTTTACTTGTTAAAACAGAGGTCATCTTTTAAAAAAGTTCAGGTGTATAAAGAGCCTTTAATTTTGTTTGAATATGGACAGGTATTTAATTAAAAATTTGAACATACCCGTGTATTATAGATTTTTTACTATATGTGTTTGCTCTTTTTTCAACAATTCTAAAATACCTATCCCCAATCAAAGAACATAGGTTTTTAATTACAAATAGCTCACCTGAAATGGTAAGAACCATCACCGTTGTTCACGTTCTCGAAATGAGTGATGGGAATCTGGGCGCCGTTTCCACCATTAAAAGATCCGCCTGATCCGCCGTATCCTCCAGCTCCAGAGCCGCCGGCGCCGGATCCTCCGAACCCTGGGCCCCCTGCTCCCCCGGCGCCACCGTGACCGCCCCCTGCTCCGCCACCGAATCCACTCCCTGGACGCGGCGGGAGGTACTGAGGCTCGAGACGACCGCACGAACCCACGGCGATGAGGGCAGCGGTGAACACCAACTGGACACGACAAATAGGACATTAAATTATTTTTACCATAAACATGCTAAGAGTTTTTTTTAATTGCATTAAACATCGTTTATTGCAAGTCCATATTTATCCAACTACGCCTATTGAATCAAGGCTCAAGAATTTTTGAATTGCCTGATGCTCCAAATACCTTCTTTAAATTATGTGCGATTATTACGGTTGTATGTAAATGATCTGATTTATTACAAACATTTAGGTAAGTAGAGCTTCGAAGTAAATAGGCAAAAGTTACTTATTTAGTTTAAGCACTGAATTATAAAAAACTAGACCTCAAATAATTACTGGAAGTCTACTCAAATTTAAAAAATATGTTAAGCGTTGTATTGAGTTAAACTCACCAGAGAGGTTGCCATTTTGATATTAGTTTTGTACTAATGGGACAGGCGCTCCTTGTTCAGCTGTCTGCTGAATACAGTTAGCGAAGATGTGCCTCGTTTTATATTGCTCCGATTTGCCCTTTCTCGCTTGCTTCACCTTGTGCGTGCTGCGGCATCGAGATCCGTGCTCCGTACCTCCACGCCTCGGGTGAGGAACTTTCAACCTGTACTTCATCGAGCATAAGGGACGTTTCAACATCCCTATGAAACGTACCAATATACCTTGCTCCCGCGAACAATCACTAATTAATCCTGATTGCTCATTTCCTCCGCAAAGCCTTCATACAGATTCGATTAATGCCGCCCTGAAACCTGACATTTAATAGTACTGCCAAGTAGGGAAATTGATGAATGAAAATAGCTTGTATAACTTTTGCAATAAAGACTGCAAACGACACCAACTTAGCGCTTTGTCTGGACTGTGTAGTCTCTAATGAAGTTAGCGGCAATCTCGCGTCCAAGTTTATTGCGATTTCTTTTATCACCGCTCCTTTGCTTTATTAGTTCCTCCAGTGTTACAGTGCCTTAATGGTCTTAATTTTAAACGAATCTACAGTGAATGTAATGTGTACAGATTTTTTGCCCAATTTCATAAGAGTGTGAACTCATTAATGTGATAGATGATGGGTTTCGTCATTGTGAACGTGGTTTGCGCCTATTTATAAAATTACCTATCCCGCTCATGTAATATGTTCGCTACTAAATCTTGTCATTAAAATTGCAGGCTCAAGTGTTTTAGAGGTTATATAACGCGAGAAAAATTGAATGTAATCAATTACGTTGATTGGTTCTGGTTAGAGTGTCAATCTCCGAAGAAGATACCGATCTGTGTTCTAGTTTCGTGTTGTACGAGCCCCTTTTTTCTTATTTGACAGAATACGTGGTGCAGTCGGTTAAAAAAACGACTGTTTAACCGCCTGCTTCAGGTTCGATACCCGCACCGAGACTACTATTTATGTGATATTTCTAATATTCATATACTGATGTCGTGGACTTAGATGTTCCATGTATTTATTTATTATTTGTTAAGTTATAATCACACAAACCTACTGGAAAATACCTTAAATATATTCAACAGAATCAATTTTGTAGGAGATCTACCCAAATGGCAGCCATTAACATTTTTATATGCAATTGTAACGACTTGAACCAATATGTATATTGTTTTAACATTTTCTACGCTAAAATTATTCCCATTGCCATCAAAATCACATCAGCAGTTTTCGAGATTACTTCAATTTCTCAGAAAAACAACAGTATGCGGTAAGTGCGTTACACTGTGCTAGCTAAAATTCCTCTTACATATTTAAGGCATCATGTATCTGTAAGCTTTATCTAATCTCGCCTCTTTACCCACATGGGCCTTTCATAAATATATGAGTTACAATCATATTGTTTTCTGCAGATACATAACTTAGGATCTATGAAAGCTGAATAGCTGAAAATTACTAGATTAATTAAGTAAATCCACTAGAGAAAAAACTTACAATTAGTGGCAGGTATAATTTGTGCCATTGGCATTTAGAAATGGAGACGAAATCGGTTAAAGAAGAAGAGATGGCCAAATTTTGTGATAAGTGGATAACCTAAAATGATCAGCTGGCCTATATTCTACAATAAGGTCAAAAAAGCACACAGAACAGGATCACTTTAATATGTTACGTAATTATGTTCTACTCGTCAACATTAATTTAGTAGATTTTTAACCGAAGTATGTGATTACGAATTACGATAATTTTACTTTTACTTTATACTTTATAGACTTTTAAAAGTTCCTATGATTCTTCAATACTTTAATGGCTAAAGTAAATAAAAATATAACTGACTTAAACACCTAATGATTTTAAATCATCCAAAAATGATGCAGAAGCTTAACTACGACGCAGTTCCATTATTGTCATACAACATATGATAGAACATATAGTCATAGTACATTATTTTCTTAATGAACTGAAACTTTCAAAACAGGTGGCGGGATGTTGGCTCGTGCAAATGTCACATTGCTATTGAAGTTCGCGTCCGTGACCATTCGAACGGCGTCTCGTGTCATCGACTGTTACTTGGAAATGATCTCGTTCTGATCACAACTCGCTGCGTTCCACGAGTGTGCTTACGAAATTATCATATTTGCTAAAGGACGTATTTGATGGGTTTTAACGTTCTCCGTTTAGCGGGTCAGTGATGTCCTCAAGGTTCGGTGTAGGAATCGTAAGATGAGCTGATTCAATGTCACTTATACAATAAAAATTACATACTTTAACCAATTTAAGTGCGTAGTGGCCTGGTGTTAATGGACCAGACGCGGCTGCTAACATGTTCTCGGTGGTCGCGGATTCAAAAATATCTACCGCAATAGCGACTACCTGTGGCGACCACCGTAGGCTATGCCATATAATATGCCACTTTGACTGCATATTTGGTTGTCTGTAAATTATCTGATTATGAACAAACCTGAATAGTTGTGGCAAAACGAGAGATGGTTATATCTATTCGGACTGTACTTTACTTACCATAAGCTGAATTGCAATCACTTAGTCGTGTGAGTTTAAAAAAAAAGTTTACATTTCAAACATATAGCCATTATACTAACCACAATCAAGCAATTTGGATTTGAAATAGTTGCACACACTTGAGCAAATGGAATCTCCAAATGACGATCTAAAATAAAAAATGTCAAAAATGTTCAGTCGTGACAGCTTCGCATGAAAATTGGTAAAGTATTTGGTCTATCATACATACGAAGTGTTCACGAATTGATGACGCTGCGGGCAACAATAGTAGTTGCGACCTCGATTGCAACCAATAGCTAGTTTTCGATCCGTGTTTAACGAACATCACGAACGAGTGCTGTCACGATGAGACACATTCCGACACCACACCTGTACTCTGTCATTTTCTTAATCATACAAACTAGCAATGTGCGTAAATACTGTTTTGTATACGCTTATGGGTGGATGTACCTTAGAATACGTAGACAGGTGTTTAAAAAGGTAATAGGCATATTTAGAACTACCTGAATCATCATCTTCAGTTATATCATCATACTTAGATTTAGTCTACTATTGAACATAAGCTAAACCCAAGGATCTCCATAGCGATCTATCTAAAGTGACCTGCTGCAACTTTCATTAGGTCGTCCGACCAGATTGCGGAAGACCAGAAGCTTATTGTCCAATTGTTTATACATTTTGAATATAATATAGTTATTTAAGAAACCTCGGTTTCGATTTAAGGTTGAAACTCATGTATCGCCAATGAACAGCGCGTCTTTTTACCAACTTTTGTAAACATAAAAAATATGCAATGGTAACTAACTGATTTTAACAACACTAAAGAGTATAGTTATCATATTATAGTTAAATCTAGAAAATATTTGACACAGGAAATTATCAAAATATCAAAGTTTGCATAAGATTATATCTTTACATAAATAAATACAAATGTCTAAAACGTAATCCCAAACAGGAATCAAAGACAATAGCGTCATTACGAAATCACAAGCGAGTTTATGTGTAAAGTAAATTGATTGCACAATGCTGTCCACAACCCTGCATCTATTGTATAATGAAATTTCCATCAAGTCGACAACGGACTACAATAAAAAAGACAATCAAATGATAAACCCGAGACCCGCGGCGACTCCGTCGAGCTTTATTCTAAGAGTGCAATCAACACTGCGGTTGTGAGATAGAATTGGATTTCAATAATATTTATTGAAGGTTACGTCGAGTTTAATCCAGATATAGCGATGAACAGTTGACGGCGAAACCAGCAATTTTCCATCCATCAAAGAAATAACTTACAATTAAGACGCGACGGCATGTACATTAGTTCTCGTGATTATGAAATTGTATCCGTTGTGAATCTTTGGTTTAATATGTTGCGTTACATGTAATATTAAGTAATAATATTTTTTTGAGTTCATCTATAATGTACCATGTATAATAACCCCTTTTAATCGTACTCTCGAGTGTAAAAAATGCCCGTGCCCTGCAGTGGGACGTACATGGGCCCATACTAATACAAATACAGATCTATAATGTTACCTATCACTTTGTAGTTTTGATAGCGACTAACCAACAAAAAAAGAATTGGTCATAAGTAAAGTCAGTCTTACAGAATACTTACGTGAAGTAATCTTCGCTGTAACATTTCAAGTGGTGAGAGAGATTGCCCGAGCCTCAATGCCTTAAAAGCATAGCAATGCATTTACTATCGGTTTGAAATTGTACAATCTTAAAGAGATGATCATTTATCATCAAGTGTTCCACTTGATAACTGATCCGAAAGTTAATCAAGGAAGGTGTTAGGGATTAGAATTATATTCTGATGCAAAGATTTGTATTACCTATTTTAAATCCCGGTTTGAAAATTGCATCTCATGTAATATATTATGCTTTGTGCTGACATTTCCTTCCAATCTGGTAGATATTGGACAGAATAAAACACTATATTTACGGAAATATTATATTCGTTTCGATATTGATTGAATGTTATAAGCTTGCATTACCTTCTTTGAAACCATAGATTTAGTATTAGAAGTTTCTGGTGGTTTGAATCCTTACGTTGTTTGAGGACTGACTAACATAGACGCTGGATTTTGTGTTGGGGCGTAGCGGTATTTCAGTACAATGACAGATTTTACTAAATATTATATTGATCACTAGCCATACATTGTAATGCGATTACATATTAAGCTGCATAGGGTTTGTGTATCGACCCTAAATCCTATATATACTTATTATACTTCCCATCACATTTCAATTGTCGATGATACAGTTAAAGTTATTATACACGTTATTGACATATAGCTACGATTAAAAGTAAGTTTAATATTATAATATTTCGAACTCCCTGCGGTTCCGACGCATAAAACAAGTATTCAATCTCTGAGCAATATTTAGATAATTCTATTTATCCTTTCGCAGATAGTAAAATTTGGAGCAAATCTGATTGTTTCGGGATGTCTTCGCATAGAGCTCAGTCGAGCAAAAAATTGATTCACGTTCGGGGATCTACTTCTAAATTTGTTTGATTTCATGAGTTTCAAGAAATGCTGAACTGATGAAAAGTTTGCGATTACTAGAAATAATTTCAATGTGTTTTATTGTTTTATTTATTATGTTTGGAACTTCAAAAGCACAGTATACATAACATTATTATAAGAAATGTAAGAATTCTTCCATACAAGTACACGTGCCTAAAACAGGCGAACACAATATTTGTTATAACATTTATACTATACAAAATTTTTGTTTCGTTTTATTTTGTTCTTTTAATAATGTTGTTTTCATATTTTGATAATCGATTATATTTGGTGTCCATTTGTATATACTACGAAGTAATTTAAAGTTGCTATTATTATTTTTGTGAGCTTTTTATGTAGGCAATATAATGGAAAATTGACCTTTATAAGTTTGGTAAATATAGAACTTTATGATAATTTATTTTTAATTTTTTGTGTCATTAGAGTGAACCACGTTTAATATAAAATAACACAAATCCTTCGTAAGCCAAATTAATGGACTCTTACCGGGATTTCCGT